>JAMJFZ010001121.1:2452500-5050000 GCA_026225945.1 Cricetomys ansorgei | reverse complement strand
CTCTGTAGCTGTTTCATTTCAGATACATTTAGTTTTCATTTATTCACTTTCTCCTCATTCATTCAAAACATAGTCTGAAATATTTACCTATGTAAAATAACCCGTGTGCCGTGTAAGCTAACAAGGTAAACATGAAACAACAATTATCAAGTACGGTAAGATGAGAAGTGCACAAATAAAATTACTGTGACTCAAATATTCATGCCGGCAACAAGATAACTGTGAAAGTGCCAGAAAAGATGAGAAGACAAAGCACTGCTCCCATCCTGGAGAAAAATGGATGCATTTTCATGGAGGAAAGGACAGAAGACATGTTTAGAAACAGAATGCGCTGGGAAGAAAAACGGGGACATGAGTAACATAAGAATGCAGTTAATGGGGTGAAAGGGTCTTCCAATCTGGCTGTCAGACAGAAGCGAAATAATAAACAAATGTGATTCCTGGGGCTCATTAGTCCCACGCACACCCCCTGTATATGGCATCTCACTGGGAGCATATCCAGAGAGAAAGGGCTATATTTGAACTTCATTTTATTTTTGTGTATGTTGTTTTGCCTGCATGTGTGTCTGTGCACCAGATCTGCATCTGGTGTCTATGGAGGCCAGAAGTGGCCACTGGATCCCCTGGAACTGGAGATTTAAACAGCTGTTTGCTACCATATAGATGCTGGGAATCAAACCTTGGGCCTCTGGAATAACAGGCAGTACTCTTACTTGCTGAGTCGTCCTCTCTCTGGGCCCAAATTTGAATTTCTTAATATATTACAGGGGAAAAGAGATAACTTAGACTCTTTACAATGAGAAGTGACCCCAAAGAATGAAGCAGTCCCCATGTGTGCATTAATTATGAGAGTCACATTTTACTGTCTCTATCAGTCTCTGTGGAGTAAATGCTTTTATCCAGGCATATTTTCTGGGGGTATTCCCATACCCCTGGGAACAAATATTTAATGTCTTGTGGTAATCAAAAAGCCTCAGTTGCAATGATCTAAGTGGCTCTTACTTAGAGATTTTGTCATATGTGAATGAGAGTTTGGGGTGAGATGTAGAAGGCTCCCTTTCATACGTATATCACAATATCAAGTTATTCTGGCGCATCCTCCACAGTGACAACTCTGGGGCAAATATGACCTGCTACTTCATGCTGGCAACCTGGTTTGAGCATTTAACAACCGTAATTATTATTTTAGCTATCAAATAGGACTCTTATTTCTCTGGAACAGAGAAAACCAGAAAGAAATGAGAGAGCAATTATGTTCAACTTGAATCCTAAGATGCTTAAATCATCTCTTGTTTCCTTTGCATTAAATATTTATATTGATTTCTTAATACTGTAAGGGACACTTAACACCTCTATTTATATATAAATGACTGGAAGAACACTTTTGTACTTTCAACTGAAGTAGATTATTAAGGAATAGGCACTTGATATTGTATGAGGAAGTAGTTTGTTACTTTAATGTATTCCATAAATTACAATTGAGCATACTTAAAATACAGTTACTCATTAAAAACAGGGAAATCCACCCTGAACTAAGCTTTCACCCTTGTAAATTTAAGCCTGTCATGGAACGGGAAACACTTACCTACAGTACTTTCTTTCCCCTTGATTTCTAACTCCGTTTAATTTTTTCCTTACGATAATTCACTTTGAATTACATTCATTTTCCAGGTCTCATTGTCCTCACCTCTTCTGGACCACACCTTAGATCTACTGGATGGTTTCACCGTGATCTGAATATCTCCCACTCTGTACTTCTTTCAGCATGCTGAATTCACTTCTAGACTAAAAATAGTCAGTATTTTGAGTGTGTAACAATCTTAGTCAAAAGGCCAGTCTGTCTCTTTTTGTCTCGAATGAGTACAGGCATGATCCATTTAGTCTTTGACTTCAGTTCCCCTGCTCCTTCACTGGTTAATCTACGCCTTTAAAGTCAGTGGGCACCAAGTTTCAACCAGTACTTAAGGCCTCCCTTCTCTGCCAACCCATTGTCATCTTCGTTTTCATTCGCATTTCCTATTTTGTACTTAGGTTATATGTGATGATGTTTTCTTGTTCTAATATGTTTTGTTAGGGTCTGTTAGCGATGTATAATAATGGGTATCACCGTGACATTTTCATGCCTGTGTATAATGTATTTGGTCACATTTGATCCCCTTTACTCTCTTGCTCTCCTTTCACCCTCCACCCCTAATGATGTCCTTCCCTTTCCCAATTAATCTTTCTTACACTTTTGTGACTACGTGTTTCGGGGAATGACTCAATGACTTTCACTGGGGTTATGCTATTTTTTTTCAGCCTTCTAATTCGAATGTCTTTGACAACATGACTCAGCCCTGAGTCTGCTGGCTCTCTACTGAATGACTTAGGAGTTCTTTTTCATGAATACTCACTGGGCACCTGGTACATGAAAACCATTTCTTTCTAGAATTTCTTTTCACCAGGTAGTGTTAGAAAGGAACTGTGTTAGACTGTGAAGACTCACAGGTGGGACACCATAATTTGTGGATTTGTAGAATCTCCTAATCTCTTTTCCCCCAGATCAAATAGCCTGGGAGAAAAATGGTGAGTGGCCACCATATAACTCTCATGCTATAGTTTAAGGCAGTCTAGCAAATTACTTCTTTCACTGACCACACCAGGAATTTCCTATGTTGACCTCCACTGTATGAGAAACCTGTGGGTCCATTTGCCTGGTCTCAGAGTATATCATGTGTCTTGGCCCTGGTAAATGAAATTAACTCTGTTCTTATTCACAGAAAAGAATGTGGAAACAAATCAAGAACATTTAGAACTTATTTCCACAGGTGTTAAGGCAGGCTTCCTTGGGAATATGTGCTGAGAGGTAGAACTGGAGTTGCTGATAGGTGCCCTTATCTCCCCCCATATGAAATGCCTTTTCTGAAAATCCAGCTGAGATAAGCTAAGGAGCACAAAAGTATCAGAGAAGGTGCCTTTAATTACGCCTCTGAATACAGTCATGGTGAGAGCCCTGTGAACCTTGAACTTCTCAGGTCAATCACCTGAGAAGATGACTCTTCCTTTTTGAGGGTGTACTCATTTTACTTGATTGTGTTTGAGACTTGAGATTCTGTCAGTTGCATTACAAAGAGAGTTGGCGACATTCTGGCCTTCTTTATTTTTATTGTGAAAGGGAAGTAAAATTACTGGACATTTTGAGGAAGGTATTAATTCCTTTTGATGGCCATTGTCACTACAGAGCTCACACTATCAGATAATTCTTTTGTTTATTATTGTAGCAATTTTATAATTAGGTTTCTTACTTTGAATTTCTCTGTCTCTCTGTCTCCCCTCCCATGCCCCCACCATCTCCTATTCCATTATACAAACATGATCACACAACTAAAGTTTCAGGATCAGATCCAAACGTCATTGTCTGACACACAAGACTCCTCATTATCTGACTCTTTACACACAAGTATATTTTGTGGCATTTCTCTCCACACCTCCTCATGTTCCAGATAAATTCCTTGTTATTAGGAAGACATCTGACAAGAGAGGAAAGATGGTGGACCAGAGACGTGGTGACGGTGACAGTTATGTAAGCATGGCAGCGGAGAAAGGAGCATGCTGTATATGTTGTGGACAAGGAGGGCCGGTCCTCGGGTCACTGGGAGGCTCAGGTCACCACCAGGCCTACCTCACTGTTGCACACTAGGCCCTAGGCTGGTGCCGACCCTAGGCCCCCAGGCCTGGCCCACAGGAGGAAGAAAGCCAGGAGCTGAGACTAAGATGACAGAAGGTTGTGGCACTCAATGTGGAGAGACTCGGAACTAGAGTGTTGGCCATGGTGACAAAGGAGCTTATTTTTCGCCTTATAGGGCTGGACCTTGGGCTACCAGGAGGCAAGGGCCACTACTGGTTCACCTAGTTCCTTTCCACCTGCTAGGCTCAGACAACAGGCCCGGCATGGGCCTCCTGCTAGTGCTGCTGCTACTCCTCTCATTGCTTGCCCTGCTGGGGGAGGAGAGCAAGGGGCCATGGAGCTGCCTGCAGGCTCCAAGCATGACAGTTGCCCTGCAGTATCAACAGGGCAGCCAGTGAAGAGGGTAAGGTGATGTGCAGTGCCCTGCAGCTCCCACAGGCCCTTCTTCCTGCAACATGCTGCCCAACTGCAAGAGCACCCTGATTCTGAGCAACAAGATATCCCAAGCTGAAGTATGGTTCGTTTCTGCGTTAAGTCTCCTTGAAAGACTTCCGTCATCCATGCTGTCATCAGAAACCATGTTTGTGTCCATGTCCTGTACAGCCACTGACCGCCCTGGACAGTAAAGCTTCTTCTGCAGTGGTATCTATGAGTGCAGATTCATAACTGAGAATCAGAGTAAAAGAAAACTTCTGTGTCAACTTACCCCCAAAAGAAACAGTCCAGACATAAGGCTATTGAAGAGAGCCCTTTAAAAATTGTGATAAAGATGCCAAAGAGCAGTTCTGGTGAAGGTGGGGTGCGGAAAGAGTTAGTCTTCTTTAAAGGTCTAACTACTGGGAGTCTGACCATGTTCCAATAAATATATAGAAACACAAATTAGACTTGTTTTTTTTTTTTATCTTTTTAAGGAGGGCACAGGAGTCGGAGGGTGGATCTGGGAGGAATAGGAAGCAGGTGTGATCTGGATACATTGTATGAAATTCTCAAATAACTAAGAGAAATATTTTGTTAATAAAAATAATGCATCTGACTCTTAAATGAGGCAATGTATTTGTGTGTGTGTTACTCTTTTGCTTAGAATGTCCTTCTCTGGAAGGATACTTGTTTGCACTGTGCATCATATAGTCTAGATATGACCCTTCCTCAGAGTTTGGCACCCTTTCAATGGGAAGGGAGCATGTATCACAGGTCTTTTAATATTGCAGTTGGTGCAATGCTAACTCCATATAGGATCTCAGAAGACTGGTGATTAAGAACTCAGTAGGTTAGATTCTCCCAGAAACCTACTGGTTCCTGTATGTAGGGTTTAAATGTGATTATGTGGTGGAATGAATAGAGGCTTCTAGGATCTAGATGTGGCTGACATGATCAAATAGGGTGTAAGTACACTGCCGGCATCCCACCGCACAGATCCATACACAGCAATTCTGACTTAAAAGCTATACATGTAATACATTATAAACATGATTTTACATTTGATAACTGCTTTGATATGCCTCATATTTTATATAATTACCAAGAAGAGAATTTTAGAATGGAATGAAAAGAACATCACTTAGGTGCATGATTTAAAATAGCAAAACTCTAGGAAATGGGAGTAAAATGTAGAATGTAAGTCTTGTATAATAAAGTATCATTGGCTCTTTAAGTGGCAAAGTATCTTTGAGAATATGGTCTCATTTTTTTCTAAGTACATTTGGAGCTAATATATGCTCATTCTAAACATTATCTCAGAAAAGTGAGGCACATGTCCTGTAATTATAGTTTTAATGCATTTTAAGTAAGATATGCATTTAAGAAATGATACTTCAAGTATATCTGAACAAATTCTTAGGTTTTTATGCTTAATTGTTATCTAAGTTAGAGACAGTCTGCAGTACCATGTCCCTAAAATTGATATTCGTCTCACTCACTCACTCATGCATTTATCGAACACTGTAAGGCGGACTCAAGGTTTTTAGCACCCAGAAATTAACAAAGCAGACTAAGTTAAGTTCTCCGATTTAACTACATCTGACTTCTGATAGCAGAAAGAAGCAAGTAAACAAACAAATAAAATTATGTTACGATGAGTATGTCTAAGTCAAAACAGGAAATAATGGAGACCAGGGAAAGAGGCCCTTAGACTCGGTGAAGTCCATAGTGGCTTGTTGTGAAGGTGGTGTCTGAATAGAAACCTACAGGAGTAAAGGATGTTGCCTTATAGTTATCACGAGAGGAACACGGGCCTGGATGGGGGTGGAATAAGAAGTGACAAGTGCTTGAGCCATAGAATATTTGGTATACTCAAAACAAATTTAGATTAACAGAAAATCCAGAAGTACGGCTGGAGGCATGCCAAGTGGCAGTGTTCACTTGGTATGCATGAGATCCTGGTTACAGCAAAAGCACTGGAAAATAATTACAGAATTAATGCTAATCACAAGATTGACTGAAATTGCATCATGGAATGTGCAAATGAGTGTCCATATGAGAAAAAAGCAAATTATCTCTGCATGAGGAATATTTTTAATGCTGTACTTCTGTAGGTAAGATAGGTAGGTAAGAAGAGTGACTTAGATAATCCAAGAAATCATTAGGATTACCGTCAGAGACCAACGAGTTTAGAAAAAGTAGAGATTTGGAAGAGCTACAGTGGGAAAGAAAGCTAAATAAAGATGTACTGGGTTGAGAACACATTGGGCTTTGGATCCTAGGAAATGTAAGTTGGAGGAGGATTTGACTTGGTTAGGGCCAGATACAGGGTAGATGGATATAGATACGCTGTATATAGAGACTGTACGGGCAGAAGAATGGTATCTGAGTGCCAACCACCTGGATTGTCGCCAAATGGATACTATATACTACTGGGCTAGTGATTCTAGAAATTTCTCTCTGTCTTGCTAGTATTCATAAAATGTATACCCTTTGCCCACCTAGTAAGACACTGCCAGGAAGCCAGTTAGGTGGCTCCCTTTGCAAACCACAATTTAACAGATTACCCACCTCCATTCTTTATTTCTTTCAAGTAGAAATATGAGCTGTCATTGCCCCTATAAACTCTTTCTCAGTATATTATTTATATTTAACCCATTTTAAGTAAAATGCATATAATTTATGATGAATGCTTCAGGAAAATTTCATCTCAGGGTAACAGTTTATTAAAAATCTTTCTTTATAAGCTCTTTGGAAAGGGAAAAAAATACTAATTTCCTGCTGTGAGTCTTCAGGGTTTTCCAAAGAATGAGTAATTCTCATTGCTTTTCCTTTACTTTAGGAGAACATGTTATTTAATCTTCTTTATATATGTTATTATTGAGGGGGGGAATCTTTCCACTTAATGACTTTGTGGATTGAAAACACACGGAGTCTACATATAATTACACTCAGGTGTCTCAAATTTACACTCAAGCCTTTCTTCCCCCATATTTTAAATATTCATTTCTAAGCAAGAAATGTTATCATAACAATCTGAAAGTAAGAACAAACACACACACATATACATTTATGAAGATGATTTGTCTACTTCTCTAGAGACTTTGCCCCCTTATGCCAAACAAACAAACAAACACACAAATAATAGATTGATTTTCAAACCTGTTTTTTTTTGGGGGGGGCTAATGATTTAAAAAATACTAGTGTTTTTATGTATTTTACATTGTCTTCTTTCCAAGTCTACAAGTTAGCAGATGTGTTTGTTCATATTTTACAGGGAATTAATGGGGGTTTTTACTTTACTGAGAGTTACAGACAATGGTTGACTTGATAAAAGCCTTTGTGCAACTTAACAACCCAGAAGGCCACATGTTCTGTAATGATGAAATTCCCTAAATTCTATGGGTGTTTTCATGCCTGTTCATGGTTTTAGTTTTTTTTTTCCTGTGTTATAATCATGTTTAATATGTATCTCTATGTCAAATGTAAGCAGTAAAAGGACACTAATTGGTGATACTTATTGTAATCTCTGTACTTGGGAGATAGAGGATGAAGGCTGAGAAGTTCAAGATCATTCTTGGCTATATAATGAGTTGGTGACAAGCTTGCGATACTTAAGACTTTGTCCCAAAGAATGCTAGCAAGCAAGCAAACAACCAAAAGAAATAAGAAGGCAGGAAGGGCTTGGGAAATCATGCTCACATCACTAATGATGTATTTCCAGATTTGCACACTTGGTAGTACTACACTCAATTACTATGACTGATTTTCAACACAAAACCCAAGCCCAAAACATCATACATTGGTGTTTGAATATGAAGGGAAAACACATCATAAAGATGCAAAAATAGAAAACCTGAAAATATACTTCATTGGAGTTTCAAGTGCTTTACATGAATTGTTTTGGATAATACAGCAATGCTATCAGGGAGGTACCAGTATTATCCCCATTTATCAGAAATTGATGTGAGGTAAGTGATTTTGATGCCAAATGATATGGATGGGATTATTTCATTGAGAGGTTTTATAGGAAATGTGGAGAAAACAGTCAATAGAAGTTTGGCTCATTTGAATATGTCTTAGTTTCTTTCCCGTTGCTGTGATAAAATTCCCTCATAAAAGCAATACAAGGGAGAAAAGGTTTATTTTCACTTACAGTCCCAGACTATTGTCCACCATGGTGGGAAGTCAGGAAGTCAGGAGTTTACAGGAACTAATCCTATTGCATCTTCCATTAGGAGGAAGAGAGGGAGGAATGCATGCTGAGCTTGCTTATACAGTTCAGGGTCCCCACCCAGGGAATAGTACCCCCTACCACTGCTAGCCAAGATGAGACTTTCCACATCAACCAACCTAATCCCTCTGGGCTGGAGAGATGGCTCAGCTGTTTAGAGCACCTGCTGTTCATGCAAAGGACCCAAGTTTGATTCTCAGTACCCATGTCAGAAGTCCCACAACCGCTTGTTATTCCAACTGCTTGTTATTCCATCTCCATGATATCCAATGCCTTCTTCTGACCTGCACAGGCACTCACACACATGTGGCACACACACACACACACACACACACACACACACACACACACACACACACAGATGGGGGGAGGAGAAGCAAAAAAATAAAATAAATCAAAAAGGATAATCCTTGACTAGCATCCACTGACTAGCATGCCCAGAGCCTATCTCTCAGATGATTCTAGTGCCTGTCAAGTCGGCACTTAGCACTATCCATCATAGACTTATAGTACATACAGACAGTGACAAATGCTGCCTATCTGGCAATTCTATTTTGTTAACATTCTCGAACTTTTTGTTCAATTTGCTCATGAAAATGAGGTTATAATGCTCAGTGTATAGATTGCAGTTTTGCAAAGAATAATGCAAAAAATACAATAATTCCTATCTAAAAGTAATCTCATTCTATTGATATCAAGTATTGGAAATAAACAATTGTTCATTGAGAGTTCAGCAGTGCAGTTACCAAGGTTGTCCACAGGATGAGGAAGCACCAGGTTATGCAGATCTTTATATAAATTACAAGGAACAGACTTATTGATTCATCTTTCTTTTTTTAAAATTTGATATGGCACTTACTGTGATCAAATTGCCTTATGTTATCTTTGTTTTAAAATGGGGTCTCTTTCCTCCCTGGGAAGGGTAAACAGAACAGATGTTGGAAGTAGACTGGGTGAGGATGAGGATGGGAACAGGAGGGATCAGGTGTGGGGAGAAGGACAGAGGGACAGAGGGACAAAGGGAGAGGATATGGGGAGAGACAACTAGAATTGGATTTCATCTGGGGAATGACCTGGAAACCTAGTGCAATGAAAACTCCCTGGAACCTATGCAGTTGACCTCAGAGAGGACTCCTAGTAATGGGGGATATGTATCCTGAACAGCCATCTTCTGTAATCAGGCAAGTCTCCCAGAGGTGGATCTTGGACAACAACACAGTCACAAAATCTTTGACCTACAATCTGTCCTGTCTGCAGGATGTGCTGTGGCAATGGAGGTGTATAACCCCACATCAAAAGAAGGAGCTCATGTCTGACACTTAAGGCATAGCCATGAACAGGAGACTGAATAGCTCAGAGACCTAGGATGGATGCATAGCCCAGAGGGAGATGATCCTTCTGGCAGCAGATAAGAACAAATGCAGAGGCCCCAGGACAAGCATTGGGTAAAGTTCTGGAAACCCCACAGAAGAGTGGAGGAGAGGTTGTGGGAACCAGAGGGGTGGAAGACACCAGGATAATAGGGCCCATGGGGTCAAAGTCATAGGGGCTCACAGAGACTGAAGCTGTAGCCATGGCCATGGAACCTGCATGGGTCTGCACTAGGCTTCCTACATTTATCTTAAGGCTGTTTGGTTTGGTGTTCTTATGGAACTCCTAAAAGTTGGAGGGTGGGTGTCTTTGACCCTTTTTGCCTGCCTTTGGGACTCTCTCCCTCCTGCTGGTTTGCCTAGTCCATCCTTGAAGTGGGGGCTCATGCTGATTCTGTTTCATCTTGTTAAGTCTTGTAAAATTGGTAACCCTGGGAGGACTGCTCTGTTCTGAGGGGAAGCTGGTGGGGAATGGAGAATCTATGAGAAAGGGAAAGTGGGGAGGAATCTGGGAGGAGTTGAAGGCTGCTGTGGGGTGTATTGTATGAGACAAGAAAAATAATTAAAAAAATAAAAGTAAAATGAGGTCTCTCTCTATAGTCCTGGCTGTCCTGGAGCTCCATAAAAGAGCATACTGGCTCAAACTGAGAGATCCTCCTGTCTCTGCCTGTTGAATGCTAGAATTAAAAGTGTGCACCACCTTGACTGGCACATTATAGTATCTTAAGTGTGTAACCTCTTGAAAGTCACGGATTCAATGGAATGGTGTTATTGATATGAGATATGAAAACATATACTTGTTTTCAACTTTCTGGAAGATCGCAGAGAGATTTCAAAGGAGGGGTTGAACAAGGCAGACTTGAGAAGGTAGACCAGTAACCAAGTATCCAAGGCATGGTTTAGAGTGAGGCTTCACTCCCTTGGGCATGCCTATACATTACTTCCTTGAAAAGAGAAAAGAAAATGCAAAGATGAACTGAATCGTAAAACTATGGAAAAATGGTTCTGAATTCCTTCAAAGTGGAGGAAATAGATTATGTTTGAGATTGTTCTGAAAAGCAGATCTGCTGTGACAGAGCAATTTGTTGGTATTAATTAACAAATAGCAACAATTACTTTAAATCCTCCAGGACAAGTACCTTTTCCACCTGTTGTTATCTTGGGTACATTTTCTTTCCTCTGAATTTTACAGACTAAGACATATACAGAGACTGAGAAATATGAGTAGAACCCCAAGGTAGAAAAGAAAGCATGTAGTTTGTGTGTCACTTAACTCTCAGAGCGAGTCTTGGGTTTTTTGTTTTTTCTTTAGTTAAGATTACAAGTGGCAATCAATTATTTCAATGGGTCTCTTGGTAGATCCCAGTTTCTCAATTCATATTTAAAAAAAAAATTACAGTCTAGTAGGCTGTGGGTAGATGTAAGGGATGCATTGTTGTGATTCACACCATTCAGAAGTCACAAAAGCCAATAACAATTACTGTGATGAATTTTTAAACACAGAACTCTCCAGCAGCCAGGAGTGTGGGCACAGCAGGAAGGGGGTAGACTAAAAGTATTGGAGATACAGTGTTCCCACCAATTCAGGGACCAGTCTGCAACTAGTTGAAATGAATTTGAGGGGAGTTTGGTGGTCAGATATCTTCTGGAGTGAAAACCTAAGATACTTTGATGGCTGTTGTCTCCTGCTCCAATCTCTCCTCTCTGTCACAGGGACCCAGCCTCCTGGAAACACAGCACAAAGCCACCAAGGACAGAGAAAGCCAGCATTCAGGAGGCCTCTGGCCCGCCACGGTGCCAATGAGCGTTCTGTCGCGGCTCCAAGTGGCTTAGAAGACGTCACTCGTGACGCCCTGGGCCCTTCACCCTTCCTGCAACCTCGGGCACCGCGGGCGCTGCGGGGCATTTCGGACCAAGGAGGTCCGGATGCCGCGGGTTGAGGGACCAGGGAGGGTGGAACTTAGTGAAGGGAGGGGACCTCCATCAGCTCCGCGGAGGCCACTGTGGCCGCTCTGACCCTATCCAGGGGGAGCGATGCTATGCAATAGAGCCAGCAGGCAGGAGAGGGTCAGTGGCCAGGAGTCTGCAGGACCAGGACCGCTGCAGGAGGATAGCTCTAGTTGTATTCAGACTCCTGCACCGCGGAGAGAAAGGGGAAGAGAGCGCGCAGCAGAGGCTGCTGTGTGAGCGCGCGTGAGTGTGCTTGTGTGTGCCTGTCTACAGGTAGCAGCGGCAGCGGGGACAGGGACGCAAGCGGGGGACCCATCTGCAGCTACCTCCCCTCCTAGGATTTTCTGAGGCGATTGCTCTTTTGACTGACGGATCCGTGGCCCCCGGGAGATCTCATCCTCTCCATTTCTACTCTCCTTTAGGCATCTCCAGTTTCAAGTGTGTGTTTGGGGGTAATTTCATCTTTATTTTTTCTTCTTCTCCCTCCAAAGCTTCTCAGGAATTCTGCATATTGAAGCAGGTGCCCCCTGGCACGAAATCCTTGGATACATTTGTTCTGCCAAGTTTTGCTGCTCCTGTCCCCTCCCTCCTCCAGAGGCTTCTGAGGTGCTTTTCTTCTGGATTTACATTCAGAGAACGTATATATGTTTATATACTGGTCGGATAGCTTATAAATACATATAGGCGCCCTCCCAAAGCCTGGTGTTCATCTCTTCCCGACAGAGGAGAAATATTCCGGAGCTGACGGATACTGAGAACATTATTCACATTCTTTTGATCCTGGTTTTGAACAAGGGGAGGGAGACCGAAGAAGTGTTTAACATTCGGCCATCATTAGGCTGCACGTTAGGCACCACGAAGTATTTCTGGTTGCAGAGCAGGTACAGCCGGGGCTTAGAGAGAAGGTAAGGGGGCCTCCTGCGTCCACCAGGCCCAGCGTTTACCTCTGTCCTGGGGGACCGCTGGTAACTTCCTGCTCCGGCTTCTCCCTGCCCTCATCCTTCCCACCAACCCTACCCCTCCCTCGCTCTCCGCCTCGCTCCACCTTTTCCCGATTCCCCCTGCCTAGGAGGAGGGCTTGACGCTGGGGAGGGTGACTGTGCTGGAGATGTGATCGTCGGTTACAGTTTAAATGTGTTTTTTATTCCCCTCATTTGATTGAGTTTTCCAGTCCCCTCTCGGTCTTTTAGCGGTCTTAAATGCATTTTCCCCCTTTAAACAACAACAACAACAACAACAAAATGCTACATTGATCAATGTTTGAAACACATCTTGGTGCCAACTCTTCACTACTATTTCTGTTGAAAATAAAAAAACAATAAAAAATAATGAACTTTAATGAACTGGGTGGTTTCTTCAATCCTGGGGTTTGTGGAATCTCCCAGATGCAGATAAGCGGCAGAGTACAGTGGGCTTCGGCTCCTGTATAAAGCCAATTGTGTCACGGGGAGGGCAAATCCCAAGAGTTGAGAGGGAGCTAAGTCTAGCCTAAGAAGACCTACGCAGCCGATCCTTTAAAACCCCTTTTACTCGGAGCCCAGTCTCTGATTAACTCCTGCTCAGGGGACGCGTTAACCGAACCGACCTTTTGATGGAGAAGTGGGCTCTTCTCTCTGTTCCTGGTCTTCAGCCAGCCTCCTTCCTCCCCCTCTGCCTGTCTGGCCCTGGCACTTTGCAAGTCGCTGGTTTTGCGCACCCTCGCGGTGGGCGTTCTCCACGCTGCATCCTGCCCCCTCGGTCCTTCCTCCACCGCGGTGGCCGAGCGCAGGCATCTTTCTCCGGGGCTCGCTCGCGCACGCCTTCGTCCGCAACCCTCCACTCCCTACCTGCCCGGTCTCACCACGGCCGCTGGTCCCCGCCTCTCCGAGCATCCCTGACTCCGGCATCCCTTCATCCCGGCCTGAGCGGGTCCGGAGTGCCGGGACGCGGCTGTGGCGGCGGTGCTGAGCTGGTGTGGGAAGACACGGCACGGAAGGCGAACCCGAGTGGGCGGTGAGAGGCCAGAGGAGTCCGTGGGAGCCAGGGAAGCCGGAGAAGAGCGAGACAGCGAGTGTGCGCCGCGCGCTGCCCGGGCCGGGGCGGACGCGTGCGGTGGCTGGGAATCCTCCAAGCGGCGCCCCAGCCCCTGCAGTGAACCTGCCTGGCTGCGCCCTGGGACCCTGACACCCAGAGCTCTGAGGTCGGCGAAGAGGTACCCGAGAAGGAGAGCACCTACTCCGAGAGTCCGCGGTGGGGAGACGCGGAGGCTGAGCGGATGGAGGAACAATGCCGCCTCCTTGAAGCAAAGCCTTTCTTGAACCTTCGCTGGAGTGTGGAGTCTGCCTTCTGCTCTGCTCTCCCCAGGCCTTGAGGCTACTTCTGGGCTTGGTTCCGCCTCTTAGTTTGAAAGGAATTAGAAAGTTGCTCTTCTTCTCTTACAACGTTTCCTGAGAAGTGGCTTTCAGATCTGCGTGCTGGTTCAAGTCAAGATGTCACTTTCTGGATCCCCCGCGAGGAGCAACTAATAGATTATGCATTGTTGGGCAATAAACTCTCCAGGGAAGAGAGGGTAGTCCACCAAAACGTTTAAACGGGTCGCCACCGACTCCTGCCTGCCTCAGCACAATGCCTTGTGAGTAGAAATAACAATAATAAAAAACCCACCTGCAGTGAATTCAAAAATATTTAGAATGAGAGTTTTGAAAGAGGAATAATTTATTCCAGAGGAGGCTGTTAGTCTGTTATAGAAATGAAGGAAATATGTCCCGTATTTGATTCATTTGTGTATATTCTAATGAGCTCTGGCCTGTACCACTGTTTTCTCTCCTCCCCCCCCCCATTTCTAGGGCTGTTGTCGTACATGTAGTAGGGCTGGGGGTATGTGAATTTAAATAGTTAACCCTCGCTCTTTCACTGTGCATTTTTATAAATCGTTGACATCCCAAATTTCCCTCCTTTTATACTAAAACTATTATATACTATTTTGTTTAAGTATCGGGAAGTTTCATGCTATATTTGAAATTATAGTGTCTTGATACATTTCTCAAAATTAATTATACTTGAGTATTAATAGGATCGTATTTTTTTAAATGGCACCTAGAGGTGTGTGTGTGTGAGTTCAAATGTATAAAATGTCTCAGCGTTATCAGCTATTACAAACCAGGAGAGTGACTGGTTTCTTTTGAAATGAGGTGAGCATCAAGGACTATGTGTGTATTTAGAACATCTAATGCAAAATGCAAAACCATTAAGTTTTGTGTGCCCTTGGCAGAGAATGAATCTAACTCCTTGCACTGCCTAGTGACGGAGTTATTCACAGAGAATGTGGAAGTTAATCATTGCTCAGGCCTTCTGATGACATGGTGTGATTAAAAGAAGTGACTGTTTTCTGTAAGCCTGCTATTCTACAGTTAGTCTTTACGATCCTTCTAGCAAAAAAGCAGGAATGGCGATCTTTCAGAAGCAAGCTATGCCAGAAATCTTGGGGTATAGGGTAAGAAGAGCCTCTTTGAGACCTCCTTTTCACCCCGACCCCACCCCCAGTACTGCTGTCTATCAATTTTTATGTGGTTTTCTTTTGTGAAAATTTCTATTTTTATTTAGTGATAATATATTTCCATGTAAAAATGCTTGGATTGCTTAAAGCTGCAGGAGGCTAGATACAGAAGGTAGACCTAGAATCTGCTTTGCTTGCTTATGGTAGGGAAAGGGTTGCCTGGAAGTCTAGTTGACTCTGTGCCGGGTAAGATGACTTCCCTGAAAGACACTCTGCAGTCTCTTTCAACTCCTAGTTTCTTAGATTATTTCCCACTTTTAGCATTTTAATTCAGTTATTCAAGGGTAACCCTTTGCTTCAACTTGCTTAGGTTATCATTGTAACTTTTTAAAAATTAAATTAAAACTTGGGATCATTAAGTAGCTAGAACTAGAGAACACAGGTACAAATCTAAGATCTGTTATTTTAAAATTTTTTTTATCTAAGTTTGATGTCATTTACATTTTGACATTTTGTGGAACAACAGTCATATAGGTATAACAGCCGTACCCTTCTCTGTTTTCCATGTGTTGAAACAATTTTTAACATTTTTAGCATTGGATAAGTCATGGATATCTTAGTCATGGATATCTCAAGAAGGTCCCGCCCCCACTAAAGACTTACTTCACAAATTCCCCCCCCCCCCCACACACACACACAATGCTAAGAAAGTTTTTGTGAGCGAAGCACAACTGGAATTAAGAATAAGGCCAGAAATCTCAACAGATTAACAGTGTAGACTCAAATGTACTTTGCCTTGTTTTGTCTTTCTTATGTGAGGTTTTCTGGGCATTTTCAGCCCATTAGATTATGATCTCTTCTATATATTTCAACTATTTGTAAGTGCAGTCATCCATGCCCAAAGCAGCAGACTTAATCTTTCTACAACATAGGACCAGTCTTAAAGCTTGACATTGCTCAATGGTTCTGGTAGCTTGCCTGTCAAGGTCCACAATTTTATGAGAATCAACTCCTCACAAACTTTTACATGAAAACTTCCTTCACCTGATACTCCTCCAGAATTTACCCTTGGGTCCATTCACATGATTCTTGTTATTTTCTCAATACTACTTCTTCATGGATTCAGCTCCCCACACACCCACCATCCAGCATTTTAGTTCTCCATGGTTTTACCTTTTTCCTTCCTTCAGCCTTCCTCTGGCATGCTATTGATTCCATGAGCACCCATCTTTTATATTCTGGTGTTTGGTAACTTTATTTGATGCTGAGTTGCTGGAGGTTTATCATTTCATTTAGAATTCTTCTCTCCATGCCAGAACATAAAGTAGACCACTCATGAATAACACATACTCTTCACAACTGTATTTCACAATGAAGTAATTCATAGCCTAACAGAAGAAAGGCAACCATTAAAGCATTTGATCAAGAAATTACTTTTCTCCTGTCATCTTTATATTTATTCTCATGGTAGAAGATTGCTTCTATGCCACCAAACTCAAATGTGTTTCTGGTCACCCAAAAGGGAGAGGGTGACAAAGATAACAGAATATTTTATCCTAGGTATCTGATGTTGGTGTGTACATATTTTGGTGTGTATTTGATATCCTGAACAATATCAGAATCTTTGAGGAAGGAATGGACTTGAAGTTGAAAACTAGTCCTTCTTATTACAATTATACAGTAAATAAATATGTAAAAATTCATCTAAATATGTCAGAAAGGCAAAAAAGACAAATGAATATTGTTTTCACATGATAAATGTTGATGAATTAACCATGACAATAGTTAGAAAATAAGTGGGCAGAATGGAGGCAGCTTTGTCTTTTTAACACTTCCCTTCTTAGATATTACTACATCCTCTAGAATCTATCAAGGAAAGCAATAAAGTTTATTGCTCATCTTTACAAACTAGGAAGTGGTCAATTATATGTGAAAAGATCAAAGGAGACAAAAGCACAGATCTTGGGTTAAATATTTCTTTCCAATGCTTTTATTTTAAAAGTTTTCTCATGTTGGTGATGGCACTAGGTAAAATGGTTTTCTGGACAGACATGTTACCATGAACAGAAACTAAATTTAAGTTGTGTTTGTTTTCAGTATGGTAATAAATGATACACTTAAAAGTAAGAAATCTGCCTTGCAAAGATGTATTAGGATTGCTATGGATGGCCAATTAACTTGTTCAATATTTTCCCTACTTACTCGAATTTTATTCTCTATAAGTTTATTGGAAGCCAATTTTTGTTCAATGTTGTTCAATGTAGAGATATAAAATATTGTGACTTTCTGGCAGCCTTTGACTGTGAGTTCCAAAGTATCCAAGTAAAGAACTAGGGAAGAAGTTCAATGGTGGGGGGGGGTGATTGGCATGCATAGCATGAGTGAATCTCAGTTCAACTACCAACACTCACGAAAAACAAAGGAATAAGGTAACACTGAATGACCAATGAAGGCCTTGTCAAACAAGACTGTCACTTAGTCATAGTCAATGATTTCGGAGGTATACTGAGCTAGGGTTGACTAACTCAGCATTTTAATGATATCCCCTTCATTGTAAGTCAGTTGTCTGCCTACCCTGGGACCAATGTGACCATCACAGAAGCAAACAAACCTCTATACATGTCCCCACATCAAAAGGTGGGAGCAGTTTTTATCTCATGGAACTGTCTAATGTTATTAAGGAAAGTTCTCCCAGGCACTGCCACCTGAGTTCCCTTATGTCCAATGCACAAAAACTAAAGTATACTCCATCCTACTTAATGACAAACAACAAGCAAGACTTTGCATTCTCATGAAAACATTCAGACTTGCCCACTTTAGAGGGCTGAAGGATGGTCTGCTTTTTCGGTAGAAGTGACAGAATCATTCTTAAATCAGGGCAATGTTAGCTGAGAGGAAAGAGTCAATAGCTGCAGAACAGGCCACCTAATAAGGATACCCACAACTATTATGCCTACTTTCTCAAACCTTCCATGAAACAGAATGCATACATCAAAATCAAATACACAAAATGTAATCAAATAATCTTTGTTTCAATGAGTTAAATCCATGCCAGACTGCAAGCCTCTGAAATAGAATACATGCATTTGTGATGTTACAGAGATTTTTCAAAATATATAACTTGGAGAATTGAAAATGCATACATGTATTCTGGATGAAAGAATGGTAAACAGTATATTGCACATACAGATCAGAAAACTTACCTTTCCAATATAAATATATCAGCCCATTAAACAAAGCATGCCTTCTGTGCCAAGCAGATCACATGTCCTCATCTGTGTTTCTTACCAAATTGTTTCAGGAACTGTCTGAGAAATGATTGATTCTTTGGTCATCATCCTCCTAAAGAATGACTTGATTTTGGCTCTTCCAAATGAAAAGTCTACCTTTTGTGCTGTTTGCATCTTCTAAGCAAAGAAGAGCTTAATAATTTCAAATTTATTGAATATATTCCAAACTAGTGTAGAAAATTTTTTTATATATCCAAAAACTACTGAAAATTGGAGGAAATAATTTTCCTAAAGCACATGATATTTTGATAATTACATAGAGATGTTCAATGTATTGTGTTCACACTCACTCCATTACATACTTGCCTTGGCCTTTCATGAACATCGTCTTTCTCCTTAAAACATGGAAAACTTTATTTCTACTTTTAACCCGATTTCAAGAAAACTCAGAGACAGTTTTATGCTTTATTGGAATAGATGTTTGTAAACCCCACCTTTACTCTGTTTTATTATTAAAAATGAATTTTTAAGCTTTAATTTAGTTTCAAGATTTTAATATTTGGAGCAATTTTTATAAATTGCTCCCAATTATTTGAGGAAAAGAGGGAGAATATAGTTAAATGTAAGTATATACTAAGTGAGTGTTACCACATATCACTCAGCAATTTTCTTCCTAAATGAGTATGTGTTTGGAGATATTTGAGTTTATGTATAATAACTGCAAAGTTTATGATATGAGAGGGAAGATAAGGAAAGAGATAGCAGTGGTGCTTGGGTTATTTTAGGAGGAAGATATGTTGTAGTTGCAGATGGGAAAATAAAATGGAATATGTTAAAGTTCAAATAAATAAACTGGGCTTATCATTTGCTCCAAATTACATATATATATATATATATATATATATATATATATATATATATATATATATATATATATAATCTTGTTTTCTAGACTTGGAACATCAGTATTCTTATTTCTTCCCAGTAATTTTCACCAAATCCACAGTGTGTAAGAACCATGAATTAAGAAAAGGCTGGGGTTGGTATCTTTCTTTTAGTTCCAAAGGGGCTTTTGTGATGGACATGTGCTGCCTCCTCAGTTTACCTCTAGTGTGTTACAATATTTTTCAGAGCATACCATAATTCTGGTACAAACGTTTTATTTCCGGGCTCCATGCCTAGAGCTGTTTCCACCAGAGCCATCACCTCCGAACCGAGCCCCCTGCCTCCAAGGGAACTGGTTATGAAGCAAGTGTAAGATGATAATTAGTCACTCCATCTGTGTTTAGGATTGGGAACAGATGCTTCCCCCCTTTGCTTTAATGGAAAGTATGTTTGAAAGTAGCAGCATTGTGAAATAGAGTTTTAAACAAATTCACATGTTAGTGGACACTTTTGCATAATACTGCACATGAGAGAATTGGAGTATGTTTTCTTAGCATCTACCTAGCCTTTTCTCATCTCACCCTGTGTAGTAGCTTCCACCTCAACAATTTCACAGTAGGATAGTTATGGTTAGTGGCATGAACCTAAGGTACAGTGAGTAAATTTCTATAGTTTCTCCTAGGTAGTGCAATGTTTAATTCTGTTTAACAGACCAAATTTCACTAGAACTAAATAGTCAATTATAGTATGTGCTATTATATATATATATATATATATATATATATATATATATATATATATAGTAGAAAGGAGAAATTACATAATTTAATAATTCTATAATGTTTTTCTTCCACTTAAAATTCTTATGTTGTATTTATCTAAAGAGAAGTTTAAACTCCATTAGGCAGAGACTTGTATAAAATCTTGTATATGTAAAAGGTATACCTTTTTTTTTTTTTTTTTTTTTTTTTTTTTTTTTTAGAAATTCTACTAGACTGTGAATTCAGAAAGTTTTATTCTGTTTGGCATCTCATTCTTGGAAGTCATTTTTGAGTCAGAAGTCACCATTTTCATATTTTTCCATCCAATAGGGTCTGTTTGCAATGCACCATTTCTGAAGAAGGCTTCTTAATTTTCCAAGGATTTTATTCCAGTCACTTGAAACACCCTAAAAGAATTGATGCTGATGATTTCTTGATTTTATTAGCATGTGCCAGTGGGTGATATTTCAGAAGGCAACCAGGACTCATATCTTAGTTGAAATGATCTAAACGTTGGGATTGGTGGTAATCTGGTCATGTGATCAGATTTGCCCACATATGTAGTCTAGGGCATAAATAACATAAATAACTAAATGACGCATTCTGGTTTCAGATACACTGAAGGGTTTAAAGGAATATATCAGCCAGTGAAGAAGAGAAACCCTACTATTGCACATAGCTTCATTTTTAAAACATGACAGTGCAATTCTGATAATTAAACAAGTTATTTTATTAATATCCAAACATTTGAATTGAGAGACTATAACAAACCTCATAGGAAGTATGACTAGAATGTAATTCTATGCCATCTTATCATACTCACCCCTTATTGTGAGATGTGTAAAATGGAGCAAGTTTTCCGATAGCATGAAAAAAAGCAAAGCAAATAAATAAGAAACTAGATCCAGAAGCAAGAGATCCACTTGTGAAAAGCATACTCTAATAACTGTTATTTAATATTCTTTTAATATGCCTGTGCCTTAATATCAATGTTTAAAATGCTTGTTTTTATATGTGTATTTTTGTGGGAGTGGGTGCACTTAGTTATCAAGAGTCCAGACAGGGACCCATGAGAAGGAAAACAAATAGAAGTGGATAGGTCATAGGATACATATGGTATAAGAGAAAAAGAGGGAATGCTGGGGATGGAAGAGTAGATGTGGGAATAAGGGCAGGGAGACAGGGAGAGTGAAAACACCAACCATAAGCATCCATGCTACTTTGCATACTAAAATATCAGTAAATGGATAAATAGTGGAAATATTTAAAATAAAAACCTTTCCTGACTCTAGAAGTCTTTTGTTTGGGGCAGTAAGATAAGTAGACAAATCACATTCATAATGATAATGTATTATATATTTAAAGCTTATATCATATATATATGGTGCTACTTTAAATTGATAAGATTAAAATATATATTATGTACTATATACCTTTAGTGTTTATTACCTATTACACATTTAAAAGTTTACAAGTCTTTTTAGGTTTACACATACATATATTACTTTCCTTCTCTCTTCTTTTTTCTAGTACTGGGGATTGAACCAGGGGCCTTGTGCCTAGGATGAGCTACAGCCTAGCATGTTTCTGTTCTTGCAAAGAACTGGAAACTATGCAGAAGGTTCAACAGAAAAAAGTTAAAAGTTAGATATACTTCTCAGACATACCACATTAAAAAGATCACTGAATAATCCAAAGCCAATTCAAGGGTGCAAAGGTGGGCAGAGGCAAGAAGAAAATGCATTTTCCACAAAGAACAAAGAAAAGTTACAAAGGAATTAACTATCACTATATATAAATGTTCTGCTTTAAAAGGGAGTAATCAGTAAAAAAGAGCAGTAGAAAATTGGCAGGTAAAAATGAAATTTCCCTTTTTAAAATTTTATCATTACTCAACCGCATAACAGTGATTTTTTTTAAGTGAATAAAAGGGAGAGAGGAGTCTTTGGTTAGATCAGTCAGATGCTCTTATTTGTGGATATATCTTGACAGTTCTTACTGTGCAATCCCACAGACAACCATGTTTCTTCTCTGTGTTGTATTTGAAAATTGCCACTGCTCTTAAGTGGCCTCAAAGCTGGGCACTTGCTTTCTGATGAATAGCAAGATCTCTAGTTGTGCACCACTCTCCTTCTCCTGGGGCCTCAGTCACAGCAGAGGAAGCACTGAGCTGTCTTTGTCTTGCTGAAAAGTGAGTTCATTTATAGAGCATGAAGACAATTCTTTTTCCTTTTGTATTAGGACTACATATTCCTAAAGCATCCTTTAGTGAATCAAAGTACTAGAAAGCAAAAGGAATAGATATAATATTGCTGAAAATAAAGCTTTCATTGAATTAATTATATTCTTTTAATCCTCTACTAACCACATTCTAACCATATGAAAGATATTGAAGATACTAATTTTCAAAATGGAGAATATTATTTAATAGTTTACATTCTCAGGCACTAAATAGGGTCCTAGGATTATATTCATATTGCAAATCTCTTTTTTATGTTTAAGGAGATAAATCACAATTTTGGCCTCAGGGAGTCTATAAGTCATTGCAATAATGAAATACTAATTTCTAAAAAATGTAACGAATTTCTAATGGTCTTTCTAACTGAAATGCTAAAAAGGTTATTTAAAAAATGGAACTTTCTTAGTTTATGCGTTGCAAAAGTTGGCAGAACAGTGGACTTGGACTTACAACTATTTCATGTGCTAATTTTGCAAGCAAGAGGCATACACAAAAGATTTTACATTTTATTACTATAGTGAATACAATTAGTTGTGTAGGCAATAATTTTTTGAACTGATAACGAGGGGAGTTGTACTTTTAGTAAGGTCTAGGGAAGATGTTATTTAAAGAGTATTGGGATATACATCAATAGTGAAAAGGGAAAAAAGCATCGCTCAGCAAAATATACACAAATTTCAGGACTGAAATATGTACCAGAGATAATTGGCTATTATGTATTTTTCTAAAAGGAAACACATAAACACACACACACTGAAAAATATTGTTATAGATCTGAAAGGAAGATGCTTATTGATAAGACACAACTCCTTAGTATTTTTGCTTAATGCCTCTGCAGATTAGAAAGAGCCTTTGTAAGCCAGGTGGTAGTGGTGCACATCTTTAATCCCAGCACTCAGGAGGCAGAGGCATGCAGATCTCTGTGAGTTTGAGTCCACCCTGGTCTACATATTGAGTTCCAGGGCAACCAGAGTTCCAACAGAGAAATCCTGTCTTGATAAAAACAAAAAAGGAGCAATTGTACTTTTATTCTGAGTAAACTGTCTTCAGAAACATTGTTTCATATTTCATCAGAAGCCTATTTCTAGTAGAAAGCATTTCAAGTTAATAAAATGGACAATATAACTTTTTGAGGAGGTCTATTTATACAACTTGATAAATATGATCAATTGAGGTGTCATAGGTAACTTCAGGTGTCTACTTGAAAACCTGGGAAGAAGGGACTTCAGTGAGGTATTGCATCCATTTCATTAGTAGGCATGTTTGTGGAAGTATTTTCTTGATTACTAATTGATGTAGGAGAGCCCAACTAACTGTAGGAGGTACCATGCCTAGGCAGGTGGACCTGGGCAGTGTAAGAAAGGTAGCCAAAAAAGAGCCTAGGAAGCAAGGCAGTAAGCAGTTGATCTCCACAGTCTCTGCTTAAGTTACTGCTATCAGGTACCTATGTTGAGCTCTGACATGGCTTCACCTGATGGTACACAGCAACTTGTAAGCTGTCTTCCCCAATCCAGTTTTTGTCAGTGTTTTCTCACAGCAACAGAAATGCAAACTAGTATACAGAGCATCCCCTGCAACACCAACATCTCTCAATTAATCCTCGCATATCATTTGACTGCAGGACCTTCATAAGCAAGATGTTCTATTTGTTTAAAAAAAGAGAGGCTTTAGTTGGTGAAAATTTGTCTTTTAATGTCCAATGGTGATACTTGCCGTTTCTTAAAACAAAAAATGTAACCCTTTTAAAGGTCTATAAGGTATAATTTCAAGTGAGATATATATT
Organism: Cricetomys ansorgei; assembly: GCA_026225945.1. Classification (NCBI taxonomy): domain Eukaryota; kingdom Metazoa; phylum Chordata; class Mammalia; order Rodentia; family Nesomyidae; genus Cricetomys; species Cricetomys ansorgei. The sequence continues at coordinate 5,025,989 of JAMJFZ010001121.1, read as the reverse complement.
TCAGTTTCTCCTAAATTGCATATGAAATCAGCATGTTCCTCTTGAATCTGTGTGAATTCACTCTGTGAAGACAGCATCTCATTCTGAGAATAGGCAGCTAGAATAATCAGTACCTGGGGACCAAGATGGGAATCAGTCAGAAGACTGTGAGCATGTTTCCTACAGAGCTCCATAAACATGGTCATAACTTGTCATGAAAAGGTGTATTATGATACTAACCAGGAGGTACTTTTCAAATAGTCCAAGCATTCAATTTTAAATGTTGCTGCCTGGTCTTGTCTTCTCTAATGCTCCAAAGAACTAAGGGTATTATAGAGCAATGTCACTTGTGGGCCTGCTATTTGCCATCTTCACCTGAGAAAGACAGACTGAAGGTGTTTCTCAGAGCAAGGGGCACACAGTGTAAGTGTAGTGGAGGGAGAGGGAGGCAGATGGAAAGAGAAGGAGAGAGAATCTTAAAGACAGCAATATACCCCTCCTGTTTCCTGCTGCACCAAAGCTTCTAAACAGTAACATGCATGCATCTTCATAAACTGAAATCTATCCAGCTGTTTACCTGATTTAATTCAAAGTTCCAGGTGAATGCTCACATGAGAAAAGAGCAGCAAGCACTTAGGAAAGTTATTCGTATTTTCATGGATGAGAAAGTAGCATGACACTAGGAAATGCACTGGTCACAAGCAAAATAAATCCTTATCTATCTAATAATGCACATCCTCATAAATGTTAGTTCTTACTCTTGTCCCTTGCTTCCTAATCGCTGTAGTTTCTAAAGACCCTCTGACATACTGCATTATTCTCTACCTAAACACAGAACCCAAATTCAAAATACTTCATTGTATTCTTTGGACTACTGGGAAAGCCTAGGTGCAAGTGTCAGCAGCTGGCACTACAGTACAAGAAAGTTTGCACGAACATTTCCCTTTCCCAGGCTATACATAATTTAAGAAGCACAAGAGTAAGCAGGGCTTTGGTAGGGAAGGTCAGGAAGGTCAGTTTCAACAGAGGCCATTGTCAGGAATATCAAGCATACGTTCAAGTCCTGTGATTTCTAGAAGATTGCTTCACAGACCTAGATAGGGTCCAAAAATCCCAGGAGAGGACTGGAGATTGAGGAATCAGGGCATGAGAAATAAGATTCAAACTGAACAAGGCTAAGAGAAAACAAGCTTGCTCTGTGGCTCTGTGTAACTCTGTAGGTGGCACTGCTGTCAGGTAGGTAATAAAATGCAGGTGTCTATGTAGTTTTCAACTTTCTTGGCTCTACATTTTCTAACTGTAAAATAGAATCCACAATGCTGTTATAGAACTAAATGAAATCATTCATTGTAGCCTCTTTAGTAGCATGTAAAATTCACTCACAAGTGTTCACACTGGCATGATTACCATCCTCATGTGCAACAGAAACACAGTCTACTTACTATTAATTGGCATTTATTTATGTATTTCCAGACAGGTTCTTGCTATATCGCTAAGGCAAGTCTTGTTACACTGGGCTCAACTGAGTCTCTTGCCATAGCACTTTGTCTGCTCCCTTATCTACCAGGTCAGATACGATGCCAGGTTAAATGGAGAAAGCACAAATTAGAGATGGGAAATTGTGCTGCTGTTTCTCCATCGTCTCTTCCTCTTCTGCCTCCTACATTTCCTCCTCCTTCTCTCTCTCTTCTTCTTCCCCCTCTTTTTCCTCCTCCTCCTTCCCATTTTCTTCATCCTCCTTCTGTTCTTCTTTCTTCTTCTTTCTTTGCTTGGAACTCTTTAACATCTAGACTGTTTTCCCTACTCTGTTTTGCCTAATTCAGGGGAGATATGGCTGTTGTTATTTCACTTACACATGGAAAGATTAAGCATTTAGAAATGGTGAAATTGGCAGCTTTAAAAATTTCAAGAACTCTGTGAGCATTAGATTGTGAAAACATTTGAGTCATAGACTTGCTAGGGAGTGAGTGTTTAATAGGCACTTTTGTAAAATCTTTAAACTAAGACACATCATTTTCTATACATGTTTAAATCTCTTAATTACAAAGCAACTTTCATTATACAGTATGCCTCTTCGATAATATTTAATCATCCATGGAAAAAATGAAGTTTATCCTAAAGTTTTTTTTTTTTTTTACTTCAATTCTGATTTTGAACTGGCATACTCTGTACCAAAAAAAAAAAAAATGCATTAAGCTAATGTTTATGCTTGCACATAATCCCACACTTTCAAGGCAACACTTAAAATATTCAGAAGAGCCTCACAAGAGGGAGTAGTTTAATTCTGCTGTTGACTCAGAGCCATTGTTCTTCACAGTTACAGCTCCGCTGGCATAGGCCACATATGGTCACTTGTTTTCTCGGTGTACAGAGTGATAATGCATTAACATTCTGGCTGAGGTGCAGGCTGTGCTGTGCTTCAGAGCAAGGTTTGAGGGAAGATGTGCTGCTGCCTGGTTGGAAAAGAGGACAAGATCAGCACTGGAGAGCCCACAGACTGCTGTAGCCTAATTGCTGTGACTTAAGGTTGTGACAACTGACAAAGGCATCTGATAATTCCCTTATGCTCCTTTAAGTTTCAAATACTGGCTGCTTGTCCTAGGGCTTACCTGGAAGGAATAGTCATGAGAGACAGCTGCTGATTTCAGCCATGGAAGGAGACCTGGTCAGTGCGTTTCACCATCGACATTTATAGAGGCCACCCAGAGCCTTCTGTTTTGTGGAACAGACATTTTATGAGCCCCACACTTGCTCTGAACTGCTGCTATGTGGTCCACAGGTCAACTGGGCTGGTGACTGATGGCTGTGCTGAGGTCCATTAGAAGAACTTAAGTACTTTTGTAGGGCATTAGTGATTTCTGTAACAAGGAGGCAGTGCTTGACAGGCTTTAGTAAAAATGACGGCTTTTATAGTTTAAAAGTTATTCAGTATAACTGAATTAGAAAACAAAGGCCAATGAGTTCTGTCTGTTCCCCAAATAAAAACAAAATATAATAAAGACCTCACTCCTCCTCTTGGTCCACATGGAGACACATCCCCGGAGATGTTTCTAGTGATACAGGCTTAGAGAGAATCTCCTTATTGTTTCCTGATAAGCTGGTTTTCACAGTTGTGGATAAAATTACTAATCATACAGACAGCACCAGAGGGAGCTACTTACATATCTTTGTCTCAGGCTTCTGCAAAGTTGACAACAAGGCTCAAAATGCAGAAGTGGTTGTAGTTTCTGAGAAAGAAGGGCCGAAAAATAGATTTGTAAAACCCATTTGCTGCACTTCTAAATTCTGGACCAATAGCCATCACTTCACTTTGCCCCCCTTGAAATATTTGTGAATGGTAACTGCTGGGCTGTAAGCCAGAAGGTAAACGATATCTCAAAATGTAAGGTTATGTTTTGAGCAGTAGGTCGTGTCCCTTTGCAGAATACTAGCAACAACTTTGTGTTTCTGAAACCTATGCCAATTTTGATGGGTTTCTTTGGTAATGTAATGTCATGATGGGACCAAAAATAAAGATGAAGAGTAAAAATCTTCAGTTGTGCTTACCAGTACTCAAATGCCCTACAAACATACATCCGCATAAGGATGCAGCAATATATTTTGTCATTCGCGCACATATGTGCTCACGTTTACATTGGTGACTTTATTATAAACTAATAGAACCAAAGTTGCTGTAAGGAAAACAGATTAGCTTGTCTTCAAATCCCACAACCGGGAAGAGAAAATCAGTCCACTGGGGGATGGAGAGATAAAATAGGAAAATCACCTGGGCATTGTGATTAATGCCTGTAATTTCAGCACTTGGGAGGCTTCGACTGGAGATTTGAGAGTTAGAGGACAGCATGCTACATACAGAGACTCTTACAAACAAGCAAACAAAAGAAGAAGGTACACATCCTTACTAGCATAGAGTAACAATCAAATGCTTACAGTCCCAAGCAGCATTATCATGCTGGTAAACACATTTCAGGGAAAAGTGATTCCAAATGTCTTGTCTCCGGAGAGAAGTCCTTTCCTTCTCCTGGCCACTTCGCACCCAGATCTCTAAGTCATGAGATAAGTAAATTTTTTCCCCATAGTTTTCTCTGAGCAAGACTTATTCCTAATATACCCCAATTCCCCACCCTTTACAACATCAGCGAAGCACACAATCACAAGGGGAATGATCTCTATAAAAGGCAACGATCTTTGTTGTCCTCTGGCATGGCACTTGTGGACTTGTTTATGTGCTTTCTGTGGTACATAACCTTGACTGCTTTTGCAGGTCCCTTTGTATGTTATGGTCTTTCTCTTCAGGCAAGTATGGGGCTGTTTGGGGCTTGTGGGGAAGAAGAAAATGAACAAATATGACTTGCTTTTCTCATTTATCACACCCTCTGGAATCACTGGTTCCTAGAGGTCTTGGAAGGTTCTGACTGGGGGCAGGAGATTGAGTAGGAAACTCTGGCTTGAGCGACATTAGAAAACCTCCCTAAGCTGACTATTTCCAAAGTCCCATACATCTGGGAAGTGAATGGGTGAAGGGACAGTGTACAATAGTGATGGAGAAGTGACAGTTTGCACAAAGAATGTACCCTCAAATGGTGCTGTCTCCATGCTTACCCGTTTTTTGTAGAATCTTTAAAATAATTAAATAAAATTAATTAAAACAATCTATTTTCATATAGATTATTATTATTATTTTGTAGAATAAATAATTCATGAATAATTAAAGGTGCATTTTATTTTATTTATTTTTAATATATATTTTTCGTAATTCTTTGAACATTTTGGGTGATCTATTTTCATGATATTTACCCCCTCTCACAGCTCCTCCTAGATCTACCCCTTATTCCAACCCCACACAACTTAGTGTCCTCATTTTTTTTTGAATGATCCATCCAGCCTAATTAGTGCTGGGTGCATACTCTTGAAGGTGGGGCCTTCCACTGGAGTGTGTTTCACCCACCACGGGACCATATTCCTAATGAAAGCTAACTCTCCCTCAACTACCAATTTGAGAGATGCTCTTATTTATGGGTATAATGATGTCATTGGGAGTCAGTTTAATACTATATCCCTTTAACAAAGTAAAGTATTATATTGTCTCTCAGGATCTATGGCCTATCAAACCACAGACTTTTGGCCCTAATAACAGCTCCAAGGATGGACTTCATCTTGTGTATTGAGCCTAAAACACAATCAGGAAATGCTTAGTTACTTACTTCCATGATCTCCATGCAAATTTTGTACCAGTGGGCAGCTATTGCCAGTCAGATGATTAGCTGAGTAAGGCCTATGATTACTTTTCTTCTCCGGTATTGTGTGTAGCATTTTACAGCACTATGAAAACTCACCAGTAGATACAGAATTTCTATGTCCATAGCAGCTTAATCTCTCTGCATTCTATGAATCAAATATATGTGGTTTTTAGCAATAGAATCTTAATGTGAAGTTCAGGAAGATAGCCAAGAGAAATAACAAAAACCGGTAACATTTAAGGGTCTATGGGATTTAACTGACCAGCAACTCCAAAAATAGGTAACCCATTCCCATCACTGAGCTTTTGTTAGCCTGTGGTGTCTGGCCCATGGTGGTTAGCCTGTAGTATGATCATTGTTGCCCTGTTATAAGGTAGCTCATTTAAACTCTTTTTATATGTGTATATGTTTATGTTTTCAGAAACTACTGCAGAGTAGTTTTAATGTGACTTTTTTTTACAAGGCCTGCAGTGTTTGTTATCACTCTCTGAATTTCCCCATCTACCCCTCTCTCCCACTCTATTCCATGTTTAACACATCTCCTTTCATTATTTCTCTTTCCTCACTTTATAGTTCTGTGCTCTTTCTTCCCTCCCTTGAAAGAAGTACTGATGTGGCCCCTTACTATTTTCTTGATCTCTGGGGGTATTGCACATGAAAAACTCATATCCAAAGATTCCAAACTTTTGTTCATATATGAGAAAACATCCAATATTTGTATTTCTAGGTGTGTGTTTACTCATTCAGAATCTGATACAGGAGAAAGTAAGGGATATGGTTGATCTTATAGGCGCAGCAAAGGACTTTCTGAATGGGACCAAATAGTGCAGGCATTAAAATCAACAGTTGGCACATGGGACCTCACAAACAAATCGCGTCCATACAGCAAAGAACACCATGATTCAAATGAAAAGGCAGGATATACAACAGGACAAAAATATTTACCAGCTATATATCTAGAATATACAAAGAACTAAAAACAAACAACCCAATTTTGAAAAAAAAAAGGGGCATTGAACTGTTTTGAAAAGATGAAATATAAATGGTTGAGAAGTATTTTTTAAAATGTTCAACATCCTTAGCAATCAGGGAAATATAAACTGAAACTACTTTGGGTTTCCACCTTACCCCAAGCAGCATGGCTAAGAGCCCCCCAAAACAAATGAGGACAGATGCTGGTGTGACTGTGAGGAGAGAGGAAGTCTTATTCACTGCTGATGGGAGTACAAACTGGCACAGCCACTATGGAAATCAGTGTGGAGGTTCCTCAAAAAGCTAGAAATAAATCTACTAATCTGAGTCATATACCCAACAGGTTCTGTGTCCGACTACAGAGATACTTAATCATCCACATTCATTGATGTTTTATTTACAAAAGCCAAGAATTGAAAACAGTCGAGACCATCAGTGGATAATAACTGTCTAGACTATCAGTGGATAATAACTGTCTAGATCATCAGTGAATAATAACTGTTTAGACCATCAATGGATAATAACTGTTTAGACCATCAATGGATAATAACTGTTTAGACCATCAATGGATAATAACTGTCTAGACCATCAGCGGATAATAACTGTCTAGACCATCAGCGGATAATAACTGTCTAGACCATCAATGGATAATAACTGTCTAGACCATCAGCGGATAATAACTGTCTAGACCATCAGCGGATAATAACTGTTTAGACCATCAATGGATAATAACTGTCTAGACCATCAGCGGATAATAACTGTTTAGACCATCAATGGATAAGAACTGTCTAGACCATCAATGGATAAGAACTGTCTAGACCATCAGTGGATATTAACTGTCTAGACCATCAGGGGATAATAACTGTCTAGACCATCAGTGGATATTAACTGTCTAGTTCACCAGTGGATAATGACTGTCTAGACCATAAGTGGATAATAACTGTCTAGACCATCAGTGGACAATAATAGCCCAGAGCATCAGTGGATAACTGTCTAGACCATCAGTGGATAATAAAAACATGGTGATATTATTCAACTGTTAAGAAAAATGAAACTCAGAGGTAAATAAAAGGATCTATAAACAATCATTCTGAATGAGGTAACCCCTCCCTCCTTATTTTTGAGACATGTAGGAGATAAAAACAGAGGAAATTGTAGAGGAAATGACACTAATGAGACATGCAATAGTTATTCTCAGCTTGCTTAGGAGCCATCTGCAGCATCTTGGTTGCTCTATTATTTTCTTATGGGAAAGAGTTGAGTTAAATGTATCTGTGAAAGGACATATTATATAATATTTACATCCTTGTTTACTAGAAGCTTGAAAGAGGTAGCAGAAAACCCAGGCCTCTGTGTAGAAATTATTAGAAGGTAAGATTTGAATTGTACTAGAAAGGGAACCGTTCTCAGGGAGCAATGATAGTAATGAACTTCAGAGGCCATTGGTTCTTTCTTTATAATCTTTCCAAAATTACCTCTGCATTTGTTTAGCATAGGATGGAGGCTTCAGGTTGCTACCTATTATCATGCAAAAAACAAAAAAAACAAAAACAAGCCAACAACAAAACAGAAAACCAAAACCAAAAAACAAAAACCAGAACTCCACTGTATGTTTTGTAAATTCTGGTTAGTTTATCTTTGTTTCCCTTTCATATTTAGCACTAAATGTCTTGAAAATAAAAGCAACTGCACACTGATTTAAAATTGAAGAAAATCTCACCTTGAAGTCAGAATTGGAGGAACAGTAACATCAAAATGAAGAGAGTATATTACAAGGCTCAATGGGGTATCCATCTAAAAAGACAAATGATACGAAGGTTGTAAGTCTGATGTGAGAAGCATCCGTTACTCCCTGCCATCTCATTAGATACAAACAACAGCTCCCATATAACAGGGAAGTATAAATTTTCCTATTTTTCTCTTGACAAAGGAGGGTTTTTGCTGAAACCATATACCTTGAGTTACTGTAATTATGGAGATGAATGTTACATCACACAGAGTAGTCAGAGGCTCTGCCGTGTCCTCATCTGAATAGCTCTATCCAAGAAGGCTATCCGAAACCCTACACTGATACATAGAAACCAGGATTTGTGATAAAACTCAGGTGAGAACAAAGGAGGACACTGGATGAGAACAGAAATCTTGGTTTTGGTTTTCGTGGATGTCAAACATAGAACACTCGAAGAACTAAAATTGACATTGGTTTCACAAACTAGTTGTGGCTAAAGGGTGATTTCAGATGCTTGAATTTAACATTCCTCCAAATAATTATAGTAACCCGTGGTTTATGGTTTAATTCTGGACCTTTGAGCAATAATTTCAGCAATATCATCCTTTTCCAAATGATTTAAATCTAAAGAGATGTCGAGGGGAAAGAGGGAATGATTATTTAAGGTAACTGACAGGCATTGTGATTTTCTCTTGCCATCAATTTTTAATTCATCAACAAGTAGTTTAGCAGTATGAAACAAGTATTGATATTTTTGAGAAAAAATAGGAAAGAAAAGAGCATGAAGTAAGGAATAGTATTCTGGACTTGAAGTTGATGATGTTGATATGAGTTGATAAAGATAAATTTCAGCTTTGCAATGTGTCATTGACTGGTAGAGACCACTTAAACTACCAGAGTCTCAACACTTTTACCTAAAAAATAAAAATATAATACAGTTTTCAAGTTTGATAAGGTAGTTGAAAGGATCGAATCAATCAAAGTCTGAACATGTGTTTCAGTTCTTCATATATGTTTATATATTCATATATTCTCATGTATCTCAGGCTGGTCTCCAGCTCTTGTTTGAGCTCAAGGTACCAGAGGATGACCTTGAACTTTTGATCCTCCTGTCTCCATCTCCAAAGTGTTAGGCTTATGGGCATGCACCAACAAGCTGAGTTTATGTGGTGGTGGGGATTTTACCCAGGGCCACACATTCTAGGTAAGTATTCTCCCAACTGAGTTGCATCAGCAGCTCTTACCTTACTAATTCTTATAGGAATATAGGACACTACTGAGTATAGCAGAACAGTCAAAAAGTAGAGGTGTCATTAGGGCCTGTGTGTGAATTTTCACACTGCTATGAAGTTAATTTGCCTCTTGTACCCTCAATTTCCTTATTTATAAAGGGAGATAAACACAGTTCTACCTTGGGCATTTCAGGCAATGAAGTAAAATGCATGCACTGAGCTAGGTGTGTAGCCCATCACAAGATGAGTGTGTGGAAAAAAAATATGAACTGTTACCAGGTGTGATTATTCTGGTTAACCGCACTGAATTTGTTTATCTGGGAAATAATAAACCCATGAACTTCACAGATAGAGACCAAGCACCCCAGATATGTGTTTCTGCATATCATGTCAGTTTGTCTGAGTTTGGTCTTTGAAATTACAAAGAACTGAGATCTGTGTGGTTTGCTAATGTCAATGTAAAAGAAATAGATTTATTTTTTCACCTGAGAAAAATTGATAATATAACTGTTTGTACATATATTGGAATAGATTTATTTGTCTGTTATTTATTATATCCATATATTGTCTGCCATCTGTTATTGATCTTTGATTTCTTTTCTATCTATCTATCTATCTATCTATCTATCTATCTATCTATCTATCTATCATTTATCATCTATCTGCCTATCATCTATCTATCATCTATCTATCTGTTTGTCTATCTATCTATCTATCTATCTGTCTATCTATCTGTCTATCATTTATCATCTATCCGCCTATCATCTATCATCTATCTATCTGTCTATCTATCTATCTATCTATCTGTCTATCTATCTATCTATCTATCTATCATCTATCTATCTGTCTATCTATCATTTATCATCTATCCGCCTATCATCTATCATCTATCTATCTAACTGTCTATCTATCTATCTATCTATCTATCATAAGCATCACCTATTATCCATCTATCACCTTTCATCTTTCCATTTAGTTTTGTGATCTGCTACAGCCTTTTATAGTCCTCTATTTTATGTCACATAGCTTCCAGGAATATATCTGTTAGAAGGCAATGAAAGAGTCTGGTCACACCTCTCTCCCATTCTATGTGCTCAACCATGTTTATTAACATCAGGGGGAACAATACCTGTAGCTCACAGACTGGAACAAAAGAAATCAACAGTGGTTTTTGTTTTTGCTTTTTTGTCTTTCTTTTCTTCTCTCTGCTATTGTCTGCTGGCTTTCGTTCTTTATCTTCTATGCAGTATTACATCATCCTGTTCTTTTTTCCCTCTATCACTAACAGAGATATTTTCCAAGAATAATTATTATATTCCTTATGCTTTGAGTATTTAATATCTATTACTACTAGCTCAGATTTTTTTCTTACACTTTTTCACATATTGGCTGATTTGAAAACAAATTATTTGAAGCATCATGGCTGCAACACTTAGTGCTTTTACCTTTATCAGCCTCCTGAGCCCCAGCCTCTGCCACTCCTTCCTGAAGTGAGTGTCTGAGGAGCAATAGCAATAGCCTGGTTCAAACTTTACTTCCTAGAAGTTCAGTGACATAACACAGATACTTAAAGAGCTCTGGATCTTGGAATGTAACAGGTTCAGCTTGTCAATATGACTTCTGCTTTGTGCCTGCACTCATGTCTTGATAGCTTCCTTTGGTGGTTGGGCATCCTAGAAGTTTGGCATGCATGGGCTGCCTTGATATGCCTGAGAGACCGAGATCCTGCTGCTTGCCCTCCATCTGTTCCCATCTCAGCAGTCATCTGTGTGACACTACAAGAATACAATATTTCTATTACCATGTCTGTCCTAACATTGGGTACTTTATAGCCCCCAACACCCTCCCTGCTGCCTTGACCTACAAAAAGGCTTCCTTCTCTAACAGCACTCTAGGTTATTACAAACCATATCCAACACCATCTGCAATGTATGAAAGAGAGGATTTGTGGTTTTTATCAGTATTCCCAGTATCAAATAGATCAAAGACTGGACCCTACTGGGAAGTCTTCTTGTTCATGCTCAGATGAGATATTCAGACAAAAGAATGGCCAAGCTCTGAAAACTGTCAAATTGGCCTATGGCAGGTAGAAACAAGACTTTCAGAATAAGCTAGAAATGGGTTTGAATGAGGTTGGTTTGAGACATTTCATTATCTCAGATAAATTAACAAATTCGGGACATCAGTTCTTTCTCCTGGTGCTTACATTAGTAGGTGCTCAATTTGTTGAGAAGAAAGAACTGAATAAATATTTGTTGGTTTTTTTTTCAGCTTTTCCCAGATAGATAGTGACTTGTTTTCTCACAAACTCAGTGTTATGCCTCTCCCCACCACTCTGATTTGTGAGCCATTTGATGTGGCTTGGAGTTCTATTCTTGTACCTCACTCTTTTGTCATTAGATCTCAAAACTTTAACTCCTATGCCATGGCACACATCTTTGTTTATATGCTTTTGTGGCTTCCAGGAGATTCTTTCATCCTTTCCTCTTCTAATTTTTCTCTAGCTCGTATATCCTTGAAAGTATTATATTGCAAAGAATTTAGACATCAACATGGTCTCTCTATAAAAAATGGCCAATCAAAATTCAATAAAGGGAACCAGAGAAGTGACTCTTCAGTTAGGCATGCTTATTACTTTTGATGGCTAATTTTGTTTGTCAACTTGACATACCTGGGAAGAAGGGTACTCAGTTGAGGAACTGCCTTCGTTGAATTTACCTGTGGGCATGTCTGTGGGCATTTTTCATTGCTAATCTATGTAGGAGAGCCTAGATCACTGTATGATGGTAACACATCCTAGGCAGGTAAGCCTGTGTTATATAACAAAATGGTAAACAAGGAAACAAGTCATTCCTCCATGGTTTCTGTTTCAATTTCTGCCTTGGTTTCCTTCAATGATGAACTGAAACTTGTAAGCTGAAATAAACTGTCTTCCCCAAGTTGCTTTCATCATACTGTTTTATCACAATAAACATCAACACCCCCTCCAAGAGGATCCACATTGGTTCCCAGCACCCATATCAGGTGGATCACAATTTCCTTGAAGTCAGCTCCATAGGATTTGGTGCCTTCTTCTAGCTTCTGGCTACACTTGCACCCATGTGCATAGCATGTCCCTATAGGCATACAATTAAAAGTAATCTTTAATCATACAGTAAAGAATGAACATATTTTTGTGTTATGACTCAAGTTGTTTGACTCATGGGCATGTTCATAGAAAGACTGCATTGCAGGCAAACAGACAAGATGTTTTAGAATTTGTCACCATCAATGTAGATGTATTTAAACCAAGGGGAAAGTTGTCCATAGTGAAAGGACAGGCATTGTGAAAGGAGAGGCATGGAGATAGGATGACTGGGAGAAACTGACTATATTTTTAAGTTAGATTAATTCATTAATTTCATTAGGAGTATTTGCTCTGTTAGCATGAGTAGTAGACTTTGGTCACAATGATGAGTTGGAATGCAAATTCCTCTGCTCATGACATTTGCATTCTACTTTAGGAAAGAAGGAATGTGAACAAGCAAATAAATGATTTGAATAATATCTTTAAATATTATAAGTGCTGGGGATGGGGAAGGATCGCTCAGTATGTAAATCACTTGCTGTGCAAATACAAGAACCTGATTTTGGATCTCCAGAGCTCATATAAAGCCAAATTTGATAATGCACATCTATAGTCCCTGTGTTCCTATGATGAGGTAGGAGACACACATAGGAGAATCCTGAGAGCTTGCAGGATAGCTAAACTGGTGCACATGTAGGTAAACAACATGAAGCTCCATCTCAAACAAAGTGGAAGGCAAGGGTTGATACTCAAGGTTGTTCTGTGACCTCCACATATACACTGTTCAAGCCTACATTTACATACATGAACATGCACAACACACACACACACATCACATACAGATAATGCATATACACACATCATACACACGTCCTACATACACACACATCATATACACATGAGGAGGGGCTTTATAGGGGTAGTAGAGAGATAAAAGAGAGTGAAGTTATGTGTGATCAGAATGCATGTAGACATGTATGAAATTGTCAAAGAGCAACTTTAATTTTAAAATATTTTTAAAAGTTTATAGATGCTAGAAAAATGCTTTCACAGGCGACATGGGGAATGTTGGGAGGAGAAAATTTTTTCAGTGATGCCTCAGGAAGAAGTTGGTGACTAGAGAAGGCCCTGATGACATCAAGTAGTAAGTTGTGTTAGGGAAAGCTCTGAAGGTGAAGGGAACACTTGGTGCTAAATCCCTAAGGTGAACAAGTGTCCAATGTGCTCGGGAGCCTCAGAGTCACTAAGAGGCAAATCACGGTAGTGAACATTCTTAGGTGCTTGTGAGGGGTTTGGTTTTCATTCATATTTGGATGAGCCTAAATTCTTTAAGAAGAAATACATCTATCTGTTGTGTTGGTAATAAAGTATGGAGAAGTAAAATTTGGGGTGAGTAGTCCAGTTTTGACAGTGCTGCAGTTACCAAAGGGAAATATCACCTGTCTTTGTTTAGGATGCTGTGCAGAAACAGTAAAATGTGACCGGATCCAGGAAATATGTTCAGAATAGAGCCCATAGGATTTGCTGAGGGATTGAACATGGATTCTGAACAAATATTTGAGTCCAGGGTGATGCTGAGGCTTTTGGCCTAAGAAAATGAAAGGACATGGTTGCTATCAAATCAGAAGAAGGCTGAGGACGGAACAGGTTTCGAGTGGATATCAGAAGTTCAGTATTGTACAGGCTAGCTTTGTGTGGCTCTTGTAGGATTGCAGGCAGAGATGTGTGCTAAGCAGATGGACTAAGGAATATAGAATCCAGAGAAGTCAAAGCTTGATATATGTACTTGGGGGAGGGTGGCACAAAGGAATATTGAAGCCACGAGTCTGGGTTAAGTCTCTGAGAGAATATAAACAGGATGGATGTTCAAGATGTGCATTTCATCTCCCAAATTGAGAAACTACCCAATGTTATGCAGGTTCCTGTGCACTACTACCCTAGTTTCTTCACACAATCATAGGATGAGTTTACATAATGAGAGAGTGTATGCAAAATTTGTGGACCTTCTTTAGGTTAGTTTTACTCTATTGTTTTAAAATAAGAGCCGAGTCTTCAGAGATGGCACCAAAGTGCTGAAGGAGACACAGCAGCCAGAAGCAGCTGCCTCTCCATGTGTTCTATTATCTATAGTTTTTTTTTCTTAGCATGTATTTCTTTTGTATTTCTGCTTTTAAAACAAATCCATCTTTTAGTCAGTTCAAAAAGCTTTGCCTTTGATCACAAAGCTGAATTCTACCATCTCGACTGCTGAGGCTTTGGCTACTGAAAAACCGTGTAAAATTTACACGTAAAACAACATGTTTATTACTTACTTGGCATCTTTCTGGAGCATGCAGGCACCAAGATTGAATAAAGATGAGAGGTGCGGAGAGGTATGGGTGAAAATAATACTCCTACCCTGTAAAATACAAATGAATGCTGGTGTAGCTCAAGCACAAAGATTCCATCATCTTGAAACACTTAGATGTCTTATTTCTTCTTTAAAGGTTTCTGAACATTTTCTGTCTCCTTACTCTCCTCAGATTAATTTTTTCTCACAAGTTTTGTAATTTGTATTGCCATTAGATAATGTATGTATACATTTAATAATAGCTAGAAAAGGCACAATTGAGCAGATATATAGAAAACCTAGGAATAAATATTATCACCCCCAAATATTTCTGCTTATCAACATACTCATTTTTATCTCTCTACAGGATTTGAAATATATGTTTGTGTGTATAACATATACATTTCATGTAGTGTGTATGCAATACAGCAACTGTCTTTTCAGTGTACTGTTATAAATATGTTTCACATATTGAATATTAGAAAGCATAATTATTATTTGTGTGCTCTAATTTAAGGCTCTACTGCTTGATTTTAAAAATAGATTTTTAGATTTATTTTTCTGATAACGATGGAAAGTCTCACTGGAACTTACTATGTAGACCAGGCTTGCCTAGAGCTCACAGAGCTCCACTTGCCTCTGCTTCTTGGGTGATAGGATAAAATTTGTGAGCCACTGTGATTTGCAAGCATATTCCTAAAGTTCTTTTCTGCAAGTGTAGTACTGTGCAGTCCTGGAAGAAAGATATTGTGTCCTTCTCAGTACTGGACATGATATTCTGTGATGGTTGTCAATCCAATATGTGTGGCTTTCTTATTGCCTGAATTAGTACTTCAGTCAGAACGTAACACTTGTTTTCTATGTGTTAGCTTGGGTTAGTCTGATGTTCATTATGATCTTTTCCAGTGCATGCGTCTTGGATGAGTTGCTCTGAAAGGACGCTGTGCCTGTCTTGTTGTATTCTGTTGGGTGGCTCTTGGTTGAGACAATATATCCCAGTCTTCTCCCTTGTAAGAGCTTCTTTTTCCCTTGTAATTAATAGTTACACTATTTTGGAAGACATATATACATAGATCATGCCACCTAATGTTTAATTTATTGGCTATTTTTCCCCATTAGATATTCCTTATATTCTATTTGATAGATTAGAGTTTATGATGCACTGCTATTTTACCTTTCTACACTCCAGTTTGACTTTATTTAGCAGACAGGGATATTTGCTTTATTTGCCTGACCATGTGCCCTTTTTTACATGCCTGTGACATAGTTGAGCACCCCTTGCTTTTCAACAGCACAGAAAGGTAGTCCAGGTTCTTCTTGTCCTTTTCTTGTTCTAACCCTTGAACTAGCCATTCCTTCAAAAGGCCATGTTTGTTTGTTTGTTTGTTTCTTTCTTTCTTTCTACTTTTTACATTTTATTTTATGATCTCTTGGAAAAAGAGAGTGGTTAGATTCAAATATGGGGTCTTGTGTTTGAGGTCTATGAAGAAGGATATATATTTACCCGGAGCAGTGATGAAATAAAACACCAAACCACCAGAATGTTTCAACCAAAGATTCTTCCCACCAGCCCAGGACCAGAACTCCCTGCTGTTTTGGAAGCTGCAGCTTGGAGCCAAAAAGTCATTTAGTCAAACTGATCAGTCTCCCCCCCCCCCCCACAAACCTGTCTACAAGAGGTCCTGATAAGACACATCCGGTTTAGTGATGAGAGCTTCATCCCATGAGGGAACATTTACTGCAAACAAACTGACCAGTTGTTTTTCCAGCAAACTAGACTCTATCTTAAAACCTGGAAAGTGTTGCCTCAGGGTCAGCACACAAAAACTGTCTTCCAGAACTGGCCAAGGTTGTATCTCCTGTTGGCAGCCCAACTTGGTACTGTAAGTGTTATCCAGATGGTGCTGGGTTTGAAGACATGAGGGGTTATGGAGAGCAGCTGAGGCTTGGTACTGTGAGAGGACAGGAGAGGGCATTAGTGAAGAGGCAACCTCAGTAGCAGTTAAACACCAAGGTATCATGCAGAGAAGTTGAGGCTTGGCACTGTGAAAAGAGCCCAGGAGAGGCTATTGGTGAAAGTGCAGCCCAGTTGCAGCAAGGGACCCCAGCAACCTTCTGAAGATGCCAGTACTATGGGACGACCACTAAGAACAGCAGCAGCAGTGGAGGGGAGCCAGCCAGAGCCTGGTGGACAAGAATTGTGTGTGCTTCAGTGGTTAGAGAAGGGAAGTGACCCAAGCCCTTTGGAGGAGCCCAGAAGATTGTGAGTGAATACTAGATAATTGGACCAGGTAATGTTTTCATGGTGTCCAAAGACACTGTGAAAAGATTGACAAGATATTTGGTTTCATTTGATCTTGTGCATTAGCAACCCTGGTGATTGTTGCTCTTATAAATAGTTTTGCTGATGTAGTGTTAAGTTGTGTTGTAAAGGTAGAGCATTTTTTAATACAGAAAAGAGGAAATGTTATGGAAGTTTATTTTTAGTTGTGTTTAAAATAATTGTTTTTGTGCAGTGCTGGAAAAAGGAGTGCATAGGCTTTGGCCTTTCGTATTGTCTGCAGGTGTTGGAATTATGTGGAGATTGTTTAATTGCTAATGAGCTGCATGTGTTATCAGTAAAATACCTGAGGTATTCTGAAAGAAAAAGGAAAAAACACCTGAGCTGAGAGCTGTCCAGGACAGCTCTTGCCAGGGTAGTGGTTCCCTCTGCTGAGGTCTGCCAGGGCTTGCACCTATGAAAATGCCTCCTTGTCTTCCTTGGTGAGCCGCCACCATAGGTGTATTACTCCATGTACAATTATTTTATTTGTAAGGGACAGTGAAAATCTTATTAATGCAATACAGATATTTTTCATTTCAGTAATTATCTTTGCATGAGATTTTGGATAAAGAAATAGAACTTAATGTTTAGAGCCATTCAGTGTTCACTGCAAAATTGAGTAGAAGGTAAAGTTTTTTTATATATGCTCTGCCCTCCCACATATACAACCCCTTCTTTCCTCATCATCCTTCACTAAAGTGATCCTTTCGTCACAAAGGATTAATGTATTCCCCCATTACCATCCAAAGCCTTGATTGTTAACATTTGGGCCACTGATTTCAGACAAGGTTATAATGATATCTATCTACACTTGTGGTATTATTCAGAATAGTGTCACTGCACCTTGGAATCTTTCTGCTCCGTTTTCTATTCCTCCCACTTCTGACCTCTGGCAAACTCTATAGTTTTGCCTACTCTAAACCATCATAAATTTTGATCCACATTTTGATCTGAATGTAGCCATTTCAGATAGAATTTCTTCCCTTTGTGATATACTTATACCTTTCACCGAAAAAATATATATATATTCATGTCCTTTTTATTGTTCCGTAGTTTATTTATGTTTAGTATCGTGTAATATTATGTTGATATCTATGATGGTAAAATTATCCACTTGCCTACTGGTAGACTTCAGTTGCTTCCAAATTGAAACAGTTATGAATGAAGCTGCTGAAAATGCCTATGTACAGATTTCTGTGTCGCAATGAGTTTTCAGTTCCTCCGCATGACCCCAAGGACTGTGACTGCTCAGTACTGAAGTAGGAGTGGGGCTACTCTTGTGAGACACTTCATTTCAAACCATCTTTCAAGAACGCCAGTTTGTTATCCTACCAAAAATGATTGAAAGTTCCTTCTGTTCCACCTCCTCACCAACATCTGGTGCTGTCATTATTCTGGATTTTGGCCATTCTAATGGGATTGTAGACATATTATTAATTTCAAGTGCATTTCCTTAGTGATATCAAACTTATAACATGTTTTCCTGTATATTTGCATCTACATAACTCCTCTTGCCATTTTTAAATTGGGTTTTTAGTCTTCTTGTTGAGTTTTATTTTTGTGTATTTTGTTTAAGAGTCCTTGATTGGATCTGCATCATAAATATTTTCTCCCAATCTATGTATTTTCATTTTTTTCTGACAGTACCTTTTCTAGAACAAATGTTTTTCATATTCACAGCTTATTTTAATTAAAAATACCTTTAGTAAATCTTTGAGAATCTCATACAATGTATGTGATCATATTTACCATATCTCTCCCAGATCTGAATTCTTTCCGTACCCTCCCAACATTGTGTCCTTATATTTTTTAAACCCATGAAACTCTTTTGGTTCTAACTATGTAATCTTGAGTGTATGTCTTTTCACTGGGACCTTCTAAATCTACCAGGGTCTGGATCCTTGAAAAAGAAAAAGGGCTCTCCTCTCCCAATTGTGAATAACCTCTCATCTAAGGGTGGGATTCTTCCTTACCTCCTGCTTCTAAGGTGGGAATTTGAACCTCATCTTATCAGTGATATCTTTTGTAGATTTTGCTTTCACTTTGTGTCTCAAAGGTTACTCACTCCTAAGGCTATCATCTATATTTTCCCCATGCTATTTCTTATAGCATACTTTTACTTTTACAGGTTAGTAATATGGACAGTCAAGATCTTGGAGTTGGTGTTTTTTTTAGCACGATTTGTGAGTCCCTCTTCTTAGGCTATTTTAATGGAGAGACTGTGAGAATGTGTATTCAAACACGCCTGCATCTCCATAGTTTTCCATTAAAACCAAGAGCATATACTGATGCCCTGAAATAAAATTAAAAAGCACATAATACATGTAGATTTTTATTTTCTGACCTGAGATCTCCTGTTTTTGTGAGTGAAGCATCACTTTCCTTATCTTAGGTATTTCTTGTTTGGTCTGTTACTCTGCAGGGAATGGATCTTCATTACTTTCACTTCCATTGCTCCTTATAGAAGTCTCTCTAACCCTGCCTGGGCTCCCAGACTCCATTGGGTGGCACTCCTACAGGGACAGTCATCTTTGTCCCATGTCTGTACTTGCTCTGTGTGGATGTCTCTTCAACTTTTAATTCTCTGACTCCTCACACAGTTTCCCTCCTGTGAGAAGCTTTTTCACTAGCTCAGGTTCTCTTGCTGTGGGCACCATGTGCTCAGAGTCTCTCCATCAGGATAGATAATAGAACTCAGCTTTGCCGACATCTGACTTCCTAATTCGGGAAGAATGAAGGGGAACAGGAAGAGTTCCTGGTCTTTTATGTCCTTCAGTGAATTTTGTACTTTTCTTAGTAATATTTTGCGATTTACAGCTATTTTAATTTTTTGGGTGGTGTGAATATTTATTTATTTTTATTCTATTTTCTCTTCGCTGTTTATATAAAGGAAAGATTTTATCTGTATACTGAATTTAAGAAATGTAACTATCATCATATAATCATGACCTTTGACCCCACCTCATTTCTATCTAGTTAGCTTTTTTCTACTTTAGTTTATGTATGGTTTGATACTTAATAAAGGTTTTGTTAGTCTGATAAAAGTTCACTATAGCTTATTTTGTATAATTTATGTCTGTAGGAAAAGGGTTGTTTAGATAAGAGTTAGTAAAATTAATTGCTGAATATTCATATTTGTTCATAACTTATGAATTATGAAATTTTTAAGAAAGTAGGGTAATTTACAAAGATCACAAACTTTCAAAAACATGATAGATCTTTATATTGAGAATTTTTCTATCCTATAGAAGGAAAGTATACACAACTATGACAATTTTTAGCTGCTTTTTAATCAAATATCCTTGAGCAGAAAGTAGGAGTTGGAAAGAGTAGTGAATTATTTAAGTTAAAATTATTTATTAGGGCTGATATTCATATTAAACAGTTTTTTTAATTGAATTATTCAAAATAGTCTTTCCCCAAAGCTTCATTTTGTTTCTAAAGTCCTCTCTAGATGTCGGCAGCATCAGACATCCTCAGTCATATTCTCCTGAGTGAGAATTCTGAATCACTTCACAGCAATGTTTTTGGAACAGTAACGTGCATGTGAATTACCAAGGTATGCATGCTAGGAATTTGCATTTTGATCAAACACTCCAGGTGACTCCAATCCATGGGCCTGAAGTAAGAAACACTGATTTAGAGTTAGACAATGTGTGTTTAAATAAACTGATGTACTTAGGTTAAAAGTTCAAACAAAGTATGCAAGATATTTTTAGGGGAGGGGATATCAGAATTCAGAGCATAAATGACATTGTGGAGTTGGAGTCAATTCTGCTGTGTCTAATCTACTGTCAGGATAGACTGCCATTTTTGCTAGCACTTTCCAACCAGAAGCTAAGGTCCTTGAATGTCCTTACTCTTTTTAGGGGATTTTAGCAAAATAATACCATGGAAAATTTTCCAAAAGCACTTGCAATGCTACTCTACTTTGTAGTCACTTATCCAATTTTCAGTGTTTAAGAACTTTTTTCGAGGTAATAGTAAGCTCAGACTTATCTGTGAATTGCTACAAAATACTTGTAGTTGATGAAAAATCTCAAGTATAGTACATGTTTGGAAGAAATTATTTAGTCATTTGGTCTAATGTAAAACTGAAAAGGTGGCTTGAAGTTCACCCCACAGTTGAAAATTTGTTGGTGTTCAGTTTCGTGTAACTAATGTTCTTGCTTTCCCTGTTGGTCCCTTTGATTTCTGTCACTTCTGATGACCAGCACTGTGAAGCTTGAGGCCACTCAGGTTCCAAATTTGTGACGAGTCCCCCAGGGCTCACTGGAGTGGCAGTAAGTTCTCGCAGTTTGATTTCCTTTCAACCACCGAAGTGTTAGAGAAGCCACAACAAAGCCTCCTGTGAAAACAGCAGTTCTGTTTTCTGACTGTCCACCATAGTCAGGACTTGCCTCTTTTGTTCCATTGATTTTGTTGAACAATTTTAATTCATTTCTTCATGGAATACAGAGTATGGTTTCTCCAACTGGCGTGGTTCTTCAGCTACACTACCAGCAGAGCCGGAATTCCTTAGTCCCTCCTTTTGTTCTCCTTCTGTCCCTATCACCTGCAACAGAAAGGATGATTTCACTTTTGAAAATTCCTCCACCCTTTCAGGCTGTGATTTTTCACTTTAAATATATGATGTTTTTATGTTCTAAAATTTGATCCTTTCTTAATGTTATAGATAAGTCTGAAAACCTCTTGTGTTCACTGAAGCGTTTATTTTGTGATATTTTATCATCAACTCAATAAAAGAAAGTCATTTTCAGAGAAAAATGTAGTAAAAGTCTATACAATGCAGTTAATCAAGAAGAAAGGAGAACATCATTTTTAATGAGAGAGGGATATTACAAGGAAGAAATAATGGCTTTTGGGTCAGAGAGAATCACCCATGCCAAACTGGATCCTTACTTCCTACAAGTCTGCCCAGAAGTGAACTGACACAGCTGCGAACACAGTAACAGAAGCAACAGCAAGTCTGCATTAACAATGAGCATGTGTGAAACTCTTTCAAAATCAACTTATGGAATCCTAAGTGAGCCAGCACTTGCTAAGACAAAAGGAAGACACGGTTATAGTTTAGCCTTTGTTCAGAAACCAAGAGACTAGTTTTAAATGGCTAGCATTAAAGGCAAAACTATTTCTCATGGTTACCATTTGAATACAATAATCAAATGAAAGCTCCTTATCTCTTCTGAAGGTTTTTTTTTTCCTGTAACATAAATAGCAAATAGTTCGAAATGAATTGCAAAGTAACTATTTTGCAGTTACTTATCCAATTTTTAGTGATTAAGAAGCTTTCTTGCAGACAAGAAAAAGTTCTGAATGTAAACAGATGCTATGTCTAGAATATACTTTCCAGTATCAATAGCAAAGTTTCAGAGTATTTGGAAGCAATCAAAAGGTGACTACCCAGTGTGTGGTGTGATTTCTGTTTGCTCTGGTTAATGACAGCAGTTTTGTTTTGTTTTGGGAGATGAGCAACATCACCAGTGAGTTCTGCAAATATTTTAAATGACTCCTCATTTTCTACCACTTATGACTTACCTCTCATAATTTGGAGACCACATCGTATGAGAAAAATAAATGGGAGTAGTGTTAAACTTGTGGCCAGAAAAAATGTGTTTTTAGGCACAGCTTAGCTGTGTATCCAATATGTCAGCAGGGTTTTGTCTTCCATCCTCTGAGTGTGTTCTCCATGGTGTTCTTTCCTGTGATATGGGAGACCTCTATGTCTGTTAGCTGCATCTCCCTGCATCTCCTCCACGGCTGGCTAGCAGATGAACACACATGGTAGAAGAACACAGTGCAGGAAATTGAGAGTTTGTGTGGTTTTTCTCCATTACTTTCTCAATCAGGACCATGATTTCCAGCAATGACTTCTGTCTTTTATGACTACAGCCCTGAATTGGCTGCTGGTGCCCATGGCTCAGTGCTTCCGGTAGCCCCCTTACGCTTTCTCTCTTGTCCTTAGGACACATATTTTTTCTCAGTTTCTCCTCTCTGACGGACATAGCACCTTTTTAAAAAAATTATTTTTATTTTGCCTCTCCCTGCCCAGAGCTCTAAATCATCCATAAAACTTCTTGAATTAGATTCTGATTTCTGAATGACTGACACAGCCACATAACAGTAAGAACCACTATGTGACACATTCGGTTGCTCAGATTCCTTTCTCTTTAACATTGAAATAAAGGGAAGAACCTAGAAAGTATCTATACTGACAGCAGCTTCGTGAGTCCCACACTCCTCTGTTCCTGGCCTCTCTATCACCACAGCCAGACCTCTGTTCCTGGGACCACCTGCCTGGCAAACACTGCAGGGGTTTTTGCGGAGAGCACCACTGTTTTCACTCCTACATGCAGTGATCAGCAGCCTATTAATGTGGGCCAAGGGAAAGCTATGCCTCTCTCAGGCATACTAGTAGACAGTTGAAGGTATGATAACCACACATTGGCCACAACACTACCTGGGGGCCCCACCTCATTTCTCCTGCAGCTGAACCCTGGTACGTGAGTCCGCTCCCAGGTGTACTCCTACTCATTGGGATTTGGAGCTGTTCACCATACCTTGTGTAATTTACTTTAGTGGATGTATTTTCTTATCATTCAACTGCTTCATTCAGATTTTCCTTTAATCTTACATCCAGACTACAAATATGCCTGTATCCCACAAGAACTATGATTGTTGCTGTCTCCACGCCTGTTCTACTGCTCATTCTCTGATATCCTCTGCTGTGACTTTTACCTTCATTACCTGTATCCCCTGTCTTATGTTGCTGGGTGGTAGCATGTTGCTTTGCCTTCCTGAGATTACCCTCTCTGCCCTCAGCTGCTCCTTTAAACTTTCATCTCCATCTCATTATCACAAACGCTGCCTTTTACAGAGTCAATTCAACTGTCTGCTTTAGTCTTTACTTCACCCTCTAAACCAAGTCTCCAAATATCTGAGTCCCTGGTGATTATGAAGTTCAGTATTTTACTTTTGTTTTTAACATTGCAGAGTTAATATAAAAGAAAATGAATCCCAATGGATTTGTTTGTTTGGGGTTTAGAGCAGGTGTGTACGAATATATATATATATATATATATTTCTCTTGAGGAAATAAAATAAGCCTTTGATCATTTGGTTATTTTGAGATAAATTTCATCTTAATGGTGTTTCCTTTCTTCCTCTGCACTGTATTTTCAAATCAAAACCCCTTTCATTTCACAATGGAGAAAATCTCATATCCTGAATACATAAATATTTTGTGCAGTAATGTTCCCATAGAATAAAACCCATTTCCTGGCTGAGACTGGAATAATGTTTAAATTAGGTGATGAAAAAGTTGGTTCTTTTTAGTCTTTCCCACTAAAAATATGTAAGGAAAAAAAAAAAAAAAGAAGAGGCAGAAATGAAGGAATGAAGCAATCAACAGAGACTTTCTTCTGAATATCTCCCCCAGATTCTGGGCTACATTGCAAGATCTGTATCACAGACACCATATATGGCTTTTCCTAAGCAGTATGTAATGTGCTCTTATTTTTAACAAGTGACACACTCTCAATGTCCTTCAATAATTGCAAGTCTCCCTGAAAAAAAGTTGGCTTGTTTTTGCAGTCTTATTTTTAAACTTAGAGTTGCAATATTGAAGTCACAGATGAATTTGTAGATAAAAAGTAAAGAATTAAAAATGACTAGTGAGTTTTTAAAAGGGACTTTTGAAGGAAGTTTGAAAGTATTAGAATTAGTCAGCAGACAGACATGAAGAAGGGACAAGTGCCTTTGGGATTTACGGTTTTCCCTCTCCCACCAATGTAAGGACAGGAACAGTGAAATATACTAGCAACAAATAAAAATCACACTGTCTTTTTTTTCTGTTGATAAAGAAAACCTAGCTATCTGGAACCATTACAAGTTCTACTGTCAAAAGAGCACTTATCAGAGAAACACATATTCTAAGGTTTCTTTAGTCACTGGTTATTGGAAAATGGCATGTATTGTCTTCTTGGATATTGTTTACTAGGATAGTAAAAGATTGAAAAGGTTTTGTAAATAAATATCTCTGTGAAAATCTGCCCCCTGGCTAGGCAGCCATGCCCACATGTACAATGAGGAATCTTTCTTCCATAGAACATGTGACTTTCTTTAGTTCTCTGTTGATTCTTGTTTAGAAGGCACTTGCTCATAGCCTGAAGAATTAATTGCCAAATATGTCAAAGTTCATTGTGGGGTTTTAAGATTATTTCAAAATTTGTTCTGTGGGTTCAGATGGGGTCAGGTGAATGGAAATAAAAAATGGTTATATGAACTTGTGAAATTTATTGGGACAATTGAAAATTAAACATGACATAGATAGGAAACTATATAGAATAATTACTTTGAGATGGAGAGAACAATTTACGCTCCTGGGAAAGTACATGTGCTTGGATGGTAACCACAGACAGAATACACATGTTCTACATATGTGGAGAAGCCGAGGTTTACTTTTCAATGTTAAAAACATTATCCATTCACCTACAAAATAATGCTTATGAAGTATACGTTGAATCTGTTAAGCTACCAGGCTATAACAAATGTCTAGAGGCCTCCTTCATTAATCCAAAATTTAATAGTCTGAAATAAACAATAAATATTTACTATAGGAAGTGGATTAGCCTCTTTAATGTAAAGACCAAGATATTTGCACTCAAATTCTGCAAAACCATGTGGAAACATCAATTACTTTAGACTTGGAAAAATGAAAATGTCCCTGTAGGTTAGGAAAAAGTTACCAACAATACTTAGAACTCAGGTCAGCATTTCCATGCAATGATTTTTGTTGACTGCATCGTCATATTATTCTTGGTTTTTAAAGTTAGTAATTATTGACAATTTTAATGCTACAAAGAAGAGATTTTAGATGTATAAAAAGTATTACATTTCTATAACTGCTTTGAAAATGTATCGAGTGGTTATTTTTCTTGTGAAATTGCTCATCAATTCTTTTTTTTCGCATTGACTTGGTTTAGACCCTCTTTTTAATACAGTAGATCGCACTTAGCTTGTGCTCAAGCAAAAATAATATACAAAGATGCTATTTTTTATTTCAGAAATGAGATTGCTTCCGCCTCACTTTTGTAATTTTACTTTGAATCCATGTAAATGACCCCAGAGATAGCTGCATTTAAAGGATTACATTTCATTTTTATTTCCATTTTTTTTGTAACTTTGAGTAATTGAGTTTTAACATTAGTTTTACAGCAACCTAAATATCATTTTTCAAGATCATATTAAGAAAAATTATTTAAAAATTTATCTGATTAATATTATTGATCAAAGTTTTTCAGGCTTTTGTGACAGCATTATCACCTAAAACTCTTGAATTTCAGGGTATCAGTGGTTCCTCCTGTTAGGAGAGGTTATAAAGTTTTTAAAGTCTACACCTTATAAATAGTTGTAAGACAGTCAAAAGAATCATATATGTTTTATATACAAACATACATATATATTTGTGTACGTGTGTATGAGCGTGTTAGAAAATGTCGCTACCAACTAAATTTATAATCATTGGAAATAGTTTGCTAAAAGCTGGAATATTCTGAAGCCATGTATTGTCTTTTTAAAATTTCATTTTTGAGATTATAACTACATTTCTCCCTTTTCCTTTCTTTCTCCTAATGCTCCCGTTTACTCTTTCCCACCCTTCTTCAAATTTGTAGTCTCTTTCCTCCTAATTGTTATTTGTTATTGCACACACACACATATAAATACATGCACAATATATATATATATATATATATATATATATATATATATATATATATATATGGTATATGTATATATACCTTAATAAAATTTCCATTGCCATTTTTTAGGCAAAACACTTGACTATGTGTATTTTGTATTTGTATTTTGTATGTTTGTATCTTTGACTATGTATTGTGTTTATTTAGTGTGGGGGTAGTATATGTGGATGACATATAGTACATGTGTGTCGAGGTCAGAGGAGAACTTGCTGGAATTGATTCTCTCCTTTCACCATGTAGACCTCGTGGGATTAACTTCAGGTTGTTCAACTTGGCAGTAGGCATCTTTACTGCCTACTTTACTTTCAGCCTACTGCTGAACCATCTTGCCATACTGGATTGAATGTTTTAAGCTATAGATATAAGATATAATTGGTTTCAAAAGTTTTCTTTGATATGTTCATAAAGAGGTAAGTTGAAGCTCTTCTTGATTCTTATTTTAAAAAGCTACTACCAATATTATTTCACATAAATTTATCATTATAGTTTCTAAGACTTCAAATTATTCTGAAACTTGTTTCCCCAATTTCAAATTACTTAACAATAAATGAGAAAGAAGTAAACAACATGCATTTTTACAGTATCAGTCAAATTTGGCCCCAAGTATCTACATATTGACAATGCAAAGCTGTTACGTCTTTCAGTGTCCATAGTTGATCTTTTACATTTACCTTTATATTTGGATTTTTTATATTAATTCTTAAATTTTAATAATATTTTTCCTTGGAACTTATGAATTCTGTTCCCATAAAAGGCAAAGGGGCTGTAGAGACTACTATTAAATTGAAATGAATTTCTGGAAATTAATTTCATTGTATTTTCTTAGTAGAAAGACTACTATGCAAGCAGATGTAACCATTTTGTACTGAAATTTGTAATGCTATAAAAACTAAAGGTATCAAATTCCTCTGAGGTAATGAAATTTTGAAATAGGTAATTTCTTCCTACTCATACTTATTCATTGACAGCATGTAATTCTTTAAATGATGTACTTAACTGGCCAGAGGAGATACTTTGCTAAATGATAAGCTATCTATGATTGCATTAACACTTTAATTTATTCATCATCTTTGCTCATTTTATTTTTGGTGGTATCTATATATAATTTGAAATTGGAAAATATGCCAAAAATAATTTTTAAAGTAACACACGTATTGAACATGAATCTTTCCAAAAAAAAAATCTTTGTAATATTGCTAGAATACAATGCTAATAATAAAAATTTGAATATCTTATTTGTAAAATTTTGGCTTGAACATCTTTTTTGGTAGGTCAATGTCTGTTCTTTTAAGAAGGTTATTGTAATATATCCTATATTTGCTATTATTCTGTGTGCTTAGATAGTTCAGTTTATAGAAGTATATGGCTACCTGTCCGCATAACAGCAGGAGAGCCAGCAAAAGGGCTCGTCAATGCGGATCGGCACTAATATCCATAAAATGGAAGATAAAACAGACTTCTACTTACATTAAAGGAGCCACTGATACAATTCATGCAGCTCTGGTGTGCATTTATTCTACCCTCACTCTAAATCCCTCTTCCTATTTTAACAAGATAACTCTTACACAGTTGATTTGTTTATATTAAACATCATGTTAATTTATAATTGGTGATTTTTGCTATGTTTCATGTGTAGCTTTTAACTATTGTATAAAACATGTTATTTGGTGATCTACTTTAGAAATACAAGGCCCAAGAAAATGTTTTTCAAAACTTATTGGGTGAAAAATCATCATACTTCACTGTCCATCAGTGTCTTTAATTCTAGTTGTAGCTGAATAATCTATTTTTAGTGTATAACATCTAATTTGTTTACATTTATTCATTTATTTGTTTGTATGCATGTGTGTGCTACCGTGTATGTGTAGAAGTCATGGGACAATTTGTAGGAGTTGGTTCTCCCCTTTACTCTAAGAAACTCAGGCTTAGAAGGAAGTATCTTTAGCCACTGATCCATCTCACTGTTACCTTCTATTTATTAAATTTTAACTATCAGGTTTAAAATATCTCTTCAAGAAAAGTTTGTATCTATATCTATATTTAATCTATCTATCTCTATATTTATTATCTATATCATCTATATCTATCTATCTATCTATCCGTCCATCCACCTATCTATCTATGCTTCAAATTCTAAAGCAATACCTGAGATTGGCCAGATTGGATAATTTACCAGTGTTCACACAAGGGGTAAATTGCTGATGGAATGTTCCAAACTTAGGGGAGATCATTATCTGTGAGTGAGGCTTATTGATGTCCTATGAAGTTGGGCAAACACCTTTCAACCATAGGAATTTCATGTTGAAGATTAATATTTTCTGTGTCACTTTTCTGTTGCTCTGTATTGGATTGCCTGACAAGTTCTATGGTTGTAAAGAGACTAGGCCATTTTCAGAGAGTCATTTTGCACGGGAGCGGCTGGTAGGAGATGGGTCAGTTCTCTCCTGACTACTCTTCTTACTCTTTAGTCTCCCGAGGTTGCTTACTGTCATGTAAAACCAACCTTATGGAAAGGGACAAGGGATGGGTTATTGTCCCAAGCTAGAGAGGGTAGAAAATGAACAAGGTATGACAGGAGGCAGTCAGCTGTCATCCTCATGGCCATCATCACTACCTTCTCAGCTTATGTGTGAACATATTCTTTATAAATACTACTCCCTAGAGTTGTATCTACAAAACCAGCACTAATGTGTGCCTCAACCTTGCTTCAGTCATTGATCCATGTTGTGCATTCCCCCTAGTATAACTTCCACAATCTTAACCTCAACATAGTCACCTTTACCTTGTATAATTTACATGCTTCTCTCTGTTAGATACTTCTAATAATCACTTAAATGTGTTGATTTTTTTCTGTTTCAAAAGCCATAAAATGGAGCAGGAGAGACCGATTAGTAGTTAAGAGTGGATACTGTTTTTGCCAAGGACCAAAGTTCAGTTACCAGAAACAATGTCAAGTGTCTAACAGCTATCTGTAACTCTAGCTCCAAGAGAATCTGATACTTCTGACTCTGCAACCACTTGCATTCTGGTGTATACACACACACACACACACACACACACACAAATGGTCAAAAATTCTGCAACAAATCAAACATCTAAAATGTCTCTGCAAACTCCCAATCTAGCCACCTTCCCAATCCCTCACTATCTTCTACCCTCTGCTTATTAGTTACTTTCCTATTGCTGTGAAAAAACACAATGACCAAGGAAACTTACAGAAGGAAGAGTTCATTGTGGCTTATTGTCAGTTCCAGAGTGATGTGTCCATCCTGGTGAGAAGGCATAGTGGTTAGAGCAGGAAACGAGTAATCATATCTTCAACCACAAAACATTAAACAGAGGAGCAAAGTGGAAATGGGGTGAAGCTATGAATTCTGAAAGCCTGCCCCAGCGACATACTTCTTCCAGCAAGGCTACACCTTCCCGCAAACATGTGGCTCCAAATGGCCAAATCCTATGGCAATGGGATATGTTTCGTATTCAAACCACTACACTTAGTTTAAAATATTTTTGCTGTTGTTGTTGTGCTCTTTATCTTCTCTGTATTTATTAACCCATTTACTTGAAGTGTATTTTGTTTGGTGGTTAAGTTACTTAATGCCCAGTCAAGAGTAAGGTGGCACAAGTGGTTTTTTATTTATTTATTTTTTTTCTTGTAAGAAGTTTGCATAGGGATGGGGCGATAACTCAGCGTGTTGAAAATGTTTGTCTTGCCAGCCTCAAGCCATGACTTTGATCCCTTGAACTATTTATAAAAAGCCAAGTGTGTTGATCTGTACTTTTAATTCTAGCTCTGGCTAGGCAGAATCAGGCAAATCACTGTTGTTTACTGGTCAACCAGGTAGCCTACATGTGGAGTTCCAGGCCAGTGAAAGATTCTTTTTGAAAATAGTGACAACAAAAATAATAGTGACAACAACAATAACCATAATGACAGCAACAACAATAATACATTTAAAATGATGTGCATTGTGCTTGAAAAGCCGTGCTGTAAGTTGTCCTCTGGCCTTCACACACATGCCCATATACACACATGCATCTGTATACACTACATTTATATACACAAGCACATACACAAACAAGCAAAGGTTGCATATAGGAAGCATTGTGGTGGTTTGAATCAGATACTTAGGAATATTGGTGCTCCGTGGAGCTCTTGCCTTTCTCCTCATAGCTACCAAGTAGCTTCCACAGTTCTAAGGATCAAATGGTCATGTATAATGTGTCTATTGCTCACATTTGTTAAGGAAGAAATGCCTTTAAAGAGGGTACCTTAGGGTTACTTAGGTTGATTTGTCTTTATGTGAACCCATTCCATAATTCATAATTTTCATGCTTAACAAACCCATTGTCTAGCTACAAGAGAGGCTTGTCCAAAGCCCTGTCATCATTAGGAAGAGGGTGGTTTTTGACCTGTCTCCTTTAGACTATGCTGCATGCTCTACATCAGTAAAAGTTTTGTTCACTGTTATACCATTGCTGCTCAGCTCATTACTGAGCCAATATAGCTTGCATATATCAGTTAATGAGGTCATGAGTACATTTCAGCATAAGAATTTTGTATTTTGTTGTTCTTAGCTGCATTGACAATTCTGATTCTCTGTTTCCACTTAGCTAAGAATTAAACAAATCCTTGAGTCTTCTCAGGCTCTGAAGGAATGTCTTTCTCTTGCTAATTCATAAACTCTGTGATATCTGTTTGATCATTCTTGATAACTTTGTAGTTTCTGAGTTTTTTCTGGTAAGCAGAGATTGACAAATAGTTGAATTCTAGATCAATGCGACATTTTAATTTCTTACTGAAATGGAAAACTAAGTAAGACATTCATATTCACATTGCTTTCTGAGATCTGAAATAAACTGCAAGAAATTAATGACTGGTTGCACTTAAGGAAGCAAAGTATAACTATTTATGTAATTGGTAAATGTAAATGATAAATATATGCTTTGATGACAGATAATAGAACCATTTCAAGAGAGCACTTTTAATAGATTTGGTAAGAGACTAACCCTCAACTATTCAACACTGTAATAATACTTCTTAATTTTCTGGATATATATTTTTACTTTAAAAAAGAAATTAGAATCAGAGATGGATTTATAAAGTTATCAAGGGTTACTGGAAATTTAGAATGAAAATAGTATGAGAAACATTTACTTTTACATCTTATGCAGATGAAGTTGAATATGTAGATATTTTTGCTTTTAGGATCCTTAATTATATACTCTAAACAGTAATTTAAAAAAAAGTCAATGTATATTAATTAACATATATTCAGAGATCTACTAATGTAGGCTAGCACTGTGATAATAAAAGTTGATTACAATTATGACTTGTATTTTTATAAATCATTCAGAAATTTCCATGAGATATAACTGTAGGAACCATAACAGTACTCTATAAAAGCATGAATCAGAAAGGCAAGCATGTTACAAGAGACATTACTGAGCACCAAGAAGTCCAGAATATGCAAATCAGATATACCTTGCATCCAACTCGGCAATTAATGACTATATGAGACTTGATGTAAGGGCATCAACAAAACTGACTGATCTTTATATGTACGCTGAAATCCATACCTCTGAATTAAAATGGTGGCTCAGTATCAAATTCAGTGAGTGCTTTCAGTGAGTACTATGGGAAAGTTCCACCCTTACAAGCCTTTGATTGCTAGGTCTTCTTGGGGAAAGGAGGGCAACCGAGGTACTAGTTCTCTCAATTCCTCTTCTTTTGTATTTTTATTTTCTGAGTATTTTTGTTAGTCATCACAATAAATTTTGTATGGACCACATAGGTGTGAAAACTGTGGTGCCTTAGGGTATTAATTTACTTAACTTCCTCCATTTTAAACATCATCTGATCCAACACTCTCTTTTCTGCTAATACATGCAGTATGTCTTCAACATACATAAGAGGACTAGAATAATAACTCAGAAGTCAATAGGTACCATCATCTAACTTTAAGCTGTTTGTTACTGTCTGGGAACAAGTGTGCTTTATCTTGCAAATACTGAAGCACACACTCACAGAATATAAGGTTCTGTGCCCAAGTGTTACTTTCTGAAAAAAATGCCCTGGAAAATGGTTGCAACAGTGTGTGAAGAATCTTTCTATTTTCCTATTCTTTCCTTCTCCTCATGTACTTCTCAAGGCTATCCTAATCAATGCCCTTTAGATTTATCATCACTTCCCCACTGTGTGTTCACCTAGAAGTTTAATTCTTCATCTAAAAAGTGGGCACAATAATAGAACCTATTTTATGACATGCCTTTTAGAAATGAACCTGATAAAGCTGATGAAATTGTGCTTCCTATACTGGCAATGAGGAAGGACAAATTTTTCTGCTTTTCATATACATATATATGAATATATATTATATATAATATGTATATATGTATATAATATGTATGTATATATGTGTATATTTATGTATGTATATGTGTATATATATGTATATATGGCTTACAAAATTGCAACCCAATATTTTGGTAGATTAACAGAATGCGAATTATTTGAGAAATTAAACAGAACATCAAAATATATTTATAATTTGATTCAGTAGTGTTATTATGTTGAAATACTTAAAAAACTTTCCTTCTTTTCTCTGCTTATCTCATTCCAAACTGTTAGCAAATAAGTTGGCTCAAGAACAGTAGTACATTATCTCCTGTGTGATTGATTTGACGTCCCTAGAAGAGAGCCCTGAACATATTAGATGTTCAATAAATATTTGCATTTCCATTAAAAAACAAGCAAGTTGCCAATAATACTTTTAATTTTTTATCTTTCTCAACTTTTTAACTGTCTTCAATTTTCATACATTTCATGTTTACGTTTGACCATTTCCTCACTTCCTTAGTGTCTTTATTGCTCTTGCTAACTGATTTTGTATGCTCATTAAAATTTAACTTTTAGGCTGGAAGGTCTTTTTCATTTTCTCCAGTTCTTCATTTCATCAAGGATTCCTTTTCTCTGCCTCTATCATCTTCTTCCCCAGCTGTGTTTCTTATCAAAGACAGTCACCAATTCACATAATTTGCCATTAACATGACATTAATCTTGAACATTGTTAACTCATTCTCTTATAAATAACTCTTATTGGTTCAATAAGAGTTGGTTCAAATAACTCTGTTCAGATGATTGCTACCAGTTGTGTTCCTGTGATTTATTTTACTTGAAATTGGTAAAACAACAAAATTCAAGAAAATATATTTATCTTTTATGAATATAAAAAATGTGGTTTTCTATTCATAAGAGTTCTACCCAAGCCATCTTGTTCCAAGATATTCTACTCAGGATTACAAGTCTTTCTATTCTCACCTTCCCCAGCCATCTGTCTTTATCCCTTTAAATCTTCAGTGAGGATTCTTTTCATTCTGGTCATGTTGAATTATGTCGTATATGACAGACAGGCTGTCTACCATATCTTCATCCTTGTGAAATATTTTTTTTCCTATTAAGGAATGGGTTCTTTCCAAATTGTGTGCTGAAGACTACTGTTAAAAGTACTAGGAATGTGTAAGTGACCTGTGTCCTCATGTTCAAAACACATGAAGACACAAAAGGCACTGCTGCAATTTCCAGGTTTTTATATCATAGAACAAAGAATTGATACCAGGTTCTGTATATTCTGGATATAAATCCTCTATCAAATATATATCTGGCAAATATTCTCTCTTCCTCTGTGGGCTTCCTTTTTATTGGATTGGTTGCTTCCTTTGCTGCACATAAATTTTCAACTAGGCCACTTCTTGGTATGTCCCAAAAGGACTTGATATCCTACCACCGAGATACGTGCTCAGCCATGGTCATTGCTTCAATATTCACAATAGTCAGGAGATGGAAACAACCCAGATGGTCTTCAAATGACAAATGGATAATGAAAATACAGTATATATACACAATGGAATTCTGCTCAGATGTAAAGAAAAATGCAATACATACACTATATATGTACATGGGAGCACACACACACACACACACACACACACACACACACACACACACACGTAAAAGTATTTATAGAAGTCATGGATTTGAGAGAGAGGGATATAGGTTGAATTGGAAGGGAAGAGGTTGACCTGGTATAAATATATTACTCTTATATGAAAGTCTGTTTAAAATTTAGAT
The DNA here is from genome assembly GCA_026225945.1 of Cricetomys ansorgei. Classification (NCBI taxonomy): domain Eukaryota; kingdom Metazoa; phylum Chordata; class Mammalia; order Rodentia; family Nesomyidae; genus Cricetomys; species Cricetomys ansorgei. The sequence continues at coordinate 4,991,226 of JAMJFZ010001121.1, read as the reverse complement.
TAAAAAGACAAAAGTATGGTATCTCCCAAAATGTAAGTGATCCAGTGAGCTGGCCCAGCTCCAAGGTTTAATGATCTTCTGCCATGAGAGTTGATTCTTTATAGGTCATTTGTGCAGTATTCACCACCACTCACTCACTACCCATCTCGACCCTCACGCCCAGCTGAAAGCACTGTTTGGCATTCTTTGTTATTTTACATGTAGCCTAGGTTAGGGATGGGTTTGCAGTGTTTCTCTGACAACTGGCTTGTTCAATACGTTAATTTTGGTCCTTTCTCTGCAACCTATCCTCCTGCCACACTAAGGCATTAGTAAGTCTATCTGCAATAATTAAATTCCAAAACTCACTAAAAAGGAAGAGCTATTCAAAACCAGCAGTAGAACATCATTCATTCTAAATGAATTGAAGACAATTAATATACAATATAAACCAGAATATACTTATTTCTAATTTTTTCTATTTCTATTTTCTATTTCTCAAACCATGTCCAACCCAACTTTGAAGTCTGTAGTTTACTCTGAATTCAACTTTCTTTTGTGCAGATAAATCTGTTATTTATTTTTTATCATCTTTTCATATTTTGCATTTGGTATATTAACTTCCACATTCTAACCTTAGCCACAGATTAAGTTACTAGGACTTAAAGGATTTGTTTGAAAGTTATCTGGTAAGTCATATTCATTATAACATCACCATCTTTATTAAGTCTACATAGGACTGACTTATTCTGGGAAGGTTTCTTTTTTTACCTAACTTAATACAAAAGGTTTCAAAGTGTGAGCTGAAGATCACTTAGGGCTCCTGATAATGTTCTTTCAGCTGCACATTTCTGTGTGGATAGATTTCCTTCTAATACTTTGTGCAGAAGAATATATAGGATTGAAGGCAGAAGCAGATATGACAATCAAACTGTCTCATATTGATTTTGGCATTAAAAATACTTGTAAAAGCATAAAATAACTCATCTCTTTGGAAGAAATCATTTGTTCTTGAAAATATCATTATTTTATATGAATATCATTTATATTATTGTGCACCAGGCTTTTCATTATTATATAAAAAATAGTTAATATAAAATAACTATTAGTTTAAAGGTTAATTTTATTATGATTAAGTGCACATAGTTATATTCAAATACAGGAAAAATCTAGAGTCCTCCATAATTTCTGAAATCTAAGTGGAGAAAACAAAAATTTGAGGTCTAATGAATTAAGCAATGGCATGTACTAAGCAAGTTGTTTCTATCTGCATTGTTTAATTTTATAAATAATTACAACATCCCATTTACTAAGAGTACATTGTAGATAAGTATAGTATGTATATTATCTCTATTATGTTTGGTAAACTAAAAGTTAGTTTGTTTACTCTAAATTTTACAGATAAAAGGTCTGCAATTTATAAAAAATATAGAAAGTTTTTAGGTTTTCCCACCAGCTGAGTGATAGAGTCATGTACTACTTAATGTCAAATCCCTGGTATTTCCTAATATTTACCACAGTGTTTCATAAATTCACACTCTTCGTTAAGCCGTCGTTCATGATGTTTATTACCATGCTCTAAACAAGAGAATAACTGATAAAGTGATTACTGAATAGATACAGAGAGCCCTAATTCTAGCCTTTAAAGGTGATGGTTAGCTTCAAGTTGACCTCTTTAAAACCCACTTACCTGTATTTCTTTTTGTCTCAAAATTAATTTCCTTTCTGGATTGCCTACTGTGAACAGTGGAAGAATATTAGTGTGGAAAATCAATAGATTTCAAAGAATAAACACAATTAATTCAACTTCACTTAAAGTAAGCTTTCTAAACCTAATTCTCTGCTAATCCACCTGTAGATGCTTATCTTGATGTGGAAACATTTCATCATTCCATTTCCTGATAATGTGCTTAGTCATTTCTGAACAGAGAGTGGGGATTTACAGTTATCAGTGCATAATTAAGCTTTGTTCACTTGACTAGCCTGCTGTCATGCTTGCAGGGTGCTGGGTTTTGCAACTTTGGAGACGCATGAGGAGCTACAAAGGTTGCTGGCTTTTGTAGACTGAGCCAGTGTTGAAGACAAAAGCTGAGGGGAAAAAACCCAAATGAATAATTCATTTCACTTGCTCCTTAGAACACAGAGCAAGGAGCTTTGCAGGACAACTGACTCATCCTGTAGCACCTTGTAAATCTTGAGCTAGGAGAGATCTTGTAGATGACCAGCTAGGCAACTGGCATGGAGAATCTCCCACCCCAGTATACACACACACAGAAGCTCACAAAGGAAGTGAATTTGTAAAAAAAAAAAAAAATCATAAATATGATTTTAGCTAAATTTGATGTAAAGGCTACAATTTTTTTTAAAAATGAAAATGTCAAGCAGGCAGTTAGGAATCTGCCTGAGCACAGAGAAAGAACAAGAGTGAATTAAAAGAAGTGAAGAATTTATATTAGACAGTAGAGATGAAGCTATACATCTTCAAAGGAAAATCACAAAGAAATAAGCTCCAAGATGTGACTGCTAAACTTGGTGTGGATCCTTTCCTTAGAATGAGGGATGCAGGCAAGAAGATTGAGAAGTTGAGTGATGACAGAACATGACGTGGGGTAGGAAGGTTTGGGGGAAAAGTTATACCTTCCAGAGAAGGTAGAAAAGTGAAGTCAAGTTAATGCCTGGAAGCTTGAGAGAAAAGTTTTGTCTCCAGGCTATCTAGTAAAAAATGTGTCCAGATTGGTTGAGCAACACTGCTATCTAGGCAACTTTTGGAGCTTGCAATGTGCTCCTTCGTAATTCAAGTAGAGATCACTAACCTGAGAAAACTGACACTTTAAAAGGTTCTTTGATAGACTTCTGATCATGGACTGATTATGCACTATCAGAAAAAAAATTACACAGGTCTGTACAGTGTTTTACTGGGAATTCTGCATACTGCATGTGATCATTAGTCTCTGTGGTCAGCTTGGTTAGATTTAGAATCTGTTGGGAGTTTCCCAGAGTGTAAACTGAAGAAGTAAGACCCATGCAGAATGAGAGTGTAACCATCCCCTGGACTGGAATCTGAGAACACATAAAAAGAGAAAAAGAATAATGGGAGCTGAGCACCCAGATACATCTCTCTGTGTTTCCGGACTGTGAGGCAGCTGCTGCACTCTCTCCATCGTACACCTTCACCTGCAGGTGATGGACTATGTCCTGGAATGTGAGCCACCATTAACCCTGATTTCTTCAAATTGTCCTTGTCAGACACTTTTGTCACAGCAACAAGAAAATTAACGAATTAACACTGGGAAATAAAACAGAAAGGACTTGATCTCAAGTTTGAGATCTTCTTTGGAAATGTTTGCACCATAGCTAAGTTCTGATGCAGAGTTGAGAGAGATGCAGAGGAGCAACTTCTGTGGGGTTGGAAAAGCCAAACGACAGACCATTGTCTTCATATTCCCTAGTTTACTAACATACCTTTTATTTTTTTAATCTGGAAAACGGGAGAATAGTTTTTCAATTTTTGTGACAAAAGTAGGTATTGTTTTAATAGTTTTGTTTGGACCAAAGCTAGAGATATAAACTATTGATATAACCAAAGTCATACTTAGATATGTGAAAAATGACACCAAATTTAGATTTGGGAAACCATAGACAACTAAAAAATAAACCCACAGATGGTAGACAACTTTCAGAAATGCTGCAGTAACGCCCTACTTATTTAACTAACAACACAGGAAGAGCTGTTTCATGGAACTGTTTTTCTAATAAATAAATCTTACAGATTTAAGCATCATTAGCATTTAAAAAATTAACAAGTTTATATGGAAAACTTTCAAAAAAATGGATTAGAAGATTCCTTGCCTTCTTTATTCTTATATATTTTGAGTTTCAAAATAATGTGTTAACATTATTTAACATTTTGAAAATAGAGAAAAATTAAAATATCTACTTCTAATCTCAGTCATCTAGAGATAAAGGGTTAATCCTTTGGCTTCTTTTTTCTTTCTTTACTTCCCTCCCTCCCTCCCTCTCTTTTCTTCTTTTTCATTCTTTTCTCTTTTCTCCCCCTTCTGTGTTTCTCTCTTCTGTCCTCCTCTGTCTGTATATTTTCAAAACTTGAAATATTTTTACATATTCGATGTGACATAAACTTACTCAGCATTTCCCCACACCTTCAAATCGTCTTTGAGTGCCTAATTTTAATGGCTGCTTAATATTTCATTAAATGTATATAATTAAATCATTGCAAATATATGTATGTAATTAATGAATTAGATTTATTTTCTTTTTATAACTGTAATATGCTGCAAAGAACAACTTTGTGTGTTTCCATGTACTTCATGGCAGTTCTCATTGTGAACTCCTAGACCTTGAATGGATTACACTAAAAGGTTGGCTTTATAAACCTTTAGCACCATTGTTGAAAGTTCCACGCATATTGTTCAAACCTGGCTTTCAGAAAGATTAAGGGAGTGCATATATCTACTAAAAAGCTAGAGAGTGTTTGGCCATCAACAGACACTGCCACCTTTCCCACTGTTTTTAGTGTACTACCTGTCACAGTGACTTAGTCATTACAATGAAACTAAGTGAGATAAATGAGATAATTGAGCCAAAGCACGTAGAATACTCTGAGGCATGAAATCAAGAATTGGCAAACAGCTCTGTATAGGTCACAATCATGACTCGACATACTTAAGTTTATTTCTTACCCATTTCAGTGTAGGCAATGAGGATTCTGCTTAATGTACCCTTTAAGATATTCAACCTGCTGCTGTTCTTCCTCCTGGTGTGTGTGTGTGTGTGTGTGTGTGTGTGTGTGTGTGTGTGTGTGTATGCATGTTCCATGTGAAGTCTTGCAGTTGACACTGGCTGTCTTCAACCATCACTTTATACTTTCCTTATTGAGACAGAGTGCCTTGATAAACACAAAGTCCACAGATTGGGGCCATCTTTACCTGACAGCTTGACTAGGGAATCCCATAGCTCTGCTTCTTGAGTGCTGGGATTACTGGCAGCCACCCCACAAGCCTGGAGTTTTAGGTGGATACTGGGGATCTGAACTCTGGTTTTCATGCTTGAGTGACAAGTACTTTTCCACTGAGTCCTATCCTCAGACCCAGATAACTCAATCTTTCTTCCTCTTGGCTCCACTATCACTTACTATCTCAGAATTCTTCATTCAGAGCTCACTTCTGGTTAGTAGAGAGCACAGATAATCTCTGTCATAACTGTTAAATCAAACAATATTTTAAAATTATTTTGTTATTTTTTGAGATTATAATTTCATCATTTCCTCCTCTCTTTTCCTCAGTCCAAACCCTCTCATATACCATTCCTGGCTGTCTTTCAAGCTCATGGCTCCTTTTTACAGTAATTGTTACTATGTCTACGTCTATGTTTTCAGGGCTGGTCATTTAGTATTGGATAAACAATTGATGTGGTCTCCCTGGGAAAAAGAATATTCTCTCACTCTCAACATTCCTTAGTTGCCTGTGGATCTTTGTGTAGGGTTGAGGTCTCATGGGCTTTCCTCATTCCATGTTTAGGAATTCACGTTGGTGAGACTTTATGGGCATAGTATCTGACTAAAATTAATAATAATAGTAATAATAATAATAATAATAATAATTATTATTATTATTATTATTATTAATTTTGAGACAAGGTCTTATGTATCACAGGTCAGCAACTTTCTATGGAGAAACCTTTCAATGACCTTCAACTTCTGAGCTCTTGCTTGTGCTTCTGATATTCCAGATTACAGGTTTATACCATCATAACTACCTTCATGTGATGCTGGAGATAGAACCCAGAGTTTTGTACAATCTGGAGTAACACTCATCAACTGAGCTTCACCACAAGCAGACCAAGGACAATTTGGGTTCATTATGATACAAAGATGTATTTGTGTTTTATTGAAGAATGTAAGGCTGTCACCACTATTCTGATTGAAACTCTCTTCTTTGTACTAATTGCACTGTCTTCTGTTGCTTGGCAAACAGTGTCACAATGCTTCACGATTTCCTACCTAATAGTTGGTAGTTTTAAAGTGTTATGAGATGAGATCTGAGTTTTACCCATCTTTGCCTTTCAGTACTCAAGGTAACATCTAGTCCAACAAATGAAGATGTGTCAGTTGGTAAATAACACAAATAAATGACTTTTTGATGTAGTTTTTGCTTTTTTATTTCTTTGTGTAGCTTTACTGACATGGTCATATGTTCTTGCAATGTATCTTCCTTCTATCATTTATTATAGTCTTTGAATATCTTGGAATCTTTGGGAATTGTTGACCTAAAAGAGAACATCAATTTTCAGAGACCTGAGGAAAACCTCTTCTAGAAGTTAAGTTTAGAAACACCAGCAACATTGCTTTTTAAATTAATGTGGCTAGTTCTCTGATGCCTAAAATACCAGCTATGCATGGTCCTCCTGTGTTGAATGATTTCCTTTCTTCAGCTGTAGTGTGCTGCATATTCATCATTAATATTTTCTTCATATTTTATATTCTTTGGACAGTGTCATTGAAATAAGAACAGACAGAGTTCTTTATTTAGGATATCAAAATTTGTCCATTTCATTAAAAAAAACTACAGTGCAGTTATAATGAATTAAGTCTGCTTAATTCAATTCATATTATGACTGAAAAACAAAACTAGAAATGAAAGTCTATTCTAAATGTAATCCACTCCAGTTTACTGGAAATCCAATGAATGATGGGGAAACCCAGTTTTTATTATGTAGTTGAGGGACTGGTATGTGACTAGGGTTCAGAGGAAGAATTCATTCTAGGTCTATCCTGTCTAGATATAGTGTTCTCTACTGAACAGTTAACTTTATCAACCAGTTTGACCTCAACTTAAAGGCGTTTTTGCTTATGTGAGAACAAGTGTAAAAAAGAAATTAAAAGGCCAGAAAAGCTTAGAAACAATAATACTTAAATGATATACTATATTCCAAATAAATCCTTTCTAGTCATTATTTATATGTGTTTTCCTAAAGAAATAATAATTTATTCTCAAATGATTTGTTATGGATTACACAAGGCAAAACATATTACCAGTGAGTATCTTCATAGGGAGCAACTGTTAATCCTACCAAATGAGAGTAAAGACTATTAAGACCATTATCCAAATTCCTTTATTATTTCTTTTTTCCTCTCATACAACATATACAGTACATCCTAACCCCCCTCCTCCCCTCCTTCTATCTCCCCTAGCTTGCCCGTCTCTACTCTCTCCCAGATCTACCCTCATCACCACCCACAAACATCCCTCTCCCCTGCTTCTCCCTAGAAAAGAACAGTCTCAACCAAGGTTTCACTCAAACAGGGCAAGATGGACCAAGGCCAGACATCAATCCCTACGCCAAGGGTGGGGCAGGAAGCCTGGAGTCAGCAAAAGCATCCCAAGGACAGCTAAAAGGGTCAGAGGCTCCCCCCACTCCAGCATCTTTTAGTTGAAGTATCCAAGTTTTATTTACGGTCAGATGGGGCTATCTCCCTAAAGCAGGGTTTGGGAAAATAACAGAGAACACAAGACAGTGAGGTTTATATAGCTTAAAAATGGTCAAGACTATGGGTTCCCAAGGGGTTCTTTTTGGTTATGTAGTAATTTGGCTGAACATTTCAAAATTATTTGGCAGAACATCTTATCAGGGTGGAGGTGGGGTATAGGGTATGGAACCTGTCAAATTCCAGAAAGTGGGTCAAAATATAGTCAAACTCAAGTTTTACAGAGAACAGAAGTGAACTTATTTTGGCCTTATAATAAGATGGTTTCTAATCTTAAGATGGGGTCAGGCTGGTTCATCATTACCTTTTGAATTTTCAGTTAGACCTGCAGTTGTGCACAGAAATTCAAAACAAAGTAATGCTGCTATAGGCTCTTTTGGTTTTAGTACTCCTTTTCTTTTTCCTTTTTTTAAACTTTTTGAGATTATTTTATAATTACATTTTCCATTCTTTTTCCTCCCTCTAGACCAGTGGTTTTCAACTCTCCTATTGTTGAGCACCTTAACACAGTTTATCATGTTGTGGTGACCCCCAATCATAAAATTAATTACTCCATCCCTGTAATTTTGCTACTGTTGTGAAACATAGTGTAAATATCTGATATGCAGATGGTCTTAGATGACCCCTGTGAAAGGGTCATTCAACCCCCAAAGGGTTTGCAACCCACAGGTTGAGAGCACTCTCCACTCTGCTTCAAAGTCATGGCCTATTGTTTCATTGATTGTTACTGCATGCATTTATGTATATGTGTATACATGTATATTCCTAATTACAATCTGCTCAGTTCTTATAATGTTACATTTTATCTTGGCTTACCATGTAGCACTGGACAACCAATTGGTGTGCTCTTCCCACCTTTGTTGTTCCCAGCTATCCTCAGTTCCCTGTAATTCTTTCTGGAGTGTTGAAGGCTTGTGGGCTTTTCCCCACCCACTTTGGCATGTCCATTAGTGCTATCCTCATTAAGCTTATGCTTAAGGAGTCATATGGGTAAGACTTTATGGGCATATCTGTTGACATACTAGGCCACATCATCTCATGTCAAACTCCATGATCTTCTTGCTTTTACAATCTTTCTCCCACTCGCCTTCTGTAATATTTCCTCAATCTTAGGTCCAGGAGTGTTTTGTAGATGCATCAGTCAAGAATGGGCTCCACAGCTATGCATTCTGATTGGTTGTGATTTTTTGGAGTTGTTGTTGTCTGTTGTAAAGTTTACTTGATGATTAGTGAAGACTACACTTATCTGAAAGTATAAGAACAAATGTTTATAGATAATGTCTAGGGATTATGCTGGTTTAGCAATGTATGCGGTTGTAGATTCTCTCTCAACAATCATGACTTTACTAGCACTGAGTAGTTAACTAGGTTTCCAGCACCAAACATGGTTTCATCCTTGTTGAGCAAGACTCAACTCCTTTCTTAAAGGGGAAGCTGGCTGTGATGGCTATTCTTGTTTGTTATCTTGACTACATCTGAAATTAACTAAAACCCAAATGACTGGGCACACCTGTGAGTAATTTGTTTTTAAATAAATCATTTGAAAGAGGAAGATCCAATTTTAATCTGGACCTTTTGAGTTGGGAAGATAAACCGTTAATACAAACCTTCTGAGGTAAGAAGATCCACCTTCAATATGGGGCAAATCTTCTGCTGGCAGCCTATATACGCTACATGAAAGAAGAAAGCTTGTATTCTTTGTCTGATAGCTCTTGTTCTTGTTGGCAAGTCCATTCTTTCCCTTACTTTAGAGCTACTTCTTCAGGATTTGGTGTATACTGAAAATCAGGTGAGACTGAACAACTACTGTATTCTTGGACCTTCTGTTAGAAGATAGCCATTGTTGGACATCTGGATCACTGCCTTTAAGCCATTCTAAATATACATATATAAATCTACATATTCTATATCTAGAATACATATACATACATTCTAAATTTAAATCTATGTATATATACATATATACACATATGTATATATGCATATGTATGTATATATATGTGGGATATATATACATGAATATAAATATAAATATAAATATAAATATATATATATATATATATATATATATATATATATATCAGTTCTATTCCTCTAGAGAACACTGACTAATACAAAAGCCCATCATATAAGTCTATTAATAGCTATGTGATTTCAAAGTGCTTGCATGCATTGTTTATGCAAGCAAACTTTAAAGATGCCGAGAATGTTCCTAGGAAAGGTAAATGACTGGCATTTAGGTGAATGGCTACACAATAGAACTAACTCCTTATGAGACTGGTATGTGTATTTTGAAGATATTATAAATAAATAGTTCAGGGTATGTCGGCTCTACCAGCTCTATTTCATTCCAAAGCATTTTATCATTTGAAAGTCTAACTGTTCACCAAACAAACTGTTGTCAACTATTATCACTCTTGCAGACCCAACAACTGAAAACTACATGCTGTACTTTAAATACATTTTAATTTGGAATAATTTCTGATTTCTGATTATTTCAAAATACAAATATTACAAAGAACACTTACCTATGTGTCATTTAACTCATTAACATTTTACTTTTTCTTTATTAGTATTGCACAATTGCATTGTAACATGTTACTGTTATATCTTGTGCGATATATAGGTGTAATAATTACATATGAATTTATATTTATGTATGTATAATTGTATCTGGAACCATTTCAAAGTAGTTTTCACCTGTGTTTTCTGGGTTCAATCTTTAAGACACACTCACAGGTATGCACAGTCATTTGGGTTTTAGTTAATTTCAGATGTAGTCAAGTTGAAAACCAAGAATAGTCATCACAGCAGCTTCCCCTTTAAGAAAGGAGTTGAGACTTGCTCAACAAGGGTGAAACCATGTTTAGTACTGGAAACCTAGTTAACTAGTTAGTGCTATTAAAGTCATAGTCATTGGGGGAGAATCTGCAACATTGCTAAATCAGCATAATCCCTAGTAACCATCTATAAACATTTGTTCTTATCTCTCAGATAAGTGTAGTCCTCACTCAAAAATAGGGTCTCTCAAATTCTGAGACTTCAAAGAATCCTCCTTTCATTTTTGTAAAAAACTAGTTTCACTGACTAGCATATATAGCATTATATTTCATTATGATGTTTACTCAAACAAGCTATAATTTTGTCGACCTTCCTCCACTTCTCGTCTCCGCTACTTTCCTCTCTTATAAGTTTATTCCAGTTATAGATTCTTCTTTCTATTTCTGTGTCATATTTGACCTCTTGCTCCATTCTTCCATCAGCATCTCTTTATCTTCTCACACAGTCTGCTATCTAGTTCCATTGCCTAGGCCCATTTGCATACGTCTATACATGCAAACTCATACCACCTACACCTGCAAACTCATACCACCTTTACAAGCAAATCTATACCACCGAAACATGCAAACTCATACCATCTTTACATTCAACCTGAACGTTAGAAACTGCATATGACAAAGAACAGGAAATTTTTGTCTTTCAGAGTCCAGCCTATTTCATAGTTTATAATTTCCCAAATCATTTTAAAGTTATATAATTTTATTTTTCTTCTGTTTTTATAATCTTTTCTTTGTTGAGAAATTCATGTTGTGTATATAATATGTTTTGAGCAAATTTAGCACCCATTCCATCTCATTGGGTTTTTTTCCTTATCACTCTCACCATTTTCAATCTAAGTTTATGTGCTTTTTAAAAATACTTTTTGAGATTAGAATAGAAATACATTATTTTATCCTTCCCTTTCTTCCCTCCAAAACACTCACGTACCCCTTTGCAATCCTTCAAATTCATGGCCTCTTTTTCTTTATTGTTAAACACACACACACACACACACACACACACACACACACACACACACACACACAATGTCTGTCTGTCTGTCTGTCTGTGTGTATATTCCTAAATATATAAATACAATGGGTCCAGTCATTATAATCTTACTTTTATATTCTTTAAGGCTATTTAAAAAATCTTCTGAGTCTACCTAGTGCTGACTGTATATGTATGGATTTAGGACAATCTATTAGAACATAGGTAGCCTAAAGGGCCACATTTCTGAAGAAAACTAACCTTCCCTCTCCCTTCATCATCAGTTGTCAATAGCTTCTCAAATAGGAATGAGACTCCGTGAGCCCTTCAACCATGCTTGGTGAGATTTTATGTGACTTGATCTTGCATAGATTTTATGAATGTAGTCCCAGGTGCTGAGTTTGTATGTGCAATTGGTGGGGTTATGTCTGGCAAATACTGTTTCCCTGCAGAAAGCTATTCCCTCTGGTTCTTATAATCTTTCCACCCTCTTCTTCACAATGATCTGAGCCTTGGTTGAAGGAGAGGGAAACAGATGTACCATGTAAAGCTGAGGGCTCCACAGCCTCTTAATCTCTCTCTGAGCATTGAACAGTAGTGGGTCCAAGTATTAGTCATTTACAGTACAAAGAAGTGTCTGATGAGGACTGAGAGATGTACCAGTCTATGGGTTAAAAATTCAAGGACAGTATATTACTATGTCTATTTAGCAGAATTATAGGTCCTCTACTATGACCTGTAACCTAGCCAGCCAGAGGTTCTTGGCCTAGTTAATAGTATCAAGCATGAGTTCTGTATTATGGAATGTGTTTACATCCAAGCAGAAGTGGCCGCTTACTTGGTTACTCCCATTAATATTCATGATACTATGTCACAAGTGGGCATATTTTGTCAGGGCAAATTATTGTAGCTTGCACACAACTGGATGAGACAGGCAAAAACGTTTTTCCTCCAGTCAGATGCAAAGTAACTTCCAATAGGGATAAAGCTTCCAGTTAGGTATCAGCTTGATTTCTCCATGCCCTATGACTCATGTATGTGGTGTCTATAGAAATTGACTTTTATCGTTATGCTCTGGAAGGTAACCAAGAGCAATGGTAATAGCCTGTAACCTGTAATGTTCGAAAGTGGTTTCTGGCAATCGCAGTGACCAACAACTCAAAAAGAAGTAATCAGTACCTGGCACTGAGCTTTATATTTGGTAGGCTATGGTGTCTGAGGGAGGCATTGTCCTCTTCATTATAGGTAGCTCTGCTTAATATATATATATATATATATATATATATATATATATATATATATACATATAATCTACAATAATGGTTTTCCATGTGGCACTTTCAAAGTCTTTAGCATTAGTTATCCCTCCCTTCTCCCTCCTCTATGCTGTCTCATCCCATACCATTTAACCCTTCCTGTTCTATTTTTTCCACTTCACTCTTCACGCCACCTGCGTTTTATTCTTCTTCCCATGAAATCTCCCTTACTAGTCTCCTGCCTTCTTGGGTATTCTAATTTAACTGCATATATCTTAAGACCTAATTCTAACACCCACATATGAGAGAGAACATGCATCATTGTCTTCCAGGTCTAGGTTACCTCACTCAGTATAGTTATATCCAGTTTCATCCATTTATCTGCAAATCTCCCATTTTCTCTTTTATTTAAAGCTGAATAGTATTCTAGTGTGCATATGGATCAAATTTTCTTTACCTATTCATCTGGTGATGGACATCTAGGCTGCTTTTTGGCTAATGCAATTATAAGCATGGATATGCATGTGTGTGTTGAAGCAAAGTCCTTTGGGTATATTCCCATAATGATATAGTTGGTTCAAATGGTGGTTCAAATTTTATTTATTTAATTTTAGACACCTTTGTACTGATTTCCATGATAGCTATGCTAGTCTACTCCCATCAGCAGTGAAGAAGATAAATAAGACTCCCTCATTCCCCCACCCTTGCCAGCATTTGTTATCATTTGTTTAATTGATCTTGGCTATTTTTGCTTGGGTGAAATAAAATCTCAAAGTGCTGTTAACTTTCATTTCCCTGTTGGCTACAATTGTTGATCACTAAAAAACAGTATTTATTGGCCATTTGTGTTCCTTCTTTTGAGAGCTACTCGCTGACTTCATGATCCCACACTGAGTGAGCTGCACCTTCCTTTGCGAGACCCTTGGTGTGCTCCACACTGTTTCAGCCTCCCATGGGTGCTCTCTGGCATCCTAGGTGATCTGTCATTGATGCCCTCTATTCTGAACTGACTTCCTGTGTTTCCTACCATATTTCAGGGTATTTCTACTTCCCTATGCATGTATTCATTTCTATTTCTTTCATAAATCTTTCCATGGCCCAACTTAAATGTATATTTGAAATTTTTAAATTGTGTTTAATTAATTAATTGTGTTGTGGGATGCATGCATCTTGATGTGTGACTGGAGGTCAGAGGACAATTTGGGGAAGTTGGATTCCCCCTTCCATCATATGTGATCTCCATTCGACCACCAAGAAAGATGCTACTAATAGCACAAGAAACAACCTTCTTTCTACAGTGGTTTACAGAACACATCTCTAAATGATAAAATTGAAGATGAAATTGACACTGCAAAGTTCTTACTGCACAATTGCTCATACACTCTGTAATGAATAAATAAAACTTATTTTTCCCATAGAAAGTTGAAAGAATGAGTTGACCTCTCAAAATACACAACACAAAACAATAAAAACCCATGTTATTTCAGAAATTTATTGAAGACATAATGCTTCAAAACATAACTATTGGCTTAGATCAGCCTTAAATGCCTTAAATGACAATTCCTAGAAATTTCTAGGAATTGTCTGTGGCATCTTGAAGCTGGCAGACATATGAAAAAACAGAAACATTAATTAGTTTAAATATTCATATTCATACCAGTAATAACTCAGAATCAGACAACTGCTGTTTAGAACTTAACCTCAGGTGTATGAGTTCCATGAGACATTATAATAAGATTCCCAACGACCTTTAAGCCAGGATCATGTTTAAACCAGGGAAATTGATGATGAATCTAGCAGTGTGAGATCACAAGGCTACCTTGATGGCTTCTTCTGAGAACCATGAAGAGAAATCTCTTCCTCACTTCTCCAGCTTCTAGGGCTTGTAATTTTTTGCCTTTAGATGCAACAGCCTGACCCCTGCATTCATATTCAGTCATACGCTAACACTGTGTGGCTGTGGCCAACTCATCTCTGCTTATAAAGAAACCTTGGATTGGATTAGAGGCCAATTCTATGCTACTACAAATTCATGTTAGCCAATTATATCTCTAATAAGCATATATCCAAATAGTGATACTAAGTGATACTAAGATACTAAGTGGTCACTTCCAGCATAAAGGGGGCAGATGAGTATTTTAGATGTGCTTGTAGTTTATTTAGTGTAGAGTGTCAGTGGGACACAGTGACTCACATCTGTAATTCTAGCACATGAGAGGCTCAGGCAGTGGGCTTCCTTGATGTTCACTCCAGCCTTGTCTGGGCTACAGAGTGAGAGCCTACCTCAAAAGCAAATCAAAATGAAACAGAAACAGAATGTCCATGTCCCACTTTTGTCTGTGTCCTGTGCCTTCCAGGAAATTATTCGGATGTTTCCTCTCAGTACCAAGAGGAAATGCATTGCTACTAGCTTTCACAAGTGGCGTTAGGTAGCCTTGTGTGCTGGAGAAACTTCGAGCCGAACAGTTTATCACTGCTCAGCAATGAGGAATGAACTTTACTGAAGTAAGCAGGTTTGAAAATTTTAGCAGTTTTGACATTCCAAGAAAGAGGAATAAACTCCAAACATTCAGATGAAGATATTACGCAGAAGTACTGGGATTGATGCAGAACTCATCAGGAGTAAAGCACTTAGAAGAATCGTAGAGGTACTGAAGAATTGAAGGATTTGGGGGATATGCTGCTCTTTCTAAGAGAGAGAGAGTAAATGGTGACACAGCCGTCACCATTTTCAAACACAGAGATAGAACACTGGTTACACTCAAGTAAAAGTAGTTTGAAGTGTTCAGCTTCTTACTGTGCCTGTGAATGTACTTTACGTTCTCCTTTTATTCCTTGTTCTTTCTTGATGTTTTCTTTACTTAGAAAGTTTCCTGTCTTTTCTAATTCTCCTTATTACTAAGACCTTTATGAATGATTTCCTTTATTTCCTTACATCTTCTCTTATATGAATCCATTAAAGACATATAAGAATCAAGTTCCTTCATGAGAAGGAATATCTCAACAGCAAAACATACAGTTAGGAATTGCACTAACAAGCTCAAATCAGGTCACTTTGAGGAACCCAGAATTGTGGGTTGGGTAGAAGCAATTAATTAATAACACAATCCTCCTTGGACTTATTAAGCTCATACCTTATTTAATATTTCTGACTGAAATTATATGTTGCTCTTTTATATTTGCTAACAACAAAATATTCTCATCCTGAGGCTGGTGACCTGTAAGATGTCGTAAGGACATAAGCTCTTGGAAAATTTAATTACTATAGGCATGGAATCTTTTCCCTATCACCTCCATCTTTTTTCAATCATAACCTTGAAAGCATTGTTGTTTCTACTGTGTAAGTCATTTTTTTTCCAATTATCAGTATTTGATGCAAGTGAGATAAGAGTGTTGTTTTCATTTGCAGTTTTAGGAATCTCTTGGATTGATGCATTGCACATCATGAATAATTAAACAGTGTTGGCTTGTAATTTTCACAAGAAATACAGTATCAATTCTCAAAAGATAGACTGAATCTGTCTATCATGTATAAAACCTATTTTCAAGTATAGGGAATTTTTTCATGTAACGAGAAATCAGAATGCTTTAAACCATTTTTCTGATTCTTGAAGTTTTAATACCTACATACAGTGAAATATAATCACATCTGCCTCCTGTGCCTCCCAAATCTTCTTTCAGGGTGCCGCCCTCTCATCTTCATGTCTTCTATGTGTATAGCTGTGGAGCCATCTACTAGATCAAGGAAAACTTACCAATGACCATATCCTTAAAAAAAAAAAAAGAATGATTCTTTTATCTTTTGCTACCTTTCACTGCCAGGAAGGAGCATTTCAGTAAGGAGTAGGGTCTGGAAGTCATCTAAGCAGCATCTGTGCTAGGATTCTGCTGGCCGGGTTTTATGTTGGTTTTGTGAAGGTAACCAGAGTTGCTGTGAGGGGCAGAATCCTATGCCAAGAGAGGAAGCAGAGCCCATGAGTGACACTGTAGGGATGGCCAGGAACCAGAGATGGGATTACCCGGAGATGTAGGAATGGTGCCTAGCCCAAAAGTCATCAGAGAGGTTCCCTCTAGCCGCTGATGGGAACAGATCTTACAGTTGTTTGGCTTGTAGTTCTTCTAGAACTCTTAAAAGTTGGAGTGTGTGGTGTCTTGCTCTGCCCTGAGGGGAAGCGAGGTGGATCTGAGGGAGACAGGAGCCCGTAGAGGGAGCTGGGAAGAGTGGAGGGAGAAGAGGCTGCAGTCAGGATATATTGTACGAGAGAAGAAAAATTTAAAATATTATGTTAAGGTATCCTAGAAAATGCAAATATCATGCCTCCAGATGTTACTATGAGTAAGTGCCTTGATATCCACTGTCGGTGGTGCACCTGAACTACCGCTGGTCTCGACAGAAGCAGAGGGGCAAAGCTTCACAGAGGAGACAATTTCCTCTCTTCAGTTGGATTCTTGGCCATTGAGTTAAATGTAGGGTTGGAATTCCCACTGTGTAAAACAAGCACGGAAGGGCTAACTTTGTAGAGACTTTAAACAGCAGAGAAAACCTTTGAGTATTACATTTAGTGAAGTCACTGCCATGTGAGAAATGAGAACCATGAGTGCCAGGACTCCCAGAGTATAGATCAGCCTCTCTTCCAGAATGATCACAGATATACCTTTGCTTCTCCCCAACTCCTACTGCCAGTTTATAGATAGAAGTAATGAACACCAAAAAACACGAGGGAATAATTTTTACTCTATTCTTTTTATTTTTCTTTTATTGAAAATAGATTTTTTTTCTCAAATAATATATATCCAGATTGCAGTTTCCCCTCTCTCCACTCCTCCCAATCCCTCCCATCTCCCTTCCCACCTGGATCCTTCTTTCTCTCTAGTGTTCATTTCCCAAGAATCTGTTCTTGAAAGAAATAACCTAAAGTGAGCTTCTCAGCATCTTTTCACCGGTCAGGAGGACCAGCCTGCTGTGCGTGCTCCAGCTGCTAGGATGCCAGAGGGCTAATAACACAGTGCTGCCTTTAATGAGGCAGCAGATTTCCTACCTCAGAAAATTAAGAATGTAGCGCTCTGCACTAATTTGGCACAAAGTTGCTTGTCCCTTATGAAATGTCTTCTACTACCAATAGAGTGTCACTGTTAGCCTCAGACTCGGGGACAAAAGGACATAAAATATGTTGATAGCCCAGCCCAGGTCTCAGGTGAACTTTATAGTAATATGTGTAATTTTTCTTATCCTCTTTCCTGTATTTATTACTTTAAAATCTATCTTCTAAAGCCTCTATTGTTTTTATTTGGCAGTCTTAACTAGCCTGAGGTAAGATCATAACAAATAAAGTATATATATAAAATTGGCTTTCATATATTTGAAAATGATAAAATTGAATCCACGAATGACACTGTAATTCACACATTGGAATATTGCCGCTTATTCCATGCAGTTTGGTACCAGACCAAACAAACCACTCTCTAGTTCGCATTCTTGAAGTTGTATGTTTGTGTATCAGTATATGTATACACACATATGTAAGTATCAATCACACAGAAATATGTAGCATTTAAATGAAGTGTTCAGAATTATTTATGAGAAAAGGAAAAAAAAAAAAACTGGGAGCCAGTTCCTTGATGTGAGATTTTCTGGTGTACATTTTGATCAATACGTGTACACTGTGAAAATTCATATATAGAATTATTTATCATCTAACCAATCATATCACTTATACTTCATGACCATTACTCATTATTACTTTCTAAGTAAGCAATTAAATTGGTTAAATTAACCAATTTATAAGTTAACTAGGAGTTAAAATTGGCTTGCCAAAAGGAAAATATCTTTGTATTATATGCTACTTATTGTAACAAAACTGCATGGGAGCAAGTACTTTATCATGTCCCCCTCTGAGTCCCCAGATTTTAACGACAACTGATACATGGTAAAGAGGTTAATAATTATTCGTGACATTAGTTATTGAATGATAGATTTTCATAGCACATAGCGATTACTATTATCCATCCTCAACTGTGTGATTTATCATTTTTACTAAGCATTGTATTCTTAATAAGATTTATAGAATGTTTCTTAATTGATGTAAATACTTTAATGCTTGCTTTCAAAACAGTTTGTCGAAGACAAGTGCTGCATGCTACTGGAACTCAGTTAATTGGGTCTCATTATTAGTGAGACAAGCGCTACACTTTAAGAGATGTGTTCAGTCCTGCTAATGGTGTGAAAGGAAGGATGGGAGCCATTTTCTTTGCTAAGAAATTTGTAGAGTCAACATGATATTATGATAGTTTATGACTGTAGTTCTCTGCCTCCCGTGTCTTATAAATATTGATTACTTGAGAGTAGACTGGGATAAGCTAAAGAGTTTCCTAAGGAGAATGCCAGGAAGACAACTAAAACCCTGGTGGCAAGAAGACATAATTTAACTCAGAAGCAAGTCATCACTTCTGTGTGACTGGCAAAGCACAGACTGATGAGGAATTCTGCCTTCTGGAGATGGCTCTACTGCTAGAAATGGAGTAGGCATCTGGGGAGGTATTAGCAAAAGTCAAGAAAATTGTAACAAGGTAGATAACAATTATTTTCTTGCTATTAACATTTACCTGGAAGACAGATTTGGGGGAGGTTTCATGTTATAGCACTCAGGAAATGAACAATTAGCAAAATAACTCTGTGCATACTTAAAAGCGCACTCGGCTTTCATTTTAAAATGTAATTGAAAATTCTGCTTATGGTGTGTGAGCCTGTTTACCATTAAGGGTCTGCTTTCCTGAAAGAACAAATAGGATGGGTACAAGCATGGAGGCATAAGGGAATCCAGAGCAATGTGTAACGAGTGCAATGAGTGGTTTCTTAGATGATGCCAGGGTGACCATAGTAATAGAAAGGTCCTGAAGAGAAAAGTCTCTGTGTGCCAACCCAAGGGGTGTGCATTCTAACTTGCTAAAGTGACAGGGCTGGATCTGAAGTCTCCTCCTGCCATTTCCATGGAGTGTTTGTGAGTGAGGTTTTTTTTTTTTTTCAACCAAGATTGAGAGATAATATTTTGATATCTGAAAAACTCAAACATTTTTTTGAGTGTAGCAGTGAGTAAGACTTGGAGGACAGAGGAATCTACAGTGTTAGCTGAATCAACAATTTGTGAATCTTTGAAAGGATAGTGAAGACCTTGTTAAAGGTGAGGAAGGGAAGAACAGGTTGTGGCAAAGAGTGACTAACTTATTTGTTCACATTGAATACTCTACAGTATCTCAGTGGTGTGAAACTCATCAATCAATTTATATTAGTCATATTTCAGTGAAAGAAATCTAATTACAGTTATGGATATCATCTCTACTAACAATGTATAAATAAGAGAGTACGATTAATGTGAGCATAGAAATGTAATATAAGTATGTTTTATGTACTTCTAGTTGGTAGGTGAAGACATCAAAGCAAGATAGATTATTAATGAAGCCCAAAGTATTGATAACATTTAAGAGACAGGCATATTAGCAAACTTCTGCCAGGTTCTGAAGCGAATTGCACAAAACAAAAACCCAAAGAGAAGAGAAGAACTTCTTGGATGACGAGATTTTGAGGAGCACCTAATTCTCAGTGCCATATGGTAGGCCAAGTAAAACAAAGTTGTGAAGCAGACATTACATTTTGAAAAGAAGCATTAGCTGTGTGACTACTCCCAGAGGCATTTCAACAAAGCAATTATAACTGAAACCAGCTGAGGAACTGGAGGAAGTGAGTTCAAATTCTCCTTTAGCACTCTTGTAGAAGGGACGGACAGAGGAAGAGATAAATAGAACAGGATGGGCCAGGCATGATGTTTGTGTTTCTTGCAAATCAAAATGTCTGTATTTACAGGCAGTAGGAACCTGCTTCACAGAGGGACTTCATTTGGAGACAGATAGGAAGATCCCAACGCCAGGGGTGATTTGACTACTGTGGAAGTAGACTGAGTAAGAGCCAGAATTCTGGGGGAGAAATGTTCAGCCTTGAGCAATAGTAAAGAAGGAAGCAAGAATGTAACACAGTGAGGGAGAGGGAAAAGGAAATGAAGTTCACATGCACTGTAGACTTTAAAATCCAAATCCCAGAAGCACAAAAAGGTGGTTCTTTTCTTCTTTTATTAACTTTCATAATTGAGATGCCCAAGCATGATGTTGAGATCTTGAGAGCCACTGTTGGAAGATTTAGTAGTGGTATGTAATAACGGAAGAAATGTTTATATTGGTGAACCTACTATTTGACAACAGCGGTCACTATTTTCTGATTATTCATGCCTTGGAAAAGATTAAAAAAGATACTAAATATTGCACACAAAATACACTGTGGTGCTGATAGAAATTACTATTTTTACTCCATTTCCTTTCATCTTTCCTATTAGGATACTATATTCATTTGTTATTTTATAAAATTTGAATTACATTTTCAATAAATTTTTATATTTGACTTCTATCATGTAACATTAAATGAAGACCATATTGCTCTACATATTCTTCAAATAAAATTTGATTTTAGATACAAAATTTTCAAATAGATTTACCTTAATAAAATAAGTGTCTTCTGTTTCTAGATACTTTGTGACTTCCAGCAATTTTTAATATAAATACTAATGTGATGATTATTGTTACAAATCTTGAAAAAAATAATCTCATATTTAGTTGTTGAATTGTTCACTTAAAGCATGTGAAGAGCTTTTAAGACTCTCTGAAGGATGCTTCCAAATTGCTTTTCAGGAATATTATGGTACTAGTTTATATTCTCAGCTAGGGAGTGTGAAAGTACCCATCTCATCACTACTAATTAGCATGAATATCTTAATTTAAACAGTCTTGACACTTTGATATGTGAAAAATTACATTTCATTGGTGTATGGTTTAAGTTTGTTGATAATAACAAGATGAAACATTTATGTTTGTGGATTTTGTTTTTTTTAATGAATTGCTGGGAGTTCTTTACTATTTATGTCTTTTTTATTAATTTGCATGTGAAGATTTTTTTTCTGGAATTCCTCTCCACTTGCCTCTAAATTGCCATATTTGGTTACATTTCACTGATTTAATCAGATCAAATGGTCCTTTGTGTACTGTTTTTAAATTTTTCCTTATATATGTAGAAGCATCTTCCTCACAGTCCCACCAGAGCCACCTGGAAACATTCTAGTGCTTTCATGGTTATCTTTTATTATTAATCTCAACACCTCTGAAGTTCATTTTATATCAGATTTGAGGAAGACTCCAACACTTCTTTCTAAAATACATTTGGAATTATGAGGCATTTAAAAAATTAACTTTACTATTTCCACATTGTCTATCCCTTGTGACTTGAATATTCTTAATTTCACACTGTCAGCCCGTGCCTATCTCCATACCCCTAATACACCAATAAAATTTTTTCCAGTTGAAGTGAATTATAGGAACATTTCTCAAATATCTCAAAATATCACATAGCAATTTCAATTAAGCTTGGTGAATCTTTCCTTTGGTATTTTGAATGTGATATATTGGTTCTTGAATGTGTCTCCTGCAGGCTGTTTTAGATACAGCAGTAGAGGAATATAATTGCAGCTGGGTGGATATGCTGAGCAAGGTGAGGTAGAGAATCTGAACTCCACACAGGCCATCTAGTCAGAGTTAGGTTAAGGAGAACAGTACAAATTGTTAATTTAATGATTTCATAAAACCACAGGCAGACATTGTCTTTCTTTCTAATCACTATTATGTGAACATTATCTTAGACCACTAGGAATGAGAAGGTGAGGAAACATTTTGAAAATTTTAGTTTGGTATCTTCTTTCATATCTAGGATTAAGCCTTAGAATTTACACCTGTAGAAGTCAGCTTGAGTGGTAGACTTTCATAAGGAGCAGGTCAGTTTTATTGGTTTGGTTTGGGCATCTTTTAAATTCCTACGTTCCAGCATTTGTGTGGTGATCATGTGTTAGGGACCATGCACTAGCTATGACACAGATGTTGGTGAAAAGCCCCTGGTAATGAGTAGACATCCTTCTGATGTCTCTTCCCTGACATCTCTGAAAGTCATGCTCTGCACTTCTAAAATGTAATTTTAAGAAGTTCTAAAGACTGTGTGGTGAATATGATTAAAATACATTGTCTGCATGTATGAAATTATGAAAGAATTAATAAAGTGCTTTATTAAAAACATTTAGAGAGATTCTTGTTTCCATGTCAGTGCATGAGGGAAATGCCATCTTTTCCATCCAATACGGAAAATTACCTTTCCAATCTTTTGTGACCTAACAGAACTTTCATGAAAGTCAAAGCAGTTCAACACTGTTTTTGCAAATTGTGTAGAATATTACAATCAACACAAAAATTTATAAGTAATATCAATACAGCTTTAGAATTTCAAATAAAATAACTTAACTATTAAAACAAAATATACTTTTTTGAAAAGCTTAAAAAAGTTTACCCAAATCTCTCTGTATTGCCCAGGCTGGCCCTGAACTCCTGCGCTAAAGTGGGCTTCCTATTTCTGCCACCTGAGTAAAAAGAACTAGAAATGAGCATAAAGACACCGAGTTTGTAAATGATAAAATATTATTAGCAAATGAAAAAATATAAAATATACAAACATTTAAAAGCAAAAGTAATGTAATTAATTTTTTTCAAATGTGAGCAAATGTATTAACATTTTTTAACAAATATTTAGTCTTTTGAGACAGGGCCTTCTGAAGCCCAGACAGGCTTTGCACTGACTGTGTAGCTGGGCATGACCTTGAGCTTCTGATCCTCTTGCCTTCAAAAGTCCTGTGTCTACAGTCATACGTCATCATGAAGCTAGTGCTAGTGACAGAACTGAGAGTGCTCAGCAGCTGCTAATCAAGCACTCTGCCAACTGAGCCCCACCCCTGGACCGCAATATTTACTTCTGGAGCCGTCTGAAGCCTATCAACTCCATTTAAGCTACATAAATGGATGAATATATGAGACTATGCTTGTATTCAGTTTTACTTGGCTGTTGTCCGTCATGGACTACTTAACATTAGAATAAATAATTCATGACACTCATTTTCTCCATTTTCCCCAACTTTAAATTTCTATCATTGAAGTTTTTAAATTTAATTTTAAATTTTAATGTGTTCAGTTATGTGTGCATGCCAGAGCACTTGAGTGGAAGTCAAAAGTCAACCTTCAAGAGTTTGGTTCTCTTCTTCCACTGTGGGTCTGAGGAACTGAACTCAGGTTGCTGGGTATGACAGCAGGCACCCTGTCTGTCATCTTGCCAGACCTACTTGTACCATTTATGGTACTACCGGAATTGCACGACTCAATTTCATTGTGCCTTTTGTTTTGCTCTTGCTTTCTAGTTAGTGTATCTTTCTTGTTAACTTATAGGAGGACCTATCTATAAATATTTTGGCTAACTTTAAGGGAAATATGCCTTGAACATACGTGATTCATTCTGTGGAGGTTTTGTAGTTTTGCTTGTAGATTATATAAAAATTTTGTTTGAATCTACAGCAAAAATTTACCAAGACACCATGCCAAATTGAAAAGCACCCCAAAGGAAACAATCATCAGAACAAAGACCTATCCAGAAGCATGGGGGAGAAGAGTGCCAGCTAGTTATCTGACAAAGGGTTGATATCACAAATGTGGAAAGAACTAAAACTTAGCAAAAGCAAGAAACAACAACAAAACCGTTGAATCCAAATATAAATGGGCAAATGATCTGAATAGAGACTTCTCGAAGAAGAAAAACAGCTGATAAGTTTATGAAAGTGCTCAATTTCATTAGCAAGAAGGGAAACAGAAATTAAAACTACAGTGAAATTCCCTAACCCCAATTAAAGCAAAGATTACCAGGAGGTAACTAGTGCTGGTAAGCATTCAGAAAAAGCCAGTTCTGATACGCTTTTAGAAATACTGCCAGTGGATACAGACATTGTGAAAAAATGGGGGAAGTTTCTTCAGAAAATTGAACATAGATCTACTATATGGCCCTTTTCCTCTTACTCCTGTGTGTATCCACAGAAGGTGGTGGCAGCATTCAGAAGACACATTCGCATGCCCTTGTTTCTTTATTGGGGCACTATTCACAATTGCTGTGTTGTAGAATCAGCCTAGGTGCCACAGGCCAGAGTAGATAAACAACTGGCACAATGGAATATTACTCAGGCAGATGATTATTACTGCAGAAAGATGGTTGGAAGTGAAGGACATCATGATATAAAAATAGGCACCGATATTCTCAATAAAGATATTCTCTAATATATGTAACATCAAACAAAAATGAGTAAGATAGTAATTACCAGGCACCTGGAAGGATACTGCAGGTAAGAGAGATATGAGAATGAACCCAGGTTGTTAGATGTTATTTATGCATAACCTAATGTGTGTAAGGAAGTAAATTCTGTTCATATTTATACTTCATGTATTAAAACATACATAATTTGTTTTAAGCATTTTAAGATTCTTCATTTTCACTATTTCCTTTATGGATTGTCTGTCTTATATTTTGTGTAACAAATATTTTAAAAATATGAAAATTCAAAACCTGTCTGACTCTCTTTCCAAGATCAAACAGTTACTTTTAGTAAAATGATGCAAGTCTGAAATTTACCTACAACTCTATTCAGTGGATGTACTTTTCCTGCCCGCTGGTGATCAGAGACGTGCTTGGCTTTCTGCGGTGTAAGTTAGCAAATGCTCGAGCACTGTTTGCTCGCTATCAGCCCTATGTGCCCTGCTTTGCACATTTGCCAAACATGCGGTAGATTGTGAGCGTTCTTGTTTTATTTGGGCATTGTCTAGTCTTATGGTGACACTAATAATGTCTCTTAGATTTCAATAATCTGTTACCCGTTAGATATATTTTTCACATCTTGTCCTTTAATAGTTAGGTATAGTTTTATTTTGCTTGCATTTGAATTTCAGGGGAAAATTTTCATGAACAATATTAGATATTCCCACTTATGAGCATAACAACAACTAACGAAAAAGGCCATGAGTTCGAAAGAGCAAGGACATATGGGAGGGTATGAAGGGAGGGGAGGGAAGGAGGAAGTGCTATCATTATACTATGTTCTAAAAAAATAAAAGGACTAAATTTTAAAAAGAAATGCAGTTTAAAGAAGAAATAAAGCCACCTATTGAATTAAAAAAAAAAAAACGTTAGAATTTTGCTCAGAGTTATAGTCCATCTAGTTTAAACTTAGAAAATAATAGAGTTCACAACACACAGAGAAGCTCAAGACATTAGATTGTAATTATCAGCCTAAGGATTTGGAGAAAATTAAAAAAAAAATACTGGAGTGAAGGATTTCTAAAGCCTGTTGTTTTCCTTTCCGTTCTCTTGTGTCTCAAGGCGTACAGGACTCTGTCCGGCATCGATTTATTTTTGCAGATAGCTGAAGCAGAGCTCTGAGCCATTGCAGCGCCAGAGCAGGCATGGTTCAGCTCAAGGCAATGGTGGGAGGGATTCAAGAACATATTTCTAATTGTTCTTTACTGTTTTCGCTCCCACACTCACGGCTGGCTGCCTCCTCTCCCCGAGCAGGGCTGTTCTCTTCTGTGGTTGGGTTTGGGTTTCCTCAGTTTCTTTTCGAATAATCTATTGCCTTATTTATCCTGTATATTGAAACTAACATGTATTCCATTTTTATATTTTTAAATAAATCTTCCTTCATCGGAATGATTTTTAAATTGATATTGTCTCATAAAAGTTCTAGCACCTTATGTTAGAAATAGTGTTCATTATTTTAACCTGCTTTATTTCCCTTTTAATTTAACATGTTCATACAACAATATTCTTCACGTTCGTCATACCTTCCCATGTCTTCTTACTCTCCTTTTTCTCATTCCTTTCTACTTCTAATAGTCTCCTTTATTCTTCTAAAGAATTTCACTTCAACATTCATGTCGTGGGCATGTACATGATTTTATGTATTTATATAAAATTTAGGAACCACAAATGACAGGACATACGGTAGCTGCCTTTCTGAGACTGGCTGCATGTACTTGATATCATTATCTCTAATTTCATCAGTTTTCTAGCAAATGCTATAACTTCATTTTTCTTTGAGGCTAATGCAATCCAATATGTGTATACACCACATCTTCATCTGTTCTTATGTTTTTGAATACCTAGGTTGCTTCTATATCTTAACTATTGCAAATAATTACGATTGTTTTGTGGGTGTTGAGTTGGAGTCCTTTGGAGTTCCATGGATGATTAGATGCTGTCAAATGCTAGATCTATTTATGGGAGTTTTTTTTTTTTTTGGTTTGTTTGTTTGTATTTTGAGTAAACTCTATATTGTAACCTGTCTTATTTTCTGATAAATAAATTTAAATTCATGAGCATTCTTCTGAGTACTGTTGTAGACATGGCCCACAAGACATACGTTTTTCTCACCATCATTTCATAACTTTATGAAATTATCTTACAATTTATTTAACTTAAAATAATTTTAGGATAGAATTATAAATTTTCAAAACATTAGATACAAATTTGTGAATTACTTTTTCGTTATCTTGATTTACTTTTGTTGAACGGTGAGTTGTATATAATACTGATTTTTAGTATTTGCCAAAGCTTCCTTTGTATTCAGCAAGCAGACCTTCCATATGTATTTGAAGTAATATTAATCCATTATTTGATTATATGGAGTTTTGTATATACCAAGTAGCTATTATTTTACTTTCCCCAAATCCTCCAGATCCTTCCGTTCCTTTTATAAGTTTCGTGCCTCAAATGTTGAGATTCCTGGGTTAAATCTGTCGAGCTCAATTTTTCCATTGGTGGTTCTTCCTTATGCTTGTACTATGTTTTCTTGCACCAATGTTTTTAGGAGCAAACAAGGAAATTATAAAACCTACTTCGTGAAGTATAATTTTATTTCCTTAGAATTTCCCAATTTAATTCCAATATTTTTATTTTTTATCTGGTGCAGGGAGTAAAACCCAGTGTGTGTCACTGATGCTGGACAAGCGATTCACGTTTGTACCTCTCCCACAACTCTTCTCATATTTTTTTTGCCATAAACTGCATCATCTGACACCTGCATAACTGCAGCCTCATTTCTAGTTTGTTTTTCATATTTTTATTCCTAGAAGTTTTTCAATAAGTACTAGTTCTATCTTAAGCATCTGCCATCTTAGATACTTTTTTTTTAGACTTTCTGTTTAAAATCTCAAAAAAATTAAGATTTTAATATATATTTATTGTGGTTACTGATCCACTTGAATATCTTAAATTTCAATTGTGCTTTATAGCTATCGCTGTTAAAATGTACTTCCTCATTGTATCATTCAGCATCCATTTGACCAATGACATTTACTTTGTTTTGGTTTGTACATTATAGATTATCTTTCTGCATTTAGTATTATAGTAATTTTTAAAATTTTCATTTTTGCTAAAACAATATCAACATTAAATAATAATCACATCTTCTGTTCTGACAATCTGACATAAAGAATATGAATTTGATTTCTGTACATAGTAATATTTTGTATACAATTGTTTAAGTTTGTTTTAGGAATTTTTTTCTCAACTCATTTCTAATTAAACTTTAGTGAATTCCTAATGTGTGTGTATGTGTGTGTTGTATGTGATTACCAAAGAGCTTTTAGGTATGCACAACATTTTTCCATTTCTTTGCTATTAATTATTTCTTATTTTCTGAAGGTTAATCCTAAGTTAAATTTTCTCTTAATGTACAATTTTCATTCTTTCTTTCTGTGAAAATATTTTGCTCACCAGATTTCCCAAATCCCTTCTTCAGATCTCTTAAGAAACACTTCTTGAGTCCAGGTATAAAGTCATAATAAGTGTGTCATTAACTGCTGTATGTGGCACCAGTGACCAGACCCTGCTTACTCTACAACTTGAGGGTACTGTTCTTCATCATTCATTGCCTTAGTCCTTGTCAGTGATCAGTTGGTCTCTGAAGTTCTTCCTCACTAAGGAGTAGAGCAAGGATGGAAGCAAAAGCAAGGCTGATGGGGTTTGACTTATATCTCTGGATTTATTGTATGATCTTTATGTAATTTTCCCAAGCCACATAAAGTGCCAGAGATAATAATATTCACATCATGAAGCTGATAGAATTATTTAAGGAGAAAATGCATGAGAAGTGTTTAATGCCCTGCCTGTCATATGGTGGGTGTCAAGGAATGTTAACTTCTATAACTGTTAGGAATGGGTCTCTTAGCATCTGCCAACAACACCTCTGTGTAAGGTAGAGCTGTCACACATAATCATTTAATGAACCTAAGCATTAATGTTAACCTGCTTAGATATGGTGTATAATTCACTTATGATTAGAGTGCCAGGCACGGTAATTGTTACATGCACAGCATTGTGGAGAGACATGTACTTCTTATGAGTCAATCAAGCAAAATTGGAAAGCAGAGACAGATGAAAGTTATACATGAAAGTATTTGCTACCTTAGGATTGCTTGTATATTTGGATGTTTTAAAGGCAAGGTTAAATAAGCATGCATATGTATTGTTCATGTTTGATTTAAAATTAAATAAATTAGAAAGAGGTTAGACTATAAAAAAGACAATGTAATTACATAAAAAGAAATGTAATTAGCAAGAGAAGATTTTGAATAAAGTACTAAATGAGGATACTTTGTCAATGCAAGTTTACTAAGCAAGGAGGGCAAGAAAAAGGACAATGGCTTGGAAGACTATCAAAGGAAGAATCTATAGGCTTTTATTACATAGTGTTTTTTGAATTATTAAAAATATGATAGCATGTATAAATCATACTACTTATATTCTTTGATGTAGGCTTAAAATTTGGAGTATGAAACAAGGTGTGGCTGTACACATCTGTAATCCCAGAACTCCAAAGGAGGAGGCAGGAATGTCAGAAGTTCCAGGTCATCTTAGTTCATAGAGTGAGTTCAAGATTGGCCTGGAATACATAGAGCCCTGTTTGAATATTTTTTTAAAAATGTGTTTGGAGTGTGTATTGATAGTCTAACATGGCAAGCATGAGTACCTTTCTAGCTCTCCTCCTAAAACAAAGTGTTTCCTAGAAACTATTCTGCAGCTGTAGGTCAATTTCAATGTTTCTTGACACATCTTATGTAATAGTAAATATTTCTTGAGTTGTAAAATAAATTAGGACTTCACTTATTGAGTTTATATTACATGCTGTATTCTGTATTAAAGTTTTACACATAGTAAATTTCTTTTATTCCTAATATATGCCTATGGGGTAATATCAACCTCATTTTACAAATGAAGAAACTGAAGTTCAGCAACATTAAATATTATGCCCCAGGTCACACAGCTGTTCAGTCACTTGCCAGAGAATTCAATCCAGGCATGTTTATGAGATATGAACCAAAGTCTTTGCCTTCTGGATGTGTTCCATATTTGGCCTAAGTAGTGAAGAGATTCATTTGCACATCCTCCCCGGTACAAAGAATATAAAACAGCTTCATTTCGATCTCTAATAGACAAAAACTGCATGACAAACTGCACTTTGTGTTCATCAACTGAAACTGCTAATAAAATTGAGGATTAGCTATCCCCAAACTACTGTTCATGCTTGGCTGTTGAAATATATTTAGAGTGGCTGATCTACATGAGGTAATGTACATAGGCAGTAATATTGTAATAGCTAAGGTTTTTTTTTTAAATGTTTGCCACGTGCTAGGCAAAATTCCAAGCGCTGAAAATGCATAAACTTTTTTTTGCTAGCAATAACACATGAAAGTACTACCCTATTACTTATACATTACAAAGATGAAATTGAGACACAGAGAGTTTAAATATTATACAATATCACACTGTCATTCAGTGGAAAACTCAGACCAAAACTACATCAGTGATGCAGAAGAATGTAGGCAATCAACCAGGTAGGGAAACTGAAATAAAAATTTAGCATATGTAGTACAAGTGATTTATTTGAAACATTCATATTATAGCTTGGGCATATTTTATTCCCATCTTGATATTTTCTAAATATTTATGAAAGTTGAAAGAAAACTGTACTAAGATCCTGTATCTCTATTCTCAGGCTAAACAACTACAATGTTTTACCCCATTGACAGTGTCTCAGATTACTGTTTTCCTATTCATTTTCTTCATGGTATACTCTAATAAATAGAAATCTTTTATTCTATGAGGTATGGCATTTCAATTGTTTCCTTTTAGCTTGCTTAGTTTTAAGAACTGTCTAAGAAAAATTTTGATTACCCTTAAATTGTGTAGGTATTCAAAGTTTTTCCTTTGCTACCACGACTATGGGTATCATCTTCCAATTTCTCTCACCCATCTATCAATTTTCTATCTATCCTCATCTATTTGTCAATCTATAGCTATAGAATATACTAAGATCTATTATATATATTTAGCTATTATATTGTTATCTGTTTTCTGTGTATGCCATTCCCTATTGTTTATATGCCTGTCTCTATCATTTATCCATTTCTCTATCCATATTCTCTTTCATCTTTCTGCCACCCACAGGCCTCCACAGAAACTTGGAATAAATATATACCAATAGTTTTCTTTCTTTTTTTTTCGTGACAAATTGTTCATTATTTCACCACTGTTTTATTAACTGTAGAATTTGGGGCACATTTATCCACATCAGGGAAACTTTCTTCTTTTCTACGTATGTTAGGGGGATTTTCTAAAACATTGCACTTTATTAATTCATATATTACAAGCACCAAATTAGGGCATTATAAACATCCAATATCATTTAAGTATCAAATTAATCTCCTAGATGCCCTTTGGGACCCATACAGTAGATCACCTGATGGCAATGTCTTCTGCTACACTGCCTGGATTTACTTCCTAGAATATATGAACTTTCATGTAGCTGCAATTATGGAGTTTGTACTCTTTTGTGAGTAGCATCTTTTATTCATTACCATTCTTTTAAATGTTAAAAGTTTGAGGGCTTTAAGATATATAATTAAAATCATTCCCCCTTCCCTTTTCTTTCTTCCAAACTCTCCAATATAACTCTCCCTCTTTGCTCTCTGTCAACTTCATGACTTCTCATTTGTAATCTCGCTCCCCCACCCCTCTCTCTCTCACACACACACATACACACACACACTTCTCACTCTGTATAATGTTATGACTATTCAGCATTGTATAATCAATTGGTTTGGTTTTCCCTGGGGAAGACTATTTATCCTACTCTCAGCATTCCATAGCTGTCTGCAGTTCTCTGTCTAGCATATGGAGGCTAAGGTATCATTTACTCCTCAGGTGCCTTTCACCTTATTTCTGAGACAGTCTCTCATGGGACTGGGGCTCACCAAGTGGGTCCCAGGGAACTCCCTGTCTGGGCTTTTCAGGCTCCTGGATTAGGAGTGTGACCAAATAACTAAAGCTTATATGAACAAAACTTGGCTCTGGGAATAGAATTCAGGTCCTCAAGCTTTTAAAGTAAGCTTTTTACTCACTGAACTATCTTATCAGACCAAAGGATATCCAAAAGGCAGATTTTGAAGGCGAAAATTTTTACTCTTTATTTATTTATTCTTTGTCCCGGAGATTCAGTGTGGAGTTTCATTTGCTCATTGGTGCATGATGGTAAGTTTTTGGTTTTCAGTACATAAAATTGAATAATTTTTCTTTTGTAGTTTTGTCTTTTGATGTCCAATATTAGAAAGATTTGCTTTGTTCAAAGTCAAAAGTTTTTATCTTGTTTTATTTTGTAGGATTTATTTTTGATCTTATAAATTTAGATCTTAGGGCCACTTTTTACATATGTTTTCTTATGCTTGTTGTGAGGTACAGGTCTTGGACAGCATTTTTATCCCTGAATATACAATTAACCCAGTATTATTTCTTGGAAAAGCCATCTGTTTCCCCATCAAGTTATCTTGTCACTTTTGTTAAAAATCGATTGCCTTAGAGGTGTCAATCTATCACTGAAGTTGCTTTGAGTACCATTGATCCATGTGTCTAACTGCACTTGTTGGATATCCTTCTGATTGTTGTCTTTATACCCAGTCTTAAAATCAGGCACTACAAACCATTCAATGTTCTTTCAAAACTGTTTCAGGTGTTCAAGGCCCTTTGTATATAGATGATAGATTTCATAATCGCTTTGTCAATTTCTACAGAAAAAGATGCAGAGATTTTATACGGATTATACCTAACATATGGGTTTGAGAAAACGGGTGTTTTCCAGCTCATGGGCATGGTGTATTGCCTTTTTTTTAAATTTTGTTTTATTTACTTTGTTATTGCTTGTCTATTCCTGACTTTTGTGTTTAGATTTCAATGTCTTTTATGGACTTTTCAAATCTTCTGTTAAGTATACCTCTTAGTACTTCACATAATGAAGCTGTCATTATGGATTTTACTTTAGTGTATTGTTGACTTTGTCATGAGTTTATGCACATGTAACTTTTATTTCATATGAGTATACACATTTTTTAAGAAACTGTCTTTTACATAGATTCTTTTTCTGGTTCTTTATTCAGATGATTAGGTTGACCATAAGTAACACAATTCTATGTCTTCTCTTTCTTGCCATGTGATTATATTGGTTTTCTTACTTTATTGCAGTAACTAGAACTTCTGGCATAAAATAAAATTCAAAGAAGATATTCTTGATTTGTTTTCACCACTAGGGGAAATATTCATGATACTATATGTTTTTTGTACAACTAGGTAGTTTGTAAGCCAAATATTTTGCTGTTTGTTTTTGAGACAAGGTTCTGTTATGTTTCCAGGATGCTATTAAGATGGCTATCAGCCTCCCAAGTAGTTAGAGTCACACGTATGTAGTCATTCTACCTCACTTATTTATTTCATTAAAAGAGGCTTACTAACCTCTGAGTTTATTGTCTTTTTTCATAAGAAGATATTGAACAACACTTGTTCAGCTGGTTGTCTTGACAAAGTTATAATAAAAACTCATAGGTTCTCCCTTGAAAACATAAAAGATGGCATAAGATTATAGCAGTAAAAATTACTTTTTTCTATTATTTAAGTCATAGGCTTTCTATTTTTATAATAACCATTTCATATTTTTGTAAAACAAATATTGAATACTGGCTTTCCTTTTTAGTCATCATTGTTAGAACGATGAATTATGTACTGATTAATTTCAACTATTAATCTAACCTTGCATTCCCTGTGTGAACTTGCTTTGTACATTGCTGATTTCAATTAGATGATATTTGCTCAAGATTTTCTATCAATATTAATGAAGGTTATTAATCTGAGATTTCTATTGCAAAATCTTATTCTGATTTTTGTGGCACAGTAAATTTAGTTGCTTAAATTATAAAGCTTTCCTTTCTTTGCAGTAAACTAGCAATTTTTTTAAATAGGCAAATAAACATTAGAGAAGCTTCCTCCTCCTTCAGCAAATGGGAACAAATACAGATACCCACAGCCAGACATTACACAGAAAGTGTGACCTTGGAACATTCAGCCCTAAGTAGGATATATCCATTAACTCCCCTCAACCTCTGCCCACCAGGAGCTCAGGAATCACCACTGAAGAGGAGGCAGAAAGAATGTAAGAGCCAGAGCAGACAGAGGAAATCAGGAGAACAAGGCCCTCTAAATCAATAGTGTCAAGCTCCTATGAACTCAAGAGATAGAAGCAGCAAGCACTGACCTGATTCAGGTCTGTCTGCACCAAGTCCTTTGTGTATATATTAATAGCTTTCAATTTAGTATTTTTATGGGCTCCTGCGTGTGTGAACAAGTGAGTCTCCTATTCTTGTGACTTCTCTTGGGGCTCTTTTCCTTCTCATGGTGTGTTGCATCCAACTTCAATGAAATGTTTTTTTTTTCTTATTATATTTTGTTATGTTTAGTGTTATCTCTTAGAAGCCTATATTTCTAATGAGAAGCAGAACAGAGTGGATCTGGAGGGGAGGAAAGATAGGAAGGAACTAGGAGGAATAGAGGGAGTGGAACCTGTAATAGGGATATATTGTATGAAAAAAAATAATGTATTTTAATAAAAAGGGTATACACACACACACACACACACACACACACACACACACACATACATATATATGCTTTCTAAAAGATTTGAAAAATAAAGTGGCAATTTAAAAAGCTATGAAAAAACTGTATATTGTGTAGTGTTATAACATCTTACCAACTAAAAAAATTTAAAAACAACCAAAAAAAAACTAAACCAAAGATATCTAACCTACAAAGCAGGAATCCCATACTTACCTAAAGATTCTACCGTTCTATAAATTCTTTCTATTAATAGATTTACTTAGATTTTTTCTTAATTTTTTTGTTCTATGTGTTATCAATTATATTAATATGGACATAATTGTTTTAATTTTTCCCAATTGATATTACAATTTACGCTATTAATTCTTTTCTTTTTAAATTAATATTTTAACAACTGCTTCAGTCACCATAAATTGCCACTCATTAAATCATTCTTTTCAGTGTTTTGAATGGTTTGGCCTGGTTCTTAAGGAAAGAAGAAAAACATTATACCTCAGGTGATTCTGTGTTTATATTTTTTCCAATGTATACAAAAACTGATGAATAATAGATACAGAAATGACATTTTTGTTTTAAAAGTTGATTTGAACCCAACTCATTTAATAACTGTTAAGCTAAAAATATATTGGTGGGAAAACCTCTCCAGGAAAGCATCATATCTGGATAAAGAATGTCTTATAAGGATGCTTTAGCCTGAACAGTTCTCAAGTTCATCGCAGATTCTACATGATGACCTATCACTCATGGTTGATTTAATAATGCTTGTAATGATCTCTATTTGGGGTTATTAGACATTTGCATTTCTTTGTCTTAGATCACCCTATAATAAATGAATTCACAAATATTTTTGCATGTTTAGACATTCCACATGGGAAGTAGTTCATTTTAACAGCAATTAAATTCTATTATCAAGAGTGGATATCCTGTTTTTCAATATTCAGAAATAATTATGAAACTTTTTGGCCATAAACATTAAACTCAAGCTCCTGGCAATTTTCCTAGAGCCTTAAGGTGAGAGAAGCTTGTGTTTCTAAATCTCTAAAGTATATAAATAAATGTCCAGGTTTAAAGGAATGATTTTAGTGAAATATACTACCTCCATTTGTATGTGAACTCTTAAATGACACAAATTGGCTTCAGATTTGTGTTATGTCAAGCTATACATGTAATAAATGTTTCCTGGGAATGTGAACTACCTCTCTGGTGTTACAGGTATTTTTGTCACAAGTAGTGTATATAGTTTTTAGCTAATGGTTTCTTTACTTGGATACAATGTTTCAATTTTGCGTGTATGTGATTGTATGTAGTGTTCAAGTTTACCAAATAAATGTAGTTAGTCTTTATGTAGAATATCTCTTTTCATAGTCAACTACAGAACTGGTTTGTTTGAAGATATAAATACTTCATATAGAAAACTAGGAAAAAGAAATAGCAAATGATATTGTCTGATTAGAACTTGTACTTTATTCTCTATCAATACTTATTTCCCATCTTGCCTTCTGCAAGGGCCATGCCCCTATGCCAGGGAAGAGGATGATGATGATGGAAGGCTTGGAGCTTGGAGACTGTGTGGAGCCTCAAGAAAATAAGGTATAAATTATTCACCAACACAAAGATCACTAGGAAAACAGTTGGAGACCAGCACCCAGGCACAAGCTGACACACAGGTTTATAGAGAAACACATGTAGAAGTCTGACAAAGCCTCTATCTCAGGCTCAGGCTAAAGCCCCAGACCTCAAGGCCATAAGTACACAGGATCACACAAAAGTGGTACTTTAACAAAAATAATTATGTAACAGATTCCATCACTATTTACCTCATGGTTTCCATGGACATCTGGTGTCAGCTATATTTTGCTGACTCATACTCCCCCATGTCTGGTGTCAGCCATGTTTTAGCTGACTCATACTGGATATCTATATCAGTATAAGTTGGCTAGATATAATCTGGCCATTATGGACTTCTGTTCTCAACACCTTCATAATGTGAGGGTGCGTTCCGTGATTAAGTATTTAGAAGAAGTATGGTCAGGATAGCACAAAAGCTAAAATATACTTCCAAATATTGGTACTGAATTATGGTTGAATTGTTGCTTGTTGTGATACAAACTGAAGCTTAATTACATGAGAATTAGTATACAATTAATAATTATATACAAATAAATATATAAATACATTAAAATCATTACATAGTATACAATTAATTGAGACATATATAGTATCTTATTTGTTCCTCAACCTTAACATGTAGTGTATATGTGTATGTATTGATGTATGCATACATAGATATGAATATAAATATTATATATGTGGATATTTATATATACATGGATATTTAGGAGCTTTGTTAAGACCTATAGAGTAAATGCACAAGAA
Organism: Cricetomys ansorgei; assembly: GCA_026225945.1. Classification (NCBI taxonomy): domain Eukaryota; kingdom Metazoa; phylum Chordata; class Mammalia; order Rodentia; family Nesomyidae; genus Cricetomys; species Cricetomys ansorgei. The sequence continues at coordinate 4,954,355 of JAMJFZ010001121.1, read as the reverse complement.
TTAAGCAACCTGACAACAAATAAATCCTTTAACAGATGTTTGCTGAGTGCCTACTGTGTTCAGCACAGTGCAAGAACCTCATTTTCTTGGTGCTTAGCAGCACTTTCTAAAGTCTTAGATGTTTTATAGTTGCATTTTCATCATTATAAAGGCATGACCCTCTTCTGGGCTCTCAGCCAAACACTGAGCAGCATGAGATAATGTGCAGAGGCTTATTCTTGTCATCTGATAATTTATAAAAATGAAGTTGTCCATAAGAGCGATTTCTATAAATATGTTTTTTTGTAAATTATTTTACTTTGGGAATTAAACTATTTGTTTTCCTGTATTTTAAGATTGTTGATGAATTCTGACACTAAGATGTCGTGGTGCCTGACATTCCTAGTGCCTGCCATTTTCTATGGGAACTCCTGCCATTTTGCAGGAACCATATTATCTTTTTGAGACCACCAGGGGATAACTTATTAATTTGTTAGTTTACCAGTTTCTAATTATCCTGAATGACTTAATGCTGTTCCCAAGGTGCAGTGGGATGTAGCACTGTTAATCTGATACTTGTTGGTGATTGTCATCTTTTATGAGGCACTCTGGGAGGGTGTCTGGATGAGAACCCCAACTGAGATTCTTTTCTCTTTTTCTCTTTACTCCATTCACAGCACATTTTGTCTTTTGTGTTCAGAGAGAAAAAGTAACACACATGAATTATTGGCTGCAAAACCAAACAAAAGAAACATCAGAGATGCGGTAATTAGGAGGTCTGTAATGGCACATATGTGTCAACAACTGCCAATTAATCTTGATGATAAGAAACAATGAATTCAGTTACCACTATTTCTTCTTGTCAGTTGATCCAGGCAAGCATCAATGGTCTTTGTGATTTCTGACTTTGCTTGTGTTTTATCGGTCTCCCCTTGTCAAATCCTTTCCCATCTCTGGTGGGGGGGTCTGTTTTCTGTAGGTGATGAGGAATGCTGTTTCTAGTTATTGAGGGTGATCCACACACTTTGTATTTGTCCATGATATCACATATGTATGAAGCATTTGCTTGGTTCCTGAGGAAATATGTGGAATGCCTTCTTAAGTTTATAGCACATAAGTGAGCTTGAACATCCCGCCAAATCATTAACATCTTTATTTCTCTTGCATCTATTTTACTTCAGTTACTCTTTCATTAACCAATAACCTAAAAATATGATTTTAAGAGAACAAAACTAGAATAACCATGTCTGTTCACAAGATTTACCTGTTCTGAGGTGTGATGATGCTTAAAACCCTCAGCTTCTCACGAGGCACCTGCAATGGTCATCTGCCAGGCAGTGTTCACAGAGATCTGTCTTTGTACAAATGAGATCTTCGCACCCTCATTCTCTGATCATCCTCCAACCCACCCTACAGTGCTGTACTTGAATTGTGCACCCAGGCAGATTGCTCCAGGGCTTCATGTCACACATACCAGTCTCAGTCCTCTTGGTTGTAACCTCTCAGCACCCTCTGATCTTTATTGGACACTTCCTCTTTCATTTATATTTCATTATATCATCCTACCGCTTTCCTTTAATATGAAAGAATTTGTTCCAGATACTTTGACCAGGTTGGTGATGAGTCCATATCACAAAAATCATAACAAACCCTGAAATTTCCTGGTTTTTTTTTTTGAAACACTGTCATGGATTGTTTTTGATGTTCAGAAAAATTCTATGAAGGAAGTATGTTGGATAGTTTTATGACAACTTGACATAAGATAAAGTCATCTGAGAGAAGGGATCCTCAAATAAAAAAATGCCTCCATGAGATCAGGCTATAGTCAAGCCATAGGGCATTTCCTTACTTAGTGATTGGTGATGGAGGCTCAGCACATTGTGGGTGGTGCCATCCTTGGCTGGTGGTCCTGGGTTCTATATAAAACAGGCTAAGCAAACAACCAGGGGCAAGACAATAAGCAGCATTACTCCATGGCCTCTGCACCAGCCTCTGCCTCCAGGTTCCTGCCCTGATTGAGTTCCTACCCCCGACTCCCTTCAGTGATGGACTAAGATGTGGAAGTGTAAGCCAAATAAACCCCTTTCTCTCCAAGTTGATTTTGGTCATGCATTTCATCACAGCAACAGAAACCTTAACTAAGAAAGGAAGCCTGTAGTTTCTAAAATGAAGTTCTTAATGAAAAAACGTGCTAAAACCAATCTCAAAACTTTGACTTTCCAAATGTTCTTGTGCTCTCAGTGTAACATTCCCTTTCATCCTGGGATTTCTTGTGTCAAACCCTTCTCACCGGAGGCTGAAACAGTGATGTTGAAGTAGCACTGGGCCCTACAGAGTGTGCAACTTTATATTGTGCTATAGAGAACTACTCCTTTTGGATTTCGTTTTTGACTTCTACTGTAGGGGATAAACATATATGTTCTGATGAAGAAAAAAAAACATTAACCTCAGACTCATCCCATTCTGGGACATGTGAGTCTATGATTCTGAATGGAAGGCGTCTCCAGGAAGCATTGCTATCTTCTAAATCATATTGAAAGTGGAGTTCTGTGAGCACCTTTGCATGGTTGGCAAGGCACAGTGATATCCATCCAGATGAAAATGGAAATGCAAGGGCACATGTAGCCTTCTCTTAACCAGACCTTGGTTGTTGTTTATACAGGAGTTTTCACTTCATTACGGTCAGTAATAACCCCCAATAATAGACGATATATTTAAATTCTACGACTACCACATAGAAATGAGTATGGTTCATTTTGGTATTTCCAACATAGCATTTACCCATAAGCTTGTAGGCAATTAATCGATTGTTCTAATATATTTGCTTCTTAAAATTTTAATTAACCTGGAATGTTTTTTATAGTTATTGAGTACAATATGATGTTTCAGTACATTTATGTAATATGTACATATCAAATCAAGGTAATTAGCTTTACATGTCATCATCTCTTTATGTTTGGAGATTTTGAATCAACTAGTTTTTCACATAATATGTAATAGGCTATTGTCAACTAAAATGTCACCACTGTGTTGTAGATCTAAATTTAAACCGATTCCTCCTGTCTTTATTTATGTACCTATCTCCATCTCCCACCATTTCTTCTAACTTCCCTCTATTTTTTAGTGATGAGTATTCAGATCAGCTCTGCTTTGAAACCATATTACTAGTTTCCACATATCACAGAGAGAACAAGATTTGTCTTCCTGTATCTATTTTATTTTGTTTAAGTAAATGAAGTTCATATTTCTAATCCCATTCATTCTGTCTGAAATATCAGGATATTAATCTTTTCATGAATATAATATTCCATTTTGAATGCACCTCACCTTTTTCTTTAATGTCTTCATCCATCAGTGAATAACTATGTCAGTTCTCTATTTTGGATACTCTGAATAGTGCTTTAGAAAACATGGGAAAGCAGAAGCGTCTTTTACGTGGTGATTTTATTTCCTTTGAAAATACAAGGATATTAAAATCATGTGGCATTTTGAAGAACCTCTATTATTGTTCTTCCTAACGACTTAATAATTTTCACTTTCCATAACATTCTTTAATAATTCCCATTTCTTTGGATCCTTGCCAGCATTTATTACGTTGAGAATTTTCAAATAATAGCTGTTTTGACAGGAGTAACCTGATGTCACATTACGGTTTTAATTGGCATCTCTATGATAGCTACTCATGTTGATTATTTGTCATATAAATTCATCTTATTGGAATTATCTCTAAATGCAGTGTATATTTTCTTGCTTCCCTAAAAATGTATTAAAAATGTATTCCTTTGTACATTCTATAATGAATTCATTGTGCTCCTGTGAACTATATTCTCTTAATTATGATCTACTATGATCCTGGTACATGTTAAATTACATAAAGGATAGCAAATTCATTGAGGAGGACAATGGCATCAAAGCAGCACATCCAGATTGGATTTCTGGCTCTTCTGTTCAACATAGCATTTTGTGACCATGGATAATTTATTTAGCCATAGTTCAGTTTACTCAACTGTAAAAGAGGGTGTTATTGCTACTTCATGATGCCCATTAATAAAATGAAATAGTAGATATATATTGAGAGGTACATATGAGGTAACTAATAAACAGAAGTGATAGAATTAGTGTGTTGTAAAATTCTATCTTCAGGACAACTAGATGGTTAGTGTTTTTTCCAATACGAAAGATCTGGTTTACTGCTCTTTTGTCTACTTTTAGTGGCTCACACATCACTACTGAAAGAGTATTTTTAACCATAGTTCTATTTTGCCTTGACTTTTTTCTTCCTCTTTTTGTACTTTTGGGTCACAGTATTCAATTTTATGGTCAGCACTCTTTTGTTTATATATACACATGTCTCTTTTGTACAATCAGTGAATCATCTTAATATTACAATCATGTCATAACATGAATCATTATGATGTGTATTATATTTATTACAAATTCTATAGTGTCTTGAGTGATTTTATTTGGTTTAGGTATTTTTCTCTCTTTTCTTCTTGGTATTATTTTAGATGTTAGAAACTACCATAAGAAGGTAATGTAATCCAGGGACACCTTCCTGTGTAATTTTCAATCTTTCCTAAACTCTCCAGACGATACATCACAAAGAACCTAACTGTGTAACTAGGAAAGCCATAGACCATGGCTTAGAGAGAAACACACGATCATTTCTCTGTGGGAGTGTCTGTAGATCTCTATTTGCTCTTTGGAGCTCTCTGCCTCCCTTGAGTTCCATATCTTATCTCCTTATCCTCTTCATTAAGATATAAGTTCACACTGCTTCCATTTGTTTCTGTAGGCATATGGTTCTCCAGAAACTTGCAAGTCTACTTGGGAGGCTGATAGTAAAGAGGACAGGTTTGAGGGAATAAGGACTGTACCCAATGGAGTGAAGCTCATCTATTGTTCTGTCCAAGGACTGTTTTCTCATTCTGTCACTCTGCCTGTCTGTTGCTGCCCCTTCCATCCATGCCCCTCCCACAGGGATCTTCTCTGACTGCTAACAAACACAGAAATGCTCTTTGGAAGTTTATGACCTTCAAGCTTTCTAACTCATCTAATCCATCAGAAAAAGATGACTTCTAGAATATGTTCATTTTTTTCTATAGGGTTAATAATAAAGACTATAGACAGGAAACTAATCAACAATTTTCTCATAAAATTTACTCCTTACTGCTCAACAAACTACTATGCAGACACCTAGCATAACATATTCACCTTTGAATGATAAAATAATGCTATTGCAAATATGTCAAATTTATATAAACACAAATGTATTTGAATAACACAGATTGTATTATTTTTAACATTTAGATATTTCGAAGAGAGATTTTAAAAATCTATTTTCATTCTATTTGGTGCTGTTCCACAACATTCTGGTGTTGTTACAGATTTGCTACTTTTCCACTTCAGTCAAGTTTTTTATTTCAAATTTTGTATCTAACTAATGAGGGGTTATTTCTATAGTTACAAATTTTCATATTTTTCAATAACAACAGATCTGAATATATAATAAAAATCACAGCTAGATAGCAACAGTGCCCACATGCTCAATAAGACTGACAGCATAAGAAACTATACAACATATGATAATATAAGCTTTCTGTAATATATGTTTTGAATTTTTAAATATTATTGTAGAATATATTTTCTCTAGACTTATGAATCAATTACATTGCTAAGTTACCCATCAATCAAATCTTAGGAGAATGGATTTGCTTGTGAATTATGGAGATATCTAATTTCAGTGTTCAAATGACTCACGATATGAAAGGAGATAAATACATGGAATTTGCGTAGTTTTCTCTCTTAGGGATACATCTGTTAGCAATTTTCATATGGAGTAATCTAGCAAGGTAAATTCTGTTCTTCCAGGATCAAATGTAAATAGACTTAAATACCTTTGATGTTGGCTGTATTAAGTGTAGACTTTCAGCTGGTCTTGGTGGAGCATGCCTTTAATCCCAGCACTTGGGAGGCAGAGACTGGCAGATATCTGAGTTCCAGGCTAGCCTGGTCCATTGAATGAGTTCCAGGACAGTGAGGACTATATAGAGAAATCCTGTTTTTAAAAAAAAGAGAGAAAGAAAGAAAGAAAGAAAGAGAAAGAAAGAAAGAGAGAAAGAGAGAAAGAGAGAAAGGAATAAAGGAAGGAGGGGAAGGAAGGAAGGAAGGAAGGAAGGAAGGAAGGAAGGAAGGAAGGAAGGAAGGAAAGAAGGAAGGAAGGAAAGGAGGAGACTTTTACTCCACTGTCATTGTTTTCTTAGAACTTAGAACTATAAATGAGGTTATGGGTGATTTGTTTTGGTATGTTGTCTGAAAAAATTTCTTTCTTAATGTTTAGCAATGTCACTCAACCAACACTTATTATATGACAAATATAAAGAGTTGGTAAATTCTATGGGTTAGTAGTAGCATTTTTCCCAAGAAGGAAGATACATAGACTACTAAATCACAGGGAGTGGAAGGAAATAAGCTGCAGCAACTGTGTAGAAGGCAGTACTAAACTTATGATAGAAATCATGTTAGTGTTTCTTGAGCAGATCCTTAGGACAATGGTGGGGTTGATATAGCAAGACCTGACATTCAATTGAATGACAATTGATAATGACAATATGAATTGACATTCATACAAAACCTACCTTCTAAATAGAATAGACTGCTATTGAAGAATGACTTTTTGAAATCAAGTATAATACATGAAAAAGGAAAACCCAAATGTAAAGATGATGGTAGATGAAAGACATACATGAAGCATTCAGATACATTGCTGTCAATTACACAATCAATTCTGGGAAGGAGTTGCTATATGCAGAAGAACTCTTGTATAAATCTCAGATATTCATGAGTTAAAACTATGCAATTACTTAAAATAAATACAGCTTCCAGCTATTTTTTTGTTTGTTTGTTTTGGTAGACAAGTACAGCAGGCGTTGAATGACATAATAATTATTTGCTTATAGAGAATACTTTTGGTGAATACTTTATATATAGAATTGATCAAGGGCAAGTTTAGAAGTTGAACTGAGAAAAGGCTTTTATTTACCCATGTATCATGGTGTCTTTTTAAATCACCCATCTGTCCATTAGCTTGGCTACCAAAGCTAGTGTCTTTTTGTGAGTATAGAACATAGGAATGTTCTCCTGTTTTAGACCTTTGAATGATTTTAGAAAAATATTAACTATTTTAGTACTAGAAAATTATACACATGATACTAACACCTGTGGTTCAATTCAGTAAAATAAACAACAGAGGAGTATAAGAATTCATTCATACTTCATCAGCCTCTCTCTTCTCTTGAATACTGGGGAAGTTTAGAACCTGTTTCAGCACAAATAGTAGGAACTCGTGTACTCTTTAGTGGCAAAGCTTTTATATTTCTGTCTTTAGCAGCAACTAGCATTATTGATCATAGAATATATTTGGTAAATATCATACTTTAGACTGTTGTTTTCGTAGGGTCAGAGATGCTGAAAGATAAATGAGTACTACTAGTTTCAAATTATTTCATTTGCATATGTTGAATGAACAACAAATGAATAAATGATTATTCACCTGTGGTCTATGGATTTTTATCTCATAATATAGAACTCTTACAGCACAGTGTACAGTTCATAAATTCATTTAACTACAAGTTCCACTGATTGTATGACCCTGCCAATAAAATATATTCAAGGACATATAGCTATATACATATTTTGTTATAAATTGTGAATATATCCACATATTATCCTCTTATTAAGGAATTTACTATTATGTAAAAAAATAATTAAATGATTTAAAAATAGGATAACAGCAAGGAAAAGAATTTTTTTATTTTCTCTCATATAAACCCATCTCATCTATAGTGTGTCAATGAATCATACATCATAGTGGAAAGTACTACTAGGTTGAATTGTCTGATGACCCCTACCTCCTGAAAACTACAGGTTTGCTATGACTTGTCTTTAAAACTAATAATTTCTGAAGGATTTCATATAAAAACATAGATTTTGTATAAATATTTAATGGTGGATACCAATAAAAATGGGTGGAGAGCCATTACTTACAGCCAGAACACATTAATTAAGCAACAAAGGGCGACCTCATGTGTGCAAGCACATTTTCTCTTGCAAATCTATTTTAATTCAATTAAATACAACCACTTTTTATTTCAAGATATGTTGTTTTCAATTTGCATCTATTGATTCTCCCATAAATTGCAGTGTATGCTAAGCAGGATTTATGATGTGCACTGGTTATACTGTCTCATAAAATATTCTCAATACCACAGGCTGCATTTATTTCTTCTTAACAGTTTTGGGAGCATCTACTGTCTAACTCACATAATCTGAAGTATATTCATATATCATTTTGTTTCAGGAAATATAACTTCAGCTTCAAATAGATGAGTACTGAACTTGGTCCTAAATATTGATACTTTAAGACTTTGCATGCCCCATCTTGGTTCATGCTACTATTAAAATCTACTATAACTTGTGGCTTATGAACAAGAAAAGATTCTCATAGAGGAAAAGTTTCTCAGAGAGGAGACTCGGAGGGTGAAATTGTCAACAGATTAAGTGCTTAATGAGGACTCACTTTCTGTTTCTCTTTAGATCCTTTCTCACTGTAGCCTCAACAAGGTCAGCAGTAATACTTTCTAGGGGCTTCTTTTACAAGGGCATTATCCCACTTGTGAAAACTCTAGACTTACAACCTAATCATTGTGCAAAGATGCACAACACCCAAATCACACTCAAGGTGATTTCTTATATATTATTTTAGGTGGGGGACCCAAGAATTCAATATATAAACATATAAACTTGGGATATATACATATACATATACATCATATACATATACATGTGTGTGTGTGTATGGATATATATGTATGTATATACATATAATCATATATCATATATATTCACTACTTTCGTTGTTCACATCATATCGTTTGCACAATTACCATTTCATTTTCTCATGAAAGTACGAAATGATTTTTGGTAGACAAAGGGAGAAACTGAGAACTCACACTCTTTTTTTAGATTTACATCCCTATTCACCGGGATGATTGATGTCACACACCTGTCATTTAACTTAATACTCCACTCTTGGCACCAGTTAGTCTCCATTAGCTTCAGTGGGTAATGTCATCACTGTCCGTATGATTAAATGACACTTAACAATATGGATTTCCCCAATTGTGTGATATCTTCCTGGTATGTCATCGCTAACCCCATTTTTATAGCCAGAACATGCTTGAATTTGTCTATGCAATGAAGGGTTCAAATAGATAAATACAAGAAGAGGAGGTTTTCATTTGCCACGGGCATTGTTTAACATTCATAAAAAATTGTTTTATTGCCCAGATGTTAGAAATTTATTAATTATCATATTGGCTCTTGGGCCTGGATCTTGCAAGAGCGATAGTAGATGCCAGAAGCTAAATAACCTTTTGTCATTCTGCTGAATAAAGGATTGTTTGTGCTCTCCAGTTGATAAATTATCTCCATGCCCTGCCGTTATAAAAAGAAACTCATCTTGTTCACTAGGCTGGCAGGAGATGAGAAGGCCCTAGAGAGAGCACACAGAGTTTTCCTTTCACAAATCATGTGTAGGATGTGTGCTGTGGGTCCTGTCTGAAAATTAATGTAGGAAGAACCCAGGATTGGGCATAATATTTTCATTGTTACCTCTTGGTATGTGATGGATTGCCACACATTTGCAGCACTGAACTTTGCCTTTACCTATAGTAAATTATTTTAAACCCAGAAACCAATTTTAGTATGGAGAAATATACTCTTTTACATCCTTCCAAAAGAAAAGGGAAGCTTAACAATCTAATGCACCTAAGATAGTATCGGTATTTTCATGATTTTTGTTTAGTTTGTAAGAGATTCATGGAAATATTTACGTTCAAAGCATATCATTGTGCATTGAAGAGAAAAGCCTTGGTTTATCTCTTAAAAGCATTGTTTCTAATAAATGGCTTATCAAAGGCTAGGGCGGTGGCACAGGAGTACAATGATTTCTTTGCATGCACAACTCCCTGAAAACCAGCTGCAGCACTGAAAATAAACAAATGAAAAAAATGAAAGAAAGAAAAGAAAAAGAAAGTTTGGGTCAGTGAGATGGCTCAGTGTGAAAAAGCTCTTACCAAGCAAGCCAGCTACCTGACTTTAATGCCTAGATTCCAAGGTGGAAGGGAAAAAGTGATTGCTGATGTTGTCTTCTGACCTCCACACTTGCTGTGTCACACAAGTTTATACACACACACACACACACACACACCCGCATATGCACACACACGTACACATTCTCTCTCTCTTTCTCTCACACACACATATACACACACATTCACACACTAAATAAAAGAAAAAAGAGAAATATCAAGTATTTTTTGCTGGTTTTTATTATTAAATTAAATTTATCTTATAAAGAAGTTCTAATTTCACAGTCAAATGGAGGGGGACGTAAAGAGACCTTCTTCCAATATATTCCCAACCTGTAATCTCCTTACTTCTCAGTAGGCACCCAGAACTACAGCAGTGTATTTGTTCCAACTCATGATCCTACAGTAATATATCACCACTATGAAAACCCATTAACATTCATTCACAATAGTCTGCATTCTATGGCCTGAACAGGTATGCACTGGTGCATCTCCATTATTACAGTATCAGATAGTATAGCCTTACTGTCTCAAACATCATCAGTGCCTCAACCTACTGAACATTTCTCAACCCAGAGCCAGTGACCACTGATATCTCTGTGGTTTTCACAGATTTTCCCTTTCTAGAATGTCATATTATTGTAATTGAACCAAGTGGAACCTTTTCATTATTGGTATTTTTCACTTAGAAATATGTGCTAAGGTTTCTACCATGTCTTTTTATGCTTTGATAGATTATTTCTTCTCAGTGTTCAATAAATTCTCTATGGTTTAGATGTACCTGGGTTTATCTGTCTATTTGCTTATTTACAGATGTCTTAATTGTTCCCACGTTTCAGCAATTATAAATAGAGTTGCTATAAATATCCATATTCCAATTTTTATGTGAATATAAGTTTTTGTCACTTTGGGTGTTTAGCAAAGATGGTTGATGGATATTATGGTAAGAATGTGCTTTGTTTTGTGAAAAACTGCAGAACTGTTTTCCCAGGATTATCTTTTGCATTTCCACCAGCAATGAATGTGGTTTCTATTGTTCCACATTCTCCTCGTCATTTTATACCAGTGTTTTTGGATCCATGCTATTCTCACAAATGTATATCAGCAACCTTTCTACGTGATATATGCTGTTTCTGCTAGTCACTTTTCCTTGTGTGTAGGGGCTATCCACATATCTTTTTGAGTAAAGTCTCAATATATTAGGCTTGTTATTTTTCTTTTGTTTTGAGATTAGAATATAAATATAATATTTCTTCCTTCCCTTTCTTTCCTCCAAACTTTTCCATGTACCCCTCCTGCTCTCTTTCAAATTCATGTCCTTTTTGTCATTGCTGTTGTTACATGATCATACATAATTAATAAACAAATATATTCCTAAATAGACCTTGCCCAGTGTGTATAATGTTACTTTAATGTAAGTTTTCATAAATGACCATTTCCCTGGGGAAAAAACTTCCTCCAGTTTTCCTTCCTTAGTTACTAGCCTAATTTTAATTGGTTTGACCCTTTTATAGTTATTAAATTTGAAGCATCATTTCTGTATTTTATTACAGTATTTTACTTTTCTAAACTACATTCCCCGTGCTGTGACTTGTATCCTTTACTCTTGATACTGATGCTGCTTTTTTAGTGTAGATAAGTTTTAATAAAGGCAATATTATCATTATATCCTTCATGGATAAGATCTTTGGTGATCCAGCCTATAACAGAAATGTCTGTATTTTATGAATTTTATTGTTTTTATTTTATACTTAAGTCTATGGTCCATTTTGTGTAAATTTTTTTTGTGAAGAATAATACTTATTATCATGATTCATTTTTTTTTGTGATTTGAATGCAGATGTCCAATGTTTTAGAATCACTGATTACAAGGAATGTTTGTTAGTTTTGCCTTTATTATTTAATCAACAATCAATTAAACGTACCTATGTAGATCTATTTCTGGGTTTTCTGCGTTGTTATATTGATGCATATTTGTCTGTATTACACCACATCAGACCATCTCCCCTTACCCTGTAGCTTCATAGTAATATTGAAGTCTAGCAACGTCAATACTCAGTTGATTATTTTCTTTAATATTGAGTTGACTATGAAAGGGCATTTTATTTCTTCGCTGAAATTTCAATGAGTAGTCCCAATTTACTGGTAACAAATGGCCCTAGATAAACTAAATGGGTGAAAAAAAAAAAACCAAAACAAAACCGAAGGTCAGAATCTTGGAAAGAGATTTGTAGGAAGAAGGAGATTTGATAGGGATGGGAGGGAAATAAGAGATGGATGAAGGAGAGGATAATCAGAATGCACTATAGACAGGTGTAGAATTGCGAACAAAATTAATTATTTAATAAATGGGGAAAAAACAAAAAAATCAAATGAAAACAACAAGGTTGACTCTTTCATACTAACCTTCTGTCTTGTAAGCATAGATTAGTTACAGAATGTTTTTGGGGTTTTTTTTTTTTTGACTATTCTTGCTTCTTTCAGATTTTCTACTTTAAAAAAAAATCTGTAAACAAAGAGCTATATATTCCTTTCTTACTTCTGGATTTTTTTCTTGCATTGTTGTATTAGCAGGGATCTACAGCACAATATTCTAAAGATATGAAAGAAATTCCCTTAACTAGGTCCTGATATTAGCAGAAATTTTGAATTTCTTATCATGAGCTAGGATGTTGGTTGGAGTTTTCTTACATATGCCTTTACCACACAGAACCAATTCACTTGTGCCATGAATTTACAAGTTTTCTTATAGTAGCTTTTAATTTTTGAAATTATAATTAAGTCAGTCCTTCCATTCCTTTTTCTCCTTATAATCCCTCCTACGTAATCCCCATGCTCTCTCTCTCAAATTCATGGCCTCTTTCTCTTTAATTGTTGTGATATATATATATCTTCTCTGTCTCTGTCTCTCTCTCTCTGTCTCTCTCTCACACACCTAAATATATAAAAAAATAACCTGTTTAGTCTATATAGTGTTGGTTATATGCATATGATTTCAGACTGATCACTTGATATTGGATAAATAATTTGAGGGCTCCTCCCCAGGGAGTATTGTTTTCTCCAGCTCTCAGTATTCCTTAGTTGTCTTTATATAGAGTTGAATCCCCATGATATTTGCCCCTTCCATTTTAGCATGTCTATTGGTATTGTCCTTGTTCACATCTTGTTTATGAAGCTAAATTGATGAGAGTCATGGATATAGCTTCTCTGACATTTCTAGGACCACATCAAATACCGTGTTTCTAGGGATCTTACAATCTTTCTGTTCCCTCTTCAACAATTATCTCTGAGGTTTATGTATAGAAATTGTGTTATAGATGTATGATTTGGGAGTGAAAACTACATGACTTCTTGTTCTATGTATTTTAACCAATTGTAATTTTCTATAATGGTGTCTGACTGTTGTAGAAGTTTATTTTTAGTTGTGTTTAAAATAAGTGTTATGTGTACTGTTGGGTGAGAGGCTGCCTAGATCTTGGTGTTTTGTATTATCTGAAGATGTTGGATTTATGTGGGGGATGTTGATTGCTAATGATCTGCATGTACTATCAGTAGAACACCTGGGGAGTTCTGAATCATTAAAAACACCTGGGCTTGATGCTCAGGGTTTCATTGTCAAATATGGTACTTGTCATGATGGTTGTTTCTCTGCTGAGGTCTGGCAATGTTTATACCTATGAAAATACCACCTGTTTTCTTTGGTGAGCCACCACAGCAGTGTACTACTACAAATGGTGCCTGCAATGTGGGGCACAACCTGGAGACAGGGATGAAGAAAAAAAAAAAAAAAAAAAAAAAAAACTCCAGACCTTGCAGAAACTGTTTTTTTTTTTTTTTTTTTTTTTTTTTTGTGCAAACTTGTCCAGATACTGGTGGGGGGGGCAATCCTGACAAGACACATCTGCCTTAGTGATGAGAACTCCATCCCACGATGAAATCTTTCCTGTAGACAAGGTTACCAGTTGTTTTTCCTGCAAAGCCAGACTCTATCTAAAAATCTGGAAAGTGTTTCCTCAGTGTTAACACATAGAATCTGTCTTCCAGAAGTTGCCAAGGATGTATTTCAGCTAGTAGCTGAACTTGGTACTGTAAGAGTTACCCAGGTGGTACTGGTTTTGAAAGCATGAAGTGATCTTGAAGAACAGCTGAAGCTCAGCCCTGAAGTGGCAGGAGAAGTCACTGGTAAAGGTGAAGCCTCAGTTGTAGTTGAAGGCTCAGATTGTAGTAGTCATGTCAAGAAATTGAGAATTGGCACCATGAAGAGAGCCCAGAAGAGGCCATTGTTGAAAGTATAACCTCAGTGGTAGTTGAATGCCCAGAGTAAAGGGATCATGCAGAGAATCTGAGGCTTGACACCATGAAGAGAGCCCAGAAGAGGCCATTGGTGAAAGTGGAACCTTAATGGCAGTTGAAGGCCCAGATTAAAGGGATCGTACAGAGAAGTTGAGGCTTGGCACTATAAAGAGAGCCCAGGAGAGGCTATAGGTGAAAGAGTAGCCCAGTTGCAGCAAGGGATCTCAGTGTTCTAAAGATGCCATGAGACAACCACCAAGGACAGCATCAGCAGTGGAGTGGAGCCAGTCAGAACCTGGAGGACAAGCTGTGTAAGCTATAGAGGTCAGTGCCAGAGCAGTGGCCCAAGGCCTTTGGAAGACTCCAGACGATCATGAGTGAATTCCAGATTATTGGACATTGATAATGTTTTTCTGTTGCCCAAAGACATTATAAAAAGCTTGATAGATGTGTGGTTTCATTTGATACTGTCTTTGTGATTGTTCCTCTTGTAAATAGTTTTCCTGATGTAGTGTTAAATTGTGTTGTAGAAATAAAGCATTTTTTTGTCTTACTCAGAAAAGGGGAATTGTTGTAGCAGTTGATTTTTAGTTATGTATAAAATAATTGTTTTGTACACTGTTGGGTGAGTTGCTGCCTAGGTCTTGGAGTTATATATTATTTGAAAGTATTAGATTTCTGTGGGGGTTCTACAAATACTAGATTTATATGCTTGGTTCTAATGTTATGCACGTGCTATCAGTAGAATACATGAGGAATTTTGGATCAATAAAAACATCTGAGCTCAGATCCTTGTGGTTTGCCATGATGGTGGTTCCCTCTGCTGAGGTCTGAAAGTGTTTGCAGTTATGAAATACGACTCCTGTCATTCCTGGTGAGCTACCATATCAGTGTACTACAACAGTCTGTTGCAGAGAAACATATCTATGATGGCACTGAGAACTAATCTGAATATAAGGATATTTATAATACAGTTACGTATTATGCTAGTTTATTAAAGTGATGTTAGATATAGATTATTAGATTATCTTATTAGATAATAAGATGATTCCTTATGACGTTTTCAGTCACCTTTACTGATATCTTACTTTCTTCCGTTTCTATATTTATCTCTACCTCTCTGTAATTAAAGCACCCTCCATTTTCCCATTCAAATCACTTGTAGCCTGTTGTTCTATTCTTCATTGCACCCCCTCCCCATGTTGCTCTTTTACTCTCTGTTTGGATTCTAAACCCATTTTACATGGATCATTTGTGTTTTTAACTCTATTTTTTCAGTCCCTTATATAATCTTGGTATTTATTCTCTGACATACAGATAGCTGGCAAATACAGATAGGCCTCATTCTGTGGGGCTCCTCTACTAGATTTATTGTTTCTTCGACTGTGCTGAAGCTTTTTAGATTTATGAGGTCCCACATGTCAATTGTTAGCCTCAATTCCTGGGCAAATGGAGCCTTATTAAGAAAGTCCATTTCTACATCTAAATCCTGCAAGGTACTGCCTATATTTTCTTCTTGTTAAAGAAGATTAAAACAAAATAATGCACACCATATTATTTCTACCCCTCATGTGAAATCTTTAATATTTTCAGGGTTTTCAGGTTTCATATTTAGTTCTTTGATCCATTTGGAGCTAGCTACTGTACAAGTTGAAAGATAAGGGTTTAAATTCATTCTTCTATGTGTGAACATCCAGTTTTCTCATAACCATTTATTGAACATGCTTTCTTTTTTCCAGTGTATGTTTTTTGTTTCTTTGCTGAATATTAGATTATTATAGTTATGTATGCTCATATTTGGCTCTTTAATTTTGTTCTATTGGTTTACGTGTTTATTTTTGTATCAATACCATAGTGTTTTTATTACTATGGCTCTGTAATATATCTTGAAGTGAAATGGGAGAGAGAGAGAGAGATTAGAATGTGAATTCATGCATACCTTGCTTACTGCCATATGTCTGTATTCTCAAACTGCCACTAAAAACCCATGACCAGATGCAGCACCTAAAATTTACCCAAATAGTGAGTCAAAGTAAATCTCTTTTCTTTAAAATCTACCCAGTCTTTGGTATTATATAATTAGTGACAGACAATTAACTAATATACCTCCATCTTTAAACTCTTACTCATGCTGTGGAAAATGCCTTCCAATTTTCCCACTAAGTTTCAGACCCACATTTGACACAGAAGTCAAGAATCATCTCTAAATCAAGTATACCACATTATTTTTACCCCTCCTGTTAAATCATTATTTGATTCACTCTTGCCTAGAATACACAATTCCAACTTCAGTTTCATACCCAAGAAATCTGCCAACCTGCTCGACTTTACATTTATACAACAGTTCAACAATGCTATCTACCATAGATGCCATTGCTCATTACCTTGTCGTCATAGCCTTTAGGAAGCAGATTACTGGCAGAAAAATCAGTATTTTAAAATTCATAAAGAACTGATTTTAAATTCTAGTTCTAAAATTTTTACCATGATGAGGCATGCAAATTCGTTAACTTCATGGGATTTTGTTAAATATTGAAAATGGTCATTTTATGGACATACATGCTTCCTTTCATCTTAATTTGTCTTCACTTTATTCTGCTATCTTTCAATAGTGATTCTATCACTTGGCAATCAATAAATTTATTGATGTTATTCCGCCTAGCAGTGCCTTTCTAGTAATGCACTAGTAATATGCTCTAGTTGTTTTTGTTTAATTATTAATTTATAGCATGTAGTATATTAATGTAAGAGGGATTTATATGTACTGTTTTATTTGTATTGTTTGAGTGTCTTAACTCATCCATTAACATCCATGACTTAACTCATTCATTAACTATCATGTTAACTCATTGTAAGTCTTACAAAATTCAGTGAGAGGAGAATGAAAAATTGTAAAGAATTATAGCTTCTTTACTTGGGGGAAAAGAAGACACAGATACAGACCACTCATTGTAGAAGATTATTCACGATTATTGTCATTTTCTCCACCCCCTCACCCCCGAATCTCAGAATATTTTCAGATTTCTCTCATTCCCTATTCTCTCATTGCCATTATTCTCACTTACTTCCTGACCACATATGTACCAATTCTACTCACACTGGCTTTTGATGAAGTTTCTTGGTGTTAATAAATAAATTAACTTGCAGTGTTTATGTTGCATATTCTTCACATACATTTGAGATACACACAATACTTAGTGTTCTATGACCCTCTCTATTCTGTGATTTTTCTTTCTCTATTTGTTTTTGTTTCTGACATTTTGCCCTCTTATCTCATAAATAACAGATGCTTTTGTGACACTTCATTAAGCTTCTTTTTCTCTCTGTGTATCTTCTTGGAGCAATCACACCATCTTCTATGGTTTGAATTTTAACTTTTATTACTGACACCCATGTCTATACTGTCTGCATAGGTCTATTTTATGAACTTCAGACAAACCTATCTGAATGCTTATTGGACAGTTCTGCAAGGTAGCTTTTGACACCCCAGGCTCAACACACAAAATGCCAAATCCAAAGACTAGTTCTTCTGTGCCTCTGTCTCAGTGCATGACACAGCTATACCACTGCTCTAACAAGAACTTACTGTACTACATTGTTCCAACAGAGTCAGGGTTCTCTATCAAGGTCTTCCTATACCGTGCTGCTTCAAGAGAGATGTTGTCAAGACATGCTGCTCTGACAGAGGCATTAGGAATAATTCTTAACACTTCACCTTCCTCATATCCAAAATCTAATCAGTAACCAAATATTATTTACTCAAACTCTTCAAAATCTTTGAATTTTTTTTAGTCTTTTCATTTTTAAAAATCTCTGTCATCATCATCTTGATGCAGAATCACTGCCATTACTTCCTAGTTTATCTTCCTCTTCCTAGTCTGTTTTAAAATATTCACCTATCATCAAACTTTTTACAAACCTGTTTTGATATTTCAGTGACTTTGAACTTCTTTCAGATAGGATTGGCTGCTGTCAGGATGGCAGTATACTTCACACTCAGGGTTAAGGTTAGGGTTAGGGAGCACCAGATCACATAGGAGAGCACATTTCTTCATTTATTCTGGCACTAGCTTTCTAGTGATCTCTACTGACTCACAGCAGATTAGGCAAAATATAAACAGAAGTGAATGCATTCACAATGGTAAGACTGGGGAGTTTCAGGAGCCAGGATGCCCCAAGTTGTGTGGGGGAAAGATTTGGAAGTTGTGGTATTCAATCTGCTTTGAAATGATAAGTTTGAGTTCTCATGGGATGTAGAAGGAAAGAAACTAAAGCAAAGATGATGCATGGGGCATCATGGATTTATGCTAATATGTGGAAAACTGATAGACTGTTGTAAAATGTACTCTAGGAGTCTAAAAATTAGGGTAAAGACACTAGGAAGCAGAAAAAGTATTTATGTAGCCTACAGCAGAAAGAAGAGGTAGCTTGAACTTAAAAGCAAGTGTGTAGGCCTGCTTTCACAAATATAATTATCAAATGGAAAGGGTGAATGGACTCATTTTTATTAATTTGGCCATTTTAGCTGATATCACACTTCTCTATCCCAAGAGCAGAAACAAAGAGTTGGTAATGACAGGACTAAATATAACAAGGGATGTGAGAAGTTGGTGTGTGCCAGAGAGCAGGGGCCTTTTGGACATCCTGGCCATATGACCCTGGGGGAAAAACAGTTTATTTCTTATATTGAAAGGGGTTATGAGATACAAGAGAGTTCTGATTTGAACTGGTGTATCTGTTATTTAACTACTGCTGAGTGTTTGGAAGGTGCCTTACTGAGGGTTTCTACTCAGGAAGAACACCAAAGATTTATTTCAGCCTGCAGTTAATAAAACATCACACAGAGAAGTAAAGTTCCATGACTATGAGAGGGAGCTCAAGCAGGAACCTAGAGGCAGAAATTGAAGCTGAGACCATGGAAGAATAGTGCCTGATGTCTTACTTCTTGTGGCTCCCTCATGTACCTTTCTTATGACACCAAAGCTCCCCCAGCCCTCGGTGAGCAGGGACCTCCTCTATTAATTAGAAATTGAGAAAATGCTCCACAGAGTTGATTATTGGCAACCTGATGAAGATATTTTCTCAAATGAACTTCTTCCTTCATACCTCTAGTTAAGCTGACAAAAAAATAAAAGACCAACCAGAACAGAAGGCATGTACATACGCTGCCCTTAAATGTCACAGAGCATTGAGAGATAAGCACAGAAATGAAGGGTCATACATACTTTGTAATTTGCTCAATCCACAAAACTGATAAATGGTAAAGCTTGGGTTAGAAACCAACAACTGATTCGACTTCAGTGGCTTATAAAAATTAGAGGAAAAACAATGAGGACTTGAAGCTGAAAGAAGGATATATTGGAGAGTCAGCTTGGGAGCTGGAGTGAGTAAGATGCATTGGTAAATAAAGGAAGAGTTAAACAAAGGAAATAGGTTTGGTGGCATCCTCTTTCTTAAGAGATAAAAAAACAAAAAAATTCATGCTATGATTTAAAAAAATTAAAAAATTCAGTCTGTTTGGTGCGAGAAAATAATCAGAGAATAGGAAAACAAACAAACCAACAAAACAAAACAAAATAAAATAAAAACAAGCAACCCAGGGGAAGAAAAAAAAAAACAACTCAGTACTGGTCCATGACATCAATCAGTGTTTGGACATACTAGCGTGGGACTTTGTGAAGCAACAGTTGCATAGAGCATGGCCCTCATCAAGGCAAGTTGCCTCTACAAGATACCAGTTCTCAAAACCAACATGTAACCTCAAATATTGCAAACAGACAAGAGGCAGGTCCTAGAACACCCTTCCTATCTCGAGTTAACTCTGGTTCGTTCCTTTGCTTTTCAGATCATAAATTCTGGGCCTCTCTTTTCAATCTTTTTAGCTTTGCCTGTCCCCATAGAATATTTGACCTCTTTTCTATTAATAGTGCTCTTTCCAGAACTTTGTTCTGGAAGATTGGTTCCAATTCAGAGGCTATCAATAATAACAATGGCAATTCCTTTACAGCACTTACTGCTCAACACTCTTCTAAGTGCTGTATGCATTCCAGTGTGCTAAACCTCACAGCCCTCTGCTGATGAACTCGCTATGGCTTCAGTGTTGAGTCGCAAAGCTTCTAAGCCAGAACTGAATTTGGACTTAGATCTTAATGAAATTCACAGCCACTTCATCTGTACTGAGATGTACTAAGTGCTTTATGGCCTTCTTATCTATGATCCTTATTGTAGCTCAGATGTAGAGGAATATCCTAGTCATTTGGGGAATGAACAAAGTCAGCATTTGGAAGTTGAACAGCTCAGAGTCAGGCTAAGGAAAGCCCAGGCCTCTTGGATTCCAAAGCTCTTTCTGTGTTAATGTGCCTGGAGGCTCTCCCACATTCTGAACTACTTACCTATTTATATTGGGTCTTATTTGTTTATTCACTTTGAAACAATGGGATCAAGTGTGGGAACTTCTGAATGCTAAACAAGCACTCTACCACTCAACTACTGCCTCAGCTTACTTTATACTTTGTGTTTTGGCAAATGGTCACATTAACTTATTGAGGCTGGCCTTAAACTTTCAGGTTTGCATCAACAGCAGCAGCTCTGTATTATGTCTGCAGAGCAGGAAAGGAATCGAAAACACTGCCGAATTGAATGTGCTGTCATCTGCACATTAAAGAAAGTGAGTCGGAGAATGAGTGGAAAAGAAGCTCAAGTCATATTAGGAACAAACACTTTTAGAAATAAGTAGATATTGATCTTACACACAGAAATTATTTGGGAAAGTAATTTCCTGAGGCAAAGTAAGTGTAGTCACTTAGCTATTTAATCAACCAAATAAATTATAAATTTCCACCATCTTTATTAATACTTCTTGTCAAGAGCCACTGGTGCTGTCCTTCTGTCAGTGGAAAAAAAAAAACATTACTAAGTTCTCACTTAGGATGGAGTCAATTGGCTCAATCCCGGAACTTTCACCTCAAATAATTTATTTTGACCCTTAACCAATGCTTGTTCTTTTTCTTTAAAGTCAGAAAATACGTCTAAAATTACTTTTTTAGACTCACCTCTACGTTTATTTCAATTTTTCATCAGTTTCTTAGATTATAATTATTTTCAAAGCTCCATGTTTTCAGTTGATACTATTAATTGTGTTCTTTCATTTAAAGACCATTTCTAGCTCACCGTCTGGACTTGATTTTGATGCAGTTTTTGTTTGTTTGTTTCTAAAGAAATTATTTATTATGCATCTCTATGAAAACATTGATTTAATCAGTCAACTTCTCATTTTCTTTATTCAGTCTAAACTCTAGCTACCTATTAACCCCATGCTTCCATTCAATGAAAGCCAAAGTAACCAGTTATTTAAATATCTAATTCTCAGATGATCTAAGATTTTACTTTTGATTGGCAGCCAACCCACAGATATATCTTCTGAGTTCTCCCATTAAGCCTCCAGATAGGACACTTGATCCCTGTCTAAGTCCTCAGCTGCTTTCTGCCCTCATGCCACTCACCTCCTTGTGCAAGTTTCATTTCCTGCTTGGCTTTACACAGACCTGCAAATGGATGCTTCTCTGTTGACTTTCCACGAAAGGAAGCTCTATCTAATAGAAATGCTTTCTACTTTTCTAATTCTATTTCACTCATTTCATTTCTTCAATTTTCTCTTCACTAGATATCCTTTGAATTTTCTTTAATTTAGTCCCCTAACTCAGGAACTCACCGAAGCTGAATTTTCAAATGTCACTAATAATCATTCTTACTAAGTCCCAAAGCTCAGTATTCTGATCTTGCCTTTCTTTTGCTCTGGACGACTTTAGACATATTTAAAGCTCTCATTTCTTCTATATTTTTCCAGCTCATAGATCCTAGCATAGAAGAGTAGATACTGTGTTACTACCTCCTTGAGATATATCCTTTAAATTAAAAAAAAATAAGATGTGTGATTTGGTTTCTTGAAATACAGCTGTGGATATTTCAAGCTCAGTTTTACGCATGCTTGTCTTTGGAGATTAGAAAATTCAGGAATAGTTATAACTACGTTTTTTGTACAATGCTTCATGCTGTTTTTGTTTTATGTTTACTCAATGCTTAGAGGATATATCTGTTAGTGTAACCCATTGCCATCCTAAAGTAAGCCAGGATTCACCAACTTTTTCTTCATTCTCAGCCACTTTACTCACTGATTATGCATGTGTTTCTAAGTAATGGGACTGAATGAGTATTATGAATTGTCCATTCATAATAATTAGTATATATTAACTGATAGAGTAACTACTAGCCACCCATGACTATTGGGCACTTGAAGCATTTTTATTTCTACTAGCTTCTTCTTGTATTTGGGTGAGGCTGTAGGAAGGAGTATAAATGTGTGTATGGGTCTTTGCATGTGTGTGGTTATATGTGTATGAGTATTGCATGTGCACAATGTGTGAGCCTGCATTTGGAAGTCTGGCGTTGAGTTATGTGTCTCCTTTGATGGCTCTTTATTCATTGAGGCAGGATCTCTCACTGTCACTGAATCTAGAGCTCACCAGTTCAGTTACTCTACTGAGCCAGCTTGTCCTACCTTCAGAGTTCAGGGATTATAGGTAACTACCACAATTGCCCAGACTTTAAGAGGGTTTTGGGAAATATAAACTGTTTTTCATGCTTGCTTGGCAAGTGCTTTATTCATTGAGCTATCTCCATAGACCTTTCTTTTATGTTTTCAATGTGTGTGTTAGACAATTTAAGATCACGTATGTAGTTGACACTTTATTTTTATGGGTCATGATGTTGTAAGTTATGCTCCAGGCACAGATGCAATCCCAGAGATTGATAGTCACAGGTTACTTCTTTCTTATGTTTCATATTTATTGATGATTGCATGAGTATTTTGTCCCTTATCCCTTCACTCCAGGTATTTGCTTCAGTTGAAGCAAACAACATCTTAGAGTTTACAAGGCAGCAGGAACTTGAGTAATTTTGCACTAATTATGAGATGCTGGAATGGAGAGATAACTCATTTCACATTTTCATTTCTGGCATAGTGGCCAGAATAAACCATGTGTTCAACACAGTTACAGGAGTATCAAGGAGTACCACTGTAGAAACAGAAGAGAAGAACATAAGAAAGCAAAAGTCTATTGAAAAAGCCACCAGTGACTCTTAGGGGATCTTCTAGAAAAAATTTCTGGTTATTCTCTCCACTAATTATAGTCTCTTTAATAAAAATGACCTCTATTGTCTGTTTACCTATTGTTCATTCTTTAGAAATGCTACTTTTATAGTATTTTCACAATACATTAATTTTATAATATAATACAATAATTATTTTATATGATTTGATCTGTATAACTACTTGGATTATTTTTCCGTTTCTGTTCAAATCTTAGTTATGATTGAGCAAGCCACACATAACAGTTACAATTCATTTGAATGTGTATTCTAAAACCTAGGAAAAAAAACTTTGAAAAAATGTTAGTCATGTTCTCTACTTACAGATCATTTATTTCCTTCTTTTTTTGTATTTTGTATTATTCTGTTGACTACAGAGATGAGGTTCCAATTTAGCAGAGACGTCATAGCAATTAACACTGTTAGGAGATACAATCACCAGAAGAACACAGTGCTCATGATTGTGGTGGCAACCATTTCTTTCCAGAGACGTCACTGGTGTTAAGGTCACCTGCCGCTACAAAGTGAAGCTTGTTACTGTATTTTCTCAAATTCACCTAAGACTATCTCAGGCAGATGGTTGGGAAATCAGAAACAAGAGGACCATCTACTGTGACAGTGTTAAAACTGTGCTTTTTTTTTTTTTTTTTTTACCCTAGTGCCATGAAAGATCCCTTAAGGAGCAATTATCAAATCAGAGGTGATTGTGACAATTTTAGTACAGTATTGTAGGTTTGGAGCTTAATTTTGTCAGGCAAGAAACATCTCCACACTTGTGCTTCTTAAATGATTTTAATGAAAGCATTTACATTTACTAAACCTTCCTTATTTTCTGCTCTGAGAAATGGAGCAATCCTTAGCATGTAGGATTGCCATGTGTCTAACTGACATCTGGCACATACTGCTTGCACATCAGAACTGATTACTATAAAAGATCTATTACGTAGCTTCCTATCCTGGCAACATTTTTCCTTTGTAAAAGTACTTTTGCTACTAGTTTTTTCTTGTTAGCATTTCACTCAGCTCCTACCCTATAGAACCTATTCCAATGGGTCCCTCTTCACTGAATATCCATATGCCTTTAATATGAGTTCCCAGTCTCCAGAGTTAGAGGCTTTGGTTGACTCTTCCTATGTTTGATATTGCAATTGTCCATTTTTCTGTCTGTTTCCCTGTTCTCGCAAAATTTCACCAATGACACTTTCATTATGATCTTTGCTGCATATGCTCTTGAATTGTGGCCATATGTACATGACTATGACTGTCAAAAGCTTAGACTTTTTAGGACAACAACAATCTGAGAATCAAATAAAATGGGTGGAAGACACGGTACATACTAAGTTTTCTAATCTATTTTTTTTAATCCGTTAACATCTATAAAGAAAACAAAATTCAGGTGCAGTATTTTCTTGTTTATGGATGAAGACATGGAGTTAAGACCTTAAGTACTCATGGCCATACCAACAGGAAGGCTGCAGTCCCAGGACTCACAGTATAAGCTACCTCTGTCTAAGGGTTCGGTTCTAAACCACTGCCTCTATGTACTGTACACACCCTGCTAATCTCTTGCAAAGCTTTTAATTTGGGACACTCATCACAATGTCTAGAATCAAGAATTTAACTTATGTATCAATAAGTTCAAATGGTATCAAGCAACATGCCTTTTATTCATGCTATTTATTCATGCTAACTCGTGCTATTCTCCAAAGAATTAAATTATGGAGTGGTGTATCTCTCGCCAGTTATGGGATAGGCTGTCACAGACTCTTTCAATTTGGGTGGCGGTCTGACCCATCATGACATGATGTTGAGTTCCTTCATAAGACCTGACTTTTCTACATTGTGCACATTATTTTCCTAATTTATCTATAATATTGTGCTTTTAAGCTAAACTATATTTTGAGCTTTGCAAAATACACAAAATACACAAAATTGCAATAAAATAAAATAGGAGTCAAAACAATCATACAAGCAAACAAAACAGCACAAGAATATGATTACTTACAAGGACAGAGTTCAAATATCCCTAGGCAGTGAGTAGGAAAAGACTGTCTTTACACTAACGTACGGCAGAAATGCAATCTTCTCTGAAATTTAGTGTCCCTACAATAGAAAAGACTACCCGCACAAGAAAAATTTGTTAAGTCACCTGGGAACTTCTTGGAGTGGTGAAAACATCAAATTTGTTACGTTCCTGAGGATACTTAGTACATTTTTTTGGATGTAAAGCAGCAGCACAGTAGAATTCATTAAGCAGTGTGCAACTTGTCTCCCAGTCAAACATCCGTATTGTTCTGGACTGCATGCATTTGAACAACCAGCTTCAAGTAGCAGGTTGAGCCTACTTTGAGTGTCAGCAAGCTGATAAAGAACTAAAACCCAATCAAGCAGAATTGTTGCTAGTTTTTAAGCTCATCAGACACCCAGACTTGAATGAGATGGTCAAAATAGTGTGACAATAACCACAGATTGGCTGACTTACTTTTTATGAGAAAGAGTGATTGTTCTCAATATAGTTTCATATGATTTTAATATGTGCTTACATTTCAATATTGTTTATCCAGTTACTTGGCAAACTGTTGTTTTTTTCATTGTTAAAATAAATAGGAAAACATATGGTCCAGTGGTTATAGAATGCTATATTTCAAAATAGGACCTATAATTTAAACCATCACAAGCATGTTTTGACATCATTGAGAATGTATGTGCTCTTATCAGATCATCTTACTTGGTCAAAGAGTAGCTGATGAGTTTGAAGAGTCATATTACAGCCAATAGAAAGCTTAGCCCTGGTCTCAGGACTTTAATGTAGCACAGCCTTTTGTGGCTAAGTAGTATCAGAAAGTAGTCCTTCCTTGGGTTGGAGATAAGCTTCTGCAGATGGGAGGACTTAGGAAATTGTCTCACACAGGGAAATGGTTTCTTTCTATCCTGTCTAGTTTGCTGGGATTTGTAGAGATGTGAATCTGACTATTCATTTGTCTGGTGTTTTCTGAGAGGTGATCAGACACAACTTTCATATTAGAGCTTATGTCATAGTAAAGACAAATTCTTGGAAGATTCGTAATCATCATCAGTAATCAGTATTTAATTCTGTTTTAACTGTGATTTGAGATTTTATTTTAATTCAACCCAGTTTCCACATTAATTTATTCATTGAGAGCTAAGACTTGTCAATGTTTGAGAGCATGGGTTAACAATGGTCTTTTGAGCCTTACTATATGAATAACAAATGTCAGCATTGCATACATCTCAGAACTACTCATATCAGAGTATCTTTGCATGCTTTTAAAATACACATTTGGAATGTTGAGAGGGTTGAGCGGATAGAAAAGCTTTCTGACAAGCCTGAATGCCTGAATGCCTGGTCTAGAGGCCTCAAAACGACGTGGTAGAAGGATGACCTCTTCATGTGTGTATAGCATGCCTACAACACAGAATCCATAATGTAAAAGAAAGATTAAAATAAAAATGTATGACCCTATTCCAGATTTGAGAACAAGTACATTCATAAACTAGCAAAGCAAAACTGTAACTTAATTTGTCAGATGCTTTTTGCTTTGGTATGAAAATTTCTGTGGTTTGTTCATCAAAAAATCAGAAACAAAGGGTAGTTTGCATGGCCTCATATCTTGGAGGCTCTTGCTTAAGAATTATTTTTCTAAGGCTTAGTAAAAGGTTAAGACCCATTATTCAAAAGGATAGCAGTTTTTTGCAGAGGGTAGCAGAGCTTTGAACCTCCTCCCCCAATCCCAAGAAGAAGCTGTGTTGTCATGTACAGCAGGGTCAACCGAAAGCTCCAAACAGAATACTCCTCTGCCACAGCCATTCAAACACCACTGGATGTCACATGGCTACACTGGCAAAGAAGCATGCTCAGCTGCCTGGGCTGGCAGTTCTTTTCCTATTCGGCACCCCTCTCAAAACCGGCACCTTGGGGGGACTCATGGGAAGTAATCCAGAGCAAAAATGAGGGACATTTTGTCTCCAAAATATGAATTGTAAAAGGAGAGAGCACAATTTTTAAAAGTCTCACATGGATGTAACACAGGCCACTTCTTATCTTGTGTTCTTGGCAGTGACTAGTTCCACAGATGGTCGCAATTTCAAACAGGGCTGGGAAGGGCAATCCTTCCTCTATCCCAGGGATCAGAGAGCTGGGAATATATGATGACCAACTATGAAGACTGAGATTTATACTGAACAATATCAGCCTCTAGACTCGCCTAAGAATGATTTCTCTAGTTATAGCCCTTATGGTGCATATTTTAAAATATGTTGATGCCTCTGTTGTTTGAAACTACACATTGAATCCCTGATATGAAATTACAAGATGTAGTGAATTCCTACCTTCAACTTGTCCTTTGTTTCATGCACGGGATCCTCTTCTCCACTATCTTATTTTTATAAGGAACAAACTGAAGATGAATTCATGTACTTTTTAAAGGGTGTCTATACTAAGAATGACAAATATGTGAGCATGATGGTAAGCCATTGCAGCATGGAGAGCAGGATAACTGGGGCTTTGGAAGGGAAACTACAGGAAAATCACTGAGAACCTAAAATACAAGACTGTGTTAGGATACAGACAGAATTGAGTCTGTGGGAAAGGTATTTGGTAGACGGATAAAGCATACCGTCTTCTCTAAATTGGCATTGAAGTAATTTTCCTTATAGAAGCACAGGGGATATTAGATTTATAAGGGGATGAAATATTATCCTTACATTTGATGGAAGGTTATAACAAGCTCTACTTCCATCATCATTGTAATAATTATTGTTTACTATGTTTGAAAGTTCAGGGGTAGCCATATAAATGTAAATGTATAAAAGTTTGAATAGAGCAAAAGTAAGGCCAAGGAGATTAGGGAATATTAATATGCTTTCTATTTCTGCAGGATTGTAGTTAATACATATGGTCTGTGCTTCATGATATTTGAAGGGAATATTTAGCCAACAATGTTTGAAAGGGTTGATGTGTCTACTGAGGGCCTGAGAACGGGGGTTGAATTACATGTAAACGGGGAGACAAACCTGAAGAGGCATGTAGCTATGTTTGCTTTCTGAAGATTTGCCTTCTAAATTGTCTTTATTCTTCCCCAACACTCACTGGCAGTTGCATTTTATTTAGAAAAGTTTTCTGCAATATAGTCCATTACTGGGAAGGTGTTTTGCCCCATTTGTTTTTATATAGCCAGTGTACTGGAAGTGAATGAGATTACAGTTGCTTCATTGCTAACCTGTTTATGTTCCTTTAAGAGTTTGTGATCTCATCCTTTAATCTGATGTTGTTAACTTTCCTGAGGATATATTTCAGTGTGCAATGTTTCTTTCTTGCTATATTTGCTGAATATTTGACTGGTCCTTTCAAAACAAGAAACATCCAAAAAATAAAAAATAAAACAATATTCCCACACAGGTAAATGTTGATTTTTATTGGATATATCTTTTACATCCACTTATTTATTTATTTTATTTGTTTGTATATATAGTGTGTGCTTACTTGTCTGTATGTGTAGTATACTTGTGTCCATGAATATCAGAAGAAGACTTCCATTTTACTGGAACTAGAAATACAGAAGGTTGTGAGCTGCCATGTATGTGCTTCAAATCAAACCCCAGCTGCTCTTAGCCTCTGAACCATCTCTCCAGAACCAATAATTTTTTTTTAATAACACTCCTCTAATTCTACTATGTTTTCACAACTTTTTCCCTTGTTCTTTGATTGTGGTTAATTAGTTGTTAGACTTCCATGTTGAACCTCTGTATGAAATATTTTCTCTTATTTAGTTTATCTTTTTAGTTTGCTTGTGTTCTTTTTGAGACTTTTAATTTGATTTTTATTTTACTGAATATTTATTTCTCTTTAACATTGGTTGCTCTTGCTTTATGTAGGCAGACACATCTCTGACCTCAAAATATACTAAGAAGCATTTCAAAAGTCTTACTAATTTTAACTTTCTCTTATTGTTTATTGGCATTATATATTTTAAATTTTTATATTTCTTTACATTTCCTTTCATCGTCCATACGTAGTTCTACTAGAATTTTAATTAATCATTTATTACTTTTATAATTAGATATGAGGAAAGTCTGAGTCATAAATTCTATACATCTCAGTGAACATCAGTAGGGTTAACATGGCCATTTTGAAACAAAGGCACTTACTTAGGGTTTACACTTTTACTATAACACACACACAGACACACATGCACAGACATGCACACACACACACAGATACATACATACACACATAGACACACACACACAGAGGCACACACAGACACATACACACAGACACACACAGACACACATACACACACACACACACAGACACCACAAATGGAAAATGACTGAGTGGCTTTCTTAAACTACAGTGTGGAATGTTTTCACTTGTGAGCTAATTAGAATAGGGGGGAAAAAAACATGAAAAGAGAAAATGTCAAGAAAAAGTCCCTAGAAACTCTGTAGATCTAAACAGAATTAGTCATTCATTTTCTCATCATGACAAGAATCCTCTTATCAAAGGACCATAAATGTCACAGGGTGAGAGGATAACCATTTTGTTTTACTTGTTATAGCATGGTATGAGTGTTGTGTTATGAATTGCGTTGCTGAATAAGAGTTGCTTTTTTTAAAGAGACTTGTATTTAATTTTCCCCTTCCTACCCATTTCTTGATACTATTCATAAACAATTATCTTTTATTTTTAAAGTTAATGTTCCTGTAGGTGTCAATTATTACTCTATTCAGATTTAGCCCCTTGTTCGCTAAATCTTCCATTTTCACTGACAGTAGAATGCATGCTTTCATCCAAGTAGTCCTAAGAGTGGATTCTGAAGATTGCACCTAAATTTCCCACCAGTCATATCCAGGTGACAAAACATGCCTTCAACTCAGTTCACACAAGGTGGTAGAGCAGGCTGCAGTGAATAAAGTTCAAGCTCACTGCTAGGGTTTATCTCGAACATTGGCTTCTCTGCCTAGATGACTGTATGACCTATCTGAATGCTCCATTTCAGAATCGAGTACTAGAATGTTCTTTTTGCATATTAAAATGACAAAAAATAAATAAACTATGTCCTTGAACCCAAAATCTTCTTCCAGAAAAGAAAAAAACCAAACTTGCTATTATAGCTCCCAACTAATTTCACATTTCAAAAGCTAATTTCTGCTTTTCTACTTTTGTCTACTAGCATAGCAGTCAACAATATTCCAAAAAGATAGCAAAAACGGATGTGCTGCTAATGAAATCTGTCATTTGGAAGCAGGACTTCCCTGGCACAACCTACTAAGAACTTCAAACATTTTCCAGATAATGACTCATTCGAGCACTGTTCTGTCTTTTCAAAGCAGCAGGCAAAACCCTGGTGTGAACAATGAGTGTCTATTGTGGTGAAGCAGTCCTTGAGTTACTGTCTTAAAGATCTATGATGGCTATGCTGCGCCTCCTGAGTGGAAAGGCTCACCAGAAGAGAGCAAGATCTCCAAACACAATGTTATGTTAACAGTCATGACTAGAAGTAAGGGAATGCAGTCAGGTGTTGGAAGTTAAAATGTAAAATCAGAATAGCCAACACTTTCAAAAAGTAAAACTTGAGGATTGCTCTCTCAGTTATATACAAGGTTTAAAATATTGATAGAATTCTAAATTTATGATAATCACTTCAGAGAGTATAAATAAATTCATGGAAAAATAGATAAAACCATAGTCCTTAGGAAGGTTAGTGACAAGTAAAAGTCTAACTATAAGATGAGATAAGCAGATAAGTATTGTTTCGATGAGAAAATAGGTGAGTTGCAATAAACCAATGCTTGATGGAGTGATTGCCAGAGTATAATGTCTTAGCTGAAATACTAATCAGATATAGACTATGTAGGTGCTAGGAATTTCAGTCAGTGATAGAGGATACACCTGAGAATGAAAGCCAGAATGAAAGGAACAAGAAGGAAGAAGAAGAGGACAGAAGGAAGGAGAGGGAGAAGATGGAAGGAGGACAGAGCAGAAGAGAGGAGAGGAGGAGACTTTATAATTATACATGCATTTAATAGAACTAATTGTGTTTTCTCTAGAAAATTCATGGAACATTTTGAACTATAAATGGGAATATGGTGTGAGTGAGTAAGAATGACAATGTGAATGAGAGGTAATTTTTTAAAATTTGAGGTAAGATTAGAATAAGTTAGGAAGAGATAATAACATATCAACTCATAATAAACTGATTTCCTTTATGCTAAGTAATAGGAACCCTCATGCAAGTGGGAAATTACCATAATTACCATTCTCTGTGTGATATAGGTGTGTGATATATATATATATATATATATACATATATATATATATATATAGAGAGAGAGAGAGAGAGAGAGAGAAAGACAGAGAGACACAGAGAGAACTCTGAAACAGAGACATTAAGAGGAATACATTTATGTCTGTAAGATGTTAGAAATTGCCAATGAAGACAGAGACAGGGTGGTGCAATCTAATGATTTATTGGCCATAATGAGTAAGGAAACTTAGTCAAGAAACAGTTATATGTGTCTGTGTTACTGCATGGAAAGGAGAACGCAAAAAAAAAAAAAGGTTCTATTTGAAAAAAATATCCCCCAAACATGTTTGAGATATATCAAGTTTGAAGTACCCAAGGATCACTCAAATAGAAATAAAGCAGTAAGAATAATGTATTTAAAAGCATATGTCCTGGATATATAGATTTGAATTTTCTGCATGTAAGTAGATAAGCCACAGAGTTTATGACATAATTCAATAAAAAAAACTGTAGGATAAATGGGAAAAGGTCAAAGAAAAGAAGAAAAAGACGAAGAAGAAGAGGAGGAGAAGGAGGGGGAGGAGGAGGAGGGGGAAGAGGAGGGAGGAATTCAGACCTGAGAAGAGGAGAGACCAGGGAGGTGGGTTAAGGAGCAGAAAGGAATGTCATCCTAAGGCTGTGAAGGCAGCATTGCAAGAGGAAGGTTGGTTGTGACCAAGAATGTGAAGCATGTGATGGGCCCCTGTATGGTTAGAGCACATGCTGGTAAGATTTACTTGCAAGAATGTCACTGATGACTCCACAAAATGAGGATTGTCAAACATGAACTGAAGCCATAGGGTCAGAAACAGAGATAGAACCAAATACTACTTTTGGAAGAAAAGCATGTGAGCACTGACTTTATTTGCAACCTTTTCAGGGGAGACTCTAAATTAAGATAAATGGATTAGTAGATTAATTTTGAATGCATCTGAGATTTTCATGGCATGAGTAACAATAAAAGAGACGTCATGTGAGCTGTGTTCCACCAAATCTCTAAGAGCCACCTTCAAGGGGTGGCTCTGGGATCCACCATATTCCTTCTCTGTTGAAAGTGTGATAAGCTTCAGCAGTTGAACTGTGTCATTAAATCCAACCCTTGTTTTTCAGTTGACTATGAAATGATAAGAAAATGCTCAATCTCATTTCTTTGAACAAACTTTTACTTCTGCTTTACTTAAAGTTGAATTGATCAGTTTCTACAATTGTTGTATAGCTTGAGCAAGGAATAAAATAACAAAGTACATTACATCTGTAATTAATGAGCAATACTCTCTCTTTGTAATACTATTTGAAACAAGAAAATAATACATGGAAAGAGAGCAAACAATCCCAAATTAAACACATAAAAGAGGACAAGTGAGAGCACTCAGTGGGTAAAAGCACTTGGTGTCAAGTTA
Organism: Cricetomys ansorgei; assembly: GCA_026225945.1. Classification (NCBI taxonomy): domain Eukaryota; kingdom Metazoa; phylum Chordata; class Mammalia; order Rodentia; family Nesomyidae; genus Cricetomys; species Cricetomys ansorgei. The sequence goes on along the minus strand of JAMJFZ010001121.1, from coordinate 4,921,076 downwards.
CCTGAGTTGTCTCTAGGACCCACCTAGTAGAAGAGAACTGATTTCTACACGTTGTTTTCTGACCTCGTGCATTCCTGCCCATGCCACCCCATTCAATATACATAACTGTAAAAACTTAAAGTGTAAAATAAAAATAAATAGGTTACCATAAACTTTTATTTATCTTCTAGAGGAAAATATCTTTTAGGAAAGGTTCCCTGGATCTGTAAGACAAACAACTTAGAGAAAGTTCACTACTTTGAGGCAGTTGCTTATTACGTATGAGGCCCAAATGGCTCCCATTATTGAAATTTTTCTTGGGTGTAATTGCTCTTTTCTCTTATGCTCACTCTGGTGAATCTTAGCTGGAATCTCCATAGATACCATGGCTTTTATAGCACAGGTCACCTTTAGATGCCTCTTGAGTTCCTTTTCACTTTGACCTACAGTTTTGTACTTTTTATTCACTCAACAGGGTTATGGCCCACAATTTAAAAGAGTACTTCACCCTAATTAGTTGTACGGGTGCCTTTCTTTTAAAATGAAAATAGTTTCTAGACTGTCTCCCTAAGAATATTTGTGGGTCATTACCCCTTTGATAGATGAACTTACTTCTGAGTCGGGGTTTCCCTAAAGGGCCTCTGTGATGTGAAAAATGCCGTTACAACTTTTGACCCACAGTCACCCTGATATTCTCAATTTATCGCATCTTAGATTAAGACCCACACTCTCTGACCTCTAATGAAGCACACTCACGCTTCCTTGTTGGTTTTGTGTACTTACTTTTCCTCAGGATACTACTAAAGATAAGTCCCCCGCATGGCAGGCTGCATGTGTCAGCTTTTAGAGAATTCAAAATTTTATGACATTGGCATGAGAATAAAGTACTTAGAGACAATGGATTCGTTTTTAACATTTTCTCAGGTGGTAAGCGATCCCAAGTTCTTAGTACTCTCCTGGGGTCTATATAAAGCCAGGATGGTCTGACTATAGCTGCAGTCCACAGGAAGGAGTCTGATTTCTATGACACCATCCAGAATAAAAGTCTTGCTGTGATCTGATTTCTCCTTTGAACAAACTCTGAACACTTTCCTCATAGTGTTACCCCAAGGACTGCTTAGCCGCCCCTTTCCTTCTTTCCAATCAGCTTCTCCCACACTATGAGTTTCAGTTTATTTATTCATTTACCACTTTTTTCAGTATTGAAGAACTTGTGAAACTAACTGAGATCTGTCTCCCCCCCCCCTTTTCTCAAATCTAAGTGCATCAAAATCAAACTGCCTTTGTCTCCTCACTACTACTTACCAGCCTGGACCTCCTATACTTACTGCCTTTAAAATATATTTATTGTTATTGTTTTAAAACTATGTGTATGTTTGTATGTTTGTGCATGTGAGTGCAGGTGCTCATGAAGGCTAGAGACATCTGGTAACTGCAGCTAGAGTTACATGCAGCTGCAATCTACATCTGGGACCAAACTCAGGTTTTCTCTGCAAATGCAATATACACTTCTAAATGTTGAGGCATTTTCCCTGCCCCTTAATTTACTGCCTTTTAAATGGATATTCTAATTGTTTCCTGCCTTTGTAACGTTGACTCTTCGAGACCAGCTAACCATATAAACTAAACTAAAATATACGTAAGAAAACTCTGCAATGCTTTTTATGTGTTAGCTAAACTTTTGGGTTGTGCATGGCTTAATATTATACAAAGTGAAGGGCAGGGCAGATGTCTCTGTTGCAAAAGGGCATGCTTTGCAAGCATGAAAACTCGATCTTGGGTTAACAGCATCCACATAAGGAGCCTGGTGTAGCCATGCACATCTGTAACTTTACAGTGGAGGAAGTGACAGGACTGTGTGAGCCCTGGAACTTACCAGTGAGGTTCAGGTTCAGCAGGAGTTCCTGACTCAAAGGATAAGTTCAAGAGTTTTTGAATACCGGATGCCAACCTCTGACCTCCACACGCATATGCACTTGTGCATCCATATGTGTGTGCACACAGTTTGTACGAACACATATGAAAAACAACAAAGGCATTACAAAAAGTGGAAGTGAGAATACGAGAAAGCAAGAGGAAGCTAGAGCTGCTTGGCAACTAGACCTGCTACATAAGGCCACCTCCCAAACCTTTCTTTCTAGGCAAAGATGTCCAATGTGACATTTCTGTAGTGTTTGTAGAAGCAATGCCACCTACCAACCAGTAAGATGAATGGGAGCTCATGAATTTTAAGAAAGTTTTCTAAAGGAACACACAGTATATGATTTCAGTTTGATGATAAAGACTAGGCTTAGTTAATAGTAATAATGAAACAAATTTAGTCTTTTTTTTCCATCAAGGCTCACAAAAAGAAATACATGATTTTTTTATGAAGATCTTGGATTCACAGGTATGAGAAGTGTGGTGTGCACGCGCGTGTGTGTGTGTGAGTATGGACATGTACATGTGGGCTTTCACATGTGATATGAAACCAATATGTTGTTATACAAGACTTATTTTACCAACTTTAGTGACCTACAATATATTCAATTCTCCTCTTTTCTCTATTATGTTGTTAAAAAAACAACCATTCAAACCCCATTTGTTTCACATGCAATGAACTGGACATACATTACAGATTGAAATATACTATTCTGTGTAACTCATTGACGATTTTTAACATGCATTCCTATATTATGTCCTTTCCTCTATAGTTTAGTTCTTACAAAGACTTTATTATAGGTGTGCTTTTGCACTGGGGACATTTTTAAACCACTAACTCTGACTTTCTTTGACATGAAAAGCAGAACATTTTATGAGTGAAAGCTGTAAATACATTTACTATCATTATGGACTGAAATCATCTGTAACTGTTCTTCCTTTGTGGAACTAGAGGGCAAATCCAGATAAACTGTGTATTAAAAAATGAATATTGAAATTTCCCCCTTCACTCATACTTATCTAATGTCCAAATAAATGAAAGACTATTTGCTGGGGAATTATCACAACATACTTAAGACTTACAAATATTCTTTAGCAAAAAGCCGGAAGAAAACATTTCAAACATTGATTATCTAAATGACTGCATACATATTTCATGTTGTAGATCGACTTGAACATGCCTCCACTGCTGGCACACAGATATTTTCTCGTTTATTGGCCAATACTGCTGTTCCAAGAGAAGAAATTAACCTCTCATTCTGCACTAAAATCCTTTTCTTCTTTTAGTGACAATAATATTTCCTCTTTTTTTTATTATATTAACTTATTTATAGAAGGGGTACCTAAATCATGTAAAATCTGCGGCCCAACAGTTTTAACCGATAAGCATACGTTACTAGTGGAAGAGAATCATGTGTATTTCTGAACCAGATTTAGTTGGCTCACAACACAAATGCTTAGGACTTCGAAGGCAGTCCAGTCTCATGTAAACTGTTGTGGACTTCTCTCGCCTGCAAGTCATCAGCCTTACTCAGCCTTTTATAGAAGTGAGTCACCGACTCTCCTAGAAGCTCACTTTTCCAACTGGGACATACTGCTGACTTAACCTGTTCTCCCTCTTCAACAATGAATTTCGGAGTTCGCTGGTAGATGATAGTTTTCAAAATACAAGTATGGTAGGGAGATCATGGAGGTCTGCATCGATTGAGTTACACTGTGAAAGATAGACAGGTGTCGCAAATCCTATTGTTCATCCAGGAAAGATGTGACTTTTAATGTCTCAATTGAACTCTGGGCTGCCAGTTTAAGGTTTGTTGCAATTTTTTCTTTAGTAATCTTATAGAAATTATCCACATGAATTGTGGGAGCAAACTATATTTTGATGGCTTAGATGGGAAAATTGTTTTAAACAAGTGCAGAAATGTGAAATAAAAACAGCTGCAGACCTTCTTCCTCAGGATTGGAATGCTGTAGGAGTCATGTTTTAATGTGTTTCAACAGGCGTGCGTGTCATCAACGAAGAATCCCCCAATCTTATTACATTTTTCATTGATTTTTCACAGAGACACTAAAGAAAGAGTTTTGACCTTAAGACTTATGTTAGATATTTATATCACATGTCCTTATAATATACATAAACCCCACGAAACTTACCAGTGTCTCAGGAGTAGTGTAGCTGGGTCTTGAGACAGGTTGATTTTCAGTTTCCTGAGGAATCACCATATTGATTTACATAATGATTGTACAATTTTGCACTTCCACCAGCAATGAAGGAGTGTTCCCCTTGCTCCACATCCTTACCAGTATGAGCTCTCCTTTGTGTTATTGATCTGAGCCATTCTGACAGGAATAAGATAGAGTCTCAAAGTAGTTTTGATTTGCATTTCCCAGATGGCTAAGGAAGTTGACATTTCTTTAACCGTTTCTCAGCCATTAGAAATTCTTCATCTGAGAATTCTTTGTTTTGAGTTATATCCCACTTTTTAATTGGATTATATGTTTTGTCGATGTCTAGTTTCTTGAGTTCTTTTTATATTTTGAATATTAGCTCTTTATCAGAAGTGGAGTTGGAGAAAACATTTTCTAATTCTATAAGCTGCCATTTTGTCTTATTGACAGTATCCTTTGATTTACAGAAGTTTTTCCATTTCATGAGGTTCAGTTTCTTAGTCATTGATTTTAGTGCCTGAGCTATTAGTATTCTGTTCAGGAAGTTGTCTCCTGTGCCAAAGTGTTCAAGGCTATTTCCCACTTTCTCTTCTATCAGCTTCAGTGTATCTGATTTTATGTTGAGGTTTTTGATCCACTTGGACTTGAGCTTTGTGTAGGGATGTCTACATGTAGACATCCAATTAGAGCAACACCATTTGTTAAACATGCTTTCTTTATTCTATTGTATATTTCTCCTTCTTTATTGAAGACCAAGTGTCCATAAGTGTGGATTTATGTTTGATTCAGTTTCATTGATCACCATGCTATTTTTATGCCAATACCATGCAGTTTTTATTACTATAGCTTTATAGTACAGCTTGAGATCAAGGACAGTGATGCCTCTGAAAGTTCTTTTATTTTTCAGGATTATTTTAGCTATCCTGAGTTTTTTGCTTTTCAATATGAAGTTGAGTATTGTCCTTTCAAGGTGTGTAAAGAATTGAATTTGGGATTCTGACAGGGATTACGCTGAATATACAGATTGCTTTTGGTAATGTGGCCATTTTTACTATGTTACTTGTACCAATCCAGGATCATGGGAGGGCTTTCCATCTTCTGAGATCTTCTACAATTTCTTTCTTCAAAAACTTGAAGTTTTTGTCATACAAGTTTTCACTTGCTTGGTTAGAGTCACCCCAAGATATTTTATGTGGTTTGTGGCTATTGTGAGGGGTGTTGTTTCCCTGATTCCTTTCAGTCCATTTGTCATTTGTATATAGGAGGGGTACTGATTTTCTTGAGTTGATCTAGTAGCCAGCCACTTCACTAAAGTTGCTTATCAGCTGTAAGACTTCCCTGGTACAATTTTTGGGGGCACTTATATATAGTATCATATCATCTAAACAGGAACACTTTATCTTTAATATGAACTTTTCATTCTTTAGTTGACTTTAATTTTTATATTTTTAAATAAAAACACCTAAAATTTTCTTACCATATATCCAGTTTACAAGATAAAATTATTTGAATTAAGTAGTTACTTACTTACTTTGTCTTCTCTTGTATAATACATCTAAACCCCCTCATCCCCTCCCTCTGCTCTTCCCAGTTTCTTCATCTTCTCTATCCCCCAGATCTATCTTCCCTCCCCTAACTTCCAACTCTGCCTCTCCTTAGATAAGAGCAGTCCTCCCAGGCTTACTGCTCAAACATAGCACAAGATGGAACAAGGTCTGTTGAGGAAGAGGCCTGTGTGAAAGCTAGGAAGAGATCAAATCCAAGGGTCTATATGAAAGGATCACATTCAGGGGTCTATATGAAGGGATTACATTCAGAGGCCTGTGTGGTCCAGATGGAATGTAGAAATAATGTAGTATATACCTTTAGTCTCAGAATTCAGAAGGCAGTGGTGGTGTATGCCTTTAATCTCAGCACGTGGGAGACAGGAAGCAGAGCTCAGAAGGAGTCAGTGTCAGACAGGAAGTGACGTCTGAGATGAGTTAGAGCAAAGGGCAAGCAAAAGGATGAATCAGAGAAAGAGTTGGCAGAGTGAGTCAGAGTGAGGAGATGCCCAACTCTCACAATAGAAAAGCAGGATCTCAGCTCAGAGAGTCAGGCAGTAGTAGACAAAAGATGAGGTGGTGGAAGCAGTATGCGTGGGGCAGACAGAGAGGACAAGACACAGAGAGAGTGAAGCAATCTGACTGAGGGTAAGGCATAGAAACAGAGAGGCTGACTGAGGCAGTATGGGGCAGTGAGAGCTCACAGAAATACAGAGGCTGTCTGAGACAGTTCTGCAGAAGAGTTTGAGGGAAAGAGTCAGTGAACTAACAGCAAGTGTCAGTTTGAAGTGAACAGAGCAGTTCATTCAGAGAAGTTGCAGGAGTCAGCCAGAATCTACCAGAGTCACAAGAATTCAGTCAGAAACAGCCAGCTGGCTCAGAAGGTCAATTTGAACCAGCAGCTTGGAGAAGAGTTTGAACCAGAACAGTGAGTGAGTTGGTCAGTCTACAGCTCTGAGTTCAGAGGAGCTAGTCAGAGTGGCTCAGTCAGCAATAGATATAGGAGACTTAAATGCTTTAGATTGTTTGGAGGGGAAGGTTGAAGCCTTCTAGTTCTAAGCTTAAGATCACATTTTATGGAAGCCAAAATACTTCAGGGCTCCAGGATAAGGACCAGTCACTTAATTTAGCAAAAGAATAAACCATCTTTGAACCTAAATCCAAGGCTACATCTGGTGAGGCTACAGCTGCTAAGGTCAGTCACTATTCCCTTCATCAAGGGTAGATTAGGCAACCCAGCAGGAGGAAAAGGGTCCCAAGGGCCAGCAAATGGTTAAGAACCGCTGCCATACTCCAGTTTGGAGGTGCTCAGAAAGAACACCAAGCCAGACAACCACAAGACATATCTAGAAAACCCTATAGTTTCCACGTCTGCTACTTCAGGCTCTGTGAGTCCCCAGAAGTGCTGGTCAATTGACTGGGAAATCATCCCAGCCACAAAACCTTCAACCTATAACCTATCCTCCCTACAGGATCCGCTGGGACAATGGAAAGGTAGAACCCCACTCATGCCAAAGGAAGGAACCCATGTCAGATACTGCAGGGAAGGCCAGAAACCAGAAGCCCAAGAGATGATTTCAAATGATAGCCTGCTCTACTTGTAGATCAGTGCCTAGCCCAGTCTTCATTAGAGAGGCTTCCTCTGGCAGCTGATGGGAGCAGATGCAGATACCCAAGGTGAAACATCATGCAGAGCTTGGGGAACCCCATGTAAGAGAGGGAGGAGGAGGGATTGTGGGACCAGAGGGGTTGAGGACACCCAGAGAACAAGCCCTGCAATACAATATTCTTAACAAATATGAATTATTTACTGTAATTATCATATTGTATTTTGGAACTTTAGACACATCCCAAATCTTTGCTCTTTAACCTATTAGTATATTTCATTTTCCTAGAATCTAGTAATTATAATTTTAAACTGTGAAGCTATTCTTAAAGACAGGCAAGTTTGAACTATGATCTTGGTACTGGAGTCAAGTAGCTCCTGACCTCTACCTGACACTACAGCACATCTATAAACATGTCTTTTTAACACCTATGTCATGGCAGCAGTTACAATCCATATTTTTAGACTTCTATGTGAGCAATACCAGAATGTGCATAAATAGCAGTGTTTATTCTTATTGCTTCATTGTTCTTCTAGAACAACATTTCATAGGCATCTATTACTAAATAGTAAGAAATTAAATATAGTGCATAGTATATGGCCATGGTGATGGAGAGTACTCTCGGGAAGCCAGCCACGAGATGACAAGTGTTAAAATATGGTAGGCCCTTTCCTCGGTGAAGAGAAAATTACTTCTTCCGTATTAAAATGGACTCACTGCAGAAATCGAAAACTGTGAACAGGAGAACCATTCTGCAATGTGTCTAATCCCTTGAGAAGGAATTCATTTTCACCCTCATAGAAATATGCAAAGGTCTTTTTGATGGGAATAGTGAAAGCTTGCCACTAGGGAGGAGGGAAAGTCAGCTTATGGAAATTAAACTCCTAATTAATAGCTATGAGGTCAGAAGAAGTTATGGTAACTTTAATTAGAGCAGAGGTTTTGAGAAATTATTAGTTTCTAAATAAATCAAAATAACTGAAGAGAGTAATTTTTCTAGTGTAAAGTTCCTATGAATTTAATAATAACTGTTAGTAATGAAAAGCTTCCATAAAAATCTCTAAGATTTCTTACATGACAGTAAATGGCATTGTTTGTTTATATTTGCATGATAATGTATTACCTTAATTATATGTTTATATAAAAATAGTGTTTAGAAATGTTACTATGTTTAGGAATTAATTAGTCTGTGTTAGCAATTCCACTGGGAGTGTTTTCCTGCAAGTGTAACCCTCAGGCCAGTCACAAGGACAGTCATGAAACAGACTGCCACAGAACTATTGAGTCAGGTACTGCACTTTATAAAGGTTCCCAGGTAATTCGATCCGCATTAGGTTTAGAGGACATTAGTTTAGATCATAGATTTGTTTCTGATTTCGGGAATCCTTCAGCTTTTAAGTTTGTAAATGCTTAGAGGATTCTCTTTGCATACAGAAATTCCAAAGCAATAGGATGACCACACTTAGCTAGTATATATTAAGAGATAAGTCTAGATAAGAAGAAAGCTAATCAAGTGAGGATATACGTGGGAAGAAATTTATATTGTTTTCTGAGGCTAATGCATACCTCCTAAGCAATGGGAAAAACAAATTTCAAATACATGAAGGGCTGTTGACTCAAGGAAGAGATAAATTGACTCCATGTAGGACTAGAGTCAATGGGACACATGAATTGGATTAACGGGAAAAAATTTGGATGACAGTTGACACTCCTATAAATGCGGAGCCTTTCCTTGCAAATATTACCCAACTCTCTCTCTTCCACAAGCCAGGCTACCAACTTATCTCTGGGGGCCATTTTGAAAGTTTTTCAAAAGGAAGAGGTTTGAACTGACAGACCTTAGAGAAAGGACCTCGAAGGCCGTCCACTCTGACTAACAAATGCCTGTTAATAACTGGGTTTGTGTGACACGAAAAAGGAAAGCCATCGAAATGAGCATAAACCGTGCTGAGGTTTAACCACTAATAAGATTAATCAGCTCCACGGCCTGTGTAAATTTAAGAGGCAAATTACCTGTTTAACCAAACCAGCTAAGGGAGGTGTTCTGAGTTATTTCCTTCGGATTCATAAATCCACTCTTTGAGCCCTCTGCTGGTTGATAATCCAGCAGGTCTTGAATTCCCCCCACCCCCAGAAGTGACAAAAAGACTGTATTTCCCCTGTGAATGATATTCCTGTATGCATAAGAGAGAGAGGTAGGGAAAAGTTTAGGGTGGATGGAGATGGGCCCAGAGCCACCATTTGTTGGAATTTTACAAATTCATTTTTTATTATTTTTGTAATAGTGATAGACTTGATTACTGTCCTATGAGCAACAACAGATAACTTTATTTTTAAATTTAAAAAAATCAATCTGTTCTGAATAACTGTGCTAAATTCTGAATCTGATAATGGTTGAAAACACTATAATGAACTATTATCAGCTTCCTAAGCTGGAAATGGAGGGTAATTCAAGGAATAGAGGCAATCCTGTAATGAGTCTCTTCTGCTTCCTCCCTCTCTCTCTCTCTCTCTCTCTCTCTCTCTCTTCTCTCTCCCCAATGTCTCATATAGCTTTTACTGACCTATGTAATTAGAAGACAGGCTAACTATCCTGATACTGTCTCTCTCAGGGTGCTGGGTTGTAGGAGCATACTATGATGCTGATTTGTTCCTTATCTTTAGAAGTACTATGTTTTCACACTGAATCACAAATGGAGGTGAAATCTCTATTGTTGGGATGTAGAATAATAGCGTAGGATAGAGCACATGGGAATGCCATGTAATGCACTATCCCACACTTCATCATCTCTAGATGGGGCATTCTAGTACTCACCTGAACAGAATCCTGGTTATGTTTTCCCAAATCCATCAATCTCTGTCACCTGTACAACCCAGGAATCGTCTGACTCAAATTGCACTTAACTAGGTCTTGCTTGTTCATGAACATTGATGGTAATGAATTGTGTTTGGTTTCTTGTATCTGAAAGCATCATCCAGTTATGTTTATAAGCAGATGATTCTTTTCCATTGACAAAAAATATTTTGCAATTTTTCAGTTTCCTTGATGATGGACAACAAACATTTTAGTTTTTTGATTTGTAGGAATAAACCTTCAATAAAATTTTATCTTCTGTAAGTGCCAAGGAGTGGAATTCTTTGCTTCTTTGGGTATCTATAGTTTCACAGAAGTTTTTCAAAACTGTTCTTTGTTTTTTAGTTCTTTTCATTTTAGGTCTCATAGAATATGACAAGTGGGATCTCATTGTAATTTTAACTTGTAATGAGACATTGAACATATATTTTGTGTACTAATTCAACATGTCTTCTTCAGTGAGTTATCTCTTCAAATAGTTGAACATGTTCATATATATATGTGTGTGTGTGTGTGTGTATGCACACACACATATATGTGTATATATGTATATATATGTGTATATATGTATATATATGTATTTAAATAAATATATATATAATACATAGGAAAATGTTCAACTATTTGAAGATATATATATATATATATATATATATATGTATATATATATCCTGAGTGGAATCAATGGCTATCATTTCATTGCTGTGATATATTATAAAAATCACCAAAATATATATGACTATGAAATTATCTTTCTATATAAATTGAGCTGCTTATATTGTTTTATTATTCAACTGCTCATATTGAATTATTTTTGAAAGTTAAGCTCCTCATTTTTTACTCTGATGATCCTTATCAATTAGTGCTTCGCCATGTACAGTTAGATGTATTGGATAATATTGTAATAAGCTATGCTGGTTCTGTCTTCAGAAGAATTATTAGTTTACATATTTTGCAAACTGAGATTTTTCTGTTTATTGTTCAAATAGCTGTCACATTTATTCATAATAATCATGTATTTCCTTCTATTACCTGGTAGTTTATTGCTCTTTTCAGTTTTACTCACAGCATTGCTAATTTATTATTGCCATTTTCTGCCTACTCTTCTCATGTGTTTTTCCAGTTTCACTTGTCTTTACTTCATTTTTTTTGTTTTCTTTCTTTAAGTTTGATGTATTTCATTTGATCTCCTCTTCTTTTGCTAAGTTATTGATCAATAGCCATGAGTTTCCCTTGAAGCCCAGCTTTAAAAGAATCTAATAAATTTTTATATTGTATACTTTTATTACTATTTTATTAAACTAGTTTCTTTATTACTTCATGATTTCTTCTTTGAACAGAAAGATTTTGAGGGAGTAGCTTAATTTTTTTAATATATGACATTTAAATAATATTTTTGATCTTGACTTTTAAGTTCATTCTATTTAATCAGAAAAAAAATCTATGATTCTAGTATTTAATATTTTAGAACTTGTTTTTATATTCTGTGTTGTTAAGTGTTCCACTTGTACCTATAGTTTTGATTTTTAATTTTATTTTTTGACAATTTCATAGATAAGAACTACATTTATGTTATTTCCACCCCTCTCCTCCCACATGTTTTTTCTGTGCCCCCCCACTCTGTCTTGTTAATGGCTTATTCTTCTATGATTAATACTGTTACACACACACACACACACACACACACACACACACACAAACATGTAACCTACTGAGCATATTTAGTGTTGCATATATGTATTTCTGTTTAGGGGCTGACCACTTGGGATTGGATAACCTATCAGACGGCTCATCCTTGGAAAAACTGCTTCTCCCCTTCTCTGTCAGTAGCCATTGATTTTCCATAGCTTTTCTTCTAGGATAGAGCCTTGTAAAACTTCCCCTTCTGTGTTGGCATGCCAACTGCTGTGGTAAATGTGAAGGGTTCTTTTGTTGTTGTTGTTATTGTTGTTGTTGTTCAGGCAACCACATTTTCAAGATTTCCTGAATGCAACTTCCCTTCCCATTTAAAGGATGCTATCTCACAGAAATAGGCATCCTGGTTCTCTAGCACTTATAGTCATTCCTCTTTTCTTCTGTGGTGTTCTGAGCCTTAGGATGAAGGTTGCATTGTACATATACTAACTGGGCTAGGAACCCCACAGTCATTTTGCATTCTGTATTTTAACCAGTTGAGGATCTTTGTAGTAGCCTCCATCTGTAAGAATCTGTTTCTTTGATGAGAGTTGAGAGTTACAATTCTTTATGAGTCTAAGAATCTATTTCTAGAATACAGTTCGAAATTACTTTGACTTAGGAAAATGGCAATAATTTCCCATATTTATAATTTTTACTAGAATCTTTATCAATATTCATAAATTTAATAGGTGTATTTAATTTTTGATAGACATTGTGTTTGCTTGTTTTCAACTTATCCTATCAATTATTGAGGATGTTGTAAATTCTGCAGCCATGTCTGAGTGCAAGTCATGATGCTCATTTTATCAGGTTATCCGTTTTCACTTGTATCTTATTCATAAACAGATCCTTCTAATTTTATGAAGTGTCACTCTTAACTCTGCTAAAACTTTTTTGTCCCAAATTCTATCCTTCAGGTATTTTCAGACCCACCTCAGTCCCCCTTCAGACACCATTCCATTTGTTCACGTCCTTCTCTCTGCTTTTGTTTTAACATACATGTATTTCTATCTGAGGCATCTCTTACACACAACATTTAATTCATCTCACCTTTCAGATCATTTTGTAATGTGGTCTTTAAATTACTTAGTGCACTTACATTTAACATGGATGTTTATGATTATGTTGACTGTGTTTCCTGTTTTCCCTGTGTTTATTTGTGTTTATTCTACTCATCCTTTTCTGCAGTCTTAAAAGTAGGTTTATCTATCATAGTCTTCCACTTCATATCTTCTATTAACTTTGTAAGTGTTAACTGTTCACTTTCTAAGTTTTTACTTATCTGTGTGCTTAGGGATTGCTCTCAAAACTACAATATGAGTTCTTAATTCATTATATCCTACCTTAGATTAATACTTCATTACTTTATATATAATACCCGACCACCTTCTTTTCATGTAGTGTCATTCCCTCACTTATGTAACAAACACCCTGGAACTTTGCTATGATTGCTTTACAGGGATGGTTTAATACATTAAAGGAAAAACCTCTTTTCTATGTAACCCATTTAGTTACTGTAGCTCTCAACTTCTGTCATCAGATCTTCCTCAAGGATTTTGACACTCTGCAATCTATACTTGCTAGCATCAAACTACTCTAACACTGGTTTATATAAATTATAAAATTTTATAAAAAAAATATAAAACTTTCATTTTTTTAAAATTAAGATTTTTTGGCCAGGATATAGAATTTTGGGGCTATTGGGTATTCCATTTTCTTCCTAACACTGAGAAATATACTATAACGTTCACCTGGCTTGTATTACTTCTGTTAAGAGTGTTGTCTATAATGTCTTAGTCATTTTCCTAATTTCCACATTGCCACTTTTCACTCACTTATCATTAGTTTTCACCACCTTAACTATTATATGCTTAAGTACGATGTTCTTTGTATTTCACTGGGCTTCTGTAAGTGAACGTATTCCATTAAATTACAAAACATTTGCTCATTTTCTGACTTATTTCCACACCCACCTCTGTGTAGCTTCTCTTCTTGCCTTCCAGGTGATTGCATGGTGTCATCCCACAGGGCAGGATCTTTGCCTAGTCCCTCTTATCTATTTATTTATCACATATCAATAAATCATCTACATATCTGCATTTCATCTACTAAACTGTCATCTATCTATGTATCAACTATTATCTATCTTCTATCATCTATCAATCTATCTTTCTTTCTATCATCTATCATCTGTCTATCTATTTATCTATCTATCCTATACTTTAATTTGTCTATCATATATCCACAATCATCATCTTGATCTACCATCTATCTATCTAGCCATCTCTCTGTTATCTGTCACTTAACATTTATCTATCTATAACTTATCTAATATTTAACTATTAACCATTCATCTATTATCTATCTATTAAGGTTTCTATTATATAGGTAACTATCATTTACATCTATTTATCATCTAATTATCACATATCTATCCATATCTCTATTGTGTAGGTATATATCACCTATCTACCTTTCTTCCTTCCTTTTTTTCCTTCCTTCTTCCCTCCCTCCCTCCCTTCTTTCCTTCCTTCCTTCCTTCCTTATTTCTAATCTTTCTGTTTATCCTCTCTATGTCACAACCATCTATCTTTTTTTAGTCCAGATAATATCTATTATTCTATCTCCAAGTTAATGATTTTCCTTTGTGGCTATTCCTTACAGTGCAACTAATAAAGTGAGTGTTAGATTTCTTCCTTTTTTGTTTCTATTTCAACACCCTTCATCTCCACAGCATTGCACTCGCTGCTCCTGGCACTTTAAAGTGTTAACACAGCTGCTGTTGATGAGGACGACCTGAATCATTTGTGGATCTGTTCAATTGGCTGAATTTCCTTTGGATATGGTCACATTTTCTTGCATCTTGATATATTTAAAATGATTTTACTATACTCAGCACTGCGTGATTTTCCTCAATTTCTAGCTTCTTTTCCCATTACACTTTCTGCAAAAAATAATCAGGAAGTGTTGACAACATCTTCAGGTCCATTTTCAGGTCCATCTATAAACTACCTGCCCTGGATATTGTCTCAGCCTATTTGCCCTCGACACTATGAGATGTCTTGGTCTATAGTAAACCCAGTCTTCTGTGTCCACACCCAGATTAAACACTGAACTCAGACTACACAAGTGCTATGCTCATGGCTCAACAGTTAACTGCTGGCATCTTTCTAGAATTATGCTCATGGATTCTGCTTACCCTCTACCAATCTCCCTTAACTGCACTGAATACCATGATATTTTATATGCTTTCATAAAAAAATGCACCTAGTTATTAATGATAACAACATAGATTACTATTTGATGTCAGTGATGACATCATTTTGTTTAGCTTATTTCTTTTTTTTAATTTTAAACTTAAAAATTGTTTAATATAATATGTGCTTATCACATTCTTTTTCATCCCACAATTCCTCCCACATACTCTCCGCCTCCTTACCCACCCAACTTTATGTTCTTTTTCTCTCTCAAAACCAAATAAAAACAGAATAAAGATAAAAACAAAACAAACAGAAAACACACAAAATCCATGTAGTCTGTTTGTGTTGGCCAATTACTCAGAGCATGAGCCCTGCCCTAAGGTGTAGATGATATAGTCAGTGTCATATATCACTGATTTTTTTCTCTCTCAGCAGTATAAATAGCAAATAGCTGTTTGCTTAGGGGTGGGACTTTGTGTCTACTTCTCTCTCTCAGTGCTGGAACCCTGACTGTATTGTGCATGCCTTTTATTTGCTGTCAAAGTCTCTGTGAGTTCATATGTGCATCAGCCAGGATACTAAATAATCCTAAAAAGTAAAAGAACTTCTGGAATTATCATTATCCCTGATTTCAAGTTGTACTAAAGAGATATAGTAATAAAAACCTCATGGTATTGCCATAAAAAGAGGCATATTGATCAATGGGCCAAAATCAAAGATCCAGACATTTGTAAACATCTGATTTTCTTCAGAGAAGCCAGAAATATACAATGGAAATAAAGAAAGCATCTTCAACAAATGACGCTGGTCTAATTGAATGCTTGCATGTAGAAGAATGCAAATAGATCCATATTTATCACACTGCACAAAACTCAAGTCCAACTGGATCAAAGACCTCAACATAAAACCAGATACACTGAACCTGAGAAAGAAGAAAGTAGGGAGTAGCCTGGAACTCATTGACACAGGACACAACTTCCTGAATAGAACTCTAATAGTGCAGGCACTGACATCAACAATTAAGAAATAGGACTTCTGGGACTGAAAAGCATCTGTAAGGCAAAAGACAGAATTGATAGAACAAAATGGTGGCCTACACAATGGGAAAAATTTTCACTAACTTCACTTCTGATAGAGAACTAATATCAAAAATGTATAAAGAACTCAAGAAACTAGACATCAACAAGACAAATAATCCAATTAAAAATAGGGTATATATCCAAACAGAGAATTCTCAGTAGAAGAACATCAAATGGCTGAGAAATACTTAAAGAAATGTTCAACATCTTTAGCCAGCATGGAAATATAAGTTAAAACTACTCTGAAATTTCATCTAACATCTGTTAATATGGCTAAGATCAATAACACAAATGACAGCTCATGCTGCTGAGATGTGGAACAAGGGGAACACCCTTTCATTGCTAGTGAGTGTAAACTTGTATAACTACTATGGAAATCAATATGGTTATTCCTCAGAAATTGGAAATTGACCTAACTCAAGCCCCAGCTATACCACTCCTGGGTATATATCCAAAGGATGCTCTATCCTACCACAAGGACACTTGCTCAACTATGTTCATAGCAGCTTTATTCTTTCTTTAATATATTTTTTCCTTTTTGATTCACTACCATCATTTATAATTGCTTGCATAAGCCTGAGTCGGAGCTATTTTCTGGAGCATGGTCAACTCACCAATGGCTATACCACTAGAAAAAAATGCCACATTTTCTCCAACTAAGTTTCTTTAGAGAATGGTGGCATATGATCATATTGTCCACACCGAGACTAAAACAAACTGGAAAATGAAGGAGAGTTATTGGTAGGCATGCCCAAGTAAGGAAAGGTGGTATAACTTGACCCAGTCCCAGGGAATGGGGAGGGCTGGGATCTAGCTGGAAAAACTCTCCACAAGAAAACAGGGGTCAGAGATGTGTGTGTGTCTTGGCAATGGAGAACACTAGAAATGGGCCTAATTCAACCTCTAACAGCAACAATAACTTACTCTATACAGTACTATGCAGCTCACAGAGCCTACTTCCATAGGAGGTATTGCTTAATTCAGCATAATCGTCATTTATTGATTGATTCTGATTTTGTTATGTAAGTGAGCTTTCTAGTTGAGACTGATCAATGATACTATTCAGAGTATCTCATCCTTCTGACAGACCTTACTCCATGAGAAACTTAGAATAGACATATATATCTGTTAGAAAAGCTGAGGGAAATTAAATGTAAATAAGCCTGCCAAAACCTATAGAAACATTTAAGTTTATCCATGACAAAGAGAAGTAGCAGAGCTGGAGTGATTGATGAAAAGATGAAAGTTAAAAACTTTTATCTCATTGGACAATCCAGCATTGTGGGGGCTCCAGATTCAGTTGATCTGCTTGTATCTGTTTTCTCTTCACATTTTATCAACATGACAATGTTTTGCTACAAGAACACAGAATTTGGAATCAGCCTTGAGTCTTTTCTTTCTTCTTCTTCTTCTTCTTCTTCTTCTTCTTCTTCTTCTTCTTCTTCTTCTTCTTCTTCTTCTTCTTCTTCTTCTTCTTCTTCTTCTTCTTCCCCTTCCCCTTCCCCTTCCCCTTCCTCTTCTTCTTTTTTGTTTTTTTTTGCACCATCGTACCACAAAGAAACTGCTTCTGAGTAACCATGTATATAAATCCATCTACTACATACGAATCCTGTCCTTTCCTGTCATCTGCGTTACTCTTGCTCCCATTTTATACCAGCATTCCTCATTTGGACCTTTGCAGTGGGATTCTCTTGAGTTTTCTTGTTTCTAGTTTACTATTTCCCATATCCAGGCTATTATTTTTTCTTTTATTGAAAATAGCCTTTTCCCACCTAACACAATATATCCTAATCATGATTTTTCCTCCCTCTATTCCTCCCAGTTCCTCTCTACCTTCCCTCCCAAATACCTCCACCACCTTTTTGTCCATCATTAGGGAAAAAAAAACAGGCATCTAAGGGATAATACTGAAATATAATATAATAGTATAAAAAAAAACTGATACATCAGAATAGGACAAGATTAAAAAAAAAAAAAAAAACAGAAGAAAAGGTGTCCAAATAAAGTCACATGAAACAGATATAGATTGAGAGACCCATTTAATCACATACTCAGGAATCCCATAAAAACACTAAACTCAAAGTCATAATGTATCTGAAAAGGACCTGAAGGGGGAGGGGAAGGAGAGAGAGAGAGAGAGAGAGAGAGAGAGAGAGAGAGAGAGAGAGAGAGAGAAGATATATATAATTTAAAAAATGAAAAACCCTGGTACAGTATTATGAGACAGGGAACTTTCAGTGGTACCATTGAGTTCATTTTCTGTTGACCATCTGTGGCTGAGGATACAGTCAACCTTTAAGAGTAGTTTGTTTCTCCAGTGAGACTCCCTTGGAGAAAATTAAATTTTCATTTGCAAGTGGTTATCAATTGGAAATAGCTTCTGGATAAGGGATGGTGGCATGTGTCTACTTATGACAGTCTAAGACCCCATCTGATACAGACCTATGCAGACCCAATGCATGCTTCCTCAGTCTCTGTGACTTCATACTGTCATGGATCTTATTGATTTAGAGGGCCTTATTTTTTGGTGTCCTCCATCCCCTCTGACACTTCCACTTTTTCTGCCTCCTCTTCCAAGTTGCTTCCTGATCCCTGAGGAGAGGGATTTGATAGAGACAGCTTGTGTGTGGCTGAATATTCCATGGCCTCTCATTCTTTGCATAATATCTGGCTGTGGATCTCTGTTTTTATTCCCATCTGCTGCAGGAAGAAGCTTCTCTGATTATGGCTTAGCAAAGCACTGGTCTATAAGGATAGCAGAATGTCATCAGGGGTCTTTTCATTGTTACTATTTTTATTAAATTATCTATCATCTATCTATCTATCATCTATTTATTTTAGAACAGTAGTATTTGGTTGTATCCTAGGACCCTGAGCTATCTAGTCTCAGGTTCATGGTGACCTATGCAGTCCAGGGTATGGGTTCTATCTAGTGAGGTGGGCCTTAAGTCAAATCAGATATTGGTGGTTACTCCCACATACTTTGTGCCACCATTGTACTAGCATATATTGCAGACATTATACCATTGTAGATCAAAGTGTTTGTGGCAGGGTTGGTGTTTATGTTTCTCCACTGATAGCATGTGGAGAACCTTCCTGTACCAAAGATGCTAGAACATGTGAGTAAAGCCTCTATGTAGGCACTAGCTCAGCTTCTCCATGTTCAATAAATTATGAAGGTGTTGTCTTCAGTATGGGGCTTTGCTGTCAGTTTTTATAAAGCAACAACCTCTATATAGTCTTGACAATAGCATGGATTGTTTAGGGGGTTCCCATGGGACTTCTTTGGCAAACAATTCTATTAGATATATCACAATCCTGGTACTGGAAGTTTTGTTTTGTCCAGGTGGAGCTCTGTCTCCCCCATTATTTGGAAATTTCATTTAGATCCTTTTCATATGTTTACACATATTTTATGAAGCTTCTATTGCACTAGATTTTTATACTACCTTCAATGGCTCTTAATTTTAGCTGTCTTTCCCCACATTCTTTTCCTAGTTTCTCTCTTCCCTCTTCCCTCTACTTGGATCCCCAAATTCCACTTCCCCATTCATCCATAACTATCTAGTCTATTTACTTTTTTAGAGGTCTCTATCTATCCTGCTAGTCCTTTACCCTATACCTAACCTTTGGGGTTCTATAGATGATAACTTGGTTATAATTGACTTAAGAACTAATATTCACATATAAATGACATACCATATTTGTTTTGTTTGTTTGTTTGTTTTGTTCTGTTCTATTCTGTTTTTGGTCTGTAATATTCCAATGAGGATTCCTTTTATTTACTTTTTAATTTCATGATGCCATGAAATGCCATTTTTTCCCCAATGGCTGAGTAATATTCCATTGCATAAATGTACCACATTTTCTTCATCCATTCACCTGTTGAGGGTCATCTAGGTTGTTCCCAATTTCTGGCTATTGTGAATAGAGCAGCAATGAATAAGGTTGATCAAGTGTATCTGTGGTAGGATGAAGGGTCCTTAGCCCAAGAATGGTATATCTTAAGGTAGATTGATTCCAATCTTACTGATGAACTAGCATATTGATTTTCATAGTGAATGTACAAGCTTGCACACTCACCAGCAGTGGATGAATGCTCCCCTTAGTCCACATCCTTGCCAGCATGAGCTATCATTTGTTTAATTGATCTTAGCCATTATGACAGGTGGAAGATGAAATCTTAGAGTCATTTTTATCTCCCTAATAACTAAGGCTGTTGAACATTTCTTTAATTGTTTCTTAGCCATCGAGTTTTCTCTTTTGAAAATTCTCTGTTTAGTTATATTAAGAAACAAATTAAGAAAGTAAAATTTATTCTTCTATGTGCTTAAAATCCCACAAAGAATTCTCCATGATAGTAGCCAACATCCCTATAATGATAAACACAGACTGATGGTTAATTCCATTGCCCTATTATTTCTATTCTATGTATAGCCCCTCTCCTCTGGTTTGCAACTGCATCATTGCAAAATACTTAGTTTTGCTTCCACATTAATTTCTCCCCTATTTACTCTATTTGGAATACTCAGTGGATCTGGGATTGACCAGGGATGATTCTCAAAAGGCCAAGGAACTCAGTGCATGCTGTGCTAGCTCCCTAACCCTACAGTGTATGTTAACCAGCCTGGTATTTCCTCTGGTTTTGCCCTGTACCCTTTGTCTCTCATTCTTATCACCAGACAATGATACTCCGTTGGGGAAGATGTTAACCTCTAAACTCCAATTCTTTCTGTTTAACACTTGACCTAACTTCTAGACTGTATAGAGGGGGAACTTTTTCTTATTAGCATTTTCCCAGTGTCTAATAATTGACACAGTTTCTTATGAGTGTGACCTTCCTAATCTCTTCCTAGATGTTATCTTCACACAGCAGAGCAAGAAAAAAATAACAGATTGTTCAATATAGTTTAGATTACTTTAAGTTACAATATCAACTTTTTAATCTATGTCATTTATAACAATAAAATTTTATAGCCATATCTGCATCTAAAAGATGTCTAATATCATCAAATATCAATTTTGGTCCCCAGTTTCCACCCAGAGCTCAGAGGAATGGAGGTTGAACAGTCTTGGGAGACAATCCCCTGCTTGTGAGTTTAGGCATCCTGATAGGAAAAGCCACATGACACAGACAGGGCATCTGTTAACCTTTTCTCATTTGATGATATTCAAACCTTAAGATGGCCATGGGAGAATAGTTAGATGTCCTTTGGCAGCTGTTGTTCCTGCCTCATTGGCATTCAAAAAATTTTAAGTCAATAAAGCATTGTGCAGTCTGCCTCTAGGAGTCCTTATTTTTATTCTCCTTGTCTGTTTTTGGCTAAGTCTACGGCAGTGCTTCTTATAGTAGCATGTATTAAATCTCTAATAGCAATTTAGGTTTGTCTAGTTGCTTTGTGGGTGAGCTATTCCACTGTTGACAGGGAATGCCTAGCTCATGTGCTCTGTTGCTGGGGCATGAGCACAGCCCCTTAGGGCATTTCCTGTAGATAAGTGATTACCTTCTAAATCTCTTACTGATCTGCATTCATTAGTCCAATGCAGACCTTCACCACACCTTCTACAAACCCTTGGCGGTTGAGACCTTCTTTCTGGATTATCTTTAGCTCCAGGATGAATGCCTTGCCTACAATCTTTTTTCAAATGACTTTGTCTCTGACAGTTAAAACAATGGACATTTTAAAATCCACAAACTTTAGCCATTGCTTGTTGAGCTACATAAGCCAACTACATAAGGGCCAATACCAGCAGTAATTCTAATCCATTTATCTATTGGTGCTGATCATACTTTTAAGGATCTAATAACTGTTTTACATGCTCCATTTGAATTTTCAAACAAGGATTCAACTAATACCCGTCTTGCATTTGGATCTGATATTGCCCTGTTTAAAATGAGGATAATCTTGGCTAAAAAAAAGTTTTTCCTGAACCTTGCATAATCTTTGTAAATGTTGTTGTAGATTCAGTTGTAGATGTTTATGTGGATGTTGATTCACCAGCTGTATAGGGCAGAGGACAGTTTATTCTTTTGTTTAAGTAAATCACTAGTTCCTAGCCTGGAGCCTTTAAGCCCTAGAGCGTTTTGTCCTCTTTATAATCTATACTTAAGCCTTCAACTGGAAGGCCTCAGCCTTCCTACAATCTAGAACATTTAAACTGCTAGACCGCACCTGGAAGGCTTCACCCTTAGCCTTCTAAGACCTACTGCTGAGAGAGCAACTCTGACTAGATCTTCTGAACTCTGATTTTTCTGCTTCAACTAACTGCTCTGTAACTCACTCCAGCCTCAGCTTCTGTAACTCCTCTGTAACTCACTCTTCAACAAACTCTAACTGCTCCCTCAACTGACCCTTCTGAGTCTTCTATCTGATTTGCAACTCCTTTGTAACTCTCTTTAACTGAGCTGAGAGTCTACCTTTTCTCTTGAGAGTGGGGCATGTCCTTACTCTGCAAACTCTTCCTCTGATTAGTCACTGTCTGCATCTGACTCATCTCAGACTTCCTATGTGACACTGACTCCTTCTGAGTTCTGCTTCCTGTGTCTGCTTACCCTGTTTATTCTATGGATTAAAGGCGTGGACTACCACTGCCTTCTGAATATTGGTATTAAAGGTGCTTGCTACCAGTGCTTTCTGAATACTGAATTAAAAGTGTGTCTACATTCCATCCAGACCACACAAGCCTATGAATATAGCTCCTGGAAAGTAGACCATAGCTTTCATACAGGGCTATTCCTCTACACAAAATGACAATGACATAGTCCTGACAAAGGATACAGTCTGCTTAATTCTCACTTCTTCTACTTCATGAAAGGTGAGAAAGAGCTACAGTACTTTCAAAGAGCTAGCTCAGTAGCACTTGCCTTAACTATCCATGGTCCTGAGATCTATTCTTAGCAACAATACTAACAAAAATGTGTTAGATGCTTTCTTTGCATAATTATGAATTTAGGGTAGAGGTTAAAAGATAACCTTAATACATAGTTTAACAAAGGATCCAAGATTATTATTTTGCTCAGAAAAATACAAGAAGTATTTTAAGATGTCTCTTACCACAGAGGAAGTGGCAGTTTAGCCCTTGGTCTTTAAACTCCTGGGTAGAGGCATTCCCACTGCAAGATGAACTGGTTTATATGACCACCAAGGTTCTTGACATTTTTGACAGTCCTGACAGTTTCAAATTGAGCAGAATTAATTGGAATGGAGATGAAGCAGATGTTACAATGAGGATTCTGCTAAGAGCATAGATATAGGTATTGAGGAACATTCCCTTTGAATGAAAGAAAATAATACTAATTAAAGCTGATTTAAGCATATTATAATTCAGTAAATTAAACCAATTTCCCCATTAATTGTGAATAGAGATCTAATCCCTCAGTATCCTCTTGCTTTTCAAATGAAAGCAAACAGAAATTATTAGAGAAATATAATGAAAGTGGAGGGGATTATATTTAAAATGTCCTATAATGGGTAAGCTATAATAGAAAGATGGAAGCCTGCTATCAATGCACAGTCTGATATCAGATAGTTCCACACTATTTATTAACTTCAAATAAATCTGAAAAGAGCTTGAAATTATTCATTAACCTATCAGTGAGTAAATGGGTTAACAGATCCGTAGATTTCATATATCTTTGTGTTGATAGAGAAAGGCTTTGGGATGGAGACCAAGCTGCTGAGTCTAGTTTATCCCGTAAGCTTTAACTGTTCCTCATTGTTCTTAAACTTCATGAACCTCAAGTTCAATAGCATTAGACACATTGGTTAATTATACGAGTTAGTAGTGTATCTCTGCCTGCAAACCATCAACATTTATGTCTCAGAAGTTATCACATCAACTCAGACCTGTGCTACTCACCCTAACCTGCAAATACTTTATGCATATACTATGATGTATGGAAATTACTTCTAGCACAGAATAAATAGACTGATTTATGCTTAAAGTGTTTACAATTTTGATTGGAGAATAATGGGATGAGCAAATTAAGTGTAAAGAATTAAAATTTTCTTGTATTTTGAAAACATACAAAATAGATTTATCTTTCATTACTTTAACGTGTAATGGATGGATCTCCTATTGCACAGTATCATGAAGTAACACTAATACAGAGCAAAGGATTGGAAATGAATCCAATCTCATTCCCCTCTGAAACCTTACTTATCTTGTTAACTTTGTTAATTAAAAAATAGGTAATATCTACTCTTCTTACAACATCTGTTTTTCTTTTTTAATTTAACTTTGGTAGTTAAAATCTGAGTAATTAGGTAAACAAACTCTGAAAATGGTATAGTGTGCCTAAGAAAATTTTGAAGATGGTCACTTTCTGTAAGATAAACTGTAGACAGCAGATTCAAGAACTGACCTTTATTTCAGTTCAGAGCCATGTGTGTATTATTATTAATCAGAAATGGATAATAGTACCTAACTTTGATAAAGTTGAGATACAGGTGGAGAATATTTTAAAAATCTCATAGTTTTCACTTCTTAACCTTGTTCTAGTTTCATTAAAATAATCTTGGATTGTGTTAGAAGGAAACATACTCAAAATATTTAAATTTGTGTTTATCCCTTTAAATTTTTTTTACATTCAAATATTTGTTTTTACATCATCTTCTTATAGCACAATTTTAAAGTTATATTCTGTTTCTTTCCCTTAGTTTGTGTATTACTAATTTTATCTCTCTAATTTTTGTTTTGCTTTGTTTGAGATAGGTTCTCACTAGTCATTCCAGGCTGGTCTGGATCTTGCTGCGCAGTTTAGGTTAAAGCTGAATTTTTAAGCCTACAGCCTACTGAAGGCTGAGATTACAGTATATGCCATCATGCCAGTTCTTGCTACATGATCTTTCTATAGTGTTTATTAATTACTACATTTACCTTGATATCCCCCTGTTTCTGAAAGTTTTGACAATTTCCAGTTTTGCCACTATAAATTATTGAAAGAGATATCTTATCATATATGGGTTTCATTCTTTAGGAGTTTCCTTGTCTCAAATTTGTAGAAAAATGGTAAGTTGCTGAGCTGGGCTTAGCACAGTAAATGCCTAGGAAGAAAGGGGACTTGTTTGTTAAGAACAGTCTGCTGTTGAGCATCAAGTCTCTGCAGCTGAATTACACTCCTAGCAAAGCTCTTGAGATAGTTAATAGATGATCAAAATTCTTCTGACTTATCATTTTATTTAATTCACATAAAATTCTACAGACTTATAGGGAATTCTGAAATAAATACCCACTGTGGAAACAGAGAACTCAAGTTAATTAGCGTATTTATAACCTTATATACTTAGTATATAACCTTTCGTATTTAGTCTATATATATAAAACCTACTAAATCTATTAATTTTGCTCATACATACATGTGTTTAGGGCAGACTACTTGGGATTAGATAACCTATCAAGGAGTTCATTATGCTATTTACATACGTTTATTTAATATAATATTTATAAAGTATTACATTGTTTTACATAAATCCAGCAGAAGTAAGGAATCAAGAAAAAGCATAGGACTGTCATCTTATATAAATGTCTCTCTACTTTACTAAATGCTAGTTTTTCATTTTATGGACTGATTAATGGCCACGAGCCATGTGTATTTGGTTATTCAAGGTTTCTATGAACTGCTTTTGTTTCAATATTCAAATTCTATAATGAATTATTTTCTCCTACAGATTCATTTTGAGAAAACCCCAGTTTTTTTAACATAATAATTTCTCAGTCACCTTAAAGGTAATAAATTAAATTTTTATCTTATCCATTTCATTACATTTTTTGTCTCCTGAGTAGTCATTTTTTTCTCTCTATCTGCTCATGTTTTTCTGATGTTATTGGTTTTTTTCCAAATATTTGCTGATTCTTGTTTTCTGTTCAAACTTAGGAAAATAAATTGTTTTATATATGGCAGTTTGATGTTGGTACCTTGGATGGCTTATTTCTCTTGGCAACAGAAGTCTTTATAACCAAGAATTAGGAGCTTCTAAGTATGATGGCCATTCGGCATTTTGGTAATGCAATGTAGTAGATGCATGAGGTCCAACTGAGGCCCATTTCTCTGAGGGTGTACTACCTTGCCCTACCTATATTCACACAATGAAAAATTACTTTAAGTACCATTTGTTCAGTCATTCTTGCATTTCTACAAACAGTTTTTACTGAGACGACAAAGCAGGCTCACAAAGACAGAAAGTGTAGGTGAGGTTTCTCCCTTTCAAGGAGTACTAGTAGTGCCTGCATGTAACAAAATATAAGTATAAGGGCATTTTTAAGATTTAACATTATTAGTCATTTTCTACTTCATTGAGAAACGATGGCAACCTAATAATAGAAAGTTACCTTGAGTTTTTCTTTGGTCTGTACCCAGAAATTAGATCGAGATAGAATCAGCCTCTGTTTATAATATGTTTCAACCTCCCTCTCCCGAAAAAAAACCCCACTAGAGAACTGTTTAGGAGACTGATTTCATTGTTGGTATTGTTATTTTATTCTTTTCATTTTGTGATACATGATTGAACCCATCTCCTTGTACATGCTAAGCATATAGTCTATCCCATAGTTATATTTCTAGTCAAACTTTTACTTTTGAATTTGAGATATGGCCTCACTAAATTGCCTGGTCTGGACTTGAATGTGAGATCTTCCTGTCTGAGATTCTTGAATAGCTGAGATTACAGGCCTGTACCACCAGGCGAGGCTATGGTGGTATCTTAATAAAGGATTTATGAAAATACACTTTCTCTTGCTAATGCAGATCATACTCTTTAACAAAACATAGACATGTACTATGTTAAGAGATATTTCTTTGAAGGACCTAAGCTCACAAATGAAGGACCTAGCCTTGCGCCCCAAAGAGCCAATCAGATCGTGCCCCAAGAGCCAATCAGATCACGCCTTAAAGAGCCAATCAGAGATCGCGTCCCCTAGAGCACCAATTCCTGCATGCCAGAACTTGATCAACAGAATAACATCCAATCCATAACCGCTGGGTTAGAAACTCCCACCCCTTCCTGTAACCATGATAAAAAGCCCGCCTAATCAGAGCTGGTGGTTTTTCTGTCTGAATCCACTGCTGTGGATGTAGAAAGACCCTGTTCGAGATTGAATAAAAGCTACTTGCTTTTTGCATGCAGATTCTGCTCTCTGTTGGTCTTTGGGGACCTAAATTCTGGGCACAACATCCTTGGGGGCCTGTCTGGGGTTTCCAAGACCCCAGAGACCCCCCCCCTTGAGCCAGCACTGGTGAGTACTCACCTTCCTGCAAGGCAATTCCTACGCCCGTCCTGTCTTTCTCATGTGTCTGTGAGTGCCCATTTGGGTCTAGGCAGAGGCTATAAAACCCTGGGCTGTGGGAGGTGAAAGACATTCCTCCCGCCACTGGGAAGGGACTCCATGCCCCTAGTAGGTCTGAAGAGGCAAAGCGGTCGCTCCCACTGTTTGGTATACAGCTGTCATCTCACTTCTGGTTTTGCTTCTGAGGGAAAATAAGCCTGTTACTTGCCGGCTTGCCTGTGTCTCTTTTCTTGTGTCTCTGTGACCTTTGAGATATCTGTAAGAGTCAAAGAGCACAACATTGTCTCAGCCAGTTTCACCATCTACGACTGCCGCCGGACTGGACAAGTCTACCCCCCTACAGTCTATCCCAGCTGCCTGTCCACACAATGGCCCTGCTTCTGGTGTGCCCAGCAACACTCTTGGCATCTCCAACCAGTCTCTATGCTAGAGTTCTCCAAACCACATGAGCCCTGAGGACTACCACCAGATCCTGCCCTCTTCTCTGGCTCACGTGCCCATGGGTGACTTCTAGGACATCCTGGTGGCTAGTGCCACCTTCTTCCATGGTACTGCCCTCCAGCATGGCTTTGGGCTGGAAGAGACCTTCAAGGCTGTGTGGGTGAATAACTCTCTTGTGTGCTGCAACCAAGTGGTGTAGCATACTACCCAGAAGAGTCAGTTGTTTCCACTCAGCCTTCAGCTGAAGGGCTTGCCAGACTGATTTCTAGACAGTCCTGACCCCATGACAATTGTGGTCTACAATTGTGCTACGGGCAGCCCTGACTGTTCCCAGTGCCTGGACTGGGTCACCTCTGTATTTGGAATGATGGCTGTCACCTGAGAGAACACCTGAAGCCACTCCCTGGCACCTGCCCAGCCCCTGAAACCCAAGCGATTAAACCTCTGAGTGGCCTCTTAGATGGCGGGACCTTGCTAACCATCTGCGGTAGGAACCCGGGTCCCCGGCTAAGTGATGTGGCAAACACTGTGTAGATTGGCAGTGTGGCCTGTGAATCCCTGGCAAAAGGACAGAGACTCAATGTATACACTGACAGCCTTTTTGCCTTCGCCATGGCACACATTCATAGGGCCATTTAGAGACCATGGCCTTCTGACAGCAGAAGGAAAAACTATCAAAAATAAAAAAGAAATATTGTCACTTCTCAAGGTCCACAGAATAGCCTCCTGGACTCACCACACCCACGTAAAGACTGAGAATTTCTTCAGAATTTGAAAAGACTTCATACCAGAATGGACTGCCAGACACAGGATGTGGACAGTTCCTAAGGTTAAAACTCAAGTGGCGCAGGCAGCCCATGCCCATTGCCCTACCCCTTGCTCTAATTTTTCTCTTACCTGTAACAGAAGTTTTGGGGATTTCCCAAAGCTGTGGGACATTTCCCACAGCCCCTTGAACCTGACTTGGATGGTTGTTAATACCACCACTGGGGATATAATTAATGCCACCTTCTAGGTAGCACTCAAGGATCACTTGGTGGCCTGAGATACACTTTGACCTCCGGGAACTAGCAAAGAATTCCTGGGGCTTAGAAGGCCAAGGCCTCGAGACCCTTGCCTGTAAGGAGTTACAGGAAAGATATTATTATGTGTGTCCTGGGAGAGGGAGGGACCAAGCCAAAGATATGCCAATGTGGGGACGGATGGGGAAGACTATTATTGTAAATCCTGGGGCTGTGAGTTCACAGGAAAAAATTTACTGGGCACCTCCAACCAAAATTGATTTGATCCAGGTAAAGGAGACTGAAGGAACCACCTATATAAGAAAAATACGGGTAAACTTAACCTTTACCTCCCAGGGTAAACAATTCAAGCTATAGGAGATAGAACCGAACTGGGGCCTCAGGCTCTATCAGACTGGCCCTGACCCAGGCATCCTATTTACTGTTAAACTGATAGCTTCAACTGTTGGTCCACCGAAGGCAATCGGCTCTAATTCAGTTCTGTCTGGATCTCATTGTCTCCCACCAATGATGCTGGACTCAGTCTATCCCTGCTCCCAGAGTCAAGTTCTGACCCTTTATGGGACCTAATGACCCAGACTTACCATGTTCTCAATTCAACTCGCCTAGACTTAACTAGCTCCTGTTGGCTCTGCTATGAGGTTAAGCCCCCTTATTATGAAAGGGATTGCTGTGAGCTACAACTATACTCTAACAGAAAACTATTCTGATTGTCGATGACAACAGAGTAGCAATGTCAAATTAACTTTAAAATCTGTCTCAGGACAAGGATGGTGTACAGACACCATGCCCCTTACTCATCAACATCTTTGTAACACCACCCAAGCACACTCTAGTGGAACAGAAGAATTCCTGCTCCCTCACAATAACAGCTGGTGAGCCTGCTCATCGGGTTTAACCCCCTGTTCACACTAAGGTGCTTAATGATACTAATGACTTTTGTATAATGGTTCAGCTGGTTCCCCAGGTTATTTATCCTTCAAGTGAAGAAGTCTTAAGTCTAGTAGGACATCCTGGCCTTGAGTGGACCAGAAGAGAGACTGTCACCGTTATCACCCTAGCTGTCCTCCGAGGGCTAGGAGTAACCAGGGCAGGAATCTATGCCACAGCCCTGGTACTTCAACATAAGCAATATGGTCATCTCAGAGCTGCAATATACCTAGACATAAAAAGGCTAAAAAAACTCAACCTCTCATTTACAGGACATCCCTAGCAGAGGTGGTTCTTCAAAACAGGCAGGGCCTCGATTTACTTTTCTTACAAGGGAGGGATTATGCGCAGCCCTTGAAAAGAATGTTGTTTCTATGTAGATCATTCAGGTGTTGTCAGAGAATCCATGGCCAAAGTTAGAGAGAACGTGAGCTGAGCCAAGGCTGATTTGAATCATGGTTTAATAATTCACCCTGGCTGACAACACTGATATCCACGATACTGGGACTATTATTCTTCCTACTATTGGTTGTGACTATTGGCCCCTGCCTCCTAAACAAGCTCATGGCCTTTATCAGGAGCCAGGTAAATACAGTACAAATGATGGTCCTCTGGTCCCAATATCTACAACTAAATTCCCTAACTGGAGTCTTAGAAGACTATTAGGAGCAATATCAGGATGCCTTCCTTGCTCCATGATTGGAGAAAGTTACCAGAAGAGGGGGGGATGAAGGACCTAAACTTGCCCCCCAAAAAGCCAATCAGATTGTGCCCCAAAGAGCCAATCAGAGATCACAGACCCTAGCCATCAATTACATCCCCCAAGCTTGGGGTTTTCTGTCTGAACCCACTGCCGTTGGTAGATGCAGAGAGTCCCTGCTCCTGCTTAAATAAAGGCTACTTGCTTTTTGCATGTGGACTCGGGCTCTCTGGTGGTCTTTGGGGGCCTAAATTCTGGGCACAACATCTTGAGGTGAGGAGGGTGGAGTGAGGGAGGAAAATATTCTACAGGTACCATAATGAATTCCACACTGGCGATGAAGAGAATACTTTCTTCCTCTGAGATAGGAACATTTAGGAGGAATAATTTGATTAATTGTCACCCAAGTTGTTGAAATCAAAACCTGTTTGTCTATCTGATGACATGTTCAAGAACCACCTTTACCATCTTACAGAGTCTGATTTACAACTTCAAGGACTGAGCTCTTTACCCACATACAGATAGGTGACCTGGTCCTAACTCCAGAGATTCTGATTTTAGCTGGTTATGTAGAAAAAGGTGGGGCAATACTGCTATTTTCCAACGTTTAATAGAGCTCGGATTGCATCTGTGCTAGGACCACCACTTCCAGGAGTAAAACAAAAAGCAGGATTTACCCAGATTTTTATTACTAAAAGTTGTTTGGCTACCAGTGAAGGAGATGGATTGAGCAGAGTTGTATATGGAAAGCAAAGAGTCCAGCAAACAGGTTGGAATGCCAACAGACATGGACCAACTCAAGTCTGCATCCATAATTCCTAGTCACTAGCAATTCTGTATACAGAACATCACTAGATCTTCTGTGGTTGTTCCCCTAACCTTAGACAGACCACTTTGCTGCCCTGTTCTATTGATCACACATACACACATGATGTGCCCATATGCACCTCTCTATGTTGGTCCTGTATTTGATTTAAAGCCTTGTTTCCAGGAAATGCAGTGAGTTCTCTCTCCTACAGAGAACTGAGAGTCTTCCCAAAGCAGCCTGGTTGGATTCATGTACAGGCTCATTCATCTCAAGAGAATTTTGCTATTTCCAGGGCACATGCTCACCATTTGCCCTCCTCTTACAGTTCTTTGTTTCAGTATACAGTGCTAATGCATCTATAGATGAAATTGCTGTATGCTGTATGTCTCTGCAAAAGGATATCCTCACTTTTTGTTGCTTGCAGAAAAAGCAACACAGGCCCTATGAGATTTAGGATGGCTAGAGCTAACCTTGTGTTCTTTATGCTTTCCAAAAAGACTTTGGTCCTCCCACCAGTAGGTGGTGATCTTGTTTTTTCCTCATTTCATGTGTACTACCTTTCAACATGCAGTCATTCTACCAGCTCACATAATCCTTGGCTATTAGTTCTGCAACCATGGCAAACAAGAAATGTAGGAGGCTTAAAATTAAATCTACTCAGTTTGATCTTATATTAGTGGCATCAAGTCAACTAAGATTATCAGTAAGTTTCCGTTTTCTGATTTACCAAATTGGAAAAATATGTATAACTTTCATACTTGAAAGATTGTTATATATAGTAATTTAAACATATGAGTATACATATAAATGTTAGTACAAATAAATTGCATATATATTACACTGGTAGGATAGGGGATGCATTCAACAAACAAAATTGGCATTATTTTTGTTTTCATCATTGTGTATTTTTAGGTCAGCTGACAGAGCAAAGGTGTATGTAAATATTTTAGGCTTTGCAGTAGATAATGTAGCCTCAGATCATTTAATTTAGTCTACTAATAACATATAGTATAATATGTGCATAATAATATATAATATAATCATGTCTTACATATATCGACAGAGTAAAGCAAAGGAGGACAGAAGGTCAAGGATTAAGAACAGAGTCAAGGCAGATTATCCTGGAAATTCACTATTTTTATGTCATTGCTAGTATTACTCTTGTCTATTGCATTTGCTTCCTAGTTTATTTCTTATGTATTTGTAAAGAAAGGGAATAACCATATTCTAATGGGCCAGTCAAAAAAGACAAAAGAATCTTGCCATTATAACATAAAAAACTCATTTGAAATGTATGAGCCAAAATTAAGATTGAGGTTTAATTATTTTAAATTTAGTTAATTTGAAGGTTCTTTGAAATGTACTCCATAATGCAAGATTCTTGTAATTTGATTAAAGATTATCATAAGAAATATTTTTATAACAAAATGTGGTTATTTAATTAATCAGTTCCTATAGCAGATTAAACTAATTATGAAGAAACCTTAATTTTTGCTACGTAGTTGAGAACAGGGATAAACTAGCTGTTTATAGAACTTGAACAAAGTCCTCTCTTGTAAGTAGATTGAAAAGTGTCATTGAAAATAACATTTCCTAAAACAGATGATGTTTTAAACGATCTGCTTTGAAGTCTGGAACCCAAGATGGTCTCTTTCCAGTGTTTCTCATTTATGTTACTAGGTAATTGGTTTAATTGAACTACTCCTTCTTAATTCCTTCAGAAACTTTAGTTCTTTAAAAAATGGGGGCTGGGGGTGGGAATAGGACAGGGTGTCAAAGAGCATTCACTGGATCTAACAGGAGACTCAGTGTTTACAACTAAAAGGCTCAGCTGAACTGTGCTATCATTCACCGCAGATCAGTTCTGCCTACAAGAAGAGTGCGAGTGAGTGGCCTTTATAAAAAGGGTCAGGTGCAATGGGGAAAAGAATGCAAATGAAATGTTTGATCTCCCACTCCCAGAATTCTCACAGTCTTTTTCCTGACTTGCTATTTACTCTGAATGCTTGTGAGAACCAGTTCCAGAGTCTCAGTTAATGTCAAGATTAGTAAACTTTAGACTCTAGAATCCTGTACGAAAGCCAGATCCAGTAATAATAGCCGTGACTTTTTCTCACAGTACCTTACAGATAATTGATATTAGTTCCCAGAACCCATCTCCAAGAGTTTTTAGTGTACTAAATTAGGTTAACAGACTTGGACCTGGAATCTTAAAACTAATTTAAATCTCCTTCTGGCTTTATCATCATTTTCTCACCATCGTGTTCCTTTCTGGTTCAAACATCACTCTTCTCAAAGGAGAAATTGCAAGCTAGGGTTTAATAGTTTTTCTTTTCTCTTTGTCATTTGTTCATATCATGTAGTGGGCCCCAGGCAATGTTATTCTTATTCTGTCCTTGGTTACTTGGCTATCTCTTTTGTTCAGGAAATATCAGAGAAATTTCTTTCTATTTTCCTCAGCATCTTTGACAAACATCAGCCAAGTCAGTTTCTCTTATGTTCTTTATATTTTACATTTCTGGTTATTTCTTTAAGAATACAATTACAAAGACCAAGTTACCAGAGAATTGCCTATACAATCATCTTAATTTCCTTAGGTGCCTTTTATTATTTTTAATCTATATTCCAATACATTAGAATTAACTATGAACTAATATATGAATTCTTTTAACTTGCTTCTTATCATTCAAGTTGTATTTTCCAGTACGTAATTACTATGTACATGTGACTATTAAGTTCTTGAAATGGAATTAGTGCAAATTAAGATATAAGAGCATAAGATGTGTATTTATTAGATATTGAAGACATTGTATGCAAATGTTTCAAAATATCAATGATGTTTGATTCTGATAGCACATTTAAGAAATTGATATAGTGGTCTAAATGAAATGTATCATTACATATTATTTGACTTGACTCTTTTTGTTTTTATATCTCAAAGATCTATTGTTCTGAAAAAAATTACAGTTGTTCATGTTACATGTTGCTCACATGATGTTTTTATGGGAAACAATGATTATAACCACAGTGGTGTTTGGTTGTTTATGGGTATTTTGCCTGATTGTATGTCTCTCTACTACTATTGTGCCTGGTGCCTGCGGAGGTCAGAAGAGGTTATCAGATCCCTTGACAGTGGGTTTATAGATGGTTGTGTGTCTCCACGTAGGTTCTGAGAATGGAATACAGGTCCTCTGGAAGAGCAATCAGCACTCTTGAGCACTGAACCATTTCTCCAGCCTTGTATTCACACAATAATTTTAATATTTTAATTAAGTACATTTGTTTCTTGTTCCTGGTGAAACAAGTGGCCGCAAAGTTAATAACTTAAAACAAGGCAGATTTATTCTCTTTTGGTTTAGGAAATCAGAAGTCTGACATGTTCTGGATAAAGCATGTTTCTTTTAGAGACTCCTGCTCAAATTCTCAGAAGGTGTCTATTTTTCATGGCTGTGTCCCCTTTCTGTATCACCTCAAGCAACAGGAGACATCTGGAAGTTTCTCTGTCTTATTTCTGTTGATTCTGTTGTCACATTAGAACTCTGACTTTTTTGTATTCTTCTAATATACATCTTTGTGATTATACTGAACTCAGCCAGATAATTCAGGAGCTTCTCCTCATCTTAAAATTCTTCATTAAATCATGTCTACAGAATTCTTTGCTGTGCAGAGTAACGTTCACTGTGAGATTCTGGAACCAGGCATTGCCATTGGTGAATGGACTATTACAAGTTTCATATTACTTATATTAAATACTTTGATTTGAAATTTCCTTGTTGTTTATGATTTAAAGTTTAGTTATGATCAAATGTATTAATAACAACATAACTTTCATAGGAAGAGACAAAAAAGAAAAGCAAAAGTCAGAAGCAGCAGGACACAACAACTTCTCATTCATCAATGCTGTTGTTGATCTTAGTTTAGTCAATTCTGATTTTGGCCTTTCCCTGTGTGGTAAATGCCAATCTGTGGAGCATAGAGAAACACCCCAGACTTCCTCCTCATTGGGCTGCCACTGAAATATACACTAAGTGTTTAATGACTTGTGTGAGCTTTGCGGAGATGAGTTACTACTCTGAGCTGTTTTCTTGTGGTTTCTCTAGACTTAGTAGTGACGAGGATATGGATTGTGAAGAGCAGTAAACCAGGAGTGGTTTTTTCACACTATCATATAGCAAAAAGAGTTTTTAGTTACATGTAATTATTGATTTTAGTATTCTGTCAACAATGCTATATAAAATGAATCTTTGAACTCTGTTATGACCTTTTTATATAATACACATAAGCAAATAGTTTTAAAATGTACTGTTCCCATTTTTCCTTTGCTCAATTTCTATAAGCACAATTCAGAAATAAGGATCTAGGATGACTGCTTTAATATCAAGACACAGTCTCTAACACTCAGACTATTTAGTCTACAGAGCATAAACTTTGGGATGGACAGTTCAAATATTGAGCTTTGTTTGTATTGACTGGTCATATGGTTTTGCAATTCTATTTTGTGACATTATTTCATTGCTTGTTTCCAAGTCATTAGATACAATTTTATTCACATAAAGGCATAAGAGTGAACTAAACTCAAATTGAAAAGGTTTTAGGAAAATCTATCCCTTTGAAACATTGCTCATATTCTGCAATTTGTTGCAAATAATGAAGAAAAGTTTAACTAAGCAGTTGTATATTCAAAGACAGACAGAGATACAAAGGTAAGGGAATAGAGAAGTGGAGATCTGCTCATTAGCTGTTCTTTAAAGCCTTCTTTTACATACATTTCAGGAAAATGCGGAACTAAATATTTCAAAACAGATAGATATTGTTTATTAAATCATACATTGAATAAAAATTAGAATCTAGGGTAATGTTTACTTTTAATTAGCATAAAATTCTAGTCAGAAGAGAAACACTACTCATTCCTTGTCTGTGACAGACAACTTTGCTCCTGAGATATAACTTGAAGTTTATTTCAAGTTTAATACAGAAATTAATTCTTATAGAGCTTGCTGATAGGTCAAAATTCACAGCAATTTTGCTAATATTAGAAACATAAATATGTTAATATTTTGTGAACACTCTAATGGGTGGTATTCACTAGCATGATTTTCTAAGGTAGAACATGGTTTTCTGTAATTTTTATAATTTAACTTATTCCAGACTATGAAGTGATTTAGGTCTATCATGGTTTGATGGATTAAAAATATCAAGATTGACCTGAAGAGATTGTTCAGTGGATAAGGTGTTTTTGTGTACTCAGAACCCACATCAAAAAAAAAAAAAAAGGAGCCCAGCATGGTGATCATCTTGTAACCTGGGGCTCACTGTCTAGCATACACTACTTGGGAAATTCAGGGCCTGCAATGGACTCTGCTTTAAACTAAGGTAGATGGCATTCCTGAGGATTGACTCCGGAGATTGTCCTTTGACATCCTAATGTATGTTGACCCACATATGAACAGACACACACTTGTGCACATATACAATTACAGGCCATGGTCTGAGATTTAGTGTAAGTATTATTCTATTTCACAAATAGTATAGAAAAACAAACATTAAAAACAATGAATTACCCCACAAAGATATAACATTTAAATTAGTTATTACTAGCAAAATCTTTGAAGATAAATGTTATATGTTTTAAAGTAATGAGTTATTTTATCAGATGATATAGTATAAGTCATAAATTTTTAAAAAGAGCTTTTTCAAAGAGCAACAAAATCGATCCTTAATTAGTAGCACAGTGGCACCAATATTTGTAATACTTTAAAATTGTTCAAAATGATTATTAAACTTGTTTAGAAAGATCCAGAAAGATTTCCAACTTTTCCCAAATTCAAAGACCTTTAAAAGTGTTTCATTCAGGAAAGGAATGTTCACCCCAGAACACCGCTACATCCTGGGCTACAGGATGAGACCCTGCCTTAGAAAATAGCAACACATACAACACAGACACATGCACACACAGACACACAGACATACACATAAAACACATGCACAGACACACACACACACAGAGGCACACAGATATGCATACACACACACACACACACACACACACACACACACACACACACACACCTTGCTACCTTAAACAACCTTGATGAGGATCCATTACTCAATGTGGTGTTCTCATCCTGAAATACCGACGCTTCATTACTTCTTGGTTTGCATTAGCAGTCTTCAGTGGTGAAACTTAAAGATGCATCTGGTATATTTAGCACCCAAGCAGGTGTGTTCTCTCAGTGCATACCTGAAATATTCCGTATCAGTCAAGTGTTTTAAGTAGTCTTTTCTAATTAAGCAGGATTATGTGCTGTGTACAACTCCTCGCCAGTGGAAGGGCATTTCTTATAAGCAGCCACTTCTGCTGCAGTTGTCATGGTGCGCTGTTTTTTATCTTATACCTTTTAGAATTCCTGAATGCCATTCATTCAGATTCAAGTCTTGAGCTCTTGATAGGAGGGTACAACAGGGGAATTTTGCAGAATGACAGTGGGATGTTTCTCCTGTAGACTACCGGAGAAACCTGTTTTTTCGTGGAAATGCTATTTACCTTTCTTATAATGAATACACTATCCTAAAATGTTTGTCAGTAGTTAGAACTTAAGCTTCCTAACTTGATCATAAAAGATTGAGTATCTCTCAGGACTTGGGAGAGGGGAAAGAATAGGATCAAAATACATTGTATGAAAAAATTTTAAACTAAATGTCATTTTCACTTATTAACAAAAATCCCCACTATGATTCTTTCCATCATAACTTTTTCATATTAAAAAGAATAGCAAACCCTTGTTATCCATTTTTTTTAGTAACATCGTACTATTCATTTCTTCACATGATACATAACCAGTCAATGGTGATATGTTTATTTGGTACAGAAATGAAAGTTGGGCGTACCATCTTACTACAGATTTTCCCATGGCAGATATTTTAGCGGTATGGTCAAATTAGAGATACCACAAGCACTCAGGTTGTTCATTCCAGCCCTTTTGTACCCTGCTACAAGTCATCGTAATTCTTTGTTTTCCTCCTCTCCTACTTTCATATTCTGATGAGATTAGCAAATTCATCCAATATAGGAAATATTTTTTTCATAAAGCAATTGGCATCCTCGTTTGATCTATGAACTCATTCATTCAATTCATTCACTGATCATTTGCTTCACTGGGGGATACTACATCAAGTAAACGTCTGTCTTCTTTGTAGATACCAGAAGTTTGGTGCACATTCCTTGTTAGCCTTCTTCCTGTTACTCTGCAGTGTCCTACCACCTCTCCCTTCACTTGTTTTCTGTCACTGGGTACTTTAAATTGCTAGCCCAGATTGAACTCAAACACTGAAAATAAAAAGTAAGCCTTCTGTTCAGTTTCAATATCTAATATTTCTTTGGCATGGATGCCATACTATTGCTAAAATAGTTCTACTAGCTATTTACAACCAAGAATTCAATGGTCAAGGTCATAATTAGGATTTGTAGTGTCAGCCTTTTTAAAGTGACTGTTCTTGTGATGTTATTGGTGTTACTCCTAGCATGCAAAGGGGTTTGATATGCTGTTGCCTATCTTCAGATTCTATAAACATTGCATATCCTTCCCCTTCCCCGCCTGTTCTGATGATATTAATATGATATCATTGGTTCATCATCACAAAATGCTTTAGTCATTTCCAAGAAAATCTGTTGGGAAAGGTGGAAGGAGAGTGCTCCACAATGAACTCAAGCTTCTTTCTCCAGCACACCGTGAGATGATGGCATGCATGTCATACTGCTCATCATATCTACAAGACTAGCTTTTATAAATTGTTGCCTAATATTTAGTGTCCTTTCTTAAGGGAGGGGGACATATAAATTAATGCCCAGTGACTTAGAAATGAGATTTCTGTTCTTATTCTTCATATGGACAAACCTTCTGATTGAATACACATATATATTTGAAATGTTCTGGAAGAAATCATTTGTACTGTAGATTTGCTTAGACCCTGCTACTATTTATGAGATCAAAGCAAAATGAAAGAAAGATTTTAGTTGAGGGTCACACCCCCTCCATTTCAGCCACATTTCCTCCTCATTTAGGTAGTGAATTTTGCTTGTTATCTGGGAATTCTATTACTCATTATAGAAACAAACAACTCTGAATCCATTTCTACTTTCTAGAAATATAAAATAGTGTGATTTAAAAATCTCTCTATAAAGAGCATGTTATAAAATTCTGAGTTCTCACACTGTTTTTTATATCTTCATTGACTTATGCTTTAGGTCCATGTTTTTTTTTTTTCCTTCACTAAATGGTTTTCTTCCCTTTCACTCAAAATTATTAAGCTATTTTCCTCTGAAAGTTTTATCTTATTAAAATTAAAAATTCTTATAATGCTGCATGAGTTCACAGAAATCATTTAGTCTAAATATTTCATATTTATGAAATATTTCAGGTATAGAATTAATTTATATAAAAGTAGTTCAAGATTCAGCATGGGAAATAAAGCTCTATGGATTCAGGTGAAAGAACTCAGGATACCTACAAATCCATTAACCCAATCCTTCCCAGAGGTAATCTCAGCACTGAATTTTGCTTATTATCTTATGTAGATGATAAACTGGGGTTACATATGCATGTTCCCCAAATTAATAGATCCTACTATTTGTATATGCTTTCAAGATTCATTTTATTTTTATTTCTATGTGTACAAGTATCTGCACTTATGTATGTATGTACATTTGTATGTACACTACATGCATGATTGGTGCCCCTGGAGGGCATCAGATCCTTTGTAACTGGCATTACAGGTAGTTGTGAGCTGTCGTGTGGGTTGTAAAAATCAAACCCAGGTTCTCTGCAAGAGCAGCAAATGGTGTTAAACAAAGAGTCAGCTCTCCAGTACTATTATGTTAAAGAACTTTATGTATGCTTAGTAACATCCATTAAACATCTGTAGACAATAGCCAATATTTTTGTCTATATGATGTTTTTGAAATTTATTCATGATAGCTGGAGTATCTAAGCAGCTTTCATTTTTCTCTTTGATGTTTCTACTATTACAGCATGTTAATATATTGACTCAGAGGTAGACAGACTTTATATTTGTTGTTCTTTTCAGCAATCCTTCAATGACTGTTTCTAAGAATGGAAAGATGAGTTTTTAGGTTGTGAGAATCTTTTTTAGCTGCTTTCTGACCCGCTGAACTTTCACCCATTCTACTCTCTACTATGCAGTGCTACTAGATTTGTGACTTTAGCCAATTTCATGGCTGTGAAGTGTCATTTTATCATCTTGCTGTGACTTACTCTAATGATCAGGGAACTTTGTCCTTTTCAGATGCTTATTGGACGGTGTAATTTCACTTCAGTCAAGTGATACTTAGCCTCCAGAGTCTATTTTGACTTGCCATATTGTTTAAAATAGATTTGTGAGAAAGAAATAAGTACTTTCTGTTTGTTTGTTTTTGTTCCTTTGTCTTACCTTAAATATAAACTCAGTTATGATGAGAGGCTGAAATCTAATATTTTTTCATATGCATGAAGCAATGTCTGAATAGTTCACATGTCTTTATTGATTTCTAAAGCCACCTGGTATTTACCAAGTTTCCATAAATGAATGCAAAGATTTCTGGGATTTATTTTTTCTATTCTTCTTAACTAGTTTCTATGACTGATCCAAAACTACCTCAACTTTACTGGTGCCATTTTGTATTAAGACTTAATAGTTCACATTGAAACTTCATGAACTTTGTTCCTTGGGTTTTTATTTTCACTTTTTAAAAAATGTATTAGTTTGCTGGCCAGCCGGTGGTGGTGTGTGCATTTAATCCCATCACTTAGGAGGCAGAGGCAGGCAGATCTCTGTGAGTTCAAGGCCAACCTGGTCTACAGAGTGAGTTCCAGGACAGCTAGAATTACAACAGAGAAAGTCTGTCTTGAACCTCCCCCCAAAATGTATTTGCTTATTTAGTATACATTGGTGATTAATGTACATTGCATATATGTCTGTATGACAGTGTCAGATCCATTGATACTGGAGTTACAGACAGTTGTGAGCTGCCATGTGGGTGCTGGGAATTGAACCTGGGTCTCTTGGAAGAGTAGCCAGTGCTCCTAACTACCAAACTATCTCCCCAACTGTCTTATTTTTACTTTTTTTTGACAGTTTTTTATCTTTTGTTATTGCAAACATATTTCAGAATTAAATTTTCGGGTTCCATGAAAAAACTATAGTGATATTTTAATAATATTTATATGTGTATTATAGATTAATTTATGATATTGAAATCGAATCTTCCATCTAGGAACATGTCTATTTGTTGATTTATTTTGAATTTCAATAGATAAATTAACCATAGGCAAAAAGTTACTGCTCAAAGTTACATAGCCAATTAAGAGCAAAGTCAGTGGTAGAAGGGATGTCTCCTGACTCTTTAACAGTTCATACACTTAAAGGCTTAATTATTTAGTCAGTTAAGAAAAATTTTCCAGAATTTGCAGCTACAGAACCCATCAGCATGAAAGAGAATCCCACTTCTGTATTTTACTAGGCCCTTGATAACCAAAGTGTTCTCGGAGGGCTTGTTAAAATTGGAGAATTTCAGCCCCAAAGACCTAGAATCTTCATTTTAAAAAGATTGCTGGCTTATTGATATATACTGTTTGTGAGACTATGTGGAATACTGCTTAGCAAAAGAGGCCTGAGATTCACTGCATTGATCCTTTGCTTTGAAACCTGTCAGAACTCCTAGTGCTGTTGCTGAGGCCCCTGAACTCTAAAGTATCCAGTAAGCAACATGGAAGTCTGAGTCAAGGTGGTTAGGTGCTGCTTTTTCATTGCAGACTCAGATTTATACCTGCTTTTCTGCACAGACGTTGAAAATCCAAAATGAGGGTTGGAGAAATGGCTGCACAACTGAGAGTGTTTACTGCCTTTAAGAGAACCCAAGTTGTTTTAAGCACCCGTGCTGGATGGCTCACGACAGCCTGTTACTCTAGCTCTAAGAGGCCCAAAACTTTCTCCTGGACTCCAAGGGCACCTGCATACCCCTGTGGCATATGTAAAAGCACATGCACGTGCACACACACACACACACACACACACACACACATAAAATAATAAAAAAAATATCTAAAAACATTGCAAAATGAAAGCTGGAAAGATAGCTTAGTAGGTAAAGATGCTTGACACCAAGCCTGAAGACCTGATTTGGATGTGCAGGGTGCACGTGATAAAGAGAACAAACTCCTAAAAGTTGTACTCTGACTTCTACACACACGTTCCGGCATGTGTGCTTGCATGTACAGGTGGACACACACAGATAAGCAAATAAACAAATGTAACTGAAGAGTCTTTTAAAATCCAAAACGATACAATGGTATCTAAATAATTCATACCCCTTTATCATATTTAGGAACAAAAGAAACAAAATGTTCATGTTAAATGCTTTTCTGAAATAAAATGTATTTCAGGAAGACTAGGATTTCCTAGTCGGTGCTTCCGACTAGGTGCTTCCCCAGATTGGCATTTTAGCAACTAAATGCTAGCGGGGTGGGGGTGGGTTAATTGCCAAGGTGTCAGAAACACAGATCTTCAGTCTTTCCGTGTAAGGCAAAGGGCATACTATGTGTTTAGGCAGTTTTATCCTACTAGTATTAATCTGGGTTCACCTCCTTCCCCGTTGCTATAACAGCAAGTTATCCCCAGAAGCCAGAGGAGCGCGATGCTGGGGGTGGGGGGTGGTGGGGGGTATGATAGGAAGAGAGGATGGAGGAAAAAAGAAAGTGAAATCCCTGCAATATCGCCTCGAGCCACTAGGGGTACCTTTGTACCATTTTTCATTCCGCACGGATTTGGAGTAGAAACCTGTATTAGGGGAAAACCAGGGTCTTCGGCATTTTTTTTTTTTTTTTTTTTTTCTTGGAGCAGTGCACCCAGAATCCAAAAAGATTTAAAAAAAAAAAAAAAAAAAAAAAAAAAAGGAAAGGAAAGAAAGAAACCACAGCTCTTTGGTAACCCGGATAAGGCTACGGAATCGTTCTACTGGACACCAGCATTGGGAATTCATTTTTGAGGTCAATTTCCAATCGAGATAAATCTATTGGATTAGTAGGATTATCTGATCGCAGCTGAAAGAAGTACCGTTGTTTGATCGTTTGTATTTCTTGCCTGATGGTCGGAATTACATAGATGCGGCTTTGGTTCTCCAGGATTCTGGATCGTGGCAGCGTCTGGAGAGAAAAAAAGCATCAATCCACACGTTTAGGAAGTGTCCGTGGGTGAATAAAG
The DNA here is from genome assembly GCA_026225945.1 of Cricetomys ansorgei. Taxonomy (NCBI): domain Eukaryota; kingdom Metazoa; phylum Chordata; class Mammalia; order Rodentia; family Nesomyidae; genus Cricetomys; species Cricetomys ansorgei. The sequence goes on along the minus strand of JAMJFZ010001121.1, from coordinate 4,877,605 downwards.
AGGGAGGGGGAGGTGGAACTGGGGTTGCGGCTGCTTAAAGAAAAAAAAAAAAATGTAAAGGAAGCATCTTGAATTCTGAAACAAGAATTACCCAGTTCCAGAGGTTGAAAAGCAAACGTCTACAGACTGGTAAATACTTTGACCATTTTGGCTTGAATTTGACGGCGAAGTGTTGTTAAAACTGTCTCCTTGGATAATTGGAAGAGGACTGGGGGAAGATGAGGGGGCTCCCTCGGTGGATGTGTCTTGCTGAGGGTAAGTTTGTGGCTCTTTGCTTGGGAGAGGGTTGCGGGTCTGGGTACCACTGTGTGGAAGGGGATGCGGACGCGGCGCCGGAGAAATGGGGCGAGCAGGCTGGAAACCCACCTCCCGCATCTCCCAGGCATCGCGACCGCTATGGCAGCACCAGGCTTCCAAACCTGGGTTTTGTGGCGTCAGTGGCAGCCTCCTGCCTCTCAAGTTTGGCTTGGAAATTTAAAAAAAAAAAAAAAAATCTCTCAGCTAGGAGATCCCTCTTGGACCCAGTGATTTTTCTCCCAGTGATATTTTAAGGAGAGGAGGCAGTCAGTGCTTTAGAAAATCCTGCTTTGGGGCTGGGGGTGGGAGGGCGGCGGTTAGGAGGGGACTCGAGTCCACATTGTAGTGCCTGCCTAGGCCCAGTTTCCCAGGCTGTCTAAGCTTCCTGGGAATTTCGCTGGGGATGCAGTCAGCAGGACGGTGGCCTCATTCATAAGCTCCATGCTCCCTCCCTGTGTTTCTTCCTTCCCTTCCCCACCTTCCCCTTGTCTCAGTCGGACACTAAAGGGTTACAGTCATTCCATTTGATCCAGTAGAAAGAAGTAGGACTCTGCCACACAGGTTATCTTGTGATTGCCTTGTAGGACTTTGTATAATACAGTCCGACTTAACTTTCTTGAGTTAGAGGAGCCTCTTCCTTTTAGCCCAGGGCCCCCCGCTGCTCAGTGCACCAGGCAGCCAGCTGCATCTGTGATTCCAGCCTGCCTTGCCCTGCTCCTCGCTCCTGGCTTTTCTTTCCCAGTGAGCTGTGAGCACTTGTGTTTCTAGAGATTTTCTTGCAGCTCAATTTAGGTTAAAACAATTTTTTTGTTCAGTTAAAAAAAATTTTGTAGCTCTCAAAAAACAAACAAAATAGCAAAAAACAAACAAACAAAACAAAAACAAAATAAACTCCTTTGTGCTCTCAAAAGGAAATTGATTTCACTACCGGTGATTAAAATTAATCTCGTAAATGTGTGTATATTAATTGACTTAGGAAAGTAAAAGTTGCTTTGAAATCTGGAAGGGGACATTATTCTCACCCAAGTTTGTAGTCCACATAGCTCCAGCACAATTACATTTACATAATAATATAAAATGTATACTTATGAATTGTATAGAAGTGTCCATAGATGGCTTAAACTGATGAGACTCCTTCACATCCCTTCACACTTCAGTGTTTTTTAGTTGGCTCTTTTCTATTTAAGGCCAATTCATTGGCTTTTAAAGTATCAAACACTCAAACGTACTGAAATAAAATGAAGATAGGCAATTATCATGATATAAAATGCTGCATCTGGTATATTTTAGTCTCCCAAAGAAGGCATTAGATATTTTCCTGAGGTTTGCGTTGCTAGGCTGTGAAATGTGTGCAGATATCTTTATAGTTTTAAAGTTACTCTCCTTTAAGTCTGGACTCACCAGACAGATCACTCTTCCATACCATCTGAGCTCATGCCCTCCAGTACTTATTTGACAACCTTCAAATACTTCATGGACTCCAGGTATGAAAAGAGAAGTCTTACCAAACTTTCCTCCTGGCTTTGCCTGTGTGTTTTGAAACTGAATTCTGAAGCTACTGCATAAAATTTGTATTTTTAAGAGGCGACTGCCAAGTTGAAAACTTTTGTGTCAGGAATTTCAAGTAGAAACTTGGCTATTTCTCACTTCTGTGGGCTTTGATTAACCCTTCCTAATATAATAAATTCACAAGGAAGAGTCTCTACATGCACATTTCTTTCTCTGCAGTTATCGGAGAGGCTGGCTCTGCCTCTTTTCCATGCTTCTCTGTCACGTGATTTGTGTGCCTTGGAAAGAGAAGAATGGATGTTCTGTGTGTTGGTACATTCTAGCCACTGCTCCTAGCCACACAGTCCAGGAATATTTAACATCTGATTAAGTTAATACAAATAATATTAACAGATAATAGAAATAAATAAGGCCTGTTGAGTGATAAATGGGTTGATGTTTCTCTCTTTAGGCTAATCGAGAATACAATTATTGACATAAAAGTGATTAGAAAGTTGAAATATAAAATGGGGATCCTTTAAAAGATTGATTTGCATAGTCCGAAACCAATGAACTAGCGGTGACTGAGTGTCTCAAACTGCTGAGGGTGAGTAAGCTGAGTATACCTCTTCAGTAGCTGGGAAATATTTTTCTGTCAAGAGTAGCTGATATTTTCTAAGGCTTCATTATGTTCTCTTTGGGTGCAAAAGAAAAGAGTCAACCTTGACCTTCTCTTTGGTATCATCCACTTGGAAGGTTGATGGTGGCTCTATAGTAAATCCCTACACAAAGTTCTGATAAACCTTGTAGATAGTACGTCCATGTTGGAAGGCCAGTAGCAAAGGAAGTAGCCTGTGGAAAACCACACACTACACCCCAAAATTCACAGCTACAGCCAGTTAACAAACAAAAGCTTGACCTAGTTTGACCAAGAGAGTGGACCACTTAAAAACTTGGTGAGTCACCTGCACGGTTCACTTGGTAAGTTAACTACATTTTTTTTCCTATCTTGTCCAGCACACACGTTGTGATAATTATTCAGAGGAACACAGTGTCCTTGATTGGTTCCTTTTATTTTTTATCAGAGTAGCACGAAATGTGTAATCTGGACTAAAAGGTTAGAAGTTCACAATTAGTGCTGAAAACTGAAAACACTGCTTGTTCTTAATGTAAGTGGCATGACATAGCATTGAATTTCCCAAAGCTATTGGTGTGAGGTATTGATATTGTGTTTCCCTGGGACTTGCTATCATCTTTGTTTTCTAACTGCCCTAATATCCAGAAATTACTAAGACATTGGCTGCAGCTTCCATAATTTTGAGCTATTAGTCACATTCAGTATCATTTCCTATTTTTTAAAATGAAAGTCTACCTGCTCCTAAGAGGAAGCACAGTGAAAGAGGCAAAGTTTACTTGTCTGTGTTATTGAAATTTTGCCTATCTTATCTGGAGTATAAAACCTCTATTTCTTTTCTTTATTGAGACATGCAATAAAAAGCCTAGTTTTACATGAATTTGAAAGTTCAATTTTTAATCTTTAAAATTTGCAAAGCCCAGAAAAATAACAATGGGATTAATGAACACCTTCAACAAATCTAGATTATACTTTCATTACTTCTGAAAAGATAATTCCTAACATCTTGGGGTAGCCAGTCCTTATGACCCTGAGATACCAACATTCCCAACTATCTCCGGGAAGAATACTTTAATAGCAACACATTGTTTTAGGTATTCTTGGTCTGGTGGTAATGAAACCATGTTCACTAAGTTCAGTTATTACTATATTGCTATGAAAGAAAGTTGATTATCATTGGTATCTTCCATAAATAATCAAAGAAGAGAGAGAGGAAAAAAGAGAGAAAAAGTAAAGGAAAAGTAAAGAAAAATCCATGTTCCCTTTTGGTAGCATAACTGTTAAAAAAAAGAAAGAAAGAAAGAAAGAAAGAAAGAAAGAAAGAAAGAAAGAAAGAAAGAAAGAAAGAAAGAAAAAGAAAGAATGAAAAAGACTGCCAAATCAAAGCTTAACTGAAGTCAGAGAAAACTAGTAAATCACTCTAGGCATCTGAAATTATTAGACATTAAACTTTTGGGGGGTTTTATATGAATTCTTTTTATAGCAGTCAATATAATCTCTTCTGTGCCTATTTCCATTGCATGTAAGAGAGAAATTCTACTCAATGGAAGGGCACTTTACTGCTGCCATTACTGCAGAGTTTATAGATCAGGGATGTGTCAGCATGTGAGATTCAGCAGTAATGCCTCTTTTGTGTGAAACCTTATGGGCCTTGCAGGCACTCTCTCATCCTGACACTCATAAAACGTTCAAGTCTCCGTATTTATTATTTAATTTTCCTCCTATATATAGCCATGAAGCACTTCAATATATGGATGTGTATCCAAATATTACAGGCAAGTGTGAATGGGTATAATGAGTTTTAATAATACACATATTAGGAACTGTTAAAGGAGGTTTAATTAAGAAAAACAAACTAAGCATGAAATTTATTTTGGAACAAATGCGAGTTAAGTTAGTGCTAGAGATGTAAAATTAAAAAAAAAAACAACAACATAACACAGTGATACATCGTAGCAAATAGAGTTTCAGGCTGAGACTAGACCGCCCAAATGAAGTTGGTATGGTAGGACGTAGCTGTGAGTCCTGAAGCTTTTATGGAACTCGTACAATATATACTCTTTAAAAAAAAAATGTTTTTTACTTTATCTTGGTTCGTATGACAATATCAGTTAGTATTTCAACTATTCATCTGCCAAAAACATAATACTAATCATTTTTGTATGTATTGGCTTTTTGAAAAACTTATATACTATATTTTGATCATATTTGTTCCCCTTTCTAAACTCCTCCCAAATCAAGCACACCCAGGGCGGGCGAGTGTTGTTGGCCTACATAAACAGACTCCATGACTTTTGCTGTAGTTTTTTATTTGTTTTGTTTTGCTTTGGTACTATTTCCTTTCTGAAAGGCCATACAATGATTTTTTTCTTTCTGGACTATAGTTCTCTATTGATGACAATGCCAACAGGGAGACTCAGATTCATGCTTTCCCTTTCGGGGCGCTGGAGGTGATGCTTTCACGAGGAACTGAGTAGCTATCAATTTATTGTTCCCATAAACATTTATTTATGCATGGTTTAAAAATAAATAGGTTCATTATTTGTTTGCTTAGTTATATTTTATCTATCTATCTACATTTATTTGGTGTTGATTGTAGGTGTTTGTGCAGGGATAAAAAGTTTAGGGGATATAGAATATTGAACAACTATTAAATATAGATTTCTTACATTTGCCCTTATCTAAAGAACAGAGACACTCTAGAAGTGAAGCAGTCAGTCAGTTTTCCTAATTAGTTACTTTTGAAAACACTCAAATGCTACAATGATTTCTCCTTCATATAGATATCCATCATCAATTATAGCTAACACTAGCAATCCCATTTTGTTTTTATTTTTGGTTTTTTGACACAGTTAATGTATTTTTAGGTGTTCAGAAAAAATATTAAACATACAGCTTAAAGGTAAACTGATTTTTTAAAACAAAATCATGGTTAATTATTTCACACCGTCCTATGGAACATTCACTATGCTTGCAAATTCAACAAGGTCATGTCTTGAATCAGGGAATATCAACTTAATACAAGGCAAGTTGTGATTACCAGTCGTCTAAGATTTCCCCCTAGGAAGCCAACCATCTGCAGAGAGCACTGAGAGTAAACAATGTTTCCTGCTTATAACACTGACCAACAACAGCTTGTCATGCTTTCTGCACCTGAAAGCAATACTTAAGCCACTCAATAGTTAACCTAAAAGACATGCAGGTTCACTTCAGCAGCCATTATGTTTCAAGTCAGTGCATCTGTCATTTTTGATTTAAATCTGTATTACATGGCTGTCCAAAACTTTACACACAAGTGACAATGTTATCTCTCCTTTTTCTTATGGGTAAAAACATCGCCAGTTTCATGACTTCTTCAATTGTGCCAAGTGTTCTCATGCACATGTTCTAAGGATGCCAAAGTTCTCTGCGATTTAGAGCTGTAGTCTTTAATAATAATATCCCAGGCTGAAACTACTTTACATATTCAAGTGACCCCATAATATCAGCATCTACAACCTTCAGGATGGCAAGGGCTTGGGCTTCCCCCAGCATATAGCACTGTCAACCTGTCAACTAACTATAGTTTTTCTCTTTAAAAAAAAAACAAAACAACAACTTAAAGCTTTTAAAATAATTTCATGCATATATGAGTATGATATATTGTGAATTTCATTCACAATATTTTATAAGTTTTATAAGCTTATTTTATAAGTTGCTTGTCATCTCTTTCCTCTGTTAGAGGCCAAGACCACCCGAAGTGGCCAATTAAGAGCACTGGATTTAGGCCTGGTGGTGGTACACATCTTTAATCCCAGCATTTGGGAGGCAGAGGCAGGCATATCCCTGTGAGTTCAAGGCCAGTCTGGTCTACAAAATGAGTTCCATGATAGCCAGAGTTAAAACAGAAAAAAATCCTGTCTCAAAAAAACCAAGAGCACTGGATTTAGCCCATTATACAGTTAACATTATCCTAGCTGCCATGGATTCCCATTGACAAGCCATTTCACTCACTAGTTGGCCCCATTTTGCTTTTCACCAGAGTTACTTTATTGGTGATTTATAAAAATATTTTTTAAGTTTTGTTTTAGAGCAGGCCATGGAGTTCTTTGGTTAACATTTGGAATGATACATTATTTCTAATTAAGAGTAATGAAGAGGTACTCTTTTAAAAGTTATTGATTCTGCTATTTTGACAATGTCATACATGAACATTAAATATTCTGGATACTCTCTCCAGTCCTGCATTCTCTTATCTCCCTCTAATCTCTATCAATAACTCTCATTCCTACCAGTTTCTTTTCCAGGCTTATTACTTTTGGTTTTGTTTTATGGGCCATTTAGTTTAAACAGGGCCATCTGTTTGACCATTGGCTTGCAAGCGTCCATTGGAGCCTGGTTGGCTCATGGGTGTACACTACTGGAGTCTATTATTTCCTTCCCAATGAATTGATCAGTACAGCCCATGCTTCAGCAGTGAGGGATAGTACTCCTACTCAACTGATACTTTTCACTTTTTTTTAAAACCATAAAATCAGTTGTTACATGAAGTTACAGAAAATTTAAAGCAATGTACTATACTCCTCAAATAAAAATGGAATATTTAAAAATCCTAAATCTTAATAAAAAGTAAATAATACATAAAAGTTTTAGTGATAATCACATCTAGCTTTTTTATTTTAAGAATTATTTAAGAATTACTAATATAATAGAATTATTTCCAGTCTTAGAATTTATTGAAAGGTACATTACTATTCTTTATGCCTATGTGTATATTAAATTGTTATTTATATTTGATTTATTAACGTGTTATGCAAATGGCCCATGAACAGAGTGTTGTTTTGAATCTTGTAGTTGTGAGGAGTTCAGATGGCATTGTGGTATAAAAGAAAACATGTCTGTAAATGAAAAAGATTCCTAGTGGAATGTTTTTGTCACTTGAACCACTGTTTGAGCTCAGGGTGAGGTCGGGAGTTGCAGGAAGCCATTGTTGGTGTTCAGTGTCTTGGATAAAAGAAGTTGGTGGTCTCAGTCCTGCTCCATAGACAGTTGCTCCTTAAACAATAGTCACTATAGTGTTTGCCAACTCCAGCAGAAGATGGGGACTGAATGGGCACAGAAGCTTAACTACACTGTCTCTGCTGATCATCCTCTGAGGGTCAAGATTGACACAACTGGCACAGAACCATACCAGCAACTCAGCGTCACAGCTCCTCTGCCAAAGGGGTGGTCATTCTCTAGCAACAAGGGATTTTTTTTTTTTATTAAGGAATGTTAATTAAACAAGGCACCAGGAAGGGTGATTTCCCATTCTTCCCAGGCACTGGCCACTCACTAGAAACAAAAATCAGCTTAAATAGAGAATGGGAAATGCCACACTGCTTTGGTTGTGCTAGGCTTCTCTATAAGGTACTGGCAAGCATAATTAAGCTGCTTCTGCAAGCAATGACATTTGACCTATGGATGGCCCATTCAGACAAGAGCATCAATTTAATATCAGGGGAAGCAATCAGCTCTACCTGCCTGTCTCCTCTGTGATCCTGAGTGGTTATTCATTTTCTCCTGGGAGATCATAGGGTCACCCATTGGTTTGAAAAACATGTCCTGCAGTATTTTACATATGCATCAAATCTGTTGCTCCAGACTTTTTAAGGATCTTCTGTCTCATCTGTGCTTCACCCCATTCACCTTCCTGTTCATTTCAAAGTCAGAATCCCTAAATAGGCTGTAGATTTCAAAAGGAATATGTGAGATGGTATCTCACAGTATGCTCAAAATAAGTAGAAAGTAAAACTTGTTTTACACAGTTAATGATAAGTGCCTTCCTTTATACCGCCCCCCCCCCCAGGAAGGGTGATGAATGCTCACCAGCATCAGCCAATAGAATAAAAGACTTTATTGCAGAAGTGTCCAGCTGTATAATAAAGAAAAAATAAATGTTCCTTCCATTTCCTTCCCTTCATGTTGTCAGAAATGCTGCCATGGCTCTCTCAAATCTTCATCCTGCTGAACAGTAATTCCTCATCTCCACAGAAGTCTATGTGCTCCTCCGCTGAATACGAAGGCAGTTTCATGGAACTTTAACATAATTCTGTCTAGTCTGTTTTGTCCTATCTTTCTTGAAGATCTGTAAACTAAAGCCTCTCAGGAGATCAGGTATCCCAAACCTGTACACAAAAGGAGGGTAAGGTTAAATGCTGGAAAACGATAGAATGAGTCAAAGGGTACTTCATACAAGAAATACTGTCTAAAGTCCTACGGGACCATGCCTGGTTATTAAAAATCACGGCTGCAAAATATGTGGCCTCTCTTCTCAAAAAATGAGGCTAGTCTTATCATCATACTGTTTTTGTGATTACAATTTTTCTTATTTTACTCAACGTAAGAATTTTTAAGTTATTTCTTTTGAAATCATAATACAATTACATCATTTACCCCTTCTCTTTTGTCCTTCCAAACCCTCTCATACACCCCTCCTTACTCTTTCAAATTCATGACCTCTTTTTTATTACTTGTTGTTACATACATATATGTATATATACATTCATATGTATATGTATATATATGCATGTGTATATATGTGTATATATATGTATGTGGGTATATATGTATGTATATGTATGTATATATATGTATGTGGGTATATATGTATATATATGGAGGGGGGAGAGAATACTTTAACCCTTAAAACTGCCTACATATTCTTAGTTTGTTAACTCCCTTAGCCTTTGCAGTCTGAAGCACAACCTTTTATTACCCCTCGGGTCCCTTTGGGAAGCCTCCATCGCCACTGTGTTTGCAGGTCCAATTGCATCTGTCTGACAATTTCTACCCCTTGACCTTAAACTGCCATTTCTGCGTCATCCTTCAAAATTTAGGTCTTTCCTCCTAATCCAGACCCTAAACTCTCTCCTGGTCATTGGTGAGTAAATAGTAATCTAGTAGCTGAGGTACACAGTGGTTTGTCTTTCCCATTACACACCAGCCTCCACGAGAAGCATGGTGTTCCTGAGTTCCTGGGCTTCTGCACCTGGTGTCTACTAAATGTAAAGCTGGAGAAACTGAGAAGACCGATCTCTGTGATGAAAAATACAATAGTATCAGCTCCAGGAAGATGATAAATACTTGGAGAGTTGAAGAGAAGGGGTTCCTTTTATAGCTGGAAAGATCAAGAAAAGGAGAACTGACCTGCCAGCCAGAACTTCAGGGCTGCTAGTCAGGGCTCCTCCAGGCAAACACTGATAGGGAGTGAATTCTCCAGGGAGGATCTTAGTGGACTAGCTGGACCCAAGCCCCTGGGCATTCCTCCCACTGTGAGCCGCTGCCTTCACATTGTTTATTCGGAGGTGTTTTGCTACCTGGTATGAACTCTGTTGTGTACTTAGGCAGAATTTGTTGTCAGTCTTTAAGATACCTTGACGGTTGTTTCTCAGGATATTATCAATTTTTGCTTTGCCTTTTCTCAGCATCCAATTTTCCCCACTGTTTTCTTATGTCACTGGAGAGGGACATTTAGAGTGGAGATAGCCAAGGGGGAAAGGGAACAAATAGAACCACTTAAGCTTTTCTGCTGAGAAAGGGCAAGGGAATATAATTCCACAAAATTAGTGAGGCCTGCAAGACTTCCTTCCTCTTGGAAAGAAGCTCTGAGTGAAACTAAGAGGAAAGTTTTACTGTCAGTCTATTAACCTTTCCACCTTATCTCCTTCTGAGGCTTCATGTTCATTGCTTCCATAAACTATGCTCTTGTCTTATTGAAGAATGTTCCAGGGGCTTTGCATTTCTGACTTGGATTTAACTACATGTTACAAAGGGATGGTAGCAATCTCTACTCCATGGTATACAGGGCAATCAAATGAGATTGCAGATTGAGTTCCATGCTTGATGGCAGTTATGGAAAAGGTACTTGTTCCAACATCAGTGCCCCCCACCAAGGTCCTTGAGTAGAACAGACTGTCCTAAGATTCACTTTGTACTCAAGAGTGGGTTTGAACTCTTGAACCTTGTACTTCTATCTCCTAAATCTTGGATTATAACAGTGCACCTCCCCATCCCAAGTCAGTTCAAAATCTACATCTTCATATGGCCACAACATTGGACCAGAATCCCTTGAACTTGTACATAGTGAATATCTTGACCTTTGGTATTCACTTCTCAGAGTACAGCTTTTTTAAACTCTGGATTCTAATGCACTCTTTATTTTTCTCCTTAAACCCCGCTGGTACCATCTTGCTCCATACCCTGGTGCAGGTAAACTTGGCAGCAGAATAACCCTTTCCTGTTGGTCCTTAAAATTCTAGAATTCTTCATTTCCTTGGATGCAGCCCTTACTTTACCACCACCTCTCTGCCTTTAGCTATAGATTGCTTCTGGATAAGGTTTTGGTACCACACTGCTTGTAGCCGCTCAAGATTATGCCTATTAATTAACCTCAGCATGCTTATCCCCATCTTTTCTATTTCCCTCCTGGTGGTGTCTCATGTGCTCTACACTTCTCAAATACTCGGCCGCAGTGAGCATATGGCTGCACTGAATTGGTCTCACTGGGGTGCACAGCTGAGAATCCTGTATCAAACCCATTCAGACATATGTTTTGAGTTGGGCAGTCCTGTGACCATACCTTCAATCTGATTTTTATTGTAGTTTTTGCCTTGCATGTAATATCTATCTTGCCAATTAAAGCCTCATTTTTACTCATCTCAACTAAGGATACTTAATTTATAAGTCTGTTGTGAGGACTAAATGGCGTGGGTACATAAATGTTTTGAGCAGGGTTCAGAAGGTTCTTGGTGATTTACCATATCCATGGAAAGTAGTATTGGTTTAATAGAATTCTGGATGAATGGATGAACCCAGCTGATAGTTCAAACTTAATATTAGAGGGAACTTGCTTCTCTTATCCTCCAGCCCATCCATTCAAGGCTGTGGTTCTCATACCTTTGTGATGATGCAATTTAATTTTTGAGAAACAAATTCTCAAAATCATATATATATATATATATATATATATATATCTTCCCACAAATGTGTATTTCATAAGACTGAAAATACACACAACAACTGGATTTAACAAGATAAGAAAGAGAAACAGCATTTTTTTTTAAGGCTCACAAATTCATGATGGCACCAATCATCAATATTTTAAGACACAAGAATTCTTAGGGCAGTGCATAGCATAGATCCCTTAAAAAGTTATATAACTGGTGTTTTCAATTTTTTTCTGATTTGTTATTGTGTCTAACTAGTTACTTGTTGGTTTTAATCTTGTTATGTAGCTGGAAAAGAACTTGTAGTAACCTTGCTATTATTATTTCCTCAAATCTATATTTATCTTTTATTTTTTTGAGACAGGGTTTCTCTGTTGTAACTCTGACTGGCCTTGAACTCTCAGAGATGTGCCTGCCTCTGCCACCCAAATACTGGGATTAAAGGTGTGTGCCACCACCACCCGGCTTCTATATTTATCTTGTGTGACAAACTGGCCCTGCAGTCTGTTTGGCAAAGGCTACTTTAACTATAACTTGATAAAAGATGAGTAACTTTGTTTATTTAATTATATAAGTTCCAACACATTAGCACACACTGACAATGAACAATAAGTGCAAAGTGATTCTGCTGGTAAAAAATAGCACGTCTACCTTCCAAAGGACGACTCTAGGTTTTGTGTTGCCCTGATGTTATGGAGATGCTGGTCTTAAATCAAATATGCATATCAGTAAAGCTTGCCTTCATTTTCTTCTAGTCTTCTGTTTCAAAAGCATCCATTTCCCCTTTTGTGTGCAATTGTCTTGAGGTGGAAAATGGACACCTTACTTTGGACATCCCTGCTTCACGAGCCTGCCGGTTGAATTTTCTGTGAGAAAATTGGATAATATTCCTCCCCTGATAGGGATTATCCTGGCTTTTCATCACTTGTTGATGAAATCGAAATAAAATCTAAACAGTTTAGCTTCTTAATGAAGGGCTCGCATGATTTAGCTCCAGTTTGCCTTGCCAACCACATCCAACATTCATCCTCTGAGTGCTGCCCAAACTACAGTGTGGACTCCTTATAGGAGAAATACTTCCCTGCTATGTCCCATGTCAGGTTTTGATGTGTTAGGGATGGGGGATCAATATTTTGAGAGAGAAGATTATCTGCATGAAGTTTATTGGAACATCCCATGAGCACACTGACAAAAGGAAGCAAGGGAATCCCAATGAATTCCTCCTTCTATCAATTCCTATATGGAGCATTGGGGCTAGAGTGATCTCTCAGAATTATAGGTTGACCTTCCTGAGGGTCTGAGCTGTTCCAATGGAGCACAAGCCCCACAGCATCCATGAATTATTATAAACTTCCCTGGAGTATGTTCTCTAACTTGGATCTTTTCATATTTATTCTTGAAGGCTCCTTCTCAGGCCCCTGGAATCCTGAGCTCCCATAATCCACTGGCTAGAGGTAGATCTGTTTCTTCATGTCAAACAATATTTTTTGGTTGTTAATGGCTTTTTGTTATTGTTTTGTTTTGTTTTTTGTGACAGGGTTTCTCTATTGTAACCCTGGCTATCTTGGAACTCACTCTGTAGACCAGGCTGGCCTCAAACTCATAGAGATTTGCCTGCCTCTGCCTCTCAAGTGCTGTGATTAAAGGCATGTGCCACCACCATCAGGTATCCAAACAACTTCTAGACCATAACATTAGTCCTGTTTTTGATTATTTATAATAGGAATTGGTCATCTGATAGTCACTTTAAGTATTTGGTTGATGAAAGAACTCAGCTGTGCTCACTGAATACAGAAAGCAAGAGAAGAAGATGCATTATGTAGATGGACATGCTAGAGGTTCAGTGTTCTTCCACTGCAGACTCATACTCGTTATTTCTGTGTCTTGGCCACTACCAGTGGAACACATGAAGCCAAAATCTGCTGGTGCTGGGCCTCATTCTTAGTGAACTGGCTGCACAAGTCACCTCCTGCCATGTAACCAGGTGTATCATTGACTGGAACATTTACTATTAATTAAATTATTACTTAAATGGTCATTTATTATCCTTATTTACTATTGTTAAGTATGACTGACAGATTATTGTGATCCCACGCATAGATAAAAATCAACATTTATATTTGGTTATTATAATTGTCTCTCATTAATTTTGATCTCTGTGCCTATATGTTTGATTTTTCAATAAGATTTCAATAAGCTCAGTTGTGCATTCTTTATTTTGCCGATGGACAGAGAAGCAGAGGCAGTAGTGACCGTAGTCACTACCATAGTCACATAGTCACATAGGGCAGAGCAAGGAGCTCTGCTATGAGACCAGTTGGAAGGAGTTTCTGTTGGCTACTCTGATACTTTTTGGACTGGCCTTAGGCATTTAACACTTGTGAAACTTGTTTTTGTTTTTGTTGTTGTTGTGTTGATAGAATCAACTAGAATGAGTCATTTCAAGAGTTCAAGACTATAATCACAAATTCATGTGACATACATGTATAATATACATGTGAGTCTCTCCTTCTCTCTCTCTCTCTCTCTCTCTCTCTCTCTCTGTATATATATATATATGTGTGTGTGTGTGTGTGTGTGTGTGTGTGTGTGTGTGTGTGTGTAGGAGCAATGTGTTTGTCTGTGCTCACTCAGTAAGTGGTAATGATGACTTTGTAGATGCATAATTGCACTGAAAACTAAGAGCTCTCCTTTGTATGACATACTCTTGGCATTAGTGTCTTCATTAGGCACTACAAGGCTCTAGTGGTGTCTAGAGTCTAGACAATCCAGATCAACTGAGATTTACCTATACACAAAAGAATTTTATGTAGATCTCAGGATAGGTGTAAATATGCTAAACATATATTCATATGAAATCCTTGGAAATTCAATAGAGAAAACCTAAGCTGCATAATAAAACAAATAAAAGCAAACACTTTTAAAAAGAAAGGTAGAGAACAAATAGGTACTAATATTTTAAAAGGCAGGATTCCATGTAATGTTAGAGGTTGGTTCATGCTGGGTTGTTTTCCCCCATCTGTCATGCAGTCATTGAGTACATATCAAAAATGTTTACATTTATTATTTATTGTTTGCATGTGGTGGTCACAGAATGACTGATAGAAGTCAGTTAAATTCTATTGTGTGATTCCCTGAGATCAAACTTAGATTATAAAGCAGAGCAGCCAGAGCTTTTACCACTGAACCATCTCTACCCATATATACCATGTTTTCTTTAATGTGATTTACTTTACCATATTGCAGACTACTTTGGAGCAATCAGCAGATTTTTCTTAAAATTCTCTGTAACATTTAGCACTTGGTTTGCACATGAGTGAATGAAATATTGTATGAATGATATTTTCTGGTGTGTCAAATAATTTTAGTTTGTTTTTAACTTGGGTTGACAAGGAATATTCTGGTGGAGAAACTAGCTCTTTTAGTGGAAAACTGAAAACTACATGATATATTGCCATTTAGGATGCTTTATTGAGTACTCTTTGTGATTTTTATCTTGTCTTATTGAGACCATACATACTTCAACTTAGGGGAAGAATAATAGAAGACTTGATGAGCAAGGAGTTCCTAGCAGTAAATAGCAGAAACTTAGTCTTTCTTCGGCTGACATACTAATCTGCTTCCAATACGTGACTTTCTGGTCTAAGTTTTATGTGTATATTCAGTGTATTTGATAATTTGCTGTATCAGGACATTTTAATACAAGTAGATATTTTACATTGATCATACTCTCCTAGATATTTTATTAAACTATATTGCTCCACTTACTTAAAACTGTTCACAACACAAAGAAAATGTAGAGTATTTATAATAAAGACATTTTTTCATGTGTAGATTAGCCAATACTCTTAGATACTGAGAATCTGTCAAATTTGCTGCAATTAATTGTTGGCCTTTTAGAGCCTCACCACAGTTTATTCATCTTAGGTTTCAATTAATTAATTGCTAGAATTAATTCCATTCATTTTTCCCATTATTCAGTGTTGACAACTTACCTGTTACTTCATATTTAGGCATTTGTTTATAACAAATAGTATTGTTTTGTATTTTTAACTTTTTCAACAACTTTTTACTTTTCCCATTCATTTGAAAATTACTTTTTAAACTGTAAGATCTGTTTACACTGATATTTTAGATTTTTTACTTTTTTGGCTATATAGAATTTCAATTTCTAATTATTTTATGATTCGTTTATATTTTTGATTATGATTATGAATGTTTGGTCTGTCATTAATTTGAATGGTTTCTTATTGTTGTTGATAAGTGCATTAGTTACTTTCTCTTGCTGTGATAAAATATTATGACCAAAAGCAAGTAATGAGAGAGGAGTTTATTCAGGGCTTATGGTTTTAGAGGGTGAGTCCATAATGGCAGGGAAATCACAGCACTGGGCAGACCAAACAGGAAGCTGAATTATCAGATCTTCAATAGTAAAAATGAAACAGAGAGCTTGAACTAAGTGTGGGGTGAGGCCATAAACTCCCACAGCCTACCCCTCTTTAGTGCATCCTCCAAGAAGGCATAACATTCACGAGATAGCACCATCAACCAAGTATTAAAAAACAAGAGCTGTGAAGGACATTTCTTATTCAGTCCACCACAATAAGAAATCATGTCCTTACACACATCTTTATTTCAACATGATTG
The DNA here is from genome assembly GCA_026225945.1 of Cricetomys ansorgei. Lineage (NCBI taxonomy): Eukaryota > Metazoa > Chordata > Mammalia > Rodentia > Nesomyidae > Cricetomys > Cricetomys ansorgei. Next base: position 4,861,573 of record JAMJFZ010001121.1, on the reverse strand, counting down.
TATGTGTCAGTAAAACACATTAAGGATAACCTCAGAGGCACCAAATTGCGTTGGTGTTGCATAGATTTATTACACCAAAAACTAGCCCAAGATTGAGTTCTCCAATATATTTCCTATGTCTTCCATCTGTCTGTAGTTTGTGGTTTCTGGCTTGTCTGTGGACTATTTGTGATATGTATCTGAAGTGTTTCTATTACCTGTGAGTTGTCTTGTATCTAATGAAGGGCTTTGCTCAGGATTATTGCACAATACAGAAAACGTCACAGGGAGAAGAAATAAGGGATACTTTATGGGAAATTTTAACAGAGATTTACAAGAGATTTCCTGCAAAAAGATCAATTATAGAGCAATAGCTTATGTTGCTCCCAACTTTTGTGGCAGATATTTATTGCATGAGACCTCTTTTAACCTATTTATTATTCTCACCAAATGAGTACTATAACATACATACATATACGCACATACTGCTCCTTGGATCAGGGCCATAGAAGCATGCATAACTCAAGATTAAAGCTATGCATAAGCTTAGGTTGTGAAAGCTGATTACATGAGAAATCCATGACAAGTAAGGGTGTCTGTTCCATTGTTCTCTTAAAGGCAGGATAAATAAAGAGGCTAAGTACAGGATACAGGACAAGTGAAATCCAGGTATGTTATTCATTTGACTGTGAGGTACATCAGAAGTTCATCTCTTTGAATGTGTGAGATGTCTTCTCAACTGCTTTCCACCTTATGTTTTGAGACAGAATCTACCACTGGACCTGGAGATCATCAATTCACCTAGTCTAACTAGCCAGTGAGCTGCAGGGAATCTTTTGTCTCTGCTTCTCCACTCTTGGAGATATAGTATATGCCACCATGCAAGTGGTGAGAGTATTGGGTCTCCAAACTTGGGTCCTAATGTTTGCACGGCGTGCTCTTTACCTACTGTGCTGTATTTATAGCCCACAAGGAGGTTTCATTAATAATTATACATTGAAGACAATACACTAGAAATGGTTGGGAGGATGACCTTTAGACAGCCATGACCTCTAGTTCTTCTATTCATAAGCAGAGACCGTGGCCAACATATTTAACATTTTGTAGTCTTGATTGCCTGTGAGTTGAGCCCATTTTCAAAGGATTATACTGAATAAAATGTAAATGCATTAAAACTCAGAGTATAACATCCACTTCAGAAACATTAATAAATGGAAAAACTGTCAAAATAACTATCTTTCAAAAGAATATTACTTTTAAATATTTCATTAGTATAAACAAACTTTGTTTTTTTTTCTTTTAATTAGACTTGACCTTAAAGATTGTTATTATAATGGTGATGGGTATAAAACAATTTTGGTTCAATAGTAGAGTTCTCCATAATTATACACATGCGACATGGAATATTTTGATCACCCCCAGAACAAAACACAGGAAAATTAAAAAAATTCACTATGCCATGCAGAATTCTGATCCTCCCCACATTCCATTAAAACAGTATATCAACAGGAACCATGAGTCTGTTTTTAATCTTAATGCAATTAAGGAAGTTAAAGACTCATAAGTGCAAAGGGGAGTGTTATTTTGTAATAACCAAACAAGCGTCTTAGAATATTAATGAGACACCAATCATCTGAAGGAACGTCTGGAAATCACTGTGATTGAAAATGATGCTGAGGAAAAACATTGACTAAGTCTTTCCAGCCCTACCCAAGGGTCTCTACCTTAGGTAACAAAATGGTACCTTTTAACACCAAAAGGCAAACAGGACTCAGCCCCACGGTGGCACACCATGATTCAGAGCATACATGGGCATAATACACTCTTTACAGACATGAGATTGTGTAGCTAAATCTTCTGTTGATGCAGGAATTCTGGGATGTGAGGAGGAAGGGGCTAAGCTTTCCTTTTGTATCTTAATGTGCTTTCACAGCCAATGTATGAGAATTAACACAGACTGGAATACTCTTGAAGAAAGACATTTATCTTCTTATTTCCTCCAGTGATGGATTGTTCAGAGCCAGAGGAGCGTCAGCCTCAGAATGAAATCTCCTACTGGCCTATATAGTTTTTACATTCTCCTTTAAAATAACACAAAGTCAGGGCAGTATCTCTGCCAGAGCAACACTTCTTCAGGAATCTTCTCGTAATATGACAGGATAGAACCATCTCTAATACAAATCAACACTGTTATTTCCAAAGTAAGCTCTTTAAAAGGTGGCTTGAGCAAGAAAAGACAAGTTTCCTGAGCTGCATGCTGTTTGACAGTTGGTGCAAGATGAGCCTGCAGAATGCATTGCGCAGCGGAGTGTTACAGCTTGCTACGATGCATTTTTCAATTGCACTGAATAAACAGCATGAGATGTTTGATGAGTGTTAATATACAAGATGCCACAATTAGGTATGATTGTTCTTTTAAATTACCATGCTCTTACTTCTTTACCATTTTTTTATATTCTTCCTTTGATTTCTCACAGACAGTAAGAACAAATTTGTAATTTAAAACGTATTGACTTTGACTCAGAAATTCATTAGCACTTTGTAAATTTATTGTGAACTGATACATATAGTTAGATGGGAACTATCTTTGGTCTGACAAAAAGATGACAATTTCTTCCTTTTTTTGTAAATGCTGTCTCACAGCCCTTTCTCTGCTAAATTCTTGATCTTAAGTTTAAAGTAAGTTTCTGTAAATGACATATCCTGTAAACTTCTGAGAAGTGTCAAGGAACTGAACTCACGAGGAAGCAGGATTTAAATACATTTGCCTTGCCTTCTAGATAAATCTGGGTTTGAGTACTTCTCTTTATTTTCTTTTCAATAAATACAATAATTCTTGCAAGGTGATCATTCATACATTAACACTTTTCAATCTGTTTATGGGACCCTAACTCTGAGTAGGTTGCTTGGTCAGTTCTCTAGTTACTTGAAATTTTTAAAGTATCAGTAAGGAGAAAATTTTCACATATAACCCACAGTGCTGAAAAAAACACTGTACCGTGAAATGTTCCCCAAACTGTGTATTTGACAAGGCCTGCTTCTACTTAACTACACGCAATGTCAGCAGGCATGTTACTCAATAACCTAATAATCTCTTATTTTACCCTTAGTCTTACATCAAACCATAATTTTCTCTTCATAGTGTTCAACTTACCAGACTCTAGCCACTCTTAATGTATTTCTATACCTTGTAAAAGATCTAGTTATTACGGTATCTGTTAACTTGCTCTTACTGATGATCTGTTTTCATTTTTCTCTAGGATATAGACCCACGGTTAACTGGATTTGATTTATACAAAGGAAATCTACAGTCAATGGCCACTCTTGCTACATTGCTACTATGGAAAACAGAATGGTCAATAGGAGATGATCGGATGAATAGTGATGATTGAAGCTGCTGCTTCAGTCTGTGTGAAATCAATGGGAGCTGCTTTCTGCCTGAAGAGTCCTCTGAGTTTTCCTTAACAAGCTCACATTTGAGAAATTGGAGGTGCATTCTACCATCATTCCATCTTTCTCAAGTGGATACAACTATATTTGCCTCACTCTACCAGATCATAGACAACTAATGTGGGACCATGGCACTTCCCAGATGCTTGTGGCCAAATTATGTTTGGAGAGCCATGATGGCATGTGTGGTACACAGGGGATTGGGTGCCCCGTTGACTCTCTGTTTGTTGGGGTGTTTGCTGCAGACTGCCCACGTGCTATCTCAAAAATTGGATGATGTAGACCCGTTGGTTACTACTAACTTTGGCAAGATAAGAGGGATTAAGAAAGAACTTAATAATGAAATTTTGGGGCCTGTCATTCAGTTTCTTGGGGTGCCCTATGCCGCTCCACCAACAGGTGATCACCGTTTTCAGCCTCCAGAACCACCATCTCCCTGGTCTGATATCCGGAATGCCACTCAGTTTGCTCCTGTATGTCCCCAGAATATCATTGATGGCAGATTGCCTGAAGTTATGCTTCCTGTGTGGTTCACTAACAACTTGGATGTGGTTTCATCATATGTACAAGACCAGAGTGAAGACTGCCTATACTTAAACATCTATGTCCCAACTGAAGATGGTGAGTTCATTGCAGGAACACAGGGAGACATATTTATTTTCTATTCTCAGTTCTAACAATATTAATTCATGTGTACTGGTAGTATGCATGGCTTTTCCTGTTGGCATGTAGACATATTTTACATGCTTGCATGCTGCTCTTTTTGTTTTTGTGTGTCAGTGTATCTGTTCTTATTTTTTCACTGTGCCTACTCATTTTCTTTCCTCCACAGCACGTATATTTAGGTAGAAATGGGCTCCTAATTTCCATTTCCTACCAAATGACTTCTGAGAAGATGCATCAACGTTTCCTCATTGCATGTGCAGGCTCTACGAATTGGGGCTCTTTCGCACTCAGTAAACACAGGAGTATACTAAGTTAGATAGTGGTATTGCATGTTCCGGCGGTCTGTGATGGAGCGCCATGTTATTTTCTAGTCTTCTATTCATTTTTCAGTAAAAAGAATATCCAAGGAATGTGCCAGAAAACCCGGCAAGAAAATATGTAGAAAAGGAGGTATGTATAAAAGTGAAAATGAAACCAATGTAAAAGTGTTCAGAGGAGGAACAAGACACTCTCCCAAAGGATGATTTGCTGATTACTGGGGAGTGAGTGTTAGCTGACTGGTGGGTCAGAAGAGCACAAGAAAGCTGAGCAGACAGTACTGGAAAAGCTCATTGCTGGCACCTGTGTTCTCCTACAGGCAGTACCCTTACAAAAGTAATTTTTGCCTAGACTTTGCTTATACAGAAAAAGGTACCTTGCTCTTACGGTGCCTACGGAAGCCGAACAGTACTGCCTGGTCTGTTTCGGACTCTAAATTCTTCCTGAGCATGTACAGATGTGTATCCCTCTTCAAAATGATTAGTTCATTCAAAACCTTTGCTTTATGTTGGTATATTCTTAGGTCCTCCTGAACACCTTATGGGCTTTCTGATCATAAGGGTAAATTGGCTATATCTATGGGGAAGTTACTATTATTAGGTAATGGTGATTTTTTTTTCCTTCCAAGAGTCATTTTTTATATTCAGTTACTCTTCTAGCAGAAAATGAGATATTTTATTCGTTTTGCAAAATATTTACAGTCTTAAAATGTCTTTAACATTTATATATTTATGTTAAACAATTTAAAACATGGGGAAGAACATGATTCAGAAGCTACAATTAAATCAACCTTCAAATCATCCTCTAGCCAGATTGAGCAGTGTAGACTCTGACAGCTGCAAGCTCGCATCTGAATGCAGCGTGTCCACACTCCACTTTTCTATAACATTCAGTAAATCACTCTTAGGAGTGTATGGTTTTCTATGGCAGTAAATCTTCTAAGTGTTATTTTGACCTTATCCATAGCTTGGTAGAATTTCCAATCTTCCTATAGAAGTCATATTAAAATTCCAGTGCTGTACATTCCATCTCTCTGTGTACTTCTAATCTGGCTGGAACAGGTCAGACTTCATTATGGCATCTTTGTAGGGAAGGGAGTGTCCAAACGGCTCTGTTTTATGAGATCACATTATATGGAAGACACTTAATACAATTATCAATTGTCCATCAGAAGTATTGGCATTAAGTTGACTATTGTTGTTTCTCTTATTTGTTGGGTAAAATAGAGTTCATCTTTTAGTTTTAGACATTTAAGGCCACAGTTTGTGTTAAATTCACAGTATGCTTAAGAAGATATGTGGAAGAAATGGAGTGCTTTTAAACAACTAAAAGAAAAGTTTTTTGTTTTTTTTTTTCAAATAAGAAAAATAGCAGTGATTTACATGCCCTCAACTAATGTATAATGCTGCAGTGGTTATTATTATGCAGCTTATCAAGCATGTGTAATTACCTAAGTGACTTTCGCCTCCTATCACAAAGCTGTTGATTCACAAAGTCATAAATAAAGATGCTGTTGAAGAATGCATAAATAGAGCATAATGCATAAAAATAAGTGTGATTAAGAAAAAGATAAGGGCACCAAAAGGTAAGATAGCAAGAAAATGACCTTTCTTTTCATAGAACTTCATCGAGAAAAAAGACTCAGTAGTAATTTATTTTTCCTTATTCTTTGGCTTAATAGTTCTGCATGCTTTATAAGAGAGTTGGCAAAGAGTTGTGTAGGCTGGGCTGTTTACTTTGGCAACCTTTGAGCTAATTTATAATTAGATTGGGACAATGTCTACAGATGCCCACTGACTGTAGTAGATAGTCAACTATTGTGCTTTTATGCAGTGCTAATTAAGCACTATTGAAAAATCTTCTTGTTTGGGAACTTAACATATCTTATTATAAATAGAGAAGGCCTGCTCCCTTCTAGTTGATCGTTTATTATGAACAACTAATAATTTAAGTGTAATATTCTATACAACTAGCATTTTATAGAAATAAACCTAACATTTACATTTGGCTATTGAATGAAGTAGTGGAAAATTTCCTAAACTTTTTATTTTATATTTAGTCTCTGCAATTAAGGGTTTATTTTAGTCATTCAAGAAAATTATTAAACTACCCAGGGTGACAAGCACCTGCCATTCCAGCATTTGAGAAGTAGAAGCGTGAGGGAATAGATTGCAAAGCCAGCTCTGGCTGAACAGTGAGTCAGAGGCTAGTCTACTTTATATATATCCTGCCTCAAGAAATTACAAAAAGAAAAGAAGAAAGGATGAAGGAGAGAGAAAGAGAAGAAAACATTATCTTGTTTCAAGAAATTATTAGCAATTTCATAATCATTTTTTCATGCATTAAATACATACTGCACATGGACTGTCATATCTTCAGCAGAGTTCTATTGGCTCTTAAACAGTGGTTCAGAAATTGAGATAATAGTTGTGTTGTGCATGGTCCAGGTGTTAATTTTTGGCTTGTCATTGTTTAACTCCTTTCTTTTAAATGTGTACAGTCACTTGCCAAGGCAGATGGGCCCTGATCCAGTGCCAAGCCCACTGTAGTCTGAGCATACTATAGTCACTCGAAACTATTTCTTAATTGCCAATTATAAACCTGTAGTAATCAAGTGAGTTAGCAATAAATGAGGCGGATGAATAATTCTCTTCTCAGGGATCTTACATTCAAGTGACTTTGCAAAGAGCAACACATTTTCTGTTCTTTGATCTGTACAAAAGGAAGAAAAATTTCTCCCTCCTGAAGATGCCACTTTATATTTTTAAAACACCTTTGGTAATACTTTCCTCAGTATTTGAAGTTAGAAAACCATTGAATAATGACACTAAAGGGCTGCCTCTTGTTTTAAAACAGGTCCCACTTGCATATTTAATCTGTCTTTTTATATTTCCCATGATGGTTTTAGCCATATGTTAATTGGCTTCTAGTGTTTCTTTAGGGTTCTGCCCATTTAAAAATTAAAAAAGAAAAATGAATGGTTAAAATGAGATGCTGCGGATGAACACATGGGCAGATAGGTAGCAGGAGCTGGAGTTTTTAGGTGTGGAAAGTATCAGAGGGTTTTCATTTCATCATTGCAGCAACTTCCCGAGAAAATTATTCAAAAAAATGTAAAAAAAAAAAAAAAAGCTTTAAAAACTGGTTATTTTCACCCAATTTCTATAGTTAGTAAAGGCAGAAGCAGAAGTGACCATAGATCTTGCCCATAGGGCTTATTCCACAGAGTTTTGTTATACTAAATCACTCAATGCATGGAGGATGGCTCAGGCAGTAAACTGGTGCAAGCACAAGAACACGAGTTCAGACTCCAAGTACCCATATAAAAGTCAGGCATGATGACATACGCCTGTGCCCATTACTGGCAAGCCAGGGAAAAGGTTAGCACTTGAACTCATTGGCCAATGAGCCTAGCCAGTCATAAAACTCCTGGTTCTCTGAGAAACCCTGCCTCAAAAAGACATGGTATGAGATGATTGAGGAAAACACCTGGTGTTGACTTCTGGCCTCTAAACATACACGTACATACTTACACACACACGTGTGTGTGTGACACATATACATATGCATATATACATACATGTATACATATATATGTGTATATGTATGCATATATATACATATTTACACATATGTATACATATATGTATACATATATATGTGTGTATACATACACACACACACACACACATGAACATGTGCATGGACCTACACACATGCTCACAATAAATAGATAAATTATTTCTTGCAGATGACCCTATAGGAGAGTCACAGAGCTGGCCATCTACATTCACATCCCTTCCTTTCCTTTCTCTTCTTTTTCTTTCATGTTTCTCTGTTTTGCAAAATTAAACACATCCCTAAAATTTTAAATTCTAACCATTCACAATATTATTGACAACTTCAGACCTTAGTTGAATTTGATCAAGTCAGTATAAGCAACTTATTTTCAAAAGTATGTACATATTCAACTCTAATAACGTGTTTTTGTTGTTTTATTGTTATTTTCTAGAGGTTTTTTATTATTAAATTTCATTGTTTCACCATTTTCATACATTTGCTACTATATATCTTATTCTTTCTTCCATTCCCCTTCCCAATCCCCTCCCTCTCCTGTCAATATTCCCTACGTTCTATAATACGCTTTCATCTATTTTCTAGTTGTAGTTTTGTTTGCTGTCTCCCAGACTTTAATATGTTTAAACAGTATGCAGTTTTGTTTTAACTGCTCAGACTAAGATCCCCATATATTCCCTCAGAAAGCTATCTAACTCACTTCAGTTTCCCTGTGTTTCTCTAGTGTTCTGCCTTGTGAGACTTGCTAACAAACGGTAAGGTGCTCAAATATTAGGCAGTAAACACAAGAGGGAGTAACATGAACTAGAAGAATGCACAAACAAATTGATTAGCTCCATACTTTGTGGTTATACCACCTTGCACTCTTCCGGGAAGTTTAAGGTTATTCTCATAGCTCTTTGGAGATGAATACAGAATTTTCACTTTTATAGTTGTGAGATTTTGTGAGCCCACTTCTTCATTTCCCCTGCTTTATAGATGACTCTGTTTCTAATTCCTTACCGCTTAACTATGTTCCTGATTGTCAAAAGTATTTGCCTTACTGTGGTTTACTTAAGGTCTTCTAGAATTCATTCAGGAACATTTCCAGAAATTTTAGAGTTTATCTAGTTTAGAGTTTAGCTGCTTTGCATAGGAACTAAAATGATACTATCAACATTGATGCCTTCAGTATTTTAATAAGGGATTATATTCCAGAATCATATTCCTTCTGGCTGCATATTTCTAAACTCTGCATTCATTTAACATTACAGCATTGATTGCTGGCTGTATAGGAATTATTTCCCTAAGTTCAAGAAATCATTAGTAAACAGAAAAATATTTTTTGCTTTTAAGACTTATGTGGAAACAGCTTATGAACAATTTTAATTTAATTTAAAAGGAGTTAAGGGTGGAAAGACTAAAACAAGAAATAAGGATAAGGTCTGTGGATGTGTGGGATGAAGATAGTTTTAAAAGATGCTCAAGATTGCCCTGTGTGACCTAGAGCTGGGATCTATCTTGTATATTTCCAGAAGAGATAGGGGTGCACATATGAGGGGAGAGGTAATATAGAAAAACATTGAGATTCAGAAATTTTGGACTTAATTTTTAAAAGACAGAATAGTTGACATTTTGAGAGTGGGTGATAAGAGAGCATAGAGCCATAGAGAGCAAAAGTCTACCAATACCTAAGTGTTATCTAGGCTCAGACCAGGAAAAGAACAATGGAAATTATAATTTCTTCATGTTTTGAAGATCCTACTTCTTGATCAATTTTCTTATAGGTTGTAACCAAATCCTTACCTGAAATTATAGAAGAATATATTTTCAATCAGTTAAGATTAAAAAGGAAGAATATGGATGGTTTGGGGCGTAGCTCAGTCAAAGGATGTTGTTCGTTTTTGGCTATTATAGATTAGAGACCATTACTCATCCACAAGTAGGCAATCAGGAACCAGTGTCTTGAACCAACAGCATGAGCCATGTTCAGAAAAGAAGTCTACATAGAGATACTTAAAATTTCTATAATAATGATGGTTTAAAAAAAAAAGCCAGTGAAAATAGAGAAAGAAAGATTCCAAGGTCTTATTTATGGGAGAATTCCAACAATAAGAAATCCTGGACAAAAATACATGTTGAATCGGAGCTGTAGTAGTCAACTTTCTATTACTATAACAAATAATTGTATATTCACTTTTAATAGGAAAAAAATTGTTTTGGCTCATGGTTTAAGAGGTTTTGATCCATAGTTGCTTGACTTCATGGCTTTTGGTTCTGTGGTGAGGCAGGACATTATTGAGGTGGTTGTAGAGAAAGCCTGTACACCTCAAGGTGGCTGGGAAACAAGGACAGTATTTCTTTCATAAGTATGTCCTTCCTTCTACTAGGCCCCACCTCCTAAAGTGTTTAGCACCTGACAACAGCATCACAGGAAGTAGTTGAGCATAAATGATTGTTTTAAGGAGTTTTGAAAACAGTTTTGTAACTGTAAGATTGAGATTGATGAAATAAAGGAATCCTTGGATATAGTAAAGGAAAGAATCATTAAAATGTAGGAGACAGTATAATATCTGAAATAATTTCACCGAGTAGGTGAACAAAAGGGATTTAGCACTGTCCTTGGTGGGGGTGCATTAAAAAGAATGTATATATGTGACTCAAATTAGAATGGGGCACGGGAGCGGTGGTAGGATTGGTTCTCTTCTGTCTTGTTCCTATTTAATCGATGTGTGATGGCAAGGGAAATGCAGGTAGAAATAATATTGGCAAGCTTTTCCCATGTTGTAGGTTTTTGGATTATTCATATATTTAATATCTTCACACTCCTGTGGCATTTTTTATCCTCTCTATAAAGACGTCGTAATGAACATCTTTAAACAGAAGAAGCCAAGTGTCTTGTCCAGAGATTCATAATGATTTCATGACAAAGTAGCCATGTTCCTTTGAGGTGGCACCTTCGGAATGAAGGGACTCAAAGCAACAGAAACAGGTGCATAACCACAGCAACAGTCCTTTGCTCTGGGGATTCTAGATCAAATAGAAAACTAAATTGGTGGCCAGTTCGTTAGTATAAAACTACCCTATATCAAAATAATTAATTAAGACCTCTGATTCATCCATTGTTCGAAGTTTACTGGAAAAGTCATAGTGAGCCACAGGTTTGCTCCATGTTTGAGTCAGTAGCTATGGACAGATGTGGATGTTTTCTGAAGGCTGAAGGGCTGCAGCTGGAACACTGACATGAAGTCTTCAGGGAACTGCATCAACTGTCCCATTGTTTACTGACAGGCGTGGTGGCTTTCCCAAAGCAAGTGATCTACTTCAATTTTTCTGCCTTTTAATTTTATAAAAACTGGGCTTGAAATTCAAACATTTAAGACATACATGACCAGCAAAAAGAGTTAGGCTCCAAAACCAATCCTTTGTAGCTGCTGCTTCCCTTCCCTCTCTATTGAAGTGCATTTCCTGCCGTGCTGTTTTCACAGACAGTTCTGTGGACCTCACCACTGTGAATACACTCTGCTTTTGCTTATGTCTGTGCTATCCACCATTGTAGATTTGGTTTGTACTTTTGCCTTTAGTGTTCCCCTTATGCTTATAATTTCCTTCCTGAAGAGGTAAATGTTGAACGAATGAAGACAAGACTACCTTCAAATGCATTGGTGATCAGCACCACACACACCCATTTCAGGCTTGACAACCTTAAGCTCTGAACTAAAAGGAACCAAGATGCCTTCTTTCCTTTTTGTTTAATTTTTTGTGCAATATATTTTGATCATATTTCCCCTCCCTCAACTCTTCCCTCCCCTGAAATCCTACTCTCATCCCTACGGATCCCTTTCCCACATTTTGTACTTTTGTATTGCCTTGTGGATCTGTGATTTTAACCAGGACCATCTGTGTGACCTAAAGTTGGAAGCTATCTATTGGGTTCACAGTTTACACGCAATTGAAAATAATGATTGTCCCTTCCCTAGAATACTGTAATAGCTAAGAGTTCAGCAGGCATAAATGGGCTCCATTGACACCTCCCCAGTCTGTGACTGGCTGTGACATAGTCCTGAGAAGGCTCAGAGCAGCAGCTGCAGCTTGTAGTTACAGTGACATTACAGAAGCATGATCTCTAAGCAGAATATGTTTTTATCATTCAATTTTAACTCACTTATTTATTTTTGAGTGTATGTGTATACATATGTGCATGTTCATGTGTGTGCATCTGTGTGTGTGTGTGTGTGTGTGTGTGTGTGTGTGTGTGTGTTGAGGTCAGAACTAATCTGCAGTGCTGTTTTTCATTCTACCATCTATCTTATATTTTTTCAATAGCGTGTCTCACTGCTAGAGCTTACCTGAATGTTCAATGAGGTCCAGGAATTTTCCCGCCTTTACCTCCCCAGCACCAGTATTGCAAGGGTGTGGCTATTTTCCCTGGCTATTTTATATGATTTCTGGGGATCAAACTCAGGTACTCAGGCTAGCATGTCAGTCACATTACCAACACAGCTATCTTTGCAACCTTTGGTGAATTTATTTTTAGTTGGCATATAAAACATAAAAATTAAAGATTTCATGGGGCAATACATTTTGTTATGACGTGTTTTGATTACGTGATCTATGTATATGTATGTGTGTCTGTATGTATATATTGTCAAACATTAATCACTTAAGTTTAAAACACTCATATGCTTTTCTTATGTCTTTCTGAAATGGCCAGCATGTAATGGTTGCTAGTAGCCGCCATATTTGACAGCACACAGAGCTTCTTGTCTCTTTTTACTCTCTTTACTTGTATCTTAGTTCCATTTATCAACCTTTTACTCTTTCTCTCCTTTCTTTCTCCCATTCATGGGACCCAACTTGAAACTCGCAACTTCTTTGAGGTCAACCCTTTTAGGCCATGCAGTTTGGTCCTTCTGTCCAGCCATTATCTCCACAGCCCTGCACACTGGACACAGTTCTTTATGTAACACTCATCGCACTCCATGCTCAAACCTGCTCTAACAGCCTACATCGCAGATCTGATAGCTTGAATTCTTTGGAAACATCCAGGACACTCTGTTTTCTATAACCTGTAGCCCTGTAATGATTTAAAATTGTGTTATCATTATACCTACTAGATCTCTGCTTCCTGGCCTCCTCCCCAGGATAGCCAAGCCTTGTACATCAGCCCAACACTGAGGAGAGAAACACAATCAGGAACCATCAGGGGCCCAAGGGAGTTTGGAACAGTGGTTTGATAGTGGCAAGAAACAGACTTCTTGTGAGGCAGTATCAGTAAACAACTTGTTTATTGAAGCAAAGGAAGTGAATTATGTATGGTAAGTGAAGAGGGGGAAATGCCTTATATGGTGCTATGTTAGTGGCTAGATCAGTGGTACTAGGAAAGGTCCATTTGCATGTGGGGGCTCACAATCAGGTATGGTGGTCTCCTGTTATTGGCTGGGGACAAAGACTTAAAGAAGCTTCCTTTGCATAAGCAGAAGTTTTTCAGGGACCAGAGGAAGAAACCTTACATGGTCACAGCGAGAGAGGAAGTCCAGCCCATGGCCCTCCAGCTGCAGCAATCAAATAAATAGTAACTAGGCCACATACCTTGGAGAGGCAGGTTTTTATGAGGTGCTATGTGACATAAGACATGGCAGTACCCTGAGGAGCTTTGCTAGCTGTTAATGCTAGCTGGGGTCTGTCAGAGTAAGAAAAGGGGAACAACTGAATGCTCTCCACCCTCAGGGTGAAAAATCTGGGCTTCAAAGCACATTTCAATCCCCTCTGAGCTCTAAGCCAGCCACACACCTACTCTGTAGGTATAGAAATTATGATCAGTATTAAATCACTTGTGTAAAGTCACATGGCTATAGGCATAGGAAGGAAGGATCCTGTGGAAATCAAAACTTAAATTTTCTTTAATTTGTTTTAAACTATCCTTTTATCATGGCAGAATACTATGTAGTACTTCATATAATTTTAAAATAATCAAGCATTTGACTTTGTGTGTCAATGATTCTGGTTTCCGTTTTATATCTTGAAATGTAAACATTTTACTCAGATATTTGTCTATGTGTAGATGTGGTTTTAATCAAGATTGCAGTCTTATCAATGTAAAAGTGTAGTGATATTAATTTGAATTCTTCACAATTGGACAATTGGAAAAAGGTTGTTTTAAAATAATTTTTTAATTTAACAACTGTTTCTTTGTTTAATCTTACTCTTCTAGCTTGTGAGTAATGATCATGCTGGAGAAATCTAATTATAGACAATAATTTTCATTAAAGCATGTAGAATGTTACAACAATCAGATTGAAACAATAATAAAAAGAAATATCAACAGAAAGAAGGACTGGGATCACTGCAACAATCAATGCAGTTTTCAGAAGCAGAATTCTGATTAATCAACAGTGACCATAAGTGGCTGTACTTCAGCCTGGGAATGAAGGAGGTGCCTCAGTCTTTGAGGCTTTCCTTTTAGACAGAGCTCTACTGAATAGATATGTCAAAAAGATATGTCAAAAAGTGTTAGGGGTTTCCTAAGCTCTGGCCAATGCTGAAGAAAGATCTCTCTTCTGTTACAAAAGAGTCCCCATCCTACTTTCTCAAGTATTTAAGGATACTCTTACAAGGCTTTCCCAGGGTACTTATGCCTTTGTGGGGATGTCTGCAAAGAGGCACACCAGTAACAAGCCCTAATCTCTCCCTTAGAGCTAAATGCCCTGTAGCACCTCCATGCCTCATCATCTTTCCTGGCTCCATGAAGGTCAAGTTTAAAGATTTCAGGTGCAGGTCGAAGCATTCCTTGATAAGAATCCATATATTGGGTGAAACCTTAATTTACAAACTCCATAGAATCTGATGTTTCTACACTGTTGCATCTGGGGCAGCCACATGCCAGACTGTACTTTCTTTAACTACCTGAGGTCCCATCATCAAAGGAATTCACATTCAGCCACACTTTGAAAATGTTAGAACATCAGCAAGCTTCACTTGAGTTTCAGTTGATGAGGGATGTTTTTCTATGATGAGAAGCTGTCGTTTTGTTCTGGTTTTTTTTCTCTCTCTCATTTCACAGGACACTAAAGTAGATTATAGAATTTATAAAGTTTGCAAGTCATTTTGCTCTTTTAGGAAATTCTCTTCACTCAATGAAAACTAAAATATCTATAAATTTAGATTCTGAATTTTTTTTAGTATAATACTGATTTTTAACTTTATCTGAAAAGACAGGAAAAAGATTTTTATCTTGCTTTTATTGTGTGGAGATGTCTGGCCTTTTTGCAGTTTAGCAAAGAACATTCTGAGAAGAAAAGATACAAACTTGAGACTATGTAGGGTATTTATTGGAGTCTCATGTTGCCATTCATTAGAGATTTTTAAGAATTTACTTTTGAATTTACTTTTTTTCATAGAATATATTTTGATCATATTCCTTCCTCCTTCTCCAAAAAAAAAAATTCTCCCAGACACTTTCCATTGGAGAAAACTGATTTTCCTTTCCTAGCAAGTATATTACAAATAGCTTCTTGGTAAGGGATGGGACTTCATGTCCATATCTCCTTCTCAGTGTTGTTGGGTTTTTTTTTGTTTTTTTTTTGGTCTGGTTGAAACTTGTCCAGGTCTTGTGTGCACTGTCACTGATTCTGTGAGCTGTCCTGTCTGAATGGTGATGTTTTCTTGGAGTCATCTATCACTTCTGGCTCTTCTACTACTTCTATCCACTCTTCTGCATAGAGCCCTGAGACTTGAGTAGAAGAATTAGATACAGGCATCCCATTTAGAACTTAGTGCTCCAAAGTTTCTAACTCTATGTTCTCACTTTGTTCATTTGTGAGTCTCTGTGTTAATTAACATCTACAGCAAGCTCTTATGGTGAGGGTTCGGCAATGATCTGATTTGTAGTTTAATTGCTATGTTTCTTTAGCAGAATAATAGGTAGTAGGTTTTCTCCTTGGCTCATGATTTATCTATTTCTCAGGTTTGTAGCCACATTAGCAATGTCAGGTATGGGTTCCGTCTCATAAAGCCAATTGCTTTATGGCTATTTGTAGGTCTCAGGGTTTGTATCTGGGTGATATTGATGATTAGTTTCGGCTTCCCCAGTAAAGTGTAGAGCACCTTCCAGTATCATGGAGGCTAAGTCACTAGAGCGAACTTCTAATTGTACCAACTTCTAGTTGGATACCAACTCAATTTCTCCATCTTTAATGACTTAAGTAAGCTGAGTCTTCAGGAATATGGCCTTACCATCAGGTTATGGAAGGTAATCAATAAACTTGGCAATTTACCCTGTGATTGTTATGTGGGGAAGTTCATTGGGAACCCTTTGGCCAATGAAGCAACAAGATGTAACTCAATCCTGGAAAGAAGGTTTTACTTGGTGCTATAAGACATATAGTTGGGGTATTTCCTCCCTCATTACATGGTGATTTTATTTAGATACCTTTCATATATAGGAAGTTTCTATAGTAGGAGGTTCCCTATGGCTTTTCAAAAGGCTTTCAGTGTTGATTGTCCCTCCCCATATTTCCTCCCTTACCACTTTCTCCCATTCTCTTCCCTATTGAATCCTCTGATTCTAGTCTCTCCTTTATTTCTTCATAGCACAATGTTCTATTTCATCTTCTTTAGAAGATTCCCCTCCTCCCTTCTGGTCCCTTACTAACTACCTAACCTCTGTAGTTATTTGCGTTGAGACACAGATATCTAAAGCCCCAAATTAGTATCCACATAGTAAAAAAAGCAGGCACTATTTATCTTTTGGGGTCTGAGTTACATCACTGAGGATGATTGTTTCTAGCTCCATCCATTTACCAGCAAATTGCAAAATTTTGTTTTTCTTCACAGGTGAAGAGTATTTCATTGTGTAAATTTTTCACATTTTCATCAATCAGCTGACAGACATCTGGACTGTTTTCAATTTGTGACTACTATGAATAGAGCAATGGTAAACATGGATGACCAAGTACTTCTATAGTGAGATGTGGTAGAGATTTTGACAGTCATTAGAGAGCTTATATTTGTTGCCTTCTGCTTTGGGGTATTTCCTACCTTCATTCTTTCCTTCTCAATCTTAGCCAGATCCTCTGATGACCTATATGCCCACTGTCCAGAACACTGGAGTCAGGGGTTATCATTTGTGGGAGGTTTTGAAAGTCATTAGAAAACATTGATTTGTTGCTAGATAGGGAGAACTTTTTGGTTTTCTTGTAGGATACATTGTAAGGACCTTAGCAAATATGTTGATTGCCATGTCAGTATTTCCAAGTAAAGTTGGCTTGATATGTATTAAAGTATCAAAACCAAACAAGGGAAGAGCAGCTTTTCTGAAAAAGGAAAAAATAAAAAGTAATGATGCTGATATTTGGCACTGTGTTCCCTATAATAAAACATTTAATTAAATCTTTAAATGTGTATGGAGCATAAAATATGCATATCAGAATAAAACACATCAGGCAGAAACAAAACTGTAATTATATCAACCTTGTTGCATGAGCCCACCTTGCTCACTCTGCCAAGAGACAGAGGTTTAAACCTTTCCATTCATGTGTTTATAGGACAGCCTGTCCCATACCTGCAGATATCTCTGTAAAGCTCAGGAGTGCTTGAGCTACTCCTGGCACAGCTGCAGCTTTACTCATTTTAAACTGTGGCTTCCAGAGGCATATTAACAGCTGTCCCTCCTTTTTCACCTGTATATAGGCCTAGGGTAGACCCCCAAAGACACTGAGATAAAAAAGTTTTCAACAGCTCCCCACAAAGGTGTTCTCTACCTTAGAGGAGAACCACAGAGAGAGCTAATACTTGTGAGGCAAGAGGACTGCGGAGGGAGTCCAAGAGTCATCACAGACTCATGAAGAGTCCCAGTGTGTGTGTGTGTGTTTGTGTGTGTGTATACATCAACAGATACTATGTGTGTGCTCATGTGTGTGATGAGGCCAGAGATCAACTTAGATACCCTCTACAGACACCATCCATTTATTTTTAGACTGTCTCATTGACCTGAAACTCACCAAGTAGTCTAGGCTGCCTGGCCAGTAAGTCCCAGGGATCCATCTGTCTCTGTCCAAAGCCCCTAGTTCTAGGATTACAAGTGCACACCACCACATGCTCTTTTGCACCTCACTGCTGGCAATCCAACTCAGACCTTTATATTTATAAGACAACAACTTTATATCTTAAATATCTTATATGCCCCCAGGTATTTTGACACAAAATCACCCAGGACAATAATGCTTACAGGATTGCAAACCTAGTCTTCTCTGTGTCTGAAAAGGCTAAGAGGTTATGGAACCAATTTACAGAGTGATTTTACATTAAAATATTTTGATCATTCACTAGGTACAACTGTATGCTTCCTTGAATATATGTATAGGGACACAAGTAATCAAGCTCTCTTCCCTTCGTTGTATATATGTATACGCATACATATATACACAAGGGTAAACACAAGAGAGCTCCCTTCCCCTTTGTTTCTAGAAATGTTTCTTCCTTTTGGGTCTCTGTCTTTATCAGACTCTAGCAGGACTATCCTGCCCTTTCTGAAGAGCATCTCTGACCCACACTTGAAATAATAACTTTGTCATATCTGGGAATGAGAGACTCTACTCTAAACAGCCCATCGAGAACCAACTAAATACACTTTGCTTACAGATACTATTTTCTAGGGTTATGTTCCGAAGAGTTGAGAGTACTGCGGACACAGTCTTCCAAAAAAGTGAGGTGTTTACACGCTATAAAGCCCCAGTGGCCAAGCTTCATTTCATGAAGGGGCTCTGAGAGACTCAGATAAAGGCTGTGCATACTCTGACCCTGCGCATATCTGCTGACCCTGCCACTTGCCCTCTTGTGCTTTCTTCTTTCAGTATGCTTTCGCCTCTAGTTAGAGCCTCTGTCATTTCTTCCCTCAAACATCACAAACTCACAACCACTCCTGTATCTATTTTTCAAGTTATTTTTCTTTCTTTAAATTCGAATAAATACTTTTAAATTAGACTTTTAACTAGCAAGTTTCCTTAGAGCATTCTTGTAAACTCTTAGCTTTCTCCCCATCTCTTTGCTTCACATCTTCATGGAAACGCTTCCACCCTAGTGTTTCCTTCCATTTTTGTGTCACATGTGTCCATTACTCTCCTGACCTGTGTCCATTCAAGCCTCTTTGCTCCCCCTCTCAGGAGCCATTTCCTAGTTTTTTGGCCTCTACACACATTCACTTCTACCTAAATGGACATACATAGAAATTAGAATCTAAGATCCCCATATTAAAAACAATGAAAGATTTTGTTCTTCTGATTCTGGATGAATTCATTTAATGTCATATTTTCCAGTTCCATCCATTTCCTGCAAATTTCATTTGTTATGGCTGAATAAATTGCCATTGTATAATTTGCACCGAATTTTCATTATCCACTCGACTGTTGACAGACACATAGGGTTATTCCATTTCCTTGCTGTTTTGAACACAGCAGTAATACATATGGACTCTTACAGTCCGTTCTTCATAGAGGAGCCAGTGTGCGTTTCACTTAAACTACCAAGTCAATCATAATTTTCTCACCTTACTTCCTTTCAGGGTTCCATGGTGCTTTTAAAATAGTAGATACTTCTTGCCTGATATCTAGGATCTGGTAGGGTGACTCTTGATGTCTACCTTTGCAGTCTCTTGCCATGTATTTTCTCTTCTATGTGTTTTTTCCTTGCTTGTTTTCTGATTACTGATAAAGTCAAACTTCCTTCAACCCCAGGGTCTTTGCACATTCTTTGCACTAAAGAGTGTACTTTTTAAAAAATATTCTTTCATGTCTTCCTGAGTCTTGTTAAGCCTTTCTGCCTTGTTAAAGCAGTTTTTGCTGAACATTCTATTAATGTAACCTTGCTCTCTTGGTCCATATATTTTATTTTATGTATTTAATATCTCCTTATATATTGTATATTTCATGCCTCCTCAGTTATCCTTTGCTATATTTTACTCTCCATGTGTAATAACCTTGTTCATTTATATGCTTGCATTTCTCCTGTTCACTGCTCTATACCCAGCACCACGGAGGGATTCAGCAAGTATTCACTGTAAACAAACAATGTACTTGGTTGGAAAGAACTGTCTATTTCCACCATCTGCATTTACTCTAGGAACACTATGGGTGCTATCACTCCGCACCAGATACAGTGGATCTCCTTTTTCATTTTTTCTATTTCGTAATCACTGTTCGTTTACGGTACAATGCTTCCCAAACGAAGATTTCAAAGCCAACACCAGGTCCTTAACTAAGAAATAACAGTGTTCATCGGCTCAGTGTCTGACAGATAGAACCTGGCCTCCATTGTGGGGCCCCATGGGGCCTGGTAGCTGCCAACAGCAGAGGCTCTTGGCTCTCTGCCTGTGAATGTGAGAGCCAGCTTATTGCCACTGCTCTGGATTTATATTTTAATGCAAAGTGCCAACAATACATTTGTTTAATAGGCGCAGTCATACTGACTTTTCCTGTATTGGGCGAGACACTTCGCTTTTCTCTTCTGACCTGCTATTTTAATTTTCCTCTCACTCAGTCCCAATGTCCCTCTCCTGACAAATGTACCTTTTCTCCTAATTATGTCTTTTCTTCCTCCACGTTCTGCCATCTAATTTTGACAGGACTTGCTACTATTTCACCAAGACATTACAGTTCAGGCAAGAGCTGAGTGATGTTCTAGACTGTCTAAGATGAGTTCAGCTCCATATATCAGTGGGACTTTGCTTTTATAAAATATATTGAATTTTAGTGTATGTATGTGTGTGCGCAAATGCATGCTGTGTGTCCAGCTTGTGGATGTCAGAGGACCGTGGGTGAGAGTTGGTTCTGTTCCTCCACAGTGAGTATCATCACCAGGATCAGATTGTGATCTTGGGCTTGGTAGCACGTGCCTTTACCCATCAAGACATCTTGCTGTCTCAGAAAATATTTTCTATACAACATGTTATAGCTTATCTAGTGGCGTGTGAAGGATCCCATTCTTTCACACTCATCCTTCTGTTGGTTCATTGACCATTAACTTGTACATGCACTCAATGTTATTTGTCTTTTTCTTAGATAATTAGTCACACGGTTTTCTAAAAAAGTCAGATTTCACTTTATAAACAGAAGCACATAGACAGCAAGTTTCTACTGTAGGCAGAACACTCTAGGCAGAGATTGGAGACCATAGCTGATTCATGACCTGCTAAGCAGTGGTCAGCTTAGATCTCTGAGAAAAATGAAGGTGCTAGTGGGTTTTTTAATGTTTAAAAGTGAATCCTGAACATGTGTGGCTGGAGAGGCATGGTAAGGACATTGTTGACCTCAGAGCTCTCAATATGGAGTCAGAACAGATTTCACCATGTAATGGACTAGGAGTGTGTCTGGGAGCACAGTACAGAGTTGTTAGAGAATAAGGGTGTTACATTTCTCAAGAGTTGGCTTCATGGGTCAGGTATCTGTGCAATCAATGTGGTTCCTAAGTGTGGAATAGCCACTTAAACAGTTCACAGTCATCATCTTGAAATTCATAAGAGCTTTGAGAAGAGATCTTTGTTATTTTCTTTTGCACTGGCCCCTATGAATTATACAATGGGTTATGTTTCCTGTTTTGACTGCTAGTGTTTCTTTGTTCCCTTTAGATGAGAAGGGAATTGTAGGATAGGAACACAAATGATTATGCTGTTGTGGCTGAAAGTTTTAATATTATCATCTTACAGGCACAGAGAATTGCCTGTTCTGCTATCTCTAAGGAATATACTAGCATTTGCAGGTACTCAGCAGAGGGAAATGCTGCTGCAACTTGGTAAAAGTAAAAGGTTTGGTCTCATGTTATTCTTACTTTAATTTATTTGTTCGTTTCTGATCAGTTATTGAGTGTCTGTTCCTAGACAGTGGATATACACAGAAAGAGGATCACCTGCCCATATGGGAGAATTAATCAAGAACTGATAAAAATAAGGACCAGAACTTCTACTTGAACAGCATTGGCCATAATCCAGGCATTGTTTCACCGGCTGTATATGGGCTCCCTTCATCCTCAAAAGGGATCTGCGAGGTAGTTATTATTAGTATCGTCTCTTTACTGTGGGGAGATGCAAAGCACAGATAAACTCAACAGCTGGAAAGCAAAGTGGCCAGGGCTCAAAGCCAGGCAGTCTAGCTTCATTGACTGCCCTTAGCCACTAAGTGTAACAAATGTTAGCAGTGCTGAGAGAGAAAGTAAGTAAAGTTTATATGTGATAAGATGCTGCCCCAGGGATGGAGGGCCAGCTGTGTCTGGGATGGGAGCTGATGAGAAAAGTCATTGTCACAGTAATCATGCTGGAAATGGGCTATGAAGGAAGAGGAAAAGGTCCATCCACTGGGGGTCTAGTAGCAAGAGACAAAGAGGAGGGCTCTGCTGGTTTGAGAAGAGCTTATGATCAGAGAAGGAGTGACCTTGCAGGTCTAACTAGTATCTGGGCTTTCTTGTCACAGATACATGGAGTAGATCATGTGATGGAAAATTACTAAAGGATTTCAGTCAAGGCTTTGCAGTATCAAAGGTGTGTCTTAGAATGTTCCCTCTAGTTCAGTATAAGGGTTAGAACCAATAAGGAGACGTATTAAAATTTACTAGAAGTGTATTAGTTACAATGATTCTTGGGAAAAAGGTTGCTCTCGATAAACACTAGTTCCAGCAGATGGTAGAGAGATGTGAGGTTTGAATGTCATACAAAGCAGTAGCAGTAGGGGAGATGGGAAAACATGACATCAAGTGTGTACTGGCAGCCTGATGGAGTTCAGAGACTGGTGCTAGAGACAGCTGAGGCAGAGTATGGTTTAGCCTAGGAGGATTCTAGGATATTCTGCTGCCTATCAGACTGACTGACTATCCCTGCTGATTGCTGCTGATACTTTCTTTAGGAAGTCCCTGTTCTGTAACACACTTTTCCACAAAGTCTATTAGAACAAGAAAAAAAAGTTGGAAAAGACACTTGGGTTTAGTGTCCAACACAGAGAGAGTAGGGGTGAGGAGAGAAGGAGAAGAAGCAAAGACAAGAGGAGAAAAAAGAAGGGTAGAAGGGGAGAGGAAGGAAAGACACTTGAGGTTGATATCCACTAAAGAGATAGAGAAAGAGAGATAAAAATACAGACAGAGAGGGGAAGAAGATGGGTGAGGAGGAAAAGTCTCTTGAGTTTAACATTGAGCAGAGAGAAAGAGTTGTGGGGAAAGAGAGAGAAAGAAGAAAAGAGAAGCAGGAGGAGGAGAAGGAGGAAGAGGGGAGGAAACAGCTTCAGTGCAGTGCCACTACAACAGCTACTGTTCAAAAGTGAAGCAGGAAAAGGCTTCAGAAGACAAACATAAAGAGATAATTAAATAGTAAGCAAATGCCATTTTCCCTATATTGATAATAATGCAAATTTTCAAACATAGATATCATAGATAGATAGATAGATAGAGTTCGTTCATTGGCTTATCTTTGGAAGATCTTCGGGTAGATATGTGGTTTGTTGAACAAAACAGAAACATGATAGAAGTTTGGAGGAAGACACCAAGGAGCCATCACTCTAACCTACCCTCAGCGGACAAGCTTGAACAGGAGGAAAGGTATGCATACTCAGCAAACCACAAATGGTCACACTGAAAGAAAGTAAGATCAAATAGTGAAATGTAAATTACTAAAGGGAATCGATAAGTGTATAATTTATTCAGATTTGAATTAATGACCTGACAAAGGAAAACAATTTTCTAGAACACGAACAACTCATAGAAAATATCACATACATCTTTTGGAAATTTACTGTGCTACCAGGGTCCTTGCTGGGTGCTCAGCTACAAAGCCACCTTGTACAGGAAGTAGAGTGACATTCAAAAACATGCAAGGACTACACTCAGTCCCTCAGAATCTAATAGAAAGTCAACAGAAAACAAATAATCAAATATATATTGATAAGACTAGGGAGGTCATTGATGAGAAACAAGCTTCATAACAATTCCAGAACTAAAAAGGTTAGGGGTAAATCATGGGGTTTTCCTAGAGGGATTAATATCTGAATCAACTTTTAAACAAGGCAGACTTTCAACAAGAGATGATGGAGGACTTCAGCCTAGCAAACATAGGCTCTGAAGTGCAAAAATTTTAAAGCCAGTACTTTCTGCTGGTTACATAATGGGGAACATGGACATGTGATAAAATAGAGGTTGTGCTCAAATAGCAAATGACGTAGACTTCCAAGATGAGGGTGTTGGTGCAGCTAAGTATGAACTGATGTTTGTGTGAAAGCAGATATGGGACAAGTATAGTTTAGCAGAAGATGGCAAGAGGTGGGAAGAGTTTAGTCTGGACAGCAGAAAAGGAGACTGGGCAGGACGTAATGGCCCCATGGTTTACTTGAAAAATTACAGAGAGTAGAAATGAAAATATGATAGATGAGAGATATTTTATAGAAGTCACAAAATCTGGAAAGTGGCGGAAGTGGGTGGATGGTGCGCAAGGAGCATTGGCAGCATTGAAAATAGGTTGGAGCCAGAATGGATGGACAGAAAACGATGGCACTATCTGGTTGACTTTCCCAGCACACGCCCGAAAATGATGAGTTATGAAATTTTTTTAGCAAAATTGATTATGTAAATGAGTTTGTCAGCCTAATGTGATGGTATAAGGAAATGTACTTATTCTTTTGTTGTGTATTTGAATAAAATATTAATATCCACCATGAAAAGATACTATGAGAAATTCCGTGTTTATTTTCTACCAAGGAAGGTGGTGAATAGATGATGCGGCTTCTTCACTAAGCTTTCTCTTTTCCTGTCACTGCAGATCTATAGATTTCCTAAGGATAAATGAATAGGCTACACAATACTACTTTCTACAAAGGCTACCCCCTGCCTTAAGCTGTGTGAGCATAATTCTCAGTGACAAGCCAAGATTGAGGAACGTGTGCAAAGCCAATTGTACAACTCAGCCTGTTTTTCCAGTTATTTGGCTGCTTTCATCAGTGCTGTTTATTTGCCTAGAAGTAGAATGGACCCCAAGAACTTGAAAGCAATCACAATAGGAGACTGGCTAGAGAAGTACAAGTGGGACTTAGAGGATTCCTTGAGACTCATCCACAGAGATCATAAAGTCCACATATTTGTGGAGAAAAGATCATAAATAGAGAATGTGGTTGCATGAAATAGACTATTGTTGAAATCAGTGGTGGGAATGTCTGGGAAATCCAGAAGAAAATAGGATGCTCACTTTGATGCTGGATGCTGGCTTTTGGAAGAAGAGGAAGATAAGACATGTTAGTCGGTAAAGGCAGGATGAAAACTTGAAATCACTCCAAGGTTGTAGCAAAATCAATTGAAGTTTCCATGTGTTAGGTGACCATGTTGATGCAATAGGACTGCTAATTTAATTGGTTGATTTAGCACGTCGTAGTCTCACAGGGTGGTTACAACATCTCTGGAATGCAGAATTATTGAGAATTATCCTTGAAGCACCAATGGTAAACAGATAGCACCAATTTTCATAATATGATTCAAACAGGATAATTATCTATTGCTTCACTTTTGGGGGTGGGAAAAGAGACAAAAGTTACTAACTGACCCAATTAGTAAACACGACAAGTTACCATATTTCCTGCCCAATAACAGATGCAGGCCTTAGGGAAGCTGCGCACTGCCTTCCAGATCGTTGAACAATTGACTTCTTCAGTGCACTGATTATGCTGAAAGAGTTAATAGAGCTTCTAAATGCATTTCCTACCCCAGGGAGTGTGAGTCCCAGGGAACCACAGCTGAATGAAGAAGGAGGCTCTGATTGTTCTGGAAAGCACCAACACAACAGCTTCCTGTTTATTTGCATAACAACTGCAGAGAGTCATGTGGTGTTTATTCCTGTTTAGGCTCTCTGCTGCATTATGTGTCAGATGGCCTCCACATACACACTGGGAGAGTTAGGCTTAGTGAAGTTTAAGCCATTCTTGTTTGTCTGTCCTAAAAACTCCTATATGCAGTTTAACAACACAAGGAATTCTGAGAGCAGTGGGGCCCACTGACTGTGTTCTCAAAATGCTTAGCCTAGTAGGAAAGTGAGCTAGGATTGTATTCATCATATACAGGTGAGGTTGTGGGATAATATTCATGAAAGTGTAAAAGTAAAAATCAGAAGTGAGTTCAAAGGGAGGAGAGGCGATATCTCACACTGTGAATGCATTTTTGAATGAGGTTAGAGTTCGTGCACAATGTCAGTACTTCATGAGATCTTTAATAAAACAGACTTAGGGATTATTTTATAGTTTATTTGTGTGTATGTGTGGTGGCCACATGCTCATGGAAGAGAAAGGTCATCTTTTTGGAATCAGTTAAATCCTTCCACCTCTGGTCATCAAATTTATGCAAGTGTTTTTACACATTGAGTCACTTCACCTGCCCAATAATACAGATGAAGCAGATAGATCTCGGAGGAGTGAGATGTGCACCAGTAAGAGGATACAGATGGGAAAACATGTGGAAGGGCACAGGTGAAAGACAGAGAGAGAAAGAGAGAGACAGACAGACAGAGACAGAGAGAGAGACAGAGAGAGAGAGGAGAGTTATGGCTGCCTTGTGCTTAGTGTCAGTCTGGGGCACACACAGAGCATCAGGAAGGAACTATTGATCTCACCATCTTGTGGAGGTCTTTGGATGCTTGTGTAGGCGTTTTTCTTTAAGTAGTAGGCAAAAAAGGGCTGCCAAGTGTTTGTGCATGAGAGAGTGGCATGGTTGAAATGATTTTAGCAAGATTAATCCAGCCACTGTATCGAGTTAGATTTGTGTTTTAAGGGACTGAATTAGATGAGCTAAAAGAGGAGGTTCTGCAATTGTCACCTGACAAAAAGTTGTTAGGTTATTTTATAAGTCTTATACATATTTTCTTGCAGTCGCATTGATTATCCAAAAGGAGAGTGACATTGAGTCCATTATTAACTTTGAAAAAAAATTGTCTAAAAGTATGATTGGTACACTTGGGATCCTGATGCATAATGAAGAGACTGTCCTTTTGAGAGGAAAGGTATTTTCCCTCCTTCTAGCAGACTGGTGATCAGAGGCTCTCTTATTTAGCTCTGCTGGGCGTTGCTGAGTAACTTTGAGCAAATCACTATACCTCTCTGGACCTTGATTGTCATTTATGCCAAAGGATAGCTCAGGCCATGTAAATGCCAGGGTACTTTCCAGATTTCACATTTTTGTGTTCTCAGAGCAATAAAGGATTTGCAGTGACTAAGGAGGTTAGTGTCTATCTCAGTTTTCTTTTGCTTGGTTCACTGAACTGCCAAGAATTCTAAGTAGGAGTATGAAGTCTACTGTTCATGCCTAGATTTAATGTAGCATGAGTTTGTTTCATTGCTTTCCACAGTTTAACTGCTATCTTCAGTATTTCCTTGCCATGCTTCTGTTGTTATTTTCTGTTTTCCAAACCAATAAAACTGTTGCAGATGCTTGCTTCTGTACCCTATAATGAACTAAGGAGACATTTTCTAATTCATACTAGCGAGACTTCGAATATTCATTTAAATAAATTAGATATGGCATAATATTGGGAGTTTTTGTCTGATCTGTCAGAGAAAAATTTAAACTAGTTAGCTATATTGTGAAGGGTTTTAAAAACATGAGTTCAATACTTTTACAGCATATGGTAAGGAAGGCAGAAGCTCTTAATTAATGGACTATATTCTAATAAAATGTAGAGTGCACTAGGAATCAATGTAAGTATTCCCAAGACCAATTTATAACTCATAGTTGTCTTTCTGCCTCCTTCTTTCTTCTTTTTTAAATTGGACAATGATGTGGTCTATAACCAACTTTTATATTTTGTTCCTTTTTTTGACATCCATGTTGGTTCTGTGGGCTCCAGATAGTGTGCAAATGACTTGTGAGAAGGGGAAGTCAGCTTGAATATCACCCCCCTGCCAGATGTTCGGCCCTCTCCAGCTAGATCAGAGAGATGTAGAAAGGAGCCCATCCCACATGTTTGACTCTGCCTGCTTGTCCTTTCTCTAGTCCTGTGGGGAGCTAATCCACTGTTCCAGGTTGACATATCTTGCTTAGGCATAGTCTGGAGGAAGCATTAAGGGAGAGGGTATCTGTCCTGGTCTGTGGGTCTGTGGGGTTCATTGTCCTGGTCTGTAGGTTTCTGCAACAAAAGCCCTAGGAGAGGGAGTGAGGATTGGGGGAAAAACAAGGAAGCGTGAGAAATGAAAGACAAGTCCGATATCTGATCAAGCCTTCAATTTATTGAATACAAGTACCAGTATTTATAAGAAGTTCTCAGGTGGGGAGGGGAGAGGAGAATGCATAAGCAGGTTGCTACAGTCAGGCAGTCTGGTCTGGTCTATCTGGTATTCCTAGGTAGTGTTAAGTTGCCCCAGAGCAAGCGATAAGGAAGTGTGTGGAGCTGTGAGATTCTCTCTAGGGGCTTTTTGTATAATCTATAAGGGTGGAAATGCGAAATGAGGAAGCAATAAAGTTAAATTAGTTAAGCAGGCAGTTTCCCAGAACTTGGTAGCTTAGGCTATCTGACCTCGTCCAAACTCTGTCCATTAAGGCCAGAGAGAAACAGATCTTTAAAACAGAAATGGGGTGCCTTATGTTTCAAGCTAGCATATCCAGAGGGACCACTTACCACAGGTATCCTCCTGTGCTACTCTTGTACTTTTTGGGCAAAGGGAACTGGGGAACCAGAATAGAGATACACAGGAAAGAAATGGTTTGCTATGACTTCAGGAACAGTTTCCACAACAGGACTTTTAGATTCAGCAGATGTGTGCTGTTTTTTAATATGCATATTAAAAGTTTGGGTTCCTTTGTCTACCCAAATGTACTATTTTCAGTAAGAGTATCAGACTTTGTTTATTAAATGGCAATGTGAGTACAAATAACTGGATATTTTGCATTTGGGGCAAGTACACTGTATGTCGGTGCAATCATATTCAGTTATATGAATAGCTAAGGAAGACTCCACCTTACTCTTCTGTTTCTGAGAAGACAGGAAAGCATGTTTATTTCAATTTTCAAATCATTTTACTTATTATAAATATGTATTATGAACAAATTATGGATTAGCTGATTTGTATGTGCGTTACTGACAAAACAGGAGATAGTAAGAAATAAAGCAGTTAAATTACTAAAGACTAGTCATTCAGCTTGGACATATTTATCAGAATCTGCCTAGAAAATTGAGACTGTTTAATGTTATAAAACTGATTTCAAAGCATGTATCAATATAAATCAATTGTCTTTTTATAATTTTTTTTTCTGGTTTGCAGAGTTCAGGACAAAATTGAAATAAAACTTACTGTTAGGCCTTTCATTTTATTATAATATGAAGGTGATGACCACGTCTTTGAAATTTAGCATGATTGATTTCTTCCCACTAGAGAGATGACTTTGGTAACTGGATTTCTATTACAAATTCATAAGGCATTCAACTATGCAGTGCCATCTCTGTTTGTAACCTGCGGAGCAGTGCTAGCCAATAACATTTCTTGTAGTCCTAGAATTGTTTTGTGTCAGCTACGACTAATAGAGTAACTTATAACTAAATTGAGTTTTTCTGGCTAAGCTACCATCAATTAGTTTTTATTAATATAAGCTAGGATGAAAAACAAAATAACCTCCCTAAAATGAATTGCTACCACTTAGGAAAACACAGCCAGATATTCATATTTATGATACCAGAAAAAAAAGATAAAAATAAAGATTTTCAAATGTGAATACAAACAGCCTTTCTATCCTGATGTGTGTGTGTGTGTATATATATATATCCTATAAATTTTTTTTCCTTTAAAGACTTATTTTCCTATAAATACTTATACAGATAGACCATGCCAAGTATGGTTTATTCCATTTTAAGTCATTTTTATAATAGGGCAAAATGAGATTTATTTCACGGCTAGTCATCCTTGGAAATAATTTTAGCACTTGAAAACACCTATATGAGTGTGTGGGAGAGGGTTGGGAGAGTCCCACGCCATGGGTATGGAGATCAGATGACAAGCCCAAGTGCTGGCCAACACCTTCCACCTTCTTTGAGACAGGGTCTCTTGTTTGCTACCACTTAAAGCAGGCTTGCTGGACCTCAAGCTTCCTGGGGTTGTCCTGTCTCTGCCTCCCATCTGTCTAGAGCTTTGGGGTTATAAAAGCTACCACATCTAGCTTTATACAGGTCCTGGGAATCCCAGCTCAGGTTCTAACATACATGAGACAGGCACTTTACCCACTGAACTGTTTTCTCAGCCCTGTTGAGTTGTTTTTGATGCTTACAGATTTGTCACAATTTTTGTTGAGTGAGATTTTAAATTGATCATTAAAACTGCTGACTTTCCAAATAATTTATTGGGAATGTGCCAATGATTCATACCCAGGCCTTTGTTCTGTAAACTATTGTCAACATCCTCCACACAGAGGGAAAGGTGGGTTTCTCTTGGGATCTCTCCAATGTCACTGACCAGGAAACAGAAAGTCTTCATAAAGCTGCTCATGGGAAAACATATGTTCTTGCCATTTGTTGCTTTATTCTGATCTGCTGTGAACTACTTTTCATTTGCCTTTGAGCTTCACTGATAAACAGCTGACAAATAAACATTTGCTATATTTAAAATAGGTACCATGTTTTAAAAGATATGTGTGAGAGGTGGTCTTACTCCATAGCTCTCTTGAAACTCACTTTGTAGCCTGGCCTGGCCTGCAACTCATAATAATCCTCCTGTTCCAGCCTCTTGAATACTGAGATTAGAGGTAGGAGTCACCCAAGCTGGCTTCTATATGATGTTCTCATATCTGTATGCATTGGAAAGCACAATAAAGCAGATTGATATCCATCACCTCATCTAGTTACCTTTGGATATGCACAGGAGACATAAAAATCATTTCAGGGCCACTGTCTCACCAAATTTCAAGTACATAGTACAGTTGAGCATGTTATATGGCAACATTTGAAGTTTGCAATTTTCTATAATATTTCCTTTAGAGCCCAAATTCTTTCACTTCCATTCAGGTGCTATATTGTTGTTGTTGTAATTATTACTATTATTATTATTATTATCATCATTATTTCTGTTTATACCATAAATATCCCTTTAAGAGCTTAACATGAAATGTCTAACATTGGATGCCATTACTCTTTAACTCTCAATTTTTTCAAGTAGTAACTTTAGATTTTTTTCTAATCTTTAGGAGGATACCTGTGGTTTATTTGGCATACCGCACCCCTCTGTGCTCATACTGTGTGTTATTCAAGTAGCTGACTGTATAATTTATGCAGATGAAAATTTCACTTTTACTCTATTGCTGTTCAGAAAAGGAAGTCACTCCTTGAGATCCATAGGCATCATTCGATCTCTTCCGTTGTCTTCCATTATGCCTTGTTGAGTGGACATTTTTCCTGATTCCACAGTGCTTCCTTAGATTTGCCCCCTTGTGTGGTGGCTTGCCTCTTTTCCTTTGGCAGGACTGCTTTGCTCTTTTGTCATCCTTAGAGCTGGCAATTAAGCTCCTAAAAGAAAATGGTCTGTACTTAGTTGGGCCTGGCCTGGCCTGGTAAGCAAGCTTCAGGAAACCCTGAGGTCATAAGACAGATTTCAGATATCTCACTTCCAGAATGGCCTTGTTCTCTACAGTGCTCTTCTTGGTAGAGGCTGTTTTCTGTTCTTGTTTGGAGACATGACAGTGTCATTTGACATTAACCTTAGGGTGAGATCACTTAGCTGGGAAAGAAAGAATGGCCACAGGAACCTTGTCTGATTCTTTGTTACTGACATTTTTCTGCTTATAATGCATGTAAAAAGGCTTTAACTTTTACCTTTTAACCATAGCCATTAAATATCTGTGCTATACAGTGTAATGTGAACTGACCTTGTAATTGGCTAAATATGAAGATTTTTATGTAAATTTTCCTAGGAATATGGGCTGCAGGATGCTACAAACTAGTGAAGTGTGTGTGTGCGTGTGTGTGTGTGTGTGTGTGTGTAATGCAAAGCACTAGTTGCCATATAAAAAACTGGGAAGATATTAGCAATATTAGAGATGCTTCAAGTTGTATCTTAAATTTTTTGTACAGTAATATATTTGTGGTCTCTTGTAACTTTGAAATTTTATTCTAAGAAGCTGAATGCAGTATTTTAATTGCTTATCTTAATGAGGCCAAAGAATTGCTATGTTATACAAATACCTATTTAATGTATACATAATTTTAAGATATCTTTAATTGATTATTTTAATTTTCAGTTTACTTACAATGAGGAAACAGCACATCTGAGTTTAGCCATAATGGTAACAGGACACCGCCCCTGCCCCCTCAAGTTCTAGAATATACTGCTGATGTCTTTACTGAAAAAGCCTTCTAGACAGAAGGGTCTCATTTCCAAATGCATGCTCCATGTTACCAAGCAGAAGTTTATCTGACACTAATTAGGTTTTTAACTTTCTATAATTTTGATTTTTCAAGGACAGCAAAATGATCAATAAAAGTTACCTTTAAATTAATGAATACTTTTCAAGTTAAAAAATAAATTGTTTATTTGGAGACTAAGAAATTATTGTTTATAAAATAATTATTGCTAAAAAATTATTTAGATTTTAAGAAAGCACTTTTAATAAAATATAAACTACCCAATGAATCATGAATAGCTATTTGATATTTAGAAACCTGTAGACAAGGGGCTTTAAGCTAACTTTAATCAACATATATGAACTTTCTGTTATAGAATTCTTTGAGTCATGCTTTTATAATTATGCTCCTCACCTCCAGTTTCATGATATCTTCCTTAATATTATCAGTGTAACGATACATAATTTTATTATTGTTTTAAGAAAAGGAGAATTTACTATAGTAAAACACCGAAGAAATCAAAATCGATTCCAGTCAGTATGGAAGAGTATGGAATTTTTAATGCAAAGAAACAAACAAACAAACAAACTTTAAAATGCAATAAATAATGTTTGACCCTCTAGAGAATGGTTCTTAAAATTTGAATGCCAAAATTCAGGACACTGGAAACATGCTGAAGACTATAGCAGTCAGGAGTTGCAAAACATTTTTTATTTTATAGTCAAAAGAAAGACAGGAAGTTCTTCTCTCTAGAATAAAACGTATTTTCTGTTTGCTTACATGATGTACTGGGGGAGTGAACAAATGCAGAGCTGTGTAATGTAATTTTGAAGATAAGCTACATTAGAAGCTAATATTAAATCCCACAACCAATGAGATGATTTTAAG
Source organism: Cricetomys ansorgei (assembly GCA_026225945.1). NCBI lineage: Eukaryota > Metazoa > Chordata > Mammalia > Rodentia > Nesomyidae > Cricetomys > Cricetomys ansorgei. Next base: position 4,828,395 of record JAMJFZ010001121.1, on the reverse strand, counting down.
ACATCTTAGTGAATTTATTTATAATTAATTAATTAATTGTGGGTGCATGTGTTTATGACTCTGTGTGTGTGTGTGTGTGTGTGTGTGTGTGTGTGTGTGTGTGTGTGGTGTGTGTCTAAGGGTTTGTGTTTGTATGTGAGGGCCACAGGACCATTGTCCTTCAGATGCAATCTACATTATTTATTTATTTATCTGCTTATTTGTTTACTTATTTATTTCTGAGATGTAGTTGTACATTTGGATATATATATGTTGATTCACCCAGATGTAGACATTGGTTCAGGGCAGGGACAATTTGTTCTTTTGTCTAATTAAATCACCTATTTCTAGTCCAGAGTGCTGGGGTCCTAGGGCATTTTGGCCTCTTTCTTAATCCTTGAACTCAAAACCTTTGTACAATCTAAAACATTTAAACTGCTAGCCCAGACCTAGAAGGCTTTAGCCTTAGCCATTCAAGACCTACTGCTGACTGAGCCAGTCTGACTAGCTCCTTCTGAACTCTGACTCTTCTGGTTCAACTTACTTTCTGTTCTGGGCTTCTTCTGAGCTCTGCTGTGTCTTATGTCTCTAGCTGAGCTTTCACTGCTCCATTCTTCCTCTGTAACTGACTGCTTCACCTGACTCTTCTTACTGCTTCTGTTACCTGACTCCCATCTGACTCTGTCAAATAAATGACTCTAATTTCTGTGTAACTATATTTTACTGAGATGACAGCCACCTTTTCTCATGAGAGTTAGGCATGTCCTTACTCTGCTAACTTTTCCTCTAGTTAGTTAGTTTGTCTGCCATTCACTCTGAATTATCTCAGACGTCACTTCGTGTGTGACACTGATCCCTTCTGAGTTCTGTTTCCTGTGTCTGCTTCCACTGTTTTTTTCTAGGGAGTAAAGTCATGGAGTACCACTGCTTTCTGAATACTGACAATAAAGATGTTTATTACCACTGTTTTCTGAATACTAGACTAAAGGTGTGTCTGCATTCCATCCAGACCTCATAGGCCTCTAAATGTAGGACCTGGAATGTAGACTCTAGCTTTGACACAGTGCTGTTCCTCTATGCCGAGACAGTCAGGAGTCTTTCACTGGCCTTGAACTCATGAAGCAGGCTATGCTGGTTTGCTAATGAGACCTATGGATTCTTCTGTCTCAGCTACCCCAGCATTGGCAATGCACCATGCCTGTGTTTTAATGTGTGACCTAGTGATGGCGTTCAGCCCCTCAGATTTGCAAGTCTTTACAGGTTGATACATCTCTATCTCCAGTCTCTGGACATATATGGATAAGATAATGAACGTGAATGCTTACAATACCTATCTGAAGCAGTCACATTCTTAATTTGATTTTCTTTACTTTTGCGGTAAGTCTGCTATAGGAGCCTAATGAACACAGAAACCAAAGGGTACTTCAAAACAGTATGACCATAACCCAGGAGGGGCAAACAGAAAAGGAATCTAAAAGTTCCTTAAAAGAGGGCATGGCCACCCTCTGCAGCTCCTTGGAAATCACGTGGCCGGATATTGTTCTTCCAGGCAGATCTTACTGGCCTTTTAAAATTAGATTCACTGATGTACTGCTGTACATAGCCCCCTCCCCAGTAATCCTTTTTTTAATATCATTCTTCTTTAATGTTATCATCCTTCAAGATGTCCTCAGAGATGCAGACCCTAGTGAGTCTAATTTATTATCTCTGCCAGAATATTTCTTTCTTGGTACTAGTGTTCTCTAACCGTTAATTCCTTAACAAGTTTCTTTAATGTGGGTTTCTACTGTTTTTATTTTCCCCACTTAAATTCTCTCTTACATGCCACAAACATCTTCAATTTCTTAACCTGATTAGCATTAAATACAGATATTAGATATCTACTAGGGTTGGGTGGTCCTCTTGGAAGAGTTGAAACTTGAGAATTGTGATCATAAGGTGTTAAGAGTTCCTGGGAAAAATGCATGGTGGAAGATGGAGCAGATGGGAGTTTTCTGAGAACCCTAAATGAGAAAAAACTGAAGTGACACTCCTTCCAACTCAGTGATAGTTTTTTAAGATTTTGTGTGTGTGTGTGTGTGTGTGTGTGTGTGTGTGTGTGTGTGTGTGTGTGTGTGTGTAGCTTAGAGGACACCAGATCCCTGGGAGCTGTGGTTACAGGTGGTTGTAAGCCATCCAGGGAGGGTACTAGGAGCTCCACTGAGGTCCTTTAGAAGACCAGAAAGTGCTCCTAACTGCAGAGCCATCTTCCTCTGTGATTCCTTTTTGTTGTTGTTGTGAGTTGCTGTACAGTCAGTTTAGATTCAAATGACGAAGATACGGATGTATTCTGATGTGGTTATTTTACATTTTATGGTTTAAGTCATTTCAATTATCAATTACTTGTTAATTACCTTCAAGCATGGAGTATTTCCCCAGGCCAGCAGAGGATCTCACATCTCACAATGTGGCACACTGGGACGTTGTCTTGAGGGACACTGTTTACAGTTGCCTTTGCCCTTCATTTCTAAGTATAGAGTCAATTTTCAGTCTTTAGGACTCAACATTTCTTTACTTTACTCTTTTTCTGAGTTTTACAGTGTCTCCCTTTACTCCTTAAAAACTAAAATGCATTTTATCTGGAGTAAATGTGTCAGTGTGTGTTAATGTATGTGTGCATATTATTCAAGGGGAGAGAAAGGCAAGCATATTAGTGAATATATGTATGTATGTATATATATGAATATATACATATATATGTATTCATATATATATAGTGTTCATTTGTAAGAATACATATATACATATTCATATATATGAATATATGTATGTATATGTATATATTAAATATACATACATATATTCACTAACAAGAATCTGCACACATATATATATATACATATGTGAGGGAGAAGGAAAGAAAGAAAGAAAGAAAGCAAGCAAGCAGACAGGCTACTCAGATCATCATTTCTACTTTTATCTTTAGACTTTGTACACATAGTTTTTTTTTCCCAGAGTTATATTTGAAGTATACAATGCTTCTACAACCCAGTAAGTTTATATATTCTTAATAATGTATAATCATAGTAATAAGAACAAGATTTATTTGAATGCTATAAAATTTCTTCTGGAGAATCATGTGGTTGCTGCCTTGAAGTTATTTTCCAAAACAGATTCAGCATAGATGGAAATGAATTTCAATCTCATGAATTTCTTGATTTTGACCTTGACTTTCCTTGTATTATTTATAAAAATTAAAATTCTGTCATAAAATTTACAAAAAAAATTATTTCTCATGATTTGTAATTTCAAGTGTACTTCATTTCATTCATAAAGAAGTTTTGTATTTCTCTTCTTCCTCCCACTTCCAAAATTTGATCCTGAGTCAGATTTGGAAAATTATGTTTATAATAGAAGTGCTGCCATAACATTAAATCTAGCAGAACTGGGAGGCAGTCTTCAATCTTTGTGATTTGCTGAACATGGAAATTCAGTTTTCAGATGTTCAAAATGGAAGTCTGTTTGCAGATACATCTGCAATGACTATCTTGAGAGTTCTAAATTGTAGGGAATGAAGTGTCTTTTGTGTGTCAATATGATTCTGGTAGAAGACAAAAGACTGTATTCATTCCTGTTACCACTGGCAGCATCAGTAGAAATGGGCTCAAGGTGCTGTGAGTGTCACAGTCTGTCTGACTATTGTTAGCAATTTGTGTTACAACCCAAGTGGTGGCTGTGCAAACACAGTTGTTGTGCTTCATCCCCATCTCCCAGAATGTGGGAAAAGTAGCTATGAAATTTTCAGGAGTACTATGAAGAATTCCTTCTTATCTTTAAAAAAAAATCGGTGCCTCCAATTTTAGGCAGAAGATGCAGAAAATCATTGTGAGTTTGTTTTACTTTCAGAGGAGTTTCAGTGGTCATAGTCAATATATACATCGTCAAAGAATAGGTTTGAGCTAAGTCCAGAAGAATAGAATGAATTTGGTTTGCTGTAAACTCTGCAATGCTTGTGTTGCAGTAAAGCCCAGAGGATTCAATCAATCAACCAATCATGAGACATTTGTGTAGAGGAACACTTGGAAGAAATTTTTGTTATTTTGGTTTCTTTAAAAATGTAAAATGACATTTGGATTAGTTTTGTGTGCCCACCCTAGCTGTGGTATAGTTATTTACAAATTGGATTTGGAATGCTTGATGCAGGTGGCTACAAACTGGTTAGGTGGAGTCATTCTGGCACCTGTAGCTTGTTTTGGGGATTGGGTGCTAAATGGGTTGACTGGAACTTTTGGCTTAGGACATAAAAGGTCTGAAGCCCCAAGAGTTGGCTCAGCCATTGGTTGGTGATTTGTTTGTTGGGTTGCTGTTGTTAGTGTGATAATTCCTAAAAGAACAAATGTTGGAGAGATTGAGTTTATGGACCATGAGCTGAGATAGTATTCTGACTCGATGTTAGCTAGTCCTCCTCAAGTTTAGGGCAGCCTTAAAAGAGGCTGTGAAGATTTCTACCTTTTTCTCATTCTATATCAAAGCCACTTGGAAAGCAGTGAGGATTTCTCTCTATCTTTTCTTTCTCCTTCCCTAAATGGACGTTCAAAGATTGTAGCATACTGCTACAAGTGGTGTACCAACATAGGGCTCAAGAGAAGGGATTAGAAAAGAAAAAAAAATGGGAAATTTTAACTCAAATATCATGGAGGGAAAGGTGGCAGATCAAGGTACAGATAGCTTGGTTCAAGAAGCTAGAAAGTTGTTTATGGTGTCTGTAACTACTGGGATAAATCCTAATTTGTTCCAGGTGGTACTCTTTTTCCACTTTCTCTTTTATCTGTATTTCTTCTCAAAAAAGATTAAGGAAATGGCTAGGCAGCTATAAGAGTTTCAGGAGAAAATAAGGGGTGCTGAGAGAGAGAAAATAGAGCCAAAGGGAGAACAAAAAAGCCCAATTTTTTCTTCGTCTTCAGAAAAATTTAAGCAATTGGTGGTACTATTAGAAGAAATAAGGAGGGATTTAGCAAAGCCTCACAGTACAGGATGAGGGTCCTGCTAAGAAAAGGGCAGATGTGCAGACCAGGCATCCCTCCTCAAGTGAGGTATCTAATTGTGAACCCTCAGCACTGCCTGAGTTGAAAGAAATATAGCCTAGGGTCACAAAAATGCCCATAGTGTATCCTGTAGAAATTCAACAAATTCCAGCTGATAGAGATAACCCACAAGGATATGAATAAATGAGGTGGCAACCGATAGAAATGAGTGATTTAAAGAGATTAAAAGAAGTTGTGGTAGCATACAGCATGCATTCACCTTATGTCTACCAGGTGTTGAGTAATTGGACACTCTAGCACCAAATGATCCCACATAACTGGAAAGGATTAATCACTGTCATATTAGAGGCAAGGCCTCAGCTTCAGGGTGGTTTACTGGTGAAAAGAAGAGGCAACAAATATGGAACAGCAGAACAGGGCAAGGGGAATAAATATGACCCAACATCAGCTTCTTGGTGAGGGTCAGTATGTGGAACTATAAGAGCAGGTTCAGTTTGATGACGTGACCATAAACCTATGTCTTTTGGCGGCTTTAAGGGCTTGGGAAATGGTAGAAGAGCCAGGCAAAAAAAATCTATTTCCTTTACCATGATCATTCAAGGCTTAACAGAAGCCTTCACGGATTTTCTGCAAAGACTAACTGCAGTTGAAAAAAGGGCTGTCTCCGACCCTGAAGCACCACAGGTGCTGATCAAGACCATGAGTATAAAAAGGTTTTATGGCTTCTAAAGGCAAACTCTGCACCCATGGAGCAGTGGATTAGAGATACTGCAGATATTGGTCCAAATGCTTATTTGTCTGCTGTGATAGGAGAAGCAATAGTTAAGGGACTGGAATAGCACAATAACTGCTGTTTTAATTGTAGAAGATATGACCACTTGCAAAGGGATTGTAACCAAGCTGGTTCCAAAGACCTTGGTTTCTTTAAATATTAGTCAGAGAAAAGGAGCAGATTGCCTGGGGTTTGCAGACTGTGTGGAAAGAGTCAGAACTGGACAAATGAGTGTGGATCCCAGAGAGATATAAATGGGAATTATTTGCCCTTGCTGTTGGGAAATGCCACAGGAGGTCAAACTCGGGCTGGGACAAAAAGTGAGCAAGTCCATTCATGCCAGAACCGAAGTAGCATGCATACTGAGAAACTACTAAGGGCATTGCTGCATTAGATTTGGCTATAGACAGACAACTTATCCTATCCCCAAATGTTGAATGTTATAAGATTTCAACTGTTGAACAGTAGGAATGATACTGGTTAGGGGTAGTTTAACATTAAAGGGGTTTCATGTACACCCCAGAATTGTTGACAGAGATTATAAAGGAGAAATAAAAATCATGGCATATGTAACCAGAGACCTGGAGTTTAAAGCAGGGGATAGGATTGAGCAGCTGATATTAGTTCCCTATATTAAAGGGAAAGCCACCCTTGTAGAGAAATCAGGTGGATTTGGGATCCCGGGGAAACAGGTTTTCTGGCAAGAGTCATTAATGACAAAAGTCCAAAAATAAAAGTAGAAATCAATGGTGTCCAAATAGAAGGGTTGGTAGATATAGGTGCAGACATAACAAGAATTTCCCAAGAGTCATGGGATTCTGGTTAGTTCCTTTAGGAGGTATCCACACAGTTTAGAGAAACTGGGTAATTATCCAGGTAAACCAAAACAAAAAATTGATAAGATGTGTGGGACCTGAGGGCCAAATAGGAAAGATGAGGCCTTATGTGACTAATAAGCTATAAATTTGTGAGGGAGAGATTTATTGCAGCAATGGGGAACACAAGTTAATATCCCTTCTATCACAGAAATAATACACAAAATAAGGCCTCAAAGGGAAGAAGCTCTTAATGAAGGAGATTCATAGGCTGTACAAGTTGTTCAAAAGCCAGACACAATAGGTATGAATTTCCAAATTTATAAAGTGGGCTACTGCTGAAGCTATACTAACTGCCTTACCTTTAAAATGGTTAACAAATAAGCCTCTATGGGTGGAGCAAAGGCCCCTAACTAAACAGATGTTGGAGGTTTTAGAACAACTGGTAGAAGAGCAATTAAAAGCTCAGCATATAGAATCTACCAGCCCTGTATTTGTTATAAAGAAAAAAATCTGGGAAATGGAGAACACTAACTAATTTGAGAGCAATAAACAAATTGATTCAGCCAGTGGGTCCGTTACAGTCTGGAATTCCTTTTCCTTCCTTGTTACTAAAGTCCTGGCATCTGATAGTAATTGATTTGAAAGATTGTGGGTTTTTTTTTTGTTGTTGTTTGTTTGTTTTTTGTTTTCTGTTTTTTTATAATACCCCTAGAAGAGCAGGACAAGGAAAAGTTTGTTTTTAGGGTACCCAGCTATAATAATGCACAATCTGTCAAAAGATATCAATGGAAAGTCCTTTCCCAGGGAATGTTAAATAGTCAACATTGTGCCAATATTTTGTGAACCAACCCTTGGAAATAATTTGAAAGCAATTTTCTCAGTCTATGATCTATCACTATATGGATGATATTTTGTTAGCTGATTCTGATGAAGGTACTTTAGAGAAAGTATTTGCTGAAATGAAAAGAACCTTATCCTATTGGGGGTTACAAATGGCTCTTGAAAAAATACAAAGAGGAGATCTTATTACGTATCTTGGTTGTAAGATAATTCAACAAAAAATTCAGCCACAAAAAGTGCAAATCAGAATAGATCAATTGCAAACTCTTAATAATTTCTAAAAATTGTTGGGAGATATCAATTGGATAAGACCAACGATTGGATTAACTACACAAGAGTTAAGCAATTTATTTCAAATGTTACAAGGAGACTCCAAACTAGATAGTCCAAGGCACTTAACCGCTGCAGCAGAGCAAGAGTTAACTCTAGTAGAAAAGAAACTACAAGAGGCATATGTGGATCACATAGATCCACACCTGAATTGTATTTTGGTTATTATCCATTCCAAACACTCTTCTACTGAAATTCTCATACAGCAAGAGGATATCATCTTAGAATGGGTATTTATGCCACATAAGCAGAGTAAAGCATTAAAGATATAAAAAGAGAAAGTTCCTGATTTAATTATAAAAGGAAGGATAAAACTTTGTCAGCTGTCAGGAACAGATCCAGCAGAAATAGTGGTGCCTTATATGAATGCTGAGATTATGTTATTATGGGCAATCAATGAAGACTGGCAAAGATCTTGTAGCAACTATTTGGGAGAAATTAATAACAAATATCCTAAAAGCAAGTGAATTCAGCTTTTCCAAAAGACTAGTTGGATATTAGTTGGATACTCTTTAGAAAAAGGCTTGCTCTTCTATATAGGTTTCAACATCATCTCCTCCAGGAAGCTTTCTCTGAACTGTATATGTGGAAAGATGCCATTCTTATGGTACTGTTGGACTTTTCTGAATCTCTTAATATCATCACTGATTCTCAGTATGCCGAAAGAGTTGTTTTGCATATCAAAACTGCCAAATTCATTCCAGATAATTAGAAGTTAACATCTTTATTTATGCAATTACAACAAGTAAATAGAAGCAGAAGTTGTCCCTTCTATATTACTCATATTAGACCTCTCACTGGGTTGCCAGGCCCAGTGGCACAAGGTAATGACGAAATTATCAGCTACTAATGGGAAATGTGTTAAAAGCTTCAAACTTTCATGAAAAGCTTCAAGAAAACAGCAAAGGGTTCAAGGGTTCAAAAAGAACTTCTCCATTACTTGGAGACAAGCTAAGAAAATTATAAAAAAAACAACAAAACAAAACCGATTCACCTGTTCCTTGTATAACCAAGCCCCACTGCCTGCTGGAAGTAACTCTAAGGTACAAAGAGAGGAGAAATCTGGCAGATGGATGTATTTTATGTTGCAGAATTTGGAAAACTAAAATTTGTGTACCATACTATCAATACATATTCAGGATTTCAATGGGCTTCTGCCTTGAGTTCTGAAAAGGCTGACTCTGTAATTACACATTTACTGTAAGTAGTGGCGATTATGGGAATACCTTTACAAATCAAGACTGACAATGCCTCCGTATATGTCTCCAGCAAATTGAAAATTTTTTTTGCATATTATAGCATAAAGCATATTACCGGCGTACCACACAATCCTACAGGACAAGCAGTTTTAGAAAGATCTAATCAAATGTTAAAAATTTTTTTGAAAGACAAAGAGGAGTAAGTAACAGGGACCCCTCCAAGATAGACTTCATTCATAGACTACATAGTGTACATCTAACTTTAAATTTTCTAAATGTTAATGAGACAGGAACAACAGCATCTGAAAGACGTTGGACCACAGTAAAATCTGCAGAAATAAATCAACCCGTATATTATAAACGTATATTAATATCTGAATGGAAAGCAGGACAAGTTTTGCACTGAGGCAGGAGTTATGCCCAGATTTCCAACAGAAATCAGAAGTTGTGGGTACCATCAAACATGATAAAGATATTATGAGGACCAGCGCCCCTGAGTGGCAGGCAGCACTGACATCAGTTCTCGGCTTCCAAGGAAAATTCTTGCTTTCCCAGAAACTTCTTGTGGGAGGCATTCATGTCCTGACCAATCAAGAGATCCCCTAGCCACTACCTCTTTCCATTAAAAGGCCCATGTGGCTGCATCTGGTTGTCACCAGTTTGTAAAGTGGTTGATCCCTGCATGCAGGTTTGCTCTGGAGAATAACAGTGTTCTTGTTTTTTGCATACATTGTCTTAGTGGTCTTTGTGGGGTGATTCTTGGACCCAACAATATGAGCCAGAAAGATCTCCTGAATACCCTGATAGCTGAACCAGGAAAGCCAGTCTATGAAAAAAAATGCTGATTAGGCCATTTTATGAGTTGGAGGAGTTTTTCATTTAATAAAGTCCTGGGGACCATAGAAGTAATCAATATCTCATAACTTATAACTTAAAAAAGAAGAGAGAAATGTAGAGGAACACTTGGAAAAAGTTTTTGTTAATTTGGTTTCTTCAAAATCGCAAAATGACATTTGGATTAGGTTTGTGTGCCCACCTCAGATGTGGTATAGTTGTTTACGAGTTGGGTTTGGAATGCTTGATGCAGGTGGCTATGATTTTGTTAGGTGCAGTTATTCTGGAACCTGTAGCTTGTTTTGGGATTGGGTTCTGCATGAGTTGATTGGAACTTTTGGCTTAGTGTATAAAAGGTCTGAAGCCCTGAGAGTTGGTGCAGGCATTGACTGGTGATTCATTCGTAGGGTTGCTGTTGTTAGTGTGATAATTCCTAAAAGAGCAAAGGTTGGAGAAATTGAGTTTATAGACTGTAAGCTGAGAAGCTAGTCTGACTCACTGTCAGCTACTCCTCATCTAGCTTAGGACGCCAAAAAAGAGGCTGTGAAGATTTCTACCTGTCTCTCTTTCTATAACAAGGCCACTTGCAAAAGTGGTGAAATTACTTTCTTTCCTTCCTTTCTCTTTCCCTAAGTTGAGAGTAAAGATTGCAGGGTACTGCTTCACTCTTGATTACCAGTAAAGTATTCAGACTTTTAAGAGGCATGAATTCTCACAACAGAGTAGAATATATACCTAATTTTCCTTTCATAAAAGAGATATCCAAGGAAAATATCTAGACATTTGTAGTTCTCTAATATTATGGATTCACTTAGAAACACAGACAAGGTTTCACAGAAGTCCCAACTAAGTACAGCTCTTTGTAAATGTCTTCTAAAGAAGAGGTGGGTGGGATCCCTTCAGAGTGTCTGAGGTAAGTACAATCTCATCAAGAAGCCTATTTCAGTGGCCAAATATTTGTAATTTGCTCTCAAAACAGTTTTAATTTTAGCTTTAGAATCCATTAGAAATTCATTGTGTAGAAGAGACATTGGGGTTTGGGATGACCAAAGTCTGAGAAATTGGGAAAGAGCAAATGGTGGGAGTATAAAAAATGGATTTTTAGCTTTCACTCTATTTGAGATGGTTAATCTTTGTATGGTTATAAGGCAAGAACTTGTATGAGTTGACTTTTGTTGGCCTGTCTTTGTCTTTTAACACTGTAGCCAGAATTGATGTCATGGTTCTGGTCATTTTGTCATTTTCCAGCTTTGTCAGTTAAACATCCTCCTGTGGCAGCATGCAGTTGCTCTTCACAGAAGCTCGTCCGTGGTTTGGCTCCTGGAGACTTTTTGGCTTTATTTGATTCTGCTGTCCCTCCTGGCATCTGCTGAAGTCACTTTAACTTTCTTTTAGAAAGGGACCCAGAATGGGCAGTGTAACTCATTGCATGCTCTTGGCCACATGTAGTTGTCCTTCCAGTGTCATTCATTCCCAAGCCAAGTGTTCATAATTCATCTAGTAGAAAAGGGGAGGCTTTTTCAAAAGGAAAAATTTGTAGCTGAGCACGGGAATAGAGAGGCTCTTAAGAAGTATTTACTGCAGACATTTTACCACAGTGTTAAAAGTGGCCATGTGGTTGTCTCCTGGGTTAAGCAGGATGCTTGCCACTTGCATAAAGTGTGAGCTACTTGGACAGAGTGTCTGTGAGAAAAGAATTTCTAGTGAAGCCAATCAGAGGGAGATGGGACTTGTAGGACCAGCAAACTTCCTGAACTTCCTGATTCCTTTTAGCTTCTAATTCTCACTTAACAGCACAGTATTTATAACAGAAGAGAACATATTGGACTGGATTTCCTCTGCTGATCCCCATAGCTTGTTAAACCTCTTATGGATAATCCACTTATAAAAGCTTATATTCACAACACTACAAGCCATTGTTCTGTTATCCATTTTAATAGAATTCTGAGATCGTGTGATAATTGACAACTTGCATAAGTATTTCCTACTAGAATAAAAACAATCCACTTAAGGCAATAAAGGTATCCTTGCCTAAATCCACACTTTTAATTAAAAACACAGACTGTTAAAATTTTCAAATTACTAAGGAAATCATGTTATTAGTTTTTAATAAGATTATAAACTAAAAAGTTTATGTTGATTTCAAAATCACCAATTTACTGAAAGTACACATGAAAAATATAGTCAAAAATCCAAGAAAAAACTCAATACCCATTGTATCCCCATAAAAGAGATGAATAAATAAATGAAAACATTTTCTCATGTATTCTCAGCCGCATCTCAAATCGTAATTACTATGAACAAATTTGTAACTATTATATATAAACATATATCACTAGAATCCAAGATTTATGAGAGCATCAAAAATTTATACATATTTCATAAATATTTCACATACTTATATACATAATTGTATACTTTAATTTTAGTCAAAATGAAGTGAAATAGTAGATATGATTCAGAAATTTGTTTTCTTTCAGTGAACAGTGAATAGTAAGCCTCTCACAGATAATTCACTGATGCTTTTGGAAGCTAACACTTGCTACATATGTATTAGGAAGAAAGGGCTATCATTAGGTAACTATTCTCATCTTGGAGATGAATTTGAAAACACACATTGAATATTTGTTTTTGACAATATTTGTAGTTGTTTGGATGCTATTTGTATGAGATCTTTGCTTCAGTATAGCTTTCTCTGTAGCATATATGAAAATTGTATTGGGAAGAGGAGTAAGATATTTTATTCCTGTAGAATGTGATGGGGAGAGGTAGATCAGGATGAGAGAGAGGACCAAGAGCTGAGAGGTAGGGACATATAGTCGAAGAGTCTCAGGGGTAGCAATTGGCAGTTCCAGGCAAACAAAGAGCATTGTGCTAAACAAAATGGGAATTTTACCTCCATCATGTGAAAAGATTAACTTTGAATCTTTTCTAAAATGCAACACCCTTAAAAGCAAAAGTGTTAATAAAATCCAACCTTACTTTTCTAAGCCTATTTTACCTAACGACACTACTAGTTGTGCAATGACATGAACACTAACAAAAATGCTTACAGGTTATTGTATGTACAAACTTCTCACGGCTTCCTTTCCAAACTTCAGTCACTTCCTAGAATGCCGAATGAGGCAGATGTTAACATCTCCTTTTATTTTATTCATTAAGTAATTCATTCTATGGAGCTATCTCTGGAATTAAACTACTTCTGCAGATAATGGCAAGGGAGTTCTCATTTGCTGTCTTGATTCTCACTGGCTTTTAGATAAATATGAAATGAACTATAATCGCAAAAGAAGCAGAGTGGGCCTTGTGTTTTTAAATAACAATTATTCTCTTATTGTGTTTTTAATAAAACTCATTTTTTCTTTTTGTCCAAAGAGGAAAACTATCACACATATCTACCATGTATTAACTATGTTTATAATGGTAGTACCCACAATATATTTGAAGAAAGCAATTTCCTAAAGACAGTTTCAGAAAAATACATGCTCAGCAAGTCACTGAAGGAACTAAAAGTTTTTAGGTTCCTTTTCCTTTGGTGCTTGGAATGTCTTTACCTCTGTTATATTTTCTTAGTATTACTATTAATTACTATAATTACTGTTAGTTAAATATCAGAGTTTACATCAACGAAAACTTTGATACATTCCCCTTTCATCGTCACACTGATTAGAGAATGTATTTGTGAAGACTTAATTAAAAAATATGTTGTAAGGAGCAATTTTCTGTCCAGTAAAATGAAACACACATTTCTACTGATTATTTTTAAAGCTGAGCCAGTTTAAAAAAAAAAAAAACAGATATGGCAGAAGACTATGAATGTGATCCCTAACCCTGAGCAGGCTTTCGGTTCCCAGTACTGCAGCGGGATCGGCAGTGAATCTGTTGTCTGTTCCTATGAGGGTGGCCAAGTTTTGTTTGCAGCTTTAAAATAATTTTAACTGTTTACTCTTTGTTTCTATATTTCTATATATAGTTTTCTATATTTCTACTAAAAAGTGAAAGGAAACAAAAAGGGGGAACAATGGTTAGCCTTGATTTGTTGTTTAACAGAATTCAACTTGTTGGTACACGGAGGAAAATGCAGTAATACCAATAATACTTGTGATTCCTCTACCTCATTCCTACTCAGAACTCTGTCCTTTGATCGTTTCCTGTGAGTGTTTCTACTACAACCAAAGACAAAGGCATTGAACAGGGAAACTGTGTATGCTGTAATTGACTTTTCAACTGTGCATTCAATACATTGGTAAATAGTCTGTTCATACAAGGAAGCTGTGACTATTCCACAGGCTAGGAACAGAGGTTCTGAAGCAATGTATGTTCCCAGTGTATGTAGGTGATATCTCTGCCACCTGCATTGAAATTTTATTTTTAGTTATGTTCTATTCTATTAATCAGAGCACACTGCATCCTTCCTTACTATGTTACTGTTGTCCTTCAGATTGGAACACTTGTGTGTTCTGTTACAACTAAAAATAACTGTATCAAGAGAATTGTGTTCATGGACCGTGGGGCCAAGAAGGCAGGTCCAGGGTAAGGGAGAGGTTGAGGAATGACTTAACCCCTGACATCTCATCCTGAGAACACTAGGAGTTGGACTGCTTCTCTTTCCCCTGCCCCAATGGACAGAGAAGTCTTGGCCTGTAGGTAGCAGCTGCCAAACATGCTCCAGTGCATGTAGCATTTGATATGTTCCTGTTTCTTCACCCATTCTCGAGGTCATGTGGCCTGCTGGCTGCTTGTTTGACCATTAGACACACCGAGTCAGACTTCCCCTTTTCTTATAGTACATATATGACTCCTGTTGCTTCATTAAAATGAGCTGTCCTTGGACAAAGTCTCCCAATTGTCTGTTCATATAATACTCATTTCTGCTCAAGATCTGACTTTGGCCCTGGCCAATTTTGCCTGATTCTGCTTTCCCTAGGTTGGTCTGGTACACAATAAACTGATCATGCCAGGTCAGAGCAGACTAGAACTTCAGCATGTTGCACACTCTGGAGATTAGCTGGGAAATGGTTTGATTTAGTACCAACTTGACCCAGTGTTAAGGATGGAAAGTAGAGTTGTCTTATCAATAATATAACGACTTCTGCATTTTTCTAGTACTCATATAATTGAGGTCATTAGACATGAAATGTAATAGATAATATCAAACAACATATTAGAACACATTATAAAGAATTAGGAGAGAGCCATGTAGTGAAGAGTAAAGCAGTGTATCCTCTGGCAGCTGTCAAACCAGTGCACCTGATACAGTCTTTATTATTTTGAATGTACAAAGTACAAGAAAACATACATTAGGGATGTTTTGTCTCTTTATATTAGTTTAAAAGGAGGAGGGGGGGTTAAGTAAACTCATTAGCAAAGTGTTGCCATAGGTGAAGAGCAACCTGTGGGTGATCTGTGACATTCTTTATTCCCATAAATAACCTAGATGTATAAGGACCCTTTAGATTTTAAATTTGAAGGTCAAAGGAAAGAATTAAGAGTACCTTGAGAGCCAGATGGTGGTGGCACATGCCTTTAATCCCAGCACTGAGGAAGCAGAGGTGTATCTCTGTGAATATGATACAGCCTAGTCTACAGACTGAGTTTCAGGATAGCCAGAGTTACAACAGGGAAATCCTGTCTGGAAAAACAAAAAAACAAACAAAACAACAACAAAAAAGAGTTCTTTGAGAATTCTTACTAGTACAGTGATTAGACAAATTTGCCTGTGTAGTGGGCTTTGGGTTAATGTACCATATAAAATACTGGATGTAGTCTTATTCTTCCTTTCTGTTTCAACTGTCTTGCTATGGTGATATAGAAAGAAGGCAGTGGTTCAAAATCTCCATGACCTCATATAAATAATGTTCAAATTGAATGGCCTATACTTAGATGCACCTTGTAGCGATGATTATTTTTACTTCCATTCCTTCATGAGCAAGCTTTGATATTCTCATAAGTTACTATAGGATGGCAAAAGGAATCAGAAAGTCGTCAGATAAAGGAATATTTATTTAACACCACAAAAATAACCAAGATTTGATGTGTATATCTTTGGCTGTTCTCTAGAACATGAAACTTATCTGACATCTTAAAACACAAAGCTAAGTTATGGTTGAGATCCATCTTATTGCACTATGCAGAACTATGATGATGATTTCTTCTGTTTCTGGTTCATCAGAGCATGCCAGAAATCAGCTATGAGATAAATTTAAGGGATTATTTATGTTTCTCTATGCTTTTGTTGTGAATTTTGACCTTTGGACCCAGATAAAAATTGCCAGTGGTACTTCATTCTTTACCCTCCAACATTTGGAGAAAAGCAGCTGTGAAGCCTTGTGGTGGGCCACTTACTGCAAGAGAAGGTATATGTTAGATGATAACAAATATATATGTCTTCTATACAGCCCTGTGTTGAACACTTGTGACACCATTTTTTTCCACCCAGGATAACACTTGGGCTTTCTGCTACTTCTCTTTGACAAATTCAGTTCTTTTATTTTAACCAATGAATAGATAAGGGACTGTGTCTGTTGGATTATTACTTTTATAGTCAGAAAGGTGACAAAGCTTGGCTGGAGCTCTGTTTTGATGTTCCAGGCTGAGAAAAATGTAATTGTAGCTGTGAAATGAAGTGGGTGTAAAATGAGTTGCTGGTTCAGTCAACTTCAGTCAGCAGATGTTGGTTTTATCCTTTAATGGGACAAGGTTATTATGCAAAACACATTGCACAATCAAAAAGTAAAGTTGCAAGTGTGTAAGAATCATTTTTAAAAAGCATACACAGTAGATTTTAAAACAAAAGTAAAGATAATAGGCCTTCAATTTTTTTTTAATGAGTCCTTCCTATCACTTACACAGTACTTAAGGCTTCTTTATTGATCTGAGATTTTCACTTCTCTTCTATGAAATAAAGATAAATAATTGCCATGAAAGTATTTGTGGATAATTTTATAAGAATGTGTAAACAATAGCTTTAAGATTGTTTTCATATATTGGATTTTTTTTTAAAATCAGAGATTCAATCCCCAAGAGGTAAATGTACGTTATTGAAAACCTGGTTTTAGCATCTCAGGATTATACAATATTTTGTTCTTATAAGATCCTTGTGAGAAATATCCAGATTAAATTTCAAGGAAGAAATTTTTTCATGTTTAATTTCATGTTTAATTTTTAATTAATGTCCTCATTGTAAGTGTTAATTGTTCCAAGGTCAAGATGTGAGCTTGTAGCACAGATAATTATTGCCTCACTGATGTGATGTTGTAGACATTATAAATATATATGATATTATAAACTCAGCAAATGAAAACTGAGGGAAATATTCTAAATTAGCTCTAGATTTGGTGCAATCAAACAATACATTCTAGCATATACACATTTAGTGATACCAAAGATGTATTATTTATGTTTAATTTCATTGAATAAATAAAAGTAGGATGTTTCTGAAAATATAACATGATAATAGAAAATTTAAAAGGAATGTTGATTCAGATTATTTCTGGCCAGTTTGAGGGTACCAAATGAGACTATAGAAGGATCAGTGAAGGGATTAGGTAAATATTGTTGACCTTCTCTCTTTGATGTAAGATAATTCCTCCCTTAGAATTTCATTTTACCTTTGTTTTCTTTCTCACTCTAAATACAAATGGAACCGACCATCAGACAGTCAACATTCTAGTATGGAGTAGGGAGGGGATCATGAGCCTCTACCCCTAACTTGGTAGCTACAAAATTTGATGACATTTGGGGGAGGGAGAAGAGAAGCAGAGCAGGAATGGAAATGGAGGAGAGGGGAAGTGGAGGGCGATTGGGAGGAATGGAAGGAGGGAAAACTGAGGTCCAGGATGTACTGTATGAGAGAAGAATACATGTTTAGAAAATCAAGAAGAAAAGAAAAGAAAAAAAAAATGTGTACCCTGGGAGGCTGATCATTCTATGTTGGATGAGCCTGCAACCAGAAGTACATGAAGAGCACAAACTGTAGTTGATGGATTATTAGATGGAAAAGAGTAAATAATGCTGGAGTGGTTTATTAGGAGTAGATCTGGGAGAAATTGAAAAAGAACATGGTTAAAATATATTGTGTGAAATTATCAAAAATTAATAACAATTTATTGAAATGAACTAGCTTGTCAATAAACCATTTACTGGTAGAAATATTCATATTTTTTTTTTGTAGTTTACTTGGGGCTGTATCCTAGAGTAAAAGCTGCTACCCACCTTACAATGAGACAGACGACAATGAGGAAGTCTCTAAGGATGTCCCAGTCTGGAATTTCAACCAGGTGACAGGCTAGTTTAGATTGAAACAGTGAAGTCAAAAGAACAGACCTTGGTTTTGCTATAAGATGGCAGGCAATGGTAATGAAGCAAGATTGGCCTTCAGACATGTAGAAGGACTATGTCGGCCCTCTAGACATGGCTAGATATAGAAGATTATTATGGAATCCAGTTAGTGAAAACTGTATCTATCTTTGGAAAACCAGTTACTAGATCAGTTGTTTAGAATATCATCAGAGCAGTAGAGAGCCAACTCAAAATGAACTAAATGGTGTTTTTTGTAGACTTTCATCTCACTTTGCCTTGGGCAGTTTTTTGAGATCACAGTGTGAATCTTTTGAACTACTAAATGATTAGGTTTTTTCTCAAGGAAAGACCAGGATGATGCCAGAAGAGGAGCTCAATGAGTCCACAGCCCTGAAAGCCAAGCTCTGGGTAATGAGGCTATGGGTAGAGCTGGCCCTCAGGGAGCTGTGCACAGTTAATGATATCTACCATCAATATGTCCATTTGCCTGTTCCTGTCTCTTGTTCGTACTGTCTCCTTCCTTTCTACTTCTCTTGCCTTCCTTTCTATTTCTTTCCTTTCAGTTTCCTCTTTCCTCTCTAATTGTTTCTGCTACCCTCTGTTCCTCCTCTCTCTGTTTTACTTTATTCTTGTTTCTATTGGGCCTTTAGTTGTGGGCTAAACTCCAATATCCTCATTCATTCTTGAAAACACTCAGAAGATTCTACAATCATCTTTATGTTAATTCTCTATCATCTGGCTCTAACAAAACACAAAAATGATTCTCTGTGCACAATATATTATACATATAAAGGATGATTTGCAAATTATTCACAAATGACTTTAGAGTCAATTTACTTAGTAGAACAACCTGTGATCAGATAAGAGCTTAGGTTTATAATGGAAACCTGTCTTTATTTTTATTTATCTTTATTACAGAGACATTTTATATCTTATAAGAAAGGTTCACATTCCTCCATAAGTGCAATATATATATATATATATATATATATATATATATATATATGATACTCATGTAAGAATATTTCAGTTCCTACTTATTGTTTGTTGGAGATAGTAATATTAGCTTCCATTCTTTCCTCTTATCATTTTATGCTTGTTCCTAGGCAGCTTCCCTTCATATCATGCACACACATGAATTTTATGCATATGAATAATGCATATGAATTCTAAGAAACACAGTTTTTTTGAAACTCCCTTCATATATTTTCTATGACTACAGTTTAACCCATTTTTCTGCAGATGATATGTCTGAAGAATTTATATTTTCCATATAAACTATCTTTTAATTATCTATTTATCTGATGTCGCGTTTCTAGGTTGGTTCTGTAACTTAGCTTTGGGAACAGAGCTATAAATATTGGTGTGCTAATGTCTCTGTCAAATGTTGACCCAGAGTCCTTTGAGTAAATTCTCTGGAGTGTTATACTTGGTTGGATGATGAATCAATTTCAATTTAGAAAGCTCCATACTGAGTTCTGTAGTGGCTTGACTAGTTTGTGTTCTCACTAGTAGTGAATAAGGGTCTCATTTTGTCTGCATCCTGGCCAGCAGTTGTTATTCATTGTCTCTTATATTAATTCCATTTGAAATTAAAATATAATCCTATCATTTCCCCCTTCTCTTTCTACCCTTTGACCTTTGTGTTGCTCTCTCTCAAATTCTCATGGTGTCTATTTTTTAATTGCTGTTTTATTCACACACTCAAACACACACACACACACACACACACACACACACACGACACACATTTCTAATTATATAAATATGACATACTCAGACTGTATAAAGCTACTTGTATGTTTATGATTTCAGAGCTGACCACTTGGTATTGGATAATGATGATGACACCAATAGACATGCTAATGTGAAAGGGGAAATCTCAGGGGGCCTCAGCCAAGGACAAAAAGCTATGGCAACTGAGGAATGCTGAGTGTAGGAGTGTTATTTGTTTCCTAAGTGGCTGCCATCCTGATTGGGTAAAGATTATCAACATAATTTGAATTTGAATTTCTCTGATGGCTGGTGAACTTTAATATTTGTTTCGTATGTTCATTAGCAATTTGTTTTTATTTCATTTTGAGCAGTATCATTTCATTTCCTTTGCCTATTTATTGATTGGGTAGTTTTCTTGTTGTTTAGTTTCTGAGATTTTTGTATATTATACATAATTCTCCTCTGTTAGATGGTAGCTTAAAGAAGTATTTTTTTTTTTAACCATTTTAGGGATGTGAGTTGATCTTCACAAGATTAACTGATTTCTCTGCTGAACAGAACCTTTTTAATTTCGTGATCTGTAGTTATGAATTGTTGGCATTATTTGAGAATGGTTTTGCCTGTGAATTATTTTCCTTAAACATTTTTAGACCTCTGAGTCTTACATTAACATCTTGGATCTATTTGCAGTTGATTCTAGACAGTGTGAGAAGTCACGATCTAGCTCCATTCCTCCATGTGGATATCTAGCTTCTCAGCACCACTGTGGACGAGACTTTTTTTTCCTCCAGTAATTTTGGCATCTTTGTTAAAATTAGGTGGCTGTAGCTGTGTGACTTTATAACTGAATCCTCTACTATGTTTCATTGATCACCATGTCTGTTTTTGTGCTAGTGCCATGCTGTTTTTGTTACTATGGCTCTGTGATGAAACTAGAAATCAGGTGTGTTAAAACCTCCACCATTGTTCTTTTGCTTGGAACTTATTGACTCCTGTGCACAGTCTTTTGTGTGTCCATATAATCCTTGAGATTCTGTTCACTATTTCTATGAAGAAAGACATTTCACCTGTGATCGAGTTTTCATTATTTACAAATATTATCTGTTTATATTTTGAATCATTTTAAACTTACATTTCAGAAATTAGAACATGTCACAACAAAATACTCCAGTTTACTTCTCTTAAGACAAATGACTTATACCATGAATATATTATCATATCTAAAAAATTATATGAATTCAATTAAAAATTAATATAGTCTATATATAGTAGTTCAGTTGTCCCCAGTGATGTTTTCTTAATAAATTTAGTGTTTCAATATATTTTTTAGGAACCAGTTGCAGTCAGTGGACAATGTGATAAGGCTTAACTTAATTGTTTTTTTTTGACTTCTTATTTTTATTTGTTTTTGTTTTCCTTGGTACTGCATATTCAATGATCCACCCCCAGGTAGCACAAAGTATACACATTCTGTATTATTCTGTTTTCTCTTTGTTTGGTTTGGTTAAACACATTGAAAGGGTTGCCATGATGCATTGCTCATGTTTACTAGAATGTGGCATAACTAATGCCTCCTGATATTGGTGGTACTATACAGCTGAACACTTGCTTAGAACAACATCCATCACATCTCACCACCAAAACTATAGTGTTTTTCTGTTTATCAAAACCAGTAAAACTAGGGAATGGTATGTTGAGGCTGGAGATATTTTAGAATGGTTGACTACTTCTTTTCAACATTGTTAGTAATCCTGGAGTGAATAAATCATTACATACTAAATGCATATTTTCTTGAGTTTCTTTTTTAAGTCTTTCAACATTGTTTTGATAAATTAATATTAGTACTGTATATTTGTGCTCAAGTTTCTAAAATTGGACACTAGAAATGTTAATCCCAAAGAGAAAAACTGTTGACCCAAATTATTATGGTCAAATTAATTAAAGCAAGCAATTAATTAAAGCGAGCTTTCTCTCCCTCCCTTTTCTTTCTTTCTCTCTTTCTCCCTTTCTTTCTCTTTCTTTCTTTCTTTCTTTCTTTCTTTCTTCCTTTCTTCCTTTCTTCCTTTCTTCCTTTCTTCCTTTCTTCCTTTCTTCCTTTCTTCCTTTCTTTCGTTTTTCAAGGCAGGGTTTCTCTGTTGTAACTCTGGCTGGTTTCAAATTCACAGAGACTCATCTGCCTCTGCCTCCCAAGTGCTGGGATTAAAGGCCAGAGCTTTTAAGTGCTGGACAATCTCTTCAGCCCAAACAATCTTTTTCCTTTGTGTACATGAGCTGTCTCCTTCTAAACGTGGGGTTCAAGACATGAGCATTGGACATGGGGAAGATAAGAGTTTTTGTAGTTCAGGGGTAGGTGGTTTCCAAATGGAGGATTTGGCAGGCTAATAATCAGGATTGTAGAAGCAGACCCTAACAAGGTGATCATAATGACAGATGATTACCTTTTGAAGCAAAGAGGAATGAGCCTAGCTTGACTGTACTATAAGATGGCTTTCAAGCATAAGATGAAGGCAGGATGTTTTATCAGAAATCTTTCATTCATCTCCTCTGTATTTTTTTGGTTCCATTCACTTTGAGCACCCATGATTTCAAGCTCACTTTGTGTTTTCTTTTCTAAAATTTAAACTAAGGATGGGATGTGAGATTTTGAATTCAAGATATCGATGCTGGATTTGGTCCTTGATAGTCATGACCTCCATCACCATCAGAAGGGTAAATGGATTTATAGGTCATGCTTAGTATGCTTCTTAGTTCTCTGTATCAGGTTTCATTGGCCAGCTATGCTCAGTTGTTTCTGGGTGTCTATTGTTTTTTCCCAGCTGCCAAATGGTAGTGAGTTGTTGCAGTAGAGACTGTATGGCCTACAGGGCCAAAAATATATGCCGTGACCATTCACAAAGTTTATTTTGAATACCTTGCCAACTTTGTAGGTAGATCTTCTCATTGACTTTTATTGATACTTTTATATTTTTAATTAAAAAGTTCATTTTTCTTCTGGCCAAATGGAATAACAGTGACTGGTTCTCTCAATGACTTGAAAAACACAAAGAACAAAATTCGACTAAACTAATTGTGAAATAATAGCCTGTGAAATAAATATTTTTCAAGACAATAGATGCCATGCTATTAATATGAGAGAGACCACTGTCTTGAGAAACAGAAAATAAGCAAGTGAACCAATAACTCTTGTAATTTATTACCTTGAGAGAGTTTCTGGACCACGAATAGGGATCAAAGACTAGAATGGAATCTATAGGACTCTCAGAATTGGAGATTGGACATTCTTCACATGAAGGTGGCTGCCTACATATTGTGTGTGTGTGTACATATGGGTATGTGTTTTCACATGGGTAGTAGGCAAGCATGTGTGCACCCATGCATGTGGAGGTCTGAAATTCATATCAGGTGTCTTCCTGGATTGCTTTCCAGTGTATTTACTAGAGCAGAGTGCCTTGCTGAACCTTGACCTTGCAGATTCAGTGAGTCTTGCTAGCCACCTTGTCCCAAGGATCCCCTGTCTCCATCTCCCGAGCACAAGGATTACAGGGGAGCTGACCTACAAGTCAGGGTTTTGTGTAGTTGCTGAGGACTTGAACTCAGGTCCCCATGCCTGATCAGCAAGCATTTTAGTTACTGAGCCATCTCTTTACTCCTAAATATTTATTTTAAATAATTTTATTTTACCCAAATCAGTTTTCCATGAATAATAGTCTGTGATGAGTAGTTTCCATTATTTTGCATTTGAAAACAATTGTCAGAATGAAATTTGAGAACCTTTTGGAGATTTGGCATATGGAAGGTTAAATGTGCATTACTGTTTTATTGAGGTCAACTACCCTTTGATATGCTTAAAACTATTGATACTGTTTCTCTGTTTCATGATTCATCTCTGTCTCTGTTGATTTTTTTAAAGAGCTATTTCTATATCAGAAAGGCTGATATATTGTGACATAGATTGCAAGAGTGTCTCAGAACTCTTCATTTGCATTTGCATTCTGTCTTTTCCTGTGGTTTATTTTAGAACATGAGAAATATTTTTGTTGTAGTTGAACTTATTGACGTTTTATTTCTTCTAGATATTTTAGTTATAATTAAGAAAAATTTCCCAATATAAGTTTATAAAGGATTCCTTCTACTGTCTACAGGACTTACCATTTTTTTTGTCTTAAATTCATACTTTTTGGAATTTATTGTGATGAGAGGTGTTATTTATGGAAGTAACCAATGTGTTCTTTTCCATGACAGTACTTTGGCCAGGCAACTATATTTCCATATATTCTTGGATTTTTTTATTCTTGAATGTTGTCATGTAGGAAAGTATCATGATTTTATTTGCTTAGAAAATTTTTATATCTGGCAGAGTAGGTATCTCCATTGTTATTATTTTCTAGAGATCATTTTTTCCTATGTAACTTTAGCATCAACTTTTTAGTTGGAGAAAATGAAAATGACATTTTCATGAACATCATGTTAGTTTACATGTTGATATAGTTGTAAATTCTTTGTTACCCCCTACTTTAAGACAGCATCTAATTTCTCTTCTTTTGAATCTATACTGAAACTGATGACTTACATGTGTATCGGTATGTAGGAGTGGTGGCATTCTGCAACAAACCAGCCAAGATAGACTACAACCACGTGATATTTTGAAAAGATGTCAAATATATTTTGGAGAAAAGACAGCCTCCTCAATAAATGTTGCTACTATTTATAGAAGAAAGAAACTATCCCCTCTCTGTTAAGCCTAATACACATGCTCCAGGTCTTTTGAAATCTCTTTAGACACCCTCTAAAAAGAAGCACAACCAGATCCATGGACAAGAAGCAAAACTTTTGTTTAGTGACACTGGCTTATCAGCCTATAGCAACTTGTCAGTCAGATGACCATGTATTCTTAGAAGTGGCTTCCCCGGGCCTAAGCATGGTACCTGAGATTGTGATGCAATGAACTGCTCAATCATCCCCATCAAGTCCTACTCCAAGTTGTAGGATTATGAAAAAAAGTATACAATATTAAAGATCATTGCAACTTTTATTTATAATAACTGTGTAGGAAGAATTCAGAGAGCTAATTTACCTTCTTTCAGTACATTAAGATGTCATTGTGAACTCTTTATACTTTTATCTTCATGTGTTTTTCCTTTTCAACAGAAAGAGGATATGTTTTTATTATCTATTTAAATAAACATCTTACTGTATACATATTGAGTTTACTGGCAATGTCCTGAACACCATTGCACTAGTGTGTCTTAAGAAAACTTACTACTTTTATACTATTTACTTCAAATAAAAATCTACGTATACACTGGGTCCTTATTGTTACGCAATAGAATAAGAAGGCTTCAAAAATGGAAGATTAACTTATTACAGTATTTCCTTAGGTCTGTTTTATCTCCTTAACATTTAATATTTCATAAACTGTCCATATTGTAGGTTGCTGGGAGTATTAAATGTTCTAATATTCTCCAAGCACACAGAAAAGCCACTATATGTAGTGAGTAGCATGAA
This sequence comes from Cricetomys ansorgei, assembly GCA_026225945.1. Lineage (NCBI taxonomy): Eukaryota > Metazoa > Chordata > Mammalia > Rodentia > Nesomyidae > Cricetomys > Cricetomys ansorgei. The sequence goes on along the minus strand of JAMJFZ010001121.1, from coordinate 4,803,077 downwards.
AAATTCATCAAATTTAATATAATTAAATTGTAAGGGGGCTACATTATTGCTTTAGGAGTTCCAATGTATAACCTGTATTACTACAGCAGGAGTTATTAACACAACCACCATGTTGTCAGACCAGCTCCTGCTCCTTGAACATAGCATTTCCGTGGCAAGTGTGGAGGGTGCTTCTGGAAAGGGTTTGAGTCTGTAGAAAGTTCTAAAATCTAAAAATATCTGAACCTCCCTGGGCTGCAGCAAACCGTTCTGTTATGTACACACTTGAGTACAGATGGCTATTTTGAGAACGCGTAAGCAAAACTGGTTATAACAAATGAATTTTATATTTCTGAGATTTGTTTTTCTCTCAGTATGTTATCATTTGGAGCTACATTTTTGGAAGCATATATGACAGGTGTACTTACCAACTGTGCCTGAAAGAATTATGCTTTGAAAAAAAAATCTAACACTGCCAACCTTTGGCTCCCTATCCATTCTTCATGGTGGATTTCTTTTCTTGCATCAATTTGTTTATTTCATATTTCTCAGAGGGTACTCATTTATAATTTATACCCTGCCTATTTCACAAATAATATTAAGATAGCTTCCTAACACTCATATATAATAAGACAATTAAAATAAAAACAGCCCAATCGTCCATGTGTATGAATGTGTAGTCAGTGAACGTCACAGTGGAAACATATTTGTTTAAAAATTGGCAGTAAGAAGTTTAGCAATGAAACACCTGGTGACCAATATAAACATGAGTGCAGACTGAAAGAATTAGTCAAACTTAGTTGGTATTGATGACTTTTGCTTTGCATTGTTCTGGGGTCTCAAAATACTTAGTTGATAATTTCTTAGCTACTCAGGAACAATGTTCTCTTGTGGAGCTTTTGTTAAAGTTGCAAGGATGCTCCTTATCTCTCAACCTTGATAAAGACAAAGGGAAACTCTTTGGTTTAAAGTTAGTTTGCCCCTCTGATTGCTTCTGGTGAGTGTCATCTTGTTGAAATGGCCCAGCTGGGTCACCTTCTGCTTAAGACAATTAGATTAGACAACTCAAATACTGAATGATTTTAGTACTCCTGTCTTTCCTCCCCTCGCATATAATGAATCTTAGTCCTTTGCACACAACCATATAACCCTCTCTCATCCCTTACCTTCCTACTGAAACCTTTCTTCCTTCTAATAAGGCCCTTTCCTGCTTTCCTGCTTGGTGTGTGTGTGTGTGTGTGTGTGTGTGTGTGTGTGTGTGTGTGTGTGTGATCCTCTTGAGTTTAATTAGGGATATTTGTAGGAGGTTGTTTATTGGAAGATGATGGGCAACTCATCAGTGACTACACCACTAAAGAAAATGACACCCCTCCCTGTTGTTCACTAACTGTCAGTTGGCCCTCTTGAAAAGTATAGCCTTGAGATCCTCTCCCCTTCCCTTCATGAAATCTGGAGAGACCCAACCTTCTGTAGGTTTGTGTAAGTGACTAAAAGCTCCAGTGAGTTCATGAGTGCCATGCCTGTGCCCAGTCCAGAATATGGTCTTTGCAGCACACCCCTTTGTCTTCCCCTTTTCACAATCTTTCCTCTTCCTTGTCCATGTTGTTTCTTGAGCAGGAAATACAGATGCCTCATTTAGGGCTGAGAGCTCCACTGTCACATATTCTGTGCACTTTGGCCAGTTCCAAGTCTGTATCACCACTACCAACTGCAATCAAAAGCTTCTCTGACCAAGGCTGATGTGGACCTTATAAGATACAATAATGACCTGCTAGGTAAGATGTACAGGCCAGTGCAATATTGGCAAAAACATCATAGGAATAACCAATTGCTTTCTGATTGAGAGCCAGGGAACTCATTCCTGGAATGGTAATCCTGGTTAAGAGCCAGGGAATTCAGAATCCCTAGAGAGGACCCTTAATCTGTTGTTTTGTTAAATAGACATGTGATCAAACTGCCTTCTACTATATATTTTTCGAGACATTTCCCTCCCACATGCCCAAGATTCACCTGAATGTTACAACGCATATTTCAGCATTTCAACTTAATTTTCACAGAAATGTTTGGGATAGGATTGTTTTAAGTGAAGAACCTCAGAAAATGATTATGAATGCTACAGAATGCTAGAAAGAAGATCTAAATGTAAGGACCAAAGGGAAGTCTACGCTGTAAGGAGTTTGAAGTGCAAGACTTCAGATATCATCATTTAAGTTTTCATGACTATAAATCAGTAACTTCAGTGAAATGATTGTCCTAAGATGTGTTCCTTTGTTAAAGTAAAACTCATGTTTTAGGTGTTTTTAAATATGAGACATACATTATGCCTTCACAGCCTGCCCTCCTTAGAAATGTTTTATCCATCAGAGAGAACTGTGAGATTATATTCAGCAAAAATATCTAAACATACTTTGAAAAATACAGAAGAGAAATTTCATACGTATTAAAATCTGTATGTTCATAACCTGGCTCTAGTAAAAACACTGACCAGCATAGGAGCCGTGGGTTGTTCATGCTATTGACTCCTGAATTCTGCTTTCTAGGATGTCTAAGTTCAGAACTTTACATTCTGGGGCTAATGGAGTCTGGGGATCCGTTCACTCAGCTAGACTTTCAAGCATTGTGCTTTCTTCAGACCACCACCCATTATTCTTGCAGTCACCTTCATTGCCCAATCCGGGATAGTAGAAACTGAACTGTTTTTGCCTTTTTCTACTGCCAACCAAGGACTTGTCTTAGCTAAGCACTTGCTCTTTGCCTTTCTGCATTCTAGCTTCTCAAACAGAAGCACTGCTTGCTTTTTCTTTTGTTATTCTTAGAGTTTTGCCTCTTAATATCTCTTTGCTGTCATTTTAAGGATGCTGAGTAGTAAGTGTGAGTTTCTGTTACCCCAAAGTTAATGCTGTGAAGCTATTCTAAAGCATAAATTGTTCCTTTTCAAAACATTGAAGACCCAGTTCACACTCATTATGTTGTAGGCTGTCTTATAATATGATGCTTGTATTTTGACTTAAGCTTACAAAAAATAAGAATCATTCCAACCTCTCCAAAACATTGATATAATTTTTTGTTTGTGTTCAACAAAACACAACAAACAAACAGAGCTCCTGGGAGTGAGTCATGAGTAATGGAGATTGTGGAAATGATCTTTTCAGTGTTTTCTAATGACTTCACTTTCTACACACACAGAGTTGGAAAAATGTGACACCAGATGATTGTCTGATTATATCATGAGGATAATAAAATTAATTTTTTAAGTTCATTAAGACTCATAAAAAATTTAAATGAAGTGATTTGAAAAAGAATTACAATTCTATCATCCTTCTAATAAAGCACAGAGTGAAGGAAAACAAAATTTATACATTAAAGGTAAGGACAATACATGAACATGGTCATGGTACATATTTTTAGAAAATGCTTGCAGGTTTACCTGAAAACCATAAATCCAAAATGACTTACATTTTAATAACCATTAGTAATAAGGACTGTCTTTGGCCCTTGCTGGCACAGGTCACAGATGATTCTCATTTTCTGTAGGTCTGTCACTAACAAGCATATAATTAAGAAGCTATAGGAACCAAAATTGCTTTTTATTGGCTATTGACTATGATGCCATTAATCGTTTTATAGGAGGGAAAAACAATTTGAATGCAGACAGTTTTCTTGAGAATCAGAAGAGCACTCTTGTCTTAGGTTGGAATTCAGGACAGTGACATCTAAGAATTACAGTTGAAACTTGTTACATAGTAGGGAACTTTTATTTCTAATCACATTAAATCCTTATGTCTACTCTGCCTTAAACTGGAGTTGGGAAAGTGCTCCCTGTTTTTACTAATGATAGTGTGAGCATTCTTATCTATAAGGGCTTGAGGAACTGGCATGTTGTTGTAGCACATCTGGTACCCAAACCCTTTTTGCTTGAGCTTCAAGACCAAGAAACAAAGGCATTCTTCTGCATTCATTCTGTTTGTCTTTAGCATTTTCTTGAGAAAACACATGGTAGTGTTTCCATCACTACAAACAATGGTCTCCAGTAGAATCTCTATGTGATCCTCTGTGCTAAAATATGGTTCTAATATTTGTTAATGTAAATTATAATCTATACATATACTTCTGTGTCAGTATGGTTTTTATATACTCATAGGACAGAATTGCAGCCTCACAATATTGGTAAAACTATCCCATAATACATAAAGGCTATCAAAGAGAAGAATGATGCTTCTGTGAAAACAAATAGGCAGTTATTATAAATTGTCATTCTTGAGTAGAGATATGTACCCAGGAACTTGACAATCACTGCATGACCTAACTGTCTACCTGGTAGTGTATATAGACTATGTCAGAGATATTAACCATATGGGAGCCATTTCAAAAGCAAGTAAGTATGTCGAGAATCATTTAGCACCTAAAAAGTTCCAAGGCAGCAGTTTAAAAAATAGTCTTGGGCCACCGGGTCTCCTTTGCCAGATAACACATCAGTTTATTGCAGGAAAACAACACTGTGATGTCTTGAACCCTGATTCACAAATGCTAGAGAATTACTAGCTTCAGATATTGTGTGCCTTTTAGTAGCTTGTGATTATCTGGGCTTCTTTGTGTGCTACTGAAAGCAATCACTGCTTTGCTTATTATTTGCATTCTTGTGTTTGATTTGAGTTACATTTGCAATTGCATATTTTGTCAGAATAGATTTCATTATCATCCTTCACACCAACATCCATCTTGCCAACTAAGATTGGTGCTTGAAACACATACATGTTTTGTTCTGAATTTACGCAATTGCTGTTCAAGGTGGGTAGATGAAGAAGTGTCTCTGCATCCTGTGTTCCTCTGGTTTGCGTGGGTCTCATCTCCTGAGAACAGAGAATCTGTACTATAATTTGAGCAAAATGAGTGGTTATTCTCACTGCTCTGTAGAAACCACCATGGCAGAGACAAAGGAAGCAGGAGAATTGTGTTTCTCTCTAAGCCCCTAGCTACATAAAGTTTCATCTTCCCATATAGGGAAATACCTAGAGGAGATGCAGAGATGTTTCCACTAAGTAAAGAATCACTCATTAGTATCACCGGGCATCACAGAACATTTGTTTTAATTATCATCTTTACTGGGAAGAGAAAGATGCCTATCAAAGAAAAGCAGAGCACCACACCTGACCTGCACTTCCTTTATTTTCTTTCTGAGACTTGACTCCCCATCCCAAATATACTTAGGAGTGCAGTATGTCCATTTGAAGGATAAATGCATTGAAATTCATGTCCATAAACTTTCCATTGTTGTTTTATAAGTTTCTGAACATATTTGCATCATTATAACCTCTAAAATGTTATTAAAACAGTTAAATTTTCTGGATGATTGACTATCAAAAGAATTAAATTAATGAATGTGAGATTGGCATTTTGGCTGCTCAGAATATATTTTATATACAAATTCAACTTTATAACCTAAAAGTGAATACCAAACAATTTCAAATGGCAAAGTCTGCTTTGATGTGTCATTTCATCCATAAGATACTGCTGAAATGCTCAAATCTTTCAGTCAGTGTAAAATGAGGAAGATGAAGCAAAATACACAATATGTCCAAATGTAGGTCTCTGATGAGAAAATATTGTTTCATATTTGTTCTCAGTGTCCCCTTCACTTCATGACATTAAATGTGGAGATGCCCTGATAAATTGAAAGGAAGTTTTTATTTGATTTCAGAATCAATCACAACCTCTTGAAAAATCACAAGTTAATGAACTACCCCAGTTCTCTCATCTGTAAAGCAAGGGAGTTTATGAACAATGACAATGTCATGTGGACACTAGAGAAAAGTGTGCATGAGGGGTATTTGGTTAAGTGTCTCACAACAGTTCTCTTGACAGTTCTCAGCTTTTTCACTCAGGGGTAGCAGTGGACATGGGGTCTGAGTGTAAGCTTATTAAAAGAATACTTAGATAGTCCTAACCAGAGCCCTCAACTTAGTGAATGAATTGAAAAGAACAAACAACCATGGTCTGTCTGACATTCATAGAGAAGAAATGTGGTTGAGGATTCTTGAGAGTTATACTTTTTAAGTTGTTTAAAGATTTACAACAAGCTGCTTTCGTAAAAGCCAAGTACCATTGTGTGCATTTTTAGGTGGAGGAATTGAGGTCAGAACAATCAAGTACTTCATTTATTACTACATAGGTCACATGGATTTGACTCTGTATCTGTTTTTTTGGAGGGCAGTTAGAAACAGGGTTTCTCTGTTGTAACTGGCTGTCCTGCAACTTACTCTGTAGACCAAGCTGCTCTGGAACTCACAAAAATCTTCCTGCCTCTGCCTCTGAGTGCTGGGATTAAAGGCATGTGCCACTACCACCAGGCTTCTGTATCTATTTATATTAGAGTTTTCCAGAGAAACAAAACCAACAAACTGAATTTAAATTAACTAGGGAGATTTATTAAGTTGGATTACAGGATAAGGTAGTCCAATAACAGTATCTACCTGATGGAGAGGCTGAGAACCTGGTAGCTGCTGAGTGTATTAGGCTGGATGCCCCTGCTCTCTCAGTTTTGTGCCTACAGCCTGTAGGATTCCTGGAGAGCCACTGAACTTCCATCCATGATAGAAAGGCTAAGTTCCATTGTCAGGGGAGGATGGCAAGAGGTACAGCATCAGAATGGATACACACATTAGCAGGGGACCAAGGCAGAAAGGCCACACATCTTTCCTCTCAAACCTCTTAATATCTGGGTTATAGCCATAAAGTGTTGCCTACGTTGGAGAAGGGTCTTCTCCACCTTAGTTAATCATCCCAAGAAATGACCATTCAGACATGCTCAGAGATAAGTCTCTTATCTGACCCAGAATCTAATGAAGTTGACAAACAAGATACCCATTATGCAATTTTATTTTAAATTCCAAGTTAACATCATTAGCCTTTAAAATTAAAATAAATGTATGCTTTGGGGATGGCGGAATGTTTAGTGAGGGTGTGTGACAGGAGTGTAGGGTGTTAGCTTCCACCATTAGAACAAATAAATTTCTTTTATAAAACTGCTGCCATTGGTGTTGTTAGAACTACGTTTCATCAATTCTGAGTATTTTTAAGTGTGTGTTTTGAGAAATAGTTACTATTCTTTGTCTTAAGCATCTCTAAATGTAGTGGCAATTAATGACTATAAATTATCTAGAGTCATTAAGTAAATAGCATCATCCAACATTTTTGGATACTTAGTGCAAGTCATTAGAATGCCATTTCATTGATTAAAAGAGAAGTTTACCAATACACTTAACATAGACATCACTCTCTTTATATCATACATGTCGTAAGAGAATAGATCAGAACAGGAAACAGTAGCAGCAGTAGCACTGGTGATCCTGGCTAATCAGATGACAGTCAGTTTTTATTAATTAAGTTGCATTGGGTTGATTACTGAGACGCTAGCCTGTCAGAACTCCTGCGGCACAAGTCACATGAATGCTTTTGTGAGGTAAATTCCTTCATTATTTTACTTTTGTTGCAAGGTTTATGAGTCTGTCATTTTCCCAGTCAAAGGTAACAACGGGTTCTCATCCCCTTTTGCTCTAATGGCTAAAGACTTTGCAGCTCACACACTCATGACAAAGAGTACTGTGGAATCTGGGGAAGAAAACTACTAACTGTCCATTCCATTCTTAAATGGGCCCTTGCAGGGGTGGTTATGAAATTCTAAATTTAATACATAAAAAAGAATGGACTGAGACTGAGAAAGTTTGCTTCTAGGCATACTTCATTTATTATATGATTATTTTTTAAAATTTCAACCTAAATTTTCTGACATAAAAGAAGAGAATAACTTAAAGAGGCCTTCAGCCATAAAATTTTAAACTCTTCTCATCTGTACATAATTGTGTAAAATATATTAATGCTCCTGGGATAATTTGTACAGCTCAGGGTTTATTCAGACTTCACTGATTTGAAGTATCTACTTCTGTATTCCATTCTATCTTAATTTATTCTTATGACATAATATGCTTGATTTTATTTGAAATGGAGAGTCTCTTGGCCACTAGAATATGAACTCACTAGTATCTTTTAAGTCAACTTTGACTCTTAGCCAATATGGCGAAAATTATTTAACTGTCAGGAATTGGGGAACACTATTGGTATCTAACAGGTGGGGGGGTGCTAACTTATAACTCACAAAGTAAAGCATTACAGCTTTAGACTCTCAATGATGAGATACCTTGCCCCATGTGTCAATGAGAGGGGTGTAGGGAGGGGAGAGAGAGAGAGAGAGAGAGAGAGAGAGAGAGAGAGAGAGAGAGACAGAGAGAGACAGAGAGAGAGGGAGAGAAGAAGAAGAAGAAGGAGGAGAAGGAGGAGGAGGAGGAGGAGGAGGGGGAGTAGAAGAAGAAGAAGAGGAGGAGGAGGAGGAGGAGGAGGAGGAGGAAGAAGAAGAAGAAGAAGAAGAAGGAGTTTACTTATTTTTTGTGCCAAATAAGAAGAATGTCCTAGTTTGCTTTCTGTTTATGTGATAAACACCATGACCAAAAGAAACAGGAGAAAAAAACTGATCTCACCTTACGCTTCGAGGTCATAATCCATTATTGAACAATGTCAGGACAAGAACTCAAGTCTGGAACTTGAGTCATAGAACACTGAAAACTACTGGAACACTTCCTCTGATTCTTGCTCAGTTTCTTATATCACCCAGGATCACCTGCCCATGGATGGTATGCCCTTATTGAGCTGGAGTCTGTCACCTCAATCAATAATCATGACAGTTCCTCACATATATGGCCACAGGTCAAAACAATCTGGGAAATTCCTCAACTGAGACTATTTTAGATGACTCTAGAGTCTAGACTGTTAATGGCTAAAATAATTTAGGATAGGACTTGTATAAACTATATCATCATACTAAGTGCTTTAAGCATCAAATCATATTTATAAATTGTTACTTTCAATTTCCACAGAACAGTTTAAAGAGGCAAAGAAACTAAATATTAAGAGCATGGGATCTGTATTAGGTTTTAATGGTTTTATATTTTCATTTTATCGTTTGATAGTCATAGGTTCTTGGACAATGCATTTCTCTTATTTAATGATTTAATTCTATCATTAAGAGATATTTAATGATATATTTTATTGCTATAAGGTTTGAGATAGTTTATACCTAGAATCTGTTTGAAACTGCCTTGTGATGATGGTTTATGTTAATGGTTTTGATAAAAGTATGAATTTGTTAACTAATTTGCTCAAAGATTTATAAATCCAAGTTTTCCTTACCCAAAATTGTTGAACTTATTTAATATTTTACAACAGAAAACAATATTAAGATATACTGATCTTGAACTGAGAAATTAGGGCAAACAACTTCTAAAGAACTTTTTATTTAAAAATGTATGGAATAAAACCAATTGCATATGTTATAAAAAAAGCAAGTACTTGCATATAAAGAAGTTGGTGCCAAAATAATAAATAGCATCGGAAAGAGAGTGTAAAGAGCTGTGCTGAGCAAGAGAGGCTCCTGAAGATATTAAAGCCACCCACAAATGAATCAGAAAGGAGCTACAAGATTCTGTGGATTCTACTGGTTGAAGGACTAGAAATATATTGAAAGCTGAAGTGAAAACAGCTTTCAACATGTTGTGCTGCTAAACCATCCATCTTCCCTGCATTTGCATGCCCCATAAATGTCAATGACTACTGAAAATGACCACACATAGAATGAAGAATTCATGGAGCTCCGAAAGTCAAACTCCATATAAATTATAAGTTTACAATCATCAGTCCATCGTGAGTAGAATTTTCCCAAAGGAATCATGTCTGATGAGTGAGAGCACCTTATTTGAAAGAGCTGAAGAAGTGCTTTCTGGGATTTTTTTTTTCCCCTTCAGCAAACTATCAGGAAGATGGAGGAGTATTCTACATGAGGCATGCTGTCATTATATTTATTCTGGGCCTTTCAGCATGGTAATTTATCTCTGTGCCAAAACAATATGAATTGTTTAAAAAAATGTACTTCTCCACAAAATGAAACAATTGGACTGGATTCCCATTGAATTATGCACATATCTCAGCTAAAAGAATGGTATTTTCTGAATAACAAAAAAACTCACACCCTTTTTCAAGAGCAAACTATTGCTTTAAAATCTTTATCAGTACATTTTAAGGACTATTCTCCAAGTTATACCTAAAATGAACTTTTGAAAAATATCAGTGGGTCTCTGAAAGCCTGTATTCATGCAAAGCAGACTGCATTCAGTCATTTTCTTTCTACTGAGACAGGGCCTCTGGAAATGAACAACTAAATGGAACTGGAGTCTAATGTTTAGGAATATACAAACACCTTTACATGAAAATTCTGTAGGAATAACTACAGTGAGATGGCTCTTTATAGCCAAGAAGTGTGCATCTTAGGTCAGGGGAAAACTGAGAGTGTTAAAAATAAATGTATGTGATCCTAAGAGTAGTGGTGCACACCTGTCACCAGCACTTAGATTTTCAGGATGGCAGGATCAGGAGGTCAAGATCATACATTACTGAATACTGTGGTTGAGTTAAGCCTAGACCATATTCATGTCTCACAAAGGAAAGCAAAGTTTTATCCTAAAGAAAGAGTTTATGTATACCAACGGCAGGTGAAGTATAAAATATTCTTGTGATCCCTTTACACATGTTTGAAAGAAATCTTTAGTGCCACCTAACAGGTGAGTGGAACTTGATGACCTGTAATGTTGTGGTTGAGGACACTGAGCCATTCATCTAGTGGGTAAAAATTCGGAGTTTAAATCACATTGTGAAAGCCCTAGTAGAAACGATTTTCCCTTTGTATCACACAGAAAGAATTATCCAGTTATTTTGTTTCTCCTTTTCTATTTGAAAACTTACCTCTGTTCACTAATCCATTCATTCATTGCGTATGTGTATGCAGGTGCACAATATTAGCATGCACATGTGGAGGACAGAGGAGAATTCTCTCCTCCTACCATGGCAAACCAGCAGGGATTGAGCTCAGGTCCTCAGGGATGACACCAAGTGGCTGAAAGCCACTGAGCCAACTTGCCAGTCCTATGAGTTTCTCTTTAAACACTTCTCAGAGCACATTGCATCTCCATTGCTAGATATGCTCTTCAGTATCAGGGATGATAAGTTCCTTGATTCTCTGTTTAATATTGGCTGGCATATACTTGATGCTTATTATAAATACTTTCTTTAAATGATGCCAAAATGAAAACTATACAAGAAATGTATCTACCTCTATTTGTCAAGCATCAGTGGTAGGATAGTGTGCTGCCACAGCATTTAGATTTTCTGAAGATTGAAGTTACATTAGTGCATAGTTTACAGAAGTAACACAAACTACAAAAGTTTACATAGATTGCAAAAGTGCATAGTTACATGGATGCAGAAGTGAGAAGGTTTACATAATTGACACTGAAGATAGCACAATGTATAAACAGTCTTTAACTTCTGTCTACTTGAATGTCAGTACCCAAAATAACCTTTGGTTGAATGTTTAGGAAGAGTTATCTATCTCTGGCAACCTCAGAAATTAAGAATGCATATGTTTCAATGGCAGCATTTCTATTTTTCCCATGTGGAGGTGTGCATTTCTTAATGTAAAAAAAGAAGAAAGAAATGTACAGAAGGACCCAAAACGAAAGGGAGCAAACACATTGACAAATTTTTTTCGTAATGTGACAATTGTTATAATTATTCAGGTTTTGGAGTCATGTTATTAGTTTCTCACCTTCATGGGTACTAAAATGAGATTTTGCTCTTTTCTCTGAACACTCAAAGAGCATTTCTACATCTTCATACACCAGAAATTCTGATAAATGACACAGTGTCTTAGATTTATATACATATATACATGTACATGCACACACTCATGGACATATACACTCATGTAAATGAGACACCATTGAGTATCTCAGCATCTCATTGTTGCCAAATATATGTAAAGATGTATTCATGTGAATATACATGTCTGCACATGCAAATTAAAGCTGTATTGCTACACTATGTTCTGCTTCCATCTCTGACAATGAGATTCTGTTGATAACAGGTTAACAGAAGCCTAAGGATCCTCTTCAAAAAGATTTTTTCCCATTAAAAGATGCAGTTAATGTAGTTTGATTTTTACAGAAGTATAAGCTCAGACACTTTTGGCCTGAAGTGTAAGTCTTAGTGGGAGGGAAAAGCTGACTAAGCAGTGAGTTGGATTTGTGTGCCCGATACATGGGTGCAAAGACAATTTATTGTTTTCAGTACAAATTATATCTTTGGGAACACTGTACTTCTATTCTAATCAGGAAGTGTCATAGTTCAGGGACTTTTTATCCTGCACAGAAACGTGATTAACAGATCAGTCATTTCCTGACAGAGGCTCTATTGATGATGTTCTCAATCTCGGAATGTGAACCCAGTTCCTTTTGCCTGTGTCGTAGATTCATTGCTGTCCTAAGGGTAAACTCTGCTCCAGTGACAAATTTTTAAAAAATCATTTGACTGAATATTAACTAAAATGACAATTCCAAAACAGTGAATTCTAAAAGAGTATCATTTTAACTACATTAGCAGAACTATTGAAAATAAAGACCAACAAGCAGAAATACTTGTTTTACTAATTCACCTAAAAACCATTTTCCTGTATAATGCTTAAGATCATTTTCTTTGAACATGTTCAGAAAATGGGGCTTTTGTAATTTAAAATATGCAAGGTAACAAAATGCGTACATGTACAATAATATGTAGAACACATTTTATTCTTCCATTTCGATGTGAAGATAGATTGCAAACATCCATGGATTTCAGTAAATCTAAGCGACTAGCATGGTCTTCAGAAGTGGTTTTATGAATGCAACATGATTTGTTGTTGGACATTTTGGTTATTTCCAATTAAGTTTTAAAACCTTCTTGTAATACATGCAATTACTGCTTTTGGGGGTTTTCTCTTCTCATAGCTTATATTTCTACAGGCAAATTAGTGGGAACAGTGAGTATGTACACTTCTATTTTAAAACTATGTCCTGTTTATTGATACATGACACAAGTACTAGAAATGACCGTAGCAATCCCACACCACATTTCCACTGATGGTTATAGTTAGCACCGCTCCAGTTATCAGCACCAGAAATTTACTACTTTAAGTTACTATGCTTGCACTGCAAACCCCAATCCAATTTCACCAGTTTTATCTCTAACATGTTTCCTTTCTGTACTAGGAGCCTATGTACTCAGGTAGCCAGCCACATTTTATTTGGTATTTATTTTTCTAAGCCTCTTTCAGGTTGATAGTTTTTTCATTATTTCTTCCATCTTTCAAAATTTTGACATTTTGAAAGAATACCCATCATTTCTTTTTTATTCTTTCACTTCAAGTTAGCCTGATAGGTTTTTTTCTGACTTAAATGAGGTTGGCTTTTTTTTTTTCTTGGCTAGAATATGATAGAAATCATGAGGATTTCACAGTCATAATGTTGAGAGTTGGAGATATCCCTGTGTTATCCCCGTTGATAGGAACTGTGGTAACAGCCACAGTTTTACCCTGCGAGGTTGCTGTCTTTTCTTGTGTAATAAGAAGGGACTTGACACTCTAGAGGGCTCTGTCTCTCACCCTTTGTTCTCTGTTCACTCCTTTCTTATGCTCACAGAGATCTTTACTGCCACAGTCATTACCATAGGATGGACAGTCATTTCTCTTCTTTATTTGCCTCTATGCCCATTCCACTTTTGTGAACTTATTTGTTTACACTTTAAACCTAGAATATAATTCTATAATTTCTGTTTTTAATAGTAGAAGTGGTTAGCAAACAAACAAGAAAAATTGCCACTTACCTGTGCAGTCCCCATCTCAGTAAAAAAGGCAACCTCTTGTATATTAACTTTATATCTCTTTTACATTTGACATTTTATTTTCTTTTAGAACAGTGGTTCTCAACCTTCCTAATGCTGCAATCCTTTAACACAGCTCTTCATGATGTGGTGACCCCCCAACCATAAAATAGTTTCTTTGCAACTTCATAACTGTAATTTTTCTATTATTATGATTCATAATATAAATATATAAATGTCTGATATGTAGATGCTCTTAGGCAACACCTGTGAAAGTGTTTTTGACCCTTAAAGGGTAGCAACCCACAGGTTGAGAACCACTGTTTTAAAATAAACAACAGAAAAAAGAGCAGAATAGATTTAAATTCTCTTGTCCATATAAATTTCCTATCTGGGAAATTTGTGTTTATCGTCTCATTAATTTTTAGTTATCATAAAAATGAATGCATTCGTAAATTTTTAAAATATGAATTATTTTAATATAAGCTATATTACACTGCATATATACCTTTCTACATACTTTTTATCTAAATTAACTTGATGTATTTTATATTTATTAATGGTGTTAGATTTAATCCATTTATTTTTAACTGCCAAACAATATTTCATAGAGTCAAAGAAATATGCTGAATTCTTATCCTTTATACAACACATTTATTGAACAGCTGTTATCCAGCTAGTATAATATATAGTATATAATTTATATATAGCATAATGCTCTTTTCCTTGACATTATAGATTCTCCACTGGAGAAAATAAAGATTTATTCCTTAATTAATTACAACTTAATTGCATGGTTTAGAATACTTAGAGTGATAGGAGACTTATTATTTTAGTAATGGGTTATGTATCATTGACTCATTCACACAAGCCACCGTATGTTCCATCTATTGTAGGCATTAAATGCAATGGAAGCTCAAGAGGTATATGTGCTAGTGTCAGGGATACTCATGAATAATGTGACTGTCTAAATGCTGCTATTGGATTATCATGAACTTGGAAGAAAGCCTGTGATCCAATTCTCTACTGGGTCAATATAACTAGACTTCACAGGACCAAAGACAGTTGTCAAATCTCAAGTGAAGGCTATAGTTTGAACTTTCAAAGAAAAATTATTAGCAGAACTAGCAAGGAGGGAAATGCAGCAAAACTAAAGGCTTGTCATTCAAAATGAGTGAATTTGGCAGAGCAGAGCAGAACACAGGTTGTCCAAAAAAGAAGTTGTGGCACAGAACAATAACCCAGATACCTAGAACACTTGCATTTATGTCTTTTTCACCTGACGGTTAGGTGTGTCCTCAAGGAAAAGGACCTCAGGTGAGGTCCAGGCTCTGCTACTTTTCAGGGTTGTTCCCAAGAATAACAACAACTTTGTCAACTCTTTGTCATTATATCTTTAAGAGAGAATATGGTATTAAGTGCTCATGGGGATTCCATACAGATGGAATAGATGTGGATGTTCTGAACCCAGCCCATTGCACGTTACATAAGCTTTCCAGAGGCAAGTGCTATATTCACATATAAGACTAATCTTTTTATTTATTCTTTTTTGTTTTTTGAAGCAACTATGAAATTTCCTCCTTCCATGTTAGCATGTCTGCTGTTGTTTTTCTTGTTCAGGTCTTGTTTAGAAAGCAATGTTGTTGAGACTACATAGCAGAAAAAGGATGCTTATGGCATGGTTAAAAACATTAATAGCACATCTGTATTGTAGGACAATCAATCTAGAACTCAGAATAAAAATAAAATGTTTTTAATTGCAGTGGAATCAAAAATAGAGTTGTGTCATTTGCTAATTATGAGTTATTGGTGATTTTTCAAAAATTTCTATAAGTACTTCTATTTTTAAAAGAGGACAAAATGTATGAAGTTATTTTAGGAACAAAATGTCATTACTTAGGGTGTACCTTTTCTTTCATATATTAGACTAATAAGTAGCCCAGAAACCCTTTTGCAAATTTATCAGAACAGGTACTGGGTTGGACCATTAAGAACTGCTGTAGTGTATGACTGTTGAGGGTGTCACTACAGGAATGGGCGTGCCAGCTTTTAGCTTTTGTCAAAGAGCAAAGATGTTATTTGCTAATTTTGATATTTAAAATGCCAGAAGTTCTAAGCATAAATTAAAGCCTAAAATTTAAACAACTATTGTATTGTAAATCCAGATGTATAAAAAGAAAGAAAGGTGCCAAGAAAGCACTTAAATTGTTTTAAAATAATACCTCAGAATAGAATAGGTATCAGGCAGCTATACACAGGTTCCTGGTAGATTTCCTCATTTTACCATTGATACGATCATTTGTGTTGGCTTTTGCTGACTGTAGGTTGAAGATCAGCATATCTACGTGCATCTCCTATTTACTCTTCAATGCAAATGTGACCATTATTAGATCTGCAATGAATTGTTTGCAACTGAAGGAAGTAGCAAGGACCTCCTTGGATTATTTTGCCTTAACATTGGAAACTACACCAGAAAGGAGACAGATGTGAAGTGACTACATGCCTCACTCCATCTGTACTAGAAGCAAACTTGTCTTTACATTGTGTTCTTTGTTCAAGTTTCCAATGCTTCTTTGTATATTCTTTTTTTCCTACCTGTGATGGTGATGAGGAAGGAAAAGAGATATATGAAGAAACTGAGGCTGTTTTCCCCAGCGTGTGATGCAAGTGTGAGCATGCAAGGGTGAGCACACACTTATACTCAACTGATGTGGAACTTGATTTGAGCCTTCGAGTCTCATGAATGTTATCACTTCACTGCATAGCTTTGTAGTTAAATGTGTGTGTGTGTGTGTGTGTGTGTGTACGTACTCATGTGCATGTGCCAAGGCATGCACGTGTACATGTATGTGAAATTATATGTGAAAGCCAGAGGTCGACTTTAGATATCCTATTCCATTGCTCTCCACTTTGTTTTCTGAGACAGGGTTTCTCCTTGAAAGTGGAACTCACAAACTGATGGACTGGTGGGCTGGGAAAGTCCGGGGATCCTCCTAACTCTACATCCCATTGCTAAGATTAGTTGCCTCTACTGCCACACTTAAGTTCTTAAGGGGTTGCTTAGATACTGAACTCAGGTTCTCATGCATGGCGGCAAGGACTTTACCAACTAAGTCTTTTGATCAGCTCCAGAATAATAATTTTAACGCTGATTAAGGGCTTTGACCTTATCATAGTTCGAATAAAATAGGAATCTTTATCTGTTTTTTAAGGAGAATAGCACTTGTCATTCTGTGGTACCTTTCTTTCAAAGAGAGTGCAGGGATTTTGTAAATGCTCTGAAAGTCTATCTATGACATAGTAGATTGTGACTATCATGGCAGATGAAGACTTAATATTCTAGAAACTCTGAAAACTTGCCTGGTCTGTTGAAAGAAAAATCTCTTCTGCTGACCGTGAGTTTTCCAGTGATAATTAAATGCAAATCTTGCAGGAATGAATGGAAGTATCGAGCCCTGTGCCAAGTATCTTACCTACATTATTGCATTTAGTTCTTAAAATAGCCAGCAAGCTTAGTAGTAATATCCTTTTTTGTACATGAAGAAGCTGGAACATGGAAGACGCTAGGTTTCTTGATAGTGTCATGAAAGTTGGTAAACATAGGGATGGACTCTCCATGTAAGTACTTTTTAAAAGCACTTTTTTTTCCAATGCTTCCTCTTTTGTTTTAGTTATACATAGTCACTAATCATCAGTATTGTCTGGAGGGCCATACACTTTAAGCTTAGTGGAAATTCAGCAAAATTATACACTTCTTTTGATAAATCTTTGTGAAAGATGAAAGAAAACGTAAGAACTGTTGAGAGCTAAGGGACTTGACTGATATTTAGCTGTGGCAGGTGTGTTTTACAAGTCATAGAACCAACAATAATAATGAAATCCTGGCTTAATCCATAGCACCATGCATTCTTGATCTTATCCCAGTAGTAAAGAGATAAAGTATCTGAGGCCTTGAAGCGTCTCACTCACTTTCCCAAGGAAAATGTACAAGAAGGCTACACTGCTTCTGTAATAGTGCAGGGCATGTTTCCTTAGTTGCTATGCTATGCTTTGGGAGACTTGTAGGAAAACACTTTATGATGAATTTGAGCTTCTTATTCAAAGCTATGGGACAATTTGTTAAAGAAATGAATATATTACTCTTTCTAGCTGTATAAGAAGCTACCGCTGAAGAGTTTAATCAGGATAATAGTGTGTTAAGAACTGAAACCTACCGCTCATTATAGTCACTTTTAACATTTCTGGTGGAAAGACATTTCCTAAAGCTAATTTTTCTAAGTGGCATAAGAAAATTGAGAGTCTTAGATGGTTAATAAGTAGGTTCACATACTTGAAAAAAATTATCCAGTCTAGGCTATACTTCCTGGCCTCAGGAATCTGTAGCTTTAGTACTAGTTACTTGAGATCTACTTTTATTGTCAAAGAATCCTAATGTTTTCTAATAGCCAGTTTATTTAGGCTAAGTACATTTTGTTTTTCTTTAAATTATATAAATTAGCATAACAGAATCATTATTTCTATGCTGACCAGACATTTTACTGATAGTTGTATGCATTCAACTCTATATACTGTATGTGTGTGTGTGCCTGAATGCATGTGTGTTATACTTTTAATTTATAAAATACTATCTGTGAAGGATATTTTTAATCTTTAATGATATGAAGTTATAGAGTTGAGAAGGTATATTAATTGGTAAAGTGCCTTGAAAACATGAGGACCCAGCATCAGTCTCCTGAACCAATGTGTATAATTCTGGGCATGGTAGCGCACACTTTTAATCCCTACATTTTGATGCAGACAGAGGAATCCATGGGCATCAGCAGCCAGCCAGGCTAGCTTCATTAGTCAACTCCAGACACCCCCTCCCAGCAAAAAAAAAAAAAAAAAAAAAAAAAAACTGTTTCAAAGGAGTTGGCCAGCCTTCCTGTGGATAGTGTTCAAATTTGTTCTTTGGCCTCCACATACCTGCTCAAACATGTGTCCTCTGTCATCTGAACATGCACATGTGCATACATATACACAAAAATATGAAGTTTTATCCTTACTGTAAAGGGAGAGGATAAATTAGAGGAATCCTTACGTGTAGATTTTTTGGAAACTATATCTTGATGGTCTATGTGGTTGTTTCTTAACATCCTACGTGGATTGTAGTAACGATGCCAGAATTTATGTGCACTTTATTGTATTTGTGTCTTTAAGTTAAATTGCTAGCACACATGATTTGCATTAATGATCACTGTAATACATCTAGGATCATCAGATAGTTTGTGTAAACTGAGCAGTTTATTAGAACAGACATGAAAACTATGAGTCAGTACTTACACAGCAGAATTCACATGAATATCAAACCATAGATAATTGAGGAAAAAGTCTTTAAATAATGCCTTTTTACCTAGTAGTTTTAATAATTCATGCATTCATGGTGGCAGATAATACTATATTAACTGACATAAAATCCTAAATGCATTCTATGCATTTTATAAATATTAAATGTAATCTTTCAAAAACTATTTTAAGTTAAGTACACATGAAATAAAGGCAAATACGTTTCTCAACTCACACCACTTAGGGTTAAATACAAATTTGTGTAATACAAAAGCCAGCTGTTACTTGAAGCTGTGAAGATGGCTCCATGGCATACTACTTAACAATAAAAAGGAATGGATTATTGATGCAAGTAGCCACTTGGAAAAGTCTCTCAAGAGAATTATGCTGAGTGAAAAATCCAGTTTCAAAAGATTACACTCTGTGATTCCATTTGTAAAAATTCTTGAAATAACTAAATTGGAGACATGGAAAATAGACTAGTTGTTGCTAGGGGTGGTAGGGTAATACTTGGGAGAAGCAAATGGCTTTATATCTCATCTCAGGTCACATGGACACATGATCTGAATGTGGGATAAAAATGCCTTGTACTGAACTCTCAAGCAGACATGCACAATGAAAACTGGACTGATCTGAATGAGCTTTATTTCAGCATTGTCATATTCCGGTTGTGATGTTACACTGCGGTTTTCTAAGATGCTATCAGCAGAGGAAACTGGTAAAAGAGCACAAAGAATCTCTCTATAATGTCTCTAACAGCTGTATGTGAGTATGTGGATACTACAAAAAAAATGCAATAGCAATGATAATTTACAGCAGAGGGGACTTCAGAAGGGAAACCTTCCAGGAGCTTTGGACCAGCTGATTTTCTCTATTTTCTTAACAGCCGGATAACTGAAGCTGTGATGTCTTTGAAAGACTAGGGAATACTAGTAGCCCAGGAGGTGGATCTATAGAAGTGGAGGGTAATGGTAACAGTCCAGATAAAATTTCAAATACTACAGCCTAGTAGTAGGGTCAAATCCCTGCTATATCCAGAATCAGTGACAAGTCCACAGGAAGAATTTTGTCTGGTTTTCCTTTCATTGAGTCTTAGAAAAGGCCATGCTGCTCTCAGGAATTGCTAAAATCTATATATGTATATATGAATATATATATATATATATATATATATAGTATATGTATATATATTCACACAGGCTATATATGCGTGTTATGTATATATGTACGTATATAGTGTGTGTATTCATGTTATTGTATGTTCTTTTTTAGATATTGAGAATTTTTTTTGTGATTACTAATGAATACACTGAACGAATAGCAGACATCAGTTTTGTACTTCTGGTGCACTTTTCACGTAGCTTCGCAGAATAAACATTGGAAAGAAAAGAAATAGTTGGTAGGAATAGAATAGAAATATTGAAAAGACATAGTACATTTATTGGGAACATTTTGTCATCCGATCCTGAAAATGTGAATTAAATATCTATCAGTAGTCTTATGAGTTCCACCTATAAGTCACTGCACATATTAGCTTAGACAAGTACTGCCACATTTGTGTTTATTTGTACACTTCTTCTCTGAGTAGATCTTGAGTCCTAGGGCTGTGGAACAATTTTCACCACTTTGTCTATTCTCTTTACTACCGTCTTTACAGCCTTTCCCTCATAGAATTTATTGATACCTTTGGTACTTACTTTGCTCTGATTCTCTGGTTTTTTTTCCCATTTGCTAATCATCTTGTCATTTAGAACTTTCAAGTCATATATAAATTATTGAGGAGAGAAATTTGTTCTGATTTCTTTATCATCATTTTTCTAAATAAGGATAGTTTATTCACAAATCATTATTAAATTTTTTTTTTTCCAAATCACCTCTATGTGAGTTTGGCAATACTTTATCCTGTTGGGGAAGTGTACTTTTAGATGTGTTTAAAATGTTAATTTGTTCACTGTTGGGAAGGGTTGCCTAGTTATTGGCATTCTGAATTGTTTGCAGCTGTTGGAATTATGTGGGGCATGTTTGTTGGTAATGATCTGCATATGCTATCAGTAGAATACCTGAGGAGTTCTGAAAGAATAGAAACACCTGATCTCAGATGCTCACTGTCGAGTATGGCACTGGCCAGGATGGTGGTTCCCTCTGCTGAGATCTGTCAGAGCTTCCACCTATGAAAAATGCCTCCCTGTCATCTTTCCTGAGCTGCCCCAGCAGCAGCAAACAACTAAAATGGTGTACCAACGTGGGGCACAACATCATACCAGCTAATCCAACATGGAGACAAGGAAGAAGAAAAAGAAACTCGAGACCTCACAGAGTCTGATAAAGTACTCTCAGGGTAGCTCCTAGAGGATAGATATTATATATATGCAAAAATAATGAGTAGAAGTCTACAAGAGAGTAAAGAAGGGAATAAGCCTCTATGAAGAGAAAATTGTGAAAATTAAGTGAGAAAAGAGAGCTCAAAAGTGAGCCACAGAAAGGAGGCCCTTAGAGATAAAGAATTCATCTGAGAGCAGGAAAAAGCAAGGTTCTTACTGCTTTTCCTGATCATGGGTCTGACTCTCTCCCCTGATGCTGGAGGGGAAACAGAAACCAGAGCATACTGTTGTATAAACCGAGTTTGTTGATATCTTTTGTGTGTGTGAAGACCAAATGGGTCTTGTGTTTGAGGTCTATGAAGAAGGGTGTATGTTTCTCCATAGCGGTGATGAGAAAGAACGCCAAATGCTGGAATGTTTCAACTGGAGATTCTTTCCACTGGCTCAAGACCTCCCTGTTGTTGTAGAAGCAGTGGCTTAGCGATGAAAAGCGGTTTGAGTAAACTGAACAGTTTTTTTTTTTTTTTTCTGCAAACCTGTCTACAAGAGGTCCTGATAAGACACATCTGCTGCAGTGATGAGAACTCCATCCATGAGGGAACCCTTCCTGCAGACAAGGACTAGTTATTTTTCCAGCAAACCAGAGTCTATCTTAAAATTTGGGAAGTGTTTCTTCAGGGTCAATACACAGAAACTTTCTTCCAAACTGGCAAGGTTGTATCTTGTGTTGGCAGCCAAACTTGATAACTGTAAGAGTCACTCAGGGGCTACTGGTTTTGAAAGCATGATAGGGTCTTTGGAGAGCAGCTGACGCTTGGCACCATAGAGATAGCCCGCGAGAGGCTGTTAGTGAAGGTGTAGCCAAAGTAGCAATTGAAGGCCCAGATGAAGGGGTCTTGCAGACAAATTGAAGCTTGGCACTATGAAGAGAGCCCAGGAGAGGCTTTGGTGAAAGTGTAGCCCAGTTACAGCAAGGGACTCCAGCAGTTTTTGACAACCACCAGGAACAGCAGCAACAGTGGTGTGAGCCAGCCAGAGCCTGGAGGACAAACTATGTGTGCTGCAGAGGGCAGAGCCAGAGAAGTGACCCAAACCTTTTGGAGGAGCCCAGAAGGTAATGGAACCTTGATAATGTTTTTCTGCTGTCCAAAGAGATTGAGAAAGCTTGATAGATATTTGGTTTCATTTGGTCCTATGCATTAGCAACTTGTGATTGTTCCGCTTGTAAATAGTGTTGCTGGCGTAGTGTTAAATTGTGTTGTAAAGGCAAAGTAATTTTTTTTTTATACAGAAAAGCCAGGACAGGAAACCTGGAAGTTTATAAATTCTACTGCTTTTAGTGTTTGGTTTTGATCGGTTTCTGGAGCCTTCATACCTACTAAGAGCAGATTCTGCTGCTAAGCTGCACTTTAATATTGTTCTGCACAACTCTGCCCCCCTTCTTTTTTCTGTTACTGGGAGGAGTATTATATTGGTGGTAGTATTATAGGAAACAAGCTGGGGGTGTTTTATTAGAATTTATGAATATTTCATTCAAAGAGATTTTCCTATTTATTTACTATATTCCAGCTTTCCTAGGAATTTTATTAATATATTGTATCATAATTAAGTAGTAAATACAAAGGAAACACTACTGTCCTTGTTAGCATTAACTGTCAACGTGACACTCTAGCATCGCCTGAAAATAATCTCAATTGAGGAATTTTCTTCATGAGGCTGATCTGTGGACGAGTCTCTGAGCAGTTATCTTGATTGTTAACTGATGTAGGAGAGCCTACAGTTCCTCCATAGTTTCTGCTTCAAGTTTCTGCTTGAATTCTTGTTCTATGTTTCCCAGTGCTGAACCACTAACTAAGCTGAAGTATAGCCCTCTTCTACCTGCAAGTTTCATTTTGTCAGAGTGTTCTGTTACAGCAACAGAGTAAGACTAGATCAACTATAAAACTGAAAATGGAGACATCATTTGGGGGGATTATTAGAAATATACCTTTAGGATTAGCAATCACAACCATTCTGGGAATCACCAAGTAAAATGGGCACGGTGCCCACACCTGTAATTTCAACACTCAGGAGGACTGGGCCTACCCTATGTAATGAGAGCCTGTGGGAGAGGGAGACAAGAAGGGGGTGAAGAAAGAATGAGAAAGAGAGAAAAGGAAGGGAGGAAAGATTCTAAAGTAACAGCAAATATTAAAAGTAGAAATGTAATTATTGGATTAGTTTTAAATTTAGTCTGTCATCAACTTTTAGATTAATTTTTACAAAGGTAGCAATTTTTAAAGTTCCTAGAAAGCAATTTACTTTCATTTGTAATTCTCTGGGTGTCAAGCAAGCTGACCTCAGTGTTTGCTCTGTAGCTGCATTTCAGGACAGTGATGCCAGCCCAGTTTACATTTCAAATGAATTAATAGCAAGAACTAGAAGGAGAAGACATTGCTTGACAATCCAGTGTGACATGTGTCACAGGAGATGTATATAGAATGCAAAGTGACTTCAGAACTTACTTCATTTCTTGTCCAGAACATTATTTGACCCAATACTATGTATACAATCATTTTATATGTATATAACAATTGGATCAAATAATGTTCTGGACAAAGAATTGAAACAAATGTACATTTTCTAACTTTAGCAATCTTATCATTTGGAATTACAACTTATGACATGATTAACTGAATTGGGTTTTACTTTTGTTTCTAGCTATAATAAAAAATAACTTTAAAGATATATACCTATTGCTTTATATTTCTATTGTCCTTTTCAAGAATATAATATTTACCAGGAGCAATTTTAATGTCCAACTTTGTTTAAAATTGGTAGATTACCAATGTGTGTGGACAAGACTTCTTGTTAATCTGTGTGTTCGTTGGCTTTCCTCAGACGACCACATTATTTTCTTTCCTGTGAGAGGAGTCAGAAGGCATTGTTTTGTGTCCTCAACATTATTTTTAATGAGAAAATAGGAGCCAGAATAAAAAGATGGCTTTATGGTCAGTGTGAATGTGAAAGAGAAACACAAGAAGATTGATTTTTTGATGGGTAATAATTGACTCTTAGCTGTTCTCACTTTTCTAAGGCAGAGGATGAATTTGCACTGATGCTTCTTGGCTGTCACTCTAAATAATATATTTCTGTGGCTCAAACTGTTATCAGTAATTGTAAGAAGGTGTTTTTATGACAGTTGGGCCTCAGGAGCTATAGATGACAAGTATGTTCTTGGCTTCTCAAGTCCTCTCTAGCTGGTATGCTAGAGGTTTGCACCTGTCTTCTCAGCCTCACCAGGCTAAACCTGTGCCTTGTTGCACAGGTTTTTCTGAAGAACTGTCTGAGAAGAGAGCCTGTTAGTGCTTTGAGTAAGTACTTGGGATTTAGACTCTGATTGCTAGTAGCTACTAGCTAGGTATATGACTAGGCAAGTTATCCAGAACTTTGCATTAGGTTCTTCTACCATAAATTTGAAGGGATTTTTGACAGACAGTGCCTTAATTCACCAGGACAGTCTCAAATTGAAGGTGCAGGCATGAGAAGTGCTCAGCAGGGCACTAATAAATGCTCAGTAAATGCTGCTTGTTGTTCTCAATCTGATGCTGTGGAAATTCATTTAACAACCCCAGTCAGCTCTCTTATTTGTAAAACACTTGAAAATTGTATTTGTGAAAAAGGTTATAGATTTGAAAAATTCACAGAACTGTGAATTTCAAAAAAATTGATGGTACAAGCCATATTTTAGTACAAAGGTGGGGTAGAAGTCTGCTTCATCCTGTTTGTACCTGGGTATGCTATTTACTCGTATTCATTAAGGCAAAGGTTTTCTCTGCCCAACTCTAGCAACAAGAACTGTATAAAGTGCAATTTCCCTTCTCTAAGTACTTCAGCCTTTTAGTATCAATGGATTGTGTACTGGAAAGTCAAAGATATAGAGTCCAAAGGTTCATTCATATTGAATTTAAATAACATATTAGTTGAAGAAAGCTACCAAAGCAAGTTAAGGAGTGGACTCCAGTACAAGAAAGTGTGTAGGCATTTTTATTAAATTGTCATCTTAGATATGTTGCTTCTCTTGCAAATGCTGGCACAGATTACAGCTGCATTTTTCATTTTAGGGCTTTTTTTTTGGTCCATAGAATGCATTTTATGCCTGATATTTTTGGAAGCAGATATGATGTTTCTTCCTTCTGTAT
This sequence comes from Cricetomys ansorgei, assembly GCA_026225945.1. Taxonomy (NCBI): domain Eukaryota; kingdom Metazoa; phylum Chordata; class Mammalia; order Rodentia; family Nesomyidae; genus Cricetomys; species Cricetomys ansorgei. The sequence continues at coordinate 4,777,477 of JAMJFZ010001121.1, read as the reverse complement.
AGTATTAATATGCAGCTGGCCTGTATTTATAAATGATGTATAAGTAGCTGTGTTTTGCTCCTCTTCATATACAGAGGTTTCGTTTGCTTTTCTATCAGTTTTTATCCCCCTGTGCTCTCAGTGGAATGATCTACATTCCACGCTTTCAGGTCTTCTTTTTCCTGTGCTTTCCTCTCCTGTCCCCTATGACTTGAATGCTGCTTCCTGTACTGTGTGTTGAAAGCATCACGTTCACTGAGTGCTGCTGTTATGCTGAGAACGAGAGTCTCAATTTCCCTAGATCCCACTAAGCCCCTACAGCCAGCTACTATTGAGGGTATGGAATTGATTCCAAACTGAGGGATATCTGAGCGACAGAAGAGTAACTGTTCTGAGATTTGGAAATTATAGAAAAGATGAAATCTAATGTCAGAGAAGCAGCAGCTCAAAGCACGATTGACCTGTCTCCTTTTGTTCATGCTTTATTTTCATTGTAATTAAAATTTTTTTTTTAATTTCAAAAGTTAATCACTTAAAGTTGGCAAATCATTTGCTATTGCATAAGTAGGTACCCCTCCTCCATTCTCACAGAAGTAATTCTTCTCACTTGGCTGATACAAATCAAATGGACACATGTATGTAAAAGCACAACACAAGCTGTGCAGCTGCAGGTGGTAGCTCAGTTGTTGTACTCTATGCTTTGCATTTTCATGTCATTTCAAATGCACCTAATATTTCAACTTATCATGACACCATTCCGCAATAAAGAAGCGGAGGCTAAGGGTGCATGCTAGTAAGTGGTTAATTAAATCAAGATCCAGCTGATGCTAAGAAAATGGTTTATATTTATTTCATCACAATGTGGAAATGCAAGATATTGTCACCTAATTATACTTATAACAAGTACACCTTACGGTGTTCAGTATATTGAAATTCAGGCTCACTAAAATGGAAAATAATTTGGACCGATTGGTAACCCTTCAAAAATTTTGCAGATATCATAATATTGTCTTGATGGCATATTTTATTTTATACTACAATTAGGATGCAATTTTATTTTTTAATTCTTTGTTTCATAAAACTCTCCAGGAAAATGGGTTTTGGGAAGGCTACTGTATCCCTACAGTGCTGTTTGACTTTGAACTTGGCTAATATATGGAGCACATTTGACAAAGATCCATGTGAAAGTTAAAAACAGAACTTACATGGGGTGTTTTTCATGTCTCTATTAAAAGTGTAAATCTGAAATACATGTGGGTAATAGATGCAAAGACGTTTATGGCTCCAATTTACTCACAGACCGTTCTCTCTCGATATCTCTGTGCTTTAAAGAAGTAGACCAAAGAAAAGCATCTTTATGATGTCTAAAGAACTCAATTTGTAAATATGCTAGAGGAGTCTAGCTAGATCTTGAGTATAGGTGATGTTCAAGGAAGACACCCTATTCCAAGTGTCAGTCACTAACATGATTTACTCCTTTTCCTCCTTGTTTTAAAATTATATGTTGAGAAACTGAATGAAATGTTTCATGTTTAAAATATATGAAAGTTGACATTATCTTAATTGGACATGCATCTCAGTTCAGTGTTTTCTTGGCCACAGCAGTTAAAATCATAAGCACTTTTAACATTTATAAAGTGAACAAAAGAATACAATTCCAGAAGTTTTCAGATGTAAGTAAACCTTGACCTACATGGGATAGTTTGGAAGTGATTGTTTTTAATACAATTTTTTTTGTGTTTTAAGTAATGTGCTGTTCCATATTGATATAATTTAATTTGTGAAAACATTTTAGTCCTCTATTCTCAGTATGCTACCAGATGATTGTTACCATGATAGTAGCCCTCATTATAAAGCCCACCCACCTGTCTTCCTCTTTAATAATAGAAACTCACTGAATAATGTATGGTTAATGTGACATTCACAAGAAATCAAGTGGTGGCTTCAGTTGAAAATAAATTTCAATAAGTTGCTCCCTGTATAACAAAGGATACTAAATGAAGTTTATTGGTAATTACCAATTATGAGACAAAAATCATTTCAAACCCTTAGGGCATGGGGAGAACAGATTTTAATAATTCTTAGTGTATGGCTAAGTCATATTACCATGTTTTATGAGCGGTGTGGATTGAGATTGCTAATATCTTATGAAAATTAAATGTTAAACATGTTATAAATGCATCAATAACTTTAAGTATCCTGATCACTATTATAAAAATGCTCCCAAGATTCTCACATAAACAATATTGCTGGGTAGTTTCTGAGTCCTTAACAGTTACTGCTATTGTCCTTCAACTATAGCACACACAAGGATGTCCATGGAGTCATGAAGCTGGAGTGAAATTAAGATTTGTGGTCCAATGACCAAAAGTGAGCTTAAGAGAATGATTGAAGGGTGTGAGTAGTTCTAAGTTGATAAGCTTAGAGTATAGCTGTGCCAGACAGTGTCTCAGATACAGGATATTTCGTTAATCTGCCTTAAAGGTACTCAGATTGAATATCCTGAGTGACTAGGGGGTAGGAACAGGGGCTTTCTGGATATAGTGTGTCATAAAATTAAGCCAGATGAAAGGGTTAATATAATCACAGGGACCATTTACTGTTCCACCACCTCCAAAGCTGACATGATTAAAATAGAATTAATAATGCTAGAGAGATAGCTCAGTGGGTAGTAAACCTCCCTTAGCTCATGGTTATAAAGAAGCATGCAGAGTTGTGTATAAAGTAGCTCACCAGGGTGATACACTTACGAACCCAAAACAAGAGACACAGAGACAGGAGGAAGGGCTTCTGACCAGCCAATATAGTTATGTCTGGTACAGTGAGAGGCCCTGTCTCAGAACAACAAAGGACCGCAGTGAAGAGATGACTCAGCAATTTAGAGCACTTCCTGCTCTTGTATAGGTCCCAGACTAGGTTTCCAGAGCAGCATACCATTCACTTTACAACTCTAGCTCCAGGCTATCCGATGCCCTCTTCTGGGCTCCGAGCTTCTGCACATTCACATAAATCTTTAAATAATTTTAAACAAGGTGAATAGCTACTGAGGAACATCATCCGAGATTGTCTTCTGACACACACACACACACACACACACACACACACACACACACACACACTGAGAGAGATTTACCTGTTGCCTTTGGACGTACACACAAAAATGAATGAATGAATAGATGGATGAATGTATAATAAATAATAGTCCTTACACTCGGTGAAAGGCTGAAAACAAAACTGATGAGGTGCATCCATAGTAATTCAACTAGGTGTCAAAGAGACAAAGGGCAGCTTCTCACAGCTTTGCGTCTGGTGTGTGGGCTAGCGACTAGCAGGTTATTGCCAAATTTGGAACAATGTTATAATCAAATACAATGAGCTAAATCCTAAGGCAACAGTTTTTCCTTTGCCAGACTACATAGCTGATTTTTCATAACACAGTTTAGAAGACTATTAGGTTAACTGTAGAAGTGAAAAAAATCTTAACTTGTATTTGAATTGGTTCAGAGTTCACTTATTATTATATTGTGAGGAACTAAAGATAAAATATTTGACTAGAAAGAAAACACACACACACACACACACACACACACACACACACACACACACAGCCTAAGTTAAACAGCCTCTAATGTTTAATAGGCAAATATCTCCTTAACTTTCTCTCCTTTCATTTTTCTCTTCAAAATGGAATTTTAATTTCATTGTATTGCTCCCCTCTTTAAATCAGAATTAACATATCAAAATTGTAAATTCTGAGACTGAGTCTGATGCAGTTAAATGAAGGAAATGGCAATTTCTTTGTGATGCCTCAAGCGATACTTTATAAGGGAGGGGGGCTCCTAAGAGTGGGTCCTCTTTGCTTTTACTATGATGTCAAATTTTCCAGATTCTAATAATAGGAATTCTTAACTTATTCCAGCTTCCCCTGGTTATATAGAGGAGATCAATAATTTCTCATCTGAATCCTGTAACTCAGCACTGGAAAGCCTCATAAGAAATTTGAATTAAAAAAAGAATTACCTAAAACTGGGCGGTTGCTGCACACCCTTTTAATCTCAGCACTGGGGAGGGGGGATGTGGAGTCTGAAGGGGTGTGTGGGGGAGCAGGCAGAAGCAGGCAGATCTCTGTGATTTGGAGGCAAGCTTGGTCTATGGAATGAGTTCCAGGACAGCCAGAACTACACAGAGAAAGCCATGTCTTAAAAAACAAACAAACAAACAAACAACAATATCGAAAAGAAATGTGGATAGAGTGTATGTTGTAGGGATATTCAAACAGGAAGGAGTGACAGTCAGATGGGAAGTGTACATGCTGGGTTCTTCAGACAAAACTAAAAGGCACCATATTTACCACAGATTTTGGACCCAGCCATGTATTTGCAGAACCATGACAGTTTCTCCTGAATGCAGTACTCAATGTAATAGTCCCAATAAATCCTTTCACTAAGACCCTTTGTAGTGTATTCCTGACAAAAATGAGGCTAATAAAGTTTCTCTACCCACAGAGATGATTTTGAAAAGTAATTTAAAAATGATAAACTTTATTTTGTAAATGCACAGTTTTGGCTTTTCTGGGAGATGGGTGAAGTAGTCCAGTCTTGTGCTTAAGCTTTCTCATAGAATTACTGAGACAGAATATTTGAAATGCAAATGGACAGAAGTGTGGTACCAGGTACTCATAGAGCAATAACAGGCTTGCTGTCAATCACCTGAAATTATTTGTGGCAACTGACTGAATAAAGTTCTGAGAAGTCTTGGATTATTTACTGTTTTAGATATGAAATTGTATTGGAGCAACAATTCATATTTCTATCCAAACAATGTGCAAAAATATTAGGTCATTACCTCAAATAATTTTATGTAAGTTTTTCCCTCACACTTAACACACAGTGGGTTGGAAGCATTGTGAAATCTAGAAAAATCTCTCTCTTTTTACTTTCCCTGTGTGTGTGCGTGTGTGTGTGAGTGTGTTGTTGCATACACAACTGTGTGTATATATACCCACTCATATACACACATGTAGACATTAGGGTTAATTCTTCATGCTAGATTTTCCCCTGCATATATAACTGCCAGCAAGCCATGCTTTCAAAATTATAATGTAAAAACAATGAAAGAGAAAGGAAAGAAGGAAGGAAGAGAAAAAAGAAATAAAAGACAATGTGTAAAGACTAATATTATCAATATTTGAGTGTGTCAGGTTCTTAAATTATTATTAAAATTTAGTAAATACTAATAAAAGTTAGAAATCATATCGAAGAGTAGGGAAAGTACTAATAGGTCCTAATATTAAATATGCCTGATATCATGGGCATTCTGTACTTCATATAAAATGTATATTTGATTAAAATATAGATTTAGACTATACCAAATTTGAGTAAGTTGATTGTCCTAGTTTCATTGTGTTGCTTTGATAAAACATCCTGACAAAAGCAATTAAGATGAGAATAGGTTTATTTTAGCTCATAGTTCCTGATTATACTCTATCACAGCAGGGAAGTCACAGTGAAAGGAGCTTGAGAGAACTGTTATATCCACCATCAAGAGTAGAGGGAGAACATATGCATGCATACTAAGCTCACTTCCTCAAATCATAGACTTCCATGGTCCGATATCCAAACCTAAGGAATTGTGCTGCCCAAAGTGGGTTAGTTCTTCATACATCAAGTAACTTAATCATTAGGGCAGTTCTCCACAGACATGCCCACAGGCCAAGATGATCTATGCAATCCCTCACTGAGACTCTCAAGTGAGATTGTGACAAATTGACAATAAAACAAGCCATGACAATGCTTCTTGCTATATCCCTTGCTTTTTCAAAGACCATTCCTTGAAATAGTAAATGCAATTACAAATTCTTCCTGCTAATAATTCCTGTGAAAGTGACATGGTTTGTCTGGTTAGCTTTAGTTGTCAACTTGGCACAATCATCTAGCAGCAGAGTCTCAATTAAGTAATTGCATAAATAAAATTTCTGTGTACAAGTCTTGGATTGTCTTGATATTAATCAAGATCGAGGAACCTAGTTTGCTTTGGGTAGTGTTGTCCATAGTCAGGTTTTCCTGGCTTGTACAAGAAAGCGAGTTAAGTATGAGCACATGGAGGAGCTTCTGCGGCACCAGCAAACATTATTCCTCCAGGTTCCTGCAGTACTCCCTGCCAGTGGGTGAGTTCCCTTATGAGAGGGAGCACAGAACAATCAAGTCTTCCTGCCTTCCAGTTCCTGAATGCATCCTTGCCCTACTTTCCCTCCATAATAAATGTGACCTGGAAGTGTAAGATGAAATAAATCTTTTCTCTTCCCAAACAATCTTGCTTAGAGAGTTTTATCATCACTGAATAAAAGCAAAAAGCTAGTATTTGTGAACCATTTTTTGTAAACTGCAAACTAATTATGACTGTTATCCGTGCTATTTCTTTAAATGGTGACACATGAATGTGTTCATGGCTCCTGAGAAGGATTAAAATCATTTTATTTTACTTTCTCTCTAGAGGTTTTAAATTAAAGTAAAAAAGTAAAGGATGAATTCACTTTTAGTGGTGGTCCCAGAGAACTGAGCTGCCTTCTTAAGATTTTTTGTTTTTCTGTCTTCTGTGTGTTTGGGCAGTGGAAACTAAAAGGTCATTCATATTTTCTTTTTAATCAAGGCATTAAATTACAATTAAAGAATCATAATTGATTAGCGAGAGAGCCCTTAATTACTTCAGTCATTAAATTAAAATATGTCTATTGAACACTAAATATATGCCAGATATTATGTTATTAAAGATATGATAGGCCAACCACATGGTCAAACTCCAACTGGCTTTGTAAGAAAGCTAAGAATCCAAGTTTAGTGAAATTGATAAAAAGAAGCAGCTATTATATTCACCATTCAAGAGTATTCTTCAATATCTTGTGTGAAGCTTTCTTTTCCTAGTGTCTTTTTCTTGTATCCTTGTTTCACTTGAAGATGTCAAGAAGTATTTGCGAAGAGGACTGCACATTACACTGAACTGAAAACTGACTTTGTGTTTTAGCATCATGCTGTTATTTTGATCTCTCAACCTTCCAGACAGGTATACAAATTACTGAAGACTGGCATCTGTATTTGCGGGGATTTTTATCACTCTGGTGGAAGATGTTCTGCTATGAATGGTTTCCTTGGCCTGTTTAGGTTTCAGGAAAATAAGACCCTGCTTTCTGCCCTGAGGTACTTTCAACCCCTTCCATGAAGTCTTCTATACCACTCTTGTGGCCTAAAGTCAGGCAGATGTGTATGATCACAGTTCAATGTGTTGGCTGTACAGGATCCCAATTCTAACATGGTAAAACAATGAAAGCCTTCCTCTCATTGTTTCTGCTTCAACAGGAATAAGATTGAGCTGTGCATTGGAGAATGTAGTTTATACAGTGATCAACCCCAACCTCTTAACTTCTGGGATCTCTTGCAAAACATTTGGGAAAACATCAGGCCTAGGACTTACAAGATGACTTTTAAATCTCCTCATTCCCCAGGAGTCACTGAGATTAGAAAGGGATCAGGAGAATTTAACTTCACTACTTCTGCTGCTCAAACTGCCAAGTTAGGCCATCACTACTGAAAAGAAAGAACAAAAGGAATTTTGTTAGTATTTCTTAGTATGATCACAAAGCTCACATGTGCTACAAAAATGCATTTTATGTATCAATTGAACCTTATCACAATATTCTTGTTTGAATTTTGTGTCTAAAAAGAAAAAAATTCCCTAGTTTTTCCACTCTACTTGACTCCATTAAATCAAATAACTTTGGTAGATTAAAACACTTTTTAAAAATGTTATATGATATACTTTCATAATTAAAAAAAAACATATTCCTTGGTAAAAGAGACATTGGGGAAACCATAGAAGAAAAGGTAGATGGGATGATTTATTCCATGGAGCCGATACTCTAATTGCAGAGGATGGGTATCTGTGAATGCAAGTAGAACTAAATGAAGAGAGTGTCATGAAAAAGTAGACTAAATATAAAAATGGAAAATATTGAGAAATTAGAAGGTATTGCCTAGCCCTGATCTTTAGTTTGTATCTGGAGAAACAGATTCTTAGAGTGATTAGTCTTTTAGTTACTAGCAGTCAGAAATAGAGGCATGACTCCAGAATTCTTATGAGTATTACAGATGCACTTGAAAATGAGTGAAATAATGGTTCCATCATGCATTCGGGTTAGAGTGGCTTGTGTTCAGTAATGTGCAGCATTTTAGTTTTCAGCTTAGTTTAGTGCTAAGGATCAAATCCAGAGGCTTATGCAAGCTGGACACTTAGCTGCATGTTTAGTCCATGTCATAAGCTATATCGCACTCATTAGGTCTCCATTGTAACAAAACTGGGCCAATCCGGACCACCTTCAGGAATTATATACCATCCCTTTTACTTCTGCAATGCCATCTCCTCTAAGTACTAGTCATTATCGAACTATTCCATGAATAGGTACTCATAAATCTGACTAGATTGTATCCTTAGTTCCAAATGGTATTAGCCTTTGGAATAACGTAACATTGAATTTTCACATGCTATCTCAGTTACAGTTTTGTTTTTCTCCTAAGTGGAAACTTCCTGTAATCGAAAAAAAGATACAGACTGTGATCAGTGTTGTCGACAAGTAATTGGCTAATGCATACATGAAGTGTATAAGGAGATATGAGGATGCTGGATTGCACAGAAGGCTCAAGGGCCTCCTTGTGTCCTTAATGAAGGACATAGTTTCTGCCTTTGTTTACAGCAACACTGAGCACTCTCAAGCATAGATTTTAAGAAGAGTCTTAAGATGATAAGAAACAAATACATGACTAATTATAGTTTATATATGGGAGTCAGGGTCAAGAGTGGTTAATGAAGCAAGCCTAAAGAAGGAAGCATACACTTTAAGCCATTTTTTTGAAGTACTGGCTGAAAAAGTTGTGATACTTTAAAGAACACACTTTTGAATCCACAGAAACTGCAGATGTTGGGTAATGGTGATGGAAAATTCTGTGTGGAGTCTCTCAGGTGAAATGCTTGACTCAAGTCTTAGCTGGGAGCCTAGGGATGGGGGAGTAGAAGCTTTGAAGCTTGTGACTAGGAATCTTAATTATATTCAGGGATAATTGGGAGCCATTGTCAGTTTCTAAGAAGGGGGAACTCCTACTCTAGTCTTCTGCTCATGCTGTTCTTCCATCTGGAAGCTTCTTTGCCTTTCCTCCCAACTTTCCTTAGCCCATTTCTTGAAGCCTTAATTCATCTCTCCCCATCTCTCAGGTTCTTCTGATAACTCTAATCAATGCCTGTATTCTATTGCTCTCTTTCTGTCTTTTCTACACCCACAGTTTTTATTGCTTTTACTACAAAATTAGAACCTGTCTTAATTCTCTCTTAATTCCTAGCCAACTCCTTAAAGGTGTTTTTAAAAATATTGTCTTGTTTGGTAGTCTAGAGCTTCTTGTTGATACCATGTGAAAAACAAAGTCTTTGCAACCAGTTTGTGTGTTCTGTTTTCATGTATTCCATCTGGCTTGAGTTGGAGTCAGCTAGGAAATCACAGAGGCTTTCATCACTACAGCCTCTATGGACTCATCTAGCTTAGTCCTCAGCTATGTTCACGTACTTGTTCTAAGTGAAAATGGTCTGCATTAACAAGTAGCAATATGAAACAATCAGGAATGCTTCCTGCAGCTAAAATGGACTCACTGGTAAAGAATTTTGAGTTTCCACTTACATATAATTTCCAGTTTCATCTGTTTTCCTGAGAAGTCCATCATTTTATTTTTCTTTATGACAAGAAAGTCCATTGTGTATATGTACTACATTTTCATTATCTAGAACTTATGGTTATACATCTAGACTAATTCCATTTTAGTACTTTTGTAAATATAGCAGCAGTAATCATAAATGAGCAATTATCTCCGTAGTAGGATATAGAGTTCTGTAGGTTGGTGCCCCATAGTGTTAAGGCTTATTAGATGAGAGCTTTATTTTCTAACACTTTTTCAGACACCTTCGTGCTGACTTACATAAAGAAGCTGCACCAGTTTACACTCTAACCAACAGTAAATAGTGGTCTCATCCTGATCAGCATTTGCTTCACTTGTGTTCTTGATGATAACCATCATAATTGGGCTGAGGGTGTTATTGATTTATGGGTGGTAACAGAAAATATAATTTAAATCCTCATTTATAGACAGAATTTCATTACATGCAAAGCAAGCTTGTCAAGTGCAACAAAACTTTTTTGAACAGAATTAAAAAATAATTGCAGTTAGGTACAAATAACATCTTGGATATTATGGATTTAATATATTAAAGCTTAGATATTTTTTCATATAATAATTAGGAAGCAAAATTGAATGTATTGCTACTAAAATCAAAATATGGCATCATTATGATTCCTCTTATACTTAGTGACTACAGATAGAAAATTCTCATTTGAAGTCAGTGTTTTGTTAAGCTCATTAATATTTAAAGAATGAAATGACTGCTGCTAACTGATGCACTTGCTCTTTCTTTCTACTAAAGGAATAAGTTGTAAACGTTTATTTGGCAGTTACTATGCTTTTGTTTATGGCAAAGTCCATTTCTACACCATTAAAAAATCAATAATCTCTACTTGTGGCTGAAAATTAACTGATAATCATCTCCATGGCCCCCCAAATACCACATGATTACTACAAAATAAAATAAGTGATCAACTATGTCTTTGAAAGCACAAATTCTATGTAAATGCAAAATGTGTCTTTTCAACTACATTTTTTACAACTCAGAGGAAAGATTGGACATATCAAGTATCTGCAGGGGTGTTGAACATCCTTGGTAACACATTACTTTAACATTTATATTGAGCATTTTAGAAATGTGTTTGATAGCTGAGATTTGGAAGTGCACAGGAAACTATAGAGCCCTGAAGGCAAAGATGAGCTTCTTGAATTTAATATGAACTAAAGTGATAATATCTTATACTTAAAAGGTAACTTTTTTTGCAAGATACTTAGAAGACTTTAGCTGTATTAGCTCTAATCCTCAGAATGCATCCCTGAAAATGGTTTCTTTGCACAGGGTTAAATGCCTTGGAGAGCCTGATGGAAATGAGGAGGTACTGCTTTGTGTCAAAAGCAAGTACCTAAAATGAATATCCTCTCCACTACTGGAACCATTCAAATAAAATCTTCTTGCCATTTTCTATAGTTCAAATTTGTGTCCTAGAGAGATTTGATACATGATTTCTTCAAATGTACACTGAGGGTGAGAAAAAGAATTAATTATGCAAAACTGACTAAGGAACCTTGTCTGTTAATTTTATAGAAAATAACAGAATAAGTGATTTTGACATCTCAGAGCAGACTGAGATGGATTGCTGGAAGCCTGTGATACTGGAGGTAGCATTTTGGATGATTGATACACCATCTGTGAAGTCAGTCTTTAATATATTTCTGGAATGTAGGAATATTTTAATCATAAAAGTCAAGGAAGAACGGAAGTAAATTTTACCTACCAACCAGGAAAAACAAATGTCCCTTTTCAAATTGCTTCATCAATTGGTAGTTAGCATAAACATGTACCTTGAATAAAACAACAAAAACAAAAAAACAGCCAACAATAATGGACTATATGAGGGCAATCTCATTTAACAATTTCTCCAAACTGTGTATAGCAAGTTACTCAAAATTGATATGATCTAAAAATTAATATTATTCAATTAAAATAATTTTTCTTACTAAATGTTACATCAACTGCCTAACATTCTGTCTGCTTTATTATAAATTTAATTTAGGATGGAGGGATGGCTCAGGGGTTAAGGCACTGTCTGAACTTCCAAAGGATCCAGGTTCTATTCCCAGCACCCACATGACACTTCACAATTGTCTGCAACTCTAGTTCCAGAGATCCAACACCCTCACACAGACATACATGCAGGGAAAACACCAATGCACATAAAGTAAAAATAAATAAATATTTATGGGGCTGGAGAGATGTCTCAGTGGTTAAGAGTTCTGATTGCTCTTCCAGAGGACCCAGGTTCAATTCCCAGCACTCACATGGCAGCTCACAACTATCTGTAACTTCAGTTGTAGGGAGTCTGACACCCTCACTCAAATGCACATAAAATAAAAAAATTTAAAAAGAAATTTAATTTATTTTAGCCCTAGTTATCATGAAATTAATAGCATCTTTGCAAATATTTTTCTCTAATATTGTCTAAAGAAATAAAAACAAATAATATTTGGAACAAAAGATTCAGAAAAAAGGGAACAGGAAATATATTAGAAACACATGAAATCAGGTGATTTGACTAAATACAACAAGGATCTGTTTTAGATTTTGCTTTTGTTTTTCTTTAGTCTGTTAACTTTGCTCCTCTGAGATACTTCCTTGTTTGGTCTTGGATTTTAAGACTGGGTCTTACTAAACCCTTGCTAGTCTAGAACTCAAGGAAATCCATCTGCTTCTGCCTTCTGAGTGCTAGGCTTAAGAGTGTGTGCCAACATGTCAACATGTTCCACTCTAGAGCAGACAATTTTTTGTTTTGTTTTGTTTTGTTTGTTTGTTTTTTTTTTTTTTTGGTTTTATGAGACAGGGTTTCTCTGTTGTAACTCTGGCTGTCCTGGAACAGGACAGGCTGGCCCTGAACTCAAAGAGATCTTCCTGCCTCTGCCTCCTGCATGCTGAATAGACAGTTTTTAAGAGACTGTTGGAGGTGTAATATATTGTAAAATCCAATAAAAATAATTTTAAAACTAGTAACTTAAAGGTTTTAGTTTAATATGTGTTTAAAGATAAACTCTGTAGGCAAAATATGAAAGGGGATTCTTAAGATTGTGATGCCTGGAAATGAAAGCACAGTCTAGGAACGTACTAGGAAGAACACAGTGTTTGGAAAGCAGGAAGATAAACTGACTTCAGAAATGTGGACAGTGATTTTGGACAGTACCATTAGTGATCTTGAGTGTTCAAATAGTTGTTGGGCTTCTCTTGAACCTTGGGGTTTTTTTCCCTGTTCTTTGACTTTGATGAGAAGAGCTGTCAATTATATTTCTTCTTTATGTTTAAGACCACAATCTATTGTGGGCATCTAAATGCAAGAAATAAAAAGAGGAGATACCGAATGAAACATTATCTAATATAGGTTGCTGAACTGTTGAAAATATTTGTGTCCTCTTTCTAGATTCATTTCCCTTGCTATGATAAAAATTCTGACCAATAACAATTGAGGGAGGAAGGGGTCTCTGTGGCTACATTCCAAGCAACATTCTGTGACTGAGGGGAAGTCACAGCTATTGGAGCTTGTGACAGTGACTATATAATCTTCATAGTCTTGAGCAAAGAGCAATGAATATAGCCATGGGCTTTCCTGCCTGCTTTCAGCAAATTTTCTGTATCTTTATACAGTTCAGGGCCCAACTCATGATTACATGCCACAATAGTCTGCGAACTCCTGTATCAGTTAACAGTTAAGGCAACCCCCTACTGAAGTGCCCACAAGCCAACCTAAACTAGGTAATTTCCTCAACTGAGACTCTTACCAGGTGGATCTAGGTTGTGGCAAATTGACATTGAAAACTATTACAGATAGTTAGTAGATGAAAGCTTGTAGATGGTTTATAGTTTCCGATGCCTTGGGGGCATAATGATGGAGTTAGCATAGAGGCTAGCAACAAATCAATAATTGATTGATGCAATGGGATGCATTTTATTGTAATATTGTGGTACAGAAGGAACGACACTGGCCATAGTTTTGGCTGTCTGTCAGAGTGCATGGTTGGATGCAGAAGACAAACTTTAGTGCATAGCTTCACTCCGAAAGTAACAACAACAATGAAAAGCAAAACAAAACAAACAAACAAACAAAAAACCTATCTTGTCAAATAAAGTAGTCGAGTGCCTACCTTTGGGTCCAAGAAATATTTTGAAGATGTCATTTTATAATTTCAAATATTCTATAAAACTGAAAATTATCAATACAATCAGTACCCAAATTTCAAAGAATTCCTAATCAATATCTTGTAAATAGGAAAATACATGTTCATGAAGGAAATGGTGTTTAGGTTCCAACTTGACACAGAATAGTACTTTTCAAGAAGGATACACCTGCTGGGGTCTTTTCATTTCCACAATTTTTCATCTGCCATTTACTATTTTCGATTATTGATAAAGTTTGACTTGCAGATCTGGGTCTCATATACCAGCATTTTGAACTTATAACTTTCCAATGATATTTGTACCAGCATGCCAAGTCTAAAGGTTTTGTTGGAATTTTAATATATAATTTTGGTTTTATTTATTTTTTGTCTTTTGATCTTCTATCTTTTAGTAGTCCAAGCCAGACAAACATCCCAGCATGCCAAAGGGTAGGAAGTCTCACCACTAGCAGATCACTTGACAGATTTCTGCAGCATCAAAGATGGGGAGAACATTCTTTTTTGGATGCATAAAGCTTCACTTACTTACATCAGAATGCTTCAAAATAATAGATTCTACTACTTTCTACATCTATCAAGTTTTTAACATGTATCTTGTTCTCTATTATGCCCTATGGAACATACAAAAGAAATAAGACAGTGAACAGCTATGTTTTGATAGATATTTATTATTGTTGTTCACCATTTGAAAGGAAATATGAAATTTGATGGTTCTGTCTATATTTACACTTATGAAATTTATGCTTTCCAAAATGAAGAAATTTATAGAATACCTGGGTATTCTATATCTTAGTATTATTTGCCTATGTGGGTTGAGAAGAAATTAATGTTGTTATTTAGTGAAACATTGGGCATTGGACAAATAGAAAACAAATGTTTTAAGTCTTACAGAAAACAAAATTTGTTTTAAATTCTTGCTTTGTTGTTCATCATTTTCCTTTTTCTTTTTGTTTTGAGAGAGGATCTCATGACATAGCCCGTGCTGGCCTGGATATCACTATGTAGACCATGCTGGTGTTGAACACAGAGCTCCACCTGTCTCTGCCTCATGAGTGCTGGGATAAAGGCATGTGGCAACCAGCAGATTTGTTTTAAATTCTTAAAACAAAGAAATGAAGACTCGATGTGCCCTTTCAATGATGAAAAGCAAGTTCTCATATCACAAATCTACTAGACAGTACCTCTGAACCTTGCCAAAGAAACTTTAGGAAAATGTCTCAGTGTTCTATAGTGTACAGCTGAGAAAGTAAAGTCAAGGTCAAACCGACCTTATCCAGATCTGACCGGCAATTTTTGGTAGATTTATCATGTGAAGACGATGAGTATGTTCTATGGGACTGCACATTTACCCCTGCTACCCAGTGTGTACTGAGCTTACCAAGAGTATGAGTTATTTTCTTATCAATTAGTTGAAGATTTATGTAAACTTACTCTAAAATTCCTCTGATTCAGACTGTCAATACTACATAATGCGTAAAACTCGCAGATGACCTCACTCTTGTAACTTGTAGCATAACTGTTTATAATTTTTTTATGTCTTTTACTTAAATTCATTTTAAAAATAAACTTTATTATTAAAAACTTGTAGATAAATAAAAACATCACACACATCAAATTAACCAGAGCAGAAATGTATAGTTCTTAATGAATTTCTGTCCTGTTAGAACAGTTTTTGGAAAAGAAGGTACGGAACTTCCCATTCAATTTTACATCTTCAGTGTCAGATGTATTTTATGTGCTTATCACCACTGAATCAAGCACAAACCAACAAGAGAACTAGAGCTATCAGAATCCTTCCACTCATATTCTGTTTCATAGCTCATGTCCATTACTTAGATTCAGGTCCTCCTCATCCTCTTACATTCAGACTTGTTCTCTTTCTTCATGTTGTACTTTACCTACATCTACATTTGTTTACACATATAACACAGATTATTGGCCACTCTGCATATGAGAAATATACTCATATACTCTGCATATGAGAAAATATATCTTTTTCTTTCAGATATTGTATGACCTCATTTAATATTATACATTCTAAGTCCAAGCAATTTTAAAAGCTTTATTTTATTTTTATGTGTATAGGTGTCTTGACTATGTGCGTATGTACCAGGTGCATCCAGTAACTATAGACTGTAGGTGCAGATGGATATGAGCTGCTATATGGGTATTAGGAATTGAACCTGGGTCCTCTAGAAGAGCAGCCATGCTCTTAACTGGTGAGCTCTCTCACCAGCCTCCCATGAGTTTTTATAAATAAAAATCATATATTTTTGATGACATCATTCATCATATATTTTTTCATGACATCAAAAAATATAATGACATCATTCCTTCTTTTATGTCCTCCTTCAACACCCCCAGCCTCGTCCCTATCTCAAACTGGTGGTCTATTTTTCTTTTATAAAATATGTATACACATTATATATGCATGTCTATATATAGAAATATATAAATACATCCTGTTGAGTATGTACATGATTTCAGGTCTAAGGACTTCTTATTGAACAACGAACTAGAGGGCTCACTTTGCAAGAAGCTAATTTTTCCTTTCTTAGCAGTAATTAGTTGTTTACAGTTCTTTGTCTAGGGGTGGGACACCATAAGAATCTCCCCCTTTATTGATATTGTTACTGTTCAGATCTTGTTTAGGCAGTCATTTTAAGGAGACACAATTTCACAGTGGAATTTCTGGTTCCAAAGCACTTACAATCTTTCTGGTACTCTTCCATGATGTGCCTTGAGTTTTAAGTGCAGGAATTGTGTTGAAGATATTTAAATTAGTGGTGAGCTTCTCGTGATTCATGATCTCTCATTGCATCCATTTGTGGTTTTCTGTTTGATGAAATGTGAAACTTACATTTATTTGCGAACATAAAG
The DNA here is from genome assembly GCA_026225945.1 of Cricetomys ansorgei. Taxonomy (NCBI): domain Eukaryota; kingdom Metazoa; phylum Chordata; class Mammalia; order Rodentia; family Nesomyidae; genus Cricetomys; species Cricetomys ansorgei. Next base: position 4,760,708 of record JAMJFZ010001121.1, on the reverse strand, counting down.
ATTAGCTTTAGAACTATGCTGTTTCAGTAAAATGTCATTAGTAAGTTCTCTTCTAAAATCCATGCCCTCACTAGCCCTGGGAATTTGGCTAAGTATCTAGTGTCAAGTATAATTTCTTTCCTCTTAAGTGGCCCTTAAGTCCAACTAGACAGCTTTGGTTATTGATTGCCAACATATGAATACTGCTATTGCACCTTTAGGGATACCCTGTCATGCTGATCAGTGTGTGGTTCACAGGGAACTGCTGGATAGGACTTGACTGCTTCCCTCAATTGGCAGCTTTGCAAAGTACTGTGGTGTTATGAAAGCCAGACAGTAAGAAGGAGGCTTTCAGCTTAGATTCAACTCTGATCATCCCAATCCAATGTCCTATGTGTTGGGTGACCTACCTTCAACATCTGCAGGTCCTAGTTCCAAAATCTTCAGATGTGAGTATATAACATGAAGTAACCACAGAAATTCTGCAAGTAGTTAACTTTAATTTTTTAGAACTGAATAGTATTCCATTTACATACATAAATATATAGTTATAATTGCAATACAGATAATAATAGTTTAGATATTAAAATGCATTTCAAATCAGGACATGGATCATTGAAAGCATGTTATACCTCACTTAAAAATGTCATCAGAGGCTTTAGAGGTTGTTCAAATGACCTGAGTTCTGTCCCCAGAACCCCCATCCAGCTATTCATAACTGCCTGTAATTCCAGCTCTAGAGGATATCGTACTCTCTTCCTGTTTTCTGAGGATACCAGCACCCATATTTTTGTACACACACACACACACACACACAGACACACACACTTAAAATTGATTATTCTAAACATATACATTTCCTCAAATGAACAAATGTGTACTTTATTTTTAAAATTGATGATGTGTGCATCATTATATAACTGTTCATTTAGTATATTTTCAATAACTCAATTAGTATGTCATATAATTTTTAAAAATTTGAATTTTTATTTTCTATGTATGAATCATATTTTCAGTAATTTTCTAACATGAAAGAATTTTAAGAGATGATGTTGCCTCCATTTTAGTTTGTTCTATGTTTCATCTTCCTTACTGGGTTTTTCATTTCGAAGCCCACATTTCTTGATCATTTACAGAGCGTGAGCATAGGATAAAGGAATCTAAACTAAATGTCACTGACATAGTTTAAAGAGGACGTCTATAAATTTTAGGCCAAACCTAAAATCTGCTTGACATTAAATATGTTAGCGTACTCTGGTCAAATCTTCTCTCCTGGTTTGCTCTGACCTTAATTTCCATCCTGATATTCCTATTCAAATGTGTCATGAAGGCACCAGATGGTCTGATTTCTTTTCAGAAAGCAATGAAATGCTCTCCTGTGCTCTTAGGGATTATATAAGCATGCTGCTCTTGTAGTGGATATAAACACCAGTTTGTTTGCTGCCTTGCTTGTTGCCATGGCAAATGACTGACAAAAGCCACTCAACGAAGCTAAGATTTACCTTGGTTGACAGTTTGAAGTACAACCCATCCTGTTCAGAAGTTCTGGCAGCAGGAGCTCATACTGCTTCCAGTCAAGAGGCTGCTCACAATGCTTCCAGTCAGGAGGGTGATCACACTGCAGCCAGTCAGGAGGCTGCTCACACTGCAACCAGTCACTCACACTGCATCCAGTCAGGAGGCTGCTCACACTGCTTCCAGTCAGGAGACTGCTCACACTGCTTCCAGTGACTCACATTGCATCTAGTCAGGAGGCTGTTCACACTGCTTCCAGTCAGGAGGCTGCTCACACTGCATCCAGCCAAGAGCCAGGTAGAATTTAATGCTGGTGGTCAGCTCTGTTATTTCATCTGCTTCATTCTGGGACCACAGCCCTTGGGATGGTGTTATCCATATTTAGGGGTAGCCCATCTATCTCAATTAGCCTAAGGTAGCCCATCTATCTCAATTAGCCTAATTTAAAATCTTTCTTAAATATTCTCAGAGGTTTGTTTCCATGGTGATTCTAAACTTTGTGAAGTTGACGTATTACTCATCACAATAATAAGTTTCCTCTACCAGTGAGCTTAGCTACAAATGGAAGTTTTTTAAGCATCTGATTGTCATTTCTCCACGTGTGTGTGTGTGTGTGTGTGTGTGTGTGTGTGTATGCATGTGTGAGGTTTACTCTGAGTATCTTCCTGGATTTATCTTTACCTTTACATTGGTGATGGTATCTCTCACCTGAATGCAGAGATCACCATTTTGATGAGTGTGTGCAGCCAGTCAGCTCTGAGATCCTCTGACTCTTCCTCCAGGCTGCTGGCATTACAGGCAGGGTGTTACACACACCTGGGATTTATATAGCCAAACTCCTGTATGGCAAATCCTTTATCCACCGAGTTTTCTCCTTCTTCCTGATCTCTCCCTCCCTATGAGATACTACTGAAGTGTATTCTGTGCACCCCCAATGGTTTTAACTTCTTGGTGCCCACTGTGGAGAAGTGGTCACTTATGATGACAGAATACATTCTGTTCTGCAGTTTGGAGGCAGAAGAGAACACAAAAGCATTGGAATAATTACAGCTACTTCTTTGAGGACTGACTGACGAATAGAAGTACCATGAACTGCCTTGCAAGTAATGAACTCTTCTCCATCAGTGATGCAGTGTGGATATGGGGGAGAAGTGTCCGTCATTATACTATGAGAAAGGAATAAAACTGAAAAAGAAACAGAAAAGATAATTTTGCTAGTGACAGATCATAATTGTGTGTAGTGCCACAGAGGATGATTTGTTAAGTGGGAATTTGTGGTGAAGCAGAGCTAATCACCTACCAAGCAGAACAGGGCACACTCTTGCCAGCTCAAGTACAGGACCCATGTAGTTAGCTATTCATCTTTGGGGAAATAACTGAGTAAAATATAGACAATTGGGTAAATCAGAAAATGAATCAGATTCTCCAAGTGCACAAACAACATACTCCTGGGAGATATGGCAGCTTATTAATGTTAATTGCATACCTTTTGAAATTCTTGTAAATGCTCTCATGATAATTATAACTATAGGAGTGATATATATTCTTACTTTTATAACATCAAATTTCTTGGAAAATATCATTTTTGAAAGTAATCAAGAAAGTCAAAGTAGTTCATTTTAATTATGTCTACATTTTACCGAAAACCGCCTCGTTATTTATGTGAACATGGGTCACCAACTTTGTTAAGGTGAGAAAATATGCTCACAGAACCCCATGTTACCATATGTAATTTATAGACTCTAGGAAGAAATGAACAAGTGCACCATCATTAAGATGCTATGAAGGATTGGAGCTTTGGTGCCTTATGATATTATAATGAGTTTTTTGTATTAAATGCAGTTCTATCATTTTTTCAGACTTGGCAAAGCATAGCATCTATTCATAATTAAGCATATTTTTAGACGTATCCTCTTTAGGGGTAAATCTGTATCTGTATTTTTATGTATAATAGTCTAATTTCTGTCATATTCATTCCTTCCATGTGAAAGAGATTTCTATAAAGGTGGCATCTGGAAGGCCAACCTAATTATTTAGAAGCTAGAGAGAAGGATGCTAGATGTTGATGTTGTATTTGGGAGTGAATAGATATTTCTTAATAGCATATATTTATTGTATATCCTGTTGCATATCTCATAGACATTTTCTTTAAAGTATATGGAAGTCCGGGGGCATAGCTTAAGACACTTGTCTAGCATGCTGCCAGACATCTTAGAGTTCAGAGTACATAACAGTGCCAGAGAAAGCCACACGAAGCTTTTTTGAAGCATATGGACAATGTAATTCTCTTAGCAAAGGTGTCTACCATCTAACCCTACATAGTTAAAGAAATATTGATGATGTGGTTAATTGTCTTGAGATGGGAAATTAAACTGGGTAACCTCACTTTAAGTAGAAGGATTCTGATAAAGAGAGGTAAAGAGTGTCACAATCAGGAAAGGTTATGTATTGATAAATATAAAAGCTAGAGAGGTGGAGCCAGAAGCCAAGGAATATGAGCAGTCCCTGGAAGCTAGCTAGGGTCAGGATGTACAAACCCTAGAAGTTGACTAAAGCAAGAACATGTAGCAGTTAGAGGCTGTTTCCAGCAAGGACTTGTTTCCTTTGGTGATTTCTGAAAAAAAAAAAAAAATCATGCAATCCTGAAAGTTCTGTTAATTCTCATTTTAGATTTCTGACTTTCAGACTCACATGGTAATATATCACTGATGCTCTAAACCACTAAATTGTGGCAATAAGCTAATTGGAAAGAAATAGATAATTCTTAACTTTTTTCATCTGTCATACAGAATCTTTTGGTTTAAATTAGACGGTGCCTTGAGCTACCTCTTAATTTCTTCTGACATAGTTGGAGAGTATTTCAGGGTTGAAATTCTATATTCCCTTTGAGTAATGAGAACAGTGAGGTAGTGGACTTGCTGAGTAGGGTACAGCTAGTTATGGTGAAAATGAGGCCAAGTTTGGAGCTGCGCAAGGCTCTTTGATCATTCATCCTCAATTGCCAATATTCAACCTCTGATTTTTTTGGTATGAAACACTCTTGTGCAAAAGTCAGAGTTGAGGAAGAAATTTACAACAGTGTGATGGCTGACTAGTGGAAGCAAGTGAGAGGCCAGGGGCACGAGGCTGGAGGATGGCCACGTCTTATCAGGAATGTGCATGTTCTGCTAATTATCATGCGTGGCCATCAGTAGTGCACCCATGAAGAAGGCCTGATCCTTTGGTAACCTGTGGGAAAGATAAAAACAAATATGTATGATTATAAATAGCAAAATAGCATAATTCTTCTAAGTTATTTATCACCAGATTCCAGGAGTTACTCTTTATTTCCCTATATGACCTTTGGATAAAATAATGATTAAAAAAGACTTAGTTTCATCCAAAGATCATGTGATTCTGAGCTCTGGTTCTTACCTTACAAAGCTCTGTTACCACCTTTTCATCTTGAAGAGGATGTATGTGACTTTCCCTGTCTTTGGAAGCATCTTTGTATATTTTAGAAGCCCTGGTTTGTTGATAACACTTCACCCAATGCCATCAGTTTCTATGGAGACACTAACTATTTTGTAGTTAAGAGCAAAAAAAGAATCTTCAGCTTCCCTGTGGTTTTGAGACTGTGTTTACTTGTCTTTCCATTCTGCACATCAGAAATGAAATTAAAATGGTTTTCTTTTGTAGCATCATCTTTTGGGTGCCAGTGGGGTGCTGTTTCCTTTCACAAAGACTATGGACATTTATGAAGTAAATATCTCACTGGGGTACCCCTTTCTAAAGGCAAACATAGTATTCCTTTGTGGATTGTTAATATTAAAAAAATGTCACTGCGTTACTTGAGATAAAAACAAAACCACCATGAACATTAATCACTACCATTGATCCAGGTTTGGTCTTCACATAGCTTTGGCATATGTAGATAACTTCTACTTACATTGACTGACATGACATCTACACCCTGGGTATGGCCAGATGTGTGTAAAGCTATGAGAGAAATCAAACCTGTTCTACTTAGAGATATGACGTTTCAATTTAGTAAAATCTAAACTAGTGTTGGTTTTCTGAATTCTAGTAGGTTCATTATGCCCTCTTTTGTATCACTATTAAAAAAAAACCTGTTTCCAAAAATGTTGGACAAATTAACAGACAAATCCCCTCCCCATGTTTGAACATTAGTTTTCTTTCTTGGTTGAACCTCTGGATTCATTTTAATTCCTCCTTAAAATTAAGATTGTTTGCCTTAGTAAGGTGTTTTCCCCTTTTTTAAGTATTGTGATTGCTGAAACATAAGTTTGTCCACAAATATTATGATTGGCAGAAGCTTAAAATTTCTCCTAAAAACAGATTTAAGAACTAAGAAAGCCTATAGATTCTTTCTGAATTTATACATCCAAGTGTATTTTGATTTCAGAGTTAAATGTTAAGTGTTACCCATGAATCCATGGAGATCTCGTCACACTTTGCAGTGTGAGTACTTTGAAGTAGCACAAGGTCTTTCAACATAATTAGCACAGAATATTGAACCCTGCCAGAAATACAGGATTCATCATTAAATTTAGAGGCTGCTTTATCTCTCTGTGTCTAATCATGTGTGGAGAAGACTAATTGTTAATGGCATGGTCTTTATTGCTCATAGCTTTCTTTTATTTTAAATGGAATAGTCTGCTTCGTGAGAAATAATTAGGCTTTATGGGCCTACCTGCGTGGAGCCTTTTGTTGAATGTCTTATGGTTTTGCCAATTCAGATCCTGAGAGCAATTAGAGACTTGGGCAGGGCTGTCCCTTAAATCACACACATATTGTGTTATTGCCGCCTTTAATTTTTACACGCAGTGGCAAACAGGGTGGTTTCACTTATTTGCAAATACATAGAATAATTATTGGACTTTGCTCTGTTTGGGAAGCAAAAGCACAAGTTAGGGGGATGGGTATGTTAGGTAAGTCTGACACATGACAACACCCTGATGTCTGACATTGTCCCTAAATATAAAGTAGTATCATAGTGTCTTGTTTAAAAACATGGTCTGGAGCTAGGGGGGGAGGTCAGTTGATAGTGTTTGACCCAAGTTGTGTTCTAAGGCATGAAAAAAATAAAACAAAAGATATGGACAGAGCTGGTGACCAGCTATGGTCTTATATGTGTGGATTTGTTCAAATGCAATGATGTTTGCTTCTCGCAGTCAGCTGGAAACTATTTGTTGCTCATTGAAGTAAATGAGAACAGTTTTCAGAAATTCTCATAACAACAGAAAAAAATCAACATTTCATTTCTCAAAGAGATAGTTTATATGATGAGTCACAGACTTGACTGTGGAGATGTGACAGAGGTGTTGCCTAAAACATTGATGATTTGGGTAATCTATTGAGAAAAATCTGTTGTGGGAGAACTGTCTGATGACTAATAATTCCTGTTGCTTACTTACCTCTGCCATGACACAGGATGATTTACTCATGGAACTGTTAGTCATTCAGTGAGGGTGAAATCATGTCATTTTGACATTAGAATAGTTGGACAATATGGAAGTTACTTTTGCTAACACTACTGATGAATTGGTAGCCACTGCTGTGCTATTCTCTCTTCAAGGTAAGGGCACTCATGTTGAGCCATTTGCTTTGAATATGGTATTTTACTCTGTCCACATGAAATGTCCACTGTGTGTTCAGGGAACTCTACTCCTGCTTCCATATAATCATTAGCAATCAGGGTATTTTCAATCTAGACAACTCTCTTGGTGGGAAATTACTTTGTAACTTCATATAATCTTTCTCTTCTCTTCTCCTCCTCCTCTTTATCCTCCCCTCCCCACCATGTACTTATATGTGATATGGACCCACACCCAGTATATACAGCAAACATGTAGATATAAGACAGTAACCTCAAGTATTGGTCCTCTTTCGTTGTTCTTGGTTACCTACACTGTTGTATATGAGGCTAGCTGGTTTATGAGATTGTGGGGATTCTCATGCCTCCTCCCATCTTGCCATAGGAACCCTGATTCAACAGACACTTCCCTCCCCTTCCAGTCTTTATGTTGGTATTGAGAATTCAAATTCAAGTCTTTATACCGGAGCAGCATGCGTTGTAACAACATAGCTATCTTTCCAATCGTACCTTGGGATTTTATCATGCATTTCCCCTCAAATCTACGATATGAGAAACCCCAAAGGCACTGATTACATGAGACATATAAGCATGTACAAATTGATATTTCCTTTTCAGTTAAGATTCTTTGGAAACATTCTTTAATTTGAAATAACAGGAGCTGTATGAACGTGTGACCTATGTGGCAAGCACGAAGCCAAGTTTGAAAAATATGGTGAGAAGTTACAGAATCCATAGTGAAGTTCATTGCTGGAGAGTGTATATCTTCTGATATGCGGAAACTGAGCCTTGTGAAGAATTGTCAAAACATGCAGCCTGCTAAGATATTTATTTCCTGGATTGCCTTTTCCTTCTCAGTATTTCCTCTCAAATTGCTTTCTTCTAGATAAGAGGAACATTTGAAAATATCTTTGCATTAGAAGGCAGAGTCCATCTGGGGCAGTGCTTTCCAGATAAGCATAAAGCTTGTTGCTACTGTAAGTCTATGATAGACTTATAGTTATGTAAAAAGTAACCTAATAAAATATTATTGGAAGAGTAATTGAGGAAATGTTATTTTTATGGAAAGAGATGAAAAATAGGAAAAAGAGAGCAAATAGAAAGTTTTATTATAATTGCATTTTTGTCATGAAAAAAAGGAAATCTTTATGTTCATTTAAGAATCTCACTTATGGCTAGAGAGTTGGTTCATCAGTTAAGAGTACTTGTTGCTCTTGCAGAGAACCCAGGTTCATATCCCAGCATCCGCATGCTGGTTCAGAACCATCTGTAGCTCCAATTTAGGGGATCCAATGACCTTTTATGATGGCCTCCATGGGCACTGGGCACATACACAGTGCACATACATACATGCAGACAGCAGATTTATACACATAAAAATAAAATAAATCTGAGAAGAAAGAAAGAAAGCCTCACTACTGGTCCTACTTAAAATTTTCTTTTTCATTTTCAGCAAGATCCTTCAAAGTTCTTCATGCTGTTTGATACACTAGAAACCCATTCACCTCCACCACAAAACATTTTTTTTTATTCAAGGTGCACATAGACTCCATCAAATCAGTTGTATTAATGCCATCTTGGTAGTCTTCAGATAATCAAATATAACTGAGAAAAAAAATTAAATGTGTTTGTAATTATTTGAGAGAATCATATCCTAAAATTAGTAAGACTGAGGGAAATTAACCTACACATCATGAAACTGAAACTATGCAAACAAAATAATTAGCATAGCTCTTGCTGTCAGCCACAGCTATTGTTAACTAGACGATGGCAGCCAGGTGTGGAGGTTCATGTCTGTAGTCTCAGCACTTGGAAAACTCAGACATGAAGATTTTAAATTCAAGGCTAGTCTGGACTACACAGAAAGAAACTTTATGATTTGTATGCTCCTCAGTATACTTTATAAGCAATGTTAGCCTCTGCAATGCAGATATACTGCATTTCCTCTTCCATCATTTCTCTGTTCACTTAACGGGAGGAGGATTTGTTACTAGGTATAGATCAACCACATTTGAGAAATAGATGTATTGTGATTTAAACAATTTAGATAGATAAGATTTGGACTCCTTTCAAATTACTCCATTTCATGCACAATGATAAACACATGCTCCTTCCCATGTGTCTTTGTATTGATGTTAATTCCCTTGTTAGTGTAGATTCTTTCAGCTAGATCTGCTGACTCCCAGGTTTTTGAGCAGAATATTCTACTTCACCTTGCCTCCCACAAGTATAAGAACCTTTTCACTTCTGCATTCAGGATTTCCTGTTTTCCTAGCTTTATTTTAATTGCTTTGTCTTACTGCGATTTGCCTGCTTGGTCTTCAGATCTGCTTCTTTCTAATAGCTGTTGAATGGTCTAACATGTGGCCATTGTATTCATCAGTCGTCACTGTTAACTATGACCATCAGCCTGTAGCTAGCAATCTTCCAAGAGAGGTCAGACAGGTACAAGTTTGGTAGACACATAGTTATATTTGTAATTATTGATGTAATGACAGATTTAAGATAGATATTGATAGACATATACGTACATGTACACAAGATTCTGTTTCTTTTCTCATCACTGAGCCTTTAGCTTTATTACATATTTAATTATATATTTATTCATTTATTTATTTACCTGTGCAAGCATCCATTTGGCATACCAACATACTAAAAAGAGTAGAAGAATATTTGTAAATTATCTTGTAAATTTTGTATAAATACACAGTAAGAAGACAACTTGATGGAGTTAGTTCTCTCTTTCCATCATGTGGGTCTCAGTGAATTTATATCTTTGACCTTGGAGGCAAGCCATTGCACTGGCCCCATCAGTTAGCCTTTGTTATGTGGTTTCATCAACCAAAAAAATTCATTCATTCTGGAAGAAGATCTCAGTTTCCCTCAGCCTATGGAACCTTCACTGTTTGTAATTCTTCCTGTGAGAGCTCTTATCTCCTGTTTTAGAACTTCTATAGTGTGCAAACATGATGATATACCATTTACTCTGTTTTTATTGATTTCAGAATCAATAAATCTAAATCTGTAGTATCCAATCAACCAACAAATTTGAGAGATACAGTATTTTACAAAAGTCATGAACTTTGAATCAAATAATTTGCCACATAATAATTGTGTGACTGAGAATATTCATTCTCATCCGTGAACCTCAGTCGAGTTCATCTGTGCAAGTAAAGGAAGAAGATCCTACTTCATAGACTAGCAAGGAAGAAGATCATAATAACAAGTTTAACTAGCAAGAAAGTGTGGGAAAGATGGATCTGAAGAGATTGCTCAGTGATCAAGAGTACTTGATGCTCATTCAGAGGCCCATGATTCATATTCAGCACCCACATTGCTGGCATACAAATACCTGTATATTAACTCCAGTGGATCTGATATCCTTCTTTCTGTCCACTGTGGGGACCTGCACATACATTATACACATATATATATCAATAAAAATATAATAAAACAAACATACTAAAAAGAGTAGAAGGATGTTTGTAAATTATTTTGTCAATTTTGTACAAATGCACAGTATGATTACAGCTAAAATTTCTAAGCTTTTACGCCAGTAGAAAGTAAAGCAATATATATGTGTACAATGACATGCATCACAGGCAACTGGATGAATAACAAGACTCCAGAAGCAAATGTGTGGCCATATGTGGCCATTGGAAATTGTTTAGTATAAGCAGAAAGAAAAATTAACTAACAAATAGGGTTGCACTCTCTGTTCCTGTATGATAGAATAGTTAAATTAATGGCTAAATCTAATTAAGAAACTGAAAAATTACAGCGTGCTTGCTGCCAATACTAAACCCAATGGGCTGTGAGACAGGGATATGGTAACACTCAAAAATTACCTCACCTTTGTTGAATATTAAGGCGATTTCACCACATATCCTTGGAAATAAAACAGCCCTTGCAATTACATTTTGTAATTTGTTATTGGTTCAAAAATTAACAACTTTTACTGTAGTGAATGGATCATCACAGGTGACAAAGCACAACTTTAATTAACAGTGACAGGTAAAGCCTCTTACAATCAGGGTGGATTTATAATAGCAATTATATAAGAAATCATATTTTGATCATTACAGTTTCACATTGAGCCCAAGAGTACTAATCATATGTAGTCTGTCTCTAACACTTTGTGGGGCATTGGCAAATATTTAAAAATTATGAAATATGCTAGTTATTAAATATGTTATGGCCTACTGTCTTGATAAGTATCTAGTCTTAAAGTCTGGCTTGCATATAGAAAGTTGGGGCTGTTGGACTCCCTTTTATTATCTTCTTGCTTTTCTGATTTTCCACATTGCCTCATCTCAGAAATGAAAGGAAACCTGTGCCCTCCCCCTTGGTAAGTGTGGTTGGCATGATCTTCCCACCTCTACAAAGCTGAATGCTGGAGAGACTTCAGTTTGGGGAGTGTTCATGCCAGTAGTTCATTCTGTATGCTCAAAGGTAGATCAGGAGGGCAGCCTGCTCACTTCTGGGTTGGGCTCAGACCATTGACAGATAAGAGGCCTGGGGACAGCAAGATTGATCATCTGGCAAAGGCATTTGTCACCAAGTCTGATAACCTGAGCTTGATAACTGGAACAAAGAAGTCCTAGTTATTAGAAGGGAAAAACTCTCTTGCAACTTTTCTTCTAACCTCCACACGTGTCTTGCAACACACACACACACACACACACACACACACACACACACACAACAAATAAATAAATCTAATTAACTTTTAAAAACTGAAAAGGCTCCATGCCTTTTCTCTCTATCATTAGAAAACAGGCAATAATAATAATAATAATAATAATAATAATAATAATAATAATAATGATGATGATGATGATGAAAGATAAAAACAAACCAGAATAGGGCAAAACAAGCAAGTAGAAAAGAGGCAAAGAAAGAGCACAGGAAACACATACAAATGCAGAGACAGACACATACATACGCACACACACACACACACACACACACCCCATAAACACAAATCCAACCAGAAATCGTAAGTATATATATGTATATATATTTAGCATATATATATATATATGTATATATATATATATATATATACATATATATATATATATATATGCTAAAAGAAGAAAAAGTCCTGACAAAGTGTTGTGAGATGAAAAACCTCCATGACTATAACAGACATGGGTGTCTGACAATAGCCTGAGGAGATGTTACCAACTACAGGTGGACAGAGGTCTGGTCCTAGAAACTCTTTATTCCCTAATGAGGAGCATGAGGAAGACACCTAGGCACCTCTGGTCTTCTAAAGTACAGAGCCCAGGGTCCCACACTGCTTAGGTGACCATAGAGATCATACAGGAAGTACATAGATATATTTCATTCATATTAATGACTTATTGGCAATGATGTACTTAACTTGTTATTTTTAGTTTAAAATGGCACCCATGGCTTCTTGGCTTTTCAGCTGTGATCACGTACAGTGTCTGTTCTTACCAGTTTAATATCTGATATATCCTTTCCAGGGACAATATACTTAAGGGCTTGAAGCTAAAAGGTGGAATAGGAGCTTGCTCTTTCCATTCAGCCTGGCACTGCAGTCCTCCAGGAGCCCTGCACCCTTTAGGAAACTGAAAGCACTCTGTAACAGCAGGGGCTTACTTTTTAGCTAATCTTTTTGCCAGAGTCATTTCATTTCTTTCAGCCAGTGGGTCCTGGGGATCTCGCTTAGGTCTTCAGTCTTTTCACTGCACCTCCTCCCCAGTAGCATAGTTTCTGTTGTATTGTATTCTCTTTTTGTTCTTGTTTAACATATTGTTGAACTTTTAGTTATTGAAAACACTAAATTCTGTTCATCATAGACACAAAGCATATCAAATAATTTAGACATATACATACCTACAGTCTTGTGCATCATGAATGCACTGCCCAGCTTGGTTCAGCATTTTGCTGAGGAGGCATGGGGACTAATTCAGTGATTTTAAATGATTTCACCAAGTTATGACTAAATAAATGGTCATAATGACCCTTGGTTGTAAAGGGAATGAAGTAGAATATTCCTAAATTAAAACTAACAACTGATCTTATAGTGTATATTTGTATAGAGTAGCATGGGAAGGATCAGGAAATGGTTGTACCAAACTATGAGAGTGGAATGAGAATGCTATGTAAATTTTAAGCATTTGTTTCTTAATTCAATATTTTTGTGATGTTTTAAAGGCTGAGGATATGTGACAAACCCAAAGTTAAAAATATCTAATACAATATTCATTGTTTTATCTAAAATTTTACTTTTGATGCCCTGTCAAGCTAGTGACACACTTAACATTAACTGTAGCTCTTGGTAGAAAGACCATTTACCGATCTAATGAATATATACGTGTGTGCACATTCATTTTGAAGCAGTAGAAAAAGATACAGTGGAAGAGAAGACCGACAGCCAACACTCTATTTAGTTTAGCATGTGATGGCTGCTGGGAAAGGAAGAGTCATATACATATTTTAAATATACATAAATTATAATTATAAAATATATTGTATATATATTTTTAATGATTGGATACCCCCTACACCATAGGCAGACCACACACTAGAGCAGGGCCCAGAACCCAAGACTAACTGAGCAAAAAGTAATCTAAGTTGAATGAGGAGAGAGATTATTGGTAGTGGGGAGAAGGAGCTGAGGAGGGTAGATATGTTAAAAACATTATGTATGAAATTCTCAGATAATTAATAAAATATTTTCTCAAGTTTACTTTCTGGGGTAGGCAAGATAACTCAGTGAGGCCTTTGCTGCCAAGCCTAGCAACTTGAATTCAATCCCTGGGAGCTATACAGTGGAAGGAGAAAACCAACTCTCACAAGTTATACTGTGATGTCCATATGTGTGATGTCTCTTGCACATAACCTCCACACATATGGACACTAGCACAAAATTAACATATAAAATAAGTGCATACAATTCTTGTTTGTTGTTTGGTTTGTGTTTGAGGCACTGTCTCCAGTCTGTAGCCCAGTTGGGTCTGGCACTCCTACACTGCTCCCCTCCCCCCCCTTCTTGGTGCTGGGTTTGCAGGTATGAATCCTGTTGTCACCTGCCTTGGTCTACCATACTTCCTGAATTACAGCACACTTTGCATTCTTGCTACCATAGTGTTTAGCACTTCAACAGGATAATACTATCCTGTTGGTAATATTCCTACTCACATTCAAAAGGAAAAATCCATGGCTCATGCATGTACTGTGTAGCACAATCTATATTTTCAACACTTACATATATTTCATCACTAAGTTTTCAGTGCATAATGTTGGAATTATTTTCAATTTCTACCTACTAAAAACGAGTCCTATTGCTTAATATTTAATTTCCTAATATTTAGTTCTTGAGTTTTGGGTGAGTCTGTTCTGCAGTGTCCTTTAAATGGAGGCACACTACTCTGACTGTATGTGTTTGGTTAAATTAATGAAATTTCAAAATATTTAGAAATTTAACTGCAGCTGTAAATTCTGTATTAACTGAAGATCTTTGAAAAATATAATTCCTTTTTGTATGATGTATTTTGGAGGTGAAATTTACTTTTGGAGATAACCAATTCAGGCTTTATTAACTCAGATCATAATAAACTTTTAAGTACATCATGGAGTAAACTGGGTAGTCCGTAGAAAACAGAGACTCTTGACCACTGCTGTGCCTTGAAGACACAGTTTGTCACAAAGGTATTATAGTTAGATTTATTTTATGTATGTACTAGCCAAACTAAATATCCTCAAGGGCAAGAGGTAAGTATCTGACTGTGAGTGTGAACTCATAAGTTTATGATACATGTTTATTATTCAGGATTTTAAATACAAAGAAACATCTATAAAGTTTATATTCTAAATTTTGCAATGGAAAAACAAAAGTAAGAAACAGACAATTTTCAGAGAGACAGTATGGACTTTAGGAAGGGGACATGGGTTTATTGCACTCACTCCATCCACTGCTTTGGCTTTATATCTCAATTTATATGCTTTATGGTTAAGAACAAAGAATAAGGTGTATCAGGAGAAAAAAATCAGTATGTCTTTTATTTTTAGGGCAGTTTTCCAAGTAGAAATGTGTATGAGAAGTGAAGGTTTTAGGAAAATATGAACTGTTAATGCTATAGTTTGCTATATTCCTTTTTCTAATTACATGTATAAGCAGCATAGTGCCTTATTTTTGTTTTTTGAGGGGAGAGTCACCAAGGAGTTAAGAAGAGAAATAGAAGCTATACTATTTTCTTTTTATCCTTGTGAAGCCAAATGTTTTTGAATTAAGGGAAGGAGAATGATACCTCATGCTAGCCATGTGTGTGTGTGTGTGTGTGTGTGTGTACTGCCGATACGTATGTGCTTATGTGCATGCATACTTGCTCGTTCACATGCACTTGTATGTATGGGTATGATGAAGCCAGAGGTTTATGTGTATATTCCTCTAGTAATCTCTACCTTTTTTTTTTTTTTGAGACAAATTGTCTCGCTGAAGCTGGAGCTCATTGATTAGACTATACTTACCGGCCAGTGAACTCCAGAGAACAACCTGTCTCCACATCCACAGCTTTGGGATTACAGACATGCACACTACCATCAGAGATTTTTACACTGGCTCCAAGGATCCAAATTGAGGTTCTCATGGTTGTGCAATGGGCAATTTCACCAACTGAGCTATCTCTCTAAGCATGTAATGTTAACTTTATATTCTCAAATCTTGTGCTTAGACTACTAATAACTGTCATTTAAAAATAATTATAAGAAAATTTCTCTTTTACAGACCAATAATCCTGAGGTCTGAATTGAGAGCTGCCTGACTTACTGTATAATTGACTTTGTACAATCATTTGACCTTGAGTAATCCTTCATTTTTCAGTTGTAGTTAATAGCTGGGTGGTGGTGGTGGTACATGCCTTTAATCCCAGTACTTGGGAGGCAAAGGCATGTGGATCTCTGTGAGTTCAAGGCCATCCTGGTCTACAGAGTGGTTTCTAGGACAACCAAAGTTATGATAGAGAGACACTGTCTTGAAAAAACAAAGTTGTGGTTAATGACAACACAAAGTCCTTATGGGAATTAAGTAGGCTAATAGGTACAAAGTGTTTGGAATACAACCTTACACCCACACTTCATAAATGTAAACTGTAAGCAGTAGCTATGTATGCATAATTATATTATTTAGTTCATTTTTAATGAAGCATGTTATATTTGTACCCACTGTACTTATAAAATATGTGTTACTTGATTCCACATATGATCTATTCCTGAAGATTTATGCTTCATATGCTTTATTTATTCTTAGAAAGTAAGAGAAGGCTTAAGAATGCATCCATAAAGGAGAAAGACAAAGGCAACACTGACTCTATGGTATTAGACTTTTGAGCACCTTAACTTTCTTAGCTTCAAATTACAATTTTCAGTTGATTATAATGATTAGTTATAGCAATGTCTGTTGAGAGCACTCACATTCTTTATGTTCTAATGAAGACTCAATTGAGAGTGTCTTCGAAGTGATACATGTAAGCATCTCTCCCAACAACTGTGCAAACTTTCCATTTTCTGTTGATGGGTTATTCATCATCTGAGTACTTCTTAAAGAAGTGGTATGTAAGAGATAATGAGTATTCCAAATGAATTTCTTTTTTTTTAAATAGCATTGGTTTAGAACTGCTGGAGGAATTTCCTGGGTAAGCTAGAACAATAGAGCAGCTTAGATAATGAGGTTTTATTTCAGAGCACCAGAGATTCCCCAGAACATGGTGAAACCCAAGTTTGAGCTCTTTTCCTTGTTGGAGAGCGAGTGAAGGGGACAGGGTTCCTTGGTAGTGGTAAACACTATGTAGGGCTTCTGTAAATCCATTAAAATGGTGACTGTAGCTCTTTAAAGGTGGGGACGTGGCTATAGAAAAGTCCTATGCAGTTGGAGTCTATAGCATTTGTAATTTCCTCCCTTCTTTATATTTTTATAATATTATAATGATATAATATATACAATAATATAATATATATAATTTAGTATATAATAGTATAATAACATAATATATAATAGTATAATAACATAATATATAATAGTATAACAATATAATATGTAGTATTATAATATTCTTTATATTCCTTCCTTCTTTATATACATTGCAGGGGTTTGCTCAGATTTTTTTTTCTTTCATACTCATTTCCATATGGCTTCATACTTACAAACCAGGCAACAGTGATTTAGTTTTGTCTGATAAGAATTGAAATAGCCACATTGGTTGGCCCATAAACATCTCTTTTTTCTGAGTATCATATTTATTATGTGGAAAAATGTATTATCAAGGCTAACTATGATACCAAGAGAATAATAAGCAAAACCAACATGCTCCTTCTGTTTCCCTTGTTCCACAGGCAAGGGATGAATTTATTTGTGTGAGTTATCTTACTTACTAAAGAGCTTTAATGCTTGAGAGTATTTGGTTTCCATGATTACAGAGAGAAAGATTGCAGAGAGGGCATCCATAAGCTATTTTTGTGTACCATGAAGAAGGTTTTGTAATCCTTTTACTACAAGCAAACTTGACTATGGTTTTCTCATTATTTTCTCTGTATTTAACAGTGTGTACAAGTTCTTATTATGCTTCCTCATATTACTTTGCTAAGATAAATTGAATGACTTAAGTAAATCTGGCTTTGCAGATAAAAAATATTTTTGGAACTGTATAAGCCTGTCTACAAACTGCTCTGGTTTGTAATCAAAATGAAAAAGAAAAGTCAAATCTTTGCTCTTCTCATTCTGCTTTTAGTTATGATGCTAGGAAAAGAGTTTAAACATTTAAAAATATGTTTATTTAGATTTTGATTAACATGTTTAAACTCTTGATGAATGGAAAATATCTACTCAAAATAACAGAAGGCTATATAATAATTCCTTTGGAGGATTTTAGACATATCCAAGCATTAATCACATTTACATACTCAAAATATTTATAAAAGAATTTAAAAAAGCAACAGTTGAGGAGTTTCCCAAAACAATATTGAACAAGTCTACCATGGTTTGGTTTCTGTCACAAATGTGTAAAAGAGCTAATAGAGATAGCAAATTTTCACTTTTAGAAGGGAGTTTAAAAGAAGTAATCATTATGGATATTTACAAGTTTTGAATTAAACTGATTTTTCTGGAAAGATGAGTCACTTAATTTATTCACATAAAAATTTTACTTAAATATAAGTGCTTATGTATGATATACACATATGCATATATATATATATATATATATATATATAAATAATGTAGCATATCCACACTTTAATCCAGAACATATCTATTATATATTTTTCATATATATGTATGCTCTGTAAGACTGTGACTCATTTAAACACAGTCTGCCCTTCAGAGAAGCTTAAATGCTACTTATATACAGGAAGCAAGAGACAGCAGGGTCTTATGTCAAGAAGACCTTTGGATTGCACCCTTTGAAGCTCATCAGAGCCCATTCAGGTTCATCCCAAGGGGTCAGTTGATGGACAGCCTGATATTTCTTTATCTCAGGAGCTGAATGCACAGCTTAGGCAAGACACCCAGCTCCTGCTGGCTTGAGAAAAGTGTAATTTTAATGATGATTATAATGAGCTTCAGTGTTGCTGGGAGCCAAATGTATCCTTAAGTCCAAGAAAGAAAGCTGCAATCAGGGTGAAGTAGTATAATACAGCTCAGATTATCTTTTGATAAATTGGCCTTTTAATTAGGGTTTTTCCCTTCTCCTAAACTCATTTATCTCTTACTATTCCAAAGTGAGTAATTGTTATGTATATTTATGAAAATGTCATAGCAACTGAAATTTATTGAATGCATGTGTGTGTGTGTGTGTGGGGGGGTCTGCCTCAAACTATTTATCCTGACGCATTAGTGGATGGAACTGCAGCTTTGATACCAGTACCAGAATTCATTTCCAGTATTTGATTTCCTTCCAGTACCCATTGTCACTTACTTTTTAAAAAGCAACTTTAGCTTTAGCAGACGGCTTTTATCTACTCTGAAGCCCAGGCTTGAACTGCATTTTTTAAGAAGATGATTAAGGAAATATCTCACAAAAGAAATTTAAGCTAGACTTAAATTGGGTTGTGATGGTTAGCAATCCTTAGCGTTGGAGGATTCTGAGAGTGAACTTGGGCGTTAATAATATTTGGTGGAATCTGTTCTAAATGATTGTATTTCTCTTCTACCAAAGTTTATTATGATTGAAAAAGTATATAAAAAGGATAAAAGTTAATTTTTAAAAAATTAAGTTGCTTAAATCTCTTTATGGGCAACATAAGAGGCTTGGTAATTGTTCATTTAAAAATAGGGAGTGTCAATCCACTTAATACTGAGACTTCAAGAGAGGTGTGGAATGAAAGGAGCTGATTCTAGCAATTTTGAACAGCTCATCATAAAAGCTTTTTAAGTTGTTTAGGCTGTGACCCTCAGTTAGCATATTTTCTATATATGTAGCCTAAAATGTGAATTAAACGTGTACAAAATAATGCACTTAGCACAGGTAATTGACTCTCCCTCCTATTGTCTATTTTATTAAATCATAAGTATACTCACAAACAAACAAAACATTTCATAATTCATATGGATCTCAGTTTATAAGACAAATCTTTCAAATTGTATATGCAACTTAGAGAGAAGGTGGACATGGAATAAATTAGTAATTATTCTTTTTAATTATAAAAATCTTGTTTCAGAATAAATATATGAACATATTAAATTCCTCAACTGTCATACACTGCTGTATCAACTCAACTAATATTTTGATTATGCCAATGTTTATAGGTCAATATTTGGCCAATATATCACTTGCCTATATGATCTCATGAATGTGTGGCTTTGCTTCAGTTTAAATTATCACTAAAATAAGTAGTTCATGTTAAAGTGTTAAACGAGACATTTTAAAATGTCAACAGTATTTATGAAAACATCTGAAATTTTGATGTAATTATATGCTGATTTGTAAATAGGGTATTTGTGACTTCAAAAGAGAAAAAAGAAAAAGAAACTCGAGCCATTAAATAAGACAGCATCATATAATTCTGTCCCCCCAGCTGAATGAGCCTTTTGCAATGAGATTCACTTTTTATAATGTCATGTCTCTTACTTCCAAGGTGAAGGAGGACAACATGGAGATGTCTTGGGTTAGGTATCTCTCACGTCTTTCAGACCTATTGACCACTCCACCCCCCCCCCCCCAAAAAAAAAAAGCTGGGAATAATTCAGGAGCAGGTCCTTTGTGCTCATTATATATTTTTTGATTCAATGGATATAAATGCATGAAAAGATGGCTGAAGAGGGTAATTTGAGTAATAGGTATGGATGAAAGAGGAAATGTGTGTAGCCTGTCCTGTTGTTCAGCCTAAGCACTTTTCCTGATTTCTCTAGGAATCTTTAGTTTTAACGATTTCGGAGGTGGGGATATCAGGATTGAACCCAGTGTTTGACACAGGCTGATGAAATGTTCTACCACTAACCTATGTCCCAGAGTCCTTTCTACCTTTCTATTATTTCAAACAGCGTCTCACTAACTTTCCCTCACTGATCTTGAACTTGTAATTTTCCTGTTTCAGCCTCCTAAGTAGCTGAGAAAAAATTTTTGTAACATCAGTCTATGAACAAATCTTTATTATAAATTACCTTACTTGTGTGATACTTGTTTCTGCTGAAGTCGAAGATCCAAATTTTAAATGTTTTTTCCTCACATTAAAAAAATACATATGGCAGTGTGTTTGAAAGTGTTCAATTTTGTGTTTCTCAAGATGAATCAAGTCACTTATTTTTCTCCTTTACTTCAAGTGGATATTTGTACCATGTGATGTAGAAACAAAGTTTAATTAATAGACACTTATGAAGAATTCAAAGTTACTTGTCAAACCTAATGAAAAGTCTATATTTGTGATAGGCAGAGCCTATTTTCTGTGTTTCACAGAATACCTTCTTAGGGAAAACAAAATATACATAGTAAAAGAGAAGCAGATGATATTTTGATTGGGTTCACTTTTTAAAAAATCTTCATTAACATGTTTTAGACAATAAATTCTATTAATGAGAAAATTTATTCAAACTAAACATTTTATTTGTATTTTCATATGAATATATTTGGGTATTAGATATCCCAGACCTTTCAACTTTCCATTCCAGTATCACTAGCAGCAATTATGTAATTTTTCAATCAAAATCATTGACTCTGTGTTACAAGCATAGTGTTTTTATTCCTAGATGCTATAAGAAACATGCTTGACATATGTGCCTATCTAATTTCTAGCAGTTCAATGGAGATAATTATTTATAACATTTATTTTAAATTTATTTAAGTGAATTTGTGACAGGAGAAGTCAAAAGTATTTCAGAAATGGAAGAGGTCTTCCCAACCTAACATGGGGGTTGGGGAAGTTGCCAAGAGTGGAGATAGGGTAAATATATTTTGAGAGTCTATGAAGTGAATGAGAGGTTGTTGACCAAGTCAGGCATCAAGGAGTGTCATAAGGAGGAAATAAATTATATCCTTTCATTCTTATAAGATTGCTTTTGTGAGTTCACATCTGGTATTCCTTTCCTATTGAGAAAAGCTAGAATACTTCCAAACCAGATTGTCCCTAGTTTGTTTCTGTTGTTGGGGTAAGATACCCTGAAAAAAGTAACTTAGGGGAGAAAGGGAGGTATTTCATCTTAAAATTCCAGGTATAGCGAATCTCTGTAAGGCTGTCAAGGTAAGAACTTTTAACAGTGAATCACATTACATCCACAGAAATGAATGCATAGTGCTCATTTTCTTGTTTGAGCTCAGCTTGCATTCTCCTTTCCTACACCGTTCCTTTGGAATGCCATTGTCCACAATGGTCTGGGTCTCTCCATGTTAATTAAGATAATCCCTCATAGACATACCATAGGGCAACACAGTGTAGACAGATAATAACTAAGATTGTCTTCCCAGGTCTTTCTAGGTTTCCTTCTTACCATTAGAGACCACTAGCATAGAACAAACTGTTTGTGAGGACAGTCTCTTGAATATTCTGTTTAGTGAATCCATTCTGTGGGTATGGAAGTCCTTAGTGTCTGGTACCCTAAAAGATAGCAAGGCCAACCTGAATGGTTATCTGTATCTTGGAGAAGAATCATTTAAAATCTTATTTTTCAAGGAAATAATATTATTTTACCCCCAAACAACAATTCTTTGCAGTTTGCTTTCAAATATATGAGAGTCAACAATCTATACAAGGAAAAGTACAGGTAATAATTTATAACAAACTGTATACTAATAATCTTTACAAAGCACAAAGTCTCTGTCGGAAGCTACTCTTAGTATACCTATGAGCCATCTTATTTCATTTTACAGTAACTCAGTGAATGTTTTAAAGCAAAAATTAATGTCTATATTTTATTCAATTATTTATAGAGATGATTATAGAAGCCTAGAAGGTAGCATTGATTTTAGATGCAAAAACTATGCTTATTGCTGTTGAGAAAATAATAAAATAATTTTGAATTCTCTTTACAACATAGTATAAATAGTAAAGTGTGGAATCTCTAATTGTCCTTGGCCATTCAATCACTTTAGTGGATTGGGAAGTGCCTCTTGCTTGGTCAGGAAAATACCAAGAATACCTCAAAAGTGCTATGATGTGTCAGGCTTCAGGAAAGTATTCTGGATATAAAAGGACCTGAGTTCAATATTTAGTAATTAGGCTTTTAGAGTCTTTGTCTGTCTTTGGAACCTATGATCAAATCAATGGTCCTCCAGAATGAAGACACCTCCACCTAGCTTAGGAATTAGCAAGGTGACAAAACTGTTTGTGACCAAGGTCCAAAGTTGGTGTCTTCATATTGGGACCATGGTTGTTGCTGTCTCTGTTACTAAGTCTGCAATAACTTGTGCATGTAAGTGATATTAAATTGTATAGCTTCTCTTTCTTTATCTTGCCAGTGACCTACAGTCTGCACTCATATTTGAGAGACAATAATAAGGAAGTAGTCATTGTGTGGGCACTTTAGCTATGAATCTGAGGTCTGTCAAACATACTGAGTGACCTTGACCAAATAGTGTGAAGTTTGAAGTTTGAAAACCTTGAACAAATTGTTTAAAGTTTCTGTAATGCTTTTTTTAAAAATAAAATAAGTATTAGGGGGATGATAATAGTGTTATTATTAATGATAATGTTAATCATTATAAATTTTCTACAAATGCATTCATTCACTTACTCATCCATTCAGTTTTAAGAGTACTTACCATGTGCCAGGTACTAAGATTTACTTTAGTGGAAGAAACAGCATATTGAAGAATGGACTAAGTATACAAAACACAGGAAAATTAATTTGAGGCAGATGAGGTAACATAATTGTATCAGGAGCATAGTATCACTTTTGCCATGTGCTCAAAAGCAAATCATGGGCATATTCTAAAAAAGGTCATTGTATAACACAAAAGTCTGAACTCTCAGTGATGAGACCCTGGGGTTTGTCCATTTACATTTATTCTTTAAAAAATTAATTTTTGAAAATTTCATATAATATACTTTTATTTACATTTTCTTTTGACTTACATACATGAGTACTGTACTTATAATATTTCTAGTCCCCTTCCTCTTTGACTCCTCCCATTCCCCTTCACTCAAATTCATAACTAATTTGCATATTTTTATTCAGATATAGCCTAAATTGATGAGAGTGGGGAAAATTTGTGCCCTTCATTATTATTGTGAAAAAAGAGAACATATATTAAGAATGAGAGGGCATGATGCCATTATTGTGATGGGACTATAACGATGTAATCAGTTGGCCATAGACCTCTGCTTTTACACTTTTAAATTCACAGTGGCAGTCTCTTTCATTCTGCTTCTCATATGGCTCTTAATAGGATTCAAATAAATTGCAGATATTGAATTTGAGCTATTAAGTGGCATAAAACAGCAAGGTGTCATCTCCCTTTGCCATTCTGGTGACATTCTCTTTCTCTGAGTTTGCACTGACTGTCTGAGATGATCCAGAGTGGTTTAGTGGCTTGATGACCATCTGCTGCCTCCATATCATGTCCATAGGAAGTTCTAAGATACTTAGTGAATGAATAACGAGAATGTTTCTGCATCTGCTTTGTTCATCTTAGGAACCACACAGATTTACCTTCCTTTGTAAACTATGTTATATTTTTTTAAAAAACAAGTAACAGGTGCGGCACAGAATGTACTAGAGGACTATATTATTGCTTTTTTGTTACCTGAAAAATGCAACGAAAGTTTAAAATCAATGACAGCCAGTAAGAGGCAATAGAAATAATAAAATTTATGTTTCTTGCTTCATAAGGAACTTGCATTCCATTTCCTCACTTAAAGAAAGAATATACACATATATGTATATAATATTATATATATAATATTTTATGTATATACATATATAAAGTATTATATGAAAAATCGATGGTATATATGCCATCGATTTTTCATAGGAAGTTTTAAAAAGGAGAGACAGAAAAAAATCTTTCTAGCATAAGACAGCATCTATTAGCTGAGAACTGAATTGAGAATCATCTTACCTGGATGGATGCTCTGCCAACAGAAGTCCCACGCTTTGAGCAAGAGGAGTACTGAGTAACTAGACATGGCAGACTTACCCACACCCAGAGAAGCAAATCGCCCCAAGCGTTTCATGGTACCAGGCAATTGGTAAGGGCAAGGTTAATTGAGAATCCCTAGAAATCTGTTATATATGATGCTGACTTCTCCTAGGGAGAAACTTATTTTTCTTTGAAGACCAATATGTAGTTTGCAGTTATTAAAAAGTAGAGAAACATTTATCATACTCATCTTTCAATACAAGACTTTGTGGCGCCAGTGCGTTCCAGCTTTGTCTGTCACTGGTCCAACTAGCATTGGAGTTTTCTGCCCTGCTAGCACACCAATTGATCTCTGAGAATTGATATTGACAGAGCTCAGATTACCTTTCACCACCCACGAGGCAGTTGAAAATGAATATTTTCTTTCAATAGAAATGCATTTCACAAAGGCTAATTTCTAGCTTTTTATATGATCTTGTGGTCCAGTTCATTTTCTCTTCCTCGACTCAGCAAGAGCATAGACCCCCAGTCCGCATAGTGTGTATCCAAGCTCTCCATTACTCATTCAAGAAAGATATTCTAGTCCATGACAAATAACTTTTATTTCTCTGAACCCTGACTGAAAACATCTTTCCAAGCAGAAGCAGAATTACTCTGTTCATCTTGTGATGATGTTTAAGAAGGAATTTTTGTCATGTTTTGTTCTAAAAAGAGCAGTGAAGATAGTGAAAGTGGCAGGGACGATAATGTACACAGATTTGCTAAAGATGAGGGTGAGTTTATAGAAGGAGGTATCACTGGGTTCATGAATAGAGTCAGATGAAAGATGTCTTCTGAGCTGGGCCCAGTCAATCCTTGTGCTGACAGGAACTCCAAGAAACATGTTTTAAGATTCAGGAGTTCTCTAAGAAAAAATTGTGTTCAGAAGCAGTAATAGAGGAGAGGTTCCTAACCAATGAAACACATTTCCTCAAGCCTTAGGAAGCTTTCTCAAGCTTCATTTGATATTGCTCTCCCTAATTCTTTTAGGTTTGATGACTGAAGATTTTTATAATCTCCAAAATTATTTTAACCAAGGACATAAGTCATGTTGGGTAGTCTAATATATACACATTCTCATACCCATTAAGTTAAAGTGAAAAGAAAAAAAAACAAAATATTAAAGGGTTTCCAATTATCCTTTAATGATAGTATACCTTTAGTGGGATCCAGACCTTTGCCCTGTAGTTGCTGCTGTTTATGAAGGATTTTGTAAAGTAGTAGATATATTTAAAATCATTTATTTTATTTTTGAGATTATAATACAATTTCATCATTTTCCTCTTCTTCCAAACCTTCCTGTATAACCCCTTGCTATTTTTCAAATACATGACATTTTTACTAATTGTTGTTATATGGATATATATGTATAGACATACATATTGATCATTTTTATGAGGAACCTTGCCTACAGTAAGCTGCTTTTCGAAATACCTTTGCTAGGCACTCTTGTGTACACTAAAGGTGAATGCAATTCTGAGTATAGGTTATCCATTCTACAAATGTCTAGGCTATTGAAATTATACATAGATGGCCTCTATAGTATGAAAATGTTTGCTTTTTGTCAATATTATAAATTATAGATGCTTTAAAACTGCCACTTATATTTTTCTATCTGTTTCTTTTACATATTCCATTGATGGGGCTCAGGATCTTTTATGGGACAGCAAAGTAGAATTACCTCCCTCCTACTACCCTCCCTCTGAATTGTGACAATAAGTGCATTAACATCACATGAAGTTATTACATACACACACACACACACACTAATTGATAAGACAGGATTATAAAAACAAAGAAGAAATACATCAAATAAAAGTTAAACAATGGAGTCTTAAGTTTATGTAGCACAATCTCAAGATAACTTTATCGTGTGAAAAACTCTAGGAAACAGAATCAGTGAGTCAAGACATTGATAGGCTAATTCTTCTAGACAGTGATTTCAGGTCTAAACTACCATGACTCGCAGTTTAATGGTTTAGCACAGTGAGATTAAGAAAGAGTGGGTACCAGGAGAGAAGGCCCAGTGCTTAAGAGAATATGCTACTCGTGGAGAAGACTTGAGATCAGTTCCCAACAGCCACCCCTCACAACTGGCTGTAACTCCAACTCTATGAAAATTCCATTTCGCTGGTCTCCATGGATCTTGCGTTCACTTGTGTTGATGTCACAGGAGATGCTAGGAAAAGTTAATCAGCCTTCCTTTCTTGCCCCAAGTAGTGCTTGTTGTTTTTATTCAAAAATCAAGTTTTTTTTTTTCTCAGTCTGGAAAATAGCAGAAGAAACTTACATTTCTTCTTGCTGAAAGAAACATAAAAAATAAATAATATATCAAACAATGTCCTGTCTATAATTTATGTGGGTACATATTTATACATAGGACATATATTTAAATATAGGCGAGATACACAAAACATTATGGGTTTCCATTCTTGCATCATTACAGAGTGCCGGCATCAGGACCTGCACGTAATTCTCAGATTAACACATTGCTAACAGATTAAGCAAGAAATTAAAGTCACTAGAGTATTGACAAAATAAATTCATTAAGGATTAATCATAATTTTATAATAGCTGATACTATAGTTTTGCAAGAGAGGAATTAAACTATATACAATTATTCTTATTCATGCTTCCAATTTATCAATGTGATGCTGTGATAATGTTTTGATCTAGTTAGTATTAAATATTACATCATTTAAATTGTTCACCCCTCCTCCCTTTCTGGGATTTGAAATGCCCCAGGAGTTCATCCCAATATAACTAGATGTTTTCTATCTTTTAATTACTATGACTAATTTTTTACAGCTCGGTTACAAACCCTTGAAAATAATGAACATGGTGACGCATTCTTAATTATAATGGTGCAAATAGCACTACTCTAATTTCAGGCTTACATTGAAAAGGAATTTCCCTGGAATTGAAGCCCTTCTGATTGCTTTCCACATCACGTTTTAAACAAACACTGTGGTGCTTTAGCCATGACTTGGTTGCCTAGGATACACCGTTAATGTAGCCCTAAGATGCTGGTACCAGTTAAGCTTTAAGCCCATGTCTGTAAGTGCTGCAAACAGTTGCCTTTAATAAATTCAAGAAATTTAACACAGGGCTTTAGTGGGGTGATCATGTTGATTAATGAAATAATTGGCTATATAGTTGAATAGTAGTATGGAAAATGGCTGTTTATATTTTTACCTTAGTTTTCCATAAAACAGGCAGAAACTGCCTGTTTTAAAACAAATGCAAAATTGATTCAGTGACCTAATTCTAAGACGCATTCTGAAAGAATATCATATTTGTTGTTGCGGAGCTGGGAAAGCTAACGAGCTAAATCACAGTCATTCTTACAGACATCACCTGAAAGTGTCTCTTTCTGGTAGATGTTTATTTAGTCAGTGGTAAGAGCATTTTACAGCTTATTTTTATTAAAACATTAAGAGTTTCAAATATTATCGTGAAGGTAAAATGAGCAAATACGTTTGCAACAGTTATTAATGACAGCATTGTTGCTGCTAGAGAAACACAAATAAGATTGATATATGCCTGGGTTTCTGGGTTTCTCACATTAACAAGTTATTTTTCAATTCTTATGATAGTATATTGTTAATTTTTACCAGTGTGGACTTCTGTTTAATTATAAAGCTGGGAATACAAAACTAGCTCTATATTTTTAGCAAAACTAAATCATTTGCTTTTAAAAATCAGTTGCACTCTTACCTTAGTCCTAAAAAGGGAGTGGGTGGGGGATAAATAATCTTCCTTGCTGATTTGAATGCAGATAAAATTGAAACTATGTAGTGAGTGGGAAGATCCAGTTTGAACCAGCAGGTGGTGCTTGAGTTTTAAGTGCATTTAGAACGGAGATTTTTTGTTTTTTATTTTAATCATTTCACAAAAGATGTTTCTACTTTTTTCTCCTGTAGACTTGATTACATTTTAGAATGAAAAGAAAATATTATGAATGGCTTTCGGATCATCACTGAGTCTGTGTTCCACTCTGCCTTTTCTCTAACCATTGCTGACTGTTATGCAGTAGCTTTTGGCATTTGATGATGGGCAGAAGGCTGAATTTTTTTTTTTTCTTCAAGCTGAACACCTGCACAGTAGGAGTTGGAACAAACTATTCCTATATTCAGTTCTGCAGTAAGTGTTCTAGGAACCATGTACTCACCTGGGCAGGATTCAAGGAGATTCTTAACTTCATCTTGAATCCTCTTTGCATATTTGTGCCCCCAAGTTCGCTTTTCTGTGCCTGGATCTTTTCTTGTCTGTGCTCCTTAGAATACTGATCTCATAATAGTGACTTGCTGTTTAAGTCCTCAAAATACAAAGTTATTCTGTAGGTGGGATGATATTTCTGCATTGAATTCCATCAAAAGTGATGCCCGTTTGGCCAAATTCAACAGGAAAACAAATACATTTTTATAGGATTATGCATTTTCTGTCTTGATATAATATCTCTGGTGAATGAGCATCTAAATTCAGCAGTAGATAATACTATCTGGGCATCAAATGTCACTTCTCTCTATGATTGCCTCAAATATAATTTGCTATTATGTCTTAATTATTGAAATCTAAAAATATTATGTATGTGTCATATTTTGACAGAAATTACCAGAAAGAAGTTTGTAATTATATGTCTTCACTTCAGAGAATTTCTTCATTAGTTGTTTCATTAAATAACGTTTGGTTTTACAATATTTATAGCTGTAGAATTATAATACTTTGATGATCCTAAAGTATAATTTATTTGAACAGTTATATTTTGGATTTAGTTGAGATAACTGCTTTATATTCCTAAAGTAATAGGTATGCTGTTTCAAATCCATTCTAAGTTATACTAGATAGCTAAGTTAGGTGTATAGTTAATTCACCTTAATAAGCAATCAGAGACAATCGCATTTCCCACCCAAAAAAAAGTCCCTTCTCTTCTATTTTTCCTTAGCATGAATTTCTCTGCCAGAGTTAATATCTTTAGTTATTGTAATGGTTTCTCCCAACACTCTGAATCAAACTGATCAATCCAACTGGTCTTGGCAGTGGTGAAGTACAATGGTTCTTCTCTCCTCTAGGACTGTGTGGTTCATATGTGTGGTTAGCATGGTATCATGTCCTTGTTTATGGAGATTTTCCTTTTCTTTATAATAATCCAGCTTGATGTTGCATTTGTCAATTATAAATAATGCTCTGCATTTAGGGGTCTACTAGAGCTCTGGCAAAGAGAATGGGTTTGTCTGTCCAAAGGTGCTGTCATGGCTAGTGTGCCACAGTGCTATTCCAATGCCCATGTTCTTGTGGTTGTATTGATACACAGAGAGAAGATAGTTCTTTTAGACTTATACTGGTAATGAAAACAGCAGCAAAAAAAGTAACCACAACCCAACCCTAATAGTTTGGACTCTCAGTTTCTTTGCCTCTCTTGTCCTGATAAAATACTTGGACAAAAGTAATTTAAAGGAAAAAGGGCTTATACAGGCTCAGAGTTCAAGAGTAGCATCTACCATGGCAGAGACATCAAAGGATCATGAATTTGAAGGAACTGGTCACACCTACAGTCAAGAAGCACAGGCAGGGGACAGGGTCAACTAAATTGGTGGGGCTTCTTACTACAACTAATGCAATCAAGATAGTCTCCCACAGGGAACAGAGGCCATCTCCCAGATAATTCTAGATTTTGTCAAATTGACAATTGACACCAACACAGCCATCCAGCAGTAAAGTATTTTGCTCTCATTGCTTTACATGGAAACTTATTTTAACATCTAATCTTCCTAAGGATTATGCACAGCAGAACTGGTGAGACAGATTCTTATTTCCAAGCATAACTTTGAATGTACTGCAGAACTAGCAGAGTGACATAAAATACTAATGATATGATTCCTCCTTACATCAAAATATCACGGGAAAGATCCATTTGGTAGTTTAGAAGAAAGACTAGAATTTCTTGACAGCTCAGGAAAGGTGTTAAAATTTTTATTAATGAGCTATATTGAAGGCTTCTTGTCAGCTGGATGGTCCATTGCACACCAGGCCAGGTCTTCTTCATAAATCTGCATAGAGCTAAGTTTCTATGAGGAACAGAGTCCCTTTGGGGATGAAATTTGCTCTTGCAATTTTTGTTATTCATTTTTTTCACAGGAGGCTGTATAATAATTTTATGCTGTAGGGTCTTGAAATAACATTAAAGATTGACAATCGAGTTAGGTTTGCCACTGTCAGGACCAAAGTTGACTCATCTAGCACAGGGGAATGGTGACGTCCACCTGACTTTTAAAAATACCTTCTCTTATATAAATATTATTTTTCCAATTACAGGTGGCATTTTGAAATGCTATACTGTGTGGTGAGTCATTTCAACATGCTATAAAAATACATATTTTTTATCTTTGTATCCACAAACTCTCCTTTAGGGTGAGTTTGTTTTTTGGAATAGCTCTTAGAAACTACTTTTTGAGGCAGACACTAAGCAGATGGAAGCACAGAAAAGTTGGAGACTTTATGCTTAGGAGACAGGCAGAGAATAAAGAAAATCGATGCCCTAGGTTAGATATAATAAAGCAGAATTGTGTAGAAAGAGTCAAAATGGATTTACCTTGATACCTCTTAGGCTTTCTATGGGCTACTTAATGCAATATATGAAAGTGAGAATGCTTTCTACCTACCCTCAATACTTTCTACCCTCTCTCTTTTCTCCCCACCTCTCCTATGTTGTTGAAATTGCTCATTGATTTCTGTGCTTGGAGGAAAAAAAAATGTTCTATCCTCTCCCTCATTTTATCAATCCTACAAATTATCACTGAACTTGGAGCAACAAATGGATGTTTTTAGTGTTCTCTCTCTCTCTCTTTCTCCCCCCCCCCCCGTTTGTGTGTGTAAATCAGATGGGTATGCTAATTCACTGCCAAAGGATTGGAGAGGAAAAGAAATAACAGAAAGGGATGTAGACATAGCTTTTAAGATGTGATGAAGTATTTTGACTTTTGTTTTTATTTAAAAATAAAAACATTTCCTCCATCACTTTTCACAAAGTTCTATTTTTAGGAAGGAGGCTTGAGGGAAAGTATGAGGAAAGAACCACTGTAGTTACAAAAATGAATATTTACTTGGGAATTCAAGAGTGTACACAGTATGTAAAGATAACATTAAAGTTATTATATTATATACAACGTTTAAAATCTTAATGCAACCCATTTACAGTATATAGTACAAAATAGAAACATAAGAAACATATTTTATATTCAATGAATATATCCTAATGTTGACTGAAATTTCTGGTTGTTTATAAATCAAAACTATAAATATTTACATAATACTCCTGTTTAACAATGAAAAGTAATGGTATAGATAGCTAAATTCAAAACTTACCTGAAATGATTTCTGGCAGTAAATCATATGGCCTATTTTAGTATGTTGTTTTATTTACTGTAGAATAGCTTTTAATTATTTCAGAGAAACTTCCAGCTATGTAATGTAACCAAACAGAATGGATTTAAATTAGTAGACTGTATGAAAGTTTTTAAAAAGCCATACATCTATTCATAGTTGGCTACAAATGTTTCATTACCAAGAGAAATACTATGGGTCTGTGCTAGATGAGTTTTATATCAGACACAAAGATACTTTCTATAATAAAATATGGAGGTTGAATTTAAAAAACACAGTTTATGGAGATAAAATGTACTTATCATGTAATATGTTTGTTTAAAGTATAGAGTTAGGTTATAACACAATACATTTTAAAAAATCTGTGTGTGTGTGTGTGTGTGTTTGTGTGTGTGTGTCCATGCATGCACAGGGCCTGCACAGGTTTAAGCCAATACTCCGTGCTCCATGCTACAACTAAGGTTTCCAGTTGTATATCAATCATTTTTACCTACTCAGTCATCTCATTGGTCTTCAAATGATAATTTTTGAACTCATTGCTTCCAAAAGACTCTGTGACAACCAATAGTCATATGAATTTCTCCTGAATACTTTACCCTGTGTAGATTCTAGGGAAACTCTAGTTCACTTTTTGTCTGTACTAGATACAGCTGATCAGAACACTGCATGTAAATGTAATTATATATATATATATATATATATATATATATATATATATATATATAATTACAATATATATATTTACTTTCTAGTAAACTGTCTTTTATATCTATTAGGTAACTTTATGAATACATGAAAGAAGCACTCAACTTCAGTCTTCTATAATTTTTTTGCCCCATTATATGTTCTTGAAACCTTCATCAAAATTTGTCCATGTATGCATACAGATTTGCTTCCTGCCTTTTGTATTTGTTCCAGTGATCTATGTTTATACCAGTCACTTTCAGTATCATTTTGGTTATCCTTTGATGCTTCAATTCTAGGATCATTTATTTATCTGTTCACAAAGAAGGCTTCTACTGTATTAGGTTTCCATACTGCCCCTCAAATGGCCTGTAATTTTCACTGTCTCTGTATTCCTCCCACATTCCCATTCCCATTCCCATAACCTCCCCACTTTATTCTCCTGTTCCAGACCTCCATCCATCCATAACAATCTATTCTATTTCCCTTTCCTAGGGAGATATATCTGACCCTCCTCCCCAGACCCTTCTTCTATACCTAACCTCTGTGGTTCTGTGGATTGTAGCTTGTTTATCCCTGACTTAACAGTTAATATCTATATATAAGTGAGTATATACCATACGTGTCTTTCTGGTTCTGGGATGTATCATTTGATTTTTTTTCCAGTCCCATCCATATACCTGTGAATTTCATGTTTTCATTTATTTAAGCAGCTGAATAATACTAAACTGTATCAATCCACCACCTTTTCTTTATCCGTTCTGTTATTGAGAGACATCTAGAATGTTTCCAATTTCTAGCTATTATGAATACAGAAGCAATGAACACAGTTGAGCAAGTGTCTTACTGGTATGAGGAAGCATCCTTTGGGTATATGCCCAAAAGTGGTATGGCTAGATATTGAGGTATACTGTTACCCACTTTCCTAGGCAACCTTCACACTGATTTTAACAGTGGCTCTATGGGTTTGTACATCTACCAGCTGTAGATGAGTGTTCCTCTTACTCCACATCCTCGCCAGAATTAACTGTCACTTGTTTTGCTGATCCTAGTCATTCTGACAGGTGTAATGTGGAATTTCAAAGCAGAATTTATTTGCATTTTCTTTATAGCTGTGGTTGTGCAAAACATACACAGAAATCAGGTTGAAAGACAGATCATGAATAAACAGACTTTGTTTTACTTTCTTTCAATGTATTTGGTATTAACCACAAAAATGAAAAGATGCAATGTGAACTGTTTGGCATTGTCTATACACTTAGATGTTAGTGGCACAACTAAAAACATAAAATATGAAAATCATGTCCATCACAAGAACCAAGTTAAATATAATATAATTTTATTATAATTTTAATATAATTTTATATATATAAATGAATATAATTTTAAATTGTATCTCCATAGACCAGAAGGACATATGTAATTCCACTGAAGGCTAGCATAGAGGTAGAAATGGGCATAAAACAGATTTTTCTATATCTATAAACATAATTTAGAAATAACCTTTAAAGCATATAATTTTATAGGTCTTGCAAGGAAAATCAAGGAATGATTACAACAAACTTCTGTTTTGAGAGAATTTTTTTCATATCAGAAGAAGCTAATTTTTAATAAGATAACTTGACATGCCTAATATAAAAGTTGTATGATGGATGCCCTTGAAATTTCAAAGGAAAAAAGCTTTTATTCATGGAGAAAGAAAATACAAATATGTGCAGATGAGACTGTCCAAGAAGTATATGTAGACTCTGTGGTTGGAGGGGATCTTAGCAGACTGTGTTGGAAAATAAGAACACTGACACAAATCAAGAAAATGAAAACTTTACAACAAATGCTGAAAGAGACAGGATCAGGACAGCACGGGCCATGTTTCTGGAATATCCGGTAGTCAGTTTGACTGGAAGTAGTATAAAATAAAATTTCAACTATGCTACTGCATAAGGGACACGCTATTATAGAGACCGGGGAGACCAGTGTGCAAGGTTTATCTTGAGCTCAGCAGGTCCTGCAGAGTCTCTACTCTGTTTTGATTGAAGATGTGCTACTATTAGCTGCAAGATCAATTAGATGGAGAGCACTGGTGTGAGAAAAGGTTTTAGCCCCTCAGAAAGGTTATCTGACAGAAGTCTGGGTTGCGAACTTGGACTTGTAGATAGATCCTTTCCAACAAAACAAAAGGGAAAACTGCTTATCTTGTCAACTGAAAGGTTTGCTTATATTAAGTCAGGATTTAATAGCAAGATAAACCATAGGGAGCCTGCGTCATGAAGAAAAACACCACTGGAATCCTCTTGGAAAAGGTACTTCTGATGTAAAAGACCTCGGGGAAGGCTTCTGGGGGAACTATAATTAAATGTCACATCATGGCCAGGGCAGCCAGGAAAAAAAAACTGATTCCAGTTGGAAAATGGTAAAATATGAAGGTTTGGTAAAAATATTTTTATGCTTTATGAGCAAAATGGGTTGACTTCTTAGTAGCTTGGATGTCAAATCAGCTAGCCTTAGTAAATAAGCAGTATACACAAAGCAAAAATAATTTATATACTTCAGGTTTCTCAGGCTAGATAATGTCTTTGGAAATTCCTGAACTTTAGGTGGGGTTCTTTCATTCTGGCTTAATGGAATGACAATAATTTAACAAATTGATGCACCCATGTTATGTTCCCTAACAGGGAGTTTAGAGTACATTGAGAGATGAGGTAATTGTAAACTCTTTCCAACTTTCTCTGGTTCTGTTTGTTGAGAGAGAGGGATGGGGATGAGAATTTGAAAGAATAAGAACAGATAGGACTGCCAGTCCGAGAAAGACTATTAATATTGAAGATCAATTTATCATTCTAGATAGGTTCAACCAATTATGATAAACGCATAAAACATGAATTTTGGTAAATTAATCTGAAGTACTTGCTTCTAGAGGCTGTGATAGAAGTCGAGCAGCTGAAGATGAATGCCATCTACTGAACTCAGCATGTGGAGTTTGCAGCTTTGTAGTGTATTAGATTTAATCACAGGTTAAAGTGAGCTGAGGGTTACGGACATTGATCTTTATAACACCAGATTCCAATGTGCATCCCTTTCTTAAGTTAACTGTGAAAGAAAGAACACAAGAATTGACCATGTAGATACACCTCACCTCCAAGCCTGGTTGAAAGCAACCATCTTCTTTACCTTAGGTGTTTGGCTTATCACAGGAATCTTTATTGTCCAAGGGTAATTTTTTTTTTTTTTTTTTGCTCAATTACTTCTTTCCTTGGAATTTTCCATATTGTGTCTACAACTAATTTTCTTTTCTTTCTGAATATTTATCATTGAGAAATGGAGATACAAAAGTTCTCTTGGGTAGTGGAAGATCTTTAGAATTAAAGGGGGGAAAAGGAAGGTCTAAATTTCTTCCAGGTGAAGAAGTTTAGTACTAATTTTTAACATAGATGAAAAAGAGCAAAATTATAGTAGAATAAATGAGAAATCAAGAATGAAGCCAATCATATTCTGTGAAAATTTTGATACCTAAAACCACCCTAGTTTTGAGCTTTCAAAATACATGTTAGCAGACAGAAATTATCCTGTCAGATTTACAAAAATTCAACAAAGATACTCCAACAATCTACAAATAGGACTAAATACAAAGCAGTGTAGTTGAGTCAAGCAGTTTATAATCCAATGGATTCTAATTAAAGCAAGTGTCAGTATCTAATACTACATATTAAATATGGTCAAAATCAATGCAATAAAAACTTCCTTATTCCATGCTTGACTTACATTAAGAAACATTAGCAATGCCTTGGAGTCTGGAACAATGGGTAACATACGACAAACGATCAATAGCTATTTCTGGAATCAATATATTAAGTTCTACCCCATA
Organism: Cricetomys ansorgei; assembly: GCA_026225945.1. Taxonomy (NCBI): domain Eukaryota; kingdom Metazoa; phylum Chordata; class Mammalia; order Rodentia; family Nesomyidae; genus Cricetomys; species Cricetomys ansorgei. The sequence goes on along the minus strand of JAMJFZ010001121.1, from coordinate 4,724,110 downwards.
GCCCCTATAAGCCAGTATTACTATTCTAGATTCAGAAATATTTCCTATTTACCTAACATGTGTTAATAAAAGAAGTATGCTGATGTTCCAAGGGTTATCAGACTTTGAAATAGTACATAATTGTGATTGTATCACAGTTAATTATTTGTATTTTCCTCTCTCTCTCTCTCTCTCTCTCTCTCTCTCTCTCTCTCTCTCTCTCTCCCTCTTCTCTGTGTATGTGTGTTCACACATGTGAATGCAGAGTGTGTGGGTGTATACATGCATGTGTACGCATGTGTGAATGAAAACCCGAGGATGACACTTGTAATCTTCTTTGACCACTCTATAAAAACTACTATAGTCTTTAATGCCAGCTTTATAACTTAGAGATATACTCATGAACTAGCTTTCTGTCACTGAGGAAAAATACCTGAGTATATCAGTTTACAGAAGGAAGTATTTATTTTTGTGTCCTGATAATAGAGATTTCAGGCCTCGGTCATTTGTTTAGCTCTGTGGTTTCTGAGGAGATGGTAAAGGGAAATCTCACAGTAGAGAGGCTGTGATAGAGGGAAACTGTTCTCCTCAAGACGGTAGGAAGCAGAGAGCATGTGAGGGAATGCAAGATGGAAAAGAAGAGACCTTGCCAAAGCATTCCCTACAGACACTCCTCCAACAGACTCTCTCTTCTTCCATAGGCCCCACATTGGAATAGTTCTATCATATCCTCAAATTTTACTGGATTTTGAGCCCATCATTGGTTTAACCTGTTGATGAGATCAGAGCCCTTATGATGTGATGACTTCCCCAAAGCCTTATCTCATATCATTGCTGTGCTGTGGACTAAGTTTTAACACAGGTTTGGGCCCATTTAACCTGTGGGGGCTATTCCAGATCATCTAGTCATAACTGTTATGAAAATCTAATCTACAAAGCAACTGCCATTTACCAAGGACTCTGTGCCTTTATCAGTTTACTGCACCCAGTGTCTGTACCCTTGATGAGAGGTGTATGTTTATCAATACACCTGATAAACTGATAAACATCAGTTTATCAATGCATGCTCCCTTGATGGGTACAATGCATTTATCTGTGTTCTGGCCCCAGTGCTTGCCATTCCCAGTCCTTCCAGATGTACTAGTGATCCAGAAGGACCAGAACCAGTTCAGCCTTTATATGAGCTAACTCATGAAAATGACAATTCATCCTGCAGTGTTCTCAATCCTTTCCAGAATATGATTTGTTTCATCCATCCCTCTCTATTTCCCATAGCCCTTCTAATTCCTTCTCTCCAAGGATAACTATATTAAATCTTAGGAATGTGCAGCATATCTATCTTCCTTTTATGAGACTCTGCTGGCAGTTTTATTTTGAAACTAAACACTCATCCAACCATCAAGGACACTGGGAAGGAAGAGTGAATGCGACTAGAAGAACTCAGGTTCTCTTTTAGTCATAAGACTAAAATCATTCTAACAGGTTATAAATATGCAATCTATCTATTTATTTCAATTGATTAAATGTAATAAGCACTTTTAAAAGTGGTTATTCTTCTTATTGTAAACAAAAAGTGAGAGAAATACTTTCAATGCTATGTATTGAAATGCGTTTCAATCTTTTCTATGTTATGTATTCTACCTGAATGCCTTACTTATCTGAAATGGTTTTCTTAAGGAGACAGTGTACACTTAATTTCACAGGTGAGGAAATGGTGTCAGCAAGGTGAAGATTTGCCTTTAACTAGATATAATGAGGTTGTAAACCCTAAACTTCCAGCCCTTTTATTTTCCTCATAACACGGTGTTGCCTGTTCATGAAAATTAAGAATTCATCTTTTTGATATGACATTAATATGAATATTAATATGTATATTTCTGTACCAATTTTGATTCGTTATTGCTGTTTGAAAGGCAGCAGAAGTTATGATTTTGTAACCATGAAAGTAGTTCTTGGTTTCCTCACTTTTCTTTCTACCTGACGCCCATTTGAAATATTCTTCCAGTGGTCATCCTTGCCATCAAAATAGAGAAAATAAACTATTATATCTTGATTTAAATAAATATATTCTGTGTATTTGGGAAAGTTATGTTTATCATGCCTACTACATTAGAATAATTATTTTATACATTTTTTATTTAATTACATTTGTGCAAAATCTTTGATTCCTTGGATAAACATTTGTTTTAATAGTAACTGCTTTGATATCCCATTCTAGTGAAAATGATTAATGGTCTTCCAGTATGCTTTGATGGCCACAGTGTGTATAGAAGAGCAACTAGGAAATTTCTGTTAATCTGCACTTTGTGCTGTTGACATTTCAAGACTCATAAGAAGCTTAGACCAGTCACATATGGAAAGAGTTAAGGTCTACACTCTATATTTAATTCATTTTGTTATTAATATTTGATAGTGGCATTAATATTTAAAATCAGGCTAGTACCTAACATGTCATGTCATATTTAGACTCCTGAGAAGCTTGTTCTAGACTGTCATTTAAATTAAGTTCTCTGCAAGGACAGTGTCAGAGTAGCTGGGAGCTCCCAGCTCAGAGAGCAGACGCACCATTTACTCTACCGTATTATATTTCCTTCTTTTTGCAGTGGCTGCTTGTTATTTATATTTCTCTGTGGTGCTGCTGCTTTGTCCTGTCAAATATATCATAGTGTTTATTCACAGCTTTTCCTCTTTCAGAATTTGATAAGAAAAATAGGTGGTTGGGGCATATCTTATAATTTATTCTATTTTTCTTCAACTTGGAAATTTGTATTGCCAACATTTTGTTTTCTATATCTAAGAAAATGTTTGTTTTTCATTTTTTTGTTTTGTTTATTGTCCGCTGCTGAGGGTAAAGGGATAGAATAATAGAAGTAACAATCAGTTGGGCTTTCACTGGGCAATTTGATAAGACAGCAGTGGAAGATGTCTAGTAGGAGACTGGGATGCCCTGCTCCCTGGGTCTTCTGACTCTCTTTCATATTCCAAAAGAGAAACTCAGATTTTATTTATCAAAAATTTAACAGTTCATATAGTAAAACATATCAGATAAGGGAATTGTCAGGTGTCACTTTACAGAAACACTTTTTTATTTAAGAATGAATTAAGAATTCAGAATGGCAGGATGGTGGTGGCACATCCTCTAATCTCAGCACTTGGGAAGCAGAAGTAGGTGGATATCTGTGAGTTTGAGGCCAGTTTGGTCTACAGAGTGAGTTCCAGGACAGCCAGAGTTACAACAGAGAAACCCTGTCTCTTTTGAGAACAAACAGACAAAATCAGACTGGCTTCTGTGATATGGAGAAAGATGTCATGGTATAGTAAGGGATGGTAGAAGATACATTGATTTGGGTGCAAACTGATCAATGTTCATGCCTGTGCTCACTTGTGGTATTTACATAACTTGACTATTTACTCTGTTCTCTGAATTCCACAGAATGGACTTAACAGAACTCTCCATGGGCTGTCTAGAGAAGTGTCATGATATGGTCTGAAAGCATGGCTCTTTTCCTCCTTCTTTCCCTCCCAATCTCCTTCTCTCCTTCCTCTCCCCCCCCCCCCCAGGCCTAGAGACAGGGTCTCTGTTGGAACTCTGGCTGTTCTGGAGCTCATTCTGTATACCAGGCTAGCCTCAAATTCAGAGATCCACCTGCCTCTGCCTCCCAAATGCTGGGATTACAGCCGTGTGCTACCACCACCTGCCTCCCTTCTCTTGGTGCTCCTTCTTCCTTTTGCTCTTCTTTTTCATTCCCTCCTGACTGCTATCTTTCTCACCTTGTATCCCTTCTTTTCCTCAGTTTTCTGTCTTTTTTTTTCCTGATTCTCATTTCCTCCCTCCCTCCCTCCCTGTTTTATGGCAGAATTTTCCTGAGAAGATGTGGACAAATGTTAACTCACCCCAGGCTGGGAACCAAAAACAGACTATAAGTATAGATACCACCAGAGCCCAATTTAGTTAATCCCAATTTAGTTTTATTGGGATGACTTAACAGGAATATGGGTAAGAGGTTATTTGTGGAGACAGAAGTGGCTCAAATACAGCTGTATTACCAAAGCACAGCCCAGCATCAGTGACAACTCAGCAGTGGGAAGAGCACAATGGAGTCAGGGCAGCTCAACTACCTCTAGAGGATCATTTCTAGGTAGCTTATTTGATCTGAGCCTTTTCTAGGGAGCTCAACAGGTATTTGTTTCTTCAAAATGGTTTTGTCTCTGCTCTTTACTTTTTCTTGGCTATTTAGCTGGTCTCTGCTTCTTCAAAGCCCTTTGACTGTTCTGAGCAGCACTGTCAGCATTTTATTTATATACTTTGGGGGAAGAAGGGAGCTTAGTGAATCTTGTCAGTTTCAGATACTTCCTGAAGCTATTTTGAGTTGTTTACTTCCTATCTTAAGGAGCTTCCTTGTAAGTATTCATCTCCCCTTAGAACATCCTGTTGTTTCAACTTCCTGTAAACATCCTGTTTTAAGAAGTTTCCCACCAAGATGCATAATCTCCCTGTAAACTTCTATACAATACTCCCTTTATTCGCTCCTTCCACCCACTTCTTTCTTCCTTTTAAGCAGACACTGTCCTCATCCTAGGCACTATATTTAGGTTTAAACAGACAGAAACAAGCAAAAGCAGATGCTATATCTGCACACTGGGGACATCTTCTCTGGTGGAGAGAGCCAAATGAAGCAATCACACAACTAGGGACATGCTCTCCCTGACATAGGTACATCAATAGGGAGGGACAGGTAAAAGCATGTATTAGAAGGCAGGAATTGTCAAAAAGTTTTAAAATATTTCTCTGAAATGCTAAGGACTGAGCCATGTTCTAAGATACAGAGAATAATAGGCAAAATTGGTGGGGAATCAACATTATTGTCCTATTATCATTAATGTAGAACATTGGATGAGCCACAAATGTCATAAGGGGCAGAAGTCCAGAGAAGAAGAAACCAACAGAAAATCTGAAATCAGTGAATTTGGTCTTATATCAATTATATCTTCGACTTTGCTTTCTACTTTTCTCTATAAATTTTATCTATTGTCGATGCAATGGATTGGGAGTGTACTGAAGAGGCCATGATTAATCTTTTGGCTTCTTCCTTGCTCTGTTGGGATGCTCCCAATCTATCTCCATCCACTACTAATGTACCAATTAAAAATCTCTCTATCCTTCAGCAAACTCACATCAATCACTCTTTGTCCATGTCACCAGCTGCAGATGTTCTCAGCATTGGTAACAGGCCACCTGTCTTTCCTGTGCTAAATTGAAGCTGGGATTTACAGTTGAATCACTCGCACAATTTCTTAATGGTCTGTTCCTAACTAGGGCATATGGGCCATACATATGAGCATAGTGTGGCCAACTAGTATCCAAGTGTCATGGCTGTTATCATCATCTACTGTGCAATGTCCATAGAGCACTGGCTTGACAAGTCTGCTTTTTACCAGTGTTCAGTGGACCTTACTTGGAACTGGTGTCTTCTTAAATCCTGAGTAAAGAAAAACAGAAATGAGGAACAGATTGTCTTCCTAACCCATTGAAAACATTCTTGTCCATTTTGTATCTCTAGGTACTCACCACAGTACTCAGCCAAACATCAAATTTTAAAAGTAGGAGATATTATATAATTTATGCTTAATTGGATTAGCTACTTGCCAGTTTGCTAAATGCATTGATAAGCTCATTTTCTCCATAAGCATGAATTAGTTTATTTGATCATGGAGTTAGTTGCTTATTTATATATACTTTCTCATTTTAGACAGATATAAGTTCAGACAATTATAATTGTTTCTGAGCTGCAGAAGAAATAATACATATTTTTCTCTCCATTCTTAGTTGAAAACTGAAGGGAACATCAGGGACCAGCAAGTCCACACTTTTGGATAAGATGATCTGTCTTGCTTTAGATCACATGGGCAGAATCTAGGGTAATTCTTAGTCTAGATGTTTCAATGCAATGACACATGGCTACTGATGTTTCAGTTGACTTGTTCCAAACAACCAGAGTTCCACCAAAAGTTATTCCAGATGTAAAGGGCTCTGTCTTCTCTTCATTTCTTGATCCTTGTCAGAGACTTTATAATTTTGAACTGTTCAGATAGATTCCAAGCAGCTAAAATCAGATGCATTTACTTCACAGATGAGGAAACTAAACACGCCTTATAATGAAGTCACTTATTCAAGAGTACACTTGTGATTTACACCCTGGGTACTGGCGTTACTTAAAACTAGCTAGGCATTTCAGTGAATGCTTTCTGTAAGATTGACTCCATATGAGACAATGAATTATGAAGATAATTACAAAGATTTTCTTTCTGAAGATTGATAGCTAGAGTTTGTAATTTCTAACCAAGAGAAGGTTTATATTTATCCATTAAAAATTGAACTCAGGCTATGGGAACCCACATCAAAACTCTTCTTTTTTCCTTACTAGTCTTCAGATAAGTTCAAATACATGAATAGTATGTGTACAGCCACATTAAGTTGGTTTATTCTTCCTAGCCTCTGTGACTCAACTCCTAATATACTCTCCTCCACTTATTGGATTCCAGGCTTGAGAATCCTTGCCCTTGACTATATCTTGTGCTCAGGACATCTGCATGCTGATTCTGCTACTCTGGCTAATTCTGATTTATTCTTCAGGAATGAATCTTATTCTTCTGCAAAACTGTCTTTAAGGTTGTCTAGTCAGAAGTATCAAATTTGTCCTATCCTCTTCTTATACATTCTGGCTTTGTCATTATAATCATTATTTAGTTATTTAATTATTTATAGGGTATATAAATCACCAGAAATAATAAATAACGTCCAATAAATGAGCACCTTGTTTTTGTATTGTTGCTATTGTTCAATAGATTATCCCTGTACATAGAACCTGGTACATATTTAAGCCTAATGAACATAACAATTATTTGGTCCGGATAAATGAGTCTCTGTGAGAGTAGCTTGTCCTTGCAGTACATATTGGCAAGCTATTTTGTTCTAAACCCAAGGACACATTTTTTCCCCATACTCTTTCTCAAATCCTTTAGAAGGCATCTTTTTTATATACACTCTATAACATATATTTCTGTGTTACCTGCTGACTAAGACTGAGTATTTAAAACTAAATAATATACTCTTTGTTCCAAAGCAATCCTAACTCTGCTCATTTTGAGACTATTCTTGGGATAGTGCAAACGTCAAGGATTATGTGATGATTACAAAGCAAAATCATCTTTCTCTTGAAAACATACATTTAAGAGCATAAACACATATTACTCTTTGATACAGTTAAGTAGGGGAAAAAACTACATTGTCTTCCTTTAGCTGTTAAAAACATGAGACACTCCATCTTTAAGGGTGGAGTCAATAGGAAATATCAAGGACAAAGGAGAGAACAAAGTTTAACTCTTTAGATTTTCTCTTGATCCTCACTTTGATTTCTCCTTGTGAATATTGTTTGTTTGGTTGCACAAGGTAGATAAAATTATAAGGAGTAAATGACTTCACAGCATTGCAGAGCTAGGTATGAATCCTCATGGCAGCTTCTAGGAAGAGAGTATGGAAAGAATGTATGGATCTGCCATAGAGAGGTCTACTGGTGAGTGACAGAAGAAACTGTTTGGCTTTTCCATCTCAATCTGACCACAGTTGTTTACTTTTTCATAGATAAGTGAGGGAAATTGGAAATGAATGCATGTAATCATTTGCTCTCCTGACTGTACATATTAATACAACATCCTGAAGTAATGATAGAAATATTCTTCTCAAGTGAACAATGCTTGAACATGGGCTTTGTCTTTATTTACACCTGGAATATTCAGTGTGTAGACATCTACTTGTCTGTAAATGTAGAAGATATATGTCCAGGTAACTCAACTAAAAACTACACATGTAGATCAAGCTATGTTAGGAGTATGACTGCTTATCCTTTAAGAATTTTGAGCGCAGCAAACAAAGACTGATTAGGCTAATAAGGGTGCTACTTTCTGATCCAAGGAATAGAGAACTCAGGTTGCTATGGGACCCATGACTGCAAAATACAAGAATTCATAAATCCTTATTGCATGAATGAGTTCATATGTAGAATAAAAACAAATATGTCTAAAATCTGCATGCTCGTGTCTATTTGCCTATATGGGAATCTTCTGCATGATTGACACTACCATATACAGGCAAATGTCTAAATGCATCCTTGTACAAAGTCAAAAATTCTGGTTTATGAATCAAATCCTCCAACTAGATTTCCTATTCTAGTACCTTATATAGTTTGTGATGATCTCTTCCTGATCATGCTCCTAGATACGCTTTATTCATTTTATTTTCCTGTCTTTCTTCATTTATTCAATTTATTCAATGCATTTCCTGTGTATTCTTCTGTTGAATTTTTCTCTTGTAAACCAAAAATGTTGTAGAAATGAAAGTAAATTCTTAACTGGGCTGTATTTCATTGTATATCTACTTTGCTCTGGTTATTCCAAGATTAAAAAGTGAAAGTGAAAATATAAGGTACAGAATTCTATAATTGGATAAAAATATAACCTACCTTTGACAAATGTTTCTTTTACTAATTTTTTTTTAAACCTAAGTACCATTTTGCTATAATTTAGAAACCTGACATGAATCACAGTGTAAAATGGCAAAATGATGTACAGCTTGCTAGACTTATAAAGTTACTTTACTATGTAGTTCAATCAATAGACACTTGAACAAATGTTTTTGATACTGGGTGGGTCAGTCTCTCTTAGTGGGCCTTAGCTGCCTTATACATAAAATTATATTGTTTAAACTGCATTTTCTGTTTATTTTTTATTTGGAATACTTTCCACTTTATGTGTAGTTACATAACTTTAGAATTTGACATTTTGCTCCAAATTTTAAGCAATATAAATAACAAATTTGATAGTCAATCAAAATACATCTCATTAATTAATTGGAAAGAACTTCTAAAGAGATTCAGTTTTGTAATTTTAATCAATACTAGTAATCTTTATTCTAAACATAAGAGACCATTCCCTTAACTAAGACTGCTACCCATCCCTCATATTAAATTATATTTTGCATGTATATTCAGGATATCTTTTAGGATATTGTAGGATAGGATAAATATTAGGGTATTTGTATGCATATTCAGGATAAAAATTATCGTTCCTGATCATTATGGCCACTCTTGAGTGTAGGTTGTTGTGTATTATTAACCCCACATAGAATGAATTGCTTTTCCACTACTAAGTTCCACAGGACTAACTCCCTATGTAACAGGATGGCTTCAAACCACAATTGAGTTGTCTAAAGAGTAAAATTTGTATTGCTATACATTAATTCTTCTTTAGATTAAGAGTGTCCAGAAGGAAATATAGTATAAGATATATCATAATAAATACATTGACCTAAATTGAATTGTTTCTGACATCTCATTACAGAAGTCTTGAAGAACATGAACTGCCCCTGGCCTACTTTGCTCTATGCCAACACAGTCTTTCTTTACCGTTAGCCTTTTTCTGAGTGGCAGTCTTATTCTTTTAATTGACTTCTTGTAGTTCTTTGCTTTAGACATTTTTTGAAGTCTTTTTGATACTGGCAAGACAATGTGGATTTATTTTACTCCATTTTCAATCATAATTTATTAGGAAAGCTACCATTTTCCTATCCCTTAGGCCACAGTATGTTGATTTCTCTATTTGTTGAAGTCTGTGGTAAGAGCATGTCACCAATTTACATTACTTCTGCATACTAAACTAAGGTTCAGTTAGGTTACTAAACTAAGATATTAGCCCCATTTCTATGGTATAGTTTGCATATTAAATTTTTACTTAATAAAGCTTAATAGAACCTTAATTTAAAGAGTAATGGGCTTTATCCATTTTCTAAGAAGTGTCACACAGTGTGGCATAAATAGCAGACACAATCTGAAACAAATTTTAATCTACTGAGAATTTGGATCACACTTTGTGTTTCAAATGAGTCATTATACACTCTGATTATCATGGTACATTGCAGAAATCGTAGTTAGTAGTGGTTTATTGCTAAAGAAGGACAGATAAAGCAACTTCCTGTATTTAATCCTTTGGATGGTCCATAATCATTTTATGTAAATGTCTGTCTTCTAGTAATTTACACTGAAGCTTAAACTCCAATGGAGTTATGATACATGGAAGAAAATTCAAAGCCACAAAGTCCTTTGTAATGATCGTAACCTTGTGGTCATTGGGATATTTCACCAGACTTCAAATGTCTATAGAAAATCGAAATGCTTCAGAAGAGCTAACTATGGCAGCTGTGGAAGAAATCACATTAAGTCTAATTATTCCAGAGTCTATTGCAGAAACAATGGGAAGCCCAGGCACTCAGTCTTCTATCAATACATTTCTTGAAACACCAAATTCTAGATACAAATTACAGAAATACCTCTTTAAGTCTAAAGTCATGACAATAAGATCCCTTGCATAGGAGGAATGAATAAAGCTAGTTACAATGAAGTTTGTGTAAGGGCAGTTTGCCTTTTGCAAACTCAATAGTACAATTTCATGATTCACTTTTAAATAACCTGTTCCTTTGTAATTGTTATTTATACCAAGGACGATAAAAACAAATAATATGTTTATTGATTTTCAAATTTACATTAAAAGATGGAGATCTTAAGTTTCTGACTTAACCCAACATGCACATATTATTTTTCTGTACAATAATAATAATAATAATAATAATAATAATAATAATTTTCCTTAACATATAATATGTTATAATATATTGTCATTAACTTACAATAGTAATAATGTGCTTGCTGTGTCCAGATATCCATTTCATTGAACAATGTCTCCAAAAGAGGATGTGATGAGATACAATCAAGATGTCCAAAGGATGGATATTTCCAGTCAGGGCTATATATATCAACATTTTTCTTCATATAGAAGAAATGGTTATCATGTCCTTAAGATATATTAGACAATACATGTTGTGGTATGTTATAGTTTAGGGGATTTCAGACTGAAATGAGAAAGCAGTTACTAAGTACAGTTGTAAGTGTGCTGAGAGCCTTGTTTACGTTATGAACTATTCTCAAGTACCCAGATAGCTGACACTGCCATTGCCTCCTGGAGCTATGTCTTAAACTTTGTTATGACTTGAAGGCCCATGTTCATTAAAACATTATCTTACCATGAGTCATATGACACAGTGGGAAGAAAAAAACTGTGATCTACTCAGGTTAATAATGCCTTATGAATCATTTATGTAGTTTCCTGTAGATCAGGCTGGTCTCTAAGTTGCTATGAACCCAAGAATGACTTTGGACTCCTTAAAGAACTGTCTTTATCCACTATTCTGGAATTACATGTGTTTGCCACCACACGAAGGATATGAACTATGGGTGATTGAACCCAGAGATTCATGAATTTTAAATAAGCCTTCTACCAACTAAGCTACATCTGCAACCCCTGTTTTCATTTGTTGTTAAGATTTATTTATTTATTTTTAATGTGTGTGTGTGTGTGTGTGTGTGTGTGTGTGTGTGCGTGCACGTGCGCGCTCACATGCTTGTGGAAGTATATCCGTGTGTGTGTGTGTGTGCATGGATATAAGCACCTGTGTGTGGGAAAAGACCAGAAGAGAACATCGAATCCCACAGAGCTGGAGTTATAGGTGTTTGTGTGACATGGAGCTTGTTATGTGGATGCTGGTTTCTGAATTTGGTCCTCATGATTGATTGTAAGTCTCTTATCTGCTGGGTCATTTCCCCTTTGCCTAGCTTTTGATATTAAAAAATTCTTTCACAGATGTAAGTTATTTCCTTATTTATGGTAATATCTAATACCTTTTCATTCAGACTATTGAGGATGAATGAAAACAGTCTTTTAGCTTCTTACAAGGCTGCATTCCTGTTTATGACTTTAATCCTTATACCATAGAAAACGTACTGTGTTGTCTACAGGCCTTTACTCTTTCTATTCCTCATTACCATCAATTCCAAATAGGCATTCATTTCTACGTGTACAATTTACAATTTCTCAAGAGCAGAAATCTCTATAAGATTTTGTTTTTGAACACTCAAATTGTTGAGTACCAGCAACATTTCCATCTTATCCTCAGTGCCCTACAAACTAATATTTTCTTCAATCCTACCCAGCAGTGTAGTTCTTGCTCAATTAATATTTTGTCCTATCCCCTGACATTAAATTTCCTTTCTTTGCTTTAGGCAGTAAATCCCATCTTTTGCAATCTTTTAGCTGTAATTATATTGAATTTCTTTGTTCCTCTCTCTTATGTCCCATGTGTCATCTTTTAGATGCTGTCTACTTTTCTCCTCATTCTGATAAACGTGGTAACTAAAGCAAATTGAATTGAGTGTCCACTCCGATTGTAAATATCAGTCGATTTCAAGTGAGTACCCAACTTACCAGAGATTCTCATTTAGTTCTCCTATCTTACCTTCTCCTCCAGTTGCCAATTCATGGATCTTTTTCAGAAAAAAAAATATCAGCCATCCCATCATATCTCAGTATCATCTACATTTTGTGTTTTTGTTGGCATGTGTTCGTTGCTGTAGTTCCAGCAGCTTCCTGTTGCTGCAGCCATCATGACTTCCCCATATGTTACATGACTTCTACTCCGATGGCATGATCTCCTAGAGCTGTAAGCTGGAATGAAATTTTCTTCCCTTGAATTCTTCCTGTCAGGTATTTAATTACTGCAATAGTAAAGGTAACTCTAATACTATATTCAAACTCATTGCAAATCTCAAACTTTAAATTTCTCATTTTAAGGTATTACATACTTTTCATTTATTTTACCCAGACTTCTATGTTTAAGAATGAATTATGTCCTTATAATTTCTTGCTTTTCTTCAGATTTGAATATTTCACTGCTTTTTCTGCATTTCCACCAGGATATTGAGTTATTAAAGTTATCGTATTCATACTGTTCCTTACTCTTGGTCTTACATTTCTTGTTTAAAAGTAACTCTAAACTTCCTGCCAGAATATTATACAGATTCATAAAAAATGCTAGCTTCATGATGATGTTACCTTCATAATAAAGAATTTTGAGAGTTCCTACAGTAAAGAAATAACATTTGTAGATAATGACAAATTTAGGCTGACTAAAATACTTATATATGTGTAAAATGCATAATTATCCATTGATATAAATTATATATATTATACATGGTTAAATTTAATTAATTAATATCTTGAGAGGTAGAGAGATGGAATAGCTGTTTAAGAGCAGGTCTTCTCTCTTTCAGAGGATCTGGTTGGATTCTCAGCACTCACAGCATCACAGTGGCTCCTAACAGTCTGTAGCTCCTGATAGCTCCAGGCAATCTGATGTCCATTTCTGGCCTCCATGGGTACCAGGCATATATAGCTCATAATCATATATTCAGGCATAATAACCAAACACATAAAATAATTTAAAAAGTTTTAGTTGAATCCCAGGCTGGAGAGATGGCTCATCAATTAAGAAATTTCCTGTTCTTATAGAAGATCTTGCTTCTATGTCCTACCTGCACCCACAGGGCTATTAACAACTACCTTTAATTCCAGTTTTAACATGCAATATGCCTTTATCTGGCCTCTGCAGTTACCTGCATGTACATGCTGAAAATATAGATATACATAAAATAAAAATAAAATAATAAATAGATTTTAAAGGCAATATATCTGAAATATATATATATATATATATATATATATATATATATATGAATACACACACACACATATATTTATATAATATTCTTCCTGGGTGTGGTATAGCCCCTGAATCACTCTCTCTGTATTCTCTCATGATGCTCCAAACATACTCATGCCTTCATTTTTCCTCAAAGCATTTGCTTAGAAATTGTGGGATTTAGTCTCTTAGTTTCATAAAATTTTCCATAAATATCCCAATCTTAATCAAACCTTACCTAATTCATCTATGTGGAAGCACTATGGAGACTTCCACTCCCCTGGTGCAGGCTCCTAGCCTCCTTTCCCTTTTGAGTATTTCCATGGGGGATTTTAACCATTTAACATACTACACAATTCACTTATTTGTTTTTTTGCCACAATTATTCTATTAGTAATATATTTAGAGGTTCTTCATATGTAGCATGGTCTTCTGTTTGGACTAGTACTTAACCCTTAGCAAGCATTCAATAAGTAGTTTTTAAGATAAATGAATGCATTTATAGGGAAGGAGTAATAATTCTGTCACAAATTCAATGAATGCAAGGGAACAAGTACTGGAGGATATTGTTCACGATTAAGGAAAGATTGTATTGAACTCTCTTTAAACTCTGTGTCTTGTACTGATATTTTCTTTTCTTCTCATTCTTAGCTTTTGTTCATATATGATGGCCATTTAGAGGAAGCCAATATTTCTATTAATAATTTATGACCGTATTCAACTCCTCATATTCATTTCACTGAGGTTATCCATAAATTTCAGTATTTGTCAGCTCCAATCACTTTCCTAACATTTTCTGAAATTCATATAAGAATAAGATGGTTTGCAATCTTCTTTAGAAAGACTCAGTTTGAGAGAAAGACAGCGATTCTCGGCTAGAGGACTTTCAAAGGGATGAGTGCAAGCGAGGTCTACTGTTGAAAAGTTCCCTGATTGAGTTTGCTTTAGAAAAACTATCAGCAAAGGAAATGTATCTGTAGTATAATGTGATCTGGCTTGTTGATATGTATGATATGTTTATTTCCTTTGATAAAAGTTAGAGCAGAGTCCTATGATCTTTATCATAGTTATTGATATATGTATCATATTAATGTAATACTAATTTTATGTTCACATTATGTAATGCCAAATCAAAAGCTAGGAAAGCAAATAAATGTGACATCTTCATTGTAGTGCAATATGATCTTTATTATCAAATGGTTTGCAGGTAGATAAAACAAGGGACTAAGCCGTGAGCCCCTTGGCAGGGTACACTACCCCAGGGTACACTATTTTCTTCACATAAGGCAAATGCATAATTCAAAGAAATTTCTCATTTTACCTGATGTAATGTGTAAAGGGTATGTTAGGATCATTTTTTAAAGAAATCTGTCAGAGTTATCAGATACAGTAGGAGACACTACAGCTGGTTTTGGAGGCAGCATCAGGGAAGTACAAACAGGCTGA
The DNA here is from genome assembly GCA_026225945.1 of Cricetomys ansorgei. NCBI lineage: Eukaryota > Metazoa > Chordata > Mammalia > Rodentia > Nesomyidae > Cricetomys > Cricetomys ansorgei. The sequence goes on along the minus strand of JAMJFZ010001121.1, from coordinate 4,709,043 downwards.
CAAATGCAAATCCTAGAGGTACAGTGGGTATAAGTGGCAAAGGTAAGGGCTCACTTTTAAAGGAACAAGTTCCTTGTCTGGGCAAGTGAGTACAAAGGACTAAGTAAGCATGGGAGGACCAAACTAAAGAGAGGGTATAAGGAGAAATATAATTCACATATTATGTCTTCTTTGGGTTCACTTCATAAGGAAACACTTAGTTAACTATATCCAGCAAACATGTATCAGGTGCTTAGCAAAGGAAACTACTTTAACAGTCTTCCCTGTTGATTGCTATTGACATATTATTAGACAAAAATGTTGCCTTCTGTTGTTTCTTTTTGTCTCCTTTTCCTCCCCAGAGCATGGCTGAACTATGGGCTGACAGCTCAGCCCTCAGGAAGGGAAAGAAAGCACAGGGTCAATGCATCCTGGCAGGTCCCAGATAGAAGGACTCTGAATCTACTAGAGTGAAACAGACTCTCAGGAGAGGCTCTCAGAGGAACAGCTCTCTCATTTATTAAAGCAAGGATGGTTGCATTTTAAAGGGTACAGGCAGGGGAGGGTCTTTGGTGCCCAGAGATGGGATTCTTTGGTTAAGACAAGGATACAGGATGCATGTGGGGCTCAAGTCTAAGCATCAAGGTCTTGCAAGGGTACCTTCTGCATAAGGTGTGGTTTCACAGGGAAAAAGAGGAAGGCACCTTATCAGTAAATGAACTCATCCCTAGGCTTCCAGCTACATCACAGATAAGCACCAATCAAGCCACATTCCTTTGCTTCTATGAAGCAGGAAATATTTAATATTTAGCTGGGTTCTGGCCAGGGCTAAAGTAAGGAGCAGCAAAACGCCTGCCGTTCTCATCTCCTGGGATGACACAGGGTTCAAAGCCAGCTTCGACCCACTCTTAGCTCTATGACAGTCCCACAGCCCTCATAACAGATTCTGTTACACATGGATTAATCTGTCAGATCCTTCAGTTGGCAAAATGTATTTATCATGTATTTACTTTTACAGGTAGGAGCACATTCTGCAGAGCAAGCTGCCGTGTGTGTGTGTGTTTGTGTGTGTGTGTGTGTGTGTGTGTGTGTGTGTGTAGTGTGGGGTGTATTAGGAAGCTTCTACAGTAAGAGGTTTCCATATATCTTTACTGTACATATCCTGTGCCATACACCATTGGCCACCTCCCGCACCCCCACTCCAGTTCAATCCTGGATGTTTCTTTTTTTTTTTTGTTTGATTTTATATATTCTAGATATATAATTTTTACCCTTTTGTATAGGCTGCCACTTTAACTCAAGAGTTGCTGTTCCTTGCTGTACAGAAACTTTTTAGTTTCATGAAGTTTCATTTGTCAGTTATCCTAATGTCTGTGTTTTGGGGTCCCGTTCAGAAACAACTTTCCCGTGCTAATGAATTCAGGGATATTCCTTACTTTTTCTCCTATCAAAGAACTATGTTTAGGTTCTTGATGCATTCAGAGTCTAGTTTTGTGTAACATGAGAGCGGAGGATTGAATTTCAGTCTTCTGAAAGTAGCTAACTGGTCTGAGCAGAACCTAAATCTACTGGACACAGTGGAAGGAGTCCTAAGATGAAGTTTGTAGCACTGTGTGCTGGTGTCAAAGGTTTTGAAATGACTATGCATTTGATGGCCTAAGAATGAAAAAAAAAAATCAACACCCCTGAAAAATAGATCGGAAGAGATAACATCAGGGCCAGAGAGGCATGCTGGCTCATGCCTATAACACCAGGTCTCCAGAGGCAGAAAAGACGGAGCTCTGAGTTTAAGACCAGCAGGACAGTCAGAGCTGCATAATAAAGAGATCTTGTCTAAAAAAAATCAGGGCTGAGATTAATGAAATAGAGGTAGAAAATAAAATATCAGGGAAATAAATGAAACAAAAACTAGGCACTGTGAAAATACGAACAAGATATACAATCATTTGGCCAAACTAACCCACAGAAACAGACATGGAAGAAATTTAATGAAATCTAAGAACATACTTTATAAAATAAATGAATAATTATATATGTATGTGTGTATGTGTCTCCAAAGTTAAGTTAAGCTGAAGTAAACAATTTAAATAGACTCATGATACCTAGTGTGATAAAAGTAGCAATTAAAAATCTCTCAACTAAAAAGAAATCTCAGGCTATATGAGTTCATTACAGAGTTCTACTTGATCTTAAATAATAACTAACACCTATACTTCTAAAACTATACCACAAAATAGAAAAGGGAGGAAAATTCTAAGTTTCCTTTACAAAGCCTTTACAAAGGATTATCATGATACCAAAGTTTAGGAGCCAAATCTCTTGTGAATATGTATGTAAATTTTCTCAATATAATACAATCAAAGCAAATTAAAGTACACATCAAAATATTATTTATCATAGTCAACTTGGCTTCAACTCAGAGATATGGGGGTAGTTCAATATATATTAATAAATATAATCCACCATATAAATAGATTAATAGACAGAAACCACATGATCCTTTTATTACATTAGGGAAGGCTTATAACAAACATCTATTCATGATAAAAGTCATGTAGAGAACATGTACAGAAGACACATTTCAACATAATGAAGGCAATACACAGGAAGCCCTAAATTGAGAAAATCCCAAAGTACCTCCCCTAAAATCAGGAACAAAACAAGCTGTCCACTTTCTCCTTTCCTTTTCAATATAGTATTTGAAGTTATAGCTGGAAAAATAAGTAAACAAGAAAGGTGATAGAACTACCAAGAAAAAAGTCAAAATATCCTTATTTGCAGATGATATGATTATATAAGTAAAAGACTTTAAAACTCCACCAGAAATCTCCTACAGACGACAAACACATTCAGCAAAGAAGCAGGATACCAATTGACTCACAAAATCTGTTTTCCTACATATAAACTCTAATAGAGAAATCAAGAAGACAATATCACTCAATATTTATTAATTAATTGATTAGTTATCTTGGAATAGAATCAAGAAAGTGAAAGACTTATGAAACAAAATTTAAGACACTGAAAAAAGAAACTGAAGGTGATACCAGCTCAGAAGACTTCCCATACTTATCAGTTGACAAGATTAACACTCTGAAAGTGACCACCCTATCAAAAGCAAGCTACATATTCAATGCAATCCATATCAAAATCCCAATATAATTCTTCGCAGAAGCTGAAAAACAATCTTAAATTTCACAGGGAAATACAAAAGACATAGGATGCATAAACAATCTTGAACAATAAAATCCTCCTAGAGATATCACCATCCCAGATTTCCAGTTATCCCACAGAGCTATGGTAATGAAAACAGCGTAATACTGATATATATTCAAACTAACTTATCAGTGCAATGGAATTGAGGAAAAACATATAAACCCACATCTTATAGCCACCTGATTTTTTGAGAAAGAAACCAAAAGATCAGGGTAGCATTCTACAACAGTAAATTTTAGTTTTATAGAAAAACGTTAAAACAAAAATCTAAGTATAAAATTTTAAACTTGTGTTGTTCATAAACAAATATGAACTCATGACTTTCTTTTTCCATCCAGATGTATATGTACGCGTATACATCCCATAAAGACAATAAAGACAATAAAGACATAAGGACAATAAAGATAATAAAGACATAAAGACAATAAAACCCATAAAGACAAAAACAACTCATAGATTAACTAATGCTGATAAGAGCAAAAAGTTATTTTAAGAGGAAGAATGTCAAAGTTTTAAACATCTATCTTCACAGTGTAGAGTGTTGTTAGCAATATCATTATGAACTGTATTATGCATACCCAACGGTATGTGTGTGAAGAATTCCTAGAATACTGACATAATAGAAGCAACAGGATCCATAAGCACAAAAATGTGGTCTTCAGATACCCTTCATATTAATAGAAAGTAGTGTTTCCTGGGGTGAAAGGGCTTATTTCCAAACTGAGTTAAAAATGTAATAATAAAAATGTAAAAAATAAAAAAATGTAATAAAATGCCTACATCTAGAAAAATTTCATGATGAAACTCATTATTGTATTGAATTAATGTAATTTAATTAAAGGGAATAAAATATATATAATTTGAGGATGTTTATTGTGTCAGAAAGCAAGCAGGCTGTTACAGATCAATAGGTAAAAAATAAAATTCTCTAAATGTACAGACATATATGAAAAAAGCATTGCAATAAAAAACAGAAATGCACATAAAAGCTATTCAACTTGTCAATGACTTGTTTCTCATAAGAAAATTGACTGTAATTAATGCAAACCTTTCAAATGGGTTTAAAAAAAAGTGAAAGGATCTGATAATGATGTTCACACAGGAATATAAGTATAAAAGTAAGACAACAAAACCCCAAAATATCTGGTAGTAAGTAGGACACTGACTGCTTCAACTGATTCTAGTCACTTAGAAGAGAGTATAAGATGTAGAATTGCTGAGAAGAAAGATATTCAAAATTAGTTCTGTGTACAAGCCATGGAAAGTGATACAACAAAGAAAAATAGATTCTCCATGTTCAATTAGAGCAGTAATAATTAACAAATATAGCAAATGAAAGAAAAGTCAATGGAAATCTGGTGCCACCATATTGTCACATTGATCAAATTTAGAATCACAGGGGCTACCCAAAATTATGTTCCTATGGATCTTTATATGCTATAAAGTCAAATACACAAATACATTTATGGATTGTTATTTTATCTTTTACATTCATTTATTTATTGTGCATATGTGTATGTACGCACACATGTTGATGCCAGAGGACAGCTGTGGTTCTCTTCTACATAATGCATTCCAGGGATGGAACTCTATCCATCAGGCATGACAATGAGTTCATTTATCAGCTGAAACATCCTACCACTCCAGAAATAAGCTTGTAAAAGAGAAAAATTTACAGGTAGGTCTAATCAAATACATAGACTTATTTGATAGATAAGAAAACAGACAGTTTTGGAACACATAAAAGTCTAGTATAAAAAGAAAAACAAACATTTAAATTATAGAACTTTTTTTCCAAAAATTGATTCATTTTTATAATTAAGCTTAATTAAGATCAAAAAAAGGAGGATGGAAAAAATAACATTATATTAAACAAAACTTAGAATAGCCACCAATTTACAAGATGTGGCCATTGTTCCTTTGTTCAAAAATAAAACAACAAAAAACATTTTGAAAATAAAAAAATTTTCAGAGTTAGTCAATAGTGCCAGCAATAAGCTACCATCTTCATTAGTTGTGGAAATGGCCAACTGTTTGTGTAACCAACATGAGTTTCAGGATTACGTATTGTAAGTTGCCTGTATCTATAATGCAATATATTTTTTACTTGCTTTGAAAATTCTTTTCAATTAATGAAGAATTAGAATACACTGTGTAAGAGAGATCAAATCTTGGTATTTTTCAAACCTGAAAGATGACTCTTATGGAGGCATCTGTTCCTCTCACTCAGACTCCTATGTGGAAGCTCTAACCTCCAAGGTGACTGTCTTGAGACATGGTGTTTTTAAACAGCACGAGAGTATAGCCTGAAATTCTTGTCTGTGTCTATTGGTCACTTTATATGAATGAGAGGAAATGAAGAAATAGAGATTTCCTTTCTCTCTCATGCAATTACCAACGGTAATGTGGGGACCCACTGAGACTGTGACTGTCTGCACATAAGGAAATGAGTCCATCACCAGCAGCCAAAACCAGCATGCATCCATAAATATGTTTTCTGTCTTCCAGAACTTTGAGACATGGACATATAATTTTTTAAGCCACAAAGTCTGTATTTAGCTATGATTATCCTAGCAGGCCAAGGCTGTGCTTTCACAAGAATTAATTGTTTTAAGATCTCTAATCATATCTATGTGGAAAGTATATATCATTATACTGAAATCTTTTAGGTCAATAATAAAACATTTGAATTTTAAAAATTTACTACTTTTACCTCCTGAAACCCAGTTTATTTTTTCTTGCACCTTACTATGACTATATCACCCACAATACTTTACAGCATAAAGGATAAGTCAAAGATATCACTCCCTCTCTTTGCTCTTTGTAAAATATCCTATATTTAGCCCAACAACAATATATCCCCAAAATACTCACCATGTTTACATTTGTAATGATTCTTTAAGACCATTTCAAATTTATATTAAGAGTAGAAGACTGAAGAGTTACCATATCCAGTTGCTTGAAAACAAATTAATGAAGGATACAAAGGTTCTACTACTAGCCCTTGGGTTTACCTGTCTACTGAACTGACACTAACATTGAGTGTATTTGCAGAAGGAGTGGATTACTTCTGATAGAGCTATAGAACCCCTCTGTGGTAGATCTCATTCTAGCAGCCCTGGTGATATAGGAATGCCTCTTTGCTTCACTGCATTTATGAAATAATTCTTAGCTTTGCATTCAGCTCGTTATATAATGTTCAGCTCCCACATATCACATATTTTTTTACTTCTTGCATTTTTATATCTATTATTATCTTTGTTTGCATATATACCTAGGATAGCAATTTTTACTAACATGTGTTTTTCCTTCTTGATTAAATTCAAGTAATCTTACACACTCTCATAATTTGAATTTTTTTAAATAACTAACATATCATACTAATCAGTAGTACACTGTTGGCTGAACATAACTGAGGAAGCAGTTCTATGCTCAAGACTACACACACACACACACACACACACACACACACACACACACACACACATTCTCTCATTCACACATCTATGTAACATATGTCTGCTAAACCTTCACATCAGCTGATACAGATTTAACTCATTTCAAAATAAATTGATGTTTTCTAGTTTGGATAACTTATAGGCTACCAAACAAACCCTTACTGAGAAGCATATGCTTTTCTGTATAAGTTTGCCATGAGCATGGTGTATCCATGACCCTCCTTTGTATGCAGCTCAGTGGTAGGTGTCACATGTCCTTGAATGTTTCTGGAAGTTTTATCTATTAGTTGCACTTTTATTTCTCCCCATCCTTGTGATGCTTGTTATACTTCCATATACTTATCACTGTTTGATCTGCACAACTAAATGTCTACTCTTGTCATTTGGCCTTTTTTTCCTATTTTGTTATCAGAGTTCTTTTTAGTATATTACATGATCGCATCTTTTATCTTTTACTAATATCATTTGCTTAAGTTATTATTTTTTATTGACTATTTAAGATATGTTTCCTATCTACACACTTTGAAGGTTTATATAGTAAACTTCTTTGTAGCTTCTACAATTCTGTTCCATTTATGACACATCTTATTATTTATGTCATATATATAATCTCTAAATTGTCTTTTAAGGTTTTTATTATTTTATAATTACATCTTTAATCAATTGGAATTGGGTGAGACTGAGATGCAATGTATTTTCTTTGAATGCATAGCCAGTTGTAACATCCATTTACTAAATTGGACCATCCTTCACAAATGAATTAAAATACCTCCTTAGTAATCCATCATATTCCATAATATGTTATCATGAATTATGAGCCGTGTGTACTTTTCTGCCCATGGCTTCAAAATTTTTTATTCATGTAAACTCTCTGACTGGTTGGAAGATCAATCTTGTGCTGTAGTGTCCTAACATTTTGGTTTTTATTCTTCTTAAAATAATGCTCTCCTATCTTGAATTACAGTTCCATACATATGTATCATTTCTCAGTTTCAGTGTTTAATTCTTGAAGGGGGAAAAATCACATTAATATACCTTTGTGATTTCCACAGTTCCTTAGCCAATTTGGAAAATATAGAAAGTTAATGAATGATTGCATATACTAAGGAGACCTTACATGACTATGCATGTACTCAGCCCCAAAGAGTGAACATTTTGTCAGTTTCATACAATTTTAGAGACCTGAAGTAATGCTGATTCTAATCAAGATAACAGCATTTTTTTGTTGTTTGACTTTTGGCCAACGAGAAGGTAATTTATTAGAATTTTGTCCTTCATTGTTGCTTTTGATATGTACATTTTGGCATAATATTGTAATGTTGATGGTACCCATAGGAACTAAGATTCTTACTGATTGATGTGATGGAATCACATAAATGATATCTGAGTAAGACAGTATTATTAACAGGTCTACCCAGAGCTTCTTAATATCATGGAGTTTTGACTCTGCTCCTGTAACAATTTGTACAGAAGCTCTCTGCCATTGCCTCTGGATAGAATAAGAAGAAAGACTGCTTAATTTCCAGCCATTTTGTGTCATTCACTAAGAAATTCTGAGCACTGACTCAGTCCTGTCCTTATCCTCTCTTTATACTCAGCATATAAGCTAGTGCGTGATAGCTTTTTAGTCCTTAAATTAGCATAAAATGAATGAATCTGTTTTCTCAAGGATGGCAAAGGTTAGAAACAAAAAGGACATACTGGTTGTATATATATTGTACCATGACTGTGGCAGGCAGAGCCAGTGTCAACAATGAAGAGCCACTGAAATGTGTTTTAGTGGAGAGAAAGCAGAGGGATTCAGATTGGCATGGTCCATGGAAAACAGCCACCATTTATATATTAATTGTTCATTTGGGGCAGTTCATGCTGATGCATTTTACTAATTTGATAATAGTATTCTAAGTTTGGGAGATTAACCTGATTAACCTTTGATGATTCTGGTTTCTTACAGAAGTAGTTCTAGTCAGTTGGCTCCAGATTTTCTGAAGAGAGATAGAGATGCCTTGTCCATTGCTGTATGTATGCATTACGTGTGGTTTCCAGTTTTAGCAGTTTCTTCTCTAATTTACGTTTTTCAGCTGAGATAGATAATGTAGAATTTTCTCACCAGAAACAAGTGAGCTACATAAGGCTAACCTAATTTTTAAAAAATGAGCCAAGGATCACTCTCTAACATCAGAGTCCACAGTTAAGCTGTAACCATGAGCAGACAGACACATCTAATTCTGTGTTCAAGGAAAAGAAAACAAACAGAAGAGGTTGCAGGGGTAACAGACTTAGAGCTTGATAGTGGTTTTAATACTATTCAGCACTATTAAGTTCTTATTCTGGCTCTATCTGATTATTTCATTCCATTTTAAGATAAGGAGAAAGTTGTATTAGACTATTTTGAACTCAAAGAAAGGCAGAGAAATGACTGTTTGGGCAAGAAGGGGAAAAAAAATTGAAGGGCAGTGTTGGTGGCAGGCTCCAGAGGATCCTGATTTCTAATGAACTTCCCTAGACTAACTTGCATTCTCTGGCAATGTAGTACATTTTGCTTTTAAGTAAAACCAACAGCAGCTTGTTATCAGTGGTTTACAAATAGGGACCCCTCTTTAAAGTAATAGAGCAAATCCATGTTCTTTGTCTTAAAAATGATAACAAAATAAAAAAGAAATGCACAGTCTAGCATTTCAATATTCAACATCTCAATGAGATGAAATATGCAATAGCTATGTAAAATATGCAAATGATATGGGCTTCTTTTTTCATTTACTAGGTCTTAATGGTGGGGGGAAATAATGTACCTCCAATTGATACTAAAAAGAAACTGTTTTATTATGTTTACTACACAATGAGCCTGCCTAAGGCATTCCCTAGTTATGTTATACATTATTAACTGTTATAAACCATTACTCTGAATAGTACCCAAGTGGCCTGGAAGTTAATGTATCTCTTTAAGTGCTTAGCTCACTCCAAGAGAGTAACTTAGACACTAAAAGTGACTGCTTATTCGTTAATGCTGATTCTGCCAAGATTAAGATAAAGTATGTGATGAGATTGAAGCTGGAAAGGAAACATAGAAGGAAGGACAGGGAAAATGGGACATTAATTAAAACAGATATTCTGAGCATCAATTTTTTGACAGTTTAGTATTCATTTCAATAATTATTGAAGAATTTTCTAAATTAAAAAAAAGTACCATTACATTCATATTTCTCTCCCTCATATATATATACATATATCCTCAATTTGTTCATTATCAATCTACCATCTGTCAATCTCTTGTCATTTATGTACCACTTCTATCTTCATCATCATCTTCTATCTATTTTACATAGGATTTTAGGAAACACAGGTTATGTGATTTTATGTCTCTCCAGACAGAAGCCATTCCCTTGCTTTACTTCCCAATAATTAAAATCGTTAATGGTGAACAAGGCTTGGTGAGCTCACTTCTTTCTTTGTTCACCTTGTCTGTTATACTCACTTATTTGTAATGTTTCTCACTGCTTTTGACCAAAGAATCTAACAAGAAGCACGATAAAGAAGAAAGGATTTAATTTGTCTTACAGTTGAAGGAGAAAGAACCCATCTTTGAGAAAGGCTTGGAAACAGGAGCATGAGGCTACAGTCAGGAAGCAGAGAGTAAACTGAAAGTGATGATGGCTGTCAACCATCAAGACCCACTCCCCAGGTGACCCATTTCGATCAACAAGGCTCCACCTCCTAAAGGTTTCACAATATTCTCAAACAATGCAGGAGCCTAAGAGAATATTTTACATTCCATTCACAACACTAAATCAGGAAAATGCTCCTGTTTTTTATAGACTACCAAGGAGAGAGATGATGAGTAAGTGTTGATTGTTTCATGGCTGTTATCCTGGCTAGTGCTTTGTCAACTTGACACAAGTTAGAGCTATTTGGGAAGAGTGAACCTCAATTGAAAATATGCCTCCTTTTGGGCTATAGGCAAGTCTACTGGGCATTTTCTTTAATAATGGTTGATGTAGGAGGGCCCAGCCCACTGTGTATGGTGTCGCCTCTAGGCATGTGGTCCTGAATTATTTAAGAGCAGGCTAAGCCAGCCATAAGGAGAGAAAGCCAATAAAAATCATTCCTTCATGCCCCCTGCTTCAGGTCCTATCTGCAGATTCCTGTCCTGATTTCCCTCAGTATAGAGTGTGATCTTTGAGTTGTAAGCAGAAATAAACTTGTTCCTCCCCAGACTGACTTTTTAGTCATGGTGTTATATCACAGCAATAGAAACCTAACTATGACAACTGTTATCACAATGCTGGATGAAAAAAAAAAATCCCATTTTCTTCTTTACCCCTGCCTGCAAGAGATGGTGTAAATATTCACCATGTGGAATCTATTTCACCATCAGATGCATTTTATTGACATACTATGCAACAGAATTATAAAATATATAAAATATATTCAAAAGAAAAGGAGAATTGTTTGAAAAATTAGACAACACAATGGGAATTCATGACTTTTACTTTTGTGTTAGAAACACTTTGTTTGATGAGGTATTTGTAACTTTATTTACTCTGTTGTGAACTATTTCTAAAACTGTTCTTTTAACTTTGAATGGACTTTTTAAATTGCTTGTACAGTAGAGTTAATAGAATTAGAGACTATTGTTATAGTGCTTCATTATAAGAGATACAGAGATGTTTGGGGAAGAAAAAACAGCTGAAGGAAGATGAACAAGAAACGAAGAATTATCAAACGAAGAAAAGGATCAACAGCATTAATAAATTCTAAATGAGATGAAGCATCATAATCACTAAGCTAACATTCTCATCCTCTTATTCGTTACTTCACACATTAACAGTCATTTATGCCCAAATACTTATAATAAAACATTCACTGTATTTAATAAGACAGATACCTGAGGCATGGCATTTGAGAAATTACATGATGATAATCTCACATTGGTGGTCAATCTTTGAATGAGTTTATGGAATTTTTATTTTCTTTTTTTAATTTATTTTTTTCTCTTATACAATACATCCTGACCCCAGCCTTCCCTCTCTCCACTCCTCCCAGCTTCCCCTATCTCCTCTCTCCCCCAGATTCCTTCCATCCCTGCTGCTTCCCCTCAGAAAAGAGCAGGCCTCTCAGGATTACCAATTGAACAGGGCTTAACAAGATGGAGCTAGGCCAGGCAGAAACTCCTACATAAAAGCTAGACCAGGCCACCCAGTAGGAAGAAGAAGGTCCCAAGGGCAGGTAAAAGGGTCAAAGACCTCCCTCCAATTTTTAGGGTTCACCAAGAATGCCAGCTATAAGACATATGTAGGGAACCTTGCAAACTCCATGTCTACTGCTTTAGTCTATGTGAGCCCCCTGTGAGTCCTGACCTGTTTACTCAATGGAGATCGTTCTCCTGGTGTCCTTGAACCCTCTGGTTCCAAAAATCCATTCTCCCCATCTTCCCCTCTTCCCCAGTGTTCCCTGAGCTGTGCCCAATGCTTTGCTTTGGGCTTCTTCATCTGCTCCTGTCAGCTCCTGGGGGTAGGGGTTGGAGCCTCTCTGATAAGAATTGGACTAGGTATCAATCTGTGAGCATAGCTGATTATCCTTAGGAATCATCTTTGGGTTATGCAGTTCCTGGCTAGCTCTGCAGGGTCAGACATGGGCTCCATACCTTGGCATGGGATTCTGTCCCTCCATTGCCTTAGCAGATCCTACAGATCAGATAGATTATAGGTTTTGTAGCTAGGTTGATATCTCAATCCCACCACTGGAAGTGTTGCCTGCTTACAGAAGATGGCCTGTTCAGGATCCCTATCTCCCATTACTAGGGTTCCTTACTAGGTTCATCCTCATGGATTTAAGAGAGTTTCCAATGTACTGTATCTCCAGATCATCCACTAAATGTCCTCCAATTCTGGTTGTCTCACCCTATATTCTCTCCACCCATCCCTCTCCCCCTACCTGGTCCCTCCTATTCCCATTCCTATCCTGCCACAGTTTACCTGTAATGTCTGTTTATTTCCCTTCTTAAGAAGATCTATGTGTCTCTAGTAAGGACCTTCTTGTTGTGTAGTCTCTCTGTATTTGTGGGTTGTAATATAATTCTTCTTTTCTTCACAACTAATACCCACTTTCTAGGACCTCACTCAGAATGTTTTTTTTTTTTTCTGGTTCCATCCATTTGTCTGCAAGAATTTTTATATAAATTTTTAAAAAGTATATATATATAAATTAAAAAAATATAGAAGCCTCTTATAGCACATGATAGCAAGGCATTTAACCATAACTCATTGTGCAAAAGATTGACAGAGGTATTTAAACTGGTTCAGAAGAACTTTGATGTGGCTACTGAGAAACCTTAGCTGGTCTCTTCCACTATAGAAATTCATGCAGAGACAAAATGATGATCATAATCTAGCTGGACGGATCTACTTTGGGTCTTATGCATTCAGGCCATCTCTCTGTGAGGAGAGATGTGACCAACAGTCTGAGTGAGTTTTTCCATTGATGAGAATAGAACTATATAGATCAGAATATCAAGTCTTCACTGATCTAAGACTCTGTAGGTAGAAGACACAGTTTATCCTATGACTCCCCAGGTGTCAAACAGAAAGACTGAGAATATTGCAGCTCCCTATTAAGAATGTGTTCTCACAACTGCAAAGATCTACAATAAATCCGGCTGACTCAGACAGTCTAAGCACATAAGCACCTGTCACAATTAGTAAACCTTGAGATGGCTTTGTGTGAATATCCTTGAAAGTATTATTTTATCAGATAGTGAGTAAAGTGAAAGAATTTATCATCTTGTACTACAAGGTAATATCTCTGTTTTTAGCCTATAAAATGAATTTTTATATTTAATGAACAGCACAATATTCTTAAAATAAACATTTGTTAATCCATATCATTCAACCCCTCAGATATCTGTGTTGTTTTTATATAATGTGGATATCAATTTTTATTTCATCATGAGAGACTGGTATGAAAAATATGTCCATGTCAATCATTAGAACTTGATCATAGAAAATTAATAATCTAGGAATTCCACAGGTGAGTTTGAGTGTATGCACACATTTCAGTGTCAGAAGTTGTGTATACAGAACTAGAATTTCTTTGAACATTGCATGCCTTTTGTTTCATGAAGACAGAGGGAAGGAGGGGGGAAGATGATAGGTAGAAGAGAAGACAGTGTGGAAGGAAGGAAGGCAGATAGAAAAGAAGAAAAGATTAAAAAATTTTGAACATGGTGAAGAAAGATAGAACAATGTATTACTGAAATTGAAAATAATGTGAAAGAACAGTCCTTTGACTTGATACTAAAAAATAATTAAATAGCAGGGATGTTTATTGCTTGTGCCTAAGCAGTGAGAACAAACCAACGATACTCTTATGGAGAGAGAGTTAAAGTATTTGGAAATAAACTAAAAATAAATTGACTATTGTGATGAAAAGATCAAAATGAACTTTGATCCCTTCTCTTGTTTTTTTTTTTTAAATGAATTATTTCTGTTGTGGTTTGAATGTAATATATCCCACCCTTATTCACATGCTTAAACCAGCTGGGAAGCATATGGTACCTGTATGAAGTGCTGCCTTACTGAAGGATGTATGTCACTAGCTTTGAGATTTTGTACGTTGGTCCCACTACCTTGTTTTCTCTCTTCAGTGTGATGTCTAGCCTAACGGTCTTGCTTCCATGCCTTCTCCACTATGAAAGACTGTAGCCCTCTGGAACTATAAGTCTAAATACGCCCATTCTCCTTAAATTACATCAAGGAAGGTAATTTATCACAACAGAAAGGAAACTGAGATACTTTCCTACTATAACTCTTGTTAGAGCCTAACAGGTTCAATCAGTACCATAGAAAGACTTAAGGAGACTTAAACAACTTCACAATTCTCTTCATGTTATGCATGCCATGGCCCCATCTGTGTCTTTAAGCATTGATAGTTCCCTTCAACACCTGTGTTGTTGGATCAGCCGCTAGTAACAATTCACAGTGTAGAGTGGTAAGCTTATGCTATGCCCAAGTAAATCAAGGGAAGCTGTCTTTTATTATTTATTTCAATGGGAAAGAAAAGAGGGGTGATCGATATCTCCCTTCCAATCATTTTGTTCTGATGCACGCTCACTTGGTTCAAAAACCTCCTTTATAATTTCTGCTTTTTACCACTCCTTCCTATTGCTTGCTACCATCTCCATTATCCCTTGTGTTCTTTGGAAACAAATAAGGTTCAGAGCTATGATGGTACCCTATGAGGAAGATACTGCCGGTTCTGATAACAATGTGCTTACTATACAGATAATCTTATATACAGATACAAACTTAGGATCTTTCTATTAAATTTCTTCTTTACCCTGTGCTTTCCTTAATTGTCCTTCCTTCAAGTTTTAACAGCAGTAGCCCAGCAGTGTTGCTGCTAGCTGTCCTAGTTGTAGTAGTAATATGTATCTTCAGCTGATTAAACACCATGTGCTAGGCATGGACTTTTCATCTAGTACTCATTATGTATAATGCTAAACAGTAGTGCTACAATATTGTTCTTTCCAAATCTATGTGAGAGCAAATGAAAGAAGCTAAGTCATGTGGTTGGAAGAGTTGACCCTGCACATTGAATGATTCTAAAAATCCTTAGTATTTCAAGTTAAATAGTCAAGATTTGTAAAGTTGATTGAACAGGCTTCAGTAAATATCAAAATTTCAAAGAAACACTTGTTTTGCATATGTACATAATGCTAAAAATCTTCCATCTTGCAGTATAGTAGTATGGTTATAAAACAAGGCTAGATTCATATTTAAAGGTGCATTATGACTATTATCTTAATTAGATAATATTATTTATTAACTCTTGAACTAATATGAAAAGTTATTTTTTAAAACTTGTGTCTAGATAATATGTTTGAATATTTTGATTGAAATTTTTTCAACTGTATCTATTAAAATATCTCCCTCATTGGTATGCCAGTTTTAGATTAGTAACAATAAAATAAATAGTAATTATAATTTATCTTAAGTGGGTGTTTTAAAACATCAACTCTAAGTAGTAGTAAATGTTTAATGTGCAATTACAATGTGGGAATAAATTAATAACCCAGAAACACAAAAGAAAGAACTGGCATATTTTTCTTCAATAATGAATATTTGTCTTCTAATAATCACTGCACTAGAAATGTAGAATTCCTACTTTGAGTAATGTCTTCTGTCTAAAGAGATTTCATATCCTGCAGGGCATTCTGTTTGCTACTGCTGTTACTAAGAAAAATGTAGCATGCAGCTTACATATAGTTGGTACTAAGATTTCCTGGTAAATATGTGAGTGGTGAATACCATAAATGCATAGTGGGATTACATTTTTTTACATGTTGGAAATTTTGGATGGAACCTTGAAAGTTGTATAGCCATCTTTTAGAGGACAGGCATTTTTACTAGAAAAAAATTAAATAGTAATTACAGAGGAGTACTCAGGTAGATGAGGCCAGTGACTCTTCCAGATTCTTTCATCAGAAATCTATTATTGGTTTACATTTTTGTTATAGTCATTATATTGTATAATTTTCTTATTGATTTTAAATATGTTTTTGATTATTTCTTCTATTTTTGATATTATAAAATGCTTATTTCATCTCCCCCTCACCTTTCTTCACTCTAAACATTTCCATATACCCCTACTTGTTCTCTTTCAAATTCATGGACTCTTTATTCATTTATTATTGTTTCATGTATCTATGAACACACACATGTGCACGTGCACACACACACACACACACACACTCCTAAATATATAAATATAACATTATAAATATAACATTATCAAGGCTCTATAATGTTACTTGTATGCATATGTTTTCCAGCTCTTGTAACTGAGGCTCAGAAACATTGCAGAAGTGGAAAGCTAAAGATTGTAAGAGCCAGAGATCAGGGAGTTGGCTGTGACACAATGTCTCCTAGGAATTTCAGAAACTATACCCATAAAATCTCATCAACAGGACTGTCTAACATGAACTTAGCAAGGACAACAAGAGACATGCCAAAGTGGATGGAGGAGAGGTCATACATAAGGCCTCAATCCTACCATAAGAACCACAGGCAACTAAGGAATCCCAAGAGTGGAAGAAACAGTCCTCCTCAGGGAAGAGCACACCAATTGGTTAAATACATTTTAACTGAAGCAGAATTACATTATTTCTCTCCTCCCTTTCCTCTCCTTAGCACCTCCTAAGTACCATCATTCCCAGCCCTCTCAAATTTTCAACTCTCAAATTGATAGCCTTGTTTTTTTTGATTGATTGATTGATTGTGTGCATGTATAAATAAATAAATGTAACCCACTGATTGATTTGTGTATTTGTGTGTGTGTTCAAATATATAAATTCAACTGGTAAGTCTATTTCTGTTGTTGTTGTGCATTCAGGGCTGATCACTCTGCATTGGACAGCCAATAATGGGATTCTTTCTAGACGAGGCTAGTTCAGCATCTGCCAGGAGACATTAGTTGTCTGTAGTTCTTTATCTAGTGATGGGAGCCAATGAAAATTTCCACCTTCCAAGTTAATATACTCATTGATATTGTTCCAATCCCATTGATACAACAATTTTTTAATTATAATTTTTCTTCTCTTGTATGATACCACCTGACCCCCATCCTCCCTACCTTCCACTCCTCCAAGGTCCCTCCCAACTCTTCTACACATCCATCTCCATCCCCATCCCTTATTCCCCAGCTCCTACCCCTGCATCTCCTCAGAAAAGAGCAGACCTCTCATGGTTATCATTGGAATAGGGCATAACAAATTGCAACAAGTCTGGGCATGAGCCCCCACATCAAGGCTGGACAAGTCAATCCAGCAGGAGGAAAGAGCCTTAAGGGCAGATAAAAGGGTCAGAGGTCCCCCCCCACCCCATTCCAACTTTTAACAGGAACACCAAGCAAGACAACCATGAGACATATGTATGGGATAATGCAGGCTCCATGTCTGCTGCTTCGGTCTCTGTGAACCCCTAAGAATGCTGGTCAGTTGACTCCATGGGGCTTGTTCTCCTGTTGTCCTTGATCACTCTTGTCTCAGCAATACTTCCTCCTGTTCAGTTGGGTTCCCCATCCTCTGCCCAATGTTTGGCCCTGGGCCTCTTCATTTATGAGCCAGTTTAAAGAGAGAATGTTTCACAGCAGACTTTGTGCTATTCTGACTCTTAAACTTTTCCCCGGATATGCAGTGTCATTCACGGAGCTATAAATGCAAGGACTGTGGTATAAATGTATTCACAGAGACTGGGCTCCCCATGACAAACCTACCATTTAGAAATTAAAAGTAGACCTAGAATAAACAATGATAACTAATTGAATTTTTAGAAATCTTAGTAAAGCACACAGTAATTGCTACTCCAAGTATATAATATTTTAATTTTCCAATTAAAAATAGCAAGTGATAGCTTTAAAGTTTGGACAATTTTCCATAAAAATCATTTACAAAATTCAATCTGAAAACAGTTTCTTGATTTAATGTGCTCATATTCATATTGCCTTCAATCATAGAAAGATCATTTGGTATAATTTGAATTATGATTCTTGAAAATTTCCATTACACATACAAAGGTAACTTCATAACTCTGTTCATTTCAAAATTATCTACTTATCAATAAGGAACACTCTTCAGATGTTGCATCATACTTTTTTCTATCTGAATTTCACTTAATCTTAGATATGTTCACATAATGCTGAGATAATTTATCTGAGTTTGACAGTTCATATTATATAATCATATATTTACATATTTTATATATTGTTAGATATGATATATAATTTGGTCTTTTATTACTAGACTTAGACTGAAAAATCGAGACTTAAATTAATAGTGATATAAAAGTAATTAATTAAAATTTTGAAAACACAGGATCTATTTCCTAGTATGTAAGCCAAGAGACAATCTTTATGAAGCTCTCATCTAATCAAGAATGGATTCACTCATCAGTTATCAGTTTCTGAGATGGCACAATAGGAGCCAAGACAAAAACTGCTGAAACAATTCATGCACAAGGAGGTCATTAATGAATCAATATAGCAGTAAAGCACTCTTTGTAGATTTGCCACTCGTCATGAGATTTTTGTTTCAAGCAGACTCCTTTCAAAAATACTCAAGTATTTGGAATGACCACTTTCCACTTTTCATTCAGCAAATGCCAAATATTTTCTCAAGATTGCCTTTTCAATTAATTGGTACAAAGCCTGTGTGTGAAAAATTGAATCAATAATATTTCCATCAAATTTGATGTGTTTTATTTCATTTTTATTGTTTCACTTAAAAAGTGGAGTCAATCATTAGAAAATAAGCTTAATGTGTGTCTAGTGTTAACACTAAATTATTATCAAAAGTAAAACAAACCCTAAACTGTAATTGACCCCTTCATTGATCTATTTGAGTTTTCAGTACCTTGAAAAATTTCTAGACCCAGAAAATGTATTTAGGAGACACAGTTTGAAGGCCATTACTAGTGGGCTTTTATTTCTTTAGGACAACTTTTCACAAACTGTAAGATTTCTGTACTTACCATAAAGCATACATGTCAGGAATTCTTTAGTGAGTTATGGTGTCCTCCAAGGAGAAGAGCAAGCTGAATACCACTGCATATGAAGGCAGGTAACTGTTTCTTCCCCACTACAGCCCAAATCTACCACCTGTGCAAGTGATTCTACTTTGACTGTCAGAAGCACACCTCTCCAACACCTCACGCCCATGACACATACTACAGCCATGCAATTCCTGCCAGTCACACTAATCCTTGTAATTGTTTAAATCAGTGCAGAATGTCTGAGAATGAATCCCTTGATAAATCGTGTGTGTGTGTGTGTGTGTGTGTTTAACACATGTGTGTATCACTTTGCCTCTTCATGTACTCACCTCTTTGAGAAGTCAATTAATGTTTAACCAGTTTATGTCAACTGACTCAGGAACTCTCATACAAATAATGGAGGGCAGAATTGGATAAGAGCTTAAGCTAGAGACAGAGGCACTAATTGGAAACACAAGAATATAGGCTTTAAATTCATCAACTTAACAGTTTTCTTTACTTATGTGCCAAGGGGGGCCTTGCCAATTGTGATTTACTTGAGCTTCCTAGAAAAGAGGTGAGACTCTGGGAGCTTCTATTATTCTCTTCCCTAAAGTACTCACACTGTTGGAAATATCTAAAAGTTAGCATTTACTGCCAAAAGACGACAGACCACTAGCCAGTGTCTTTACTAATTTTTTCATGCACAGGGAATCTACAGTTCAAAGCTCATAACAATTGATGAAAGTGCCTCAACTTCCACTAGATTCTAGAAAGACAACAAATTTTGAAGTTTGATCTTCCAGTTGGAGTACTGGAAAAAATAAGAGGATTTCTGAGTCAGAAGGGGAGTGTCTCAGTTTCATTTCCTGTTGCTATAAGAAAACTGCTTAGGGGAGAAATGATCTGCTAGACTCTTACTTCTAGGCCACAGTCCATCATTGTACGAAAGTCAAGACAACATGAACTTGAAACAAATATTTACTTTACACCCAAGGTCAACAGCAGAAAAATGAATTCTGCATGCATGCTGATGCTCAGTTCCCCTTTTCCACACTTACATAGTTCATGAGCTGGTTTATAAATAATGGTGTTTTCCATAGTAGGTGATTTCTCATAAGTCAATTTACATAATCAAGACAATCTCCCACAGACACAGACACAACCACAGGACAAACTGCTCTAGATAATCTCTCATTGAGACACCCTTGTCATATGATTCTATACTGTGCCACACTGACAATTAAAACTAATCATTTCAGAAGCTAAGAGATCTAGACCAACTTTAGTCAAAAGGCACGTCTTGTGTGCTGGTCCATAGGTGAGTGTACCAGGTAAATGCCTAGTACCGTCATGACAGTTAAGTCAGCATGATTCTAAGGTTCTTCACAATCTATATAGAAAATGTGCTATATAATATGACAATTTCACATATAAAATGCATAATTTAGGCCAATAAAATGAGTTGATTTCCCATTATATGCTCAGGTAAGTAGTTAAGTAATGGTTTTCTAAAGACCAGGGCACATATGGTCCACTCCAACTTTGCCTTTGTTTCTTTTAATTAATATGATCAAAAAATTTTGTGAACTACAGGACTGTATATTTTTCCCACTTGACATTTATTTTTCTATTGGTAGAAAAATAAGTTAATACTTCAAAGAATAGATTTAAAAGTCTGAGTCTATGCTGTTCATGGAATCTTGCTTCTTTCTAAAGACAGAACATTGTAAGGGCAATGAGATGGGATTGATAAGGTGCTTGATTAATTAAATAATCCTCTATTTATAAGAAGAATCCACAAAGATAGGGATCCAGCTTGGAGGTAGAATTTCCTAGCAGCATGAGGACCTACTTTAAATCCTACTACTGCCCAAAGCAAAACAAGACAGACAGACACGCGAGCACACACACACACACACACACACAAACACACAGAGAGAGAGAGAGAGAGAGAGAGAGAGAGAGAGAGAGAGAGAAAGAGAGAGAAAGAGAGAGAGAGCAAATCTTTAAATTTAGAATAAATTTTAACAAATTTATTTTTAAGTCAGTTTTCTTCTCTGTTAAGTGGGAAAGGCAATCTTCCCTTATTAGCCTTTTAAGTGAATTGAAGCAGATATTGCTTATAATTGAATTAATGTGCAGTAAATAGTCAAAAAGTGAAACATGAAATTCCTAGCACCGTCATTTTACTGTGAGAAGACCTTGAACCTCTCTTATATAGTTTGTGAATCAAAACTCTTCCCTTCAGTAACATCATTGCCTTTCACAGCTGAACTCAGAGTTCATTCAGTTACAAAGTAGAAATCCTTCGCTCATTGTTTCCTCAGCCTGCAGTGCTCTTTCACCTGCTTTTCACTTCAAATCCCTATGAGGCTTCAAGGTTCAACTCTAATGGACTTCAACAAAGAAGCTTTTCCTACCCAACTCACATGGAAATCTGCCTTTCTCTCCCAGCCCCTAGGGCTTTGCTTTGTGCTTTCAAATAGTTTATTCCACCCATCCTGATCCTAATACATGTTCCGTGTCTTTCTGCTCATGATATAATGGAACCTGTGAACATGTGAACACAGTTCCCTTTCCTTGAAGGTTCTTCTAAAAATGCTCATGGAATCAAATCAACTGAAAAGAAAATGAAGAACGCCATGATTTTTGTGACTCATCTAACTTTTGCAATTGTATGCTGTCATTTGAAGTCAAATCTAGAAAACTGAGATGCAGATGTGATGATTAGGGTATTTGAGCACATGGAAGGATAGCATAATTTGAGAAAAATGTAGAGGAAGTAATTTTCTTGACTAAAGAGCAATGATAAACTCACTCATTTTTAATTGGTAGGACTAAATGAATACTCTTTGAATGAGTAAGTCATCAAGAGAATAATGAACGCTAGGAATTGCATGAGGTTTCATGTGGTATTAGGTTTTTAAAACGAGCTAGTAAACACTAAAAATGGGTTTTTTAAATTATCTGTACTCACACCCATTGGAATACTTAATAGGACTGCATTAGATTCTGGAATTTGAGGGAATATTAGTCTCAGTCTCCTTAAAACATGGTATTAGAGATGGAAAAGTGGCTCGACAGTTAAGAGTGTTTGATTCTTCTACAGAGGACCTGAGTTCAATTCACAGTGCCTATATCAGGTAGTTCAAAACATCTGTAACTCCACACAGTTCCAGGTTCATCCAGGCCCCTTTCTGGCCTTTGTAGGCCCTGCACTCATATATGCATATGTTCACAGAGACACACACATTCACGAAAGTAATTTTTAATCTTAAAAAATAACCAGTATTAATATCAGACTTCTTAATTGAAATACCTTCTAACTTATTTTTCATTATATTAAATGGTGGTATCGCTGAGTTGACTTATGAAATATTTCTGGAATATGTGGGGAAATCACTATATATATATATATATATATATATTATATATATATATTATATATTTATATATATATCATAAAATTATACATCCTCAGATTATCCAAGTATTTTATATTTTCTGCATTATAATTAACTTGCAGCCTTATTAACTTAAGTTCAATGAAAAAAATATGCCATAATCCCCTGTGATGGCTATACTGATCATTACTATTGATGATAAAGGAAACAGAATCCATGACACAATTTTATTAGTTATACAAATGTTTTTTTTTTTTTAATTATTTAAAGGGAGAAGTGAAAGATTTAAAAGTTATTGACTCATTTCCATTTCCCTTTATGTGGATGTTCATCAAATTCTGTCTGTATTCTCATCTTATATACTGTGAAATAGAACATTCTCATTTTTATTTGAAAGGAGGCTTCTTATTATAGTGATGTAGAAGTGTCAAGTTTGTCTAGATTTTTTTTTATATTTTGTAGTGTGATTTTTGTAAGTGTTCAGATTTAAATTGAATTATGAAAAAATATCAAAACAAAGTTATTTACTGTTCTTTTAAAATTTATACTAAATCAAATACTTTTACATATATAAATTATTTAATTTTACAGCAATTTAATATATTTGAAAATATATATTTTGTTTGTGTTAAGAGAAAATTAAATCATACAGGGCAACAAACGCTACTTAAAGTTAAAAACACTGTAATTCCTACTTAATTTCATTGTATTTCCAGAAAAAGCACTGTAATCAGTGTGTCTGCTAACGTTTCCTACACCTCTGAATGTCTTATGAAACAACCATAAGTTGTTCAAGTCATTCTTACAGTTTGATACTCTTTCTATTGAGTATCCCATGCAGATTTTCACATTTACATATTGAATATTTACTACATATTGTAATACATTCACAATACATACTGAAAATGTTATCTGTTCTTTTTTTAAAAATATGTGCATATTTGTTTCTTCCTTTATCCTTTATGCTGTGTGTGTGCATGTATATGTGGGTGTGTGATAAAATTCCTTCATATTGAATATACTCAGTTGTGGGGATTACCTGTTCTGTGGAGAATTTCCTTTTCTCTTGACCCTGACCCCCACACCCCTTTTGTGCCTCCTCCCAGTTGGTGAGTGAAAAATCTTTTCTGTCCATTGAATGACAATATTGGCATGTTGCACTGAGATGACATCAGTAGCTTAGCATTAACAAACATTCACAGGTGCGTCTCATGATGAAAATTCCACATTTGTGCACAGTTATGTGTCCCTGCTTCCAAGGCTTGCTTTCCTCTGAATCCTGCACCCAACAAGATAAGCTCACCTAGCTATGCTGCTCAGTAAAGCTGATTTTCTCTCTCACCCAGGAAGTACATTCTTTGTTCTATCATGGGATGCCTAAATCCTTCAAATGCAGTTTCCTCTATTTAAGCCATCAGGCTCTGACCATCTTAATCTTTATTTCCAGGAACATACCCTGACTTTTTTCATTTTTTTTTTTTTTTTTGTGGAAACACACTCATAATCTGTCAGAAACCCATTTGAGTAGACTCTTTTCCAAGGATCCCTTGGTCAGTGTCTGGAACTGGATTTTGGTGTCCAATCTCCTGGAAATACTTACCTCAACCCTTAACCCATGGAGTATGATGACCAGTGATGCCCAGAATTCTTTCCAGCATGCCTACCAAGGATCTCAAACATAGCAAACTCCTAGTCATCTCTTTCAAGCAGCCCAAATACACCTGATGTGAAGAAAGTGAAATTTTCTCCTTCCCTTGGGCAGATATACACACAGTATTCTCCAGAGAAATTCATCTCAACATAAACTCTTCCAAATACCCTTCCCTGCATGTTTAGTATTGGACTGGGATCAAAACATGGGACTTTAAAACAGCTTCTTTGGAAGTTTTCCACAGAGGTATAACAGCTTACCTTGTGAATGTTTTGTTCTTGGCCTTTTTTGAGACAGAGAATGTTCACATTAATGTTTTGTTTAAAAATTTCCTTGTTTTGTCCTTAGTTTGGACCTATCTGTTTGTAACTAGTTACCATTGATTATGATGTGTATTAAATATTTCAAGCTATTTCATCACATAATTCATAAAGACTTGCAGGATTAATAATTAAATTAAGTAGCAGGCACTCTTTTCAAGGATGGGAATAGAAAAATAAAAGCAAAATCTTTCCGTTCTCACACAGTAATGAGGAAGGGTATAAATAAAAATTAAAAATTCAATGATAATTTGATAGAAAACTGCCAAAGATGAATTTGCAAACAGATAAATGCCTTGAAGTAAAGCAAAGATGGTCCAGCAATTAGGACATGGAATTATTTAAGTGGGAGAGAGCGTTTCATCAAGTTTGCTTGATTACCTGAAGCTAGTTATTTAGGAAAGGCAAGAGAATATTGTAGTCAAGTCTAAAATATATTTTCATAGAAAGACTACAACTGGAGAACAGGCAGGAAATGGACAGTCAAATCAAATAGAGTATGTGGATCATTGAAAGCAATCTGCATTAAAAAATTATTGGTGGTACTAGAGTGCTATCAGATAGTGACTTGATGATTGTAAACAGAAGTTATCACAGGCAAACCCTGATACTAGGCCTCTCTTCTATTAAGGTCAGCAAGAGACATAAGGCTAATTAATGACTTGGACAAAGCCCACTCACAGTAAAGGTGGATGCTGTATACTAGTGAGTGAGAGACAGAAAGGCTATCCTATCTGACCAGCTTAGTACTGTACTAACCCATCTTCTGCCTGTGGGCACTCACAAATCTAACCTTTGGGCCTAATTTGGGCCACCACAAATTCTTCTTTGTCCAGATAGTTGCTTCTGTTGCTGGTGGAACCAAGAAGAGCTCATGAGCCCTTGTAGATAACTCCTTAACTTCACCTATAGTCGTCCCTTAGCTAGCTTTGTTGTGGGTTCTCTGTACTCAGTTTTACTTCTAAAATGGGTTTTTTCCTGCCTAATATTTCCTTTCTTGGTCAGTTTTTTATGTTTTCCTTTGTACTTTTTGTTTTGTTTTCCTGAATATTTTTGTTGATACTCTTTATTTAAATCAATCCCATTTGTTCCCTGACTGTGTTCCCTGTTCTTTGATGTTTCTGAATTGGATTGGTAATTTTTCCTCATATTTCTAAAGAGTGAGAGAAACCACCTATTCTGTTTAATAAGGGTTTAATAGACCTATAGGCCCTTTAATAGACTTCCAAATGACTATGGCATATTCCATCAGTCTTCTACAGTCTCCTTTTTCTGACTACTGTGACATTTTTAACCCATTTACATAATTAACTATTTTTATTTGTATGGTCTACTAGAAACATTATTACTTTTAGATTTAATAAATAATAGTCATATCTTTAGATGCTGAAGATATGGTTTAAAACTTTTATTAGTGTATATACTTATACAGCTCAACTTTAGTAAAAAAGATAGTTTCTTATTTCCTAAATTTCCCACTTTTTCATTAAATCTGTTTAGAGGAATACTTAATCATTTAATCCAGAAACATGGCTGCTCTGGGTAAAGATCACATCTGGGGGTTTATGTGTAGGGATCTCATTCAGAGGCCTGTGTTACCTGGATGGAATGTTGAAAGAATGTTAGTACACACCTTTAATCCCAGTATGCAGAAGGCAGTGATGATACATGCCTTTTATCCTAGTACTTGAAAGACAGGAAGAAGAATTCAGAAGGCATCAGTGTCATCAGGAAGTGACTTCTCAGATGAGTCAGAGTGAAAGGCAGACAAAGCAACAAATTAGAGGAAAAGTTAGCAGAGTGAGTCAGAGTAAGGACATGCCAAACTCTCAGGATATAAAAGCAAGCTCTCACTTCAGAAAGTCAGAGGCAATATGGCAGATAAAAGTCTGAGAGAGGACCAGACACAGAGATAATGAAGCAGTCTGACTGAGGATAAGGCAGAGGAGCAGAAAGACTGATTAAGGCAGTATGGGGAAGTGAGAACTCACAGAGATATAAGAGACATAGACACAGAAGCAGTCTGAGGAATCTGAGGTAGAAATACAGTGGCAGCTCATCAGAAGAAGTCAATATTCGACAGGAAGAGTGAATCAGTTTGAGGCTGAGGATTGATATTCTCACTGTCCTAGTTAGCTTCTCTGTTGCCATGCTAAAACACTTACCAAAATTAACTGGAGAAGATGTTTATTTCCCTTACACTTGCAAATCACAGGCCATAGTATCCTAGAGACTTGCTTACATGCTAATCTGATTGAGCAATTCATCAACTGAGGTTCCCTCTTCCCAGGTGACTCTGTTTTATGTCACGTTGAGAAACACTAACCAGCCAGTGGCTCTGATTTAAATATTACATGATGCTTACATAGATATGTATATATGTATCTATATATCTATATATGTATCTATATATGTTCTATATATATAAATACATATGTATATATGTATCTATATATGTATATGTGTATCTATATGTTTCATACACATATATATATAAACAATAAGGAACATCAGAAATATTTATTTTTATTCATTATAAATAAATAAAATAAATTCTTCAATGTCACTACAATTGATAAGAAAAAAAAAAGAAAATCCCAGGATTTTGATGCACCAGACTGCATTAGGTAATGGCTTTAAGGAGAAGACATGAGCTTGTTAAATGTGCCAATGTTTTCCTCTTGTTGCAGTTCTCTATTGATGGCAGGAGATAAGAGCAGAGGAAAGTCAATAGATTTGTCTTCTTTTTGCTAAGAATACAAGAACAGTGAAGCATATTTCCTTTAAAAATTAATTATAGTTAATAGTCTATTAATACCTACTTCCAAAAAGCTAATTTTTATTAAGGTTAAGGCTCCATAGTTTTTTTGAATATATTTATCTATGGATATGTTATATTCATATATAAATTGATAAATATATACTTACTAAGTAAATTTTGTCTCTCAGATGTTCTCTTATTAACAATAAGGTTAATTTTATAAAAACAAATGGCAAAAATAAATTTTAAGTAGCAGCTGATATTTGTACCATAAGAAACTTAAATCACTCCATATTATTTAAATGTAGAAAAGTAAAGTTTAAGAGTTAACATTGTAAAAAATAATATTGTTAATTAATTGAGATAAAGACTGTGGTGTTCAAATATTTTAGTTCATAATTTATAGTGGTTAAGTTTTCTAATGCAGTAAAAGTAGGTAAAATTTATGCAATTCAATTTGCATATATATTATGTCCCTGGTATAATAAATACTTAAAATGGTTAGGATGACACAATTTTTAATGCTTTATTCTTTAAAAATATCAAAAGCTTTAAGGAATAAAATATTTTTAAAATAATAGTTTTTTTCACTTAATTTACTCTACATCCAAGTCTGTAGAAATAACATAGTTAGATTGTAGAAGTGGGATTTGGACAAACTGAGCAACTTTTAGGATTGGATTTTATGGTTTATTGCATATTAGCTCAACATTCATTTTGCTTTAACACCTTTTCATGATGTTTTTAGAATATAATACTTGAATTTTCTTAATGAGTACAGTGTGATGGAACAGCTGACCCCTTGTTAAGTTTTATTTTTACGGTAGATGTCTGCTTGAATCAGAGCTCACCTTCTTTGTATCAGTTATAATCACACCAGGTGGTAACCACTGCTGTTTACAAGAAGAGATTTTGTTGAATCCTTAGAAGACCTGAATTTTATGTAGGAGATAACCTCCTGATACAAATCAGGTGATTTTTACAGGTTTTACTCTCCTAATATTCCCTTGACAACCATTTATTCAGTCCTACAATATATCAGAATTGAACTAGGACCATGACCTTAGATACAAAGTGAATTTTCCGTGATGTGTTTCTAAGGACTGCCTGAGACTATTAGGAAAAACAGGCAATAAACAAACTGCAGACAGCAGCCAGGGGCCCAGAGCTGTGCTTAGAAATAGTATGGGGCTGGTGATATGACTCATTCAGAATGGTGCTTGCCATGTAAGCATGAGAACCTGAGTTCATATCCCCAGCACCCACATAGAAAGTCAGGCATAATTTCCATGGCTACAAACCCCAGCATTAGGAGGAGGAAACAGAAAGATCCTTGGGACCTACTACCCAGTTAACCTAGCCATACAAGTGAGCTCCACATTCAGTGAGAGATTTTTGGCTCAAAATAAATCTGGAAGGAGATGTGGAAGACACCTGGCAGCAACCTCTCGTCTCTACACACACATAAATTATCCTACATGCATGCACAATCAATCACACATACAAATGCACACACATGAGATCAATGTATTAATGTTTCAAAAGAGAAGATGTTGAGATGTAACTTGTGTGTAGTACCCATGCACTGCATACTATTCTTTGAAGGTAGCAGAATGGGTAGAAAATAATGAGAAAGGGTTTGTTAATTTCCCCGCATCAACTGTAGTTTTGTAGACTTTGAAAAAATGATTCTAAATTGACTCTGCATATTACAACTTACTTCATATAGTGTTTTAACATTTTTAGTCTTATTTGTTATTTATTTATTTATTGCCAAAAAGCAATGTCACTCTTTCACCTATAAGGTTTGTGAATCAGGGAATTAAAGTAAATAAATAGATTTAGAACACAACATGCCTTAAATGCTTTATAATTTCTGGACAGCTGTCCATAGAATATATAATTTGTTGTTTGAAAAGTACATAGTTTATAGTTATCCTTAGTTCACACTACAGTGCTTCTCTCTGGCCCACACAAAAATGTGAAGTAAAGAATGCACCAGTCTGTACAGGACACCACTGTCAGTTGGTGTATATATGTAATAATTACCAATACATGTTTCTTTCCACATGACCCATTAAGAGATGCGTGCCTACACACGCCTGTGTTTGGTGGGGCTATAAACAGACTAGACATTGAACTGTTATATCCAAACAGTGAATCTCAAAGTAAACAGTTTGTCAGCTGAAATAATGCTGGGACACTTGCAAATAACTGGGGTTTTTTAAAGTTTAGGATGTTTATGAAAACAAACACTTCTGAGTTGCACCTTGAATGCGACACATCCTGGTAATCATAAAAAAGAACATGTGTTTTGATAAACCAATCAGGAGATAAAGCTGCAGGGTTCTTTACTAAGAAGATCAAACTCTATTACCTTTGGTACAATAGAGTACTGAATTTAATTGGAGAAGTTAAATATTTGTTATAAACTTCACTAGAGATTTAAGCACAGTAGAGTCAAAGGTTTTAAAGAGCAGGAATTAGGCAAAGAGAATCAAACATGTAATTGTATCCCTTTGAATTTAGTTCATCTGACCTGTGTTTACCAGCAAGTAAATATTCAGTCTACATATTTTATGTCATATCAATAATACAGGTTCATGGTTTAGTAGTATTAGTAAAGTAGCTGGCTCAGCAAGGATACTTTCTTCACAAGTACGGTGAACTGAGTTAAAATCCCAGAACGCACATAAAAATACTATAAGTGATAGTATGCACGTGTAATCCAAGCAGAGATAGTATTCCTGGGCTTATTGTCAGCCAATCTAGTCTAATTGGCCAATGAAAGATTGTGCTCAGAAAAGGAGGTAGAAAAATGATGCCCAAGGTTGTCCCTTGGCCTCGTACACACACACATACACAGACACACACACACATACACACACATACACACACACACATACATACATACACACACAGACACATACACATACACACATACACACACACATATACAGACACACACACATACACACACATACACACATACACACATACACACACACATACACATACACACATATACACACACATATACAGACACACACACACATACACACACATACACACACACATACACAAACACACACATACACACACACACACACACACACACACACACACAGTATACATTTAAGCAGTAAAATCCATCCCATTTCTTCATTTCACAATCAGTACTCAGTCCTTACAGGAAATCTGAGATATACTTTTAGGAAAAGCCTGGTATATTGAGTACAGAGTGTGATTAACCTTTTTCTACACAAATAGAATGACATTTTTCATACTATTCTCCGACTTGCCTTATTCCGTTAAGATGTTAGCTAAAATTACGTTAAAATGTACACACATCCACTTAATTTATTTTAGCTACTGGACAATGTTGTATCGGTTTACTGCTAGGAATTCACCTCGATTGGAATTTTAGTTACCGCACTTGTCCCTTACGGAATCACAGAACATTTTGTTAGCAAAGCCAGTTGTTGAACTTTATGTCTCAGAGTAAGATGAGTTGAGCTCTGTGAAGAATAATGAATCAGGACAGGAGTAGCAAGTTACCACTCATGGTAACATGATGACACAGGGGCAGTTAACTCTGAATGTCTGAGAGATGCTCTTCATGAGACAGTCATGTTGACAAAGGGACCACTTGAGCATCTAAAATATAGAGTATCTGGATCACCTAGTGAAGCAACCAATCATTAAATATATGGAAAACTATGAAATATCCTTAAAGAAACTACATTGCACACCCTTACTTTTGGTAGGATTATAAGCTATGATCTCAAACCCAAGCAATGTTTAATGATTCAATCATGGGAAAGGAACTTAAAGTAGTTTTATTTCATTAAGTCTCAGTTTGTTTGAAATTTAGGAGAGGTTAACATCCCAGAAGGCAACAGGAAAAGCACGATAGATGAATTTATCTGTCTTTACTCCTCTAGTTACTTTGATTACAAATGGTCTTGTGGGTCCCCCAAACCAATCTTATTGTCAGAAAGGATTCCCATGTTTTCATTTATCTTTATCTAATGTGTATTGTAGCTACAGAGGAATCAGACAAATCAGAGAGGAAATCTAATTTTGATGCTTTGGGGCAATTTGGGGAAGAGAGACAGTTGAAAAAGCAGAAGAGAAAAAAAAATGGATCCACAGCAAGTAGAAATAATCCTGGCTGGCTCCTGGCCATGAAGAACTCCTGGGAAGAACATGGTGAGCCAATTAACTGCACTGGAGTAAAATCTGTTGGTAATAGTTTTTAGGAGAAATGTAAGACTTTCAGATAATATATTTTGCTTTACTGTAAAGTCAAAACATTTCATCTTGACTTTTGTCATCCTGTGGGCTTGCGTGTGTGTGTGTGTGTGTGTGTGTGTGTGTGTGTGTGTAAGCTGATACTCTACCATCAACTTTCAAAAAGTTAAATTTCTCAACAACAGCTCCTACTTATACATATTATTTGTAGTATTTGGAGTTTTGTCCCTCAGAGTGTTATATCTGCATATCTACTCACTTCCTGCCTCAGGCAGCCCCTGAGAGAGCAGGAAGGTGGCAGTAGTGGCCAGGCAGCCTGTATTCTGTGTTTACAACCTTGGAGATTTCTTCTCTTCCTTGCTGTTACTGCCCTGGTTTAAATAAGTATGGAAAAAAAATCTGAACCATGCCCTATGTATCGGTTACCTTTTTATGGCTGCAACACAATTCCGTACAGAAGCAACTTAATAAAAGAAGTATTGGTCTTGGCTCGGTTTTCAAAAGTATAGTCCAATATGGTGACAGCAGTCTGGTGAGTTTCAGAAGCAGGAACTTGAGGCAGCTGGCCATCTTGCACGAGCAGAGAGATGAACATGGGTGCTCAGCTCCCTCTCTCCTTTGTACTCACTTGGGATACAGTCTGTGGAATAGCACTGCCCACATTTAGAGTGTGTCTTCTCACCTGACTTAATCCCAGTGGAGAAATTCCCTCAGAGGCATATAGAGAGGGTTGTGTCCTAGGAGAGTCTCATTTCTGTTAAACTTTTAGTCAATGTTAAGCACCACACTCTGATATCATTATCAGGCTTCAGTTCCCCAATTTTGGACTACATATGACAACTGATTAATTAAAAAAAATATATATATATATTTTTTTGGGGGGGGGATATAATAATGGGATCATTGTGTAGCTATGAGTAAAGGATGCCTATTTCTATAATGATGTAGAATGATATCTCAAATATATTACTAAGAAAAGCAAAGTTTTGCCAAACAATGAATAGAAAAATATATCTTCTGTGTAAAATGGAAAAAGAATTGACAAGCATATGACATATAAGTGTTTGTATCTGCCTAACGATTTCCTCCATTTTGCAAAGAAACAAAGAAAAATACCTGTAGGAAAAATATTAGGAGCCTAAAACAGAGCAGCTTGGGATAAACAGCTAGGAATATATTTTTAAATGTACAATGAATTTTATTGTTTGTAGTTTTCAGTTTTTATGAATGAGCTACACATTAAAGTAATTTATATTAAAAATTTAAATTGCAATCTGGACCACAAATGTCTTCGAAGCAATGTTCTAAACCATGCTCTAAACTGAACATGGAGGAGTTATGTAAGTTTGCTACTATTGACTGTAACTTGGGCATTCTTAGCAATCCGTTACCTGCCCTCAGTGTCTTGGACATGTGTTCCAGATGTGAAGTTGACAGTGAAGTGTAACATGCTCTATATAACATTTGCAGCATCTTTTGAGTTACTAATCTCAAGATTTACATCTTCATGTGGTCCTCCCACCCTTTCTAAATATCTGAGTTCTGTGCCATTTTTAATTGATGTAAGATTGTTCATTACCTAGGGTTCATAAGCTAATATGATTGTTCATAAGCTACAGTAGTAATGCAGCTCATGAAAATCATGAAAACATATGTACTAATGTATTTCCATTCCAAATATCACTGTGCTATTTCCTGGAAGAAGTTCATTCTGTAATGTTCTTCCAGTTAATTTTTTAAAGGTACATTGTATGAAATACTCTGTACAGATACTTAATAGGGGTATAGAGATGGCTCGGTGATAATTGATCTTACAGAGACCCTGGCTCAGAACACAACACTCACATGACTGACTACTCACTATCACCTGCAATTTTGATTGCAGGAGATCAGAAACTCTCTTCTCATCTCTGCAGGCTCTTACATGTGTGTGGTACACATAAATCATGCAGGCATACGTATGTACAAATAAAAATAAATATTTAAAAACACTTGTGTATGGATGAGTTCTTCTCAGAGTAGTTGAACAAAATTTAGCTAATGTGTGTGCTCTAATCAGAATTTTTTCTCTTTTTAAAATTTTTCTTCTCTCATACAGCTTATAGAATACATTCCAGCCCCATCCTCTTCTCTCTCCATCCTCAAACTCCCTACATCTCCCCCAGATCTACCCTCTATCACCACCTACAACTATCCCCCCTTCTCCCCAGAAAAGAACCATCTACCCAGGTTTACAGCACAATCAGGGCATGGCATAGCAGGATGGAATGAGGCCAGGTACCAATACCTACACCAAGGGTGGGCCAGGTAGCCCAGGAGGAGAAAAAGGGTCTCCCATGGGAAGATAAAATGGTTAGAGACACCCCACTCCAGCCTGTAGTTGTTCTTCAAGGACACCAATCTAGACAGCCATGAGATGTATTTAGAGGATCCTACAGGTTATGTGTCTATGGCTTCAATCTCTGTGGGCCCCTAAGAGTGTTGCTCAGTTGACAATATGGGGCTTGTTCTCTTGGCATCCTCAACCCATCTGGCTTCTGCCACCCTTCCTTTCCCTCTTCCATGGGGTTATTGGATCTCTGCATATGTTTGGCCCTGGGCCTCTCTATATTCTCTTCTCAGCTTCTGGTGAGGACTGGGCTCGGTACCACCTATGAGCAGAGCATGACATCATTAGAAACTGTCTGTGAGTTATCCAGTCTCTAGTTACTGGCATGTCCTTTGGCATGGAGTTCTGCCTTCCCATTGTCAGTGAGGATCTTGCAGGGCAGATAAGTCATAAGTTGGAGACTTTGTGGCTGGGATGGTGTTCCAGTCCACAGGAAACCTTGGCTGGCCACAGGAGATGGCTGTTCAGATGGCCTGTTCCTCATTTCTAGGGATCCTTGCTAGAGTCTCCCTCATAGATTCCTGTGAGTCAGATTCTTGTTCACATTACTGACCACAGCATGTGCACCGTGTATCCATGGTACTGACTTGTGTATGGTAATGGGCTAGGAACTTGGAATTCGTAATTTTTACTCCAATCCTACATAAAGGCAGTTCTACTTGCAGAAATAAGGCTTAGGGACTTTCAAAATGTAGAGTAGGCTTTCTAAGTATAAAACTGAATCTCAACAAAATGAACAAAATGCATTAGAATAGTTAAGAAGAATATGAACATCTCCCCATGGATGCAGTCATTGCATCTCTTCCTTGACTCATTAAAGGATAGGGGTCATTTACAATAAGCGTTTGTTCTTGCAAACTGAAAAGATATAGTTCATGGGAGATTTTCTAGCTTGCCTTCTCTCTGAAAGACATGTTCAATTTGATATTCACCCTGTGATTTTTATGTATATAGGCTAAGCACATGTGTGCACACATGTACAAACACACACACACACACACACACACACAGATGGGAAAAGAGAGAGAGACAGAGACACAGAGACAGAGGAAGCATACCAATGCACACAAACTGGATAGAAAGATACCCAGGCACAAGAAATATAAGGCATTCAGAAATGAAAAACAGAGGTATTCATAAATAAATATATTCATCAGATAGGAACACACCTCTCATCAGAGAATACAAATAAGCAGCAAGATACATTCAGAGTTTCATAATTTATATAGATATTTACAATAAACAGAGTGATATATATGTACTTCCAAAGATGAATGAATCCTACACTTAACAAGACAAAGAATTCATAGAATATCACGCATGCAGAAACACATATGCCACACACACACACAAGACAACATATATGCACAAGAGGAGAGAGCTGTAGGTGAGGGCAACATGTAAACAGAAAGAGTAAGATCTTTATTCATGCTATAATAAATAGCTTAGAAGCATCTGAGTTTCTTGGTTCTTACATGAGGTCTTCTGAAGTTTCCATACCTTTCATCAAGGTAGCCATTATTGAGTTCTTGAATTCATTTTATTTTTTAATGTTTATAAAATACATTCTTTCTCTCCTTCTCTCTTATTCCAATCGGATACTTACTGGTACTTTTCACACTTTAATTTGTATTATGTAATTTTCCTAAAAAATTCAAAATTGCTTTGGGTTAGATTCATTCATTTGTGTAAATATCAGCATTTTTACTCCAGCTTTTGTTTTACAATATAGATGCAATATCTGTATCATATAAGGTGAATATTCTTGCTTAAAAGTAGACCTCAGATATTCTTTTTCTTCTTCATGTTGTTGTTGCTTTTGCTTTTGCTTATTCCAGTCTGGGGTTCTCTGTGTAAAAACATGGCTGTCCTGAAGCTTGCTTTGTAGACCAGACTGTACAGAGATCCACCTGCCTCTGCCTCCTAAGTACTAGGGTTAAAGTGCCATCACACTTGGCTAACCTCGGAGATTCTAGAATATTTTCAGCATTAAATAATTTAAAATCAGGTTGAGAAAAAATGTTTGGGGACAGAAGTTGTTTCTTAATTAAGCTTTTTTTAAAAAAAAAGATATTTTATTTTATTTTATTTTATTTTATTTTATTTTATTTTATTTTATTTTATTTTATTTTATATGTGCCTGAATATTTTTCTGCATATATGTAAGTGCACCATGTGCATGCCTGGTGCTTAAGGAGGTCAGAAGAGGGCATTGGATCCCCCAGAACTAGAGTTATAGATGATCATGAGCCATTATGTTGGTGCTGTAAATCAAACTTGGGTCCTCTGCAGGAGCAGCAATTGCTATTAGCCATCACTCCAGCCTTTGACTAGATTTTGAAATATAAAAGCAGAATAATAGAGCTATTCAACTGTAATAGGGCATATATTTGTACGCCTGTAAGACAATGTGATAGATGTGTGCATCTGTTTGAATACATGCCATTTATCTAGCTATAATTTATTTATATTCTTGTTATAAGAAGCCTTGAGAAAATTACCTACATTCTTTGTGGGGTTTTCTCTTAAAAAGAAGATGGTATTGAGTTCTGGGTGCAACCATCGGAGCTTTTCTGGCACTGGAATTTTGCAGCTGGGGCAGTGTTCAGTTTGATCAGTTTCACATACCCACAAGCAACTTTTCATCTCCGTCTCCAGTGACAGTTAAAATAGGAAGAGGCCAAGATCCCATAAATAGAAGAGTCTGGATCCCAAGTTTATCTCGAAGTGTAGTGCATAGACCTCATTTGTTATTGTGTTGTTGAATTATAGGCTATGTATTGCCCATCTCTGGGGAAAAGAAGATTAGAAATAGTCATTTTTATAAAGCTCTCCGGGTTTTTCTGTTTCCTTCATGTTGATGAACTACTGTCTAGATAACAAAATTCAACTGATTATTTATTTTGTATGGATTCCTTCAAATGCAAAGGATGGGAGATTGAGACAAGGTACCTGCTGATTTTTGTACATTAAAATTTCCCTGAGTTTTTTTTATCTATTTTCTTTCATTTATTTAAGGCTGAAATGGTTTCAACTTCCTAAGACAGTTCTGTGTTGCTGTTGTTTTCCACTGACCTTTTGCTTATAAAAAAATTGTCTAGATAGCTAATCTGTCTACAGAAAACCAAATAATGAGGGAAATCATTCACTCTCTGTATAAAGCTATCTTTAAGTGGAGCACAGAGGACAAGTGAGCCCTCATATCATGCACATATAAACATGTACCTTCAGAAATGTGGAAAGTGTTCATATTTACAAAGTAATCCCTAATCTCGTGTGTACTGTTCTATGAATGAATTCTAACCTAGTTAGAGGCAACCAAAATAATAGACAGTACTTTAACATATTTTATAAAATGAGTTTTTTTCCCTACTAAGTGTGTATCTTTAATTACCTTTGGGTGGCAATTAGGGGTACTGATGGTTGGGGGACTACATGATTGTTCTCTTCTGAAATTTGCTTATCCAAATAACTCACCAGAGGATGCTCATCATTGTTATTTTTCTAGTATATTTAAGATTATAAACATTGATTAATGTACACATTTTTCAGACATTTCTTGACTAAAATCTATGGGATAATTAGTGCTATAATTTTAATTTAGCTGTTTCTTGCTTTTCATATAACATAAAAAATCTAGGGTAGTCAATATATGTATTTTATATAAAGGTGAAATGGTTAAGAAGAAGACATTTTTCATATATTAAAAAAATACCTTTTTGTAGAAATGCAGACAACTGAATAGGAAAAAACCCATTTACTGGTAAAGATATTTTTCTTTCAGGGAGATCTTGGGTGCCAGTGACCAAATATTAGTATTAAATATGTTATCATTGATAAATATTATTCTGAACTATCTTACAAAAGCTACTTGATTTGGGGCGTTTTAGTAGCTTCAAGGGAAGAATGAAAGTGCAAAGAAGAAGAAATCAATAAACCATGGGCCTCTTATCCTATATTGATTCTCGTAATCCAGCAGCCATTAAATACTTGAGAGATAAGCCTCTTTTAAGATGGCGTGTTTATATTTTGAGGATCAAAAACCTTAATTTTGCTCATGGGTTTCTGAAACACAAACCGTATGCAAGATGGAAAGTTAGCTTTCAGTGCCCATGTTTCCTTCGAAGGATGTGTTGGAGCTAAGTGTACGGAAAGTGGTCTGTGAGTAGCACCATCTTCATGCAATTGCTTCTGCCGAGCAGATAAGCATAAATGCCTTTTAAACATTGTCATGTGTTCCACAAACATAGCTACAACAGTGACCTCATCCCTGAGGAAAAGAATTAGCAAAATTATTTAGATGTTATTTTTTATTGGAACTATGAGTCCTTTTCTGAAATTTTATTTTTACATTTTAACGAAACCATTAGAACTACAACCTTATACCAAGCCTGTTCTCTTCCAAATACATATTATTGCCATGGAAATGAAATACAGCTATGAGAGTTTGCTTTTATATTTTCTTTAATGGGTAAAACTCAAATCTGACACTTTTTCTAAAAATCCAATCCTGCTTATCTTTAATCCTTATCTATGGTGACCAATTTTAAGTTTGTGATAACTAAAATTTAAAGAGTAAAATGATCAATGAATGCTCTTTCCTTTTATAAAAACATTGGAAAATAGTTTCTATTTCCTTGCAGTTTTTAATGTTAACTAGTTTATTTTAGTTTTTAATGGGCATTTATTTGAAAATACTTTAGTTTTTGTTTGTAATTTCATATATAACACCCCTGGCACCCTTTTTTATCCCCCTCCTTCACCTTTTAAATTCTTTTTCTAAGTAGTTCCCATCTACTTGTTGGCAGCCTGGAAGTCTTGTAGCATACAAAGTCCATAGCTAAGAGAGACAAAAAACAAACGAAAAATAAACTACATCTGTGTTTTGTAGGAGTTTATTTATTTATTTTCTATCCAAGAAGCCTACATAGCATTTTCAGGTGCTATGCATGACAGCTACCAGGAAGAAAGCTTTAGCTTCTGTTTTGTCTTGATTCCTTTGTGTCCTGTAACCAAACAGTGTTGTGTCCTCAACAATAGCATTCTAATATCAGTTCTACTGAACAAATAAGAACACATGGATGATTGCTGAGGATACATTCTGCAATGTGAAATATTTACCCTTCCGTTCCTTGATTATGTTACAGTAAGCGCATCCTAAGACATGGGCTGTTTAAATGTTTCGGATATTGATAGTCTCATACTTAGTTCCGACCTACCAGACTGTGCCACTATTTAATTGCCCTTATAGCTGTATATTAACCTTGTTAATCTTATTGATTTGTTGTTTTTGTTTTGTTTTTTTTTCCAAGCTGTCCTCAAAGGCACAGAGATCTGCTTGCCTCTGCCTGACCCTCTGTTTGCTGGGATTAAAAGCATGTGCCACCTCTGCCTGGCTTTTTTTTTTTTTTTTTTTTTTGTCTTATCATTTTTAAAGGAAGTTAATTATTCATTTTTCCCTAAGCTTTAATACCATTTTAAATAGTGCCATATTACTGAGAAAATTATCACTTTTAATTGACACTGCTCACTTGCTTTGAATTTTTGAATCTCTATCTTGCCAAATTTATTTTATTTTAATTTTACTTGTTTCAATTCTTTGAAAATTTCCTTGATTTTTTTAAATTTAAATTTCAACTTTATTCACATATGAATCAACAGTTGTATCCAAGACTTTTAATGACTTTGTAGTTATGATGGATTTAGTGATACAGAGTTTGACTGGGTGCCTTGTTACATCAGTTATCCATCACTCATATTTTTCTCTTGTTGCTTTTTTTATTGCTACTTGAATTGTAAAGGAGTAACCTAACCTGTGTCAAATAGTTTTGGGTATTAGGCAAAAATCAGTGAAATGTTTCTACATGTACTTCCTAAGTATGAGTAGAAGAAGATTTAGTAGTCTTTCTTTTAGCCACATCATCCTGCTAATCTGAGCTTTAACCCTAGATTCACAAGTATTTTCATAATAATTAACGTGTGGCCTGTTGATTATTGAATTAGATGAGAAAAAAAAAAGCATGCAGAGTTGTGTTTCCAACAGGTTCCAGTCTGTTTGGCCAGTGAATACACCTGTATAGAATAGAACACAGAATAAAGCTACCCTGGTCAGGTAAAACAAAAACAAAACAAAAACAAACAAACAAACAAACAAAAACCTTAGAGCAGATGGGCACACATAAGAGCAGATACAAAGTCATCTCCCAGAACAGTCCTGCCATATTCCACTCTCCTGAGAACCTTACCATCAGGAAGTTGTCCTGATTCCTTATGTCTTCTAAGACATTAAGACACCCCAGAAAATGAGGTCTCTGTGGTTACTGGTTCAATCTGTTCATCTCATTAATACAGCTGAATTTCCTAATGTTACAGATTTAAGATGTTTTCTGAATTAGGTCTTGCTGGGCAATGTAGAACTGCCTCTCTCCTTTATATCTCCATGATAGAAATTTAGGGCAAAAATGTGATACTCTCTCTTTTTTTTTCTTTTTACCCAGAGTAAAAAAAATGTAACACATTTTTTTTTTCTGTAGGAGGTTTCCCATGTCCAGTTACACTGACAGCTCCCATTCTCTCTGAGGTGAACTGATTATAATTAGAATCTCTAAGACTGAGCCATATGGAATAAAACACTGGCTGGGGGAATCAGGTTATGAGCAACAATATCAAGATTCACAGTAAGGAAAAAATATGTTTTGGAAAGCAATGTTGAGGAAGATCAAATCTGGGATCAGTAAAGAGACCTATGGGCCATGCTTGGACAGTTCACTCTATGTCAAAAGGAACAAAGGATTATTAAAAATGTAATCAGGGTAGAGAAACAAAGGCAGTCATTTCCAGGGTCATTCATCTGCACTGGACTTAAAACTATTTTAAATGATGTTTCCATTCAGAATATAAAATATCTTATTTTTGCTCATGGATTTCTAAAGCATCAAAACTGATGTTATACTATATTTAGTATTCATCTGCGCGTTACAGCTATTTTAAAACATACAGAACAAGATTCACCACATCAAAGTCAGATGATGCGTCTAAAATTCTGTTCATTGAAAGCACTTGCAGGTTTAGTCTTAGCAGAAGCTGACTGCATGTGCAGTTTAGCTGATGTTGATATACAGTGATTAACTCCTTTTATTTCATTTGGAGGTTTCCATGATTATTACCTACAACTTTCAAAGCTGATGATATACAAGGTGGATTGGGAAGCAGTGTGGAGTGCGAACGATGCTGAAAACAGTGAGTAAGCACAGGACAGTGGTGGCCACAGAATAGGCTTTGAGACAGAGAGCAGCAGGGATGAGGTTGTCCCCCTGGAAATTTTATATGGTCTGATAAGATCAAATGGAGCATACTTCTGTATGCTAAGTAGGTTCTGAGAACAGAGCTGTGTTGAGAGGTCAAACTGGCTTTGATGGCAGAGATGAAAAGTATCAGAGCTGTACTGCCAGAAAAGCCAACGTGTTCCAGCAGATAGAGCTCCCAGAATAGTCTGCCTTGGTATAAATGTAAGATCGCGGACATGTGAACTCTTGGCATGTTAATCTTAAGGCAAAGTAACTTTAAATGCATGTTGAACCTGAACTATCAAGTACTTAGAATTTCCAGAATCCTGGATTTGCTTCTTCTTCTTTTTCTTTTTTTTAAATTTTTCATTTGCAGTCAGGAATGGCATACAGTTTCATTTGAGAAAGGTATTTCTGTCTCAAAAGAATGTAATGCAGACCTCAGTGTAAAATACCCCTGATGCATCTCTGAAAATGATTTTGTTTCTTTTTGATGTTTCTTCATGAGATTGAAGTACATCAGCCTTTTTTAGTATGAATTTCAAGCCTGTGAATGTCTTCCCATTGCTCTTAGGATTCAGACAAAGGCTGAGGTTCTGTCTGCTTCAGGGACATTCATGTAGTTCTTTCTCATCTCCCAACACTCTGTTCTTTTCCTGAAGGTAGCCACAAGGGCTTCTGAGCCTCCTGTCACTGTAGGGTATTTCTACATGCTGATTTCTATAGGTAAAATTTTCTTCCCAAGCCCTGCCTAATCCCCAACCTTTCTGCCTGCTCAGTGTCTTCTCCTCTTCATATTTATTCAATGATGACCTTCCATATGTCTCATGTCACACTGAAGAAAGAACCTCTCAAAACACTAAGATTTTCTTTGTTGACTTTTGTTCTGCTTTGTAAGCTTATGTGTGTGTGATGACTTGTTTAATGTTTTTGTTTCCTCCTACAAGATTTTATTTTCTCTAGAGAAGTCATATATACAACCTTCTTTGCTCACCACAATTTCTGAGCACATAGCATAGCATGTATTTGTTGAATGGATGATTGAGTGAATGCTGAAGCCTTGCCAGAGAAGACACGTGATTGCTGCCATCATAAATACATCACTAGTGAGATATCTCAAGACATCTGAAACATCTGATGTCACCTGTGTCCTTAACACATGCTTTCTGCAGGTAGATCTCTAGTATGGAAAGTTGGAGAAATGGTGAACAAGACTTCACAAAGTGTTACACAGGAAAGAAAAGCAATCTAGAGGAGAAAGGAGTGTTATTCTGATATTCTTTGTGCAATAAAAATCATGCATCTTTGCTTAAAATTTTAACCAAACACAGTGTTAAAGAAAGTATTATGCAATTGTGATACTCAGTGTAAGGGTTAACTGATTTTGTTTCTTTGTTTTTATGTGTTTTGTTGGCTAGATCCTGTTAAGTCCAGATAGGATCTTCCTTTATAACTTCAAAGAATTTTAATCTGATACTTTTACAAAAAACTGGTAGTTTTCTTATAAATACAGATTACTCTATGTCAATATCCTAGGCTAGAAATTTTTTTCTTTTTTCCAATCCTGATTTTAAACAACAGATCCACTTTTCTCAAAAGCTACATTGTAGGCTGTTCTGAATCTCTGAAGAACTGTTGAGGGAAATATATTCTGTGTTCATGTAGGTGTTTTCTTCCAACACAAAGATAAACATAGAGCATGCCTGCTGCCTTTCGGAAGTAGAATATGGTCCTTTCTAAATATACGTATATGAGCTAGTAGCCTGAACAGGCAGATCACCAAGGAGCACCAAGAAATCATGTATCAGAGCCTTCCTCCAAAAATGCAAATATTTGGACTCTACTGACATTATAAATTATTTCAAAGTTACTTTCAATAACTGATCATACTAAATTATACTGCATTTTTATCTTAGTATAATGAATATTTAAAAATTTGAAAATTTTGACTGTCTTTAAAATTTTTTCAGACAGAAAATTACTTTCAACTACAATTTCTTTGTATCTTGTCATAAACAATGGACTACTTAAGACATGAGATAACTTTTAGTTTAATCAGGATAGAGATACTGATTAGTAGGGCTTACAGTAGTAACCACTAGAATGACACTTATTTAAACAAATTATATTTTAGTGTTTATCAGTTTGATAAATGAAAAACGTAGTTGAATAAGGTACTCCCACTGTTATTCAGGATGGATTACGTTCTGACATTGTTCATGATATGAAACACATGGATTTTTTATAAACTTAATCCAAGTTTTATCTACTAAGTCCTGTGTCATGGCCAAAGAGCACTAACCATGCCTTTAAATGCTTTCATTATGTGTATGTGACCTTAAAAATTCTTTAGAGTCAGTTTATGACAAAGGCTTTCAGGTCAAGAGGGTAAGACAAGACTGCAAGGTCATTAGCCTTCTGTTTAGTATCCTGTGACCTGCTTGGCCACGGAACTCTAAATAATTCCTGGGAATTTCAAAGACCCTGTCCCTTGATAGTGGCACATTTCTCATGTCCAACATTCTAAGTCAGGAGCTAATAATACTCTCAGCCTACTTGCCTTTGTCAATATGTGTGACACAAGTCTGGTTAATTTCTGCTGAATTGAAACTATAATGAAGGAATTTATAATCAGTTCTAATGTATTTGAGAACTAAAGTATATTAGCCTTTCATCAAAGGGAATGATAAAAAGCACATTAATATGGGTGGATGGTAATCATTTCAGAGCTCATAATTATTCTCCAGTTAACTACATAGAAATTTGGATATTTTTATTCCTCTTTAAAAAATAAAAGGCATCCATAGTCGGGTTCCAAAATCTAAGAATGCATAACACTTCTTTTGTAAGGACTAAGACTTTAGTTATGTTTATGGAAATCACCAAGGAACTCTTGAAATTAAATGAATTTGAAGTTCATGGTTGGGTATTCACTATACCTTGCTTAGTGCTGTTGCTTTCCCACTGAATCTATTTATTGCCTGTAGGAGATATAAAATACAGTAATTACTCTTACTCCCTTTCAAAATGACATGAGGTCTACTTTCCTATTAACTCTAATGAGAGTTATGTGTGCATTGCTCTGGGAGTAGAGACCCAGTGAATTGCAAGGTAAAATAAATCACATCTACACACAGGGTGGAGTGGTCTCATTTGCTTTATAGTTGATGCTTTAAGATACCTATTTAAAACTGCTGATACTGAAGTTGCCATACTTGCTGTTTAAAAGAAACATAAGCTATGGTTAGAATGTTGTTAGTGACTTATTTCTCTTCAAAAGGTCGAAGCTTTACCCTTGGGGAAAT
This sequence comes from Cricetomys ansorgei, assembly GCA_026225945.1. Taxonomy (NCBI): domain Eukaryota; kingdom Metazoa; phylum Chordata; class Mammalia; order Rodentia; family Nesomyidae; genus Cricetomys; species Cricetomys ansorgei. Next base: position 4,664,496 of record JAMJFZ010001121.1, on the reverse strand, counting down.
TAGGATGCTCAACTTTTAGGAATATATGGTATCTGAAGAGTGATAGTTCACCTGTCACAAGAATACTAATACTATATTTTCGCAATATTATCTTTCTGTGCAAAACATTTTAACACCAATGAGTATATCAGTTATAACACTATAGAATAAGAAAACAAGAGCCATGGTAGCTGATGGGAAATGGATGATTTGTTTCCTGCACTGGTTTAGGGCCATGTGAAGTCATGTAGAGATCTCCTGTGAACACCCAGGCTGTGTTTACTACATTGAAGCCTCCTCAAAGAAGCCAGTGTTGAGTTCTGTGTTGGCAACTGTGGACCCTCTTAGTTTATTCTCCATGTTTTTAGACATAGACCTGAATGAAATCTATTTTTTCATTATGATCGATTTTGCCCTGAATTTTTACACACATAAAACTTTAGAAAAACACTAGATAAAAAAAAATCTTAAGGATAAGAAATCACCATTGTGCTCAGATTACTAAAATACAGCTATACTCTGCACTACAGTAACAATTAATAACATAATAAAATGCTAAATTATTTAATATATCAATAAATGGCTATTTCTGATAATTCAATCTCATGTTCCTTTAGACTGATGATGCCTTAATTTATTTATGATGCTGAGTAAATATCTATGCCTGATCATTATACTTCAGTTGACTACAGTAGGTAGGTATATAAACATTGTCCTCTGTTAAGAGGCACGCAGCTTTCTGATGAGGAAAGTTAATAGTAAAGAATTTACAAGAAAGTTTCGTCGTGAGGAAAATCATCATCTTGTAGCAAAAGCTCAATCAAGCCCTAGACCTTCCCCCTCCTCCACCTAGAATGATGTTTATGACTTCTCTACTTAGCTGCATAGCAGTGGCAAGCTGTGCCTCACATATATAGAAGCAAGAGTTCCTGTTTAACAACATTATCTTATTGTGGCATCTCCTACAGGTCAAGAAGGAACCATTATGTAGACACGTGATGCTTATCAAACTGTTGACTAAAAGGGCTTTTGATACATACCATGGAAATTGCATTAGCTACCCCAATGTGCTTCCATTCGAATTGTCTAAGGGAGAGATACAGCTTAGAGCCTTACAAGATGAGATAAGAAATATCACTGTGACAAGATTTACATGTGCATTCAAGTATTATCACACTAATGAGCTGATTTTACTGATTTCTTAAAAACCTGAGAAATTAGAAAATTAAGCAATTTAATGAAAATTGGAAAGTAGATCGAGATTCACCAGCGGTAGATACCATTGTTCTCAGTTTGTGTTGCTGGCTAACCAGTAAGTAAGCCATAATTATATAGCATCTTGAAATACAGAAATGTGAAAAATATTTCAATCCTTAGGTAATCAATATTGTTTTAGTGCTTTGAAGGATATTTTAAATATGAAAGTTTCAAATATTCCAGTGTCTCAGTTTTAGAATTTATAATTTTTAAGATATTTATTTTTTCAGGAACTGTTACGTTAAAAAGCACAGTTAATGAACATCAGATAACCCTATGTGCTCTTTACATTTGAATGAGATCATATTAAATGTGGATATCTGTGTGCTTGCAACTGAGAAACAATTAGTATAAACTATTCCTCTCATCTAGATTTTCTCAATAAAATGATGTTTGCAGGTGTTTTTATTAAAGCATATAGCTGAATATGTTTTTCACACTCTTCTGTCTTTATATTAAATGACCTTGAATACATTAGCTTGTAATTGAAGTGCCTAATACATAATTTGCTTTATATAACAAATTTTTAGTTTTTCAATGTTTTGGTCTTCACCAGTGATTGATATTTGCAGTAGTGTTTCTCTGGCCTGAAAAAAAAAAACATGAAAATATAATTGTGTTATATCTTCTTTTTTTCCTCTGTTTTTGGTACAGTGCTTTCTATTCTTTGAGGGATGTTACAATAGGTTTAGTTTTAAATTGCAAACATAATGAAAAGTCATTTCTGAAAAGGTAGACAAGTCTTTCTCAAATGGTTGTCAATCCTTCCCTGTGATGTGTGCTTACAGTTAATGCTTGCTCTGTTACTACATACTTAGTTAGAATCAAGATGTGACTCCCCATTCCTTCACACTGTTTTCTAAGACTCCTACATTGTGCATGACAAAATCATTTTGATTATTGCTATGTGATTGGCTGTTCTTTTAAATAGAGTGTCCTGTGTTTATAGTGACTGCTTTTTGCATGAGGATTATGAAATGTCATACAAATTAAATGGTTGTGGAAATAGAAAGGCAATGTGGAGCTTGACTTGCTTTTTGTTTGCTGAGTGTGTAAATTTTGTGACACTTAAAATTACTTTTACATGGCCTTTGACTTCCCCTTTGGTGTAATCTTTTATGCTATCAAATAAGCACTGTTAGGATAATAAAACATGTATTAAACATTCACAGTGTTTCAATACAATCATTCTTCTAAAACATTATCTTATTACCAATAAATATACTGAGCATGAAATTGAACAATGGCATGATTCCACTGTTTTATAAAGTTGATTTTGAAATATTAGCCCTGACTGTTTAACTACTTTGATATCTAAACACGACTTCTTTTGATGGTACCTTTTCTCTGCCAAGTGACAAAATTATCTGTTGATACATTCCTGCATGTGGCAATTGCCTTAAATCCACAACTAACATTTAAATTAAAACACATGGGGGAGTACTGGTGCCATGACAAGTAATTTTAAAAAGTCACAGTTTTTTAAAAAATGTGTAAAATACAAGTGGTAATGATCATCTAAAGACAGAATTTTTAAAAAAAGCAGAAAAAGTACAACTTAAAAAATGTTTCTATCTTTCCTTTTTTAATGTTGTTTTCTTGTTGTTAAAGAATAGTTTGACCTGCTATATCTTTTGGACTGTCATAATTTTAATTAGACAAAACACTGAATAAAGCAAGTACATTCAACTAATTAAATTGTTTACTTTTTATATGCAGTGGATATTATTTTTTTGCAATAATCATCCTTTTATCCTATAACTGAAATACTAAACCATAATGCATTTTTAATGGTGAAAATGTTCAGAAAACAAATCTATGAGATATTTTGGGGAAGGGGATTTTCTTTTTTTTCTTAAAACCAAAAAAAAAAAAAAAAAAAGAAAAGAAAAAAAAACAAAACAAAGAAAATCAACTGTGATATAACCACATCCCCACTCTTTTTTGAAATATCCTTGAGAATTTTAGTATTTACAATTATTTTTCCCCACCTCAGTCTTGTTTATTCTTGAATTGTCTTTTTTTTTTCCCTCCATTTCTCCGCTCTCAATCCTAGGTCCCCTTACAAAGAAACAGACAGATGACTTAGGTGATAATGATGGTGCAGAAGATGAAGGTATTTTTTTCCCACCAAATCTATTTGCATGACCAGGGCCTCAGTCACTTTTTCCACCCCTTTCTATTTTTTTACTTCTTGTCTTTTTTTGAAGAGTTCTTTTTTTAATTCCTGTTTTTGATGTGTTTTGTCTTCTTGCTTGTTGTTACATATAAATATGCATTTAAAATTTTTTTAAAATGGATGTTAAGTTTTATATTTTGATGCCAACCATTAAGATGTTTTAAAAGGAGGGGCATTTTTTTTTCCTTTTTTGGTTTTCTTGAACTGACTTTTGATATGTTTCATCTCATGTTTTGATGAACCCGTCCACATTCTTTGAACTAACAATCTCCCCTTTGTAGTCCTTGTACCCATTTGCATGTGCTCTAATTTGTGTAAATATTTTGGCCAACTTGACTGTGTATCATTTTTTTACATTTTACTTCCTTTCCCAAAAGTTCTCCATGCTCTATTTAAAGGACAGATAAGCTGATGCAAAGTGTTTCTTGAGCAATATGATTTAGATTGTTTTAAAAATTCTTTTTTTTGTTGATATGCTTAAATATCACATCAATAAAATGATATTTCATAGGTAACAAGAGCAACACAACTATTACGATTAGTAGTAAACAAAGTGTAACCACATAAGTCCCATGATCCCTTAGTAATACATTGGTTTGTGATACTGGAGACATGTTCTGAGGTTGAGACGACTGTCTGCCCTCTTACAGGACCCTCGTTCAGTTTCCAGCACCCATGTTGGGTGTAACTCAGCATCTGGGTGTCCCATCCTCTCTCCTCTGGCTACCATATGTACCACAACTGAAACATATTCACAGCCAAACACAGATGTGTGGACATATATTATTAAGAAATAAAAAATAAATCTTAAACATATTTTAATAGATAAATTGAAATTCAAGAATATAGACATATCTTTTCATTTCAAAAAGTTATATACTTTCCATATAATCTAATAATATGAAATAAAATCTAATTTTCAATCCACATGTATTGAACTATTTTCTAATTCATAAATATGGGAATTATTTTCTCTTTCCTATATTCTTACCACATACAGTCCTGATTAGTTGGTAAATGAAAGTATCCAATAGCTAGCTCTCTTGGCATCAGTCTTTCTACCTGATGTTTAACTAAGTTCCTGGGGAGACTGCTGGTTACTTCAACCCATTTTCCTTCCATTCAGGATTCTGTGTTTAATGTACATTTTCTTTGTTTTTAATTTGTATGTCACACTAATTATACTTTTTATAAATATGATTAATACAATCTATGATTTTATGATTTTTTCCCCAAACCTTTAAATTTCAGAAGGATATTTATAATATTTAAAGATATTATAAAATAGGAAACATTTTCCAAAATAAAATAACCTGCTCCAAGGTCAGCAGAGATGCTCTCTCCAGAATTTTGAAGGAATCTATGATTGAATGAATGACTTTCACAAGCAATTTGTATCCGTTTATTTTTAATTTTTATTGATACATATTCAACAAACTCTTCTGTAGAAACTTGAAGTAGAAACTTAAGTAGAAACTTAAATGGTAGAGGCAAAATATCAAAAGCTTAATTTTTACATTTTCAAGCTTGTATTTTATAATATATAAGAATTAGTAATGGGCTGGAAAGATATGTCAGCAAAGTACATACTGCTTATCTTAGTGTTCTATTGCTGTGAAGAGACACCATGACCAAGGCAACTCTTATAAAAGAAAGCATTTCATTGTTGGCTTGCTTGCAGTTTCAAAGTCTTAGTCCATTATCCTCATGGTAGGAAACTTGGCAGCACACAGGCAGGCATGGTGCTGGAGGAGTCGCTGAGAGTTCTACATCCAGATCCTCAGGCAGCAAGCATAGATAGAGACAGAGATAGACAGACACTGGGACTGGGCCTTCAGCGGCATACCTCCTACTAACAAGGCCACATCTCCTAATTCTTCCCTGATAGCTCAGTAACTGGAAAAAAAGCATGCAAATATATAAGCCTACAGGCCCTATCTTATTCAAACCAACATGCTGATTTAGAACCCAGCACTTACACCGTGTAGCTCACACATACACCTCTAATTCCAGCTCCAAGCAATCTGATGCCCCACTCCATCCAATATTCTAGGTGTGTGTATGCACACACAAATAAAATACATCATCGAAAAAACGGAATTGTGGCTAGAGTATAAGTTACAATTACTCAATTATATGTTCATTTACTATGGGTGCTTATGGAGAAGTAACTATTTAGCATAAGCTAATAACTACTATTAATATTAAGAAATTAAACATCATTGCCCAAGACATATAATTTCTAGGGCTAAGTGGATAAAGGATAAACTTATACTAAATCTGATAAGGTCAAGCATTTTGAATGATTCTTGGCTATGTAGGACATGGATGAGGTTCTCCGTTTGTCCTTTAAGGAAACGAAAATTTACATAAACTTCCCTGCAAGTGTAATACCTTACACATGGTTAGTGTAGAGAGCCGCTTTTGAGGGTATTTGTAAAGTGTGATATTTAATACAGTCACACGAGTAGAATAAATCACCACTCTAGTTTAAAATGCTTTTCAGTTGCTGATTTCATCAGACTGTTTTTCCATACAATAAGATAGCTCCTATATAGTATTTACATGTTTAGAGTAGGAACATGTAGGAGTATGGTTAGGGAGTTAAGCTCTGTAGTCCCTGGCTTTATTTTCCAGACCAGATTTGAATCACATTCAACAGTCTTAGTTCATCATTAAAAATACTCTAAACACCTGCTTACATGTCAGATCTCATTCAAGACATGGTAATCCACTTTACCAGAGCTACCTAATCAAGGGATGCTTTTTAATGTTGAAAGCTGTGCACAGTTGCAGCACTCAGTTCCAAGATGGTCCATTCCTCTGTCTTCCACTGGATAATTACTTTACAGTCAAGAAAGATACATTCAGATGTCCCATGAAGAAAGCATTTAGTAAGGTCTGAGTATCCCTTCTTCAGTGCTCTCAGAATTATTTTGTAGGCACGATGCAAAAACAAGATCATCTAATACTCACTTTGAATGCATGGCAAATCTTGAATTGGCATCACTGGACACAGAGCAAAGGATGTAAAGTACTGGGCCAGTGCTTCTTTTTCTACACTGGAAGTCAGGGTGTAAGAGTTCTCAGTAGCTTTCCTGGGCCGGAGCCTCTGCCTGACTCCCTGGCCTCATCTCAGCCGCTGCATTCTGAGGTCCCCGTAACACTCACCATCCTCTGTTCTTTGTTCACTCACTGCCTTGCAGGTTTCTCAGTAGGGACTGCTACTCCTTATTCCCCATCTGCAGCCATCTCCAGGCCAAACACGATCACATCGCTCTTAATTTATCATTTATAATAGCCAAAAGAACTATTTGTCTTATAAGCTAATCAGAAGTCCTAAAAATGTTTCTAAACAGTATCCAATGTTTCTCTCAATTTTGTTTAGGAACTTAGAAGATTGCAGAGATATATTTAACTTGTGCCATAAATATCTCAATATTAGCATTTTAATATTTAGATGCAAATTTATTATCTCCATAGAGATTCAAGTTCCCAAAAAATTGCTCTGTAGACGCTCATATATTTTGTAGCCAAACTGCATGTTTGTTTTGTGTTTAGTTTAATAAGAACAAACTGAGCCAAGCTTACTCTTTTACATTTGCAGCTATGGAAGATAGCTGACACCTATAAACATGAGTGAAAGGCATGGGCATGTCTTCAAGTGTCTCTTTATATGTATCAGACAAAACTTTAATTAAGGTAATGCTTCACAAGTTAAAAACGATTACATTTCCCAAACCTCTAAAATATGGGCAATTAACCAGTCCAATTATTATTATCATGTCTACCAATTATTCACTATAACCTTTGAAAGTAAGCACAAAGGCTCCTAAAAACTGGTCTATTGATATTTTGTACTTCGGTCTAAAATATTAATTTATAAGTGGGATGCGATAGTTACTAAGGCTAAAGGTTCATATTCCAAGTCTATTATTTTGTTAACATGAGAAAATTAGAGCTCTTTTTTAATATTTTTGAAAAAAATAATCATCCATATAGGATTTTCTTTACTAGTCCACTCCTCTCAAACTCCATGTGTTTAACAAGGCCTAAAACATATAACTCAATTATGAATATGCTTGTGAATACTTTTAGTTTGACTGTAACTAAGCTAGTGTTTTATGAACCCATGAAGTATGAATTTTAGTAAAGTCTGAAGTAGCTGTTTATTCAAAGTAAAAAACCATACATAAACACAGAGTTCATATAATTGATATTTTATATGCAAAGTTAAATAGTAGAGGTTTAAAAGACACTGTGGCCCCAAACTATCCAATACTAACTACTCAAGTACATTTAACATGTGACCTGAAGATACGATAGAGAAACTGACAAGATGTTAAAGAGCACGAACAGATATTATTCAATATTATGCTGTCTGAGATATCAATTTCATTTATCGATAACTTGTTCTGTTTTAAAAACCAAAGTAAATGGTTATAATTTTAACTGTTCTTTTTTTTTTAATTATTAACAAGAAAGAGATTAGGAATTGTGCAAACAAATAAAAATGTGCCAGTCAGGCAACAATGGGCCACTAACAAAGATTTCTGTTAGAAAGTTAGGAAGTTAGAGAATTCCAATGTGTTCGAAAGGGTTCCAAATCATAAATTAATTTAGATTCAGTGATTTCAGTTTACTTTAGGAATAAACACACATCATAGTATTTAAGTTCAGAGTCACTTCAGAAGAATTTTTTTCAATACACAGTATTATAATTTTATTGAATTTCTTAGCCAAGAAGAGCTCAATATTCAAACTTCTTACAGAAGAGCAAATGTCTGAAAAGTTAGAAAAACTGAATTGGAAACAAAATTGACCCAAATATCTGTGGTTCTTTCAAGTATAAATTTCACAGAAAAAGAAAGAGCCTTGCCTGGGCATAAACCCTAGAATCTTGTGACTGCACATTGTGACACTGCCCACGTGGGTGTGCTGCGAGGCACAGGGCTGGCCTCCTCAATTTGAGCAGTATTGTCTTCCAGGTGAACAGAACGGCTCTACCAAGACTTCATTACTGTTCACAGTGGGTGCTTGGTAATTCTATGTAATTTTAATTAAAGGAGAATTCTGAAACAGCCTCCCTCTGTGCTACCTCCAAGCATACAATTAGCAGAGTACAATGTCTGCTGAGAACAGTTCGGCTAATGATTTCAGTTTAATAATTTATTATTGCTTCTTCAATGCCAACTATACAGGAAAAATAAGATGCTAAAACTGTATGTAGTAAGCAGGCATTTTAGGTGCACAGTTTAACAATCTAAAAAAGGGACTGCTTCCCCTCTGTCAGTTGACAATGCCACAAGCCACTGAATCTTCATATAAGAGGGAACTCATGCTGGAGAATTGACTCACTGGTTAAGAGCACTGCCTATTCTTCTAGAACCCCTGGGTTCAACTCGTAGCACCCACATGGCAACTTGACTCACAACTGTTTATAAGTCCAGCAACAGGGATCTTGCATTGTCTCTAATAGCTTAAGGACCAGGTACACATGTGGTATGCAGATGTATACATAACAGGCAAAGCACTCATAAAACAAAATAAAATAAAATAATAAAATAAAAATATTTTTTAAAAGAGGATTTTCCTGTCAAAGAACTTTAGAGAAGATAGATATAGTGACCATGCCTAGTGGATGATGACAATGTAAAAGTGTTCTCCTTACTCAGGACCAAGTTATTTTTGTGAAGTGCATCATCCATCTGGAGTGAGGCAAGGGTGCAGACACACAGGCAAGGGGTCATTTTAAATTGAACGTTCTTAGAGGGACAACTAAGAACAAGTGCAACAGCTAATGTATGAAAATGTCATAATGAAGCCCATTAATTTCATACTAAATAAAATCAATATAAAAAAATAAAGAAACTATAAAAAAAAAAAACTAACACTTCCCTGAAAACATGATTTTATTAAAAAAAAAGTTTCCAAGCTCTGCCATGAACCATCTCCTCAATTTGGAAGTCTGAATAAACAAGAGAAACTGCAATTTTTGATCCTAAAATGAGTTTTCATTCAAAGGAATTACCCTATCACAGTGGAAAAAATTGAGGCATTTAAATTGGGTATTCCTTTTCAAAGGGAAGGTAAAATTGTCCCTAAATCATGGCCAATTCACTCTGTCATTTGTATCTTATGTCTCCATTGAAAGCTGCTATCTTGACTGAAAGTTTGTAGGAGAGTTTGGTTTCATTAAAAAATTCTGAAGTAAAGAAATTAAACTAAATTTTCAAATGATATTTTCAAACCAGTGTTAAAAATAATACACATGATACAAGGTTGCTTATAAACATAAAGGCCCTCAACTTGCTATATAACAGTAATGTTTTACTTATAGTCGTGTTTTAATATGTTTAATATTTGTAAATGAATCAACACATAGCCTTGTCAAAAGAAATTCTACATTTTGTAATATTAATAAAACCACTCTTTTTAATGTTATTTCTACATTCTTGTTCACAAGACATACTTGTGGGCAGTGTATCTGTACAAAATAAAATGACTGAAATGGAGAGTAGGAGCAAATCTCATTAATGTCACCTTGCATTTTGCCATTCATTACTTCACTTTAGCTTGATCATTTCACATCTACATGATTAGAAACTTGGCACCGTAGTGAGACTGAGAAGAGTACATTAGCTACAGGAAGTAGTGAAAATATAATTTTGTCATTTTCTTTTCTCCCAAAGATTAAGTTAGGTTAGATGAGTGATCACCATGGCTTTTCTAAAAACATCATTTAAATGACATTCCCATAAATTTATCAACAACAGGTGCTCAGATGCACACAATTTTTCTGTCTAAATAATCATCTGACAGTAGTTAAGCAGTAAAATTAAACTCCGAATGAATAATACAATGATATAATTATATTCACAAATGGAAGCACAAATGACTAAATGTAATCATGTTGCATTTGATACAGAACTCCACAGTAAATAGGGGAGGGACTGATTACTTGACTCACATTAGAAATGAACCATTGTCCTTAACTTTATACTTCATGAATACTACGTCCATCTCTTGAAAACAAAGATTTAGACAGAAAACAACGGGTGCCTGTTGCTCTTTTTGACAATAGCTCTTAATAGAAATTGCTTAAGAAACACTTTAGGAAAAACAGCAATTTAAAGACATTAAAATCATGCCCTCTTGTCCTTAAAATGCAAAATGTACTGTTTCATTATGCGTGTTGTTGGGGATAAGAATAATTGCCAACCATTTGTTTTGCAGATATTCGGGACAGTGGGGGTCCTAAGCCAGTGATGGTATACATCCATGGTGGCTCTTATATGGAAGGTACTGGAAATCTATATGATGGAAGTGTCTTGGCAAGCTATGGCAATGTGATCGTCATCACAGTCAACTATCGGCTTGGGGTACTTGGTAAGATATCTCTCATTGCTTTCACCATTCATCATAAAGAATGTGATAGTTTTGTTTTGTTTTGCTCTGTTCTATGCTTCCCAATATTTTTTTTTTAACCAAAATTTTTGAAAGCTTCAATGCATTCTTTAAAAGTTCATGCATTAAGTAAAGGCAACTTGGGAAAATTTCAAACTTGAAGCAGAAAGGTAATGAAACCATTGATTGCTGGGATGTACTTGGTATGTTATACAGAAGCATGAAAGCTAACAATGGAAGAGGCCTTCAGAAAACAAGTCACTGAACAAATATTTACTTCTTCTTTTATTTTGTGCAATGTTGTAAAAAAAAAAATGTTTGCTGTGCTCTTAGATGCAGGTTTATATTACCTTATAGAATCATGTGTGGACTGTCTTGGGGGAAGTTATTGCTTATAGTTATCATGTAGGCATTTCCTTGTATCTATTTATTTTCGGTGGTCTCAAATTACTAGGAATATTTTGAGTGTATTTTTATTGAATGATTTACTTTGAAAAAGCATACATTCATTAATTAAGGTAGAGTCAGTACAATTCAGTCAAACACAGTGTTTCCAGAAGAATGTTAGAGTCAAAGCTGAGACACATAGTTTTGAGTTAAAGAAAGAGAAACATCACTTTTGGTAACACATTTTTTTATTTACTAGTCAGGTTTTATAAGATAAGCTGCTATTCTAACAATGTAAATTGGTCAGAATATTGACAAAGATAAAGAAAAATGGGATGTAATCAAAATTATCTATGGTATTTTAATGTTACTTGCTTAAAAATACAGAATACTTCCAAAAGATTTTATTTTTTTAACCTTAATTATTCTATATATTTTATCACAACTTCAAGATTCACAATTATTGTGTTTCAAGAAAAAATATTCTATTTTGTCTTTTAAATTTTGGAAAAATGCTGAATTATGTACTATTTCATACCATTTTAATATCATACATATATTTTTGCCATGTTAAGAATAAAAGCTTTTTACTTCCTCAATCTTCATTAGATAATTTGACGGTATAATGGAGTCAAGTGGATGACAGAATGGATACATGTAATCAATACAGGTAGAACATATTTCTGTAGCCCACCGTTCAGGTACATTTTGCTGATCATAGTGTCTCATCATGCATTGTTCAGATATAATCATTTAGTTGGGTTAGGATGTGCTTCTCACCAATGAAAATTCTGCTTATTAGGAGATAATGAAAGAAGTGTTCATAATTATCCTTATGTATCTTAGTCTTCTTATTTTATTCTTACAGAACATTTTCACAAGGCTTTTAATACCCACAGTGTTTTTATTTTATAATATTTTATATTTTTATTTTATAGTTTTTCTATAATTCTGTCATTTTGACAGCTATCTTTCTCATATTTTTCTAAATTTCTCCAATTAAAAATCCTGTGCAATGGCATGTTTGTAGACTCAAATTTTTAAAAAGAATGCCAAGTGTGGAATTAGGGCTTTTAGCTACATCATGCAAAATATTTTCTGACAACTAGTTGTGGTTACAACACAATTTCATATGACGAGCTTTGCGATTAAGTTAATGGAAACTTTACTCATTCCTACCCGTTTTCATTAAAATTTTATTTTCCTCTGTTAGGGTTTCTGTAGAACTAGTAAGGATGTCACATTGATCCAATTTAAATCCTACGTGCATGCTCACATCTTGTTTTTAAAAGCCACAATTGGTTGAGTTACAGCACAACAGATTAAGCAGCTAAACAAATGAAGAACCCACTCGGTCACATGATCTGTCTAACCACCAGCTGCACTGATGTGGAGGGCGAGGTTCTCTTAGTTTGGTCTGTTCTTTCTCTGAATCCTGAGGTTCAGCCCTAGTTGGCCCCTTTATTCCTTAAACATGACTAACGTTCAGTCCAAGACTTTTTATTAAACTCTTCACATAAAAAAGAACCTAAATTTGTTAGTGAAATAGTCTAGTGCATATATTAAAGTATTCTGGAATAGTTGTATTTTGGCCAGTTTCTTTCAAAATAAAATCATTGGGAATGTGTTCAAACAAGTTAATCTGAGAAAAAGAAATTACCAGAACATTTGTTACAGCATCCTTCCCACAAGTCACACTAAACCAAATCAACAGTCATCCCTCTGAACTATGACAATAGGAGTATTTGAGCTATTGGCTGTGACTATTTATCTAACAGCAACAAGGTAAGTCATAGTTTCTTGGGTGTGGGATCTAAAAGAATGATGATCAAGTTTGTTTGGTGTAACTGATAAAAATTAGGTATAAAATAAGATTTGATCTCATATTAGAGAAAGTCTCATATTGTCTTTTGATTCTGGTGTTTTGCTGTGAAGATGAATTTGAGAAGCCAGTGAGTAATTAGCTAATTATAATACTGTTTCTCTGGAGTGATTGGCAGGCAAGCCAGTGTGTTTGGAACAGCTAAAATAATTGTTGCTTTGAATTCACCTTACTTGTTTTGCTTTTTATTTTTTGTTATTAGTAGTGAAGTAAAAATATTTCCGTTATGTCATTTTTACCACTATCTAGTGACCAAAATTCTAGATGTAAAGCATGTTGTATGAAAAAAAAATTTTGTTCATTACAAATTAGGAATAGTATGGAGAAAAATAAATCTGTCAGTCTACTTGGATGGTTGGTGGTTGGTGGTTGGCATTACTTCCCGAACTAAGACCTTTCTGTGGTGTCCTTTGGAAGAGTGGCACACACTCTAGCTCGAGGCTGCACATGGCATTTCCCTCTGAGACGAAACTCTGTGCTGTGAAGAATAACTGCCAGAGAGATAGACAAAACAGACACAAGAGAAAAGGCAAGACTATGACAGTTCATTAATTGCCTCTGTGTCCCCTTACCTAATGACCGTGTATCGTACGCTAAACATTCGGACTTTAGTTTTATCCTGCTTACAGTGTGTATTCCATCCAGTTTTGACATAAGTCAGCTCTGTTTCTGTCTCAGTTAGCATCTGCTATTTAATTGGCTATTCATAGATCTTGGAAATGAGTATATAGTAACAACTAGTTTGTTATATTTTAATATTTAATTTGTGGATACTAAAAATTATTAACTTGGTTACTTTAGAAATGTTGATTTTGTTTTCTTATAGGAGAAAATAATCTATGTGAAATGTTTTGATTGTATCTTGGATAAATGTGTATTTTAATGGGAAAATTAAAAATTGTGATGAAATAAAATGTTCATTGTGTAAGACAGTGCATTCATATTTTTTGAAAATAGAAATTATTCAAATGGTGATGCCTTTTTAAGTCACAAAATGAGAAAACACACTAAGGGATTGAATATGACAGTGTGTTTCAACTACCCCTAAGAATGCATCACTGGCTTGCTATGGTCCCTTCTATGATAGCAAAAACTTTCATGGAATTCTAGAAAATTCTCTGTGCTCTGGCCTGCCATTCTCTTTGTGTTGATGTGTACTGAATTTCTCCAACTCACATGGCTCATGTGTGTGCAATTCTCAGGTTTCTTCACTTCGTATTGACATCTAGCTTATGCTAGTAACTTCAGCAACAGCAATAATAATTACAGTCACATTCACGAGGGATAAGTTGAACCTTTATATCTTCTGAGGAACTAGAAAACTTTCATTTCTACACACCAACAGAGATTTTATCAAAATTGTCAATGTTTTGATGACAAGATTAACCAAAACAGCATTAGGAAAAAACTTTTAAATTACAGTTAGAAGGCAGTAGAACTCAGTGTTATTCCAGAGCTTGGTAAATAAAAAATATACTGATGACTTCTTAATTTTATGTTGATTCTTTCTTATCAACATGGCCACATTTAGTCTCTGATTTGTCTTAAAACAATGTATTATGTTTTATTAATTCTTGAAAATATGTTGAAATACAGAGAGGAATTATATGGTTTATGATTTTCTTGAGTTATTAAGATAAATGATTTTTGAAAAAGATAACATAAAATGTAGACTCCCTCACTCCTAGACAAGGGTTTTCTATGGCCAACATTGAGCAGCTAGTCCCAGTTTCCACAGGCAGTGATCTATACAGCAAGATATTAGCCTCATTTGCTGGGCAGAAGTCACCCTCTTAACACATGCTTTCACTTATTTACTCATGAACTCCGCACATATTTATAAAGTGCCCTCCATCACCTCTTATTATTTGGCCTCAAGAGTGGAAAAATCAGACTCAATCTATCCTCTGTCTGGTTCACGGGAAGGAAGGAGGAATGACATTCAAAGTGATGTGAACTCACAGTTTGATAAGTTGTATTTCTGAAAGAAGCAACAGAGTGCTATAAAACAGAATGCTCTTCAGCAACTGTTTGTGGAGAGAGATTCAGGAAAGACCTCCTTTTATCTCTCATGGTAAGAGCTGGTGGCTTGTTTGTTTTTTAAATATATTTGATAAGGAAAAGAGTCAGAAATGAAAAATATTCCAAAATAGTTTTAAGTGCTAGAGCATTGGAAGCAAATGATTCATTTAAAGAAGTAGGTAAAAAGGCAAAAATACAACCACATAGATTACAACAAACAACAGCAGGATGTAGATATGACTGACCAGGCAACATTAGTTTTTGAACTATGAATACAGAGGAAGGGAGTCTTGGTGGAATGATTAGCCAAGAGCTGAATGTTGAAGCTAGAGTGTGGTCCAGGAACGTCATAAGGATGATGGCAGATTCTCTTGCTTATTTGTCATACATTTCAGAAAAACAATGAGGTATAATAAATTATACCATTGCTGCTTTAAATATGAATAATTAAGATATTAGTCTTCTCCCAAGACAGTTCTTCCTCTGTGTTCCAAATATACAATAGAGTTTGGATCCTGAGTGTGGCAGTTTCGTTGGGCTTTGGAATTGTGACTTTGCCCTCTGGATGCCCTGCCTTCCTCTGCCCGAGTGCCTGGCATCCTTCTCTCCCTTTCACTGGCTTCTGTTAGAAAAAGACTGCATCTCATTTGCAGGCACATGCTGTTCTTTTTTCCCCTTTCCTCAAGTCGCTCCTTGCACTACCTACTCAGTAAACATTTGGGCACTGCTCCTTTGTCTTTTTCTTTTTCTTCTGAATTGTCCCAGTTCATTCTTTTTTAAAGACAGAGGCGTGCAAGTGTCTTTCTTCAAGCCCCTCTGTTACCATTGTCTCCTCACCTTGGGTTTTTTCCCAAGCTGACCCAGATCCTCCAACTCCAAACTCACATGCAATAGAATTGCACATCACAACCAGGCAGAGTACCTTAAAAATAAAATGGGCTCCTATTTTGCTTTAATATTTCTTTTCTTCCAGTTTTTATCTCTCAAATGGTTAACACCATTTCTGGGATCTGTTCCATGACTTTTTGTTGTTGTTGTTGTTGCTTTTTGTAATTTTCAAGCCTCTTAAAGAATATTGCTTCTCTTCTTAGCAGAGGTTGCCTTCTATGTCAGCCAGCTTTCTGTTGCTATGAGAAAACACCTGGAGAAATCAACTTCAGTGTGGAAATGTTGATGCTGACACATCATCTTAGAGCATTTATTCATGATTCTTGGTTTCTTGATTTCATTACTTTGATCCACCTGTGGTGGGCCAACATCACTGGTGGGAGTTTACTTCATAGAACCTGGGTAGCAAAGAAAAAGGGAGGACGAAGTTCCTTCAGTGCCTTATCTCCATTACCATAATTAGAAGCAATTATTTATGACAGAAAAAAAGGATATAGTTGTATAATCCTGTTCAGTTATGCTGGAATTTTTTAGGAGTTTGAATTTGTGTGAAACTAAGCTTTAAGAAAGATGTATTATTTCATTTTTAAAAATTATTAATTTTACTTATGTATTGCATGTGTGAGGGGGCAGGGGTGTGAGTATCTCTGACTATGCTTGCCATGGCCTGTCTGGTTGGGTCAGAAGACAAGGTCTGGGAGTTAAATTCTGTTCTCTTCTACCGTGTGGTCGTTAGACATGTACAAACTTCCTTCCACTAAGCCCTACCTCCTGAAGGTGGTGCTATTTTCTAGTTACACCACAGTCAGGTGTTGAACTTACAGCATATGGCCACAGGGTGAAGGGTTTGGGGAGTTGGGAAGCACTTTCAAGTGTGGTGGCTTCATCATGGCTCCTGTGGGCTTTTTGAGAAGTGACATCAACTCAAGCCAGGCCATGCATCTTGCTGTCAGTGCTTACTTTTTGCATGTTCCCAGCTTCCTAGTCACTAGGGCCGAGTTATCATCCTGTCTTCAATTCTTCAGATCAAGTCACTTCTTGCCTTCCCTCTGCTCCATAGCACACGCAGTCTGGTCTTCACACTGATATTTTCGTGTGCGCTAACCGCTTCAGAGGGTAGAAGTCCTGCTACAGAAATTAAAATATAATTCCCAGATCTTACCAGGTTTACTGAACTCTCAAAGCCTGGAAGACTGTTCTGCATGTATAAAAAAATGTCTTCAATAAAACTGTAATTGAATTCACTATGCTTTTCTTGGGGTAGGTGCATAAGGAATAAAGAACAGGGGTTTGTGGTGAGACAGTTGGCAGAAAAGAGCTGGAGCTTTTTTTTTTTTCATCTTAAGATAACCAGAGTTTCCTCTATTAGCAGAGGAAAGAAGCTCCCTGAATATCTAGATCCAAATGTTTCCTATCCTAGAACTACCAAGTATGAAAGATATAGCTGATTAAAACTCCATAGTGATTTCTGGATCCCCATGAACTTAGTGTTTGTGTTCTTCAGATCCTTGCTCTGAGTGTGAGGTCATGGAAAACACTGATACTGAGGAACTCGAAACTATTTTGATGGTAAACATTGATCCTTGAAAGTCAGATAGGAACAATATCTCAAAAAATAACTCATGCATAAGTGGAGGGGTTTAAGTATTTTTCAGATTCAGCTTAAGATTATTTTATAAAGACAAGTATAGAAGGAACAAGGGATGGCATTTCATTAATATTGCGTTTTGATATCCAATCCATTTTAAATTGGGTTGCAGGAAAGGGAAGCTGAAGTGAGAGATCTTGAGATTTCCTGTGGATGTGTGAGGGAAGAGATTACAGACAAGATCCTACTTAATGTCCTCCTACTCACACATCTCTCAGACCAGTTAGTGAGATGAGGACCACAGATTGACTCTAAGAGAAATATTCCAAAGCACAGATGAAATGATGCCTCTGAAGTAATTTCTATATTTCTATAGCACAGAGGAATGCCCTGAGATGAAACACATCCAAGAGATATTAATTTTTCTGTCATAGCTTCTCTTTTATTGTGTTTGAGCTTGGTAAAATGGCATCTTGAATAGAAAATTCATTTTTCTTGGTGAATATTCAACACACTCAAATAGATGTAAGCCATTAAAAAAGATTCTTTGTGGTAACATTATCATAATTAGAAACAATTATTTCTGACACAAAAAGAGATGTAGTGATTTTATATTATTTAATTGTGCTAGAATTCTTTAGTTTTTTTTTGACTTTGTGTGACAATAAGCCTTAAGAAAGAGGCATTATTTTTTAGTACAAATATGTTTCATTAGAGACTTCTCCAATGAAATGAGGCATCATCTTAAGTCTTAATTCAAGGAATCCACTTTTCAGCACATATATTTGGCTTTTCTGTTGTTTAGAAACTATCTGTGATATTTACTAAAATAGTTGGTTGTGCCTGGCTCAGACTGGATATGTTTTCAGAATGAACATGTTTAGAGGGATCACAGACCAGGCTGTGATTTTATGCTAATCTGTGTTAAATTTAAAAAAAAAAAAAAAGTCATTTATTCCCTTGGTAACATTTCCCTTTAATTCATGCATATTTTTTACTTAGGAAATTAGCTTACTAAAATAAGTCCTTCATTTACATAATGTCACCATCCCTTTTCATGGAAGTTACTAACCAATGTTTTGTGGGAGCCCCTGCAATGACAAGATGGCCAGTTGCGAACAATAAATCCAGACAAGAGAAAAGAAGGCTTCAGAAGCCAAATGTGTGAACACATTATAGAGTTGATGAATTTCCATTTATATCCTACTAGGAATTCTTTATTTTTCTTAATTTTTATACATTTATTTTTGTGTGTCTGTGTGTGCATGTGCATGTGTTAATATTTGTGTGTGTGTGTGCATGTAGAGGTCAGAAAACAACTTATTTGTTCTTTCCTTCCACCACCTGATCCCAGGCACTAGACTTGGTCCTCAGATTTAACTTCAAGCACCCTTACCCAATGTGCCATCTTATTGATCCATACTTACTCCTCAAAATCAGAAGGGATAAGATTCCTAACTTATCATCAGAGAAATCAAGTGCATTCTAAGCGTTGTTTTCAAGGAATTTCTCACGCAGGCATCAACATTTGGGAACAATCATGAAAAACTGAGTTCTGTTGTAAAAATGTTTTGTCACGCTGTGAGGGCTTTGAAATACAAACAGTTCTATTCTCCCATGAGCTCTCTTCTGTGGCCATCAAATGGTCTGTTGTCTTTCCTCTACCTATTCCCATAGGCTGCCTCTAGAGGGAACTTCCCAAGTTTGTGATGGCCCAGGATCCAGATAGGGAAGGTTAATAGAATTGGTTATCTAATACTAAATGATCATCCCTGAAAAATACATACATGTAACAATATACAAATTGAGCAGGTCACACACATATGTATGTAACAACGAATAACAAGGAAAGAAGCAATGAATTTGCAAAAGAATAAGGAAGGATAAACAGGAAGGCTTGGCAAGAGGAAAAAGAAGGGAGAAACGATGTAATTATAATTTAATATAAAAAAAATAGTTAAGAATACTTTTATATTGGGATGATTTATATGTTCTTTATAGAAGTAAATGTTCTAAGTGGATATTTGTTTTGTCTGGGAAAGCTACAGACTTTTCATTTTGCTGACTCACTAATATAGTCAAACAGAATTGGGTACGGGATATGACAGAGCCTCATTGTGACGTGAAAAAATTGACGTTGTATGAAAAAGAAATCTTATTTTTTTCCTCTGTATCCTCCTCCAAAGATCTACTTGCTCTGTTATACTTTTCATCTTGTTTTCTAACTTTTGTTCTAGTTTAATAGCAATAAAAGTGCTTCTGATTTTCAAAACTATAATTGAAATTTAATAATGCAGCTGAATATCCACATCAGTTATTTTCTTTTAGCTCAACTGATACACAGTAGACATCACTGGGGATCCCTATTGCCTTAGGATCAACACATTTCAATTAAAACAGCCTTCATAGTGTCTTAAATTTCATATATGTACACATTTTGTAGTTTACAAACATATTCTAGTCTTCAGTCTGTTATAAGTTTTGTAAATCCACCTGTTGTAAATGGTGTGGCTAGAATCATCCACAATTCACACAAGCAATCTTAAACTGCCCAATAGTCACAGTAAAAACACACAAAAAGAAGCAGCTGAAACTATTTCATCCATCCCAGTACATCTACATATTTCTAATTTGCATCACATCAAATTGTAAATAATTTTTATTCCATTAAAACTTAGAGTATTTCAATTCAGTTGTCGAGTTTACAACAGATAACATAATTCATAGTAATTTATAATTACACAAAATAATAAAGGTATTCTTTTTCACTGGTTGGTTTTGAAAATTTAAGTAAACTAAAATTAAATACATCAGTAATATGAATCAAATGCCTATTGCCCAATATTATCCTGAAGTCAGTGAGTACCAACATGAGACACATGCCTTTCTATATGTATAGTGAAGCTTATGAAAATATAATTGTTATGGGGAATAGTCAAAGCAAGAACTCCCAGTTCAAAGACTTATTAATTTTATCCACTTGCATATTCATTGTACTATAATATCATATATAGTTAAATGCATAGAAGATGGAAACTGGGCACTCTTATATCCAAATGTTTGGGGAGCAGAGGCAGGGGAGCATGTGTACTTCAGGGAGACCTAATCTTAGACAAATAAATCCCCAGGTTATGACAAAGAGAAGGTAGGAATTAAAAGACCTATTAGCATTTGTTATTATATTACTAATTTTCAAAACAAAACAAAACAAAAAACTCTTAAAATATATGGGTTCGAAAACCCTTGCTGTATTTTCAACATTCATGTTCCATTTTTCTATCTACGGGTTTGGAGGACTCATGATCAGGTTTAATGCTTAGTTTTAATGTCTGTTGCAGCTGAAAAGGGATGATTCACAAAACACAAAGGTGCAATAACACATTTAAGGAGCAGTGTATTGTTAATCACTGAATATTTAAAGCTGCATAATAGTCTTCTTGATAATTCTGAGGGCTGAATGCTTGTCAAACAGGATTAGATTGTCATGGTTTCTACTTTGTAACATCGTTGGCTACAAGCTTATTCTCAATAGCAAAAGGAAAAAAAAAAACCGTCAGCTTTGCCATTTTTATGTGACTCTGGTTGTTGTGAAATCTTCATTCTGTGGTTTATTTGCAAGAATCCTTTGAAGCTGCCTGTTCCTTGTGAGTGCTAGTTTTAATAAATTAGGCAACACAGACAGTAAATCCAGTTAACTAGGTTGACATGCTCTGAAATATGCCTTGCCACAAAGAAAGTGGATCAGACCCTAAGGGCTAGTTAGTCACCATCCTCTCTGCCCTTAGAGGCCTCCTGCACTGGAACTAAGGTGTGTGTGAGGGAGGTGGGGTTAAATGATGTGCTTCACTTACATATTCATATTCAAAGAAGGTTTCAATGTTATACATATATTTTAAAAGACTATTTTTTAATAAAATGTAACTGTAGATATTGTTATTTTCTTCCCATTCCTGATACTACTGTCAGTATGACTGATACAAGATGGATCATTCCTTATCAAGATGATCTCAATGAATTGACTGACATAGTGAACTAATAATTACAATGCTGCCGCATGACAAGTTCCCCTCAATAACTATGGTTAACAATTGCAGTCTGTGTGTTTCATTTTTCCATCCATACATTTAAATTTATGTCACTTCTTTCAGTTCTGCAAGTATAAGCACAATACCTGACCCTCTGACAGGCATTGAGTGGGCCCAAATGACCCTTTAGATATTTTTAAAGGTACATAAGAGGAGACAAAGAAAACTCTGTCATCCACAGGACACATCAAATGGTGCCTAGATTAAGATCCCAGTTTAAAATTTTGCCCTTCATTAACTTCATAAAGAATTAAAGTTATAGTTTCAAATATCCTCAAATCAGAGACTCTAGTGAAAGGGTATTGAAAAAATTTGTCAAGGAAAATTTAGCATCTTAAAGGGTATTTTCAAGTGCTAGTATCATGGCAGGTTTATTTTTTTAAATATAAACAAAATTCTGTCTGACTTTTACTAAATTGTATTCTATCTATCTATCTTTCTATCTATCTACCTATCTTTCATCTATTTGTTTATTGATTTATTTGTGTCTGTGTGTGTGTTTGTGTGTGTGTGTGTATGTGTATGTATGTGTAGGTCAGAGGACAACTTGCTGGAAATGGTTTGCAGAGTGGTCTCTTACATATCAAAGTATCAGGCCTTGCCACATTTCCCTTACTCACAGAGCTATCTTGCTAGTCCTCCTTTACTTTTTCAACATTAGGATTGAACCAAGCACCTTACATACATGACTCGAGCTATACCCTCCCTTATACCAACCCAAGCTCCCATTACTTCTTTTTTATATAAAAATAGTGAGCAAGTAAAAACATTTCATTCATATTTCATGATGTGGAAACAACTTAAATGTATACCATCTTATTCTATTCTATTGGGGTGATTGTTCAATCCATTGCACATGTGTGCTATATTGTGAGTGAGCAACATAGCATTCTTAAGACTTTCCCTTTTACTCTATTTCTCTAACACATAAGGTCTTTCATTATTAAAAAATAATTGATGTTTATACCCTGTACTCAAAAGCTCAAGAAGTTCCTGGCCAAATTAGCAGGATGCTAGTCCGTGTCTAACCCGATCTTTATTTACATGGCACTCTGTATGCTCTTTTCCACTAATGAGAAATGGATCTTTGAGGATTAGGTCTAAGAAATTGAAAATTAAAATCACCAGGCTCTGCATTTTTATCTTTCATATCTTGCCATAGAATGCTTAGGTTTCCCAAGATAATGCTTACTAATCTTTTGCTTCATAACATATTTTTGTAGAATAGTAAGGACTCTGGTCTTGAACTGTGATTTCTGATATTTTAATAGGTATCACAGTAGAGCCAGACAGAGCTTGTCTGGAATTACAGTACAGATGGAACAGACAGGATCAATTGCAAAGATTATGAACATCTTAGTTTTTCTAATACATCCCCCATGAGCCATATTAATTAAAAGTCTGACAAATTAATGTGACTTAAGGCTGAATTAAAACGTTGCTAATAGTTAGATGGTATCTGTATTCCTATTATGCCTTCTGGGAACAGTAATACTATCTTTAAGAGTTAGGGTCTAGTGGGGTATAATCTGGACCTGCTGGCAATGGTAGCTTAGTTCTTACTGAATCCTGAGTTAGTTCTTTGGAGAACATGTTATTATAAGACCCATAGCCTGAATACTGAATTGCCCTCTAGAATGTGATCTCTATCACAACTGAGCTAGCCTCATAGATTTGAGCCTTCAGAACTATGAGTTAAAGAAGCCTCCATTTTTTAAAATAAATTAGGTGACCTCTAGTAGGTTGTCGAAGAAAACAGATTACTATATATATGGTGCATGTTTATAACATAAAGCATATTGATTTTTGTAACTTTGTTATAATGTGTATGGTGCTGTGTCTGTCTGTATCCCTCTCTCTTTTCCCTCTGTCTCTTTGTGAGTGAGTGTGTGTGTGTGTGTGTGTGTGTGTGTGTGTGTGTGTGTGTAAAATCTGCTATAGGAAATGCTTATTGAATCTTAGAAGTCTGCCTTCTACCTCATGTGAGCTAGAAAACCAGAAAGCTGAACTGATGGTATAGTTCAGTCTTGAGTCTGAGGGCTAAAACACAAGATCGCTGATGCCAAGGACACAAAAGGGGGATAAACTGGCTGGATCAGCTGGTTTTGCCTATTTATTCTGATACCAAGTGGTCAGCCCTGAAATCTTATGTGTACAAGCGATACTAAACAGATTTAGCAGGTTGTATTTATATGTGTTTGTGTATTTATGTATCGGTAGCAATTAAAGAATAACAAGAGGCTATGAGTTTGAGAAGAGAACAAAGGACCATGAGAAAAATTGGGAGGAAGAAAGGGAAGAGGTAGGATTATATAATTATATTATAATTTCAAAAGAGAAAATATATTTATGTGTCCAAAAAAGAATTGGAGAATGCAGGCCAGGACTCAGAGAGCAGATCTTTTTTACTCATTCGACAGAACAAATGAAAGTCTCCTCTGGGGACAAAGTCACAGAAACACCCAGAAATTTTTATCATCCATCTGACATTAGTTAACCCAGTTAGATTGCCAAGTAAAATACACTAAAACAAAGTAATATTTCGTTTGCTTAAAGAAAAGAAAGTTAAAGGATGTCTTTAATCTTGAGTTTTCAAATAAAATGTCCTCGATTCCTCTCTTTTATATAATGTACACATATAATAAATAATAATAAAAATATGAATCAAGCACATTATGACTGTCACAGGATATAGATATTTATTTATTTAGGCATTCATTAATTTTGAAATTGCAGGCTTCCTTTTACATTGTGAGTCTTGTAAAACTTCATAATGTAAATAAATTTACTGGTACTTTAAAAACTCAGAAGAATTTAACGGGTATCCTTTCTAAGTGACTAATGAATACTGTTGATAGCTGTCCAAGATATTTAGTGTTGTTTAGTAGTCATCTAAAAAGTATTCATGGGAGTTTTTTGTTTTTTTTGGTTTCTCTGTTGTAACTCTGGCTGTCCTGGAATTCACTCTGTAGGCCATGCTGGCCTCAAACTCATAGAGATCCACCTACCTTTGCCTTGCCAGTGCTGGCTTTAAAGGTGCACTATCAGTGCCTGGCTTCATAGAATATTTTACCAGGGTAGACTCTGTTTGGTGTGGTCTTCCTCCAAAAGTCATTTTAAAGGTATGATCCACAGCAAGTAGTGTTATTAAGAGGGGCTCAAATATGTTGGCAATGACTTTATCAGTGGATTCACTCATAATTAAATAGACTACTAGACAGTGGAGACTGATAGGAGAAAATAGAACACCCGGGGTATGCCTGCTCCTGGTCCCCTGCTCTGCTTCGTTCCTTTTCTTCTTCTTCCTGATCACTATTAGTTGAACCTCTATGTTTACCTTATGCTTTCCACCATGATGTTCTTGTTTTATGTCACCTTGACCACAACAGCAATGAAGCTTTTTGATGCACTGCATGTCTCAAACCACAAGACAACCTATACACATCTTCTGTTAGGTTTATTAGCCATTGTATAGTTTATGACAGCAATGGAAGCTGCCAGTCATGGCCTGAATGGAATGTTCCCCACAGTCTTATGAGATTGGATGTGTGGTTCCCAGCTGATGGTGCTGTTTTTGGAGAATGTGGAACATTTTAGAAGTGTAGTATAGCTTGAGATAGTCATCAGAAGATCATAGCATGACCTGGCTTTTGACAAAAGTTTTCACTTCCTTTATATACTGAGATGTCAGGGAACTGCCTAGTTGTCCTGCCACATTGGAGCTACTTGCCCCCATAACTGTCCACCATGATGGATTGTAATTCCTTCAACAACCCTTTAAGTTGTTTCACAGAGATGAGAACATGTATTAGTAAGGAAAATTGGTAATGACACTGGGGTTTGTTGCTGTGGTTATCTTTATCAGGTGATCAACAAGTTGTTTGAAATGATTTGTGAGAGTGGTAGGGATTAGTTTGAAGCTGAGTATTAAAAATGCTCTACTGTGCTCTAAGGTGAGTTTGTCAGGGCATAATTCTGATCAGAATGTAAATAGTGAAGACAATGCCCAAGGAGTTTCAGAGAGCCTCAGTGTTCATCCATATCATCTAGTTTTTGACTTTGCATATATAGTCATATCTATAATGTTTTAAAATTTTACATATGATATTTCCTTCCTTTGCACAGTAAATATTTAATTGATGCCACATTGCTTTTCTGAGTTACTATTCCTATTGTACTATCTATTTGTTGAATTTTAGACAGTGATAGAATTACTGGGAATAAGAAATGTGATTAAAACATGGTTTTAAGTTCAATCAGTTTACCAATATTTTTACATGTATTTAAATTATGTTTATCAGGACTTAGCCTCTATATGTTAAAGCAGTACGTACTCAGTAATTTATTCATGCAGCACAAGTTGTGTACATGGAGATCTATAATTTTCTAATTCCATAGATCAGTTAATAAGATTCCCATTCAGCTCTCTGCTGCTACGACTTAATGACATTCAAGTTTTGATATAGTCTTAGCCAAGAGAGGTCATGTAGCCAGTGAAGCAGAGAGAGGAAGGAAGATTGCCATTCTTGAATCTGTTCCATCAAAATGACAAAATGGATCTATAATAAACAATAGCTTAGTGGCTGTATAGGCCTACAGCATCCACTGAAGCACACAGCAGGCAAGTTATTTATGAAATAGGTCTCTTAAAAATATGACTCTCATTTCTATGTCCTTTTCAACAAAATGAACTGCCATTATGCCTTTACTTAGAACACATGGTTGCTTTATTATTTTTTAAAAATATGATCACACTATATAAGTGGGAAATTTTGTTGGAATCTTATCTAGTTAACAAATGTGATACAACTATTTTTTAAATATTATTGACTCATTTGTGATTTTTAAGTTTAAAAAAAGTAAAATGACTTTCTAGAAACCCAAACTAACATTTAGGTATTGTTTAAATATTGTTCTTAGTATGCAAAATAGTACTAATTACAAGTTGGCTGCATGGAAATGTTGATCAATATAGCCCACTTCTACAAGTTTATGTTGTATTCCCAACCAGAATCTTTATTGACTCAGATGTCACATGAAGATTGATTCAGAATTTTCAGAGACTAAGTAAGTTACTATCAATACATAATAAATGCATGCTGTAGCCTTAACTAGTAAGACTAGCAGAATACTTCTGAGTTAATGCGGAATTGTGATGATGAGCTGAAAGTGCCCTTCAGAGAAACATCCAATTACTCTTTTGTCCTGGGAACATGCCTTCACATAGGGCACTGCCTAACAAGCATTAATAAATTTCAACTTAATTTCCTATTTTAAAGTTAAAAGCAAATAGGGAGAAGATAACTTACGAAGTACAGGTTGAAAATGCAATATTTGTGTCAGGTTTATGTTGTAAGACATGAAGAAGTAACCCATAGTACCCCTGCCCTGGGCTACAGGAATATAGTAGCTGTAGATTTGGGTGTACAGACATGTGGTGCTGAGCTGGAGGCTCAGATCAGACCCTGTCATTGTCAATGAACACTGTCAGCCTCTGAAAAATATAAATGTCTTGATCCAATTTGAAGTAATACAACACAAAATTTTAAATGCACACATAGTGCTGTATACTTGTTCTGCTAGAGAAAAATGTTATTTTGTGGACCAATGAATTTATTTTTTATGAGAGTCTCATGTATTTTCAGTTTCTCTATTTGATATCAATTAGAAATCAATTGGAAATATTCTCACAGTTTTGAACCCTTGATAGCATCATTATTCTTTAAACATATTAGGGTTTTCATTAGCTGTGTCTGCCCTTGCATTTCCATCCTGAAAAAGTTAGTCTCTGAACTAACACTTGCCAAAGAGCACAACTTAATAATTGCCAAAGAAGGTTACATGAATACAAAAATCAAATTGTTGAGTGTAAAGTACTCCCTTCAAAGAGTGTAATTCTTCAAGGTATAAAAGTCTGACACTAGTCATCAAGCTGTTTTCTTAATCAATTAGTTAGTTTAGCATATATTACGATATATAATTATATTCAATTTGGTTCAAATGATAAAAGCTATGCATGTGCTCATAAAATAAGCAAAAATAAATGAGAAAAAAGGTCCAAGTGGAAATGAATTCCTCCTTCCCTCAGATTCCTAGGACTGTCAAGGAAAACTCTGTGTTTCTTGCTTCTTTCTTTCTTTCTAGACATTTCTTGCACTAATATACCCTGTGAACTTTTCTTGAATGAAGTGTAATAAAGATAGTTCTTCTTTGGCTCACATGTATAGGCCTCATATCATTTATACCACTGTGACAGGTGACAATATCTTGAATAATTCTCAATTGTTACATAAACATCACTCCTGCATATTACCATTTTGAAGTGGAATTATGTGATATCAAGCACTATCAAAGAGCTCACATTCCATAGAGGGTGAAATCACCAAGTACATTTTTCCTTTTGGGATACACAATAACATTTTGCCTTAAAAAAACAAAAAAGAAAGAAAAACTCAGTTGACTTCCATTTTTAATGGTAAGAAAATATAGATCTACATAGAATTTAACATGGATTTTCTTCTGTCGCTTATTTGTTTATACATTTGGCCCATTTTTAAGATTCTAATTAATATTTAAAAGTAGAAATGCATTATATTCAATAGATATGTCTTTTATTGATATAGGCATAAGCATTCATAATTTGTCTGCTTTGAAATTTTATGTAGCCTGGTGGTGGTGGTACACACCTTTAATCCCAGCACTTGGGAGGCAGAGGCAGGTGGATCTGTGTGGAGTTCAAGGCCAGCCTGGTCTACAGAGTGAGTTCCAAGATAGCCAGAGTTATTTAAGAGAAACTCTGTCTCAAAAAACAAAAAACAAAGAAAGAGAAAAAGAAAAGAAAAAAAAAGAAAGAAAGAAAAATAAAGAAATTTTATGATATATTTATTTTGAGAGAAATTAAATTTTATTTCAAATCTGAATGTTTTCTTTCATTTGACATCAAATTTCTATATTTTGGTTTATAAGTTCAATATTATAACTTTTCAAATTACTTTGTAATTATTATCTGAATCTTAGTCTTTTTTTCTCTTTGTTTTTGACAACTAAGTATAAGTGTCCTGGGATCTATTTTGTGAATAGGAATAAGAGAGCCTGTGACATATAGGAAATCATAACCAAGCCCCATCTCATTGCCAAGTTCTCCTTAAATGGGAAGTGGCTGTCATTTACTTATTAGCTCATCTATTTCCTTCAGTGAGTCTATCATAATTTCAAATATATAATGTGCTCACATGCACTGCATTCTGCACATGCTGCTCCATTTTTTTTGAGGGGGGGTTAGTTGGTTGTAATATGCAGACTCCAAACTTATTTAACTTAGTTTTATAGTACAATCATTTGATGTAGAGCATGTATTTCTCTGTAACTTACTACTCTTAATTTTCAGTGAGAAGTCTTATCTTTTTTAAAATTGGCTCATCTAGTTGTAAACTATTAACATACTTTTATTGGGATTTCATTAAACATTGAATTAGGAAAAATGATTTCCATAATTTTACTATATAGAAAAACAGACATGTTTTCCATCTTATTTTGGTAAAGATCATTCAGCAAATTTTCACTCTTACAAATTCCAAAGAGTTAGTCTATGTTCTCCAATATGATGATGACATTGGTGTGAGATCAGTATCCTTTCCAAACACTCTGTCAGCAGCGTTACTCATATCATTCCACTTGACCCTGATACCATGCAGGTAAACACGGATCAGAAAAGGTAGGGAAGTCTCATAGGGGCATCATAATGATCAAATTAGTCAAACTAAAACTGAATTTTCTGTTTAGTCACTCTCTTTGTCATGAGATCAGGACAATATCTATACAACTGAACAGACAATAAAGCAAAGGATGCTCTCTATGGGATTCTCAATAAAAGACATAGCTCTATCATCATCATCAGAGAAACAAACCTAAATAAAGGTTATAATAAATAAACAAACCCAATAAATAAACCTAAATAAATAAATGTAAATAGAAGAGTCATATTTCACATAACTTCAAGTTAAAATGAACAATTCTGGTTTTGATTTTTTTTAATGCCATCAAGAAAACAGTAGTGCACTCATGGGAAAAGGGAACTTGAATATATAATTACTTGCAAAATTGATCTAAAATCTTCATATTGGTCTACTGGGTACCATGATTTTCATTTCTGAAAAACAATATAAAGTGTTTGAAACATGAATGTGCATGGGATGCCTAATTACGGGATGCTTCCAATATTTCGATAAGTAATAATTTTCTTAAATTTATCACAAGAAGAAATATTTTGTAACAACCTATTGAATTTTTCCCATAATGCTTGTCTTTTGTATAATCGTAGTCTTTTGAAGTTGGTCATGATTTTGCAGTTTACAAAGAGCATTACAAATATTGTACTAAAACTGCATAAGTTTAAGTAAATATTGTACTATAACTGCATAATGCTTTTAAACATTTAAAAAAAACATTTGTTGCACATTCTTACATAGTTACTGTTTCACTTTTATGTTTTATTAGAGATGTGAAACCTTGATAATGTGTAGACAAGACCAAAAAAGGGGAGAGGTGATGTTCACATTAAAAGGTTATTTAAAAGGATTAAAACTTTCCAGGTGTAGTAATTTAATTACAAATATATTTTGAAATATTTCTTTGAAAAACACCTCATTTTGAATAATCTAAAGCAAAGTAATATATTGACAAACTGAAAAGCATTATTATGTGGAGATACAGTGTATTCAAAAACCATTGTATTGGTAGTCTTTCAGTATCTGTTCCTCTCTTGTTCTCTCTAGCTGTCTCTCACAAAGACACAAACACACATACACACAAATACACAGACACAGAGGCACACAAACCACCGTTCCTCTAAGAGAGGAATGTTATTTGTATATAATATATGCACAAAATTTAATTTTAGTATTGAATTAAAATTATTAACCACAATCTAAAAATATTGTATTTCTGCCCCTAGGGAGAAATTTCATGTAATGAACTGTTGAATGCTAAAAAATGATAAATTAAGTGCTCAGAAGACCAAGGCAATCTGGAAGATATTCTGGGCTACACAATAAGATGATTTGTAAGAAAGTAAGGAAGGTGGTGAGGGTGAGGAGGAGGGAATAGGGGAAATTAGAAAGGTACTACTATATTTACGTATGACATTGGTATTCATGACTTGTTTTCTCAGTTCTTGTTTCATTTGGTCTTCACAAAATCACACTTGACTTTTGTGAAATCACTATGAATAATTGTATTTTGTATATGCAATCTTGGAGACCCGGTGATGCTTGCAAAGTTGGCTGCCCAGGTAGTCACTGAAGGGCAGTGTCAGAACTTCCAGACATATAAAATCTCTAGGAAACATCACTGTGAGCTTAGCTTAAATAAAATAGCTAACATCCATGTAGCTCAACATCACTGCCACAGACACTTGAATATTTTGGAGTAGCCGTGACTTTCTCATGTTTAGGACAGTAAATCTCACCTGTGATGCCATCTGTAATGGTCTGAGTCTTGTGACATAACCAGTTTTCACAGTTCCTTTCACAAGGAGATACTACTGTTGCAGCTGTTAGAGCAGGTTCTGAAACAGCAATAATTTATGGATTATTAGGTATCAGCTCCAAACTATCAAATTAGTTTTTAATTTTTCTTTTAATATATGATTTTGACATTTGTCTATATATTTTGTGTCTGTGTGTACATGCATTTGTGCCATGGCACACATGTGATCAGAGGACAACTTGTGGGATTGGGGATCAAACCTAAATCAAGGATGGCAGCATGTATCTTTAACTAGTGAACCATTTTTCTAGTCCCAAGAAGTGAGGCCTGCACCATGATTCAACCTAGGCCATGGCGGTAAGTGCTGAATCCTAACCTCTTGACCACCAGGGAGCATCTAAACATACATTTTAAAGAAAAATATATAAAACACTGATATATGTAATATACATATATCAGATAATATAAACTTAGAAAAGATCAATAGTAGGTCCTTGAAATTTTATTTAATAGGTCATCCTAGGTAATGTAAATAAAAATGGCTTTTTGTTTCACACTTTAAAGATGCATCATGATTTATTTAAAAAAAAAAAACTTTTTGGGCATTTATCAAATTGCATCTTTTCTGTGGCTGAGAAAGAAAAGTTTTCAGAACCTAAGCAGTATCCCCTACATTCAGTTAAAGGGGCGCAGTCCCATTGGTGGAATCAAAAGTTAGAAGAGAAATAGTTCACATAACTTCAAGTTAAAATGAACAATTCTGGTTTTGAGTTTTCTAGTGCCATCAAGAAAACAGTAGTGCACTCATGGGAAAAGGGAACTTGAATATATAATTACTTGCTAAATTGATCTAAAATTTCCATATTGATCTACTGGGTACCATGAAGTTCATTTCTGAAAAACAATATAAAGAGTGTTATGAAAAATCATCTAAAATATATTTACAAAATAGATGTTAATATCTCCTTAGGAACATCTGAAGCCTCCTTATGTATTTACACAATGGGCTGAATAATGTTTAAATTGTGTGTTGAAGAAACAGTTTTCTTCCTCTCTCCCAAATTAAACATAAAAATGATGAGGGAGAGGAAATTAGAATTATACTTTTTTCACTCTGAATTCATCATCTCCTTGGCTTACTGTATAGTTGCTTTATTTTGTAAGTCAAAGGATATTTCTAAATTTCCTCATATATTTAAAAACAGTAAAATCATGCACATCTTTCAAAGTAGCATCCCCATTAATTTACAAAATTGTTTATCTGGTTTATATCCAGTTACCATAGTAATTATAGAAAAGGAAAAAGCATTTTTAGGACAGTAAACATAAACTAGTCTTTGCTTTGATGTGACAATCTGAAGATTAAAGAACATCTATTATAAGTGTGAAAGGACTCTGAAAAGCCTTTTGTTCCATGATGATACTCACTATTGTGCAGTCATGGAGTGAAGGAAACTCAAGACATGAGCAAACTCTCTGGCTGTGAGTTGTAACAGAACATGCAAATTCAGTTTCCCCACATCCCATTTTCCTCATTGGTGTCCATACATTGAGTTACTAATTAATACTTTGCACCACAAATTTCAACAAAAATTTGTTTTGAAGTGCTGAGAACTATTAAAAACATAAAAAATACAAACCAGGAAATATGTGTGTTCATGGAACTGTGACAAGTATCTCCACAGGGTGAGGTGAGTGGGAAGGCAGAAAGCCTAGTTTTAGACAAAAGAGGGGAATTTTAGCCAATATATGATCCTGATCTGAAATTTGTACTCAGTTTCAAAACCCATTAAATCAGCATGCGTTTTAAAAGTTTAAAATAGGAAGTTTTACAGATGAAAGAAGAATTTAACTAGCTTAGTTTTGATTTTGTAATATAGGAAACTATTTCATAGGTTGGTGGAAGTGCCTTATTGCAGAAATAGCCTAGAAAAATCTTTTGAGAGGCCCATGTCAGGGCTGTTTCCTTTATATGGTTGGCTGATTAGCCATACTATTTTACCTTGTTGTAAAACTAAACTCCGTACAAACTGGTCAGTCTGCTGTTTGACCTGCAACATTGAAAACGATAATTTACTAATTACTACTTAAGAACAGCATTTCATCTTTATCTGTTTTAACATTAGATTTATGTGAGCCTCATAAAATACTGATCACAAAATCTGGGGTAATATATGGTGACACATTTATACTGCTTTTACTCTGACAAGCAGTAGTATTGCTGAAATGTTTTACACCAGAAATTCAATGTTTACTAACTAACTTAGATTATCGTATTTATCAAGTAATAACAGCATAGAGGGAAAATATGAATTCTTTTTAGTGCAAAAATACTGTTTATTGTAAGTCATAATAACTAGAGATGCACTTACTATGTTGGGTTATTCATGTATTTGGTTTCTTCCCTCCATGTTGTATGAGAGCCTTGCTATAAATGTTCTGGAGTGAATGAATGGATCATTGCTGATTTTTTTTTTCTGCAGAACTTACCTTTTTAAAAAGAAGGAAATAATTTTGGTATAGTTTCAGAGTATTTCTTCAAACTTAATTGATTTAATAGAGAGAGAGAGATAAATGAGAGAGAGAAGGAGAGAGAGAAAGAGAAAGAGAGAGAGAGAGAGAAAGGGGGGCTGGAGCTCATATATTCTGAAGCACTGTGTTTTATTGTGGGCTCTGTGTTTGGAATCTTATCATTTGGGAATTAAATTATGATGAGCAAGCAATGCAGTTTTGAATGATACTTCACATGAAAGGACTTTCTGTTACTGAGTGAAGTTTGTCATGTCTACAAACTGATCTAAGTGTGGTCTTCGAATTAAAGAATGTTTTTATTCAGGAAGAAGTTTGTCCTGTCTTAATTCTATATTATATGATAAATAACCACATTTTATGGAGTGAAGTTATGGCTCAGTTGTAGAGTGCTTGCATAGAATGCATGAAGCCCTGGGTTTGGACCTCAATAGTGAAAAAAAATGAAAGAAAGGAAAAGAAGACACCTATTCCTTCCGTGTGTGTGTGTGTGTGTGTGTGTGTGTGTGTGTGTGTGTGGTGCCGTTTTTATAAAGATGTATGCATGGTGTGTAGAGACAGAGGTTGGTGTCAGTTATAGCCTTCAATAATTTTCCACATGTAGTTATGTATTTACTTAATTGTTTATGTTGGAGATAGGCTTTTTTCTCTGAAACTGTAGCTCACCGGTTCAGCAGGCCCATTTGCCGGGCAAGCCTCAGGGATCATCTCATCTCCACTTCCATACACTGTGATTCCAGGCCAGCTCTGTACCTGGCTTTCTAAGTGGGATCTGGGGATCCAAATTCAGGTTAGAATGCATGCATGGTCATGATATGTTTATACATTTAAAGTATTTTACTTATTTTTTGCTAATTCTGTACCTGGATGGGTACAATACTTTTAGATCATAGCCACTCCCACTTTCTTCTTCCAGCTACTCTTAAACCACATCCAGTATCCCCAGCTTCATGTCTTCTTTTGTCTTTTTTATAAAGAATTGAGTCCAATCAGCGCTGCCTCTATGAGCCTGGGTGTAGGACTCATCCACTGGAGCACGGGCATCCTATCATGACCCACAACACTGAAGAAAACTGACTCTTGCTCCTCCAGAGGCTGTGAATGCCCAATGTTTCTCAGAAAGACATGAGGCTGCTTGAGTCTCTTGTCTCTCCACACTGTCATCAAGACTAAATCACTGTGCAATTATGATTGCAATTTTTATGCCAGTGTGTAGTTTATCTTCTATGTGTGTCACAGAAATCGCAGTAGTGAATACCTTTGACCTCTTTGTGGGAAACTTTCCTATAAAGGCCAGGTAAATAGTGGATAACTATTTTCCTTAGGTCCAAGTTAACTTGAAAGTTACTATAGTAAATATTTATTTCCTTGAAATATCAATAATTGAATTTATAAAGCCTTCCAAGACAATGCTGCTTTGTTCCCTAATGTTGTGTAAATGTACTAGAAAATAAAATTAAACTGTCCATAATGCTTTGTAATAAAAAGTAGAATAAAGGTACATCATTTACATGTATTCTTTTATCTGATTATTTAAAGGACCACTACTTGATATAATAAAATAGCCAGTCAGTTAAATATGTTCTTGCTTTTAAAATATACTGCAATAAAAGGCCATTTAAAGGTATTGCAATTGCATTTAAGATGACAACTTGTGGACAGCTCTGTTTTATGTTCTCTCTGTTAGCTGTTTACATGTTACTTACATCTCAGATCATTTTTCTCATCCTGAAGATTGTAGAATAAAAAAAATAATTCCCAAATTCAAATTAAACAAAAAGAGAAAAATGAGCATTTTGATCAAGGCCTCAATTCTCTAGATACGTTTCTGACAGTGACTCATGCATTATAATTTTTAGCTTTAAAGATGTAGTTATTGCAATGAGAAGCTTTTGTAAAGCTTAATGACTCCATTATCTTAAGTATTCCTAAAAGTTTCTGTCCTCATCCATAAATAGAAATACATACTATGAAATTTATTAGGTGACGAAATTTAGCTGCTTTCTCTGGTTTTGTAACATATCAGTAATTCTTTAAATTTTAGACTTGTATTTGTGAGCTTGTTACATATAGATAATAATAAATTTAACTTTGGCAAACATTGTCCTTAACAATTCCAGTTTTCTTTCATTCCACTAATGAGAAGATAGCAGAAAATTTTATATTCCATATTAATATGGTTTTAATTGAATAAAAATCCACTGATAATTTGAAACAATGTAAGTGAATATAGCAGCAAATCAATGAATGGAAGTGTTTCAGGAGAAAAAGAAGAGTACGGGTTGTTGTTGTCAGAAATGTACAAGTTTTGGATCTGGAGGAATGTTTCAGTTGTGATGATCATATGCTGCTCTTCCAGA
Organism: Cricetomys ansorgei; assembly: GCA_026225945.1. Lineage (NCBI taxonomy): Eukaryota > Metazoa > Chordata > Mammalia > Rodentia > Nesomyidae > Cricetomys > Cricetomys ansorgei. The sequence goes on along the minus strand of JAMJFZ010001121.1, from coordinate 4,628,447 downwards.
TGACCTAAGTTTAGTTCCTAGAACCCACATGGGTAGCTCACGCCTTTTCTGGTCTTTGCAGGCACTTTGTGCCCATGTTGCTCTTAACACATATCCAGGCAAAATACCCATACTTATAAAATATATAAATAAATATGGCCTTTTGGAAGTCTCCCATCCTCTGAAAAGAGCTAAGAACACTTTATCCCTCTATCAGTTGTTCTTCTGCTGGGCATTTCCTCTCTGACATCTTTTGGTAATGACCATGAATGATTTCCAGACTTGTATGACCAGAGTTCAGGTTATAGATTCTCCAATTACAAACTGTGAATGTTACTTAACCTCTATTTCTTTTTCTGTTAAATTGTTTTAATTACAGTGGCTAATATAGTATGATAATTTAATTAACTGACAAGGGTAAAGATCCTAAAAGAGTGCTTGGCACACACTAAGCATGAAATCAATATAAGCTATTAATAACTCAAATGCCTGTCTTGAATCCATGAGGGAGGTTTGAAACTCTTGTAGACAATGAACCTTAGGGGAAGCCAAGTCATGTTTCCACATAGAGGACATAAGCAGGATTTGTTTCAATTCAGATCAACACTTTCTGTATTCTACCCTCTTCAAGCAAGTCTACAAGTCAGTTTAAACATTCAGAGCTCTTCATGCCAGTTATCTCATAAGATAGCAATATTACAGACTCTATTACTATTCCTTTCTACTACAAATGCTGTAATTTAATTGAGAATGTCAAAAACTCTGTTCTTCCTAACATTTTTAAAAGCATAAACATAATGTCCTTGTCCCTGACCTTCTAAGAAAAGACGAAAGGGAGCATTTGAAATATGTATTTGCCCCTTGTTAATATTGGTCTGTGTTCCTGAAGTAGGAACAATCACATTCTAATTTGAAGGCCTCACTGTTTTATTTCTCAACTGTTTTTTGTTTAATCTTTATGTGAACTGGTTTATCTTCTATTGGGTTTTAATGAGAAGTGAACTATTTTATTTCCTCACTGTTACAAAATAAGCAGGATCTATCAACATTAATGATTAACTTCAAGTATCTGTATTTATATTATATTATATTTCACTTTAAAACAAAACTTACAAAGAATCAAAAGCAGTTTTCTAGGCATAAGACATGTTCCATGAGAGCAGAGTGCTACATATGCAATGAGGAATGAACTGAAGACTTCATAGTCTTTAGAAAGTATATTACAAATTGAGAATGTATTAATCATATTATATACAACTTATAATCAATTTTTAGCATAAACTAATTTTTTAAAATACCCAAATACCCAAAGCCAACATCAGCTTGATTCCAAAACTTTAAAAAAATTATATTTATGTGTGTACCTGCTTGTCTGTATGTGTACTACCTCTATACAGAGTCCAGAGGAGGGTGACAGATTCCCAGGAACCATGCTTCAAGATGGTTGTAAATCACCAGAGTAGGTGCTGGGAACCAATCAAAGGTCTCCAGTCTCCAGAATTAAAATGTTTTAATAAACCAACATGAAGCTACCATTGAAAATTATGTACCTGACTTCATGAGTTTGCTATAGTTAAAATGTGATATACTAGAAATATTACATAAAACTACCTTTCAGCTGTGTGTGTAAGGTATTTGTAAAATTCAACTTGGCAGAGGTGTTTCATTATGCAAATTCATGTACTCCAAAGTAGTCCCCAAACAATAGATTTTTGTTTTATTAAGATATTGTTTGTTATTTGTTGTTAATTTTATTTACATGCACTGTAACACTTTAGTATATGTACATCCTGGTATCTTCCTCACATTTGCCTCCAGTCTGCCTCTCATCCCTTTCTTCTCACACTGGTCTCTGTTTTATCCCAAACAGTCTCCAATCTGCTTTCATGTCAAGTGATGGACAGATGATATCTATATCTATTTCTACATCTATCTATATCTATATAATATATATCTATATCTATATCTATATAGAGAAAAGATGGACAGGCAGACAGGCAGAAAATACATGGGTGCAAAGATAAATAAATAAATCTAGGTTTTATAAGAGAGAGAGAAAGCAGGAGATAGTTTGTCTTACTCCTATTACCCTCCTTTGTCCCTCTTGCCCTTTCCATTAGACCCTTACTGCCCCATATGTTCATATAATCTCTATAACATATATTTATGTAACATGTCTCATGAGAAAAACCATGTGATAGTTGTTTTTTTGAGTCTGACTTACTTTGCTTCACAGGAATCTTTTGTTTGTTTTCATTCATTTTTCTACAAATGACATACTTTCATTATTTCCTGCTAAACAAAAAAATCACTGTGTCTATATGCCAAATTATATTTATACATTCATTTGATGATGGGCATCCCGGTTTCATTTTCTGGCTATTATGAGTACTGCTGCCATAAATTTGTATGAGTAAATATCTCTGTGAGATGCTGATATAGACTCTTCTGGATGTATACATGAGGGTATATCTGAGGTATAAGGTAGTTCTGCTTTAGTTATTTGAGGGTTCTCCAAACTGATTGCTATGGTGAACTCATCAGTCCACTCCCCTATCAGCAGGGTAAACAGGACATTCTTTCCTACCTTGCCTGTGTTCAATGTTTTTAATATTCTTGGCTCTAGCCATTCTCACTAGGATGAGATAAAATGAAGCTTTAATTATTTGCTGTTGCCTCACCACTCATGTATTTTTAATAAATGACTCTCAGCCTATGTTGTATTGTCTGTGAGACAACTAGAGTATAATAAAGAAAGATATTATCCTGCAGGAGAAAGTTTTTCTTTTGCTTCAAGTTGGTAGTCATTATTTTGTCTTAATTACTCTTCTGCATTTTGTGACACCAGGTAAACTTTCACTTAGTTTAGACTCATGTTCTTCAGGTGCTTGTATGACTCTGTTAAATATCAAGACATCAAAAAACACAAGGTTTCATGAAGTTGATTCTGAGTAAACATACTTAGAAACCGAACCGCGCCAAAGGCAATCAATTTAAAGATTACAAGAAAAATTAAGCAAAACAGCAGTTGGCAGTTTCTGAATATGCTGTGCACCCAGTAAACATGAGAGTGCTTTTTTAATTGATACATATTTTGGAGTTAACTTAATCTTTCTGTATTTTTGTAAGAATAGAGCTGGAACATAGAGCCTTGTGAAGTCTAATACAGTGCTGTGCCTAGCACTCACTGCCTTAATTCCCAGAGTCCTTCTGTCTTATTCTATAAAATCTGTGGTATGCAAATCCTATTGTTAGCATTAATAATTCTCTGTAATTTAGGTATGAGTCCAGCACTCTCACAAAATATTGTTTAGGCCAATGGTAAGTACTGCTGGAGTCAATGGTAATTACTTTTTCGTATCCAAAGACAAGGAGATAGTGGTAGATACTTTGGAAGAAAAGTGTGATGCAGTGAAATGACAGTTTAGAAGCTACCTGTCCAGCTCTAGACTGGACTGAGAACCTTGGCAAGTCATTTCAATTGTTTAGGACTCACTTTTAATATATAAAAGCATGAACTTATGTTCCTCTACTATGAGGCAATTCTCCAATACTGTGTCTATATAAATACCAATTAACAATTGTACTATGTATTCTTTATAAAAATATGATGCATATGTAATAAATAAATAATTCCAAAAGAAAAATTAAGTTTCACAAAGTCCTGAAGTAGATGCTGTCATAGGCAGCATCTACAAACAATTTCAGAATATTCTTCCATGCAGCAATCCTTGAATTAATGCATACCAAGATATAACTTTTATGAAACTACATTTCACACACATATATTATATATTAGTTGAGAATTAAGGCATCTCTCTCTAGTAATGACTTACTCATTATGTCATGAAATAAACCAAGGGTGATTATGACAGATCTCTGATGCAGATGGACTATGATTTGTCCATTTGTAAGAATATATGTGATGTGCCTTCTGGGCTAAAATTACATCTTCTTCACCATATAACTAGAAATAAATGTATACAAAGCTTCTTCTATGAATGGTAGCATTTAATTATAATTAACTGTAGGCCAGTATCCCTGATAAACATAGATGCAATAAAATGCTTGAAAGCCAAATACAGACATGTATTGAAAAGATCATTCACCATGATCAGGCTGGCTTTATCACAGTAGTTGTGGAGCTGGAGAGAAGGCCCAATGGTCAAGAGAACTGGCTGCTCTTCAAACAGACCTTAATTTGATTCCCAATACCCACATGGGGGTTCACAATTGTATATAACTCTAGTTCAGGAGAGTCAAATTCTTCTGGTGGCCTTAACAAGCATGGGGAAAACAGATATACATTCAGGTAAAACACCCATCTCAAGTAAACAAACATCTCAAGTAAAATAAATATAGCAAATCATATAAATGGACTTAAATACGAAATTCACGTGGTCAACACAATAAATGCAGAAAAAGCCTTTGATTAAAATTCAGTATGTTTTCATGATAAAACCCCCTAGAGAGTATGGAACTGGAGAGAATAAACTTCAATGCGATTACTGCTGTATATGGCAAACCCGTAGTCAGCATTATCCTAAATTAGAAAAACTTGAACCAATCAAATTAAAATCAGAAATGAGGCAGGACTGTCCCCTGCCCCACTGTTTTTCAGTGCAGTTATTGAAGCCCTAGCTATAGCAGTAAGTCAAGAGAAGGGAATTCAAAGGATACAAATAAAAAAAAAAAAAAAGCAAACCTGTTTGCAGATTATATGTTATATATACATAAGAGATCCCGAAATCTTCACCAGAAAACTTCCATGAATGATCACCACATTCAGCAAAGTGGCAGGGTGAAAATTGGACTGACAAAAAACCAGTAGCCTTTCTATATACCAATATCAAGCATATGAAGAAGAGTCCTAGGAATACTCCCATACTCACTAAAGCCCCTAAGAAACTAGTGATATATCCAAGAATAAACATGATAAAGGAAGACTTGTATGATGAGAACTTTAAATCTCTGGAAAAAATGATTGAGAAAGACACTAAAAGATGAAAAGATCTTCTATGCTAACGGTGTTGGTAGCATTATTATTGTGAAAATGACCATCCCACCCAAAGCAAGTAATTTCCTCAAAATTTTCCTTATGGAATTAAAAGAAAATTCCTATAAAGTACACCTTAAATGTAATGTTTCCCATTTACTTGTGTCTATTTTCTGATTCTCTTTTCTAGTCTGTGTCTTTCAAAGTTGTTCATACTAGGATATTTTAATCCAGTTTTACAATACAGTTCATATCTAGTGGCTCATTGGCTCAGCCCATGTAATTAATTATTCCTAACTACTTTCACAATTCATTGTTGGGATAAATGTTAGAATTTTCAGTCAGATTTACCTTACATAAATCATGCTAGTATTACCTAACTGTGTAGGAGATTTAAAAATTAGTGAGAATAATTTTTATAATATTAATTTATCATCTTAAAATAATAGTGCCTCCTGAGCTGTCAAGTCTCATACTTGTTTCAGCGCATACATGTAAGCCAACCTGGACTGTAAGTCTCTATCTCAGGTTTTTTTTTTTTTTAAAGACCTAGAAAATAAGATATTTGAATGTATTGCAAATGTTATCATTTTCTCTGCAATGTTAACTTTGTAGAGACCAGAGACCATTTTATGGACAGTATTACCCACATCCCCTGAAAATTACAACAACCTAGAAGATGCCTGGTAAACACCTGACATAACATTTCAGGTTGTGTGCAGCAATGATTGCTTAGGGCTTTAATGAAGGAGGAGCAGCCTTCTTTCCTACTCACAAAATGCCCGAACAGTCTTATTGTTAAACTCACTTCATTGTTTGGGTGAGGACATTAACATTCTCCAATGACAATGTTAAATGGCTGCCATTCCATTTCTTACATGCCAGATTCTTATTAAAAGTAATTTTAAATTTTATGACATGCAATTGCGATGTCATTTTTTTCTTTTCATGTATTATCATAATAAATAGTCCATGGACCTGAACTTATGCAATTTGAGAAACTGCGTTCTTTGGTTTAAAAAAATGTGTGAATATAAATTGTAGTTAAAAGTGGTTATATTTAGAAAAGAACATAGGAGCCTCCAATGAAGGACTTAGTAGAATGAAAATACACTAACTTCAAAGTACCATCAGCTTCAGAATAACAGTGCCCTTTGTGGTCAATTACAGAAAAATTTCTAGTACCTAACCAGTCCTCTATTCTACCTTGTCATGGCATACTAATCATTCATTGCCTCATATTATTCACTTATTAGGAAGAAGCTTACAGTTTCGATGTAACTAACATGTTTCCCAAGTACATTTATAAATTCTGCAAAAACATGTACTTGGGAAACATGTTAGTTACACTGAATTGTTTTACATACATGTAGAAAATGTCTTTACATTTTCTAAGTTATCAAGTATAGCTTCATAAGGCAGACTGAAAGATGTCTTTTAAAGTTGTGTTCATTTAATTATTAATTCACTTTTATGGTTCTGGTGGTTACGTCTCAGGCTTCATACTTCCTAGGAAAATGCTCTTCTGTGCAGGTGCACCCCAGCCTTTGTTTAATATCTTATAGAAAATTCCCAGTACTTTTGAAAAGTCAGGCATTGTAAGATGATCTTATATTCATGCAGCACTGGTTACTGTGTAGAATAGTGCATTTAGTTTCTTTTTTCCTCCTTCTAAGTCCAGTCGTCTGCTGAGATGAGGTATGTACCAATGTCAAGCATTAAGCAAAATATAAAAATAAATATACCTAATAAGAGTGTTTAAATCTCAGCGACAATGTGAAAATACAATATCTATTCTCTGGTGTGGTGAGTGGTAAATTTCAACATGATTTGAATTAAACAAGTGCAGAATTTCTTGTATATGATAACAAACATAGTTTTTATAAACTAATTTTGATTTTGATCCAAACATTTGCTTTTTGACAAGCTAATAAAGTTTCATGTGTTTTTCAGATTTTACTTGTGTTATCCAGAATGTCAAAATTAAAAACAAAAATTATAAATTCAGCAATGATGGGAAGTTATGGTCAGAATTTTCAAAAGTATTAATTTTAATGTGTTGTTTGCCTAATTTATGAGAGAATCTTCTTTAGAGACCGGGCATCTATACATTACTCAGCCTTAACAGAAACTCAAAGGAAGATAAGGTACACATTATGTTGCCTAGTACTTTTGAGTTTTAATTAAAATTATTGAGCTAATATACTTGCAAATTGTGTGTGTGTGTGTGTGTGTGTGTGTGTGTGTCCTTTGTTGACAGAGGGTTTTAAGTAACCCAGGTTGGCCTCAAACACACTATGTATTCAATTTGAACTTGAGCCCTTGTTCCTCCTGTCTTCACCTCCTGTGGGCTGGGATTTCAAAGCTGTGACACCATACTTTGAAAAATATATCTATTTTTATGGTCCTTTTTCTCTTTTCCCTTTTATTTTTTCTTTCTTTCTTTCTGTCTTTCTTTCTTTCTTTCTTTCTTTCTTTCTTTCTTTTCTTTCTTTCTTCCTTCTTTCTTTCTTTCTTTCTTTCTTTCTTTCTTTCTTTCTTTCTTTCTTTCTTTCTTTCTCTCTCTCTCTCTCTCTCTCTCTTTCTTTCTTTCTTTCTTTCCTTCCTTCCTTCCTTCCTTCCTTCCTTCCTTCCTTCCTTCCTTCCTTCCTTCCTTCCTTCCTTCCTTCCTTCCTTCTTTTGTCCCCCTCCCTCTCTTTCTTTCCTTCTTTCAAATAGAGTATAGCCTTCAGGAGGCTACTATTAGGAAGGGAGCATTCTGGTTTATGCCTAATTCCAGGTCATTGGGGAATCGACATAGATTCTTCATCATGTGTCCTACTTTCTTCTGTATCTCTGATATGTGAGCCAGGGGGATGCCACAGGGAAAGGATGACTGCCATGGCAATGTCCCTAGTGACGTTGCCAATGACCTGGATCAATTTTTATGGAGCAAGAGCAGGAGGTGACACACAGAGCACTGGAGAGTGCAGAGCAGGCACTGGAATTCTGAGACTCTGTCTGCCCTTAGGAATGACAGAAGGCTCATTATCTCTATTATATGCAATTAATATAATCCCCCTAGTGATTCTGTCATTGTATCTTTAATGCATGTGGAAATACTAATAATAAAACACTTGAGTTATTTAAGAATTGTAAAAAAAATCAACAAAATTTAGAAACATGAAGAAGTTTGCATATTTTTTCAAAAATTTTACTATAGAATTTTATGTTCATTTTCAAAATAACGTGCAGTGATGGAAAAAATCTTGTCTATAATTCAAATATCTAATTTCTTTGCAGAGTACTTCAATATAACTTTATAAAATGATAGCTACTTAGGAACTAATTTTAATTAAAGTAATCATTGTATTTGCTACCTAATTTAAATGCCTCATAGCCATTTTTTCACTTGAGTATATAAAAAGTAAAGTACCAGAATATCAACTATAAGCCTTAATTATTTTAGGCTTTTACTGAGAAGACTATTTCCTTTGAGTTCATTACGAAAATGATGAAGAAAGAAGGGGAATTCTATATGAATCTGTTCTTGGCCTTCTGTGGCTATTGCATATAACACCTCTTTCAGTAAAACCAAAGAATCACCTCATTCCTTCATAGGAGTGAGCTCCTAGATAATGAATAACTCATTTAAGTATCACTTAAAACTATTTTATTAATTCTTTGAGAATCTTATCCATACATAGAATATATTTTGATATTTTTCATTCTGTCATTGTTCCAACTAGTCCTAAATCTACCCTTTAATCCCCTTTCTAACATACACACACACACACACACATACCACACACACACACACACACACCACAAACACCCACCCACATGTTTTTAGTAATTTATGAAGTCTAATTTGTGCTTCTCATATACTTATCGGTATCAGGGCATCCACTGCAGTACGGTGAACCTATGAGTGGCCACACACTTAAAGAAAACTTACTATCCTTCAGATGCCATTAGTAGCTTCTTAGCCAGGTGTAGGCTTGTGAGGACTCACCCCTCCATGCTGGAGTGATGACTGGCTTGTTCTTCTGCCAATCTTGTGCAGGTAACCATGGCTGGTATGTGTTCACTAGGGTAATAATTCTGTTACACTGAGAAGATGTAGTTTCTCATGTCTTCCCTCAACATATGCCTCTTAATGGCTTTCTGTTCCTCTCTTTTTCAGTGAACCCTGAGTCTTGGAGGGAGGGATGAGTTATAGATGTCCTGATTATGGCTAAACTTATTCTTTGCTTCTTAATCAGCTGTGAGTTTCTGCAAACATCACTCATCCTCTCTGAGGTCTTTATATTTATGTGGTTAAGTATTTTTAAATTAATATTTACAGTCATTCACATAATGGCAGAATAACAACAAAAACAAAAGTTGCATGGCAATTGTGAAGTTATGAACTGATAAAAATCATTTGAAATGGAAATGCTGTAGAAGTTTAGTTTTAGTTATGTTTAAAATAATTGTTTTGTGTACTATTGAGTGAGGGCCTGCCTAGGTCTTGGCATTTTGTATTGACTGTAGGTGTTGAATTTATGTGGGTGATGTTTGATTGGTTACTATCTGCATGTGCTATCAGCAGAATGCTTGGGGTTCAGTTGTCTAGTATAGCCCTTGCCGTGTTGGTGGTTCCCTCTGTTGAGGTCTGGCAGAGCATACATCTATGAAAATGCTTCCTTGTCTTCCTTGTTGGGCTGCCACAGCAGTGTACTACTACAGGGAAACATTAGGGAGAAGTTCCTACCAGAACTGAAACTACAACAATATAAAGCATTGAAACAGGGACAGACTAAGAAAGACAACCCATTGTGTAGAATCAATGCAGCAGGGTGAATTAACTCTCCTTTCTCTACACAGAGTTAAGGCTCTGACAGTCATTTCTTTAGACAAAATTAGAACAAAAGGTAATAAATGCTTTGTGTAAAATAAAAAATTTGTTTCTAAGGTAAAGGCCTATCCTCATAGACTTCAATGTTTTCTTTCACCATTCCACAGGTTCACTATTAGAGGGAATGAATAGTATGTGTCTTACATGATGACTTTGATTCTTTTAAAAATTTTCCAATGCTTTCCAGGATATAGGTGAATTCTTTTCAGATTATTAAGAATTAATTTTGATGTTGATAAAGATGGTGATATTAATAACTTATATTTTAGTCTTACCTTTATTTCTTCATAAGTTATTGACTCAAATTTAATCTTTTAAGGGATTTCTACAGTAGAATAGATGTGTGAGCGTTTTCTGTGTTTATGATGATTATTTACGTGTCTGCCCATTGTCAACAAAATGCATATGCCTAAACTAAAATTATATTTGAAATTATTTGTACAAGTACTTAAGAGTCATTATACTCAGATGCTAACCTGGTAAATTAATTAGATACTGCCTTTTAAATTTTAATTTTCTTTGAGAAGATTACTCAGTAGAAATGTTTCTTTGTATTGAGTCACAAAAATATAAAATATAACTTTAAGATGTCTCTATGGAAACACAATACATTCTCCTAGCCTTCCTGAAAGAGTTACATTTTAAATTTGATCATAAAAGTCATCAACCAAGAACAAAGTAGAAGGTGACTAGGGCTGTTCAAATAGTCATAGAAACCAGCCCTTCTTCACAATTTCTGTTACACAATATGCATGATTGTAACATCAAGAAGATTTTTTAACTGATTTTTCCAATGAGATTCCAAGGTTTTAACATATCACCCTTTATCCCAGCTGAGGGAAAACAGCACAGCAACTTCAACTCTATTAGAGATATGCCAAGCCTTAAAAGTATCTCCTGGCTGGGTTGCAAACTGTGATTCATACACTTCATTTCAGGGTTCCTGCTCAGATTGTATATGATCAAAGAAGGTTACTTTACATATCTTCCCCCTGCCTGTACCTCCTTTACCAGATCTTATTTTTGCCCCAGGAGCAAGAAGCAAAGAAGCTATTTCTGGATAGCATTCTAAGTGTCTGGACTGTCTATCAGGGTTATGTAGCATCCCTCTTGGGGTACGTTGTCAAATACAGTGCATCTTTTTTCCCTGTGGATAGAAGACAAAAGCCACTTTCTCAAAGTTTGCAGAGACTTCACTTCTAAGGGCAAATGCTACATACTATCCATAGTATTACTAAAAAAAAAAAAAAAAAAAAAAAAAACAAAAAACAAAAAAAAAAAACTCTTTTACTACAAGTTAATTCCTATGCTGTATACTTTGCTGGAACTTTCTCATTTAATCTTTGACATAACTCCTGGCTCGAGTGGTATTATTCCTTTTTTTCAAGTCAGCATAGTAGACCTCTAAAGTAGCTAAAAGACTCCCTATAAATTTCAAGTTTAAAACAGTCAAAGAGGTAATGTAATGTAGACATATTGTGTCAGGTAAAATCTGACAACAGAAAAGAGACTTCGAAGTTAATAACTATGTTGGTCAGTGGTAGATAGAACCACAACAGCACATGATCTTTCATCAAAAATGTCCTTTCTAACCAGGAGGAATTGGCTAGCTAAAGCAACAATGGCATTATTTGTTCCTATAACAGCTTTGTTCAAATTAGAAATAAGTAGTTTGTTTTTACAAAGGAAATGACATCTCTGGTCTTGAACTCTTCAAATGTCATTCTTCATAATTAATGGAGTTTCATTTAAAGCTATGAATATATTATTACAAAGAAATTGAAGAAGAGGAGCCCAGGAATTTGTCCTTAAGTCAAGCTGAGAAAGGCAAAGAGCCTGTCATTTGGACATAAAGCTACTGTTTATTTGATTTCTTTCATTTTTTAAAAATTACTTAATATATATGAATGTTTTGCCGATTCAACCACCTGTGTGCCTGGTACCTACAGAGGCCAGAAAAGAGCACCAGATCTCCTGGAACTGGAGTCACAAATAGTTCTGAGCTGCCACATGGATACTGAGAATTGAACCCAAGTGTGTTGGAAGAGCAACCAGTGCTCTTGACTGCTGAGCCATCTCTCTAGGATCTTTTTATCTGATTTCAACCCACTGATTGCTCATGCCTAACTTTTTCAGCTTCACACACACTGTCTAAACGCTAAAAGTGTAGATTGTTTGCTATTTTTTCTGTCATAAATACCTGCTCTTAGTGCTTAGTATAATCTTTTTAACCTAAAACTCACTTATAAAACCTTTCAGATTTTATTGGTTTTGTTTTTCTTCCTTCAAACCACAAATTGACTTTCAATCACCTCACCTAATCTGACTGCCAGTATTTCTGCCCTCTCCCCATCCTATTCAGTGGACACGGGATAAACATGTTTGAAATGAGAATAGCTAAAACAAACTTTGAAAACTGATCTGTCAGTACATATGCATGCATGCAAAGTTCTGTTGCAATCATGTGAAAAGAAAACAGCACAGGATATAAATTAAAAATCATGGCTGTTGGAGCTAAAGAGATAAATCTTCCAGAGGACCTGGTTTCAATTCCCAGAACCTACTTGACAGTTCACATCCATCTGTAAGTTTACTCGTAATAGAGCTGATGACCTCGTCGGGGTTTCATGGGCACTGAATGAATGCTGTGAATAGACATACAGGCAAAAGATCCACACATAAAAATTAAGTAGTATAATATACATAATATACACAGAATAGAGAAATAATAAAGTTTTAAAATGGACAATTGCTGAAAGAGCCCACATTTTGGACTGTAATAAAATGAGTATCCTTATGATGTTATGATGTTAATATTATAGTATTTCACTTTCTAAGACCTCTAGAATACCTTTACCCTTTCACCTAAGCACCCATTTCCTTAAAAAGAACATATTCATCAGACATGACCAAGAGCTAATAGTTAAGACTATGAAGAAGTTTTATTTATATCTCAATACATTAAAATACTTCTTCATCAAAAGGTATTTTTTTCACTTACTGTTTTTGTAGACAAAAATTCATGTCAGATGTATACCTTGATTCAGGGCAAAGGCTTTTTTTTCAAATTCCTTGTTTAATTAAATCACTGGTCCAGGAGCCCTGGAGCATTTCTGACTACATATATTTTACACTTAAGCCTAGAACTGGAAGGCTTCAGCCTCCATACAATCTAGAACATTTAAGTCTCCACTGCTGACTGAGCCACCCTAGCTAGCTCCCTCTGAACTTGAACTCTTCTAGACTGCTTCTGTGTCTCTATGAGCTCTCACTGGCCCATTTTGACTATTGTAACTGACTCTTCTGCAACTCTGACTCTGTAACCCACTCTGCTGTAACTCACTCTGAGCCTACCTTTCTCTCCTGATAGTTGGGCACATCCTTACTCAGACACACTCTGCTAAGTCTTCCTCTGATTAATAATTTTGCCTTTCATTTCCTCTGACTCATCTCAGAAGTTACTTCCTGTGTGACACTGACTCCTGAGCTCTGCTTCCTGTGTCTTCTTCCAGCAGATTCTGTTTTTCTTAGGGATTAAAGGTATGGACCACTATTGCCTTCTGACTACTGGGATTAAAGGTGTGTCTGCATTCCATCCAGAGCTTTCACACAAGGCTTTTCTTCTACACATTTAAATGCCCTTATTTTCCCCTTCCCTTTCTGTTGTCATCCTCATATACACAATAAGTCTAGAAAGAGATTTCCAGTCTCCTCCATTTTTAATTATCAGTGTACAATATTTTGCAAGGTTGTAAAAGATGCATGAGTGAAGAAAAATGAGCTCTCTTAGATTTCTCTGCCTTCGACTGAGTCATATATTCCTCTCCATCTACATACCAGACAAAAGAGAAGGGCAGAATCATCTGTCATTTCCTCTTCTGAGATGCTTAATTTGAGACACCTTTCTCAAGGTCTAAAAACACAGTTACCTTCTGTTTTAAAATTATAACCCAGCAATCAAGGCTGTGTTGAGTTTGGGTAAAATGCTGGGGTTGATTTATTTCCAGAAGCACTGCCATTTGGGTAAGTTCTCTATTCCTGAACTCATACTCTCGTACTCATCACAGCCCTTGATTAAAATGGGTCACGATTCCATCACTGGTTATCCCACTGTAAACATACAACTTTAATATCAGAAGGAGTCTGTGCAGATGGTCCCCCTGATAATTCCCAATTCACACATTGTTTGCCTTCATTTCATTTAGAATGTCAGTTTTAAACCTTTAAGTACTATGTGCAAATGAAAATTTTATATGAGACTCCTTTTTCATTATTAGGACTAAATTGCATGGGTGGTTTATACAGGTAGCTGTGGATTTATCAGTACTCCTACTTCCCTGCAAAATACTTGTCTTTGTTCAGAAAATGAACTTCAAATCATTTATTCTTGTCTTCTCCACCATGGAAACCATACAAGTAATGTCAGTGGTTAATTGAAATCATGGATCATGTCTTAGTTTGGAAATGTCTGTACAGCTTTTGTCTAAAATTCAACTTTCTATGGTTTTAGATCTGTGGAGGTCATTGCATAAATTAATGCGATGCCTCTCCTTACTAAAACATGTATGCGAAATGTATGCGAAATACTCTTGCAGGATGATTAAGTTTCTCTCCTCATCATCATTTTATATAGCAACAAAGCCTGAAATGCTCTGAAGGAAGTAAAACCAAAGGAAAAAAAAGGAAGCTTTCCCAGTTAACAACTGTAAGGAATCCAACAGCGAGTTAAAGAAATACTCAGAGCATTGACTTAATGACCAACATTCTAAAATCTATGTCAGATTCATCATGTAGTTATCCTTTTAAAAAATTTTATCATCTTCCTTATGAAATTGAGCCTCTAATTTTTTCCTGACTCTTGGACAGATATAACTGTGCATCAAAAAAGTGTGTTGGTACATTTAATATTCTAAGGTTTCCATGAATGTGTAGCTCCAAGGGTCTTCAGAGGACCCTCTACTGTCAGTGGAAGCTACACAGAATCCTCAGGGGACTGTCTTTCACTAGAGGGACATTTTGACAATAATATTTTAACTTACTGATACTGTAAACAAAATCAGTTAAATGAAACTTTTCTTCAAACCGAAAAGTGTTTTATTCTTTTCCCCTCCAGGACTTAGTTTTTACAAGTATGATGAAAGAGTTGAAGTATTTGCCATTGTCATGTACTGTCTTGACCTACAGACTTAATGTCTCCTTTAATATGTATACAACATACAACTAGGCATGACATAGTGTAACTGACGGTAAAATTTTAGCACAAAATTTTTCCAATTCTCCTATTATCAGATTTTTACTATATTTATTGCTGTTTCACCCATGTTACTTTTCCCTCCCCTTTAAAAATGTCTGTGTTACTGTGTCTATTTTGTCTATAGTCACTGTATTTTATGTATTTGGTTCCCCTATTTATCTTCTTTCTTTCTGATTCTTACTTGAGGTTTAATGTGCTGTGTTTTACAATTTGTATTAGAGTTGTTAAGTTGTTATTTTAAAAATCTCTATTTAAGAAATGATTTTATTTATTTGTCTCTTGTGTGTGCATGGTATGTGCACTCATCCTGTGGTGCTAGTGTGGAGTGGAGGACCAAGGATACCTCAGGGGAGTCAGTTTTTTCCTTCTACCAGGTGGATCCTGGGCATCAAACTCAGGTTGTGGAGCTTAGGGCAAATGCCTTTCATTATTGAACCAGTCTGCCAACCTGTTTTTCTTTTTATAACCAAGTATTTGAATATATATATATATATATATATATATATATATATATATATATATGTGTGTGTGTATATATATATATACATACACACACACACACACACACACACACACACATATATATATATATATATCTCCTAAATAATGTTTACATATAGACCACATATATTATACTCAATATTTATTTGTTGTTTAGGGTTATATATAAAGAGGCGTTTATTACAGCATCTTTTTAAAGTGTCTTTTGATTTTAGAAGTACATTTGTTTTTAAGTTTCTGAGAATTGTTGGCTATTTAAAAATTTCTAACTATAAGCTTGGCAGTTCATACCTATAATCCTAGCACTCAGGAGGCAGAGGCAGGTGGATCTCTGAGTTCAAGGCCAGCCTGATCTACAGATCAAGTTCCAGGACAGCCAAAGTTACAAATCATAGCCTTGTCTTGAAAAACAAAACAAAACAAAATTCTCATTATATTTATTTTAAAAAATTATAGTCTGTAGATTACCACCATATGTATTTAAATTTCTTTTATTGTCTAGTTGTAGTTATAAAAAGATTATTTATTTCACTTTGGAGCATCAAAAATGATTTCTAAAGTTAGAATTCCAGATCTAGATACAAATCTTATGATAAAAAATGTGTAGCGTGAGAAGATTAGGTAAAGTATATTTAAAAGAGCAAAGATGTTATCTTAGTGAATGATGTGTTTCCTTCTATTTCATGGACAATTTGAGAAGATAGGGCATTTGGGCCTCACCTTCTATTCTGCACAAATAATTATTTTCTTATCAAGTCAAATGTAATCATTTTAATTCACTAAGACCTTGTTAATTATGTATGCTTTCTGGATCTGCCCTCTTCCTATTAACAAACGGATAGGAAGGTTTCTTGTAGACATGACATAGTTTTAGCATACCTCTGTCAAGACATTAGAAATATCCTTGTGAGGTAGGGACGTGAGTGCTGGTGACTCTCATGCCAGTCATCTGTACCAAAGTTTCTGAAACTTCTCTCACTTGCAACCCCTTTTTGTCCCACAAATTTTAAGCAACCCAGAGAGAACCCACAAAATTTAAGAGGTATGCAGGTCAAGCATTTACTATTAGTAACTCATGAAGAACTTATTTTAATATAATCCTTCAACATATATAAATATATGAATATTTACACATTACATATAGTTAACCATTACTAACAGTGAAAGAAAATTTGCATGATAATGATTTTAGAATGGTCAGTGCTGACAGTATCAGTTTGTATAATATACAATAAAAAATGTATGTTTAGGGCCATATCTAATTTTTTGGAAATTCTGTCCTCATCTAAAGCTGAAGCTCATTTAAAGATTTTTTTTTATAATACTATAGTCAGCAGCTCAAAGATCAATGTTTTTTATTAAAAATGCTAATAGAGTACAATCCAAGGATAACTATATTTTTTAGATTTATTTATTTATGAGTACTCTATCTGCATGTACACTTGCATACCAGAAGAGGGCATCAGACTCCATTAGAGATGAGGTGAGCCACCATGTGGTTACTGGGAATTGAACTCAGGACCTCTGGAAGAACAAACGGTGCTCTTTACCACCGAGTCATCTCTCTAGTGCCAAACATAACTAATTTTAAACTTACATGATCATGGGCTGTGTCTTTAGAAGTTTGATTTCAGTAAATAACTCATAGTTTTTACAAGAGCAGAAGACTTTGTCTCTCCAGTAAAACAGAGTGACTCATCACACATAGCTATCACAACTGTGAGCCACAGACTATCAGGTGCATTTACTGATACTGTGTGGTGTGACGGCATATGCACTGTACTGTGGTGTGTGCATTTACGTTGAGATCAAGGCTGCAGTGAAATCATATAACCAACATTGGAGAGCACTGCTGGGAATACCTAGGCTAGATTTCAAAGTAACTTATGGTAGGTACCAGGCCAGATGATATGTGATTGCTATCAGCCTGTTTATGCCTCCTACGTTCAGGTAGAGTATGTAAAATGGCAGGCAAGGAGTGTGAGATGAGTTCATTGTCTTATATTTTCTTCTCAGTCACATGATTGATGCTTTTCTGTTCACCCATTTTTAGGTCTGCAAAATTAGCTTATTAAAAATCAGAGAATATTTCATGTATTTCAAATTTTACATGCATTTATTACATATTGTCAACATAAAAACAACAATTTCATAGCTAACAAAATTGGGTAGTGGAGAAAGAATAAGAACTGGAAAGAAATAAAAGATAAATTTTTAATTTTCTTTTGTCTTTCATCCTTTATAAAGTAAAATTTAGCAAAATCAATAAAAATGGATGAAAAAAGAAATAAAACCCTATGTCAAGTCCTAGAATTTTAAAAATAAAATGGTAAAACAAAACAAACAAAAAGCAGATTAGATATGGAGAATTAAGAAAATATAGTGTATATTCTCCTAAATTCTTCACTGTTTGTATTAGTAAAGAATACTATTAGCAGGTGGTAACTACAATACTTGTAATATCTGTGTACATATACATCCAATTACAGAAATATAATCTATCATGTAATACCTAAAACGAATGTATTTAACAATGGGACAATTAAAAATAGAAAATTTTGTCAGAGTAACAGTGAGATATGAGAGTAAGTTTCTGGAGTTTTAAGTTTATATTTCTGTACATGGTTCAAATATTTAGTACAGTCAAGACATAATAATTTTAGGCAAATATCAGCTGTCTAGACAAACAATTGACAATATCTATGTGTGTTGATAGGGAAATATCATGAATGGAACAAACATCTACATCTGTTATAGATCCACATAAGTCACACCAGTGAATATACCTAGTATTGTTGCATTAACCAGTGCATGAAAACTACCTTAAAGAGGATAATAGTAATTCGTTAAGCATGTCTCATTCTTACTGCTTTGAAATTTTGTACTACTAGTGTTGTGGTAATATAATAACAATTTAGTAGCCCAAAGCACTGAGAGCTCAGGTAACTAGAGCACTTAGCCAGAACTTGCAAAGTCTCAGTGATGAACTATTTCCATGCATGGGTTCCTTCTCCTTTTTCCCATTTCACCCGCAGCCCAGGTGAGTGCTAATAAGTCCTTAGTGGATAGTGGATGTAACCAACTCTTTAATACGATGCTGGCAAATAATATATGTATTGTGGTTCAAACTATTGTTTTATTAAATAGTCTATGTAAACATGTAAGTATTTATGCTTTCAATACTGAATTTAAAAATTATTTGAGAGAGGAATGTGAGAAATGTCTAAGGCTCAATTGCATTATTTTCTATATTTTTGAATTTTTAACCATTTACTTTTATGTTTGTGATTATACTGTCATTATATTATTTCTTCCTTTCCTTTCCTCACTCCAAGCCATACCATATACCCCTCCTTGCTTTCATTCAAATGTGTGGCCTCTTTTTCCTTTAATTGCTGTTACATACATATATACATACATACATACATCATATATGCGTATATACATATATATTAGTAAATACACTCTGCTCAGTCCCTGTAGTGTTACGTGGATGTATGTTCTCAGGACTTACCATTTGGTGTTTGATAACCCACTGATGCACTTTCTCCTGCTCTCAGCAATCCTTAGTTTTTTAGTTGTTTAAACGTTACACTTTTAAAAGTAAATGGACATAAACAATGACTCTCGATGGTTTTTTTTGGCTCAAAGTTAGAAGCAGAACATTCTCACATGGACATTGTATGTGTTTTTTTTCTAGAGCACATACCTGCCTTTCTCTGTGGTTTATTATTACAAACCAGAGAAACAAATTCCTATGGTTTCTTTACTATCATTGTTCAAATCAGCAAAGCAACATCAGAGATCTGTGCTTACATGTGGATTTCAGAATTTTAATAAGCAAAGACAATAATTTCTTTAGGTCCCATCTATAAAAAATCTTTCTGCCCGAACAAGTATATAATGGCATTTCCTTCCTTGATTCAACCCAACCTGTCAATGAGCTCATCCTGTCTTCAATCTACAATACCCTTGAGTCATGACCAGAGTATTAAAAAAAAAAAAGAAAGAAAATATATAAATGGGCTACTTTGATAGGCACTTCTGGTGAGTTTTCATTTTTCCCTCAAGGTTTTGAATAAACTGAAGTCAAAACAAAATTAAAGATACTTAAGTTCCTTCCCTGTTCTGACAGACTGTGCAAGTGAGTTGTACTGCTGGTAGACCTAGCTTTGTGCTCAGTGATAGTATCTGGAATCCAGAAGCCTGTGAAGTGGGTTCCAGAAAAGGTGAAGAAGAAGAGAGCCTGGTCAGCTGTCAGTATCCCTCTATCTTCCCTTTATCCTAAGGAAATTATAAGCTTTCCCTACAAACATAGTCAACCCACCTTTAGAAAGCCATTGCTTGGAGCTTGCAAGATAGCTGGAAGGTGAAAGCACAATCTTCCAAAGCCTAGTGACTTGAGTATGACCCACAGAACCCATGTAAAGACTGATGGAGACAACCAACTCCTCAAATGTTTCCTTCTGAGTTTCACACATGAGGTGTGTCACATATATGCACATTGACACACACACACACACAAGTTACACACATCACACACACACACACACACACACACACACACACACACACACACAGGCCATAAACACATATACAATAAGTAAGGTAAGACAGAGGTAACGGGAGAATCTACAGCGTGTCCTGATACAGCAGTGCCCAATACCAAATGATGCTGGTAAGAGAAAAATTGGAAGGATAAACCAGGTTCTATTGGAATATTTATGATCAAAATTTAAAAATTAACGTTTTACCTTTTTGTAAGTAAGCTTGTCAATTCAATTATAGACAGTTGAATGGTTAGTATAAATGCAAGAATCAAGTGCAGAATTCATGAATTATGACAACCAACTCCTTAGTTTCATAGGTATACAAATAACCCCATCTCCATTTTAGAAATGAAATATAAGTAACAGCTCTGAACTGTCCGGCCTGTGGATATGACAGTTAATAGATAGTAGATATTGGCATTTTGCTTAGTGGATTATCATTTACTGTCACTATTTTAATTAGAATCTGATCTTTTTTTTTTTTGATCTATTTACATCATGGATGAAAATTTTTTTACCCTTAAACAAAATCTTTATTTATCATAAGGTAATTTTTATCAAGCCTGTTGTCTGAAAAAGAAAGAGACCATAATTTGACTTATTTAACTTTTGGATTCTTAGAGTCCTTGAATTCTGAAAGAAAGTGAACAAAACACTTTTAAGTGACTGATGTTTTTACATTCAGCTTCCCGAACACTCTTATGTTCTCATTTACCTTAAACATCAGATTATTCAGACATGAAATTTATAACCACACCATATAAAGTTTGGATAGATTTATTGTGTATGCTACTGGATGCAGAGTGCAGGATAGAGACAAATCCTCCTGGTCATGTCTACAGTCAATTCACAGTCCCATGTAGGTCTCAGTGCAGAGGGCAAGAAAACGGTTCTGATAAAAGGCAGCATCTGTAGAAGAAGAAACTGTTTTATTTTGTTTGGTTTTTTTTTTTTTTTTTTTTTTTTTTTTTTTTATGGAGACAGGGAGCAGAGGAGAGATCAATGAAAGTCTCACTGCCATTTGGAGAGAAAGGCTTGATGGTTTTGATGCATGAAGTCTTCCTAACAGAGAAAGTTGTGAAAATTATTTCAGACTGGACTTCACTGAAACATAAAGTGGGAGATACTAGTTTGAAGACCAGATGATAAATCTGGTATGATGTCCATCAGAAGTGAATGTCACCGCATTTTGCATAATAGCTCAGCATAGTTGCAGAGATTTAGATTGGAGTAACTAACCTTACTTGGTTTGTTTCTTCACATCTATTCCTTGTGTTTTTGTCACTGAGCCCATTCATTTAAAAATGAACCCAACTTTACTTTTCTCTGTTTTAGAATCAACTTGTAGTATGTAATCATGTAGCTAATACCAAAATTTAGCTCTTCATTGTTGTTGTTATTTTGTTTTATTGTTTTTCAAGATAGAGTTTCCATGTTTAGATCTGGATGTCCAGGAACTCACACTGCACACCATGCTGGCCTTAAACTCACAATGATCTGTTTGTTTCTGCCTCTTGCAAGCTGGGATTAAAGGCATGTCCACCACATCCTGGCTCAAACTTTATCTATTTTAGGAGATGTTTCCTCACTTCCAAAGTGCTCTGTGATTTTCTTTAGGTTTTATACATAAGTGGTAATAGCCAAAGCACTTGGGCCATAATTATAACAGAAACACTTCCCCTAGATATGCAATTTATTCCTCATCACAGGACAATCATGCAGATGCTTTCATATTCACGCAAGCAAAGCAAGAGACACTTGATCAATGCAACTCTATTGAAAAAGTAAACATTGGAGTTTCTATCCATGTAGCATAGTGATCCTGTTTCCAGGAATGTTTCCAGACAGTCCTTGGAATGTGACTATGATGCATTATGTATACTTCACAATAAGTGATATACAAAAATGATTTGATGACTGTTAGGCCTGCTGTGAAAGATAAATGGCTTTATTGAGGGAACTTGGGCAACAAATAAACAAAAATATTTAGAGAGAGAAGATTCTTCACATAATTTTCATTTTTAGAAGATGCAGTCGCTGTCCTTTGTTAACCATGTGGCCCTGTAGTCTGAAACTTAGAGGATAGCATGCTTCCACTCTATCTGCATCTTATTCAATAGTAATCAG
Organism: Cricetomys ansorgei; assembly: GCA_026225945.1. NCBI lineage: Eukaryota > Metazoa > Chordata > Mammalia > Rodentia > Nesomyidae > Cricetomys > Cricetomys ansorgei. The sequence goes on along the minus strand of JAMJFZ010001121.1, from coordinate 4,606,161 downwards.
CCTGCACAGTTGAGAGTCCTCAAGTCTATCACTTGTTAGCCACCATATCATCCTCATTCCCTGGGCCTGAAACCTGTTAATCATAACTTCTACATTTTGAGAATATCTAGTTTGAGAATATCTTTGTAGAATACCATACAGTAAGAGATAAAGGCAGCTATTACCTTGAAATTTCCCGATTGTGGGAGGTAAGTATTTGAAAACAGTAATGGGAATAGTTAAAGAGCAGGTGGCTGTTCCTGCTCTCATTTATATGGTAGCATACTTTTATGTGAATGTGTGGATGGATGAATGGCAGACAAAATAATAGCATCTTGATGAATAAATGTCCATGTGTCTTAATGTAATCTAATTGAATTTTTGACACTATGTACAGGTGGTTTTATATCCTCAGCTAAATTTTACTCAGTATCAAATTTGAACAGCATTTGCTCACAATTGATGAGTTTGTTTTAGACAAAAAGGAATCTCATGGAAGATATTGTATTTTTAACACACACCTAGGTTTTAACCACCTGGAGTGGCTGCCTTTCAATACATTTGTGATTTTTGATTAAAGGATATATGTCCTGGCCTGCGGGATCTTCAACAAGGACCCTAGGACAAGGCGTGGGAATGGGGTATGGGCAGGGGCTCAAGAATGATGGGAGGCAAAACAATTTTTCTCTGATCAAGCCTCAAGTTTATTGAACACATAGTGCCAGTATTTATGCAATTTTTGAAGTGGGGAGAAGAGCGGAGAATGCGTAAGCAGGTTGCTATGGTCAGGCAAACTGGTCTATCTGGTGGGTTAAGAAATCGTAGCATCAAGGGCCCCAGAGCAATAAGGAAGTACTGTGAGATTTCTCTAGGGCTTCCTGTGTAATCTATAAGGGTGGAAGCATGGAATGAGGAAGCAATAAGGATGGGTTAGTTACACAGGCAGTTTTCCAGAACTGGGCAGCTTCGGGCTATCTGACCTTAGTCCGAGTTCTGTCCATTAAGGCCAGAGAGAAACGGATCTTTTAAAAATTGGGGTGCCTTGTATTTCAAGCTAGCATATCCAGAGGGACCACTTACCACAGATATATACATTTTCTTAATCACATTTATTTGTTGTGTGTATTTGTGTGCTCACATGTGTGCATGTGGACATATGTGTATCATAACATGGATGTGGAGGTCAGAGGACAATTTGTGGGAGTTTGCCTCCTTCTACCATGTGAGTCCTAGGGATCAGTGCCATTAACCACTGACATGTTTTACCAATACCAATTAAGGATTAAAACTGCCAGTCAGTGGTGGCACAGGCCCTTAATTTCCAGCTCTTGGGAGGCAGAGTCAGGCAGATCTCTGTGAGTTCAAGGCCAGCCTGGTCTACCGAGTGAGTTCCAGCACAGCCAGAGTTACAGCAGAGAAACCCTGTCTCAAAAATCCAAGAACCTTAAAACCACTTTCTTATTCCCTTTTCAATTCATAGTAGTAGTAGTAGTAATAGTAGTAGTAGTAGTAGTAGTAGTAGTAATAGTATTTTTTTACTGTGGTTGTTGTTGTTTTTCTTGTTTTTATTAATTTACTCCTCCTCCTTCTCTTCTTCCTCTCTTTCCTCGTCCTACTCTTTTTCCTTTGCTGTGGTAATCAAGGCTCCATCCTTGCACCACTCTATGGAAACTCTTACCACTTTTTTTGCAACATGAAATCTTCTTTGTATAAAGGATCTTATATAAAATTTAAAATGCAAACTTCTCCTAACTACAGCAGCAGAGTGAGCATCATATCCAATCATAGTAATCAACCTTCTCTCCTAAATGTAGTTTCAACCAAACAGCAAATGATTCTCGTGTACTGAACCAGAGTAATGTTGATCTAAGTTTTGGTTTCCTCCATCCAGCAAACTAGCTGTAAACAGAGTTGTATTATTTCTGTTTGATAAGTTAGAATATTTTGTACAATATTAATTTACTGATTCCTTGGACTTCTACTTTGAGTTTTATTTGTTTTATAGAGACATCTTTTTATGTCTAAATAATGAAGATCTATTTTCATATATTAAATTAACCTTTAAGTACTTAAAGAAGCACACAGACTATGTTCTATAATCTTATAGGATTTTTGTAAATTAATTAACTGTCAGGCAATATATGATATGTAATATATTAAACAAAGATGCCTATTATGATTATTATGTGAAGGTATAAAGAACACTTCTATTTATGTTCATTTGTAATAATGTGTAATAATAATTAATTTCTAGAAAAAATACTTAACTATGTAAAGGAATGGGAACATATGTTAGGTTGAGGAGTTTTGAGTCCACTTAGTAAGAATAAATACAGACATACGGATACACACACACACACACACACACACATACACACACACAAACAGCACAGACTGCTAATTTCTTTTGCTTGGGGTGAGAGTTGGTCTTTATTTTAGTTATACCAGCCACAGAATTTGTCTCTAAAGAAACATACTGACAGAATATATATATATATATATATATATATATATATATATATATATATATATATATGAAGGAATATATAATGATATATATGAAAGAATATATAATGAAATAATTTAGTAGAATGACAATAGTGTTGTACATCTTCCTTCTGGATTTTAAATAAGCCCTTATGGATAATTCCAAGACGAGTTGCCCATTCATTTTGATATGGTAACCCCTTTTTCTCCTAATTCTTGATGAACTTAGTTTTCCCTTTACTATTTCTTCTCATGTTTCTCTACAAAAGGCAATGGAGATGTGTCAAAATCATAATGTCAATGATAGTATAATTCAGCTTAGATCTTTCACTAGTGCATGTATGTGCAAAATGCCCTGAAGTCTTCATTTTTGACAGGCCAGAAACAACTTATGTGTAGCTTCAAGGGAGTTAAACTAGAAAGGGACATTTTGATAATCAGCAGACACAACTACCAAGATATATTTGTGGTTTTCTTGGTTATTTCATATCTAACTCCTTTTTGAATAATCTCATGGCTCTATGATAGATCATATGACTGTGTATGGTTTGAACATTTTCTTACTTTTTAAAAATGAGGCATTCATGTTGAATATTGAGGCAAGAACTTTACAAAAAATTAACAGGTTGTGCAAATAGGACCTATCCTGTCTGTAGGATTCTCTTCTGACTTTACTACTGATGTTAGTTTTCTGTCTAATACCAGACCCTTGTAACTAGAATGCTGATTGAATATCTGATAGGACATGCATTTGTAATTTACTGAGTACTTTAAAAGGGCTAAGGCTGATTTTTTTTCTTTCTAAATGAGTTTAAACATAAAGGTGTGTGTGTGTCCACTTGGACAGTGGAGGTAAAGGCAAAGGGAAGATGAAGGCAGAGAGGAGGGAAGGAAGGAGAGAGAGGAGAGAAATCAGACAAAGGAGACATACAGGAGGGATTGCAAAGAAAGAGAAAAGAAGGCAGAAACAGCAGCAAAAGCAAAATCTTGAAACATCCTTGCACTGAAAGGCACGAGCTGTCAGTAGATCCACAACGAGCACAAAGCACCAGCTCTTCTCAACATAAATGTCACTTTTCAAATTCTGAGCATATTTTTACTAAGTGATATTTCAGACTTTTGGGGAACACAGTAATAGATTTCTGAGAGTTAATTCCAACAGCAGAGGATAACATTCAAATATGCCATTATTGTTTAAAGTGTAGATAAATGATGAATGACATTAAATCTGAACTTTGTAGTTTAAATGACAGAATCATACTCTGCTATTGAGACTGATCAAAGATGTAGAGAGAATAAAAGTAATTCCTTTCAATTAGTAATTGCATATATTTAGTGAAAATTAAAGTTTTTATTCAATGTGGAAATCAATAATGCCTTTATGATAAACTCTACAAGTAAAAATATTAACAAAATGTGTAAGTGCAATGAACATGATCATCTTTAGCATAGTGTAATTGTAATACATGGAGTTATGTATGTGGCTGTCTAAGAGACTATGGGAAGGTTACTTCTTATTACCAGATGCCAGGAACATTATTTTTCATTGGAATAAACAATGAAGTTTTTTTTGAAATGAGAATTCTGTAAGAATATATATTAACATATAAGAAGATATCCTTTCTATTTTAAAAATAGGAAATAAATGAGAATATCTCACTATAAAAAGCTACATGTGTTATTGGTGATTAACTCAACATACTCAAAAAACAGAATCTTAGATCTAGATAAAAACATTCTCAAAGGCACACACATAGCATGACTGAGAGAGAGAAAATGTTTCTTGACTTTTATTGGAATTGATATTTATTTTATATAATTTATTGACTTTTACTGGAAATATTATATATCTATATATCACATATGATTGTAATTTAATACATAACATATGCAAATATACATATCACAAATGAGCATACAAACAAGGCTTCTGATTCATTTTCTCTTTGGGTAGTCTTTCTGTTATGTTTTTATGAGATGCTTAACAGAAAACATATTAAAATTGCAGAGTACATCAAGAATTCCAGCCACCAAAACATCAGATTCAGATAAATTGTGCACATATTTGAAAGGAAGTTTCTTATTCTAGACATGGCTGATTTTCCTGCTAGCTGTGATGTTTGTCAGTCAATCTAGAAGCTGGAGAAAAAAGCTGATCAGGGTAAAGGCAGCTCAGTGTATGGGGTAGGCTAGGTTACCAAAATGAAGTCAGGAAATGTGTCTTTGGTTTCAACACAGATTCTAACGTTGGTGAATGGTAACTTAGTAATCAATGGGCCCATTATAATTTGTCTCTTTAGTCATTTATTATTTATTAAGCATGATTTTATTTTGCCAAAATTTTATGTAATTATAAGTTCTGGATTTTAATTTGATTCACTTTGTGTATTTGACCCTGACTTAAAAATATGAAACTATAAAATTCATTAATGTGAGACCACATCTTTACAGAGACTCGACAAAGTATACGTCACTTAGAAGGTAGAAAATGAGTGTGAAAGAAATGAATTTCTTAGATTTACCTTACAATGTGTCTGCTCAGCTTAGGAAAAGAAAAAAGAAGAAAAATGTAGATAGACTGAAATCTGGATTCAGCCAAAAAATTCATCAATGAATTTACCTTAGAGTTTTCTGATGTTCTGACAAGAAAGAAAATTTTGGCTTAATTCCCCCTCAAAAAATGGAACCGGGAGGAGAGATCAATGTGATCTGAATCCAGGAATGCATCAAACAGAAATAGAACTGAGAACATGGAGTTTCTAAAAAGCTCAATAAACAATCTGCATTCTTCTTGTGTTAGCCCTCAGTAAGAGAATATGTGAAACGAAATGTTCATCTGGGGAGGGTTTGCCATTAAGAGTCCCCCAGAAGCAAAAGCATCTCTCAATCTTTGCTCTCCCAGGACTCAACAAAATACCCAGTGCACAAGAGGAGCTCAGCAAATGTTCTTTCCATTGAAATTCAATTAAAGTGTCTCAATTTAAAAAAATGAGTTGAAGACAGGTCACTATTCTCAGTTCTCCAAAAAATAGTTCTATTAGTGACTGGAAACAAACATAATCTCTTAAACCAGAAGTGGAGTATGCAACAACAGCAGAAAAAAAAAAAAAAAAAAAAGAACAACTCCCAAACTATGAAAAAAGCTCACACTTATTAGGGATTGTGGATCTGCAGTCCTGCTTGTTACTTCACCTAGTGGGACCACACAGACCAAGGCCATAGTGGCTTCCTTGTTGCTTTAGGTAATACTGAGATTGTCTGACCATTGCTCCCATTCTTCTAAGACCTTTTAGGATGTTGCTTAGCATATGGAAATTTGGGTGACATTCAAATAGAATATAAAATATTTATTATCCACAAATTCTTCCACTTCGAACAAACTCAATAGTTAAGTAGGACTTATGAGAAATAAATTATTGAATGGTACTTTTGATTTATGACTTAAATAAATGATGGTTGGAGGATATGCATTGTCAGTAGCTGTAGTCCAGGTAGGTGGGTAAAATGACAGGAAGTTGCCACAGAATAAGCTGGGTGGCCAACATCATGCTCTGATCTCTAGATGGCCTGTGTCTAGGCTGGGCAGGATAGACTACAGTTTGATACCACTCTCACTAACATTACTTATTTAGTCTAAATTGAGTGTGTAGGTGGTTGAAGGGCCAGTGTGAGACCAGTGCTAGAGAGGAGAATCACAGATGGCTTCCCTGACAACACCCCTTCATATCCTCAGCCACCAAGATAATTTCGCATTAGATTCATCAAAGGTGTCTCAGCATCCCTCTTTTAGTTTTTTAATGGAAATTTGGATTTCTGTTATCTTTACATTAAAAAATTCTTCCTAAAAAAGGGTAAAGAAGAGATTACAAAGAGGGAATGGTGATGGGAAAAAGAACACATGGGGCATGAAAGGCTTGAAGGAGGAAGACTGTGTCTGGGAAGTTATCAAGGAGGTACTAGGGAATCGTAGGAGAGAATGAAAAATACACTGAAGCACACTTTAAAAATGGCACAATAATATCTAATAGTATGTATGCTAATCAAAATATTGAAATCTAAGTTGAAAAACAATCTTCTATCTCTATGTATATCTACCTGTGCATGCCTCTTTCCACAAGCTGTTGCCCAGTGGCTAACCAGAGGCTCCATATTATGGAGTGTAAGGTGAATGACAGGCACCTCAGAGCTCTTGTCATGAGATGGGAGCCTTTTCCCTCACCTTCAGAGGCCCTGAAGCTTCCCTCAGATGCTTTCCAGTCAGTTTCCATTTGGTTTAACAAACTGTAAGATTTTGAAATGGATTTTAAATATTTTAATATCACTAAGTATCTGTAGTTTATTTTTGACACAATACATCTTATTATAATAATATTAACAATTCAGACCCCATTTTTCTTGGCCACCTCTGCTTTGTGCTGTCTCTCCATCACATGGGGAGGCCCTTGGGGGATTGATGACATTGTATATACACATCACCTTTAGTGTAAAATGTTGGGGACATTTTACACCTGAGCCTACAGAGGTTGGCATGTAAAACAGCTGGATGACTTTTACTAAGTGCAGGGGCCATTTACAACATGTCACTTTTAAGCTGCAATTACGATTTTTAAATTAAATAAAGCTGTTTTGGGCTATGGATAGGAATCAATTGCTAAAAATCCTTACTGTGAAAGCCAGAACAACCTTGGACAATCTCAGAAACACACATGAAGAGCTAAACGTGAATGCTGCAGCATGCATCTGTATTCCAGGAGCTCCTACAGGGAGGTGGGGCTTAGGGAGGGGAGAATTAACTTATCTACAGATTAACCTAGAGGACACAGCACAGTGAACAGTGACAAAAACAAGGCAAGGGAGCTCCTGCAGCAGCAAGATGAAAGGATAAAACCCATTCCTGAAAGTCATCGTGCAATACTCACAGGTACTCCATGGTGTATGTGTGACTATATTCACATATATACATACATACATACATACATACATACACATACGGAGAGAGAGAAAGAGAGAGGGAGGGAGCAAAATTGAAAGAAAATAAAATAGCTTAGGTCTACATAAAGAAAAAAATAACTATGTAGGGGACTAAGAATTCAAGAGTAGACTACACAGTGGGAAACAGTCTAAAACAATGAAGACTTATTTTTTAAACGGGTTAAGGGGGGAGGAAGATGAAACGTAAGAAAGCTGTAAACTGGTTAACTAACAGCTATTTAAACTCTACATACTAAGATAATTTAAAATTGTAGAGTTCTTACTCTTTAAGTACAAGAAATTTATTTAAAATTAATATGTATAATATATTACTTGTAATGCCTTTCATAGTTTACAATGATTTTCAGAGGAGCATTTCATTCCAGTTAGACAGGTTTTCTTATCTACTAAAGCTTGTGTCCTCCTTGTCATCATTTATCCTCAGGTGAATACAATCAGTTAAAAGCATGGTGAAAGGTCTCGAGTGCAACCAGTCCTGAACATACATTGTTTTAGACTCTGTATATACAGATGTAAGACAGTTTATTGTGCTTTTTAAGCTCTTTAAGCTATCAGACTAGGCCCTGGTAGACCAATGCAGTGCCCACACTGTAATACTTCTCACACTGCCAATTAATAGCACTGCCAATTCTTCTCTCTTAACAGCCTCTTATTTATTTATTTATTTATTTATTTATTTATTTATTTATTTATTTATTTATTTATTACTCTTCTCTTGAGCAATACACTTGGGCCACAGTTCCCCTCCCTCCACTCCTTCAAGTTCCCTCACCTTCCAGATCCACTCCCCTTCTATCTCCTTTCAGAAAAGAGCAGGCCTCCCAGGCATATCAACCAAACACAGCACAATAAGATCCAACAAGACTAAGCACAGATCCTCACATCAAGGCTGGATGAGGCAATTCAGTAGGAAGAAAAGGGTCCCAAGAGCAAGCAAAAGAGTCAGAGAGACACCCACTCCTACTGTTAGGAGTTCCACACAGAAACATCAAGCTAATGGAGGCATTCTCTCAGTTGAGATTCCCTCGTCTGTGATGACTCTGGCTTGTTTCAAGTTGACATATAACTAGCCAAGACAAATGAATGTACAAGTTTTTGTCACCCAAGTTCAAAGGCAGAAACTCAGAATTTCAGTCTTCAAGTAGTAATGATACTAGTGCCTGGTTTCTATGATATAAGAAGCCTAGATTTTAGACCACCAAGCTATCTGTGCCTTTGGGATAACAGATATATTCATCTCTTAAACAACTTCCTTTTCTGAGTACTGTATTTGTTTGCAGCGTGGTCCTAGGAGTGAGTAACCAGGGGTCAAATTAGAAAGCCTACTGTGAACCTCATTGTACATTAGAACAAATTTGGTTTTCTAGCTGATATGGAAGGATGGATGCTACAGCCATACAGCTAGCTCTGCATGACTTTAGAAATCTTTTACTTTTCAATTTTCAAAAACAAGGTAACGATCAGGACAATAAAGCACATGATTTGTTACTCCTGTTTTTGAGCAAGGGTTTTTTTTTTTTTTTTAATTTTTGTTTGTTTTATTGTCTTGCAATCCATCACCCCACACAAGACTCTCATTCTCTGGCAAATCTTGCTATCCAGATCATGGCCACTGCAAAGAACAGCATAAACGGTTGCCAAACACTGCTGTCACAGTGTGTGTTTTGCTGGGTCAGTGTAGAAATTGATGAGGCCGTGGCATTTGCCAGCTGCGTTCATGACATTGCTTTTCAGCTTCCTCTTCCTGCCCTCCCAACCCTGCTGGTCAGGCAAGACCTGTGTCTGGTCCCCTTAATTCATAAGATTTGTACTTGAGTTTCAACACTGCTGCTGCACAGTAAATTTCTGCCAGTCTTACTCTATTCATTTCTAAAATGAACATGAAGGAAATAGCTCTTTCGCTTTTTGAGAATATTGTGTATGTGCGTGTGTATGTGTGTGTGTGTGCGCACTTCTATGTCTGTGTGTGTCTGTGTGTCTGTGTGTGGTTTGTGTCCATGCTTTTGTGTGTGAGTGACGACACATGGTACATGCACATGGAGAGTCTAGAGGACACCTTCAGATGTTAGTCCTTACCTTCCACCTTGCTTGAGACAGAGCCTCCTTCAGGCCCTCTCCATACTGCGTGCTGGCCTCCAGCTTGCAAGGATTCTAATCTTGCTGTAAAAGCCCTGGTATTGCAGATGTAGCTACTGCATATGGCTTTTTGTAGGCTCCAAACTCAAGTCCTCATGAATAAATCCTTACTGAGCAGTCTTCCAAGCTCTGTTTTATTTACTAAAAAGTTTTTTCAAGCATCAAATGTGCAAAAGTCATTAAATAAGGACTAAAATACAATACAGTCAGTGGCATAATAGTAAGAATAAACACTGGACCTTGTACCAGTCATTGAAAATTGATACTCCCAATTCATCCTATGTATTCAAAGTCTTTTAAAGCAAAAGCAGCTTCAATTTTTTTTGCAGTGAGAAAGTATCCCAATTTTAAACTTTTAGTCAAAACATCCCTAATAATGTGTTGCTTTTTTAGAGAGTTATGCTTTCAAGGCTTTTTTTTTTTTTTTATCTTATTCGGAGGATGAAGATCCTAGGAGGCTTCTTCATGTAAGTTCTAAGAGCTCAGTACTTCTACTGAATGTTTTATCTAATCCAATGACATATTTCTATCTTTATGTGATTAGGAAGCAAAGCCTCAGAAATGACTTAGGGAATGAAATCCAACTGCCCAGTAAGAACTTGGGAAATTCCTACAAAGCTTTCCCCGCAGGTCCAGCTGAGGTAGATAAGAGTTTTAAAAGCTTAACATATACGTTAAAGACTTCTCAAGAAAAATCCTTGAGTAAATTTAAAACTGAAGATAGTGATTGATGAAGGTGATAAAATTCTAAATATAGCAGTGCTGATAAAGAACTGAAAAATATATCAAATTGATTCCCTCTGGAAGGCAGGGACATGCTAAGGAATTTCCAGTTGGTAGAGGTTACTAGGGAAATAAGACGTATAATTTTTGAACAGTGGTTATGATTGCTGAGGAGATGAGAACTTTGGCAGCAATTTTGCAATGCCTCTAAGTCCGAATAGGTCAGTTAGCTTTAACAAAATGCTTTTTCACCTCAGGGATTTAACCACTGCATATTTACATAATCATAGTTTCAAATTTTGCTTATGCTTCATTTTGTCTTAAAATTTTAGAAAGGATTCATTAATTCTAATTAATTAAAATAATGTTCAGGGATTTATTTGCTTGCCTTCATTAAATTAAATCAATCCCTTGTAATTCAAAATAATTAGCTAAGGAGAAGTTCTACAGTGATGAGATATTTTTGAAAGGGTGTTAGTTTAAACTGTTATGAGAGAAATGTAGAGCACTTTTAAAACTATGATTTTGGAAACTGGTTTCATTATCCTGGTGCTGGGACCAAAAAAAAAAAGAAAAGTAGCCTGCAGCTTCATGTTTTGTTAGGAAATGAGAACATGTTTAAAAAAGTGGGGTGTATCAAAAAGGCTTAACTATGGCCATAGCTTAAATAATTGTATAATGTAAATGTCAAATAAACATAAAATACTTTCAATTATATCCTTAAATAAATGTCTATGAAGACGTACTGACACAAATACAGAAGTGAAAATTTATAATTAGGGCCACAGTGACAACAACCTTACAGATGATTCCAATAAATAGATATAAAGAGAACTGGGGTCATAGTTGTTCCCACTGAGAAACAAAGTACCGAATGCATTAGCTCTAATCAGTGAAAGAACACTGAAGTCGGTGAGTGAAAGTATAAAGAGAAATAAAACATTTGCATAGTGTCAAAGTGTCTTCTCTCTAAATGCATATTTATGCATGGGAAGATCAATCCTGGCAACATTGTGTTGACCAAGTCATATGGTTTATTTAATGTGACCAGTAATACATATCGCCACAAGACCTTTGGTGTAGTATATGGAGGAAATATCACTTCACAGGTTTCCTTCATATTAGTACCTCAAATTGCTCACATCGTAACAAAAGAACAGACTCAAAGCAGAGGGCAGTCTACGAAAACCTGGCATCATTTCCCGAAGTTCTGAGGCGATAGCAGGCAAAGGAAGCCAAAAAAGAATCAGAAATTGAAGGAAGGCCTGGAGGACGAAAACGAAATGCAGCACAAGGGCAAGGATAAAACCCCGGACAAAAAGAAAGGCATTTTAGCAAAAAGAAACTTCTGGAATCTGAAACAGTACTGTAGCTAACAATACAGATAGGATGCCAAAGTTCTTGGCTTTGATAAGTGACCCTAGAAATTAACCCGGATGAAGGATACTTGAGAACTCTGTAAGTTTATATCCCATCTATGAAATCTAAAATCAATATAAGTTGTTTAAAAATAATAGTTCTCATAATAAAATACACGTATCTGCAAGATAATAGCTGGCATTTAAAGAGCAGTGCATGTCAGATCTTATTTTGTTTGTTTTATTTTGTTTTGTTATTTCCAGACAAGGTTTCTCTGTAGTAACTCTGGCTGTCCTGGAACTCACTCTGTAGACCAGGCTGGCCTGGACCTCACAGAGATCTGCCTGCCTCTGCCTCCTGAATGCTGGGATTAAAATACCCTTACAGTCACTCAGTACTTAGAGAAAAAAATTGCCAGGTTTTATCTACAGTTTTAAAATTGATTCACTGTTTCACAGTTAATATATGTTGACGGTGTGAGAATATCTAATGCTACTCTTTTTGAAACACTGAATCCATTCACTTCTGCCAGCATATGCACTTATGGAGTCATCCACTGGAACTCTGGCAGCCTATCAGAGGTTGTATCCCTGAAGAAAATTGACAATCTCCCTTCCCTGGCAGTCAACAGTGGCCATTAACTCTTCAGTGAGGGTGAGACTCTGTGAGCCCTTCCCAGACTCATGCTGGTAGTTTGTCAGGGTTGATTTTGTACAGGTCTTGCATATGTTGTCACAGTCCCCATGAGTACATGCATGTCTGAGTCTTTCTTTCCTGAACTTCAGTTTTAAGACAAGGCCTCAAGCAGCACAGACTGGCCTAAAACTCCCTCTCTAGCTATGGCTGTCCCTGACTTCATTTTGCTCCTGCCTCTACATCTCAAGTCCTTGAATTATGGGCATATACCACCATGGATAGTGTGCTGAATCTCCAAGTAAACGCTTTATATTTAAAATTTGTTTTAAATTTTAATCACACGAATGTCTGGTGTTTGTGTGTGGATATGAGCACGTGTCAGTACTAGTGCTTATGAAGTTCAGAGTGTTAGATCTCCTGGAACTGGAGTTACAGTGGTTTTAGCTGGCCTGATATAAGTTTTGGAAACTGAATTCAGGTTCTCCACAAGAGCAGAAGCATGTATAACTGCTGAACCATCTCTCTAGCTCTCCTTTATCATTTTAAAAGTTGTAAGTGTATATATAATAACCCGAAGAATTTCTTCCTTATGAAAGTCAAAAATTAAAAGTAATAAATTTATGTAACAAGTAACAAACTGAATATCAGAAATGTGTAATCGAGGGGAACATAACTGAAGATATCCACAGATAATACAGCAACTTTGAGTTTTTTCTTATCAATGCTGTTATTATTGAACCCAAATCTTCTCTGTGCTACTGCTCTGACACTAAGTCATGCCCTCAGGCTCCTCAGTGTTTTACAACTTAAATGTAAAACAATTTACGTGTAAACATTATCGTTTTCAATTTCTTAAATTTTTTTTTGAAAAGTGCAAATTGTTTATATTGTTGGTATGCAGTATGTGTTTTTAAAATGTGTTTAAAAATGTGTTTTTAAAATATACTTTTCCATCCTGTCTCTGGTTTAAATTTCTATGATTTGTGTATCGATATGCAATTGCTCACATTAATATTTAAGATAATAATATTGTCATTATAATTCTTTCCTTGATATTGGCTAAAGGGAAGAAAAATATAACTCTATTACACTTAAGAAGAGAAGTAATTTCTAATAGTAAAGATAATGAAGACACAAGCACATTGATAATTTATAAGAGGAAAAACATTTGAGAGTGTCTCTCTCTTTGGATGACAACAACCAATAATGTAAGCCATTTCCCCTTTGCACTTAGGGTGGGGGAAAACTTAACATTTCTTATTAACATTTTCTTTTAATCAGTAGAATAATTAGCCACTCAATCATCTCACCGTGTTGCTTGCCCTTCAGAATACCAACCCCAGACGCATTGTGATGCCTCACTAACTTCTATTGCATGTAGTCTATGTGTTCATAATTGACAGGAATTCTTCTAGGGAATTGAAACTATAAATAGATGTTTAAAAACTTGCAGGAAGACAGAAATCTCAAATGGAAAGGATCAGTGGCAATTCCTACCTATATTTCTTGGCATCTTATTTCCATTTCAGGACCAGCTTAAATAAACATTTTGACCTGGTGCTAAAGTGTTATTCACCAGTGCTTCTTCTAATGAGGCACAATAAAAAAAAAAAAAATAGGTAGTTTCAGATTCATGAGGTGGCCTATATCTGTTCACAGTGATCATCAAGAAAAGAGTAAATATAATTCCTTCTGTAGTCTACTAATACATTGTTGACAGTAAGTGATGAGAAGTATTGATTCTGGTTCTTGATAGTGACCTCTAGACTTAGAAATCAGGTGAAATTTTTACACCAACATTTCCCTATAATGTAAAGAGGAATTTCTTTTCGGTTCACATTTACAGGTCCCTAAAGTTAGTCTTTGTCCAGATACTGATTTTTATCTTAAGTGAATTAAATTTGGATGAACAAATATAACCCACCATTAACATTGTCCATAAAAACTCCCAGAACATATTGCAGACTAGATGACTGTTGAGCAATAGTCACTTCTTTCTTTAATGTCTGAAAACTGAGGATGCAAAGATCAAACATTCAGAATCTGATAAAGACTGCTTTCTACTTCCAAGATGGCTTCAAGGATGGCTGGCATCTTCTAGCAGGAACACAGTTGTGTCCCAAATAAAAGAAAGAGAGAGGAACAAAAGGACTTTCCTCAGAATTCTTTTTAAAACTGTAACCTAATCACACCTAAGGCATCCTTTTACTAATACCATTACTTTGGTATGCTCAGCTGACATGTTCATACTGCAGGATACAGCTAACCACAGCAGTGTAGTAAGATTATACAGAGTGTCACTATTTCCACAGACCTGTATTTTATTTCCTGGGGAATCAATCAAATGTTAACACCTGACTGTAAAAGTGTACTGTGTGCTGTATTGCTATCCCTGCATCTTTTACCTTGTATGCTTTTATAATAAGATATTCACAATTCAGAACTGAAGCCATGTGCTGTGTCCTGGTGTTTTTTTCACACATTGTATCTGTCTGGCTCATCCAAAGCATTACATTTAATTTAAACTTAAAATGCATATGCATGATGGCATAGATGATTGAAAAGTAGAAAAATTGCCTTTGAATCCTTTACTGATACTACCATGTTATATAAAGGCAACAAAAATGCATTAAGATGCTATAAAACTAAAGTACTTAAAATAGCAAGTATAAACAAGATAGGCTAGGAATGAATATTGCTACATAAAATTGATATACTAATACATTATAACAAGGTAAAGCAAAATTAATAATCACACAGAGACAGAGTGTTACTCAATAGGTAGCTAATTAATAAGTATCTAAAGGAAAAAAATTATAATGTCAACATTATCTTTTGCTATATATTCAGTTAAATAAAAGAATATTTTTAATAATACTAAATGTCAAAGCTCAATAGAAACAGTGGAAATGTATAGAACAAACAAATTAACAGGAAGAAAATTTAACTTATCATATTAGACAATGCAAAATAAATTTTATAGACTAAAGAATTCTTTTAAACTTTTTTAAAAAATGTTCTCCTTTTGTATAATACATCTCAACCCACCTGTTGCCATCTCCCTCCATCCCCTTCTCCTCCAGACCTATCCCCTGGGCCCCACCCTACCAACCTACCTCACCACCTGCTTCTCCCCTAAAAAGAGCCTTCATTGTAGAGTTATAGCTCAAATAGGGAATAACAGAACAAGGCTGGGTACTAATCCCTACATCAAGGGTTGACTAGGCATCCCAGGAGGAGGAAAAGAGTACCAAGGGCAGGTAAAAGGATCAGAGACCACGCCCATTCCAGCCTAAAGGAGTTTTGCAAGAACACCAAGCCAGACAACCATAGCTATACTTAAGGGACCTTGCAGGTTCCATGTCTGCTGCTTCAGTCTCTGTTAGTCACTCTGAGTGCTGGTCAATTGACTTTATGGGGCTTGTTCTCCTACAGTCCTTAACCCCTCTAATCCTTGCAATCCCTTCTCCCCCTCTTCCTCTGGGTTCCCAGAGCTCTGCATGGGGTTTAGCCCTGGGCCTCTGCATATGCTCCCATCAGTTGCTGGAGAAAGCCTCTCTGATGAAGAACAGACTTAGGCATCGATCTATGAGTAGAGCAGGATGTCATTAGAAATCATCTCCTGGCTATTCAGTCTCTAGTTCCTGGCCTTCCCTGCAATATCAAGCTTTGAGTTCTTTCCTTTGGCCTGGGTTCTACCCTTCAGTTGTCCCAGCAGCTCCTGTAGGTAGGCTAAGTTATAGGTAGAAGGTTTTGTGGCTGTGATGGTCTTCCAGTCCAACTACTGGAAGCCTTACCTAGTTACAGGAAAGCCTTGCCTTTCTGTACAGGCTCCTCATTCCCCATTGCTAGAAGTCTTTGCCAGGGTCTCCCTCATAGATTCCAGTAGGTTTCCATTGCCCCAGGTCTTCTGATCCCCATGTCCTCCAATTACAATGTTCTCCCCATATATTCTCTCCCTTCACCCTCCTCCCCCAACCTGGTATCCTCTATTCCCATTCCCATCACCCCAGTAAATATGCACCATCTGTCTATTTCTCATTTTCCAGGGAGCTCCCTGCATCCTCATTAGGGCATCCTTGTTGCATAGTCTCTCTGGATCTGTGGATTGCAATACCTTTTTCCTTAACTTAATAGTTAATATCCGCATGTAAGTGAGTACATACCACGTTTGTCTTTCTGGGACTGGGTTACCTCTCTAAGCATGATTTTTTTCTAATTCCACTCATTTGTCTGCAAAATATATGAGACTTTTTTCTTTTCTTTTCTTTTTAATAGCTGAGTAATATTCTATTGTGTAAATTTATCGTAATTTTGTTATCCATTCTTCAATTGAGGGGCATCTAGGTTGTTTCCAATTTCTGGCTATTATGAATGAGGGTGTTATAAACATAGTTGAGCAAGTGTCCTTGTGGTAGAATGAATGTCCTTTGGGTATAGCTGGATCTTGAGGTAGGTTAATTTCCAGTTCTTTGAGGAATATCCATATTGATTTACATAGTGGCTGTACAACTTTGTACTCCCACTAGCAATGAAGGAATGTCCCCTTGCTCCACACCCTCGCCAGCATGAGCTGTCATTTGTGTTGTTGGTCTTAGCCATTCTGACAGGTATAAGATGAAATCTCAAAGTGTTTTTGATTTGCATTTCTCAGATGGCTAGGGATGTTGAACATTTCCTTAAGTTTTTCTCAAGCATTTGAGATTCTTCTTTTGAAATTTCATTGTTTGGATCTGAACCCCATTTTTAAATTGGATTATTTGGTTTGTTTTGTTGATGTCTAGTTTCTTGAGTTTTTTATGTATTTTGAATATTAGTCATCTACTGGAGGTGGAATTGGTGAAAATCTTTTTTATTTTGTAGGCTACTGTTTTGTCTTATTGACACTGTCCTTTGCCTTGCTTTAAGATATTTAACTTTTAATCATATTAGGCAATGCAAAATAAACCTAAAACATTCTTAAATATTGAAATTTAATTGTAAAAAAAAAACCAGAACATAGTCAGATATAACCTAAAATAATGATTATGGGGAAAATACTGATAACAATAAACTATGTAAAACATTTAAACTTTTTTTGAATTTAAAATGTAAATTGAAATGACATTGAATATAGGTTTCTAATCCTGAAATGTATACTGATTAAATAATAATAACTATTCATTTTTAAATGCTTCATGATTGGTAAATATTGAAAGTAATTGTAAATGTGTATTAGAAAGCATGTCCTTAATAAAATTATGCCAGACACATTTCTGTTACATTTTAATGGAAAAATCTGAAATATGAGGAAAATACTTCATAGGTTATTTGTATTGTTCCTTTTAAAAACAGACATATTCCATGCTGCCTGGTTATAGAAATACTTAGATCCTTTATGTTACATATATGTAGAATCTTCTGTGTATGTAATGGTGCTATGCACAACTATACTCATGAAATTCATTATATACTGATTAGTTATATACTGATAAATGAAAAATCCTCAATTAAAATGTGAGAAATGATCTGTGTAGCTGTATAAGAGGATTATAAAATTAAAATGAGTGTGAATACTTAAAATACCTTAAGGTGATTTGCATTGTGAAATTTGATCAACAATTTTCTTATTTTTCTTTTTCTCGAATTTATCATTATTGGATGCTTCTTTTAAATCCCTCAGAGGTTAAGGTATTGTTAACAAAGGAGTAAAATTTCTAAAAACATAAAATACTCTGCATTCTGTATTTTAGACAACATTCAACTTGAAGCAAGAGTGAGGGTCATTCTGCTTCTAAGTATTTCTATCATTTCTAAGTTATAAACGGCATTTATGCTGTATACACATTGGAATATTTTAAGGCAAAATAATTCTAACACTTCATTTTGGTAATAAATTTAAGCTATTATTGAGTAGAAAACATCAGTATCACTGACAAATATTTCATTTTTATAAATATCATTATCTTGTTCCTGCTCAGGCAATTTTTGATTTAAAAATAAAAAGTTGTCTCCTGTCTCAATAAGGACGTAAGATGTGCATGATCAGAGATCACCGAAGGCAATAAAAATAACCATCAGCCCACCGCATTTTCACATTCTCAATACATAATGATTTGTCTTGTACTGTGTGACACTGCATACAGAGTTCAATAAAAAAGTATTTTGAAAACTGATTCTCATAGGCTCGATTTCAGAGTGTGTCAGTAGCAGAATTCACATGATATTGCCATAAACTTGAGGTGTTCATCTTGTGGTGTACAAGTAAAAAACTGAATATTCAGTGTTTACCGAATTAATTTACTTTATAGCATATTAATACCTTTGGAGATAAAGTATGTGCCTTCCTTGACCTATGTTACCCTCACGCTCTGTTCCTTTTGAGAATCTTACAGATGCTATTTAACAGAGATAGCACACTCACTCTAGAGATTTGGTCACTTAATCTCTTTAAAATTTTTTTTTAAGTGTTCAAAATTCAAAACTAACAATTTTTTTGTTTCTTTTCTTTGACTTCTTTTACCATTCTAGCTAGATGTTTAAATAAAAATATCAAATATTGTTAAAATGTAAACCCACTATTTTTAAACAATCATAGTACGAGGAATTTTTTGTAATTTTTTCCCTAAATATCAAATGAGTGTTTTAAAATATGCAATTGGAACAGTTTTAAAATTGCTAATTCTTATTTGTGTCTCACTAACATGGAAAATGCTTCCAACTGGCATACAGAAAGCCTCTACTACGTAGGGGCAGAATTCTACAAAAAAGCTCCAGGGCCTTGATCATTCGCAGCATTTATCAGTGTATTGTTTTGCTACTTACAGGACATTTAACACTAATTTTCTGCAGTTAATTTTTTAAATACAGTTTCTATCTTTGCTTTCTAAACATGACAAGCTCTGAGTGGTGTCTCCATGCTTTCCTATTATTTTAATAGGAATATTCCTGCGATTTTAGTAATTTAACAATCAAATTTATTTGAAAGATTTTTGGTCAGAAGAGTTCACAAAAGACACAGCATGAAAGAAAGATACTTTGACCACTACTAGCTTCATTAAAATAGAAATCATCTGCTAGTAAAATGTTTACATTGGTTGGAACATTTTAAAACACTTTTAGCTGATTTTCTAATTATATATCATCTTTAAATAATACAGGTACATCATTAAGAAATGCTTGTTACATATGACAGTAGGACATGATTTGTTGATTTTCCCATTCATGAGGCAGAGAGAAAATTCTTGGTGAATTCAAGTATTCCTCTTTATTCTGTTCCCAGGACTCTCAATTATAAGCAGAGGAGAATTTCCTCGTTAAAAAGTAATTGATTTAATAATAAATAACCCAAAGCACAATAAGATGCTGATGTGCTTCCAAAGCATCATAAGTTAAAAAGTGATTGAATCTTTATGTTGGGTTTACTTTAATATATGCTCATTTTTTATTGAACGATGGTTTATAGTATTGCATTTGATCAATATAAATATGTTATTAAAAATAAATTTGATTTCAAATTATATATGTTACTAATATGAATAACTAAATCGTATAAGCCTCTTAAAATTACAGATATATTTATATAATTATAGTGTGTGCTGCCTTGTACACATGCGGAGGTCGGAGGTCACAAGATAATCTGCTTGAGTCAGTTCTTTCCGTCCACCATGCATGTCCAAGAGATAGAACTCAAGTTATCAGGCTTGGCTGTGTAAGTACCTTTACTTGGCAAGACATCTTGCTGACCCTGAAGAATTTTTATTTAAAAACATAGATTAAGGAAAATCCTTCTCCCCTTGAATTATGTGTCCATGTGGAATTTGTTTTAATTATTGAAGGGATTATTGAGTGTTTTAGAAGTTTTTCAGGAATGCAAGGTCCCAATTAAAACCAAGGCTCACAGGTCCTCATTTTGCTACCCTCCTTGTCATTTGAAAATAAACTATTCACAGTTCACAGTTTACAAGACGTGTGCAAAGACAGGGTTGTCATGATGTACTTGTTAATTAACTGTTCTGCCTGGAAACTTTCTGTTATCAGGATAGAACCCTGCATTTCAAACCAGCCATACAATTTTGGTGTTTGTATTCAGTATTTGCATGCAGAATGATTTTGAGATGAAAATTGAAGGCTTCTAATTTTGTGCTGAATGACAGCTATGTATTTCCATAAATGTATGAGCATTTTGACATGAAACTGTTATTTCTAATCTGAAGTCATAATTGTTCAGTGTGAAAGTAGGCCATGGGAAGGAATAATAATAATAATTTTCCTTTTTGAGATCATGGCAATAATAAGCATAATTTCCCGAGCTCTGTATAAGCAAGCGGAGCCCTACTTATAGGCACTCTGACAAGACCATCACTGAGGCAGAGTGTGGGAAGGGGCATACAATTAGCTGGGCTTTGCAGCCATCTTCCCTTTCTGACCTGTCCTGCTTCACAGTAGCCTCTAAGTTACCTTCTTGCGACTGCTACACTAGAGACCTTGACAAAGAAAGCAAGACACAGGTTGGGAGAAGCATCCCAATGGGTTAAGACCTTTCATTATGAAGTTCTGCAACCTATTTAGTTGTGACATGCTGTTTTTAAAGCAGTCTGATTTCTTTTAGAAGAATCCATTTCTCTGGGTTGTCAAGAAGTAAGTAAAACTGTTTCGTTGGTGGTGTTGTTAAATGAGGTTTTAAAAATCGGATCCAACTTATGTTAAAGAAGGCATCGAAGATGATGCAGACTGAAAGGCACTGAGACATGAAAGGGAATAAAAGGACTCGGCAAACAGAAGACCTGGCAACGGCAGAGGGCTGCTTGGCGGCTAACAGCAGCTCTAAGGACTAGATGTATGGGGTGAGAGGGTGTTTATTTCACTCATCCAATAAAGCAAACATCCTGCAAAGAAAATATGGTGCATGACATCATACTTTCAAAAGCATCATCACCTGCCCTGTGGGGGGGCTCAGCAGGTGAATGTGTTAGCTGCTAAACCTAATGTTGATTTCCATCACTAAGACCCAGTAGATAACTAGGGAAAACCTATTTCCACAAGTTGTCCTTGACCGCCACTTTGCTACACACACTATGGGGTGCTTGTGCTTGCATGCATACAGACACAGCAAATAGATAGATGATAGATGAGAGATAGATACATTGAATGATTGATTGATTTTTTTAAATCACTGTCACCAACTCTAATCATGAATGATTCAGAAAAAAAAGAAAAAGCATTGAAATTTTTCAAATACGTAGGTGAAAATGTAACAACTTGTAGAAATATTTTTGACTTCTCCAAAAATAAGGTTTTGTGTGTGTGTGTGTGTGTGTGTGTGTGTGTGCGCGCGTGTGTGTGTATGTGTTCATGTAGGCCTTTGCAGCATTTCATGGAGACCTAGTGATCGTTTTGTTACCTCACATAAGTGTAAGGAAGGTACAGTTGCAATCTGAAACCAAAAGGCACCCAAGCTTCTCAATGTACTAGCTTTATGGAGAATTTCCTTTCTAAAAGGCCCATTTCTCCATTAATCAGAAAACCAGCTTTCCTCTGTTCAGATCTTCATATTGATGGTCATTCCCCTGACCTGCCCTTCATTTTTTTTCATTTTCTAGTGAGGTGATTGGCAGGAGCCACTCCCTCACACCTGTCTGAATCACTTACAGCCAATATGTGTGTGAGAAGGCAGCTTGGCTCTAAAACAGCCCATGCCTTGGCCACACTAATTCTTCCCAGTGCAGAGCCTAACTGGCCTTTATAGATATTGCATTAGCATCGTGCACAAAATGTTCAACTGCTTTACTTTTGAACCTTTTTCCCTGACCCCAAGCAAATGATTACTTGAGATATAAATGTGTGAAAGGTGGTCATTTATAAAAACTTGGAGAAATACACTGAGATAGCATTGGAAGAAAATTGTTATTGCACTCTGATCTTGAAGGAAAATTGATTTATTATTATGAAATAACAAAGTACTCAAAGCTAAAACCTTTATTTTTTGCCCTACTTCAACCCAACAAAATGGTTTACTTCCAAGTTATAAGCCCATCCAAACTCTGGCCTCTAATGGAAAAACCTGAGCACTCTCTCACACGTGGCAATAGAATCCACTGCTCTAATAAAATACTTCATTAAAATATGGTTGGTGTCTGAGAGCTGTGGCAATTTTCAACTACAAATTGAGAGTTGGTTGAACACCTGTAATTAGAATTCAGTGAAGTGATCTTGGTGAAAATGCTAGAAGGAAGTTAAATAGTGAATCCTTCATCATTGAGTGTTTATCTTGGAATAATATATACATTGGAGGTCAGAATAGTGGAGATCAGGTGACATGACCTTGCTCTGTCTATTCTTTGCAGGAATGCATCCCACTTCTAGCCAAGGCAGTTCCCTTGAATAAATCCTGTGATGAAATAGAAAAACACAAGGCTATGTATTCCACACTATACAGAGACATTCAGAAGGTTGGCAGGCAATCCCAACAAACCAGTAGAAACTGCAAAGACAACTGTAACATTACACATAGTAGCATTGTACCCTGATCATTATTTGAATTCTTACTTGTGTGAAGTTGCCAGAATAATTGAAAGTTACTTTAAGTTCCCAGTTGGAAGCACTATGGCTTTGGTAACAGTATTTCTTCAGAGACTCCTTAATTTGACGTGGTATTTTGCGTTAATTTTAAAGTTATCTTCCTGTTCAGAAAACTGTTTGATATTTATAATGCCAGGGGTTTTCAAATCTCTTTAGAGAACTTAATTTAGTCAAATTACAATACTAAAATAGTTCTGCTTTTCCCTGCATATTATGTCTATTTCCAGGACACTGATCTCCCATATGTTAGCATTGACCTATATCTTTTTCTCTATAGTTCCTAAATTCATTTTCCCTACCATAGATGCTCTGAACCTTGAACCATAAGGATAACATTGCTGCCATGTCCAGAGCCATTAGCCAACTCCAGTCTCAGAATAACCAGGGCAGTCAATGTGTGGGAACATCCTTGGTCCTCTTCTCAAAGTTGGTTTAGATTTAGAAAGTCTGAGTCTTGCTCACCATGTGGCTCAAAGGATATCAATTCATATCACCACAAAGTACACCTTGCAGGTCTGTCCTCATCAAGTCACAATAATGCCCATCATTCAGAAAAGACAAAATTGCTTCTAGCACAATTGCTCATACCTTGCTGTGAGTAATAAATACTTGATGAATGAATATCCAAGAAAGTGCCCTAAATGGCTGAAAGTACATCCTCAAACAAGGTCAGAGTAATTATGCTCTGGAAGAGGGGAGCATCACCTGAATCACTGTTTGGTCAAGTGCATAGATGAAATATGATGGCTGTATTGCTGGTGGTTTGGGGTCTGGGCCTAGGTTCCTGGGTTCTTGTCCTTTTAGCTAAAGAGGTAAAATAAAAGAGCTTACACGTATTTGAAAATATAAAATGTGACTTTATTCACAGCAAAGGCCAAAGTACAGATCAGAAATATATTGTCAAGCCTGGCAGCAGCCCATGAGTGATGGTACTCAAGGGACAGGTTCTTACCCAGTTTCCTCTCATGGAGATCAAGAGAAAGTAGGGATTGTTTGCTAAGCGGCATGGTTTAAGTGGATCTTTATTTCAATTTTCAGAACAAATTAAAAAACCTATTTCTCTGTTGTGGTTATCACTTTCCATAATGCAACTGACTTTAACCATTTACATAGGCATATGGAAGTAAATCTGAGAGTCTCCCTAAAAGCTCAATTGGCAACATAGTTTTTCCTTACTTACTGGGCTTGTATCTAAAACTAGTCTTGGCAGAATTGCCCCCTCTACCTAAATTTACCCCATTGCTCAGGGTCCAGTGTGTGTCCAGCCGAGTGCAGGTGTATGGAATGTGTTGAGGTTCCTAACATTTGCTAGATAAGGTTCAGAGAAGAGTGTGTGAATAGCCATGTGGAGGCCCAGGATTCTAAGTTATTTCTTATTCTTGGCTACCACAGTGGTGTTCATGAGAGAAACTTGGTATTATTGAGAAATCACCTATCTTTCTGGCATTTACTTCTTTAAAGTATATTTAATACCAGAATATTGCAAGTTTGTCATGTGTTCTTAAGTATACTTTATTATTTTACTTTTGATATCTCTGCATCGGTTCTTTTTCTATTTCATCCATGGAAACTTTCCTTTATAACCCCCTGTCATTCCCTGAAGCATCCCACCATCTATGTTCTCTGCTCTTTCCTTTGTCTGCAGCATCACAACTCACTATGTAGCTGATGATAACTTTGCACTTCTAATATTCATGCGTCCACTACTCAAATGCTAGGATTTTAGGCAACACATCTACTTTATACAGTGCTAGGAATTGAACCCAGGTCGTCATGCATCTCACTTTAGTTGAATACTAACCAAACATCCTAAGCTTCATGTCATATATCTTATTCAGATGTGGTGTATCCTTTATAATGTTAGTGGGATGAAGCAATCATTTTAAAGATTTCTTTATATGAACTTCATATCTACATTCCACTTTGACTGGTAGAATACCAGTGTGAGATAAACACTAGTCACTCTAGTTTACACATGAAAAACTGAATCTCTAAGAGTATGTTACTTTCTGAAGTTCAATAAATACCAGCCCTGTATTATTCAGAACCAGAGAAAACCAAACAGACAATTGCAAGTAGGAATCAAGACTAAGAGATCTGATTTCCAATTAATAGACAGTGACAGAGTTCCTACCCTAACTATGGGTCAAAAGGAAAGCATGAGCAAACAGAGGAAGCACTCTGCAGTGTGTGTGTGTATGTGTGTGTGTGTGTGTGTGTGTGTGTGTGTGTGTGTGTATTGGGGGGGGAGAAAGGGGAAATAAAAAGAAAGACCACACACATATTCTAAAGTCCCACAGTTAGGTTATAAACTGTCTTCGAAGATTATATATATACATATGTATATATATATATATATATATATATATATATATATATATTTTCATATTCCATGGCAACAATTACAGTAGGTGGCGACATTGTATTACCTTGATTGTTGGAGGACACTTTTCTCTCCCTTTAATCTCTGAAATTAATCTGCACAATAGCTATGCTTTGCCTTGTTAGCTTTCTAGTTACAGAAACTTTTGTCACAGCATGAGAAACAGACAAGGGACACTATCCAATACCATTCAAAGTCAGACCCAGAAAACCAGAAGCTTTTGGCCTACTAAGATGTCTAATAGGTGCCTGAGTTCCCCACGCTATGGATATTTTCACCCTCTGGCTACTCATCTCTCTTTTTAGAATTTTCTAGTTAGAGTTGCCTCTCATACTCAAGCAACCAAGCCAGAAACCCTGTTTTAAGCTTGGAGAGACAGTGAACATTGCCTAACAGCATATCTTTTAAGTAAGTAGGTTCTGTGGTTACTTGCAGTTTGGGTTTTAGCTCAATGACATAGAGGCTACTTTGATTTTTGAAGTTTCAATTGAAGCATATTCACTGTCATAACAATCCTATTTTTCTTATAGTTTTATGGTGTGAGTCACAGTTTCTAATCCAAAGCAGGTACAATACTTATCTTAGTAGTGCTAGTGTGCTAAGGCTCAACACAAACTGAGGATGGAGATGACCATGAGGTTTGTCATGACCCAAGACCTTTTCCTCTACCATCCTTCGCCTGAAAGTTCATCCATCTAGCACATTTTTTCTAGGTACTTTGGATTTTCACCTTAAGTCTAACATGTTGCCTGAGGCCTTAATTAATTTTTGTGTAATTATCACTGTGTAGGCTTGGATCCTGTTTCTTTACCTATGCTTGGCCTACCTCTATTTGCCCTTCATGCTGCTCAAAAAGAATAAACGCAGCTTTATTTTCCACTGTTTAAAATTCTACAGCAGCATGCTCATTGCTTACAAATCCCACACTCCTTTCAGTGTTACAGACATTCTGGCCTGATATAAACCCCCAGTTATTTCCCAACAATACCATTGACCCCTTGCCATGTCACCTATTTCAAAATGTGAGACCCTTGTAATCACTTCTTCATGTCTTTATGACCTGTCTGAAATATTCCACCAAACTTCCAAAATTTTAAATTCTTTTTCACCATTTCAAAACCCCAGAAACCATATTATCACCGCTTTCCTTCTGTCCCTAGTTACTGTTCATAAAGACTTGGTAAAACATTTAGTACAGAATATTGCTGTTCCTATCATTATCATTATCATCGTCATCTTTATTGATATTCATGTAACTAACTTGGTCCTACTGGATGACTAACCTTGGCAGCCTCAGGGGAACCAATGGAGCAAGAGCTAAAAGGGAGACACATTAATTACCAAGCATATTTGATCTTCAGACACTCAGATCTATAAGAACCAAATACATTAAAAACTGGCAGATATCTACTGAGTATTTGTTATATATACACTCTTGTAGATGCTTGCTTTAGGGTCTTACAATGAATGAGTTTTCTATTATTGTCATGAATTTTGACAATGACTTGGAACTTAAGATAGCACACTTGTTATTTATAGCTGAGTCCCGAAAACTCTGACCCTAATTCTCATCAGGCTATGACTGAGACATCATTGTAATAGGCTGTGACACTTGTCTACAGGCTCTAAAGGGAATCTGTTTCATCATTTTGGAGAAATGTTGATCACATTCAGTGTTTCTTCAGTATTGGACTAAGGGTTCTACACAGCTTATAGATCATTTCCTGTGAATGAATTCTGTTTGTTCCTTTCTTATGCATCTGTCTGACTATATCCTTTAAGGATTCAGGTGATTACATAGACTGCACCCAGATATTACATTTGCAAAGTCTGTTTTGTCACATATTTACAGATGCTAATTTCAAGGAGGAACTATTTTGCCTAACATAAAAAGCTAATTACTATTATCTGTCTGGCACAGGAAAGCTCCTAACAAGATGAAAATCAACTGATTCTGGAAGTCAGGTATCCTCTTTTAGAACAACTCCTCTAAGTATCTTGCCTTGAGATATCTTCAAGGAACAGAAATATACTTGCATTGAGTACAAGAATTTAGTTAAAGTTTGTTTATACTGTGAGACGTCATGCTGTGAGATGACAGTTTAACCTCTGGCATATTTAGGGTCTTGTCACTTGTCAATTTAAAGGTCAACACCGTCTTTTATCTAAGGCCATGTTAGGAATATGCCCTATTTGCATATGTTTCCTGACATTACTTCAGTCTTTTCATTTGCCTTTCCATTCCAACCTCTGCTGCGTTTTGTGCACCCTGTGGATGTGCATGTGCTTTATAATGTGACACCACCCAGATCTGAAATTCCCAGCTCCCTTGGTCGGTTCTTTCCAACATCTCTCTCATTCCTTTTTCTCACCCAGTCAGTTTCACCCTCAACTAAAAACCTTTGTTGACAACCTTTAGTTCATTCATGCACAAGCTCCCTTCTTTGCCAAACTTCCTGCTTCCTGCCCTTGAACTTGTCTGTCAATGAGTAATTCCAAACTCTCCTCATGTGTACTACTAAATACATCCCATCAACACCTTACCACAAACTACTCTTGTTTCCTACCCAATCTACTTGGAAGGTCCCAAAGATCTTCTTTGTCAAACATAATTATTATTCAACCAGAAGAATCTTACTTCTCTTTCACATTTGGTGACTCCCTTAAAACTTCATGAATTGTGATACATGGTATGAAACTCAAATTACTAACAAAAATATAAAAAAATGAGTTTTGTCTCTGGTTTCTACTAGTTTTGAACAACTTACTGGTTTTGTTTTTCTGGTTTCATTTTTTGTTGTTGTTGTTTTGTTTTTTACTCTTTGTTTCACAGTATGATTCTTCAAGATCAAGTCTCACTTTTGACTTTCTGGAAAATCCTGGGAGAGATCTTCACTTAAATTGATACTTTTGCAGTGATAAATAACAACCTCATTCATCTAATGTAATACAATTTAGTATCTTCCCTCATAATATATACTTACACATTGCTGCTGCCCTTTGTAGCTTTGGAAAATCTGCTGAAACCCCCACATGTATATGCTAAAGAGACTTCTAGAATTTTCTAGAACTGCAGAAATTGAGCTGCAAATAAGATTGCAGGAGGTTGGGTGAGTTGTTAGGCTTCTAATACATAAGAAGCCTAAGTTCAAGAAGCATTCTTACTAATAATTTTATTTTAGCAATTTGTGTCTCCAATACATTAGACATTTACATGCTGGTTTCACTGTATTCAGGTTAGGATAGAAGATCCTATGACATAGTATTTTGATTGCAAAATAAATTCTTTCTCTAAGTAGTGAAGGAAAGATAAATGTAAATATAAAAGTCCCATTTATTGAAATAAATGAGCTTAGCGACAAAGTTTTGCAAGTGAACACATGCATTTCTTTTTTCCTGGCCATGAACATCTAACACTCATGAAACAAATCAATGCTAATAGAATAGCGTGGTGTTCTTACCCCCTTTGGGGTACATGAATTGTTGCAATCAATTATATTTGCATTCATGAGACCATGATGTACTGCAAATGTTAACACTGGGAGAAATTTAAAAGCTACACATAAAAGAAATGAATATTAAGATGTTCTTTAAATTGCTATGATTGCGTAGAAAAATAAAATAACTAGGAAAAGGTTATGTCTTAAAATCAGTTTCACTGATGGTCAGAAGTGATTATTTCTATTCTAGATGTCACCTTTATTACATGAAATGATTCCATATTTCGCTGATTTAACGATATATATTTTCATGTTTTCTTAAATATGGATTTAAGTTCAGTGCTTTGCAATATTTTTATTATGTAGATTAGATTATTTTTATTGCAGAATTATATAAATATTTAAGACAGTAAACAAAGGAAGGACGTTTGAGTGTCAGTTTTTCTTCTAAGTATTAGCAGAAAAATCACAACAATTTATCATGTACAAGACAGAGAGATTCTAAAACCAAATCATACATCTTAAAAGAATTTTTTAAGTGCCTCCTTCTTTTCTCTTCTATATTTAGAAATATCACATTTAGAACTTCAAAGAGTCTTGGTGAGATAACTTATACCATTGTAACCAGCAAATGCCACAGCAAAGCCTTTTGCCTTCATCTTGCTTTATGGATGTTGTGTCATTACTTCTATAATAAGTGAATTTACTCTTTCTTGAAGAGTCTAGTTGGGTTCTGAGCATATTTCTTCTGGAAGAATCTAGGTAGTTCTAGCCTTGGTGAATCAAGTATGCTTCTTGTTTGGACTCCTGCTATTCCTGTTGGATACTTGTGTATTGTTTACAGTTTACTAGTGTCTAACAAATTCTGCAATAAGTCTTCCACTGTGAACTGTGGTCTTTTTTTAGTACTAGGGGTGAGTACTACTTTGACAAATCACTAACCACAAATATTCATTATACTAAATGGAACATCAGATACAGAATCAACACCATCAAAGAGTAAAATAAACTACACAAAATCAGACTTGCCCCAATGACTTTAAAGAGATAAAACTTTAAGTGAAAAATAAAATTTTCCTATGGGCCACTCAGGTAGAGTTTAAATAGAACATTGAAAGCAATCATGGTAATAGAATCAGATTTAATCAAAGAAGTACAGAGAGTTGTTTCCAAGAAGATTAAATTATTAAAAGATATTTTGTTAAAATAATTCAACTTAAAGAGACAATAAGGAATAAGGAATACATCTCTGAGTATTTTCTTATCAAAAAAAAAAAAAAAGTTAAACAACAGTCTTGTTCCTCTACATTGCTGTGGTCCTGTGGTCCAACTTCTATCAAATTAGAATTCTGTTAACCAGGGAATAGACATCTTTAGTGGTTTGGGGATGCATACCTTTAAACAATATAAGAAAGTTATCAAATAATAGAAATCTTGGCAAATTTAACACAGAATGTGAACATTATCTGTATTGATCATTTTCATGACTCGAATATATACATTAAAATTTTCAACTGGTCATTTTCAAAAACAATGACTGAATGACTAACATACGTAGAATAAATTATATTATTAAGAAACAAAATAAATCTTGAGACGTCTTTATTTTATGAAGTTCTTTAGTTGGAAACCATTGAATTTTGAATTTTAAGTATTATTGTACTTTTTTAGTTTTGAGTATTTTTTGCATGTATCTACTTAAAGTGGATTATGTAGGCCAAACAAAGATAGAAAATTTATTGCACATGGAATAATTCTAGCTTACTACCTGGTTTATATATCCCTGGATAAAAGGCTTTTTATATTTTAAGTGATCAGATAAATCAAGAAGAGTATTTTCGGACATGTGCAAATTGTGGGAAATTTAGATTTTCATGAGTAAGCTTGGTGGGAACACAGCCTTTCCTACTCTTCGGCAGGTCATCCATCGGTGACAATGACAACTTTCATACCCTGGGAAGAACTGAATAGTTGCCACAGGGATGGAGCTGCTTAGAAAGCATTTACTTATTCATCCACACTGCTCTTTTTTTTTTTTTTGTTTGTTTGTTTGTTTGAGGCAGGGTTTCTCTGTTGTAACTCTAGCTGTCCTGGAACTCAATTGGTAGACCATGCTGAGCTCGAACTCACAGAGATCCACCTGCCTCTGCCTCCTGAGTGCTGGGATTAAAGGCATATGCTGCCGCCACCTGGTCCATACAGATTTTTTATTTCATAGTTTAATTCCACGCTTTTAACAATATCAAATTCAAAATTAATTATTTAAAAGTATCAAATGTTTGCATAAGTTAATTATGAAACATGTAAACAAGGAATGAAATGCTAAAGTTGCATTCAACAAAGCTCCTAACAGATCATCTGTTCAGATTGTCCCTCTGTGCCTCAGTTGTTTCCAGACAAAGACATATGAGCAGCTGCTGAATCTTCTGTTCTTCATGCCCTCTCTTCCCCAGCACTCGAAGGACAAAAGGGCAGATATTTGGAACTCTTAAAAAGAGGTTGGAAAACAATTCTCAAGTCACAGAAAATAAAGATGAGACCTCATAATTATGCTGTGTATGCCAGTTGGCTCATTTTGAAATAGACCCAGCTTTCACCAACTCTGTGTGGCAGGATACATCCAGTAATGTAAAGTGTCTCAGGTGGCTTGGGTTATCTGAACCTGTGCAGGGCCTAAGTCTCTGGGTTTATGTTACCATGGAGGTATGAGGAAGCCCTCCTACCACAAGCCCTGCTTTTATAGAGATGCATGTGACCATCAAGAAGTGGAAATAATGATTCCAAAATTTGAATCTGACAAATATATGCAATCTTGAGTTTGAGAATTCATGATTTTTCCATAAATTCTTTCTATTTCCTAAAATTACTAACCGTGATTTTGTGACTATACCTCTATTTCTAACCTATGTAGATTTCTTCAGCATGAGAACTCACAGAGAAAGGGAATCTAACTTCCAAGTTCAAAAAGACAAGATTTAATTGGAATATTTTTGTTTCAATTTCCAAACCATTTTGGGGGTTTCCAGGCAAGAAAAACTTGGAACAGGGACTCCGAGCAATGATCAGATGGGTGCTGTGCACTCCCACCAGTATGATAGCAGTGGAGCGTCAGTGAACACCACAGCTGTCAATCATTTGACGTTTTACCCCTATTGGAGCTCCAGTGGAGAGTGGGTGGCATTTGCCATGTGCTTCAGTAGAGAAAACTGGTGAATATGAAACGATGTTTTAAAGGACAATTGACTAACACAACCTTGTTTTATTGCCAGATATCCTGACTCTGAACTTAGGTCACTGGGAACAAATCTTCAAGAAAATGATACCAATCTCAAGAAAATTGCTTACAATTTTTCTTAGTTATTAGAAGAATTTAAAGAATATTCATTTAGTGCAACTCAATTTATCAAAAGATAGAGTTTAGATTTATTTTTGGAATCTCCCTTTCCTGTACTAAATGAGAAATGTGACCAAAAATGCATTACTTATACTGTGTGTGTGTGTGCGCGTGTGTGTGTGTGTGCGTGTGTGTGTGTGTCTGTGTGTGTGTGTCTGTGTGTGTGTGTCTGTGTGTGTACGTGTGTGTGTCTGTGTGTGTGCATGTGTGTGTGTGCATGTGTGTGTGTGTCTCTGTGTGTGTGTGTGTGTGTGTGTGTGTGTCTCTGTGTGTGTGTGTCTCCATGTGTGTTTTCTGTGTGGTCAACTATAATAAAGAAACTCAACAGAGTTGGTTCTAAAATCCATAATTAAAAAGTATAGGATATAAATAAATACAATGTTTGGAAGCAAGTATTTTCCTGTGGTCATTTTTTTTTCCTGTGAGGTTTTTAAATACATTTTCTCTAAATGGCTTGCCATATGTGTCTATTTTGATTTAGATTTGAATAAGGGGGAAATTATGCTTAATCTGTTTGCAGTCTCATTTTGGACTTTCTCCTATGTGTTCCCTGTCTCCTAGAAAAGCATTTCTTATTTTGCTTGGTCAGGATTTGCATATTCTGTATGTAAAGCCTAGATGTATATTATCCTAATCTCCAGATTCTCTATAAGTAACAAACCATTCTGTTGTGTGCAAATGGGCTGTGAAATACTGATGTTCCCTCTTCCTGGTATTCTACACATTATGATTTGATGATATTATTTTGGAAACTTTATTGGTAAATGAACTGAATTTACATTAGAGGGCTTAATTTCTTGTGAGAATTGGTGCTGAAATGCTGTAGGACTTTATTGATTTACTCGGAGAATCACTGCACTGCCCTTCAAGACATCTGAAATGAAAGGACACACTGCAGTTGCTTTCACCAGAGTCAAAGCCATTTGTCTCAGAACATTACACAGTGTATATTGGGATTTCAGATACACTTTGCTTGTCTACAATTCAACTTTTATACTTAACATATTTTAATGGCAAGCTTGTATAAAACCAATGATCAGATCTCCTAACTTATGATATATTATAGCAAATATATACTCAGCCTGACCAAAATGTGGTTTCTTACACACAAAGCCCTTGGGAGAATGTGATTACGTGGTACTAAACAGTGTCTACACTATTTCAAGAAAAACCTCTCATTTCCCATTCTCTTAAATTCTTTCAGGTTGGATAGTTTCTCACATTTCTAAATCTTGGGTTGCCCTGATCTTTTTGATAAGGCCCAAGAATAACTAAGAACACATAGGCCATTGCTTTTGCCTGTGATGTCTTGATCTCTCCCCGTAAGAAGAGATATATGCATATGTGATCAGTGTCTTCATGCCTCTGTTCTACTGATGAAAATTGCAGTGTTGATGTAAAAACGGCGGCCTCGGGTATTGTAAAGATTACTGTTGAGAGAATTATTGTGAAATAAAGAAAATATAATGTATCAAAGTTTCAGGTCAACTTGTTTTATAGTGACATCTCATAATATTCTTGAATAAGAATTTTCCTTTACAAGATGTAATAATTTAAGATTATGTTTGTTGTTACATATGAATTTTGAACAACTTAGCCCAGTTTTTAAGATGACGAGCCTCTGTCAATTATATTTTTATATTAGATTCTAAATCCCTTCAGCACACTATTAATCTTACTCTTTTGTATTACTTGGGCATAACCTTAGAACAGGCAGAGATGGTGCATTTTGGTTTGTGTCTCGGCCAAGCTAGGACAATGATTGTAATTATATGAAACTATAACCATTTTGTGAATCTGCAGAATTTAGCCAAAAGATGACATCAGAGCATCTTTGTAGCAAAGATATGTTTTCTGACTAGGAGCCAGACAGTGTTAAGGCTTGAACACACAGACTGAGTGAGACTCAATCCTTTAGAGAAGATCTTGAGGGCAGCAGCAACACAGTTGGATGATTAGTGCTATGGACGAGCTGTAGGGAGCTTTGGGCTTACCACCTCACTTAGCCTTTGGTGGTCTGGGGATTATGTTTCAGGTACACGGTACATGTACAGATCTCTACAAGTTTTGTGTAGAAAAATAACTTGTAAAGCCAAGAAAAGCACTGCATGTCCTACTAGTAGTTCATAATTGGGTCAGAGAAACTACTCATGGACTTTTAGGAGTGCTAGGCGCTGGTCACAATATTCAGATCTCTAGTAACAGAGTATTTTTGATTAGGATCTAAGAAAGAGAAATTAGGATGCGATGGAGCAGAGGATTTGGTTAGTGATGAAACTGATCTTGGCTACCGACTGAAGATAGTGATGAGCATGGAATAGTCAAGTTTACAGACAGCTGGGGGCTCAGCCTCTGCCCACATGTGTTCATAGGAAGGAACTTTAGCGCTGTCAAGATATGGTCATTGTTCTTTGATATTATACATAATTTGATACACAGCACATATTCATAATATTCAATATGAAAGAAGCTTTGGGCTGTTAGATTTCTGCTTATTTATTAGGTTGGGGGTGGTGGTGGCAGCTTCTGATTAGGAGGTGTGGTTAAAAAGTGAGGGAGGCTTTCTTCATGGCAGTGCTGTCATCTAGGTGCAGAATATAGAGGGGGGGGTGAGGGCATGCCTGCAGGCCAGCAGTGATGGAGGGCCTCTTAAAACAACGCAGGGACTGCTGAAAGCCGGGACAGTTTGTCTTCTATTTTAAAGTCTCAAATGAGACTCTGTGTCAGTCTCAACCAAATTCCTTGAAATACTGTCAAATATTTCAGGGAGCTGTGAGGGGATCTTTTATTACATTCTTTCAGATCCTACACGCTCCCTAGAAGTTGGCTTTAAACTACTTGTAGTCTTTTTTTTTTCCCACAGCACAAACTCAGAAGAATAAGAACTTTTTTTTTATTTCTAAGCAGGTACAAAGACTATTTTTGAAGCATGGAAGCAGAGTACTTTTTTGAGAAATTTTGGAGGACTTCTGCCTAACAGTACAATTTAAACTTTTAAGAACTTTGTAATATATTCAACTTATGTGACTTTAGGCTGTCAGTTTTACTTTATAAAAATCTAAGTCTTTCAGTTTGCCAATGAATGTCGTTAGACACCATGTGCAGTTTCATCATTACGTGGTCTTTTAAAAATAAAAGAGAGAGAGGAGTAAAAATCTCCCTCAGTTTTCTATGTCTCCTTTCATGTCTCTCTTTGCTTCTCACTGAGTTCTGTTCCACTAATAGAGATTGGAAGGACCATTTCAACCCTGAAAAATGAAGACCAGACTGTCTCTGCTGCCAAGGGTTAGATTCCCCTTTCGTCCTGTTTCCCATTACAATGCAAACTTCCTGTTCTGTGAGCTCTTATTGCTGCTTTCCAATGTCATTCCCAAATGACAATGCTTTGCTATTATATTACTACGAGAATATTTGTTCCCATTTAGTTTTACACAGACAGGCACAAATAGATGATATCTACTCCCATTGAATGTCTTCTACTTCTTCAAGATGGTTGCTGAAGAAAAATGACTCTATATCCACTCTCTTTTCTTCTTCTGGGATACTTCCCTTCTGGATCTGCTCCGGTGATATAAAGACATATATATGTTTGCAGTATGGCTCAGCATGATAGCCTGCAAACATAATGATGTAATTTGACCTACAATATCCAACATAGCATCACAGTGAGCCCTTTAAAAGAGGTCAAGGGCATGCTTTCTATGGCACTCACCAATTACATGGGTGCTGAAGATGCTGTGCTGACTCCCACAGGGACAGAACCATGCAGCCTTGGTTTGTGTGTGTGTGTGTGTGTGTTTGTGTGTGTGTGTGTGTGTGTGTGTGTGTGTGAGTTTGTGTGTGTCCTGGTGAGCCTGATACTGCTGGTCTGGCTGTATTCCAGAGGGTGGGACCCACTCAGAACTTTGATGTTTCATGTAGTTTTGAGCCACAGTAGTTATCAGTCCCGGTAAGAAAGTTCTCCCTTGTTGCTTAATGCCACAGGAGTCTCCCGTGTGTTTATAGTGTCCCCTTTTAGTCACCTCCCAGAAGGATGAGAACCCAAACCTGCTTCCACCTATTACTACACCTGCTGATTCCTACTAATCTTCTACAGGTGACTGACATTTCCAACACCTCAGTAATTTCATTACTCTCATTTAAACAATTTGAGTTCATAGTTTCAACCTCATTATTAAGGATGTAGAACAAAGAAAATCGACGATTCTATAATAATTTCTGGCCTCATTTTGCACCACCTGCTTAAAGTTGCAGAAATGTTGCAGAAAAGGTAAGGAATATTTGAGCACTGTGTGCTGATGCAGTGAGAATGGGCTCTGCCCTGAGGGATACATTCCACACAGAAGAGAGAGAATAATGGCATTCTGTCTTGATGTTGCCCATTTCTGCTCTGGTAGTATCCTAAATCTGTAAGGAGAAGATGACAAACTTCTCATGTGGTCCTCCCCTGGGCTTACATTGGCTACTTGCACTCTAGCAGTGAGTTACTTTACCAGCTCTGCCAGCATCGATAGATATGATAAGAAATTAATCATTTGGTATATTTCAAGCAAGGACAGAAATGTTTGGTAACAACAACAGCAGATGTGAATCGATAACACTTTTTCATATTTGCCTGTGTGATGGTAAAGGGAGTCTCAGGCATCACCTTTCATCGGAGCAAAGTGACACCAATGCTATGGTCATGAGATTATGGACTCTGTAGGATTTTGTTAACTTTGATCCCCAAAGAAATAAAAATCTTCTTCATTAGCTAGTGGGTGGTCTTTGTAATTTAATCGTGAGGATCATTTCCCTGAAGTCTACTCAGGAAATTAAGCCTTGCTCTGTAAATAGAGTTTATAAATAAAGACTTCATAGCATGAGAGCAGGCACAAGGGTCATCAATTCTAATATTGTTGGTTTGTAGCTGAGGACAGTGAGGCACCTTAATCAGCTAAGTCTCTTTATTTCCAATGCAAAAGAAGGTTAGTAGTTCACTCCTTACTACAAATTATTTAACAGACTAAGATGCTGAAAAGGAGAGAATTTAAGTAATATGTTTAACATCATGGTCAAGGTTAGCAGAGAAAACTTGAATCCATCACTGCCTACCTCCAAAGTCTGTGGGGTTTTTTGTGCTATACTATCTTGTTCTTTTAAACTAACTTTTAGGGCATTTATTATCTTCTGTACCCACTGAATTTCATGTTCTTTTAAAGTTTGATCTTTGGTAGATTATTAATATAAAATCATTAGTGTTCCTTTTCCCCATGGTCTTTAAAAAATATTTAATTTCTCTTTCACGTGTATGTTTCAGGGATGGTGTGGGTGTGGGTTGCTCTCAATCCAGGGTTGGTCCTTAGGTCTTCAGATTTGTTGGCAAGCATCTTTACTTGCTGAACTATCTACCAGTCCTACAGTCTCATCAGGATGAAGCTATCAATGCAGATAGTTTAAATGATAGTAAAAAATGGACAGGACATTTTCAGGGTCACTAATCTAGAGAAAATAACCAGGTGTTATATCCTTTGGTAATGAACTTCAAGCATATCTCTGCTACTTTAGATTCATTGAGAATCTGATAAAGTATTTTAGTATACATTAATAGTTGATAAGTTTCCATTCCTTTTTGTGCTTCAACTTTATAACTGTTTAGAGATTCATATCATTGTGCAGCCCCATGCATCCAATTAATATACTATTTTTTAAAAACAGCTTTTGCTAAATTAAAACGCTTTTCCATTATTTCCATCACAGAGCAAACAGTAACTGGTTTTAAAGGCCATTTTAAATTTTCCTTTTTTTTCACAACACTTTATTTCTTTCCTGTTCTTCTTTATTAAATATTAAGAATGTCCTCCCTGCTAAGGCTGTCTTTGATTAATTAATAACTGCCTGAAAAGGTCTTTGAAAGTTTCAAATACTAAGAAAATTGTAAACCATCTTCTCCTATGGCTCCTGGCATTTCTCCCCTAGGAAGAATTGAAGGTCTTACCCATCTTCTGAGCATAGACATCATTAAAACCTGAAGAAGTAGAATTGGAGCATGAAATATCTACATATTATTGCCTCTGGCCAAGCTCAGCAGTCAGGAATGATGCAAAACTCAAGAAGCCCAAAGTTCTGCTTCATTAGAAGGAAATGCCACCAAGAGCACTCTGTTCATTGCTTTATGAGAGGATATATTAGTGTAAGAGTCATGGGCCAGCAATGTCTCGTTACCAGGACTAAAATGCTATGGAAGTTGTTCTGTCTTTACTCTGAGATGCCTCTTAAAATACCTGCAACTCCTTTAAGATTATTCGTGATATTTTCAGCATCCAGAAGTTTAAAGAGAATTTCTTTAGAGTCGAGGACACACTCCTACTTTCCCATTCCTTTGTCTTTCAATCTTCTAATTGACTTGTATCTTCTCATCTACCTGGAGAGTTTTAAGTAACAATGAAATGAAGTAATGTTTTTGCGAATTTGTAAATCAGTGTTGTGTTAATTTTCACTTTGACCTTTCATCCTACCTGAGATCAAAGACAACGCTGGACTTCTACAGATAATATTGACAGATGCATTTTAGTCAAAGATATATATGTATAAGGGTATGGAAAGGAATCATACATGTATGGGAAAACAGGAAAATATTTAAATAATAATGTTGAAGTTGGTTTAATTTCAATGCTCATTTATTGGTCACTGATTTAGAACTGTCCATTAGAGTATCAGAATGTCTTTGCCACTTTTTCTTCCCTCCATCCAAACCTTTGATGATACAGAAAAGAAGTAAAAATAATTTGTATAATAGAATAAAAGAGCAACACAAAATTTTTGACTCTATAAGCCTCATAAATTCACTTTTAGTAAATCATATTAAAGGAGAAATTAACAATGGGAAAAATCCATATAAGAGAGGTTCTGGATAATTTATTACACTTTATATTTTAAACAGATTGAATATTTAAAAGGAAACATAATGATTTCTGCCAACCATCTCACACCCACCAATATAATACCACCTGCTTATGCTGGTTTAAAGGCTGCCTGTTCAGAGTTGGTCCTTAAACCAGGCAGAAGCTGATTACTAGAGATATCTGTGACTGTTAGTGGGCTTGGCAAAACCAAGGGCCGTTTGTATTGATGTAGTCATTGAAATTATATTTTAAAAAGGCACTGCTTGTAAATGACCAGAAGGGAATGGAGAGAAATGAGAATGATTTGGTTTGTTGACATGAGGTGATTGTGAAATAATTATTTTTGCTTCATTTTGAATTCTGCTGACATAATTTTAATGTCTATACAAACATTTTAGTGAGAATTATTGGCAAGCTGAAGGGTCATTTCTAGGTTTATTAATTTATCTAAAGAATAAAATGTAATAGAACAGACTTGCTACTCCAAATAGCTTACACTCAGCCTTAGGAGTCACTATTTGTCTTCACTATCACAAAGTACTTCCTTCCACTGGTAGAATAGGTTGATGTGCCTTCCTCACTCCTCTCCCATTAGTAATGTTACCCACCTTTGTGAATTGACTAGCAGATGTATTTGGTTATGTTAACTAGTCACAAGGTCTGGAAGTCTTCAGTGAATGAGTCAAGGCAAGCGGTGTCAGATTGGGAAAGAGAGACAGTGTAGTTAAGACAAATGTATAACAATGATATTTTGCCTCTTGGAAATGGCAGCTGAGAAAACTTCAGTTTAACCCAGCACTTGATTAATAAAGTAGGAGTCATGAATCTTCTCTTCCTTCATAATAAGTTGCCCCTGTACACTTTTATTCCTCGTCCCTAATCATAGGGCTATCTCAAGCAGAAGTATCTCATACTGGGGACCTTTTCTTGCAAAACAAACAAACAAACAAACAAAAACAAAAACAAAATTGTGTGTGTGTGCTATGCCAAGTACAGACCTTGCTTGTTCTCCTGGAGTTTAATGTCTAAGCAATTAGTTCACTTGAGAACACTAATAGTTGCTGGTAAAATTTATTGTTTCATTATGACTTTCTACATTGTAATTTAAAGGTAAAATTCTGAAGGAAGAGCTTCTAGATACCTCCCTTCATGTCTACATGTCTCATAATCCATTTCTGGAAGATATTCATGGAACTGGACCTCCCATATGGAACACTGAAGTTACAGAATGCTTTACTTCAAGCATGTTATATTAGTTGTTTATGTTGTTCTGTTTCTGCTTCTGAAACCATTAGTAGGAGCTCCAGTGGATGGGGTTCTCATCGAGTAGTAATGTGGGTTGGGATCTTGCTGAAATGGATTTTCTGCCTCATTACAGATCGAGTAGAACTTCATCATACCCTTTGTGATGTTGGTTTTGATTGCGTACTCGTGAACTATGCTTTGAGTAGCACAGGATGAGAAAAGAAATAAAAAATGTTCTGTTCTAAGAATAAACTAGTTAACAACTTCATTGCTCATTCTAGCAGACATATTATTCCAGGTCTGAAATTTGAAATATCGATATTTCTGCCACATTATTCTGCGGAAAAGTGAATTTTTCTTTTCTTTTTTCCATACAAGTTAAAATGAAACAACAAAGTGTAGAGTTCCTTACTATTACTTGTACTTTTACTTGTACTCACAGAAGTCTGTTTTCTATTGCTGGGACAAAATTCCTGAGAAAAATCCACCTATACAGTGAAAGGGTTCGTGTTACTCATAAACTTAGAGATTTCAGTTCACAATGCATAGGCTCTGTCACTTTGCTCCAGTGTTGTTGTGAGAGCATGTGGCAGATGGAAACTTTCCCTCACGGTGGAATTGTAAGAGAAAGCAAGGGACCAGAATCCTAGCACTGATTTTGAGGAGGTGTTATCAATAACTCTTGTCTTTCCACAAGGTTCCAAATACTACACTTTCTACCTTTCCCTTCCAGAAATGCGAGAAATGGGGATCGAGCCCATGTGCATGGTTTCTGTGGGCCCGAGCCACAGCAGCATCCTCTCTTTGGATTCTGAATCTTACTTGCAGAATCACCTACAATTTTGGCATGTGTATTTTATTGAACTTCTGAAGATTACAGAATTCCACAATTTTGATACATAATATAATACTCTTAGCAAACAAAAATTATGGGAATGTTTATGTTCTTTTTTTGTGTGTGTGGAAAGAGAATTAATTTTGGGAATGAGGCACCATAAAGAAACTACCTGCGGTAATGAAAGATTATGTTTTTAACTTAGGCCATTCTAATTCCTTGTCAATTTGTCAATTTTCATATCACAAATAACTTCTTCATCTATAAAATGGTTATGATAACAAATGAAGGCTATTAAAGCTTCAAAGAGAGACTAGAGAGATGACTCAGCAGGTAAGAACACTGTGTGATCTTCAAGAGGACCCAAGTTCAATTCCTAGTACCCACATGGCAGCTCACAACTGTCTGTAATTCCTGTTCCAAGGGATCTGACACTCTCATACAAAGAAACATGCAGGCAAAACAGAAATGTACATCAAATAAAAGTAAATAAAGTATTTTTAAAAAGGATTCAAAGAACAATTTGTAATTTGTACAACATCTTTGTAAATTGAAAGTACTTCATAAAATTGATAATATTAATTATCCATTAAAAATCTATGGACATTTCACAAAATCAAAATGTTTTGGTATATTCCTTTCACCATTATCTATGTTTTATTAAATGTAAATATATGAGGCTAATTAGAAAAAGTGCTTTTAATTCACTGTACCTCTAAAAGGAAAAACTTTGTTACAGTCTCCACATATAACCTTATTTAAAAAGAAACTCCCAAGTTATAAAATTGATATTTCTTAAAAAATTAACCTTGTAAGTGATTACAATCTCCAGTCCTTCTATAGTTAACGTTTTTCCTTCAGTTTTGCAAAACCTCGTAGTTTGTCTCAATTATTAAGTGCTGATAATATATAAGTATCCAAAATGAGAAATGATTCAGTATTAATCTTACACAGAGTGGACTCTAAACAATGATCGAACTTGATGAGACTATAGTAACACTCTTTAAATATGAAAATCATCTAGAAAGATTGATATACACAACTAAGGCATCAAAATATTAATTTCCTTTTTCTCTCCTTCAAAATATGTAAATGTTAGCAAGCCCACTGAAAAGCTGAGTGAGAGATTAGCTCAAAACTGTCAAGGAGAATATCAAACCAGCACCTTCTAGGGCATGTAGGCAAACCAAGTACTTAGTGCAGACAGGCTAATTTATCACAGTGCAGTTGCGATGGCAACAAGGGCTCTGGGTACCACGTGACCCAAAGCAGTTTCTGTTGACTGGCTCTAACTGACTGTCAGTTCAGTAAAGGTTGCACTGTTTCCTGTGAAAAGGAAGAAGGAGCATTGATACTTGTTGAAAAGGCATAATAATAATAGTGTATCTCAAACCATGAAAGCTTCCCTTTGTCTCCTTGACGTTTATTTTTATTCTGGCT
This sequence comes from Cricetomys ansorgei, assembly GCA_026225945.1. Taxonomy (NCBI): domain Eukaryota; kingdom Metazoa; phylum Chordata; class Mammalia; order Rodentia; family Nesomyidae; genus Cricetomys; species Cricetomys ansorgei. The sequence goes on along the minus strand of JAMJFZ010001121.1, from coordinate 4,563,668 downwards.
AAAGAGATCCCTCCAATTTTTTGCTACACAAAGGGCCCTTAGTTATTCACAGATTAAATATGTGCTTCTCTATTTGCTAAGGATTCTATCTTAGTTGACGGAATAGTGAACAAATATTTAAATCTTTTATTATCGTAATAATATTTTATTTACAAAGTGATAAATTTTGTAGAGCTTTTTTCCCCCTAGCATTTCTTCCTAAGAGCACACGAGATCTAGTTGCATGCAACTTGAGCCTGTAACTAAATTTTCTTGCCTATAATTTTTTGCAAACGTAACAGATGGAGGCTGACAATGCTCCCTCTGATCGTAAAGATGAAGATATCTTAGGGAAGTTAGATAATAGCTTTACCCATACTTCTAGTTGTTGTCTCTATTTCACTGTTGTTTTCATTGATGGGTAAGTATCAAGGGCCATAGAGATAGTCACACTCTTAGATTCAACAATTCACGCTTGGGATTTTATCTTGGAGAGTTTTCACTAAAGAAATAGTTCTGTGATATAGGAAAGAATGAGCTATGGAGTCAGATGTATGAATTTCACACCCTACCTCTGCCACTTGACTTGCTGAGTGCCCTTAGGGAAGTATTTATACATCTATGGACTTCTAGTTTCTACATTTGTAAAAGAGACCTGGGAAAATATGTCCTGCATGTGAATTGGAACCTTATAAATTGTGTGTGCTGAGTGCTGGCACATAGGTTTCAGGTACGCAACAGAGCTCTCACTGTGTGGCACTTTTCAGAACAGCCTCATCTATAACCTGAATACCTTGGAATTAATATACACACTGCAGCTAGAAATAGAAGCTGCTAAACTCATGCTTATAAATGAAATGTACTTACAGAATTCATTATGATGCAACCACTCAAATATATGATTCAGAATAGGACTGTGAATATATATATATAATTCTGTGGCACAAAAACTAAAACTCATCATACAAATAGAAGAAGTAAAGCTATAGACTTTGACACAATCACTCTATAAAATATTCATTGGTGAAGATGATACAATTTGCTAAAAGAAAATAAAAAAAATCAGAGTGCTATGCTAAAATGGAATATCTCTTTAATGAGGCCTGTGGTCTTTTCCACTAAAAAATTTAATGACAGAAAAGATGTGGTAGCTAACTGGTAAGGACTACATCCTCGATGACTCTTACCAACAACCAGCTACTCAAATGAGTAAACCCTTTAAAACCCTCTTTTATCTTTCTCCAGTGTGATGATTCGGAGTCTCAGTTAGTAAAGTACCTGAGTGGCCATTAGATCATTTTTCAGTACCACATAAACCAAGTTTATTAGGTCATGCATTTAATCCCAGTGTGTGGGAGGTAGAGGCAAGAAGGTCAGAAGTTCAAGGTCACATTTAGCTCTTAGTGAGTTCAAGGAAAGTCTCTAATACATGAGATATTACCAAAAAAAAAAAAAAAAAAAAAAAAAAGGAAAAAGACAGAGAGAGAAAATGAAAGACTGGTAACTAGGCAAAGTTAGTTGGAGTGTACCTTAGCCATCACTTTTATGCATTCTTGTTATGCCTTGTAGGCAGTATTGCACATGACAAAAAGGAATATACAGGAAGTGATCTGTCTGTAAAACCAATCCAGTTTATGTACCAAAGAGTAAGTAGAAGAAAAGTATAAAACTGAAAGTGATTTTTCAATTGATCATATGGTATAGCTAGCATTTCAAATTCATTTTCTTTGAATTTCAGTTCTGAGTTTCATGTTCTGGCATATCACTAAATCACTGAGTGCCAAGCTCAGTGCTGACTGTCTGGAAGGAGTGAAAAGACACATCTGAAGGCAGCTGGGTAGGTTTCCATTGGTGGCTAACACTCCTCTCTAAAAATCACAGGCACTACATGGGCAAAGGTCTACAAACTATTATTTTCTTTGGCAAGGGCTGGCTACATTTTTCTTCATGATCAACGTGTATTGGGTGTATGATCTTAAAAATGACCAAATGGAAATGCTTGATTCTTAATCACTCTACACTTCTCTTTACAGCTTGCTTCTGATCATGAGACAATTCTCAAACTGTGTGGAGAGACTGTTAAGTTTTTAGTCATTGCTTCGAAGGAGAAAGATGTTCTTAGTTAGGGCTTCTATTGCTGTGAAAAGAAAAGCAAAATGACTATAGCGACCTTTATAAAGGAAACTATTCGATTGGGACTGGCTTACAGATTCAGCAGTTTAGTCTGTTATTGTCATGTGGAAATCATGGGGGCAGACAGGCAGACAAGGTGCTGAAGAAGGATCTGAGAGTTCTACATCTGGATAGGCAGGCAGCAAGAGGAGGGAGTTACACTGAGTATTGGAAATCTCAAAAGCCACCACCATTGACATACCTCCTCTAACAGGCAACATATACTTTAACAAAGCAATACCTCCTAATAGGGCCACTCCTTTGTGGACCCATTTTCATTCAAACCACCACAGATATAAATTGAAAAAAAATTGAAAATACAGACTGAAGGGGAATCTTATTGAGCATAATGGAAAGTCTGTCTCATTCATCATGAGGTCGTATTCTTAAGCCTGAGTCACACAGCAGGTCAGGGACTTACATGTAGTACTATGACAAAGGAATGGTATCTAGACTCCAGTATGGCTGCTGCCTTCACACTCACCAGCAAACTTAAATGACCTCATGGAATTTTGGTGCTTCCTTATGTGCTTACTTTGGTTCTGCCTCTCTGTACGCTCTGCAACTCAAGAGGCAATTTTCTTTGAGGTCTCATTGATCTGAAGAATGACTTAGCTATGATGGCTGTTTTAGCTATCGACATCAACCTTTCAATAAATGCTTGGAGAAATAATTTCTGAGTCCCAGAGAATTCTCTGTTCCTCTACAAGTTTGAGATTCTCTTGACCACTTCTTGAAAGAATTTAGGCTGTGCTGAAAACAGACATCATATTCCACAAATACCTTCATATTCCACAAGGTACAAAATAGAGGCTTTGGCTGGAGTGTGCTTGTGTCTGTTTGTGTAAGGAAATACTGGTTTTGCTGTGTAAAAATGATAGCACCGAGGTGCAAGAACAAATAGCGAGAGACTCCAGCAACATGGATCAATACTCAATAAACCACCATGTTGACTGTAATAACTTGAGTGCTCTCATATCAGTTCCACTCACTAATGTTAGGTCAGTTCTAGGGATTACTATTTCCTAAGTCAATAATTGCTTCCATTGTGTTTGTTTTGTCCTCAAGCTAAAAGAGCGCCATGCTTTGTGTGATGATATTGATCATATGATGGGCCAGTTCCAGAATGTAGCATGAATGGCATAAAATCATTGTGGCTTTTACATTTCTTGAGGTTTCTTTTCTTTTATTTATTTTGTGTTATATGTGTGTTTGTTTTACCTGCATGCAAGTCTGCATCACATGCATATTGTGCCCACAAAGGTCAGAAAGACATATCAAATTCCCTGGAACTAGAGTTACAGATGGTTATTTTCAGCCTACTAAGTGACAGAAATCAAATCCTGGTCCTCTGGAAAAGTAGTCAGTGCTCTGAACTGCTGAGCCATCTCTTCAGTGTTTGTGTAACCTACGATTATCATTGCAGTTGATAATAGCTTTAGTTTTCACTCTCTCCCCCTTTCATATCTTTCTTCTCTTTCCTTTTCTCTCTCTTTTTTTCCCTTTGTCTCTGTCTCTGTCTCTGTCTCTGTCTCTCTCTCTCTCTCTCTTTCACCCACATGACATCCTTTCAGTTTGACCCTCACGCACTAGCTTAGCAGGCTCGGATATCATATTAACAAGGTCAATATCACCCATGCAGATTTCACTGGAGCATCACTAAACAGATTCCATTGCAAAACTACAGATTGCATTTCTAACCCCAGGCTACTATTTTTCAACTGTCTTTTGATCTCAAGACATGTTTTGTAAGAGCCTGTGAATAAATAAATAGAAATCAATTTCCTATTGGAAAAAACTCAAGTTTCATGGCTCGCATTTCATTAGTAACTAGCATCTTTGCATATGGAAGACATAATCAATTCATTCACTTTCCAACTTAACCATGTAGAGGAATGTCAGATAAAAACAAATCTACAATAAAATTATTATTTATACTTGAAAAATCAGTGGACTGTAGTCTATATAGGCAGGCAGAAAATTTACTGCTTTTAAATATCATCTAATCTAACTTTTAAAACATTTTTTGACAGCATTCAAGGAAGAAAGCAGATTGTATCCTTCCTACTAATCCAGTAGCTTCTAGAATCATTTTCATCGTTGTTGATATTAACTATTAAATATAATCAAAGGAAGAAAGTTGATTTCTTAATTTCATCACCAGGAAAATTGCTGTGAGCTATTGTAAATGTGCTGGGAATAGCAGGGTGACTTTGCAAGTTTAAAGGTTCAAGTTTGATGACCTTTCTTATCATCTACTACTCCTGCTTAGGTTTTTAATGGCTTTTTCTTTCTTTTAAGACCACAGGGCTTATGTTTCTACCCCTTTTTAAGCTGTATAGCAGGGCGAAGGAATTTAGGTTAATGTTTACAGTTGAAGCTATGCCAGATTTTCTGAGTTTTCTCTTATTTCTTCTTGTAGATTCTAATCTCTCTTTCCACCAGAGTCAATATTTTGAGAGCAAGTCATCAGGGTCTGGACTGTGGCCCTGAGCAGGAGTTTCCACACATCCTTGCTTCTTTATCAAGCAGGGAATCTTGTGTGTGCTTTGCTCTTCTGAGTCTCAGCATTTTCATTTAGGTTTCTTGTGATAGTAATATCAGAGAAGTGCATCCCATAAACGGTTGCCTCGTTAGTGTGCAGCACACTCTGAAGCTCAGATTCCGGCTCTTTCTATTGTAATAAGGTTCTGAGAAGTTTTACTGCTTATCTTTAGCCACCATTCCTATACTTAATGAGTGGTCTTTAATGTAATGTAGAGATTAAAACAGAGGCTATTATATTCTTGTGTTTGTTGTCTTTCAGACAGGATCACATGTACCCATGGCTACCTGTCATATGCTACATTGAAAAAATGACCTGAACTTCTTATCTTCCTGCATCTAGCTCCTAAATGTTGCCATTACAGAACAAGAATAAATAAGTCTCACTTAAGGGGATATATAGTCAGGCCATACAATTGCGATAGAGCCTTATTTTAACACTTACTATCGAGTAATTAGATGCATGTAAAACTTCTATGGCGATATTGCAGAATATTTGCAGAAAGTATGTTGTGAAACCATTCAGTATGGTTACCAGTTAACCCTTACTGCTGGTCAAGGTAGTACTATCAGTGGAATGGCTTTTCAATGTAATTTTTATTTACTATAAATCTAAAGAGACACATATTATAATGAACATCATACCAAAAATGTGTGGAAAGAGAGGTCAAGCTCTGTGTTCATTAGCTCACTTGAGCTGCCAGGGCAAGTAACCACCCACTGGCTTGGCTGGTTTACTGTAAAGTGTTTTACTGTAGGTGCTTTATACTCACACAGTTAAATTAATTTCTAGCACAATAGTTAATGGAGAGAGAAAGACTTAGAAGGGGAAGAACATAAACATTGTTAAAAAATTAATTCTAGCGAGAGAGCAGAATTGGTGAAAAAGAATATGATAATCTGCATTTAAAAATAAGTGACTGGGAGGGCAGGTTGGCTCAGTAGATAAAGGTGCTCTGCTGCCAAGTCTGATGACCTGAGTTAGACTCCCAGGACACATATGATAGAAGAGGAGAACCAACTCCTGAAAGTTGTTCTGTGATCTGATTACCAATGCCCACCTTACCACCCACAAATAACTAAATACACACGCACGCACACACAAAATTTCCTCTACTTCTTAAGTTATATGTATGATATATTATTTTATATATAATATGCAATATATTATAAGATACAGTAAAATGTAAACAGACGATGACTACATTTTCCCCCAACCCATGCAACACGTAGTCTTCATGTTCAGAAAAATTGACAGTAAATGAGTGAACCTTCACAATGAATTTGTCACTAATTCATAAGATAGTGTGTCAGAAGTAGAGTGGAAATATGAATGCTACGCTGCTTCAAGAGAGTACTCACATGTTAATGAAGAACCATAACTGATCTAAGTTCGAGATGAACACTGAGCTTTTGTTCCCTTCAGATTTGGACTCAATCTTCGACCCCACCGTAACAGAAAGACAGAAGAGGGAGGACAGCACAGAGGCTATGCCACTGTCATAGGCTGGAGGAAAGATGCTTCCAGAACAAGAAACAAATACTGACTTGGTTATTTTCATCTTCAAATATGAAGGTGTATATTGGCCATTTTACATACTGTAAAATACATACTCCCTACAAAGCTCAAAGAGAGAACAATTATTAAACATACTTCTAAAAGGTTGTCAAGCCCCAGTCTGATAGTATAGTCTTAAGTTGGGTTTCACAACTTCACTCTGGAGCCAACTGATGAAATAGAAATGATTGCTAACAGATTACATTTGTGTTCCAGACTCCCTGACTCTGACAGCCAGAGATCTTCAGTTCTTAGCTTGTTCAACAGAAAAAAAGACAAAGAAGGAAGGAGAGGTAGAGAGAAATAGAGAGAGGGAATAGTAGAGAGTGGGTTAGATAGAAACAGAGACAGAGAGATAGAGACAAATAGAAAGACAGAAAGAACACAAAATGACCTTGCTCCAGAACCTTAAGCTCGCTGACAAACATTTGAACATGTTTAAAGATACAGAAGCTTGCAATTTCAAGAGGTTAATTCTAAGTTCAAAAACTACAACTTAAAAGTGAATTGGAATTCAGCAGATGTGCTTGAGTTCCAGAATCTGTTGTTGACTTAGGTTTCTAACTTACTTTGTAACATGTTTTGAAGTTGTGAGAATTTAAATGAACTAAATTCCAAAGCAATTTGGAATTCATGCAGTGTGTTCATTGTGATAGATTATATTTCAATTTGACATTAATATGCACGTGCGTGTGTATGTGTGTGTGTGTGTGTGTGTAAGAGAGAGAGAGAGAGACAGAGAGAGAGAGAGAGAGATACAGAGAGACAGAGAGACAGAGAGGGAGAAGGAGAGGGAGAGGGAGAGGGAGAGAGGGACAGAAGATAAAGCAGTTGATTTCACAACCTGTAGCTTGGCTTGTAGTAATGTTTTTCAGTGCTCAGGTTCTCTTAGAATGCATTTAGAGATATTCAGGTTTTGTTTCACCCACTAAAGGCTTCATTCCATTTGTTTTGATTGTGCTCTAGGAAGATAACAGTTTTCAACTCAAATTTTATTGAACTTAAAAGGATGAATTTTCACTTCACTTCAGGGAAGATCAAGACATTTTTTCCAGTGGGGCTGCATTCTCCTCTTTGAAGGAAACTATTAAAGTCTGATCTCTGTGACCCAACCAAAATCATAAAATAAATAATTGTCAAGGTAGAAAATAATATGCAAAATTCAGACAGCCCATAAGTATTTCCCCATGTGTTCCTCCTTGTGCATTCGATTATGGTGATGCAGCAGTTAGTGGATGACTCACAAAAACTTACCTGCTGCAGAGCACTGCCAATGGTGGTGCTTAGGATTATGGGAGTCACTCACTTGATTAACTGAAACAAAAGCACAGGGGGCATATATTACCTGTCTTTCCTCAGATCAGATGCCCCATATTCTCTGGAGCCATGCTTTATAGCAGAGTAGCCCACCCTCCTCAGTGAGGATCATGATAACCCATCATTTGTCAGAGGCATTTGAGTGATCTACCTATTTGTTCTCATGAAACCGTTGAAATAATTCTAAAAATTAAACTAAAACAATCTTCAGTAAACCAAATAAAGGGAAAGTTTAAAATATTGGTTGTTATGTTCAAAAGAGAATGACTGACAATATATATATATATAACCCACTATGAGTCAATAAATTTCTAGTTCTTTTTATCAAAATTGAAAGGTAATGTGAATTGAGGTGTCAGATGAGAGAATTACTGGTGATTTTTATGCTAGGTGTCTCTAGTAACTTTTGGCATATAAGAAAAGAGTTCAAAAGAATCAAATGATATCTATGTAATAGTACTTTATCTTACTTGTTTATGTGAATTAATTTTCTGAAGTCTGATATCTATAAAAATAAAAACTAACTGTACACATTATGCTTAATAGTATCTTATTATAAGAATTAAAAACTCAATCATGACCATAAGAACTAAAGATAAAAAATTCCGTCTCATCAATACATTATTTCCAATACTATTTTTATGTTTAAAAATTATCAAATATACCAAAATTTTTATGAGGAATTTGTTCATAATAATTACATAAAACATTAACATTTAGAGTCTCATAATTAGAAGAATCTCTTAGCTTCAAGTTTTTCATACATATATATACAAACCTAAAAATATTTATTTTCTTAAAATAAAATACCATGGAAGAAGTAAACATAAAAGCTCAATGTATAAATATTTCATTGACACAATACTATTGTCATATTTTATTTTGTGCTGTAGGCTCCTGGGTATTAAATTAATATAAATCTTTAAAATCAGTTAACTCAAATACCAAGATTATTTTAAAAATGACTTTACCCATGCTTATGTCTACAGTATTTTAGTAATTATATATTTTCAAATATTAAATAAAACATTTTAATTATGTGAATATAGAACTACATAGTTTAAAACATATTCTTTCAGATTTTGCATAGATGAGGTGGTTAAATACCACTGACCTCTAAAAGCATCCAGGGAACCATCTAAGATCAGAAACTATGATGAAATTGAATATTATGTGTTCACAATCATGACATTTTATTTGAATAACTATGCAGAGATGTTTTCAAAAATTTAGCGCATGATCTTTAAAATTCTAATTCGAGTTTCTTTTCCCTTTTGCTACTTAATATTTTCTTTATACATAAATTAGAGCACAAATACAAAGATATCTGGAGCAGATTAAATTTTAGGTTTTTGACTGGGGATCACAAGGATATTATTTAAGACACTGTTTACTACACTAGAAAATACCCTTTTGTAAATATTAATAATGTTATCCATTTTAAGTATTTAATTAAAATGTGACATTTTAGGAAGTTGTACTAGGATAATGAACATAAGTCTTTGAGGATGTTTTTATATGAATTTTGCATTAAAATATTTTTCTGTAGACAATAGTTCATTAATATATTCATTTCATAAGTAGCAAACAAAACCCCATAAAAGGGAGAGGGAGAGAATTCGTGGCTGGAGCTGCTATGTTCTTATCTGTTATTTCTTTGTTTGTTTGGTTGTGTATATACATGATTATGAGTGCCAGTGGTCTCTGTCAGATCTTTCTCAGCCCCTTTCCATCTTATTCTATTTTTGAGACAGTCTCTCTCTGGGGCTGGAGTTTGCGGTCACCTTTAGACTGGCTGGCCAGAAAGTCCCAGTAAACGTCTGGTCTCATCTGCACAAGGCTAGACTTCCTGTTTTTTATGCAACTGTACTGGGGATTTAATATGAGTTATCCTGTTTTCATGGAAAGCATTTATCTGCTGAGCAATCTCTGCAGCCTAGAATTGCTTTTTACTTTACTAATTTTGAATGATTGTAAAGACAGTCGCATAGAGCCAATATGGAACAGGGGCAAATGCTGTTGCCCAGGTGCCTGCTCTGCTAGCTGGAGCCACAGAACCACTTAGGTGTCTGCTGCCAGCTGCACAACTCAGACATTTCCTGGACTGTGACATTCTGAGACTTGAGGTGTAGGAAAAACACAAGAAAAGAGAAAGACACTGCTTCCAAAGCACAAGTGGGGTAGAAGAGCAATGTAATAATTTTTGATTAAATGGATCCTATTTATAAATGTATTCTAGTAACATTAATTGACAATGTGATCTCTTTACAGTATTTCAAAATCTACTGTGGAATGAATGTAAGGTTTGAAATATATTTATATGTATATCTTGAATTATAAATCTTCAGATTATAAGACACATTACACTACATTTAAAAGTTTGTTTCTTTTTAAAATAATGTGCATTCATTCCTTTGTTATGATTTCTCTCTAATTAGACTACAAGGATTTTTAAAAATTATGTGTTATTCAATACTTACTTAACTGATACTCTTTCATTTTTATTGGTGTTATTTTCATTAGACTCGGGGTATGCTGAAAATGGCAAGCTGTTACTACCATCTAGATTAATTTTAAAACTTTCTAGGTGATTCCAGATATTTAAAAGTGCAAAACATAGTAAAATTATATTAATTAAAATGGGCTAATTTCTCTCTGTTTTTGTGTTTCTTATGAACAAAAACACTTGTATCACAGAGATTGTTATCTCTGATACTCATGACTACAAAGTAGTGCTCCTTTTGCATTCTGGGACACATAATTTAATTGTATTAATGTCAGCTACTGAATATTATGAAGTTAAACAATGTCCCTCTACCAGTTCCAATTTGTCTCCAATATCTCCTCCAGATCATACTGTTTTGTTTAATCATTTGCTCTCTTTAAACATAAAACTAAAAATGTAATTTATTTCCCCATTCTAAATTGGGGATTTAAATTGGAGCAGATGCTAAATAAAAATGAGGGACAACAAGGGTCTCCTACAACGCTGAGTCAATATTCAGTTGCACATGAATCCAGATTACTGGGATTTATGTAGTCTGACCCCAGTCATAGTTCCCCTTCATCCTAAAAGAAATCTGTTTTAGATAAAACTACCTACTTTAGTCATGTGCACATCTGTCATTCTTCACACTGTTCTACACTCTGCCAGTTTTATGATACTTCAGGATCTACATAATGAGTCTCATCTTCTTAATTACAAGAGAATTTCATTACTCATACCTACCATATATTGTTTCTTACAATGTTCTTTTACGTTGCCACATATGGGATGAATATATATATATATATATATATATATATATATATATATATATATATATTCCAGACATTTTACATTGTTCTGGAAGGTGAGGAATGTGTTCATTACATTTATTGTAGGAGAAGAACAAGAAACAGAATCCATTCTTTCATTAGTTGCAGTCTTAACCCACTGCTGGCAAAAGCCTGAGATAACACACAACCACTTTCAGGGTGATTTTGATATCGTGTGAGCAGAAGCCAGCAGCGTCCTCTTGATGCTTTTCTTTTAAGAAGCTTTATTTTTCTCCACATGATTTAAAAAATTCCTTAAAGTCTTTCTAAGCATTTTTAAATTAAAAAACCAATATCATCTTTAATATTTAAAAGCCTAGGGTAGGATTAGGTAGATGCCTTAGCAGTTACCAGCATTTGACAGGACATGGGTTTGGATCCTAGAACCTCATAATTGCCTATGAATCTAGTTGAAGGGGGGATCTGGTGCTTCTTCTGACCTCTGTGAACACATGTACACATGATACACACATACACATACACATACAATTAATGTGAATAATACCTAAAGTCAAGGACTGTCACATAGCATATGGCATAGAAAGGATGTGCCCATAAAATAGATGGTACATGGTTAGCCTTTGAGAAAATGAATGTTTAAAAGGAAATGATCAATTCTTCAAAATTTTATTTTTTGTAATTCCATTCTTAAAAGCTGCTATAGTTTTCTGGGAAAATGGGTTTATAAATTACATCCAGATTTTTCTAACAAGTTGATAAGTTAGAAATATCTCATTGTATACATGTTTCCTGAACAAAAGCTACAAGAAGTTCTTCTCTCTGTTTTAAAAGCAACTTGCACAATTCAGTGGTTCATGATGGCTTCAGATGGGAGGAAGAAACAGTAGCAGTTGCAAGATGAACAGCTACCTGCTTGTCATCAGAGCTTTACAGTCAACAGCATATGGTTGATGTCATTTATTTTGCATTCTTGAATATTCCTTCTTTCCTGCAAATTACCAGCTAAGTTGTATATGCACCTTAAAGGAATTAAAAAAATAAGGCAGGTTGTCAGATTTGCCCACACAATATCATAAATCAGGCCACCCACTGAGAGGTTTAATTGGAGTTACTTTTGGTTGAGTGGATAGGTGGGATTTGACTTTTGATTTCATAGTTAGAATGGAATATTTTATAGATGATCACTGTCATTTATTAAGAGAAAGTGAAAGAGATTAAAAAAAAAAGAGCAACTCAAAATTTCCCAAATCTTTTGCAAAGAAACAGATCTTTGTAACAGTGTATACCTACCCAATAATCTTTCTCCATTATGTTTCTCCCTTGAGCTGCTTCAGATGATGCTTTAAAAGGGGGCACCTTTGGTGGAAAGAGAGGACCATGACTCAAAGCATCTGCACTTGATGCTTTGGGAATGATGAATGTTTTAGTTCAGAATCTCTCTTCCCACTGAGAGTTATATTTTAATACCATCTATCAAAAAGTGCAAATTGTATATTGCTCCAGGTGGGGCCCATTATTATAATTATTATTATTTATTATTTTTCCAGTGCTATCAGTGGTGGTAACTCTGGTGAAAATGTCCAGGTTCTAGGAGGAACTGTTATTTTTGTATTTCCTAAGTGACATCGATTTGTATGGCTAAAATTTTAGCAATAAACAGCAAAATGTAACACTGCAGCCTGCTGTGAAGGGAAGTCTACACATTGAATGAACACTGCAGGGACATGTTCATAAATATTCATTAAGCAGGGTTTCATTGAAAATGAAATTTAAGCACTTAAGGTAATGCAGTACAAGGAGTTGAGAAGCTATTTCACCATCACTAAGGAAGCAGGAGAGAATGAGGTCATCTAAGAAAAAGGAATAGACCAGAGCATGCCTTTCAATACCACAAATAGGAATTAAACAAGTAGAGGGTTAATTCAACTGTCATCTATACCCTAGTATTTCTGAGTCCAATCTTTATATGACAAGAGAAAATAGTACTTTAAAAAATATCATGAATTCAGGAGATGATTGTCCTGAGAAAGTTCCCATAGAAGATGTAAAGGACTATCATGTCCTGAAGATGACCTTTGGAGCCTCAAGGTGAGCTTGTAGTCTAAATTTGCATAGCCTCTATGAAATCACTGAATTCTATGAGGCCGTTTCCTACCTGTAAAGTACTGAAAAAAAAGTACCCTTTCCTTCTTTGCTTGAGCTTGTTCAGAATGCATATCTACCTATAGAAATATATTCTGAATGAGAATTAGAATTACAATTTCTTTTCCTCGGTTACTGTGATACACTAATTAAAGCAACTTAAGAGGGAAAGGGTTTCTTTTAGTGCACAGTTTGAGGTTAGAGTCCACAATGGAAAAAAATCACATTAGGGGAATCTTGACAACCAACTGGTCACACCATATTCACAGTCAAAACACAGAGAGTGACAACAGTTGGTGCTCAGCTTGCTTTCTCCATTTTTTATAGTCACAGATCTCATCCCATGGATAATGCTACCCTTAGTGGGTGGGTCCACCTGCTTCAATTAACTTAATTAAGACAATGCCGTGTCTCTCAGGTGATTGTATATCTTATCAAGTTGACAACTGGGATTAACTGTCACAAACACCACAAATTATCCATTGTTACACTTTTCTCATTTTTAATTTCAATACATTTAGAGTACCTAATTTTTCTATGATTGCTTACTTCCACTGACATTATTACATTCATCACTTTTTCAATCAATAAACTGTCAGTGAGAAGTGATGACATTCTAATCATAGTTACAGATCCTGAGGATAAATCAGTAAACAGAATAAAACCCAAACAAAATAAAACGGAGGCTCACCTCCATAAAACCCATGTTCCAATAAAGAGACGTCAACAAGGAGCTAACAAAATTACATGGAAATGAGAGTAATAGTAGGCTATAAGAATAAATAGATAATTCCTGGGGAATAATAAAATGTGAGTGTGAAATAAGGAAGAAAGATGTCAGCTGCATCAGATGGGGTGACAGGATGAGTACAATATTTTCAAGATATATTTCCCAAGGAAATCTCAGTGAGTAGACACCATTTGAAGATGGACTTCAGATTCGATAAGAAAACAATCCTGTGTATATATAGAAGTTTCCATCCAGGTGGAGGAATAGTAAGCATAAAGTCATAAGGCAGGAGGATTTTATGGATGTCCAAATAATGTCAATGAGACTCATATAGAAGAAGTAGAAGAAAAACTTTTAATACATAGATTTAGAGAGTAGGAGTTCAGGTATCATTGGGGCTTTGAGATAATGGGAGAATTTTAGATTTTCTCATGTATGAATAGGTACAAGGGAAACTCTAAACAGCATAGAGAAGAAATGGGACAAGAGTGACATGTACCTTACCTATATCGTATTAGTTTCTGCGTGAAGGAATTATATGAGCCCTAATCAGATGACTGTGATGATCCATGGGAGGAGGGGCTTGGGAGGGCTCTTTGTGCTGAGAGTGGAAAGAAGTACTGAGCATCGTAGTTGTCTTGGGGAGTAGATGGAGCCAAAGTCAACCTCTCATCTTTACGAAGGCAGCAAGAACAAGATGGCAGCAGGGACAAGAAAGTCAGTGTCAACATGACCTCTAGCATGTTACCTAGGCCACATGGAACCCTGGGTTCTAATACTTGGGTTTTATCTGTCTTGTTACTTTTGCTGTTTGAGTTAGGGTATACCTTTGAGTACATTTAGCCAATGTTACAGCACATCTGTGAGCACATGATCTGGTCAGAGTCCACCTGTGGGCACATGTAGCTAATATTAGGGCATACCTGTGGTCCCATGATCAGATCAGGGTGCACCTATGGGTACATGTAGTCAATATTAGGATGCATGGATGAGCACATGATCAGATCATGACACACCTGTGAGCCCAGGTCCTCAGCATTAGAAAAGTTATTTTGATATTTTTATCCAATTGTTTATAAGGATTTGCATTATATTATTCCCAATTTTAGAAATATAAGAGTGGTATTATTGCAAATTGATATGTATCATTTTGGTAATATGTTAGTATTTAGGGTATTTTAAAATGTATACTTTTTAATCTTTTATAATTTTATACATATATTAATATAATTTGATTATATCCATATCCAACTCCTGCTACACCCCTGCCCCCTAATACATGCCTCCTTCATTTCATTTTAATGTTTATTGATAAAAACAAATTATTATTCTTTAAAATTTTTATTATGAGAAAACTGCACATGTGTAGTAAAATATTTCCACTGTTATGACTGATTTGATTATGCTACAGGGCAGTGAACTCTTGTGATCAGGAAATGGACCAGTCCTCAACTACAAAATATATATGTGCTTAATGAAAGAAATTATGAGCTTGGAAGATAGTTCAGGGATGAAGTACCTACTGTGCAAGGAAGAATAAATTGAATTTGAATCCATAGCACCTACTTAAAGCAATTTCACACATCATAACTACATCATACATGATGCAACATACATTTACATATATGTTATGTGTGTGTGTGTGTGTGTGTTATACATACATCATACATATATAACATCAGTTAACATTGATGTCAACTAGAGACAGGAGAACACTCATGAAACTCAAAAGTCAGCTAGTCTGGAGTATTCACCAGTGAACAAGAGGCATTGTGTCAAACAAAGTTGGAGGCAAGGACTAACACTGAGTTTTTCCACATGCATCCACACTCACACAGGTGAATAGGACACACATACACAGAAGATGAAAACACATGTTATAAGATTTGTCTAAAAATTAGATCCTGGAGTAGAAATGAAAGAAAAGAATTGAGATAGTATAAGTACATGAGGTAGTGGGTGCATAGGCTGATGAGAAGGGGTGTGTGAACAAACACATTCTCTAGACATTCTCTAGTGTTTAGGAGTGTAGAAGAGATTCTGTACTGAAGGAGTTACTGAAGGGATCTGGTTTGGTTATTTTGACTGTAGGGGCTGTTTCTTTGCAATTCTTAGAAGCTAAAGAGCATACAGAATATAGCACTCTTGAAAGCTATTTAGCTGGGTGGCTATGTGTGGGCCAGGAGATGGGTCCCATGTGCCTGAGGACTCAGGTACCTGTGACAAAGGAAGTGTCATGTCTTGAGTAATGAACAGACACAAGACAATTTGGTTAGCCTGCCAACGAATCATGAGTGACAACCAAGCTACTGGAGCTTGAAAGGACATCATGCACTAAGAGCGACCGGTCATGTTGGAGACAATTGCTATTCTCTCTGACTTATTATGCTTTTTCTATCAGAAACATTTACAGAGATGATAGCAACCTTCAAATAGATCAATGGAACTTTCTTAAGGTGTTTATTTATTTCCTCCTAATTTAGGGATGAGTCGTATTGAACAATGACTTACTATTCTTATATTCTTAGTAACACCAACACATTTTCCAGCACACTCCTTGAATTTTATTCTAACACTCCTTTCAAATCTCAGAGACAGAATCTAGGTTTCATAGATTCTTACAATATTTTTTTCTCAAGGATTTTAAACATCTAAATATAATATATCTCACTTTGGGAAATATAGAGAAATATCTAACCTCTGAATGTTATATCCTGTACTGAGGAAGGTCTACAAAAATGATGATTGGCTTCGTAAGAACATCAAGAGGAAAATCTGTGCATAAGCAAAGTGTCAGTGAACAATTTTCAATGCTATCTGTGATGCTAACTGTGATGGCTTATTTCAATTGTCAATGCGATCATTAGATCTAGAAACACTGAGGAAAGGGCCTTCAGACATCCTTGTGAGGGATTACTTCACCTCCAGTCTTGATAAGGATAATCTATGTGAGATGACCCATTCTGACTGTGGGCAAGGATCCTGGACTATATCAAATGGAGAGTTCCAGCAGAGTACTACCATGTATTCATTGTTCTCTTCATGCTGGCTTCAGATGTACTGTAACAAGCTGATTCAGGATTCTTCCACCTTGACTTCTCCACTGTGAAAAGTTGGAAGGTTGACTGTGAGCCAAGTGAACCCTTTTCACTAATGTTGCTCTTCAGGATATTTTGTCACCACAATGGGAAAATTAACTAAAACACTAATCTTCCTTGTCAACTACACTAGGTTTGTAATCACCACTGAGAGGTAATTCAGGGTGTGTTATTGAGGGTATTTCCAGATATATTAACTGTGGAGTAAAGGCACACTTTTAATATGGGCAACATGATGCCATTGGCTGGAGTCCCAGACTGCATAACGTGTAGAAATCAAGTTGAGCACCAGCATCCATCTCTCTCTGCTCCTTGACTACAGATGTGATGATACGAACAACCCCACACTCCCACTGCCATACCTGTCCACCATGATGGCTTATGAATTTGAAATTAGCTCAAATACGTCTTCCTAATCCTTTAAATTGTTCCTTTTCTAGTATTTTGTCACAGCAAAGATAAAAATATTTAATATATTTTCTGAGAAATTTTAAACAAGAGTTGGGATGGTTATACTGTATGGCATGTAGATTAAAAAACAAACAAAAAACATCTGAGACCAAATTGCTCATCCTACTTTGATGGTTTATGAAGAGACAGTGAAATGAAGAGTTGAGTTTTTTTATTATTTCAGTTGTAATCAAATATATTTTTTGGTAGTGTGACAGTCAAAAGTGTTATTGATATTATGACAAAACTCAAATGGAGGTCATTTCTCAATGGCAATAAGAGCTACTTTCAGTAACCATCCTGTGCTGGACTTCATACCTTATATTGTTAATCAAGTTTAATAATTTATCCATTTTCCATTTACCTTTGTGTAGTGTGTGTGTGTGTGTGTGTTGGATGTACATGTTTGTATGTGTATTGTGCATGTGTCTGTGCATCTAAAGACCAAAAGTTGAAACGGAGTATCTTCCTTGATCACTTTCCACCTTGTGTTTGAAACAGTTTCTCACTTAACCTGGGATTATCTACCCTGGCTAATCAATGAACTCCAGGAATCACTTGTCTTTGCCATACTTCCTGCCCCAGTGCTGGTATTACAGATGTGTACCACCACAATCTGCCCTTACATGGGTGCTGAGGACTTATCATTAGTGTTAATTCTTGTGCAGAAGGCACATAACCTACTGAACCATCTTCTTAACCCTCTGTCTTTTATGTAATCAAAAAGTACATTGTAGAAATGAGATTTTTTTCTTTATTTATCTCCTTCTGTTTGATTAATATTTTCTAACTATTTTCTCAGAAAACTTCTTCACGAATCTGTCTCAATTACAAAATTAACTCTTAAGTAAGGACTACCTAGATTGAGGCTCTAGCCTTGTCACTTATTTGACACTACTTTAGTATCCAATAAGGTTGATAAGGCAAGAGAGATTATGCATGCCTCGGTAGATTCCCCAAGGCAAATATCGTAGTCCTAGAAATTATATTTTAGCATTACACGACAGCCCATAGCAACTCTATGATGTAAGTACTGTTAGGCTACATCTTTCCTAAGCCCTAACCATGATTCACAAGGAAGTCAACACTTCCAGACCAGCCATAAGTCTGAATTTCTGTGCTTTCTCTTCTCCTGGGATTCCTGCAATGCTTCCTTTTAATTCCTACTGCCTTAACTCAGATCCCCACCCCTTCCTATCAAATCCAATGAGTTCTCCAGTGAGCAAAGCCTATCATGATCTTGCTGTTTGAACTGGTGTATAGTTAAATCTTCTGAGGGTCATAGAATTTCAGAAACTTGTCAAAGACTCTGCAGTTCAAAATACCAGATGGGATTTAAGTCTAACTGGGGAAATGAAAGTTATAATTTGTAGGTAAAATCTTAAAACAAGAATCAATAGTTAAAGCTTAATCTACAACTTTTCTTTCATAAAGTCCAACATAAAAATGTAGTTTTTTAAAGGTCAATATGATGCTGGTTTTCTTGAATCCAAGAGAAAGAAAAAGTTCAATAATGCTGCTTAAACACAAAGTTAGACAATTTTAGTGCCTTGAAGTTCTTAGTAGCTGATTCCATGTGATATGAGAATATGAAATGCCCACAGCATTTTGGTACCTGTATGCTCACATTCATACATGTTGTGATAGTTGTGTTAATTGTTAACTTGATAGAATCTAGAATCATCTTGAAGACAGGTCTCTGGGCACACCTGCAAAGGATTATGCACATAAATATTAGCTTCAGGGAATGTATGTGAGGATTATCTTGATTACATTAATTGATATGAGAAGACCCTTTTTAACTGTGATTGGCAACTGTGGTTGCTAAGGGCTCCTAGACTGTATAGAATTGAGAGGTGCCAGCACGCAATCATCAATCTCTGTTTCTTGACTATTGGTGTAATGTGACTAACTGCTTCAGGCTCAGCTGCCTTGCCTTCTCTGCCACGATGGAATATGTGTTCAAAAGAAACCTTTCTCCTGTAAAATATTTTTATCAGGGCAATGAAACTTTATGAGAGCCACTTAGTCACAGCAACAGCAATCCAACCTGAGACATGTCTGTTATTTAAATAATTCAGAAAAGCAATACTATATTAAAATGAGAAATTAGATTTTGGAAAAATTAACTGCTTTGTCTAAATGTTTGTTTCATTTTGTTTGTATATATCTTTATTTAATCAAATTATAGTGAAATAAGCAATGTTGTAAGTATTACAAGGACCAAATATGATTAGAATTGTAAGCTAACACAAAATATTGAATCATAGCCTGAAAAACTTATTTGCTAGTACAGATTCGGAGACTCTAAGGGTATCAGTTCCTTTGAGCAATATAAAACATACAGCAAAATGGTTTTGATAAAGGTAAAAAGTTCACTCACATCTAACACTCGGGAAATATGGAAGATGCAGCAGAAAGATTGTAAGAGATTATGCTATGAGATTGCATCTTCTAGTAATGGCAGAAGCTACCAATAAAATTTCACCAAAATAATTTTGTAAACATGAACTGATAAAGAAAAGGATGACACTAAATATACTCCAAAGTGGATGGAGGAAAGTCCAATGTGCCTCAACCCTACAAGGAGAGCTACAGACAACTAAGGAATGCCAAGAGTGCGAAAGATCATCTTCTTCAGGGAAGAGAAGACCAATTGGTTATATAATATCAAGGAGTCAGCCCTGCAAACAATAGCATTATACAGACAGAGCTATATGTATCAACAGTGAATGAAAAAGAGACCATAACTTTGAAAGAGAGCAAGGAGGTGAATATGAGTTTCAGAGAGAGGAAAGGGGAGGGGAATGAAATTATATTATAATCTAAAGAAAATATTTTTTCAAAAATTCTTTCATTTATTTTTAAGGACAGGATGTCATGAAAAATATTGAGCTGTCCTCAACTTATATTCTATTATTATAATTACCATATACTTCAAAATGAGTTTTGCATTTCTCCATTGATATTGACTCTTTCATGATCGTATTTATTAATTACAACTATATTAGTTACTTTCCTTGCTGATTTGCTCAAATACCTAACAAAGAGCAAGAAACAAATGCTTCATATTGACTTACTGTTTAAAGGATATTGTCCATTGTGGCATGGTCACACTCATACTCTGAAAGTAGAGAGAAGAAGAGAAGTAAGATTGGAGTGTAAAACCTCAAGTTCTGCTTGAGTGACTCACTTCCTCCAGAAAGACCCCACTTTGTAAAGGTTCTACAGATATCTAGAACAACTAAATTGAGATCGAATATTTAAATGATTGAGCTTATAGGAGACATTTCAAACCATTACAAGTACCATTTTGTTGTTATAAAGAAATTTTACATACATTTTTTTCCCTATCGCATCCTTATTTTTAAAAAATTATTGTCACAGATGCCTGTATGAAAAATTTTAGGACAAGAAGCATCTAAGACAAGTTTCAGACAATAAACTTCCTGCAAACCATGCAGCATTCTGTATATTTTCATATGGCTGCTAAGTTAAGAATATTTTTAGATTATTATTCAAGATAAAAACATCAAAATGAGAATCTATTGAAAGTTTTAAAACATATATAAATCTTAATTTTTGTTATCTATAAACAATCTTTATTGGAGTATTTCCTGTTTGTGTATGTGTGGCCTCTAGGAGCAACACAGAAAAGCTCTAAAAGATGGCCAGTGGAGCCTAAGTATCAGGGCCTTTGCAATCCAGGCCTTCCAAACTTGGCTGGACATAGGTATGCTATCTGTAATCCTAGCACTTGGGATGCTGAAGCAGAGGTTGTATGTTTCAGGCTAACACAGCTACATATATGTTCAAAACTAACTTGGCCATATATTAAGACCCTGACTCAACCATCAACCTTGGAAACATGTATCAAAACCTGATCTTAGACTATAATTTTAATTCAGAATGACCTGAAGCTGAGTAATTTTGTGGCTATTTTTTCCAATGTGTGAGCTTACTTTGATTTCTCTTTTTCCATCTTTTATTTAAAAGCCAGCATATTCAGATATCAGAAAAGATGGGTGACATCAGTCATCAAGGTTTTTATGGACGTAAATACAAGAACCATTTCCTTGAGTGTAAGTTGTTAATTAGAAACCACAATCAGAAAGTATATTCTTGAAGCACAATTTTTA
Organism: Cricetomys ansorgei; assembly: GCA_026225945.1. Lineage (NCBI taxonomy): Eukaryota > Metazoa > Chordata > Mammalia > Rodentia > Nesomyidae > Cricetomys > Cricetomys ansorgei. Next base: position 4,542,260 of record JAMJFZ010001121.1, on the reverse strand, counting down.
AAGGGAAAGAAATTCATTTCCTCAAAAGAATATGAAGCTTTATTCAAATGCCTCCTGCATCATATCTTGTTTCATATATCGGATGGAAATAATTATGCCGACATCATGGGTTTGTTGTAAAGTGTGAATGAGATGAGTCAGGTCGTGCATATGTTATTCTAGCCAATGCATTTTATTCTCCCTCCATTTGTGTATGCTCCAATGGTGGGTGGAGTCATTGATGTTGTAATGTTGAATGCTCATGTATCGTATAATTCCATGATATGCTTCTCATAAAATATCCCACAAGTAAAGTAGCTGTTTTAATAATTATTTTTACATAGTTTGAAACATTTATTTGGCATTTGTGGCTAATAAATTTATTCTCTATATCTTCCTTCTCCTTAAGGGCACACATTTCATCAGAAGCATGGCCATATTGGTGCCTGTATAATTTGCTTCCTCCTAAGCAACACACATTTCAAGTTTACTGTCTGTTTTGCATTATTTTGTTTGCTATACCATACATTTAGAAATTTCAGCTTAATAGATGCAATGTAAGTTCTCTACTTTTTGCATTCATGAACTAGAAAGGCAATTATATCTGAGCAGTGTGGCACCATAGTGAATCTGTGTGGATAAGTTTGCAGTGGCAGATGAAAGACCACAGACATGATCCTTGCAGTTTACTGCAACATTTTCATGAGTTACTAAATTGAAATTCTCAGCTGAAAGGCTAAGACAAAATTGACAGAAAGACCTTTAAGATGAAATATCTGTGTAAACTTTCATCAATTACTATATTGATTCTACTATTTTTGCTCTTCAAAAGATATGCCTTGTTTTGTTATACTATATTGTTATAACATGACAGCCTGCACAGGTGGACCTTACCTTACCTTTCATTCTAAAATTGGTGGTCTTGTTTGTCAACATGTTAGAAAGTGAGTATATTAAAAGACTGTATGAGTTTTATGTGATTCTAATTTTATTATGTCTTGGATTAATACTTAATTTCTGTTGCTTACAAATGTAACATCAAATAAAATAGTATTTTCCCCTAAGTCGAGGGGAAACTTTTGTAAAATCATGTAAGAGAAAGCTCATGAAAATGTAAGGACATAATGTGTGCACAAAAACATGCAGAAAAGATTTTGAAATAACAGGTAAATTTCAAATCCTAGAAGAAATGGCTTTTCTTAATTACCATGTTTCCTATGATTCCATCCTGCAACTTTCAGACCATTTGGTGAGCAACAAAACAAACTAATTGTTAGGTATGACCAGACTTAGGAAATACTCGCTCCATTGTCTCTGGGTACATTTCTTTAATGGAATTAGATGTTATATCAGTTGCTTAGATACATATTTTGTTTGCTTCTTAATTATAAACTGGCCCTCAGATCACTGAGTTTATAAAATACCTCAAGCATAGATGAGAGCTGTTGAGATATAAAAGTGAAACAAATAACATGGCTCAGATAACAAAAATCAATACATTTTATTAACTTTAATAATGCCTAAATTTAGGAGACATGATTTATCTTTGTATCCAGAAAATAATGATACTACAAATAGCAGGCATAATTTGATCAAATCTTTATAATACAAGCAATTCATTACCAGTAAGACAAATATCTACATTGTTAATCTTTTGAAAAATTAATTAAAGTGGACAGAAAGAGACAGGGATATCAAGCAGAAAGAAAGTAAATAAAATGAGACTCATTTTATCTGCCCTGTGTTATTTAAGAAACGGTTATTAGATATGAATTTCTAATAGCCACTAATAACCAGACAAATGATATTAGATCATCCATTCTGTCTTTGGGTCTCTGTGTAATGTTGCAGTATACTCAAAATAGGATTAGCCTAGTGTGACACATATCTTCTTTCAAAAGAAAACAAGAAAGAAGAAAGCAAGGAAGGAAGGAAGGAAAGAAGGAGAAAGGAAGAGAGAGAGGGGGAGGGAGAGAGGAAGAGTGAAAGAGAGAGAGAGAGAGGGAGGAAGGAAGGAAGGAAGGAAGGAAGGAAGGAAGGAAGGAAGGAAGGAAGGAAGGGGAAAACAAGTAAGGACTAGAGATGTGGGTTACTTACTGCTCTTACAAAAGACCAAAGCTTGATTCCCAGCATCTCTGTCAAGTGTCACCAAACCACCTGTAACTACATTTTCTGGCCTCTGTGTGCTGTTGCATACACATAATATACATGAACTCATGAGTGCTCATATATATATAAACATATGATTATTCAGGCAAATAAATGCTTTTGAAAGATATAAAAAAGAAAAGTAGTTGTTCTGGTGAGTTATGCTAGTGATTACATTTTAGAAAGTCAATATTAAACGTTCTGTCAACATTTAAAAATTTTGAGTTAGGAGAAGGGAACAATAGTCAAGAGCATACTGTATGAAAAAATTTAGTTTCAATAAAAGAAAAACTGAAAAATTAAATATTAATATTATAAATATATTCCAATAATATATCCTTTCTGGTATTCAAAATAATGATTCTTTGTTTAATAGAAAGTAAATAAAACACCTAACTGACAATTGGGCCATTAGAATAAGAAGACTTAGCAGGTTAAAACACTTGCCACACAAGCTTGAGGATTTAAGTTCTATCTCTAGACACAAGTGGCTCTTGATAATTGTCCTGTGACTCCACACAAATGCTATTTGATGTATATATGTGTACGTAGACACACACACACACAAAACAATAACAACTTTATAAATCTAACAAATGCTATGATGTCATTAAGTTATCACATACTGAGCATCTTGTAGTCGTCAGACACTGGGTCCAAAGATGTTTCAAAGAAGATGATTGTCTCCAAACATTCTTTTTAATGAAGAAAAACAACCATGGATGGGTCATTTCTCATGTTCAGTCTAGTAGTCCTCAGTGCCATTCATAAGATGTGCAGGCCTGTGCTTTCCAAGTCCCTAGTAGAATCATACCTTCCAGTCTTTTGAAGTTAGGCATGGCCATTTGACTGATTCAAGGTGAGCAAGCATGTCACTTTAGTACAGAAAAATCTAAGAACTCATGTATGAGTCAACATAAGCACTACCCAGTTTCAAAGTTTCAAGGCTGAACCTTGGAGTACAAGTATGCTGTTGAGTGTCAACCTCAATAGTTGAGTGAAGACAGTGAGAGAGGACTTTTGGTGGGCTGTGGTGTGCATGCATAATGACCAGGAAATGTTCACCCATTCTAGTAAACCTGATGTTTAGGGAATGTACCAGCACTGACCTACAATGCCTAATAGTTTTATTGTAAATAATTTTAAGGAGGTTCAAAGGAGAATGTTTAGGGCTCACTGTGCCAGCTGGGAACAGATGATCAGGTGAGAATTTTACCATTAGTTTTCCTAATCCACTGTTTGTCTGCATTAGAGGAAGGTCCTACTTCATCTCCCTTTCCTAATCTGCATCTCACGGAGCAACTCCATCCAGAAGTACTAAGAAAAAGAATCAGTATTGGACCCCAACATCAGTGATGTTTGGCAAATGTCTTTGAAAGTAGGATCATAGTGTAGAATCGATAAATGGCACCAAAGACAACATTGTACCTCCTGACTGAAGCAAAGCTATTTCCTGTTGGTTAACCGATAGTTCTTAGTCTTAGATGACCAGCATAATTGCCCCCAAATGCTGTAAATCTAAAATATTTTCGAACAAATAATAAAGTGCATGTCTCATTGGAACATGAAATAAAAAGCAACATCTTGTTATTCTGTGAACTGAAAGGCTGATTCTAAGAAAGGGAATGCTGTAAATTGATATTTTAGGGTTTCAGATGTATGTGGATAAATAAGCAGATAGGTACCATGTGAAACTATTATATTTCCATCTACCTATCATTTCTTAATCTGTCTGTCTGTCTGTTTGTCTATCTATCTATCATCTCTATCATATAATGTGCCCTTTTTGTAAAAAAATTGATCTATTTGTTATATTATTACATATATAATATTTTTCTTCTTAATATATTGCAATCTTTAAAAATCTAGTTTATATACCTCTTGTAAGTCTAAGTACAAATGGAGGAAAACCCCAGAAATTTTTGTATCTATGTTGTGCAGATAACAGATTATGATGATCATTCTATTGGAAACTCCTACAGCAGGTGTAGTCTCTAAGGCTGGGATTCTAAGACAATGTTCAATAAAACAGTGACATTGACATTTCTCCATAGGACAACCATATACTTAATCTTGATAATTAAGTAACTTTGGCTATGGATCCTCTGTATATTTCTTCTCTTTTATTAAAGCTCAAGACGCATAGCATATGGTATACAAAATGAACTTGCAGGAATGATTTATCAGCATACCCCAAAATACAAAATATGTATTCACAGAAAAAAAATGACTACAATGTAGACTGAGGCTTCAAATGGAAATGTTCACCTACCCAAGTGATGCAGCAGAACTTAGATTTTTGGACTCACATAACTACATTGATTTTCCATGTTCCTTTCTCTTCTACTGGAAGGGGGAGTCCATTTAAATCTCTAGGGAAGGAGAGCCAAACAGCCTCTCTATGAAGGTCTCTGTCTTGTTGCTTTTATCTTTGGGGTTAAGATCATCCATTGATCGCTAATCACCTGTGGTTGTTTACACACAACAAGTTCCCTGGATAGCAGAGAACCAGGAGGGGCATTATACATGCCACAGGAAGCAATCAATGAAAAAGCCTCAGAATGATCTTCCTGGGAGGAAACCAAAAGATTTTTCCCTTTTTGACAATCTGTGTATGTGTGCCAGGACTGTCAAAACAGACATAAGGGTTTCCATCTGGCAAGAAAACGCTTTCAACATTTAGTTTTTATATTCACCTTTCTTGTATTGTTACAGTAATATTAAAAAAACAAAAATCAGTTAAAATTTCCTTGTAATAGAAAATTAATTTTTCCCCAAATAGTCATGAAGTATTTTTGTCATATTTAGAATATAATTTTTATAATATATTTCTATTATTTATATTTATAATATTCTTATTTTATATTATATAACACAATTAACATTATATCTATATTATATAATATTAATAATAAAAGAATATAATTTTAGAATATAATATATATTTATTATTTGCCTTTGATCCTAATGCATCCAGTCAAGAGTTCATGTCTGTCACAAACATAAAACAACCTGAATGATAGGATTAGGAATTACAAGTGTGGTTCAGTATACCTTCAATTTAAAAGTGATAATTTAGTGTTAAACAAAAGAAAATTGCTTACAATAAGTTAAAATGCATTGAAACTTGTGAAGGAGCAGAATATAAAGGCATAAATTACTTGAAACCTGTCTTTAAAATGTTCATATTCTGATACTTGCATTTCCTAGATTTCTACTACAAAGTCTACATTAAGTCTGCTTTTTATCGGAGATACTAGAGTCCATTCACTCAGTGAACATGAAATGTTTTTTTTTTTTTTTAATTTTGCTTCAAATTGGTGTTTAAGAACAAAATAAGAAAATGTGATGTTGTTCTCTACACATCTGAGCCAGCTAAATTATAGAATGAAATTAGTTTTTAGTCTGTGTTCCAAGAAGAAAGAAGGAGACTGACCAGTTGCCCAACATCTCAGCAGGGAGGCAGAGCAGCCCTCAAAAATGTCTGTGAGCCCCTTTCTAGCTCGATCACTTTATTTCCTTATTTCATGAGGTTAGCCTATAATTTTTCCCCAGGAGAAATTTGGTAGTGGCATGAATCCCACGAACAGATTAAGATGGTGTCCCAAGGTCAGATATCTATTATTTTTGTTATAAATAATGGTAAATACTAACTTAATTTTTTATTGTATGCGTACTGACTATCAACTGCTTTCTAGTCACCAGCTACTCTCACTGATTCTAAAAGTTCATGTAGTTATTTTCTGAAATAAAAAAGGATATCATTTTGAATGAAATCGATAAGCTTTGGGGTAGTTAAGTATAAGGAAGAAACAGGTGGAAATTGTCTAATGTTGTAAGTGTGTGTCGCTGACTGGCAGCATATGTCAGTGTCTGCACTCCAGACAGTGCGCTTGCTGCTCCAATTATCCAAAGATCACAGTATGGAATCGTAATACACTCTGTAAACTACCCAGGCCTTCCAGAACACTGCCTGAAATTAAATCTGCTCGGGCATGGCTTATGAAAAATTGAATGGCAGTTCATTTTCACAACACATGACAAACATAAAAGAAATTATGAATTAATTTTAAACCCTGCTTAGCAGAGTCTTAGGAAATTGATGGCACCCTTTGTCTTATTGAAGTCAGCCATCAGAGTTGATATGCTTAATTAGAACTAAGCATCTCTGAATGTTTTAGACTGACAGCTCAGATCATCCTGTTGGATGACCCCCGCTCCCCTTCCCATGGTTTGAAGTCTTAAAACAAAACAATTGACTTAAGAGGTTGGCTGCTAATGATTCCACTTCCATACACTACATTAAGCATATCAAAACATATTATGTTGGGTGTTCAAATAAACAGGAGCCCAAAAGTTTTTTTGTTTTTTTTTTTAGTATTTGTTTAGATAAGTAATTGAAGATGAATGTGTGGATGGATAGATAAACAATGGCTAGATACATAGGTAGATGATATATAATAAACTTTTTAAATGTGATATCCTCAAATATGCCCTTCATAACTTTTCTTTACTTATTTTTTTCAAAATAAAGCAAATTGGTATTGGAATGGACCTGTAATCATCTGTATTTAATGAATTACTTATATATAACGAACATACGGTTTAGCTGATGCTTTGATTTGGAGGGAAAACATTTATATTCTTAAGAAGATATTGAAGTTGAAAAATTTTTATGCCTATTGGAGAACAGACTTGAACTTGTTTTACATTTGTTTCATTTTTCACTTCAAAGATCATCTTGCAGTTGGATTTAATTTAAAACTAGCTACATATTCATATACTAATTCCATCATATTGCAGTTTACTGCTTTTGTTGTCTTTGTGAAAGGACAATGTCGCATGTTAGAAATCCTAGATGAAAAAAAAAATGTATCTAATCCTCTTGCCTTTTCTCCTATTGGTGTCCCTCCTTATCAATGATTCTTATGAAGGATCTTGAACATATTTCCAAAGCTTACTGTCCTCAAGCAATCTTTGTAATGCCAAGGGCTCATTTGGCTTTCAGAAAGGACCTGATCTTTTTGGGGGATGCAGGGACAGTGAAAGGGTTTTTTTTTTTGGTGAAACTTCATATACACAATAAACTGCATTTGCATTGTGTCCTCCGTCTTCAAGTTGTGGCTGCTGTTCTCTACTGAGGTGACAGTGTAACACCACCCACAATGTCAGGGTGCTCTGGGTTTCATTATAAACCTGAGACTGAATCCATCGAAATAATTTAGTTGCTTAGGTTTGAGAGATATCTGCCACTGTACTTTATAGACAGACTTCCTTCCGTGCCAGCTTTCACAGCTCCTGGTATTCTTGCTTATAACCGTGAGAACAGCATTTAGGGAGCCCAACAAAGCATCCCAAGTGCGAAGCTGTGACATTTTGTTATTCCAGAACCACTTGAGAAAGCAGCGTTGTATTTCTACTTAACATTTAATGTTTTGCAGCTGCTAAAGAATTATTCACTGAGTGGTAAAACAGGAAAATCACTCTCTTTCTAACATCATTACTAATAAATATGTTTGCTTATGTTTTCAAAGTGAGGTGACAGGGAACACAGACAATGAGTGAATATTTGACAGGCATGTACACGTGTGCCAGCTAGCATTAGAGAAAGAGAAAAGACAAAGAAAAAAATTATTTCCTAGTTTAGAAACCATATTTTAAATACCCAGTAAAGTTTGGTTCCCTGTGCAAGAAGGGTTAAAATGGATTTACAGGATAAACATTATACTATCCTCTTAGAAATGGGCATATTTATAATATGTTTTCATAGTTTATTATGAAATTGAGTCAGTTTCAGATGAACCACAAGTGAATATGTGGAGGAAAACACCATTTCAAAAAAGGATAGCCATTTAACTTCTGGACAAAGCTATCTGTACACAGTTGCTATGAAGTCAATAGCAACCTTGACTGTTGCATAGACCCGTTGCTCTATGTTGACATTGGTGGGAGAGACTGAAAGGTGCAGCTTCATAGTCCTCAGACTCTGAAATTGAGTTATGTTCATGATCAAGAGTAGAGGCTGTATGGCAGGCTAAGAGGGAAGGGGATACTCTTGATCGAGTTTCTCAGAGTTCTTTCCACTATCCTCTTACATTCTACTGGGGAAAGTGGGGCTCCCTGGAATGCTCCACACTTCTGAGTCAACTGATTTTAACATTGGGCTACAGATTTTCTCCCTTTAAGCTTGTCTGGTCTGTTAATTTTAAATCTGTACTTGAACTATGTATATTGTATCTTTTTGCCCTTGCTCAACTATTAGCTGCTTGAAGATGTGTTTATACCAGTTCATGTGAGTTACCTAGAGTTGGTGTCCAAAAATGATTATTTGGATAAATGATTTATAATAAAGAGATGAACTTTAATCAAAGATTTTTTTAATCAAAGATTTTTATTTGCTTTCTCTGTCTAGAGTACTTTGGATAACTTTATATTTGATGAACTTTGATGGTGTAGAGCAAAAATGAGACGGAGGCCACTTTCTGAATAATTTAGGTCCTTAAGCCTCCTTTACCTGGTCTTAAATGGAAATTTGATTGGATTGCTTTCACCCAATCTGGGCTTCATTTGACCTGATTTGAAAGTCAATAACACAGTCTGATAGAAGGCTCTAATCTATGCCTCTTCTGCTTGATTTCACAAATCTTTGGAAATGCTGAAAAAGATGGGTATTTTCCATCATGTCTGGGGCTCCCTTTGGAGGGCAGGTGGGGAAGAGAAACCAGAAACCCTGCTCCCTGGTGTCCTTGGTTGCATCTGCACAGCGACTGGCATTTCCTCCCACACCTTCTACTAACAAATGCATTTTTCTGATGTGGGTGTAAACCTAATTTCCCCATGCATAATGCTCTTGCCTCCAGAGTGTGCAGAGCTGGCTGGGATCTGCACTAAGTGGTTCGGGAATAAAGGCTTTACTTGTCATTATTTGCACAGTCTGTAGTATTCAGCTGCCAACCCATGCCATATTATTTGTGTGATGGTTGGTGACAGTCTGTGTTGAGTTTCAGCTATGATTCTTGACATAATTTAATGAGCTAGAATGCCGTTTTCCCCTGTAAAAAATATGCACATATTTTCAATGCCAATGCAACATTGTTTATTTTACAAATGTATTATTTTTTCTGAATGCAAATGTTCTACTCTTAACAAATATTAACATGAGATGTTCAGTATATAAAATGCACTCTTTTCTCACTTACATTTAGGAGCAGTTTAGTCTTCAGCATAATTGAGGATGAAAATGTGCCCACTTGGCTGCACAAGGCTTGCTTCTGTCCTATTCTTTCTAATTAGCTTTTAACAAGCTGTCAATCTTCTACTCTATATGTTACATTTGTGAAGAAGAGGCCAGGATGATTGCAGTCACCCTGTGAAAGCAGTCTGGGCTTCTTAAGGGAGGCATCTCCCGGCTGTCAGGGTGAGCCTTAGCACTACCACTTTGAGTCAAACACAATATGGTTTCTGTCTAGTGTCACACACTGATGCTGAGCACATATTTCTTCTGTGTCTGTGTCTCCTGCCCTTTTCGTTAGAGATGCTGTCGGCTTCTTGTATAGTGATCCACCTTGATACAACACAAAAAAACCCTACTTAATATTTTTCTTTTTGTTAAACCTTATTTTTAAAAGATACTTTTACTTTATATTATCCTAATAATTTAAGTCATATATGCCTACTCACATAAGTGATTAAAAAATTACCCAGTGACCAAAAATCACCTATTAATACACATCCTGAGAAGATAAATTCAGTATTTTATTGTTTTTTCTTTGTATTTATACAAGATATGTATAAGGTTGTGTACATGTGTATCTGCATACATTTATTATTTTATTACAGAAATATGTACATTGACTAAATAAAATGCTTATAATATTCCAAATTGTCATTTCACATACAATGAAAATTTTAAGTTATTTAGCTTCTTCAGAGAATATTTGTGAAAGGGTTTCTAGAGACAGATGACCTGGTCTCCAACCATGTTTTAACCAAATTATGTGGGCTAGAAATTTATTTAAGCAACAGGATATGGTCAGAAGTAGAAACTTTGCCCATGGTTGGAAAGTTGTAGGAATCAGTACAGCTAATGATTATTAGCACTCATATATTTGTACATAAGATGATGGTAAAAAGACTGTGGATATGATTAAGATAGTAAGAATAACTGATGGGTAAGCATGACATCATGTTTAAATCTCCAGAACCAATGTGAAGTCTGAATGTAGCCTTGTAAACCTTGGTGTGGAGGAGGAGCAGAGGGGAGGCTTCCTGGAGCCTATCTCCAAGTGCACTGAAGGATCCTTTTCAGGTTAATAAAGGAAAGATTGATTGAGTAGAACTCCCAAGGTCCCTCTGTGGCCTTTGTACTTACACATGGGCGTGTGTGCCACCATGAACATATATCATGCATACATACAACACGCTAGCACATGTAAACACACATGTGTAGACATATAATTTTTAAAGGAAATACAGTAATGGGGATAATAGTGTTGTAAGCATCCCCTTGATACTCAAATTGTACCAGAGACTTCTTTTGGTTTTTTGTTCTTTTACTGAAATATGTAGCTGTATGAAAAGCTTTTAGCATAGTGTTTGATAGATAATCATCCTTCAATAAACTTATTATATGTGTCATTATTTTACATTAAGCATTACTTGTTAAGAGATCACGTGGACTAACATTATAGACCAACAGGAACTTTAACAAAATATCTTCAAATTAACACAATTCCCTTAAAAATCTGGCACAAACATTATATATTATAAGGAACAATTGAAAATTATCTTTTGATTACTATGAAACAAAATTCTGAGTTATTGAAATATTTAGTGAAGATACCACTCTTTATACTTCTGTATAAATATAAATTAAATATATAAATTAAAGAAAATATAGAGCAGTAAAAATATGCCATCCTTTGAAACATCTGATAGTCATGGAATACACAGGGATCTGTGAGACTCCATGAGTTGAGATATGGACATACATCTAATGACAGAGAAACCTCTCTCCAAGCATCTGATCTACTCTTTCTAGTGGGCTGATCTTGGGATTTGGACTTAAATTTTCCAAGTATAATTTCCTTATTTATAAAATGAGAGTATATAACTTGTGTAGCTGAATGCTATTGTGTAGCTCCACAAGAAAGACAAGGGTCCATTTTCATATATTCAAATCTGTCAGAGGGAACGGCATGTCATGGCAAGCGCCATCTTGGCTAGTCTTATCTCAGGTATTTTTATTGACACAAAACTACTCAGGTGTTTATTGATACAAAAACTCCACCCCTGATGCAGAGGCCTATTTGCATAATGAAGAAACCTGTAGCTTAGTCTCATCCCACAACCCTTTAGCACCCCAGCTATGTCACCTTTTACATTCAGGAAGCTTAAAACCCAAGGGGAGTATACTCCCTTTGTTGCCTGAGACTCTGAGAAAGGAACCACAAGAATTCCTCCACAGTAACTTTCCTCTTCACCTGGAGATCTCAGAGCACTTGAACCACAATAGCTCTGCCAGAGAGCTGTGAGCAGGTGCAGGTCACAGATTTACATCAAGCCAATACTTGCAGATAAAGCAAACTGCCAAGGCTTAGGCAGTCTTTTCCCCAACAGTGTACAAGCCAATTGTTTTAAAGTTACATGAGCCTAACTGGAAATAAATTTCCACAACAAACTAGAGGTTAAGGGAGAAATGGAAATTATAAATGGCAGGATCTCTGAAAAGTGATAGTGATTAGGGACTTTAGGAAGAGAGTGCCCTACAGAGAGGAAGAGAGGGTATCAATGGCTACAGAGGATTACCAATGACAACAGAAAAGAATTAAAAGATGTCTTTGGAGAAGAGCATGAATATTTACACAGTATTTGTGTGCTATTTTGAAACTCCAGCACCTACCTATGCTTAGAAATCTTCAGCATGAATGTCTCTTCTCTCATTATTTCTAACACTTTATTTCCAAATTGTCCTGTGACTGGAAGTTGTAGCTAATTACAATAAACTAAAAATTTAGTGGCTTTCAGGAAGACTTAGGCTGAGGTAAAGGAGTCTGAGGAAATTTAAAAAAATACATTTTAGAGATTTTTTTTTGAACCTTTCTTTGGAAGGTACAATTTGCTAACCTTTTTGAAACTCTGTTTTTATATCCTGAGAAGGTTTCCCCTAACATAGGTACTTTTATTCACTCTATTTCTAACCATATTTTATCAATGTAAATGTAGTTATTTATAAAAAAGAAAGCAAACAATAATCAATCTAAGTAAGTGTTTAGAGATCCAGCACCTGGCATTTTCTCAGCAGATACACACTACCTTTACTAATGGACAGCATTTCAAATACCTTTATTATAAATAAAAACAGATATAAGTATTTCTCCAAAGAACATTTTTAATTATGTCATTAATTGATTACAAGCAAAATAGGTCTATGCATGGTACAGCCGTTAGGCTCAGCACAAATAATGCATTTAAGAAGTATAAAACTTTTTATTCTACAGGACAGAAAAGAGTGATAGAAAAGAGTAATTGAGAAGAGTGATCTTCCTTCATGACTTGGGGCATTTGCAAATCATCTGCCTCTACTTATTTATATTTTCAGAAGTATTTTGCTTGTAGCCAATGCTATAAATGCCAAGTTACAGACATGAAGTTTAAAGGGTGTCTGGATTATGCTTTTGAGAACTTTTCAGGTTGAGTATGATGGAATTTTAAATAATCTTCAAGTAATACATATAAAGATGAAAGCATCTATAAGCATTCAGTCTGAAAATACCCACAGTTATCTGCATAAAGTTATGTCAGACGATGAAGCATGATGCTGCAATAATTTCAAAATAAAAATGAAATGGAAGTTGACTTTATAAAAGTATCCATTACAGGGACTTTAGCGGTGTTGGTGGGTTTTAAAGTATCAGAGGCAGAAATAATTTTGCCTGCCTTGGTACATCAATTTCTTTTGTAGCTTCTGATAAATTTTGTCTTTTGCTTTGATGGATAGTTATCCATCTGCTTCTGGAGGAATTTCTATGTCTGGAAAATGCTTTGGGGGATGTTTATTGTATATTACTATTTGAAAGTTAGGAGAATTGTAGGCTTCATACCTTAAAGCAGTGATAGAGATATAGTATTTCAAGAAAATAGCTTAACTTAATAATAATTACTTTTCTTTATTGTCTACAAATGCTTCGATCAATAGTTAGTAGAGCTGTGCCTGCGAGACTTCTAAGTTCTACAAATGGAACCACTTGTAAATACTTTGACACGTGTCTCTGTGACAAACTTTATCCACATTTGTTTTGTCTCCCTCACAAAAATTACATGAACTGAAAATACACTTAGTGCTAGGGAAATGGCTTAGCCTATAACGTGCGTACCACACTGAGTTAGATTCCCAGAACCCATATGAAAGGCCAAGTATAGTAGCAAGTATTTACAATACCAGTTCTTGGAAGCTAAAACAGTTGAATCTCTGAGGCTTACTGACTAGACACCCAAGCAGAATCAGGAAATTCTAGGTAACTGTAAGAGATCCTTTCTCAAGATACCAAACTGAAAACTGCTTGAGGAATGGTACCGTAAGCTGACAATTAACCTTGAACCTGATATTTATTGCTTCTGTTATGTCACTATTTTTACTTTGGAGTGTCTTTTTCAACTTCTGTAGTCTGCATGTGTCAAACATGGCAGATTTATTTCCTGATTGTTCACATGTGTGCACACAGCACTGCCTGCCAATAGCTTCATCCCATGAGAAAAGAACATGAAGCATGGGTATAGTCGTGAATCAGGGCTGATGAGCTTCCATTTCTAGACTCAGGTATTGTTGCCAACCAAATGAATAAGATGGAACACGCAAGCCGTGTGGGCACTGGCAGCTGCATGGCCCCAAGAGGACACATCCTGTCTGAGAATGTGGTAAGATGTGGAACAGTGGAGCATGTTTGTGATATCCTTTAAATCTCAAGAAATTTTAGGGTGTTTTCTAATCTTACTCTACGTTTTCCCATTTATTAAGTTGTCTTTTATTTACTGATGATGGAATTTATGAATTGAGCTTACACCCTTAAAACAAAAGAAACCGTTTAATACAAGAATCTTCACTGTGGTTATTTCATCTACAAGGCAAAGGACTGGAATTGACAGATATTTTGTGGTGTTTTGTTTTGTTTTTTTTCCAAAAGCCAGCCTATGTGTACAGCTACATTGGGATTCATTTCAAAGGGTCCATATTTTTCTTACCTGAGAACAAGGTGTTAGTATCCACTGATTGTCTGTTTCTTTTTCTTCAGTGCTGAGATTCAAGCCCGATGACATGTTAGGCAAATGCTCCATCTTATTAGCCACTTTCATTTTATTGTTTTATCTTTAAACTACTTAAAAGATATTTTAAAATGTTTTAGTCTCCATTTAAATCCATTTAAAATCCATTTAAAATGGATTATATAATATTATTGAAATTCAGGATAGCTTAGGACTAATAATTTAACATTGATAACAAAAGATAATTATATTGAAACATACAAGCAGCTATCAGAGAAAATAATTGATGTTTATAAATCAGGTTTTTGAAATAGACTCTCTTACTTAATAATGAGTAAATTTTGTCATTATTAAAGTGTTTAATAAAAGAAAATCTAAAAAACACTACAAAGTTTTATTTTTACTTTTTGTTTGTTTGTTTGTTTCAAAAGTCCCTAATTTGAAAGGAGAAAATACAGATGGGTGTGGTGACAGACATCCACAATCCCAACATTCAGGAGGCAGTGGCAGGGTCATCCACATAAGTTCAAGGCCAGCCTACTCTATAGGATAAGCTCTAGGCCAGCTAAGCCTATGTAACAAGACACTGTCTCAACAATATATGAATACGTAAGTAAATAATTGAAAATGCTGTTATCTTTTCAAGCAATAAGAGGATTAAGGTTTTTAAAAATTTTATCACATAATGGATGCTAAACTGAAGTCAACATAGTCTAGTTAAGAGTAAAATAGTCATGACTTACCTAGAACCATTTTATTTTATGCAAATTTTCCCATTGTTATTAGCAAGCAGTCTCTTATTTTGATACCAGAAGCATCTGGATTTGGAGAAAAATATAGGTTTACTGCAGCTATGGCAAACAGTATGTCCTAAATTACCTACCTGGTAGAAATGGAATCAGCATTTCCGTACATCTTCCAGCCATTCCAAATGTCATTTCCACATTTGTATATTCTCTTGCCTAACCTTCCACATTTTTTCAGAAGAAGCAATTTGCTTAAAAGGCAATAAGAGAAATGATGTCTCATGACTTAGGATGTAATAATAATCATATAGTCCCTAAAGTAGGGTCCAGACACAAAAGAAAAACCAAAGCTAAATTGAAGCTCCTGTATAATCCCATCACTTTATATAGATTTCCTATCTAATGTCATGTGTGTATGCAAACATATAATAGTAAGCTTACCTACAAATATGACAATTTTCCATTGATGTTGGAAACTTCGTTGCATTACAGATAAGATCATGGAAATCTCCTTAACTTATCTATGGATCTTAAAGAAAGCACCAGCAAGCTTTTCCAGAAACAGTAAATTTTTGAAGTGTTGTACACCTATTTTATTCAGTCGTGGTAGCACATGAGCTGAAGCAGTCATGGGTTAAGGTTCACCAGTTAATGTATGTATGTTCCAAGAAAGTTTAATTGTGTTCACCAAAGTTCAATTTTCATTTAATTATCGTAAGTCATAAAATAAAATTCTCTCTTTGATCTATTTTATCCACTTAAAATATAAAAAGGATAACTTACAAACTGTACAGATATAAACAGTGGCTTCAAGTTGGCTTTCAGGCCCTAGTTGGATGACCCCAGTCATAAAGTCTACCATGCCTAATCAGGAAGAAAAATTAACTAAGGAATATATGTGCCATTCAGCAAATTTCCCCATACATACTACAAAATGAATCCAGTGTGTCTGGGGAAAGGCAATGTGTTCTTTCTGTTAGAAAATACAAATTATTATGGACTAGTAAATTCTGTAAAGTGTCTAATTGGTTCTTACATACAGAATCCATGATAAACATCTTGTCAGAGAATATTTTATTATGGAAAGATAAGATGTCAGCTTCATGTGTATCCAGCCAGTTTCCTCCTCAATCAAATCACACGTATGTAGAAGTAACATGACATCCAGGCAGAGTCACAGTCTTGACAGATAGGCTTGGATATGGAATATAAACAGAAAACTGGAGACATTATCCTAGGAATTGTTATAAAATTATCCCTTCTGTAACTTCTCTAAAACAAAATACTTTGGAGATGTCTAATATCATTCAGTGTATTGTTTGTCTTAATACCCCATCCTAAGTATATCATTTATATACATAATATCGACACTCTTGAGAGAACTGAATAATAAATCTGATTTATCATATGAAAATATAAATCATAAATTGATCCCATTTGTGTTATTTTATCTAATAAAATGAGTCCATTTTAGTTTTTTCTTTATTTTTAATTAATTTCACCTTTCATAAGCAAATTACAACTTGACATTTTGAAAATTCATATATGTGTACAATGAAACACGATTGTGTGTATTCTCACTCAGTCTCCTCCCCACACGTGCCCTGGATCCCTCTAATACTTCTCCCAAATTCACATCATTATATTCCTTTTTTTATTCATTCTTTTTCCTTTCGTTTGATACTCTACTGTGGGCCATCTAGTGGAGTATGGGGAAACTACCAGTAGCCACACCATTAAAGAAGAGTGGTTTGTTCCACCCAAGCAGTTATCAACTGCCCCATGGATCTCCAGTAAAATCATCATCTCTGTCCATGCTAGAATTTTGACAGGCTTGACATTATGGGGATCTTGTGCTAGTATGAGTTCATGAGTGCAGCAGCGATGTCATTTCCAGAAGAGAACATTTCGCAACACCCTTCCATCTGCCAGCTCTTAGATTCTGTCCATTCCCTTTCCTGTGCGGTTATCCGAATTTTGCAAGACCTTATAGGGCTTTATGAAGATGTTCCCTTTAGAGGTAGGTGCTCAGTCTCTTCACAGTACCTTGTCCGGTTATTTGTCTCTGCACTTGACTGTTGTCCGCTGCAAAAGGAAACTACTCTGACCAAGGTTGATAGCAGAACAGTCACAAGTCAGATTTAGTTCCCACATGGGTCCCAGGCTCCAACTGAAGCCACTGTGAGTTTTAGAACTCATTTAGCACGTGTGGATCTTAACTAGAGTCTTATCTAGTCCCCAAGCTAGGTCTCTAGCTTTCCTAAATCCACGATTAAATAAAAGACTTGAGTAAATATGTTTTAAAAGGGCTTTCATGGATATTAAATAATATTAAGAAAAAAAGCCACCCAAATTTGATGAAGCAGATTTGAAACGTTTTATTGCAACAGAACTCTTACTAAGCCCTTCATCTAAGAAAAAAAGTGAAATTAAACAGAACTATACAGAGAATTATTAAAACTTTTCATGTTGAATTTGATAAATTAGGATATGAAACTACTTTTCAAAATTATAATACTATTTAACCAAAGTAAGAAAAAGAAAGCCATTTTTGAACTGAAGAAGGCAGACGAAAGCACTTTGGGGTAAAAGCGTAGCATTTTAGAGTGGTATCATCTAAGTTTGCTTTCCAGAACTATGGAAAACAAACCAATCCTAATATTCTACACTAGTCACAAAGTCTTGAGTTATTGCAATCTTTCTTCTCATTTCCTTCTTGTATTCCTTGACCCCCTGCACTTCCTCTTCTTTCTTAAAAAGTCACCCATATGCTAAAAAAAAAAAAGTTGTTTGAGTATTTTTGGTAGTTACTGCTATCCTGAAAAATTCTTTACATAGCCACAATTATATTAACTCTCTCTCACATGGTAATCCTGATGATACATTTGAATATTTCTGACATAAAGTGCACATAAAGTCATGGTTTATATTTCTGGAGATGCAAATTCCATTTAAGGAATTGTCATTGTAAACCTTCTGAATAGAGCAAATGTGTTATTCCTGGTCAAACTCGATTGGCAAATCATATTACAGTTAATCTTCCTGCCTATGAATCTAAAGATAATTAACAAGTCCCAACAGTTAACACTACATAGATTTTCATAGGGACAGGAAAAGCAGTTTTTCACACTGATGGCAGCATATGGTAGCCTTTCTTTGCTTGAGAAAACACACTGCTTCCTATGGGGCTACATGCTCTTAATGAGTTAATACTGTGGTGACTTCAGGCATTATAGTGAGAAACTATCAATAACAAAATATGTTCAAGATGTAGCTACAGAACTATGATTCATGCTGTAAGATTACAGACAAAATAGATGTTGAGAAGGTGATGTGATTTAATGAGAACCAAGTACTATTTATGGCAAACTTAACATTTCATAGCATTAAAAGCACATATTTCTGAGAAACATAAATGTCACATTTATTTGTTTGGGTGAGTTAGTCAGACCAAACCAACACTAATTTAAAGTTGTCTACATTAATGTGAAGTGGGAGATATTATCAGTATCTGTCTCCCAAACAGAATGCCACAACTCTGCAGATCTTCACACAAATATAAATATCAGGGCTTATCGAATTTTAGGAAGCAATAGGCTCGTGGATGTTTTTGAGATGCTGTTCTTCTGTTCTGCCTATGTTCCTCTTCTTTGTTAGAATTACATACTAGCATGTAAAAGAAATACATTTTTATAACTATTTTTTGCAATATGTATTCTTCCCTTGTTGTTTATGTTGTGTTGTTACCTCTTGTTTATGTTCTGTTGTTAGGTCTTGTTTGTTAATTTCTGAACCTGTGCAATTCTGAGGATAAAGATCATTTTATTTAGAGTTTGATCCTTGTCTCTGGACAGCCAACCAATCCTTTAAATGAATGATGTGCACAGTTCTTTTTTTTTCTAATTTTGCTGTAACACATGTGGTGGTATTGCTTTATTTTAACCAATTGTGCTCTTAAAAGAAGGGACGAGCCCCCAGTGTCCTTTGTGCCTCTCTTCTGTGGACCTGTGTGGTGTTGTAAAATTGTGTCATCCTTGTGTAATCAAAAGCAGGCATCCCTATGGATATCTGAACCAAAATAGGGGTACTGTGAGCCCCATGCTTTCAACATATGGATACTGTGCTGAAACTGGAATAGAAATAAGAAAGAAATACCTGGTTTTATTTTCTCACTTGCCTATTTTGTATTTATCCAGCACTTTTTTACCTACAATATGAGAATTACATGCAGATTAAATACTGCTATTCAGTTGATGAACATCTTTCATTCTTGAAATAAACTTTATTTGGCCAAGTTGAAAGTAAACTCAACTATTTTGTTTAGGTAATTTATTTAAATGCAGAGTTGTTTTCTTAAATTAAAATATGGTGACATCATATTATATTGAATTCATACAATACTTTCCAAAATTTTACACATCTTTCACATTCCTACATAATTTGTATGTTAAAGAAATACTGATTACTGAAAGTTTAAAAGAAATTGCCTTAAAACCACTTTGGTCTTAATATTTTTTTGCCTACTTGTCTAGTTTTATAGTTGAGGTCTTCCTAATTCTTTTCTCATCAATTTTGAACAAGATCAAAATTTCAGAATTATCACACTGAGATTTCTGTGCTGTATTACACAGATTTGTCTATCACATTCTCAAATTATTTCTTATCAACTGGGTTCTTTCTCACTCTCAGTACACGAATACAGCCCCTTTTGTGCTTTCATTTGTTTTTTCTCTTGTTGTTACAAAAGTCAGAAGTTTGTCTGGTTGTCTTGTCACATAACCTTTAATGACTCTTCTGCTTTATGGTTGATTGATTGCCGGATTGACAACCTATATGATCTTTCTGCTTTATTCATTTTTGTTGTCTCCTTACTTTTCTTGACTTGATTATATTGTTGATTTCTGCTTTTCTTTCTTAAACATAAACCATTTCCAAATATCAGTTCAATTTTAATTTTTGATTGGAATTTTTCTTACACATTGCTATGTATTGTCCACAGAACCTCACAGCTGATAGTCACGTGGTCTACCACTGAGGTACATACCCACTCCTTTCCTCAGATGCATTTTTATATGCATATAAATAACCACATCATATATCTGTATTACAGAATCTCTATCTCCTTATTCACTTGGTGTTTTTTTTCTCTTTAGACCTAGTGATTTTTGAGTAAATGTAGAAGATACTGTGGCAGAAACTGTTGAAGAAGAAACTGAAAATAATAACTATTTATAACATTCTCTGAGCACTCACACAGGAAGATTTCCAAAATCTTTCTGATTTTACTAACCATAATACATAATTGAATGCATCTTCCATGCCAGGTCTGATTTATGAGTACTTTGAAAATATTGTTAAAAAACTTGTACTAGAATATATTCATATATAACCTTGGAGTTTGTTTTTGCAAACTACTGAAGATGAGGTATAATAAATAAAAATCCACAGCTATTAGATATAAGCATTGTATATATGGTAGCTATAATTTTCTAGAAGGCTAGAGAAAAACAGAAATATATCAGTGCAGAAGATGTAAAGTACATCAGAATTGGTCATACTTCCTATAGGAGGATGGAGAAAGCTGACCCCTGGTTGAATGGATGGGGTGATAATTCAAGGTCCTAATGGCTCTTTTACTCCTTTGAAGCCAATCAGGCATACATTATCACATAATCATTCATGCTTCATCAACCATTTATGCCTTGCATTGTAATCAAGGGATCCTACTGGATGCTTGGCTAGTTTGAGTGTCACATGCTAAACATGAACGTTTTTCTTACGTTACCCTTCCTGCCTCCTGATATTTAACTTTTTGCTGGTCTCTTAGTACAAAGTAAAAGGGAGACAGAAAATCACTAAGGAATGTTTTTATAAGCCTCGGATCTTTATTCTCACTTCATGAACAGGTTTTACTCAGAAGAGAGCCTTAGAAATGAATTTGGGACTTTGAAAATCAAACATAAGGCAGAAGGTTTACAACATGGCGAAGTTCAGAGAATATTTTTTTTCTGATCTGCTTCCATCAAAAGTTGGCAGAATTCCCTCCCATAGTCAGGCAATTTGTGTATTAGCCTTAGTCTGGGTATTGGTGAGTTTTATTATTTTCAGTCTTCAAAAGCATTTCAGAAGTCATTGTGAAGAGAGGTCAGGCAAGATGCTTCATAGCTCTGCACCATCTTAAATTGGGAGCCACATGAAGACAGAACTTTACCCTCTCTTTTATAACACCATGTCTTAGGTCAAATATCCTTTTCAAGCTGGGCTTAGCCACCCGGAATGTGCGCTTGGTGAAAACACTACCAAGGGCTGACATTTTAGCCCAAGCTTTCAATGTGAATGTTTTATTACTTGAATCTGGTTATGAACTTTAAAACAATGGTAGAGTGTCTTAGATATTTCCTATGTAGTCATTTATTATTTTAAGTGGGATACCAAAGATTAAAGATGTGAACAGAAACTGAATTCACTGTATGTGAAGCTAGGAAATTCTCTGTTAAAATATAGGATTGTGTTCTATTAATTAATAGATATATTCCTGGATTTGACTCAGTGAGCATAAAGACATCCTTAAGATACAGAATAGCCTAAGGGTGCTTTCTAATTAAAAATTTGAAAATTATGTTCAGTATACCATATCTGTGTGCTATTCCAAGCTAAGCTTGGGCCTCTTACGTTGAATTAATCTGCAAACTTTTCCTTTCACAGCTATGTTGCAGTTTAAAAAAATGCTAATTTAGCAAATCAGATCAAGTTCAATACTCAGCCATTATTATTATAGCATAGAGAGTTAGTGGTAGTTATGGTCCTGTTGCAATTTATAGGACCTCATATCTTAACAGTAATAAAAATAATAATTCCAACAATAATAATATTCTGCTATTTATTACGCTCCTGCTGTGTTCTAGGCTTGTTAAACACACTGTCTAATCTCACTCATGCCACCCATGCACCACTGTGTGAGAGAGAGTTATCATTTCAATTCTACAGTTGAAGCAGCTGAAGTGAAAAAAGAACATAACAAAGGCAAGGCTGGGAGCCAGGGTCCTGAACTAATGGGTGAAACAGGCAATTAGAAATCAGGAGCCCAGAGAAGTTACATCTTATAAGGATGAGTTTTAAATTGATGTTGTAATATACATTAACCTTAGAAAATATGGAAAGATACATTAAAACACATAGGAAAATAAGATGATCAATTCCATATCATATGAGTTATACTTAATAGAGGGATAACTTTTTCAGAATCTCTTATCCTTTAGACCCAGGGGTATAGAAAGATCAAATGATAGGACTTGAGGAACACTGACATTTTGAAACAGTGATAATTAGAATTGATGGGAGAATTTGAGCAGAATGTTATTACAAGAACTAACACAATGAAAATTGGTTGATTAAAAAACTGTATAATAATGTGAACTCAGGAGTCAAGCAGGATACAGGTGGACCGGATTCTAATTAGTTTTCCAACTGATAGAAATAAAGACACCTATTTCTCATGAACAGATGGTGATGACAGGCTTGGAAGGCCATGCTCTCCATCCAGGGGTGGATGGGAGATGTGTAGGTGAAGAAATCAGTGGGAACTGTGGACCCCAGGCTATGGAGAGAGTAAGGATGAGAAGTATTGGAGTTGTAATCACGTGGTCTGTAGAGAAAGAGAGAACTATGAGATTTTGGGAAGGTAGAAAGCATGGGATTCAATGTTGCTTTTTCCGTTTAAAAATAAATTATTTGTTCTTTGAAATTTTCATATGTATTTTAATAATATTTACTACCTTTCCCTTCCTCCATCAATTTTTCCCACATCCACCCTCATAGCCACCTAACTGTCCTTACTTTTTCTGTATCAACACCAATATGTGCTGCCCAAATATAATTGAGTATGCTGTCTTCCATAGGAGATTACCAGAGACTACAGTCTTAGATAAAAGTGACTCCCGCTTCCTCAGCAGCTAATAACTGCCACTAGCTCCATGGCTTTCAGTGGAATTTTGTGTCCAACTCCCCTCACAGTATTCTATCTGGCTAAGGCTTGCATAGGCCTTATGCATGCTCTCACAACCTCTGTGGGTTCATATGGGCAGCTGCCCTGTTGTGACTGGAAGACACTGCTTCTTTATTGATACCCATAGTCTATGGTTCTTAAATTCTTTCCATGTCATCTTTTACAGTGTTCCCTGAGCCATGAGAAGAGGGAGTATATTATACGTGTTCCATTCTTCAGCCTCTTATTTTCTTATACATTGGCCAGTTGTGGTTCTCTGTGTTGCTCACCATCTAATGCAAACAGAAGCTTCTCTGATAAATGCTGACAGATGCATTAATCTTTTAGGTACAATGATAAATCACTAGCAGTGTGTTTAATACTATATCTACTTAGCAAAATATTAGTAGTAGTCTCCCCCATAGAGCCTGTGACCTGTCTAATCAAGAGTTCTTATTTAGATAATGGTGCTAGATGTGAGTTTTATCTTGTGTAGTAGGTCTTAAATCCAATCAGAAAGTGGTTGGTTATTCCCATTACATTTGTTCTACTATTGCACCATTGGAATTACCTTGCCATATCAATCACTGTATCTTGAAGAGTTTGTAAAAGAGTATATATGTATATATATATATATATATATATATATATATATATATACCCTCACAGACCTTAGGGAAGTTAGTAAACATACATATAAAAAGTTAAAATGGATATCCTCTCTAATAGGGCAATAATGCCACTACTACTATATACTAGAAGCTAAGATTATTGTCCATTATAAAGCAGATCCATTCTAATTCTTTTTATATGCATATACATATGTATGTATTCATATATGTAAATATGGAAACCTCTACAATAGTAAGTTTCCATATAACTTTCTTCCTTCTTTACTATTAATGTATCCTCTGACAATGTCACTCCTGAACATAATTCATTCTGGTCACATCCATCCCCCACAGTCACCTATCCTCCCTCCCTCTTTAATCGCCCCCTTATTTTCCTCCCCTCACTTTCACAAACCTCCCTCCTTCTGCTCCATCAAGTTCCCCTCTCAGTGTCATGACTTCCTGTTTTGTATTGCTTTGGCTTTGGAACCCACTGACTTTAACCTGGGCAATGACACAGGCAGGAGTGTAAAGCTATCCACTGGACATCACTGAAGATAGGGACTTCTCCTGTAGTCCTTACTTGTCATGAGAGCTTCCTTGAGCTTTCATAGGGCTCATTCCTCTTCTGTGTCTGAATATCTTACTGGGTCACTTTTGTACAGACCCTAAGCAGACAACCACAAAAATTGTGACTTCGTGAGTAGCATAGCCGTGTCCTGCCCATAAGTTAGTTGATTACCCTCTTCTGTACTGTGTGGCTCTTACATTCTTTATACCAGCTGTTTTGCAATATTCCTCAAGCCTTGTAGAGGTGACATGAGTGTCTCATTTAATGTTGATCATTCTCCAGCCACTTATTTCCTGTTCCTTGACGAGCCATGAGTCTTTACACTGTTGGCAGCCAAGAGAAACACCTTTGATTAAAAATGAGGACAGCACTACTCTTTTCTTATACACATGAGGTCTGGTGCTCAAGTCACAACAGGACATCAAAGAATAACCACGCAAGTGTTTCTTTGAGGTATGGACTGGTGAAGCTCTGTCTGAACTGCTTGCTGTTCCAGAGAACTGGAAAAGCAGATGCTGTTAGCAGTTCTTCCAATAGGGAAGTTTCATACTACTTCAAGTTTTTAGAAAGGACATCTTTCATAATCTATCTTTTCAAACATGTGCTTTTTTTCAAGTTTCAACAAAAATTTACTAGTAACAGCCCAAACTTTAACATGATGTTTTCACGGTGTTTATTGTTTCCTAAATGCTGAGAGACAGCACCTGATCCCGAAGCTATATAATTACCATATTAAAATTTCAAAATGAAAGGACTTTATTGTGCTATCTTCTGCAGCTTGCACTCATGACATGGCAATATTCAAGAGGTGGAGAACTTCCTTGGGTGCAGATAACCAGTAAAGGATAATGGCAAGTTCGAGATCCCTGTCTTGTTCCTATTCTAAGAAGAAATAAAGGGAACAAAGGCTGAAGTGATAGAATCCCAAAGCAGATGACAGTATCCTCAGTATTGGATTTGCTATGTGTAAGGAAAAGCCTCAAAACAGACTTTCTAAACCCTCTCAACTCATGAAAGCTGTCTGAATTTGACTTTGAGATTCTGTTTCATAATGGATCCTAGAAGTCCAGTAGGGCAGATGGAGGTCAGTTTGATTTTGTGTGATAGTCTTATATTTTTTTCCATTCTTGTATTCAAAGAGAGTCATATATTTTTGGATATTTTATATTGTATACAATTGGATTGTATATTGTATACAAAGGTTCTTTGGAAACTAAGAAAAGGAAAAAAAACACAAAGATGGATCTGGAATTGAGGTGGATCAAAATTTTAAGATGTTGGATTACAGAGTTGTTCTTCTACACAATAATCAAGGGAATTCTGGGAGCATAGACAATATGAATAGGTAAATTGGAGCACTTTGATCTCTCACATGCCAAATAGTTCCCCAAAGTGTTCAGAGATGTCTGTCTATCTATCCATGCAGAAGACAAAGTTGTACTTCACTAAAGGAACCATTATACTAAGCAGCTATAGAAAAAAAAACAAATATAAATCAATATGTATTTTTCTATAATACTCACAAATTCTATATAATTAACATCAAGAAAAATATTTCAAAGGGTGATAGTATACATAACTATTGTACGCATGTATGTATATATGTTTGTTGTTTTCATGTTTCAAAGTATAGGGGTTATTGGTATCAAATGTCAAGCTTTTTGCATATCTTGGAAATGTCTCAATTTTGTATTAGTATTTACCTGGTCTTTTAGAGACTGGTGGATTGTTACTTGTCAGCTGATATTCCAGATAAATACATCCAAAGCAATTTGACTACCAGTATTTATGTAACAATAGAGACAATGACCACTCAACTAAAACTCCTGTTTCCCAGGCTTACCATAATCTAGTAAAAATTCCTCAGCTCCACCTTTCAAAGATTCCATATGTCCCTTCATCTCACAAGTGAAAGTATTCTTTTATAAATCTAAAATGGACATGCCTGGTTAAATTCCAGGTGCAAGGTACAGTTTCCTGTGTCTTGATGTAAAACACTGTGGTGAGGTAGATCAGTTTTAAAGGGGATGCCATCAGAAGCAGATATCACTGCTTTGTCAAAACATGTGACTATTGATTTAAAAATGAACTAAGAAAGTATATTATGCTGTATGGATTCTACATTGTGTAAAAGTATATAGAGGGCTATAGATGACAATAGAAGAATTCTTAGAGAATTCTTAGATGTTCCAGTTCATGGTGGGAAACATAGATCCTTTTGTATCCCCTTTCCTGCCAGAGGTTGCTAGATGTAGAAACAATCAGAGCTTAAGAATCATCTTATTTACTTGTTTAGCAATATCAATCACCATTGCTAGCGTAATAGATTTTGAAAATACAAACATTAAATAGAGCGGTGTGTAAAAACGGAAAAGCACTATCCTTCAAATCGAGTCTCTGTAATAAACTGCAAGCTTTGTTAGACCTTGGGAAATTTCAACTTGGAAAAGATTTTTCATGTTTTGTTTTGTTGTTTCTTTTTTTCTTTTTCTTTTTTTTTAAGATAAGTAGTAAGACAATGAAAGGTAAGCCCAGCTTTGAAGTTCATTCAGTGAAAATTCTAGAACAAAATGATGGCCATGCTCATTTTTTTTTTTTCTAAAGTGAATCAACTGGAGACAAAAAATAAAAACCAAACAAAACAACCAAAAAAGACACCTTTATAGTGTCTAGACCAGTTTCATCAACTTTATCCACAAGTCATATTTACCGTTTCAAAGCAAAGCAAGGTCAACAACAGCAGGATCCTAGGACATCAGCATGGAAGTCAAGCTCACTGAAATTCAAAGTTACTGGGCTGGACCCGTATAGAAGATAGATAACAGCAGGGTGGTGAAGCAGCTGACAGATGAGCTGAAATAGAGTGATTGTAAGCACAGTAGGCAAAAGAAGTACTCTAAGGCCTTGAAGCAATGTGGCATAACTTCTGCCTGCTGGACCTTGATAGCAGTGAGCAGACCCCGCTGCTGTGCAGCAATCAAAATTTGTGTGGCTTCTGTCCTGTGACTGTACCATGGGATTCTTGCCTGAACTGAAGTGAGGTGTCTCAGAGATACATAACAATATTCCTTCTTTTCGCAATACATGTACAAATGTCTTTGTTGCACTTATTTGAACATAGATAATGTTTGCACTAAAAATAGTTCTTATCCGAATGTTTGTGGCATTCTTATAGGGTGCTTTGTTCACATCTATGGTACCCTGAGCTGCCCTGTAGTTCAAACCTCCTGTTAAGGCTTCATGTTACTACATAATTCAGCTTCTCAGAAATGTTTAAATACTTTCTGTGTCCTTCAGCATGTTATTTAAAAATCTACACTTCTTGCTTTCAAGGTCTACTGTGATTCTCAATTGTTCACAAATGCATTTTCTCCCATTACCACTGCCTTCTTTTGTCTGTGAACTTGTCAGTAACATGAACACTTTTCATAAAAGCTAAGAAATGATGCCAAGGTCTAGCAAATCTAGTTCATCCCCAATGCTGCTTCATAAAATTGCTCATTGCTTCCTCCTTAGAAACTTGATGTCAAGTTTAACCTTAACATGATGGCCTCCTGGTCCAGCCATACGGATGAGTACATATTTGCGTTCATGTTTCTCTCATTAAGCATGAGACCTCTGGACCTTATAAGCTTTGATGATGAATGATACCTGTCTTAAGGAATAAACAGTTAAAATATGACTTGGTACCTTGCAGGGGATTTTAAACACCACCTATCTCCTTGAAAAGTATGTGTTTGGTCTTTCTTAATTTATACAAAATATGTCCTTAATATTTGATAATTATATAATTGCTGAAACATCACAAAAACTTTCAGTTTTGGTTTTAAATTAGATTATATAACCTGTATTTATAGATTTGAAATCCATGATATATGGTATAACTTAGTTATAATTTAGAAAACATATAGAGTTCAATATTTTAAATAGTGACTCAAGTTTAAGACAAGCCCTATGATTATTAGTATTTAGGTAACCAAAATTAACTAAAGTTAAATTCTTCTGACAATTGATTAAGAGATATACCTATATTATTTTTATAGTTATCTTTCAAACAATTTTGTTTCTGTAGACTTAATTTGGAATTATGAAAAGTGGATAAAAGTTAATTCTTCCTTTAAGAAATATTCTGGGATTAAAAAAAAAACAATAAAAACAAAAATGCATTTTGAAAGCAGAAAATATATAATGAATACTTTACTGAGCCCTGGATTCCAGAAAAATCATTACAGAATAAACTTTGACATTTGTTAACTTTTTCTAACACCACAGAATTAATTAAAATAACCTCAAAAATTACCAATTATTAGCTACATTAAGTAAAAATGTTTAAGAAAGTTTTGAAAAGGAAGTTTTCTTATGATTGTTAATTTTCACTTGTTGATACGGATTTTATTTTCACTTTCTATTTTGCTTATTGCAATAAGAGCACTATTTGAGTAAGAGTTCAAGACAAATGTGACTAAAGAGAGCAAAACACAAATCAATACATTCTTAACTTTCCTCTGTCACAATATTCTCTGAGACTTTTATGTTATTTGAATTAGTTATGTAAGGTGAACATTTCTGTTTATCTGGAGAAGGAACCCATTTTCAACCTAATAGTTCCAGACTGATTTTTATCATATAAACATGTACATGAATTTTCAAATGATATACTTGGAAATAAATTTTTCCTAGAGAAGGCAAAAAATCTTATAGAGAATAAGTGGAATGTTAAAATTGCACCTAAGCATCAAGAATTAATCCTTAACAAATAAACTTGCATTTCCTAAAGGCCTAATAACTTATGTGTTAAAGTGATCAATTAGCAACATGTGGGAAACTGAAGCCAGGGTGGATTCTTGTCTTTGGCTTAGCTCACATTTTTGCTTCAGGGAGTCTGCTTTAGCATTAGTCAATAGCTGGTTGAGGGCTGGATTCTGTGGTGAGTAGATCTGAACTGCTGCTCTTCCATGCTAAAGATTCACACAGAGGAATGCCTATGCATAATATCAAGATGTTACAGCCTCCTCACACACCCAAAATAATAAGTTTTGGCTTATTCAAACTAAATTGTGCACTTATTTGAGATCCCAGAGTTTCTCTTAAACATGGAGGAGGGTATTTGATCTTAAATCTAACCATAAAATAAGCACTTTTTAATTGGATGTTTTGCTATATTTAAAAATCATATATTTTTTAAATATGTATATTTTAAAAATCATATAATTTATTCTTTGATAGTACCATTCATTTATACAATGTATATTGAACATATTCATCCATTAATATCTCCCTCCAAGTTCCTCTAGTGCCTCTTACCCTATGGCCCTGGGATGTTTATGTCCTGTATTAGTTTTTGCTATTAATAACCTAGAATCCAGTTAGTGCTGGTCATATCTGCTTTGGTATATGACCATCCATTGGTGCATAGGCAATGTACTAGTGTCCACATACTCAAAGGAGAATGACTTTCCCTCAGCAGCCATCAACTGCCAATAGCTCCTCTGACAAGAATGTGGCCTGGGGATCCCCCCCTTATCCATGTTGGAATTTTGACTGGCTTGGTCTTGTGTAGTCTTATGCATCACTATAATATTGTAAATGAAACGTAAGCTGTTATGTTAACCTATATAGTAGAAGTACATAAGTATACTTCTGACAGTTATAGCTTCTGTTTTTAACTTCTGTATTTTAATACATAAAACAATAAGAGCAATTAAGATTGATATTGTCCTGATATAGTCCGATGGTAAATGCATTGTAACTAGCTCAACATCTGTGATGTGATAAGGATAGTCTTATTACTGATAAAGAACTACAAAGTACTACTTTTTGTGGAGGATGAGGTGAAATCTGAGTTTAGAGCAGGATGATTTCACAGTGAGTGATGTGAGAGGAAATCTCTCGATGGTATTTGTGACATTAGAGGATGGTCACCTTGCCACTTGAATCCTGAAGGACATTTTGTTCTGCTGGTCAGGAGAAAGGGAGAAGGGCAGGCTGGCTAGAAGAAGTACATTGTAAGGATAGTGGAAGCAAAGGCAGGAAGTTAAGTGTGGTGAGTGTCCAGATGGTTTATGAGTAGTAGAAGTAGATTAAGTAGAAAGGGATTCAGGAGCTGGGTAATGAAGGGCTTTGGTTTCAACAGGAAGGAAGTTGGATTCTATCCAAAGTGATAAGAAGTGAACTAGCACTGCAGGATTTATAGCAAGGGTAACCCCCAGAGCTATTAGGAACACACAGTATAGCAAAGTGCCTTAGAAGACCCACCTAGGCTGGGTTTAAATCTTAGGCTTGCCAACTAAGAGTTATGAGTTGGGTGAGTTATTTAACCTCTAAATGAAAATGTCTTTATCTACAAAACACCTGTCTGGTACATAGTTACTGTGGAATAAATGGAAGTTGTTGCTGCTATTGCTGGCTTCTACTTCCACCCTGTAAGTAGTGGGATTGAAGACTGGATATCATAGAAAACAGCAAGGTAAACCATGTATGGAAAATTGACTGGGGATAGAGGGTAAAGAATGTGTTTGAGAGTTCTGTGTTTTAGGTGTATATTAAGTAGAGATCAAGTAGATTCAATCAGCTTGTGATTGATCCAACTGACTTTCTTAAATGGGCAAATACTTAAATTAATGAGGGAACTACTTTAGGAAATGATATATACAACACAAGGTCAAATGTAGCAAAGTTGGTAGTATACACTCTTAACATTTGAGGAAAAGTCTAATAAAAAAAAATGAAGTCACTGAGTGAAAGGGGAACCACTAAAAAAATACTATAAGGAAATGGAGTCATAAAATTAAAAAGATAAGGCTAGTGAGCTGGCTTACCAAGCAAAGACTTTTGACACCTGACAATGGAAGTCTGACAGCGTGCATTAAATCCCTGAATATAGGTAAAGGTGGAAGGAGTAAAAGTATTTCACAAGGTTAAGGCTGTCTTCTGACCTACACACACACACACTGTGTACACACATGTGTCAGAGCATGGACGCACCTCACCTTCTACACACATATCATAATAATTTTTAGGTCCATAAATATTTTCCATAATGAGAGTCATATATAGTTATTGTTGCCAATGAGTAGTCAGTGTTTGTAAGGCTGTGAAATCTCCACAAGAATGAGCAAGTAGGAAGTCACTGGCGACCTTCAGAGTGGGTATGCAACTTCTTCTGGGCATGGAATGAGTGTGCCTTCCCAGAATTTGCCAGGCTCAAGATGTTTGGGAAATATTTCTAAAGTACATTTGGACCATCATCTAGTCATTCTGTCTCTTGCTCAAATGGATGACCTGAGAGAGCAAGCAGATAAAGAAGACTCTAGGGGGGACCAGCAGTCAAAAAGAAATAATTCATTGGCCACACCCTTGGAGTTCTGCTATAAGTATCCAGCTGAGGAACCCACAGAAGTCCTTTAGAGTGTCACCCAGATAGAACTAATAGAACAGAAATATAAGTAATAAGGAATCTTAAATTAAACTTAAACTATAGGCTGTCTGGATTGACGTTCTTGAAAAACTTGTACAGGCTGGAGTAGACCGTTTTACCTGCCCTTGAGACACTTTGTTCCTGCTGGGCTGCCTGGCTCACCTTTGATGTAGGAATTGATGCTTGGCCTTGTTCCTTCCATCTGGCTACGCTATGCCCTGATTGTGCTGTAACCCTGGAGGGATGGTTCTTTTCTGGGGAGAAGCATTTGTGGGTAGCGATGGGGAGTATATGTGGGAAAGAGTGGAGCTGGGGGAGTTTGGGGTGGAGGGAGGGGAGGAGGCATGTCGGGATGTATTATATAAGTTGTATGAGAGAGGAAAAATAAAATCAAAAACATAAGCAACAACGATGACAGAATTTAGTTGGATGGCAGGGATGAGAGACTAAAGATAAAATGGGGAAATTTGCCCTGCTGAGATCTCTTCCTAAGGAAGCTGGTGAGCTTCCTCAGTAAAGTCTGGGAGAAATTTAGAATGCATGATAGGATACCAGTAGGGCTGCATCATGGAGCAGAGAGCTATTAATGCTGGCCCTTGAACTGACACAATAAACATCACTTCCGAACTTGTTAACTATGTGTATCTCCATGTTCCAACCCATCCACTGAATCAGAAACTCAAAAGAGTGGCTCCAACATCTCAGCCTTTTAACCAATCCTTCTGATGATTCTCATACATGCCATGAAATCTGAGCCAGGATAAGTACTGATTTGTTTAAAAGCACATACTGTGCATTTATAAATTACAGGACACAGTTGCTAATTGTCTTTGGACTGATAATTTATCCTTTCTGTATCTGTTTCTATATCTGTTAAATGGTGATGCACAATAGTGTTCAAAATCCTGTCACTATAAACTCTATGACTCAAGACACCTCTTGCGCACAGGCTGTTAATTATTATTACTATTGTGGCAAGAAGAAATAAATGTTAGGACAATATATAACAGCCAGTAATTCTGATTAGTCTCATGTGTGATGCATTGTGACATTATGATAATTAGCCTTAGTGAAAAGGACTCTTTGTTTTAGGTCCTTATCAGAGACTGTCAACCCAGAAATCCTATATCATCCCCTCTTATTTATTTATTTATTTACAGTTTTAAGCAGTATGAGATGTGTGCTCAGTAGCTGATAGAAGAAATAAAAAGGAGAAAGAAATGACAGGAAAGAACAATTTGTACAAAGAACAATTTGTACAAAACAAACATAGAGAACTGAAATACATATATATATATATATATATATATATATACACACACACACACACACACACACATAATGTTTTAAGTAAACAAATGTCAACTAATTTTTGAGGAATAATATATCTTTTATTTATTTCAAAAATAATGTAAATATTGCTAGAAAACTCAATTAAATCTAATTGTCAGGTGAAAGACAATTTCTGTGGTACTTTTTAAAAATCAAATTTCCTGTTCATTTGAAAAAAACTCCAATTTTCACTGATTCTTGTTGAAATTACTCAACTCTATTACATAGCTTCGTTTTTTTCAAGTAGTTTAATAACATTTTCTATGATGCAGAAACTTTGATAGTGATATCAACCACATACATGCATTCCCAGCAGTGTACTGCTTGGTGCTACTGAAAAAAGCAAATTTTAAAATCTTCTGTTTGTCTTTTTCTGGCTACTCTCTCTAATAGTCTGTAAATGTGTAATAAAATACTCTAATGACTGCACCTTGAGAACTAAACCCTATTCTAATTGCTCTGATGCATGGGCTAGCAGGATAATTGATTGACAGTAAGACTACTCAGTAAACAGCCAGCTAACAGAATTAGATTAATGAAAACATATGGTAATTACAGCTGTGCAGAACAACTTGAATTCTACAATGTAGCTTCAGGGTAAATAATCAAAAGTCTGATCAAAGAGCAATTAGACTTAATAAAAGTCTTATTGTGCGATTAGGATTAAGGGAGGCTTAAAGATAAAATTGTAAAGTTTTAAGAGGACATTTGATGAAAGGCTTACTACATTCCGTAAAACTTCTATTTTAACATTATGGAGTAATCATTGAATTTTTGAGAGAAGATGATTTCAATTCTGTTTTTACAACATTGCTTAAGCAATATTTATCTCAGTGTGTCTCTGACTCTTGCTCTCTTAGGACCCTTTTCCTCCTACTGCATTGCCTCATCCAGCCTTGATATAAGGGTTTGTGCCTAGTCTTAATGCATCTTGTCTTGTATTTGGTTGATACTCCTGGGAGACCTGTGCTTTGCTGATGGGAAATGGAAGAGGAGCAGATCTGAGGGAAAGGGCTAAGTCGGGGTGAGGGTGGCTGGGAGGAGTGGAGAGAGGGATCTTCATGGCATATTGTTTAATTCTTTGCAACATATTCACTTTAATTGATAAAATACTGTTGAGAATGAATATTGACCTTTGAGGTGGCTCTCTGGTGAAAAATTAAATAACATAATTTAGGGTAGAAAAGTTTTGCGGGAAAATTATGCATAGAGAGAGGAAAGAGAGACATAAATGTTGTAAGTATAATATCAAAAATAAAAGAAA
Source organism: Cricetomys ansorgei (assembly GCA_026225945.1). NCBI lineage: Eukaryota > Metazoa > Chordata > Mammalia > Rodentia > Nesomyidae > Cricetomys > Cricetomys ansorgei. The sequence goes on along the minus strand of JAMJFZ010001121.1, from coordinate 4,507,947 downwards.
TAATTTAAAAATCAATTCACAAAAATCAAAGGAAGAAGTGGTTACTTCTTGAGTATTAATCGAAATTATTAGTCACTTCCCAAATTTTATAAATTTGAAGAACTTATTATTGTATGTTTTTAAAGCTGGAAGTGTTTTTGATTTGTTATACTGAGCCCTATAATATGGTCTTTATAAATGAAAATGTGTATTTGCTTTTCTCTTCTCATTGCTTTCTTAGATGAATTAAACTGGAAGTAAAACCATAAGTTGTAAACTACAAATATTGGCCTTTTAACTATCATTTTGATTTGAGAGGAGATAATAATCCTATTATTAAAGGCTACACAAAACATTTATGATTATATTCAGTGCATTCATACACTTCTCCAGAAGACAAAGTAGCTTGGCTAATGAGTTCTTCTCTTTTCAGGACTGAGATTTGAGGTGGTTTCTGCATGATACAATTTGAGAGTAGCTGGGCTATGCCTTCATCTGTCTGTAGATGTTTTCTTTGGTTTTCCTTAGATGCATTGGGCTAAATAAATTTTAGTTTGTGTTCCACCTGTCTGGAACTTTGAAGAAAGATAGGGAGTGAAGTTTACCTGGATATTTGGTGGAGAAGGCTCACCACTGGCCATCTGTCCCAAATCTCTCCCTTATTTCCTCCTCACTGCCTTATGCCATGTTCCTTGCCAGTCATCTTCCTTCCCCAGTGGCTGGGGAAGTGGACTGTATGTGAAGGAGAAAACGACCAGGCAAGAATGAACATAGTAGAAGTACCTGACAGAAAGTGTGCTGGTGTGCACACTAAGGTATACTATTAATTAGAAAGCACTAATGAGATTGTCAAGGAAAGTAAAGAACTTGATGCTAAAAATGGTTCTGCAGTATAAAGAGTGAGTTTTGCTTCTTTCAACTGATAAGCGATAGGTAACTCAAAGAAAATGGCTTATACAAGACTTCACAGTCTTCATGAACTCTTGTTTTCTGACATAATCCCAGACTCTGGTGACATTCCACTATTTCTCTGAACCCCATGTCCAGCCTTCCCTGCCCACTTGACCACATCTTCCCATTATTGGTACCTTCTCCACTCTTTTTTAAAAAATCATCCTTGTAGCACTTTCAGGTTCTGGCCATTAGACTAGTTACTTTCTCATGTTGGTAAATTGCTGCACTGTTTCTCTCTACTGGGAGCATGTTTTATTCATTGTTCTTTCCGAGGCCTAGTTTCAGTCTTCTACACATAGCTATAGTTTTCCCAGCACCATTTCTTAAAAAGGCTGTCATTTATCCAGTGTGTGTTTTGACAGTGTTGTAAAGAATGAGATGGATATAATAGAATGAATTTATTTCTGGGTACTGTGTTCTACTGACATGATTTACCTGTTTGATTGTTGTCATTACCATTCTGGTTTGTTACTCTGGCTCTATAGCATACTTTGAAGTCAGGTATCAATATGCTTCTAACATTGCTCTATTTTTTCCTTTGGATTATTTTGCTTCTATATGAATTCTGCAGTTATATTTTCATATTCAATGAAAAAATGTCATTGGAATTTTGATGTAAAATTGACTCTGCAGATCACTTGGAGTAATATGGACATTTATACAATATTTAATACTGCTCATGCTGTTCCATGGGTGGGAAGTCTTTAATTCTTCTACTACTGGTTTCAATGTCTTACTAGTTCTGTTCCTTTGTGGCCTCACTCTTTTTGAGATCATTACAAATTGAATTGTTTTCATTATTTCCTTCTCAGCAGATTAGTTGTTAATTTTTGCTGACTTTTATGTTGATGTTGTACCCTGCTGAATTCTTTTGGTGGAGTCTCAATATCATCTCAACAGAGGATCATATCATTCTAGAACAGGAATCAGTTGACGTCTTCCTTCTTTGTTAATATTGCTTTTATTCCTTTCTTATTATTCTGCATAAACTTTCAAATTCTATATTGAGCAATTTTGCTTGGAGTTGATATCCCCATTGTTCTGATTATAAGGAAAATATGTTAAGGTTTTCCTAGTTTAGTCTGAGTTTGGCTATGGTATTCTTACACGCATAACCTTTATTACTGGAATGAATTTTTTTTCTGATTCTTCAGGACATGTAAGCATGAAAGGATGATGTATTTAATCCAACACTTCTTCCATGTTAATGGAAACAATCATGTGATTTTTGCTGTTGATACCATTTATGCATCAGCATCACTTTTATTGATTTGCATACATTAAATTATCCTTGCACTCCTGTGATAACTTGATCATGGTATGTGAATATTTTATATGTTATTGAATTTATTCTTTAAATATTTTTTGAGGATTTTTTTCATCGGTATGCACAAAAAATATTGGCCTACAGTTTTCCTTTCAGGTTGTCCTCATCTGATTTGGTGTCAGAGTAATACTGGTTTCTTAAACATTTTGGAGGTATTTCTATCTTTCTTGTTTACAGAATAATATGAAAAGCATTTGGTAGTATTTCTTTAAGGTTCAGATAAAGTTTAGCAATGAAACTGTCCAGTTTTAGGCCTTTCTTTGTTTTTAGACTTTATTATTGTTTCAATCTAATTACTTACTGCTGACTATAGATTCTTTATGCATAAGTTAACATTTGTAGCTATGTATCCATAAATTTATCCATTTATTCAAGATTTTTCATTTTATTTGAAGTGTACATTTTTAATATGGTCAATAATGACATTCTGTATTTCATCAATCTCTTTTGTCATATTCTTTTTACATGTCTGTAAATTTGGAGAATATCTTACTTTTTGTTAATTTAATGAAGGAATTGTCAATCTGTTTGATATTTTCAAAGAACCAATTCCTCACTTCATTTATCTTTTGTATTGTTTATTCAGGTTCTATTTTATTATTTTCAACTATATTCTTTTTTATTTCTTTCTTCACAGCTTTTAGATTAGTTTGTTTTGTTTTTATAAAACTTTGATATGCATCATTAAGGTGTTTATTTGAGCTCTCTCTTGAGTTTTGTAATGTCAAAATGAAACAATTACAAACTCATTTCTCAGATAACTTTAAAGCTGTTCATCTTTCCTTATAGATAGTTTTCAGTCTCTTAACAATTTGATATTTTAGTTAATATAATGCCGATTTCATGTTAAGGCTCAAATCCAATCCTTTTTAGCACTATTAAGAGCAATAAAAATTATTCATTCATTTTCTTTATTTAATGAATACACATCTGACTGAATTCTTACTATGCACCTGGTTCTGCAGATATCATGCTGTAGTCATAGAACTTCCATTAAAGAAGGTTTCTGGACCAGAGGAGTAGAAGGAATACATAAGCAAGTGTGTGTGCAAGCAAATTCTTCAATTTGCAAAGCAACTTGGGGAAATAGTCTCTGAGCAAGTAACATTTCACATGGATGATACAAGACCAGATGGTAGTTAGGCAAATGAGGAAGGGAGGTGTGTGTTAGATCTTCAGAACAGAAAGTGAAGTTAACAGTGAATTTGAAAGGAATTCATAATGGAGGAAATATAGCAGACTCATGTCACATTGTAATAAGAGTGAAGGAATTAAGTAGCTTCTCTAGATTGACAAGGTAAGTATTAAGTTGGATCACATAAAGCAGTTTCTTGGTTGAAAAAGAAGTGACTGAAAGTGCAAGTAAAAACTTGAAATTTCATATTAAAAGAGGAAGATGACTATTAGAAGTCACAGCTGAAGTCATCTTTCAGGGTTGTAGTCCTGGCTGAGCCTCCAGACAGAGGAAACAACATATAGAATCCATATTCTGGGAGAACAAGAGATTGGAAGTCAATTTGATCCTGTTGAATTTGAGAAATTTGAGATTCTCAGGAGGAAATGTAAGATAAGCAGTTGGTTATACAAATTAGGACCTTAGAAGAATGCTATAGCCTGGAGAGATCAGATTCTAAATCTGTGTGACTCTATTATAATTGAATATATGGGCCTGGATGAGATTACCTAGAGGGAAAGTATCAAGTGAGGAAAGGAAAGACGATAAGGAGGAATTGTAGGGTGACATAAACCTTTTGTTGCTTGATGGGAAACGAGCAAGCTGTTACATTACAGGGTGAGACAACAACAGAAAAGGAAAACCGTGGAGCCAAGGGAAGAAAAAGTATCAGCAGTGACAACTTTTACGACAAAATGAAGCATATCAGGTCATGACTATTGTTCTACAAAATCTTTTAATAGTATTTGTTGGTTCTGGAAATTGGAACACCTAACAATAGCACTTGCATTTGAATCATACAAGGTCACATTTACATTGTTATCAATGACAATGTGTCTCCCCTTTTGCCTTTTTTAGATTTGGTCCTCATTTCACCAGTGATTAACTAAATAGGTAACTGAGTAGTAAGCAAATATTGAAGCTAGATTTCAGGTTACGGTCTGTACAATTGATCACAGATTGGACTTAATTCATTAAGGAAAATAATGTAAGTAAAGAACAGTTTTGGAGAATAGTTTTTTTTGAGCAACTATGGACATGTCTAACTTGTGAGATGTAGAGTGCACCTAGTACGGATGTTGAATATAGAGTTGAAGCATGTGGCAACTAAAGTTATGAGACAAAACTCTCATGCCAACAATCCTGGAATTGCCTGTGAAAAAAATAAAGTGAAGATGAACTAGCATTAGCACTGAAAGACTCTAACATTTAAGAAGCATCACAGAATAGATAAGAAAAATGTGGTGTATACGCACAATGGAACTCAGCTGTAAAGAAAAATTAAACTATGAAATTCTCAGATAAATAGGATGAGTTGGAGTTTGGAATAATCATCCTCAGACCTGGAAAGACAAACACCTACAAGTTCTTTTTAATTTGTGGATGCTGACTCTGAATCCTTGGATATGTGTTTAACTTGAAGTACCCATAGAAGAAACTAGTATGAGATCATGGGATATTTCAAGGGATGGAGAATAAAACAGGTGGAATGAAGTGAAAAGGGAAATAAGGGAACATGAAGAGATAAATAGGGATAGGATTAGAGGGTAAAGTATAGGAAGGAAAATGGAGAGGGGTAACTGACTCTTAAATCTTTTGAAAAGATCATATGGAAACTTCAAAGTGAGTATTACACAGTTAATAGTGTCACTACCAATAACATGGTGTTAAATTTACAGGCAGTCCTTCTTAGTTTTTTTTTTTTAAATAACATAGAAACACACACTTAAAATAGTTGTTTCTAATCTATGCTATTTTTGATATACTATATGAGTCATTAATTATCTTTGCTTTGATTGAGTTTGTTATGTTTTCTTTAATGTGAGCTGTGCTATCATGAGGATTCATTTTGCTAACTTGCAGGTTCCCCCAAACTTAAAACCTCACCCGAATGCTACCATAAGAGTAAGATATATTCACATGTCTGTTGGATATTAGATTTGCAACAATACCTACAAGTCCACAATATTGACAATATGAGGTACATTACCATTTTTCATGATTAGAGGAAAATATTTGAGGGTCATTAATAAAAGTGGTTTTGCTGTAAAAGATAAAAAGAAAAAGGAGCTGATACTGAATGAATGAGAAACAATGAAAACTCCCAAGAATGTGATGATCTTTTGAGGCAAAGTGAGGAAGAAGTGGTCAAGATTTTCAGACAGTTCCAGGAAGTGCATTCATTGAACATAAGTAAAATAACACAAGTCCATGTATTCTGTTTGCAACTGAATACATTGGAGTACTAGAAGACTGTGCTATTAAGGGGACATTTTTCACTGATATACTAGAAGCAAAGGCAGGCAGAAGGAGGAGATTAAGCTGGATTGTGATGTAGAGAAATAGTTAATCTTTTAATCTGGCAGCATGGCTCTTCTAAGGTAGAAAGAATATTAGTACACACCTTTATTCCCAGTATTCAGAAGGCATTGATATCACATACCTTTAATCCCCAAGACATAAGCAAATAGAAGCAGAGGAAGAAACAGGAATCAAGTTCAGAAGGAGTCAGTATCAGACAGGAAGTGACTCCTAAGATGAATCAGAGTCAAGAACAGGCAAAGTGACAAATCAGAAACAGTTAACAGAGTGAGTCAGAGTGAGGACACACCCAACTCTCGTGATATAAAAGCAGACTGTCAGCATAGAGAGTCACACAGACTGAAGCAGAGACACAGAAGTTGTTCAGCTGATGGAATAGTGAGAGTTAGTTGATAGTGAGAGTCAGTTTGGAGCCAAACAGAGCAGTTCAGTCAGAGAAGTTGCAGGAGTCAGTTAGAGTCAGAAGAATTCAGTCAGAAACGGTCAACCAGCTCAAAAGGTCAATTTGAACCAACAGCTTGAAGAAGAGTTTGAGCAAGAACAGTGAGTGAGTTGAATTGGCTAACCAGAGAGTCAGCTGAGTTCAGTACAGCCCTGAGGTTAGAAGGAGCTAGTCAGAGTGAGTAAGTCTTATAGGTTGAAATTTCTAGTTCTAGGCTGAAGATTAGATTGTACAGAGACTGAAATCCTCTAGGACTAAGAATTGAATTAGCCAAAGAATAAACAGACTTTTGCCCTGAATCTATGTCTACATTGTTGTAAATTGAAGAGTGAATGGGGAAAATAGTAGCTAAGAATGGTAGATAATTAATAACATTGAGAATTGAATATTAAAAATGAAAGAAGCATTTGGAGGAGAAAATGAGAAACAGGGGACTATTAAAAGTCATGGATCTACGTTTAATAAAATATATAATTAATTCAATAAAGAAACTGAAGATACATAAAGCAAAATAAAGACAACAAAAACTGGAATTAAGATCGCTTAAGACAGATATATGGTATAACATCAGAGGATTACTTAGATATAGAATTTATTAAAAATAATGGCTGGTAGAACTTAAGATAAATAAATGATGTGAAGTAAGTTCAGATTAATGAACAGGAAACAGAGGTGGCAATGTGAGAAGTTCCCAGTGAGAATAGCAACATGTGGTCAATGTAATTGAGTTCTGAGTTTTATACAGTGTTGAATCACAGCATGGATAGGCTAAACTTGGTACATGCAGAATCTTTTGAGCTTAATATGGAAAGTATCATCCTCTATTACTGGAGGGACTCACTTTCTAATATGTTGTTTGTTGTTGCTGCTGCTGTTGCTACTGCTTTGCTTTTGCTTATCTCTTCTATTACCTGACAGTGTCCTGGATTCTGAGTCTGTCTAAATTTATGAATCCCTAGAACACTCCTTTTTAAGTATCTCTTACACCAAAATATTTTAATTACAAAAATCCCAAAGGAGTGGGTTGAGATTTTTTAGTTGAGTAGCTAATGACTACTCTATTAGTTGCTATGGTAATGAACTTCAGTTTCTGGACAAAGCATGTCTTAGTCAAGGTTTCTATTTCTTTAAAGAGATATCATGACTACAACAACTTTTAAAAAGGACAACATTTAACTGGGTCTTGCTTACAATTTCAGAGGTATAGTGCATTGTAATGGCAGGCTGTAAGTTAGCACTCAGACAGACATGTTGCTGGAGAGGTAGCTGAGAGTTCTACGTCTAGATACATGGACAACAGGAAGAGAGATTGATACTCGGCCTGGCTTGAGTATCTGAAACCTCAAAGTCCACCCCCAGTGAGATACTTCCTCCAACAGGGCCACTCCTACTCCTACAGTGCCATAACTCCTAATAATGTCACTTTGCTATGGGCCTGTGGGTGTCATTTTCATTTAAACTACCATAGAACAATAACATAAATTTTCTTTTATTCATCTTCTGGGTTGTAGCATAGTACCAACAGGATATAAATATTTAAATAGTATTGTATTGCCTCTTGTACAGACCAGCTTTTAATGTAAACACAAGTTGAACCAACAAAACACATTTAAATCATGGAAGAATAGATATGAAATATTAGTCTATATAATTAACATATAAACCTTTCATTTAAAATATCATCTGTTATATGAGAAGAAAGAAATATATTGAACTAAATATTTTTATAAAATACATTGCTGTTTTTTCTTGTTATTTTAAGTATTCATTCGTTCTTTATATTAGATAAAATAGTCCTTATTTCATTTCATTATATTATTAAATGACCCCATGTTATACTACAGTCTCTTTCATTTTTGTGTTACCATAAAGTATCACTAATGAATGCATGATAGCTTTCTCAGCCATTCCCCTTTTGCTTAATATTTAGTTTATTTATACTTTTTTCTCATTATAATGGTTAATGAAAATATTTGGGAATAGTTATCTATGTAGGATATTTTCCTTTAAGATATATTCCTATGGTGCTCATTCCTAGATCCAAAGGTGAAAACACCTATATTATATTCTTTAAAACAAGTTGTGGAAAGTTACAATGTCTGTGTTTTAGAATCATCTCATCTTTTCCATCCCTGATCATATTTTTTTCCATACATAAGATATATGTGTGTGTGTATATATATATATATATATATTGCAATTTGCATGAATAGAGTAATTTCCAGTTAATAACAATAATCCAACAATCTAAAATTTTAATACTTGGATTAGTTTATTTATATTTTCAAAGATATTAATTATGTGTTATCAATTTAAGCTCTTTCTTTAGATAAATCAAAATATTATTATTTAATTTTGGGGTTGTTATCATTTGGGTACTTTCACTACAGGAATAAAATACTAAATAAGAAAAACTTCAATAAGTATACTAACCATGCTGGGTGATGGTGGTGCATGCATGCCTTAAATCCTAGCACTCACAAGCAGAGGCAGAGGCAGAGGACAGGTGGATCTCTGCGAGTTTGAGGCCAGCCTCCTCTACAGAGTGAGTTCCCGGCAGCCAGAGTTACAAAAGAGAAACCCTCTCTCAAAAAACCAAACCAAATCAAACCAAACCAAAACAATGACAAAAATAAAACAACAACGAAAACAAAACAGAACAATAGCAACAACAAAAAACCCAACTAAATGAATTTCCTTTAGCTCAAAATGGTGAAGATCAAGGTCGTTGTTCACAAGACTCACTAACAGCACATAATTACAACTACTTCTTTATTATCTTGATACAAATATCTCATTTTATGCAGTGGATTTCAGCTGGCTTCCACTGGAATTAAGTGAATATAGCCTCTGCTTCCAGCAGATCAGTATGAACAGGTTGTAATGTGATGCTGTTTTAATATTGTTGGAGTTGTCTCTCAAATATATACAAATATGTTCATAAAATCAACTTTCATCTATATATTAGAATCCACTTTTTGTATTCATCATAATACCGAGTATATTTTCTTACACATAATTATATTCTAATGATGATCATCCATTCATGTAGCACTCTACAATTCTGAAAAGCAACTTAGCAAGCATTCATTTTCTCTTTGGCTAATAAATGTTGCATGGACATGTATGGGTGTCACAACAGCAATCAACTGTCATGCTGCCTTCTTTATCCTTAGCATAAAATGATTTTAATTGCTGCCACTTTTTACTGTATTTATGCTTTTTAAGTTCCTTTACTCTCACATTTTGAAAAAGTACCTCTTTTGACATTCAAACCTGTGAGGAAAGTAGTGAATATTGTTAATTTACAAATCAGAAACGTGTGATCCCAAGGTATTAACTGCCATTTAATATAGTCATCTGAATGAAAGATAAAATAACTAAGTCTTGAATCCTCCTGACTAGCTCTCAGCTCTGTTCTCAGAACCCAAGCTTATTGAACTTTGGTTTCGTATACATGCCAAGACAGGGGTTTCTAAAAATGAAAGAAAGCAGGCAGTTCTTCTGAGAAACATGCCAAGAAGATTTATATGAAATAATGAAAAAAAGAAGAGATAGAAAATGGACTCTGTGATGAAGACCACATACTGTTCTTGCTAGAGGAGCAAAGTTTAAATTGTACTATCCCTTTCAGTCAGTTCACAGCTGCCTAAAACTCTAGTTTCAGGGAATCAGATATCTCTGGTCTCTTACAGCACAGGCACTGATGTGCATATAACCCCACATAGACACAAACACATGCACACAATTAAAAATAACATAGATCAAAAATAATAAATTGATTTTATATTTTTGACATTCAATTATTCTGTATATGCTATTTTTCCCTAAAGAAGAAATAAAGAATAAGACTGATAGAAACTATAAACATTACTTTTACTAATGGTCAGTGAGGTGGCTATATGTATAAAGACATTGCAGCAGAGGTGTACAACCTAAACTTGATCCCTCAGACCCGTATGGCTGAAGGAGAGACCTGACTCCTGAAAACTGTCCTCTGACTAAAACCTGTGTTATGGTATACACACAATAAATGAATAATTAAATAGATAAAGTTATAAGAACATTATTGTTACTAGAATAAATATGGAGTACCAATAATCCAGCCTATTCTAACTCTACCATAAAAATAAAGAACATGCAAATAAGAAGCAATAGGATGGCAAGGGAATGGCAAATTCAGAATTATGGCAGTTCACTCTATAAAATGAAGAACTATCAGTCATTCTAAAAGAAATACGAAAATTAAGGAATTGATTGACATTCCTAGCCAGGCCTTCCTTGAATCAATTTCTGAGCCAGACTGCTGTCTGTTGTTCTGGTAAGAGTGATCTACTTTGCATTTCTATTGCTGCTGTTTCAGTGAGAGAATTGCTGTCAAGCACAGGAACAGTCAAGAACCTTATCAATAATCAGACTCTCGTCTCAAAGGTATATTTTTACTGTAGCCTACTTTAAAACCAACAGAACCCAAAGTTAGAGTCATATATCACATTCCTTGTTGCCAAACACGTTTTCCTTTGTTGCTAGGCAACATGATGTGGGGGGGGGCATACTGAGACATCCATCTTACAAGAAGATTGATCATCAAAACAAATGAAAGGGAAATGGGTAGTCATCTGCAGTTAATGGCTAGAATGAGGACAAGTAAAAAGCTATTAAAGTTCTGTGTTTTTATTTTTTAAATTGAATATGATAACATAAAATGTTTATTTTTGTTTACTTAAAATCAACTATTCAGTGGAAACAAATAGTTATATTATGTCATAGAGTAACATACACTTTAATAATGTTATTTGGCTAGACATAATAATGAATATGAGAGCCATACTTTTGGTATATAAACCCATAAATCAAATTGAGACTTCATGAAATAACTGGTTATTATGTAATAATATCATATAGCCTCAATATATTTACATACTTCTATTTATTTCATGGTAAATCAGCATGGCGTCCAACTTTTTTCTCTTAAAAGCATTCTTTTATGTTATCATTTTCAAGAAAAAATAATTATTAAATTTAAAAAAATAAATTACCAACTTCTACTTTTTCCTTGTTATTTTGGATAAGCTCTTTAGCATATTTCTCACAAATAAATTATTAACGTTTATTTATTTTTTCCTTGTAGTTGAAGGGCAGTACATACCTGGTCTTACTCAGGCTTCAGTGTTTAGTGTCAGCAGCATCAGGAAACATCAGATGCTGAATGTTATAAACCAGGGATAATACGAAGTTAACTTGGGGTAAAGGGCTGTAGACAGAGAGAACTGACTCCACTCTACTTAGGAAAGTTTTCTGTATTTAATTTTGAAGCCAGTTCCTATTCCCAAAATTAGTGAAATATTATTATCAGTGTTTTCTGTGGACTCTAACTGTGAAACTGCTGTGACAAGTATGGCTTTGAACTTGGCCTGACTGAGGTGAAGGGGAGTTAAGAAATGATAGAAACACTTAGTGTGAAGCTGGGATCATATGGACCATATTTCATGATGGAGATGCATAAGCAGTGCATTAATTATGTACAGTGGGATTGGCTAATCCCACTATAGCGTCTCTGTAGGGGAACAGTCTCAAGCTTCAGTCAACTGAGAGGAGGAAGCTTTGTTTGATACTCTCAAACACACTGCCAACAAACTTAACACCAACCAGAAGAACGCATTGGCATTCCCATGTGTCTGAAGCGTTAGCATCCTTGACTTGGCTGCGCTCTTGTTAACAGCACACATTTACTCTGGACTTCTTCTGCTCCCCACAAGAAGCCTTAGATATTTGTTTGAAAGGCAAATTTCTGACTTTAGTAAGTTGTTGCTGATGAATAAGGACCCAAGTTTAATAACCAGAGCCCATGTGAAAATCCAGGGTGGTGATGCCTTTAACCCCAGCGCTATGGAGCAAAATAAGATGGTCCACTGAATCTTCCTATGTACAGTAAGAATCTTGGTAACCTACATATAGTAAGTGGCTCTTTCTCAAAGGAATAAGGCAGAGAGTGATAGAATAAGACATCAAACATCCTCCTTTTGCATCCACGCATATGTACAGGCATGTACACTCCAGACATATGTACACAAACAACACAGAGGGGGGCGGAGAGAGAGACACAGAGAGAGAGACACACAGAGAGAGAGAATGAGAGAGATTTTTTTAAACCATCTCAAACACACTGGGTATATGGGTCTGAGCCTTGAAGTCTGGCCTCGGTACACATGCAGCCTGGTCACTATGCTCTTCAAACTGTTAGTCTTTGACTCGTGGAAATAAGTGTCCATTAGAGGCATGATCAGTCCAGCCTCTACTTGGGTCTTTGATTTCATCTTTCTCACAGAAGTTCTTTGCTACTCTGATTTCTGCTCCACTGCCACCTCTGCAGTTAACTGCCCGAGCTTAATCAACCCACATCCTCACAGCGCCACAGTGTTTTTGCCTCACTGACACAGATAGTACATTTCACTATCAGGGAGTAGTTGCTTATTTTTAGGATCTAGGATATGCTTCATTTTGTTAAACCAAAGCTGTACTATCATAGTGACTCTTTAATTTCTTATTCACAGTTGGGTGTGTAGAAACTACTGTGTGTTTATAGAATGATTGGTGTTTGCTTCGCTGATTGGTTAGTTAAGATTTTAGTTTGTTTTGTTTTTAACATAAAAAAAAATCAAATAAAAGTCTCATCACATACCCTTAAATGTGATGGATTTGCACTAGAGCCTGTCACAGGGCTCACATGATTCTCAGTTAAAACCAAAACATTAAAATGGCTCAGGTGACTTTGAGCTTTTTGGATAAGCTGGTCTTCCCAGAGGCAAATTAAATTAAATGAAAACCTCCGAGAGTATTAAGTACTTTGGTAAGAATAAACCATGAGCTAGGTAGGAGGTGAAACCTTAACAAAGTACGCACTCAGTTAGCAAGGATGAGAACTGTGGCTTTGAGTCCTGGCTTGCTGGTTCATGTTGTGTCTTAGTCCATACAACTCAAGTTTGCAGATTTGAAGGGCTTAAAAAATGCCATACCTCTCACAGTCTACATTTCTACCTGCTTAAAACTAAACAGCTAACTCACTAAGACCGAAGTACAGAAAATCTCACAGGTTTACAGTTCAAAACTCTAGGAAATTCAAATTCCTTTATTCTATTAATGTTTTGCAACTCACATTTGCAGTTTTAAAATGCTGTACATCCTTCAGAAACACTCTCCTCTCTCCTTACCCTTCCCTCTCTCTGACTCTGTCTCTCCTGCTGCCACTCTCTCCCCACCTTTCTATGTGTATGTATGGACACCACCTACATGGAAGTCACAGGAAAATCTCAGGTGTCAATCCTTAGGGACTTCCTATCATTTTGTTTGAGGCAGGGTCTCTTATTGGCCTGGAACTTTACCTCATTACCAGACCAGCTGGCTTCTGAGCTTTTGAGGAATCTTCCTGTCTCTAATTTACATCCCATAGCACTAAGATTTCAAGGGCTAGAACTGTGAGTGCACATACCAGACTTTCCAACTTTTTACATTAGTTTTTGGGAGCAAAGCCTAGATCCAAATGCTTGCACAAGTGCTTTTTGATGACTAAGAAATCTCCTCATTCACAAAATGTATCTGACTACAGTGCTCATGTATCTTAAACAATTGTGAACTATTGTATTAGTTACTTTTCTTCTTCCTGTGATAAAATACCATGAGAAAGTGCATTGTAAGGAAGAAAGAGTTCTTTTAGGCTCATGATTTCAAAGGGAGAATGAATGACAATTAGGGAAGCATGGCAGACGCTACCAGAGCAGGAAGCTGAGAGACCACATTTTCAATCATAAACACAAGGGAGAAAGAGCAAGCGGGAAAATGACCAAATCTATACACCCTTATAGCCTGTCCCAGTAACATAATCCCTCCACCTCTGAAAGATTCCATAATTCTTCCAAGAGTGCCACCAGCTGGGGACCAAGTGTTCAAACATCTATGTTTGTCATTTCTATGTAGGAGATATGTAGGGTCATTTCTCATTGAAACTACCACAACTATGAATGCAAGTTGAATACAACTATAAAGACAAAATTCAGTGGGAGAAACACTGGTCTAGATGAACCTAAAGATATCTTCTGGTAACATCATCCATTCTAGAAACTTCAGTCCCTCAAAAGATTCTTCAAAGGGCTGTGGTTTTTAATCCTATCTCCCTATTAGCACCAACAAGGCTTGGAAATCTCCTGGCTAAAATCAGATGTCCTGCTGTTAAAGCAAATACTCACTGCCTCCCATGTTATCTTGAAAATTATTTGTCCTTAGGGACTCTAAAATGATGTAGGGGTACAGGAGGATTCTCATCCTAGGGTCAGGGACTTTTTCTTGTCCCAGTAAGAAGTTTAACAAAGAGCCTTTTTTTTTTCTTATAGAAAAAAAAATGTTTATAACAATAAACATTGAAAAAATAGAGCAAGAAGATAAAAACTTTCTATCTTTACTACCATTTATATAACTACATAACAAATTACTTAAATGATTATGCCCAAAAATTTACACAGCCCACAAATCAGGAATTTGGTAAGACTATTATTTTAGAGAAGAAACCATGATGGTCTAAGGCAAGTAGAACTTTATTCCCGGAAATCAATTGCTAAAAGGATTTGCTTTCCATTACCTCAAAATGTGACTTCTCTGAAAGTGGGACCACACTAGCGTTAACTAATTGAACTATCATGTGGTCTTATAAGAAACCAGTGGATTCTCAATCCAATATCATTGACGCCCTTATAAAGGACTACATTTAAATGTCAAACCAAACATGCATGCATAGGATGATATGAAGAAATCCAGGAAAAATGTGGCCAGTAACAAGCCAGGGACCTTAGCCTTCCTCAGATGACATTGTTGCAGACATACTTGTCAATGCTGTGCTATTCATATTCATAAATTCCAGAAAATAGATATTTGTTCTTTGGATTTCCCAGTCTTTGGTCTTTGGTATAAACAGTTCCAGTGAATTTATATAGTGTATAAATGCAGAAGCAAAGCCTTTGGATGCTGTGTAGGCATCTATCCATTTGCCAGACATATTTTTCTCAGATTTGCAAATTTCTGAGCCATTTTTGGGCATGGCAAGCAGTTCATTTGCCATCTCCCTCAGATGGCTTCCTCTGGATCTTGTGACCTGTAGTAGCTGATTTAGTTCAAGTCTTATAACAGAACTTTTAATAACATTTTGGTGACACTTCTTTTTCTGTTCTGGTATATTTTACTTCAACCATAATAAGCAAAGATTGGAAGAAATTACAAATATTTGGAAAGATAAAAGGCAAGAAATTTACTTTGAAGCACACTTTATAAGATCCTGTAAGGTTGGCCAAACAACATCTTGGGTAAAACTGCCTAGATTTTTAAAGTGGATGTTCAAAACAGCTAATATAGAAAATTGAAATGAATCTTCCTTAAATTACTCCTGCCATTACATCTGTTCTTTGAGGACTGGCCTGAAGCAATTTATACTGCTTCAGCCTCACAAGGAGAGCTTGGAGCTTTAAAATGCCACTCGCAAACGGAGAGAAGAGTCAAATTGCTCTTGTCAATAATTAGTTCAGATGTTACTTCAAATTGACTTTGGTCCTGTTATTAAATCAAGAAATCCAAAGCTGAGGGAATCAACTGTGCGAATGTTCCCAATTGGGAAAATTAGATTACCATTTATATAGTACCACAGAAAAGGAACTTAGTGTCTACATTCAGTTTCTGCTCAGCACAAAGCCCAGCTCAAATATATGTGATAGTTATGGCATGCCCAGTTTGAGTGCTTGAATCAAAACTGTGAAGACAAGTTCCATTTAAGTATTTTTGTTTTACTTTGCTTTCTCAGTTTAAAGTTCCTTTCTCTCTCTGTTAACTCAGCTTGCCTTAGCAGAATACTATCCTCTGCAACACACCATCTTCACGACCTTCATTTTCACAGTCCAACAGTCATCAGTGTGTTGCTCTCTAGAAGATGTGCAAAAGGCAATGTGCAGACCCAGGTCTGCCTGGTAGCTACTTATTACAACACTGAGAACAAACCAAATTGGAATGCAGCTGGACTTAGGAAGTGACTTAATTCTCACTGCTTATATTTTCTTTCCCAAAATGAAGTTATTATTACCTAATTTTCACTTGCATTTTGCACTAATGGAATTTTCAACTATTATTATTATTATTATTATTATTATTATTATTATTATTATTTACGGTCAAATGCAACTAAGGCTTTTATTAATCCTCCTTATATCTTAGAAACCATGTTTTAATTTCTACTCTGGTCATGTGATTTGAACAATAATAAAGAGGCATAGTAGAAAAACTCACTTGTTTATGCTCTAAAATAAAGATGACCCATGATGGCCCCACTGTTTAAACATACCTATAGTTACTAGAGTACATTTCTTACATTATTTATAAATATATAACAGATTGAGGAACATTATAATGTATACAGAGAAGGAGAAGTGGGCACGAAGTTCCCTCCACTCTATCCAAGAAGCTATTTGCAATTGCTATCTCCTGGGAAATGAAAAAGCACAAGGAAGTGTAACTGGGTGTATCAACCACTCTCCAGCACCAGACCCATGGCCAGAAGTAGTTGGCTATCGCAAAATAAACCCCATGTGTCTTTGTGAACTTTTTGCTCTAGTTTGGTTTGCTATTTATCGTCTTATTGGATTTTGTTTATTGGTTTGTTTTATTTCAGTTTTGTGTTGTTGTTTTTTTCTTGATTTTTTTGTTTTGTTTTGTTTTTCTTTTTTGAGAAAGAAAAAAAGAATATGAGGTTGGGTGGGTGACAAGTTGGAGAAGCTTTGGGAAAAATCAGAGAGGAGAAAGAATGATCAAAATATAATATATATATATATATATATATATATATATATATATATATATAATTTTAAACAACAAAAAAAAGATATAAAAATTATAGTATGTAGTCAGGTCTCCATTCTCAGGTAGATAATGTAGAGGAACATTTAGTCCTTTAATCCAGCTGTGTGGCTGCTCTTTCCAGCTGGAATGCAGAAAGAATGTTAGGCTAATCCTGTCCTGTTTTTTGCTAATGCTAGGCGAAAGGGATTTCTGTGGTTAAGGCAATTTATACAACTTTAATCCCAACTCTCAGGATATAAAAGACTGTCAGATCACAGGATGGGTGTTCAAACAGAGACCTTAGAAAGGAGAAGCAGAGACAAGAAACATGGTAGAAGAGAGGTGGAAGCAGACAGGAAGCAGTCAAAAGGAAGAGCTCAGAGAGAGAGAAACAGAGTTACTTCAGTTAGGCAGTTTGAGTACAGTCAGCTCATAGACAGTTTAGACAGAAAAGAACGAGAAGAGGAGATCCAGGATAAGCAGAGAGAATGCAGATAATCAGAAGCAGACAGCTTATGATTTACAGTTCGGAGTTTACAACACAGATCAGAGTGAAAAGTGGTAGTTGAGAAGACAGCAAGTGACAGTGAGCTCTGTTAGTAGTAAGCCTTGGAGGCTGAAACCTTCCAGGTCTAGGTTTAAAATTAGATTGTACAGAGGCTGAAACCCTGTGGGACTGGGGATTGAATTAGCAAAGAATAAACTACCTTTAGCCTTGAACCAATGAGAATAATACTAATAAATCAACACAACTATGGCTACAAGGTGAGATCTCGATCTACACATTTGACATCATTTTGTGTAGCAATAGTTGAACAACTGGCAGACCTGAGGTTTAATGTTCTTTGTCCATGTGGGTGCAAGCTCAACTTGAGTTGAGAGGTCAAATGAAGATCAAAAGTCTTTTATTCTCCTTCTTACCATGCTCATGTCTCCACCAAATATTTATGATGATCTGCATTGCCCTCTTAGAGCTTCCTACAGCATCCCTCTATCAAGTTACTGGGTGAACAAAGAACCAGAGCACTTTACTCAGACCTTAAAGGAAGAACCAAGGTGGGAGGCTTATTCACTTCATATGAGCTGCCTGTGTTAACTTCTGAATAAAAATATTTATCCTAACAGTTATCAATAACTCTAATTGTAACACACAGCTGCCTATAGGAAAGCTAAACTATTCCATGCCTTTATTCCATGTTTGCTTTCCTAAACTCTATTTACCAATATGTCTACATTTTAAAGGCTATTCTTTTAGACTTTCATACATGTGTATATTTTGGTCACATCCTCTTAACCCGTTCCAACTTCACTCTGATTCTGCAACTATCCTTCTTTCCAATTTCACATCCTTTTCTTTTTTTGTTCTGTATAATCCATTGAATCCATGGGTAGAGAGGGTCAGCCACTAGAGCACCGTCAGGTATCCTCTGAAAATAGACTCTTCTCACCCAGTCGCCATCACCTTGCTGGTACTCACAGCAGCCTGAGACTGTTTCTGTCTAGAAATTATCCCCAGCTAAGAAAAAGCTCTTGTCCTCTGGGAAAGTGACTTTAACACAGACACAACACTTCTAATCTGTTGGTCCAATGCACTTGGGCAGCACTTGGATAAGATAGTCAGGCTTTAATTTTCTATCATTTATTTCTTCTGCCTAACTTCCATGTCCTAACAACCATATTTAATTACAGTGATAGACTGTGTCAAGATATAGTCTTATCTGTGGTTCTTCAACATTAAGATGATTATTCATATCTCTAATCCCATGCATTTTAGTGATACTTAGCAATCTGAATGTTCTTTTGAAGATCCACTTCAGTTGTTGATGTGATGATCTTCCATAACTGCAGCCACCATCAGTCCTTATTAACTGTTGAGTTCTCTTTACTATTCCTTCAGCAAACGTCCATTTCAGCATCAAGATTTTCCAGTCTAAAAAACTGTCTCTCTTTTTTCAGACAGTTTCTTGAGCTGTTTTTCTGTGCTTCTTCCTTCTTTGAGTAGCACTTTACATATTATCAGTTGGTATCTAAGAAGGTTCTTTTACTCAGATCAAATCTTTATGCATTTTGATTGTAACCAGTTTTTTTTTTTGTCTCCTGTGGAAATATAAGCAAATTCTCTTCCCCAATGTAACACATACCCACAATTCCATTCTGATGTTAATACATCCTCTGAATTAATTAAAGAATAAACTGTCTTTTACCCTGAATCTACAGCTACTCTGCAGTATAGATGTTCCATACTCTTGATATTGTTATGCAGATGTACCCTTAAGGAAGCAGAAATGTATATATAATTACTAAAGCTATCAAGCCACATCACACTTTCACATACACAATTTATTTATCTTTCTTTAGCTTTGTTGGCTATTTTATTACTCTATATGACTTGGGTAAAATCAGTTAAATCCTGAATATATTAAGAGTACCATTACAAAAAGAATACATTATATTGAATCCAAACATACACTGTATCTAATGTAGGATTATTAGAAATAATAAGAATTATTTTTGTACTGCTAAATAGATTATCAAATTGTCTTCTAAATATTCATGTCTATACCTATAGATTTGTGCTAAACCCACCATGAGTAGAATTTTAACAGATTTTAAAGCAGATTTTGTAAACAAGAGTTCCTTAATATACACAAAGAGACTCCTTTCTTATCACAATTCCCCACCAGATTGGCACATTTGTGAAAGTCAAGACACTTACTGTTACCATATAATTTTCTCCAGAGAATCACCCCTGGTCTTGACTGGGACACATATTTGATGACATGTACACAGCCTCATTACATCCCTAAAAACACTGTATTCTACCTTCTCTCTCTCATATTTAGTAATTTATGTATATGTAAATATATGTGCCTGTGTATGTAGAAGTAGTGGAAAACCTCATGTGCCATTATCAGGCACCATCCACCTTGTTTGATTTTTGAGACTGGTTCTCTCACTAACCATAAAACCTGGCAGTATTTTGGCTTATCCAGGCAGCCAGTAAGCCCTCCACCCTAGTGCCAGAGTATAGGCATGTGCTGCCTTGGCCTGCCTTTTTATATAAGTTCTGAGGATCTGAACTCAAGTTCTTATGTTTATTCAGCAAATGTTCCTGCCCACTATGTCATCTTCCCATCTCTCCACCTTAGTTTTTGAGACATGGTTTTTCCCTGGCTGGAAACTTGCCAAATAGGCTAGGCTGGCTGACCAGAAAGTCCCAAAGATTTGTCTGTCCCCACCTACCTAGCACTGGAATTGTAAGTGCAGTTGTGTGTCATTTTGCCTGGCTTTTGCGACATAGATGCTTAGGCTAACAATCAAGTTCTTGCGCTTGCCAGCAAGTGCAATTATTGGAGCCATCTTTCTTTCTTTCTAAATATTGATTTTTTGAAATGTTTAAACTCTTAATAATTGATATAATTTAATATAAATTCCATATTGTGTATATTACTTTCATGTACTGCATAGCTATTCAATGTCTATATTCAATTTGGTTGTTTTTGTAGTCATTGAAAGTCTCCAGAGCAGAGTTTTCCAATCAAACTTTTGTGATGATAGAAATGTTCTATATGTTTCCTCTTGAAAATAATGTTACTCAGCACATTTGTCTCTTGTACACTGATATGTGGTTATTTTAAATGGGTAATGCTTTCATTAAACTAATTAATTTAAATTTAAATAGCCACATCTGGCAAATGCAACCATGTGGGAAATCATAGTTCTAGAAATATGTTGAAAATAGAAGGAGAGAGCCCCAGTGAGAAGTCTCAGTAGGTAGAGGCACCTGCTGCTAAGCCTGACAACCTTAGTTGAATCCCTGGGACCTACATGGTGGAAGAAGAGAACGGATTTCTCCAAGTTGCCCTCTGACTTTCACTTTCATGCAATGTGATATGTATACCCCCACACATGCACACAAAATAAGTCAAAGTCTAATATAAGAAAAGATAAACTTAATGAGGGCCCTGAACATTTTCATCCAGAGTGTGGGATAACCTCAAATATAATGGTCCTCATCTTCAAGACACAGAAAATTTACCTGAAAAACCAACTTGATGTGATAACCTTAAACAGCATATCTACTCAATCAGAAGTTTTAGGTTATTCCCAGCATCAGGAGAATGTGATAGAGGCAGTTTGAGAGCAGCACTTTGAGGTATATCTTCCACCATATGCTGATTTTCTGTCACTAGCGGCAGTGTTTCACCCGAATAGTGACATGTAAATCAATTTTTGGCCTCTTTATACATACCTCATAGTAAAAGTGAATTTGTCATTAATATTCTTGCATATACACATATTTACTTGTAAATTTTTCATGGAACATAGGAATATTTTATATGAACTCTGATCGTATAAATTACTTTCTGATCTTTCTTTTGTTTTTTTTTTTTAATCTAGTGATGATCCACTAAATTGAACCATGACTGTGTGGTATGAATCTAGGCCCTGCTGTTGCACATGGATCCTCAGGGAAGTGGGTAGGGAGGAAATGTGACAAGACCTTGTAGATTCTACCTTGGAAATTTCCAATTTAACAAATGCATTGCATCTTTTATTTTTCCTTTTATGTGACTCAAGAATAAACTGCATGTTTATGGTCTAACTGCCATAAAAATCAAACATAAATGTCCCATGAAAGAATTATTTTTATCAGTGAAATAGGCTTATCTCTTCTAAGCACAATGTTGAGTATGTCCCCAAATACATAGCATGGTAACTTTTTTATGCTGAGAGGTAAACGAGTCGTTTTAACACACTTTCATGATACAATAGCTTGTTTTGATTGTATTTCATTTTTATAGGCCCAGAAAAATAAGAGAATATTAAAGTATATATATATATATATATATATATATATATATATATATATATATATATATCTTTTCATGGTAAGAACTAGATGCTTATGCTGAATAAAACAGTAACATTTGTCCTTATCTGTTAAAAAATAGCCTGAGAGATTTCTTTTTATAGAAGTCTTATGGCTTATTTTCCCTCTTGTTGAATAGCCCTTAAATTTATACATGTAGGTTACAAATAAAGGCAATTAAAATTAATGATAGGGTGACACAATAGGACAAGAGGCTATTCAGTCCTCGAGGGATAAACAGTTCTCTATTATCATTCATTATCCTCATGTTTCTTGTTAAAATATGTAAATAAATAGAAGAGGGACATCTTACATGCATTTTCATTATTTTTGATGTCACTAAGACACAGTTTAATGCTTTCATAATGACCAACCTATATACAATTTTAATTCCATATTCAAGGGATATAATAGTTTCATAGAAATATGTGTCACAGGAGCATGTAAATAGTCCCAAGGATTAGTTCATTCTTTCCACTTGTTTCAGAGGCAACACAGATGTACACAGCCTGAAATAAAGACAGTACTAATGGTTAGGTCAAATAAAAGATTGCTATTGAAACTGTTCAAAGATGAGTTGAAAGTTCCCAACATGTTAATCCCCTTTGAATAATTTTGTTTGTGTTCAAAACAGAAGACAGTCAGATGGATGGTAGCTATATGGTTCATCCAGAGGCCAAAAACAAATAACTCAGATTATACCACTTAATAATTTTAAAATGTAATCCATAGATACAAATACACATGTATACATGTACCCATGCATATAAGTCTACATATTGTCATATATATTATATATGCATTATTAAGCATAATACAGTATATTTTGACTCATACAAATAGAGAGGGATATTTCAGAATTTCCACAAAAACCCAGAGAATATTAAACTTCTGTGGAACAAAAAAGAAATGAAAAATATGGGTTTGATATTTCACTTGTAATTATGAAATTTACTAGCGAAATATTGTTACATATTACATAGTGAGATTTTCTTTTGAGTGATTTGAACCTTGACAAAATAAAAAAGGCCCAATTAGTAGTGTATTAGTTCTATTTTAAAAATTCATTAAATTTTACCTCTTTACTTTTCACTTGATGCCAACATTTTGGGCTCCAATGTGATTCATGCCACCCAAAAATAGGCATTCTTGTTTAGTAAATATCTACGCAAAATTAATGACAGTGTTAATCCTTTTTTTCTCTCTACCCGTATCTATTTCCTTGACTTTAGGTTAGAATTTGTTGCATTTGTTTTTCCTGAAAATGGCTTTTCATTTTTAAAATTCAGAACAGTTTTTGGAACACCATGGCAGTATAACTGTCAGATAATTACAATACGGAAGGCTAGACCAGCACCAACAGCTTCCAGAATTGGTTCTGAATCAGACCAGAGCAGAACCGATTTGGTAGCTTCCAAAAGAAGTGTCTGAAACTTTAGCCCTGCAAAGAAGAAGCACAAAGGAGAAGTAGGCATTGAGCCTTCAAAAACTATTAGCTACACACACACAAGAAAGAAAAATATCTCTCAATGAAGGTTTCTGTGCATAGTTCTGTGAATTTTTCAATACCAAACAATCCATATTTCCAACTACTAGCTTCTTTACAAAGCATCTAGCAGCTAAGCTATCATTTGCAATGTTTACTTATAAAGGAGAAAATAAAAAACACCAAAGCTGTTTCAAGCTAAAAGGACAATTTATTGAAGATTATTTAGAGATTATTTAGGGGTCTTGGTCCCTAAAGAAGCAAATAAATTTGTTCCTGAGGGAAAATGGACAGAATTAGGGCATCAATCTCATAGAAATATTAGCCATCTCTGTTATTTCTCTCTCCCTCCCTCTCTCTTTCTCTGTCTCTCTCTCTCTCTCACACACACACACACACACACACACACACACACTGTTCTCTGTAGACTATTTTCTCACTTCCATTGGGAAAAGGAAAAAGGCAACCACTCACCCACTGCTAGGTAATGTTTCATGTGCAAACACATAAAGGGAGAACTAATGACTCTAGATCCTAGTTTCAAAGGGGAGAGTTCAGACCCATTCTAGGTTGATTGAATGTGCTCCAATGGCATTGAGGTGGGCAAATTCCATTCAGAATGGAATTCAGACTTCCATGAGTGGTGAATTAGGACAAGAATATTTTAATTGATTAGACAATTGATCAGTCTTCAGAATGTTAGCATGTCTAAAATTTAATTCTGTTTACCTCTGTTCTTAGCAGTGAGTTGCTGCCTATCTGTTCTGCTCTTGTCTGTTTCAGAACCAATGGTAATATTGATCAATTAACTCAAACTTGTCAGCCTAAAGGAGTGTTATTCACTTACATACACCCTCCATGTCTGTGCTAAGAGGTGTTATTCATTACTACCCATTAAACAGTCTTGTAAATGCCTGGTACAAACAGTTTCTTCAACTGCTGACCTTTACAGCCTAAATTCTCAGTACTCTGTAGTACAATAGTGATTCTCAAAGAATCAACAGTGATCTCCATGGTCACAGTAGGCTTTCCCACCAACATTCTTTATAGGAAGCAACATCTCCAGAAATGCCTTGCAACTATAATTTCTCCCATCAAATACCCTCCCTGATACCCCATAGAGCAGCTGAGCTTCTCCAAATAAAATTGACTGGTGGTGTTTGCTCTTGGAGATAGTGACTTTTCTTAGTAGAAGGACTCACTGGTGGATTTCTTGGAACACAAGAACAATTCCCCAAAAGGGGTTTCAAGAAGTTTTCAAGAAAGCTTTTAGATGAATTTTAACCCCCCCAACATCCATTTGACAAGGTTTGTAAAACACTGGGACTGAATTTTGCTTGAATTACTTGGACATAAATAATATCAGAGGAGTTCAAGATGATTTTACCTTTGGAATCTCTGAGTCAGTATTTTAAAAAGAGCTGGAAATGTAATTGCAACTGTCATTTTTGTAATAATGGAAATATGAACAGAGGAAGTGAGTACAAAATAGAAGTTTCATAGGACATACATAAAGAAATAAAAATAAAAGTGAGTAACAGCACTAACGTAACTTTTTCATGAGTTCTAACTGAAGGTTATTTTTATTCTCCTACCACTTCTAAGTTCCTTATAACACTATGAAAGTTACCTCTTCATTTGCCCTCAGAGCCAATTTATAAGACAAAGAGATCAATTTCCTTTCTGGTTGCACCTTATTTTTGCCCAAAGATGAGGCCCAGCATGATCACTATTATATTCAGAGCAGTAGCTTCAGTTGGCATTTAATTGATTCCAAAGAAGGGAATCCACCCTTGAAGAATGAAAACACTTTGATAATAAGCATTTCAAACTACAAAACATTTCCAAATGAGAAGTCAAAATGTATTTTAAATAATGCAATAACTCCTCAACTTGTAGAGTTGTTAATTTGAAGAAACTACATAATTTCTTTTTGGCTGTGGTTAAATCTTCAGAAGAACATTTGGGTGAAACATCCAATAGAATTGTATGGGTTCTTTCTATATGTATTGTCCTTTTATTGTACAAAATTTGGAAGTGGGCCAATGACCTTACCAAGGTTTGGCTTTTTCGCCAGAAAACTCCATTTTCTCTCATCTATAGTGTTTTCACCATGTTTCACACACTCATTTTTTTAAAAAATAGAATGTAATCTTAAAGAAATTCATTCAATGATCAAATTCTTTAACTCTCTAATTGTTCTATAACAAGAACTAATTTATAGTATTGTGTATTTTCCCATAATACTCATTGTCTCTCAGAAAACAGGCTCTGTTCGGTTATTTTTATTTTCATGGGGAATAATAATAAACTTACATAAATCACAAAATTCAATTGCATAGGCAGGGTCACAAAAAAATATTGGAGAGTTAAAACACTTGTTGAAACAACAGTGAGTAGAGTGAATCAGAAAAAAAAAAAATTCTATTCCTTCCCAATACTGCAGATGTTGGAAAGCAGTCAAAAGTAACAGAAAGCCTCAATTAATCTATGGTATTTATTCAATCAAGGTTAATTAAGAAAACCCTGACCTGAGGGAATGAGTCAGAGGTTAAATCACTGGCTGAACAAACAAGGGACAGGAGTTCACATTCTTAGAACTCACACAATTCCAGGTGGACTTGGCCTGCCTATAATTTAAGCTTCCTAAGACTGATACAAGGGAACTCCAAAGCATGCTGACTCGGAAGATCAAACTGGGTTTGATCAAGGGACTTAACCTCAAAAGAACAAAGTAGAAGATGATAGAGGAAGATTCTAGTGTTAGCCTTGGGCCTCTAAATGAACATGCAGACACATGCACATGTACTGTGCGTGTATCCACACACCTGGGGCATGTAAACCAACAACACACACACACACACACACACACACACAAAAGAAGAAAGAAAAGTCCCACTATTTCATTTAAGAAATTAATATAAAATTAAGTAGCAAAATATGTTCACTACTCAGTGTGAATATCATGCACAGGACATAAATGCAAAGGAAAGATGGAGGCTGTTGTGAGGAAGTGTGCAGAAAAGGAGTCATGAGCTCAGTGATTTATAGATGTGCATGCAGTGATGATAGGAAGTAAAATTCTCTTTACACTGAGAATCCTGGTGAGACATGCAAGGTGTCTTCAGTAGTAGGCAAGATGACAACATGCTGAGTATGGGAATGAATGACTACTGGTTATCCTTTGTTCTCTTTGGTACCCAGGAGATGCTAGGAGCACAGCAAGGACTCTAAAGGTGTTATACTCCATCTTAACCATTATCCACCCACACATACAACTCAACTGACTTTACAAGCCAGCCTTAAATTTGAAGTTTAATCATATATAAGAGTCACCAGCAGGAGGTTTTAGAGAATCCCTCAAATGGGAGCAAAATAAATATGTGTTTCCAAACTTCCAGGCTTATACTTTCTGGTTTATCCTTAAAGATCAAGAAAAATGGTTTTGTGCCTGCTTGTTAATAAGTTAAAAATACAGATCTTAGACAGACTTTTTTTCTTTCACTCAGAATGTGGTATGAATCTAGTACATGAATGTGGTATATGAAAATAAGGGAAATTGTTTTCTTTTCTTTTTAAATGTTTAATTTTTTCTTCTTCTTTCATTTAATACATCCCAACTTCCTTCCTCCTCTTACTTCACTTCTCCCAGCTCCCGCATCCCCTGTCTCCAAGATCTAGCCCCCATCCTCCCATTCCCACAACTGCCTCTCCTCAAGAAAGAAAATCTTCCCACCATTACTCTTCAAACATGGCACAAGATGGAACAGAGTCAGGCACAATTTCCTGCTTCAAGGTTGGACTAGGCAACCCAGTAGGGGGAGAAGGTACTCAAGGAAAAGCAAGAGGTTCAGAGAAACATACCCCTATTATAGTCTTTATGAGTTCTGCAGGAGCACCAGGCCAGGCTGCCTCAAGACATACTGAGGGACCCAGCAAGTTTCATGTCTGCCACTTCAAGCTCCTTGAGACCCTAAAAGTGCTGGTCAGTTGACTCCATGGGGTTGGTTCTCCTCCTGTCTCTGACCCTCTGATCTCAGCAATCCCTCCTACACTTCTTCCATGGAGTTGCCAGAACTCTGCATTTTGTTTGGCCCTAGGCCTCTGCATCTGCTATATAGTAAGCTGCTATAGGGAGCCTCTCTGTTGATGATTAGACTAGGCACCAACTATGAGGAGAGCAGGATAACATTTGAAGTCCTCTCCTGACTGTCCAGACTTTAATTCCTGGTTTACCTTATAGTATCAGTCCTGAGTTCCCACCTTTATCATGGGGTTCTGCCCTTCCGTTTTCCCAGCATATCTTGTAGGGAGGAGGGGTTATACAAGGAAGTTTTTGTGGCTGGGATGGTGTTCTAGTCCCATCACTGGAAGCCTTGCCTGGTTATAGGGTATGGCCAGTTTAGGCTCCCTATCTTCCATTATCAGAGGCCTTTGCTAGGGTTTCCTTCATTGATTCCAATCAGTTTACACTGTAGTATGTCTCCTGATTCTCCACTACATGTCCTCCAATTATGATTGTCTCTCCACATATTCTATCCATCTCCCCCAACTTGGTCCTCTCCATTCCCATTCTCATCCTCTCCGAGGACACCTCCACCATCTGTTTTATTTCCCTTTTACAAGAGAGATCCCTGTGTCCCCACTGATGCCCTCGTAGCATAGTCTCTTGGTCTGTGTCCTTTACTCAACAGTTAATATCCACATATAAGTGAGTACATAGTATGTTTGTCTTTCTGGGATTGAATTACCTCGCTCAGGATGATTTTTTTCTAGTTCCTTTCATTTGCTTACAAAACTCAGGTAGTCATATTTTTTTAAATAGCTGAGTAGTACTCCACTGTGTAATTGTGCCACAATTTCTTTATCCATTTTTTCAGTTGAGGGGCAGTACTCAATTTCATATGACAAAACAAAAAGCCTAAAATAGCAAAAATAATCCTAAAGAATAAAAGGACTTCTGGAGGTGTTAACATTCTTGATCATAATCTGTATTACAGAGCAATATTAATAAAAACTGCATAGTATAGGCATAAAAACAGACAGATTGATCAATGGAATCAAGTCAAAGATCTAGACCTAAATCCACGCACTTATGAACACCTTTGGGTATATGTTGATTCTCACCTTTCAACTTGTTGGAAGCACTGTCACTTGTTCATTTCTATTTGTGCCAGGCTATCTGAACCCCAAGCTTTTGGCAATTCTCTTACTTCTGCTTCTCATCTCCTAGTGTAAGCACACTGGGATAACAGGAGCATGTACTTCAGGCTCTTGCATGAATTCTGGGGATCTGGGCTTAAGTAGACCTGTACAGCAAGCAGTTTACACTCTAAGCTCTTTCTTTAGCTGTAGAATTTTTTTTAATGTAGAAGAAATGCTGTGAAAAGCACACTAATGTTATAAAAGTTAAGATGGGGTGATCTTGAGTCTAAATAGATAGTATAGAATAAGGAAAATATATTTGGACAGATTTAATGCCAACATTCAGCCAACATTTAACTGAATAAGTATCTTGGAGCTGGTGGGCCTCAGATTCTATATTGCTTAATGCTAAGTAAGTCATTTTTACTTAATGATGAATTATCATTAATTACAGAGAGGGATGTTTTTCTTTTTTTATCACTTTCTTGGGAACTAATGATTTTTTAACATTTCCTATGTGATTCTAATTTTACCACAAATTGAGAACTGCTGGCATAAATGAAATAATGGATAGATAAGACAGCATGTAAAGTTTTACTTTGAAATTTTATTCTCTGGAAGCAGCAAATTGTTAAAGCTTATAGTGAATTTTTAGTGAAATTCTTTGCACAAAGAAGAAATTATTCTTTACCACCCACTGAAATGGCCTTAGGGGAGGAGTAGACAGATGTAATCAAGTGGATTGTTTGGTGCTGTGAAAAATTCTGTCATTCATTTTTTAGAGTCTTCTAGTTGCTATTTATTCATAGTACATATAAATTATTATATAGGTTAATGTCTTTAGTAACAAAAAATTAGAAAACTCTAGAAATGACCTTGTATTAGTTCACTATTCTAATTGACATAACAAAATACCTGACATGGGAAAAATTAAGGGAAGATGGGTAATTTTTGTTCTTCCTCCATGTAGTCTGTCATGGTGAGGAATAATGGAGGCACGGGTGTTTTAAAGCTGTGGTAGTAAATGAATGTTAGTACTCAGTAAGCTTTCTTTACTTTCCCTTGTCTTCAGTCTAAGACCAGCTCATGGAATGCCACACCCACATACAGATAGGCTCTTTCCTCGTCTTCTGGTAAGCCTCTCTACAAAGAGAAACCTCAAAGACATGTTTAGAGATGTTTCTCCTAGGTAATTCCTAGTCCAGTCAAGTTGACAATAAAGATTAACCATCATGTCCTCAAAGACCTGGGTAGAGAATAAAACCAAAAGGAAGGCAGTAGAAGGTATTATATTGAGTAACAGTGAGTCAATTAGAGGAAAGTTTGTTAGCTCTTATCCAGAGAAGGTTCACACACTGCCATGGGTGGTAGTAAAAGTAAACCTTTCGTTTTCTAAAGATTACTAGTAACTTGATTCAGAATAGGTATCTGAAGGACTAATGAACCACAAAGCCATGGATATTGCAAAGTTTCTTTTCTGTTTTGAAAATAATTTCCTTAATGTTATCTGATTTGTTTATTAGAGGTTGCTTTGTTATCAGCAGCACCAGTCAAGTATAGTTGTTCAGATCTTTGTTAGTCAATGGGCAGTCCATGCCCAAATAGCACAATTGTCACTTCAGAACTCTCTGGAAGAGTATAATTAGAGGCCCACTCCTCCAGATTTATTGTTGGATGGGGTGTCAAATGGTAGTTGGCCAGGGGGTTAGATGGATGACAGGTGGGTTTAATAATGACAGGAACATATTAATTATTCAAGACTACCCATGGCAGAAGGAACAACCTCTGAACCTCTGGGCTGAATCTCTGGCCAGAACTTCAG
The DNA here is from genome assembly GCA_026225945.1 of Cricetomys ansorgei. Taxonomy (NCBI): domain Eukaryota; kingdom Metazoa; phylum Chordata; class Mammalia; order Rodentia; family Nesomyidae; genus Cricetomys; species Cricetomys ansorgei. The sequence continues at coordinate 4,477,554 of JAMJFZ010001121.1, read as the reverse complement.
GTGTCAGATATAGTTGTTAGTCTCTCTCCCATGGGTCTGTAAATAAGAAAAGACAATTCTCCAAGATATAAACCAAAATGACCTAGGGAGGAGGTTGTAGTCTCTCTTGGCTGAGCTCTGGACTGAACTGAACTGCAGACTGACCCTTCAGCCTGATCACCCTGGTGATATATTGATTTAAAGCTCCACCCCAAGACACAGTCTTTTTTTTTCCATTAATAAACAGAATCCTATAATCTACTACCCAAATGCCAGGCCAGCCAACCTATTGCCACTAACTGCAGGTCAAGACATATGAGTGTTCTCAGATCTCCTTATTAGTCCCTAAGGAGGAATTACAGAATCCATTTCATTAGCATTAACACAAATAGATGAAGAAAACAGAGGGCAGGATAATCTGAGCATCAGTTGCTTAGACTATAGCTGGTTCCTCAGACTAATGTTTTTTCTGCATTTCAAAAAGCTACACCCAGAAAAATGGATCACATAGGCCATTGAAGGTAATCCTTACTAGAGCAGCCACATTGCCAGATCAAATATACAAATCTGCATGTGTGTTAAACACATTAGAATTTGACAGTCACTTCTCTGAATTGTAGGGATCAAATTTTGAGGGAGGGAACAAATATTTTGTGAAACCTTTTATTTTATATTATAAGTTCTGCTTGAAAGGAAAAAAAATAAAGATTTTTTTTTCTCTAGGCATGTTTTTTATATAAAAAAGAAAAATGGCTTTAAATTATAACCTATTTATATGTAAGACTATGTTTTTGTTCAAAAATGGGTGAACAAGTAGAATCTTGAATGAGAGCATTTTTCTATTTTATGTGTAACAAAAATGATTAGACCCTTCTCCTGAATTCATATACTCAGAACTGATATTGATTTGAAATTGAATTTATCAAAATAATAATAATTTCAATGTAAAATTCAGACTTTAGAAGTACTTATTGCAAAGGATCAGAAATTAATTGTAGTTTACTATAAGCATACTAGACTGATGTTCCTAATTTACATAGAGTTACAGACTCTTCATGTTAGGATAGACTGTCTCAGAAAACTAAAATAATTCACACAAATTTCACAATTACTTTAGCTTTTGTGTACATACTTTATCATTGACCCTTAAAATATGGTCCAAATAAATTACCAGATTCTCAAGAGCTGATTTCTTTTAATCATTTGGAACTGGTGTTTTGGTTTATATGGTATAGATTCATATTAATATAGGTATTACTATGTTGCTACTAACATTAATTAAACATTTTAATAACTTAGTAAAATTACCCACATACTTTCTTTTGAGATCTTGAAAGGGTTTATGTGATTGATTGCTTTTTAAGACCAGTTTGATAGGATTTACCAAGACAAGCTTAAATCTTGCTTCTCTCCAATGTCCCATCAACATTTCTTCTATGCAGTAGCTCATTTTCACATTCAGTTCAAGTTTTCTCTATTTATTTAAATGACTGATCAAATATTTAAATCAAGATAGTTTTCTGCTAAAATCAAATGTTATTGATATGATTAATGTAGAAATGAGATTAGAAACATCCTATCTCTACCTATGACATTTTGTTTCTCAAATTGCTATTTTCTGAATGTAAAGATGATAATTCAGTAACTGAAAGGAAAATAGTAATTCTACTTAAACTTTAGAGTAGAAATTACCAAGTCTTAAAACATGTAGAATTACATAATATGTTCAGTCTGAAAACAACTCAGTCAATATATTTACCTTTATTTTTTAATCAGAGTAAAGTGTTATCTGGAGAAAAGAGGTGAAGTCCAGAGAGATATAGTTACTGTAGGAGTCATGGTAATATTATAAAGTACATTCATGTTAAATCTCAATTCTACCATTTCTTTATTTTGAGTCTTTATTTAATTAGTTTCTGATTATACAAATTATATTTTCATTGCTTTTAGAAAAGGTGATAGACAGTTCTATAGATTATTTAATATATTTAAAATAACAAGTCTCCCTGGGTCAAGTTTCATAATTAATGATCCCTAATGAAAATGAAATAAGCGTTTCTTATTAGATTATTATTAGAATAATTATTAGATTATTGTGTATATTTTCACTTATTACTGCTTTGCCCTTACATTGTACTTTCTCTGCAGAGATATGATAGCCTGATATAATTTGATTTCTATTTCTCTGGTGAAAGAATCTCATTAATTGTGGATAGTTTATTATGACATATAGCCACTGATAGAAAGTGGCTATTTTCATTATTTATCAAATTGCTGATGATATTTTTAAATATCAGTACATAGAAAGCCTGTAAATTCTGAGACTGCCTCTGTTTTGTCTCTCTCCATAATCATTATTTCCAGTGTTATTTCCAGCATTTAGTAAATGATAAAAGCATCTTATCTGATTGAATGCAAGAAGAAGGAATAGTGCCTCATTCCTTCACCTAGGGGATAATTCTGATTGCTAGGTCCAAATACATAAAACCTTGTCACTTCCTCAGTGTGCTTCAGTATGGTGGATCCTCTTCTTAAAATTTGTGATCTTCTGTGGCTACAAATTCCCAAACTGCTCACACCTGAGCACACTCTTTAATCATACATACAGTTTTTTCAAGATTTTTTTCCCACCATAAGTAATTTTTTCTCAAAACTAAAATTTTATAGAGATGCAAAAGAATGGGAATAAATATGTGGATTCCTGGATGAAGGACATGAGGTCAAATTTCACTCTTTGATTTAGTAATTAGATAGCAATAGAAAACAACAACAAACTTCTGCCAGTTTGAGGTAGAATGATTTTCTAGCATGTAGAAAGTCATGAGTTCAATCACAAGCACTGCATAAAGCAGCTGTTTTGGCACACATCTTCAATCCCAGGTCTCAGGACAGTAAAAATAGGGAAAAAAAAAATCTGAATATCAGACTCATTCTCAGCCACAAAACAAGTTTGAGCCTACCCCACAGTGTAATTGAGACTTGTCTCAAAAAACTAATATTTCATCTATCTATGATGTTTGAAACCTGATAAAATCAACCCCACAAATGATCATAAAAACTGAGTGATTAAATGAATTGATTATCAAAATTAATAATCATGGATAGCTTCATTATTATGTACTCTGGTGTACTTAAGACTTCATTTAAGTACTCTTCTGTCCTGTGAAATAGTGACAGAAAATTTATTTTTTTCAAGGGAAGGGTAAGAATGAATCATTATTATAATGCATACCATGCTGTCTCTTGGTTCTGTCACTTCAAACTGTTCCCCTGTCCTCCCTTTTACTACTTGTTAAGATTAACAATATTCATTTGCATGCCAGATCCAATGACCTCTTTCCAAGCTCATTTCTGTTGTTCCATCAACAGTTATAAAAACTCATTCTTCACTGTAAATTTGTCCCATCCATTTACAGAATCCATTTTAAGATTCTATTTCTATTTTCTGGACTTCTGTTCTTTTCAAAAGGATCATGTTTTTGTGGTCATCTGGATAAAACTATCTAGTACAAATAATACCAAATTTCTTCTTAATGCTTTACCACTTAAGAGTTCTTCATTTTGCATCATGTTGTCTCTGGGCTCTAGTCCATCATTCCATCACACTGACACTCTTTAATCAGGATGTTATCCATTATAAGATCAATGTGCTCCTATCCCTAATCCTATACACACATTCACACTTACAATTGTGTTCCTCTTTTCATCGCAGATTTTCAGTTCTTCTTGGTTACCAAACTGTCACAACATTGTTGTATTTACCTCATTATGGATTGAATTACAAAGTCTAACCTTCAGCATGTGAGAAGGTCACTACAGAATGTGAGGACCTTTCAAGGAGTAGTCAAATTAAAATAAGGCTGCTATATAGTACATTCTGAATATATTCTTGAGAAAAGGAGGTCCGGTCATTAGATGCAGCTTTATTTATGTGTGGTGCATGTACACTGAGTTGAGATTTCTATGCTGCAAGCAAATGGTCTTCTCAAGCCATAACAAGATTCCTCGGGGAAATAAACATATTGAGGTCTTAGTCTTAGAATAACAACCTTCAGAACTTCAAGAAAATTAATGTCTGTTTAAACCATCATGCCTTTGCTATGGTGCTTTTTACCCTTTGTCCACCACAGTCCCCTGATTAACCAAAACTAATGAATATTAGTTACTATCCTTCACTTTTTAGTTTTTTTGTTTGGGGGTGTTTGTAACATGGTCCCACTATGTAGTGCTAGCTAGCATGAAACTCGAACTTGAACTTCTGCCACCCAAGTATTGAAGTTCTGGGATGCCAGCCTACCACCTCGCCCTTGAGATCCTCACATTTTCTTTTCTCAAATGCTGTGACTCTCTTCCCTCACTGAAGGTCTTCTCATGAAACGTTTTAGGGACATTGCTTGAATATTTCTTCACAACGGTACTTTGTTTCACCTTTCGTTAAGTAGACCATGAATCCAAAAAACTATGTAATGCCTCTTAATGAAGACAACAGCAAAGAATGTTTCTATGCATTATTTATCCTTTTTCAAACCCTTGAGAGGTCAATATTATTATTTATTATTATTTTACAGTAGCAACAATATAATTTGGAGAAAATACATAATTAACACATTACTGAAACGTTAATGTATGTTGTGAGAGCAGTAATCTTGGATTTTTTTTTTTAATTCTGGGTTCAACTCTTTATTGTTTTAAATAATGTTACAATCTTCCAGGACCCTTATGTCAAGGTTGAGTATAAAGTAAAATGTAAAACACTATATTCGTAATCTGAGTTCTGTGATAGAAATGAGAAATGTAGGACAGCTTGATTCACTGGGGACAGTAAAAGAGCTTGTTATGCTTTCACTGGGAATACATACCACAGCTCAGCCTAAAGCACAGGATGAGTGTGAGTAACCAAAAAACTTTCACATTTGGGCGAAATATGGCTGATGTAGCTCTGCAGAGGGGAAGAGAGAGAAAGCCTGGATGAGAGAGAACATTGGAATGACAAAGATCTTAATCACTGCTATAGAATTAGTCACATTTGGCATCAAAAGGGACTTATTGTCCTTCAGATTCAGATTAGATTCTATGAACATTCTAGGAAATGTTGAATGACATCACCAAGGATGGCTCAGAAACAGTACTTCAAAAATAATGTTTTAATCAAAGCACAAGCCCACTGGAGAAAAATTTGATTATGCTTTGCACTGATTCTCTCTGAAGTTCAAATGAGCATAAATGCAATTATTAATTTGCTTCCTTGAAATGAGGGTGGATCTGTCCCATGTCCCTTGTAATTTTCAATTGCATGTACATCATATTCACCTGAGGATCATTTTGGTTATGTAAACGCATAGCCTCTCCAACATGTTGATCACAAATATTAACACCATTTAGCCAAAAAACTATGACTTGACTTTTAGAGTTTACCACATAATAACAGGCAAATATAAAGCTTCTTTAAGTTGAATTAGCACTTACTGAGAATTTTTGGAATCATTTTTTTCATGACATCTATGGATAATTCTCCTTGTTCCACACTCTGCATCTTCTCTGATTGGAATGTAGAATATATATATGATATATACATATATATATATCATATATATGCCACATACCATTCTTGTTACAACAGATTGGATAAAACATATGATTTTCTCTTTTCTGAATGTTTTATAGCCAGTGAAAAGCTTGGATTATTGAATTCAACTTGGAGTTCATTAAAATCTCTTTTGTCTGAAGGAAAGTTGGTTAGTGTGTGTTGATGATTCATTTTATTTTCCATCTGGAAGTACTTTACTTTGTGCCATTATGTTACTATATAAATAAAAAGGCTAAAAAATTAATACTATTTCTCTCTAAAATCTAATAATGGGAGAGAAGGAAAAGCAAAATGTAAGCTTCAGCCTTCAAGGTCAGAAAGGGAGTTCTTGCCTGATTCAATTAGTGCTTGATTTTATAGCAGTATAGGAGTTAAGAGCATTTCCCTGATAATTTGGCTAGATTCTCACTATAGAAATAGAACACATTAACAGGAAACCATTAAACACAATTTATGTGTGAATAAGCCCACTTGGAAGCTTTGTTTCTGCCATGGCAGGATAAAGTACAGGTACCTACTTCCATCAATTACTAGTCACCGTGACAACAGACTTCTATTAACTCTATGGTCAAAAGCATTCATATTTATATTTTAAGAATGACACAAAACTATTCTTTTCAATATTAATCTACATCCCACATGATTACTGTCTTGACATTTATAGGAGTAATGAATTGTCTTTAGTGTTTGTTGGCTTTTCTCTCTTTTTGGTCATTCCACTTTGCTGTATTGTTTAATATGCCCAACTAGAGATCAAATGTTTTCAACTTCACATTAATAGAAAAAAGCCAAAAAATATGATTGCTGTCAGGTTTTTAATTCAGAACAGTAACTAAAAATACAAAATTGAAACTTTGGGGTCAAAGAAGAACAAAAGCAAAACAAAACAAAACAAAAATCCTTCCATTTTTGGTTAAAGCTTTGTGCAGGGCACACTGTATTGCGTTTGTCTGCTCTGGGTTGCATACATATGTGATGCTTCAAAAAACATAACCGGAATAAAGACTTGTGTTCAGCACAAAATTGTCATTTGGTGGCAGACGCTGTGGGGTCTGGGAAATTCTCTTACATTTCCTCTAAGTCTTATCTCTGCTTCTGTAAAATAGATGCCAATAGCTAACTACTCCCAGAATTACTGTAAAGGATCATTTCATTCTTCATTAATACTTACTGTGACTCACATGGCAAGACACTGGTTAATCCTTATGTTGTATCAACAAACAAAATCTGGGGGGGTGGGGAACAATCAATCAAATAAAGGTCTCCTTTCTAGGAGTTTATAGTTTATGAAAGACAACAAAATACAGCTCTACAGTATGGAGTAGGAGCTCACTGTTCCCAGACATTTGTAGCCTGACTGCTAATTTAAGTGATACTTCATCATGTGTATATCTTTATGCAGTAGATGTGCAAGTTCATATACATATATTTGAGGGGTAGGTACACAAGCATGTGGGAGCTGCAAGCTCGCTTCCTGATTTTTTCTATTTCTTCACCTTTACTCCTCTTGTGAGAAGGTCTCTCATTGAACCTTGAGCTTACCAATTTGGCTAAACTCTCTGGCCAGCAAGCCCAAAGGCTCTTTCTATCTCCCCAACCCCACACCTGGGATTACAGATATATGCTACCGCAATGGACTTTTTATGCTGCTGTTGAGAATCTTAATTCAGGTCTTCATGCTTGCATGGCAAGCATTTCACAGAGTGAGACATCTTCCAAGGCCCTGATATTTTTTAAATGCCAAATTTTAGTTGATGTGTGGCCAGAGCTTTTATTGAAAGGTCCGTCTGTACTTGTAGTAGCTAAAGGGCAGTCCAGTGTATGCTGAGAGTCCTCATGGAAGTTCTTTCTTCTCTTGTTCTCCTTAGGCCACATGGCAATGACTCCTCATTCTTGGTCTTACTGTTCACTGACCCGCAAAGGATATGTACTACCCACCTCCTATGCATAGACACAGCACAAGCAAATGGCAGACCAACTGTCCAAACACCAGTTGATAGAAAAGGAATTCCTATCCAACTGGATGAGGTCCATTTCCCTGATTCCTATTTTCTCTGTCTCAGATTGATTCATTCTTTCTGTCTGCATGCATCTGTCTCTTTCACTCAATCGATGTGAAAAATTTATGCAGCTCTGAAATGGAGCTGGAATTCTCAGTTCTTGCTTCCTTGAAGGAAAGCATTAGTCTACAATACAAAGTTGAAGTAGACATTTATTTAGAAAATTAAACAAAGTAATAAGAATCTTGCTCTGGACTTCCACTCTTGTCTATATGATTTCCACTGAATGAATTCACATGAGACATACAGAGTATATTGGAGGAGATAGTGTTAATTATGGAGTGAAATAGAATGCCCTCAAAGGATGGGGTGGATAAGAACCAAGGAGATCACTGCAGAGGAAAACACTGCTAAGGGGTGAGAGTAGACATTGACCAGAGACCATAGAGGAACTCAATATTCTCACAGCATGACAGTGGATAATGAGAGACTACTGTGACAATTCAAAGCACTTTTACAGGATAGGAGTGAGCAATAACCAGTGAGACCATTGTGGAGGACAGTGCTTTCATGTTATAAGAGTGGACAATGGCCAAGGGAAGTGTTGTGCTAACCTATGTACTTGCATAGCTTTCCCACGGGGCTTGTTCCTGGTTTGGTTCTGCTGATGGACAGGCCCATTTCAATTGACTCTTTAACTGAAGCAACAGTGATAAGGACTTCTTTATCAGGAAGCTTCCTCCGAAGTGATAATCTTACAATCTTTATTATACGATCAATGGTTCACTAAATCCCATCTCTATCCAGGGAATGCAAATGTAACACATTCTCTTATTTTGAGTAAAATGCATACAGCAGAATACTTTAAATAATAAAGAAAGAAATAAGTAAAAAAATATCCATTTTTATCAGGAAGAAATAGCCTTCCTGCCTTAATGAACCTAGAGCTCTGGGAGAGAGCTTCCTCTTTCCTCCCATCTGTCTCCTCTGTTGATCATTTCATTGGTATTTTAGAGTTTAGGATAGGGAATGATGAAGCTTTCATTCTGACTTACCTGGTATTTCCAGTCTTAAAAATGGGGTAATTGCCATACTTCTAGTTTCTTTCACCTTTTTCATATATTAAAGTATTATTTACAAGATATTCAGGAGGTGGCCCCAACACTGTTTATGATGAAAAGGTCCATCACAACTTTTTAGTCTACTAATTTCTGAATAGCTACCTAACTATAGTACACTCCAGAGAGAGTAGATCAGGTTGCTAAAGGAAATAAGTGCTTAATTTTTTAAATAAAAGTTGCTTGTGAATATTCATGTGGAATACTTCTGAAGCATATCTATGAGGTAACATGGACATCCCCCCCTCCCCAAATCATAGTAGACTGGATCTCCCTTTTATAATATGTCTTCCCATGGTCTTGGAAAACCTGCAAGTGCTTTTCAATGAGAATTATATTTTAATGGAAGTAGGGTATCTTGAGGATGCAAGCCTTCTGTTAGTGCACATGTTTGTCAACTGACAAACTTCCACAGTTTCTTGGTTCTGATACATCAGGACAAATGTAACTACAGCTTCAAGAGTTTTTAGCCATAAAGGAACATTCTGATCCTGAGGCAATACAGCTCACAAATACTTATGTAATTTCTTGGTACTGTATAACCAAGTACTTACGCTTGTAAACATCACTTTAGTTTCTTGCATTCTTATGAAATAAGGAATCAGAATTTGGTAAAAAAGAATAGATTTATTTATACTTTGGCCAAACTAAGGTGTGTGACATGGTTCTCATTTTCTCTCACAGACTGAGGCCAATTTATAAAATTTATAGGAAGCCTGTAGCAAAGGCTAGAATATATGTAAATTTAACTACAAGATATGTTAGTAGGTCTTTTCCTGAGGACAGATAACCAGATCCCAGGGTTATTTCCAAGAAAATTCTTTATGTATATAAATCCAGAAGGGACAAAATGGATTCTTAAAGATTCCCCGCCACCACTGTGTTTGTTTGTTTGTTTGTTTGTTTGTTTTTAGAGAGAAAAGAGGTTCCTGTCATGAGCTATCTCTACTCATTCCGGACATGGCAAAATTCTCTGTCTATATGTCCATTCTTTTTTTTAAAAAAGTGATTTTTTATATATATTCATTCCCAGATCCTCCCTATCCACACAACTTCATGCTCCCAAAAGCAAAAAACAAAAACAAAATGAACAAAAATCAATTATATGAAACTGCCAAAATAAAACAAAAAGAGGACAAAAAACAAAACAAAACATCGAATTCATTTTATGTTGGAATACTACTCCTGGACATAAGACGTGACCTGGAGTATGCTTGATATATGCACTGACACTCCGTACTGGACAGGTTATGGACCTAGGGAAAACATGTTTCTATTATTCAACTAAAGAAACACAACAATAAATGTTTCCAAATGACATACTGATATAAGCTATTATCAGTATATCTGTACATAGATCATTCAATATTCATCAAAAAAGCTTTCTCTTTCAGTAGATGGTAATTCACAGAGACCCAGAACTAAACAATCTGTAGAGAGTATGAGACTTTGCAGCACTCATCCCTATATGGGATGTATTTATCAAACCACTCCTCTCAAGGCTCCGGGATCTATGTGGAAGAAGAGTCAAAAGATTGTTAGAACCAGAGGTGATGGATGACTCCATGGAAACAGTATCTTCTCAACATAACAGGATAGATAGACACAGGGACTCACAGAGATTGTGGTACAATGCACAGAATCTTCCAGGGTTCAAACCAGTTAAAATCTCAGCACAGAGATAATGTCCCACTCATTTGTTTGTTTGATTGATTTTTGTTTTTATGTTATTGTCATTTTGAGACAGGGTTTCTCTGTTGTAACTCTGGCTTTCCTGGAACTCGCTCTGTAAACCATGCTGGCCTCAAACTCACAGAGATCCACCTGCCTCTACCTCCTGAGTGTTGGGATTGAAAGTGTGAGCCACCAATGCCCAGCTCAAAGTCCCACTCTTAACCAAGACGCTTATTTGCAGTAGATATCTTCTGGAAAATATAATCCATTCTTTAAACAGTAGAAGGTGAAAATTTTATATAACTTTCCTTGGGATGTCAACTTCAAGCTCCAGATCTTTTGCATTCCTGTAAAACACATTTACTTTGCAAATGGAAGAAGGGTGATAGGCAGATTGCTAAAAGGACAGAGGTAGATGTATCTGTAGAATATTCCCTCCCCTGATAGTGTCAGCATTGCAATGTTTACAAACTCTCACTCCCTGACTGACTGAAGACATAGATACCAAGACAGAGGCAGTTCTTGATTTCCTTACACATCCATCTCCAGCCTATTAGGCCTCAGCTTTAGAGGAACTATCATGTCCTTACCCTCAGCTTCTGAAAGAATTATCAGCAACATAAAACAGCCAATCTTGTACCATGTGTGCTTCAGTAACATTGTGAGAGAGACCCATTGCTCACACATGCACTGTCCCAGTGGGAGAATTCTACACATTCTTTCTGACATCTTTACATCAGGTTCTCAGTTTGTGAAACAAATATCTTGAAGATTTATAATACACCCTCACCATTTCTGTATTAAGAAAGTTGAGTCCAAGCTTTGGTCCTGGCCTAGCCTTGAATTGAAAAAAATAGATGGTCTGTACCAGGGATATCTAACCTCTGGCCAGCAGATTGCATGTATTGTTTAAAGGAATTTACTAGAGATGTGAGATTTGGAAACAAGCTAGCTAAGAACCCTTCATTTCTTTGAAGACTTTTGATCGGATGTTAGAACACAGAACTTATTGCAGCTAAAGTGGATAAACTAGAGAGGAGGGAAGAACTGATCAAGTACTGACAGACACGTGAGCAAAACCAGTATCAAAGCTCATTCCAAACATGACGAGCAGCTTTTGCAAAATTCTGAGTGGATAAGAATTTTAAAAATACGAATAACTTTAAACTGTAAAGCCTATGACATTTAATACCTTTCAGATAACTCCTTCACATTTCACACAATGCCTTACCTCTTCAGAGTCCAATTCTTGGCTGAATGTTTTCTTTGGGAGATAGTAGCTACTTAGAATGATATGTGTTCTTAAACAGACTTTATTCCATCAGTCTGTTCACTGATAATATTTCATTCTAAAATACTAGAATAATTCTAATGTTTTATGGTTTTTAAATAGCTGTCCATCCTCAAAATAACAATACAGTTACTATAAAAAAAAGGATATCCAAACAATTGAGTAAAAATTTTAAAAATAAACCAAATAAAGCATAAAATAATATTTTCTGTTAAAGTGTATTCTAGCTATTTAGAGGCAATTATATCAGTGAGTCTTTGTCTTCAGAAATAGTTTGTACAATGGTGTCTATTTCAAATTAACTGTTAGGTCACCTAACAATTATTTAAAAAGTACTGGTGATTAAATAGAACTTAAATTTCCAAGCCTGATGAATAGAATCCAGATATAAATGGTACCTCACATATACTTTAAGACAGGGGGAACATCAGACAAATCTTTGACATTCTATTGGTATCTTGAATCTGGTGCTTTCTTGTTTACAAAATATTTTTTTATTCTCGATGATATCATACATGTGCATAAGGAAAGATGATAATATATTCCCTTCATCTTTCTCACCCACTCTTCATTTATCCCTCCAACATATCTTTCTCCCAAATTCGTCTTCTCCTCCTCTTTCTCTTTTTCTTCTTCATCTTTGTCTCCTTCATCTTTGTCTTCTTTCACTAAAGTCTAATTAATGCTGCCAATATTTGTTATTATTGGGCTACCCATCCAGGCAAGGGAAACCTACAAAAATCTGGTGTGTTCTAAAGATCTTATTGAATAGTATCAAGCATCATCATTACAATTAAAGATGTAAGCAAATTGAACTTGATCCATGGTTTTGAAAATGCTGAAAAATGAACAGTTAACAGACATTTCTAAATGTAGAAACAACTCAAGTCTAGTTGAAAAAGTATAGAAAAAAATAGACAGATAAACTCGAAGATTTTAGAAAAAGATAAACTACATTATTGTATGATAAACATTTTCTATCTTGTTTTTCATATAATAAATGCCAGCCTACTTAAAACAACATTTTAGTCTTTATACTTACCACTCAACTTCTTTTTCAGATCATTCAGATTTTGTGTCATCTTCAGCCACACCTGATAATTGCCTGCCCTTGAGTCTGGGCATATCATTTTATTTCTGCCATCATAGATCAACAATCTAGATATTCTCTATGACTTTATTTAAATTTTAGAAACAACAATCACCCACCCTAACTATATTCCTCTATATTAATATATGCATTTTCATCTCATTTAAATACAATGTATTCTATATGTATTATACTCATAGAATTGTTTTCTAGAAAAAGAGACAATGTCATCTTCTTTTCAAACCTTCAGAACCTACAAAAGGTATAGGCTTTATAGCCAAACAAGATAGGGTCTTTAATCTTAGTTCAGAAATACTATATTCCAGTGTGAATCATTGAATCTTCATGATCTTCATCTTGCTTATCTATAAAAGGAAGACAATAGCTTATCTTTCATTCTTGTTATGGGAATTTGGTGAAAATCCACATAAAACTCTTGGACCAATTCTCATTCCAAGCGTAGGCTTAAAACAGTGACCACTACTCTGAAGGAAGAGGTAAGGAAAGAGAGATCAATTTTTAGCTTATCACAGTGATTGTGCTAGACAAAACAGACAAGAATGTCAGGGCTGAACAGAAACTCTTTATCTGTAGAAACTCCTCACTCAGCACAGAAAGCTATGCATTCATTCATAAATGGACACATCTGTGATCGTGCCAATTCTTGCCTTCACGTTGTGGTTTTATCTTTACAAATTGTATTTTGCGATATTTGTTTTTCTAATTTTTATGATAAAGTATCTGTGCTATTACTTTAGTTTTGTGATTATCAGTTTATAAATACAACATTATCATTCATGAACAGGGCTGGTGAGGTACAATGGGCACCCCTTAGCTTGAGTTATCACAGCAGAATGCCATTGCTGATGTGGCATGATTAGCAGAATTGTGTTTTTTACAATTCTTGAGGCAAAAAATCTGAAGGTCAGAATGCATCATGGTTGATGTCTGGTGAGAGCCCTCATCACAGCCTTACAGTAAGGATGCTGCATGCTGTGCTTGCACAAAGAGAGAGAAAACACTAATCCTACCATCATAGCCCTGCTCTCAGGACCTTATCGGTGCTGGTTAATATTGATCACCAAATTGAAAGGTGCTAGTCTCATCTAGGGAAAATATCAGATTAAGTTAAAGTGAGATATCTCATCTTAATTGTTCATGGATCCATCCTTTGGTCTTGGGTTTCAGACTAAATAAAATAGAGAAGCTGAGCACTAGCATACATGTGTATCTACTTTGTGACTCTGGATCTAAAGAGACTAGCTGCCTTACATTCTGGACACTGTGACTTTTCTACCATGGTGAACTGTATCCCAGAATTGTGAACCAACAGAAGCCTTTTAGTTAGCATATTTTATGACGAAAACAGGAAAATAACTAAGATATCATTTAAATCTAATTATTTTTCAACATCTCCATCTCCAGATACACTCAGAGGGGGATATATTTTAACATACAGATTTGCATAGACAGTTTTATTAATAGAATGTGCATAAAAAGACGAATATTCAATCACAGACACAATGTAACTATAGATTTTAAGAGAAACTAGTTTTTATTTTTACTTTATAAGTGAGAGAGCTAAAAACACAAGGGGGTTGATGGTTTTCCTAATATCATTGTAACAACAAAAATGTGGAGAAGTACTAAAATTCTCTGATAATTTTCTTTAGTCTTCTCCCCATATAAATATCAGAAAAAGTAGCACTTTTGCACAAACCACTGAGAAGTCATACAGAGAGTGAGTTAAAAAAAAATCAGAAATGCTTGGAAGAGGAAGGAAAAGGAAGATGATCAAAAATGAGTCTGTTCATGGCATATTGAAAACAGAATGGTGTCTGTAAGACAAAAAACAATGGGAAAAGAGCAGCAGATGGCACAGAATTCTGTTAAAAGCAGGAGCATCCCAAATACCATAGGAATTAGAATAGATACCCTTGGGTTGTTAGATTATGTCCCCATTAGGCTCTAATTTGAGTGTAAACTTTTTTGCTTAAGTAATTCAGAGTAATTTGAAGCCTGGAGTTTTTGATTTACTAGAGGACAAAGGCAAAGTTGTAGTGAAAGAAACTTTTGGATTGTAACTTTTGATAAAATAGAACAAATTGGAGAAACATGAGCCAGACAGATCCTGTGGGTAAAATACCAATGACAATACAGCATAGACTGTCTCAGAAGCAGTTCCCTATGGAGTTGAGCCTGAGTCTCACTGCACTAAAAGTAATTAAATCCCCAAAGAACTATCCCCTTCAAGTGACCATAAGACACTGAGTGCACAGGACATCAGCATGATTACAGTCACATCCACGACTGGAACCGGACTGCTTGACTTACATAGGAACATACAGGATCAGGCATTGCAACTATGGGACTTACTAGAAGAAATGGAAGCACTCCATGGGGACTTGTGATTGAGCTAGTAATTCTCATATTCAAAACTACAAAAAATACCTACATTAAAGTCCTTGACAACACAAGAGGAAATAACTGAAGCCACACAGCAGCCAAAATGAGTTCCTCACAGAAAAATGTAGAAATTTCCACTTCTCACTGGTGTTCTTTTTCTGTATTGGATTGGAATGGAAGGAAGAATGCAAACAGAACAAGAGCAAGGGGGAGTATCTCTGTTGGTATAGTGATTGCCTATCATGTACATACTTTTGGCTTCAATTCCCAGCACTGCATAAACCAGGTGTGATGGCACTTACTACCGAAACAAGCACTAGCCCGCTGGAGATCATCTCCTACATAGCTAGTCCTGTGCTACTTAAGACACTAATTTACAGAAAGGCAGACAAGAGTGGAAACGAAAGTGGAAAAAAAGGAATATTTAAACTGCATGCTTAGTTTTAGTGGGAAGAATGGGGAAAATGCTAATAGAAAAGATTTAGCTCTTGACAAAAATATATAATCCTGTGTTAAAACTGGAGAAACTCTATAAACATTAGACAAAATCTAGTCAATAGGTAATTAACTTCTAGAAAGCTCATTGTTAAAGGATTTTGCAAACATAGTGATTTGTATTTTTAAGAATGATGTTGCTGAGCAGATGAAAAGATCAGATCCTTTGTCCTCCTATTATTTTTCTTTGTAATTAGGATACAGTTGTGTTTATGGGTGTGTGATAATCAGATACCTGTACACAATGGGCAATAAACAAAATGGGATAATTAACATTTCCATCTCCTTAAGCATTTATCATTTCTTCCTATTGTGAGCTTCCAAACGTCTTTCCCTCTAGCCATTTATAAAATATATAATGAGTGATGTCTCACTATCCTCTTGTGCTGTGGAACACTGGAACTTATGTCATGGGATTGTGAAATTTGTAAACTGCTTAAGGCTGACCTACAGCTATTCATTCTTTATGTTTTTTGAGGATTTTACCAAAAAAAAAATCCGTGATTATATTTTGAGTATTTTTTTGAAAATCAGGTGTTTTTATGTGTCTGTATTTCTTAGTTTCTGAGGCCTGCATGGTAAATGATTTCTCAAATAGTCTATTTTTCCTAGAGAATTTAGTGACATTCCAATCATTTGCATTTCAACAGAACGATAGGGTTTGATAGAGCTTGGGATTTTTACACAAGGCGTTTCTTGAAAAGGTTCTGGCTTCTGAGCAGCTATATTCTATCAGCAAACATAGAAAACGTTATCCATGCAAAATGAAAATTGCCTCCAGAGGTCATTCTATGAATTGTTCCATTCGAAATGCTGTAAAACAGCCCAACATTGCTCATTTGTTTCACTACTTTTCTTTTTTTTCTGAAACCTCATTTTTTTCTTTTAAAATTACATCTTAATTATGTGTGTACACAAATATGTGCAGTATACACACACATTTTCTGTTTCAAGTGTGTGAAGGTAAAAGGAAAACTTGAAGGAGTCTTTCTCCCCTTCCACTGTATGAGTCCTGGTCATCAAGCTCAACAAGAAGCATGTTTTCCTGCTAAGATATATTGACGGCTCTACAACTTCATGTTCAGGCTAGATAGTACACAGTTGGAGAAGAACAGAAAACCACTTCTGTTAGATGAGTGTTTCTCAACCTGAGGATCGTGACTCCTTACCTAAGACTATCTTCATATCAGATATTTACATTACAATTCAAACACTAGCAAAATTACAGTTATGAAGTAGCAGTGAAAATAATTTTAAGGTTGGGGTTGTAAAAACATGAGGA
This sequence comes from Cricetomys ansorgei, assembly GCA_026225945.1. NCBI lineage: Eukaryota > Metazoa > Chordata > Mammalia > Rodentia > Nesomyidae > Cricetomys > Cricetomys ansorgei. Next base: position 4,460,632 of record JAMJFZ010001121.1, on the reverse strand, counting down.
ACTGAATTAAAGAGTTGCAGCATTAGGAAGGTTAAGAAACGCCATTACCTGAGGAGGATTTTGTATCTTTTAACCTAAATATCTTAATAAACAGAACCAATCTAAGGCTTGAACTATGTATAATAAAACTTTGGTGGTTAAAGCATAATCCTGAAAGTTTTCTCAGACTAAAAACTTCTGCAGTTAACTTGCATTTATGATCTTTATAAAAATCTGTTTGTATAGGATAATTCCTTTTGTTTCTTAGTTAAGTGACTTCAAGCAACCTGGTGCAACCCAGTCCTTTTATAAGTGGCAAATCCCTTTGTCTAATTTTTTTTTTCTTTTGTATCATACTACTAGTAGGGTAAAAGTTACTTTACCCAATCTAACTAAGTTACTAAGTTTCTTTTTCTATGAGGGCATGTCATGTATGCCCTCTAGCCACTCCTTCCCCAATCTCATAAGCTACATATCCAGGCAACTCTTAGCATATGTATGAGGAGGACATTTCTCCTGGCTGGCTAGAGCTGATCAGCTTTTCTCAAGTTTACAATACCCTAATGGCTTATCCCTGAGTGTGCTCAGAGGTAGATGCACCAAGAAGCTCCTGGAGCTATAGCATCTTAAAGAAATCCCTAGCTTTTTTGTGCTTATCACAATCTCCAAGGCTTAAGGAAGATTCCTGAGCTATTCCCTGAAAGGAGAAGGGGCTGTAATAAGGACTTTCCTAAAGAGACTAAGAAATAAATTTCTTGGGTGAAGATGTAAGTGAATCATAATTTTTAAAAATTCCCCTTAACCATGTACTATGTGGAGAACAAAACCCAGTGAGACAGCACAACAGAGCAGCATTCATCTCAGCTTTGCTAAACTGTGTCCACAGGCTATGCTGGCTTCATGGCTTCCACTGTTTCAATTGATCTTGGCTGTGCCAATATCATATTTTATTTTATTTGGTTCTTATATTTTGATGAGTTCTTCATAAAAAAGAAAAAAAAACTGAAATAACATGTTTTTAAGTCACACTTCTATCTGAACTTATCATTTACTCTAATTACAATGTCATCAAGAGTAATTTGTCTCACTTAGCAATTTTATAGTTTGCAATTATCTGCACTATTAATTGATTTTGTGTGTAATAGGCACTTGAGGATGTAAAGTGAGTAGGACCTGATTATTTTTTTTTATTTTGGTCAAAAAGAAAAATATGAAATTAAGCTTTGAATAAGCAAAATCTGCATTGCCTTGAAAGGACAGATGTTTTTCCTGCCTCCACAAAAATGTTATCAAGTGATTAATGAAAATTTGTGTCAGCTTTCTGTGAAATTTTAAATTATATATATGATTTTTATATTATTTTACATTTTATATTTTTCTCATTAGAAATGTAATTTTTACCTAATTCTTAAAGAACTGATGTCTAGGGCTTGATGTACTACTCTTCTTAAATATTGTAATTAAATGTGTTCTAAAAAAATAATCTATGACAGTAGCATTTTGAGGAAGCCATTATAAATTTATAGTAGATTAATTTTATATTATATCTGAGTCATTTGCTAATGCAAATGCTAATTTGAAAGCTTGTCTTGTTGTTGAGAAACTGAATATATTTTAATTTAGCAGTTTGTATTGTATCCTTTAATAATTGAGAAAAGCTTTCAATTTAACAAGTTCACTGTATTTTTGAATATATGAGGATAGGCAAAATGAAGTTAAAAATAACCACAAATTAATATGTATATGTTTATATGAACATTTAGAATCTTAATGTAATTTTGTGTCTGCTAGTTGAGCTAAAGCAAAGATTTTACAAGTGTGGTCTGTGTTTTATATCATAGAGTAGATTCATATGAAAGAAATAATTTAAATTTGCATAATCCAGAGAAGAGATGAGTAGTTTCATTTATTTGCTGGGATACTTTTGGTACGGAATGCATCTCTTTATGGATCTGTGATTCTATGGTTCCTTATAGGTCTCTTAAGGTTCTAGCTCTTCTCTGCATTCGCCTATTGACTTTTACCTTTTGATAGACATATCTTGCCTTGGTTTCTGGTAGGCCAGAACACTCAGGAAGATAAAATATTAATTATGTATCTTTTTACTACAACAGAATACCTGATGAAAGCAACTTAAGGAAGGAGGGAAGATTTATTTTGCCTTTAATCATAAAAAGAAAAAAAATTATGTTAATTTAACATAATTATTAAGGTGATACATAATTTTAAGGAAACTAACTTAGTCTGCATATGCACACAAACAATTTGTATATTAATTTTAGAACATTAGAGCATCCTCAAAATTGGTAGTTATGCATATTCTGTAGTGCTCATAAAATGTGAAGTTTTCAGTTACTGTCACTGAGTATACCTCTGATTAGACGTGGCAACAATGGTTGTGCCAACTCACTTGAGGATATGCATCATAAAAATTTTAACGCTTTTACAAATAAGTTATGGTGTTCAGAGATGGTTCAATTTGTTTGAACAGGTTAGCATGCCCATATCAGAATTCATGTCTATTGAGTACCATGATGTCTACTTCTTAGCCAAAGGTGGTTCACCTTGCATATTAATGTCCAGCCTGTAGGAAGGAATACTGAATTAGGTATTCAGGAAGGGAATCACTGAAGGGGATACCCTGAGGCCAGTAGTTAAATCATTGCTGTTGATAAGTATGATAAGTATGAACAAAACTATGGAAATAATGGTTCCAAATCTTGTCTTCTCAAGAATATTCATTTGATGTAGACTATTTCTTTCACCTTTAATATAAAGTTTCATATCATCATTTGAATTCACACATTTACTATATTCTTTCAAAATCTTGAAGCACATAGAAAAGGGGATAAAGGGTAGTTCTGGTCATGCTGACAAGGGTCTCTTTTGATATAGGTGTTAGTAACACTAGTCATAAGAGTTATTTAGCCAGTTGGTGAAGATAGAAACTTAAGATTTTATGCATTTATTGTCAATATATTTAAATGCAATTTTATTTAGTAGGTAAAACTAATACTTAAAATATTAGTGGTATCTATAAATTAGTGTATCTATAAAAGAGTAGTGTCTGTAAATTAGTGGAAGAGAATTTTCTTGAGGAACAAATAGGAAGGGAAACAGTAAATGGAGGCATGAAGATGAAGCTTATCATTGTCACTACATGTTGTCTGATGTGCACATTATTAGTCACTGTGGTAATCCTTTCTGTGTAACTATGACCAAAACACTTGACATAAGCAACATCAAGCAAGAAAATATATTTATTTTGGCTCATAGCCTCCAAGATGTCAGTCTATCATGGTTGGGAGGACATGGCAGAGCATAGTAGAGTAGTTTATATCATGGAGTAAAGAAGCAAAGAGAGAAATACAGATAGGGTTTGAGCAAGATGTAGGCCCGAGAAATGCTCTCAGTGACATACTTTCTTTAAGTAAGCCCAATCTAGTACTGCTAACCACTTCCTAAAGACACCATTGTAGGATCAGCCAATCCATTCATTAAGTCATATTCTTCATGATCAAATAATTTATGTAACTATCATTGCAGACACTTTAGAGCAGGCTTTATAAACTTACTAGCTCTCATATTTTGGTCCAATTAAGCTAGAAAAGATATTAACCATCACAAACATCCCTTGAGCACCAGGGATATGCAGTGTCTATATACATAGGACTCCTTAGTTCTCCCATGAACTTACAAGGTAAAGGGTATCTTGTCCATTTTGCTTATGAAAAATCTAACAGTTTGGCAAAGTTTAAGATATTTGCTCATAGTTTCTGTGTGGAGACAGGATTCCTCTCACATGATATAAATGATGCTTTTTTGATGTTTATAGGACTTCTCTCTTCTCAGGCCTCCTGAAATTGCTGGCATGTTCTTGCTGTTTGCAAGGATGAGCCACGAGATGTGTAGCACTGTCTAGAATGAGTATCAGGAAGTCCCAAAGGGATTAATCCCCATCCCTTCCTTTGAGGTTGAAATTCATCATCACCATGTGGAGAGGCACTGCTGTTAATTTCTCTGCCCTCTGCAAACAGCCATCTGTCTGAGATCTCCCTGAAGTGGCTGCCATCCAGGATGGCTGTGTTGCTGCAGCCTTTGAGTAGTTAGAGCACTGTAATGTCTATGTTAATAGCTGGGAAATCGCAGCAGCAGCAGCTAGACCACTCCAATGGAACAATATGAGTTGGGGTAAGTTTGATTGAGCAAAAAAAAGTCATGCTGACTATGTGATGAAGAGGCAGAACTGGTAACAGTGACAGGCCCTGCAGTCAGCAGCTGTGGGTTTTATGGGAAGGGCAGGCTGATCTGGAAAATGGGAAGAGCTTACTGCCAGCAACACTTCAGGGGGGTATTGTTCAGCACATCTCTTCACTTCTTGTACATCTCCCATATATGCAGAAGCTGAGAAAATGAAGCACACTTGTAAAAATCACAGGGTATAAGTAGGTACAGGTGGATGCTAGTTTGAAGAAGAGAAAGTGAGATTGCAAGGCAAGAATCCTAACAAACAACACAGCCATGTCCAGAATATTTACCTCATGGCTTTCTGAAGTTAAAAGAGTTCCTGTGAACTTAGCATGGGGGAGAGCATCAGCAAACTGCCATGGCCTATGCCATTGCTCATAAATAACAATAATTTTTTTTTTATTATGGGGTTTGTGGTGAAAAGAAAACAAGAAGGATTTTAGAATTCCTGCCAATCAGGGATGTGTCTATTAGATTAGGAGATAATGTCTATCAAAAAAGGATAACCAAGAATTGAAATGAGTAAATGTTAGCATGCCAAAGGAATGACATTGGCGAGGAGGACTATAGAAAAATAGGATCTCTGCTGACTATAGTCCCTCCTATTGCAGGGAGTGAAAAAATATCGATGATTGGGACTTTTTAAGCTTCTAATCTGTCTATAACCACTCAATATAGTTTAAATATCCCACTGAGGAACTGTACGTCTGTTCACAAGACATTTGTTGGGCTTGATCTTCCCAAATCTCTCTAAAAACACATTGGAAAAACTAAAATAAATTCATAAATATGCTACCATTCAGTGCTATCTGGAGGACTGTAGAGTCTTATATTTGAAACACTGAATAGGCAAAGGAAAAGACTTACTGCAAAACAGAGGGGCAATTGAATCATTCTTTCATAAACACCAATGACTCTGAATCTTCTACCTACTTAGTGATCATATCAAATCATCAGTGCACATCAATAATCTGTCATTAAATAATTTTTTTTCTGAATTGATAACATTTTTGTGGCATCTTTTACTTAAAAATATTTAAAAGAAAAAACAAACACATTCAGTTTAATCAACATTTAATTGTATGAGGTAAACAAATAAATACTCAGTGTCCATCTCTAAATGCTATCTATCATGGAACTAACTCACTCTCTAATCTAGGCTGGCCTCAAACTCATGAGTTAGTAGATATGGCTTAGCAGAAAGGTTATAAATACATATACAGAGCTACAGTACCTTTGGGATCAAGTTTATTTCAAAATTGCAAACTTTCAAGGTTTAGGGGAAAATTTGCTACTTAACAAATATCTAAAGGGACTAGGTAGCACGAATGCAGAAAAATGCACTGTTTTTTTTTTCTACCACAAAACATGAATGTACACACTAGGGACAGAAGCATCATTTCAGATTAAGTTTTGTCTGTAAATGAATTCAGACTGAGGTAAAGCCTTTCTAGCAAATTGAACCTTTAAAGTTTTCATAGCCATTTGGATCCTGGAAATAAAGATGAGGGAGTGTTGTTATGTACATTAGAGCTTAAGAATCATATTCACGCATTGACGTGCAGCCTACTCTAGAACAGTGAACAATCAAGATAGAACTAATGCAAGGTTACCATCATGTTCAATAAGAGACTTTCAGGCACTGGTTAAATTATGAATTATCTCATTCAAACTTTTTAACCAGTATCTTTACATATCTTTATATATTCTATGAAGAGGACATAGGACTTGGTACATCATCCAAAAGACTTTGGGTAGTGTAAGGTATGTCTGACTTCAAACCTTATGTTTTTTTAATTTAAATTTATTTTATTAAATATGTTTTAATCATATTCTTTTCCTTCCCAGACACTCCCAGAGTCTACCTACCTCCCTACCTATCCACATCCACGTTCTTTCTCTCTTAACAAAACACAAAAGATAAAAGTCAAAACAAGCAATACCCAGTAAGACAAAAAAAGTACATAAAAATAAAAACAGACAACAAACAAACAAAAATGGAGTCTAGTTTGTGTTGGCCAACTACTTCTGGACAAGGGAGTTTGGTTAATATACTCAATGACATCCATTAGAGGAAACTGATTTTTTTCTTTCCCAACAGGTATTAATTGCAAATAACTTTTCAGTTAGGGATGAGTGTATTAATATTTTTCAGTCGCTGTGACAAAACCCCATGACCATGACAACTTACAAAATAAGACATTTGATTTGAGGTTCATGGTTCCAGATTAGAGTTCATGACCATCATGGCAGGAAGCATGGTGGCAGGCAGACAGGCATGGCACTAGAGCAGTTCCTGAGAGCTTAGATTCTTATCTATGAGTAGAAGGTACAGAAAAAAGGAAAACTGTCAATGGTATTTGGCTTTTGAAACTCAAAGCCAGTGACATACTGCCTCCAACAAGACCACACCTCCTAATCCTTCCCAAACAGTTCTGTCTACTGGAGATCAAGCATTCAAATATATAAGCGTTTGGGCCATTCTCATTCAAACCACAGCAATGGACTTTGTTTAGTGTACTCTTCCTATTCTCAGTGCTGTGATTCTTGTTTGAGGTGAACCTGTGCAGGTCTTTTTGTGTGCTGAGCATGCTGTCACACTTTCTGTTATCAGCAGTCTGTGGGTGCTGCTGGCTATCTCATGAAATTTACCTCTGGTAAAGGTGTCAGGCCAAATATATGTATTCTCACTTTGTCTCTGTCTCTGCCTCTCTCTGTCTCTCAGTATCTCTCTGTCTCTCTCTCCTGAAATATACCTTAAAAGAATGATAAAATGTTTAACTGACAGATTGTAGAGGCACAATAACCACAGAATATTGGAAGCTGGAAAGGAGATCCATGGTCCTGAATCAGAAGACAAGAAGTTACACAGGTAACATCACCCAAAGAATCAGAAAGTTATCAACTTTGAATTATGAAGAAGTGAGGGGGAAATTTAAGATTATAGAAGAGAAATTTGGTTAAAAATAGCAGTGGCAAAAGTTTTAGAAGCATCCTAGAATCTTCTTTCAGTGCCACACATTTAAATTCCTTAGACATTCTTCTCTGTTGGAGTACAGAGTAAAGTTACTTGATGATCAAGATGAAGGGAAGGCTCCTGTGTGGATTGGCCACGCCCTTGACAATCCCTTTGCTTGCAGTGCTCAACAATGTCAGCCAAGTTTTTGACTCTGCAGAAAAAAACGGTAGAATATCTGTCTTTGAGTCAGATGGTGGTGATGCACTCTTTACTCCCAACACTAAAGAGGGTGAGGCAGGCAGATCTCTGTATGTTCAAGGCCAGCCTGGTCTACAGAGTTGAGCTCCAGGACAACCAGAGTTACAACAGAGAAACCCTGTCTCAAAGGGGGAAAAAAAAGTGTATCTGTCTTTGGAGAGATTTAAGCAATTCCAGAACAAGAGGCACAGCATTACTAAAAGGGGGCTTCTTCAATTACATAGCTTATCCTAAATAGAATTGCATACTTGGGGAAATGTAATGAACTTCTCGTCAACTTTTAGTCTCTATTATGTTGTAAAGCCCAGGCTCATCAGACATTGAGGGGAATGTTCCTGTCAAAACCTTAACAAACAGGGAATATGAAAACTGAAATCAAATTTCTAATAGAAAAAATTTAAAACTAAACAGAACAGAAAACTTATTGATGACATATTCATAGCTATGAGAAAACGTGATACCCACCCCACAAAACCAAAATTATAAGAACTATTGAAGGAATGCAGCCTCAGGATACAAGCTAAAGAGCAACAAATGAAAAATCTAGTAAGTTTGGAATATTTAGCCAAAGAAATTTCTGAGAAAGTAGAATAATCATCAAAATGGCAAAACTACAAATTTGAAGGAAAAAAAGGGGGGAGTGGCGAGCAAATTTTAGCACACATGTCTTCAGATTAACAAGAAGCACTTAGTGCCTGGGATGCTAGAGGAAATATTTTTAGCCTAAGCACCGGATCATAAAACATTAAATTCTGAGGAAAAAAAATCACGTGTGGGGAAAAAGCAGAATTTTAAGTGGTATCACGTATTTCCTCAGAATAAGCATCATCAGAAAATTTTAAAATGTTTTAAATTTTTTAAAAAGTTCTAAAATATTAATTTAGGACTAGAAGCTAGAAGTGTTGTGGTATGTTTAGTTGTGGATAATATTTTAGTTAAGATTCGTCTTTTACTTGTTTACACCTCTGTGCCATCCCCACCTTCCACCCCCCACAGGAGGTTCCTGTTATTTGTTGATTGAGGGTCTGTGTGAAAACAGGAAGAAAACACCTGGGGATTGAGGGGTGGAGCAAGGAGGGAGTAGGAGTAGGAGGTGGAGGAGTAGTAGGGGAGAACAAAGGGAGAAGAACGGAGAGAGAGGATGGGTGAAGAAGCCATGGAGTGAGCTCTCGGCCTTGCTGCCCGGGTATAGAATTCCCTGAGATTTGATATGGTTTGTGATTAATAAAAAGCATTGGAAAATTCAACGCTGGACTCTCCATTAAGCGCCATAACTTTATTTTAACATAGAAGACCATAAGTAACTGCAGAATTAATTAGGTGACATGCATAATATAGAGATAACTATAAATAAAATATTTTTTTAAAAATGTTGTGTGGATGAGCACTTTGCTTCAGGTAAACTGTGTTCTATCCAAACAAATAGGTGAGCCACAAAATGCAGATATTTAGGATTCAGTAACAGAGATTCCAGCAATGGGAAAAGACAGAGATTGGAGGGGCTGGGGAGACAGTTCAGTAGGTAGAATGTTTGTTACCCAAGTATGAGGATCTGAGTTTGGATCCATAACACCAACATTAAATTAGGTGCGTCAGCCTATGTGTATAGAACCCAGTGCCTACTATTTCCTCCCTTGTCCCCCACTTCCTTCCTCTTCTTCACTCATCTACTGTTGAGCCCCCCTTCATCCATTCATAATATTCTATTTCCCTCTCCTGTTTGTCATTCCTAGTCCCTTACTCTAGACCTTACCTCTGTGGTTCTATGAATTGTAGCCTGGTTACCATTGATTTAAACATATAATATCCACACATAAAATTAATACCTACTATATTTGTCTTTTGGGGTCTGGGCTACCTCATTTGGGATGAATTTTTCTAGTTCTATCTATTTGCAGGGAATTTCATGATTTAATGTCTATTAACTTATGAGTAAAACTCAGTCGTTTAAATGTACCACCTTTCCTTTATGCATTCATCTGTTGAGAAATGTCTCAGTTGTTTCTCATTTCAGGCTGTTATGAATGGAGCAGCAATGTCTCTATGGTAAGACAAAGCACCCTTTTTTTATATGCCCAAAGATATAGCTGGATCTTCAGGAAACAATTCCCATCTTCCTGAGGGACCTCCGCACTGATTTCCATATTAGCTGTAAATGTTTGCACTCCCACCAGCAATGGAGGAGTGTTCCCTTGCTCCACATCCTTACCAGAATGAGCTGTCACTTGTGTTATTGATCTTAGCCATTCTGATGTACATAAGGTAAAATCTCCAAGTAGTTTTGATTTGTACTCACACTATGACTAAAGACATTGAACATTTTTCTAAGTATTTCTCAGACATCGGATTTCACCTTTTGAGATTTCTCTCTGTAGATATATTCCCCATTGTTAAATTGGGTTATTTGTTCGCTTGATATCTAGTTTCTTGAGTTCCTTACACATCTTGAATCTTAGCCCTTTATTGGATGTGTTGTTGGTAAAAATCTTTTCCTATTCTAGAGGCTGCTGCTTTGTACAAATGAGTGTCCTTTGCCCTTCAAAAGCTTTTCATTTTCATGAGGTCCTATTTATTAATTGTTGATCTTAGTTCTTGTACTGTGTTCTGGTCAGAAAGTCTTTCTTGGACCAGTGAGTTCAAGACTATTCCCCACTTTCTCTTCTATCTGGTTCAGTGCATGTGGCTTTATATTAATGTCTTTAATCTATTTGGAGTTGAGTTTTGAGTTTGGATCTACTTGGATTGTTTTACACGCAGCTGTCCACTTGACCAGCAACATTTATTGAAGATACTATCTTTTTTCCAATGTGTACTTCTGGCTTCTTTATCAAAAATAGGGAGTCTGTAGGTGTGTGGATTTATATTTGGGGCTTCAATTTTGATTTAACTGACCAATATGTCTGTTTTTGTGCCAACGACATGCTGTTTTTATTACTATTGTACAGTAGTACAATTTGAGGTTAGAGATCATGAAATCTCCAGTAGTTCTTTTATTTATTCAGTATTGTTTCAGCTATCCATATGTATTTTTGACTTGTTTTTGTTTGTTTCTGTTTTGTTGTTGTTGTTTTTTTTAGTGTGTGTTTCCGTGTGAAAGTGAAAATTATCATTTCAAAATCAATGAAGAATTGTCTTGGAATTTTGATGGGGATTGCATTGAATCTGTAGATTGCTTTAGGTAGGATGGGTATTTTTCCTACATTACTCCTATGGATTTATGAGCATAGGATATCTTCCTATGTTCTGATATCTTCTTCAATTTCTTTCTTCATTGTCTTAAAGTTTCCATCATGCAAGTCTTTCACTTGCTTTACTAGAGTTACCCCAAGATATTTATATTATTTTAGACTACTGTGAAATATGTTGTTTTTTAATTATTTCTCTCTAAATCCATTTGTCACTTATACAGAAGGGCTACTATATTTGTGAGTAATTTTGTATTCAGCTATTTTGTTATAAGTGTTTATTAGCTGTAGAAGTTTCTTGGTGAAATTTTTAAAATAACATATGCATACTATCATGTCATCTGAAAATAAAAATACTTTGACTTGTCCCTTTTCAATTTGTTGTCCCCTTGATCTTCTTTAATTGTCTTATAATAGTTCGAGCTAAGACTTCAAGTACTATACTGAATAGGTATGGAGAAAGGAAAATCTTGTCTTATTCCTGCTTTTAGTGGAATTGCTTTGAGTTTTTCTCCATTTAAGTTAATGTTAGCCCTAGGGTTGCTGTAAATTGCCTTTGTTTTGTTGAGGTATGTCCCTTTTATTACTAATTTCTCCAGAACTTTTATCATGAAGGTGTATTGAAGTTTGAAAAATGTCTTTAGTACATCTAATTAGATAATGATGTGGTTCTGTCTTTCAGTTTTTTTATATGGTGGTTTGCACTTCTCAATTTACATATGTTGAATCATCCATGCATCTCTTGGATGAAGTCAACTTTATCATGTTGGATGATGTTTTTAAAGTGTTCTTAGATTCAGTTTACAAGTATTTTATTGAGAATTTTGCATCTATGTTCATATGGGAAATTTGTCTGTAATTCTCCTTCATTGGGTCTTTATGTGGTTTGGGTATCAGGGTAATTGTGGCCTCATAAAGCCAATTTTGCAACTTTACTTCTGTTTCTCTTTTCTATAATAATTGAGCAGTATTGGCATTAACTATTCCTGATAGAAATCTGTGCTAGAACATCTAACAATGGGCTTTGTTTAGATGGGAGATTTTAATGACTATTTCAATAGATGTCATAGGCCTGCTTAAAATCCTTGTTTGAACTTGACTTAACTTTGATAAGTGGTTTTTATCAAGAAAATTATTTATTTATTTTAAATTTTCCATTTTGGTTTTTAAATTGTATCTTTATGATTCTCTGCTTTCTTAAGTATCTGTATGTCTTCCCTTTTATTTCTAATTTTGTTAGTTTGTATCTTCTCTTTTTGCCTTTTAGTTAATTTAGATAAGAGTTTGTCTACCTTATTGGTTTTCTCAAATAATCAATTATTTGTTTAATTTATTCCTTGTATTTTTTGTTATTCTTTGTTTCTATTTTATCAATTTTCCATATGAGTTTGATTATTTCTTGCTATCTCTTCTTTTTGGGTATGAACTTTTCTTTTGTTCTAGAACTTTCCAGTGTTCTGTTAAGTTACTTAGTATGAATTTTCTTCAATTTTTTTTTTTAATGTAGGCACTTAGCACTATGAACTTGCCTCTTAGAACTACCTTCATTTTGTCAGACAACTTTGGGTATATTGTATATTCATTTTCATTCAATTCTAGAGAGTCTTTAATTTCTTTATCAATCTCTGTCTTGACCCATTTTTCATATAGTAGATCACTGTTCAGTTTCCATGAGTTTGAGAGCTTTCTGTTGTTGTTGATGTCCAGCTTTAATCCATGGTAGGATATAGGGTGTGTGATCAGATGGAGATGGGGACAGAGAAAGAGGGGAAGCCATAACAGGTGGTCTGTTGCAGAACTGGAGGTGAAGCTGGAGGATTGGCTTTGGTGGAGAGGAGGGAAAGATGAAGATCTGAACTTAGCCTACTTTCTTCCCTTGCAGGAGTGACCTGAGGGTTTTTAGGGAATGCCTGCTGAAATTGGCAGTTGTGATAACGTAGCAAGTGCTGGGAAGAAAGATTGGAGGGGAGGATATCTGTGATCCCTCAAAATAGGGGTGGGGGACGTGGAGGGGCAGCCATATCAGGTGGTATACTACAGAGCTTGGGGTGAGACTGGGGTATTGGATTGGGAGGAGCAGAGGAAAAGGTAAAGATGATAAAAACTAGTTGAAGAAAATGTAGGGAGAAAATGTCATACTATGTGTCAGGAAGGTGATTTAAATACAACATTAAAAACATAAGCAATAAAAATAAGCATAGAGAAATCTGAATCAAGCTAATAGCCTTCTGTACTGCAAAGAAAATAACAGAATGAGTAGAAAACCCACAGTACTGAGAGAAAATATTTGCAAATCATCAGGTTATAGGTTGAAACCCAAAATATAAAACACACTCAGATTACTCAATAAAAATATAGTAATAAATAATAAAACTGTTTTATCAAATGACTTAAAAGATATGTCTCAAAGAACATATACAATGCAAAACTGAATATGATCTACAAATAACACATATCAGCTACACATAACAGATACCTAGAAATGTTCAATGTGTCTCATCACCAAGGAGACGCCAGGTATGGGACAGAGGCACTGCCTTTTGCACTAAGAAGGTATGGAAAAATACAGATTGCATTTTTAGTGAAATGGTGTTTCACTCTTGATTGTTTAGTTACTCTCAAAAAGGTGAAGAGAGTGAAGCTATGATACAAAGGAAACTCTGCATTTGGGTTGGTTTTGTAAATTAGGACAGCCATTTTGGAACACAGTAGAGGTTCTTTAAAAATCTGAAGTAGAATTTTTAAATAATCCAGAAATCTCCTTTTTGAATACATAACCAAAGAATTGAAATCACTATGCTACAGAGAGTTCTCTTATATCTGTCTATTATTGTAAAAAAAATACAAATAATCCAAATATCAATCATTGCATCAGTGGAATTAACAAATGTGGGATATATACAAAATGGGATACCTTTGTGCCTTTATAAACACTAGGAAATCCCTTCACTTATGATAATATAGAATATTTCAGAATCCTAAGGTAAATTAGCCAGTGTATAATTGACAAGTATTATATAGTCTTGCATTGGGAGTCTGAATCTACTTTACACATAAAGTGGAAAAATAGGAAATTGTGTTCCTGAAGGATAGAATAGAGAGGTAATGTGAAAATAGAAGATGCTGATCAACAGATACCAACTTTTAGTGAGAGAGGAAAAACAGGTTCTTGTGTTTTATTGTACAACATAGTGAATATACTTAATAATAATGTTCTATATTTCCAAATAGATAAAAAAGATTATAAATGTCCTCATTACAAAGAAATAAGAAATATTGAGCTACTAGGTGTCCTGGATTCACTCATTCTACAATACATACATGTATCTAAACACTACAGTGTACCCAGGGGATGGATGGATATATATATATATATATATATATATATATATATATATATATATATATATATATCTTGTAAAGCAAGATAAATATAACAATAAAATAAACTTTCAGGTATGTCATATTAGGTCTGGAGAAAACCAAAAACAAAGAGAAGACTTTGACCCAATCCATAGAGAAAAGTTGGCAAAGAGAGGAAGAAGGCTAAGAACTTCATGAGTCTTTCTACCATGCAAACAAGAAGAACAATGAATGGAAGAGAGATTGCAGGAAAGGAACAGGGAGGACTATGCCATCAATTGAGAATTTTATATCTACAAAACAGAATTTTTGTTGAAAAGTGAAAGAGCATTAGGGATATTTTCAGAAATATTAAACTGACAGGATTCATATATAGCATATCTGTTCTTTAAGGAACATTAAAGTAATTTCTTCAGACATTTAGAAATTGATAGACATTAAAAAGTTCTATCTTCAAGACAGCGGTGGCACACACCTTTAATCCTAGCACTTGAGAGGCAGAGGCAGAGGCAGGCAGATCTCTCTGAATTCGAGGCCAGCCTGGTTTACAGAGTGAGTTCCAGAACAGCCAGAGTTACAACAGAGAAACCCTGTCTCAAGAAACAAAAAACAAAAACAATCACAAAAGATATATGATGTAAGATGCTAAAAAAAGCAGGATTAAAAAATCTGAGTCTATAAAATTCAGTTTAAATATAAAAATTTAAGTTGTAAATTATGTGATAAAGATCCACTGAGCTAATCATAACTGAAAAAGAATAAGGCTACTATTTTAATTTCAGAGGAATCCAATTTGAGAAGAAAAATCATCAAGAGTTGAAAGAATATTGCATATGAAGCACCTGCTGTGTGTCTAACATTTAGAATTTTTTTCATTTGTCTTATCTTATTCTTTCCATATGAAACTCAACTGCTGAGTGACATTTTCTCTATTTTTGAAAAGAAGGCAAATTAAATGTGATAATGGCATTGTACATTGGTCCCTGTTACATAAATTATACTAGAACTGAATAAAAGACAAATCAACATTTGAAAACTATAAACATTAGCCTGCTCAACATACTGTTATGTTGGTCAATATAGTGTTACTTTGGTTATTGTTATTGTCACAGCTAGCACTGTGATTGTGCCCAGGTAGGCAAGAGACCCAGGAAGATGCATGGTCAACAGATCTCTGCACAGCAAGCTTGTGTCATGTGTGACTTGTGGTTATGTTCTGTGGAGGGATAATGATGCTATATGCTCCATCTCTCAGTGTTGTTGACGATTTCTACTGTTTGACAATGTTTCACAGACTGGCTACATGAATTGATGTATGGTTTAGTATAGGATTAGCACAGTTGATCTGCCTGCAAAGTTTAGGTTTATCTTACTTACTGTAGCGCCCGTCTTGGTGTCTTGCTCTCAATAATCAATCCCAAACGTCACATCCTACAGAGTAGAAGCTGACAAGAACATGACTTCAGTGTTGCTGGGCTGGCTAGAATCCAGGGTCTTGTTGCCAATGATCTCCAATTCCACTTAACAAAAAAAGGGGCTGATGGTATTACTGATGAAACAGCCTGAGGATGCCAAATGCTAGTGAGTCCACATCCATTATCACTGCCCTGTACATGACCATTTGAGGCAACTGACCTCGCTCATGGTTAGATGAACCTCTGAACCACAGATCTTGTACATAATCCATACACAAAATAGGAAATATGCTACTTAATAGGAAGTGGGAAATGCAATATTTGCTGTTCCTGTGGAGAGCTGGAGTTTGTTTCCTAGAACTAACTGGGATTAGGTCCTGTTCTGGTGTGTGATCAGCCTGCTAGAGATTACTTAATTAAAACAAAACTGCCTCTGCTTCTCCCAGCAGCTATTGAATGTTAACATCTCTTCAGCCAGTGATGTAATTAAGCATTCACCTTACCTGTCTGGCTAGAGCTTGCACAAATCTTATGCATACTGTCATACTCACAGTGAGTTCATATGTGCTTCTTCCCTGTTCTGTTTTGAAATAACCATTATCTTGAAGTTATCTAGATTCTCTGGCTATTATAATCATTCTTCCCCCTCTTTTAAAAGGGTCCTTGAGCCTTGTGGTGAGACATGAATGTCTGATTTAGGGCTGAGCACTCTACATTGACCAGTTGGGGATTTCGGTGTTAATTGACAACTGATGAAATTTGAAGGATTTGCACAGAGCAACAAGGTCATTAAGAGTTGTTTCAATGATGTATCAGAATAGGTCTTTATTTTTTAAGATTAATTTTATTTGCTTTTGTGGTCTCACTGTGTGTGTGTGTGTCCATGCACATGCATGTGTGTGTGCACATGTGTACATATGCATACACATTTGTGTATGAATTCACATGTTCTTGTAGGTTACTGAGGGGCAAAAGAGGCATGAGGCATCCTGGAGTTGGAGTTCCTGGATGCTCTGAACCCTCTGATGTAGGTTCTGGAACCAAACTTCAGTTTTTGTAAGAGCAGCAAACACTGTTATCCCTGGAGCCAGTCCAGAGCAAGTCTTAATAACATCGTATGCTCCACAGATTAAGAACATTGGGAAGGTGCCAGCATACAATTTATCACTAACAATTACATTGAGAAAAAACTACTTCAATCTTAGAAAAGGCTCATAGGTAAGACCAGACTCAGTTGTGTTATGTGTAAATTAATGGAGGGTGAGCCCATCTCTAACACAGGTCTGAATGGTTTGCTTCTTTTTGGTTTTTATGCAGTAAACACAGGGGAAGAGGAAATACTCATGAATTAAGACCAAGAAAGCTGTTTTGAATATTGCAGTTGGATGCTAATTTCAGCAGTAAAACACAATTGACAGTGTGTAAGACAGCCTACTGAAGATGAGTGTCATGAGTCCTGTAGTTTAATAGGCTGAGGAAGACAGTGTTGAATCAAAACCCTAAGGGTAGGGCTGGTTTGTAGTACTCATGCCTCTAGTGACAATAAAAATTCATTCAATGAATTTTATGACACAAATGCATTTGTGGATATAGAAAATTTTCATTTTTTTATTCAAAGGGTGTTATGAGGCATAAAGCTGTCTAAAGAACATTAACTAAACTAAGGTAATAAAGAGCAAGTGTGTGGTAATTCGCCAGTGTGAATTCAAACAATACAGACTAGGTTTTGCTTTGAATTCTGTAAATCTCAGTTGACTTCTGTGATCAAATCCATGAAACTTCACTGTTGGGTCGAAACTGAAATGTTCTTATGCCAGATCTATTTGCTCTTCAGCCAGTGGGCAGGAATCCTTTAACTCAGTATGCCAGCAGGTTATCTGAGGTGTCTAAATATTCCATCTCTTCCTTGTTCACCATATTAACAAAGGATCTCATTCATATTTTGCTGTTTATATGACTATCATATAGATGCTGTAAGTACTTTTTGGGGTAAAAGTGCTTCCGCTTCAAGTCTGAGAACTGTAGTTTGAATCTCCAAAAGCCATGAAAATTCTAGGTGGATGTAGCAGCCCACTTGTAATCCTAGTGTGTTCTGGAGGCAAATACAGAACTCCTGGACAAGCTGACTTGCTAGACTAGCTATATTAGCCTGGACTCCTGGTAGAGACCTTACCTCAATACATCAAGTGGAAAGTCTTTGAGGATACCTCGTATGAACTTCTGGTTTCCAAATGCATGTACGTATACCTATAATCATACGCATACATATAATGTACACTCACACCAACAAATAGCAGCACATATATACAAATATAATATTCACATAAATGTGCAAAAATCAAAACTAAGTTTTTTAGGAACTATCCCTACATGCAGTTTATCCTAAGGAAGGAGGAGATACAGGGACAAGTTTCTCCACATCTTTCATTAAAAAAAACAAAAATCACAAAAGGCTCCTATATCTGCTGGAACTTTTCCTCTGTGTGTACAACTTGAATTAGTTTGGGCAACCAAAGGAAACTTTAACTCCTAAATACAATGAGCAGTGGCTAGAGAGAGTTAAATCTTTGAAGAAAATATGTTACAAATCTATAGCAATCCTAAATGTTTTACTCACTGGATATATGAGAGGCTTTTTGTAAACCCCACACATTCCTGGAAACAGTCTTCCTTTTTTTTTATAGGAAGCTTGAAGACCTGAGGAAATGAGATCCATTCTTCGTATTCTCCCATTCTCAAAGTAGCCAGTAATGTTTAGCTATTTTGCTGTAGACATAGATGTAATCACTAGTTTATTTAATTATTCTTGTGGGTTCAAGGCAGAGGATAGTTCATCTTTGTTAATTCAATTTCCAGTCCTTAGAGGGTTTCAGCCTCCACGCCATCTAATCTTTAAGCCTATATCTAGAATACTTCAATCTCGGATACTTACTGCTGACTGTCTCATTCTGACTAGTACTCAGAGCTGTACTGAACTCAATTGACTCTTCTGGTTGGCTGATTCAACTCATTTGCTGTTCTGGCTCAAACTTTTCTCCAAGATGCTGGTTCAAACTGACATTCTGAGCTGACTGACTTTTCCTGACTGAACTCTTCTGACTCAGGCAGACTCCCACAACTTCTCTGACTGAACTGCTCTGCTAGGTTTCAAACTGACTCTGGCTGTTAGCTGAGTCTTCCAAACTCACTCTCCTATTGAACTACCTCTGTGTCTTATCTGACTAATTCTCTAACAGACTGCCTTAGACTGTCTCCTTTTACATCACAGGAGCTGGGTAAAAGTGTGTGCCACCATTGCCTTCTGAGTTGGTTTACTTAAAGGCATGTGCTGCATTCTAGCTAGATCTCACAGACCTTGAATGTGATCCTTTCTCAGAGCAGCCATGTTGCTGGATTAAAAAGTCAAATATTCCTCTACATTTTGTGCCTTGAATTGCTCTTTAATTATGCCTTTTGCACAATTCTTGAGAAACATGTCTTGTGGTATTTCCCTCTGAGGAGCCTCTGTACACCCACTATTGACTTGAAAATCAAAAATTAATTGAATATAAAACTTATAGCTACCTCTAAATTGGGGTGAAGTTTCTTAGGGTGCTAGGGAGATCAGTTAGTAAATGCTCTTTGTGTTGCCACGAGGAACTGATTTTGGATTTGCAGCACCCACATAAAAGTGAAATACTACTGACTGTGCCTCTGACTCATATGGTAGAGAGGTGGCAGCAGAGGATCTCTGAAAATTGATGGCTCAGCAATCTAGCTAATCAGTGAGCTCCGGGTTCCATGAGAGACCCTGTTTCAAGGAGTGATAGAGATGAAACTTGATGTGGAATTTCTTATGCACATGTTAACATACATGCACAAACACATGGATATACAATAAATAAAATGCTGGTAGCCTAAAACTCTTCAGACATTAGAATTTAAGAAATTTCCTTAAGAGTCAATTATAAAGGAAACATCCATCCAGGCCCAAGAATCAATTGCAGTTGCATGACACTTTTTATGTTCATGTCTGTAATAATATAGTTTCTTACATTAAATAGAAGCGATCAATGGAAAGGGCTGCCTAAGATTCCTTGGCTGAGTTTTATATGTTCAAAGCATTTTTCTTAGTTTTCAGTGTTTTCCCCCACCACTGTGAGGATGAGACATTTAAAGGCATCAGGTACGGAAGATAAGACTTAAGGGGTTTGTAAAGCAACTGGATCTCACGTCACACAGAGGACAAAATATCTATACCTGAAAAGTGAAAGCAGCAATCCAGTGCCCTTCGGGTACAGTGCTGACAGACTTCTTCTGCAGGGATGATGGGGTGAGCTCTGTGTGGCAATCATTTGTGTCCAGGGTACCTTTGTAGGCCTTAGAATGTCTGTGCATAGGGAGATAAGGAATGTGGAGATGTAACAATTTTCTGCCTATGAATGTGAGAGAAATAAAACAAAATAAGTAGGGCCTTCAAGTTGCAACAACAGGAGCTGAATCGCTTGTAGGAGTTGAGTTACTGATAAGCTGAGAATAGAAATGAGGCCAATTCTCTGATGTCCTGACTACTTTCCATAAATTTTTCCTCTGAGATCAATATTGAAAGTTCTTACCATCCAAAGGCATTCTTCTTCGTCCAATTATTCTGTTACTTGAATTAGTACTTGACAATAGCTACCCACCACTCAAGATTGTCTCTAATTTTATACCCAGAATGGAACTTTCTTCTCTCATTTTTACTTTTTGCATATTTCTCCTTAGGAAAAGGAGTAGGAGCTAAGCCAAATGTTCACCAGGAATCTACTTCTGGTTTGTTCTTTTGTGGGTGAGCTGAAAGGAGACAGAAATCCAGTAAGAGACTACTTACAACTATGTAAAAGAGGAGTAAAGATTAAAAGATAAGAAACCTGGATGATTCTAGAATATTCTTAGAGAAATTTCTTGGTGAAGTAAAAGATAAAAAAGCTGACACTACAATAAAACTTTGCCATGGGTATTTCATTTCATTTATTGGTAAAGGAAAAAATTATGGTTTACTTTTTAAAAATAATTTTTGGTTTTGTTTTGTTGTTCAAGACAGTGTTTCCTCTGTTGTAACTCTGGCTGTACTGGCACTCACTCTGAAGCCCAAGCTGGCCTCAGACTCATAGAGATCCATCTACCTCTGCCTCTCAGTGCTGGAATTAAAGGTGTGTGCCACCACCACCGGCTTTAAAAATAATTTTAACTTTTATTTTTATTTTATGTGTATGGTTGTACTACTTGCATGTATGTGTATCATGTATATGCAATGCCCATGTAGGCCACTAGATGGTGGTGGATCCTCTGAGTCTAGAGTTATAAATGGTTGTTAGTTGCCAAGTGGGAACTGAGAATCAAACCCAGGTTTTCTGGAAGAGATACCAGTTCCCTTAATCACTGAAGAAATGATAGTTTAAATGCATTACAAAAAAAAAAAAATGGGGCTGGATGGGACGATAGCTCAGTCAGTAAAATGATTGCTTTATAAGCACAAGAATCTGAGTTCATTCCCTAGCACCTATGTAAAAAGCTGGATATGATGGCATGTTCTTTTAATGCCATCTTTTAAAGCCAAATGGTCAGGGAAAAAACTCATGAGGCCTCAACAAAGACTAGAACTATAGGCAACTGAAGAAAAATGGGAATGGAAAAGGTTGTCTTCCCCAAGAAAGAAGACATCAGTTGATTGTGCAGTGCCAAATAGTCATCCCTGAAAATTTAGTAGTGTGTGTGTGTGTGTGTGTGTGTGTGTGTGTGTGTGAAAAAGAGGCCATGAATTGAATTTGAAGGTAGATTGGAAGAGGTATCAGGGTTAATTAGATGGAGGAAAGGAAATGGAGAAGTAATTTAATTATATTATAATCTCAAAAAAAAAAAACCAAACAAATCCTCAAGTGACTAAGTAAGTATACAAATAAATAAATAAATAAGGAAACATTACCTGTCAAGGCTGAGGCAGGGGAATAAAAACTGAAGGCCAGCTTCTGCTCTATAGTGATCTATCATCCCCATTCATAAAAGCAAAGAAATAAAGAACATTTAAAAATGTGTTAAAGATTCGTTTGTTTATACCAAAAGGCACAAAAATTCAAATTCCCATTTGACTAAAATGTCCATTTTGAATTATTTTCCAATCTATTGATGTTGCAAAATAATTCTAAGTAAAGTCCTCAAAAATTACTAACTACTGTGCTAAGTAACCTAGAAAAGGTTATTTCATTCATTTTAAAAACAATTCTCTTAAGTAACATTTTATGGTGCTTACAGTGGGATGAGGAAAGGAATAACGGGTAGTGTATGAAGGTTACCCAGCTCATGAATGACCCTAGGTCTATCTGGATTTGGAAAGTGCTCTCTCTACCAATGTGCTTTATTGTCCAACAATGAAAAATGTGTCAAAAAGGTTTTGTTAAAATTACTTTTACTGTGTAGGAAATAAGAATATTGGGACCTACAAAGAACCTTGAAAGCATTGACATTTCTAGCTACTCTTCTTTCAAGTAGTAACTTGCTGTCTTTAGTGACTTAAGTTTTTATCCTTTACAATTGACTGACAACATTTGAATAAATCTGCTTGCAAACATGCCTGGGAATAAATACAGAAAACTGAGATTTTAAGATTCCTCTTTCCTTATCAGTGGGAACAAAGCAGGCATTCAGACTGCTGAAATAATTTCAGTGAGCGTTCTGATTTCAAGTCAGATTATATTAGTGTAAAGAAGCCTGAGAAAATGCTTTGTGCGTTAGAGTTTTGCTAGAGTGAAAACTACATGGCTGTTGTTTGGAAATATTTGGTCATTATACTCTTAGCATTTCAACAATGACCTAAAGAGAAAAGTGCTATCTTGATGTGTATGAGATTACTGCAGGTATATTAGTAAGGGGAACTGCACCTGATATTTTACAAAGGCATATGAAGAATTTAGGCTTCAAACTATATTTTCTTTAATGTAATTTAGCAGTAACCTGAAATTGCTTTCATATACAAAAAGGTGACAATAGTGTTTCTTCAAATGGACTTGTACACAAGGATTTCCTTCTTTACATAATAATGGAAAACTGAGCACTAGCAGAACAACTAATACTCCTGTTTTATTAAGAGCTAGCACTGCAGTCTCCAATACAAGCAAATAGACATTTTTTTAAACTTCTTTTCTTTGTTTTGCCGTCCACAGCTCTGCATTAATGCATAGAAGAGGGAGCAGTGAAGAATTCTGGGAGCTGCTCTTGATTTTCTGAGCACAATCCCCTTGGTATGATGTGCGCAGGGCTCTAAGTACCTCTTATCTATGAGCCCAGGGTGCTTCACTCAGCACAGACATACACATCTGTACTTCCATAGTGAAAAGAGAAAGATCTTGGCTGCCTACATGCTCTTGGATGTGTGGCCTTCACTGGAAGGTGCCTTCCACTCACCAGGGTGGAACTTTAAATGAAACTAACTCCTCCTTTCCCCAGGAGCTCTCATATGCCAATATTTCCTTAGGCAGGGATGGGACTTCGCGCCTACCTATAGACAGCAAAAATCGCATTGATATACTGTTAAAAAAGGGAGAGAGAGAGAACCCAATGTTGGTGGGTAGGCAAGGGTGTGGGTGGGTCTGGGGACAGTTGAGAGAGGAGATGAATATGATGAAAGTACAGTTAGTTTTCTACACTGTTCTAAGAACTAATAAAAAAGAGGGAAAAAGAATTTCAGAGCACTTTATATGTGTTTCATAAATATTCTACTTTATGAATTCTACCATTACAGTGACAGCATGCCCTGTCACTTTTCTATTTAATGTGAAAGATTCAGGCAATGATTAAGAGGTGTGTATCCATTAAATATTAGTGAGTATTTTCTACTACTGAACATTACTAATTATATATAATATTATATCATTCATTCAAGAAGTTTTATGGGGACCAATAATGAAAACAAAGGAAAATTTTATACTGCATTGGAGTTTTTAATTTTGAGTTATTAAATACAAATCTACATTAAACACATATTAAAAATTGTTAAGTTCATTTATCAATTGCATTTATAAATGCAATTGTAAGGTTTTAAATATTTTTATCTCCTAGTATTTAAGGGAGGAAAATGCAAAAGTCCCAGTTGGCTGGTCTGGAGCTGGCTCCATAGCCCAGGCTGTCACTGAGCTCACAAAATCTGTCTGCCTCTGCCTCTGCCTCCCAGTGCTCAGAGTGATTAAGGTGTGTGCCACCATGCCAGGTTTAGTTTCTGTTTCTTACACTTAACATATTTAAGTACACAAGAGATTATCACATTCTAAAGAGTAACATTACTTACATGGTGTCATATTCCCATATTTTTAAATGCCAACTATATTTTAATTTTGTAGAATGAACATTTTCTCCCCCCTTCCCCTACAAGTTAGTAAGAAGACAAGAGTCTATTAACAGAAATACATTTTAGAGTAAGCCTTGAGATTATATAATACCCTATTAAGTAAAGGATTACAACTTTGGCCAAAATCAGAGAGAGAGAATTGTAAATGTAAGTGTAGTGGTGAGAGAGAATTAGGAGACTGAGTGATAGTTTACTGACAGACTTATAAGTACTCAAATCTACTTAGAAAGAGCTATATACAGATGTTACTGAATTTATTTGAGAAAGTTACAGAGACATTTGAAAACAATCCTGTATGAGAGAGAGATGACAAATCTGGAACGCAAATATTGGTATAGATGGCAGTGTGTGTCAGATAAGTGTAAACACACAGGTTACACAGAAATGTGTATCAGATAGATGTACACAGGCAGTTATTTATATCAGATAAATATATACTCATACAGATGTGTAAAATAATGTGTATCATATGGGCATACACAGAATTGTATAAGGCATGTGTATAATATAGGTGTACATGTGGGTATATACAATAGCATGCAGCAGGTTTACACAACAATGTGTAATAGGTGTGAACACACAGGTGTACATAGCAATCTGTGTCAAGTAAACATAATAGAAGAACAGAAGTGTAAAGAACAGTCAAAAACCACAGTGTGCTGTTGAATGCTAGATACCTTCTCTCCAAACCTATAACTATTACTATTTCATTTGTATGGTCAAATATTTTTATCCCTAAAAATATCCCAAGTGGCTCAAATATTAGACACAATTCACCAAATTTTAAGAAAATATAATTGTTAGAAACTAAGTAAAGAAAAAGATTTTGTACAGAAAATTAATTTAAATCCAAAAGAGCCTGTAGGTTTTATAATATATCCTCTAGTACCATTGGCAGTTGCTACTTTAGATAGGAAGCATGCTTGCCTGTATGCTTACCAAAACACCAAAGAAAGGAGATCTGGTTAGGTTTGGTGCTTATAATGTATAAAGAAAAGAACTGCTCCTGAAAGCCCCCATATTCTAAGTATGAAGGAGATGAGGAATGATTTTGATCCTAGATGGAAAAACATGTAAATAAGCTGATATCTGAATGTATCATCACCATAAATATGTCTCTTACAGGATTGTTGTCATGTTCAGGAGGATTGCTGGGTGACCATGAGTCTCATCTAGAGTCTAGTGGATCTGTAATTTACCCTTAATTTCATCATTTGAGCATTGAAGAAATAAGATTGATTGGACTTGTGAATGTCAGTAGTAGCAGAGAATCTGTGGAAGAAGGTATAAAATTTGATCATTTAGAAGTTAACATTCTCAAAGAAATTTTAAGGAGAAAATATATTATTGAAGTGGAAAATTTTATAAGGCAGTATCATACATATGTCAAAAAATTTAAGTATATGACAAAAGAGAATACCTCCTGGGAAGAATTATGGGCAGACAAAAAGAAAACAACTACTCTTGATAATAATGCCAGAATTAAAGATTAAAAGGTAACAAAGAAGCCAAAAGTGGTAATAGAAACTGAACAAAAATTTAAGGATTTCCTTTAAAAATGAATGTAGGAATGGTAATATCAAAAGATACCTGTGTATAGTACAAAATAAAAAGTGTGTCTCTATGCATAATTAGTATGGTCTGATTAAACAGATAAGATTGTGTAGCTATATACTCTATAAGATTCAGAAAAAATGTTTATGTGAATCTATTTACAGTTACTATGCTCAAAATAATTTATATTCTGTGAATTCATCAAATAACTAATAACTAGAGAACAAGTGAATCAAAAACGTTAAAAGACAATGAAGGTTTCAGTATATTGGAGGAGAGGTTTCATTTTGCTAGCACATCCAGGATGAAGTTAGAGAAAACACAAAAGTTGAAAATCATTTCCCAAGAATGAAGACATAATGAAAGCAGGAATGGTGAAGCAAGTGAATGTGAATCAAATGAGAACAGTTTGGTCCTGGGTCTTCAGGAACAGCTACGAGCTATCAACTATAAACTCATACAGTTTAAATGTTTGGTCCAGAGAAAGGATATATTTACTATGTCTGATTCTGGAAAGCTAGAGGAGGTTCCTCATACGCCATGCACTGAACAGTAACAAAGGACAGGAACAGCAGGATTGCAGCAAAGAGGGCCCGGGGTAGAAGTTCTTAGTAGAAGTCTCCTCACATCAGCAGTGTGGGTGGCCTGGTCTGGGGAAGTCACTGTGAAAATGGAAAGAAGATGGAGAGGGCCAACAAACCTGGCCAGCCACTTGATGTTAGTTTTTAATTCCAGTAAATTGCAGTGTGCCCTCAGGCTAATTCCTCATCCCAGTGCCATCTTTCTTGCTTGGGAAGATGGAGTATGATGTTTTCCTTCTACCTGCCTCAGAGATGCTGTCAGCATTGATTACACGTAATTCCCCACAGTAATCTAAAGTGCTTTCATTCTTTGGAGATGGGCACTATGCAAATACAATTGTCCATTATGTATAAAAGAGGAATAGAGAATGATGGTTCTGCCCAGCCAACAAAGAATATTTGGACAGAAAGAAGCTAGGCAATCAATATGGTGTTTAACGTGGCCCACTAAAGACACCACCAACAGAAGAATCCTGAATAAAACGGAAATAAATGAAAGAGAAGAATGCATTTACTTGGGAGTGAAGACTGATGAATGAGGGCTATGTGGTTTATGTGTGTAAAATTTTCTCAAGAGAAAATTTACCTTAGCTTCACCATTCAATATCAAGAAGTAATAAAAAAATGTTTTAAATTAAAATTTAAGGTCATTTGTTGGATTTTTGAAAAGAGATATGGAAAGAGCTAATTATGTAGGTGTACATTCTGAATTTTAAATCATAAGTAATCAACACATATACAGCTTTATAGAATTACATATCATTTTAGAAAACAAGCCCAAAGGCTGAAGATTGTGGGAGAGGACATGATGGGCAAAGGTTGAACAAAGCAAATCGAATTTTACTTAGATAGGAATAGAAGTCCCAGGAAGCAACTCACAGCTTGATGCTGTAGATAGCGATGATTTCTTATGTACTTCAAAATGTTAGATCAAAGGATGCTGTGTATTTTTCCATAGGGAAAGAATAAAAGTTTGATTAATACATATTTATCTGGGTTTAGCATTACATAATACTACACATGGAAACAGCACATGTGAATATATATATACCTATACTTATATTATCTATATCTATATAGATAGATAGATAATTGATGATATATATATATATATAGAGAGAGATCATAAAACCCCTATAGTTACAGAGTTAAAGTCATTAAAGTTAGTAATTTTATCTGGGAACTATACCCATCCAGGAGAGTTGATTTTTGATCAGGAGTAGAGTTTAATAAAGTTTGTCTTTTAGAATTTCCTTCTCCCTTTATTTGAAGAAAGGGCCCATTGATGGGCTGTGGTGAGACTGACACTGGGAGATACTCAGAACCTAAGACTCAGCTGACTATCATGCTTTTAGCTGGCACCTGTATTCTAAACCATGTAAGAAAGAATCCTAACAGGGAAACGTGATCTTCAGAAAAATATTGTTTGCTTCTTCCAGTCCAGAATTAAGGGGTGGATTGAGCTGGTATTTATCATAGATGAAGTTTATGGTAAAATGTTAGGAAAGTCACTGGGCATAAAATAGTAGACCACCACTTGACAATAGGTACTGTGGCCTAGGACAGACAGAAGTGTTGATTTTCTTTTTTAATTATATACTTTTTGCAACAGTCTCATTTTATAGCTCCAAACTCACAGTGTAACCTGAACAAGGCAGTCTTTTGGCCTCAACCTATCGAGTCCTGGGATTATAGCACAAGAAACTATACCCAACAAGAAGGGGTGATTTTGATCAGGTTAGAAGTTAATTAGGTTGGTCTTTTAGGCCTTCTCCTCTCCTTATATCAGAGTCAGATTAGCCATGTGACCTCTTTCTTACTTAGAATGTCTTTAATGACTTTTTGCCTATATATTTGCAGTTAAAGAGAAATTATTAACATTCAAGGAAATTATCTTAGAATCATAGTAATGAAATCTAGTGGAGAAATCTAGATGGACTTTGAACTGTTTGTGGGGGCCACTGGTGTCTCCGGTGTTTGTCCTGTCAGATGAGTGGGATGAATCCAGACAGAGAGAAGAGAGAGAGAGGGGATGAAAGGTGAGATGTTGGAACAATGTTCAGCTAACTCTGAAACACTACAGTCAGCAAAACATTACAATGGCAGACTTTCATCATGATTCCTTGAGATCGAACAGGAGAGTTGACATATCCCTGATGTCATTCTACCACTCTAGCTCTGCACTCATTAACTTTAATTTTTATTTGTTTTTTTATTGAGACTTGATCTCATTATGTCATTCATGCTAATCTCCACTCAAACTCATGAGTGTCTGTGGGAGTGTCATAGAGTTAAGAGTGGGTCGAAGCTGGCCTTGGAACTCCATGTCATGCCAGGAGACAAGAGCGGCAGGCATTTGGCTGCTCCCCACTTTAGCACTGGCCAGAACCCAGCTAACTAATAAATATTGTCTGCTTCACAGAAGCAAAAGAATGTGGCTCGGTTGGTGCTTATCTGTGCTGTAGCTGGAAGCATAGGGATGAGTCCATTTACTGATAAATGCAGAAGGTGCCTTTGCAGGACCTCGATGCTTAGACTTGAGCTCCACATGCAAAGGGGGCTAATACAATATCCTTGTCCCAACCAATGGATCCCAACCCTGGGTACCAAAGACTCTCCTCTGCCCTTACCCTATAAATGTAACGATCCTCATTTTAGTAAATGAGAGAGATGTTCCTCTGAGAACCTTTCCCAAGAGTCTGATTCGCTCTCGTAGTCTCTTAGTCCTCCGATCTGGGACCGGCCAGGATGCACTGACCCATGACCTGCAATTTTCTTCCTGGGGGCTGACCTGTTGGCCTATAGCTCAGTCCTGCACCAGGGAAGGAAGGGAGAGAAAAGAAAACAAGAGTCCTGTCTCAACTTCCTGAATGCTGGGATTGCAGACATGCACAAACATACCTAATTATGCTTCTGTTTGTATTATGCAGTGTTGTTCATTAGGCATGTTCATTCAACATTTACAAAGCATCTCAGATAAAGTCCCTGGGACTCCGGAAGAAATGCAGCAGACTCACCAAGGACTTACTTGGTTTTTCCTATTCCATAGTGTGACCTGCCATGAAATTAGACTGATTTGTGAAAAGTTCCCCAAAGGGGTTCCATTTTCATAGCCAGAGATAGGTGTTAGATGAAGAATTTAAGTTCAACTGAGAATGGTCAAGCCTTGGTATTCACTGATGATATGGTTCCTTTCTTAGCTTTGTGCGCTGGTCAGCTACTTGAGTATCTACCTTTTGCTTTGTGTCTTTCTTATATGACCTGATTGCCGGTCAGTTTTCTTAGGTCAGCTCAGGCCTTGTTAGCCTTACTTATATGGTGGTCAGCTGTCCATGCACAGAGAGAATGCTGCAGAGATTAAAGGACATGGATGAGACCACAAAACGCATAAAGTTTTAGCAAATTAACAAAGAGGATAATTATGATACTCAGGGCTGTGGGGGAAACTAATGGGATGAAATAATTAAAGGAGATGTTTTCTGGCAGCAGGTAATGCTAGCTTGTGGAGTACTTCAAAAGGAAGTGAAATTAATTCTGTGCTGTTGAAGCCTTTACTTGACCCATCTGGAAAAGAAAAGTCTACACCTGACAGGCAGAAGGACTTCTCTGCTTTTACTCAGTCTTAATTGCTGTTCATCTGAATACAAATACAATGGGAGCTAATTGAGAAGAGAAGTAGGTCTGTATGTGTGGCAGTAATAGTAACGCAGACTGTTGGTGCTTTGCCTTTCCTGTATTGAGCAAATATCATGGAGGACTTAATTATTTTGCTAGCACATTCAGTTTCTTAATTGCTCTGGACTCACAAAGTGACTCTTCAGTCAAACGTTGGATTCTTGTTTCACTTTCTTTCTTCTGGAGGCAGTGCGCTGAGTGAGCCAAAAGGGGAACAGAAAACAGGGTTGTAGCCTTACTTTGAGATGCATGCCAGGACATACGCTGAGTAGTGGCAATTCCCTGAGTGTGTCACTCTGAGATATGCTCAGGCTATTCTAGGGATATTTGATATAGTATTTGACTTCTTTTTCTAAAAAGAAAGTAAAACAGTGTTAAACTCATTTTAGCTAGAAACTTCATTGATGAAACAATTAATGAGATTATTTTAATTAAGCAAGGAATATATTGAGAACACATAATTTAGGATAGTAAACAATGTCACCTTAGAAAAACATGAGTCAAATGACTGCAACCTGCTCATTTTCTAACTTGAACATGTTTCAGTCTTTTCATAGTGTACGATATATCTCAATGCATTAAAGGAGTGATATACAGCTGTATTTAATTATAGCAATAAAATCAAATGGAATCAGTTACATTTATGTGATAGGAGCCATGTGGCCAATATTTTACTGTATCATTTATTTACCTTCTCATCTCATTCATCTTTAATAAGACAAAGGTGAGGCACATGGAAACTTTCACAGAATTCTCAGCATCAGCATGTTTGTCAGTAGCAGTCAGGGCAGAGATCTTTGTGAATTTTCAGTACTGGAAATTTGACAGCAAAATTCACAATCAATAGCCTTGTAAGAGGATGCTCAATTTGGCTTAATCAGTAGTGCCAACTGCTTCTTGCAAGAAGCAGCAATGCTCTTTCTAACAGAAATACTTGTAACAAAGCAGATGTGGTAGTGGACATTTTACAGCTCACTAATCACTACCATATCCAGTGAGAGCCAACACACATGCAGTTGTTGGTCCCCCTTGCTTTTCCTGTACAGCACGTATGAGTTTCTATTTTTTTGTTCTTTAGGGAATCATTCTTTGTCAGAGCAATGTTAAAATTCTAGGAAGATAGTGTTGCCTGGAAGAAGAAACTCCAGAAGTTAAAGGACAAATGAAAACAACAACGTTTTGTGAATCTGACATTTTTAAGACTCATTAACCTCATGAGTCTTGAGGTCAGTCTCTCAAAACTCCTGAGCTCCCATGTGCTCAACAAAGTAGAAGTGAAACCACCGTGCTACAGTCATATCTCAGGATGGTTGTGATCATGACATAGACTGAAAATGGCAAACATGGACTCTAAATTGTGAATCAAGACAACTGCTCATCTCTGCATCTTTAAATCTCTGGGGGTGGTTGTCTTGAGCATAGTAGTTTACTGACGATCAATGCACTATTTGTAATTGATGTTTGTATATAATTTGGACATCATATTTAATTTTTTTCAGTATGTTTCTATTAGTTGGAAACATTTGAACTAAGTCAGTGGAACTCCATGAACCACTAGCCTTGGTGACACAGGTGTGGCTGTTGCTTTACTTGATGTCCTTGATTACTCGTTTCTCCCTAAGAAGTCCCTCTATATTTCCTATAGCTATTATCTAATCTTTCTCTTTTTTGTGCTTATTTTCTTATTTAGTCCTTCTCTTATGTCAGTTTCCCAGCTCATAACTGGAAGTCTAGTTATTAGAGAAGAAAATTCACTGTTCACATACCATTGCTTCCTCTAGATACTTAGCTTCTTTTGCTATATTTAAAGTCTAACTCATGGTAACTTTTAAATTTTTGTTTATTTTTGCACATTCAATAAAAATCTAAACAGGGTTATAAAATTAGGGGTGTTTTAGGATGATGACTAACTTTTATGAATAAAAAAAGTCAGATTTTGTAAAAATTGAATTTTTTTCAAATTATAATTAATTACAAACTATAGGTATGATGTCATCAAGTAGCTTACCATTCAGAGTGATGCGCAGTCTGACAGAAGGAATTTATCTCTTTTCATAGTGGTTTCTTAATACATGGCTTGTAGCTCTGAGATAATCAACATAATGGAAGATCGGCTTATGTGGTGCAAACTTAAGTCAGGGTTTCAAACAGGAAATTTGCTTTAATATATCAAGAGAGTCTCAGCTGCTATGTGAAATCAAGCTGGAATTTTGTTATGGAGTAATTTTCACACATACACACACACATAGAAAATACACATACCACAATTTAACTCAAAATTACCTCATAGAGAAGTCTTGGGCAGTTGTAAAAACACAGTGCTATCTGAAATAAAATCAGTTACCAGGCAAGAGTTGGCAGTTTGAAGGAAAGGATGTAAATGAGTTCTATGAATATTTGTCATGTAGCCTACACAGTGCCAAATTCACATACTGGCCCTCTATTTCTTCTCTAAGTTCCCTATTGCCCCTCCACCTAAGGCTCAGATGTTCTAAATTGCTGTTGAAGGACCAGTTGCTTTTGTTTGATTTTTTTTTTCATTGGTAATCCACTAGATACACTTATCCATCTTGGGTACCTATGTCCAGCACTGCTACTCATGCCTTTTGAAAGTATGAGAATTGTTCTAGACCACAATCAAAGAAATTTTTAATCACTGATGCATTCATGTATGTTGATCTCTCCCCGGTCCCGCGTGCAAACCGGCCCAGGCCTTGCTCTTTGGCCAGGAGTGTGAAGGCCCAGGTTTGAAGGGCAGGAAAGCGCTCCAGGACCTAGGCGGTGGGTCTCGGTTGATTAATCGCCATGCTGACCACCTGCAGCCTGAGAATAGAGGATGAGACTCAAAGATAGTCTCGGGAGCCAAATCTGATGGACAGGAACTCCTTTATTCTTTGCAACCCTTCCCCTTTTATCCCCTCCAGCGAGGGAGGGGTCCTGGTACTCTGGGTGGGGAAGACTGATTAGCGAGGGGGCAGGGCGGGCATCAGAGGTGGGAGAAAAAGGCATCTACTCAATGAATGGATTCAGCTACAATGTAGGCAAACATGTTTCTTTAGCTTCCGTGAAGCAAGCAAGTTATAACTAATATTTTGGCTAGGGACCTTCCAGGACTAGAAGAGGAGGAGCTTGCCAAGCATCTCATCCAGCTTCCCTTTCCAGGGAGCAAGGGTACTTTCTGGCCACTGCTTCAACTGCTCTCCAGCTCCAGGGGTCCCACACATGTAATAGCCATGTCACATTTCCAAGAAAGGTTCTAAACTTGTTTCCTGTATTTGAGCTTACTCTTAAAGATAATTTGGTAAATGTGGAAGGATCACACTTCCAAGCAATACTATCTTAAAATGCTTAGTTTCTAAGCCAGGAAGAACCTCTGTTATTCCATCTGTGGTTTCTCTTTCCTAGAATGAACCTGGCTTCCTCTCCTATTATGTTCCTCCTCCTATGTTGAGACTCAAATACTAGTGTCATTTCTTCCAGAAAAACCCTTTGATACCACAATTTAGTCCGTTATTACATAGTGACATATCAGCATGTGTTATCATACTCATTCACTGCACCTGAGCCTGTAGGCTCACCTTTATAAAGAGGACCAATTTTAAAGTAATGCATGCTTCTGTCTCTTGCCTGATAGTCATTGTTGATACTGACTGTCTAGGTAATGAATAAGTAAACCATCAAATGAACCAAGGGACTTGTAAATGAAGGCACCGTGGAACAGAAAGGTATTTATTCTGCTTAAGGAAAATGGTCAAGGTATTGCTGAAAGTACTATTTAAATTAGTCTTGGAGAAATGCAAGGCAATTGGCAGATAGAGGAAAGAGCAGCAACTTCAAACTGCAGAAAAGCATTAAATGACAGTCTGATCAAGAGACTGTGGCTTGTTTTGCATAGCATATGGGTCCTATGGTAGATAAAGCTTGAAAGAAAACTGGAGAGGGTGGCTTGTAAATTTAACTTATAGGGTGTGTGAAATCATTAGAGATGGGGGTGTGAAGATTCATCGCTGTGTTGATTCCCCAGGTCCTACTTGATAACTGGGTACAATGCACTGAGTTCAAGCCTGCTCTTGAAACAATTTCATCTTCAAACAGATACTAGAACAGAATAACAACTAGCCAGAGAAATTATCTCAGGGCCTGGAGTAAATGATCAAACATCTAAACCACGCCCAATAATATTGACACAGTCAATAAATGTTGTCAATAATCACTCTCACACAACTTCTTATTCCTTAATGTTATTATTTCAAAAGTTACTCATTCTCTCTCTCCCTCCCCATTCTCTGTGTGTGCATGCTTGTATCTGAATGTCTGTGCACAAAACTGTATATCTGGAGGTCAGAAGAAGACCCCAGGCATCTCCTCTATTGCTTACCACCTTATTCCTTAACATAAATTCAGTGAAGCTGAAGCTCACCATTTTGTCTAGGCTGGCATAACGGGTGATATTTGTCATAGGTGTGTTAGGAGGAAGAGAAACACACTAGAATGAAAAGCCTTAAAGGAGCAGAGTGAAGACCAAGGCCTCCAGATATCTGTCTGTCTTCACACAACATTGAGGTAACAGGCATATGTGACCTTACCAGGTATTACATGGGTGCTGAGGATTGGAGCTCAGGTATTCATGCTTACACAGAAAACAATCTCACCCACTGAATAAACTTCCTAGCTCTGAGATTAACAATACTTAATGTCAGGTATGCGTACACAATAAAGATGAACACCGGATATGTTTTATTATATTTAGGAATAGATTACAATCAATTGTTTCTGTTCAAGCAAAATCTAAATAGACTATTTCCCTTTCCAGAATTATATAGGACACAATTTTGTCCTCATGCCATTCTGGCAAATATACCCATTTATTATTTTGAATTAGCTCAAGGTCATAATGCCCTTATACAGTGGTGAAACATTGATTCTCTCATTGGGGGCAGGTATTTTCAGCCTGTAGAATTCAAAGTTCCCACTAAGTTATCTTTCCTTCCAACACACATAATGGGATTTTCATAGTGCTCAAAGATAAATGGCTACTTCTGTTATTTTTCCTGCAATGAATTATTTTAAAAAACATTACATTTCTGGATGTCATTTGAAAGTAAGCTCAAGCACTATATTTCAGACGTAAGAAAACCAGTCTCCTTTCAGGCAATTTTAATAAATTGAGAAGTCTTGTCACTTATTATGGTAAATAGGAGCTCAATCAGATTACTAAAGGTGGTACTAATTCATCTTTCTACTTCAATTCCCTTAGGGACAGAGTCTTATAATTTCATATTTTAACATTAAGCAACATATATCTATATATTTTCATTTTGTACATTATGATTAATTACTTGCTGATTGACATTTTGAGTTGGGTCTTATTTTCCTCCCACCTAATTACATCCAATCATTTCGTTATCCTTCTGTAATTTCATGACAACTCACACTGAAAGTATTGTGACTGTAAATGAATGTTCCGAGGCTTCTGATAGTCTTGTAATTTAGAACCTATTAATGGCAGATGGAGGGGGGGGGAATCTCAAGAACTTAATTTATTTTAAATTGGCCTTAAATTGTAATTAGAGAAGAGAAATAAGTCATAACGTGAGTATTTTTATCACAACAAAATTTAGAGTTGCCGAGCCATCAGAATACTATTAGAGGAGGAGAAAACTTCCAGGTGATTAGATGTGTGTGAACACTCCTGCAATACTTAGTAGAGGAAGACGCCATCACCTGGGAAATGTTTGTGAGCCTGAACGTAGCAGCAGGGAAACACCACACTACCTGTATAGCTCCAAGTCTCCAGTAGCCAGACAGAAAGGTAAGATTGTGCTGTCATATATAAACAAAACCTTCGGGGAGCTCCCCTCAATGGAGCCTTCTAATCATCCATGTGTATTTTGTTATAGTAAATGCAGCTATTATGCCTCAAAGTGAATAATCCTGAAACAGGTTTGGTGTGGTCATTGATGACCACCCTTTCTCAGCTGTTGATTCCCCCAGAGTTGTTTTGTATTGAATCTGACTCACTCAGCAATGTTCCTTCATCACTCAGCCCTCCAGCTTCTCCCAAAACTCAATAAGAAGGAGTGATCTTTCCCTCAGAAAAGACAATTTACTTATTGCAGGGAATTAAAATTAGTGAGTTTAGAAGAATAACTTCAAAAGGCTAGCTTTTCTTGAAGCACATACGATTTAATTTCCTGAGTCCTGCACTTTTATAGCAGAAAAGAAAGAGTTTTAAAGGCTGAGGAGAAATCCTCCTAGAGTCACATATAGTGAAGGAGATGCGTAAGGTGTAGGCTTGCCATTATTCCAAGGCACTTCCTGTGATTTCCAGTGAAAAGACAGTTGTAGAAGATGATTTCTTTGCCTTTGCAATGAAGTGACTGGAAATGCAGTCACAATACAGATAGCAAGTGGTAACGAGACAGGTAAGAATGTATTTACCAGTACTTTCTAAGCTTCCTTTGTCAAGTGAATGAGTCTGGAGCCCTTTGCAGCATTATTCACATCTCAGCAGTCTGTGCATGCGGAATTAGCTGGAGAGCCAGTTTTTATTTTCACAGTTGACTTTTTAGAATTATGAAAACTTAACTTCTTCAACTCCATTTGCTTTCCCATCGTTGTGACACATTGTGTAATGAAATTTTATGGTGAAGTAAAGTGTTTACCCCGGAGAATACCTGCTTGAGTTGAATTAGATGGAACTGCTTGAATTGGCCACACATTCCATCCTGTCACAGAAGAAGTTTGCTTTCCAAGAGCTTGGGAAAGAGCACTGGGAGTGCTACACAGTGATACAAATAGAGAGATTCTTGCCTTTCATCTTGTTTCCTTCTTGCTGTTTCCCAGTGCCTATCAAAAACCACATAGGTATTGTCATCAGAAACTTTGATTATACATTTAAATTAATATCAATATTGGTAATATAGTAATGGTAATTCATTTTAGGTGTCTTTTGCTTAATATGCAAGGGCAGCTTTATGTAGACTCATTCTTCATGTAATTTCACAAAATACTCCTTTGAGTACTTCATCCTTGTACTGGTTAGATGGCTTTGGAGGCAAATTTCTCTGACTAAATATATAAAGCAGTAAATTTGTCAGTATCTCCCTGTCTATGTTTAATTTCTGTTGTTCTAAGTTCAGTGTCTCCTTGGGCAAGTACTGGGCACTCCTACAATAAATGCAAGTTATTTTAAATTCAACCCTGCAGGCTACAGGATGGAATGTCAGTAATCCATCGTACAAATACACTCACAAGTGAGCAGAACAGCTGTATGGGGGCAGAAAAGAAACGAATGCCGTCAGTGTTTAATACTTTGTTGAGCTTCTACAATGTGCCTGGTACTAACTGGGCACCTCAATTATTCTCCATCTGTGCTCTCTACCAAAGCTGCCAGCCGTCCCACTGCTAGGGCCCTGAGGCTGATGGCAGAGAGCCCATCACAGTAAATGGTACTATTTAGCATTTCTTCCTGAGCATCCCAGCTAGTTAATCTAGTAAACAGATCACTTCATCCCTGGCATTGGCTTAGACCATGAAATAAAGCTATGGTTTCCACTGCCTCAAAGGCAACTTTTCACAGAAAAGATAGTCATCAGAACTCCATTGAACAATGCTTTAATGCCATGGGGTGGAATGGCTTAAGAGTAAAACCACTATAAATGAAAGGCTTTTAGAGGGTAAGGCCTTAACTAATAAGATTCATGAATAGAATATTAGATGCTTCTGTCTCTGGCCTCAGTTTTACACCCTGTCCAATAGCATAAGCTCAACCAAGTGGCTGTTCCTGCCAAACCTTTGGCAAAACTCACATTCTCTTTAAGTTAGTAGATATTTCTCAGTGTTATTTTGAATTTTCTTGGTAATATGGGTGTCTGTGATTCTCCTTTGTGACTAAACCAAGTCAAATGCATTTTGATGAGCACAATTATAATGGGCTGAGATCTGTGAAGTTGTTATCTTGGAGTAAGAGGCTATGATATCTAATTATCCTAATTATATCACACATTAAGACCTATTGCCAACAGATAGGAACTGAAATACATTGGAGGAAAGAAATTATTCTGAATTCTGATGTCTGGCATTTTTCTAAGATATAATTGAAATGTGGTAACATTGCCAACATCCTTACTCTGTTGTGCAGGCTAGGGGTCAAAAGTCTGCTAGATGTGGAACAAATTTCTGAGGCTCCATATTTCCTGTATTTCACAAGCAGAGTTGGAGGAAGGGAGTCACAAATTATTGAGCTGAAGACCATCATAATAAAATTAGCAGTGTCTGTAGAGATCATAATAGAATTAGCAAACAAGCTCTCAAAGCCATGGAAATAGATGAGTCAGCCAACGAGATACTTCTCATACAAGTAAGGGACATGGTATTGATCTCCAATAACCAAATAAGGAGCTGAGTGTAAGGAGACATGCACTTGTGTTGCTAGTACTAAGAAGGCAGAAGCAGGAGGATCTCTGGGACTCGATGACCAACCAGCTAGCCAAGCCTAACCCCACATCCCAGAGAAAGACCCTAGCTCAAAATTAAGACAAAACCAAGATGAATGGCTCCTAAGGAATAGCATCTATTGTTTAACCTCTGACCTCCAGGCATATGTGTACACACATGTATGTGCATCCAGACATATGATAAGACATACATACACACAGAATTAAATACAATAGAATGTCAAAACATCATGGTTTAATATGCCATTCTATACATATTACTGCAACAATACATGGTAAAATGAAAATAAGTACTACTTTTTAATTTATTTAATTTTTGAGATTGTAATATAATTAGTTCATTTTCTCCTCTCATTTCCTCCTTCCAAATTCTCCCAAATACTGCTCTTTGCTCCCTTTCACATTCATGCCCTCTTTATTTCACTAACTCTCATGTAGATATCTATACATATATATGTGTGTGTGTGTGTGTGTGTGTGTGTGTGTGTGTGTGTGTGTGTGTATACCTACTCAGCCTGTACAATATTGCTTTTTAGAGCTGACCACTTGGTTTGGATGACCAATTGGTGTGTTCTTCCTTGGGAAAGACTATTTCTCCTAGTCTCAGCATTTCTTAGCTGGCTGTAGCTATTAGCATAGTATTGTGGCCTTATGGGATTTTCCTTGTCCACTTGAAAACATATTTGTAGATGTAGATGTAGATGTAAATGCAGATGTGGATTCACCCAGATGTAGTTGTTGGTTCAGGGCAGAGGATAATTTATTTTTATTTTTTGTCTAATTAAATCACTAGTTCTTGCCTGGAGCCCTGGAGTTCTAACGTATTTTGGTCTCTTTACAATCTAGTCTTAATTCTTGAACTGGAAGGTTTAAACTCACTCTATGTTCTGGACTTCTTCTGTGAGTTCTGCTGTGTCTCTCTGTCTCTCTCAGTGAGCTCTCATTGCTCCATCCTGCCCCTGTAACTTACTGCTTCAACTAACTGCTCTGACTCCTCTGTAACTGATTCTTCAGACTTACTCTATAACTGGTCTTCAACTGACTCATCAGCCTGCTTCTCAACTGACTCCTTCTTAGGAACTGACTCTTAATTCCTTTGTAACTGTCCTTAACTGAGCTGAGAGCCTGCCTTTTCTCATGATAGTTGAGCATGTTCTTACTCTGCTAACTCTTCCTCTGATTAGTCACTTTGTTCTATCACTCATTCTGACTCATCTCAGATGTCACTTTCTGAGTGACACTGACTGCTTCTGAGTTCTGCTTTTTGTGGTTGTGTCCACTGTTTTTTCTAGGGATTAAACGCATGGATCAGCCTTGCCTTCAGAATACTAGGATTAAAAGTGTTTACTACCACTGCTTTCTGAATACTGGCTTAAAGGTGTGTCTGCGTTCCATCCATACTACACAAGCCTCTGAATGCAGTCCCTGGAATGTAGGCCATAGCTTACACACAATGCTATTCCCCTATAACATCTATTGTTGCTGTCCTTGCTCAGCTCATGTTTGGTCAGTTGTGCAGTGGAAATAATTTTAAAAAGAGATAGAGTAGTTAGAGATACTGGGGAGATGAGTGAACTAGAATGGCTACTCTTTACCAAAGGATGTCCCACTGATCAAGGCATTCTGTCTCATAGCTAATACATCCAATAGCCCAAACTCTGTGACTTCAACTTTTCAAGTTACTGTGAAGAATGGGGATGGGAAAAGAGAAAATGGAAACATCTCAGAACTTAATATTGCAGAAAGAAAAATAAGACCTTATGGCCCTCTTTTCTCTTCTTTAATAGAATTTGGAGCAAAGGGAACTAATGTTTACTTTTCCTCTCTACTCTTCCAAGCAAATACTCATTTTCTTGAAGGAGATTGTTGATCCAAATCAAATCCTACTTTCTACCTTCCCACCTTACCCTACAATTTAATTTCCTAATTCCAATGCCTTCAAATTTCTCAACTTCAAGTCAGTCAATCATGTAGAGAGCCATGCTGTAATTTGGTGCTTTTCACATTCTCAACTTGGGTTACAATGACTCGGAGGTGCCTTTTTCTGGCACAAGCTGATAAGGAAAAATATATGTGTGTTGACTTCTAGAGTTTTCATCAGTGCCGTGAGTTACATAATGAAACCTGTCTGGGTTGAACTCAAAAGCTATTATCCTTCTAGTCCTGGGATAGAACACCAAAAGAGTCATTTAGAATCCCTTAGCCATGTATAGCCTGGGAAATCAAGTTCTTTTCCCCCAAGAAAAGGTCCACTGAAAGTAGTTATTCAACTTACCACATTGTCAATATTTTGTATTATCAGCCTTTGGGAGATGTATGGAATCCTAAGGTCTGATTCTTCCATCAGGTTAGTCTCCCCTATAAATGTGGTCTCATCTATTCTGGTAGCGTTTGAAAATCTTTCACTTGGGGTCTTCTGTGACCTTGGTGTTGTGTGCCATTTGTGCATCA
The DNA here is from genome assembly GCA_026225945.1 of Cricetomys ansorgei. NCBI lineage: Eukaryota > Metazoa > Chordata > Mammalia > Rodentia > Nesomyidae > Cricetomys > Cricetomys ansorgei. The sequence goes on along the minus strand of JAMJFZ010001121.1, from coordinate 4,420,146 downwards.
TTAAAAGGTTGTAATGAAGTTCTGCTGCACGCAGATTGTAAAAGGTCAAGCAGAAAGCTGGGAGCCAATGAGATTGGGAAGAAAAATTGTGCTTGCTGCGGAAGTTGAGGGATTCATTATATTGATGCTATGGGGTTTTCAGCAGAGTAATAACCAGGTTAGCAATAGAATGTAAATCTTCTCAGCCACTTAGCTGGAATCTGCTCCTCCTTGATTTGTGGGGATATATTTTTAACAGAGTACAAGGAAAGTCATTACACTCAGAGGAAAGCCAGTAGGTTGGTAAATGCACTGTGGATGGGCTGGCCAAAAGAACAGAGTTAGATGGATAAAGCATTTCTGCCTTCTAGGTTGCCAGTGTGAAAAGTACTGTCAGCCAATATGAAATTATTACCTCAGAAAAACTTTGCATATGTAACTGCTTTAATTCAACAAAGGATATAATAGCTGGTATTAGCTTCAATGGTCAATAGGTACAAGTCTAAATAATTAAAGTGCTTAAAATAGGTAGCAACAAAATTAATTAAAAGGATCTAAGATAAAAAAAATCAAAAAAGTAGCATCCTCAAGCTAGTTCTTTTGAACAGAATCATAAGGTAAGCAATACTGGCATAGTCGCTCTACAAAAGAAAAAAACTCTCGGAAATAGATGGATCACCATTGAATATTGCCTAGATACAGCATCTTAAAATGGAATTCTGAAAATTAGATTACCAGAACAGCCACTGATACATGTGTCACAGGTTTGCATAGAGAGTGAGATAGTCTCTCCTTTAAACAAGCCCCAAATCACTTGTTGACGTGTCTACCCTCTGGAATTTGTCTGGAAGTAAATAGGAAGCATAATTATTCCATGAGGCTTGTGTAACATATTCTTTGAATGCACATATGGGCTTTTTGTTGGTAGCTTCATTAGAAAGGAAGAAAACCTGTCCTAAAGAAGGATAAACTGTCATTAAGATGTGTCACATCAAATCAGGATATTGGATGCACATGTATAATCAGATGTCATGATAATGGGCTACAGTTCTCACACAAAATTCAACCATTTGTGGTTAGCACACATGACCTAAAGGTAATTTTATGTACTTTTAATATTTTGTGTATGTATCAAGATTTGTTTGCAGTGAACACGTGTGGCATTATATCCTTGCTAAAATTGTCATACTGTGGAATGTTTCTGTAATTTGGATGGTTTGAATCAGAAATGCTTAAATGGTAGACAGTTTTCTAGAACATGGGAACTATCACCATCTTCTGGCCTCCACGGGACAGCACCCACATGTACACACAGACTCGGAGACACACAAATAGTAAAAATAAATCTTATTAAAAGTAGTAGTAGCCTGCATTTCCAGCCTAATAAGTAGTGTTTAAAGCAGAGTCAATGTACTTCTCTCCTTAAAACTTCTTTATGGTGAACAATATATTCCAAATTTTTAGAAATAAATACCCTATTATCATTGTACATAGTCATTGTGCTATCTAATTCTACACCAGAACATATCTTGAGGGAAAAAATGCAAATCTTGCATTCATAATTCCAAGAAACTAATGGGCAACACTGCCTTCCAACTTACATGATATAAATGAAGATCTAATTGAAGAAATCCTCATACAATCAGATATAAGTAAGGAGGAAAATGACATAAATAAATTTACCACTTAGAGATAAACACAAAAATACATTGCACTAAAAGAACAGAAAAGTAAAAAGGATGCAATATTAATTAAGTAAAAGAGGAAGGCAACTAGAATAATTTTAAAAACCAAAATTTACAGTTGGAAACATTAATAAAAGAGGTCACTGTCCATCATGAGAGCAGCAATAAAAACCTGAAGGGAGGAGAAAAGAAAAAGCCAAAGTGAGATGAGATAAAATACCTACTGAAATATAGCTAAAGGTCATGGTACTGCTTTGTCAAACTCTGAAAAGAGGCTACAGACGATAACATGGGTTTGAAAACATAGTTATTTTTCTTGGAAATAATGTTATTATAGTGAAATGATTCTTGGAAAGAATAATACATTCACAAAATTAGGTAGTATTCCACCATGAAAATGGATGATAAGATGATAAGTGATATCAGTATATATTTTTAAATAAAAAATTCAAACAAAATAATTTAGACATATCATCTCTAATATTTAACAGAAAAAACATTAAAAATACATTATGCCTCTGAAGAAACATGAAAACATTGCCTCTATGGTGTGTGTGTGTGTGTGTGTGTGTGTGTGTGTGTGCATGCACATGTGTGTATCTAACACTTCTTATGGTTTGAAGATGGCAAGCATTTTCATTGTAGTAAAATAAATATCTTCTTGATAGTCTGTAGTAGTTAGGCTACTATTGTGGTCAGAAAGGAAAACAAGGGGGCATTTTCAGAGGTGCAATCCCTGCCAGACCTTAGCGGAGGGAACCACTATCATGTCAAGTGCCATACTGGATAGTGGAACCTTGAACCTCTCATCTCATGGGTTTTTATTGACCTAGAAGCTCCTCAGATGTTCTATTGATAGCACATGCAAATGATGAGGAATCACACATCTTTTACATAAAGTCAACACCTGCAGGCCATGTAAAACATCAAAGCCTAGGCAACCCTTCCCCCAACAGTGCACAAAACAACCATTTTACATAACTGAAAACAGACATCTGCAACAACAGTCTACCAGTTCACTGGTCATACTGTACAATGTAAGAACACTCAAGAAGCTATTATAAAAATTATAAAGCTTTATAAAAATTACAAAGAATTAAAAGTTGTTCACAGCAGTTGTTCCCTCAGCAGAGGGAAGTAAATAAAGAACTAACTAACTAAATAAATAAATAGGTGATTATATAAATAAAGGAAATGAATAAAGGATTAAAGCAAAAAAAAAAAAAAAAAAGAATTGCTCTAAAATTTTGTTTTTCAGAAATCTCAGGAGAGGTTTTGTTTAAAGTCTTGAAATCTTGCAGTTACAGATATACCCCAGCATGGAATGGGAAGTGGACAGAGCTCTCTCCTCTATCTAGCTGGAACTATTGACAATTGTTAAGAATGGGAGAAGGAGAATCGTTTATCTTTAAGGGTTTGACCCAGAGTAGATAGAACACATTCTACTGGGAGGCTACATACCCAAGAGCATCTGGAAAACATAAATTGGACTCCGTCCCTTATAAAAGAAAAAAAGGGGGAGGGGGAGAGGGTTGTGTGGGTAGGCAACAGGACAGAGGACAAAAAAATGGAGGAGTAAATATGTTAAAAAAATAATAAAATCTCGCGAAACTAGGGGGAAAATGTTGGGGAGATGTGCTACGTGCTATTTTTAATGCAGCTGTTTTTATACACACTATGTTTTAATTGAAACAAAGAACACCTAGATACCTTAATGACTTTGTTGAGATTTTCTTATTCTAGTGTTCAGAATAGAACCCAGGACCTCCTTTCTGCTACAGAAGAGCTCTACCACTGGGCAGTACTTTCAGGTGCCATTTTTGAGATACTAAAGGGTTAACAGATTTCACAGACTTACTGCCAACTGCACCACTAGCAAATGTTGGCACACTAAGCATTCATATTCTCACTAATGCAAATTTTCAGAAGCAATTGATTTCTGTATTTTTTTTTCTTTTACCACAAGCCAAATGATCAATTCACTACGATAACTTTAAAAAGTTGATAGTTTTATTTTTTTTTTGGTTTTTTGGTTTTTTTTTAAGAAAAAATAATTTTCTAGACCAAATTAAAAACTGAAGCTACATCATGAGAATCTGATATTAAAATGCTCATAGGTACTCTGTGAACCTATTCAAGGTTAGCTATGTGGTATTATTTCTGTTGTTGTTGTTGTTTTGCTTTTTGTTTTTTTAGTTCCTTTTTATTTTTCTTTTATGGCTCATTTACTCGTTCCATTTGAAATATAATTTCTTTGTAGATTCTAAAGTAACTGGGGGCAGTGAATATGCATGTATGTCTAATTTTGAGAATAAACAGGTCCACTAAGTGAAATGAAATGCCAGCTCACTGGTAGACATCACATGGTCTCGAGTTGATGTCACACCTCTATGATAAACCTCTTCTCTACCTAGTAATTGAGTCCCACTGCAGGCAAGGTTTCCACGGGACTTTAAATAAACAATTGGATCTTGTTGGAAATCATAACCTATGTACAAACAATCAGAATCAATATTCTGTTAAGTGTTTATCCTGATGTTCTACAGAGGAAATGCATAGTAGCTGGTGGTTCTGCAGATATTTTCCTCTGCCTGGGGTTCTTAGTGCTGTGACTATGTGAGCCTGTATAAGTCTTTTGCAGAAGTCACAGGAATGTATTTGATGTTCCTTGTCTAGAGTTCTACTTTCTTGTATTCCTGAGTTTCTTGCTTAGTATGCATTGTAACTACTTCACTGAGAAACTGCCTTAAATAACTCCTATAATTAAGGAAATTCACAAAGGAAAATAGGTAAATAATGTTATGTTTAAAAGATGTGTGTGAGATGAACGTCCATGATTGGAACCTGTTTCCTCCAGGAACCATGGTAATGCCTGTAGTCCATGCTCCTGTCTCACACACTGGAGTCAATTTTATCGTTATTGTTTTGGGGGGTTTTGGTTTGTATGTGTGTTTGTTTTTTTTTATTTTGTTGGGGGGCACAGGAATAGGAAGGTAGATTAGGAAAGACTGGGAAGAGGGTGTGATCGAAATACATTGTGTAAAGCTCAGGTAATTAATAAAAGTATTGTGAAAAAAGATTAAACTGTCACAAGTGGCAGATCTTGACTCTTTTTTCAATTTCTATGAGACTGAAATCAACTTGATAGACCTGCCTTTCTGCTTCCCTAGTTCTTCCTTAAATAAAGCAATGAGAAGAGAATTTAAAACCAGAGTACACATTGGAGGTGTCTGAAACTGATTGGAGAGGCATTGTGAGCTGTGATAACTTTTTATTCTTTGTATTTAGAAACAGTAGAACAATAATTGCAAATTCAATATCCAGAATTGATTTTCTTGTGTTTTAAGTTAAAGAAGAGATTTATGATATCATTGCTTTAGAAAGTGTGACCGAAAAATCCACACAGGAAGTTAGTGTCTTTCGTCTCATTGGCTGGACAGCATTAGATGAGGTTTTAATTGCTGCGAAGGTAGGCAGCTCTGAACAGACTTGGTGGAAATAATTGTTCCCAACTCTGTTCTACTTTGACAGGCACAAAGTGTTTTACTGGAGGAAATTTCATTTGGCAGAGTTGTTAGGAATCTGTGCAGATCAGCTCCATTTCTGAGCTTAAGTCATCTGTTCTATGTGATGCCTGAGACCTCCAACTCACACCCTTTTAAAAATGGGATAATCAAGTGCATTTATTTGAAGACAATAGTATGAGAAACTTCAAAAGGACGTAAACATGGAAATAAAAGTATAAGTACGTAAGCAGAGGATTATCAGGAGAATAGGGCACAGAAGTATTTCAGCATTTGTTCTGGGAAGAATACACCAATGTTTCTAACTTCAAAGCATGGGTTTCCCCTTGGTACTCTGGCCTGAGGCAAACTGGGATCTGGGTAAGGTTCTAGTAGTTTTTTTTTTTTTTTGTTGTTGTTGTTGGTTGTTTGTTTTTCCCTTTCCCTTTGTGTCATTCCTGCTAGTAATGGATCCTCATTTGCATTTCAACCAGACCTTTGTGTATTAATCCCTGAATGTGGGCATTTCAAACAACATGAAGATAAATAAGAGGGAAAGTATTTCAACAGCTACAAGCTCTGTCTGCTGTCATTGGGGCCCTGCTAGCTTCAAGATGAGTTTGGTAGCAAAGTTAGAGTAGTATATGAAATATAAGCACTGTATGAGATGCATAGTCATCTAGTGGAAAGCTTCCAATTAGTTCTTTTCCCTTGCAGCCTGTAACCTTAAGTCTGTGGTAGCATGATGGATGATATTACTCTACTCTTTCTGTTCTAAGCCATATGTATACTCATTTGACTTGGACCTGAAAGGCCCACCTTGCACTTAGAATTAGCTAAATATTATTTGCTTTACATAAATATATATATTAAGTTGACAGTTTATGTGGGGCTTTGAAAATTTGATTTTAAATATTAGGGATTTAGAAACATTCAGATGACTGAAAAAGAAGTTAAATTTGATATAGAAGTGATCTGAGCCATACGCTTACAACAATCAGTCTTAATCACATTCCACTTCATTTTAACACATTTATCATGCCATTTCCCTAAAACAATAGAGTACAGTAGATGATAAAACTTTTAATAAAAAATTCAGACTGAAAATTGGAATAACAAATGTTTTCCACATGAATGTGTGTAGGGTGAGGTGGGGGTGATTCTAAGCATTTACTTAATGCTTGGACGGAGAGAAATAAGTGCTGAGGAAAGAGTTAATGTCAACAGCTGCTGTGTCATTCTGTGCTAATCTGTGGGGTGAAATCAAGGAGTGTAACAGCTTTTCAAGGAAGTGGGTCATCCTAGAAGACAGAACACTCACACAAATGTGAGGTAGGGCTTAATACTGCTTGTCGACCAAGGAACTCTGTGGTTTAGTGTGACTACACATGATGTGTAGGGTAAGCATGGCACTGCCTGAGACATAGAGTAAGTATTATATTTTGTATAGCAAAGTTTCAAGGATTGAGGTGAAAGGAGACAGTTCAGTTGGTGAAGAGTCTGCTGCAAAAGTATGAGGAGAGGATCTGAGTTTGATCCCCAGCATGAAGGTCATGTATCTGTAACCCCAATATTGAAAGGATACCATGAGGGATAGAGACAGGAAGGTTCCTAGAACTCCCTGGACAGGCAGCCAAGCAGAATAGATGAGCTCCAGGTTCAGTGAAAAGAATTGTTTAAAAAAAATAAATAGATAGCAAGTAACAGAGAAAGATATTGGATATTGGTCTTTGTTCCACAGGCATGCATATACATGTGCATATATGCACATATACAGGTACATATGCCATATGGATCCATACATGTATGGATAACCTCCCTGCCAAAAACAAAAGGAACAAAAAACAACGTTTAACCAAAAATCATGGAGATATAGCTAAATGCACGGGAAGCTTTCACCTGTCTTCAATTTTACACTAAATAACTGGATGTGTGCCCTATAGTTTGAGTGTGACATGATCAGTGTGATGTTTGGAAATTTAACTCTGCTGACTGAGCCTAAGCCAGGCACAGAGAGCACACATCATATGGCAAACACTGGGGAGAAATTCTATAACCAGACAGGTGATCTCAGGTGGAAAGTGGAGAAAAGAGTTGTTTGGAAGACAGTTTAAAAGTTGATTGATGATGCTCCAATGTTCTATGATTATAGTACATGAGAATGAAAGACTCTAATAAATCTCTATCTATGTATCTATCTATGTATCTATGTATCTATGTATCTATCTTGTATCTATCTATCTATCTATCTATCTCTGTGTGTGTGTGTGTGTGTGTGTGTGTGTGTGTATGTGAGAGAGAGAGAGAGAGCGACGGAATGAGAGGGGGAGGGAGAGATGGAGAGAGATCTTTTAATGGAGAAAAAGAAGCATGATTTAAACTTGTGTACTTCTGTTTTTAGCACAGGTAGACTCTATGAGTTTGAAGGAAAAGAAACAGAATAGATTGAACTACAGATAGTTGAGTATGAAAACGTGAAGTTAGAACAGTCAGGGGCAATGGGCAGATGTCTAGGCATCTTCTAGGCTAGAGGTCAAAATAAGATTTGAAAACCATCTCAGTATGTGAGACTCAGGTCATGAAAAGAATTGATTCCTGAACTTGGTGGTATTCTTGGAAAGGCTGTGTAGTGGGGTAGGAAACTCTGAGGTTTGATTTCCATCTCTAAAACATGCTAATTGTGTAACACTGGATGTAGGATTTTACAATTCCTGAATCTCGGTAACCTTATCTGTAAGGTGGACAAGGCAGAAGTTTCCCTGCAAAGTAGTGATAAGCAATAAATGACTCATCTCATATAAATAGCTAAGGCGAGGCTAGGGCGAAATGACTAATAAGCAGCAGTCATTGCAGGTAGCATGATGCTGAGTCATAAAATGGAGAAGATGAGCATGGAGTGATGGCTCATACGATATACTGGAGCAGTTATTAATCTGATCTCTTTTTTGTTATTATTTATCTCAAGAAAATTACAGTTATAAAAAGTTAAACTAGAATGAACCTTGGATCAAAGATTTCAAAGATTATTACCAAAACACTTCATCTCCTTTTAAGGACACATGCCTATAACTGTGCTTTTTAGTTGATTAATGCTTAATTTATAATTAAGCATTAAATTAAGATAATTTGTAGTATGTGCTTTATAAAATCTTTATATTAAATGTTAGATCATTAGTTTTAAGACTATTTTATTAAAGTGTCAGAACTGGCTGAGTATACATACTGATAAATTACTATGAATTAAGTATAGTCATTAAATAGTTAAGGATAAATGTTAAAACAATTGAAAGCATACAATAAAGCAATTCAACTCTTTGGTAGTCATGTGGGGAGAAGAGGGGGAATTAGGATAGCTTTCATGTTTTTGTTACTGCATCAACTTTCAGAACTGTTTTTTAAACATGAGAGTTGATCCTGGAAAATAGAGAATGCTGCTGAGATACAGGCAAGGAGAATTTTGGATGACCTGAGAAAGGAGGAAGCTGTCCCTCCAAGGTGATATCAGATGAACATTTTGAAGCCTGTGAGTCTCAGCACAAATATTCTCATTTCAGTCAGTTGCTTCTTAAGCAGAAATTATCTCTGAGAAACATTGTCAAGGATATACGGGTTGGGTTTTCTCCCAAGTAGCTTATGCCTGATCCATGTCCAGCTGAAAGACTGGGAAAACTTTCTGAAGGAGGAGAAATTGAAAATTAGAAATTGCAAAGCATTTAAATACAGTAGTCCAGGATGCATAGAACAGTAGAAGACTCATTCCCCATGTAGCTCCCTGACATGCACATGGCCCTATGTTTGATCTCTCTCTCTCTCTCTCTCTCTCTCTCTCTCTCTCTCTCTCTCACACACACACACACACACACACACTAAAAAAACAAAAACAAACAAACGAACAAACAAATGTGTTAAGTATTTCGAACTGGGCAAGTTCAAATGTATACTTCCAGTATGTGTGAGGCTAAGGCAGGAGAATTTTTGTGAGTTCCTGGGAAAGAGATATTATTAGCCCAGCATAGACAATGTGCCCCTCTCTTGATAACACTGCCTAACAAACAAAACCCTATGATTGGATTAACTTGAGTCATAAGTCCTCCCATGTGGTGGGTGGGTCTGTTATGAAGAAGTCAAAAGTATTCTTGGCCACGAAAACAAAAGTGGAGTTCCAGGACAGCCTGGGCACAAGAGTGAGACACTATTAAAAACTAAATCAAAGCAAAAGAACAGAAGAGGTACAGGGTAACTGAGAAAAAATAAAAATAATTACATCAGCTGGATAGAGGAGGAAATCAAATACAGTGGAGAATCTTGAAAGCCAGTCTAAACTAAGAAAATACATTTATTCTTACATTTATTATTATTTGTTTATGCAAAAAAATTTATTAATCTCTGTTTAGTTGGCTACCTTTCATTTTTCATTTTTACAAAAGAGAAAGTTGAGAGCCAGAGGATTCACTGGTTTACTTAAAATCACTTAAGTTTAATGGAAGTCTCTTGAAGTCAAGGAGAGACTCTATGTCCTTGAGGAAAAGGACAAAGGAGGAGAAGATTTTGATCTTTGGTAGATGAAAAACGATGTCATGAAACAGGTACCCATGAAACCCACAGAGAACTAAGTTCACCAGAAGTGTGTATAGCTTCTTACTAGCTTGTGTAACAGAACAAAAGGAAATCCCATTGAAGACAAGAAAATGTAGACTTGGGATTGTCTCATAGCTAAGAGTGGGTTGAGTGTACTTAAGACCCCAAGCTCTCATTCTGAAGAGCTGGCAGGAATCTGGCCCCTACCTCTCCACAGCAGACACGCCAAAAGCTACAGAAGGATACAGTCCCCTCCAGTGGTGCAAGATCTGGCAAAATTGTATATCTGAAGTTACAACTAAAACCTTCCATGTAAGGTCTATCCGTCTGGTTCCAGGAAAAATACCTAAGTCCAAGCCTAACCTCAATATTCAAATGAAACTGCGGCTCCTAACCAATAATCTTCCAATGGCATTCCTGGGATATGGAGACAATTTTTTCTGACTATAAATATGTAAGCCCTTGGCCCAGTAAATGAATTCAAGCTCTCTGCCCTTGGCCCCCAAGAACTTTGTCAGTTCTTGTTGGCTCACAGATCTCCTATCTAAGACTGGATGGGTTCTCATCAAACCCAGTCCGGGAGCCATAGACTCAGAAGTTAGAAAACAACTATTTACAGTCACAAAACTGAAGAAATGAAGGTACCATCAAGGCTAGAGAATCAAGCTCAGGTGCAGGTAGAAGTTAAGCAACATCAATGTGAGCCAGACTGGATCTGTAGAGATTTATATAAAAGTTTAGTCCAGCCTGAATGCCATCCCAAGAATCCACATGAGAAGCTGGGTGAAGTGGCAGGAAATTTATAATCATAGCAGAGATAGGTGGATTCCTGGGAACCTCTGGCCACCCCATATGTTTAAATAGGGAAGTTCCAGCCAGGGAGACTCCGTATCTCAAAAAATAAAAATAAAAAATGGACAGGTCATAAACCATGATACTTGATGTTGACCTTTGGTGTCTACACATGCGTGTATTCACACACAGACACACACACACACACACACACACACACACACACACACACACACACACACACACACACACACACACACACACCCATTTTGCAACCTAGCAGTCCAGAGTAGGAATAGAACAAGTACACACAGTGGGTGACAGGAAACAGACATGTTAGCTTTTAACAAAATAAAGATTAAGGATTGGATGTGTAACTCCCTGAAGAAAAAGACCATGACAGCTTGTTGGAAGAGCAGCCATGAGAACCCAGCAAATATGAGTGGAGGATGCTGGAGTGAGCTATCACCAGGGTTAAGATGCTCATTCCTGTGAGTGGGGGTTGCAGTGGAATGATTGTACCTGAAGACACTGGACCGATTGCTGTTCTCAGTGTTGACATCGGATAACAGTGTAATATCCTTCTGCAGAACTGTCCTGAGTGGCATTTCTAGTAATTAGCAGCTGGCTTCATTGCCTGAATAATTACTTTGGTTTTATTCAACAACATAGAATGCATAAATTAACCATTTAACTATATTTCTAAGAGAATAGCAAATCAATGAACTTAAACTTTTTTTTTTTTTTTTTTAGATTCATGCTTCCAATAATTCTATATATTGCCAAAGCTGGACATAGAATGTTTTAATTTAACCATTCTTATGAAGAAACTATAAATAGAAAACAGAATTATTTTATATATTAGGAGTACAGAGATGTCCCTTCAATATTACACAGCATCTTACTCTATTTTCAGGTATACATACAAATGTTAGATATTTTTAGTATTGTGTGTAATACTCTATGCTATAAATACTATTTTTTGTATATGTATATTTAAAAAACAGAACTTCAGAATTCTCAGAGTAAGAGATCCTTTCAATTCTAAACAATCTCAATAGGAAACTTAAAAGCATATCTTTGAGTATAGAGCTGATGAGATTAATATAAAATTATTTTCTACACTGACAGAAAATTTCTAAAGCTTGAAATCACTGCTTTGGATTAAAGCACCCAGTCTCTGCTCCATTTCTCTTTCTTCTAGAAGTCTGCATGCAGCACTGAAGCCTGAAAGATTACTTCAAAAATCACAGTGCACACCTTAATTTACTTCTTCACATTTGATTTAAGAGTAGCATGATCCTCATTTCCAACTGTCTATAAACTCAGATTAACTGTTGTGATGTCATTCAGTTTCCTGAGAGGTTATTGGTGGACCAGATACACTTAATTGCATTGTTTGACTGGTTATCACAGTGCCTTTTTAACTCCTCAAAAATACAAAATAACAGTCACAATGGTTCAAAACAAAAAGTTCACAGGGAAAAAAAAATAACACGGTCCTTTTCATTAAAATAGTTTATTTTTAATGAAGTCATACATTTTCACTTAGTTAAGTATATTGTGTTTGGAAGGAGACAATGACTATACTGTTAGTGCTAGCTAATGGAAATGGTGGATTTGACAAAAGCACTACTGGAAAGGTAATCCAAATGGAAGCTTGAAATTCCCCATGGCAACTAGCACGTGCTTCTGTGTAACATGGCTCATAAGATTACTATGACAACTAAGAGAATCAAACAGATTATGTGAGTCTCGGTTGCTATCCATTTTCTATTGGCAAAGATGACGATGTATAAATATTCTAGACTAATTTCTGTGGTTTAGGTATTATTTGTGAATATATTTTATACCAATTGAAATGATAATAAGTGCAAAAGTAAACAATTTAAAGAAATAACTAATTATTCAGAGTTTTAAAAATAACTGAATCATGAAGAGTATTCTAATTTTCACTTGTTTATTGAAAATATTAAAAATCTAAAAGATGACAAACATTATCCTGGTATCACATTAGTATCAGGATTGGGCAATATTTTGATACATTGTATAACTTTACTTTTCTAATGAATATTAAGGGTAGTTGCCTCAATCAAAGTTATGACAATAATAATTGTTAAGATTTTAGGTTTTTATTGGTATCTATGTGTGAAGGCTTTTGTATGCCGCATGTGCCACATCTGTACAGGTGCCTTTGGTGGCTTACAAGATGGGCTTGAATCTCCTGGAACCAGAGTTGTAGGCAGTCTTGAGCCAACCCACTGTGGATGCAGGATGCCAAATTTGGTTCCTTTGCAAAGGTACACAGTGCTCTTAACAGCTGAGCCATCTCTTCAGCAACTGAAGATAATAATTCTAAACCTTGTAATATCAGTTGATTGTGAACCTGATTCAATAAATAGTAAATAAATTTAAATGGCAAGAATAGCCCATGGATCTGAAATAATTTTGACTAAATGATCTCTGAACTAAATTCCAGGCAATATCTAGAATGTTATTAAATTAATAAACTTTTAATTGTAATCATCAAGCTGACAGGCTGATGTCCCTGGGACTTATACATGGTAATTGGGCCTACTGGAACCACACAGGGTAAATATCTCTAAATATTATTATGGCCCGTTCTTCAGTTTGCAATACCTAGCATGCTAAGTGACAATAAGAGTCACTTAATGTATTTATTTTAACCAGTAGAACTAACAAGTAAAACAAAAAGGACATAAAAAAAAATCTACATGTGATTATTTGTTCTTGTGGATAATAGTATCTAGAAGCAAATTTCAGCAGAACCAAAAATAAGCTATTACTGCCTTGATTAAATTGTGTTGCATCAACTCATGCATAGAAGCTAACTTAGTGCTAAAAGTATAGTCTTCCATTGTTGTGTAGAGGGACATTGTGGGTGTAAGATCATTTGAGTCTGTAATGAAATTAAGCAAGAGTACTTTATTTTGCATATGTCTGCCCAGGTGTCATCATTTAGTTAGTTTAAAATTGTTAATCCATAAATGGTATTTTATAGATATTTTATGTAATGCCTAATATCTTGCCAGTGATTATAAATTATTTTGTCATTTTAAAAGTGATTTATTTCCAACTGAACATTTTTCTTGCTAGAAATAATATAGAAAATCCAGATACTAGATAAAAAATATAATCATCATCTGATCTTCAAGTATAAGACTCAATCTCTGTTACAGGCTTAGCTATTATGTGAACATTTGTAGAAAGCTTTGACTGTTATCTTCAGCTCATCACTCTGTTCTGTTCTTAGTTTGACTCTTAGGCACCCTCAGGAGCACCTGATTCTAAAGACTCATGTTCTGACAAGACCCAGACAGTGATCCTCTGTGCATAGTAAAAGCTCTCAAGACTTCATCATAAATGGAAATGCTTTTTATATTTTTTTCCTTGCAAACTAATGCATCTTTCATGAACCAATTACATTTTATATCATGTGTAAGACATTTCCTGAAGTTTCCAGAATTCATAGTTCCTCCTAGCTCTGTGTGTATGCTCAGTTTCACATGTGCCTTTCCTATAATTGTAGCTTTAAGACTGACAGTCCAGCAATTCATTGCCAGGAAAAAGTTTGTTACATTACTGAAGTATAGGTGAGTCATCAAAGCTCAAAGGTGATGATGCTAAAAAGAAAGTATGCAGGATGCTTTTTTTTCCCAGCTGCATGTGAGCGCTGTCCATCATTCATTGACTTTTAAGGATCTCTGGTAAAATGGGTAAAGATATCTCAGAAGACAGGTAATTAAATCTCTGGTATTTTAAAATTTTTTAGACTTGATTTTTTTCATTCTAAACAAGTGTTTTGTACCAGTGTTTTGTCTCTATTTTTATGAAGAGGACAACCCAATATAGATGAATTTCAGGCACAATAAAATGTAAACTTTCTTCTGAGACTATAAAGTCGAAGCAGGGAACAAACCACAGAGACATTGAATATGTGTCATAAGCTTTGTTATCATCATGAAGTTCACTAGCATCTCTGTGGGTCCAGCTGGGGTCATTAGAGAGACATTAAACTCTTTGACTTGTTGTATACTATTCATGCATGATTTTTATAAGGTGAAGTTTGTTATGAAAATTAAAATTAAAGGCCGTGTAATAGAGAAGAACAAACTTATCAAAGTTAAAAATCAAAATTCGAAGTTTAAGTCCTGAGCTAGAATTCTTAACCTGTTTAATCATACCTAACCAATTTAATGTTTTGATCCAAAATAAAGACATCCATATATGTTAAATTTAAATGGTGGACATATTTGGAATCTTTCTTTTTATATCATTTTGTTATGGTTGCAGGTAATTCAATACAACTTGCTTTCATGACTTTTAATTTGTGCTAATATTTTTGCAACAGATAAGAACTTCTTTTTTTCAATATTAAAGGACCAAGTTCCATTTTGGTGAGAAGGACATGGACTTTCTTGGATCATAGTACATTTTTAACCTCTGTTAAAAACATGTCAGAAGAAATAGAATATTATTATTTTGAAAGCAGGCAAGAATGAACAGAAAAAGATATAGGAAGGCAGAAAAGAAAAAAAGATCAGGGAGAAAGAGAGAAAAAATCAAGCAAGAAAATTTGGGGAGTGGAAAAATGGCCCAGTGGTTAAGAATATGCACTGCTCTTGAATTGACCTGAATTTGAGTCTCAGCACCCATATTGGGTAGCTCATAACTGGGTGTATTATTCCAGGAGATGTGATGCCCTCTTCTGGTCACTGTGGGCACCCGGACTTACATACACAAACATAAACACAAATGCAAGTATACATACCGCTTTTAAATTTCTTAGATGATAGTACATTTGGGATAGAAGCAAAAGAAAATCATTTTATCTGTTGCTCTGTTGCCTTTCAGAATGAACTCACTTGATTGGGAAGGTTTGGGGACCATTGGAAATACTGACAATGCTCCTTATATAACTCAATTTTTTTCCCCTGCATGTCCAGCTGTGCAAGTCTATTTTCTATTGCTCAAAATGTGATACTACAGACTAGATATGCTGAAGAAAAATTTATTTTACCTTGTGGTTTTAGTCCAAGTTTAAGAAGTTATCTGGTGATACCCCTGACTGAAAAGTGGTGGTGTAACACAGAATACACCATGGTAAGAAACAGCAAGTGTGTACGATTCATTTTTAAAGTAGTAGTAGCCTTTTATTTTTTTCTAGGGAAAATATATATTTTCTCTAGAATTTGTCATTTGATAGGATATTGACTTATAATAATATTGTCCTCATAATGCTTTATAATAAAGGTCAATCTCAAGAGTCTCAAAGGGCATTCTACCACAGTCAAATAATAATTCAGCTTAAGAAACAACTCACATACAACATTTTGTGCAATGGTTGCTAATTGCTGAATTGTTTAAGTAGCTGAAAGTAATGGACTATTTCTCTTTTATCATTTTTAAAAAATTTTTTGACAGTTTTGCATATGTGTATAATGAATTTGAGTCATTTCAGCTCCCATTGCCTTCTTGTATCTTCTCTTTCTCCTACTGAAAAACTGCTTCCCCACCACGCCCTTTACACTTTCATGTCTTATTGTGTGTGGCCCACGAGCTTCATTAGACTCGACTGTACAAGTGTGGGTGGGAGGTTTTTGTCTGGAGCTCGGGCAGTTAATGACTGGCCATGCCTCCACAGGGTATGGCATGCCTATATCACATGCCTATTGCATGTGACCCCTTTAAGATTCAAGGAACATCATGGATGAGAGTACATAAAACCTAAGGGTCAGAGCACTGGGAGATGCGTGGCAGAAAGACACCCTCTGGACGTGCCAGGGCAGTTGAACTCATAGAAGCAACTCTACCTCATAAGCTTCTTGTAAAGATTTTGTGCAGTGACTCATCCTTGTGCCACATGCATGCATGGAGAGCAGAGGAAAATTCATGAGCGGACGTTCTCTCCTCCTACCATGGACTCTCTGAGATTGTATTTAGTCTTGACAGAAAGCACCTTTACCGCTGTCTTGCTCGCCCCTCAGAGTTTACTTTTGAATATCTTAAATGTCTATTTTGCATCTAAGTCAATATCCTATCAAGTGAAAATCCTAGAAAAAAATATTTTTTTTCTAGAAAAAAAATGGCTACATCTACTTTAAAAATGAGAAGTCACGTGATCACTGTAGGAGAAAAATGAAGCATTATAGTACTTAGAAAGCAAAGCTCCATTAGGATCCAAGTGCATCAGCCTAGATAGCCTGACTAATTTTACAGAAATTTAATGCACCACTAAAACATTGAAATCTGTGAAATAGCTCCACTCCCTTGGTTTTTAAATTAAACTTGTCTTACTGAGGGGAAGAAGTTTACTTACTAGGGTTACAAAAATGTAGTAAAAAGTGTACACATAATAGCAAATGATACACACAAACACCAGACAAGAGAAAAAAATTATGTATTAAGACTTTTTCCCTATTGTTCAGTTTGATTGATAAAAATTAAACAGACAAAGAAAGCACATTTCTGTAGTTTAAACCACTGGGAAAAAAATGGATATCTAGATGAAATCAAAACCAAAAGGGGGATCCTCTCATATGCACAAATAACATTGAAAAAAATATAGCAGTTTCCTTAGGTTGATCCATGGGAGTTCAGATATGAATATGGAAAACAAAACAATTAATATTTATGTCTATAGTGTGTAGACTTTGTACATAGAGGTGAAAACCCCAATACTGCCAAAGACTCATGGGCTGGTGATGTAGCTCAATAGGTAAAGGCACCTGCTTCCAAGACCTGAGTTCAGTCCCTATGTAGCTATAGAGGAGGAGAAAACCAATTCCTTCAAGTTGTCCTCTGATCTGCCCATATATACCATGGCTCAGGCATGCATACACATGCAAATATTACATGTATTTACTCTAAATAGATGTAATAAAATGTAAAAAATAAAAATAAGTAATAAATGTAAGTGACACATTTCAAAAGCCACATTATATGATAACTCGTTGGATACTTGGAAAATAGGTGATGTATTGAATTGAAAATAGGTAATGTAATGAATTTTAAGAGGAGACCAATAAACATTAGGCAGAACATTTTTCTAGTTATTTTATGTGTATTAATGTTTCAAAACGGTGGTCAGTGTGTGGGAGAGGTCATCACACGGAGAGCTGTCTGAGCACACCTCACTTCATGAGTTGTTCTCGTTCCCTGTGTCTGTAGTTTGCTCAGTGTGCAACACAAAAGAGCGGCATAAGAAAGGCAAGTCAACTCTTAAACTCCACTCATGAAGATGCTCTGCTCACGAAACCATCATCTTCTAAATGTCCACCTCCTGTATCCCCAAACTGCCCGTTATTTTTCAAACATATGAAGGTGGGGGGGGGGTAACACACATTCGAAAATACCTTTAATTAAACGTAATTAAATTTACCAGGCTTCTCAATGAAAGTAGTCATTGAGATTATTTAGGCCAAGAATTGCCCAGTGGCTACAGTACTAATGTTTCTGGCCAGGTTGCACTCAAAATTGAAAATCTAAGAAATAATTTAGTTATTTAAACTGTACCTTTGAGTATGCTTTTGTATTTGAAGAGAAAGGACCAAGTTTCATTCATAACAAAGTTTTTCACTTGAGATAACACAGCTGATGTGTCAAGATACATATTTATATAGGGAATGTATATTCTGAATGCGTTCTTGGAATGCGGCCTACCACGTACACTTTGGGAAATATTTTTTCTTCTTAAAATAATCTTATTTACTTATATATTTATTCATTTGTTTATTGTGTGTGTGTATGTGCATGCTCAATGCACAAACACATGTGAATGTCAGAAGACAATTTGCTGGAGTCATTTATCTCCTTCCACTATGTGGGTTCCAAAAATCGAACTCAGATACTCTGGCTTGGTGGCAGATACATTTACTGGTTGAGCTGTCTTCCTAGACCGGCATTTGAAATGCATATTTACATGCTGGGTTGGTTTTCTTTTGTTGAAAGAGAGCCTTATGCTGACCAGACTGGCCTCCGACTCACTATGTGTGTAAAGATAACCTTTAAGTCATGTTACTGCTTCTTCTTTCTCCCAAGTGCTAAAATTGCAGGCACACACCACCATGCTTGGCCACATATTTGTATTTCATCTAAGAGTTTTCTTAGATGAATTGGGCAAGTGAACAGTTCATTTTAAAAGAAGTAATTGTGCTTGTAGGAACAGTACTTTTTGCTAAGTTTAAGGAAGTAAGTTTGGTTGAGCCCATCTAGAAGAAGAAAACTGACTCTCACAAGTTGTCTGACCCTCACATGCCTGTCACGGAGTGTGAGTACATGCATGTGCCACACACACAGCAAATAAAGTAAAAAAACAGTAATAATTATGCCAGGTATGGTGGCACACACCAGATTCTCAGCACTCAAAGGCAGAGAACAAGTTGAAATGCAGCCAGGTCACCACATTAAGTTGCAGATTCCAGGGAATCCTGGGCTTCTGAGATCTGGTCTCAGCTAAAGGAGTAGTAATTTAGAGAGCAATGATAGCTGTTTTAAGTGACTGTTTTTAGATTCTTTCACCACTGTCATTTTGGGTTCATATGGGCGAAGTGTAAATGTAAACTGTTTGAAATTTGTTGTTCATTCATTGAAGAATAATAATCAAAAAGTAACACACCAGATTGATGAAACACTGGAGAACAATGGTGTATCTTAAAAATATAATCAGTGGATCTCAAAAAAAAAAAAAAGAAAAGAAAAAGAAAAGAAAAGGAAAAAGAAAATGAAAAAGAAAAAGGAGAAAAGAAACCCAGAAAGTGGAAATTGGATAAGAATGACATGGATGGAACAGAAATAAAAGAGAATGAAGGAAAATATAAACAGAAAGAGAAACACATATATGGAATTGTCAAAGAACACATTTAATCAATAAAAAGAGTTGAAAAGCACTAGCTATGACATTAAAAAGGACATATGTAAAATATCAACAGCATATATGTTTTCATGTATGTGGCAGGATCTTGTCATATTTTGCAAATTTTGCTATTTATAATATTCTATACTGAACATAAATTTAAAATAAATGCATCTTATATATTAACACTGACAACAAATGATCTATACATACATATAATAAATCATAATTTAACATACTAGTTGGTTATATGTTATGATTTATAATATAACACATTAGTAACTTTTTGTACCGACTGATTAAGTGACTTTTCTGTCACTGAGTTGTCTCAATTTTCTATAGTGAAATTCTTCATATAAAAGTTGGAAACCGTAAAGTCTTAATTTATTGTGAACAACAGGTAGTCATATAAAGCAATTAAAATGGTGTTTAGTAGGTAGTCAACATATGTTGTCATGACTAAATGTATTATTGAAAACACAGAACACTATTCAGGGAAGATCCCAAATATTCAATGATTTTTGGAAATGTAGATCAGTTGACTGAGGTGCTCGCATCGGTAATCCCACTGGAAGGCTGATACAGGGACTACATGACAGTCCATGCCAAATAGTTGTTTCAAGGTCATTCTGGGATACATCAAGGGTCATGTCTCAAAAAAGCAACAGTGACCAAAAACAATAACAAAAAAAGCCAGAAATAAAGCCTATAATTTATGATACACATAAATGATGCACATGTATAATTTATGATACTTTCATGTGTTAAGTCCATTTAATCAACATACTCTACTGTTTAGTACATAGTCAAGAATGTCAGTTTTAAGTCTGAATATTTTTAATAGAAGATCTCAGGAAGTTCATGGATTGTTGCTCATGCAATTCCCCTTTAAATATTCTCAGGTTCTCACTCAAATAGCCTGTTCATATTTTCAAAGTTAGCTCTTCTTCAAGGGGCTTCTCCACATTAACAACACAATGAGGAACAGTTGACAAGGCAGTATCTACTAGAAACAGTCTCTGACAGGAGTAAGTTGAGAGAACTGGTGTCCAAGCAGAGGGGACATAGACCAATTGTGTATTATAAAAACGCAACACAAACCCAAGGGACGTTCCTTTTGCAAAGAGCCAAACAGCTCTTTGCAAGTGAAAGTGAAGTACCCTTCTGCATATTCTCAACACTGGTTACAAAAGGTGCCGCCTCTGAGGAATTATTAATATCATTATAATTAGAAATCACTATTTTAGAAAGTAGGAACATTTTTCACACATTTGAGATGGATTTATCTTTAATATAGTACTTTTGTGTAGGATGGTGGTAGGAAGATATAATTGCATGAAGTAGCTGATTTCCTTAACAACCTCAGATAATTGAGTGCCAATACAAAACTCCCACATTGGGTTTTCTTTTCAAGCTCCCCTTTGGAGTTTTAGATACATCTTTTTCTGTTATTATTCGGACACTTAATGAGACACAGCTATGGTCAATTAATTTCGCAGTAGTTTTTGAAAAATAAGAGAAATGCATTAGTGAATAGGTGGAAATAATTTGATTTCTTCACATAAAAGTTTCTTGTTATATATACCTTTCCACTCTTAATGAAGACATGACAAATTCCAAAGAGGGAAATCAACGTAGATTGACCATGTAAATTGGGTTCTTATTTCCTTGTCTTCTAAAACTGCCAAATGCAAATGAACCCAGAAAATGAAAATTAAGAGTGATATTATAGTTACAATCATCTGCTTTCAATATTTACAAAATTGTTGAAAGGGGGATATTTGGGCCTGAAGATGCAGTGATGACAACTTGCTCAAAATTCCTTAAGAATATGGTGTTCTAACCCTAATGTTCCAAGTTTCCTTGTGATCTTCCATTCTTTGATAAGATGTAAAAGTCAACTCTTCTATAATTCAATCACAACTCAGGTTTTTTCTCACTGTAATGATGAACTTCAGTCTTAATAACTTGATGCAGTTAATTCCTAATATTTAAATAATGTGAAATGTCTTAAGAAAACTTAAAAGGGAAATTTATCAATAAATCTGAATCTTGACTCATCTTCCTGTCCAAATTGAAACCATTTCTTCAGCCACAAATAATCCATGTTTCGTTGTAAGATTCACCACCAAACTAGCAATTGTCCTTGAAGGAAAAATAAACATCTTATTAAATATATTTTGATTAAAACGAGACAAATAATGCAGTAGTAGAAATATAAAAAATATCTTTTAAATTTTGCTCCTCAAGGTAGCTGCATGCCTTGGACAGAGTGTGACACTGTGAGGAGCAGCTGTTGGTGAGCACGCTGCCTTCTCTTGACTTTGTTGTGTATTTGAAGAGTTTCCCGACAAAAATGTGTCTTATGGCAAGAAATTTAAATTCCTTATTTAAATTAAGAAAAATTACATTTGTTAAACATTTCATCATTTTCCATGTGTGGTCTACTATCACTTATTTATAAATGTTTTCTTGAAATTGAACCTGGAGAGACAAGAGTGAACTGAAGTCATTTCTCAGCCAGTACATGGCCTTTAAGTGGTTTCACTCTTACCTATTACCCTTGTCCAAATTCCATTCTACCCTGGTATTCACACCTCATAGCTAGAATTTTCACTCAGTGAAAGCCTTCCTGGAAGTCCCTTTCCACATTCTACCTTGTATTGCTTCTGACTCCTACCTGCACTGGGAGAAGATTCTTACCCTTTGTCCAAGATGTCAGATTGTTATAGAGTGGGAGAATGTTATTTGGGAAGGAAGAGGACTGTATCTTACTTCCACAAGTTAAAATTTCATGGGTGAAGTTCTAATTGCAACTATTACTAAACTACTTGAAAAGTGAAATAACCCATTTAATGGTAGGAAATAGATAAATATGAGTCTAAGTTCAACTTTTAAAGGTAAGGTTATCCTTTACATAATTTTATTGTCCGTTATTTGAACTCATATCATACAGAAAAGAACAGAATTATTAGAGAAAAAAATTTTCTAATTGCCATTACAATTGTGACTGTTAGTTGGTTTATAATAAATTGAATGGATTATGATTGAGTAGGGAATATTCACTCAAGAACTCTGAATGGTAATTAATACAAGTACATATACATATATGTGTGTGTATGCACAATTATTTTCTTACCAAAGTACCAAACACCTCACCAGTTTTATACTACAACTATAATTGCTTTCTTCTTAAAAGATATCTGATGAAATCTACATATGTGCACATACATATTTGCGTGTATGCACAATCCTGGGTTATATTATCTGGTTATCATTAAAGGATTTTTAATATTTTTACTCAATTATTCAAGTAACTCAGGAAAAAACACATATGTAGAAGTAGTCATTAGGAACTTTTAAAATGATATAAGTAAATCTTGGTAGAATGATACAAAGGCGAATTATAATAATGACAAATCTTAGAAAAAATACTTCAAATTAGCATAAGTTTATAAAAGTCATACTTACCTGAAATGACTGAAAGTGTTTTAAGGGCATCTATACATTAATGGTCATGGATATGGAAATATTTACGTTTGCCTCTCCTCTAGGAATCCCAAAACTTCTCAAAAAACTAATAAAAGTGTCACTATATTTAAAGAGTTGAATAGACCAGCATTACATTGTATGGAATAATCCATTTTCCTTCTAATAGATCAAAAGATTAGAACAGAGTCTATAAAATCAAATCAGATTTTACAGTGTTGTTTCATCTTCCTTCTTCTAAATTTCCAAAGATAAAATCCAGAATTCCTTTCAGTATAGAAAATAGAATTAAACTGGAGATGTAATACTAGGTCTTTCCTGGGTGATACTTTTATCTCTTAGTATACAAACCAATAGTATGTTTTTCTCCCCAAACAAACAATTAAAGGAGTGTTTCTCTGAAGTACTGTTTCTATGTAGTCAATATATATATATTCTTGTAAACAAGTTGATAACATTTTCTAGGATAATTAACAATAAATTTATAAATTTATGAAATTACCAATGCATATGAACTAATATTGCCCTCAGATGCTTAACAATACCCTTGTTTTCTTAAGTCCCCCCCAAAAAACAAAAACACAAAAGGAATATTCATATCTTATAAAAGAGGGAGAAACATGCACAGACATACACACTTTTGTCATATTTAAGGAACCATAGCTATAAATGTTTCCCCCACTTTCCACTTTCAAATCCAAACTTAAATTTCGTGCTTTTTCATAATATTCTACTCCAGCCTTTTAATGTAGTGCAGAGCTATATGTATGACTTGTGGCTACCACAGATCTAATGTCAGCACTCCCATTTGCCCACGTTATTCTACTATTCTTCATGACTAATCATAAGGATTAAGTTTCCCCTGCCTTAGCCATTTGGATACTTAAGTATGATTGGTAGTTGGGATGATACATGCAGTTTCTCGTAGTCCTGTGCTCCATATAAAATGGATTCAATAAATGAGTATACTCTTTTTTGAAGGATTTTTATTGTCACATTTTCTTTATAATCTTGCTGTGTGGTACAGTTTGCTTCTGGGGTAAGAACTTTTAAACCATTATGAATGCAAAAAAAATGTAATAGGTTGTGTGCAATGATATACATTGTATTCGTCACAAATGTCAAAATATAACATTAGATAATACAGTACAATAATGGGAAAGCATCAGATTGTTTCAAGATTGATTTTATATTGACAACAATACAATAAGTAAACAGTTAATTTTAGCAAAATTAGACAATTTATTCCTGGGATACATGAACATTCTGATACTAGAGAATGGAGGGTAGCAAGATCCGCAGACAAGTGAAAATAGAAGAGTAAGAAGAGAAAATGTGTGACAGAGAAGGCCTTGAGGTGACACACAGATGGAGGACACATTGCAAGACCCTAACTTGCCACATTTATTTGTTACAATAGAGGACTTTTTTTAATTGAAGTTTTGAAAGAAGGGAGAAAGAAAAGCACTAAAAACATTAATCAAAATATATCTTTAATTTCTTATAAACAAGTGTTCATGTATTTCAAAATATTAAAGAAGGTGAATCAAATGCAACTCTTATTTACACAGAGCCCTGATTTTGTGACAGCTTTAAAATAGAAGTTAAGAACACTAGAGAAAAAAAATATGGCCTCTTTAAAAAAAAAAAAAATCAATAGCCTTTAAAATCCCAAATGCCGTCACTGCTGAGATTAATAAAGAGCAAGAATCTATCCTGAGCACACACACAATGACTTCTATTACAAAGGAAAAATGAAAACGCTGCTATTACTGACACAGCCAATAGATACCACCCCGGTGTATACTGTACTTTCTGTATTTTTAATTTAAATGCATATAGTTCCCAGGAACATAGTCAGCATTCACTTGTTTCAGAGCATAATGGAAGATGCAGAAGTTTTCCCCATAAATAAACATATAACATTTTCTGGGTGCTATTTGCTTAAAATATTTCCCCTGGAAACTCCTCCAGTAGCTCTCAGTCTGTGGCTTCTCCTTGAGCCTGCTCCTCATTACTGTTTTACTTCTCATAGCAGAACCTGAACCAAATATCAGGAAACTGGCATTTATGTCTTGAGTTTACGGATATGTAGCTTAGAGTTCAGAAAATTGCAGTGTTGTTTGAAAATCTGAGCATTCAAAAATTAAATTTGCATTCTGATTTTTGTAAGTTTAAAAGAGCACACAATTTTAAGAGCACCCAATTACCTGAAACCATTTTTTTTTTACTATTTGTGTTTCCAAACCTTTGCAGTAAAATGGATCTTTATTTTATAAAAGCAAAAGAAATCATAAAGTAACTAATACATTTGAATGCAAAATTCTTTTAGTAGCCTTTCTCATTATGAAAGGGTATCATCACCAATAATTGGTTCAAGAATATGCAGTATTCACATGGAGTCAGGTGAGATCCATTTAATCCAATTAAATTCAAATAGTAATTCACTTATAAACATCCAGAATTTCTACAGCAAATTCATAGATGCATTCAGACAGTATTTACCTGGAGACTGAAATATTGACTCTCCAAAATAATACATGGAAGGCCCCAGGTTTTGTGTTGATACATTCACTGTATCTGGAATGATCAGATTTTGTTAACTCATTGTATATTTACCAGCCAAACATCAGCTCCAATGAAATGGTGAGCCTCTTATTAATAATTTGATATTATTTGTTCACAATCTAGTGTTCTATATAAAATATCCAATTCTTTGAGGCAAGAAATGGAGAGAGAAATTTTCCTCACATACCAGACTGTACATCAAAGCTAGAGAGTAATACTTTAATTGAATGAGCACATGGTCATACAGACAATCACTTGGCTTGTATGCAGGTAAACCAGAAAATATTCTATTTCTACAAAGCAGGTCACTCTGTGTTTAAATTTTAAATAGAAGAAAGGAAAGAAAAAAGAAAGTAAAAATAGAAAGAAAGAAGAAGGAAAGGAGGTAGGAAGGGGGAAAAGGAGAGAAGAGGGAGAGAGAGAAAGAGAGAGAGAGAGAGGAGGGAGAGAGAAGAGAGAGAAATGGAGAGAGAAGGGAGAGAGGGCGACAGAGAGGGAAGGAGAGAGAGAGAAGAGAGAGGGAAGGAGAGAGAAGAGAGAGAGGGGAAAGAGAGAGAAAAGGGAGAGAGAGAGAGAGAGAGAGAGAGAGGAAAGACAGAGGAGGGGAAGGAGGCAGGAGAGAGGGGGGTGTTAAAAGAGGATTGTCCGTTTTATTAAAAGTTGCAATAATACTTGAGGGAAAAGAGTACCTGCTCATAAAAAGTGAGACAATGAGTTAGCTAAGCCTTGGTTAGACTCTATGCAGGCATCCACAGCTGGTGTTGTTCATGTACTTCATGACTTTGCCATGCCCTTAAGACATCTTTTAATTGTCAGTCCTCCTCCTCCTCCTCCTCCATCTCCTCCTTTTTCCCTCCTCCTCTTCACCATTCATGGAGCACAAATCAGGGGAGCAAGTCCTTGTCTTCAGTGATGCAGTCACTGGGAAGATACTCATGTTCCCATATATAGCTTCATATCTGCTTAAAGAAGAGTGCCCCTGATTGAATCGAGTGCATAGCAAAAACAAAACAGAACAAAGAAACATGAAAACAAAATGGGAACTTTGCATCAGGAGGGAGAAAAGTTGGGGTTGGGAGTAAGATAAGAGAAGTTTAAGGAATGGGTATTACCAGAATGTATCATAAATGTTAGTAAATTGTCAAAAACATTATTAATTAAAAATAAATTTTAAAAGACAGAGTTGGTTGTGAGAGAATAAAACTGGAAGAAATTCTCTGTAATCAAATTATCAAAACTTAAAATAGAGGATCAAGAAGGATCAAAATTCAAAAGACATGGCAATATTTATATAGTATACATAGTGAAATTTAAAAGAACAAATGTGTATTTGTTGTTACTGTTGTTTTTCCTAGGATGTTATAATAGTTTTCCAGCAACATGGTATCTCCCTCCTACTCAAATCCTGGTCCTTAGACTCTTACTTTAGGCATCGCCAGGGAGCTGGACAACACTGTGAACTGATGCCTCATCCTGACACATCCAGGAGATCCTTATTTAATCTCAAGTTAGATGTAATGTTTAGCCTTCAGCAGTATCTGCCACCCCTGCTGGCTTTCTGCAGCTCCAAGTAGCATTGAGACATTGACACACAGCTGGATGATCCTCTATTGCAACCTACAGAAGCACACCACTGAAGTTAGGAAGTAGCATCTCTCTTTGCTCTGTGAATCTGACGGGCCAGTGATTGAACTCCGATGGCCTGGTGCCTGAAGGAAATGAGTGTAGTGTGTCTTGTGAGATGAAATTATAAATGATTGCCAATCCATCTGGAGAATTTATGATTGCCTGGCTTGAATGTTGAACATCATGACTATAAGCTTTAAAAATGACTATTTGTGTGTATAGCTTCCCATTAATCAGCCTGTGGTTTCTTTGTGTATTCAACAGTCATAGAACATGATCTCCTCTGAGGATTATTATTTTTTTTATTTATTCTTCTCTCGTACAACATATTCTGTTTCCCCTCCCTTCATTTTGCCCAGTTCCCCCTCCCCCACTTCCTATTTTCCCCAGTTCCTCTCCCCTTCTGGTTCCCTTTAGAAAGGAGCCACAAGGATATCAGCCACACATGGCACAATAGGATGCAATCAGGCTAGGCACAAACCCTCAGACCAAGGCTAGACATAGTAACCCAGCAGGAAGAAAATGCCCCCAAGAATAGGTAAACAGATTAGAGGTTCACTGAATCCTACTGTTAGAAGTCCCATAAAAATACTCAGCTATAAACCATAACATATATATGCAGGGGACATAGTGCAGACCCGTGCAGGGTCTGTAATTGGCACCTCAATCTCTATGAGTCCCTATGACCCCTACATGGTTGATGTTGTGGGCTACATTCTCCTGATGGCTTTGATCCTCTGGTTCTTATAATCCTCCTTATTCATCGGGTTCCTCAAGCTCCATGGGAGGGATCCCATGGAGATAATAAATTTTGGACTCTCTCTCCACCCAATTTTTGGCTGTGGGACTCTGCACCTGCTTCCATTAGCTGCTGGTGGGAGCTTCTCTGATGGTTGGGTTCAGCACTGAACTATGAGTATAGCAGACTACGATTAGGGAATCATTTCAATATCTTTTTCCAGTTGTGCTTAGTTCTACTCTAGGTTCAGGGCTATCCAGTCCTGCATTCCTGGCCATCCAGGCAGTGTGGGGCCTGGGCCCCTTCTCATGTCATAGGTCTCAGACCAGTTGTCATTAGTTGTCCTCTCCCCCACATTCTGCACTCCATTGCTCCTGTACATCTTGAAGGAATGGCAGAATGTAGGTTGAAGGTTTTGTGACTGGGTTGATGATACTGTCCCACCACTGCAAACTTGCCTATTTACAGATGATGGCTGGCTCAGGTTTAATATCCTTCATTACTAAGAGGCCTTCCCGTGGTCCCCAACATAATTCCATAGTTTCCATTGCACCCGGTTTCCACATCTCTTTAGAAAATGCCCCCAATTCCTGTCCTCTCTCCCCATAATTTTCCCCCCTCACCCTTTCTGCTGATCCCTCTGTTCCTATTCCCTCCTGCCTCAGTCCACCAGCAAAACCTGTTTTATTTCCCCTTTCCTGGGAAATCACACATCATCCCCTAGAGCACTCCTTGTTACCTAACCTCTTTGAAAATTGTAGCATGACTGTTCTTTACTTGACAGGCAATATCCACTTATAAGGGAATAAATGCCCTGTTTGTCTTTCCAGGTTTGGGTTTCTTCACTCAGGATTATTTTTCCTAGTTCCTTTGATTTGTCTGCAAATTTCATGATGTCATTTTTTTTAAACAGCCGAGTAATACTCCATTGTGTATATGTGTCACATTTTCTAAATCCATTCTTCTGTTAAAGGATATATAGGTTGTTTCTAATTTCTGGCTTATGAATAAAGCTATGAACATAGTTGAGGTAGTGTCTTTGTGGTGAGATGGATAATCCTGTGGGCATATGCACAAGAGTGGGATAGCTACATCTTAAAGTAGAACATGTCCCAATTTTCTAATGAACCACCATATTGATTTACATAATGGCTGTACACATTTGCACTCTTACCAGCAATGAAGAAAAATTCCTCTTCCACTAAATTAAATTTAATTTAATTTAATGTTGGCTATAGGCTTGCTAAAAATTGCCTTTATTATATTTAGGTATGTCCCTTATAGTCCTAACCTCTCCAAGACTTTTATCACAAAAGGATGTTATATTTTATCAAAGGCTCTTTCAGCATCTAGTGAGATAATATGTTTTTGTTTTGTTTTCATTCAGTTTGTTTTTATGGTAGATTACATTGACTGATTTTTGTATTTTGAACCATCCCTGAATTTCTGGGATGCAGCCTACTTCATCACAGTGAATGATCTTTTTTTGATGTGCTCTTGGATTTGGTTTGCTAGTATTTTATAGAATTTTTTTGCATCAATGTTCATAAGGGAAACTGGCCTCTAATTCTCTTTGTTGGCCATGTGGGGCCTTTTGAACCAAACAGGCAGTGTCTAGGTTATCTCTTTGATTGGTCAGGGCCTAAATACTGGATTGGCTCCTTGTATCTCAAGAGGAAGCAAAGGCTTCTGGGAAAGTGAGTACTTGACAGTAAGCAGAGAAGGAGGTCAGTGCCACCCACCAGTAGGGGGCACTGGTCCTCTCATTCCCCCTTGAATTGTATCCTGAGTCAAGTCAAATCCTTGACTCTGTATATATAGCTAATTGAGATGTAATAACCATCAGGTTTATGTATCTAATTAAGACATTAATGATACAAGGGCCACAGAAATTAGTGAAAACAGAAAGGTCAAAGGCCATGCATTGGCTAACATTAGAGTTACTATGGGGAGGGTGGACGGTGGCGGGGGGGAAGCTAAAAATGAAAAAGAGGACTAGTCATTTATTTTATTTCAGGTCTCCCCTTTTTTGCAATTTTTTAAAGCAAGTGTCCTATCATATTGTCAGCTGATGAATCTGGGTCTATCTGGCCTTAACAGGTAACTCTTTGATATGCCGATAGGCCCTATTCAAGCCATGTCCCCAGTCTCAGGAAATTATCTTTTGACTAAAGTTTGTCTAGCCAAAGCAGGGTGATCTACTCTCCAGTGTCCTGTCTTATTCATAGCCTAGACAGGTGAGGGATTGGGGCAGTTTTGCCCAGTGGTTAGCATTATCATAATCCAGGTGAGGTTGTTCTGTCCCCATCTATGTTCTCTGGAGATTTGGGGGGTCATTGTTAGGATTTGGGGATCTCTGTCATAGTAAGCTTTGTAAAAGCCATATTTAGCAAATCTCTGAAGACCTTGAGAACCTGCATTTATTAATCTTAATATCTGAGGTGAGCAAACTGTTTTTCAATATATCTATCATATAAAAGCAGAGACATATTTTAAGCCAGTAGTTTAAGGTTTTGTTTTTTTTTTACAAGTTATGGCCCTCTTTGCATTTCTCATTTTGTTTATTTGGATATTCTCTCTCAGTTTTTTAGTTAGTTTGGGTAAGGGTTTATCTATCTTTTTTATTTTTCTGAAAGAACCAACTCTTTGTTTTATTGATTCTTTGTACTATTCTTTTTGTTTCTATTTTATTGATTTCAGCCCTCAGTTTGATTATTTCCTGCAATCTACTCCTCCTTAGTGTGCTTACTTCTTTTTGTCCTAAAGTTTTGAGGCGTGCTTTTAAGTTGCTAGTGTGAGATCTCTCCAATTTCTTTATGTAGGCATTCGGTGATATGAACTTTCCTTTTGCATTGGGTCCCATAGGTTTGAGTATGTTGTATGTTAATTTTCATTGAATTCCAGAAATTTCTGACTTAGTTATCATTCAGTAGAAAGTTGTCCAGTTTCCATGGATTTAGGCTTTCAGCTATTTCTATTGCTGTTGAAATCCAGTTTTAATCCGTTGTGATCTGATAGGATACTGGGGATTATTTCAATTTTCTTGTATCTGTTGAAACTTACTTTGTGACAGAATTGTAACCAATTTGGGAGAAAGTTCCATGAGGTGCTGAGTAGAAAGTATATTCTTTTGTGTTTGAGTTGAATGTTCTATAGATATCTCTTAGGCACATTTGGTTTACAAAGTGTGTTAGCTCCAGAATTTCTCTGTTTAGTTTTTGTCTGGATGACTAGTTCATTGGTAAAAATGGGCTACTGAGTCTCCCACTATCGCTGGGTGAAGGTCAATATTTGATTTAAGCTTTAGTCATGTTTCTTTTGCAAATGTGAGTGCTCTTGTGTTTGGGGCATACATGTTAAGAATTGTCTTGGTGGGTTTTCACTTTGGTGAGTATGAAGTGTCCTTCCCTGTCTCTTTTGACTAATTTTGGTTTGAAGTCTATTTTCTTAGATATTAGAATATCTAGCTTGCTTCTTAGGGTCATTTCCTTGGAATATCATTTTCCAACCCTTTACCATAAGATAATGTCTATCATTGAGGTTGAGGTATGTTTCTAGTATGCAGCAGAAGGATGGATTTTGTTTTCACATCCATTCTGTTAGTCTGTATCTTTTTATTGGAGAATTGAGATCATTAATATTGAGTGATATCAAAGATCAATGTTTGTTAATTCCTGTTGGTATATTTTGTGATTGATGGTGGTTGTGTATGTGTAGACTTGGGTGTGCTTGTGTGTATGTGTGTTTCTCTTCTTTTGTTTTTGCTGGTGTGAGTTTATTTCTTTCCTGTGTTTTCATGAGAGTAATTAACTTCCTGGGGTTGGAGTTTTCCTTCAGAAGTACCTTCTATAGGGCTGGATTTGCAGATAGATGTTGTTTAAATTTGGCTTTATCATGGAATACCTTTTTTTCCCTCCATCTCTCATGATTAAGTTTTTCCGGGTGTAGTAAACTGGGCTGGAATCTGTGGTCTCTTACGGTCTGCATCTCATCAGTCTAGGTCCTTCTGGTTTTAGAGTCTCTACTGAGAAGTCAGGTGTAATTCTATATAAACATATAAAGGTCTGTCTTTATATGTTACTTGATTTTTTTTTGTTACAGCTTTTAGTATTCTTTCTTCATTCTGTATGTTAAGTGTTTTGATTAATATGTCACAGAGAGATTTCTTTTCTGGTCCAGTCTACTTGGTGTTCTGTGTGCTTCTTGTACCTTCATGAGCATCTCCTTTTTATAGGTTTGGAATTTTTCTCTTATGATTTTTTTGAAAATGTTTTCAGGGTTTTTTTTAGCTGGGATTCTTCTCCTTGCTCCATTCCTATTATTCTTAGGTTTGGCCTTTTCATAGTGTCACAGATTTCCTGGATGTTTTCTGTCAGCAATTTCTTGGATTTAACATTTTCTTTAACTAATGTGTCTATTTCTTTTATAGTATCTTCAACTCCTGAGATTCTTTCTTCCTTTTCTTGTATTCTGTTGCTGTAGCTTGCCTCTGTAATTCCTGTTCACTTTTCTAGATTTTTCATTCCCATAATTCCCTGGATTTATGTTTTCTTTGTTTCTTTATTTCCATTTTCACGTCTTAAATAGTTCTGTTCATTTCCTTCAATGGTTTGCTTGTTTTTCTTAGCTTTTTAAAATCAATTTATTCATTTCTTCTAATTGTGTTTTCCGGGCTTTCTTTAATGAATTTATTCAATTTCTCCCATTTTCATTCTTTTCACCGATTTCTTTGAGGGATTTATTTACTTCCTCTTTATGGACCTTTATTATCTTCATAGAGTTGATTTAAGGGTCTTTTTCTGTGATTGAGCTATGTTGGAATGTTCAGAACCTGCTGTGACAAGACAGCTGGGCTCTGGTGTGGATATGTTGTCCTGGCTGCTATTGATTATGTTTTTTCCCAGGTTCAGATTTCTGGATTTGTCTTTGTTGGGTAGATGTTTTATTCTTTGGTTTATTTTGTTTCTTCTTTGGATTTTCAGAGAGTATGTTGGGTATTTGTTGTTGCCTTCTGGGTGACTTGGGTTAATCAGCTTCTTCTGGGTTGGGTGGTCTGAGCTGGAGCTGGGAGAGTCTACTACTGGAGTTGGGGGCTGAGTGGTGGGACTGTAGGAAAGTGGAGAGGGGCTAGGGAACAAGGAGTTGTAGGGACAGAACCGAGTGTTCTGCAGTGGGTTGCCTGCCTAGTTCTTTGGGTGGAGTATTTGAGCTAGCTGTGAGACTCTGCTGTACTTGGAGGCTGGTTAGGAACATTTTTAAGATCCTGTAAGTGGTTTATGAATCCCACTGATATTTAGATAGATACACCTTTCTATTGTCTAAAAAGAGAAACTCCAAAGAAATTAGCTAGCTTGCCTTTTCAAACCTCACCTATTGTACAACCGTCTTCTTTAGTTCTTAGAAGATATCAATCTATGCACCATTTTTGGTCCAAAGTAGATGGAAAGACCATTAGGTCTTCCTGTGTTTTCTTTACTTTTTTTGTGAGTACTCAGTATATTTATTGCTTTGTGTAAAGCATCACCAGCATACACTGAACCTCTGCTGAAGTACAGATTAGATATTTCAGAATTTCTGAGGAACCCCTGCCCTGCCATGAGGGAACAAAGTTGCCTATAATTTTGTAAGATCCAGTGTCTGGAATTCTGTTTTGGTGGGTCCAGTTCTCAGGTGACTCTGAAGGTGAGTGTATATATCACAAGATTAGCTTCTTATGCACATGGAGGGACATCCTTCCAGTAAATAGAAAGTACACCTGAGCTTGTCAATCATGAAATCTTTCTAAGTAATCAATTAAGTGCCAGTAATTAATGAATACAGAATGAGAAACAATAACAGTTGAAAATCCTGGGGAATGATAAATCCTCATTCATGAGAGGACAATTGAATTTAAATTCTTTCTCTATCTACCAGCTCTATGTAAATGCTAACAAATTCTTGGTTATCTCTTTCCATAGCATCCCCTAGTTTTCTTACCCTAACTTTAGATTTCCAGTTGAATGAGTTTTATATTTCTGGTTACATTTTAAGGTTAACTTGATAATCATTATTGAATCAGCATGGACAACTGTTTGTAGAACATCTCTTATGGGGAAATAAATAATGACTATTTATCATGTGCTGGTATGATATTTGTGTTATCATAGTTAATTCTTACAGCATTGTGAAGTTGATGGTATCTCCTCTGTTTTAGAAGTTAGTCATGGGTTATGACTTGACAGGACTTATTCAGGTCATTTGGGTAGTTAACAGAGTCAAAGGAGGCCAGAATAATTTTGTCAAAATCAACAACCTGGACCATTGTGCTACATTTCCCCAATGTCTCACACTCGCTTTTTATGTTTGTGCCTAATTATAAGGTTCTAATAAGATAAAATATAAAGCACATTTTTATAAATAATGAATTACATATGTTTTAAGAATACGCAGTTAAGGTCCTGAGGCTACACCTCAGTGGTAGAGTTTTTACCTTGAATGAATGTAATGATCATAGGTCCAAGTCTCAGTACTGCCTCCTGAAAGAAAAGAAAATAAAACAAGCCAACAATGACCCTCCAAAAAAGAAAATGAATGAAAATACAGTGCTTTTTTTGACAGCCACAGAGTTAATACAGAGTTCAGCATATACCCATGCTTTCTATATGAAGAAGCTCCTGCTGCCGTTACTACAACGTTTGATCTAAAAAAAATCATTTCTTAACATTGCTTGTTGAACTCCTTCTCCCCGTCCCCTTGGGGAATGAAATGTGTATTTCTGCCACTGACTTTGATTTCTATCAAAGTAAAAGAGTTTGTTTTTTTCAGTGAGGACATTATAAAATATTTTATCAAAGCAGTTCTGTATTTTCTTAAAGATGGCATGTATGCAAAGTAAATTGGCACCACTGTAATTACTAACTCATGGTTCTCTGCCTCTTTCTGCCAAGTAGATGTGGGTAATCTCACTGATGGCTTAAGCTCCCCAGAAGAGACAAGCCCCCAGGTAAAGAGAATACAAATGTGTTGACATTCTAAAGAGTACTCTACTGTGACTATCCTGTAGCGTGGTAATTAAAAATACATCTCCAACCATCTCTCAGCTTTTCTATCACCATCTGAAGTGGCAGACAATAGAATAGGAAAGAGAAAAGAGAGGGACAGGAAGGAGGGGAGGTGTATATGAGAATGTGTAGGAGGCACTAGGGAAGCCGTGAGCTTATCAGTAGGCTCTATTCCCCTCTGTGCGTGCTTGTTTTTTTCTTCTTCCTATGTGCTCTAAGATCTGCTTCCAACACAAAACTGTGTCACTGTTAGTTAGCATCTTGTAATGTAGAAAGAAAACATGAAAGCCATACCCATGAAAACACTTTTTAAAGACAAACCAGAGACACTATTTATATTTCCTTAATTTTCCTTCACTTCAGAAGGGAAGGAAGGTATCAAAAACCCACATCTGAGGCCACATGAGCATCTCCTTGCAAGGAGCTTCTAGTGACCTTCTGAGGATATATAGTTAGTTCACCCCCAATGTCCCTTACGAGAATATAAATGTTCAGCTTAATTGTCATTCAGAAGTTATGGATGATTGCCAATTGAAATGCCGACTATGGAATCTTACTTCAAATGTGTCCTTTATCTTCTTCTTTTTTTTTTTCCTACCTATCTTTACTCCATCAACTCTTTAAATTTTCTAAGCCATTATCAAGATGAACTGGATTCACACCAGGACTTTGGAGAACAACAGTCTGGGAGCTCATTGTTATTCTCTGGGACTAGACACTCCCAGGGGCCATGCCTAAAACTAGTAACGCAAAGAATAAATCAAACTCGGAGCTCTTGAAAAAGCTGAGTTTTCTTCTGAGAATGGAGCTTTAACCTTGCCTGGCACATCAAAGATCTAAAGGAATACAATCCCCCATTTATCTGCATTAGCTAGAAAGGCATTGTGCCAACATGGTGTCTGATCTTCAGCAAACACAATTTTGAAGGAGAGAAGGGAAAGGAAGGATTGAGATGTGTATCTGAAGTAAATTTATCCAAATACAAGAATCTAGTTATGTCTAAATAAGTACAAGCAATAATGATATGTTCTTTCAGAAGGAAGCTTTTTAAAATAATACCCAACACAGCCTATTAGAAGACACGTTGTTTTAGAAAGAACACAGCTCCCAGCTAAACAGCTGTGAAACACACAGAGCTGGCATGTGAGCTAAGTTAGAAGAACAAAAGAAAAGTAGATCTCAGGGTATTTAAGAAAACAAATTAGAAGAAAAGTTTGTTTCTGTGAAGTAAACTGATTGGTACTTACTCAACCCATCAATAAAGCTAATGCCTGGCCATAGGTTAATGCCACATATTAGCATGTCGTAGGGAAAGCATGACAGGCAATTCTTTAAGAAGTGAGATTGAAGGCATGGTTGCCTTTTCCCCTAATACGGCCCTCTAATTAATTTGCTCATACTTCTGGTATATTTATTTCTGGTAGTTAGTATGCACCTGACATTTAGAGAAGCTTTTCAGTCAAGTAAGTAAATTTATTTAATATTCCCTATTACAAACACAAAGACTTTATTTACTACCATTCACTCCAACATATACATCATGAGACATATTATAAATGGCCTGTTCTTATATTCCTGAAGTAGACAAGTTCTTATGGGCTCCATCATCTTCCTGAATGCTGCTGTCTTTGCCTAAAGTAAACTCTGGTGTGTAATCCATTCCACTTTTGAGACTCAGCAAGGAGTATGTAACTACAAAGAATAAAATACATCTCCCAGATCAACCCTTTCCTTTCCTTTCTTTACATTGATTTAAGCTTGTAACTTCATGTCTGCTTTTCTAATTATTAGTTGCTTGCATCTTTGAAGACCCTAAACTCTGTGAGACCTCAGACTACCACATTTGCATTTTTAAGCTCCTATAAGAGTATCTAGAACAGATTTGGCAAAGCATAAAACCTGAAGAATGAATGAAACTACAGGTGAAACATGTAGGTATATACATTTACTTTTTTTTTTTTTTCTGAAAACCCAAGTTTTCTCTTGTTTGATGTTCCTTAGTTCCACTTAAAGCCAAACAAAGACCAGCCATTTCAGAGTATTGCATTGCATGATTTTAATTTTTCACTGGTCTCCTGCAGTATTTGAAGTTACATTATGTCCTTAGCTAACTCTTTGTTTTCCCTCTCTTCTGTGTTCTCTTCACAAAGCTTGCTTCTTATTCTGCATTACCTATCTCTTTTAATGGCTCCATCCACCTCCGAGCCTAGGATTTGTCTTTGGGAGTCACAAGTAGATCCTTCATCAACTTCACTGTGTGTACAAAAATAATAAGAATAAAATAAATAAAATAAAAGTAATTTCCCTCCTCCAAAAGTGTCTTCCTTGGATGCAAGTATCTCTTACATGAAAACCTCCATTAACTTCTTACTGGTCCCCATATATCCAGAGTTTTGTTTACTTTTTTATCTATATGCTTTTGTCCTATGATAAATCACAAAACTTTTAGGGGTAGAGATTCATTTAATGGTCCTAGTTCTTAATGTGAAGAAATACTCTCAGACTATGAATAGGTGCTTATTGGCTTTTTACATTATTTGGTAGTTTTTGTAGGTATTTTCAGAGCAAAGCTATAATGGGAAAAATGATGACAAATTTATGATGTTGTTTTTAAAAATTATATTTCACATCCTCTCCTACAACTTACCTCTAATTTGAAAATCATTCAATTATTATCATTACAAAACCACCAAATCTAAGTCTTCTCTCTCTTCTAAGCAATTTACCCTGAGGTATAAACACTAATATTTATATGTATTCTTTAGGACTGCCTTTTTATATTCTATTAAACCTTGGTAGATATTCTCTTCTGTTTTTCTAGGAAAAAAGAGTTTTCATGATCAGCATTAATAATTTTTTAAATACACATTTTCATCAGGAGAACAGACCACCATAGTGAGCCAGTCACAATTAGTGTAACTTTTTATCATTGTATCATTATTTTCACTGGAAGAGTTCATATCCTCACTTTTGAAATAGACCTGATCAGAATAAAATCAAGGCCAAGGTTCACTCTGATCAGAGACTCTACAATACCTAGTCCTCCTGTCCTGCCATCAGAAGAGCCAGAGAGAGTTCCTCAAGCGTGCATGTGCTGAATTGAATGTCCTAGATACTTTCTTTGGGCGAGTTTATAAGTGAAAAGTGAGATATTTAGGATTATCTGAACCCTTTCCTACCTTTCTATTAATTTCTTCACAATCATCAAAACCGATAGAAAATTATTTTAAGGATTGCTTAACGAATGAAAATAAAATGTCAAGAAACAAACAACTAGATTTGGAATATGTTGAAGTTTCAAAACTAAGAGTTATAAAGGTTCTTTGTGAAAATAAATTACATTGGCCTGGAGTTGGATTTAGTTCAAGAAGAATAAACAATCTAATTTTAGATACAGATAGGTAGCCAATAAAAATCAAATTAAGGGCACTCCTCACACATCTTGTAGATTACTTTTCCAGAAAGTCACTAGCAATTGGAATGAAGCATGCTAAATCAGATTTCACACAGATGGTAAGGGAGTAAGTTTCTTGTATTCTTGTAAGGATAAATATATATATTTGTGTATATATATTTATATATGTATATATGTATACAATGCAAAACTCTTCACTAAAGATACAATGATTTAATATACTTTTTGAAAGCAGAATAATTTCCTAAAACATTTTAATGAATACAATAAATAAAATAACTAAAGTGGAGCTAATTAATAAAATGTTGTGGCATGATTACATATGGTATATACATGTGCATATATATATACACATATATACACACACACACACATATATATATACACACATATATACATGTGGTATGGGAATATGGTAATCATGATGGGGAAAAGACTGGGAGCCCTATAGACCTAGGTATTGTACTCTAATCTATATCTCAAAGGGACTCCAGAAAAGGGACTCCAGACTGATTTTTTTCAAACAAATACAATCTACATGCTGCAATAGTCTAGCACTCTTTGAAATACAATTAAATTATATATAACCTGGGGAATACTATTTGACACAGAAGTACTTCTCCCTATAAAATTGCAAGCCTTGCCTTATCTTTGTATACAATGAGTCAAAAGGTTAAGATTTTCAGGGATTTACCAAATGGTTTAAATTTATTAAGTGTCACAGTGACTTCCTGTTACAATAGATTTTCCTAGGATGGCATGAGCAGTGAAGATCAAGTGGCTTCTCTATTTATGATGACTGGACTCCATTTTTCCTAACAAGGTATTCTTTTAGGTGGCGTGGATTCTCACAAGAACCCAGATTTAGACAAAGTTTAGGTTAAAGTAGTTAATCTAAAATAAAATGGCTGAACAAGTCTAAACATGAACACTCTGTCTTTACCTTATCCTACTAGATGTATTTACCTAAATTTAAGTAACTTCTAAATATCAAGTTCTTTAGAAACCTTTCCTAAATTGACTTGGATTAACATTCACAGTTCTCAGTTGTGAAACTGTCCATACACTCTGAACTCAAGAGAGAAGTCAGTATTCCTTGTTATTGCAGTTTACCCCATTGCAAAAGATCTTTTCTGTCTCATTGCCTACTCTGTCTCAGAAGTCCATGCAATAATCCAGAAAAGTTGTTCTATGACTAAAGTAATCTCCAGTCCTCACTAACATTCTCATGAAAGATTTGAAGATTCATATATTACAATGGAGCCTTGTAGTAGAACAAGGTCCTCATATTTCAAATGAGTTAAGCAAGACAAATGGCCTATTGTAGATACATCACTTATCTCTGTGATACATGCATTGCAGGCATGTGGCCACAGAAACCTCATGGAGATGTGAGTAATTTGACTGGGATTTGACGTCATTTGTTATCTTAGTCACTACAATTAGCATGCTCTTGGAAGTCACAGCATTAGAACTATTCTCTGGATCCGGTGCTTTTTAGATATTTTAAAAATAAGAAATAATTTCAAGATAGAAGTGCTCCTACGACTAATTATTACCATTAATTATCATCATTAACAAATATTACAAGTGAGATATTTTAAAATCTATATGTACTTATAATGAATTTCTTGTATATGAAAATTATTATAAAACAATAAAAATAAATAAGTGAAACTCTTCCCAAAATTATAGGCTTTTACTCTAGTCTCTCTTCCTTGATTTTTATCGCTCTATCCTCTCCTGATTTTTCCTCCTGACATGGTCATACTTTCTGATCTCGGTTTCATGAGGTTAGCTGGAATTCTCTCCACCTGCTCACAGAAGCTTATCTATAGCCAGGTGCTGTTAGATGCTACCTTCTCACTTTTGTATTGTCAGTAATTTGAGAAGAAATAGGGAAATGGGTTTAGGACATTAAAGAATCAGCATAGAGTTTGTATGTGTCCCTGAGCAACTACAGACTCCTTAAATGCGGAGAGCATGCACTGCTATCATCGTCTGCTCGGCATCTAACAGCTGTTGGCAAAAGAGCTCTCTCATTTTTTTCCTTAATGAAGAAACATTAATTTTCTAAATGGTTAAATTCAGATTATGCCAACAAATCACACTCCTATAAATAAGAATGCAAACAAACTCCTCCAGGAATGAGTTGGCACAAGTTCTTTACACACTTCCTTTTAATTAAATTATATATTTGAAAACTAAGATAGCAGGTGGACAAATAATCCCGGAGTTCCATGATAGCTACTGTTAAGACAGCCAGTTCTTGGGGTGCACATGTAGCCCAATAGTAGAGCACTTGCTTCAAATAGATGCTTTGTTTGATTTCCCGAACTGGAAAGAGAAAGAGAGAGAGAGAGGGAGGGAGGGAGGGAGGGAGAGAGAGAGGGGGGGGGAAGGAAGGAAGGAAAGGAAGGAAGGAAGGAAGGAAGGAAGGAAGGAAGGAAGGAAGGAAGGAAGGAAGG
Source organism: Cricetomys ansorgei (assembly GCA_026225945.1). Classification (NCBI taxonomy): domain Eukaryota; kingdom Metazoa; phylum Chordata; class Mammalia; order Rodentia; family Nesomyidae; genus Cricetomys; species Cricetomys ansorgei. The sequence continues at coordinate 4,379,389 of JAMJFZ010001121.1, read as the reverse complement.
AAAGAATAAGGGGCAGACAGTGAAAATAAGAGGATGGGAAGCAAGGAAGAAAGGACTGAATGAACAGAGAGAGGGAGGGAAAGAAGGAGAGAGCGAGTGTGTTAGTGCTGGAACTTCCTACTGTTACTCTCATTTACCAATTCTTTTTTTCTTTTGCAAACTCCATGTCAGGTTAGAGATCATTTGGTAAACTGATAACACAATTGTTAATAAATAGGCTTTGATTTCAACAGAGTCATTTACAATCTAGATCTCCTTCACTCTTGCCATAAATATGTACTCTTTAAATGAACTTTATTTAGTCAAGCAGTGGATCAATCAGGTGTACTCCTACCTCAGTGGAACTAATGCAATGCCAATGTATTTTAACACAGGTGGAAGGTCACCTGGAAACTGATTATGTTTTAAATATGGCAACTCAAAATAAATGTCTAGGTGGTTAAAGATGAATTTTTGACTTGAAATATTTTAGTAATCTGTGATTTTTTTAAAAAACAATAAGAAATGATGATGTAACTATTGAGAAGCATCTGTTCCTTTTATGATCTTTAGGCTTTTATTAGGTGTGATCATTTTTGAGAGGCCCAATTAAAATAGATAGTACCCATGGATATTCTTATTTTTTATTTCCTTAATTAAGAATATCTACCAGAATTTCTTTTTAAATGTAATTGAATTTGTAGAAAATAGGGCAGGAGGTTTTAAAAACTCTGAGATTTTCATCAATGGCTTCAAAGACAAGAAATCAACAGTCTTCTTGAAGTAACACCTGAAAGTGAAGATTCATTAAATTTAAAAAAAAAAAAAAAAAAACGTATTGGAAAGAAGAAAACTGTGTGTGTGTGTGTGTGTGTGTGTGTGTGTGTGTGTGTGTTTCAAACCAATGAGTTATGAGTTTTTCCACTACAGAATAGTTGAGGGGCTTCTATTTATCCACACTTGAAACATTTTGAGAGTAATGAGACAATTGTTCCTAATGCCACTGTAGAAAGATTTTAGCTACATATAAATGACTATAATTATCCAATTTCATAAATTTTTTCTTAAAACACACATGGGAAATTTTCATTCATAGCAATGAATTTCAAATAATCATTTCATTTCTGTCATACTCAAAATGCTCAGTTAAGAACTCAAATCATCTTTAGGTATCATTTATATTTATTCTTTCAGATAAAAATTAGTGAATGGATATGAAAAATTTTGAATTGTCTACACATCAAATAGTAAACTAAAAAATTAGCAGTTGTTCAATGTATCTGATCAGTACAGGTTGTCAAATGGAATATTCATGACCTCTAAAGGGGGCTTTTCAAATTACTTGGATTTAGGTGTACAAAAGAGATGATTCTTTTTTATGTTTGAATTTAATATGTGCAATTCATTTCTATTAAGTTTGAGTCAAAAACATAATTTTGCTAGTTATGCAACTCCTTTAGTAGGCAATCATTTAATTCAAAATAATTTCAATTGAGATGAATATTGAGTGAAATTATGTAGTGTTTGGAGCCAGCGTGTCTAGCTATAAATGAAGTATGATATATAATGGAAGCATCTCTCTTCGGTTTGCAAGGAAAGTAGTTATGAAGAGCTACTGAAACAGCCCATGGGAATACATAGAAATGTCCTTTCAGATAGAAGAGAGCAGTGTCACAGAGGCAGGAACAGAACCACAGCTCCAGCAGCCTGAGGAGTTCCAGTAAAGCTTTCAGAAAAATCAACTCAGTTAAAACTGGATCCTTCACCTCAGTGCAGAAAAGAAATTTAGGCTGAAACAATATGGAATAGAGTAGCAGTTCTGTACTAAGCCAGAGAACCTGAGCAACTGCATCACAAAGGAGAGGGAGTTACACCTAAATCTTATAGTAGCCATTAGGGTAGCTTTCAACTTACATCTCAAAGGCTGAGAAAAATATGTGCCCCTTTCTTCTTTTCAATACATGGGGTTAAAGAGTCACTCTGGGGGTGCCTTGGACAGGGCATCCATCTCATCAAGCAAAACCTGAAGTACAAAGAGGATAGACATGTCATATCATTTTTCTGTAAAGTGGATTTCTGGTTAGACTCCTATCAAATTGCAGATTTACAGCTGATAAGGAAAAAGGACTTAATCTAGTGTTGGTATTTTGATTCCTAGAGGTCAAAAGCCATCAACCAGACTCGGGGGCGTGGGGGGGGGGGAGGTGAGTTTTCCCTTTTCCCTTCCCATATGCCTGTAATTTTCCTTTTTTTTTTCCTATCCTGCATCAGAAGATGTGGCAGAGACTCTAATTATAGATGAGGACACCCATTCATCACCGTAGGTCAAATCTTTCTAATATATGGGGACTCCCAGCCAGGGCTTACTTAGTCTTGAAAAGTTACAAGAGTAACTGCCCAGAGTGTGTACTGCCTGCTCTAAGCGTTAAGTCTGGATTTGTTATTCCCTCAAGCAATCCTCAGTCAGTCCCCCCAGGGTGTCGTTTTTGCTTCTATCACTGAGCTGGCATTAACTTTCATCTGAAAAAATCAAAGCCTTTCCCCATAAGTGCTGGACCAAGGCAAACACATTCCCAGAGAAAATAAAAGGGAAATTTGCATACAAATCTCCTTCATAATGTTGCTAATTTGCTGCTACTTGCAGTAAAGCTCTTAATAAGATTAGCCAAGATCAGGCCTGTTTCCATTGAGAGTTTGATTTGTCTTCCCAAATATTTTTCCTTCATTTGTGCCTGTGTACTTATAAGACTTGATTATTTGTATTTCACATCCTGTAATTCATAGTTTTTGTAGTTTTGTGAAGTTAGTGCCCCAAATAAAACAAAAATTCTAAGTAATTATGTACATAATCAAAGGTTCGACAGGAATATGTATATATCGTATACCATATACATATGGTGTGTGTGTGTGTGTGTGTGTGTGTGTGTGTGTGTGTGTGTGTGTGTGTGTGATCTAGTACATTGGTTAGTGAAAATATAAAGAGGATCAGTGGAGAGCTTTTCTTACAAAGTTCAGGAAATCTGGTGCTTCAAATGCTTTTGAAAGTGTAGAAAATCCACAAAATAGAAAACTCATAAACCTCATGTGTCTGGTAGTATCATCTTCCTGTAGTCCTCTTCAGGAAGTATCTGCTAACCAGGATGTGGAGTACAACAGACAGCCCTTGAATGACACAATTTTGGCCTACAAGAGTTCATGTAAATGAGGGTATTTAAATTTTTCTCTTGAAATTTGCAATGATTTGAAAAAAAAAAACGTGCATAAAGTCTCTGTAGCACTGGCATATCAAAACAAGAAAAAGTTATATCATTGATGTATAAAATATATACAATGTATCATATACAATGTATACATTGTATACAATATATCATATATATATATGTGTGTATATATATATATAAAAATATAAAGGACTCAGGGAACATTGCAGGGGAGGGCACAGGAAGATTATGAGAGCCAGAGGATCAGGGGTTTGCTGTGAGATTATGTCTCCTACTAATGTCAGAAACCACCCCCATAAACTCCCACCAACATGACTGCCCAAACATGAGCAAAGGTAACACCAGGAATGTGATAAAGCAGACAGAGGAAAGTCCAGGAGGACTGAACCCTTCACAAAGAACTATAGGCAACTGAGGAAAGCTGGGATTGGGAGATGTGTTCTACTCTAGTGAAAAACACACAAATTTGTTGTCCAATAACCAATGATCCTCCCTAAAAATATATAGACAAGCAACATTATATGGACTGAGAAAATTATATTCAATTATATATATATATATATATATATATATATATATATATATATATATCATGCGTGCAATAACAATTAGTGAGCAAAGAGAATTTGAAAGAGAGTGGTATTTAGTAGGGCTTGAAGGGAAGGAAGAGAAGGGAGAAATGTAATCATATTATGTTCTCAAACATTAGAAAAACATTTAAATATAGTAAAAATTCAAATTTATCAGAACAAACACTGAGCAAGTTGAGAAAAATGTAAAGCATACAGGAAGCTGTGACATTGAGTCAAATGATATAAAACTAACTGAAAATCAGGGGCCACTGCAGTGATTTGTAGGCTGAAGCTACTACTGTGGTGAGTTTAGTTGTTACAAGTATCTGTGAAGAAGGAAATAAGAAGCTAATCACATCAGCTGGAGTTCCTGGCTTCTATAGTAAGTGGTATATGGGGGCAGCAATTGTGATTTTTCAATGGTTTTCAGGCATGTTCTACTGTATTTGGAATATATATTCAAAACTATACAAAATATATGTTAATTTGTTGTTTGTGTTTGAGTAAGAATTGCAGGCAACAGTTAGTATAATTATATTTTGAGGAAGTTAAAGTTATTCACAGTTTGTTCAACTAGGGTTCCATACCTCTGTCCTTGGATTTTCTGAAGGTGAGCTCCGTCCCTCAGACTTTCCCGTGCATCCCGATCACATGAGGATGTTCATAATTCCAATTCTCATTAGATAAATCCAGAAAGAAGTTTTCTCTGAGTTTCAAACATTTCCCACAAAGACTGCTGGCCTGTCTAATAAATCACACTAGTAAGAGTACACATGCAACTACAAAGAAATAGAACTGTATCTAGTTTAAAGAATTGAGTGCATTGCATGTGATGTAAATCCCCTAACTGAAACCAAAAAAGGGGTTGCTGTATGTCTTAGATTAGAAAATGCATTTCTTAGGAAACATGTTATGCACTTTTAGGGAAAGATAGCTTTTTTAACTTAAATAAGATCTCATTAGATGAAAAAATATGCCCTCAAATGAAGATATCAACTAAGTTGGTCTCCCTGCTGTGAAATTCTGATATGAATCATTTCAAAGATAAATGACTTTATTAAAACTGGGCATTTCTATTAAAACACAAAACAGATTTTAAAACTAAATGTATAAATCAAAAAGTGAATGTATATTGGGTACAAGTAGGAGTTATGAAAGAGTCAGCTCCAATACTGGCAAGAAACCAGTGATAACTAGTCTATAGCTGAAATAAACCCTTTCTTCCCAAGCTGAGCAACAGAGAACAAACTAGAACAGCGATGCTCACGTACATGCTGGCTCCTAATACTTAGGTTTGTTATCTCTGCTTAGCTTTAAGATATGTTAAGAGAAGAAGTTTGCTTTCAGTTGGCATTGTATTTTTAAAATGTCTGTTGAGATTCCCTTGCACAGATTCCATTTAAATGTGTCATATTACTATTAGTACTGGGGATTCTGAAGTTTCAAGTAAGGATTAAAATTTCATAATTTAGAGAGGTACAATCAGTGACTCAAACTCAGGGATAGATGCCATGGATCATTTTAAACTTCTGTATCTGTGTCATCTGGTTAGCTATTGAGAACAGCACTGTACAGAAATAAATAGGGCGGAGCATAGAGGATGCAGCAGACCTGGAGTTCTAGCTACTTGGGTAGTTAGGGTGAGAGCATTTGAGGATTACCTGCTCCTAGGAGTTCATCTCAGCTTGGGAAACATAGCAAGAGCCATCTAAAGGGAGAGGAGGAAAAGGAGAAAAGCAGTTTGAGATATTTACAAATGAAAGTATTTCAGGAGTGAAAAAAGTTTGAAAAACTGCTAGAACAAAATATCCTATCAAGGAAGAAACACTGTTTTTTCCTCTTCTCCAAAATCACATATCTCAATGCGAACTGACTGGAAATAAGTCAATTCTCTTGCACAGAGGACTTACAGATGCCATTGAACTTCTAATCTTTTCACCTAGTCAAGATTTCTTGTGGTAAAATATCAGGTTGATGGATCAATGTAGTAACTTGTTTGAGAGTGGTCCCATGGGCTCATATGCTTGAATACCTGTCACCAGTTGGTAAAATTACTTGAGAAGGACTAGGGGGTGGGACCTTGTTGGGGAAGGTGCTTCATAGAAGTTGACTTTGAGGCTTCAAGTGTCCTGTCACCACCAGTGCCTCCTCTACCTCCTGCTTGTGTATAGTGATGTGAACTCTCAGCTATGCCATCTGCCTGTCTGCCTTTGCTCCATCATCATAGACACCAACCAGAAACTGTATCTGTTATAAGTTACCTTGTTCATGCCATTTTACCACACCAATAGAAAAGTGACTAATACAGGAAGTTGGTACATTCAGGAATGGGCTATTGCTGTGACACGCCTAATCATGTGCTTTCTTTGGAGGAATATGGAAGCTTTTGAACTTGAGTCTCGAAAAGCATCTGAATGATATAAACAGATCTTAATGAGCTATCCTAATAAGAGTTTGGAAGACAGTACTGAGAGCTATGCTGACTGTGAAATGCAAACTCAAAAAGGATCACAGAGAAAGAGCTAGACACAACAGAGCTAGAGACCATCCCTATGATAGTTGGGCAAATAACGTGGCTGTTTTCTACCCTCGATCTAAGAACTTGCCTAAGCCTGGTTTAAAAGTAGCATATAGATTTCTTTGACTGAGTTTTCAACACAGCCTAATACTGACTATATCAACTGGTGATTAGCAATCACTCTAATGCAGAGCTATAATGAAAAAGACCAAATGAAGCAAAAAGAAGTATAAAATACAAAATTTGAGAGAAAAAAAGATAAAACACCAGGAAATTTAATGTGGCACCAGGAGCCAAAAGGCTTGTGCTGAAAGAGATACAGACATTAAGAGAAGTCTGATCTCCAGTGTCATAAAGGGAGGGATGCCCTCAGGGCAAGAGCTCACCCAGCTGAGCTTCCAACTGGTGAAAGTACAAGGCATAAGGAATTTTCTGCTTCCAAAAAACAACAAGAAATCAAAGCTGTTGAAAATAAGATTCAAGAGGGTTAGGATTCACCTCAAGATGATAGCAAAACTTGACCATTTTGTTTATACAGTGCTGTCCCAACTGTTTTATTATCTTTTAAAAGTAAGGGGCAACTTCATCTCTTTCTAAATTTAATGTTTATCAAAAACATTCTTCAAAAACATACTTTCTTCCCCGTGTCATCTGAATAAAGTTAAACCTCTTCACCATGGCCCACAAGGCTCCTTGTGATCTGATTCTTCCTACTTACTCTTATAATTTCTCCCATTTCCCCAACACTTTCTACCCTGGCTTCCACTGTATTGACCTATAGGAATGTTTCCCCCCTTGGCCTTTTATTCCCTCCATTGAGCCAAGTTTTTATACAGATTGTAGTTGGGTCCAAAGAACGCTGCTTCTTTCTCCACAGTTCCTGGCTATTACTTAAAATGTCACACCTTGCTACCTGAAATCCCCATTCTATACAGAATGACATATTTCCACACTTACCAAGGCCAATCCCAGTTTGTCTACTGCCTAACACTCCATTTGGTTGATATTAATTTTTCCTATCACATTGACTTTGTTTGACTAACACATTACATGGCTAGCCTATTTCTTCATGCTCTTTGCAGCATCCATCCATGTAGGAAGCAAGAAAGCAAGAGTATGTTCTTTTTGCAACCAGACAGGTCTTGTTAGAAACCTTTTCTACTTTGTAACAACTTGTGATGTAAACATAGACACCTGTGAATTTTACTTTGTATAATTTTTTTCTTAACTTTAATTATTTAATTTAATTATATAGAAAGAATCTTTCTGTGTATGAGAGTAGAACTTGGAGGATAACTTGCTAGAGTTTGTTCTTTCCTTTTACCATGCAGGTCCTATGTGATGTATTCAGGATGTTAGGATTGACAAGTGTTTTAACTGGCTAAGCTGTCTAACCCGCCCATATCACTGAATTTTGTAGGTTATAGTTTACTCATCTATGGAACTGTGGTGATAATTTCAAACTTCTGTTAGTATTCTTTAATCCAATCAAAAATGGAAAGGAGTACATCATAGATTCTGTTAAATAGATTCAGAGTAAACATCTGATAAGACATTCAAGGGAATAAGGCAAATAAAATATTTGATTGGTTAATGTAGTCTTAAAGCCCCTTCTTTAGGTTTGTTGGTTGTTTCTGATTGGCTAATCTTAAGTTGTAGTTCACCATGAGCACTAAACTAGGTTTTGGTTTGCTTATGTCTCACAGTGATGGTCATCTGGCTAGTTCCCTTGTTCATTTAGAGCTTTTTCTTTACCTAATCATTAGCCCTGTGTTGGAACTATTTGCTTCTCTCTTTATTGACCTGTTTACTTCTAAAATGCAAGAATTTGTGTTTGTCTTTTTTTTTCTTACCCTTGGCATGGCATTTCTCACATTGTAGACCTGTGATGCATGATTAACACATATATGCATGATTACAATGAAGCACTGAGAGAATGAAGGAAATACATCAGTTGTCTTCAATAGAGGATAATATTTTTATAGCCATTCTCTGTATTATAAATGTCCTAATTGATAAAAGAAAAGAGAGGCTTGGAGAAAAATTGTCTTTGTTTCTTATGGAAGATCAGGAACTCTCAATAGAACAAGTGTATCTGGAGAATATTTCCACATGAAGAAGCCTGTGAGAAGGGAGGACACTCCAGCTAGAACGCATATATAATGTGTTTTGTTGTGCAGTGAATATTCATGTAAAGGTTCAATATTTTCATCCTCTGAAGAGAAGAAGCCCATGCGGTTGACATTCTTTTTGATGACGAAAGCAGCATTGAGGTGCAGCCTCATGAATTGAAGTGCAATTAAAAGAAATACCACTAAGATTTTTCCCTCCTTGTATTGTATAAAATAGTGTGTGTGTGTAGCAGAAGGATGTAAAATGTTCATTTCCCCCTTTACTTTTTAATATAATAATAATCTCTTGAAACTACAGTTGAAATTAATAAAGATCTTTTGGCTAAAATTAGAAGGATCCATTTGCTTTGACAAGTTCTAACTGTTTATAGTGTCAGATTATTTTCAAAATATTACAGACGTGGAAAAGGGGTAGAATTAGTGTTGGGTAAAATTATGGCTTGTCTGCAGATAACACAATCAACCTTTCAAACACAAGCACCTCTTTCCAAATGTAGTTGTTAGGAAATGAAAGCTTTATTCATATGCTAAATATGAAAAAAATAATGATAGAAATAGAATCTCTTTTGGAGGAAAAAATAAGAAAGCATTGAATTTTAGTCCTACTTTTCAAAGACATTTCCAACTGCAGGTGCTACCTGGCTGTTGATTAGTTGATTGGATGGCCTTCATTGTGATGACAGCTCATGAAAGTGGGGAATTGAAGTTCATAGACAACTAATATCATGATTGAGAGGTGTCTAATCTGTTTGAAGATGGAAAATCAATAGTCTATTAGATTCATCAGAAGACCTGGAGGAAAAGAAAGCATGCCTGGTGTGCCTTCATCACTCGGGCTTTACTAATTAAGCACCGCCTTAAGATGGAGGGGAGTCTAGAGAATTGAACCGGTAATGAGATTCAGACTTGGAGTAAATGAAGCAACTTCACCATAAGGCATACTGACAGACAATTAAACCTCTTTATCAATGCAGCTTTCATCCAGAAATAAAATCTCATATGGCAGCTATAAAATAAATGCAGGCCTGGGAAGTACTGTAAATCGCTTCCTCAGCTCACAGTTGGGCTTATAACTTCTGCATTGTTTTGACATTTGGGTTTATTTGCATCAGAAGTTAGTCATCCTGAGGAACGTTTCGGTTTCATTTTTTCATGGAGAAGTTTCTGGTGTGTCATATTCCCTGAAATGTTTCAAGAAAGCTTTTGATTAAGCATGAAACTGATTAGAGATAAAAGGCAATTTCCTCCAAAAACAATTTTGGACTGGAAAAAGGGGATATTCTAAAGAGTAATAATTGCTGTTTGCATTTCAAAAATGTCTTCAATTTTTTTTTCAAAGTAGTTAATTTTATAGATAAAAGCTCATTCTTGCTTTTCTAAATGGCAACTTTTTCTCTAGTATGAAAGATTTAGCCAGAGTCTCCCATCTGAATTTCCCGACTGGGGTAGGATTTATTTTAAACACACGGGTAAGACAATAGGACTTTATCAACAATGAGCTCTTCTGGTGAGAGGGCAGTTATTATATGTGTTAAAAATAGCATCATAGTATAGTGAAGAAACATAATGATATTTTAGAACAAATTATGTCTTTGAGTAAAGGGCCTTTGATCATGATGCAGTGTTATAGTGGCTTAGTGAACTGCATAGAACATGATAGTATCTATTAGAATTGCACTATATGCCTCCCCACCACAATTTTTTTATTGAGGATTTATTTACTAACATGTGTGTCTATGTGAGTGGCTGTACCCATGTGTGTGAAGGGGCAGGTGATTGTACATGGATGCGGACAGTATCAGCTCTCCTCCACTATACTCTCTGCCTACCCCTATGAAGCCAAATCATTTCCTGAATATAGAGCTTATATATTTTCATCTAGGTTGGAGACCAGCAGACCCCAGGGACCTTCCTGTCTCTACCCTGATTAGAACTGGGCAACAGGCATGAGTTAGATGGTGACTGGGATACAAACTCTGGTTTAAGAATTGAACAAGTATCCTGAACCACTGAGTCTCTTTCCAGGACCTTTAGTATTTATTCTTGAACACAGTTTTTATTGTATCATCCTCTGTTACATTTACAGAGCACACATCCTAGTATTTGCTTATTTGTTAGAGATATTTAACACTATATACTTAATGCAACAGATTCTGAGTGTATCTCTTTGACCATTGATGACATTTCCTAGTTTGTCTCTTGAGTAAAGATAGAAAAATAAAATAATTAGCTTTTTTTGTTGTTGTTCCATCATGCACATTAATGATATTTTATTTTTGTTTACATTTATATAGTTAATATATTATTCCGTTTACTAGGTTTTTCACAGTAGCTTCTCATTTCTTCTTTCAGACGGAAAATCATTCTCATTTAAGCCCCTATTATTTCCTCATTTCTTCTGCAGTTATTTTGCTATTTGTCCTCCTGTCTGAGTTAGATGTCTTGGTTCTTTGAGTTTAGGGAATATTATGGTAATATTGTAAAGCTTCAATAATGTTATAGTATTATTTCTCCAAAATTTATCTTGCTCAAGTTGCCTTTACCAAACACTTATTTAATAGATTGCTATGGGACATATTTACACTGTTGTACAGATAAGTGAATTCTTCTATTTGTTTACTCGAAAAGGATCTATGTGTTGTTATACTCAAGTGTTCAAATTGTGCCTTGTGGTCTGCAGCATCCTAAAATATATTGAAATTGTAAGCATATTATATTTGTATAAAAATCAACATAGAGTACACATTAGATGCACATGAAATTTAGCCATCATTGAAACAATAAGAGAATTATAATAAACATTAGTTAATGACTTCTTGGCACAGAAACTGAGGATTGCTTTTGATGTAAGCTGAATATAAAAAGAGGTTTTGTGAAGGAATCAGTTGAGAGCAGCCTTGCAAATGAGTAGAATTTTAGGTAAGTGGAAGAGAATAGTTGTTCATGATTGTGGAGGTGTGGGAATCATCAGAGTTGGGTCAGTAGTCTCTTTTGGCAGGACCATAGGGAGTAATATGCCATGTTGACATGTTAAAATATTATTCTGCAGTCAGTGAGAAGCCAATGCAGATTTCTTCTGATCAGGTAGTTATGACTGGAGTTCTTAAGAACAGAAAGAAATAAGCACTATAAATTGTGCTTATTTTCAGGTATGAATCATTACTAAGTTTGGTACAAAGGCTATTGCATAAAAATACATGAAAATAATCGTGTTTCTGCTAGCAGGGAAGAGTCAAGGAAGAAGGAAGCAAGAGGTAGAATAGAAAGGAGATAGGAAGTAAGATATGACTGTCTGTACATTATATAAGAAGGGAAGGACTTGGCCCAATTTTCTATCTCTGAGAGCTGGATTACAGGTTTTCTAATTATCTTAACTTGATGATGTCAGATCATTTTCAATTAGGCAAATATCATCACTATGGATCACTTCTTCCTTGAATATATAGAACTCTCCCTGACTCTTTTAATGGCTTCATATTTTTAAACTTTTAGTTAATTCATTTCTGTGACCTTTACTATTATAACATACTAATAAAATGCTTAAGAGCCCATGGAAGAAACTGTCAGCAGCCAGTGTCTTAGTCACATTATTATTGTTGTGATGGAACACCATGATCAAAAACAGCCTGGGAAAGAAAGGGTTTATTTGGCTTACGTATTCTGAGTCATAGTCCATTTAGAGTCCATAGTCCATTTTTAGTCATAGTCCATGGCAGGAATTCAAGGAGGGCAGGAAACTACAGGCAGAAGGTGAAGCAGATGCCATGGAGGAGTGCTATTTTCTGACTTGCTCCCCATGGTTTGTTCAGCCTGCTTTCTCATAGAACCCAAGACTACCATCTCAGGGATGGCACCACCCAAAATGGGCTGCCACCCCACATCAACCACACAGAAAGAAAATGCCCTACAGGCATGCCTACAGTCCTATAATTTGGACACAATTTCTCTATTGAGGTTTCCTCAACTTAGATGACTGAATCTAGCTGTGTCAAGTTGACATAAAAACTAGCTGGCATACATAGTGTTGGTTTTGAGGTCACTGTGTAAATAGTTACCATATCCTGTACCATTGAATTCATTTTGTCTCCCATGGCTGCACTACACAGGGAGGTGCCAAGATTAGCCTCTGTCTAATATGCTTGAATATCTGAAAGTGATTTGTTGGCTAGTGTTAATGGAGAACAGTATTTTTACCCAATCCCATGAAAGTATCTTTATACAAACACGTTTTTCATCCTGTGGTAGGAACTCTAACAACTCTTTTACTGATATATAAAATGAAATTTTAAAACTGAAATTATTTATTCAAGGATTCAATTAGAATAATTATGAAAATAACTGAACTTATGTTGAAATCCAGAACTTGTGTGACGTTAATAAAACAAAAATACTTTTTTGAGGTTAGGAAAACATTTGTTATAAGCTTGAGTGTCTAGGAAACTAAGATTATACTTCGTATAATAATGCTGTCTCCTAAAATCAGGGTCAGTCTCCCTGGCATTATAAAAACTGATTCTGGAGTTTTCCATGTGATCTTTTTTTCTCATTTTTTCTGTCGTGAAAATAAATAAGCCAATGTTTCGAGCCTTTTGTGCTCATGCTTCACCAGCAGAGTCTTTTTTTTTTTTTTTTTGGCTTCATAGCTTTTAGATCATTTTATTCCCTGTTTTGTAGAGGAGTTAAAAGAAATACACTTCTATGTTTTAATGAATTTTATTGAATTTTAATGAAATATTATGGAATAATTATAGATTCATGTACAGTTGCAGTATATGATGCAGAAAGATGCTATAGTTGCTGTGGTTCTTCCAGGAAATGACCAATAGGGTGGATGGGTAGATAGATGTTATATGGAGATATATATATATATATATATATATATATATATATATATATATATGATAATAATAAGTTATTATGGAAATTTTTGTGCATGATTATGGAGACCAAGACATTCTACAAAATGACATCTGGAACCTAGAGGCCCCGTAGAGCCAATACAGTTCTCTGAAGGCCTAACAACCAGGTGTTCAGACATTCCAAATAAAAACAGGAGACATTTTCTACCTTTTCCCTGCAATATCCCCCGAGCCTTAGGTGTGGGTGTACTTTGTAGATGTATACAATGGGACTGGGTTCCATAACTCTGCACTTTGATTGGTTGTGGTTTCCTGTAGTTATATAAATATACAATCTCTTCTCTCGTATAATAATCTCGATGCCCATCTTCATCATTCTCCGTTCTCCCCAGCTTTCTCTTCTTACCTCTCTCCCAGATCCACCCTTCCCCACTTCCCCTTATAAATGGGCTGGCCCTTCAGAGTTATCACTGGAACAGGACATAATAGGATGAAACATGGCAGGGCATGAGGCCTTATATCAAGGCTGGACAAGGGAGCCCCGCAGGAGGAAAGGGGTCCCAAGGGCAGGTAAAAAGGTCAGAGACCTTCCCACCACTCACTCCACCTTTTAGGAGTTCACAAAGAACATCAAGGACCATTCAGGCTCCGTGTCTGCTGTTTCAGTCTCCGTGAGTTCCTAAGAGTGGCACTGGTCAGTTGATGCCGTGGGGCTTGTTTTCCTGGTGTCCTTGACTCCTTGACTCCCAGCAGCCCCTCCTCCCTCTCTTCCAGGAGGTTCTCCAAGCTTCACCTAGGTTTTGGCTGTGGGCCTCTGCATCTGTTCCCATCAGCTGCCGGAGGAAACCTCTCTGATGATGACTGGCTAGTCACTCACCTATGAGCATATCAGAATGTTATTAGGAATCATATCTGAGCTATCCAGTCTCTGGTTCCTGGCCAGCCCTGCATGGGCTCCCTCCCTTGGCATGGGGTGCTGGCCCTCCATTGGCCCAGTAGATCCTGTCATCCGGATAGGTTGAGAGCCAGAGGATCGGGAAGTTTTTTGTGATATTGTGTATCCTAGTAATAAGCAAGAGGAAGTATCAGAGGTAAAGGGAATTCTGGCTAAAATGAAGTGAAGGGTTCTTGATAATGGGCACAGTAGAGACAGACACAGAGTGGAGTAGGGTTCAGAGGAGACCTAGAGTTGGACCAGTGAAGGAATGTTTTCCACTGCAGCCAATGTTTTGGGTGTAAGGAGATCTTTACCTGAACTGATATCAGGTGGTCTTCTCATGGTACACAGCTCACATTTCTCATATATTACAATGCAAGCAGTATCTCTAATATTGAGTAAATTTGTTTGTGTTTTGTAAACAGATTGTACTAGAAGTGTTTATGGCAAAATGGCCTATAAATTCTGAAAAAAAGCAAAACAAATAAACCCAAATCCTATAGTGTTGCATGTTGAATATTTCAAATAAGCATGGTGAATTGTTCTCATTAACTTTTCTTTTTCTTTTGTTTAGCCTGTAGAATTATCTGGTTTATTTAGAAAGGAAGAAATAAAAGGAATCAATTATGTAATTTAAAGATAAGTGCATTCTAATAATTTAAAAAATGACATTATTATATTTTGTGATGTTGTTTCTATCAGACAGCTTTAAAAAAATCATAAGCTCCCTCATGTACAGTTTCCAAATGTATGATTTTCCTGCACTAATGGCTTCCTGCTGAGTGGACATTACTTGTCATGTTTCACTTTCAGGCTTGGGCTCAAATACCTTTGAAAAATCACTATTACATACCAGATGACCATTATATTTTTGAGGGAGGGGCTTTTGCATTTTCCATGTCTGATTTATGAGGTCCCTTCCTCTTGTTTATTGTGTACTGTTTCATTTATCAACATAATGTTTATAAACATTTTATTTCATCTATGGGCTCACTCCCTTTTTCCTTAATGACATGTTTTCTTCCTCTCTGACCTATGTCTCCATAAGAAAATTAGCATACTTAGAATGTGCTTTCAGCTTTCCATATTTTGGTTCAATTGAATTTTTATCCAGAAAAGGGAAAGTATTGATGACAATGGACTACATATTACTGGACTATTTATGCTGAGCATAGCTGTGAGGGTACTTTAAACATCTGAGGATTCCACCCAGCTTTATCTGGAGGGTTACTTCCTCCCTCCAAAAATCCTTTGAAATTTAAATTTGGAGTCATTGTGCATCGATGTTATGAAACCCATATCTAGTGTCAGACAGACCCTGCCTACAAATTGCTGAGCTGTGTCTGACTTGGTCAGTTAAACAAGCCCTTGTGTGAATGACATTTTTTTAAAAAATTCCACAAACACAAAATGCTGTCTTCGTTGAATTCTGTGGGAAGTTCTACATTTTCTTTTCCTTTGTTTCTTCCTCCCTCCCTCCCTCCCTCCTTTCCTTCCTTTCTTTTATTTATTTTTATTTTTTGGTCTTCAGCACAGCATAGCTCGATCTGTCATTTTCAGAAGTGAACATTTTGCCAGCATGTGCTTCCTCTGACTTGTTAAGGCTTGAAACTACAAATGTTCACTCCTGTGCCTTGTTCTCAGTGAACATTTCCCTACTTTGTAGTTATTTAATTCCTGATTCCACTGGGTGCTGTACAACATTTCCCTGTAGATTTGGGCTTTCCTTTCCACATCTCTACCTTCCAAATGAGTTAATCAGAGTATTCTGGTTGCTTGCTTGCATTGTTACTATATCTGGAATTTATTTTTACCTAGCTGTGTTAAATGGATAGGTACTTACTTTTCTTCTTATTTTTTGAGCAAAATTAGGTATTATTACTGCTGTTGCTAGGATTTAGTATCTAGGAAACCTGAAGCTAATAAAAATAAAAAATTGCATTCTTTATTAGTTGACTATGTAATTTGAGGGGATTTTAAATGTATAGTAAATAATTAATGCCTATTATTAAAGGAGTTAGCTATTATGACACTAACCACAAAGATAGTCCCAGAATATGCAGGCATCCTTTCTCATCCATATGGATTGGTTACTGGAGCCCCATGGTTACCTAATCCTGCTTTAGTCCTTTTTTAAAGTTCTGCAAATCCTATATATATTCCTCTACATACTATAGTTTATCTTTAGATTGAACAAGAAGTTAATATATTGTAAGCACAATGTAAATACTTAGTATTTCATTGTTTCAGAAACAAAACAGAAATATCTATGCATGTTTCGTACACAAATTTTTTAATTAGAAAATGTGTAACATTACTATTTCTCCTTCTTCAATTCTCCTGGATCATCCCCTCCCAACTTTATGATTTTTTTCCTTTCTGTCAACTCGTTCCTCAAAAAAAAAAAAAAAAAAAAAAAGTGAAAATCAAAATAAACAATAACAATAATACACACACACACACACACACACACACACACACACACAGATTGGTGGTCTGCAGGCATAGAACATAAGGTGTTGAGGACTACCTATTGCAACTACTCAAAAAACATTTCAGAACCTGAGCAATAAATAAAACTAAGAGTTAAAGAATGTTTGATGTAGGCAGTCCGGATGTGTGCTTCTGTCCAAGGGGTTGTTTTCCTAGCATAATGGGTCTTGCCTAATTTATCCAGATAAATGCCTCAATTTTTCACCATATTTTGACTATGTAAACATAGAGCCTTAGAACATTTTTCTTTTTTAAATCCAGGAATACTCAGTATAAAAATGCAGGACAGTTGAACAAATTTAAAGTATTGAACATGAATTTGTCCATGAAAATAATCCTTCTATGTCTTTTGGTAAATAGTTACTGCTGCTTTTTAAAAGTCACCTAGAGAAACACCCAAGACAACTGTTGAGAAATATTTGTTGTCAACCCTTTACACATATGCTTGTGTATCACCCTACATAAGGACTTTGTTCTCAGTGAATAGCATAGTTTACATTAACATTTATTTTTTAAAAGGTATTTTCAAGAGTTGAGATTCTCCGATTTCTTTGACTACTAGACCTTATATTTTGCTAGCTGACCATCCAGTTCGAGGGAAAAGCTTCAATTTCTAGTCCACAGTGCAATGACAAGCTGGTAGTTTATCTATGAGTGGACTTCAGGAAGTTCAGTAGTACAGAAAACCCAGTCTCAGGGCAAACAGAAGGTCCTTCACTTCAGTCCTGTCCCATATAAGAATACAGGCTATATATATATATGGTTCCATATCTTAAGATAAACTAGACTGCTGTATCTATGTGTATACTATCCTCTCTCTGTTCTTATTTCACATGCTTTCAAGTCTGTTGTGAACTAAACAAATGAGTACAAAGACATGTTAAATTCAGATGTATATCAGAGATATATTTACTAAATGAACTTAACAGCTTAATGCTTGTTGAGTAGAAAAATGATCAGAGACCACAGTATTGGTGTCTTATTTTTATTAAGTTAAAATCATAAAACACAAAATTTATTTTTAATAAATGTTTATACTCAAAAACAAAACAAAACAAAACAAAACAAACCCAACAATGAAGGAACAGCAAACACAATAGTCACAGAATAGTAATGATATGGGTGTGGAAAGGAATGAGCTATTGAATGTAGGTTTTTAGTAAGTTTCAGTCTCTGTGTGAATAGAGAGTCTGCTGTTTTATTATTAAAAATTCATGTGGAAGGAAAGAAATACAGTCTTGTTTCTCTATCACCATATCTACATCATACTTATTACCATATCTACAAATTAAAATTAAACCTTCATTCTGTTTCAAAGTATTATGAATATAAGTAATAATTCACAAGCTAGAATTAGAGAACTGTATATATGACCATTAAAATAATTATATAAGAAGATTCACTATTATTATTGTTATTACTCTGAGCTGATCACTCAATTTTTGCTTCTCCAGTACCATTTCAGTGATATTTGCTAATACCACTCTATTCTCCTCAGCGTTCAATAGATCTACGACACAGATTAACTGCTCAGGTTGGATACAGAATGTACTTTATATCTTCAGTTGTATTGAAAAGTCATTTTAAAATGTCACTCATTACTTTCAGTTCTCCATTATAATAATGGATTTTAACGGTAGAAGAAGAGAATAAATTGATTGAAAAATCCTGATTTATGAGCCAATACCATCACCTTTTAAAAATATGTTAGAATAAAACACAAATATGGTTTATTTTTCTGATATGGCTGTATTATTCATTAATTTTGTATGAACTAATCACAGTAGTTAGTGAATAGTAGGTGCTTAGTATGTAGAAGCCAGTGAACAAATAAATTCACGTATTTGAATTTGACCTCTAATTGATCTTTACAAATTGATTCAAACCACAGGCCTGTTTGCTAATCAGAAACAGTTATGCATGTGCTAAAATGTTAAATAAATCTGTATATAATACCTGTAGAGGATTAGGCCTGTATGAAATCTGGGAAGGGTCTATTTTATATTCCAGGGTTCTATGTTCAGAGGCTTGTATGGCCCAGATGGAATGGAGAAAGAATGTTAAGAATGTTGGCACACACCTTTAATCCCAGTAAAGCAGTGGTAGCAAACATCGTTAATCCCAGTATTTAGAAGGCAGTGACAATCCATGCCTCTAATCCCTGTAGAATTGTAGAAGCATATAGAAGTGGACTCAGGAAGCAGAAAGAGTCAGTGTCACACAGGAAGTGATGTTTGAGATGATTCAGAGTGAATGACAGGCAAAGTGACTAATGAAAGGAAGAGTTGGAAGAATGCCTAACTCTTACAATATAAAAAGTGGGTTCTCAGCTTAGTTACAGCAGAAGGAGTTACAGAAAAGTCAGTTACAGCAGGGTCAATTATAGAGGCAATATGAGGGAGCAATCTGAGCAGGTAGACGGGGGCATGTCGCAAAATGAAGCAATCTGACTGAACAAAAGGCAGAGAAGCAGACCAGTGGACTGAGAATG
Organism: Cricetomys ansorgei; assembly: GCA_026225945.1. Lineage (NCBI taxonomy): Eukaryota > Metazoa > Chordata > Mammalia > Rodentia > Nesomyidae > Cricetomys > Cricetomys ansorgei. Next base: position 4,360,187 of record JAMJFZ010001121.1, on the reverse strand, counting down.
GGGCAGTGAGAGCTCAGAGAGACACAGAAGCAGTCTAAAGAGTCTGCGTTCAGAGGGAGCTAGTCAGGGTGGCTCAGTCAGCAGTGGAGGCTTAAATGTTCTAGATTATACAAAGGCAGAAGCCTTCCATTTCATGTTTAGGACTAGATTTCTGTTCTCATTTTCAAAAATATTATCATAAATAGGGATTACTGAAGAAAGGATGAAGAAAATACTCAAAAGCCAGTGTCCTGTACTGTACCAGGACGTTTTGAAGGAGTTTTCTGATTTTGGTTTCTTTAAAAACACAAAATGGTGTTTAGACTGTGTTTTTGTTCTCACCTCAGGCGAAGTAGGTGATAATGAGTTTGATTTAGACTGCTCGTTACCAGTGGTTATAATTTGGTTGTGTCCAGCTGTTTTGCCACATGCAGCTTGTCCTTATGATTGAGTGCTTCTTGGACTGCTGGGAACTTAAGAGTATATATTGGTTAAAGCTCGGAGAGCTGGGTTTGGAAAGTTGTTGTTCACTGGTAGGTGGGTTTGTCGGTTAGTTGGTTATTGCTTAGAGGAACTTCAGTTGGAGGAATTAGGTAGGGGATTTTGCCCTGACATGAGTCCATCTCACTATCAGCTCCTGCTCTCCAAGCTTTGGGTAGCCAAGAAGAGCTGGGAATATTCCTTCCTTCCTTCTTTCATTCCTTCCTTCCTTCCTTTAATCATTCCTTTCTTCCTTCTTTCCTTTCTTTTTTCTTTCTCTTTCTTTCTCTCTCTCTGTCTCTCTCTCTCTGTCTCTCTCTCCCCCCCTTTCTTTTTCTTTCTTTCTTTCCTCTTTCCTGAGCTAGAGCATAAAAAAAGCACAATAGCAACCTTCTACACTGCACATATTAGATTTTAATGTTTGTTTCTTATTCTCTCTATTGTGAGTGAGAACTTGACATGTTTTTAAACTTGAAGGCATATTCTTTAGGAGTGTTTACCTACCAATAGCATGAGATCTCCAAAAAGACTCATTTGCACACACCAGTATTAAGATAGTAATTTCAAAACTGATCTTCATAGAACCAAACAACAATATAATATGATTTTGCATTCTAAATGTTACCAGAGGGAAATGGAAATATGAAATCAATCAAAAAAAAAGGAAGTCTTTCTTTAAAAGTGAGGCAAAGTTTTATGAGACACATTCTTCACTATTCAATTCTAATATATTCTATTCTTGTACTTAGGGGGACTGTTATGGTAAAAAGTGATTTAAGACTTTATAGAACTAGTTTTTCTCCTCATTCTTCCATCCCTTAGCAGAATGAATTTAAGTCCCCTTTCATCCCTAGAAATTTGCAAGTAATTATTGGTATAATAGTTATTGGGGTGGTGTACACTGTTTCCAATCTGATAGTCAGAACTAATGAGCTTAACTTCTTCACTGTTGGAATTTAAGTGAACACTCAGTCTTCTGGGATTAGTTTCCTGGTTTGGATATTTATTAGTTTTGTAAATTTGTAGTAATCAGGCAACTTCTCTGACTTTCTATTTAGCTATTAAAATAGAGTTAGAAATAGTACTTCTGTCATAGATCTCTTGTTGTGACTTAAAATTTATTCTTGTATTTAACACAGTGTCTACTATTTAGAATAGAATATTTTAAAATATCATTTCAGATCTCTGTAAGTTCTAGGCCAGCCTGGTCTACAGAGTGAATTCCAGGACAGCCAGAGTTACAACAGAGAAACCCTGTCTCAAAAAAGAAAGACAAAGTATCATTTCTGATATGTCAGTTCATCTTGAATGGAATTCAGTATTAAAGGCTATGTGAAGGTTCAATGTCAGTCTTCTATATAGCAAGCTAGAAATCTCTACAAACTAGTATTTTTAACATTAGCACAGACAGAATTTTACTATAGTACAGATAGTAGGGATCACTGTAATAAAGATACTTTTTAAAAAATTAGATATTATCCCTTCTAACTTTACCTTCTTCTTCAATACTTTTATCTTAAGTATCACAAAGTTTAGCTAGGAATGTCCACACATGTTGAGTGAATCTTCTAATTAAATATATACTTCTGCATCCTATTTATTTAGCCTGAGGTCCTGAGTTTTTTCAGTCTTGTGTTGTATGCACAGGCTTCAGTCTTCATGACATTTTTTGATAGAACCTGCTTACATTTTCTGGCTGTATTTACCTAGTGGTATGGTGTTCAGAGTCTTAGAAATAGTTAGACATATAAGTTCTTAGAAACACAGCTTGCAGGAACAAATATATTATAAAAGTTAAAGGGAATATTTTATGCAATTCATTAAAATATCAACCTATGCGTCTCAACTTAAAGCCCCTGGTAAATTGATTGAAGTTGTAAAAATGACCTCTTCTCCCATTATATATAATTCTTAGTTGTAAAATAGCATATAAAATTTCAAAACTCCTTGGAGTGCTATAAATATTATAAATTGTATGCTTTATCAGTTTATCTGATATCTCTTACTCAGAGTGAACTTTCAGTTTTAACTAGGACACACCAAAAAAAATAATTAATCTGTCAAAAACAACTAAAAAAAATGTCTCCTTTTCTCTCAGATGTCTTTGCTCTTTCAGCACAGGTTTAGAGGGTCAAGTTTTACCAACAGATTCTATTTATATCTGTGTCTTAGTGTTTTATTGCTGCAAAGAGACACCACGACCACAGCAACTCTTACAGAAGAAAGCATTTAATTGGGGCTAGCTTACAGTTTTAGAGTTTTAGTTCATTATCCTGGTGGAAAGCATGGCAGCACACAAGCAGAATGATGCTGGAGAAGTATTTGAGAGTTCTGGGTCTGCAGGTAGCAGGAAGAGAGAGCCTTCAGGGGTGGCATGGATTTTTGAAGCCTCAAAGCCCACTCCCAGTGTGACACACTTCCTCCAACAAGGCCACACCTCCTATTCTTTTCAAATAATGCCACTCCCTGGTGACCAAGCCTGTGAATCTCTGACCTTAAGAGGGGCATTTTCATTCAAACTACCAGAGTCTGTCATATCTCATTAAGGCTATATTACTGGCATGCTGTTGAACATTACAAGATAGTTTTAAAATTATCTACCTGACAACCCTTTAATTTTGTGTGTGTGTGTGTGTGTGTGTGTGTGTGTGTGTGTGTGTGTGTTTTCCTTAGCTTGATGGTTTCTAGCAAGGCCTCTTCTTAAAAGACTAGGATCCTCCAAGACTTAAGAATCTCTGCGTCTTCAAACTCAGTTTCATACTTGGCCCACAGAAGAGTACACATCATATTTTTTTCTATAAAATATTGAATCTCATAGTGATTTACTTAAGGTTAGATAAACAATGAAGAGTAGTAGTTGTATTAACCCATAGGCCTTTAAGCCTGAATAGGGTAATCTATGTAAGCTGGCTAACAAAGGAATATTGAGTACATGCACACTTATAATGGGCCTGTCATTGTCGACTTTCTTTGCTAAAATTAATTAAATTTTGATTGTTGCACTTGAAAATTGTAATTTGAAAGTCGGTAGAGTAATGTGACCATAGCAGTGTATTGAAGTTAGTTTTAGCCAAATTCTATATGGCTCCTTGATAGTTTTGTGACCTTGGAAGGTGATTCAATCATTGGAGCTTGTCAGTGAGAGGAATAAATGAGATAACTTCACCGCATAAGTACAGTGAATGAACCTTGGTTGACATTATTGCTTTGAAATTAAGTAGGAAAATAGGATTGCTTTTCAGGCACCATGTGACTCATGTGACTACGTACCTCATGTGAAGCATATCAGCAGGACCCCTTACAAATTTTGCATCTGGATATTGTTTTTCTTGTCTACTGAACAGGCATTTACATTCATATATATAGTAGGATACTTTGCCAAGAAGTTTTTTTGTCCTGTGTAGCCCTCTTTATGGTTACAATGCCACTTGGATTTCTGGGAACAGCTTAGGATATAAAAGAGACAGTGGCCAGTAGGCAGTTGACAGTTGGTGGGAGAGCAGGCAGGCTCCAGCTCATGTTAGAGAACAGTTGGCGGGATGGCTTGTGAGATGTTAGCAGCTCCTATTCTCTAAGCTAAGGATACACATAGAGGGAATCTGTTACAAGTTCAGTTATAAGTTAGGAATTTGTTTCAGTAGCAGTTGGCAGCAAGAGAACAGGCTTCAGAATTCAATCACAAGCAGCACTCCATGGGAACTGAGGAACTGGGCGCACATATATCAGAATTCACTTGAAGATAGCAGTGTGTGGAGAAATATTTGGTCCTGGGTTGGATGACAAAAGAAAGTATGGTGGGGTTCACTTAGGGACTGGGCAGAGAGAAAGGAAGCTTATGGATAATCTTCTTATATATAATACAAAAAAGAGAATGTTCCAGGGATTAGAAGTTTCTTGTCATGAAATTAGATATGCTCAAGTTTGGTACATGTGTGTTTAGAACCATAATGTTCTCTTAATAAATTGTTTGCTTGATCAGTATGAATCTCTTCTGATCAGTTTAAAGTCTATTTTGGGATACTAGAATAGTGACATGTGCTTATTTCCTGGTTCCATTTGCTGGGTAGTGGTTATTGTTGATTTGTGATTTTATTTTATTTTATTTATTTATTTCCTTTTTTTGACAACATAATCATGGGTTTTTGATTAGAGAATTGAAACCATTAATATTCAAAATTGTTGGACAAAGACCATGTTCTCCTGGTGTCAACCACGCCTCTGGCACCTACAATCTCCCCTTTCCTTCTAATGTAGGGTTCCCTGAACTTCAATTTAGAGGGAGGGGTCCAGTGGCGATCTCCAATTTAGGATCTCTCTCCCTCTAATGCTTGGTTGTAGATCCCAGCATCTGCTCTCATCAACTGGCAGAGGAATCCTTTTGTACAGTGAGTGATTGGTCTAGGCACCAATTTATGAGCATAGCAGAACATCATTAGGAATCATTTTACTGATTTTTCTCTTTCTTTTTTGGCCAGTCCTATTTGGCCCAGGTCTCTGGGCCATCCAGCCTCATGTTCCTGGCCATCCAGGCAGTGCCAGGTATGGGCTCCCACTCCTAGCATGGGTAGCAAGCCAGACCAGTCATTTGTTGACCATTTCCACAAGCTCCAAGCAACCATCTCCCCAGCACATCCTCCAGGTGGGACAGATTGTAGGTCAAAGGCCCTGTGGGGGGGTTAGTGTCCCAGTCTCAACCCTGGAATCCTTTCCTGGTTACAGAAGATCTTCAGTCCTGCTTGGTACCTAACCTCTCTGAGTCTGGATTGTACCATGATTGACATTTACTTAACACCTAATATGCACTTATAAGTGAATAATACTATTTTGGTCATTCTAGGTCTGGATTATCTCACTCAGGCTGATTTTTTTTAATTCCATCCATTTGCTTGCAAATTTCATGATGTTATTATGTTATTATTATTTTTTACCAGCTGATTAATACTGCATTGTGTAATACTCCATTTTTTCTTATCCCTGGTAGAGGGACAACCAGGTTATTCCCAGGTTCTACCTAAACACCTACTGAATATCTATTCAGTATTATATATTCATTACTAGGGATCTTGCAAATGATAATATTTTTCCAAATAATGTCTCATCATGCCCATTTTTAGGACTTTGGTAACATTTTTAGAATGTAGAACAGGAAAAGGTGATGTTTACTGAGTTTTTACCTTGCACAGAATACGCACACGTCTTTAATAAATTCTTGCTAAATATATGACAAAAGGAATACGAGTATGTGATACATACATGTATAATCTATAGCTGTGCATATAAGCACATGTACATATGCAAATTTATGTTTAGGTATTATGTTTCTGGTTCTTTCTTCATTATTGTATATTTAATATGATATTTACTAATCTGATGTATATCTTGTTTCCAGGGTTCAAGACATGGTCTTGAGTATAATGACTTACTCAACCTTATTAAATAAATATAAATTCTGAAAAAAATTCTAAGTTGTTCAAAAATGTGTAGCAATTCCTATCATTTTGTTGATTTTATGATGATCATTTTCTTTTTCTTTTTCCCACATGTCTTTGGAATATGTGCATATGTGTATGTGTTCTTAAGTGTGGGGGAGCATGTGTGTGTGAGTGAACATACACATGTAAGTGTGTGCAAGAAGAGGTCTGAGGCAGTTGTTGAGAGTCTTCTTTGCTTGTTCAGTTTCTACCATATTTACTAAGGTGCAATCTCTCAGTTGAAACCAGAGCTTACATAAATGTCTAGTCCAGCTTGACCTTTCTCTGCTTTCTAAACACTGAAATTGTAGGATACCACATCTACCCAGCATTTACATGTGTTCTGGAAACCCAGACTGCAGCCAGCATGTTTGGGGGGCAAACACTTTATCTATTGAGCTTCCAATCTGGGGAAAGAGCAGATGCTCTACACTGATATAGGGATGGTTAGATGAAGGTTCCAGACATCCAAGGAATTTCAGCCTTTACCTGTGACATAATCAAGGGACTCTGTACGTGTCCTGTGAAGGAGGGGAGGACCCTGGAGGGAGAAGAATATGTAGGCTCCACTTGTTGGAGGGACCTGGGTCCTCATATGATGGAGATTTTTGTTTGTTACTTTTTTCTTTCTTTCTTTCTTTCTTTCTTTCTTTCTTTCTTTCTTTTTCTTTCTTTCTTTCTTTCTTTCTTTCTTTCTCTCTCTCTCTCTCTCTCTCTCTCTCTCTCTTTCTTTCTTTTCTTTCTCTCTCTTTTTTCCTTCCTTCCTTCCTTTCTTTCTTTTCTTTCTTTATTTTTTTTTCAAGACAGGGTTTCTCTGTTGTAACTCTGGCTGTCCTGGAATGCACTCTGTAGACCAGGCTGATATGCCTGGCCTGCCTCTGCCTCCCTCCTCTGCCTCTGGTAGAATTAAAGGCAAAGGCCACCACTGCCTAGCTTTTTGTTTGTTTGTTTTGTTTTAAATTGTTGAGTTTGGGGTGTGGACTTCCTTGCTAAAGTTCAAAACCAAAGCCTTGAGGAAGCTAGGTAAGTATTCTACTCCTGAAATACATTCCGGGTACTGATTTTGGATGTTAGTATTAACTCAGGGCAAATATAGAATTCAAATATTCTTAGATAATGGCAGTTGAAATAGAAGGCATATAAGCCATATTTCAGCTAAATTTTATTTCAGCCCTAAATAACTTCCATTTATCCTAGCATTTCACTTCTAAGAAGAATTAATAGACAGAGTATGTAAAATGATTTCTATTCCATGAGAAGAAAGTATACACTCACATTGACATTTTATAATTTAACAGCATAAGGCTCAATGCCTTTCCACATACATTATTTTATCTTATATTTATAACAATCATGAAAATGGGCTTGGCGGATATTCCTTTATCCATCTTATGGACTAACAAAGTAAGAATAAGCACAGTTAAATCATTTTTCAAGGACATAGATTCTTTGCTCCCTTAATGCCCATCTGTAGCTTCATGTACTATTTTGTTTTCACCATTCTGGTCTGTTGTTCTACTACCTGTAATAGGCTCCAATCAATCAAAAGCTGGTTCACTGGCTAAAAGAGAGTAAATTGCTTCTTGGGCATAAAGCATAAAGACACGTGTTCATAGCATGACAACAGTGAAAAGAATCTGGATATAGCAGTGCACACTTTAATGCCAGTGCTTGCGAGGTGGAGACGGAAATCTCAGGGTTCAACGGCCATTCAGTATACCACCCTGGCAGCTCCAAGTTCAGTGAGAATCCCTTTTTCAGAAACTAAGGTGGAAAGCGCTCCAAGAAGACACCTAGTGCTGACCTACATCCTCCAAATGCACAGGCATGACCATCTGCGTATATATATGCGCACATATACATACAACACACACACACATTTTGAAAAGCTAATTCAAAGGAAAGACTGAAAATTTAAAACAGCAGTAGATCAAGGTTTCCCACGTCTTTTATATCATTGTGCATTCAGAGCCTCACTGGGATAAATGAGTCAGCTGCTTAAGGCTCCTGACACAGTGAATGCCAAGAGGTCAACACCTCAAAAACCTGCAACCTTCGCAACACTGCATTCTGAGTTGGCCCACCAGCTGGAATGTTCTGAAACCCATGAAAAGATGTAATTGATTTAAGCCACGATTATATTGGAGTTCTATGGCTTTCATTTCATAGACTTTTAAAAATGTTGCTCTCTCCTACTGACTATCCTTTATTTAACATAAAGTGTAAACAGACATTAAACTCCAATACCGTACATCAAGATCTGAACTAATCGCCCTTCAAAGAGAACAATGAAACCCTGTATGCTGGAAATAAGTTAACTCATAATAATGAGTTTTTATTTTTCTCTGTTAATTAAGGCCATGTCGTGAATACTTACTTTTGCTGATTTTTAATCAATCATTATCTCTTACTTAATTAATTGATTTATTTTTGAGATACTGTCTCAAATAGCCAAGGCTGGCCTGAAACTCCCTGTGCAGCCAGTGGTGACCTTGAGTTCTTATCCTCTTCCTTCTACCTCCTGAGTGCTGTGATTTTTGGCCTGTGGTCATGTATCTGGCTTCACTGGGGTCTGAGCCTCCAGCTCTCTGTAGATTGTAGGAGAGCTCTCTGCTACCTGAGCAGCCTCCCATTCCCTTCATCTACTTTTAACCTTAGTTTTACCCTTTTTTAGTTTCAGATTTGAGATTTATGAGTTGTTAGAATCCTTGTTCTTTACCATGAAGCAAAATTATTTTTAAAAAGACAATGGGAGCAATTATGTCCTCTGAATTCTTACAACTCTAGTCCTTTTCTTTGTGGGATAGTGCTTGTTTTTTATGCTTTCTACTCTGTTTGCTAGTTCAGAAGGCCTTGCCCGCTTTGCCTCTAGAATACCCAAAGAGTTTCAACCCACAATTTTGCTAGTTCAAAATCCACTGTCTATTTTCTAAACACTGAATTAAGCTCTATCTAAGAACTCTGTTACCTCCAAACTCTGTTAAATTTTAAAGTAGATAGATAGATGGATGGGTGGTTAGGTAGGTAGGTAGAAGATAGATAGATAGATAGATAGATAGATAGATAGATAGATAGATAGATGATAGATAGAGATTTAACTATGTTTTGTGCATAGAGTGGGATTACGTAAACCCATACACAGATGCTAGCAGAGGCCAAAGATAGCTGATCTCCCTTGAGGTAGAGTTACAGGTGGTGAACAGCCCAACGTAGATTCTGAGATTTGAACTCAAGTTGTCTGGAAGAACATTAGGCATTCTTAATTACTGAGCCATCTCTCAAGTTCTTAAGTATTTTTGAGGAATATATAACTTTTCAATAGGAGATACTTACTTTAATAATTAAGTACTACATTTTAATTCTTAAAATGCTTTTAATTCATTCTTTGACAATGCCATACATGTACATAATTTATTTATGTAATATTCAAGCATACTACACTAAGATTTAAAATTTTAAACAATCAATTTAATAATCATAATTTCCAATAATATAACAGTAAAATAATAAATAGATAATTAACAGTAAAATAATAAATAGATAATAAATTGAATAAATAATTAGATAATAAATAATATTTAATAATTTAATATATATTTATTTATTATCTAGTTGTTTATTTAATTAACTTATTTTAGTTTTTATGTACATTGGTGTTTTGCCAGCATGTATATCTGTATGGGGGTGTCAGATCCTATGGAACAAGAGTTACAGACAGTTGTGAGCTGCCATGTGGGTGCTGGGAATTGTACCCAGGTCCTCTGGAAGAGTAGCCAGTACTCTTCACCCATGAGCCATATCTCCAGCCCCAAAGTTTAATTTCTTAAATCATTGTTCATTCACTTGTAGTTGAAAACAATATTTCAGAAAGGAAACTCCTGGTCATCCTTCAAGGTTTTTTAGCTGCTCAGTATGTACACATGGACCGAGTGAAGAGACGAGAAGGAGGTTTCAACTGTTTGCCTGTCTAGATATCTAAAAGGCATAAGATAGCCTGAGCATTTGGGGAAGATCTGGAGCACTGGTGTTACAAGTGTTACAAAGAAGAGTGTTTCTAGCTTTGATTGGTTCACTAAAGGCAGTGGTACGGCTTTTCTCTTTGCTTCCCTGACTTGTGTAGATACACATCCCTGTGTGAGCACTGCCTGCCATTCCCCTCATGATTCTGTAACTGGTCCTTCTTTCTATCTATATTCTTCACTGAAATGTTTTTAAATGAAGTATATGCTCATGCATCTAGAATCTGGCCAGAGACCATAGAGACAAAATAATTAGGATATGTTTCTCCATTTACACTACAATTCTTTGGCTCAATTAACATAGCCACATGGCACATAGCAATGTTTTGGTCAGCAATGACTCCTAAGATTTTTGTGGAGCTGAGAAATTCTTATTGTCCACTGACTCTGTAGCCATCACATGTATTAATACATGTTTTGGTATTGCTACCATGAACAAATTTTCTGCTGTACAAATTATGTAAAAATACAGCATACATAACTATGTAAAATGCATAATAAATAACAACTGTTTTATTGATGCATATGTTTATCTTACTATACTTTTATCATTATTTTAGAATCTATTCCTACTTATAAAAGTTTAGTGTAAAACAATATGCTTTGTTATGATGGCAGCAGACCTATGTATCTCATGTTTGCTATGTCCTTCTGATCACATCCAAAGACACACTTAGTGAGGGGTGAGCTGTGGCAAGGCTGGAATCAGTCCACATTCTAATGTTCACACAAAGATGACATCATCCAAAAATGCAGTTCTTAGAGTGCATTCAGTCATTAAGCTTGATTGCATTCCAAAAACAATGGGCCTTGTTGCTGAAAACTCAGGAGATAGTAACTTTAGTAGGAAAAAAAACAAATTTTTTTCCCACCCACAACTCAAACTTCCAGCTTATATATTCTGAGGTAGTGCACCATTAAGAGTTTTTTTTTCTATTTTATTAAAAATTAATTGAGAATTTTGTGCAATGTATTTTGATCAAATTCACCCTTCTACCTACTGCTCCAGGCCCTGGTCTTCACACTCAACTTTTTGTACTAATTGTTTTAACCTATACAGTATAGTTTGTGCCATCCATATACTCTGGGATGTATATCCATCCACTGGAGCTTGGCCAACCCACCAGGGGTTGCACCCTTAAAGAAAACTGACTTCTCTCAGTAGGTATTAATTATCAATCGCTCCTTAACCAGGAGCTGGACTGCAAGCCTACCTCCATTCTGTGTGCTAGGATCTTGTCTGGCTTGAGTTTGCACAGGTCTTATGCATGCTATCTCAACTGCTTTGAATTTGTATGTATGTGTAACTGCCCTTCTGTGACTGGAAAACACTATTTCTATATAATTATCTGCCATTTCTGGTTCTTATATCTCATGTTTGCTGTGTCTTTTGATTATATCCATCTTTCTGCTCCACATTCTACAATGATTCCTTGGGAGTAGAGGGTGCTATGTAGGTGTCCAGTTTAGTGCTAAGCATCCCCTAGATCCTTATTCTCTGTACATTGGCTTGAGGTAGTTTTACATATGCATTTTTATGAACTCCTCAAAGTGAATATTTTATAATAAATGAACCTGAATATAATGCATTTCTGTATTTCTGAAACCTGTTCTTATTTTTAAACTTAATAATAAGCCATGGACAATGTCCCATGCAGCACACATATGTTTGCCTCAAGCTTTAACCACTTTACAGTATTCTGGAGTATTGGCTTTACTATGATTTATTTTTAAATACCACTTGAGTAAAATTTTTGTGCAAACTCACTAAAATAGGCTTATTATTCTTATTTCATATACATCTTTGAAAGCCCTGTAGTATACCTAATGACCTTGAGGACTCCAGTGAGGGTTCTATGTTCTCTCCAACATGCTACTGCAAGGAGCACTAAAACAGTGCCAGATCCTGGGTTCATTCCCAGAATGACTTCAGGATTATGGTATAATTTACTTAGAAGCTGAATTCTTTGACTAATAGTAATGAGTTTTATTTATTTATTTATTTTTGTTGTTGTTGTTTTTTAACTAGTGAGGAGTGCTCTGAGAATACTCACCAGGGACTCACTCCAAAATTTTCTAGGTCAGAAATTCCTGTTTGTGTTTTATGAAATACTAGTAAACATGAGGAGATATTTGACCCAAAGCAATTCTCTTGCTAAATAATGTAGGTCTGCCTTATTGCCTTTGGCTACTCGTGGTTCACTGACTTAGAGGTGAATTTTTGTAGTAAAGAAGCATATTTATCTTCGGCTTCCTTAGCATTTCCTTTTACTAATCCTAAACTCCCTAGGAGATTTATTAGTTGTTAGTATTGTGACAAAATCAGTTTAAGGAAGGAGTGGTTTTCCTTGCTAACAATTTGAGGGTACATTCCCACATGGCAGGGAAATTATGGTAGCAGGAGTGAGAAGCAGCTGGCTTCATTTTATTCTCACTATGGAAGCTGAGAGTGATGAATGATGTAAGTAAGCACTCAGCTTACTTTCTCTTTTCAATTCTTTTTGGAATCCCAGCCTAAAGGATGGCGCCACCCATGATTGGCTTTTGTCTTCCTACCTTAATCTTCACAAATATATGCAGAGATTTGTTTCCATGACCATTTCAAGTCCCATGAAGTTGATGATTAAGATGAAACATACTAATTGTAAAAATAGTAGCTTCATGCCTAAAATGTCACTATTTATAGTTTCAAAACCACCATGTAATGTAAATGTAAAATGTAAAAAAAAAAAAAAGTAGCTTTATTTCAAACTGTATTCATAGTCTGAAAACCATTAATCTAAGTGCTTGCTTTGTAAATTGTCCATTAGTATTAAATAAAACTGACCTCAGGCCCAGCTATCATGTAGTGACTGAGCCGGCAACATCATAATTGTGAGATTATTTTATGGGTTCTGTGAGATGATGATGGGATATAGCACATAGCAAGTGTTCATCAAACAATGCCATTTTATTGTTTCTATATTCTTGATTATCCCTGATACATTTGCAATAAATTTACCCTTTAAAAACTTTTTTTTCCCTGTGATTTACTCACCCTTCTAAAGAGTTTGTATTTTATCCTGTAGCTCTAGGAAACACATGATTTAAAGCATGATATGACATAGTAGTACTTGTTATGCAAAAATTTTTCTCTTTTTCAGAAGTGTGGAAGTTGGATTACATTAGAAAATTTTAACCATCAGAAAGTAGAGTTTTACATTTGGAATATATAACCTGTGGGGCCAGAATGTTATAAGTGAAACCATTAGATCCAAGATTCAAATTAGTAGCTATTTAACCATGATGCTGGCACTTCAGTCTATACCAGTATGAGGTCTGTTACTGATGTTTGGCAACGTAAGTCCAAAAATCCATATGACTCTCAATATATCTGAATCTGCATGACAACAAACCATGTTATTTTACCAATTTTGGCTAAATTATCAGTCTGTAGCTTTCAATTCCCTGCAATTTATGCAGTAAGAATTACCTTGGAGCCAGAAAACTTCAAGTTTAACTTGAATAATACCTTTAGAGTCAACTGAGTTGCCTCGCACATGCCCTACATTTGGTCAAACATCAAGAGTTCAGGCCAAACTCATATGCTCATTATTTCTGCTGCTTTGGCATGGTGACTAGTGACAGCACTGGAAAGAACAAAAACAGCGAGTTCTGTCTGAGAGCCACTTGACCTTTTCAACTCTACTTGACCTCCACTCTGTCCACAGGTCCTAAATGAAATGAATTTGCTTGCAAGTGCCGTTGTTGGCAGCACCACTTTATTTTGAGATCACTGACCAGACACATTGCCAACCAATGGAGTGACCTGTGCTTTGTGCGGAAGGCCTGTGTGTAGTGTGCAGGGCAGCTCTGTTACACTGGTCCACATTTGTATTCTAGACAAGTTGGCAAGTGTACGAAATTAGCTAATGCAGTCACGGAGTTGGGGCTTGAGCGTCAAATGGCCACAGAAAATAATTCTAAGGTAGGTTGCCAGCACAGGAAAAGAAAAGGAAATATTTCATAATCATAGAGTAAAGTATAGTTATGAAAATAATTCACTCTAGATATTCAAACATCCACTTCTTAAACACCAATTTCTTTATCGAATGTGAACAAGTATTTTCACCTTCAAATCCCTACACCTCTCTTAGAGTGAGAAATATTTTTTCAGGTTTTAAAGCATCCATCATTTAAGGTAACTTCAAAGATTCTACAGGGACAAAATTATAAACTAGAGTATAGCAGAGCATATGTTCCTAATTTCTCTAACTTTGTAACGCTGAGCCTACAGGAGCATAAAAAAAAAAAAAAAAAAAAAAAAAAAAAACAGAAAGAAAAGAAAAACAAGAAGCTGAATTCACTATTTCTGCACTTGCCATTTCCTGCCTCACACTGAACAGACACTTTTGTCTCTATCTTTTACCCACACTCTCCCACATCTATCTGTTACCCTACTTCATTTGTGTGAAGGAAGAAAAGCCCCATCTTTCCATAGTAAAGACTGCTCTGCCTCTGCTTTGACCACTTTGAACTGCCTCCCCAGCATGCTGCCTCGAGAAGTATGGTAGAATGAAAAGCAAATGAAAGGACAAATCTCAAGCGACTGAGTTTCCTAAGAAACTCACTCACCTGTTCATTTTCAGCATCCGTAAAAACGCTGTAAATTGTTTAATACTATCTGCATCTAATTTTCTTTTCCTTTTAAGAGATAGCCTTCCTGAGAGAAAAATATTTTTGCACTTCCAGTTGTAACCCATTTTAAAGACTAGACATTCTCCAAGTAGCTTCCTTACCGTAGAATAAAAGTAATAGAGCCAGACAGAAGAATGTGACCTTGCTGTCTCCTTGCTTGCTTTGACTGAAAGTCAAGTTATACCCTCGATCAGCTAAAAACCCACCAGACTCTGTAAGTCCTTTATTATCTTCTGTCCAGAGGTGAAGAGTATTGTTCTTCCACCTCTCTGATGACATTTTCAAAATAATTCTGGTTCCATAATAACATCTTCCAAGAGAGGGAAAGACGCAATTTATGACATCATGTGGCAAATTTGCCCTTCAGATTTGATAATGACACTGTGCTCTAAGCCAAAGCCATGGATGAGGGGTAGACCTCTCAAAACAAAAATAATTTTTATTGCATTCCGCCACATGAAAAATTATTC
Organism: Cricetomys ansorgei; assembly: GCA_026225945.1. NCBI lineage: Eukaryota > Metazoa > Chordata > Mammalia > Rodentia > Nesomyidae > Cricetomys > Cricetomys ansorgei. The sequence continues at coordinate 4,345,091 of JAMJFZ010001121.1, read as the reverse complement.
CTAGGATTCATCATTTTTATAGCTTTTAAATAACAGAGATAATAGGGAGGTTTATTTTTTCTTACCTACCTAACTTAATATGTTTTCAGTTTGTTTCAGTAATGTGCTAATGTGTGTGGTGTGTGTGTGTGTGTGTGTGTGTGTGTGTGTGTGTGTCTTACTCTTCCTTAAATGAGATAAGAAAGCATTTTTTTAAATAGGATGTGCCTTCAAAGCCAGGGCCTCAGTAATTTTTAGGCGAGCACTTGTCAGTGGCCTATACTGTACTTCCATCCCATGAAGCTCTCACAGATGGCAAGAATATATGGAATATGCACTGATATTTGTGTGTGATTTGGAACCATCCAGAATGGCAATACCAAATGCCACCAGCTGTGCTTTTAGGTAAAAGACAGAGGAAATATTCATTGCTTAATTTAATGTAAATTTGCCTAACAAGAGGGCTCTATTTCATATATTCCAACTCAGGTTTTACGATGTGAACTCAAAAGCCAAAAGAGAGTTTTGTCTAGCCAGGTATGGAGATGAAAACCAATATTTAAAGGCAGAGAAGAGAGAATGTCCACCTGAGAAGGCAAAATGTTGAGACCTGTTAGTGGGGGATTGCCAGGGTCAGATAGTTCAGGGCCTATGGAGGAGCCAAAGATTTCTGCCTGGGAGTTGATTAAAGTTAAGGTTTGTGGTTTTTGTGTGTCGTTTTTGTCTTTGTGTGTTTGTTTTATATTTTTATAACCTTGCCCTGGAAACGCACTATTTAAAAGTGGCTACCACCACAGCCTCTACATTCTTACCACGTTCTTATCATCATGTTTCCATTTCATAGACTCATAAGTACTCTTTTTCTTCTTTTATGCATTACTAAGCATGCACTTTTAAGTTATAGATTTCCCCTAGAATGACTCTGTCCTGGGCACTCCCAATGCTGTACTGAATGTCTTTCTTCTATGCCTTACTTATGGACAGATATGATGACCAAAACACACTTGTCTGATCCAATCTATTGACAGCTGCTGCACCAACTTTCCTATGATAAGTATTGGTTCAAATATCAAAGATCTCCACTGATGCCTTAAGGCTATGTGCAATAATCCATGCTTCTCTCTACCTCTTAGAACATTCTGCATCTTGTGTCCTTCAGCCCCTCTCCCACCTTACCCTGTGCTCACTTCCTATCATCTCTCTTTTTCAAAACATGTGTATTGGGGGAAAAGTGTGTTTAGTTTGAAACATTAATTCTAAGTTACTATTTCAGAGGCAGGGTCTTTGGGAGGAAAATAAGGTTAAATGAGATCCTAAGAGGGCCCATAATCCACCAGAAAAGCACTTTATAAAAAGTAGGAAGAATCTCTCTCTCTTTCGCTCGTGTGTGTGTGTGTGTGTGTGTGTGTGTGTGTGTGTGTGTGTGGTAATGTAGTTACTTGCAAGCTAGAGAGAGCAATTCTACCAAGAAGCAAACTGCTGAGCAGCTTCATCTTAGGTTTTGTCGCCTCGGACTGAAGGATAAATGTCTGTCACAAAGACCCTGGGCTAATGGCATTTGATACGGGTCCAATTGCATCTTCATATCATCATTGCTGCTCTATTCATAGATATTATTTGATGAACAAAGATGGATCGACTACTAATTCATTTAAGAATACTTCTTGAGGGGCTGGACACATGGCACAGTGATTAAGAGCACTTGCTACTCTTGTAGAGGATGTGAGTTTGGTTTCCAGCACCCATGTTGGGTGGCTCACAATTGGGTATAACTCTAGCTCCTGGGTATTTGATGTTCTCTCATAGTCTGTGGGGATACCCACACATGTGTGTTCACACATGGGCCTATACACATGCACAGATAAATAAAATTAAATATTTTTAAATTTAAATTTACTTTTAATTTATAAATATTACATAGGTGTAAGCTCTGAAGCCATATACATAAAAATAACAAAAACAGACTCAGTAGGTTGTATTTATTTATATTTGTGCACATGCGTGTCTGTGCATGTTTGTATATAACAATGATAATCAAAGAAGAAGAGACTACCAACTTGAAAGTGGTAGAGGTACATCGTAGGTACCATCAAGGGATGGTAGCTAGGAGGGGTATAAGAAGGAAAGAGAATAGGGTAAGTGCTGCAGTTTTATTTCAGTTAAAAACACACTATAAAAAGAAAAAATAAACCAAAAAAGATTCTTCTTGGGCACACATTTTCAACAAGACATGTCACTAGGCAACAGGAATACCCTGGCGTTTGTCATTAAAACCACCAGAGTCTCTGTGCATGGTGTAGGGAGCCACAGAAAGGAAATAAATACAGCATAGACTCTGTGTGTGTGTGTGTGTGTGTGTGTGTGTGTGTGTGTGTGTGTGTGTGTGTGTGGTGTTGTAATTATGAGTACACTAACTGCTAATTTGTAGAAATACAAGTTCTTAGAGGAAATTTAAACCCAACTAAGGTTCACTTAGGATCTGGCCACATAGAAGTAGAAGGACCTGATCAGGAAGGTGTTTAGGACTGGGGTATACTAAATGCTGCAGACTATCCTTGAGAAGAAACTACTGAGATAAATAAACGTAGCTTATTATGTAGCAGTAGGTTTGGGGAAATGGCTTACTGAATAAGGCACTTGCTATGAAAGTCTGACAACCTGAGTTTGGATCCCCAGAACACATGTACAGTTGTATATAGCTGAATTTGTCTGTAATCCCAGCTCCCCTAGAGTAAGAAAGGAGAAACTGGAAGCTCATGGGCCAGATTCAAAAGAAAGCATAATAGTTCCAAGTCACTCATTACGAAGGGATGGGGCAAACCTGAGCTCACACTCAGGCATCATGCCACACACCAAGCCCTGGACTTTCTTCTTTGCAACTTATATCTGCACTATCTCTCCTACCCCTGAATTGATCTTGTACTTACTTCTGTTTATTCCTTTGTTTGTTAGGGAGTTAAAAATATCAAGGCCACACACTAGATTTTATTTATTCTCCTATTGCTTTGTGTATAGAAACCTATCAACTCTTGGATTTGTGAGTTGAGTAAGGAAGGAATCAGAGTATAGTGAAAGACAACAGACTATCCAAACTGACAGATGTGAAAGATTAAAAATCACAAGGCTTGTAAGTGATGAACAAGCAGGTATGTGTACACCACGTGTTTAGTGGGTATGGATTGTATATTTCTGTGCACCCCTTTCAGCCCAGCATAATACAGAAATTAATATTAAATAACTATTATTGAACTTAATTCTTTAGGTGCTATAAATGATACATGTTATTCATCACCTAATTTTTCTTATCATAATTGCTAATGTAGTTTGGGAGTCAGTCTACACTGTACAATAAAGTCTTACTTTGCCTTGGGACTTCGAAGAGAAAATCAGAGGCTCTAAACCTGTGCAAATGCCACACTGGAAAACTAGACCCCTGAAATTCATGAGCCCCTTGAGGACAAGTACTGTGCTTTCTCTAAGCTGCCATTTGCATTGTTCCTAATCTAGCACCAGCCATGGTATTTACACAGTGCTTATGAAAATAAAATAAATAAATTTGATGTTGATGAGGAGGAGATTTCTTGGTCTCCAAAGACTTTAAAAGTTTTTCTTTCCAAAATTACAAAATGTCATGTGCATCAGCACTGAATCCTAACTTCTGAACTACTACTCTAAACTGTATGAGTATCATATCTAGTCATAGAACTTTTGTATGCATGCTCAACAGATAGGTATTCCTCAGTGTCTGTTCTAAAAATGTTATGTGAACAAGATGATATTAAAAGTTATACTAGGCATGTAAAGCAAAAATTGTTCTTATATAGAAGCCAAAGCTTAATAAAACTTTTTACCATCATGACTCGTCAAACAGTATTTCAAAGCATTGAAATATCTTATGTAGATAGTTTAGCCCAGCCCAAATATGTGAAAATTTGGCTAGCTTGAATAATACAGGCATTCAAAAACTTTGAAATTGTCCACTGTAATAGTTTCAAAGCTTGACAAATGTATAGTCCAAATGTGTAATTATTTAGATTTAATAATTTAATTTAATAATTTAAAAGCACTTGACTTTATCTCTCTGTTCTGGTGGACTTCTTTCCCACAATAGCTAATTGCTTGAGCAAGGTAGCATGGGTACCTTACTCTTTGTGTCAAGGGCAGGTATTGGAACTGATGATATCTACTCCGTGTCCTCAATAAACAAATAGTCTCATCATTCTCAAAAAACTCATTTTATTCACTTTCTGACATGCCAGATGGTCCATATATGACTCTGTGGAAATTCCACTCTTTAAAACTCAGGGTCAGGAACACATCACCAGAGAAAGCACAGGGTACAGTAGATTTGATCAGTAGATTTGACTATGATAAAAAGCAGTGATTGTATGCCCCCATTTAGTCTTTCACATCCCATATTGGACATGATAAACTGAGTGCATAGAACCTCAGGGAATATGTGAAAACTAGAAATATATTTCAGGCCATTCACACACAATTGTTTATACAGATGTGGCAGTTAAATGAAAGGCATAAGATCTGGGCATGGTGATGCAAGCCAACAATCCTAGCAATTGTGAGACTGGGAGAAAGGTCTGGGGATCATGAGTCCAAGGCCAGCCTGAGCTATATAGTAAGACCTTGTTAAAAGTAAAAATAAGAAAGAAAAAGATAGACTATGTCATCAAATGTGATGTAAGGTGGGGGGATATTCTGAAAAACTAGAGCATATAATCATGTTCAAAGGACCCACCTTATGGTTATAGCTGATTTTTTTTTCTAGATCTTGTTCCCTCATCTTCTCAGTGTATAGAAAACTCCCTACCATTGTACTTGTTGAATGAGTAAAGCAATGAATTAATGCTAGCTGAAAGAACATTACTACCAAGCCTAGTAATGTTTTAATAAGGAAATGAAATAGAAACCTCGTTTAAAGTACTATGGATTATAATTTTGATATTTCATTCACTTCAGAAAGAAGTCTGTTTTGACAAATGGATCCACAGATCATGTTTGACCTGGGTTCCAGGAATTTTCTATTCATTTTATATCTATTTTTCCAGTGGGCAATTCATGTCTAGTAGTTTTTAAATGATAATAGTTTAAATGTTATTTTCAGATGCTCTCTGTCTCAAGTTATAAAAAAATAGTTAAATGATACCAGAAACAATAATATATAGGATAGATAGGAATTACATTAAACATTTCATTTATATTCTCACTTTGTCCTTACAAGAATCTTACAGAAGACTATTCTCACCTCATCTCACTGGCTATAGAAACATCCAGCCGTCTCCCACAGTTCTGATTGAATGGCTATTAGTTATTGACCTTCCTAAAAAGCAGCCCCAATGCAATGCAGTTCTCTGCTTTGTACATCCTGTCAACCCAGCTGACCTCAGAGAACCCACAGCGCAGTGTTTTCGCCTGCTCAGCTGGGAGCTTGTAACTTGTCCATTTTGGGACAAGCTATTTCAGTGGGTTTCATAAAAGAGCCACCTGCCTGGACATTCATGAAAACTGGGCTCTTTAGATACAGTGCTGTATGAGGCATCTTGAAAAGATATCATAAAGCGTGTCCTGAGGGTCTCTTTCCCTCCACCCTATCTAGAAAGGAATGTCTGCCTGCCAAATACAGCAGCCCAGGGAGTCAAAATAGAAATGAGAAGGAAATCAAGTAGGGGCAACAGGAGAGAAATTCCAGTCACAGTGTAGCCTTGTTTTACATCATTGAAGAGATTATGTGGGTTTTTTTAGAACATGTCTGAATATATATGCTTAGACGCTCGTTAAAGTAGGAGATGACTGACCTAAATCAGCAGGGAAGGGTCACACACGCTGATGTCTTGCCTATCTTGACTGAAACTTAATTTGGTTTTAGAGTCTCTGACTTCCAGGGGGATTTTACTATCCTCCACTGTGAAGATTTGGAAGTGCTGTGACTCAAACGATCTACCGTTTGCTTCAGAATTTCAGTTACTAGAATGCTAAGTAACAGACCTAGAACCAAGGAATAAGTGTGCTTCATATTAATACTCTATTTCAGTCCTCATCAAATATATAACAAACACAACTACACACACACACACACACACACACACACACACACACACACAAACACACAAATATTCACTTATTCCATCGCATATATCAAGCAGGGCTGAATGTGCCCATGCCCTCAATCTACATTTAACTTTTAGGAAAATCTGACCATTTCTCCAAAGTCACTCAAAGTGAATGTAGGTATAGAAGACGCTTGAGTCACGCTTGTGAGATGCTTTGAAGACTGATTCAAATCTTTATTGACATCAACTATGTTGCTGAGTTGGACCCCAGTGAATGAAATTATTTAGTTTTATTTTAAATCCAGTACTTAGAATTAATTCTATGCCATTGTATAATAATAGCCTTCTAAATGCATGCAAAGATCAAGTAGTGTGCATTACAAAATAAAAAACTGACTGTAAGCAAAGTGATTGTGAGTACCAAGCACATTTTGTTTTGCTATTTGTTGAACACATTCGTAATCATAAGTTTCAAGCTATGCCATTAGGTAAACTAGTGTTAGGACCATGTTGATTCCTGAATTTGCACCTCTCTTGTGACCACTAGCCCCCATAGAAGCCAATCTGCTGATAGCCTCCAGAATGCTGGTGCCATTCACACCAGAGAAGAGAGGTAAAGCAGAAAGCAAGCATTGTGATTCTCAGTTGTAATCTCTGCCTTGCATACTTGTGTAATTCTAAAGTCTTTTATAATTGCCAAAGCAATTCTTGCCTGCCTAGAAGCCATGAACTCTGGGAAATCTAAATGGACTGAGAACCATATAATGACACAGAATGGATAATGAATGAATGTCTGTTTTTATTCTTCGAAGTCTTAAGGACCAGTGTAGAGGCAACACTGGGAAAGTAGGATGAGTTGGAAGGCAGCAGCCAGGAGAGCACTTGCAGAGGTCAGGACTAGTGGGATAGTCAAGAAGAATGAAAGAAGAAAGAGGAATATAAGTCTCAGTGGAGAGATGTGGCCATGTGTGTGAGTAGAGAGGAAAAGAGAAGAGAAAGAATTAAAGATACAGGAAGGCTTAGAAAGTTGACATTTATGTTGAAAGATAGAAGCATGTATACTAAACCATTGCCTGTAACCACTGTAACCAACTATTTCCATTCTGAAACTTCCTGCTAGGCATTGTGTTTTATATGGCTTGGCTAAGTACTTGCCTATTATTAAGAAAAAAAAAATATATGTGTGTGTATTTTATATATATGTATCTATGTTATATATATTATAGATGATATATATTTATATATACATTTACATATGTATGTATACATATATTAAAACATCACAGTGACACAGTATTTTTGGAAAGAATCCTTATGTGACCCGTATATACCTATGTGTATACATACACACACACACACACACACACACACACACACATATGCATGTATATGTGCCCACACACCACAAACATCCTTTTCTTAAGAAAAAGGCAATGTATGGATATATTAATTGTTTATAAGTATCATCTTTACATTAAGTCAGGCCACCAGGAAGTACTTAAACATCATCCTTCCCCTTGTGCAAATTGGCTCACTCCCTGGTGTTGTTTTCCTATCGTATTTGAAGTTTTTACTCCATATGAAGATAATATGTTAGATTTGTCTTTCTCTAAAGCCAATGTAAAGAATGACCACTCATGGGGATCTTTCTGTACTTTCAAATTAATTGTAACAAATGCACTATGTATTTCATTGTCCAAACTAATTTATACGTGTTTTCTCATATATTTCTCATGATTCTCTAAGGTTCTCAATTACTGGTAAAAAAAAAAAGTTACATAATTAACAGTAAAATGAATTATGAAAAGCCAGAGCTCCAACTGTGGAGTTTTCATTTGCACTGGTTACATGGTTTGGAGCAAATGATTTAAGCTCTCTAAGGCTTAGTGATTCATCTAGAAAATGGGAATAATATTGATTATTAATAGCAGTGATATAGAACTGTTATTTTAAATGAAGTTTTAATTTTTTAAAGACTCCAATATAAGCTGTAGTGTGTGAGTGTGTGTGTGTGTGTGTGTGTGTGTGTGTGTGTGTGTGTGTGTGTTAATCTGGATAAATACAATATATTCCTTCATATCTGAAGGAACTGAGACAGGATTTTTCACTTAAGGATGGCTATGAAGGACTTTAATTAATATTCAATTATTACTAGTGAAATGATGCCAGAGTTTTCCAAACACAAGAAGGTCTAGTGCAGTGACAAATATGTAAAGTTGTCATTGACTGGGAAAGTTAAATTGATACATTTGTCTTTTCCTAAGCTAGTCATTGTGAAATTTAAAAACAAATATCAGGGCTCAGAACAGGGCTCAGAGTCTGGTTTGCATGAGCCTTTGGTCCTTACCCTAATTTCACAGTGTTTGATGTCTGATCACACACCAAACAGTCCTGTTTTATTGTATCTTCTTAGGCTGCAACAGAAAAGCAAATTGTATTCATACTTTTGTTCAGTGTTCCTGAGAGCAGGAAGGATGAGATCTCTTGGGTTTATAAGAACAGGATGCCTAGCTGCATTTGGGCCTGTTTGCTGAATACTGTTTTGGGGAGCATAAAGTACATAGGACTCACGTCTCTGATTACAAAGGATACACATATTTACAAAACAACTCTGTGAGTTTGTAGCTACCTTTCTGGTCATTTGATAGAGGCTAAACAAATAATATTAAATGAGAAAGTAGTCTAAAAACCAAATTTTGCAAAATAAAATGAGACAGGTTCAAGGCACAGACAGCACCCTATTCCTTCCCATCATCACCAATATATTGCAGAGCTGTCTATATTTTACATAGAAATATATTAATAATTTAATATCAAAAAGCCATTTATGAAATGTGCTATAATTTGACTGTGTTTTTGTTAAAATATGTAGACAAAGGAAAATATCTTGAACAATATACACTGAAATATTTAAAGATTATCTCTGGAAGATATAATTACAGATGATCATTATTTTTTTATGTGACTTTATATGGTTTTGTTAATGGACTATATAACTTTTTCTCTCAGAAAAATAAGCCAAAATCTATTTCTATTTCACATCGCATCACTGGAAAATAAACTTTGAGATGCTAAGATGACAAAACTACTTAAGAGAGCAAATCACATGTTCTGGTTTTCAGATGAGCTGTGCTTTAATGAGAAAGAAATTCCTTTTTGTTTCCTAGCTTTCACTGTATAAAATGTGTGGAAATGTCTTATATTAGAGAAGTTATTCCTTCCATTTTAGAGAAACTCTTGGTATTTCTAATTGACATGATGTTTAAGAGATGCTCTTGGGTCCAAATTCACTGTAGTTAACTGTAGAATGCTTATGTTAATCCCTTGTATTTTAATGGGTTAATCTTTTAATATTATTAGAATGAACTGGGTTTGAGAAAGGGCTAGAGACAATACAAGATGCATTGATCTTCTGGCAAACTTGTGCACAAGAAAGCAGGTCCAATATTGGCCGACCTCACTGAGTCAGACATAGAGACAAGGTTTCTTGAATCTCTGGCTGATACATGTGTTCAAAGGGTACCAAGGGCTTTCCTGGATAAAAGGAGCTTGGAAGAACAATGGGCCTAGTTAGTATGCATTGAGAAGTACTGACTGCAACCCTTCTCCATTTGGGTTTGTCTGGGGAAATGCCACTCCTGGGAATGGATAGAAAGAAACTGGGCTTTTGTGAGCAAGCTGTGAAAGGAGAAAGACAGACAACTGGCTGTAACCACATTTGTAAGGCTCTCCACAGCAGCCAGATGTCTATTAACTAACAAATCAAATATGCGGATTATTATTAGACATCTTATAAATTGTGATAATCATTGTGCCACATTTTTTTACTGTGAGTAACAACAGATGAAGGTCATCATAATGTACTAAATAATCTATTTATTCATAGATTTATCCCATACTGTAAAAGTTTCAAAAGAAGTCCAAAATGCAGGCATTCCTATGTTGACTTTGTTTCTTCCTTGTCTTGTTTTCTGTTTTGTTTGTTTGTATGTTTATTTGTTGACTATCACTTAACTTGCATTCACATGGCAAAGAGAAGCACTAGGTAACCACCAATTAAATATTTGTTTCAGCAATGGGCAACAATGGATACTAAACCCAAACTGTAACAGTTGAGATCAGGAAACAGTAGATTGTACCATTGATCAGCCACTGTTTCTATAGTGAAGACATCTATAATTTCCTCTGTCCTAGAATACAGAGAAAATGCAAAATTTCATTAGACATCTTAATCAGGAGATATAATTTAACTTCACAACAGTGAAACAACCTGATGTTCTGTCCTTTCTAGACTGATGCAATGGGAAATAGAAACTTTCTTTTATATGAAATGTCCATGAAGAATGTTTAATCTTCAATGTAATCAGGACTTCAGATCTAACTTTGGATCTAACAGAAAAACATGTCAATAAACAGAGGTAGGAAATACTCAGAGAAACCAAGACAAAGGGTCATTTTACCAAAGAGATGACCTACGAAATGCCAGGTAATATGGGTAAACCGTGAGGGCTTCTGGTTCAGATAAAACAAGCAAAGGCAGTATGGAAACATTCATTTTTGTCTGAAAAAAAAATAACTACCAATGTATTTTGGAAAGACCTGAGAATATTTGAAAATGAATCAGATACTATGTATTAGATAATCTTCTTATTTGTGTTGAGGATAAAACCCAAGCATACTGTGGAAGCATAAAAATGTCAAGCCACCAGAGCTGCACCCTCCAATCTGCCCATGTTCAGATAATTGTTATTTTTTCCATGTGATAACCAAATTATGGTAACATAGGAAATTGTGTTTATACTTACAAGGTAAGTGTTGAAGTATTTCTTATAAAAACATGCAAACTATTTTTTTTTATTTTTGAGATTATAACATAGTTACATCATGTCTCTTTTCCCTTTCTTTCCTTTGAACCCTCTCATATACATCTCATACTTGTCGTTCACATTGATGGCTTCGTTTTACATTATTTTTTTAATTACAATCATATATATTCCTAAATATAACCTTCACAGTCTATAATGTTACTCATATGTATGTTTTCAGGGCTGACCATTTGGTATTGGATAACCAAATAGTGTGTTCTTCCTACTCTTGGCATTCCTGAGATGCCTGTAGTTCTTCGTATCGAGTTAGGGCCTCATGGTCTTATTCCTGTACATTTTGGCACATGTAGTCAGGGGATAAGGGAGTTTACTCCTAGTAATTAGAAGTGACACCCATAAACACTCATCACCATGACTGCCAAACATGAGCTGAACAAGGACAGCAATAATTTATTTTCAAATATCCTATTCAAAGTGAACGAGTGTGCTGGATAGTTTCATGTCAACTAGACAGAAGCTACAGTCATTTGAGAGGAAGGAACCTCAATTGAGAAAATTCCTCCATAAAATTTGTCTGTAGGCAAACCTATAAGGCATTTTCTTAAATAGCATTTGATGAGGGAGGGCCCAGCCCATTGTGGGTGGTGCCACCCCTCAGCTGGTGGACCTATTCTATAAGAAAGCAAGCTTAGCAAGCCAGTAAGCAGCACCCCTCCATGGCCTCGGCATCAACCTGCCTCCAGGTTCCTGCTCTGTCTGGGTCCCTACCCTGACTTGCTTTGATGATGAACAGCGATGTGCAAGTGTTGTAGAAGTTTATTTTTAGTTGTGTTTAAAATAGTTGTTTTGTGCACTGTTGGGTGAGGTGTTGCCTAGGTTTTGGAGTCTTGTATTGTCTGCAGGTCTTGGTTTTATGTGGGGGATGTTTAATTGCTCATGATCTGCACATGGCATCAATAGAACACCTGAGTTGCTTAGGTATCAATAAAAACCCCTGAGATGAGATGCTCAGGGTTCCACTGTCCATTATGGTGCTTGCCATGGGAGTTGTTACCTCTGCTAAGGTCTAGCAGGATTTGAACCTATGGATATGCTGGCTTACTTCCTTGCTGAGCTGTGATAACCGCAAACTGCTACATGGAAGGGTAAGCCAAATAAACCCTTTCCTCCCCAAGTTGCTTTGAATATAGTGTTTCATCACAGCAATAGTAAACCAAACTAAGACAGAATTATGAATTAATCATGAATTTAGTAGGAATGATTATGTGCTCTGATTTTACTATTTTCCAACCTTTTCTTATTTGAAATTGTTTCTAAGAAAAAGCGAGATGAGAAGGTAAATCTGAGACAGACAGGCTCTTTATGTGGCTACTCAGCATTCTGACTGCATCTGTCAACTCCTGTCATAAAGACAGGGTACCTAGAGTTTCTTCTTCATGCATTTTTTCTTTTAAAACTGCTTCAGACAAAACAGTTTGACTACTCTTGTAAGTTTGGCTCTGTCTTGAGGGATTTATGGATTTTTTTTTTCTGTCTGTTTATAACCTCTTGTAAAGCTTCAGGAACCTTTTGGATTAATCATCAATAAACATTTACTAAGCACTTCCCAGAGTTCATGGTGCTCTACTAGTCACAGTGGGATTAAGAGTGTTCAGGGAGACTCAGCCAGTGCCCGGGGGGTCAGCAAAGTGATTCTGTTCCTTATCCAGTAATGAGATTATTTTATGTGATCTCAACAAGGAAATTCAATCCAAGTCATGATTGAATACATCCCAGGTACAAGGCTGCTCTGCCAAGAGTAGGAGTGAACTGCAGACAGGCACTGAGGTGGGAGTGCCCCAGGATGTGCTTGCTAAACATGTCATTCAAGGACCAGAACCAGTTACTTGATTCTTTGCCCATAGACTAACCAGACCCAACTCCTGTCTCCCGTTCTATGAGGAAAGGTCATTACCATTCCTACATTTTCTGCAATTTCTGGGTATCATAGATTCTCAGGATCACCTCAGACTCTTCCCGTGCCATCCTATGTTAGCAACATTGACCTGTGACTCCGTGATGACCTCGGATCTTGAGCTTTTTGTGTCAGCTTTGTCTTATCCCTCGATCTCCACATGAAAACACAGAGCCCTTTTGTGTCTATTATCTCTCAAGGAATCTTATGGCGGACAGCAATAGCATTTGTATGAAGGGGGGAATTTAAAACCAAAGTCACAAAGCAGTTAAAAATCCGCATAGGTTGTTGATTCCTCTCAGGATTTGTAGATGATACCAAGCTTCCCTATGTCAGGTTAAGCTTCTGTTGGAAAAAAAATGCCTTTAGAAACCTTTCCGTTTTACCCATTTAATCTCACTTTTCAGATACATCCCTTTTTCTTTTTCTTTTTTTTTCTTTATTGTTGTTTGTTTTGTTCCTGTTTCTGTTTGTTTGTTTTTGTTGGTACTGAGGACTGAATCTAGGGGGTTGAATAATGTAGGTAATATTTCTACTACTGAGTTATGTTCTCCAGCTTTCTTTTCTCTTATTTGATACAAAAATCCCAGTAAGTTAGCTCTGCTTGGCCTGAAGTCACTTCGTTCCTCAGACAGGCCTCAAACCTTCAATCCTACCTTAGCCTCCATATAGGCTTGGGATTTCAGGCTTGCAGCACCAGGCCTGGGTCCATCTCCCTTACCTGGCAGGACAAGTCCAGGGTATAAGAAATTTAGTATTAACTAATGCACAGGTTACTTGGACAGGAATAGGTCTTTTGCTCATTTCAACAGATGCAGACTTGGTTAATCTTAGAAAAACAGTTGAAAATATTATTCCATATGATACTGGGGTGATGGCCAATGACTAAAGAAGCTTTCATTCTCAAATTAGGCTCAGTAGCCTAATTTGTAGTAGACAAGATGAACCAGGTAAAGGTCTGTGAAGGTATTCTTTTATGAGTGGGAAGTAGATCTTAATTTTTTTTCTCTGATTGTGAGAGCAAATTTTCACACTTCCCAAAGAAAATAAGTTTGTGGACAAAGACTGTCTACTGCCCCATGAGAAGGATGGATATAGACTGTCCACTGCCCCATGAGAGGGATGGACGTAGACTGTCTACTGCCCCATGAGAGGGATGGACATAGACTGTACACAGTTTTGGATTCCCTTGTTCACTCTCCTCCCTGGGAAGTAGGTAAGCCTTTGGCCACCCTATTCAACTTCTGGGAAGAAAGGTAGAATGAGTCTGTCCAGACAGGTCTTCTGTCAGAGGCTGAAAACCCCATGGGAAACAGAATTCCTGGGGAGACTGTTGTCAGTGGAACAGCTCAGCAAGGGAGGTCACTGGTTACATTTATAGGGAAAAGGGGGAGAGGGGTCCTTGGCATCCAGGGACATTTGTGACTGGTTAAGACAAGGGTACTGGGGCAGCTCCATTTGCATTGTGGGAGGCTCACAACCAGACCTACGTGGTCCTATTGTCATTCTAAGGGTCAAAGTCCTGGAAAAGCCTCTCCTGCATAGGGAGTGGTCTCACAGGGGCAAGAGGAAGACTCTTTATCAGAAAATGGGCGCAGCCCAAGGCCTTCCAGCCACAGTGGTCAGACAAGGCCACATTCCTTTGAAAAGGCATGCTGTGAAGCAGGCAACATTTATAATTTAACTAGGTGTTGTCAGAGTAAGAAAAGAGGAGTGGTCAAATGCCTTCTGCTTTCAGGGTGAGAATTCCTGGTTTCAAATCTCACTTCAACTTCCCCCCTAACCAGGACAATGGAACACACTGTCTCTTGAGAGGAATGACCCTAGACCATGACCCTAGACCATCTACTGTTCCATGAGGGGAAACCTTTCCTTATGGCTTACCTAGTCAGCAGGGCTGTCTTCATCACAGTGGAGTGTAGTTGCTTCTGTTTGTCAATAGACTCCTCACAACTACACTTTTCTGACTCAATGCTGAAAATATTCCAGAAAAATTCATACATTAGTAAAAATATATTGAAATTTAAGTTGTTATTGCTCATTAAATAATGCAATAAAGCAATAACTTATATAAAATTTGTATTGTATTATAAGTTATATAGAAAAGCTTAAAAGTATGCAAAAGAACCTGTAGTTTATATGCAAGTTTTATGATTCTTCACATGATGGCTTGGCTATTGGCACTTGTTGGTACCCATAATATCAAGCTGTTCACAGATACTGGGGTGAAATTCCTTTTCCTTTGTTACGCATGTCAGTGCTGTGCCTTTTCCTACTAGAAATCCCAGACACATTTTTAGGGAAGCCTCTTGAAGGAGTAAGGTTAACTCTCTTATTAATTTTAGTACAATACAAAGCTTTGGAGCTCTGACTAATAAGATCATACACGTTTAGAAAGTTCTTAGTCAGATACTTCTTCCTCCACAGTCTTCATCTTGAAGATGAAGGAAGAGAAGGAATTATGCATTATTGTAGCCATAAGACCAAAAGGTAGTGATGATGAATAGCCTGAAGCATGAGCCCTGGCTAAGTAACCAGAGTAAAAAGAGTCGTGAAGGGATCATTTAAGAAAACAGCAGATGTGGAAGTCAATGTGGAAACAGTGAGTGAACAGATCATCAGCATTTAGTGGTGCAGAATCCAGCAGTATTTAATGAAATCCTGAGGTGAAATGGGAAAGAATGGAAAAGCAACATGGCCTTATCCATGGTATCACTTCATTATTTTATGCATACGAAGTAATTTAGCTAAAAATAAAGCTTATTCTGGCAACCTTTATAATTTAAATTGAATGAAGGATCAATGAGAAGGGGGGGGATGCCTTATTCCTTTATGAATCTGATGAATAAATATTGTCTACTTTCTGACCTCATTCGAATTCAAGGCTAAGAAATCATCTCTCTAATGGACATCTGATATGATGGCACATAAAGAGACGGAGGTATATAAAGTAGTAGAAGATGATTGATTCATCCTAATATTCCCATATAGCTGCAAAAGAGCCCTGCAGGTTCCAAATAAATGGCATGAAGCTAGGTGTGGACTATGGCAATGCTCAGAACACTCTTTTATGCCACTAGAGGATGAGGATGCTGAATCATATAAAAAGTGGTGAAACAGATTCTAACCAGGGCTGCGACAGCAGGATACCCAGTCAAAGCAAAGGCGGCAAATGTGGTGCCCTATCCTCACACATGCAAAGCTACTTGTCAAACAGTATGTGAGAGACCATGGGTCATGCCCTACTGGTATGTCCCATGGGGAGAGATATCCTTCCTAATATCTCAGCTTTCTTTGCAGAAACAATTGTAGCTACTTCTGATATAGAAAAAGGCAATTTAATGTTCTACCAAAGTTCTGAGATTATTAAAATCATTTCCCTAATGTCTTTATTATACTAGCTATCATTCTGTTCATCCCACACATAACATTATTGTTTCTTAAGATTTCTAATGCATCTTAATCGGACATTTGGTTTCCTAAGCTAACCACTACTGAAACTACTGCGAAACTACGTAAAGTAAAGCTATTTCTATTTTTCTTAAATAAAATTAAGAGGTAGATGGAGCCAATGATAGAATTCAGCATAGTGGGTCCTAATGGCAGGCAGAGAATACGAGATTGTTTTCAGGCAATGAAGCCTACATAAGCTAAATAGGGCAACAGTTAATAGGTGAAGATGCATGTTCAAACAAATATTTTTCAGACCGTCTGAAGATTTTAATGTATTGTGTGTGTGTGTGTGTGTGTGTGTGTGTGTGTGTATGTGCGCGTGTGTGGTGCGTATGTATGGTGTGGTGTGGTATATGGAGTGGGGTGGTATGGTATGTGGTGAGTACCTGTGTGTTTGGTGTTTGTGATTTTGTGATATGTGGTTTATGTGTATTATGATGTGTGTAGTTGTTGGTTCAGGACAGAGGACAGTTTATTCTTTTGTCTAATTAAATCATTGGTTCTAGCTCAGAGCTCTGGAGCCCTAGAATATTTTGTCCTCTTTACAATCCGGTCTCAATCCTTGAACTGGAAGGCTTCAACCTTCATACAATCTTGAACATTTAAACTGCTAGCTCACACTTAGAAGGCTTCAGCCTTAGCCTTCTGAGACCTATTGTTGACTCTTCTGTCTGCTCCTGTTAATTGACTGTTCACCTGGCTCTTCTTAACTGACTCTGTTATCTTAATAACTCTAACTTCTATTTAACAATCTTTTACTGAGCTGAGAGCCTGCCTTTGCTTTTGAGAGTTGCACATGTTCTTACTCTGCTAACTCTTCCTCTGATTCGTTACTTTGTTTGCCATTTACTGTGACTCATCTCAGAAGTCATCTCCCATGTGACATTGACTCCTTCCGATGTCTGCTTCCATTCTTTTTTCTAAGGATTAAAGGCAGGGAACACCACTGCTGTCTAAATTCTGGGATTAAAGGTGTTTGCTACCATGCTTTCTGAATAATGGATTAAACTGTTTCTATATTCCATTCAGCCCACATACGCCTCTGAATGTAGCCCCTGGAATGTAGACTTTAGCTTACACACAGAGCTATTCCTCTACAGATGTGAGTGTGTGTTTGTGAGTGTGTGTTATATATATGTGTGGAGTGTATGTGTATGTGTGGTATGCGTGTGTACACTAAATACTGAAACCAAGGGCCTTATGAATGCTAGGCAAATACTTTCCTGCTAAGCTGTATTCCCAGCTAGGAGATTTTAATGGTTTCTGCTGATTACTCAGGTAAACATTTTAGACGTCAAGCTTCATTCTTCACTCTTTTTCTAGATAGATTTAACATTCTAAGAATCTGATTTACTAATGTATACTATACCATTTCTGCATATCTGTAGGACAGAATGTATACCTAATTACATTTGTTTTCAATGCTAGGGATCTCACCAGGCTTTCCACATGCTGGCAAAATGCCATACCACTGAGCTGTATTCTCAGCTGCTGGGATAGTTACAAGATTTGAATATAGCCTGTGTGAAGTCCAGACCTAAAATGCTGTGATGGTCACTGTGCTTACTTAATATTTAGATTTACTCAAAACAATCCAAGTGTATGAAGAAGACATGGTTGGGATCAGTAACTAAGAGGAACAGCTTCAGGAATGAAAGCTTTATTTTGGCTCATGCTTTCTGAGGTCACC
Source organism: Cricetomys ansorgei (assembly GCA_026225945.1). NCBI lineage: Eukaryota > Metazoa > Chordata > Mammalia > Rodentia > Nesomyidae > Cricetomys > Cricetomys ansorgei. The sequence goes on along the minus strand of JAMJFZ010001121.1, from coordinate 4,327,124 downwards.
TGTCTCTGTCTCTGTGAGGCTGAATGCTGTGGTGGTTAGAGTATGTGAAGGAACAAAGCAGCACACCTCATGGTTGACAGAAAGCCAAGAGACAGAGAAGATCAGTGTCTTAACACCATTCAAAGGAATGTTTCTTACCACTTACCTCCTCCATCCCTCGCCTGAAGTTTCCATCGCCACAAAATAGCATGGTTAGCTTGTGACCTAGTCTTCAATTGGGGAAAATCTTGTATTCAAGCCACGGCAATGAGGATATAGCATAAACTCTAGAAATTAAAAACTGTCTTGACTGAGTAATTCTTAATTATTTTAGTGGAATAGCTCATAGGAAAGCCATTTTTTAAGATTCAGGTCTAGGTCTGGTAAGACACGGAAATGGAAATTATTAGTGTATCATCAGAAGTCACAATTCAGCAACACAGAAAGCATCTGTTATGTGCAAAGAACCATTTTTAAATTTTCAAACTCTACCCTTCTATTTCTTTCTGAAACCTGGCTTTCTTTCTATTCTGGTATGTCTAAAGATGTGCATACATGTGGAAGCCTTTGATCTTTGCTTCATCTGGAAATAATTTTAAAACTGCAAGATTGGAAGTCCTTAGTAACTGAACAGCCTGTACTCTGAGGACACAGCAGATGTCTGTATGCTCCAAAAATATATGTCATTGAGGTTTAGGAGATTTTCACATTGCTATGCAGAGTAGGAATGTAAGGCACATATATGTCATATTTGTGTTTTTTGTTTCATCTAATCCAAAAACTATCAGTTCTAAGAATCTTCCAGTCCTTCTTCATAAAAACTGATTTTAAAGTCATGTATTTCAGTATTTTCAAACTTTAACATCAGCACTTAGAGGACTGAGGCCGCGGTGCCACACCAAAAATGAAGGATCAGCTGTACACTCATTCATTCAACATTCCCTAAAAATGTCTGTGACTCAACTATCAGCCAAGTTTCAGGCACTGTGTGATACAGGAAATTCAGTCTCTCTTGGACATTCTATTTTAGTTCCAAATCCTGCTAATGATCTTCGGCCATTATTATCAATACTTGAAGACCATGCACATTCTATTTCAACAGCATTCTTCACTCTTTGCGTTGTTCTCTGTTCTAACTTAATCTTTATCCTTTGCTTTGGTCTTAGTTAAGGGGTGTATGTGTGTGTGTATGTGAGTGTGTGTATACCCGCATAAACATGTGACTCTAGTTTATCTTCTTAATGGTATAGATGCTTCTCTGTGTTTGAGTAGGGAGATTATAAGGAAACTAACTGTTGACTGATCATCTTTCCTCCAAAGGAGCAGGATGCATTTGCATTCTCCTCTGAAAGAGTGACCTCACCGACTGAGCTCTAATCGTTTTGTTTCACCGTTTATTGACTCAATCTAAAAAAATTGCTGTAAACTGGTTATGCATTATTTTTATCGTCAACAAAAAATAGCATTTCCCTCATGGCAATTCCATACAGTTGTGAGCATCTAAAACTGGATTCTAAGTGTCCAGCAATTATTAGTTAAGAAGAGGTAAAGGGATGTATAAAATATTGTCCCTGCCCTCCATGTACTTAAAATGATGATAAAGAAACTATTAAAATTAGAAAAGTAAAACTTTTTATGAAAAAAACATTATTTAAACTGTAGTAATTTACATTTTACTGCATTTTCTTCAAAGTAACTCAAAGGGTTCCGAGGTTAATTATATACTAATCACTGCATGATTCAGAGCAGATAAGTGAAAGGACAGGTGGCACAGTCAATGGGGAGTTTTACTACAGTCCTTTTCCTTATATTGGCATCCAAAATGTGTAAATGCTAATAGTGTGGTGGGCATATGAAGGGTCTCCAAATTCTCAGACATTGAAGGCTTGGTCCATAGCCCACAACACTATGGAGAGGTGACTGGATCACAAGAGTGCTAAACTCATTGAAGACTAAAGCCATTGACAAATTCAGAGCTGAGTGAACAATTAAAAAATGAATCCTAGCTGGGAGAATTATATCTGTGGGGTCATGACTTTAAAGGTTATATCTTGTCCCTGGCCTCTTTATTTCCAATACGGGACAAATGAAGTAGTTTTTTTTTTCTATTGTGTGCTCCCCACCACAATGTTCTGTCATTATTGTCTCTGAAAGTATGAGCTAAGGGACCATAGACTGAAACTGTGAGGCAAAAATCACAGTTTTATCACTTAATTAATTTCTTTCAAATACTATTTCACTCTAATATAAAGTAGACTAACATATCCAGTGTTTTTTCAAAAGTAAATTTGACTTGTTTTGTTCTTGTTTTGTTATTGAATACTTATCAGTTGATGCTTCACAAATCATGCTTGCATTGTATACAGTTTGAAAAGCACTGCCATAATTTCTGCCTCCTTGAATAACACTTCAGAGATTATGTTCTATATGATTATGTATCTAATAGAAAATGAAATATACCAGCAAATAAAACATAAAAGTTCAAAAATAACTTTCCCTCACCTTCACAATTTTATGAGACTGATAAAAAATATAAACAGTAAATTATGAATATCTGTATGAAGTCCCTTACCTTGGTTTTAATCTAAGTTTTACCTAATGGTATACAGAACCTTTGAAAAGCAATTTAAGTTCCCCCAAATTTATTTACTTTAAAACATGTTTTAAATGTGTGTGTGTGTGTGTGTGTGTGTGTGTGTGCTGCATATGTATATGTGTCTCTGTTTGTGTGAACATATGCCAAATGAGTACCCATATCTAAAGAGAGCGGAAGGGAGACTGAGACCTCTGGAACTGGAGTTGCAGGTGACTATGATTGATCAGACATGGATGCTGGGAACAAAAAATGGATCCTCTGAATGAGCATTAGTGCCCATAACCAATGAGACATCTCGCCAATCCCAGGCTCAAAGGTTTTTCATCTCTTCTGTAAAAATACTAATTTTTAAAAAATTTGATGAATTGCTGGAAAGGTCAGATAAAGTGGATTATCAATTAACTTTAAAATGTTAAAAAGTCTTCCTTTAAGGGATTTTTACTATGCCCTACCAGAACTATGTGTCATATCATATCAAAACATGACAAAATACTGTAAATGTGTAGAATGATTCAATATTAATTTTACCAGTTCTATGAAGATATGCCCATGGAGCTGTATTATTTCAGATATTTCTTCCATGAAGGGAAATGTTACTGAAGAGTAAACCACTGCTGCAGTTTTCATGGGGGAGAACGAAACAAAGCCAGATTATCTGAAAATGTGGTGTTCCCACACTCTTCTGGAGCCTACCTATTTACTAACAGTTAGTCATAGGCCTCTATACCTTGTATACCACTACCATCGAAGAAATGGGTCACTTGCCAGGAGCCTTTAACTCCAGCAACTGGGAGGCAGAGGCAGGCAGATCTCTGTGAGTTGAAGGCCGTCATGGTCTTTAACATAATAAGTTTCAAGTCAGCATGTTCTTCATAGTGAATCCCAAGTCAGCCAGGGCTACATAATAAGACAATATCTTAAAAAAAAAAAAAAAAAAAGCTGGGGATGTATCACATGAATGCTTGCCTTGTATGAGCCAGGTCTTCAACACTGCTGAAATGGATCACTCTAGCTCAACGGTTCTCAAACTGAAGGGCAGAACCCCTTTGGGGATCAAATGACCCTTTCACAGGGATCAATAAGACCATCTGTATATCAGATATGTACATTTCAATTCAGTAGCAAAATTACAGTTATGAAGTAGCAACAAAAATAATTTTTGGTTGAGAGTCACCATAGCATGAGGAACTGTATTAAAGGGTTGCAGAATTAGGAAGGCTGAGAACAGCTACTCTAGCTGCACTATTAATACATTTGACTCAAAGTTACCATCTGCACTACATCCCAGTGGTGCTATTTGTTAATAAATAGGTATTTGTTAATAAAATAGGATCTGATACAATGTTTCAAACAGGTTTTAGATGATTTGATTTGATATTAGTGTAAATAAGTTTAATATAGCAGATTTAATATTGATGAAATTTTCATATATATTACATATATGTATATATACATATATGTATGTATGTATGTATGCATGTAATCTCTTTGTATTTCAATTCTAGCTAAGAAATGTTTCCAAATTTATGTAATTGTTTGTTTGTTTGTTTTGTTTTGTTTTGTTTTAAGACAAAGTTTCTCTGTTGTAACTCTGGCTGTCCTAGAACTCACTCTGTAGACCAGTCTGGCCTCAAACTCACAGAGATCCTTCTGCCTCTGCTTCCTGAGTGCTGGAATTAAAAGTGTGCACCACCACTGCCTGACTATGCAAATTGTTTTAAGGAAGCTAGATTGTGTCTTTTTTTTGTTTTGCTTTTTTGAAATAGGGTTTCTCTCTCTAACCTTGGCTGTCCTAAAACTGGCCTCGAACTTAAAAGATCTCCCCTGTTCCCTGAGTATTGGGGTTAGGTCTGCACCACCACTGCCCAGCTAAGATTGTGTCCTCTTAAGGATTAAAGGGACTTGAAATATTTGTATCTTTTGTTATAATTTTTATTAGCTCCTAATATTCTTAGTTTATGATTGAGTTCATTTTGCATAGCTGCAAATTTCTAGATATATTCATAAGATTTTTCATTTATTTCTCACTATTCATGAAATGGTAAAACAAGGGAAGGATACTAATTATTAAAATTATTTAGGTACTATATTCTGTATAATTATAAAGATACTAATTATTAAAAATAAATAGGGGACTGGAGAGATGGCTCCATGGATAAGAGGCCTTTTTGCTCTTGCAGAGGACCAGAGTTGAGTTTCCAGCACCCATGTAGCTAAAAGTCTATTGTCCTCTTCTAGCCTTCAAAGGCACTGCACCTATGTAGTAGACATACATAAATACAGGCAAAACACCCATACGTATAAAATAAAAATAAGGAAACCTTTAAAAACAGAATAATCCATTCACTTCAGTAAGTAACTGTGAAAATTCTATATACTGACAACACACATGCACATCATTTAATATTTTAAAATTAATCTTGAAATACCAGATGAATTTTTAAAACAGTATTTAAAGTTAATATTGAGTGTCATACAAGTACTGTGTTTACATCATATTCCACCATCCCTTTTCCCTCTCCAACTACTTCAGTGAGGTTCCCCCCTCCTCCACTCAACACACATACTCTCAAATTCATGACTTCTTCTCTGTTTATTATTTATTTAATTGAATATCCACCCCATAAGTCCACTTAATTTTGCTCATATATACATGTTTTCAGGGCTGACTACTTGGAATTCAATAATCTATCAGGGAACTTGTCTTGGGGAAAAAAACAAGTCTTCCATTTTCAGCAGTCATTGATTCTTTCAGCCAGCCAGTAACTCTTTATACCAAATGCCTTTTAACAACAATAACAAGCTAGGCATGGTGACTCAAGCCTTTAGTCCCAGCACTTGGGAAGAAGAAGCAGACAGATCTCTGTGAGTTTAAGGCTAACCAGACTTATATAATGAGTTCTGGGCCAACTAGAGCCACATGATGAGACTCTATCTCAACAAGATAAAAATAAATAAAATAACAATTTTAGGAAATTTTGTTCATAGTAAAAAACATATAAAGTGAGTTTCACATAGACCTACATCCTGACATTGGTTCACTTTTTACAGTGACCCACCATTAACATATCTTTATCTCCAAAATTCCATAGATGTTAAGTTTAGTCTTGGTGGACAACCATGGATTTGGACAAATGTATAATCATACAAACAACCATGGTTGGTTTCACAACCCTAAAAATCCTTCGCATTTGCCTATCCATCTCTTCCTTCCCTTAGCCCTGACTCCCACTATCTGTTTTAGTTTCTCCTTTAGTCTGACTTTTCAGCAATCAGTCTATAGTAGATCTTTCATTCGGTAGAAAGCACTTAACCTTCCTCTGTGGCTCTTCATGGTTTGATAGTTCATTTTTATTTAGAACAAGCTAATGCTCCTTTGTCTGGCAGTACCAGAATATCCTTTCACCTGCTGAAGTTCATCTTGATTGCCTCCAAATTTTGGCAGTTATGAATAAAGTGAAGTAAATAAGTGTGTGCAGATATTTTACATTGATCTAACCTAAGTTTCTCTCTCATCGGGTACGTACCAAGGAAGTGACTGCCAACCCTACTGCAAAAAGTACTTTTGGTTTGGTAAGAAACCACCAAAATGTCTTGAAAAACAGCTGTACTGTTTGATATTCCCACCATAAAAGATGTTTTACATATCCTGACCATAACTAGAGGTGTCACTGTACTGGATTTTGAACATCCTAATGGTGTTCCTACTTTTTACATGCATGCTAACCCATTACAGATCTTCTTTACTTAGGTATTTATCAGCTCTTTTTCCTGCTGATTAAACCATTTGTTTGACTGATGAATTTTGAGAGTTCTTCTTACATTTTTGATAACAGTACTCATTCAGATAAGTCATTTGCAACTACTTTTTCTTCATCTTTGGCTTGTCTTTTTCTTCTCATAAACTAATACTTTTCTTCTTTAGAATTAGACATACTCACAAGATACCATGCTGTAAGTTATTTACTTTGATCACCTTTAAAGATATATGTGATTTTAGACAAGTGAAATTTTAAATATACCTTAATCGATCTACCTAATCAATCCATGACCTTTTTTTGACAGATGCATTCATATGCAAACTTGAGTTTATATTTCAAGTATATTTTCTAAATTGTTTACACATATTAAGAGTTTAAAAAATACTTTTTCATGTATTTTCTAATATTGTCCTTGCAAATGCGATTAGGGTCTGGGTCAGGCATTACCATGTGTTTTGCCTCTGAAAATAAGGACTCACACAGGTTTACAAAAATAGGAAGGTAACTTTGCTTAAAGCAAAGCAATATTGCAGATTATAGAGGGAGGCACTGTCGGGATTGACCATTGGCCACATAAAAGATTGTGCTCACCTCAACCCCATCCCCGGGTCCCTCAACATTGTTCAAGGCTTTCTTTTATGGGTTTTAAAAGAAATGTAGTTCTCTATTTTGATTGATAGATAAATTTTATTTGATAGATAAGTTACTTATTTTCCTCCTTCATACATCCTTTCCTACAATGCAGTTGATTATAAACATATCCACATCCGATGATACGTAGGTATAAGATGATAAATAATGGATTTATTACCCTTAAATTACCCTTAAATCTTTACTAGAGGATACAATTTTGCCTTACTGCACATGTACTCAAAACTAGTTCAGGCCTGATCTGCCTTTTTCTTGTTGATTTCTGGATATGGTAAGGACAGATTTGACTAGAAACTATTTAAATTTCACTGTACTAGAGAAAGGAAAACTTACGTTAGTACATGTAGACCGATACACAGTGAGTTTCAGGGAGTTCTGAGTTTGCTAGGATGTGTGTAAGGTTATGTGTATGTGTGCATAGTGCATACAGGGAAAGAAACTGTCAAGGACTGTTAAATGAATTATTACAGGGTAAGCATATACATATGCTCCAATAGGGTCCCAGAGAACCAAAATATCTCCTATACTTGCCTGCCTCGGTCATCATTTCTCACATCTATGCTTAAATGAATATTACAGAAAACTTCCTGTTTTAGACAAAAAGAAGTAAATTTTTTTGCGCAACATATTATAAGCTGGGCACATGTCTAAGAATTTTATAGATACTATTTTTGTTGCTTTTTAAATGCTCATCAAGCTATGACTATAATTGTTATATCCATTTTATGAATGAAACAAATGAGACAAAGTAAAAATGAGTTTTTGAATGTTACCCTGTTGGTAACATTCCCTAGTGGTGTTACCCAGGCTGATTGTGATAGCAAATTACTGAATGCCAGGTCCTCTGTTCTGGAATATCAAAGTTCTTGAATTATTCTTGGTTGACAGCTTGACCTTTAGTTTTTTATCCCACAGGCTTTTAAAATGAGTGATTTTGGTACAAGTAATAAATTTTGAGAAATGAGTTTAAGAAAGAAATAACTTTCAAATTGAGTGATTTCCCTAGTCGTTCATTTAAAAGTTAAATAATTTTAATAGCTTTGTGAGATATATGTGTGTGTATGTGTATATATGTATATTTATATATGTATATATACATACATATATGTATATATATATGTACACACACACACACGCACACGCACATGCACATATATATATATATAATGAAATTCCTGGGAATAATGTTAAGAATATATTTTAATCTCTGAACTCAAGCATTATCATTTGTTATTTTTAAAGTAATTAAAATGAGATAAACTTGAGTAAAAGCAAAATTTTAAAATACGGACGTTAAGTGTTGTTTAATAGCATCTTAGCTCATTTTATAATTGTTGTTACAGTTCACTTCATTTTTCCAGCCTTCCTTTAGATTAAGCACCCTCAGTGTTTTCATGCCATTTAAGTAATAGTTTTTACACTATTTTTCATTAAGAAATTAACAAGGAAAAGTGGTTCTTTTAATACAAGCAAATTATTTTTCAGGCAGTTAACAGGGATAAGATTATATCCTTCAGGAAACCTGAGCAATTTTCCTATCCAGTGACAGAGTAGATGAGAGGAGTAACTCAAGTGTTTCCTAATCTTTCATCCTGTCACATGAAGATTCATTAGACACCAGAATTCAAAATGCCTCCTCTGAAGAAATGAAACCACAGAAGTCCGTGGTCAGGTATATGAGGAGAAGCAGTGAGCCCACATACAGACAACTCTGATGAGAAAGTTGATTAATTCCCCCCAAACATCATACTGAGAAAATATATCTCAAATCTGTGACCTTTAGTGGAAATATGCATATAACATATGACCCCTCATACTACTCTGTTGAAATATATTTTATAAGATTTATTACGCCAGCTAATAAATAAACTCAGTACCTACTATCTGATAGATGGGCACACTCCTGTACTGAACACTGAACCAAGGGGATTAGCCTCTAGCTTTGTGAAACTTGCAGTCTAGTGGGAAAGTGGGTGGGGGGGATCAACAGTAGACAGATAACTGAAATGAATAATGAGACGTTAGTCTATAAGTTATATAAAAATAAACCAAAGACAAAAACATAAAAACTGGTTCTCTGAGTTAGTTTTATAAATTAAACATGAAGCACATGAAAATGTATGACTTAATACTATCATTTATCTTGTTTATAGCATGTGTATAAAACACACACACAATGGAAACACACAGTTTCTATAAATCTAGCTTAAGAAGCAAAAACATACAGAGTCTGAGGGGCCCTTCTGATCTCACCACCCACTCAGTCCTTGCCGTAGTTTTTAATCACGTGTTCATCATTTGCTTAGTTTTCCTAATGATCTTACATTTATTCCTAAAATGAAGTTCAGTTTTCTATGCTTTATGTACTGCATCAGTTAAATTACACCTACTTTTAACTGGTTTTATTGGGTCTACATGTTTAACCTTTGTTTTTGATTTTTATCTGTGTTGATGAATACTCATTAGTTGTAGTACTTGGGATGATATTTTTGTTTGCAGTGGAGTTTGGATGTCAACAAGCCGAGTCTTCACCAACTGAATATGTGTTTATGTTAAAAACACAACCTCTTTATCTGCTGAGGCCTGGCTTTCTGAGATGTCCTTGGGATTTGACAGGCATGAGGTTCTTCACAATGCCACACGTGTCAGAACCACAGAAATACAATTTTAATTTGAAGTACAGACAATTATTCCAGCCTCTGATGTGCTTATTCCCCCGAAATCATACAGAAGTTTAGAATTTATTAGGAAACTCTTTCTGGCTCAGATTAACTACTGACTAAAAACCGCCTCCGAAGCCCAGTAAAGCAATGCAATCTTTGTTAGTGTGGTACTTTGTATCCATAGAAAGAAATAAAGTACTTAAAATAAAATAGAGGAAAGAGTTTAACAAAACCACACTGGATGGAGCGTCCCTGCATGTTGATTTTGTGAGTGAGTCATCATTCTTGGCCCTGACAGGGTTCCTGTGCTTTCCAGCACATTTGACATTATTCCAACAAGAGGACCTTTTAAGATGACAACACCACGCCCTGAACATCTACACTTAGGCACTGCTCTTGGTTTGCAAAGTTGTAAAAGCTTTTAGTAAATGTTTTTGCACTGGAGTGCTCACAAAAAATGATGCACTTAAAAGGTTGCTTAAATCTGAACTTCATTTCTACTTAAACAATCACAGAATTTTAATAAGTATTATAAACTACAACAGAAAGAAACAACGTATCATATGTAACACAAATGTCTCAAGCTTTGAACAAATTTCATAATAAAAACATCTTTGAGCCAGGTGTGGTGGTGCATGTCCTTAATCTAAATTCTCAGGAGGTAGAGGCAGATGGACCTCTGAATTTAAGGCCAGACTAGTCTACAGAATGAGTTCCCAGACAACCAGGGCTATACAGAAAAACTGTCTCAAAAACAAAACAAACAAACAACAACAACAACAATTGAAAGAAAGAAAAAAGAAAAACACTTCATGTCCCTACTTGTGTATGTACACATACCTGTTTATGCTACACACATACACACACACACACACACACACACACACACACACACACACACACATACTTATGTATCTACACATGCAGAAACCTCATAACTGCATCAAATTGGTAGGGTCAGGATAGAAGAGATGGATCCATGATACAAAGCATGTGATGCTCCTCAAGCTGTCCCTAGTTTAGTCCCCAGAAACCATGTCTAGGTGCTTCATAACTTCTTATAACTGAAGCCCCAGGGTATCAAATTTCTTCTGGCATGCAGAGGTACTTGCACAGATGTTCACATACTCCCCACAGACATAACTATACTAATCTAGTTTGGTCTCTATTGCTGTGATATACTACTTTCACCAAAAGCAACCTGTTGAAGATAGTATATATTTCAACTTACTGGTTATAGTCCCTCACCAAAGGAACCCAGAGCAGGAGCTCAAGGCAGGTGCATGAAACAGACACTGAGGCAGAGACTAAGGAGAGATACTGCTAACTGACTTACTGACTGTTTGCTATTTTAACTTTCTCAATATTCCAGTCCCATCTGTCTAGAGATAGCACTGCCTGCAGTGGGCCCAGCCCTTACAGAAGGATTTGCAATCAAGAAAATACCATAAACACATGTCCTCTGATAGCAGTGATTCCTCAATTAAGATTCTAATTTTCAAGTTTGCATGAAGTTGACAGAAACTAACCAATACACATATACATGATTAAAAATAAAATGAATCACTTAAAATGGTGACTAATCAAAATTCACCATTAACATATTAATGTGGCTAATGATAATCTGTTAGGACATTCTGTTCTGTTGTCATTTGACTTCTATCCTTCCATACTTATTATTTTTTTGTCCATAGTGCTGAAATGGTAAGAAACATGACTCTGATACATACTTTATCAGTATAAATCACATTATATAGTTAAAAGATATGTAAACATCATCAAGTAAACCTTTAAAATATTTAAAAATCCACCTTCCTTGATCATAACATTTCATCTCTATGTATAGACTTGGAAAAGCAACAGAACAGAATTCACATGGCTTCTGAGTTTAGATGAGACAAAGTAGATAGTAATCCCCTTTTATCCATGATGCTCGTTTTTACTTATTGACTTACCCATAGTCTGGTATGGAAAATTCCAGAAAAAAATAATGTTTTCAGATGCAGGCTGTTCTGATTGCATTGAGACATGACTCATCTCCCTTGTCTAGTATACCTTTGTTGTAGAACCTGACCATGGTGACTTAACATACAGAAAGAAAATTTACTTAGGCACATGGTTTCAGAGACTTCAGTCTCAGTTGGCTGGTTTCATTGCTTTAAGGCTGTTGGTAATGTGGAGTCCATGGTGTATGGCATATGGCATATGGCAAGTCCATATCATGGTAGCCAGGAAGCAAAGAGAGAGAGAAAAAAGGGCTGAGGACAAAATTTATCCTTTATAGAAGAACATCATCAACCACTTCCTCCAGTTAAGCCCTGTCTCTGAATGTTTGTACCACTTCCCTGTTACACTTATGAAGCTCTAAATGAATGGACCTTCACAATCCAGGTATCTTCCAAGGGTCTCACTTACAAACACTACAGCACAGGAAGCCAAGCCTTCAACATATGATCTGTAGATAGACATTAAGCTTCAATACTGATGGTTAAATGGACTGCTAACTTGACAAGATCTAGAATCACATATGACCAAATCTCTGGTCATGAGTGTAAGTATGAGTGATTGTCTACATTAATGAAGGTGCAAATGCTCACCTTTAATCATGGGTAGTGTCATTTCATTGTTTGGCAGATGGACTAAATAAAGTGGAGCTAGCAAGCTGAACACTAATGTTCACCTTTCTCTGCTTTCTGACTTTGGACCCAGTGTGACCAACTGCCTCAAATACCATTCAGTCTCTGCCATGATACACTATACTCTCAGACTGTGAGCCAAAATGAAAGGATTGCACCTTAAAACTGTGAACCACTATAAATCTTTCTTTCCTTATATTGCTTTTGCCAGGCATTTTGTCACAGTAGTAAGAAAATTAATTAACTTACAAACCATAACAGTAGCTGCCAGTATTTTGAGATCAATTGTCTAAATTGCTTGTATTCAAATAACCTTTCTTTTACTTTATAATGTTCTCAAATCACATAGTCCTGATGCTGGAAGAGCAGAACAAAACAACCAAAGAGAAACCTCTTATTATGTGCATGTGTAGGAAAAAAAAACATAATGTATATTCACTGGGCATTAATCCTCCATATCAGAAGGGACTATTATCTAAACCAGTCAGCATAATTTTGTAACTAGTAATAATTGATGTAAAGTGCTTATTAGTATGTTGCTTTTTGTCAGGTATTTAGGCACAGATATATATATATATATATATATATATATACATATATATATATATATATATATATATATCTCCACACACACATACACAAACACACACACACATACATATACATGTATATACATATATACATTATGCACACAAATATACATATATATGTGTATACACACATTATATATACACACATGTATATATGTATACATATATATGTATATATATATTTATATATACACACACATACACATATCACAACACCTGTGAAGGAAATCCAGTAATTTTAGGAATATCTTTAAAATGTAATACTTATGCTTAAATATTAAAAATTAAAACAGCTAATTTTGATCCAAATTACAACAGCTATAAATAATCACTAATATAGTATTTTCTTTCCTTTGGAATATTTTTGTACAGCTGATCTATGAGAGAGTAGGAAATTTCAGATCATAAAGAGCGGGCATGTTTTTAAGCAGGATTGAAACCTTTAGCTTCAAGGTATGTGTAGGTGTGCCCAGTGAACCCAACTGATAGCTCAGATTAGCCTCCCATTCATTGTTTAGAAATAGCATTGCTGATCCAAACACTACTTTTTTGTCATGCCAACCACAGATAAATCTGACTTTATCAAGTTGAACTGGGATTTGTTTTAGAATGTAGCATCTGTAAATATTCTCAAGTGTCCCTAGAAATCCTCTTTAGACCAATGGAACCTGAGTCATTGTGATAGGAACTGGTCGAAATCAGGGATCATCTGGACCCCTGCAGGTCTGTCTGGCTATAGCCAGCTAGCCCTGCTGTATATTGGAGGCTCATGATTGTTATCATGTTATAACAGGAAAATTATTTACTAGCAAAATAGTGGCTCTTGTGAAAGCATCAGTAGAGTTGTACTTCTTGTATTCTTAAACTTTACTCTCTACAAACCTTTAACTAGAAAACTTAAACTTTATTCTGTACAAAAATACCAGTGAGTGTATTTTGTGTTAGCCTTCTACTGCTAGGCATGGGGCCTATTAACCATTAAGTGTGGTTAATATACCTAGTAATATTCCATTGGAAACAATTAATTTTTGCAAGTGGTTGCTAATTGGTGATACCTCCTTGGTTTGGGATGGGAGCTCATGTCTACTTCCTCCTCTCAGTGTTGGGGCCCCATCTGGCTTGAACCTGTGCAGGACCTGTGTGAGCTGCCACTTTCATATGTGCATCAATCCTATTGTGTCCGGAGACACTGTTTCTTTGGTGTCATCCTGCTTTGGTTCTTACAATCTTTCCACCTCCTCTCTGCATAGCTCCCTGAGCCAAGTAAGGATGAGGTTGATGAAGACATCTCTTTTAAGTTGATTCTTTCCTAAAGAAAGAAAGCATTTGAAGTTGGGTGGGTGGATAGTTGGATAGGATTTGGTAGGAGTTGGGGGAGGGGGAAACCATGATCAGAATATATTGCATGAAAATAAATTAATTAAAAAGACTTCACTGTCTTCCGTTTTGCATCTTGATTGCCTCTGTGGACATTTGATATGGTAATTGTTGTGTCAAACATATTTGCCATTCCTACAATTGTAAAATCGTTTCTTACCTTCTCTGCTCTAGTATCAGTTTGCATTTCTTTGGAATATTGACTTGTCTTCATGTCTCTAAGTTAGAACACATTTATATTTCCAGATAAATTACATATAATCTTATCACAGACCGGCTAAGTTCCATGAATCTCTAAAATATGCCTTTATACAGCCTTCAGAAAGCATACACAGTGCAATGCACATGTTGTATCTTTGTGTTACGTTGATGAATGTCCTTTGTGAAGCCTTGTACTACAAAAGTACCTGACCCTGAAAACTGTGTGAATGATTTAGACCAAACCTGCAGTGGGAACTAGAGACATAACAGTCCTCAGAGCAGCCAGAATTCCTTTTCTCATTAAAGAGCTTCTGCAGTACATGTGGACAAAAGAATGGTTTCAAAGCCGTACAACTGAGTTAAATCTCCGACGAGAAAATTATACCATTAACATTCATTTAACAGTTTTTAGTGTCTTATAGTGTGAGTACAAAAGAAAATAAATGCTAGAGAAAGACAACCTGGAGCACCTCTGTATGTCTGAATCGATCAATACAATGATGAGAAACAAAACTGCATAAGGAAAACTCCAAACTATTTGGAGATACTTTCTCATCTAAAATTCTGTTATGTGTATCATACTCTTTCATACTCTTAGAAGAGTATACAATATTATGATATGGGTGTGCTTATGTCTATGCATTCATCAATATATGTAAATTTAGTCTGAGCAATACTTAACGCACTTGGAATTCTCCATGAGAAGAGTAGTGTGTTTGAGTTCAATAAACCATCAAATATTTAAAGATGAATGTTGGTTTGCTTATCAAATACCTTAGTTTTGTATGCCTCCTGTGTGTGTGTGTGTGTGTGTGTGTGTGTGTGTGTGTGTGTGTGCACGCGTGCGTGAGCACACTAAAGAGAGACAGAGGTGGGAAGAAGTTAATGTTGGGTGTCTTCCTCAGTAATTCTTCAAGATGTCGCTTGTTTAAGACAAGGTCTCCCACTGATTTGCTAGAGTGGCCAGCCAGTCAACTCCAGGCAGGGATTTGGCTGTCCCTACCTTTCAGTACTAGGGGTAAAGGCACATGTGATTAACTTCCCTCTTTAGGTTGATGGTGGGGATTCAAACTCAGGTTTTTGTGATGACAAAGCAAGCATTTTCCACTCTACACCATGTCCCAAGCTCCCAGTTCATTATTTTCTAAAAGGATTTATTATTTAGGCCCACGCATAGCACTTATCAAACATCTAGTGAGTGCTGACACTCTATAGGAAGCTTAGATTTCATTACCAACTAAGAACATGAAACCTTTAATAAGATAAAACCAAACTATCCACTTCTGAGTGGAATTTTCTATGTCTTAATCAATATGATAATTTTTAAAGTTTATAAAATCACTTAATTTATCTGCTCAAAATATGCAAAGATTTTCATGCATTCTAAAGTATGTTCCTTGTTAGTTTCTAGCCTTCAACTGCCTACTGATTTTACCTCTTGTCTCTCTTTTGTCACTGTATACCATTCTCAAGTCTCCTCCACCAGCAGCCAAGCTCTTTAGAAGATGACTTCTGGGTCCTAAATACTAACTTCAATGGGGTTTCCTTGTCACCCCTGTATTGTTTATTCCTCAGCACTGAATAGAATTTCCACAATTTACAATCTTGACAAATTGTGACAATTATGTGTTATAGGATTATAATCAGTGCCTAAATGTTATGTACATGGTATCATTCAAAGGCACTAATCACTTTGATTTTCTTCAGTCTTGAAAACAAGTGCAAGTAAGTGTGTTGGGATTCATTTTCTCACACATATTTGAATTACTTGGTAGCCATAGATGGCTTAGAGATGTTTGATAATACATCACATTTGAATTTTCAAATGTTAACATTGAGGGTTTTTTTTTTCATGCATACATTATCAATAGCTTACTGTCCTTGAATGTAGTTAAATCATCAAAATAATTTGGATAAGAACATAATGATCCAATTTATGAGCACAGATGAGTTCAGCCAGTTCAGTGCACCCTTTTTCCTCAGTTACAGCAACTGTGGCTTTCCCATGTGTATGGTTTTGACATTCACAAGAATGAACTGCAACAGAATCATCCATTCACACATGATCAGTGAAATGACAGAACAAAATTTTGAAAGTAACATGTTTTCACAGAATTATACTACTAGAAGGCCAGAAGGAGTATAGAAAAATTGTTCCTGAAGGTGGCCATGGTTACCTTCTCCAAGCAGTGACCAGCAAAAGATACCATGAAAGGAAGGCAGATCCCCAAACAAGAGACGTAGTACTGTGTTTAAAAAAAAATCACTACTAAAATTTATTTTAAACAAATTATATTATGGAGTGATAGTATAATTATGCTTTAAGATGCTAAGATGGACAAAAATGAGATTTCATTTGCTGCAAGAAAATGGTGACCTAAGCAATATAATCCAAGGCTCTCTGTCCACAGACAACAAGAAGTAAGTGGCTCAGTCTTCTACTTAAGATTTCCCAAGTCAAGGCTTTTTGAAGGGGTATTAGTACAAGGGATTTTGCTGAATCAGAAAGTACAAATGAAAGATAGTTGATCGTGTAGAAGGGAGAATGTGTGACTCCATGGAGCTAAAATCAACTGTGTTTTGTCCCCAGGGCAGTCAAGATTTACTGTAGTACTGCCATGAATAAAGTAAATCAGATCCCTCATGGAACACTGGTGGAGAAAGCAGATAAAGAGGAACTACCACAAGCCTAAGAGAGATTATGTGTGTGTGCTTGTACACACATGTCTGTATGCTTACACACCACACACACACACACACACACACACACACACACACACACACACACACACATACACACACACGTATATTATATATGCAAATATGTGTGTGAATGTAATGAATCTAATTTTCCCTTCATAAATGCATCTAAGATGTTTGGAATATATCTAACACACAGTTATTATGAAATTAAGTGCCTATCATTTTAAAAATCAACCAGCACAACTTGAATTTTTTTCCGTTAAAAAATACTTGTTATCACTGTGTCTTTTCTCGAGATAAGATGTCAGTACTCTAGGTAGAGACTGTTTATGTTTTTTCTTTTAAGGAAGTCTTGACAGCTGCCCCCTGGAGAGGAACTCTTACTCTTTAAATTTTTATTAGGCTACAGTATTTGAAATTTGGAGAGCAGGCATTAGCCTTTGAGGTGCACTGTTTGATGGCATGAATCTTTTAAGCTGTAGTACAGTGAGAAAAGATTTTAGAGATTTTCTACGGACCATTTGTCAGGGGACGATGAATCATTTGTGAACAATACCTACTGAAAATATGCTTGCGAAATTTTCATTAGACAATATGGGAAAATCAAGTTGGTGTGTGTGTGTGTATGTGTATGTGTGTGTTTTCTGGTTTCAATGACATGTGAAATAGCAAAGCCACTAAGGGTATAATGGATTTTTTTCCCATTTAGTTCTCATTTTCACCCACAAAAAAATTGTCTCCCTAGCTAGAGTTGCTTTATCTTCTATAAGTTGTATGCAGCATGCATTGCCATGGAAATAAGAAAGAGCTTGGAAAGTGAATAAAGTCGTATTGCAATGAATAAAGAAACAAAGAAACTGAAGTTTGTGTTCACTTTTTTAATGTAAAGAAAGTCTGCACTGTTGCTGGAGATCAAAGTAGACCTTAGCGAAATCCCTCTACAAGCCGTACAAAAAGGCGAGTAAGCTGTGTTTCTCCTCCCGAAGCAAGCATCTCTGTCTTAATTTGTAACTTACTTACAATGCTTTAAAATACCTTTCCATGATAACATGAACTGAGAGGAGACCAAACTTGAGGTACTCCTTTGATGTTTTAAGTACTGTAGTGTACAGGGTGTGAAAAGAAAAACTCCAGCTTTAAGTAACTAGTGGTGAAGAACTGTGGTAGAGACCTAGAAGGAGGCACCTGACATGGGTGCTGGGAGCTAAACTCGGGTCCCTTGGAAGAGCAGCAAATGTTTTTTACTTCTGAACTGTCTTTCTGGCCTCTAAGTTAATTACACAGCAGGTCTTATTGAAAGGAGGAAGCTAAACATCCTGCACATTTATTTCATATTAAATCAATATAATAATTCCAAAAGTTCTTGTTGAGTGGTTGACCTGAGGAAATATGATTTGTGGCAGAGAAGATGGGTGTTTTACTGAAAGGCCAATTTCACCAAAGTTCTGTGAACAAGATTTTTAGAGCATTTATATGCACAGATGTTTCCTAGCAACATGCTTATCCAATCAAGACAATAGACATAAATGCTAGTATAATTAGAACTTTCAAAGCATTTTCCCTTTTTTTCTCTTTCATAGTGCTCTACAATAAATGTTTTGAGGACAAAGAGATATGATAATAATCTTATACTTCAGTTTAATATCTATTTTACTTTGTATTGCTTAATACAATAGATAATTTTAAAATCTGTATCAATACTATCTTCTCTATTATAAATAGAAATATTTGGGTGTCTATTTTTTAAATGTGCTTGGAACTTTCTCATAGGCAATTGATGATACAACTGGTTTTCCACCTTATAAAAGCTAATTGAGACAAAATAACAAATATCCTGGTCATGCTCAGAAGATGTTTGTATATCTGTGGCTAGAGAGGTTTTGGCAGAATAGTTGCAAGTGTCTCTTTTGTCTCTGAATGCCTCTAGAAACTTTTACTTGCATTTGAACTTTTTCACTGCCTACAAATATCTGACCTGGTTATAACTTCCAGCTAATGCTTTCCCAAGTATAGTAAGAAAGCAAGAAGATCGAAACAGAATGGGAGTAGTGCAGACATACCAGGTATCCTGGTTAGGGATTTATTAACATGACACAAGCTAGAGTCACTTGAGAAGATGAACCCTCAATTGCAAAAAGACCACCTCTAGAATGACCTGTGTGAAAGCCTTTGGGGCATTTTCTTGATTAAAAATTTATGTGGTAGGGGTGTCAGCCCTGGGTGACTGTCCTGGGATGATATAAGAAAGCAAGCTGAGCAAGCTACTGGGAGCAAGCCAGTTAGCAACACTCCTCCAAGGCCTCTGCTTCAGTTCAGGCCTCCAGTTTTCTGTCTTGGGTTCCTGTTATTTTGTGTAAGCTTAAATAAACCATCTCCTCTCACATTGCTTATGGCCTAATGCTCTATCACAGTGATAGCAATCTAACTAAGACACGTTCTAGGAGAAACATCAAGGTCTATAAGATGGTTTCTTGGATCCATCCTTTCCTTCTCCTTTGAGAGCATATCTCTCCTGAATCACCGTTCATCACCGATCTTTGTAGTAATAATCTAATATTGTAAAGCTGACTGAAGTTGCTCTTTGTTTTTAAGTAGAAAGCATACTGTCCATTCCAACTGTCCCACGTCCTCTACTGGGGTCTGGAGAGTTCTAAGTTAGGAAGATGATCTACACATCTGTATTATGGTGCCCAAAAGACATGAAGATTGTCACAGGCTCAACCTTATGTTTTGGGTTTGCTTTCTTTGTTAAGTGTATTTTCTCTCTACAAAACCATAATATTTTTCTGCTTTTATTTTGAGATGTTAAGCAACAAAATTTCACAAGTGAGTTTCTCCTATACTGACTAAGAAAGTGCCTTCCTTAAATGTTTAAACATTATATAAAATAATAGTTTAAAATAGAATTTGGTTATTAAGTATTTTTATTACATTTATTTGTACTGTTTTTGTTCACTGCCTCTCTCTCTCTCTCTCTCTCTGTGTCTGTTGAGGGGGTACATGTGTTCTTTTGGGCAAGAGTGTGTAGGTATGGATAAGGGAAGTAGGTCAGGATATACATATTGAAGCTGGTAAAAAAAAATTAGTCAAATGATCAAAGCTTAATATAGACATTGGCTTATCACATCCTGGTACTTTGTGAGGTGATCACGCCACAAAGCTGTGCTGTCTCAAGGTTTAGCACTGTTCAGTGACTTTCTCTGTTAGTTGATGCCATGAGTAAAACCTCCTCAGATCTATTTGAGTGAATCTCATTTATTCTTAGTTCTTTGTGTAAAATTATGTGTCTGAAGTCTTCAGAGAGCTTTGAAGAGATAAAAACAAAAAACAAAAACAAAAAAAAACTTGGTCTCTGAAAAATAAAGAAACAACTTTCCATGAATCACAACTTGGCCAACTCAGGAACAGCCAGTCTCTTTTTATTTTCATACCTTAGGTAGTGTAGTGCCTACTGTGAAGTCACTCCACTGCTCACCACAAAATGCCCACTGCTGCATAAGTGAAGTGACTTGTTCTTTATCCATAGTTGTCTGAGGTTAGCATACTCCGAAAGTCAAATAGGAGATAAGATATTCATGAAAATTTCACTTTGTTATCTATTTATTTACCTTGATGACTGATGTTTAATTTGGAACCATTTTTAAACTGCCATTGTATCACTCAACTGCAAACAGTTTGATTAAATGGCCAGATTCCAGGAAATTGAAATTTGAAGTCAGCTTTGAATTGTAGGAATCATTTTATTCGTTCAGCTTTAGGGTTGGGGATATGGGTCAGAGGGTAGCAACACCAACACTATAAGCCTGATGACCCAGCGTCTACATTAAAAAGTGTCAGAAACAAGAGTGTGCGTATAGGATCCCAGCATTCCTCCCATGTGTTGGGGAGTTCAGGTGCAGCAGCTGAGACAGTAAGAAAAACACTGCCTATATGAGGTAGAAAGAGAATTTCCTGAAAAATCTTCATTGACTTGTGCTCAGTGGACACACACACACACACACACACACACACACACATACACACACACACAAATAAAACATCAGCTCTAAGTGTAATATCATGAGTTTGACTGTGTAATCACTAAATGCAACAACTCCATTTCTGACTAAAGAAAATCAAGTAACACACAGTTATATAAAAACCAGATATGAAAGACAGAAAAAACAATAAAAGAATGAGATTTTGTTTTTTGTTAGGTAGGTAAGGATGGAAAGAAAGATCTGTTAAGAGGAAACTACATAGAAAAAGAAAAAAAGAAAAAGCAGAGAAGCAACAAGGGAGGAGGCCCCAGGCTATGGGGCTTATGATGTGTTTATCAAGCTAGGCAGCTGTTCTGATTCCACAGCTTATTTGTACTGGAATCATCAAAGTAAGTCATCACCTCTCCCAGCCGCCATGCTTTGAAATGCCAATGATCTTTCCAGTTACAATCTAATAACCACTGCTCTCTAACTAGTCTCATGATGCTTAACCTTCGGTAGTATTTAACAAGCACCATGACAGCCCCCAGGGAAACTGGTTTCACTCTCTCAGATCACAGTCACAGGGGCACTGTTCCATGAGTTCTTTGAGTCATCAACGTGAAATCAATTTATTGAGGGATTTTTCTACTCACCAAGAGCCTACATTCAGCCCGCTTTTTGAGTTTTAGCATGGATGACTTTCTTTTTACCGAGCACAGACCCCCAAATTCACATTCTCTCATGCTCTTCCCAGACAGAAATCATTACTTTTCTCTTGTAACTAGTAGTTTCAGACACCTTCACACTTACAAAGGCTTTATAAAATAATCAGAGAACTTTGAGATTTTCCTAATGTTAGTATTTTGCCACATTAGAATTCTGCCTTTATTTCCCCTCAGCAGTTTGTGAAGTTGTCCACCTTTTTCATCTAGAAGCTCCATGTCTGTGAAATGTATCAATACATTCCTCTACCTCAAAAGCCAAATAAACAGCAAGCAAATAGCAGTAACAACAAAAAGTATGTTTATTTTACACAAATTGACTACTCTATTATTTAAACATTGTTTCTTCTCTTAAAACCACAGCAGTCCTCAGCCACAAGTTCTGATTTGCATTAAATTAAACCCTGAAGGACACCTTTCTCATTTGGTAAATTTCATTCTTCACCCTCATCTGTATTGTGCTGAGAAATTTTCTGAAAGCAACTGGAGGCACAGCACTCTGTGGGGAACAGTCTGCCTGTGCCCTGTTTCCTCCCATCCCCTCTCCACCAATAGAACAGACCGACAGTAGCATCAACGAGAATTCAAAGTTGGTGAATTTTGGTCCCCTAAGTGTCAAAATCCAGAACAATAGTCAGCATTTCAAATTGGATCCAATCATTCTGATGTGAATAGTATTGCAGCAGAGCTTTGTGAGTGTTAAGTGTTCTAACAAATGTAAAGCACCTTTGTGAACAGTGTGTGGTAACAGACGGATGGAACTGATATTATTAGTTTATACAAAGCAGTTCTCTAAGACCATATTTCCTTGTTGTTTTCCCACCATTTTCCATGGTAAAAGTCTTAAAAGTCTTAAAAGTCACCATCATCTTTATTCATTCCTGGCTACCTCTTTCATAGGCAGACACATCTGATTCTTTTCTTTAGTTTATATTTTTTATATGAGGATGTACACACGTGTGGGCATTGTCCATACATGCATGTGAGGCTGGAGGTTGATATTGGATGTCTTCCTCTATAGCTTTCTGTGTTATTTTATTAGGCAAAGTCTCTTGATAATCTCACATCTGACCTATTAGGGTAGACTCCTTGGCCAGCAAGCCCAAACGCTGCCTCTTACTGGTGCGATTCCAGGAACATGCTGCTGCATCTGGATTTTTTTAGGTTGGTTCTGGGCATGGAATTTGGCTCCTCGTGCTTGTGTACCATGTGATTTAAAACGGAATCATCTCCTTGTATCCTGATTGCGTCTCAGTTGTGCTTGTTCCTGGTGTTGCTGACATCACCCAGAGATCAAAGGTCATCATGCCAATATACACTAAGCACATCTCTGTACGTAGCTTCCGCCAACTGCTGTCGTTTCTTCCATTGTCTAATCTTCCTAAGCAGACAAAGTGGAGATGACTTTCTTCTGGCACTGACTGACATGCAGCATCCTACTACCTCATCATCTTCAATCACAATAGTCCCTCACGTTAGTGTACATGCCTTCTCTTTCCCAGAACCTGTCCATCAGATCAGAATATTTGCACAAATATTTTGCGATATATAAGGTGTGTGGAGTACGTATTTAGGTTATATTTAACTTACTTTTAATCAGTTGTTAGGAGAAAAATCTCATTAGTGTTCTCTATAGTGTCATTATCAAATCAATGTGACAACTTAAAATGGATGTCTCCTTTAGAACACAACTCAATTCAGTGTCAGTTTTGTAGCACTTCACTTTCCCAGACACAACATTTTCACAGAGAAAATATTAGCAAATCTTAAGCAAATTGTGTATTTTTGTTTTATGAGCTTTTTGTACATGTATATAATGAATTCTGGTCATTTTCTTTATTCTCCTGGTTATCCTCTCTCTCACCCCTCCTCTTCCACTGAAATCCTTCTTCCCAAAAAGTCTCCCTGTGACTTTCATGGTGTGTGTGTGTCTGTGTGTGTGTGTGTGTGTGTGTCTGTGTGCATGTGCAAGTGTACCATACTGAGTTTAATTAGGGCTGTTTGCATGAGCGTGGGTAAGCTGTTATACACCAGAGCAAGGGCAACTTACCAGTGAATACACAACCAGAGAACATTACATCCAACTGCAGCAGCTGTCATGTTTCCTTTTTTCTCTTCAGTTAGATAAAGCATTATGATAGCAACCCTACGTCCGCAATAGCTAATTATGTGGCTAATATTAAGGTTAATGAGTTCAGAAATACAGCAACAATAAAAACATTTCACCTGAAAGCCAAACTCACTGTGATAGATTTCCACCCACACTGCAGAATTTCCCAAAGGAGGAGAGAATTTCCATCTGGACTCTGTAGACCTAAGAAGTGTCTACACACAGTTTCTGCAGGGAATCAAGGGAGAGATCTATTAATGAAGTGCCTACAATGTGATCAATAAATGTGCTGCATTATACAAGCTGGTACAAAAAGTTGATACATTGTGAATCAAGGTTTGCATCTTTATAAACCTCAGCATTTCTATATGCTTCCACAAAAGCAGTATCTCTTAATGTAGGACTCTCTTGAATCTCTTAAAGTAGGAATCTTCCCCACTTAATTAAATAAATTGTAACAGTTAACCCTTTAATATCCATGTGTAAGTAAAGCTACATGTATTTTTGGATAATTTAGTTTCTAAACTGAGCAATGGCTTGACCCATCAAAACCATGTACCCTTCTGTCCCAGCTTTGAATTTTTGAGCAGATTAGACAGGAGTATAGTCACTCTTTACCCATAAATAAAAATAGAAATGCTCAAGTTCCTCTTAGGATTTTCCCTCCTCAGGGCTATATTCAATCCTTTATTCCTTATTAATCTAAGATATTTACCAAAGTGCAGGACCATTCCTTCATCTGTCCAAGTGGCACATCCAAAAGTAAACAGAATATTGTAGGTGTGGACTGAGTTTAATGACATATATTCTCACAAGTCAGACACTATTGCAATTGGCTTCACCCAAACTACAGTTGTTTCATAGTTTTTCATTCATTAAGAAAATGATCAATAAAACCATTATCCTTTGTTCTGCTTTCTAAGACCAACTGCTGTAGCCTAAATCATGTCCAATTCTGTATTGTTTGGTTAAATTTAATCAAGATTTTTATATTATCTCTTCTAAGTTCAATTTTGGCATTTTCTGAAGAGGTTATTGGATTGCTGTCAAATAGGGAGTGTCTGAATTCTGGGCATGAGTGTACACTAGAAAATCAGACAGTTCTAAAATATTTTCATGAATGATCTGCCTTCATGAATATGTAAGCTGTCCATGAGTTAACCTCTGGTGAACCTCTGATAGCTATTGATTCAAAGAAGAGTCATCTGATTAAATAAGGCTAGGATAAAGGAAATGAAAATACTACATTTAATCCAGCTGATTGCAATTTCCATTGATCTTCAGTTGTTCTCTGTCAGACTCGTGGTCAAGTGTATATATTATCACATTCTAATGACATTCAACCTCAAGATCAAGATAGATATGATGAATCTGTTGTCTCCCATCCTGGATTTAAAGTGCAGGACAGAGTCATACCTTTTATTTGACATTTTTTAGCAATGCATTTACAGGTTACATGAATCTTCACCTTAGAGCAGAGACCAGATGACAATAAACTGTACTAATGAAGTTTTCAGTAATACGTAACATCTATATTATGCTTACTATCAATTAAAGGTAATGTCTACTCAGCTAGAATATTTACCAGAAAGAGTTTGGAGGATCAACTTTGTGCACGTTAGGAAGCTACACTTTTTAACCACTTATCTCTATGGTATAAGCTCAGTGCATGACCAGCTTGAAAACTGGACGTAACTAAATAAGTAAATAAAATTATTCTTCCTATAAAACCTTCAATCATCCTCGATAGATTTTTCTAACCCAGTCTCTCTCATCAAACTCAGATTGCATCTTTAAGACACAAAATATACTTGCAGATGAATCAGAACATAGAATAGCTATTTCCACTTCTGTAGCACCTGTCAGTTTTGTTCATGAGTTCATTAACATTTTTACCCTCAACACTCCTTGATCATTTCTTTAAAAGATGATCCAGGCACACCTATTCCTGCAATGTTTAGTTCTTACATACTGTTCTGTTTTCTGGCTTGGGTATGTTACCTTATACTGCATGGCAGTGTCTGAATGATCCACTACTGAGGTCCATCAGCATGTCACACCAAATCCAGGGTGGATTGCTATTATTACACCAGTCCGTAGGCTGACAGGAACAAAAGAAAAAGTGGATGAGTAGGAAAATACCGTAATTTTTTTTGACTCTTTCTCGAACTATATACTCATGAGGACAGGCATCCAAATGTTCTTGTTCATGGAATGTCTTCTTTCTTTGTACAAGTATCATACTCACTCTTGTGTGTCACAGGGTCTCCAACTCCTATAGCACACAGAGGTGATTCAGGGCAATCTATATGAAAGAAAACATTGTATTATATTCTCTTGTTCCCCTCTAGTGCATGCTATTGTTTTCCTAGTCTAAATGTTTAACCACATATACCGCAATGTGTATCCTGGTTGGGTAGCAGAATCAATACTGAACTAAGATATATACACGTACCTATTTTTTCCAAGAAAAATATGAAATAAACTTTGCAACTCTAGTTTCAAGGGAAATTAATCAAGAGTCCTGTCAGCCACACTTAAATTTGATGTCCAGTAGAATTCTAATAAATTTAATGAAAGTATATGTAGAATAAAAAAATGATGGACCTCTGAATTCAAGTTTTCCTTTTTAAAAAAAAAATTAGTTTGAAATTTACAGAAGTATCATGTTTCTGAGTGCAATGAATCAGTCAGGTATTTTTGCAAGTGAATTTAAGTGGATTTAGAAATAAACTTATGTGTCCATATCACTAAAGATAGTAGTTTAATTAAGTTGTATGAAAACCGTGGAGTTGAACGCACTTAAATAAGTGTCTTAATTTGTCAAATTTCCTCTTCTTCACTCTCAAATTAAATGGAATCATATTAAAGTGGATTTTAGGAGACAGCCTGTTACTTCTCTTGTCCCAGTTTCGTATCCTCTGCATCAATTTTCCATGACAGGCTCTGCTTGTTAAAATAAATAACGGTGCACTTTATGGCATTGGCGAAGAGAAAGACTGTCTAGGATGCGAGCTTGTAAACTTGTTTCTAACATTATCTAATAACTAATTGTGTGCCTTAAAAGGTCCTTATGGTTGAGAATTTAAATTTTAAAGTCTTTAATTCCCTTCTGAGACTGATAATAAAATTGGGTAAAATGAGTTCACAATCATTTTTTCCAAAGCAAGAACTATAAATTATACCACACTTGGGGTCTAAATCTGCAATGTTCCATCATGCCCAAATTAGACAATTTATTTCCTCAAATGATTCCTTTCCTCACCCCAGTCTCTGAGCTTAGCTCAAGTTTTGAGATCTGAAGAATATTTTTCATTGCACCAGCCCAGACCATACAATAATTCCATTCCTGTTTTTCAAAATTGTTTGGTTAATATAATAATCTTTATTTATTTACTTGCTATTTTATAGGTTCTGATACAATCTTTAAAGCAGAATTTAAATTCACAACTCTGAAACTTTGAATAGCAAGGATTTTCTCCATTCAACCAAATATCTTCCATAGAATTGTCTACTGACTTTTAAAATACCCACTGTCTAGTATATTGGCATGAATATAGCATTGAAAATTATCAATAAAATTCAACTTCTAGAATGTTGTGGTATCTATTAACCCTTAAAGCTGACATATGTAGAGGACTTGGGCATTTATAAAGCATTTTAATAGTAACATTAAAATAATTTTTGTGAAGTCCAGAAATTATAAAATCAGATTCAGAGCAAGATAAAAGACTTACATAAAAATTACTGTCGAGCTTTTTGTGTATATATGCACAGGGAGTTAATATGAATAGCATATCTACAGTGTAGAGAATGGTGTGAATAGCGGTTTATTGGTTATTTGCCCCTCACAGAGGAAAGAAATATTACAGAGACACAATCAATAGAAATCGATAAAAATTAAAATCATGCTCCCAGTAGTCATGACAGGCTTATTATAAAAGCATCATGATGTCTTTAGATAGAATCACATCAGAGTAGTAAGCCCCGACCATGCCAGAGTTATGCCTCTTTGAGAAGAAGAATTTTATACTTAATATTTTTCTATTATTTCTTTTTCTACCTATATTTTTTGATTAATAAAATTTATTGAATATGGTGTTTTACTGTATTATTTGCAAGACATATTGAGATATTGGACTCTGTAATCATATCATTTTAGCACAGATTCCTATGTAGATGGAGGTTTATTAAATTTATTCATATAATTTATAAAAGGAAATGTTCATGTAAAAGTTTCCCTAATCCTGTGGCTTACACCAACATTTGTTATTCTTAAAATAAATATCTTCAATGTTTAAATCTTTAATGTTACTAATGATTACTAATTCCTGCTACCTGTGAGTCACTCTATTTTTACATAGACATAATAAAATAAATTACCAGTAACACTAAGACAACAACTCTAGGATGTATAGGAACAACACCATTTGCATTTGCAGCTACCCTGCATATGAGTTATTCCTTTCTCCACTGCATTGATCTCCATCTGTGAAGGAGGCACACAGCTCCTCATTCTGTCCTTTTCTTTTAGAAAAGTTGCAAATGTTCTGTTTATTCTAGTGAAGAACACTGAAAGAACTGTAACAACTGTTGGATAGAGACTGTTGTCCAATGAACAGGACAGTAAAATCATTCACATTGAACCTAAAAATTCAAGGCACACATTTTCAAGTATGTGCATGCAGCTATGCAGGTGCTTATGTTGCTCGTGTTCACACATTTTTAGCTACAGTCAATATACATCACTTGTTAACAGAAAAGAGAGTTCCTAGGAATGTGAATGCCTTGCCCCAAATGGAATAAAGGAGAATGGGGTTGCCTGAGCTTTAAAGTGTGTGAGGCTAACTTATATGGAACATAGCAATGTGTAACCTGGTCAGGCTTAAAGTGGAAGACTCATACTGCAGTAAGTTAAACATTTGTTTTACATTAATCTAATGTAAAATACAGTTAATCACTTAAAGGAGGGGAATTGGCTGCATTTTTGGTCAGTGCTCTGTATTCAAAACTTGGAAAGTATTTCAGAGCTTTTAGGTACGTAGACATGCTACTTCAACACATCATTTTCTAATGTAAAGAATCATTGACTGTGGGAGGTAGAATATGTTCAGTTGGGAAAATGCTTGGTATACAAACATGAGGCACTTGAGTTCAGACCAACAGCACCCACATCAGAAAAACAGCAAAACAAAACAAAACAATACAGATGAGGCCCCACACACCTATAAGAATATCGACAGAAGGATCCTTGGGGTTCACTGGACAGCTAGTCTAGCTACTCATTCAATAAAAGAATATCTGAAAAAATAACATGGAGAGCAACAGAAGAAAACAAACTCTGGCCTGAACACATGCATGTAGGGCATGTGCCCCCATGAAGACATGTGAGCACACACACACACACACACACACACACACACACACACACACACACACACATCACAAATGCTAAATAATAAATAATTCATAAAATAATGCTGGAAAAAAGTTTGAAAGGAAATTTGCCATCTTTTTTTCTCCAACTAGGGTATATATTTTTCCTTATAGTTTTGTTTTCCCAAATCTTTATATTGAGCATGTAATTCACTAATTTTGAAAATCAACTTTAGAAAGTAACCATGTAGAGCATACAATTTTAATATTTACTAAAAAATTTAGTATTCTTATCAGAGTAGTAATTGCATTGATTAGTGGTGAATTCTGCTTGAGGCTTTTGTATATAAGCTCTATTACTGGGTTTACATTAATTATATATCATCTCCTAAATATGAATAGGTAATTATAAGGCTATATATTAAGCAAGGTAGAATCTTAATGGAATAAATGCAACAGATCCTTTTCAGTTTTATTATTAACAGGAATAGCAATTTGAAGCCAAACTAAAAAACTTCTTCTTGGTTAATAGGTCTCAAACACAGAAAATTGTGAGATTTTTACATTCAATGAAACTTGAATTTGGTCAAAATACTACCATTTCCTCATGGTCTTTATGTTAGAGTTTTCATTAAAAATACAAGTTGTCTTGAAAATGGCAGAAATCAGAACAGAATTCTCTCTCTGTCTCTCTCTGTCTCTCTGTCTCTGTCTCTCTCTGTCTCTCTCTGTCTCTCTCTCTCTCGTGTTTGTGCACATAACTATAATCCAGTGGCAGCCAGAAGAAGGTATCAGATCCTCCTAGAACTGGAGTTGTATGTTGCCTGTCAAGGATACCAGGAACTCAATGTAGGTTCTTTGCAAGGGCAGGGCAGTTTACATTCTTTATAAAATAAGCAGTGCATTATTTTATGTGTTCTGCATAAAATGCTCTCTCTGTACTTGTAGTAATGAGTAGAAGGGCAGAGGTCTCCCTACATACTCCAGGGCAAAAGCTTTTGCACTTGATTTATTTAGATACCTGACCCCACAAATATGTTTTTTTCTTCACTTGCATTATACTTTTGTATAAATAAGTATAATGTAGTTTATACTTATCTCTTCTATTCTCCATACAGCCTGTTTAGTCAGCCTAGGTGTTATTCAATAGACCCATTCTAAGATCTATTGTGATTGATTTATTTAGAAATACCTCCAGGCCAAAATGAGAATGGAAATAAATGGAACAGATGAAAGTGTCCTGCAGCAACTGTGAGCTACAAATTGAGGTTAAGAGTAATTGCTTTGGCATAATTGTTATTTGTAATCTTAGAACAAATGCAAATCCCCCATTAGGAGCAGTAAATCCAGTGCTTAAAGTAGCAGACAAGTATTTCATGGGAAGCCGCAGCAGAATGCTAAGCTCAAGAACATAAAATTTCCTTCAGGTCTTTCGTTCAGACTAATAACAAAGGGATCTGGAGGACACAGGAGTATGTTAGAAAAATCAGTATTGAAATATGATTTATGAGCTTTCTCTGTTTTCTTTACCCAACACACTTTATGAAGACTTTGTCTCTGCACGAGCCTAAAGTGTTCTTTATTTCATAAATACTCTATATTCAGGCTGAGTCTGGCTTCCAGAAAGCACAATGAGTTCTTTATGGTTATTAGTTTCCACACTTATCATTGGAGGAGATAATAAGGAAAAGTTATTATCTTTAAAAAGATGAGAGAGATAACATACTTCAGTGGCTTTCCCAAGGTCATGACTGCATTCTGCGTTAGCTCTAGGAAGAGTATGTAGAATATGGAATTTTAACTCACTGTAACTATCATGTCCTCATTTTTCAGAATTATTTTTTAAGGCAGAAAGTTGCTATTACCAGTAGGGATCATGATAATCATAGTTATAAACCAAAAGTTGTCATTTGATTCCTTAAATATCTAGCAATGCAGGGCCAAGATTATTACATAAAATGCCATCTTCACTTTAAAATGAATTGTTTGCTATTTTGAACTAGAAAGTTAAGCCTAGATAAAATTAAATAGAGTTCTTGGCTGCATTACAAGGTACCTTGTTGTCTTGATTATGTCGGAAACACAACAAAATTCCAAGGTCCATGTGTACTTCTAAAAATATTTGCGAACACAAGACCGTTGCCAAAAACTGAGTATGTAGTTGTAATCCAATATGAGATTGAGAAAGTGGTGGCTACAGTTTGGTAAATATAAATCAGTGTGTGCGTGTGTGTGTGTGTGTGTGTGCGTGTGTGTGTGTCATGTAGCAATGCAGTGGAATAATGATAATCTGCCCAGGTAGTGCTCGGTATAGATGTGGCTGAGGTCAAACACCAGGCAAATTGCTGTAGTTTTTACTATGTTAACCTTGGATTTTAAAGACAATGTGTAATATGTGGCAAAAACAGAGTAAAACACTCTGTGTGACACAGATAGAGATGTGGATGTTCCTGTGTATATGCACGTGTGTGTGTGTGTGTGTGTGTGTGTGTGTGTGTGTATGCACGTGCATCTGGAAGTCAGAGAGTCAATTGTCTGATATATTCCTCAATTGCTCTCTAACTTAATTATTGACACAGGATCTCTCACTGAGCTTACCAGTGAAGCCAGGCTGGCTGGAAAGCAAGCCCCAGGGATCCTCTTGTCTCTACCTCCTCAGATCTGAGGTTTCAGGTTTGCATTGCCACCCAAAAATTTTTGTGGGGATTCACCTCAGATCCTCCTACATATTCAGCAACTACTACTACCAGCTGAACCATATCCTTAGCTCCTAAATGAGTATTTTTAACGATAGAACTGAATGAATATTTCTAGGGGTCACTACCCAGGATAATGCTTTGGAAAGGCTCTCATGTTTTACACAAGTCTTTAATAATTTCAGAATGAAAATTTTGTTTGTTCTCTATTTCTGATGAATTCCTTTAGCCTGTGACCTGTTCCTATAGAACCACATCCAGGAGTAACTGTTGATCTCTGCTCAGCGGTGCTCTGGATTAAGATGAACAATATTTCTAAAGAAGTGACAGAATGATAGCAGTATCATCCCAAATTGATGCTGTGAGACCATTTATTTTTTTTAATAAAATAAAGGAGCTGTCAAGTATTGTTTATGTTTACTGCTGCCATTTCTATATGAAAAAAACACAGTCTGATCTTTTAGTTTAGTGAGGAGGCAGAGGAGTCGCAGAAACATTACAAAGGCCAACATCTTAAACACAATGAAGAACTGGAAATATCTGTTAGCATATGTTAGAGGGAAAAGAATGAACCATCAAGGACACTGATATCACAGTTGGTGGTCCCTTCTCTTGCCAGAGAAAGCTGTGCTATAGATGACTTACAGGTCTTTGTGTTTTCAGTAGGCTATAGTATGTTGTCCCATTTACTGTGAGAAGGATCTAGCTGAGTAATTGCATTTGACTAACAAAGAGAATATACACAAGAGCATTTTTTTCCAGAGTTGCTCATAGAGAAATGTCTTATGAAGGCATCAAAAGGGAATATGAAATCCTGAAGTACAGGGTACTGATGGTTTTAATGAATAGACAATTGTTTCGTCATTTCCTCCATAATGCTCATTCCCAATTGCTACTGGTTTGTTCATAGGGAGCAAATTCAGGGAGTAACTTATTTTCAGTTACCTATTTCAGAAATATGAATGCTCAGGTTTAGCAAGATGGCTCAGAATATAAGAACATGTGCTGCCCAAACTGATGACCTGAGTCTGATTCCCAGGACCCACATGGTAGAAGGAGAAAACCAATTCTCACAAGTTGTCCACTGACCTCTACACATGTGCAGTGGGATGTTTGTTCCCCTCACCTCCCACCCCACAAAAAAACCAAAATTAATACAGTGATAGAAATAATATAAAAAATTCTTGCTCCTATCAACTACATTCTACATATTTCTTTTGTTTTCTTTTTGGATTTTCTAGACAGGGTTTCTTTGTGTTGCCCTGACTGTCCTGGAACTCACTCTGAAGACCAGGCTGGCCTCAAACTCAGAGATCCACCTGCCTCTCCTTCCTGAGTGCTGGGATAAAGGCATGTACCACCACTTGGTGCGTTCTCTGTGTGGCTAACTAATCATGTTTCCCATGTGGGAAACATGAATTCCAAGAAAATCCTGGGTATATTGACCAGCAATTTCTACATGATTGACACTATCTTACAAACTTTTCCTATATATCAAGGCTCCTGTGGCTTTGTGCATTGCTTCATGTGGAACAAGAAGAAATTTTCCAAATCAGTCATGTGCATACACACTCTCATGATAAGGAAAGATTACTTTATTTGGTTCACTCATGGTGGAGAAGTCATGACAGTAGATGCATGAGGCAGCCGGACACTTTGTGCCTGATGTGTTCTGCTAGATTTTATCTTGTATGCATTCTGCAACTCCATCCACTCACATTCAGGGTCAGTTTTCCCCACCCTCATTCACTTAATCTAGATAACCTCTCACATGCATGCCGAGAGCCTTGTCTCCTAGGTGATTCTAAATTCCATCGAGGTGGCAATTCCAGTCATCTTGCAGGCCTTCTATATGTAATCTCCCTTGTGGCCTAAGATCAGCATCTATGGTGTGACATTCACAAAGCTGTCCATACTGATATTCTCCTGGCTTGTTAAGTCTTGAAGGCTGTTCTAAGCAGCACTGCCTAATCCATGTCCAATAAAGATTATATCTTATTTCTCAGAACCACACTATCCATGGTTCTCTTTATTGCAGACTATCATATTATTTCAATTTGATTTATTTTCTGTATCATCCTTTAGGATACAATTCCCTAAGGACAAAGACAATAATATCAGAACACCTATAGGAGAGTCTGTTTTGTAGAAGGTCCTGTCTCAATGCCTATTGGCTGAGAAAAAAGAAGATAGAAGCATTCAGAGAAGAATGTCTCTGGTTATGATTGGAATTTCATCCAATCTTTCATTGGCCATGCAATTGATGAAAGGACTGTATGTTTCTTACATATCCTAAACTGATTTCTTCCTTTCAGTTTTCATATTCTTAACTGTGGAGTCTACTAACCTTGTCTTCTAAACTTCCAGTTCCATTTCCACTTCGTTTTAATCTGCACTGTCATTGCCTTAATGTAGGACTTCATTTTTCACCTGGACAATATTGCAATGACCTCTTAACTGGTCTCTCAGTTGCAATAAATGTCTACTAAGTTAAAATGGTTGAATTGCTTAAAGTAACAGTCTTTATTTTGAAAATAAATCAAGCACTAAGTACCTGCTCCCTGTTTCATGCTCCCAATTTTTTTCCGTTACAGGAGAGCCAGGTGCACAGGGAGTTCCTTCCTTCCTTCCTTCCTTCCTTCCTTCCTTCCTTCCTTCCTTCCTTCCTTCCTTCCTTCCATTTCTTCCTTCCTTCCTTCCATTTCTTCATTTCTTTCTTCCTTTCTTTCTTCCTTTCTTTCTTTCTTTCTTTCTTCTTTCTTTCTTTCTTTCTTTCTTTCTTTCTTTCTTTCTTTCTTTCTTTCTTTCTTTCTTTCTTTCTTCTCCCTCTCTCCCTTTCTTTCTTCCTTTCTAGTTAATCAGTTAATTAATTAAGTAATTTTTGAGGCAAGGTCTAACTTTGTAGTTCTGGTTATCCTAGAGCTAGCTATATAGATCAGGGTGGCCTTGAACTCAGAGACGTCTGCAGGCCTCTGCCTTTCAGTTGTGGGATTAAAGGTGAGCTCCTCAATATTTTTGAAAGTTCATGGTACATATGAATCATATGAGGATGTTACATGAGCAGAGTAAGTAGTTGTGAGTGAGATCTCACATTCTTCATCTCCTATAATCTCAAGTCATATGCTGGCTTGTGCTACATCAACTGAGAAGAAGATATTCAAGCATATTATATGCTGTAGGGTGTGTCTCACAGTGAAGATTCTAAGACAGTGAGGTATCATAGAAGTAGTAAAGGGTAGGATAAAAAACTTTCAAGTTGAGAGAAGAATATGGGCTCACAGACTTATCTGTAGGCTATTACTAGTCAGTAGTTAAGACTGACCTCACTTCTCAAATTCTCTGCAGTGCCTTTCTACATGCCCCTTGTATAGTCTCAAACTGCTTCTTTCTCTCACCCTTGTCCCATTTATCCTCTAAAGTACGCCTAAAAAAATCTTGTATAGATATAAATCTTCTTTTGCCAGTCCTGTTTTTTTTTTGGGGGGGGGGGGCGGGGGGACGGAGTTTAGGGATGTTGTCAGAGAATTTGACATAGGATCTCATGTAGCCCAGAGTGACCACGAACACAACTAAGTAGACAAGTCTGGCCTTGAACTCCTGATCCACTAGTTTTCACCTCTTAAGTTACATTACAGGCATAGACTACCATGCCTGGCATGCCTTTGACATTCTTGGACTTAAAGATCATTTGTTCTTTCCATCATCTGCTCTTTACATTCTAGACTTAACACTGCTTTTGCAAGTTTCTTCCTTGATCTCTAGCCCCGTTTTCTATGAGGTTGAGAACTTTGTACATGCCTGCACCCAAATTTACCATGTAAATAAATATACTAGCAAATGGAAAAAATATCATAGCATTTTTGAAACTATCACCCAACAGAAACAGAAAAGTCAAATGCATTAGCAAAATGATCAGCAATCAGATGAAAATCTTAGAAAGCTAGCTGTCATTTAGTGACTAAATTAGATTATTACAATTGTTTCTACACAGAAATTTCACATCATCAATACAAAAATAACTTAGTAATGAATGAAATGATTAAAATCATCCAATGTATCTCACCCCAAATAAAAATGACTGAAGTTAAATATTAATTCAAATAGAAATATTAATGCAATTTATTCATATTATAATAGTGTCAAAATAAATAGGATTAACACTAAGATTACTTCAAATCATTCATCCATAGCAACTAAATAAATAGACTTTAAACTCCTTTGAAATTATAATATATTTTATGTTCCTCTTTGGGCTCATTATTTTTTCTCCACTACTTCAGAGGGATTGCAAGATTGCACATAAAATGGTGGGCAATATTGAACAGAGGTGAATGTGCCCTGCTTATTGCTGCGTACTTCTCTCAATGAAGTGAAAGAAACAGGACTGGCCCTGCCTACCATCATTAGATCTAAGGTGTGCTTAAAAGACAAAGCTAATACCAACAACAGATCAGATTTGTAGTAGTGTGTTACAGCAAAGTTGCTATAAGGATTCAGAGTAGGGAAGTTCTACAGCTGGGCACAGTGCCAAAGTGAGAAATGGAGAGATCAAAAGATATCAAAACTAAGTGTGCCATGAAGTCTAGTGTAAAAGGTTTTGAAAAAGCATTTGGCCCTTCAAAAGGGCATGACTACAGAGCCATAGGCAGGCCCTTGTATAAAAGTAAGGACTGAATGAAATCCTTCAGAACTGTAGCATGTACAGCCTGCAGAGCAGTCAGAGGCCCTGAGTCACTTTTCTTGGAATAAACTGTGTTGGCTTTAAAGGTTAATTATGTATGCCTGTGTATGCATTCATGCATGTGTATGCATCTATGCGTGAGTGTGTGTGTGTGTGTGTGTGTGTGTGTGTGTGTGTGTGTGAATTCAAATGCGTGAAAAGGCCAGAAAAAGGCACCAGGTCCTTGGAACTGGAGTTACAAGAAGTTATAAGCCACATGAGAGGGTGCTAGGAACTAAACTCGGATCTTGTAAAAGAGCAGAAAGCCTTCAAAGCAACGAATCCATCTTTTGAGCCTTAAAATGCCATTTTAAGCCTTTATTTTTGTCCTGTATGTCCTCCTATGAAATTCAAGCATGACAGTTTCTTTATTCTCAGCATCACCGTACAAGTCATGATTCATCTATGCGGTATTGGTTCCATGAACCAGAATGGTTATGCTGTTTATCCTACCACTTTTCAATCATTCATCCTACTTGAATGCCAAATTTTTGTTCTTCTGTAGAATGTCATATGATGCCAGAGCTGTAATATACCTGCACTGTCCAGTATAAGACTCACTGTCTTGAACTGTGGCTAATATTATAGAAACTTGAATTTGATCTAATTGCAACACATTTAAATGACTCTATGTGGCTTGGCTATTATGTTGGATGGTACAATTTGACAGTGAGCTTCTTGAGAGAGACAAGTGTGTAATGCCCTCCACGTATCCAAACAAAGTCAATGACAGGATGAATTCATTACGGTTTCATTGAACCAACAAATATTTATTTTTTTATTTTTATTTTTCTAGATTGCAAATTGAGTATTTTTTTTTCTGGTGCCATTTTTTAATTTTATTATTTTCTTGCCTTATTTTTTTATCATATAGTATATTCTGATCATTTTTCCCCTCCCT
Organism: Cricetomys ansorgei; assembly: GCA_026225945.1. NCBI lineage: Eukaryota > Metazoa > Chordata > Mammalia > Rodentia > Nesomyidae > Cricetomys > Cricetomys ansorgei. Next base: position 4,289,480 of record JAMJFZ010001121.1, on the reverse strand, counting down.
AACATCTCTCAGACCCTCCTTACCTCCACATCATGAAACTCCTCTCTTCCTTCCCCCTCCTTTTCTTAACAAAAAAAAAATGTAAAAAAAAAAACAACTGAGAAACTCACAGACCCACAAGTACACACAAAACCACACACCCCCAAGATAAATCAAAACTGGAAATCCAATTAATTGTACAATCAAAACCCAGTAATACAAATAATGCCCGAACTAAGAAGTATGAGACACAAGTCTACAAAAACACGATGAGTTTCTTTTGTGTTGGTCATCTGCTTTTCAAAATCTGTGAAGTGTGGTTAATACACCCTGTATGACCACTGGAGTAAGCTAAGTTTTCCTTTGCCAGCAGGCACCAATTGCAGATAGCTTCTTGGTTAGGGGCAGGAGTCCTCTCAGCTCTGGGACCCCATCTGGGTTGAACCTATGTGGACCCTGTGCATGCTGACACAGTCTAATTGAGTTCCTATATGCATTAGTACCATTGTGTTTGGAGAACACCATTTCTTTGGAGTTGTCCATCATCTCTGTCTCTTATAATCTTTCTGCCTTCCGTTACTCCATAGGTCCGTGAGTCCGGAGGGTTTGATAGAAGCATCTTGTTTAGGACTGAGTGCCCCAAAAACTGAGTGGATGACATTGTGTATTTAATATGGCATTAACCAGCCGAAAAATAAAACTTATGAATAACATTTGAGTACTAATGCATAATGCTATCTGCTGGAGAAACGGTAGCCACTGACCGGTCCCATCCCTGATGAAAATACATTAATCCTCTCCCTATCTCAGTCATCAGTTCTTAATAACTTCTGAGCTAGGCATAGAACTTCATGCCCTTGTTCCCCATCCATGTTAGGATTTGTCTGGCTTCATCTTGGGTATCCAGCCCTTGTGAGTTCTTCTGAGTAAATGCCCTGTCATATCTGGAAAACTGTTTTGCTGCAATCTTCCCTACTTTGGCTATTGCATTCTATCTATCTCCTCTTCTGCAGTTAGCCCCTAACCTTGAGAAGATAGGCTGTATTACAGATATTCTATTTAGGGCTGAGTACTAACTACATAGTCTCTTATTGTTTGCATTTCGAGCCGTTATTGATCTCTGTGTTAATTGCCATCTACTGCAAAAAAGAAGCTTCTCTCATGAGGCTTGAGAGCTGCACAAACTCGTGGCAGCAATAAGTGGATTCAGTGAGTTTTAAAAATTTATTAACTTTTAAGAAAGGTACATGAAGTTGGTGGGGAAATTTTTTTGAGGGGGCAATGCAAAAGAGAGGAAACAGGAGAATAGGTTTATACATATCTTTGAAATTCTGAAACATAAATGAAAGTTTAGCTAAAGTTAAAACAAAAAGTATTTAAAAAAGTGAAGGGAAAATAGCATGGCAAAATATATGTCATTTTTAAAACCATGCCAGTTGCCTAGGCTGGAATTAGTTAAAGCGTTCTTCCAAATGCTAGTGTTCTATAGTCATCCTGCATCTGTCATAGTACCTTATACTACCTTACTTATATCTAAACTTTCACAGGCTAAGCCATGCCCTTGTAAAGAACTGGGGCTGACAATTCCACCATATCCCCAGTCCATCTGGGCATAAGATCAGGACATGAGAAGCACTCAACAAATGATTATCAGATAAATGAAATGAAGGAAAAATCAGGAAAGTATATTTCAGTTAACCTTGCACAAATGACATTTACAAAGAAAAGACAGCTTTTGCAATGCCCCTGGTAACTCTCAACAACCACACATTCAGCAGTATTTATTCTATGTACACTTAGGTCTTGTGCATGAGAAATCTTTATTTCAAATAGCTTTTTCTTAGGGCAAGATAATGACCTCGTTGTCTCCATCCCTTATCCCCCGTTCTGTAGAGTCATAGTGCTTTTACTTGTAAATCCTGAGTCTCAGACTTTTTTATTCCTTTTTTTAATATTTCATTATCTTAAAACAGTTGGATGAAGTTTCCTATACTTCTTTGTGGTAGGCAGTTAACAATAAACAAGTTTAAAAATGTCATCAGAGACTAATCAGAACAAATTGTGTGAGTTTTGCCTAATGCCTCTACTTCAGACCTCCCATGCTGACAAGCATAACCAATTAATCACCTCTGATAGGTTGCAAAATCTGGGTTCTATTTACCAGGCCCTTCTACTTCTTAGAATCTAGTTTTTAGTTTTCCCCCGAGAAGCGCCTAGTATGGAGACCATATTCATCTTTCTCTCTTTCCCTCCAGGTAACTCCAGAATCAATAAGAAAGCAAATTTATCTAACTGTTGAGATTTAAATTATACTTAGCGATTTCAAAGATATTTATTGAACATTTGCCAAGCAAGACCTTACTCTAAGTACTCGGAGAGACACTGTGTTCTGGAACATGCATACATGTCAATACAAGCAATGCAAAAAAAATGCACATAATCACCAGTTGCTACATAGAGCACAGTGGATTAGAACGGATATGAGTTTATATCTTGGCTAATGTTTACAATGGGAATTAGTGTTGATTGTAAACTTGACAAGATACTGAACCACTTGAATAAGCCTCCAAGTCCACAAGTGAGGAATAATTTCAATCAGATGAGCCTGTGTGCATGACTCTGGGGAACTATCTCGACATATCTTGATACTGGGTGACACTATTCCCTAGAGTCAGTTCCTGGACTGCATAAAAAGGAGGGAGCTAGCAAAGTATGCACACTCACCTCAGCTTTCTCTCTCTCTGCTTTCTGTCTGTGGAGTCACTGTGACTAGCTGCCTCATTGCCCTTGCCACTGAGACTACCACGATGGTGGGAAAGATGGTAGGTATATAATACCTTCTTACTGTGAGTCAAAATAAGCCCTTTCCCCCCTCAGTGGCCATTGATCAAACATTTGGTCAAAGCAGAAACAGAAATGAGATACCATTGTAGGGTCTGTGCAATATAACCTGAACTTTGCTTCAAGTTCTTCATTCCAAAACAGAAAAGTGTGTGTGTGTGTGTGTGTGTGTGTGTGTGTGTGTGTGTGTGTGTGTGTTATTGAGCTATAATCTGTAAAACTTCAGATCTCCTAGTGGAGCACAAGAGAATCAAATATGTTCACACCTTAACATGGTTCTATCCATGGAACACTTAGCCAGTGCCTTGTACAACGTAAAATACTTACTAGTTCAAGTTGGATGAGCTAGATTCTGAGAGTGAAGGACTGCAGTTTGGAATATACAGCCAGTTGTATATGAGCTTTTGAGTGCATGTAACCATGTCTTACTTATGGTGTAGTGTCAACAGTCAGTGCTTTCAGATGCAAGGATGTAGCTATTGACAGAACCGCCCCCCCAACCAGTAACTTCATCCTTGCATCAGAAAGCACTGACTATTGACTACTTGACACAAACTTACTGTCTGTTCCATCTTAACCAAGCAGTTATTGTAAACAGTGGCCTTAACTTTTGCAGTCTGACGTGCAATAGCAAAGCTAGCATAACGTTTTTCTTCTCAATTTCACAGAAGATTTGTTCTTTGCAGAGAACTCAGCGACCTCAGCATGATTGTGTATGTGCCTTTCTGATTAACTCAGAGTTGTCTTTTTCACTTAAAGGAAGCACTTCATGATTTTTCTTCACTGTAGCCAAATTGCCTGCCTCACTAGTCTTGTGCTTGGCTTCAAGTGTAAACAAGACAACATGAATACAAATATGTGGTAACTGAGAGGAGCAGAGGGAATGGTGCGTGAATAGCACATGTGATGAGGGGATTGCGGTGAAAGGGTAATGCTAGATTTCACTGGAATGGAAAGGGGTGGTCTAAACTTCTCTCAGGAAACATATGAGGTTTGGTTTTGTTTTGTTTTGTTGGGATTCAATCCACTTGATATTTTCAGACCAAGGTAACTGAGGCTGATGACTATACAGTATGGATAAGAGTGTGCACTCCACTAATTATATATTTATTGGAGAAAAGTGATCGGCATACTAAATAAGAAAATAAGGCTTATATAATAATTTTATATTTTTGAGTACTATAATGTTAAAAATTATTATTGATAATACTAATCAGAGAATCAACCTTAGAGGCAAAACTAAAATTCATTGAATGAGCTTAATAATAAAGTAATATTCATGATAACAATTTCACATATTTGCACTGCACTAATTTCCTTCAGTAGTAACAATATTTCTTCAGTCTTTTAATTTTCTAGCTTGTGTATTAAGGAAATGTGGTATTTTTGTATTTGTATGAAATAAATATCTGTTTGCTCATAAGGCTTGAAAAGAGAAGATAAGAAATAATAGCTAATAATAGTAAAATATGAACACAATTTTGGAAATATAAGATGCCATTTATTAGTTAGTGCTTTGTTCCAAAAATGATAACATTTACTATTTGCACGTGAATTTACTGAATCCTCATAGCCACCCTATTTCTAGGAACTGTTGCCCATTCCAGCAGGCTATGGAGAAAACTCAGAAATTATCAATCGGAATTCAGGAAAATGATAAGACCATAATTAGAATCCAAATCTTGAAGTCCCCCAAATCCATTTTTTTTCAGCCACCCATATTCCTGCTTCCTTGCTCTAAAATAACAACTGAAACTTCTTAGAAACTCTTCCTGTACTCTGGAGGTGTGATCTTCGGGAATTGTAGCATTTATCCTCAAAACAACAGGGGGAAAATTCAGGCTTGCTTTCCTAGTTTCCAAAGGGAACCCTGAGCCTTAAGCAATCTTTGGTTCTTACCAGGATATGCAGTGATGTGATAGGGAACAGGCTCAAATACACATGAAAGAATGAGTAACAGTTTTAATCACTACATTACACAGAGTATAATTAAATTTTCTGATGGGAGAAAATTATTATATTTTGAATTTAAGTTTTAACTGTACTTACAATAAAGTAATATATATGTGCTTAAACTTAAAGTCTGAGAAAATATAATGTCCTCCTTCCACGATGATTAGAAATGTCCTTGAGGATGGTGGAGTGCCTTATCACCAGGCATGCAATTAGCATATGAGAATATTTAATAGTGTAGGCATTTGAACATTTGATCCACTCATCTTCCAAGTGTATGGAACTTTGTTTTAAATGTTTTTTTCTACTATAACACTGCCCAGGTCAATTACCTTGATATTTAGTCTGAATGGAAAGCCCAGAACAAAAAAAGGATTCTCCATTCAAGCCTGTTACAAGCTAGAGAGAAATACCATCTTTCCCTGGTAGGGATGGGAAAGAAAGAAGGAAGTCAAAATTTCAATGTCTCCAACATCTTCAATCACTAATAGACACTGGTTGCATTTCAAAAATTACCATATTTAAATGGCTGTTTGTAATCAAAGAAAGTTCCTCCATTTCTTAAAAACTAAAATTCCCCTAGTACTCTAACAAGGTGAAACGGTTAGGCTATCTAATGTGAAAATTCTGTTTCACCTAAGGTACCAGGATTTAAATTATGTATATTCCCATCACTCTTCAAAATGCATGTTTCAGAATCTGCTGTGCATTATATTTTTATAACTGATAAATCTCATCACACTAATAGCCTAATATTATGTAAATGTATTTTATCCAACTATCTAGTATCCATAAGTAGTTTATTCTCCCTGTCCCTAATGTAATACATCAAACAATAACTCATTTGTCAAAGTGAGACAGTTCATTAAAATTCAACAACCATTTGGCCAGTATAAAACAGCCACAGTATAAAAATTGATGTCGCGAAGCTTAACAAATGAGGGACTAAGGAAAGTGTGAATCAGGAAATTGCAGGCCTGCCCTCTAGGGCTATTTTTGGGTCACTTGTCTGAATTTTAATGTTACAATTGTTTTTTTAAAAAAGGCTCCAAGTTATTTGGCTGGGAGGGAAGCCAATTCTAGCGAGGTGACTGGAATATCAGGGATATTCAATAGATGAGAACATGGTGCCTCTTGGGACAGGATGGTGGAAAATACACAGTTTGAACACTCTGCTATGGTATAAGTTATGGTATAACCTAGAAAGCACACTTCTAATTTCATTGAGTTGTATTTAAGCAACATAATGACTATGAACTATAGGTAGGCACGTTGTGGTTTAAACTACAGTATTTGCTCCATGTTTTTAAGAGGATATATATATATATATATATATATATATATATATACACACACATATATATATATACATACACATATATATACCTATTATGTATATATATATAAAGGATATATAAATATATACACATATACATATTTTAAGGTATATATTAAGTGCAGAAATATTACCTACTTGTGTCTCAGATAATTGATAGAGTAAAAGCCTGAATCTGCCAATCTGCTAACACCTATCTCATCAGGAAATTTTCAATATTAAAAATAGTGAGCAAGGATTCATTTTTATTTTATGAAAAGTAAATAAAAATAAGTAGATTTCCAGCTACTCACAAAAGTAAATTTTTCCTTTGAGACATATCTATAGAATTAGCTAAAAAATGAAAATAAAGATACTAGGTTAAGTCTTCTTATCTGCCACTCAAGAATTACACATACTTTGGAAATACCACGTTATTTTCTAGTACACACAGACATTTCTCAAGATTCAAATAAGGGTAGGACATAATATTTATCTCCTTAGGCATTTATAACTTCTTCATGGCTAAAACATTCAAAACTTTCTTTTTTTCCATCTTTAATTGTCATCTACCTCAATATGTAACAGAACAGCAGAGCCTCTCATGCCCATCGGACTGCAAATACCCATCATGCAACTGTCCCCATCTCTCCTCTCTCTTTATTGTCTACAGCCCTAGATTACCACCCCAACTCTCTTTGCTTCTATGAGCTTCCAGATTATCCACATGAGAGTGTACACAATATGCAAGTCTCACTAATTTAACTTATCACAATGGCCTCACTCCATCGAACCCACAGCTTTTATCCCATTTAATGTCTGAATAGTATTGCATACTACAATATTATATGTATGTGCTACATTTTTATTTATCCATTCATCAATTGATGGCAAGTCACTTATTTCCGTATTTTTCGCTATTGTGAATATGCTACAATAAGCATGGGAGTGCACATGTCTCTTTAATATACTAATGACACTTCTCCTGGTTACATATCCAAAAGCAGAATTGCTGGATCATATGTTATCTGTAGTTTTCGTTTGAGTGTTTTGTTTCTACCCTACATGCTGTTTTCTATTATGGCCAAGCGAATTTAAAATCCCAACAAGCGGATGTAGGGTTCTTTTTTATCCACTCCTTCACTATCACTTTTCATCTTTTGAATCAAAGCCATTCTCATTGGAGTGAGGTGATAATCTCATGTGGATTTGATTTGCATTTCATGATATTTAGGGATGTTGAGCAGTTATTCACATACTTATTGGGCAGGACTTGGATTATCGTTTTGTTTCGATTTTCATTTGCTTTCTGCTTATTTTGCTTTGTTTTTTAAACTTGGGAAATTAATGAGTTTTAATGGAGTTACTTGCAGGAGTTTATACTTACCTGGCAGGAGAGTTACCATGACCATGAAGGTAGTTTTGCCAGGTCGATGCTTATCCATTGCATTCCTTTGGTTTTGTGGTACAGGGGTTGAGCCTGGGCCTCCCACATGCTAGGCAAGTGCTAGTACATTGATCTGCAGCCCCATCTCTAAAATTTTTTTTAAGTATATGTGTATTGGTTCTTAAAAGAAATTATATTTATCAAAACAGTTTTTGTATTTGCTATTGATATGCCCTCAGCAGCTTAGGAGACTGAAGGCTTCAAGGCCTTCAGTGAACAGCTTAATATGACTCTGCCAAAAATTGAAAAGACAACACAAAATTAAACAAATAATTTCGTTCAAATAATATATTTTTGTATATATATACGTATATATATTTAAGAAGACATTTCTTTATAATTAACTATTGATGCTTTTTTGGTATATGTCTAAACATTTTGATTTAATATATATTACATGTATATATTATAGATAGATATCCTAAATAAGTTCCCATGCTACAACAGCTCTCAAACTTTGAGTTGTGACCTCTTTGGATCAAAGGTAATCACAGGGATCACCAGAGACCATTTGCATATCAGATGTTTACATTACAATTTATAGGCAACCGTCATGAAAGGGAGCTAAGGTTCCCACGTTTGTTTGATCTATTTACAAAATAAGACTTCTTTAGAAATCTACTTTCTTATCTCCACTATTTTATTTCAAAGAGATTTTCTTATTCAAATGAGTAGACCTCTTCTGTGGTCACCTTAATGGATTTTTTAAGCAGTCAAAGTTGCCTTTGCTACTAGGAAGCAGTAGTCAATATTATAACCATTGTTACGCTTTCTGTGTAGAAGTATGCATGTGTATTTATGAGTAAATTGTGTCTGTGTGTGTGTGTGTGTTTGTGTGTGTACAGGTGCTTGTGCATGCCCATGCGTTTGGAGGCCAGTGGACAACCTCATGTGTACCTTCTCAGATGCTATCCACCATGGTTTCTTTAGATAATGTTTTTCACCAGCCTAGAACTCACCAAAGTAGGCTCAGCTGACTGACCTGCAAGTCCCAATCATCCATCTGTTTCTCATTTCCCAGCACTGGGATTAAAAGTGATAACAACAGCAGACCTGGCTTTTTCACATGGGTTTTGCGGCTTGAATTCAGGTCTTAATGCTTTATTGGCAAGCACTTTACTGACTAAACCATCTCCTCTGCTCCCTCTGTTCTCTTGTGTATGACAAAAGTAATTAAAGTACAGAGGGTAGTTGTTTCCTTGCTTTCAGTACAGTGGTGTAACTGTTTTTTTTTTAAGCTTTTAGTCAAATTATGCAACTAATAAGCAAATGACAAATGAGCAAAGCTATTTTTGCTTCTCTATTTTGCACTTGACAGAGATCAAAGAGTGAGGCTGGCTTGCAAATCTGTGACCTGTCATTCTCTGAAAAGTATGTGTCTTGGTAAAATGAAACTACAAATCACACTTTGTTTGATTGTGTTCACATACTTGTTTAAACAGGCCAAGTTGTTCAAGCTATGAAGAAAGTTTTGACAGGTGTTATCTGCTCTGAAAAATTACAATTGTGCCAAAAAGAGGTGGGATAATTAAAAATAGATTATCCTAGACTTTGGAGCTTAAAGATATGCTTTCAGAGCTGAGGGTTGCTGTTTTGTTTCAAAGGACCACTTCCTCATAAGATATTCTAAGTATTTACAATTTTAAGAAACTTTTTTTTCCTAATAAAGCCCAGATGAGTTCTGTTGATATTCTAGTCTATACTGTTAGTAGAGGTCTACTCAATATTGGGCAGCACCTATATTGGGTAGGAAACAACAGTGCCCATTACTCCAGCTCCAGGGCATCCAAGACCCTATTTGGCTTTCATGGGTACTCACATATATGTGTGCATGCACACACACGCATGCACACACACACACACATACACAGACACTTACTTATACATATAAATAAAAATAAAAACCTAAAAATAACTTAATCATTAAGCTGACATGGAAATGATTGAGAGGTGGATTAATTTATCCAGTAATCATGATTATCTTTTGTTTTGACTAATAATTTGTTTGAACAAACTTTATCTGTTCCACCATGGTTTTTATGTCCTGTCTAAGATAAAATTTCAGAAAAGACAAATTTATAGAAATCAATGATTTTGTGCAAATATTGTAATGTGTGTATTTTTCTCCCAACAAGTTAAAATAGCAAATATATTTACTTATGTATTCAATATTCATTTATTCAGTGACTGCTCTGGGCTTAGCATTGAACAAGGCTCCCAGAGAAACATGAATAATACAGGCAATTGAGTTCCTGCCAGAATGTACTGTCACCTATTTTGTGTATAGTTTGGCTTGGCTTGTCTACAGTCTTCACAGACCTGAGTTAAAGTTATGTAGTCACAAATTGCCCTCAGTGGATCTGTCCATAATCTTTGCTTATTTGAAAACTAGAAACATATGCTGTAACCAACATCTTTCAATTATTTCTGGTCATTCTTTTTGTCCCAATTAACCTTCAACTTTGTCCACATTGAATTATTCATTATTTCTCAGAATGTTTTACATTCCCCCCTTCGAAGCCTTTGTTAGTACAAAACTCCCAGTAACAAAAATAATCTTATGTACTTTTGTCCATATTTTGTCCATATTTTTCCAATTTTAACCCTTCCATAAAAGCTAAGTAAATATAATGGTACTTTAAATGTACTGTTGTACTGCTATTGCACTCATTTAATGGCTGACTCGTTTCAGTACTCTCTCAAGGGCATAGTATACTGTAAATTGAAAATGTACAGTACTTTAGAGATACTGAGTAAATACTTGTTCAGTTTAACCTTATTGGTGAGACACATATAATATTCACATATAGATACTGGTTCTTACATTTGAAGAAAAAACATTTGTTGAATATCCGTTTGGCATCAATTGTGGCATATGAGGTCTTGATGAAAATATTCTTTGCTTCTTTGTTGCTAAGATAGAACACTAAAGGAAATTTGTAGGAAAAGGGTTTTCTTCAACATAGGTTACAAACAATTATTGAGGAGAGCAAACCAGTAAGCAGCCTTTCTTCATGGTTTCTGTTTCAAACTATTATCTTAAGTTTCTACCTTGGCTTCCCTTGATGATGATTGAAGATAGCCTGTAAAATGAAATAAATAATTTCATCTCAGAAGTTGCCTTTAGTCAGTATTTTACTACAGCAACAAAGAGGCAATTTAGAACAGAAATTGGTGCCAGAAGTGGGGTCTTGCCTTAAGGTATATCTTCTTATCTTTTCAATGCTGAAGAGTCTTCTCTTTAAAGGTGCTATTCTTAAAAATTGCAGCCTCTCCTTTAGCACAAACCTTGTATATAACAGTGAACTTTCTAATGCTTGACCTTCCAAACTGTATATGTTTATTCCCCTTTTGCTCTTATTTGTTCTTTTGTAGAACTATGTAAGAGTCATAAGTAATAAAACCACAGACTAAATTTTATACTACTTTTAGATTACCTCCACAAAAGAAATTAGTCCATTAGTTTTACATTTTCCTCAGATAAGTCCTTAGATCATGGGTGGAGGGCAGCCAGTCTCTGCTCCAGTGTCACACAAATGGTTTGCTGCCCAGTTGCTTCTCTGTGAAACCTCACAAGCCAATCGTCCACAGTCTGCATTCCTCTCAGTACTACTGTCTTTCCAGTTCCTAATAATACAGTGTGTTAAACTCTGCTTACAGCACTCAATGACTTTTCTAGTCTGAACTTTAGAAGTCATCTGTATTTTGCCATTAAAAACAACATAGGTATGTTCTTCAAAAAAAAAAAAAAATTTAGAACCAGCTTCTATATAAGTGACTTTTTTCATTGCTACCATGATCAAAAACAACTTATGGAAGAAAATGTTTATTTTGTCTTACAGCTCCAGAAGGAGAGACCATAATTGTGAAGGAAGCATAGTAACAGGTGTTCAGAGCAGGAAGCTGAGAAATCATATTTGTATCCACATTTTAAGTTAATCTAGAACAAAATAATAAGTATACACATTCACTTTTTATTTTTTGTTATCATTATAAATTTTGGGGTGATTTGTTTCTTTTGTTTGTTTGTTTTGAGACAGAATCTCAACAGTATAGGCTCAGATCAACTTGAATTTACCAATCCCTTTGCCTCAGACCCTAATGTGCCAGAATTGCATATGTGTGTCTCAAAACTGGATCATTTACAAGTTCTTTGTAAAAGGGTATACACATAGGATCTTTGATCTTCACACCACCACCATATTCCAAATACAATGGAACAATGTATTATATAATAGAGTTGAGTTATATAGAAAATAGGAGTTAATACTGAGATAGCAAAAGAGGTCCCTGTTGACAAATTGATGATTTCATGTTTTACACAGTTTTATCCAAATTATCATGTCAAATTCTTCCATAGATAAACATTCATGTGACGTGTAACAGTTGATACAAGGAAACAAAAAACATGATAAGTGACTGTTAAAATAATTGAGAATATTTCAGAATTTGTCAGTACTATGCCATTAGACAAGATCATTCTGACTGTGGTAGCTTCTAATACTCTCTTTTCGAAAATATCTGTCTATTCTTCAAATTCCTGTGAGTACACATTTTAAGTAATTTTTGGCATTTTTCTGATCTCAAACACTACTCTACTGATGATATATCTCCTGGGAATATTTGTAACAAAACAAGAGATTGAAGCCAAAACAACAGCAATAAAAAAATCCTGTATTTTAAACTGTGAGATTGTATGTAGAAAGTAATCAAAACAAAAATTTCTAAGAGATCAAGTATACAACTTAAAAAGCACCCTGCTACCACATTCAATCTCCTGTATCACTTGATGGCATTTTTATCAGAGATAGACAAAGAGTTCTTCCATAGGAATTAAGTTATGACTAAGACTATTTCTTCCTACTGTGAAAAAGCCTGTAAATGCCTAACTGGGAATATATTTCTTTATAAAGAGAAAAAAAGCAACAAAAAAATAATATCCACCTCTTATTTCTAAAATCAGCACCACTATGCAATGCGGTATAGGACTGTTTTAAAGAATTCATTCATGAAATTTGCATTATTTAGTATTGTCTCATAACAGCAAGCTTTTCATGTTTTATTAATTTAATTTTAAAAGTAGTTTATAAATCAACAGTCATCCTAGAACTTATAATTAATCTCATTTTAGTTTTTCATTTGTACTAATCTATATTTACCAATAGTTCTCCACACTATATCATTGTTGAATGGTGTTTTATTTCCTGGATCACAGTGCTTCTCTACCTTAATTGTATTAACAAATAAAAGTGCTACACCCTCCAGTCTCCAGCAAAGTTTATTTGGGTAACATTTCAAAAGGACAAAAAGATTCTAAATTTCAGAAATAATCTCATTATACACTTTGGAAGTAACAATGCATGGTATACATTTCTGTAATTAAATCATTAGGAAGATGAATACATTGATTAGGAATTCAAGATCATTCCTATCTATATACAGACTAGCCTGGGATAGATGAGATTCTATTAAAAGCAATAAAGCATGCTGGGTGGTGGTGGCACACACCTTTAATCCCAGCACTCAGGAGGCAGAGCCAGAGGGAGGCAGATCTCTGTGAGTTGGAAGCCAGCCTGGTCTACAGAATGACTTCCAGGAAATTCAGAGTTACAACAGAGAAACCCAGTTATGAAAAAAGCAATGAGACAAAAACAAAGAATAGAAAGTATAGGAAAATGGTCCAAGCATCAATGAAAACATAGTGAAATTTAGGAAAAGTTGCCTTCCTTGGGGCAAATGAAGATTAATTAGAAGGACAGGTAGAACTTCACTGATGTGGACTAACTTCACATTGATGTGGAGTGGAAGTACACTGTTTCAGTGGCTTCATCCCAATTTTGCTATGTTTCTGTCTGTGGAAGTTAACCTGTCTCCTTCATTCCATCCTGTATCAGGGAACGCTCATTGAGTAAGACTCAGCACTAACTCAATAGATACAGGATTAGCTCTCTATAGACAGGCTTTATACTATGTAAGGCAAAGAGTGACTATTCTAAGCTTAAAACTTTAAAATTTAAAAATATTAATTTTGGTCTGATGTATTCAGATAAGGAAATTTTTTTAGCTCAATAAAATCCCTATGTGCCTGGAAATGATACTTGAACTTTCTGTGATCTAGAATTTTATCATACTTTACCCTAGCAACTAACTTTATAGAAACTGATAAATTAGTAAATGTCAGTATATTCCCTTTATTTTCCCAACTGTGCATGCAATCAGCTTCATTTCTATTTTTCTATAAATTAAATTAGAAATCTGCTTTCAAAAATGTCCACATTTTTAGCTTTATTCATTTTGTATGTATACTGCTTGGAATACCATCAATTACAATAAGGATATGCTCATATGTTCTATGTGTCCTACATATGTTGGCATTATCAGCCTTCACATCAATGGAATACACAGGAACTACTGCTGCATTCATTTTGTATTACATTTCTAAGACTATCTAACTATTGATTGGTAAAAGGAGGACTTAAACCTCAAGTGTTTAAGATTTGAGGATTTCATAATGAAGATTTCATTCTGTCATTTTATAACATGGCTGACCATTTTCCTATTACTGGAGATTCATGGATAGCAAAAATGACTAATCAGGATTATGTATCTATGATCAAAATGCCAGATACAAAACAATTCAAGAGAAGAAAGAATTGTATTAGTCCATGGTTTCAGAGGGTTCAGTCCATAATTGATCCCATGCACATGAGTAGAGAGAGCATCATGGTAGTTAATGGCAGTGTGTGGCAAAGGATAGCTTCTTACATCATGGCAGAGAGAGAAATATCATTTTTCTTTTTACCTTTTATTCTATCTGCTCCACAGACTGTAGAATGACACCTGTAGAATGTAAAGGAATGGTCATTATTTAATCCTTACTAGAAATGTCTTCAAAAACACACCAAGAGGTGTTCTCACTAATATCCTAAGTGACTCTAAATCCATTCAAGTTGGGAGTAAAGGTTAAACATCACAAATATCCTTTTGTATTATCACCTTTGCTGGCTATGTATTATTCCAATTTAAACTACCAGAGAATACAGTTGAAGAATATAAGGATAAATATTATCATTCAGTGTGTTTGTTGCCTTCTAATGAATAATTCATGTTGAGTGACTATTGATAAATTATCTGAAGGCTGATTCCATTAAACAAAAGGAAATATATTGAAACAATCATGCAAAGGCACAGAATTATAATCAGGTTAGAGAACTAAGTTTGAAAGCTATCAGAAGACAAGTGATATGGTAAAGTAGGGCAGACCAACAAGGCCAGACAAGCCAAGATTACAAATACTTTCACTGTTGGCATCTATGTTAAAGGTTTGAAAGCTGGAAGTTATTAGTACATTCCTTTAATCCCAGAATTTAGGATGCAAAGACAGGAAGATCTCTGTCGGTTTGAGGCCAACTTTGTCTAATATAGCAAGTTCCAAGATACTTGTACCAGGGGTACACTTTCAGATCTTTTCTCAAAACAAACAGATTTGAATTATTAAATAAAAGGTAATCTATTGAGAATGACCCTTCCTCAGCTAGAGGAGGACAGGTCTAGAATCTAATCCCACCACTCTGTGTTTATTGAGAACAACTTACTGTTCATAAATGTAACTGAGGCTTCTGCTAAGAAATAGATATAAATACAGGGTCCACTCCCCAAATTGTCTATAGAGGACACAGTGTCCATTGTCATAAAGACTTGTAAGTTCTCATGAAAACTGCAATTACAAAAGCTGTTTTAAATACTATTTTTTCTGATTACTAAAAGAAATGTGTCCATTTTAACTGTGGGAATTTTGAAAAAAATGTAGAATGTGATCATTCACTGTTGTGCACTGAGGTCAGTAATGAACAACTGCAACTGGGAAATAAAATAGTTAATAATCGTTGGACAGATACTGTGAATCAGACACTCCATGGAGTGCAGCACCTGAAGTTCCATTTTGGAAAGATGAGAAGGAAAGTGTAAGGTGATGGACTTTCCCAAGGCCAAAGAGCTGCTGACCAAAATGTTGGCTCTGTGCCCAGATACTCTTTAGAAATGTGTGTTTGGTTCCTCACTGTAACTCTGTTATTATTACATGTAGAAAGCATCGTTACACACAAATATTTTCCACAGCTTATTTCCTTGAGATAAATAACTCAGTAGGGAATTGTTGAAGCAAGGAGTGTGGAAATTTGCAAAGCTCTTGATGCATTTTATATTTATAAACATATGAGTTGTACACTCCCAGTAGAATGTTAGAATGTTTATTTAGTAACTGTTCTGAACACAGAATATTATTATTTAAATGTTCAAGTTCAAATTTTTTTTGAAATTGCATCTAATTTTTGTCTTTCTGTTTCAGCTAATAATAAGACCACAGCGGTCTCATAACTATTTTACCTTTGCAATAATTGTCATTCACCAAATTATACTTACCCATGTGCCATAGTTCTTTTCCCAGGAGTCTCAGTTAATGGCAGAGGTAATGCATATCAAATCTATTTGCCTTAGTTCTGGACTTCATTTTCTCATACTCATTTCAAGTAGCAATTTTGTAGGAGTCAATTTAATCTTGGTACACTGAGAGAATACAAAGGACATAAGTCTTGCCTTCCTTGTTTCTAATCCCCTAATAGTAGCAGTAATACATGCCTTGTAGGTTAGTTGAGGAATAAATCCAAGAAAACATAAAGGACTAAGTACAACTCACAGTGCTTGATAAAAAAATCTACCCCAAATACTAGTACTGTTATATTGGTATGAACAGGAATGGATGTGTGACCAACTAACTTTTGTACAAAGCAGTATTTTCTAATCCTGGGAGATATGGACTAACTTAAGGAAGAAAGCCTGGACATGGTGTAATCATTGTCTTAAGACTAGAAAGGTTTAAGTGTCCTTGCCAGGATGACAATTTTCTTGCACATAGTTTTTTAACAGTATGTGAATGCATCAGTTAAGTAAGGTGTGACTTGCAGGTATGACTAGAGGTGGATAATGCTCAAATATGTGCTTTCAAAAAATAAATTTTTAGCATTTTATTTTTACATAAATTCATGTTTAGATGGCATTTATTAAGCACTATTGATGTGTAAGCGTCATTCTAAATGTTTCTCAAACACCTCCTTTCAACCATATGTTAATAAATATATATATATACATATATACACACAAACATATTTGTGTGTATGGCATGTGTAAATTCAAATGTATATGTAAAATATGAAGAAGTATTATTATTTATACAGTAGCATTTGCAAGTAGGAAATTAATGCCATAGAAGTAAATGGATTTGCCCACAATCCATAGTCTGCATTTTTCCTTGCTAATGACGTCTTCTAGACATCTTTCTGTCAAGAATTCTCCCTTAATTTAATGCAGAAATTCATTTTGTAGATTTTGGTATGAGCAGCAAGTGAGCCACAGGCTTATAGTGAAGATACAAGTTTGAACTTGACCCCTCTGCTCATGCTTTTCTTCATCTTCCCACTTTGGATAGTGTCTCTTGTTTTCTTAAATATGAAACAAACACATATGGGCACTTGTGCTGGAACAGGGAATGAGGCACTCCACAACTTGTAGCACTTAATAAACAGTGAGTAGTTAACAGCAGCTACTAGTGTCTTGTATTGAGTCCTCAACTTTTAAAGGCTTGAATACTAACTTCTCAATTCAAATAGCTCAAAATTATCATAAAATAAAGCCAACATTTATTTTCTGTACAAGCTGACCTAGAAGCAGCCACTTTATCATGTCTGTTATTTACAGACCAAATGCACACTGTTCTTACCGGCATGAAGGTGTCTAGATGCCTTGAGAAGAGATTCTGTATTGAAGTACTTACTGTTTACCAAACAAAATGTAGAGGCCACTAATAATTGGTATCCAGAGTATGAAAGGTGTACACATGAATTTTATAGATTTCAGAGAAAGGACATTATTGAGAACACACGATTGATTCAACTAGTATGAACAATAAGGCTATAATTACAGCATTTTTAAGAGTTTTTAATTCAGACTAAAGTATCATTTAACCCACATTCTCAACCATGGAACTAGGGAACATTATTTTACCTGACTGTAAACAGTCCTTTTAGTCACCCTTTTACTGTAGATTTTCCTTGTCCAGCTGGAACTAATATTCCAGTCATATCAACTGTAGAACACACTAATCTTTCCCTGTGATCTCAGAGAAGAGTGAACTTAGGTGTGTAGACGGTATATCCTGGGGAAAGAAACCTGTGCCTGGTTTATTCTTGCCTTCTCTGATGTTCCCATTAGTGACACTTCTGTGACTGATTCCAGGTCTCGTGCCTCTCAGTTCTTCATTCTTACCACAACATCTGAACCACCTCATCTCAGAAATGACAAGTGGCAGACTGTTTTCTCTCCCCATAGATAAGATAAACAAGTTAAAAATTACAGGCTGGAGTCCCATAGATTGTTGTGTTTGAATGGACAAAGGTTTGGCCAGTGGAAACAAATTATGCAGAAAATCCTCAAGTTCCGTTCAGAGTTTAAATGTAAAGGACAGAAACTAGGTGTATTTTTGATGTTTTGTTTTGTGTTGTTTGCTTATTTGTAGTGTTAGAGCTAGAACCCAGAGCTTTGTCCATTCAATGTAGGCAGATTTTACTGAGGTAACCCCACATAGAAGAGAGTCATATTGTGCTTTGGTGTGGAGATTTGTGTTTATACATTTACCACAAGGATTGTCTTCTGCTCCCAAATAAAACCTAGGGCATGAGACAAATAAATCTTCTCTAGAGAGGCCTTATAATGAACCCCCAAACTTGGCCAAGAAAACTTGGCAGTTTTCTACCCTCATTTTCAACTTCATCTTGGCTCTCCTTTCCCTAATTTGCCCTGAGAAGTCAGGTGCTATTTCTTACTGAAAGTAGGATTCTTTTTCCATTGTCGTCTATTTCTTCTTCAATTACTTACATTTGTTTTTTCTCTCTTGCTTCTTATTCCTGATGATTCTCTTTTTTGTTTGTTTTGTTTCTGAGACAAGTTCACTCTACGTAGCCTGGGCTATCCTGTAACTCACGATGTAGACCAGGATGGCCTCAATGTTGCAGAGATCCACCTGCTAGTCATAAACATGACTTCCTCCCTCTTTCTTCTTCTCTTCTCTTACCTGTTTCCCAACATCTTTCTCCTCAATTTACTCTTTTGAAGTGAATATCTCTCTATCTCTCCACTACCTCTTTTTCTGTCCTTTAAAATATATTTCCTGTATACAGTGCTCGTGGTGCTTAAGGAACTCAGGATAAAATGCCCATCATCCAAATGTAAACTTTTTGACCAACTAGGCTAAGTACAGAGGTTTGATATTTCACTCTTGTTCCTTGTTCCATTTTAGAAGCCATGTCTGTTTCTAAATGAATAGTCTGCTAATGACCTAGCAAGTTCCCAGGGTCTAAGGGATCCAATTATCTGCTGTTTGGTGCACAATGGCCTTTGTGTCTGCCAACCCTACACCAGGTGGTGAAAATAGCCTGCCTACTTTATTCCTAAGCATGAGGGTGTATTTTTACTTTTAAAAAATCTCTGAAAAAGTTTGGAAGCTCAGAGTATTTTACCTGGAAAGTTTAAGATTCAATGGAATCTATTTTTTTCTTTTTAAGTTGCCATTTTTTCTGTAGTGTTAGCTATGGTGTGTGTATGTTTGTGACATGGGTTCTTTCTGTGTCCTACTACTGTTTTTGCCTTCAACACATAATTCTGCCTGTCTTTTTCTAAATGTTCACTTTTCCATGGCAACAGAAATACAACTACAGGATTCTGGTGTCACTGTGAGAGACTAGGTAAACCTGTGTGTGAGTCATATAAAAATATGTTATTCTAGAATAAACATCTACAGCAAGAGTGATGAAAGTCAGCACTCTTCTGCTAGTAGGAAACAACAAATTTGGACACTGGCATTGGAGGGCAGGTTATTGGCCCTCAGTGAGTGAGAAAAATTGTTGAGTAGATTGTCTTTATTTTGCTCTTAGATGTTCTGTATTTTTTTTTCTATACCATAGAATCACTTGCTGTGCCAAAAAAAAAAAAAATTGACAGGTAAGCATGTCACAGAGATATATCCAACCAGAAGAGCTATGTCATGTGGCTATGTCTTATTTACTGACTACACTACTAAGATCTCTTCTGTGATATTTACAGTTTTGGGTTATGTCTCCACTAGGTACTATAACAGAAATCCCCTGATTCTGTAATAGCGTAGCCAAGGAAAGATATTTTCATTGACTGCACTCCTGAAAGGTTACTATTCTGATTGGTACTAAGCATGTACTTCACTGACAGATATTAAATATTTTTTGTTGGAGTGCCTGCTTCGAGATGACAGAGAATGAGAAAGTGTATTCATTGCTTCTTTGTAGTACAATCGTCCACCTCTTCAGATTAGCTGGTTGTGCATTTGTTCTTCGGTGTAAGCAAGTGTATTTCACTGGGAGATAGGGAAGCCTTTGAAGCCATGCCATCCTGAGGTATTCCATCTCAGAACATGCTTCTCTTGCATGAAGCACCTCTGCTGCATCTTCAGCTACACTATCTTTACTGTAGAAAGAAGACATTTCTAATACATCCAAGATTTCACAAATATCTGGAGAGATGAAAGAAAGACCAATGAACACCCTCCTGTCCCTCCTCTTCATTACCCACTAGGATACTGTTACAAGTGGATATTGACTAGGAGCAGAGGAACTGTTGACTTTGAAGCAGGATCTCTTTGAAAGACACAGATATTTCATAAAATATTTTCTATTAAATTTATAGATTTGAAACCTATAGTGGTAGCATTTTTTTTTGTTAGAAACTTCACCTAATCATTTTGTGAGAGATAAAAAGATTTCCATAGCATCATAGGCACACAAATCAGATATTCTGAGTAGATATTATAATTTGATTCAGATAATGTAGATTTTCTATTGAAGCCATTATTTTTAAATTATTGAAGACATTTTTCAATGTATTAATATAAACAGATTTACAAAGGAATTAATGACCCAAACAGAATGCTTGTATATTTGTATTAAATAAAAGAGGTAGTAGACTGCTGTCTATCGCAAATACAATCAAGTTGGAGGATGATCATTAATGAAGTAAAGGTTATTTCTGCATATCTCTAAGTTTTCCTTTAGAATATTAGAGTTTATTATTGCGAGTAATATTTTTTATAAAATTAGCCTCACATTTCCCCAAGTCTTTATTTGATAATCTCCAAAGAATTGTAGTTTTGTTAACCTTTATGGACGATGAATCAGAATATATTTTAATATACTACAACACTCTAGACATGTTTCCAGAGGATTTTTTTGCATATTTTTAAAAGACTAAAAATTTAATTAAGCAAGACCATGGATTAATTGTGCTTCCACTGATGTAAAAGCTTTATTGAACATGCTAGCTGATCAGTCACTGGATTAGTGCAAAGGATAAACTTCTCCACGGATGGTGGTTGAGGTCCTGTGTGTTCTCAGTGGAGTGTGTCTGATTCTTCTGGTATTTGCTTCACTAAACATAGTTGGTTTTTTAAAAATTTTTTAAATAATGAGGTTCGTGGTAAAAATACTGAGACAACATAAACTCATGAAGAATCAAAAGTGTAATCTGATTAACAGGATCTGTGTATGCATGGTAAATTACAGATTGGATTGTTTCCTGGACTGACACCCCAGGAAAGCTCTAAGCATGAGAACCTTACATATCCTATGCTTGTCTTTCATCTTCCAGAGAGATTAGTGCATCCCTCCTCACAACTTTCCAGCTTCTGAGATTCTAGGCAGGTAAAACATTAAAATGCACAGCAACCAAACTTCAAACAGGCTTTTTATTAGATGCCACCTGCAAATCCTTTAGGATTACTCATTTTCAGATATCCTATCCCAGTCTGCAGGGGTTTATTAAAGGAGGATTTAAGTCCGATAGCAGCAGTGAGACAGCAGAAATGGAACTAAGAAGCTAGTCATATGGCCGCGAGATGATGAAGCCTCGAGATCTAGAAATTACATGATTGTACTTAAGACAAGGCAGTTAGCAAACTTCTTGTGATATTTTTAAAAATTAATTTTGCTGTGATTCAAAATACAAAAAAAAAAACATATGCTCAACAAATAACTCAAGTGACATAAAACATAATTGTGGTAATTCTACCCATAGGACCCACTGAAATTCCCCTCTTAAGAAAACTAAAATATTCAAAACAAAGCCCTTGAAGATTTCACATTGATTCTGTCATATTCCCTTCTCAGAATACAATTAGCCTGAGGTTAAGCTAAATATTAGAACATTACAACCCTTAAAAGAAGATGAAGACGTTTAGAATTCTGTACTCATTCCTAACTCAGTGCACCTTTTGTAAGTCTATACATCCTGTAAATTTAATACAAAATGTAATTTTCAATTTCATTAAACATTTAAAAATCCAAGTGTCTGTGATTTTATTACTGAATTGAATATTTCATGTTTAATATGGTAGCTCTTTTCAACATTTTCAATCTTCAGGATTTTATCCTTTATAGTCACAATATCCGTGCATCTGTGGTTCTTTTGTATTTATTTTCATATTATATTAATTCATGAATTTGCATAAATGAATATTTCCAATAACAAAGCAATGAATTAGCTCACCTTTAAATAAGGCTCTGTTCCCAATTTCTATGATATTTTTATCTCTCTAAAGAAAACATTGAGGTAGATGGCTAAATTTTTATAATATTACACAAGAGGTGCATTGCCACCTAAGTTATGATCCAAAAATATGGATATAGAACTTCTTAATTTAAATATGCCTTTACCATATATTCTAGAGAAAAATGGTCCCTGAAGGGTATGCCCCGGTGCTGTGGGGATGGCTCAGTAGGGAAGAGTGTTTTCTGCAATGGCATGAAGACCCGAGTAGAAATCTATCCTTATAGAAAGCCGTGTGTACCAGTTACCCCAGAAATTTGGAGGACAGACACAGGAAGATGGCTAAGTGTTGCTGGCTGCCAGCCTTGCTCTAGTTCCAGGGAAAGACTCTATCTCAAGAGGATCAGGCAGAGAGTAATGGAGAAGGACACCCATCTTTCTCTGGGTTCCATGCCTATCCGCACTTATCAAACAAGCGTGTGTATACCGCATGCACACAGACAGACAGACACACCAAAAAAAAAAAAAACTGACATCAATCTTTTTGTTTTTTATTTTTCTTTTCAAAAATAAATTTTCGTTTTTCTAATTGTTTTGTTGTTGTAGACTATATGTCCCATAAGACTTATTATTAGAAACTTTTTATTAAAAATAGGTATTTTTCATACAATATACTCTAATTATAGTTTTCCCTCCAATGGCTCCTTCCTAGTTCCCCACCCACCCAAATCTTTTTTTCTCTCTCTCTTTAGACTACAAACAGCCATCTTAAAAATTTAGTAATGATAGGATTCTTGCACGTGCTGGCGGAAAATCTGCATGCAAATGCTTCTCTCCTCAGAGCTGCAGTGAAAGCCAACAGCAGTGGCAATCGTGATGTTTGTTAAATATCCATTCAACATAGATGCGTCTAAAGAGGTAATTTAATAAGTTTGGTTAAGTCTTCCAGATATGACAATGACATTCCTTACAAATTAAAAAAAAACGTATATCTATGATTTGATTTCAACCTAAAAAATGAGGGTTAAGCTGGTCAAATAACCACAGAGACTTTCTTAAACATGAAGGTCCGAGGTCCTGTGGACGCTTTGGTATAAATTTTTGAAGTTTTTCTTCAGATTTGAATAGAAGGAGAGAAATGAGATACTGAAATACAGCTCTCTAGTTAGCACCCAGTAAGGTCAAGAAGGGATCATGGGGTTGGTTTGGGAAATTTTTGTCTGTGCAGCACATTGCACCATCTATGAAAGAGCCCCTTACTGATCACACCATGTCCCTTGGATGGCAACTTTCCCCTAAAACCTTTTGCATTCCTCCAACTGTGATCCACTGAGTACTGTGCTCCCAGACAAAGAATGTTTGTGCGTGCCTGAGCATCCCCTCATTGATCTTCATTTCATCCTCTGAGACAAGCCAGTGTCCCATACACGGCACTGCTGAGAACCTCTACAGTCTTCCCTTTCAGCTCTTGGGAAAACAATGTATGACCAGCTCTCTGCTGACAGCAGCTTGCTGTGCTTCCCTTTGGAATACATTCTGAAGATGCATAGAATACAGAATACAGACCTCATCATCTCTTCCAGGCACTGTGAAGCTGAGCAGCTCTGAAAGGCAAGGGCTTGACTTTGTTTAGCCAACAACACCTCTGATTATGGCTGCCACAGAGTGGCTTCTCAATTGACGGAAGACTCCTAGTTTATCTGAACTGTTGCCGACTCTGAGTTTAGAGTATGATGTCTTGCATCCTTGCTCTATTCCTCCTTTCTCCAAAATTTGTCCTGTATCTAATACACTGAATAAATATATCTCACATCCATGATAGAAAAAAAAAACTTCATCTAGCCAGACTGGCTCCTTTGGGGAAAAGAATTGCAAAGATTTAAGAGTCCTTTTTTCCTTTTCTCTTCTTTCACAGTGCAGAGACTTTAAAACCTACTGTGCTTATGTTTCACATTGAATATCTCTGACAACCTAACTGGATTCTAAAAGTAGAGAAAAGTCTAGATAAATATCTGGGTGCCTAAGCTTAGTATGCTAGTGTGGAGACTTGACTTTACAAATAGAGGGCTGTAAGGAAATATATGAGGATGCTATAAAGTTTTGTTTAACTTATCTGTGAGGAAACGTTTGGGAAGAAAGCTGCCTATAACATGTAATGATAAATATTTGGACAGTTTAGTTCCATGTCCAATTGAACTTTCAGGATTCTACATGGAGAAAAAAACTTGCAGATATTTCAGCCCTAGGAACAGGGCCTAACATATAGTAGGTATTCTGTCTGTCATACCCATGACATATCTGTCAAATGACTGCACAAAGAACACAAAGCTGGAATGCTCAAAAGTAAAACAAGGTGCATTACTTACTTGTTGCTTTGGCACAATGTGTACAAAAGCAGCTTCAGAAAAGAAGGGTTTATTGGCTCATAGTTTAGAAGTATGGTATATCATGGCAAGAAAGGTGTAACAGCAAAGAAATCTACCTATAGTGTAAGAAGTATGAGGTAACAGGGTCTCATTGGGTCCACAGCCAGAAAGTAGAGAGATGACAGCTCATGTTCTGCTTGCTTTCTTTTCTTTCATTCACCTACCTAGGAGGTCTACCTCCTAGGTGATTCTAGCCAAATTGGCAATGATAATCACTATTCTAAAAGAAATAGACTCCTTGCCAAGCATTGGAATCCAAGCAGATGTGTGGCATTCCAAAAACATATGGTACCTCAATATCAGAACAAAGGGGACTCTACTGTGATGATATTTTATTCTTCAAAGATATTTTCATATCCTATCCTTCAGGTAAAAAAGTCAGAGATAATTGTCTCCAAAGACATTTGCTTGTACTGTTTCATGGCTCATCATTCTTATTTTTACGTATGTCAGATGACCTTATGAAACTCCCTATTATGGCACCAAGCACAGAAATTTTCACATTCTAAGGCTTCAGCAAAAACTGAATTAATATTCTTATTAGAGATGTACAAATGATTTTTCCTAACTCAAATATATGCAAACCAGAGATGCTTGCCAAATTTTCACTGCTAAATAATACAAACATTGCATATATTTGCCTTGCTTTCTTTGAACATTGCCTGTATTTTTCAAACCCCTTGACACCTCATAAAACAAAGCTTTAGCAAATGGCAAATCAATTTGTCTTAACAGGAGATTTTTAAGAATACATTTTGGTGACATAAATGAATGACATACAAAGGGCATCTTTTACTCTCATACTATCCAGTTCATGAAAACTGTATTCATTTCAATTCTATGCTTTCTGTATGACTACCCAAAGGAAAGGAACAGCATGAATTTGCAGTCTCATTTCCAACAGAAAATAGTCTGTAAAAGAAGCAGAGATATGGTTGAATTAGAGCAGGTCAAACAGCATTTCTTTCAACAAAGGTTACACAGCAAATCACTAAAGCTAAAAGCAGAGGTGGAAGGTGATCTGGCTTGCTATCACAGCTTAACAGTAAGCCTATTTAGAAAAGAAGAGAATCCTAGAGTTGATATCCAAAACATAGGTGTGGGTAAATGATTCACATTGTAGCTGTCACTGACATGACCCTTATTTCAAACACTCAAATTAAATCTGATCAACATTGCTTTAGAAGGCTATGTCTGGTATCAGATACTGCGTGGGCTTTCATTGTAAGTTCTTTAACCCTTGCCAATATCACATAGCTGTCCTTAAGTAGCTTTCATTTATAAATCTGACAGTATATCCATATGTTGCTTTCAAAGGTGTACCATTCTTGCAAGATAATGTCATTGGAGAGAAAATAGAGAATGATCATTTATCAGCCCTGAAATCTCAGAAAGTAAGCACAATACAGAGAACCCTGATTTAATCAGCAAAGGCCCAAAGGAAATTAATAGCAGATTTCCTTCCTAAAGCTGAACTCTCTTAGCGTTCCTGTGTGTGTGTGTGTGTGTGTGTGTGTGTGTGTGTGTGTGTGTGTGTGTGTTTTTTGTAAAAGTAAAAGGAATATGTGCAACAAAGCAAAGAGGCAGGTACTATTAGGTTATGCTTCTGCTTTTTTCTGTAACTATTTTAGTCCTCTTCACTCCCTTTTGATGGCCCCAATAGTCTGTTTTTTTTATTATTGTAATGTTTGTTAATATGCTACTTAGAAAGGCATCACAAAATTTGTTTCTTAATATATTTTAGCTTGAAACTATTATTCATCTTGAGTTTTTCTGGCAAATTTCTTTATGATACATGAGCATGAAAATCCATGCAGGTAGTCTCTCATTACAGTAGTAAGGTCAGATAAAAAGTATATTAATTTAGAAATAAATTGTGATTTTAATGTGAAACATCACCTTTCAGTTCCTATATTTTAACACTTGGACCGCACTGGTTGTACTATTTGGTTAGACATATCAAACACAGCCTTCTCTTCTAAGCTTTCTACTCTCTCTTTCTGGAATGTTCTACATTCAGATCATTTCATATTAAGTCCCCCCAAAACATTGACTTCTGAGCTCAAACAATATTCCATCAGTTGTTTTGTTGACCTTACCCCCATATTTTTCTATTAGTTCCCAGTTCCTTGCTAGAATATTCTGTCATTTATCATCATTTGAATTTATCATATTTATTCTTTTTGGTCATTCTCTGTAGATTTCTCTTTCCCCACTGCAAGAAAGACACACAGGATCAAAGCCCATGTCCACACTGTTCCTTGTTGTATCAAGGAGAGGAAGCTTGCACAAAGTAGGTATGTGGCAAGGATTAGTGGAATAAATCTGTAGTTCTTCAGTGTGTTGCAGATCATAATAATATATGCAACTGGTGTTAGCAACAGTACAGGAGAACAGAAAGGGAGACTCTTGGTATATTTTTCACAACAATTGGGTTTTCTAAGATTCTGAAAGGTCACAGGATTTAGCCACTACACAGAGCTTGCACCCAGAGAAAACGAAATGTGAAGTATCTTTCAGTAACTGGCCGAACTCAGATTGTGTGTGTCAGAGACTATTATGGGCCATAATAGGAACTCAGAGTGCTGACGGTGTTCTTTGTTGGAGACTTTAAAGAGGAATGCCTGTGCTTGGGTTCTCTCTCTTAGGAGCAAACATGATTCTTCACTTATACCCCGTCTCTCATCTTCAAAAGCAGCAACAGTGCTCAGAGGCTACTCACATCACAATACTCTTTCCACTATACCCTTTGAGATGTCAGGACTTTTGTGATTACATTGAACCCTCCTGGGCAAATCTAGGATAATGTCAGGGAATTAGTTAACACTGTGGGATATTTTTTGTAATTTTTTTTTTTACTTTTTAAATAATTTTGTACATGAGTTTTATCATTTCCATCATTTCTCCCCCCTCCCATGCTCTCCATTTCTTCTCGGGCTTATGAGCTCTTTTTAAATATCACTAATACACATATGTATCACACACACACACATACACACAAACACGCACACACATATAAAATACTGAGTCCATTTACTGTTACTCATACTACATTTGTTTAGAGTTGACCACTTAGGAGTGGGTAACCAATCTAGGAATCCATCCCTGAAAAAACATTGATTTTCCCTCTCTCAGTAGCTATCTGTTGTATAACTCTTCCTCAAGGGATGAGGCCTTGTGGAATTTCTCCCATCCACATTGGCATGTAAACCATGTCCTTTTTAAGGTTTGTATAGACAACCATATTGTTGAGATTACATGTGATGTGTGCAACCTTCTGTCCTGTCCAGAAGATAGTGTCTAATAGCAGGAATCCCAGTTCTCTGGCTCTTAAAATCTTTCAGCTTCCTTCTCTTGACTTCCCCTGAGCTTTTGGTGTAGGCTTTTGCTTAGTAGATGGATCAGCTGGGGCTTGGCACCCCATAGTCAGTTGTTATTTGCATTTAAACTAGTTGTGGATTTCTGTCACAGTCTCTGCTGCAGAAAGAAGTTTCTTTGATGAGGCTTGAGAGCTTTAAGATCAAAATATATAAGTCCAAAATGTGTAAAATTTACTTGGGGAATGTAATATTATGTGTTTAATGCATTATTGCTACTCAGAATAAAATCCAGAAAATAACAGAAATATTAGATGCTTATATTAACTATTTAAGTAATTATGAGCTGACTTAGAATTAATTGACAGAGAACTTAAACTATAGTAAAGACCTCTGATTGACTAGTTTTCTTTCCCTGGCTGAACTACCTAAACATTGAGCCTCATATCATAAATATAATTTTAGTAAATATCTCTTGACTTTCTTCCAGTTCATACAGTCAAATTTCTTATACTCTGATTTATATTCATGGGATTTTTGTATTTTTATACATTTTTTATTTATAATGCAAAAAGTATATTTCGTATACTTTTAAATGTTGCTTCTTAATCTATGTTACATTTAAGTGTTTTCACATGGCCCTCTGGTGTGGGCAAGACAGTAATTTGAGAAACTTTGAGTGAAATATTTGAGCAGAGAGCGTTTCAGTACTCTTACTCTGATAAAAATGTGACATGTCCAGAAAGTTGTAGATAAACCCTAAGGCAGAAACAGCTGTATAAAATGGTTTCTACTGCCTATCACTAAGGTAAGTGATTGTATTTTACTCTTTATCTAAAACTTTAGGGACATCCTTTGCTAATCTACCAGGATGAAAAGGATTTTGTAGTGAGAAATTATTTTCAGGCAGAGAGACAGTTTTTGAGTGATTATTTTTTTTATATGCCTTGCAACTGTGATATATGGCTTGAGCTTAAGTGACACGTTTAAGAAGTCACCAACACAAACTCATTAAAACTTCACAGAAAACCATGGAAGTTTAATGGATGGCTGTGGTGCCAGTCAGTAGACTTGAGGACAGTGGAAGCAACAGTTCTCAGACTGATCCAGTTAGAATCCTCTCCTGTTTTTCATGCAGCCTGTCGGCACATAACCGGTCCTCCTTTAGTTTCTTTCACCTATCTAAATCTGCTCATCTCACAGAGACAAATGGTTTCACGCTTGCTCCTTCTTAAACAGTCAAATACCCTTAATATTCAGAAGAGGAAAGTGTAACCCAGAGGAAATTCTTGACAACTCCAGTGGGGAAGGTTTTAGCAGTACAGAGATTGGAAATCCAATTTTACTGGATTTCCCATTTACTGTCAATTGCACTACTGTGTTTTTATTAATAATTCCTGTTAAAGTGTACTCTTTCCTGGCTTGGTGTTTGGATATTTTACAGAATCTAGATTCCTTCCATCGACTATGACCACATCTTTCTGCACATCATGTCATCAGCAAATAGATTTTCAACTAAAACAAAATAAGTTTTCATACTTGATGGGAACAGAGTACCCACCAAGTCACAAGTCATAACTCCTTTATATCAGGATATGCTAGTTTAGACTATATACATTTAAATACAAAACTTCACCTAGCAGAAAGAATATCCTTGGGGGAGGGGAGACATAAATAAGTCAGTTAGAATTTTATGAAGGTAAGAAGCAATGTAAAGGAGTGGGGAAGAAACCTGAAGGGATGGGAATGGTGTCATGTGCCAGGCTCAACAGTGATGGAGGGACAGGCTACCCAGAATACTCCATGAACATCTTGATATTAGATGGAGACCACAAAAGCATACTGTAGCACAAGCAGTTACAATGTCTAGAGTTTAACCACCTGCTTCATGAGTTTGCCTTGGCCAGAACATAAGTGAACTTTAGAAGCAGAGCTATAGAATTTAAAGTAAATTAAGTCAATGAGTAATTTTTCAGAAAAATATCTTTGGTCCTCTCATAGTTCTTTTATGGCTCACACCATCTTCTTCATTGGTAAAAATTAATGCTTTAGATATGTTGAGTCTATATTATTTAAGATCCGTTTAAATAACCAAGCAAGATTAAAAATGAGAGTCTATAGGTTAATAGACACTGCCACCAGGGGATCAAGCTTACCAAGCAATCTGACAAATGCCTTTCTTAATTCGGCACTGCCTTCACAAGAGGAATAAGGCAAACTGCAATAAGGATACCTAAGGAAGGGAACACAAAGGGAAAATTAAATATCTGGTTGTTGGTTGGCTTTGAGAGATATTGCTATTCCTAAGTCATCTTTCCTTCTGGGAGGTTAAGGAACTGGAAAGAAATACTAGAAATGGACTGAGTTTAGTACTGGTTTTCAGCTCAGTCATATAATATTCTTACTCAAACTGAAAACATTCCATCATAAGTACCCCTCTAGTCCATTCTCATCTTTTCATTCCTTCCTGTCTTCCTTCTTGATGCTTTTGTTCTCTCTTTTTTTTTTCTGTTTCTTTCATTCTGAATTCCTTCCAAATAACCAGACAATCTTTGAATACATACCTCATGTCCTTGAGAACCTCAAGTCAGCGTGGTGTTGTTAGTGATGTCTATACTCGGAATGTCCTTTACTGTAGGCATTCTCACCTTTGGGAAAATGTTGGATGAGGGCAAAGGTGAAACTACAAAGTGAGACCTGTCTGCAAAGGAGTGCATCAGAATAGCATAACTGAGGCATTGCCCTGAGGGTCTCATACCAAATCCAACCGGTGTTTCCCAAGCAACATCCTTCTCAGCTGCAGTGTGGCTTTACTTTCTTCATTCCTGACATTTTCCAAGTTTCCCACTGCTTGGTAATCCAGCTGACAGTGCCTTATTTCCTACTGTCTGCCATATTCCATGAATTCTCAGAAGTGTGGGAGGATTGCCTCTGGGGTGTTATTGACACTGGAATAGTGCTCTTACTCTGATAGAGCAAACCTGGTTTGTGATCAGCTGGTGATTCACTCTGACCCAGATAATTCTCTGATTCTCTGTCATAGTTGCTCTTTGACTGTATTCCTTCTTTAAAATAAGTAAGAGTCATTCAATCTATTTCTAGAAACACACACACACACACATACACACACACACACACACACACACACACACGTAATTGGCTCTTGATTTTCTAAAATGCTGACAATTATGGTCAAAATGACCAACTATTTCTATTGACTTAACAAATACGATGCTCTGAGAGACAACTTGGGATTCACAGAAGATTCAGATGAGAGACATGAGGGTCTTTGACAAAGAAGAACAGATACATGTAGATTGACCTTGGCCTGTTCTGCTGTACAGTCAAGAAAGTTTCATATACCCCCTATCGTCACTATCCCCATCTATAAATGAGAATTAGAAAAGCACTCCTCAGAGCATTCTCTCTGCTGCTACTCCTCAAGATAATGTACTGGCAGCAGCTGACTCCTACTCACAGCTGCTGCTTGCTGAGGCAAGTTTATATACCCTGCCTTGAAGATTCAAGTTCAACAATTCCAGAATGGGTTCAGAACCCTGATACTTCAGCAGAAATCCCAAATGATCATGAAGCATGCTGGGCATAGAGAAGTTCTATGATAGTTAAGTGAATAGTTCCTACCCTTGGGCATAATCAATTCCTTGAAAATACAAATAGTTCATGTTTATTTTGATTAATATTTTAAGATTTATTTTTGTCTTTAATCATGTATACCTGTGTGGGGGTATGTGCAAATAAGTGTAGATGCTTGTGGACACTAGAGGTACTAGATCCCCAGGAGCTGTAGTTACAGGCTGTTGTGACCATCCTGATGCATGCTGACATCTGTAGGAATAGTAAGTACTGTTAACTGCAGAGACATGTCTTCAGCTTGGATATGTTTATTCTTGTATCTTGAGCACAAAGGAGACAGTAAGTTCTCATTGATGTAAATGATTAGAATTCATGAGTCAGAGCTGAGATAAAGCAGAAGAATTAGAACACTGGCTCAAGTGAGACAAGGAACTGAAACAAAATATAGCATTAGAAAATGAGTATGATTGCTGAGTGCGTTCTGTTTGCCAAATATCAGCATCAGTAAAGATGGCAACCGCCAGGTATGAGATATATGAAAGCAACCGGGAAGGCAGAAAAATGAAGGCAATGCAAAGCACAGCAGATGTTTTTCTGAGAAGGGACCACACCTTGAGGTAGAAGAAATTTATTGGCAATCAGAACTGTGGGGTCACCCAAGTTTGAAAAGCAGGACATCAGAAGTGGAAGAACAGAGTCCTCACTCTGAGTGGCTGAGACAGAAAATTGGATCACTTGTCTGTGCCTGGGATGGTGTGAGCAGATTTTGGTAGGAAAATCTCTGTCCTATAGTTCCAAGGCTGATACCATAGTAAATAAAAAAAACTACAATCATAACAAAAGAAATATGGAGTATCACCAGTTCTTTGACAGATTCAGATAGACTGAACAGAAGATGCCAGGACAGGCTGATAGTTCTAGATCAGAAGGAAGGTCTCCAATGAGGTGTACCTGTGAAAACTAATTTTATCCATTTTTTTGTAAACCTCCAAGACAAGATTTCATGTTTTATAACTGTAAGCAACTGGAATCCTAACTAATGATTAGTTCCTTCTGTTTACCATATACCAACAAAAGCATGTTTGAAGATAGAGAACACCATGATTTTCCTTGAAAAGTTGTGAACTGACTCTGTGATTGCAACATTACCTGTCTGAGAAGTACATACACTGTGTTCTCCTATGAAGCAGAATTTCACTTTCATTTTACATTTGATTACTTCCAATAACATCCATAGTGACGTGAGAATCCATCTTCCCCAGGCAAACACGATCCAGTTTTCTAGTGCATCACTTTATACATGGCTGTGCTTTCCTAGTGGCTGAGTTATAGTCTTGTATATTATTATGCTTATGAAATATGAAGACAGCAATTAGCTCAGTGATTCACTGTATTAATTACTGGTCCTTTCGAAAGCTACAGACTGGCAGTCTAAAAAGAGAACCACAGAAGCACTTCTATGCAACACAAAGCATTTGTGTGTTTGTACAGATAAGACCATTACAGAGAGTCATTCACAGAGAACAAATGGCAAGCAAAATCAGGATTTATCAGGGTTGGGACCACAGGGTTTGTAGAAAACACAGGAAAATCCAATTAGAACTGCAGGGAGTTGTTCCATCTCTTAATCGGTACCACAGCACAGCAGATTAATATTATTACCCACTATTTAAACTTTATTACTCCATTTTTTTTCTGTCTGTAGTCCTTTTGTTTGCCAGCCCACCTTGAAAAGATGTCTGGAAGGGCCATATAACACTTTTTATGGCGTTAGCACTAGAGCTGTTTTGTGGCTTAAAAGATAAGTACCATTTTAGAATGAAGGGGAGAGGACACTGGTGATACTTAGGCTTGTTTATAAGGCAGGGTGAAGGATTGTTTGCCCTGAATTCTAATCAAGGAAGCAATCCACTCACACATTGTCTGCTCCCTCTGACTGATAGCATAAGTTATGGGGTGATTTTTCTTTTTCCTAAATAATTATTCTCATAATGTAAAGTGAAATTGGGATATAGTGTCCATAGCAAAAAGTCCAAACAGGGTCAGTCTTGTGGTCCAGTTCAATGAAAATACAGACTTACAAAGTGACCTTGGGACACCCAACTTCCTGGTATAATAGACAAATGCATTATAGTTTATAAAGCTAGATTCGAACTTGCTGCTGTTGTTTTCCTGAAAATGGTAAACTTACTTTGTTTTCAAGGAGTGATGTATATAGTAAATTGCCACAAAACACATCTTAAAACAAGAATAATTTATTTCTTTCAAAATTCTGGACATTCATGTCTATAATAGGGTTATTGGCAAGGCCACACACGCTCAAGAGGTTTCAGGGGACAATCTTGTTGGCTCATTTTGAGTTTTCATGGCTTCTGGTGGTAACCCTTGGTGTCCTTCAGTTTACACACACTTCACTTCCATCTTTGTCTCAGTAATCATGAATTCGTTCCCTGTGAATCTGAAGTTTGCTCATTTTAATAACCTGTCATTGCACACAGAGCCAACTGCAATCAGGTTCAACTTTCTTCTACATTAACTATTTCCAGAAAGATAATATTTCTAAATAATCTGTCATTATGAGGTTGCTTGTAAACACAAATGGGAAAGATATAGTCAATATGCTCCATGAAGGAACTCAATTAAACTATATGTCCTAACTTTTGGTATTTTGAGATAAGTCAAATTTCATATTAAAGCAATTTAAATTATGAGTTTTTCATTGTATTCATTAATGATTGCATATCCACATTGCACAGGAACTGTGTGCTACATATCTTAGTTTGTTAACTTATGTAGCAAATGTTTCTTTTACTTCAAACCTCTTTCATACTTGTATCAGAAGCAGATTGTATAATTATCTCTTGTGGTTTGTTTAATAAAATATGTAAACTAACAAAAGAATTCTAGAGGAAAATTAATCCTATTACTGTGAACAGGGAAATAAAACAAAACTCAAAGTTTCAGCGACTGGAGGCTAGAGAGATGGCTCAGTGGTTTGGTTAAGAAGGTTTATAGCTCTTGTGGAGGACCTAATTCCCAGTACCCACACGGTGGCACAAACCATTCCTCAGTTCCAAGGAATCTGATACCAGGTAGACTAGTGCACATACATAAAACTAGGCAAAACACTGTAAAACATAAACTAAAATAAAATCTAAAAAAAAAAAATTAATTTAGGAAACTAAACCTTGATCTCTATCCATGGCACATGACTTCTACAAAAAGCAACTTTTAAATGATGTCTGCAAATGAAGTAATTGCCAGAAGAAATAGCAAAAATTTAAGACATATGACAGTTGTTAAATTTTTTAAATGCTTCTTCACAGCCAATATTTGCTCCTGGGCTAATTAACTATTACTACAGAAATATCTTAAGCTAGGTTTGAGAACCACCTTGCAGTGGTATATAGTAACTCATTGCGTTCACCCAGCAGTGCATAGGAGCAAGTGACAGCACTGTGTTCTTTCTCTGTGTTTGTAATCCCCCTGCATTTATCAAGATCCTGAAAAGCATGAATGTAGCCTACCTTCTGCATACCTGGAGGCCAATTCTCTCGCAGGTTTCTTCTCAGGTGATGACCAGGTCACCCCGGGGTGCTTTTGTGTGTATTCACCAGCAAGAAGTCGAATTGTTAGACACAGAAGAATGTCTCTGAAAATACATTTTCTTCGTTGTTTTGCTACTCTGAGCCTATACTTGACTTTTTTGAAGCCTTGTTACCCGTCTCTGGTGTGTCAGTTTATAATCTCTATAGAGTTTCCAGTTTCTTTCCTCCTCACTTTCTCTTACCTAAAAGCTACTCACCTGCTTTCAGCAAACAGCTGCTGGCTGGCCACTCTCAAATCAACGCAGGCAGCACGGCTTCTTTTTCTGACTTTCTAAATGTGAAACCTAGGCCCAGGAAAATACGTGGCTGGCAACTGAATTTAAATATCTTATATGGAAATCTTTTAAATTTTTTTTTAGTTTTGTTGTTATTTTTGATATTATGATTGCTACATTTCTTCCTTCGGTTTCCTCTCTCCAAACCCTCCCATATAGCCTTCCTTGCCCTCCTTCAGATTCATGGCCTCTTTTTTCAGTATTTGTTAGTACTTACATATATATTTCATAAGTATACCCCGTTCAGTGTGTATCATGTTACATGTGTATTATATAATCATCTCTAAGAAATGAATGTCCTTGAACATTGTTAGCATCTGCTACAACTCAAAGACATTGTTGCATCTCAGATGTCCATGTCTACCTAGAAGTACCACAGGGCACATGGCCTGGGGTATCCAGCAATATCACTAAGCTTTAATAGACAACCAGGACTCCAAAATTGCTCCTTCTGTATATTCCCTTGTATTAATGAAGGTCCAGTACAAAAATTTAGAAGTTAATTTTGGGATAAAATCTCCCAATTTTGTATCAGAATAGCCACAGCCTTAAGCATTCTATTTCCTGATACGTTCTGACTTTAATCCAGCTGTCCATCCCACTGCATAAGTAAAGTTCATTATTGTACAATAATCTTGATTCCTTTGTTTGTTCAATCTTCAATAATGTCTCATTTGATATTTTTAATCGTACTTATTTATTTATCTTTCTTATTTTATACAGAAATTGGTTTTTAAATTGTAGAGATGAGGCTGGAGTGATGGCTCAGCAGGTAGCAACATTTGCTACCAAGCCTGAGAGATCTAAATTCATTCCGAGGGACCTGCATGGTAGAAGGAGAAAAATGACTCTTGGGATTTGTCCTCTAAACTCCAAATGTGTGTCACGGCATGTTCCTACTCATACACACACAAATAAATAAATGTAATAAAAATTAAATATACTAGAGATTGCTGAGAAATAAGGCTTCTTCTCAGTTACCTACACTCTCTTAGAAGAGGTAGATCTGTAAACCAATATGATCAGACCATATAGAACATCTTCATGAGATTTTAGTAACTTTCACACCTTAATAAGTGAGTTGCACTCAAGTCCAAAAGAGCACTCTAGCGTTAACATACAATTTGCTTTGAGAAGTTAATCTTCACTTCCCTGCCGTTAACTACACCTACCTGCAAGGAGCTGCGTTTCTTTAATCTTGGCAGCATCAACAAAACAATCTCCACACACTCCAGGTGTTTTAATAAAGCAATGTTAATGGTTACATAATCCAACACATTTCATGACAAAACAATAATCTGGGCTGATGGGTGTGGGAGCAATTTGTGGGCACACATTGAGAAGCTAATTAGTAATTAAGTCAAACACAAATTTCAATCTTCTAGATATATAATCCATGTTATTTTCTAGAGTTTGTCTCTCTTACTCATTGGCATTCTCTAGAAGAGACATAGACAACTAATTATCTTAAATATCTCAGTAACTGTAGAAGTGTTTTTGGCAAGGGCTGCAGTACAAAGTCTAGGAGGCCACTTTCAGTGTAATATTGTAGGGGGGAAAAAACCTAGATAGGAATTGTTATCTTGTTCAAAATTTTAATGAAAAATAACCACTTTCTGCAGACAAAAAAAACAAATCTTTGAATTCTTGAAGATTTTCAGGCCCTGAAAACCATGTTAAGGGTCTGATGTAAGAAATTTCGGCCACAAATCATTTGATTTAAGAGTAAAAAGAAAAAAAAAAAAAGAAAAGAAAACAAAAAACAAAAGGAAAACAAACAAACAAAAAAACCTCAATAGCCAGCGTCTGGTTTGGCCAAATTGTAAGCTGCATACCCAGAGATACATGGCATGCCTCCCATTGCTTATTTATTCCCATACTAACATAATTTTCCTGTCCACAAGAAATATAGAGAACTCCAGGTTCACAATTAAGAACATGAAGCATCTTCGCTTCCTTGAGTATTGGTGTGAGAGAGGACAGGGGAATCTTTTGTTTGCATCTTTAAAATTGAGCTACAGAAGTAAAATTCATTAAGCCCAGGAGAATATTGCTAAATCAAAAAATACCAAAATGAGACCAAGTAAAAGAACAGAAAAATATTGCTTTTTTGGCAGTCATTTAGATGTAAGACTTCCATGATCTTCTCTTTATACTGAATGTGATGTTTCTGTGTGGCTTAACATCTGCACTTGCTAATGAACGTTAAGGTGCTTCGGGTTACCAAAATCTTTTCCAGGAAATGATTAAGTGGCAGATGGCTGAGATTGACTTACTTGTCAAGAAGGCATTGAAGTTCTTTATGAGAATAGCTATAAATTAGTTATTGTTCCCAATGAAGTACATGACTTATGATTAAAAGCGCATACTAAGTCTTAAGATGAACTACAAGATGAGCAACACAGCCTTTATTGTCTAAGTATGCCTGTGGCACTCTGTCTCTCAAAGCATGTATTTACTTTTTTAAAAAACACTAAATAGCTCATCATTTAAGGAACATCTTTTCTGGAACTGCTGAGGGATTTTTGATAGGGTTTTATTTTTTATTTTTCCTGCTTTAATGAACATAACACAAACGCAATAACTTTGTGGTTTGTGTCCGAATTTCTATGTTGCTACAACACAGGGATGCTATTTAAGACAATATATATGTTGGTTTTAGGCTGCTTCTTGTCAAGCTCAGCTTTTATAAGGGTTGGGATGCAATGAATTTTATTGTTGCCTCTATTTTTTAACCATCTTGTAAGACCCAGGTGCTATATGACTGTTACTTACATGAAAAAAGCCATAAACTATCCACTAACATTTAAAACAATACTAAAAGGAAAAAAAATTAACTTTTCAAAATGCTCCTCTGTTGACACTCTCCCTGTGTCTCAATCTGCTTGATTGTGGCAATTCTATCCAAATTGGCAGTTCAGGGAATTACTCAGTGCTGGAGGTAGTATTGAGCCATTTGCCTCAGCTACAAAAGAGTATGTGAGTCTCACTTCAGATGAGTGTGTAGACCTAGTTACTTATTGCCAGTACACAAGAAATGAAAGCAAGTAGACACTCTCACATTTTGTGCTTATAATGTTAAAAATAATTCTAATCCTTGTCTGAGAATGTTTATAACAAGAAACCTTTACAGCGATGTATTGTGTAGGCTCTCCTTAGGTTTACCAATGGGAAGGAGCAACATTTTATTTCCCTTAGGTTCCCAAACTTTATGTGAGAAAATTCAAATTTCTGTCTATTGTCTTTGCCTTGTTTTTAACCTATACGGTTAGCTAATAGCACGTTAGATGGTTTTAAATACAATTAATTTATTGTATTAATTCCAATTCCTGTGAAATTGTCACAAGTATTATGCAGTGTAGGGGAATAACTTATGCTTCTGCCTAATTCCATTTTACGGATAAAGTATCTGAGTCACAGAATGTTGAAGGAAGGTCAGATTGGTTATTAGAATTATAGCAGAGATTCAAGCAAACTTCTCTTCAATTCCTTAAGTTTTCTTAATACTTTCTATACTGCATGCTGTTTATATCACTTGGTGGAACTGTTTAGTTTTCATTCTTTATTATTTCATAATTTACCAGGAAGTCATATTGATAGGAGAATATGGTTTTTATAAGAGAGAATCTAAGCCTCTGAATTCATTTAGTTCATCTCTTGTATGGCAGATGAGAAAACTCTGAACAAAAAACCAAAGGGGAATCCTAAAAGATATAGCAAGTGAATTAAATTAATAATTTGATGAATTATCCATAATTTGGCCATTGTATAAATATAAATGGACTTTCCTTTAAGAATTTTGACATCACTGGCTTTGGATAGTTGGGTAGATTTCCTGCAATATTCATGATTTCTTTCCATTTGAACAAGCTTTAAGTCAATTTGAAAGAAGTTGGTTACCACCAAGATATGAGTGCTACCATTCCACCATTCAGGTTAACTTCTAAAGCTGGTCATTATTGTGTTTATAAGCATTATAGCTGGGTAGGGTAGCTGGGTGCTTCCTCCCTTTGCAGCTTGCTTAGCACCTTCAGGTATATGAAGAGATATTCCTCAGGGAAGAGGCTACCCAGATCCTCTGAGTGTTCAAAATGCATGGTGTCTTCAGCATTAGGCAACAGAGTATATTGTTTGAGGAAACCTGTTGGACTACCCTGACCAGCAACTTGAAAGGATGTTTTCCATGTCTAGCAGTAGAATTGTTGTTAGATAGTCTATGGCTTTTAGGGGGAGCATTTTCAATCCAAGTTTGATAACATGGTTTAAACTGTATATATATATAAGGATACATCTAAACTTATACATATATGTAATTTTAGGTAAACAAAGAACAATATGATTCCTTATGGTTTTCAAATTATCCTTAGTTTTATTTTTCACTCCTTCACTGTCTTTCTGTATTGACCTCCATCACCCACTTACAGCCCTCCTCCTCCTTTCTTTACCATTTCCACCTCAATATCAATTTTACCCTGTGATTCTCCTTCCTAGTGCTCACCTACCACAGCACAGTTTTACTTTCCTATTTTCTGCATTTCATCCAGGTGATATACTCACATCTGAAGATTTGTTTTACACACACACACACACACACACACACACACACACCACACCACTTGTTAAGTATTTGTTATTCCAGATATATTTGTACACACATTTAGGAAATAATTAAGGATGAGAAACAGTTATTTGCTCAAGATTACTGTGTTTCTCTTCCTCTCTATTTCCTTGTATTGAAATTATTTCTTAATTGATTCTTGCAAGGAGGATTCTTCAGTTAATTACATCGATATTTATTAAGATAATTGATTTTGGAGGAGCACCACTGTGACGAATAAACAACCTTGTCATCTGATGCTTGTTTCCAGTGAGTGCTCATGAAAGGGATTACAGGCATAGAGCATCAGTGTGTCTTCCTGTAAAGTCACGAGAAGCAGCTTTGCCCACCAAAGAACGTGGTTTCATATAACAGAGTTTTTGCCCAGTTGTGAGTTCAATCATTGTTTTGTTAGCATAACTCAGCTCAATTCATCCCTCAAGGCATATATTTTTCAATATAGCTATGAAATGTTAGGAGCTGAGAAAACAAAAATAAAGACATTTGTGTGTTTCCTGCACTGTGAATAGAAGGAGAAGACAGCATGATGTTTTTAGAAAATACTGTTATAGACACTGTTCATCGTTGGGTGACAGTATAGGTACAATTTTAATTTCTTCTTAAAATGTTCCCTCAAATAAAATTCCATTTGCTCTTTGTTCATAGCAGATGAAAAATACTTTCAGTTCAATCCACATGAAATATATCCTTGATTTTTCAGAGGTCTTAGAGTATGCACTGCCCCTAAATGAGCATTTTCATTTAACTCTAGTGATAATGAAATGGTATTTATCAGCTTTCTTGGGAAACTAAGAAAGTGTACAAATATTAACATTGTGAATAGACGACTGAAATGGCATGACTTCAGTATCCCTGACTTAATCAATGGCTCCTGTCACTGGGTACCAAAGTCCCTCCCCTGCCTTTATCCTGTAGATGTAACCACCCTTGCTTTAATAAACAGAGTTGTTCCACTGCCAATCTCTCCTGAGAGTCCAGGGCACTCTTGCTGGCTCACAGGTCTCTGATCAAGGCCCAGATGGGTGTGTTTGGTAAGAACCAGGCTGTTACCCTGTGGCTTCTGACCCAGGAGCTTCTGCTGCTGCCTGCCTGAGGGCGGAACCACCTTGTGGGACAGGGATGGTGAGATGCATGTTTTAATTTACAACAAATATTCCTAATCATTTTCAATCATGATTAAATTATTTTTAATAAAAGTAAAGACATTTGCTGTAAACAGAAACAAGAGTATGTAGTATATTCCCAACACACTGGTGCCTAGTGATGCTCCTTGACAGGATTTCTTTTGGTTGGAAGGGAATGTCATTTCATAGCCCTGTTTTACAGAAACATTTTGTTATTTTTTTTTATTGATCAGGAAAGAGTCTATCTACTTCCATTTGAGTGGAGTGCACATGAGCCTGAAATTCTTCAGGAAAAAATCTCACAAAACACTTAGTTCAATTTGATTAATTTCATACTCAGGAAAAATTTTTAACTTTCTCAATAAATATTTTTGTGATTTCAATAGTTTTCAGAGACATGTTTCTGGCAAACTTTGACAAGTGAAGCTTTCAGGTCCATACAAGGCAATGCAATTTGGTGCAGTGAAGCTCTCCTACAAACATGTACTTGGCACTCCCTACCGTTATCAACCACTTCTTACCACATGCCTTAGGGAATCTTGCACTTGATTATAATGTATAAAATTGGAAAAGCAGAACATTCAGCTATGAAAGGATTTGCATTTTCTTGGTGAAATTTTAATAAAGAAAGCCCAAATGTATTCATGATCAACATGAGAAAATGAGCAGCTTTACTAATAAATCAAATAGGAACCAGACTAAAACAAAAATGTCGATTTTCTTCATAAAATTGTCGAAATTACCAATGTTTAATGCCCAATACTAAGGCAAACACCATGAAATGGGTTCCACATTCACTTTCATTGATTTATAATGTAACAGGCATTCATGGATGAAATTTTGTAATATATATCTACGTTAAATTCATATAGATTTTTATTCAGTGTTATCACTATGAAAAATGTTAAAAACTATCAGATACACAAATAACTAATTACAAATGTTTACATTGTTTTAGTGAAATATTATCAATCTTCTGTTCAAAACTATAGAAACAATCAACAAACGATAGTACTTTTACAAGACAAAATATGAATCTGCTATTCCATGTTATTTTATAAAATGATTTCAATAATGTGGGAAACTGTTAATGAGGAAATTTGAAATAAAGAACCAAAATGATAGTTTTACATCATGTGAACACAATGTGAAAAATTCACTTAGCACTTAACAGTGGGTAATTGAGTGTAGACATATTGAGTGGTGATTATTTTAACTTTTATGGTTATATTTTATTATAATTCTTCAACAAGAGCATGCACTGCTATTAAAACCATCCAAATTCCATTGAAAACTATGAAAAGATAAGTACATAAGCCATTATAAAACAGTGTAGTACTCTAAATTTTTGGCATGTGATTGGATTATGAGCATTAATCTTATCACTGATCCACACAGCTAGAAATTTTCTAGATTCAAGGGAGAGGAAGTATCTTCCTCGCTGTACAGTGTCTTCTGATTCTGCTGTACAGTGTCTTCTGATTCTCTTACCACTTGAGTACTTGCTTGAGTCTACTTGCTATTCAAAAGT
This sequence comes from Cricetomys ansorgei, assembly GCA_026225945.1. NCBI lineage: Eukaryota > Metazoa > Chordata > Mammalia > Rodentia > Nesomyidae > Cricetomys > Cricetomys ansorgei. Next base: position 4,246,830 of record JAMJFZ010001121.1, on the reverse strand, counting down.
AATACTCAGGATCATTTGACTCTGCCATTACTCAAAATCTCAGGAGAGCCCCATGATGCTCTGCCATCTCAGTCCCCACTCATATCAAAACTTGTCTTCTGCATATTAAAGCCCACCTTAAAATTTTCATAGTGTAAGTAAAGAAGATAATCTTTTTGATGTAGCATATATGACCCTCCTTCATATGAGTGCTTCTCTACTAACAGGATAAAAAATACACCTCTCCACAAGACAAATAACGATTACTGAAAATTTTAATTTAAATGAATTTGCTTGGATATTGAACTAGTATTATCATATTTCCAGTCATCTTAATGAACATAGTTTCCAAGGGGAAATAGGGTGAAATGAAGGGATTTGGGATCCGAAATAGGAATGCTTGTCTAAGAACTATAGGCAACTAAGGAATGCTTTAAAAGGGAATATTAGTCTTCCAAATCTGTGAGTCCTTTACTTGGTTATCCAATAATAAGTGGTCAGCACTAAAATCATAAAAAACAAGAAACACTAAACTGACTCAGGTTTTGTGTATATATTTATGAATATATATTTTATTTTATAAAAAATAAAGAAAAATAGGCCATGAATTTGAAAAAGAGTGAGGAATATAACATGGCTTGGGGCACTGAGGTGGTAGAAATGAAGGGGTAGAGTTTTGTTTTTGTTTTTGTTTGATTAAAATATAATGACATAATTTCTCCCTTCCTGTTTCCTCTCTCCAAACCCTTCCATGTCATACATACCTTACATTTCTACACAGCAGTCGTCTTCCAAACCCAGCTATCTCCAGGTTCATGATCCCTGAACTTCACCACTCTGTGTCTTACTGTCAGCATAAATCCCCTAACCCCAGACATTGTATCCAAGTCTAGCTTATGTGCATTCACAATTTCTTCCTTTTCAGTAATGGCTATACCTGGAGTGTTCCTTCATTTTGGAATTGATTTGGAGGAATTGCTTTGCTATTCTAAATCTACATGATACAATACTAAAGTTGAATGTCTGTTAATCCCATGGCAGAGGGACATTTGAGCACTGAAATTAGCATCTGCTTAAGACAAAGGAATGTGAATCATGGGAATGGCAGCAAGTATCATTTACTGAAGATACCATGTAATTCATTCAGTAGACAAGATATCTCTGATGAGTAGCATCAAGTACAGCCATTCTAGCCATTTAAATATCTAATAATAATGCAGATTTGGTATTTACTACATGCTAATTTCTACCTCATTTCTGTTTATGGCTAGGACACATTGATTTATAGTTCTTCTTATGTAGGTTTTTAAATTTTAAATATCTATAGTTCTTTTTCAGTAACCTACTTTAATGCATAAAACAATATTTAACTTATTTACTCTATTCTAAATAATTTAGCTCCAAATTAATGTAAAACTTAACAGCATAGTTTATAATATCAATTTTTAAAAATACAATAATAGTATACAGTATAAGAACATCCCTTTTCCTGTCTTTTATACTGAATTTTTTAGTAAGTTCATTTTACATTTTTTCTGTTTAGTATACATTTTTTTCTATCCCAGTCTTCTAAGCGTTGTGAAATAAAGAAACCTTGACTCTCACCACTCTATGGTGGTTTGACTATAAATAAACACCAAACTTACATGGTGTGTTTGAGTATCAGTACAGCACTAAACTGACACATGGAACACCTGACCTAAATTTCTCAACTTTTTCATAGACAAAGAGCACAGTTTGCCCATGTTCTGAAGTTTGAAGTTTTCTACCAAAAATTTCTTTCAAAGTCTACTTCTGAAACTATTAGGCCCACTTGATGTATAATATCAATTTATATTCTGATGTCTTTTCAGTTTATTTTTTGTGCTGAAGGCTCATTTATTGAATAAAATGAGGTATTGAATTTATCTATTATTAATACATTGATGTTAACCTGTGCCTTTAAATCCAGTAGTAAAATTTTTTTATGAAGTTGGATCCCAAATTTTCGTCTATACATATTTAGGACAGTAATGTCTTCTTTGTAACCTATTCCCTTGATTGGAATAAGGGTCCCTCCTTATATTTTATAATTAGTTTTAGTTTAAAGTCAGTTTTTGCAGATATTAAGATAATGATGTTTCCTTGTCCCCTTGTCCTATTTTACTGAAATGCTTTTGTTCTTCAACTCTTAAGCAATGTGTATCTTTAAAGCTAAAATGTATTTCTTGCCCACAACACATATATAGATTTTGTATTCTGATCTATTCAGTCTGCCTTTGTCCTTTTATTAGAGAGAGTTAAAGCCATTGATATTCAATATTATTATTGAAATGTGTGTGTTAATTGCGGTCATCATGTTTTCTGATTTTTGATGCTATTTGTGTTCTCAGTGGTACTCTTTTTTTTTTTAATAATTATGGCTTTATAGTTCTTTTCACAGTCTTTCTGCTATACTAACTCCTCCCTTTAGAAGGAAATACTGCTTTATGCACATTTTCTTTTTTAGGTTTGGTTTATAGAATATAATTTTTTAGGCTGTTTATATCAGGGGAAGTTTTTCTTTGTTTTTAACTATGGCAGATAGTTTTGCTGGGTATATTAGTCTAGATTGGTATATTAGTCTATATAGTCTTTTGTAACTTGGAATATTGTTGCTCCAGGATCTTCTGGCTTTCAAAGTTCCCATTGAGAAATTAGCTGCTATTCTGAGGGGGTTTTATTTATATGTGACTTGCCTTTTTTCTCTTGCAACTTTCAATGAAAGTTTGTTGGGTATACTTAATGTTTTAATTATGCTGTAGAATGGGGATTTTCTTTTCTGTTCTTGTCTAGTTAGTGTTCTATGTGTTCTGTGCTTGTATTTGTATGTCTTTCATTAGTTTGGGGAAATTTTCTTCTATGATCATGTTGAAGATTTGGCCTATGCCACTGACTGGGGATTCTTTTGTCTCATCTGTGCCTATAATTAGAAGGTTTAGTATGTTTATGCTGTCCCATGTTTTCTCTGTTTCTTTCCTGTGGTTTTGTGAATTTCTCATATTCTTTGCTTATTTGGTATAGATCATCTGCTTTATCCTTGATTCCTGATGCCCACTCATTTTCTTGATTCATTCTATTTGCAATGCTTTCTCTTGAGTTTTCTTGTTGAGTTATTGGCTTTTCATTTCAATCTTCATTTCACATTGTGTCCTTTTAATGTTTCTATTTCTTAACTGAATTCCATTCTTAAATATTCCTGGTACTTAATATACATAACAGAACAGAATCAGCAGTCATGGCCCTGTGTGATCCTATACCTTTCTAAGAGACCTTCAGTAAGTCAATTCACATGCAAATTCTTGTCCAACAATGTAGCCACTAAGATTACTTCATGTATCATTTCATTGTAGTGATCTTTTTGTTTGTGTAAGTGCACTATTACTATGTTACCATGATGAAGTACCTCATAGTGCCTTTCTCAGAATGCATGATGTGATGGGTGGCTGTATGCAAATCCTTTATTCTTTAAAATCAAAAATATTGGTGAAGGAGAAAGAAAATATTTTAGATGTCCTTAGGTACATATTTTCATAGTTCCCCACAAAATGTCAACTTCTCTGAACATACAGTTAACACATACAATCTACTAAGTACCACGTTATCTAAACAACAGTTTAATAGAAGTCACAGAGTTCCCAAAGTTTGTGGTTCTGCCAAGAAACAAAACTAACAGTTTTACTTAGATCTTACACTTTCTTTAGTTCCAGTTCTTTGTCACTACAATAGAGACAGGGAGAAAGGCTGAAACTAGTTCACTGATTGCATATTGTTCTTTTGTCTCTAGGGGGAAAAAAATGGAACTTTTTCCTTCCAATAAAAGAATATGAGATTCTTTATGCCCCACTTTGTTTTTCTCAAGCTAATAACTAACAAAAAAGGCGTCGACTAATAGCTTCAATAAAGCTATGTCAGTTGTCTTTTAATTTAATGTGTCCTAGCCATGTTTTAGGCACTTAAAAACAGTAATGACTTGAGAATACATATTAAAGTGCTGATCCTCCTCTCTCATTTGTGAAGTCTGGAAAGGTCATGCACACTTTATTTTGGCAAGATGCTTATCACTTACCAAGAATTAAAATTTAATTTAGTCAAAATTGTGATTACAAATCTTGTCTCTGTATATTAAAATTCTGTGTTTTCTCATGGTTAAAAGTTAACTGGGGTTATAAATATAATACAGAAGATTTGGACAACAATATTATCCAAAAAATCTTATTACTTTATGGAATAAAACATAATTTAGGGCAGAGTACAAGAACAGAAATAAAAAGGAAAAAGTATTGGTAAATAATTAAATGATAGGAGTAGTGGGGATGGTTTAGTCAGTAAAGTGTTTGATTTGCAAACACGTGAACTTGACTTGGATCCACACAACCCACCTAATAGCCAGGTGTTATGGGAGATGCTTAGGACCCAGTGCAGGTCCAGGGCGATTCTGGGCAATGGAGCCACTCACTGGCTAAGTAATGTAGCCAAATTGTTGTGCTTCAGGTTACAGGAGAGATCCTGCCTCAATAAATAATATGGAGAGCAATAGAGGAAAACAGTATCTACCCCTGGCCTCGACACACGTGCACATACACACTGTGACACATGAATACATGCGTACGAATGGACATGCATACACACACACATATATGCCACACGCAATAATAAAAGTGGTACTAAAAATAAGAGATGATTGAAAATTGATTATCACTACAAAACAGTTGCAATTTAGGAAATTTTGAAACAGGAAAGCAGTAGATGTGTAAAATAAATGTATTGAGTTTTTTAAAAGGCAATTTTAGAGCATTGCTAGTTTCTGACCAGATATTAGGATGAAAGGTGATGGAGGGATGCCCTATTAAAATGCTTGGTGAGCACTCCAGAGGCTGCCTTTGAGTTAATCAGTAATTTTTCACAGACGGCATCTAATCTATGAGTATAAATTACTTTGCACTCTTATTATTCCTTAATTGAAGTGCACCAATGTGAAATTGCCATGGATGTCGCAGAAATGATTCTAGCCTCAATTAACTTGGGTGGAATTGAAGCCCTTTTCTCCCTGAACTGGGACTATTGTCTGACATCTTGTATTTATTTAAATTGTTGCTAGAAAATTAGAGGGGCTCTCTGTGAGTAGGTGTTTTATAAGGATGTTCTGGAGCTGAAAGAACATCTACAAAATCTATTTCCACGTTAATCTATACCCATTTTATGCAGCTGTTTTGTGTAACAGATGTGTAGCCAGCAGTGGCTTAATCTCCCTGGATTCCATTTGGGAAGTAGAGATTAATGGCACTCATTTTTTTTTTTTTTCCAAAGTGCCATTTAGAAGCTCTGTGATTTTTAATTCAAAAAGCAACCACCCCTGTGATTTCTTAACAGAATTTATCTGCAGAACGGCTGCTGTCCGTATGGTACATTCAACTTGGACTGCCTACCTAGGCCTGAGAAAGGAAGACCTGCGTGAACACAGTATTATGCAGACCATTCACTAATTCTAAAAATTGTTAGAAGGACATACAGCCATTAGCTTTTGCATATTAATAGGTTACTTGAGATTTCTTGTTCTTGATAATTTTTTTCTGTAATTAAAAGGCGTGAAGAATACATGGTTTGTCACCAATTCAGAAAATATTTATTGACCCATTACTAGTCTCAGAAAGTGTAATTAGGACATATTTACAATAAAGAACTCTAAAGGCTGTACATTGTTTTTTTTTTTTTGAGTGAAACATCAGATCCAAAAGTAGCCACAAAGAATGAGCTGATAGCACTCTGATGGTGGGCCCAGCAGGAACAGAGCAAGCAAAACTAGACTACTGGAGAAAAATGATTAGCAAGCACGTGACCGTGTGCCCTTCACCTCACTATTTTCAGGGACAGGTAAGCATATGAAAGAGAATAGTATCTAGAAATCAATAACACAAGGAAACTATGCAATTGAGACATTTGCATATCTGAAGGCTGACGCATCTCTAGCATTCTCAGAGTTACCATGACTCAGTCACAAACTTGGGGATAATTAAACAGTGCCGCTAGTGACTTTATGCTTGGAAGTGTTATTTGGAGGCCAACATCAAAGATAGTTCTCTAATCCTAGACATAATCGTCCATTTTCAGTTGGAATTACATCACTTATTTAATAATCAACTATATGTGTTATAATCTGGTGAAATATATGACCAATAAACTTGAAAAGGCTCCTGAGACCAGCAGGCTCAGCACTTAGTGAACTTGCTTCCTTTGAGTACAGGTCTTCTCTCCATCTAGCAGGAGATCTATCTGAGAATCTGAGAGAAAAACAAAAAAAAACTTTTTTTTTTTCCCAGATAAGACTCAGTATCTATTCCAACATGGGACCTGGTAATAGGCTTTTCTTGTTCCTGCTCTCCTTCACAGCTCTGCCTCTTACTCTGACTTCTTATCTAAATGATACTAACAGTACTGCTGAGAACTCTCCAATCTTTTAACTTGACTCAGAGTTATCTATAGCTCCTCAGTGCTAGACAGCTGTCAACTTGGCCACCCTGCAGTCACCATTCACTAAACCAGCAGCCTGGACTCAATGATGAGACAGACAGACCAAGCCAACGTCCAGTCACTTCCGTCTCTGGCAATCACCCACACCCACTTCTTAGCTGGAAATCACCCTGACTGAACGAGCAGACTCCTCAGATTCATCATTGCCAGCTGATGTTGCACATTATCTCAGCATCTAGCATCATCTGGACAAGGAGTAGGGGTTTCTATCTATTGGCATGAAATTTTGCACACGTGCCAAGTATGATAAGTGCATGTTATTGAATAAAAGTCCCAAAGGACACACCTTTAATCGGTGTCTGCTCTTAAGAAATGAGCAGAACTGGCATGACTAACTCATCCCTTTTGCCTTTGTAAGCACTGGATAAATCACTTCACCATTAGCTCCACTCTAGAGCTTTAGATTCTAGACTTGGGATCTATCTTCATATCTGCAAGTGGAGTCCAGCTAGATCTGTGCCAAACAGGGACCTGTGGGGGGCAGTGGACAATAAAGACATGCTTCTACCTTGGCTAATGAGAAATTAACCCAGATTCATTCATGTGTTTTAGAAATCCATAGATTTATATACACAGATACTCAGTGCTAGAGGCTGCTAGACAATGTAAATATTTTTTTCCTCTCCATCAATTATCATAAATGATCATAGTCTGATAAGCAATAGAGTCACATAGATAAACAACTGCTTCTAAAAATTCCAAAAGCATTTATTGTTGCCAATTCAGCAAACATTTTTTGAGCACTCACTGTTGTTAGGAAATATACTAGGAAGGTACTGTGTGAGACGGAACTCTGAAAACACTTGTCAGATTACAGTGTGGGCTTCCAGAACTGAAAACATATGATATGGTTGATATGATATGATATGATATGATATGATATGATATGATATGATATGAATCATATTACAATAATTTTGCACTGTTATCCTCTCAATTTCTGCTTCTCTGCTCCCTATTTTGTGGCTTTTCCACATGCAGACTTGTGATGGTCCTACATATTTTGGGACAGTTTACATGAGAACTAACAGGGATCCTAAGGAGAAATTAAGTTAGATTTACAACCATGTGCGTCTGTCATAGTGGTAGAACCTTAGGTTCTGAATAAAATAAAGTGCACCTGTAGTCCTATTTATAGCTACTTAAAACACCTGTTACAGGTTTTATGCCCCCCCCCAATTTATAGCTTATCACCTCCAGTTTATCTCTGGTCAGCCATAAACAGAACATTTTAATCTCTTTAATGCCCTTGTTGCTTATCTTCCATGTCTTTCTAACTGTAGGGCTTTGGATGGTACTTGGCTCTTGTTGCTAATGCAATTTCCTTTGAAGTGAACAGTAGGATGGATGCATTCTACACCCCCCCCAACCACTGCACTCCTTCAGAACTATATAACACTAGGCACAGGATATAAAGAGTGGAACACTCAGGGCAAAGTTCCAACGTCAGTCTTTGTAGGTTGCATGGCCAGAGAATATGGCCTTTTCTTGAAAAAAAGACTAGATAGTTCCCAAGAACTCTAATTGACAGCTTGCTTCTCTGACATGAGAACCCATGTCAACTGAAGCTATATCACAGTCCCTTTAAAATTAATGGAAAATCGATACTTTATGGCAAGTGAGACTTATTCTTCTTAAATGAAGACTGATGAAACCAAGTCATCAGCCTGGAAGTGCTTTTGATGAAAAACGAGTTTTCTATGGAATGATGTTTAAAGCCAGGAGATTTTCCTCTTACTTTTTTTTTTTTCTGCTTAGTTATTTTTCTCTTTTCTGATTATTCCTTTGTGTTGCAAGAAGGAGGCTGCTATGTTTCATTGTCACAGATGGGCCATAATTTGTTCCAGTGTGTGACCTCTAGAAGAGAGATTATATTATCCAGGAATGGAAGCTGTGTTATTTGTTATGAGAGAAGAACTTAAGCGTTCAGAGGAGACATGCTTAGAAGCATAAGAAAAAAACATTCTCTAGATTGTCATAGTATAATAGTATTGTGCTAAAAAAAAACTATTGTGCATAAAGCCATACTTCATTAATAAAGTGATAAGTGTACTTTTCTTTTTCAAGACAAAGCCCCTAAGTTTTCCTCTGTTACTAAATTCATGGGCAACGTCAGATGCTTATCTGCTCGTCAGGGCTGTTGGTTAAATCAAATTAATCACAGTGCATGAAATGCTTAGCCATGTGCCAAGCATAGGGTCTGTTTCTCAAGAAGTTCTAATTTAAATCTCATTCTGTTGCTCACCATTTATTTATTTATTTGCTTGTTTGTTTGTTTGTTCTTGTATGATGTGTGCTGTGTATGTAATGTCTCTGTGCGTGGTGTAGATTTGTGTGTATATGTGTATGTGTAGTTTCTGTTTACTAAGTTCTTCCTTGTTGAAAGTAGGGTCTCTTGATCAGTACTGCACACACCAACTATTGAGACCTCAAGCTTACAGGATTCTGTCTCTGCCTCCCTTCTTTCCTTAGGCTAGGATTACAGTTCTGTGCTTTTCATGAGTTACATGGATTACAGCATTGGCTTTACATGGGTTCTGGAATCTGGATTCTGGTCTTCATGGTTGCCTGGCAAGTGCTGCATCCACTGAGTCATCTCCCTGCCCACCAAATTTTCAATTATTGCACAATAGATAGGTATTACTAAATCATGAAACCAGGCTTTGTTCAGGAACAATCAGAAATATAGTAATGTGTTGCTAAAATTGAAAAAATATTCCAAGGAAAACATCATCGGTGATTCTGTCATCATGTGAACATCATAATATATTTTTACACAAGCTGAGATCTTTATAATGTTACTACATGACCCAATAAGATGGGCCAAATTTCATAATTTGGGTGATAGTTTCTGACATAATAAAGTAGCTAGGAATAGACATTGAATTCTGTGGAAAAAGAACAACAACAACAACTACCCAGACTAACTTGCCAGCCTCAAAGAGGCAGAGGATAAAACCTGGGAGAAGAGATCATATTAGTGATGCTTACTCACTGCTGGGCCTTGGAGAAGAGTTTGAGAAATTAACTTTCTTTATTTCTGGTCATTAATAATTTAAGGAGAACCATGGCCCATCTCAGAAGAACTCTGGAGAGCTATGACCTAGTATATACAGGTTATGTAATATTGGTCACTCTTTTGACCCTGGGACCCATGCTTATTCCTTTGAGTGAGGTTTCTTTGGGAATATGCTATTTTTAGTATAGAAAGGGCTTTATTTTGGTGGTTGTATTACCTTTGAAAGGAGCATTACCATCTTTGCTCATCCTAGAAAAGAGTTCCGGTTTTGCTCTGGTTATCAAATTTGTACAGTGGGTTGGCCATTTTACCATGCATTGGTATACTCCAACCATGCATGTATTCCAACAATGCATTTACTTATGCATTGGTTTTCTCCATAGAAAATCCAACCAAATATAATTTAAAAAAGGAAACTCTACTTATAGGAAAATGCTATAAAATGTTTATAAATGCTATTCACAAAAAAAGGTATTAAGAAGTTAAAAACTCTTCATACAATTCTTATTGAATTGGCTGGATTTACAAATATACCATTGATACATCTTTTTTTGCTTTATAAGAAATGGTAGGTGCCATTCTTCTTATACCTCCAAGAATAAGTAAGTCTGTTCACACATAAATCTTTTTCTGAGTCCTTGACCAATGCTTCTTGTAGACATATTGGTTAAATGTCCCTAACCCATCATGTACCTGTGCAATATTTTTAAAAGCAACCTTAATAGGCAGACTTCCTTTCACAATGCCCAGCATAGTCTACCAAACAGCACCTGTTTTAATCTTATAAATTACAGTAGACCTGGCAGTCATCAGTTTCTAGTAGTACTTTAGCTAGATATAATGTGATTTGTTTATTTGTTTCTCCTGGTAGGAATTTTTAGCAGGCTACATGATATTTCTTTTGGCTTTGAAAACCCAAAGCATACCATTTTCTATAGAATGGATACCCTTGACTTTGTTATAGCTAACTTCATTCAAATAAATTGCAAATTAACCTACTGTAATTTGGCTCTTATCAGCAAATATCTACCTCCATTACTTATTTATAGACTTATGAAAGGGTTGCAAAGATTTCCATACAGTGCAGACAAAAAAAAAATGAGATAATTTTCCTGGAGAGTAAGGAAGAATTCGCCGTAAGTATCCTGCCAAGGGAGCATGCCAGATGTTTTCCATCTTCTCCAAGCACAGTGAAAATGGGAAACTGCCTTAAACTGTACAGATATTTCAGTTCTGGAAAGAATTTCCTAGCAGTGCAAAGAATAAAATTCAGTTATAAAGGAAAGTTTTTCAAGGTAAAGAGAACCTTAAAAGCAAGATAAAGAATTTTATTGGCCCACATATTCAAATTCAGTTTTTCCTTTCCAGAGAAATAATAGGATAATTTGTAGATAAAATCAGCATATTTCACTTCAAGAAAAGTCAATAAAGGTATATAGAATTGGCTTTACATGTTTATTTCTTGTAGTGGATTTTGCACAGGAAAATATCTTGCTTGTCTAGAAAAGTTAATGGTGAATGCAAGACAGGCTGAAGAGGAGGATGTGCCATCCTGGCACTGTTACACAGACCAGTATAACACAGACACACCTCATCCAGAAAGCGCATGTGACAGGTTATGTTTATACAACTTAGTGACTTTTTTCTTCTAAAAATTTTTAAATTCTTTGCTTGAGAATTTCAAACATACATAACACATATTTTTGTCAAATTCATGCCCCGCTCTTTCTGCCACAATTCTTTCAATAAACCCCACCATTTTCCCTTCCAACTTCATGTGTGCCTTTTAAAGCTCTTAAATTAACTACTTAATTAACAATGTAAATGAGAGGGTATAGTGCTATCCATTCGAGCAAGACATTTTTCAGGATTCAAATTCCTAAGAAAATTGACTATCCCTTCACCAGGAGTCATGAATTGCCAGTAGTTCTTTAGCTAGGGATAGGACCTCATGAACTCCTACTTCGACTATGCTGAGATTTTGGCTTGCTTGATTGTATAAAGGTCTGAGTATGCAAATACAGTCACTGGGAGTTCATGTGTGCTAGGAGCCTGTCCTGTCTGAAAAACCCTGTTTCATAGTCATTTTCTATGAACGTTCTGAGTACTGAAGTCTACATCATTAGTTCATTCCCTTTTTAAGACTTTAACTATAAGACAAGAAAATTCCAACAGGGGATGGATAATTATATTTATCCTAAGTCTTCCTCACCTTAAAAATTACATGGTCACATTAATTAATCAGAGTTCTGCCAGACCTAATTATTTTTTGTAGCAATTCATCACAACCTTTATGTTTCAGACATTCAGCTTTAAACACTGGTTTGTGTCACAATTATTCTGGAAATTGGGACAAAATCCCTCTACTCTCCGATATCTTTGGATCTCTTTGGAACATCTCATTCAGTTGATAGGTCAATAAAGCTCCATCACAAACTATGTGCATGATGAGAGTTCAGGAAGACCAAGAAATACAATCAAGAGGAAATGTAAGGAAACACATCTTTCCAGAGCATGAGGGACATCTCTCAGTTATATATATATATATATATATATATATATATATATATATATATATATATATATATATATATATATATATATATATATTCCCTCTCTACCAGACTCCCTGGAGAGGAGGGGATGGCAAGAAATGCTGATTTAATTATTTAAACATTTAAATGTTTAGCTTAATTATTTTTATTAAAAGATTCAGTCTAGAGACTTAGAAAAAGCTCTGTGGGTAAGACCTGAATTCAAATCCTCAGTATCCATGTAAAAAGTGAGGCACAGCTTTGTATACCTAACACTCAGTGTTTATCAGGCAGAAACAGAAGAACCTCCAGAGCTCACTGGCTAGCCACACTAGCTAAAACAGTGGTTCTCCAATTCAGTGAAAGACCCTGTCTCAAGGTAATAGGTGTCTCAAGGTGAAGAGCCACAGAGGAAGACATCAAACATCCTCCTCTTGTCTCCATAGGTACATGCATAGCTGACAGAACCTGCATATTCAGTGCATGGAATACATATATGAGCACACACATACACATGCATGCATCAGAGAGAGAGAGAACACTGTGGAAGTATATTTTTAGTTGTGTTTAAAATATTGTTTTGTGAATTTTTGGGTGAGGGTCTTCCTAGGTCTTGGCATTTTGTATTGTCTGCAGGTGTTGGATTTATGTGGGTGAAGTTGATTGCTAATGATCTGCATATGGTATCAGTGGAAACCTGAGGAGATCTGTATTAATAAAAACTCCTGAGCTCAGATGCTAGGTATTCCACTGTCAAGTATAGCATTAGCCATGATGGTGGTTCCCTCTGAAGAGGTCTGGCAGAGTTTGCAAATATGAATATGCCTTCTGTGTCATCCTTGATAAGCTGCCACAGCAGTGTACTACTACAAGAGAGTGTACTTTCTCTTTATCAGTGTTCATCTTCAACCACCAGAGTAATTAAAAAAGTAAATGTAAAATGTGTTTGTGTGTGCATTTTGCTAAGTGGATTAATAACAGAATGTTCCTTTTTTTCTGAAAAAAGACCAACCATTTACATTGAAATGCTGGAGGATACACTGTCATTTCAGCCCACAGCAGCTGTCTCTTGTACTACCTCTGCCAAATGTCATGCTTCCTCCCTAGGGTTTGATTCTGTGAATGGATCTGTGGGAGTATGCCTCATTGCATGGCTTGCAACATCAGTCTCTGTGCCTTTGAGACTTGGATTCCTCCTCATTTCACCTCATGTATATTAATAGAGAGATTAGTTTCACTTCTTTCTTGAATAGCTAATCACTGTCAAGCAACATCCAATGATGGCATGCAGGTCAAATCTGCTGAAAAGGACAGTGACTTCAAACTGGAAAATATAATGCTTAGTGAAAACTGCACTCAGGATAGGACCTCAGACTTGTCACCCAGACATGAAAGATTTTATTTTAAATTACAAATCAGAGCTTAATGTGAGGTGTCCTGGGGGAGATTTGGATCTTCTAAATTGACCTTCTACTTGTTTCAATATTTCCTTTGTCAATGAGTGACATTCTGTGATCATTTGTGCTGAAGATCTACATTAGCTACCATCTGAATTGCACAAAAACTAGAACTTTTGAAAAATCCTCCCAATGGAATAGTGAATTACATAAATGACTTTCTCTCAGGTGATCCTTCCTGTTGAGTGCAGAAAGGGATGATGGGCTTTAAGAAATATTGTTAACACATCACATGAGCCAGCATCATCATGTTGCTTAAGCTTAAGTTCAATCCACAAGCAAAAAGTTACACCGGATTTAAATATTAGGTTGGTTAATTGTTAATAATTAATTCAGAGCTATCATGGATCTTCTTTGGCATTAGTAAATAAGATTCCACAAAGCTAATGGCTTGTGCTGCTGACACTGGTTATAAAATTAGTGGTTTGCCTCAGGATAGTTTAGGGTCCTGCTCTGGTGCCTTCATGTGTACACTCAGCAGCTGCACAGGAATGCAGACCATATGGCCTTGATACAGGGCTCACATGCTCATCTTTTAGGAAATACTAACTAGAATTACTTGACAATCCATTTTTCAAAAATATCTTTATAATTAAAAATTCAGAAAATAAGTAAGTTGAATTAACATCAAAGTTTTATCAGAGATCTGATTATTGAGAAATTTGGTGTGATATTCTTTGCATGATAGCTTTCTTTATTTTAATATGACACTTCTCTTTCTGTCTACATGTTGGTTTGTGACATTTGTTATGGATAATGTACACCATTTTTGGTTCTTATCTTTGAATTTATTATGCACACTAAAATGGATAATAGTTCTAGATACTTGGCTCATTACTATGACTAAATTCCTTACAAGAAGAAACTTAAGGGAAGAGAGTTTGTTTTGGCTCACAATATGCAGAATTGTAATGCAGAGAGGTCATGGCATGGATATTCATGAGTGCTATGTAAATTGAAGGATTCACCCAGAGTTCCCATTGCCAAAGCTGACAGACTCTCTGCCCAAATTTGGAAGAACTTTAGCATCAGATTTAATAAACTCAAATGGAAGAAGAGTCAAAGAAGAGTCCATGAATTCGTAGTAACATGAAAGAATGGACAACTAAGTAAATACAGACAGGAAAAACAAGACACTTCTGGGTGGCCACTACCAAGTAACAATAAAATCAATGATAAAGTCAGTATTTGTTTCAGATAAGAACCATCAATTGCTATTAATATTAATGTCTAAAAGTGATAGAAAGAAGATCTTTACATTCTGTTATTACATATGTATTTCCCTCGTAGGGAAAAATTACAGCGCTGAAGTAGAGGAACATAGAAAGTTACCACCATAACCAAGTAGTTAATCGGCACATCAAGAATCTTTTAATACTGTGCAATATTATGTCCCTGGTCCTTTGACAAAAATCATAATCTGAATATAATTGTAAAGAAATTTCAGATAAGCTCTAAATTAAGTTTCATCCTATGTAACAACTATCCTATATTTCTAAAAAATGCCAATCCAATAAGGTAAAAGTAGACCAACAAACTGTCTTAGTGTAATAAGTGTAACATGAAATTGCACATTGGATAGGCAAGGGGGGAAAGAAAGGGAAGGAGAAAAATCTGTAGAACTTCTGGCTGGCGCGTGGATGGTAGCTCTTAAAGTATAAGGAAAGGTCTTATAAGAGAAAGAAATAACAAGTCTATAAACAAAGAAGGAATGAGAGAGTTCATGACTATTTGCAGATGATATGATCATCCTAAAAGAGCCTAAAAAAAAATCAGATCTAATAAGCAATTCCTCTTACAAGAGTCTAAAAAGACTTAGATCTAATTAATAATTTCATCAACATAACAGTATACAAAAGTTAACATAGCAACATCAGTGCCTGAGAAAGAGATCAGGGGAATAATTGCATTCACAATAAGTCTCGGAATAATGAAAGAATGAATCTAATAAAAACTTGAAATACCTCATAATGGAAACTATAAAACGTTAAAGAAAGAACTGAAGACATTGGAAGTTAGAAAGACATCCCATGATCATGGATTAAACAAATGAATACAAAAGCAGCCTCACTCCTGAAAGCCATGTGCATATTTAATGTAATTCCCACCAAAAACTCTCATATTCTTCACAGACTTAGCAAAATCATTCGCATGAAAATGGACTGAGTCAGCATGCTCAATAAAATAAACAAGGGTAAAACAAATTCCAAAACAAGTAAGTGCCAAGAAAACACTCTGAGAAACAGAAGGGTATAGAAACTATTAGAATCCAAAAGGAGACCAAGAAGAGGAAATTAATGAACAAGCATACCAGAGTGATAAATATAATCACAGTAAGCTACGTGCATGTATGAATTTTTTTAAATTTCATAAAGAAACAAATAGGTTTGTACAATTAATATATAGTAATAAAATAAATTACTAAAATGTTCCAAAGTGATGAAATCAGTCAGGTTCTTTTAATAGAGAAGAATATAATAAAAACAGAATACAATAAAATATGTTTTACAAGTCAGGCCTTAAAGTTATCTTGTATCATGTAAAGATTATGCTATGATTTAGGAAAACATATGTAAAACCATCTCATATGGTCAATATTCACATGAAATTAACTAAGTTGCTTCATCATTTTTATTTATTTTTCTCTTCTTTTATCACTTGTGGTTCCGTGTTCTGTGTCTTTCTTGAGTCTTAGCTAGTAGGAGACCAAAGAAAGCAGCATTTCTCCATCACATTCAGGTCCAGTAGACCCAGGTCACACTGATGCCTGCTTTATCTGTTTATCTCCTTGTCTCTCCTCCTCTTTTCTTGCCTTCCTTCCCTGGCTGCTTTCCTTTCCTGTACTCTCCTTTTTTCACCTCCCTTCTCTTTTGATTTTATTTTTATAGACTAAAATCATGTTAATATGTATGTACAATTTTATTAGATGTTCTAAAATAATGACTTGTCATCAAACATAGGCAGGGTATTTTGGACTCTAACACCATCCAGAGTATTTTTTGGCTAGCAAAAGATTTGTCATTGCAAGGTAGCCAAAGTAAATGCTTGATTTGAATTTTAAGGAACTACCTCAAACAATACAGGCAAGCTTTTCTTTTCCTCTTTTAATTTTTTTTACCTCTAATAGAATTCCTTTATTTTTTTATGCTATAACAAATATCCTTACTACCCAATTAAAATTAAGAGGGCAAGATGTGTATTTTGAAATAGGATGCAAACTACTCAACAAACCACTTAAAATAGGTGTAGGGACACAAACACCCTTAATTCCAATATGAGTAATGTAGAAGGCAAGATTCAGGGATTCAAGGAAAGCCTGTACTACATGAGATTCTTTCCAAAATGCCAAGAAATAAAGAAATAATTTAAAAACTCTTATGACTTCTGGGATCAGTTTTGTCTTCTTAGTTATATGAAAAGTATTTATCTTAAGAAAATATGTTTATTAGTTTGTTGACGGTTTCAAACAATATACCAGCTTTGTTGTCTCTCAGAACTTTGAAGATTCTAGAAACGATCCGAGCCTATACCATTTTCCAGCCTTTTGATTTTCTATACTGGCATTCAAAGTATTCTAAAGAGTGTTCTCCCACTGCCTCTGTCACCTCTATCTTCTTAACTGTAGTCCATCATGCCAAAGTGTGTAGGTGCACATAAAGAGTTTTGAAAACTAAGTCTGTTAACAAAAGGGAAGATGAGCATTTTATTCAGATGTTTTAATGTCCAGTAGAAGGATTGGAAAATTGAGTCTCTCATAGCAAAGGTCCAAGAAGAAGGCAGTCACATGAGGATTGATGCAGAACCCACAGACAGTGCAGAGGAAAAAGTGACTGGGTCAGACAATCGATGAGGTGGGAGTTCGAATTTACAGTATGACCTGGGGTTTTAATCCAAAGTTTGTAAAATTTTAA
The DNA here is from genome assembly GCA_026225945.1 of Cricetomys ansorgei. Classification (NCBI taxonomy): domain Eukaryota; kingdom Metazoa; phylum Chordata; class Mammalia; order Rodentia; family Nesomyidae; genus Cricetomys; species Cricetomys ansorgei. Next base: position 4,229,381 of record JAMJFZ010001121.1, on the reverse strand, counting down.
GGTTAATGGTAGAAAATCCTCAATGAGTTATTCTTCTGATCCGTATTTCTTTGTCTGTATATGAATGTCTCACTTTCTTGCAGAATTTCCTGCCTTCAAGGCTAGCTAGTTAATTTTCTATGGTTTCTTCATTCTGAAGTATTTCTCAATCAAAAGGAGACAAGCATGGTCTTCTGTGTCTAGGCAACAGAAATGATAAATACTGTTTAATCCTTCTTTCACCTTTATGACCTGAACATACTATCAACTCAAAAACTGGTTATATTACATTTAACATTTCTAGAAAATAATAACCATAGACATTCAAAAGTGGCTCCAATGCCTAAATGGGGAGAAATCATCTACAGCGCAGAATCGCTGACATTTTCCATCTCTCCTTTTCTAGGTGACATCTAAACAAAACAGCCTATATTCTTCTGAATCCCAAGTTCTTCCTTGAAGTCTTTCAGTTGTTTTTGTTGCTTATTATTTTTAGTGAAACATTTGACTTTTTTAACATATTTTCAAGACATTTCATGCTTTTTCTTGTGGCAAAGTCCTGAATACATATGGGGTCACTAGTAATCTCTATATTCCCATGTTCCCTTGGTTTCAGAAAGCTCTCTGAGTTCAATTCAAAGCAGTAGCCTAAGCCACTACTCCTATCACAATAATTATCTCAATCTGTGTCTTTTTATTGGGGAATGGAGTCTATTGACATTGAGAGATATCAATGACAAATGATTGTTAGGACCTGTTATTTTGTAGTTGTTAGTTGTGTTTATGTGTGTGTGTTTGTGTGTTTGTGAAAGAGAGAGGGGGAGAGAAGGAGGGAAAGAGAGGGAGAGAGAGAGAATATTTGTGTCTTCTTTCTTTTGATTTTGGTGGGTTGAATGTTTACTGTGTTTTCTTGAGTGTAATTATCCTTCCTGGGTTAGAGTTTTCCTTCTAGCATCTTCTGTAGGGCTTGATTTCTGGATATTGTTTGAATTTGGATTTGTCCTTGAATATTTTGCTTTCTCCATCTATGATAATTGAAAGCTTTGCTGGATATACTAGTCTGGCCTGGCATCTGTTATCTCTTAGAGTCTATAGGACATTTGTCCAGGCTTTTCTGGTTTTTAGAGTCTCTATTGAGAAGTCAAGTGTGATTCTAATAGGTTTACCTTTATATGTTACTTCCTTTTTTTCTTCTTGTAGTTTTTAGTATTCTTTCTTTGTTCTGTATGTTTAATGTTTCAACAATTATGTGGTGAGGGGATAATCACTAACTGTCTCCTTTATTTATTTTCCCTTGTATAATGCATATTTATCTGGACTTGATTTCTCTATTTCTTCTGCAGATAGGTCCCTGTTTGGTTTCCTGACTTCTCTTTGACACCTGATAGTAGTCACAGTTGTTAGATTCTGAATCCTATGTATGGCAAACTGAAGCTAGGCATGTTTTGTAGATCTCAGGAGACCAGTTAAACCAGCCTTCCAATATCAGGACAACAATTAAAATTATTATTTTTGATATAAGCATTTTTGAGTACAAATGATATTAAGTGTACACAATTTGATAAAGTACTTTGTAGATTGTAGTGGCCAGAGTCAGTAAAATAATTGTGAATATAATTGCCATTATGAACTTTGACAGCCTTAAAATTTCAAGTATTAAAAACAAGTAGAGAATTTCTCTTTGAAGACTACATATTCATGAGTCAAGTAAATTACACTTCTGAATGGGAAAGTGGGTGCCTCTGCTTCCCTTTGTAAATGGAAAAGAGATTGTTTTTTTAGTCCTTAATGTTCTATCTTAAAAAACAGTAACATGTCATTGTGTGAGGACATATATTAGTCACATGTTCTAGGACTTGACAATGAAGGCTGGGGAAGGGGAGATGAGGTTTTTGATGATTTATTAAAAATGACTTAAGTGACACCAAGAGAAAAATCTAATCATGAAGCTAAGTAGTGCTTTCAGGATGTTGCAAAATTGAGTCTCCCTATAGATAGACCATAGTCAGGCAGTTCAATGTGAAGTTCTATCTATAGCTGTCTAAAGTTATTTAAAAGCTGTTTTATAAATAATAAAAAATAATAATAATAAATAAATAAATAAATAGTAATAAAATAATAAATAAATAAATAAAAAATAATAAAAAATAAAAAATAAAGCTGTTATTAAGAAGGTAGCAGCTTACTCAATGCAAAAATAACTTTAAATGATTAAATCAATGGATAACAGGATAGAAAAATGCCAACAAAGCTTATCACTTGGGTGATTAGCAAACCATGTCTTTTTCAAGGAAGTAATTTGTTTAGCTTTCCTCATTTGTACCCTTGAATGAATCCTAAGATAGTGTTTGATAATCGTACCAGGAATCAAAGAACTAATACAAACACATGTCATTCTACGGAGTCTGAAGTGATATAATTGATTGGCTAGATACAGTTAATAATAACAGGGACCATGATTTTTTCCTGATGTAAAGCATGAAGTGGTAATGTGAATTCTACATTGCCACTATTTGGGCTTGAAAAATTAGATATCTAGAGTGATAGAAATATATATATATATATATATATATATATATATATATATATATATATATTCTTTGTATATATATACGTATATATATTTTTCATATATATAATATATATATATATATATATGATTATGATGATAAGGAAAAAGAAAAATCCATAGAGGACAGATAAATAGATCAATAAATACAGATAAATATCAAACATTAGATAAACAAATAGTTGATAGCTAAGGAAGTAGATAATAGATAAGTAGATGAGATAGTGACAAATTGTATTTATACACATAGACAGATGGTAGGCAGGTGAATTATGCATAGACAACATGATATAGATATATAGATAATAGGTAGATAAGTGTTATTTAAGTAATAGATAGATGATACAGATGGTTAGATGATAGATACAGAGATGGATTCAAATATTCTATAGAGTCCATGAAACAGAACTGAGAAACAATTGACAGTGATCCTGGACATTCTGGGATTAGGACTTGAGTTCTACAATGTACTTGGCTCCATCTTCATAATTATAGTTTAATAATAGTATTTTACATTGGATTTATTTTCTTTGAAGCTAAACAATTTAACTATGTATAAAATGGGAAGCTACTCTTCAGAGATATGTTTGTGCAGTATTGTTCTATAAAACCAAATGAACTGACCCACTGACCCATTTATATGGCAAACACGGTACACTGAGATTGGAATTCTAGATGGGACACTATTTAGTTAATGTGAAGTCAGTTGTTTTATTACAGCAGTTTTTGACATGATACACATTGAAAGATGATGCTATTATTAAATCAATTCTCTCTGGACATCAAGAGTTATTTGGATGTAGCTTTAGCTTTTCAATATTGTTTCATAAGCGATTCAGTAGAAATTCTTGTTCTGTATTTAGTGGCTTAAGCTATTCATTTTTTCTACCTAAATAGATTTGTGATATAAAATTATAGATAATAAACTACCTAGACTGTCACAGTCTTGTTCTTTCACTCATTTGCTGACTCACAAACATGCACTGATGTACATACACAAATACACACATACACCTTCTTTATCATTCTTTATCATCTAGCTAGTTAGTAGAAACCTTTATTGAACGTTGTTTTCAAAGTCCATGCTGTGAGTCCAGTCTGTTCTCATAAATTAGCAGAATTTTTTACAAATTTAAGTTTATAGCTTTATCTTATTCCAAAACTTGCATAAGTCAAACATAGTTGAAAGAGTTCTCTTCAAATCTTTTGTTTTATATTTTATTATATAATTTAGAACTTGAAACTTTTTAAGCAAGAAGAAATTTTCTCAAGTTATTCTGTGAATACAATAAAAAGGAATGGACATGACCAGAAAGATATTTGTTCAAAATATATCTGTTAAAACTAAACCCCAAACTCAAATATCATTTCCAAGGTAATATATGCAAAAATGCACACACACACACACACACACACACACACACACACACACAGACATACTGAACCTGAGCTTGCATGTTTTTACAGTGGCCCATTGTGTTCCCTATCCTGACTTCAGGCTGGTGATCTTCTTGCCTTTTTCTCCTGAGTTCTGGATGATCAGCACTTGCCACATGAACACTTTAACTATATCAACTCTAGATTACACTTCTGTATCTGAGAACTTTTTTTTTTAATCTTGTATGTAAAGAACGTATAGTGAACTTTCATTTCAAAGATATTCAGGAGGGTTTGACTTCTTCTATTTCTACCTACAATGACTGGTAAGAATTTCTGGTTGGGCCAGAAATGTAGTAGTATGCATCTATAATCTAAGCACAACAAAAATAGCAATATGGAGGGCTAGATGAAGGAAATGGAGATGGGAAAATCAGCTTAACTTGTAGTCTAAGCATCTGAAAACAGTGCACAGCACTAGATACCTGGGACCCCGTGTTAACAAGGCAGAGGCAAGTAGAATCAATTTCCAAATGTTTCCCTGACTTCCTCATGTATTTTATTCCCCTATGTGTCTGCATTAACACTTATGCACATATACCCAATATAATTTAATAAGAACTTTTGCCTGTATTTTAGTTTTGATAATAGATTTATTTACTCCTCAGGTAGGTAATGCTCACGTAGTCTGCTTTCACGAATACAACTGACTTCCTAGCTGACTTTCTAAAACATACAAGTATATTTCAAACCAAATCAAGTCTTTTAATCAACAAATTGACTCATCAGATTGAATCTCTATGTCTGCATTAATTGACAGAACTGGTTTAAGCCAGGTGGTAGTGGCACATGCCTTTATTGCCAGCACTTGGGAGGCAGAAGCAGGTGAGCTCTCTGTGAGTTTGAAGCTAGCCTGGTCTGCAGTGTGAGTTCCAGGACAGCCAGAGTTACAACAGAGAAACCCTGTCTCAAATACCAGCAACAACAATAACAACAACAAAAAAGAACTGTTTTTTAGAATTCATTTCCAAAAACTTGCTGAGAGTCTCTGAGTATTACTAATCAATTTATATATTACAAGATTATAGATATGCTCCATAGTTTGTTCAAGGATAACTCTTAATAAATATAGTTTATAAAATACACTATTTTGTAAAGTATTTTCCAATTTCTGCCTTACCATATACACACATTATAAAACCTACCATGTTAGCAAAAAAAAAAAAACACCTGTAATATTTACAAAAAAATTCCTTGACTGTTCCCTTTAAAATTTCCAGAGATGAGAAAATCACTTTGCTCTTGTTGTGATGGTATTTTTCTCTTTTTACTGGCTGCTCTGGAACTTTCTATGTAGACCAAGCTAGCCTTGAACCTGTGAGTGTTTGGATTATAGCTGTGTCTACCACACTTAGCTCAATCATAACCTTTTCCAGTTACTTTTGGAATCCAGTCAATTAAGGTCCTTCTGATCTCTCCCCTACCTTGATTGTATCTACTTTCAATATACACTGTTTGCTCTACATATCAGTTTTACTGCCTTGCAGACCTCTGAGCATTCTAGAAATGATCAGAGACTGAACTCTTCCAAAGCCTTTCCTTTCTATACTGACATTCAAAGCATTGTAAAAAGTGTTCTTCCACCATGTCTATTGCAATCTTGCCTTCTCCTCCTTCTCCTCCTCCACCCCCTCCTCCTCTTCCTCCTCCTTCTCTTTCTCCTTCTTCTTCTTTTTTGTTTTTGTTTGTTTGTTCCTTTGTTTGTTTTGAGACATAGTTTCTCTGTTGTAACTCTGGCTGTCCTGTTCTGGTCACTCTGTAGACCAGGCTGGCCTCAAACTTACAGCTATATGCCTGCTTCTGCCTCCCAAGTGCTGGGATAATAGACCTGTGCTACCACCACCCAGCCCCAGTCCTGCTTTCTAAACTGTGGTCCACCATGCTAAACACATATAGGTGCACACAAAGAATTGCACAGAATTTCATGAAACTGCTAAAAATGCTTCTCACACAAAGTACTTGCTTGGACAAGTACTTTAGGTCTACATACATTGCACACACATGTCCTTACCAGCTTAGACCACAAGCAACTTCAGCACTAACATGGCATTTTATACAAAATTACACTCTTTTTGCCACATGCTTTCCCTATCATCAACAAGGAATTTGATCTCTAGAAATAGGTTCTTGGGGTCTTTCAGCCATTTCTATTCTCTTGCTTATCTCTATGAGTAGTCATCTGCATAAGCTGGGAAGCATTTAGGGAAGAGAAACATCACTTTTTAGGTTTCAGGGTCACTGATTTTATCTGAATGGAAATACTTTTCACTAAAGCACTGGATTCTCATGGTAATCAGGACAAGCCTCATACAAACTTAAACTTGATGTATGTTTAATTCATATTAATTGAAACAGTCATCCTAAGGTATCTTTTTTCTTGTTTTCCAGGCTTCTTGAGCACAGGGGATCAGGCTGCCAAAGGAAACTACGGGCTCCTTGACCTCATCCAGGCCCTAAGGTGGACTAGCGAGAACATTGGGTTCTTTGGTGGTGACCCCTTGCGAATCACTGTGTTTGGATCAGGCGCTGGGGGTTCATGTGTCAATCTTCTGACTTTATCCCATTATTCTGAAGGTAACCGTTGGAGCAATTCAACCAAAGGTATTATGCAGGTTGCAAATTTTGACAATTTTGGTGTCTGCATGCCACCACCATCAGTACTACGTGATGCTCTGTATATATTTCTTTGTTCCAATTGAGTGTTAGGTTGGGTTCGATAACTGTTTAAAGCTGTTTCTTTAGGCTTTCTGTGCATGTTTAAGTTTCTGTCAGACTATTTTCTCTGTTTTCGATGAAGCTGGGTAAGATGTTCTTTCAAGTCCACTTCATAATGCTTAGTATCATAGTTATTTTTTCTTTTTGTCAAAGGGTGATTGAAGGGAAAATCAGACAAAGACTCTCAACAATCTGTCTTCTCTGCTAATTCAGTAATCAAAATCAAACATTTTTTTTAACATAGGAACATAGACATGTGAAGTCCTTTATTAGTATGGAATTAATGAAGCAGTCAAAAAACTAGTTTGTCTGGAAACATGTGATTCTTCTTGTTACCTAAGAAGAGAATGGATATTTGATTAGTTTGCATGCGTGATCCAAAATTGTCAAAGCATTGAGGTCACTAATAGAGCCTTTGATTAAAAAGAAAAACACATTTGGTTTTGTGGTTTTTCTACTTTCAATTTAAGCATTTTTTCTCCTAAAGCTTGGAATACTAGCCTGCTTTAGTTCACAAAATATTTTTATTTCCATTTTCAGGCTTTGAGTCCCTTCCCTAAAGTAACTGCCATTTTACCAGGCACTTGTCATTCTTATAATTCAGTTATTAACTTGAAATAGCTTTAAAAACAGAAGAAGTATTTTATAAAATTCACAAAGCAAATATTTCCTATTATTTATTTGTAAGAAAGAAGAAAACAGATTATTCATCAACAGAGATCATCTTTGATTTTCTGCTTCCGAGTTGTCATTGTATGTGTGAGGAATACAAATTATTTACTGTCAAGTGAAATTCATAGAGAATCTCAGTTTACAAAACTAAAATATTTATTTTTGTAATTTGTAATTATGTATACACATGTGAAGGGGTAGTATGTGCATGAGAATGTCACTGCCCACAGAGTCTAGACTCATCATAGTCTCTGGGAATAAGACAATTTCAGGTGGTCATAAGTCAACAAGGGTGCTGGGAACTGAGCTCTGTCTTCTGCAACAGCAAGTAGCATGTGTTCCTAACACTGAGCCATTTCCCCAACTTCAAGAGCAGACAGTATGCACTCCTAATACACTTTTAGTCAAAGATACATTTGGAATTCCAAAGCAGCAGCCAGTCATTAGTAAGTCCATCACATTTTGTATAGACTTCACTTATTGGCATGGTTTACATAGCATCTCACAAAATCCTATAGCTGAAGGATTCTGATTTGAAGTAACATGATGATAAAGATAAAATATCTTTAATTGAACAGATATGTCGTTCTATAAGGAAATTGCTTATTTTGAAGTGATAGCATTAGAGTCATTTAATTAAACAAATTAGATTCTCCCGTTCTTAGTATAAGATGAGTGTTAATGTTTAGGTAAATTAACATTAAGCAGCCTACACAGACCTCTTGGAGTCATTTGATCAAATATGGACCCAAAGGCAGTGTCAACCAGAGTCAGTGTCACAACAGCAACTGGATAAAGGGACAGATCACTTCATCATGTGCTCATCACTTGACAGTACAATAAGCCATGGCAGATGGTTGGGCAAACAGCTGAAAAGGTCACCTTCCATCACACTGTGTATCTGATTGAAGACATAGACTTCTGTTTGATCTAATTCCTTCTAACCAGGAAGGGTACAGACAATTACCTGAAATTCTAGATAGACTATACCCTCAAGGCACACCTGGATTTCAAAGGCTATAGTCACCAACATCTCACATACACTTAAGTCCTCTTATCAATGATAAAAAAAATGACTTTCTTGGGATAATCTAGCTATGATATTTCAGGCAATACTTAACATAATGTGATAAATAATTTTTGGTACATACAATGTAACTGAGTGCCTGAGATAGGAAAGAATAATATTTTTCAATGGCCAGATTTATGTTAGTCATAAATATTTTAATTAGTAAAGTATTCTTCTGCTCAAATATCAACAGTGTCTACATGTTGCCAGAATGTCTATAATTTGCTCTGGTTAACTTTGTCCTATCAAAGAAAGATGGATTGAGGAAACTAAAAAAAAAATAATTAATTCAGCATTGTTTGTCCTTCTAGGTGTTTTTACACTTATCCACAAACACACGATTGACATATGTATATGACTTACATATGCATGTTTTGAGAGAACTCTGGAACAAATTCAGACATGCCTTCCAAACTTTAGCGTAAAGATCAACTTCTCCCTACAATAGATGGATAATTGAGAATATTTTAAAAATTAATGTATACTTACCCAAATCTGAAAGTGGATAACAAGACAAAATTTTAAATAAAAGAAATAACCTATATTTTTTAAAAGAATGCTATTAAAAAACACTCCAATGAATCAAGTGTTATTTGTAAATTTGAATAGCATACAACTATTATCAAACTTCACATAAAGACATAATTTATAGCCCTTAAATGAATCAAGTCAAAGTCACTGGACCGTATATGTGTCATGTTTTATGATAAAATACCGCAGCACATATTCAACAGTAGAAAAAGTTTAATTACTCCCTTCACAATGTTATTGCTGATGTTTTTCCTGTAACTTAATGAAGATACCCCTAGGTTATAGCTTCTTCAGAAAGAGGAGTATTCATCATACAGTATCTGACATACAGATATGTCTGGAAAGAATATGTCTTAAGTTATATTCTGTTTTGTCTGATGTCAGGGCCATCCCCGGGGTATTGACAAGACCCCAGTCCTAGTATCTGTGTGAGGCTCAAACAACTATTTTTTTTTCAAGTAGAATCTAGTTAAAACAAACATTATGCAATCATTTTGACTAAAGACAGATATGCAGCTAAATTGAAAGCAATGTTCCAAAGTGACAGTACAGATCTGGTGAGGAGGCAAAGGAGAGAATTGGCTCCATCCTTTTGGTGGTAATGATCATGTATAATACTCTTTCAGTAAAATATTTGAGTATTCTCCTTACTGCATTGTTGAGACTGTAAAATTTTGGATCCCTGAGCAAATTTCACTTGCGTTACAAGTCCTGGACCCATGTCTCTGGCGTTTTATACCCTGGGGATGACTTTATGTACCTTCTCTTAGACAAAAAAAAAAAAATCTGTTTTTTGAGTTGTACTTGGGATTTTATATACATGTCTAAAGTATCAGATGTTAATTTGGGACCGTAACATTCTTCAGTGACCATCTGAAACTCTCTGTTGATTTTCCATAGGACTTTTTCAACGAGCAATAGCTCAGAGTGGAACAGCCCTTTCCAGCTGGGCTGTTAGTTTCCAGCCTGCAAAATATGCTAGAATGCTGGCCACAAAAGTTGGCTGCAATGTGTCAGATACAGTAGAATTAGTGGAATGCTTGCAGAAGAAGCCTTACAAAGAACTTGTGGATCAAGATGTTCAACCAGCCCGATACCACATAGCCTTTGGACCAGTGATTGATGGCGATGTAATACCGGATGATCCTCAGATTCTGATGGAACAGGGGGAGTTCCTCAACTATGATATAATGTTAGGAGTTAATCAAGGGGAAGGGTTGAAGTTCGTTGAAAATATAGTCGATAGTGATGACGGTATTTCAGCCAGTGATTTTGACTTTGCTGTTTCCAATTTTGTTGATAATTTATATGGATATCCTGAAGGTAAAGATGTCTTGAGAGAAACCATTAAATTCATGTATACTGACTGGGCTGATCGCCATAACCCTGAAACCAGAAGGAAGACATTGTTGGCTTTGTTTACGGACCATCAGTGGGTAGCACCTGCTGTGGCTACAGCGGACCTTCACTCAAACTTTGGTTCACCTACATACTTCTATGCCTTTTATCATCATTGCCAAACAGATCAAGTTCCAGCCTGGGCTGATGCAGCTCATGGAGATGAGGTTCCCTACGTGTTGGGAATCCCCATGATTGGCCCTACAGAGTTATTTCCTTGCAATTTCTCCAAGAACGATGTGATGCTGAGTGCAGTCGTAATGACCTATTGGACGAATTTTGCTAAAACTGGGTATGTACTAAAGGAAAGAACTCTGCTATAATTTTAATAACAAATACTCTTTTTTAAGTATTCTTGAAAAATACATACATGTGCCTAAATCATATGATATATTTTTGTTTGTTCATTTGTTCTTTGATACTGGGGATTGAAATCTGAGCCTTAAACATGCCAGAACGAATGCTCTATTACTAAGGTTCATTCCTAGTCCAATGTAATGGATCAACACCAACAGTGTATTAACTTCTCATAATAAAATTAAATTCTTTATTATAGTATTTTGAACAGTTATTACTTAACTGGTTCTGACTTCTTAAATTTATCCAGGAAAACTAATACCTCTATCAAATAGCTTGATGACAACACTTTGGCTTCTAAGTTGCCCAGGTCATAGCATTACTGCTTTCACCAGTGACAAAATTGTGTCCTAGAGTTTTCCCGTTCATAATGCTGTATGCATTTTAATCATTCATCTTGTATTCTGTGATCTCACTGTACATAGAAGGGACCCTAAACTATGGAAGCTTCATACAGATACTCCTGTATAGAGTAGGTAAGCATTTTGATGACATACATCTCTCCGTGTGCCAGTTTCAAATCCTGAATTGACTCTTACATGCCATTTCTGTTGCACTGCCTCTGAGAAAAGTCAAACATATTGTTATGAATATTAATTTTATTAATTTTTTAAAACTTTTGTTTACTATAAATTATATGTATCTGTGTGTGTGTGTGTGTGTGTGTGTGTGTGTGTGTGTTTTCCCATGTGTGATGTTTTTATGGGAAAAAGTATTGAGGTATACTTGTAGAAGTTAGAGGACAATTTTTGTGGAGTTTGTTCATTCCTTCATTTTTACATTAATTCCAGGGACTGAACTCATGTTGGCTGGCTTGTCCAGAAAACACCACCACTGCTGAGTCTTTTTTTTTTTTTTTTTTTTTTTCTGGGACCTAAATTAACTAAAATCACTTTGAATAGATGGTAGTTCTCTAAATGAGCAGGGAACAAGATTGTGAAACTTATTAGCTTTTCATTATCACCAACATCATTTTCTTTAACTTAAATTTCTAAATCGAGGCAAGTTAATGTTAAAACACAATCCAATTTTTGTTGAGTTACCTCTTCAATTAGACATTAAACATAGTATTTTGTCTACGGAAAAGAATAAAATTTATGTGTCTTCATAGATTCTTTCTTGTCTTCCTACTCTTTTCCTAGTGACCCAAATCAACCAGTTCCTCAAGATACAAAATTCATTCATACAAAACCCAACCGCTTTGAAGAAGTAGCATGGACCAGGTATTCCCAGAAGGACCAACTTTATCTCCATATTGGATTAAAACCAAGAGTTAAAGAGCATTACAGAGCCAATAAGGTAAATCTCTGGTTGGAGCTGGTACCTCATCTGCATAATCTCAATGACATTTCTCAGTATACCTCGACAACAACTAAAGTGCCATCAACGGACATCACTCTCAGACCCACAAGGAAAAATTCCACACCTGTCACATCAGCCTTTCCTACTGCCAAGCAGGATGACCCCAAACAGCAGCCAAGTCCCTTCTCGGTGGATCAGAGGGACTATTCCACAGAGCTAAGTGTCACGATAGCAGTGGGAGCTTCTCTGCTGTTTCTGAACATCCTGGCCTTTGCAGCCCTGTACTACAAGAAGGATAAGAGGAGACATGACGTCCACCGGAGGTGCAGCCCTCAGCGCACAACCACCAATGACCTGACCCATGCTCCAGAAGAAGAAATCATGTCCCTCCAAATGAAGCACACTGACTTGGATCACGAGTGTGAGTCCATCCATCCACATGAGGTGGTTCTTCGGACCGCCTGCCCCCCAGATTATACTCTAGCTATGAGGCGTTCACCTGATGATGTCCCTTTAATGACACCTAATACCATCACAATGATTCCCAACACTATACCAGGGATTCAGCCCTTACACACATTCAACACATTTACTGGAGGACAGAACAATACACTGCCCCATCCCCACCCCCACCCCCATTCACATTCAACAACCAGGGTATAGCCAGATGAGAGAGACAAACTGATTTTTTTTTTCTGATGGAGTGCAGTAAAAGATTGTTGAAGATTTCTTGGCTTTCAACTTGGAAGACTCTCACTATTTAAATAAGGAGGAATATTATGTGAATATACATATCAAGAACTTTGGGGGTTTTGGAAAAATGAATTGTATATAGATATACACACAAATCAACTTTAAAAAACAAATTTCAATTGCTTGAAGCAATTGTTCTGAATGATAATTTTTCATTCACATTCAAGAATTACTTTTTTGAAGATTTAAGTTACATACTGGAATTAGGCATGTGGAACACCAAACAAGAAAGTACTGTGTCTGAAATACTTTAAAAAAAAAAAACAAAAATAAAATCAACTATGAATATGCACAAGAGACACACCAATGGAATGTCAGATAATTTTCATCAGTTTTCATTTGGAGCCCCTTTATTGTGTAGACCATATTTGCATAAGTACACAGAGCACCGATGCTGTTAATGGCATAGCAGAGGCTCATGCTGAAAATCGCCAGTAAAACAAAGAAGTTTAAAGACTGGCAGGTACAACATTATCACATAAGTGCTGTCAGTACTAAGTCGTGGGGATCAAGGAGACTGGATATTTTTAGCACGATGTGCATGATAATTTATATGCTTGGTGGCTGTGCTGCTGATTAAGCCGTAATTAAAATTATTCTCATCCCATTGGAGTTTGTAATAGGAGCTTCCTCCATCAATTGGCAGAACCTAAAGGAAATTTTATAAGGGGCAAAAGTAATTATAGTAAAATAATTTGCAGTAGTTTCAATAATAGAGGGAATAGTTATTAAAGTCTTTGGAGAAACTATAGGTACAGTGGTGAATATTCACTGATAATGAATCCCAGAAAAAAATTCCTATGAGTTTAATGTTCTTTTCATTCCCATATATGTAATTTATAGAAATATAACTCTAATTGGACATGTGTTAGCTGCAGGTCTATAATTTGCTGTGGGTTTGTTACTCTGAAGTTTGTCCCTTTTGGTAAGGTGAAGTACCACAGTCTTTCAAGGTGTAAGGATGCCCCAATAGTACCGCTCTGATTACAGTTCTCAGTTAATTGATTTACTCATGTTGCATGACAAAATGTTTATTACCAATAATTCAATATACAGTTCAGTCCCTCTTCACATTGCTTCTCTTTCTCACTGAGGTTCACTTGAATTTACTCACGAGATCTCAGTAGAGGACCACGTAGGTGCAGAATGTAGGAGAGTCAACAACTGGAGGTTTTGTCTTTCACCTATGTGCAATTTCAAATGAATTATCTAAGACCACAGGAAACTCTGAATCCCCTGTTGTTTACCAGTAATATCAGTATATCACAGACCTTTCCAAATGTTTGTATATGTAATCAGATGTACATTTATATTAAAAAAAAATGAGATGGACTTAAAGAGCACATCCTGATAAATGATTTCTCTCTTATCTGTACTATATTTCTATTAGACTAAAGTTATGTGATTTTTTTTTACCTTTTTTCAGATGACTAGCAATTTTGATAGTTTGTAAGATAATGCAAAGGACTTTCTCTGACTAACTGCAGTAACAGAAACCTTTCTTTCCAGCTACCCTTTTTCAAGAATTGAAAGCTTATTATACAAAAGAAAACACTTGTATACTACTTGATGGGAAGGACTTTGTATATCTTGACCACATCAGTGGTCATTGCGTGAAATAAAGATAAATCTGGATAATGACGATTAGTCAAATGCTAAGAGACATGATCTTTGCTCATTAAAGAGCTAAAATGTTGATTGCTGTTTTGTCTTTTTTTTTTAATCACAAAAAAAGAAGAAATCTAAAACAAAAGAAACAAGACTCAGACTCAAACAATGTCTCAGAGTCATTTTTCTAGAACAGTCATGTTTTTGAAAACACATAGGCAACTGTAGAAAACACAACTGTGAATTGAAAAGCAAGTCTCATCTCAAATGAGAATTTGAAACTTTAGTGCTAGCAACTTAGAAATTCCAGGAACTCATGAAAATATTAACTTTGTAATTTTAAATACCTCTTACCTGAGGCTTTATGCAAACATGGCACCAATTATTTTCACTTACAAACAAGATCTGATGTTGGTCAACAGGGAAAAATGTATTGGAAATTTGGAAATAAAGGAATAATATTTCATGAAGTAAGTCATCTCTGTTCATAACACATGAAAAGACTATCATACATTTCAAAAAATCTTCTCTTTCAAGAGAGTTTGAAAGTGCTAAGAAAGACATTGAGCTGACACTAGAAGATAAAAATCTACTTCAAGAGAGCTTCTCCTCCCAAATACTAAATATCAGTAAAATGTTAAGTATTGTTCTACTGAAAAATATAGTTCTTTGCTACAAGCAATCTTCAAAAGCAAGAGAGGCTACTCACCATTGTTGAACAATGTGATAATGCTTTAGACTATCTATTTCTGTCTTACTTTGAAAATATCACATTTCTCTAATGTCTATCTTTTGACAGTACAATTCCTGCTTCACATTGACTTAGGGAAATATTTAAGAAAATAAAGCATAACCTGATTGTTTTCTGAGTCATAAGGATGACAAAGGAGCCATGTTTTAAGGCTGTCCTCTGGTGATGTGACAAAGGTATTGTGAGTCAGAGCAAATAGCTAGTCTAG
Organism: Cricetomys ansorgei; assembly: GCA_026225945.1. Taxonomy (NCBI): domain Eukaryota; kingdom Metazoa; phylum Chordata; class Mammalia; order Rodentia; family Nesomyidae; genus Cricetomys; species Cricetomys ansorgei. The sequence goes on along the minus strand of JAMJFZ010001121.1, from coordinate 4,214,032 downwards.
TTTGTTATTACAGACACTGGCTTCCTGAACATGAAGTGATATCGCACATAACCAGGACATTAACAACTGTGTGAAAAGCCAAAATATAATATTTAAAGGAAAGCAAAAATTTGACATTTTTATTCAGTTTGAACTAATGTGTTTGGATTGTATTTATCTAGAAGATAATTTCTCTCTGAGGAAGAAGTGAATATGAAAATTAACTAAAAATTTTAGCATTATTTATTAATTCTGATTTTTTTATTGAAATTAAATAGTAGCCAAACAAGGGAAGGATTCTTAGAACTCATAAAGACATTGAGCCAAAATGAGTTTTTGTTTTCTGCTGTTATATAATTTTGCCAACATTCACCAAAAGGTTTATGTTGTTTTCAGTATGAGCTTAGAAATCTTGCAATGCCAGATTTAATAGTTTTAAATATTATTGAAATTGCTGAGTGTGAATAAAATCTAGTTTACTATAAATATTTAATAAATGTCATCAATACCTTTTATGCAATTTGAAATATAATTTTCTGAATCATCACAAATATCAAACCCAGGGACATTTTTCAGCTCAAAGCAGAAATTATTCTATTCATTTTAAATCTAAAAGTTAATCTAAAACATACTTCAATGCAAACCCTTGGGTATATAGGAAAGGAAAACAACACTGCAAACTTAAAAAAAAATTTCCCAACCATAAGTAAGACTAAAGAGTCAGAGTCCACAGCAGTAATTCTATTACAGAAACGGAATTCCAACACTTAATGTTTATAGCTATACTTATAACAGTGATGATTTCACCTGTTGGTATAGTTGTACTCACATGCATATGAACATCCAGAGAGAATACAGAGAACCAGGCAGTTTGGGCCAGCTTTACAGGCATCGCAGCTTCAGAATCACTAGCATCTTTTCAGAATCACAAGTTTCACTGCAGTCTCTTCACAAGACCAGATGATGAACAGAATTCCTAGGGAGCTGTCAATAACCATGGCAGTCCTTTGATGCTAGTAATTCTGTTTACTTTTGTGTGATTGGTTCAAACTACTGACCTTTTATTTCCAGTAATTAGTTGTTATAGACTATCACTTTTTAATGTGAGTGAAAAATTAGATAATTTGGTTACACTTGCTCCTAAATAAATTTAATTAATGGGCACTTCCCTGCTGAGATTTTGTTCTTATTCATTTAGTTATCTTGCCAAGATTTACTGTTAGAGCAGTTGTCATTATTTTAGTCAGTACAGTAAGGGGATGTCTTCAGTAGCCTTACACCTCTCCTGTACTTGACATGTTACAACATACATTTCAGACTTTCATCAAAACTCTGAGTAAGCTTCCTACTGATTTGAAACGTGGGGCTAACTTGATTCTTTGCCATGAGTTATGATTTGCTTTTAATCTAGTAGTCAGCTGCATTTTTATTTAGGCCAGAAATTAATTCAATATATTTAGCATTACAGAAAACACAGACTGGAAAAACTATGTGTAGCACTTAAGTGCCTTCTCTTTCTGATACTTTATTTTAAAAACCATCATTTTGTTTTTAAATTTGTAGCCTCTGGCATTTTCTTTTAAAAGATAAAATAGAATGACTATGGTAGTAGTTGCTAATAAAGAAAATTTATTTGGAAGCCCTGAACTTAATTTGATTTTTGTATGATATCAAAAAGGTACCAAATTTCCCTCTGGAAAGATTGAGGTAAATTTATGGAATAAATGGTAATTATCTAAGCATCTGATTTAATGATGCTTAAGAATAAAAATTCACAATTTTAACAGACTTTAATTTTTTTTTCAGAGGCAGAGGCGGTGGTGCACACCTTTAATCCCAGTGCAGAGGATTCAGAGGCAGGCAGATCTCTGTGAATTTGAGGCCAACATAGTCTACATAGCAAGTTTTTGGCCAGCTAGGGCTACATAGTGAGACCCTGTCTCAAAAAAAATTTTCAACTTGGTAAAATTATTTTATAAGGAGGTAATTGTTCTGAGTGAACACAAATTAGAGAAATATCTAATTTTTGTAGTCATCTATTACATCCTGTATGATATACATATTCTATATACATTATGTGTTATATATAGCATGACACTTTCAGATGGCTATTCATACAAGGAATACTTTATATTCTCTAAATAAGTACAAATGAGGCAGGACTTAGTCCTCTGCACAACAGCCAGCCAAAACTCTTGCTCTCTAATTTAAATAAGAATTATTGAAGATTTAAGGAAACTCCTAAATGTCCAATAACAAACACTCAGCAGCTGGAGTTCAAACAAAGGGGCCCTCTCAAAATGGCATTTCCAGAATAGATGGCTAGATTCGGTGGTATAATTTAAAGAATTTTAGTGGTTTTAATCTATTCCTTCTCTGAAGTCATATTGGTTGGCCAATCAATGAAAATGTGTCGTGATTTTGTAAAAATAAGGCCATCAGGTTGTCACGAATCCATTTGTGTTTGGATATCCATAGCTCTCATTAAAAATGCATTTGTTATCGTGAATAAATACCACCATGGTTTCCAAGTTGTGTTGACTGTTTTTAACGATCAGGAAATTTTCTTCTGTTTGGCACACACAGAAATGTTTCTAAGATGAATGTACCCTTGACACATCACCCTGTTCTCCGCAGATGTGGGACCATTCTGACTTTGCAGAAATAATAATCATGGTCTTATGAGATTTTTTTGTGTTTTTTTTTTTCTTTTTAAAAATTTTTCTTTTTACTTCTCCTTCCCTCCCCCCACTCTTCTCAGTCGGTCCGTGTCCCATGTCCGTCCCCCCCCCCCGTCCCCCCGCAACCCCCCCCACGTCCCCTGTACCCTGTACCCCCATGTGCCGCCCCCCTCTCTCCTCTCCCCCCAGACCTAACCCCTCAGGCCCCCTCCCACTTCTCCCTAGAAAAGAACAGTCCTCCCAGGGTAAACACTCAAACAGGGCATAACAATGGTGAAATCAGAGAAACAAATTGAGATTGAAGACTTGGAGTTGGCCTGTTAGGAAAACAGATGAGCAAATACAAAGAGTTCATGTTAAAGAACAGGCAGTAAGAGAAAAAAAAGAGAAGCCAATAAATTTTAAATTACTGATTCTTCCTCCATTACTCTTTTAGTTTAATGTGCTACTGTTTGTGAAAAGGAGAGCATTTAAATTATAAGTCTATTGGCCTCAGAGAATAAGACTAAAATCTTTAGGAAGATATAATAAGTTCGTTTAAAAAGATTATTTTTATTGTATGTGCGTTGGTATTTTGCCTTCATTAATGTCTGTGAGAAGGTATTTTATTCTCTGTTACCAATAGTTGTGAGTTGCCATGTGGGTGCTGTGATTTGAACCCAGGTCCTCTGGAAGAGCAGCCAATGATCTTAAATGCTGAGCCATCTCTCTAGTCTCTAATAAGTTCAATCTTTGTTACAGTTCTCCAGATGTTTCAGAAGCAAACAAAAATAAAGGCATATTTGTAATTTTGTATTATCTAATCAGTATTGATCTTGGGAGTAGAGATACATGAAACATCTGTGTCTCATCTGTGTAAACCAAGATAAGTGTGAAATATACAAGCTAGAAATCACAGAATCCCTCCCATATGAGGCTTAACTTTTCAGTATTTCCACATTGTCATCTACAAATACAGGCCTTATTCTGGAGGTTTCTATGGCTATGTAGGCCAATCCACATACAACAAACAATCCAAATGTACATTTAATAGTGTCATCTTTTTAAACAGAAGTGGAAGGTTGATACAATTTTGTGTTATTATATATGATTATATTTTAACTACATTTTTACATTTTCTTATACTTTACAGAATGCTTTTTCTGAGTTTCATAAAGTCCTAAATATGTTTCATAAATTTTCATGTAGAAGCAGCATTTTCCAGCAAAATGCTGTTATTTTAAGTACTTCCTCCTGCCCTAGTTGTGGAGCACTGCCTTGAATATCTTCTGACTAAAACATTTCTATCTCTCCTGAAAATACTGCACTTCATTCTGAGAGCAGCTTTCCTCTACATGATGACAGGTCTCAACAGCTATTAGCCCTTCTGGTTCTATGACTTTTCTAGTTACTATTTATGGCTATTTCTCAAATGGAGTTTAATTTCTGGGGTAAGTCTTAAAATTGGTAGTAATGGGTACTGGCTTCCTCTGTTCTCAGGACAGTTAGAAGCTGAGTGAGCATCACTCAACAATGGCAAGTATTAGTCATTCCTTTCTTCAGCAAATGATGCCCACCATATGTTAGACAATTTGTGAATTACCACATTCTGGATCCAATTATGTGACCTATTAAAGTACTATTATCAAGCCTGGAATAAATAACAAGCATATGAACTCACTGAGATCATGTTCTGTGCTATCCAGTATAGAAAATTACTTTACTGTGACCTGTTTTCTCCATTTTATATGTATCAAAATAGTAGACTAGTACTCCCTGATTTCACTGCAACACCAATTAAATTTCACTGCAGATGTCTGTCAATTAAAGTGGATGACAATAATCTTTCCTAGTCTATTATTTTGGCCACATCTGCCCCCCTACTTTGCTATAAGACTTGTTGTGGAACATGGGATGTCCAGATTAAGGTTCACTTCACCTCCTGACAGACACTTCACCCTGTGCCTTAGTCCCAGCATGTGGCCATGAACTCTTGTCATTAGACATCACCAGAAATCTGTAATTCTAAACTAGTGGCTACATTTTTAAAATTTTGCCCTTATATTTATATAGGCTCTTTTTCTTATGATACCCATGAAAGCTCCGTGCCCCATCTTGTTTGTAAAGATTTGAAGATGGATGCCATATCTTTCATGAATCATTTTTTCTTCATAATAACAATCCTCACTAGATAAAAAAATAGTTACATCCTTTATCCTTTTAGTCATTGTTCTTCAAATTTATTCTAATGCCCCATATATTAGGCAGGTTGACGTCTAGGAGTGGGCATTATATTACTTCTATATAGTTGGCGACTGCCATTGTCTCCACTGCCAACTGACTGCTTGCTTAGTACTTTCTGACAGTGTGCCTGTTTGAATAGGCACAGCATGTCTGTAATTCAGATGGAGACTTAATCAGTATCAAAGCCCCTTAACACTTTCACATTTGCACTGTTAATCAATTCTACTATATCTTCATAGTCAAAGCAACACACTTGATCATTTGAGATTTTCAGGATATTTAGCACTTAGATCTCAGAGTAGTGCAACTCAATGGGTGATAAATATCACCTTTCTTTTACCTACACAAGGTGATAGAAAAAAATACTATGCAGAATCATGGTGAAGACAAAGACCTGGAGAAGAACAGCAGTGGCTATGATACTGAGAAAATCAAGAGCTGCCATGAACTGATCAGTTAGTGGTTTCCAGTTCAATGTCACACAAAAAAGTAGTACTCACCTCCCTCAAAATATCTACTAAGTCTTTATAATGCTCTTATTCACTCATTCCTTATATTTTTAATAACTTTTATTATAAAATCCTTGCAAGTAAATAAAAAATATCAAGATTAACCAGATCCAAAGTCTATGCAACCTAAAACCTCATACAATTAGAATTGACATTCAAAAGGGCAACCGTATTAAATATTTTTATTCCCTTATCCACCACCAACTCATTCCCTAAAAGATACTACATGACAAACCACTTGTCAGTGATGAAAGAGTGAACAAAGCATACATCCTGTTCTCATGTGACTAGCAGCCAACTAATTAATCATCTTATTTTCCTACACACATAGCCCAAGAGAGGTTAACAGATTGATCCCTTGATGCATTTACTCTCATTTAAAATATTTATTTTATGTCAAAGCTGGCCATGGTAAGAAACTTGGGATTCTTATTCTGGATATTCACTTTGAGATTTCTATGTTGCTAGCACTTCATATTAAGTCATGAATAATGATATTAAAAGAATTCTCATACTAATCATTAGTAATAACTAAAACTGGTTTAGACTAGTTCAATGTATATTTTGATTTTGAAAGAACATATCTGTATGTTGTCCTGATTGACTTGAAACTCACAGAGATCTGCTTCCTCTGCCTATGCCTCTGCCTCCTTAAGACTTGGGTTAAAGGAATAAGCCACCATTCTTGAAATAGGATAGATAATATAAAATGAAGAGACTGGGGGTATAGCTCAGCAGTATAGCATGAATATAAGGTTTGAACTTAAGGTTCAAGAAGATCAAGGTTCAAGAAGACTAGGAAGAGAGAGAGAAGAGAGAGAGGGAGAGAGAGAGGGAGAGAGAGAAGAGGGAGGTGCTAGCTCTGCGAGGGTATCTATTTGACTTGTTTGTAAGGAAGAAGTAACTAAATGTATAACCAATATATAGTTGCACACATCGGTAATTCTAGTACACAAGAATTGGATGTGATTTTTATAGTAATACCATGTGTCTAAAAGAGAGAAATAAATAGTCTTCAATAAATGACATTCTTATAAGAATGGTAATAACTTGCTTGTTTGCAGACATGAAATAGTTACAAGTCAAGATCAACCAAGACCTTCAAGCTCTAAAGAATTTGAAACAGTACCTCATCCTCCACATGTCATGAAACCCTCTAAAACCATTTCTAGTAAAACAACATAGCTGCAACAAGAGAGTAAAAGATGGAGACTAGCAGTTGACTCACAAGCCAGCCTTGGTAGAGGGTAGAACTCTGTATGTGCCCTAGAGGCTCTGCCATTCAAGAGACTCATTAAATAGCACTTATCAACATGGGGGAAATATCAGTGTCATACTGGATACAAAAGGGTTTAATACTAGATAAATTGGAAATACAAACTTGAAAAGTTAACGTCAAGATTTTAGAGCACATACAAAATTATTATCCCATGGCTAAGATACACTCAAGAATTAATAAACAATACATAAATGGATGAAATAGTAAAGGGGACATAAGTCAAAATTAAAATCTCTTGCAGATCAACCAATAGCTTGTTACAAAGTGACAAACAGCATATAGTGAACAACCAGTGTTTGCATTACATACAAGAAACAAAATACTAGTAAATGAGTTAAATAGAAAATGTCTTTAAGCTATCAAGTAAAAGAAACATCATGGAGAAAAATAAACTGATTAAATATGGCTTCCCTCTTCCTAATCCTCACAAAAAAATGAGGAAGGGAAAACACATAAAGCTTTAAAAACAGTGAAGTAGAAGATTAACAGCTGAGAGTTCCTAGAAACCTACGGAAGATAAAAGATGTAATGAACTACACTTACTATGATGTAATTTTTTAAAACAGAACTAAAATAGTTAATAGATGTGTAATACAATTCAAATAAAACCAATAATGATTTCAATGACTATTAAGTTGAAAGAAATGAAAGAATACTTTGATGGGGTCGAATTGGCTTAAATATATATTTTTTTTAAAAATACAAATTTTAAAGGAAGAAAATTCAAAAAATAAGAAGGAAAGAAGAAAGGAAATGAGAAAGGAAGGTAGGGAACTCAGAGGATGAAGAAGTAAGATAGAGGAGCAGGAAGGAATGGAGGAATGAGAAAAGTGGAGAGAGAGAAAAGGGAAGAAATAAAGAGTAAATAGAAGTAAAACATGTATCAAGAAACTAGAACTAAAGAATAAATATGTGCGTAAAATCCTCAAACAGAAAACCCATATAGGAAAGACAACCAAATCAGTAAAAGGACTACTCTACTAAGAGTCCTAGATACTGAAGCACCAGGCTTTAAAAGTGATGCTTTAGCCAGGAAAAGTTGAAATGGCAAATGCTGAGAGAAAATGTGAATGTAAACCAGTGTTTCTTTTAAATAGAGCCATAAATTCACGTCACAAGTATGACAGCATTCAAGAAGCCATATCAACAGTCAAGAGTTGAGGAATGTTGTTCCCATGGGCATTTCCTGAGATGCTGGCCAGATAATGATCATTAGAGAGCAAAGACCAGATGAGCATTAGGATGTCAAGAGTACTGTGTTTGTGTCTATAGAAGTTAAAAATGTAGGCACACCTACTATTAGAAATATGAAGACAATAGGAAAGCCATAGGTGAACAATTTAGTTACTTTTAATAATTATATTCTCATTGGTAACTCTAGCATCTTTTATTCTAAAAATGCCTTGTTATGTTTTCCTCATAATTCAGTTATTGAAAAAAATGCAGCATGAACATTAATATCAACTTTTCAGCAATCACCTTTAGTGATGAAACGATAAAGAAAAACAAAGTATCTACTCAGCCCCAAAGAAGTGGCTGTGTATACAAATTATGACTGAAATGAGGCACATAGACAAATTTAGGGATGTCTTAGAAAACAATATTTGTTAATCTGGGTACCCTGCCCCTTAGGGTATTTTTTCCTCATAATGCTATATTACAACACTTATTTCATAAAGTTTTTCTGTACTTGTGCTATATTTTGCAATAAATTATTAAGACTGTAATAAAAGGAATATTACATGGAAATATTCCCAACTCAAATCTACATTGATAAATGGAAAGGTCCACCCACTCTCAAAGTAAACAATGGGGAGCAAGGGAATATCCAATGAGGAAAATAATTTTGCATGTCTGACAAACAAAACAGAAGAGAAATTCCTAGGGCCCCAGGTCAGAAAGGAGGGAGTCACACCATCACCTACAGCACTTAGGGTGTACTGTATAGCTGCATTCACGGTTCTGAGAAGAAAATTATGATGGACTCAGAATTTCATATCTAAGCAAAATATGATTGCAGAGCATCCATTCACAAAGAGATGAATGCAGGGGAAAGATCAAAAGAAAATCAAGACTGTGGTTCAAGGATTAGGAGAGAGCTCAGGTATGGAGATAGTAAACCAGGAGGACAAAATTAAAACTAATAAACTGATTTTTTGAAATCCTTGTAGAACAATATTGTATTTATGGACTTTTATTCCTATAAGGATTTCTAAAACTGTAACCAAATATTAATTGTTAATGCAGAGCAGAGGAAAAACAAAAAGTACTATAAGGAATGGAATGTAACCTCAAGTTTGTTCACGTGAAGGACAGACACTTAAAGGGTAATTTTTTATCAATGGCTGAAATCAGGATGCTTTCCTTACTATACTGCTTTCTGGTTGACTTTCAACAATGTTGTTCCAATTTCCATTCCCACTAAGAGTATATTAGAGAATCTGTTTCTCTTTTCTCTAGCCAATAATGTGATAATCAATTTTTATCTTTTCCATTATAAAAAAATGGAATTTAGTTATTGTACCAATTTACACTTTTAAATTGAGGTAATACATCTTTTCTTGTGGTTATAAGCCATTGCATTTCCTTTTTTATATTTAGTGTACTCCTTTACTTTGTATATATTTTATATTTGTTTATAACTCTCTTCTTAGGAACTAGAGGCACTCTGTCGATAAATAAAGTCGGTGCTTTTTGTCATGTGTGTTGTAAATATTTCTATTCCACATTTTCTTATACGTTATGTGGTTTATTTGATTGCATTTTATGATTTAAATGCATTAGTATTTCTTCTGTGTTTTCTGGGTTTTGTTTCTTGATTACAAAGAATTATCCAATTTAAGATTATTTCATTCACAGTTTAAGAGGATAACACATCTAAGTTAGGAAAGGCAAGACAACAGTGGCTTGAAGAAATGGGTCACAAAATGTCTGAGGTCAGCAACAAGAGAGCAATCAGTACTTGGGCTCAACCCATTTTCTCCTTTAAACCAGCCCAGGATTTAAACTTGGGAAATAGTGATACTCTCCTTTATTGTGGTTCTTCACATCTCAATTAACCCAATTTTGAAAATCTCACACAGAGGCTAACCTAATCAAATTAATCCCTTGAAGGTGTACCTTGCGGTTAGGCTCCTAGATGATTCTTGATTCTTCCAAGTTGACAATATTAACCTTTGAAGAAACTTTGGGTCTTGAAGTATAATTATATTTATTGTTCTTTATCTTTAACTTATATTGCTAGTTGTACATTGTGTGACATTTCAATACATTTATATAATATTAATTATAAGGATAATTAATATATTCAAATACTATCATACCTTTATATTAGAAACATACAAAATCCTCTATTAGCCATTTTGAATGCTGGATTAAAGTTTTGACTACTGCAGTTATGATACTGTGCCTTATAGCACTATAGTTCTTGGCAACTTTTTCAACTGTACAGTGCATCTGTTAACCATCCTATTTGTATTTATCCCTGGCCCTTGCAATCACTATTCTGCTCTCTACTTCCATGACTACATTAAGTGTCACTCAATACTAAGAAGTTCTTTCTGAATCACAAGTTTGCAGAGATCTGTAATCACAAGAAAATTAATGGACCAAAAGAACATCAAGCCTCTCTATACAGCTAGATCATATACACCCTTCTTCATGGTCTATCCAGGTAGGTGAGTCTGCCTCAATCTCCCTTCTATATATCTTTCCCAATATCAAGATCTATACCTAAACTATAGTTCTAGACCAGAATGCATATCACACATACCAGCCCAGCCTTCTTTCCATCTGACATTATTGCACCTAAGCCAGCTCAGTCTTTAGGTTCAATTTGCCCATATATTCTGTATTTTGCCTCAACCATCTCTGTCCATTGCAGACACAGAACTAACAAAAATATCTATGTGCCCAACATGTGGTATGTAATTACTAAATAAACTTAAAAAAAAGACATGAAAAAATCAAAGCAACTATTTCCCCCAAATCTATTAGCCTATAAAAATGTTCTTCGATGTGAATTATTCAGATGAAACCTATGACAGGATTTAGATGAACTTCTCCAAAGAATTCGAGAAGTTTAAAGAAGACACAACGAAACAGCTTACTAAAGTAAAGAAAATGAAGTTAGAGAGACTAAACACTTGCGTTGATACTCATGAAAACACAAGCATAAGACTGATGGAAATGATGGAGACAATCCAGGATTTGGAAACAGAAATCAATTAAGAGATTGAAATATTAAAGTGGACTCAAGCTGAAATAAAGATGTAACTGAAAAATACAGTCTCCCAAATAGAAAACTCAAGGAAAAACCTTACAAGCAGAATGAATGAATTAAATGATAAAAAATTAGGACTCAAAATTACATTAGAGAATCTAGAGAAAACAAGCAAAGAAAATGAAATTTAAATTTTAAAAAATAACATAGGAAAGGAACATTCAGGAAATGTAGCACACCAAGACCAAGATTTAACATTTGAGGAACAGTGAAGGAAAATAATCCAAGATCAATGGAATAGAGCAAATATTCAATATGATTACAGAAGAAAACTTTCACAAAGTAAATATTAACATAGTCATACAGATACAAGAAGCATTAGAACACCAAATAAACAAGAACAGAAATTAAACTCCTCCTGGCATATGGTAGCTAAAACACTAAGAATACAGAAGAAAGACAGTATACTGAAAACTGCAAGAGTAACCGCTGATTTCTCAAAGAAACTTTGAAGGTCAAAAGAGCCTGAAGAAATACCAAGTCTTAAAAGACCACAACAGTCAACCTAATCTAATGTACCCAACTAAAACATCATCATCTGCAATATTTGAAGGAGAAAGGAATCATTTTTTTTTATGATACAAACAGCTGAAAAAATACGTATCTAACTGACCAAAAGTAAAAACATTTCAGAAAACTGGATTTTGTGGTGAAGAGAAGAATATTCAAAGCCATTGGACTATAGAGAGAAAAACAAAGTTCTAATTACCGAAACACAAAATTTCAACAACACAATGGTTGAAATCCATATACACCTTTAAATAAATTTAAATATTAATGTTCTCAGTTCTCCAAGTAAAGACGCAGGTTGGCTGAATGGATTAATAAAGAAAGTCTATCTACTGTTGTTTACAAGAAATACCTCTTAGCTTTAACAATAAGCACCACCTTAAGGTGAAATGATGGAGAAAAGTATCCAATCAAATAGGACCAGGAAGAAAGCAGGTGCCCTTATAATATCTAACAAGATAAACTAAAACTAAACTTATCAAAGAGATTTTTAAAAGGAGACTTCATTCTAATCAAAGAAACAGTTAACCAAAAAGTCATTACTGTTATAAACACAAATGTATCAAACTCTGGTATACCCAATTTCATAAAAAGTATACTACTAGAATTAAAGACACAGATTAAAATCAATCTCTTAATAGTAAGTGATTTCAGTACCTCATTTTTCCCAATAGACAGGTCATCTGGACAAAACAATATTAAGCAGAGAAACATTAGAATTAATGATATCACATATCAAATGGATTTAACAGATATCTATATAATATTCTTATCCATGCACCGAAGAATATACATAATACACAGCAGAACATGGAACATTTTAAAATAGACCACAACTGGGACACAAAGCAAATCTTTACAATTCAAAAAGATTGAAATTACTTCTTGTACCCTATCTGACAACAATGCAAACAACAAATCAGAAAATCTGAAATCTCAGAAATTAAACAACTCATTACTAAATGATGAATGGGTCAAAGAAGAAATCAAGAAAGAAATAAAATAAAACTTCCTGGAACCAAATGAAAATGAAAATACAACACTAAAAATTCTAGAATGCATTGAAAGCAGTCCTATGATATTGATAGCTCTAAGAGCCTACATTAAAAAATCAGAATGAATACAAATAAATGGCTTAATAATACAATTCAAAATGTTGGAAAAACAAAAAATAACCCAAACCAAACACAGTTGACAGAAAGAAATAATAAAAATCAGAAGTAAAATCAACATAAAAGAAACAAACAAATAAAAATTACAAAAATCAACAAAGCTGGTAGCTGGATTGATAAGGCCAGCTTAGCAGTTCAGACAGTTTCTGGATCATGGGCAGCCTGAAAAACCAGAACACACACACACTGTATCTTGAGTTCACAGGGCCGAACTGGCCAAATAGTTTATTGTCAAATACTTATTCCCTTTCCCACCAGCAACATACGTGCAGTTTCCAAGGCAATGATCACAAGGGGCAAACCAGGTGTGCTTGCAAGCATGAGGTTAATGATCACAAGGCCAATAAGAGGCATAGGTACAGTCACATGGTTACAATCAAGGTAAATCAAAATATATACAAAACATTACTGTTCTGTAGTTAACTCTAAAGCCATCATCCTGCTTTGTGAGATTAAGAAGAAGGTCTCTTTAAGTAATCTTTGACTTCCCTGAAAGGAGCTGCCTCTGGGCTTGTCTTTTTACAACTTAGCCTTGCTCAACAGCTGTCCCAAATGAGATTTAGCTGAAGGCACACAGCAGAACTTGAGCTCAGTGTCAGGGGGCTCTCCACGTTGGATCTTTGACTTCTCAAAGAACAAAATTGATAGGTCCTTAGATCAACTAAGCAAAGGAAAGACGACTCAAACCTACAAAATCTGAAATGATAGGGAAACATTACAGCAAACGCCAAAGAAATTTAAAACATTATAAAGGAATAATGTGAAAACCTCTAGTCCATTAAACTGTAAAACCTAAAAGAAATGAATAAAATTCCAGATTCAGACAAATTACAAAAATTAAAGAAAAGGTCAATAACCTAAAAAGAACCATAGTAAATAGAGACTGAAATAATAATAAATATCCTTCCAACTAAAACAAACAAACAAAATCCAAACAATCAACCAAACAAACAAAAAGAACCTAGTAGCGGATGAATTCACGGCAGAATTCTACTAAACCACCAAAGAAGGTCTACAGTAAATCGTTTTAAAGCGATCCAAAAATACAGAAATAGAGAATTTAGAAACGGCTCTCATGAAGCCAATATCATACAATACCCAAACCAGGTAAAGGCACAACAACAACAACAACAATACAAAAGAAACTCCAGGCCAATATCTTTGAAGAACATAGATTCAAAAATCCTCAATAAATTACTTGGAAACCAAATACAGACAAACATCAAAAGGATTATTTACCGTTTCCAAGTTGGCTTTATCCTAGAGATATAGGGATAGTTTGATTTATACAAGTCAATGAAAGTAATAAACCACATATGTAGATTTAAAGGAAAAATTATATAGTTATCATCACAATAGAGGCAGAAAAATTCTTTGACAGAAATCCAACATGCCTTTATGATAAACGTGCTAAAGAGAATAGGACTACATGGAATATATATATATATATATATATATATATATTATATATATATATATATCATCCATCATCACCCTAAATGGGGAAAAGCTTGAAGCAATCCCACTAACATCAGGACATAGAGACGCTGTCCACTCTTCCCAGTCAGTTTCAATATTGTATTAAAGCACTAACTAAAGGAGTAAGAGAAGATTATTAAAGGGATACAAGTAGGAAAATAAGAAACAAAAAATTTCCCTGTTTATAGATGGCTTCATATTATTCAAAAATTATTCTAAAAATCTATCACAAAAATTCTGTAAATGATCAACAATTGTAGTGATATGCTAGGATATAGAATCAACTTTCAAAAATCAATAAAGAGCCTTTTTATACACCAACAAAAAACATGCAGTAAAAGATATCATGGACACAGTCCCAATCCTCAAAGTCTGAAAGAAAAGAAAATATCTAACAATAAACCAAAGACATGAAAGAACTCTCCAATGAAAAGTTTAGATCCCTTAAGAAGGAATGTTCATGGATTGGTAGAATTATTACTATGAAAATGCTTATTCTACTAAAAACTATTTAAAAGTCAATACAATCCTAACCAAAATCCTCATCTCGTTTTTCACAAAATAGAAAAAAAATTACAAACAATCATATGGAATCATAAAAGATCCTCAAAACAAAAACAGTAATGATCAAAATGATCAATTTTTATTCTAAAAATGGAACAAAAATCAAAGACCCAAATATGAGTACTTGCAATTGCACACATAAAGGATTTTTAAAAGAGGCCAAAAATATGCCCTAAAGAAAAGAAAGTATTTTCAACAATGGTTTTAGAAAAACTGGATGTCTACATATAAAAGAATGAAACTAGATCCATATCTATCACTTTGCACAAAAGCTAATTCCAAATAAAAAACCTAAACATGAAACTTGAACTATTAAAATTCCTAGAACAAAACACTATAGGACCTCAGTGAAGGGAAGTACTTTTTGAATAGGGTCCATTTGCCCTGAAATTGAGGCCAACAGTTGGCAAGTGGTACCTCACAAAACTAAAATGCTTCTATGTAGCTAAATAAACAATAAGTTGAGTGAAGAAGAAATCCACAGAATGGAAGAGGTTCTTTGCCAGATATGCATACGACAGATAATTAATATCCAGAACACATAAGGAACTAAAAAACATAAAGAGACAAAAGTACACATGACCCATTCAGAAAACGTGCTTGGGATCAGAACATGACTTCTCAAAAGAAGAAATAAAGGTGACTAAAAAATAACCCTCAAAATGTGTAGCATCTCTAATAATTAGGGACATGTGAGTCAAAATAGCTTGAAGTTTCTATCTTATTCACGTTGGATGGCAATGAACAATGAAACAGCAGACAGTAAATGCTGGCAAAGATGCAGGAGAAAGGGAACGAACCTTCTTCATTCACTGTTGGTAGGACTGCAAATTGATTTACTCACTATGGAAATCAGTGTGAAAAAAATCATCAAAATCTAAAAATAAATCTGCCATATGACCCAGTTATGCCATTCCTCAGCATAGCCCCAAAGGATTTGACATCCTGCTCTGTAAATACTTTCTCAGTCATGTTAGTCGATGCTCTATTCATGAAGCTAGGAAGCGGAAACAACCTGAATGCCGTTTAACTGACAAATGTGTAATGAAAGCATAGTACATAGACACTATAGAATACTATTCAGCTGTGAAGAAAAATGAACTTTGCAGGTAAATAGACAGTACTAGCAAAGATTATATTGAATGAGGTAACCCAGAACCCAGAAAAACAAATACTATTTGTTTTTTTTCATCTGTGGTTCTGAGCTCCAAGTCTTTAGATGTAAGTGTATAGCCTGTAGTAACTGCAGAAACCAGGAAAGAAAAAGGACCATAGTGCATAGGGAGAGCAATAGAGAGGAGAATAGCAGGCTATAAGTGACTTGAAGGGGGAAATTGGAAAAATTTTAATTAGGGAGGAATTGGAGATAGTAATGATATCTGAAAATGCCATAAGGCTTCATATTATCTATCTACCTAAACTTATACATAATACCCACAATTCTTTGTATACATACACATATATGATTTAAATTACATTTTCCTATCTGGCAATGCTCTCCTCAAGAGCCATGACCTAGCTAACAAAAGCCCAACACCAGGCATGAAAAGTCCCATTTTGACTTGTTTGTGTGGACTGTTCATGAGACTTCCAAAACATTGTAAGTTACTGCTATTGTCCTTGGTTTCCTCCCAAAAGTGGAAGGTAAGACCCTATATCTGAAAGCATTATGTATTTTGGAAGTGTGATGACCTGATGTGGGACCTAACCCAAAAGTCCTTAAGGACTAGCTTTTGTCTACAATACAACTTCTGCACCTAAGGCTCTGAGAACACTGTAGAACAAAAGGAATAACTTTAAAAGAGCCAGGGGACCAGAAGTTTGCGTTGCATACCCCCGCTTTTGAAGAATGTGTCAAATCAAATGTGTGCAGCCCATCTACTCTTGGACATATGACTATCATTGGAGAGTAGTCAATCCATCAGACTGTTCTTGAGGCTGCTCTTAAAGGACACTGACTCTACTCTCCCAGCACATACCAGTTGCCAATAGGGGTAGGAGTTTTGGCATGGTTACCTCCCCAACTCTACATTCCAAAATTTTGCCTGGATTAAGTGTGTGTAGATCCCTGCATGCTGTTTCAACTGTTATGAATCCATGCCTGAAGCTGTCCAGATGTGCCAGATGTGACTAGAAAACAGTTTTCCTGTAATAATCTACTGCTTGTGGCTGTTACAATCTTTCCAATCTATTTTCTGCAATAACTACTAAGCATTGTTAGTGTGTGTGTGTGTGTGTGTGTGAGAGAGAGAGAGAGAGAGAGAGAGAGAGAGAGAGAGAGATCTTGTTTACAGCTGAATATTCTGAAGTGTCATATTCTCTGCACTCAATCACTTGTGGGTCTGTGGGTCTCTACGTTAACTGGCATCTACTGAAAATGAAAAATTTCCTAATGAGGCTTAACAGATGCACTAATTTATAGGCATAACATTAAGATATTAAGAGTTGGTTTAATATTATGTCCCTTTTGCAGATAATGGCAGTAGATCTTTCTCTATATCCTAAGACCTATATAACTTTTTTTTTTTTTGCTCCAAGTATATAGGTGCTAGGTGTATGTTTCAACTTGCAAAGTAGGCCTTAAATACAATCAGAAAGTATTGTTTACCCTGTAATATTCATGATATTATTACATTAGTGGTCCTGTCTTTCCAGGCCAGTTATTAATATAGTTTGCAAGGTTGACAGATGGGTAAGACTGGAGATTCTCCAGTATTGTGAAAGCTAGTCAGTAGTCTGAAACTTCCATCTGAGAACTAGTTTGATTTCTTCTTGTTCTAAGACTTGAAGTATGTAGTTTCTGTAGCTGCAGCAAGAGGAGGGTGACCAAGAATCCTGGAAATAGCCTGTAATGTTTGTGGAGGGGTCTATAGGACCCCACTTGCCAACAATTCCAAAAGGGGTAACTCATTCCTGTTCCATCTTGTCATACTCATAGCAGTCAGTGAGTTAGCACAGTGTCATGGGAGTGAATTTTATAGGAAGGAATTCAGAACTCCACGTTTTAAAGTTTTAAAGAGAACAAGGAAACAAGAAGTGTTAACTGTGGGTAGGGACCAATAGAAGGGCAGGGGGGAGTGCTAATGCAGAGATGAATAACAAACACTAAACATGCTTTAAAAAAAGACATGAAAATTGACTACTGTAGACGCTTCCTAAAATATATGTATATACATATATATGTAAAAAGCCTGCACGATGTTACCCTGTAACAGGACAAGTATGCCCCTACTAGACTCCACAGGCTAACAAGTAGTCAGTCAAGAACAAGGAATGGAATACCCTTTCTGAGTGTGTTTTGATCACTATTCTCTTTAGAAATAAATTCACCTAGTTTTCGCACACAATCCTTTCCAACTAGACCATATCCTGTGTGTGTGTGTCGGGGGGGGATCTCCCCATGTGTCTGTCTCTCTGTTAGTTGCATTCTTCTATTAGTTATCATTACCTTGTCAAAGTTTCAACCCTCATGTGCTCTGACTTGGATATTAAAAAAAATAACTCTACGTAGCTTTTGAAATTGTGTGTGACCCAGCTTGTATATCCGCAGAAAACACTTATTCTCTTCCTAAGGAGCCTAGTCTTCCACTATGGTGTAACTTTTCTGAAGTTCTTCAGATTAATTATACCTTTGGGTTCTGTGTTGTTGTGGGATATTTCATAGCTATGGATAATATTCCTGTATGTTCTGCAAGGGGAAGAGTGTTTTCTGATGCCTTGTGGCAGGTAGAGGAACAACTTCCTATTTACTAACCAATGGAGGGGCCACCCAGATCTCCATCTAAACAGGACATTAATGCAGATGAAGGTTAGTTTCCATTCATCTGTATACTGAAGGGCTTGGTGGAGACAGGGAGGATTTGGAATGAAAAAAGCACCTAAGGCTGGGGCTGGGAGGAGAACAAGGAGAACAAAAAGAACCAAGAGGAGAGCAGGGTGTGAGGAGGCCATGGAATGAGCTCTCTGTCTAAGACACCTGGGTATTAAATCCCTGAGATTTGTCATGGCTTGTGTTTAATATACCAACAATGACTTATTAAATAGAATTGGTAAAAATCAACAATGGACATATATTAACACTGTGTTCTGGATATTCCCACTCTGATCTCTTTCTTGACAATCTCACTTTTGTGCATTTCCGAAGACAAATCTCATACACCATCTTCCTGAACAATAAATATGTGCCTGATTTCCCTGTTCATTCTTCCCATAGAAAGTCGTCAGTGCAGTCCATATGCATGTTGTTCTGTTACTGTTTACCTGCTTTGTATTATATACCTGCTATTATAATATATACAAAAAAGTATGTAATACACGCTGTATCATATCTTATCATTTGAGTCAAGCTAATAATTATACTAAGCAAATCTGCCTAGCATTGTAAAACCAAACAGATTCATTGATGTGGTTAGAGTGTAGTATAAATACACCAATTAATCTTGGTGCCATTTCCCTCTCTCTTAAAATATAACAAAATTTTCAAATATTTTTTTGATGGGGCTAATTAAACCTGGGGTCTCACATGTGCTATTTGAGAATCCTACCACTGAGGTAAATTTTCAGTCCTCACATCTATACAGGGACAAAAGAAACAAAACAAGCAAGAGTCTAGAGTGGGACAGGTGGAGAATTTTTTTGGAGGGGTTCTCTGGGTAAACCTGGCAGAGTCAAAAGGATTTGGGTCCCCAAAAGGAAATGGCACAGGTCTAGAGCGAGGGAGTTCTCACACCAGAGAAAGCGACTGGCCAATACAGGCAAATAGAACTGACAGAAACACATAGAAAGACACACAGATAGACCCACACATGGAGACACACAGTATAGACAACCAAGGGTGGCCACCACACATTCATATACTTGAACAGAAGGAATTCTGTAATGTCTCACAGGACCCAGAACACTGGATCAGTAGTCACGTCTGACCTCTCCTATATGTCTAAAATGCAAGTACCTTAACTGGACTTACAGGGTGGAGGTGTCAGACTCCTCTGAAGCAATGGGCAGTGATTGATCAAAAGGAGACCTGGAGACTTGGAATATTTCAGATGGTGCGTCCCGCTAGGAGTCCCCTGACCACCACAATCTTCCTTGCTTCATGAGGTTCTGAGACTCTTGTGGTCTTGAAGTCTGATCTCCAGGATCTTGGTGGGGCCTCTAGAAATGGTGTGGAGTCTTCTCCAGAGAAGACTGCTTGGACATGAATTTAAGCCAACAGAAAGTCTTTATTCGCCTACTGTTGCCTACACTGGGTATTCATGATCCCAGTGTAGCCCTGAGTCTTTCTCAGGATGAGCTTTTAAGTACAAAAAAAAATGTGTTCTGGCTTGATGTACTTCATTTAACAAGAACAGCTAGCCAGAAACACATCTACAGAAGCTAAACAGCAAGGTTAGTACATTTTGAGACTTCTGCAGAACAATATGGTCTTTGACGGATTAGGCCTTTGTTTTAGTTTTGGCAGTGGATACGGTCTATGTGCTGAGTCTTACAGCCAGAACAGTACTTCATGGAGTCAGTTGTACTAAGGTCTCAGGGCCTACTAAGGTATGGAGCCCTGTTACAAAAGCCTGTCCCCAGTGACACATTTCTCTAATGAGGCCATACTTACTAATCCCTTCAAACAGTGCTACTGAAATGTATGAGCCTCTAGGGAGCATTCTTATTCAGCCACCCCATTTTATTCCCTTGTCACTCACAGGCTCATAATGCAAACAAATGCATTTAGTCTAACTTCAAAAGTCCTATAGTATATGATAATGTCAACTGCTCAAGTTCAAAATCTCTGAGACTCGTGGCAATCTCTTAACTGTAAACATTGTAAAATCAAAATTAAAAAGCAGATCACTTTCTTCCAACATACATTGTCACGGGATATACATTACCATCCAAAAGGAAGGAAGGAAAAGAAGCAGAGTGAGGAAATCCTGGAGCAATGCAATGCTGAAAACCAGATGTGCCAACTCCAAATTCTGCATTTCCATGTCTGATGTCAAAGTGCTTTTTAGATCTCCAATTCCTTCCAACTTTGTTGACAGCAACTAACTTCTCTCTCTTGGGCTGATTCTGCAACAAACTTCTCTTTCTGGGGCTGGTTCCACACCCTGCTAGCAGCTTTCCTTGTCCAGTATTCCAAAACTCTGGCACGTCTAGTATCTTGGAGATTCCAATGAAATCCAGGCTTCACCTTTACAGCTTCACGTAATAGCTTCACTGGATCTCTATGCAGGAACACCCCTGACCTCAGCAACTTTCCTTAGCAGCAGAGGAAGATTCCACAGCCCCTTTCTTGTATCTTTGACTCTAAAGCCAGAACCTCATGGCCGAAGCTGCCAACTTCTGCTACATGCTGGGGTTAGAACATGCCCCCCGTGTTCAAATACATTTTCACCAGCTTTCTGTTTTGGATATTTTCACTCCCTACCTAGGTTAGCAGTCCTGGAACTGGAACTGTAGACCAGGCTGTCCTTGAACTCAGAAATCCACCTGCTTCTCCCACCTGAATTCTGGGATTAAAGCATATGCCACCATGCCCAGGCCTAAAGCTTTTCTTTAATTTCTTTTCACTCTTTGGAAGTTTAACCAGTCGTGGTCTTGCCCTGAGGTCACCACTCCCTTTATTCTTTTTAGGATTTGGCTTTTCATTAAACATTTTATCTCCTTGGGCACTGGACTTTGCTTCATTTTACTTCCTCGAGCTCTTTTTCCCCTCAACCTGTACATATTTTATTTTTCCTTGCTTAACTTGATCTGTATAAGAGTGGTCGCTAAGAACTATGCCACACGGTCAATACTAGACGGTATGGTAATCTCTGCCAATGTTCTTTATCCAAAACTCTTCAACTTAACAACAGACAGATTAATTTTGACAAGGACAGAAAAGAGCCAATTTCTTTACAAAAATATCACAAGAATGGTCTCTAGGCCACTTATTAATATTCTTCTCTTGTACCTCTTGACCCAGTCCATCATAATCTGTACTGCTCTCAGCATCACCATCTTCCACACTCCTACTAGAATGGCCTATTAAATCCCTCTGAAAGCATCCAACTGCTTTCCTAATCCAAAGTCCACATTCAGCCAAAAATGGCATGATTAGGCCTACTATCCGCTCACTGGCACAAACTTCTGTCTTAACCATGACCAAGGTAACTTTTATAAAAGAAAGCATTTAATTGGGCCTGGCTTATGGTTCAGAGGTTTAGTCCATTATCAGAATGGTGGGAAGTGCGGTGGCATGCAGGTAAACATAGTCCTGGAGAAGTAGTTTGAGAGCTCTACATCCAAATCCATATTAAGCAGAAAGAAAGAGAGATACTGGGCCTAACTTGGGTTTTTAAAATGCATCTGGAATGACACACTTTCTCCAACAAGGCCTCACTGGCTCCCAGAAGGCCATTCCTCCTAATCCTTTCAAATAGCGCCACTCCCTAAGCATTTCAATATATGAGTTTATGGACCATTCTTATTTAACCACCACATCCTCTGAGCAATAGAAAAAGCAAGGACATAGATTCTTATATAGATTTCAGTACCAACAGAGTTCTGCCAATACTTCCAAGTTAGCCTAGTCAAATCCATTTTGCACTTCTGACATCCAGAAATATAAGGAAGGAAATATAGTGTTTTAAACTACTCCAAGTTCATGGTAATATGTTATAACAGCAGTAAGAAACTCATACAGTAGTAGGTGCTACCAAATATCTGTCAATATAAGAATCACTGGATATGAGGCATATGAAATATATGACAAAATAAGTGGATGTAAGCTACAACTGAGAATGTATCTGAGGGAGAAAGGAGGGTAAAGAAAAACCCATGCTCCAACTGTATATAGGAGTGTGAGCAAGAAACAAATACCATACTAATCTCCATATTCTGATGTGGGCATTGGGTGGGCAATAAAGATTATGTAAATAAAATTTATGCTCATCAATCTGGGCGTGTTTGGTGTTAGAGTCTACATGAAACAACCAGAGAAACATATACAGGAAACAACCTAAAATTTGTCCCAAGAGCCTAAGACTACTAGATATAAATGGGAACATGTGACTGAAAAGAAGATAGGCAAAACTAGGGAAGCCAAATATCCAGGGAATCCAAACCCAATTCATCTGAAAAAGGTTGTATTGGGCACTGAAGATATTTGAGCTGGAAAATAATAGTGTCATTACAGTGTCTTAAGGTTAATCTGGTAGCTTCTTGTACAGTATTTTGGTAGAAGAAATAACAAGACAAATACTTTTTAGACACCACAGACCTCTTTCTGTGTGTGTGTGTGTGTGTGTGTGTGTGTGTGTGTGTGTGTGTGTGCTGGATAAGTATATGTCACATGTGTAGGTACCTGTGAAAACCAGAAGATGAGTCCCCTGGAGAAACAAGCCCTCTTAACTGCTAAGCCATCTTTCTAGGCTCCTCATAGAGATCTTGTGGAGCAGATAAGACAAAGCATAATAGGAGAATAATTTTTATATCATCATTAAACCATTTATATCATATAGATAATTATTTCAATTTACCATTAAAGCTTTATATATCATCTATAATGTTATTGATTATTCAGTAATAAGTATAACAAGATGTTCAGTCAGATCCTTGACCTCTAATAACAACAGGTCATTTTTCAAAGGAAAATCAAGAGGAAACAAAAGGAACAAATGGAATTTATCCGATCACAGTAATTCAGCTTCTCTATGATCCAAAAATCTTGAGGTATGAGGAGAAAATTTTTATTATTGTTATTGAATGGGGAAACATAGCAGTACTGTACATTGCGTTCAATCAGATGCTCTCACTGTATGTGGCTGGTGACATTTTTGTGATGCAATCAGAAGGCATTTGGTAAAGTATTGCAAACCTTCTTTAGACAGCTTCTTACAGAGAATGATAGGATTTAGATATTTCAGGAAAGGTGGCTCAGTGGGTAAAGGCATTTGAATCAAATCTGGTGACGTGACTTCTATCCCTGGGATATACTTAATAGAAGGAGACCTGAAATAACTCTCCTCAGTTTTCTCTGACTGTCACTAGCCAGTCATACCACTCACATGCTCTCCTATATTTGTGCACACACACACACACACACACACACACACACACACACACAGAAAGTGAAAAGTTTGGGTTTTTTTAGATTTTTTAAATATTTCAATATTGACTCATATGTTCAACAGGAAGAATTTCAAAATGAAAGAATGACTCCTAGGAAACTCTGTTCCAGACACTGCAGAGCCGACATAAACACGAACTCATAGAGACTGTGATAGCCTGTATAACACTGTCCATGTTCAAAGCTGACAAAAATCCCAACATGGAGAAGGAGAAGTAGACACAAGTGCCACCCCTAACTCATAAGCTGGATAAAATTGATACTTGCTAGAAAAGAAAGACATCATTTCTCTTCAGGGGAATGTCATTGAATATATCAACCACCTTCCAGGGTAGGAGCCATAACTAATAATAGTGGACCAGTACAAGACATACTGTATGTGTTTTGGGGCTCCTTCTGCTTTGTTTTGTATTTTTCTTTTGTCTGAATTATTAGTTTTTCTTTACTCTGGTTTTTGGCTTTGTGTTTTGCTTCTTGGGTAGATAAGGAGGTGAAAAGTATTTGGGAGAAGTTAGAGGATGAGAAAAAGATGATCAAATAATTCTAATAAAATTTTGTTTTGAAACTGCCAAGAATTCTGTGCATACAACTATAATCATCTATACACTGACAATGTCTTCATTGCAAAATTTATCTTTTCATGTACAAACTCACATATTAACATGCCTAAGAAGAATACAAGGAAAATAATTTTTCCTACTTTTGTGTTCTAACTACTCCTCAGCAAGTATTTTTATATTAAAACTTAATGTTTTAACCTTACCTTAATTTTTTTGGAATTTTATAAAGAATGTACTTAGTATTGAAATCAAAATTCAGGTTATGTCTCACTGAAAGAAAAATAAAAGTTTAAAAGTTATCCACAATGATGATATTCTTGAGGTATAATTGCTGTCAGATCACTAGGAATGATTTGTTTGGAATAAGACAAGCACCAAAGAGAATGCCCAAGCTGTGAGCACAGCATCTTACAATTATCCTTCAAGTGATTCTCCCATTTGATTCGATTTACTCTGAATTAGTCATAGGAATCATTCAGATCTTAAAAGCGAAAAAAAAAAACCAAAAACAAACAAAAAACAAAACAAAACCAACAGACAAATAAACAAAAAAAACAGTGTAGGCTTCATCTTCATGTGGATTAAGAGAAGTTATAATGATTTTGGATAAATGAAACTTCATGGCCCTCACTTTTGTCTTCTTATTGGTACTCCGCCATCATCATTCCAAATAAAAATATTGTTATTTAGGATGGCTCTTACTGTTGGCAGTGTATTTTTTTCAAAATGCAAATATTACGCCTCAGTATGTTCAATGTTTTGGTGACCCCGGTGGGTTATTCTGTTACAAATCTGTAAATGATTTGTAGAAATCTGTGATCTGAACTTCAGCAATTTCATAAATTCTTCTCCATTATACCTCCTCAAAGCAAATATTCTTTAACATCACATAACTTCAACCTCATATAATTTTTCTAATTCTTTCCTCATTTCGGTTTGGGTCCCGTGATCATAAATGACCAAGTATAATTGTTCTCTAGCCCTTTATGCTGAATCAGAATAATTTGGTAGTGAGCTTAATTATATGATACCACATTGCCTTTCTTCCAACTTTATCTCACCGTGTTTAAATCTGCATAATTTCTACTAAGGAAAAGGTGATAACAAAGTTATGAAGAAAGATGTGTTGAAATAAGTGAAGTATTTCACAGTTTAATGTCTACTTCTCTTTGGTTCCAGTGCCCTGGATAATCATTTTAATTGCAGAATGTGTTATTTTAGCCAGTTTCAGGTGAATGAAACCAGACATTTACTTACGGAAAACAGATCAATTGCTGCATAAATTATCACAAATTTTGCTAGATGCATTTTCTTTTATTTTTAATAATTTTTATTAATTCTTTCACACCTGATGCTATAAATTCAGCTAACTGCCTGTGGTTAGCAAGACCATGAAATTTACAGGAAAGTCAACTACTTCCACTTTCCTATGCCAGTATAATTTCTAACTGCAATCTAAAAATTTATCCCTAATTCCACAGCTAAGTATATCTCTCAACCCTCATCTTTTGCAGCAGAGTTAATTACAGGAAGCCACAAATAGTCAAAATATAGAGCTCAACTGACCATGAAATACCCACTCCCAGTAAATGAATTTACAACATAACCCCTACACTTAAGGCTCAGAGAACATCGACATCATGGAAGAAGGGAAGGAAATACTGGAAAAGTCAGAGGACTGGAACATCCATTGTTAGATAGTTTCTTCCAAAAAAGAAAAGAAAATTCTTAAAGTTTTCTAAGATCTTACAATCTACAGATAGTTGAGGAGAAAAATCAAACAGGTCCATGAGCCTCCAATGCCCACACATGTTTTTAAATCTCTAAACCAATGAAGACTGGAAGACTGCAACCTCCTAATATGTGTGAAGTTCATAGGAATTTATATAAAACAACTCTTACATAGAGCAAAGGACTTTCCATAGCCTGTCTAGTGCTGTTACAGAACAGCACCATGGGCTGAGTGATAGACAAAGAATAGAAATGTCTATGTTTATAGCTCTAAAATCTAGAAATACAGACCAAGATACTACCAGGCTCAGTGCCTGGGGAAAAAAGATACCTCCTAAACGGTACCATTTTGGTGTCCTCAGGTGGAGAAAGAATGGAATGAAAGCTGGTGTTGTAGCTCAGATGCCGTTTGGCTAGCATGCACAGAGTCATGGGTTCAATTCTTGACACCACATAGACCTGGTGAGGTGATATACTCCAGTGATCCCAGCACTTTGGAGGCAGGATGATCAGGAATTCAAAGTTATCCTCCACTACAAAGCAAGCTAAGAGTAGTTTGGAATTTATGAGACTGATTCATATCTAAAATGAAGGAGTAAAGGATAAAAAAGAGTGGAAGTGAAATCCAGTTGCAAGAGAAGGGCATAATCAAAATCTTCATAAGCCATGAACCTATTATAAAGGCAACGTTTTCATGACCTGATCATTTGACCAAGGGTCTCACTTCCTAATACCACCACAAGGGGAGTGCATTTTTGGGTTACATTTGGCCATCTCAGTACTCCAGAAACACGTGTTTGCATTATTTTAACAACCATTGTTTAATGTACTCCAAAAACAAAATTTCTCAACCTCTCCTAGAAATATATTGATATTGATATTTCTGCTGTGGGAAACTCTCATTAAGTAGATTATGAGAAACTGCACGTGCACACATACATACATACACACACACACACACACACACAGTTTTTTAAAACTCTAAGTATTTGATATTGAGGTTGGTTTGGTATTGAGGTTTTTTTCACAACATGCATATTTTACCCTCCTTATTTTTGCCAACATGAAGTTATAGGAGAAGGAAAAAAATATGTTAGGTTGTACAATGGAGCAAAAGTCTGAATAAATATCCACTGTTGTTTGTTCACTGTGGCTACAAACAGTAAAACCAGAGGTTAGAAAAACAGCAAGTTTCTGAGCACAAAAATGTGAGCCACAAAAAAAAGTAGTAGGATCTGTCTTAGCCTTAAATGATAGGGTAGAGACAAGGCTATAGAGTGGAGTGAGAATTGAAAGATGACTGGAGAGACTTGTGATTTCAATCATGTCTTCTTGCCTGACCCAGTTTGCCTGAGTGGAATTGCACAAACAATCCCGGAACAATGATGCCACTCCAATACAGACACTGTGGTTAAATCTAAAAATGCATGAAATGAAGCCTGCTGTAAAGAAATGGAAGGCTTTTCAGTCTGGTCTTTAACGTTCCTCCTTGGCAATTTATATCTTCTCTCCTGAAGCTTCAAACAAATTTAAGTTCAGGCCATTTAACTTTACCTATGTTTTTATTATTTGACTTTTTCTTTCACATCCAGTATGCTTAGTGAACTCTTTTTTGAGTAGAAAATCCAGTTCCTTACACCATTCAGCTATTTAGAGGATATTGTTGTAGTGTCATTGGTTCATTATAACACACTCATGCACATAACCAAGGACAAAATAATATTAAAGCACTTTATAAAGGCAAAGTAGAAACATAATGAAGTTAGTCAAAGTAGCTGCTGAGTGACTGCTAAACAATCATGCTAGAATACTGGTTAGAAAATCCAAAGTATGAATGAACACTAGATAGGTCTGTGTTAAGTACTATTGACAAATAGCTTGATCACCAAGTCTAGTGATGCTGGTTTGTAATCCCAGATACTCAAGGGGATGAATTAAGAAGATCATGAGTTCCTAGCCAGTCTGTGCAACCTGATAAGACTATCTCAAAATAAAATGTAAAAAGAATGTTGAGGATTAAATTTAGTGCTAGAATAGATTCCCAAAATGTGCTAATTCCTGGGTTCAAAGCAGTAAGGACCAGGCCAGCAAAACAGCTAACAATAAATAGAATAAAGCTGTTATTTATTGATATGAAATTCTAATTGCATTTACCTTTAAATCATGTTTTCCTCTATTTCTGAAAAAAAAAGAAAAATGCTATTATCTAAATTACATTGAAACCTGTGTCACCTTAATAATTGCATCTGTGAACCTGAATCCAAGTTATCCTGTTTCTTGGCACAGCCCATTCCCTTGAACTAGCAAGTAGGTCAGAATCTGTACATGGGGCTCAGCTTTTGGGGAAGACAAATCATCCATATTGAAAAAGAAAGCTGACCTTAGAAAAGCAGCTTTTCCTTCTATCATAGGTTCTCCACCTATAAGCTTCCCGTGTTACTGAGTATGTTGAGCTCTTCCAGTATCACAAGCACAGGCAGAAGGTAGATCCATGCTCTTGATGATCTCTTTGTTTGTGATGCCATCGATCTCTGAATTCTTGCTCTAGAATTGGTACTAAGCAAATCAGTTTTCTAGGACCTGACAATCTATGCAGAAGCTTAGGAGTACACAATAATTGTGATTGTGTGATAAATTAATCAAAGCATCTAATGATGGCATTTGGCCTCTAAGTCCAATACAATATATTTCTTGATGAACAAATAACATTCAATTACTTCATAAGAAAAAGTAATTATGGGGGAATGGGTGGTAAGAAGTTCTAGAGAGGGAGATAGTAGGTGTAGATGCAATGGAAAAGAAAATTTTAAAAATTAAGGCGGATTAATATAGGGAGAGGGAAGAAGAAGAGACAAATAGCACTAAAGATGTTTGAAAAACTCATAGGCAGTATTTTATAAGCTTACTTTATTTAACTATATCTATCTATCTCTATTATAGATGGATATCTATCTATCGATAGAGATAGATAAATAGATTTGAATAGATAATTGTTTATAAATACTTATACTGTCAGAGAAGTGTCACTCTTACCCCCATGAAAGAAGCTTCCTTTTGCAACAGATAGGAAGTATTTTAGATATCAACAAGTTGTCAAAATGCAGAGCATAAGTAACCAAGGGGTGTCCAACATCAACTGATACTTGTACAATGTAATCCCTATACCTAAGACTCAAGATATATCACAGAAGAAGGACAGAAAAATTGTAAGATGATGACCGATGCTAGACAATTTCTTGAAGACATACATGACAATAAAGTTGCACACATTGAATCTCAACAATATGATTGCTTAAGAAAGACCTGCATCATGACAACATGAATGGAGGACATTTCACAAAGCCCACCCATAGGTGGTTAATGAGACAATGGCTATTGAGAGAGGAAGAATCAGTTTTCTTCATGGAAAAGCTTCCTGCTAGGCTGCCTAATTCTAAGTGGTCAGCTATAACACAAACACATATGAGAAACACACTGGACTCAGTAGTGTGTGTACATGTTAGATATTTGTATGTAAGAATAGATAAAACAATAGTAATTTTAAAAAGAGGTCATGAAATTGAAAGGATTTGAAAGAATACAGGAGTTGAGGGGTAGAAGTGACATAAATACAATTTCATGTATGAGATACTCAAAAACATTTTAATACAAAAAATAAAAAGATTAAACTGGGAAATCATGAGGAATGTGGCCACGCTCCTGAATGCAAATGTCCTTATATGAATAAATAAATCTGTAGCATGTTGCCAGTGGGTTTTCTAATTCCATAAATAATCTGATTTTCTGTAATGTCTTTTTTGTCCTTTTTTTTCTATTTTTTTTGAGTCAATGTTTATTTTGTCAAAGCAAGACATTCATACACTTTAAAGACTTAACTACTGAAGGTCATCATTTGGGCATGGAACATGGCTCAGTGATTAATAGCACTTTTGTTCTTGCAAAGGACCACAGTTCAGTTTCCAGTACACTTGTAGTGGCTCACAACTGCCTACAACTCATCTCCAATGAATCTGATGACCTTTTCTGATCTCCAGGGGTACCCACACACATTTCTGATCTGCATTCACACACACACACACAAACACACACACATACTCATAATAATAATAATGGTAATAATAACTAATGATCAACATAAAATATTACAAATAAATAAGCAAACCTATGTGATATAAGCATGGAATAAATATAATTATATTATTCTATTTTTGTACATGTCTTAATTTCTTATACTAAAAAAAGTATTTTAACATGTTCTTACATAACATTCCCAATACAGTGGGTATAAGTAACTTAATTATCATCATATGTTTAAAACCAGAACATATTAATCTACTATGTTCTAAAATCCTTCACTCTATACCTAATCGTTAGTTTAAATTTGACTGAACCAGAAATTACAGGACAAACACACAGTTATTTTAAAGTGTTACTTCTTTTGAAAATAGCATACAATATAAAATAGCTACAAAATGTAATCTCACTAAAAATGATATTTGTATCTTCCTGACATTTCTCACAGCATTCCCAACAGCACGTATTAATTATAACTATTGTGATGCTACAGCACCTTCCAGTTTCTGATAGTTTTCTCTCTCACATGACCCTGTCTCTCTTGAAAAATAAAACTCTTACTTTAGAAAAGCAACTTTAATATCTGGGATCAGTGGAAAGGGTCATGTCTCATTTATTAATGTGTTGGAGTCTTTGTCCCTTTAGTCTTTTTTGATCTGAAGAAAAATAACTTCATTTTTTTTTCTAGCCCCAAATACTCTGAGGCATTGAACTCTTAGCCTTTCTATGCCTGCCAGCTGCTTTTTAAAGGGCTAAAACTCTTCTTAGATTGGTTTGTACAAGTAAAACAATTTGAAGTACATCTATAGGGTTTATAAGATCAATAGAGTGGTCTACACAGGAGATGGCAGAAAGCTTCTAAATGAATGCAAGCCACAATTGTCTTCAATATAGCTCAACAGCCTTTATACACAGAAGCCAGACAA
Source organism: Cricetomys ansorgei (assembly GCA_026225945.1). Lineage (NCBI taxonomy): Eukaryota > Metazoa > Chordata > Mammalia > Rodentia > Nesomyidae > Cricetomys > Cricetomys ansorgei. The sequence goes on along the minus strand of JAMJFZ010001121.1, from coordinate 4,182,957 downwards.
AATTAGTTAATACCACCCAGATTCTGACAATCACATTGCTGAGCAGAAAAATAAAGGACAGCAATTAGCTCAGGAGGCAGAGGCAGGGGGATCTCTATGAGTTCCAGGCCAGCCTAGACTACAGAGTGAATTCCAGAAGGGCCAGAGTTACAACAGAGAAACCCATCTCAAAAAACAAACAAACAAACAAATCAATGGAAAGGAGGGTAATGTTGAACATAAACACATGTATGTAAATATAAACATAAACATACATGTACAGTGGTGTATGGTCAACAATAGCAGCCAAGTGAGAAGAGCCAGGTTACAGCATATACCATATTAATTTTAGTAATGATGGTTTAATATCATAAAACATGCTTAAAAATACCTCATAGAATTCTTCTTTTTCTTAGTCAAAATTCTTATTTAACTTTTGTTTGAATTACAAGTGTTCTTCTGAGTGTTTGCCTCTTTATACCAGCATTTTTCAGTTTCCTCAATTCTCTTCATAGGCCTTAGCCTTCAGTTCTGAACAAAATGCATATGACACACGAGTACAGCATGCATTTCAGCATGAGCTCTGAGTCCAGAGCACTCTTTCATGTTTTGTTCCGTGATCATCATTATGTATGAATAAAAGCAAAATGTGGTAAATATTCATAACACATCACTCAGTGAAGAATGCCAAATGTAAATCTAACAAAATACAGCACAGATGAAAAAAGATGTCATTTTTAATGATGGCACTCAAAAGAACACATCTAAACTCTTGGAGAATAGTAATTTTTCTACAATGTCTCTCTTTCTCTCTCTCTCTCTCATTCTCTCTCTCTCTCTCACCTCTTCTCTTGCTTTTTCTGGCTTATATTTTATATCCTACATTGCTTTCCTTTAAAACAACTTGCCATTTTCACAGATGAGATAATACAGACCTTAAATTTAGTTGTTAAATATTTTCAGAATTACCTGTTTTATGTGAGTAATTAACACTATGATTGCAAAGCCAGAAAAGTTCTGTCATCACACAAGGCTGACTGATTCAGTAAATAGATTCTGAAGCAATGTTTCTTGAACTGTATTTTGTTAATTACATGTATCTTGGCAGGGGGCATGCTGAGAAAGAGAGATCAATCATGGGCACAATCCCATTTACAATAGGAAAATAAAACATCTAGGAGCAAACCTAACCAAAATGGCAAAAGAGCTCTATAATAAAATTTGTATCCCTCCAGGAAGAAATAGAAAGAGACACTAGAAAAAGGAAAGACCTCTCATGCTCATGGATGTAGATAAATCAAACTGACTCAAAAGCTTCCCTGACAATTAATTTTCATAATACTTGCCAAGAGAGGAAAGCATTCAATAGTACAACCCACATGAATTCCTATAAATCACAACAATAATCAGCATAGCAAGTTGTTCTTAAAGGTATAAGAGTGACACTTGTTGTAGAGGAACATTTAGTCCTTTAATCCAGAAGCATTACTACTCTAGAAAAGTATCGCATTGAAAGGCCTATGTGATAGCTGGGAAAGGACCACATCCAAAGACCTATATGAAGTAATTACATTCAGAAGCTGTGAGCCTGATGGAATACAGAAAGAATGTTAGTCAGACTTATCCTGTCCTCTGTTTGTACTAATACTAGGTGAAAGTCCTTCCTGTAGTTAAGGCAACATAGTACACACCTTTAATCCCAACTCAAAAGGAAGTCGTGGTAGCAGTCAGCAGAGTTCAGAGTTCAGAGCACAGAGAGTGACAGAGAAGCAAGGAGAAGCAAAGCTACCAAGGGGCAGAGCTCAGAGAACAGACACAGAGGTAGAGGTAGGGAAGAAGTAGGAAGGCAGAGCTCAGAGAGAGAAGACAGGTAGAAGCAGACAGGAAGCAGACAAGAAGTAGAGTGCTCAGAGAGAGAAACAAATAGTTCAGGCAGGCAGTTTTGAGTACAGTCAGCTCACAGACAAAAGCTGAGCAGAGCCAGTCCAGAGTAAACAGAGAGAAAGCGGAAAGACAGAAACAGATGGTTTATGATTTACAGTTCAGAGTTCACAGTACACCTGAGAGTTAAAAGAGACAGTTCATAAGAAACCTAGTCAGAGTAAGCTCAGTCAGCAATAAGTCTCAAAGGCTGAAAAATTCTAGGTTTAGGTTTGAAGATTAGATTGTACAGAGGCTGAAGCCTTCCAGATCTAGGCTTAAGATTCGATTGCATGGAGATTGAAACCTTCTAGGACCAGGGATTGAACTAACAAAGAATAACCTGTCCTCTGCCCTAAACCTATGAGAATAATTAATAAAATCAATGATTCCATCTACATACAATTTGTATCTTGGCTGCAACCAAGATCTGTATAATTGTACTCAAGATTCACTTAACAGGTAGGAAATCATGCCTGGTACTGAAAATCTAGCTAACCACAAAGCGCTAAAGTAGTCATAGATCTGAGAAAACAACCTATAATTGCCACTATTCTAAAACAGTACAATTCCTAACCACATTCTAAATACTTACCTTTATATCCACAGATAGAGCTGTCACTCCTTCATCAAAGATGCTTCTTTTCACAACAGACTGGTGAACATTACAGAAAGCCCAAACTCATCAAAATACACAGAACAACTGATTGCAGGATGCCAACCTTCACTTAATATGTCTACAATATAACCTTCACCTCTAAGGTTCAGAGCACACATTGGAAGAAGAAGCAGACAGATTGTAATAGTCAGAGGATCAGGAAGTTTTCTGAATGAGTGACTTCTAGATATAACATGGAAGCTGCTGCACCCTTGAAATCTCAAATGTGGATGCTGATGCCAGATCCTGGCAAGTATAACACAATTTGACATGACAATGTGAAGGTGGAAAGTGAATAGTGCCCTGTCTCCACATGATGAATTATAGGCACGTAAAACTTTGAATAGAGAGAATTGGACTCTTTTGGATATGAACATCCTAAACAGTTATCCAATAGTAATCGGTCATCCCTAAAAAATCATACACACACACACACACACACACACACACATATATATACACACACATAAGCAATACTAAATAATGGGTTGTGTATGTGTGTGTGTGTATATATATATATATATATATATATATATATACACATATCAATAAACCTGAAAGGGAACAGGTAGAAAGTGCTGGCACATGGGAAGGGAAGGATTGACTGAAAATAATGCAATTATGTTTTGTGTAGTCATTACCCCTCATCAAGGAAATTTTACTTTACAAGAGACAGAAAACTACGGCCATTCAAAATGAAGATTGTGGGGCCCAATCCCAGTGAATAGATCTGCAATATACTTCTGCACCTAAGGCTCAAGGAACACTGTGGAAGAGAGGGCAGAAAATTTGTAAGAGCCCAAAGATGGAGGAGCTTGCTGCAACATTGTATCTCCTAGTAATGTCAGAAGCCACACATATACAGTAGATTCATGTGTTAGTCACCATTTCCAAAGAGGCATAAGTACATATTTGGAGTCAGTTCTTCAGGACTGTGCACTAAATCTGACACCCTAGGAACATATTCTCAGGATAATTGCTTTTCTCACCAAAGAGAATTTCATGATTCCATTTATTCAGTGACGATTTTTTTTTCTTTTAATGTGTTTTAAGTAACATCTATTTTTCATTATTTCTTGTGGCCACATAAGCATTTCCTTGGATATTTCTATTAATAGTTCCACATGCCCCTGCCTCCCTTAATGACTTTGGAATTATAATAAAGTGATTAGAAATCCTCATCCCTACAGTTGCCTCTGCTAAACGATGTGAAAATACCCCTCCTGCTGTGGTTAACCCACCAGCAAAATCCAAATGACCCACCAAATCTACATCTGTGGTTATTTGACTTTCTTTGCCCTTGCTACTTTTCCTGACCATTCAATGAGATCTTTAATTTTTCCCTCAGGTCTCTAAGTTCCTTCATGATCATTTATTTGTGGGATGCCTCTTCTGTATGTAAAATCAAGTTGACTAGTTGTCTAGTTGACTCTTGCGTGTCACTCTGTAGTCTCATACCTTCCTAATTAATTTGTTTACACATGAATTGGACATGTTACCTTAGCTTGAATGTTCATTAAGTGCTCAGTTATGGGGCCTAAATGTTCTGATAAACAAAGACACAGTAATGAGCTCACTGAGAAAAAAAGTGGGATGAGCCTAGGAAAAGAGTCAGCAGGGTCATGAAAAATAGTTTTGCTAAACCTGGGAGGGAATTTACAGTGCAAGACACCCAACTTGCTAAGGAGTTTTATAAGTTATTCACAAATAGTAAAAACAAAACTGGGTTTGGGATATATATATATATATATATATATATATATATATAGAGAGAGAGAGAGAGAGAGAGAGAGAGAGAGTTTTTTTCTTTCTTTTTTTTTTTACTCTGTGACTTGTGAATCCCAAACTAAAAGAGAGAGATAAAGAGGGTGGGGGACAGACCCTGTACTAGTTAGTTACTACTTACCCTTGGTTGCTTGGCTCCACACACTTGTGGGTGAGGCTGTTACTTCCTTCTTGGCATATAGGAAGCAGAGAGAAGCAGGAGAATATGGGGGAAAGGCCAGGGAAAAATATAGCACCAAGTTTGTGCAGCCAATGACCTATGTCCTCCAACAAGGACCCACCTTCTAAGTTATACTGCGTCCCAACAGTACCATCATATTATGAATCCATCAAGGGACTAATTAATTATTTGACAGATCAGAGATCCTATGATTTAATCAAGGACACACTCAGAAATGTACTTTAATCCCCTAGGAAATTACCAATCAAATGAAGTCAACAGTTAAAATTAGCCACAACAGGGCCCTGGCTGGCCTTGCTGCTAGATTTGGTCACTGACAGAAACATTTGACTTACTTTGGAAAGCCCTTCTTTTCCTACTAAGTGTATGGAAAGACTTTCTCCACACTCCAGGAAAAAATAAAGTCTTTTCTGTATACTGCTCCTAGCTAGCAAGGGCTAATTATCATTTGTCATGATGTCACTGGGAGAGAGATCATAGCCAAGGACCTCAAGAACACTGTTAGAAAAGAAAATTCTTTTTTTTTTTTAAGTTTTAAAATTTTCTTTTGTTCAATATACACCATCCCTCTCCTCCTATCACAGATCCCTCTTCCCAGGTCAACTCCCCACCCTTTAGAAAAGAGCAATTCTCCCAGGATAATGGCTCAAACAAGGCATAACAAAAAGGAACAAGGCTCAAGGCCAGGTACTAATCCCTACATTGAGGGTGAACTAAACAACCTAGCTGGAGGAAGGGCAGGTAAAAGGATTAAAGTCTCCCCCACTACAGCCTGTAGGAGTTTTGCAAGAATACCAAGCCAGACAACCATAAGCAATATTTAATGTGCCTGTAGGTTCCAAGAAAGTCTTTAGTCTTTATGTGCCCCCAAGAGTGTTGGTCAGTTTATTCTGTGGGGTTTGTTCTCCTGGTGTCCTTAACTCCTCTGTTTCCCACAATCCTTATCCCGCATCTTCCAAGGGGTTCTCTGAACTCTGAGTGATGTTTGGCCTGGGGCCTTTGCATATGCTCCCATCAGCTGCCAGAGAAAGCCTGTCTGATGAAGAATTGGCTTGGCACCAATCTACAAGTAGAGCAGGATATCATTGGAAATCCTCTCCTGGCTATCCAGTCTCTGGTTCTTGTGCAGGTAGACTGGGTGAGAATGGGAATGGAAGCAGAGGGGACCAGGTTGGGGAAGACAGATAGAGAGAATATATGGAGCGACGACCAGAATTGGAGGATATTTATGCCGGAGGGAGGATCAGGAGCCCTAAGACAGTAAAAACTCAACTGGAATATATAAGGGAAGCCCTGACAAGGACATCTAGCAGTGGGGGTGGGGAGCCTGAACAGGCCACCTACTGTAATGAGGCCAGGCTTCCTGTAGTGGGAGTGGAACATCATCCCAGTCACAAAACCTTCTACCTATAACCTATCCTCCCTACAAGATCGGCTGAGACAGGGCAGAACCTCATGCCAAGGGAGGAAAGATAATTCTTTGCCTCTGGTGTTTCTCGTAAGCTGAAATATTTGTGAGGGTGAAATTTATTAAATGTGCTTGCACACAGGAAAACTTAAGTGATAATTGCAGTAAGTGAGATGGGGAAAGGCCCACAGGCTGGGTATACCTAAGGTACACCACCCCAACCTTTTCAATTCCTTGAGCCAATTGATTCACTTTATAGTACAGCTCATTTGGGCTATATTTTCAAACTTGCAATGGAAAGAAGTCTGTCTTTTAAAAAAAGGTCTCTTTCAACTAAAGTTAAATTAATTAGATATTCTATTCTCTGAATTGAGTAAAAGTGACATTATAAAGTTAATTTACTGACATAATAATTTTTAGTGGAATACAATCAAATTCCCAAAATATCCCTTTAGTGGTCATTTTATGTTACCACCATTTACATTGTTCTTTTTTTTTTATTGTGTAAAGGTATTTCAATGATAAAGTCTCATTAACTCTTATGATGTCCTTTTGAACTACCCAGGGGACAGGTATGATTATCTAATAATATAATAGTCCTACTATCCCTTGTACTTGATGACACATTTTAGTGAAGGTTGGATTTCAAAGCACCAGGTCACGTATGTAAGCACCTATTGGAAAAGCAATCACTTCCCTAACTATGTAAGTAGGGTATCATTATAAACATCTGACTAAAGATCATAGCATAATTCATCAGTATTCATCATAAAAACAAATGGCCAATAAGAACCTAGGATGACAAAATACTATAGACAACAGAGGAAAGGTGGGATGGGAGAGGCGGCCCTCCTCAAGAACGAGCATACCATTGATTGCCCAGTGCCAAACAGTCGACCTTTAAAAAGATATATACAAATAGCATTTCTGAACTTACAGGTATGTACTTATATGCATGTAATTAAAATAGTTCTTAAAGGAGTGCATGAATTTGAATGAACGGGGGAAGGGATATATGAGAGGGCCTGGAGGGAAGAAGTAGAAGAAATATTGTAATTAAATTATAATCTCAAAAATTAAAAATAAAGTAATAAGCATCTATGATGATGTAGGAGCCTGAATATAAAACGAATATGGTATCTGATATGCACTAAACATATGTACTATCTGATATGTGCTAAATTATTTTAATTTTAATTTTATTTTATGTGTTTGGCCTGGATATATGTCTTCACCACATGCATACAATGCCCAAATGATCAGAAGAGGATATTGAATCACCCAGAGTTAAGGTAACAGATGGCTGTGAACCACCATGTCAGTGTTAGAACTCAAACCTGGGTTCTCATGAAGAACAGCCAGTGTTCTTAACTACGGAGTTAAGACAGTTTAATGAAAGCTTTATTTGTATCTTGTGGTATATGTAGTAGAACTGTTTAACAATATAATTCCTAAATGTTTTAAATGGTTTCTGATTTTAAATCCTGGTAAATTATATGTTTAAAGTACATAAAAACAAAAATTTAAATATGCCAAAAAATTCAAGTATAATATTTTTCTTTATTATATGAAATATTTTCTTCTCATACCATTTTTATTTATACTCCTTACTAATGAAGATAAAAGTAGCCAGTATTTTCCTCATTGATATCCAATGTTACTATTTTAATCTAATTTTCCCTAAAATACATTACACTTCTGCCCATTCAACTTCCCTCTGATGATTTATTGATTCCTCACAGAAGCATCCTTCTGAAATATAAAATTTAAAATACTTCATGATCTACTGATGAATATAGAATATCTTAAGGCCTTCATATGGTATGTTCTGAATTTTTATATTTGCTTTTGATAATTTCCTACCTTTTAAAATTCTTTAGAATTTCTGTATCTTGTAAGAACTTCTCTTTAGTTTAAATTAGTTTGAGTTCCTATTCTTATTCCTTTATTTTGAATATGTTTACAAGTTATATTTTAAGACACAACCTAAAAATAACTATATGAGTCTACAATAGCACTCCTAGAAATAACCTAAAGAGAAATGTGTGTGCATGAGTGAAATGTGTATATATTAGCTACTTGTTGTGTTGTAACAAAATACCTGACAAAGGCTACTTAAAGAAGGATTTTTTTTCAATTACAGTCCAAGAGTATGCAATCTACCATGGCATAGAATTTGTGATGGCAGGAGTATGAAGAAGCTGGTCATGTGGTCAAAATCAGGAAGCAGAGAGAGTTGAATGATGGTGCTCAGTTTGCTTTGCCCTTTTTACAGAGTCTAGGACCCCAGCTCATGGGATGATGTTACATACCCTTAGTGTGTGTCTTACCACTTCAACTAACCTAATCCAGAAAACCCCTTACGGACTTGCCCAGAGATTTGTCTCTAAGGTGATTCTAGAACCTATCAAGTTGACAATTAATATAAACCATCACTCTGTGTGTTCATATTTCTACTATTAAACTTGTTAAATATATTTAATGATACACCAGTCAAGGTAGTAGAAAGAGTAAAGGTAACACCAACATCCACCAACAGTAGATCTGATAATTGTTGTGATATATTTCTGGAATACAGAAGACATGGCCATGATTGTGAATGGATAACACAAAATAACTGGAGCAAATTTTTGAAAATTTTACCAAGAAATATATAGAGAATGAGTGGATGAGTTTGATAAACTGGAATCAGACACAATTAAGTTTATAGTAACTGAAAGAGAATCTAAAGGAATATTCAAGTGCCAAGTACTAGTAATATTATTCCTTGTAATTTTGTTTGGAGAATGTGGGCCTGTCCTGGGAAGCCCCAAGAGTAGTGTTCTGATATGTATAATTGTCTGAACATATTTTAAACTTCAGTAAAAGTTTACTGAAGAATCAGTGTGATATCAACACCTGTAACTCTAGGAGTACTTGGAAGGCATTCTGCCTGAGAATGACCATGGATTCAAAGATAGCCCGGGCTGTGTATAGTAAAACCCTATTTTTGGTGACATACCCACCTTGATGGTAACCAGCAGTTTCTCTAATTGGACTTCTCAACATGATGGAAGTTATGGTTGGTGTGAAGTCATGAACCTGCGGAAGAACCTACAACTCTCTTTTTACTAAACCAGCATAATCCCTCACTACATTCTAAACATTTGTCCTTATACACACATACAAGTGTAGCCCTCACTTCTTTTCAAGAAAAAATCTCTATGCAACAGATAGAGACCATTACAGAAAATCACAGAATTGTAGAGCCCAGTTCTAATAGACACATCTAAAAAAACAGTCCTGCACATAAGAGTTGGGAGAGCATTTAAGAAGAAAGGGGAAAAGATGGCAAGAGCAAGATCAGAAGTTTAGTGTGAAATTGTGTCTCCTAATAATATCAGAAGCTATGCCCACAAGTCATACCATATGAGTGCCCAAGCATGAGGTGACCAAAGAGGACATCAGTAGATATGCCCAAGTGGAGGGGGAAAGCCCATGAAGCTTAAACCTTGCACAAAGAACTATAGGTAACTGAGGAATGCTGGGAACTGGAGTGGTAGTCTTTCCCTGGGAATGGCATACCAACTGGTTGTCTAGTGCGATATGGTCAATTCTGAAAATATAAATACTAGTAACATTTTATAGACTGAGTACTTTGTATTTAGGAGTATGATGCATATTGTTATGTGCATGAATGCATATATATATACATATAAAATTAGATTTATATGTACATATATAATCCTTATATATATGAGGGTATATATATGATTATTAAGATATATATATATATGAATTATATTTGTACATATACATCTAATAACAATTAGTGAAACAATGGTCATGAACTTGAAAAAGCAAAAAAAGCCATATGGGAGGTCTTAGAGGGAAAAAGTGTAAGGAAGAAATAATGTCAATGTATATTATAAACTCAAAAACTAAAACAACATTCAAAAAGATCAATTTAATTATGATCTATATTATTATTATATATCATTTTGAGATATGTATTTCAAAAGGTATGAATTTTCTCATTTTATTCATCTACTGATCATTGTATTTATTCACTCTTTGTTATTTGTTTCCTTTCACAACTTAGTACCAAGTAAGGCTCTAGGATAGCATACATTTTAAATCAGATAGTCTAAGTTCCCCAATACTGTGGAATTGACTGTCAATCTAGCTTTATGGTTACTGAATTCCTCCTCATAGAGATGTAGTTCGTTTTAGCTTTGTTTGGTTGCTTATTAGCATAGAATACAGTTGATCAGGAATTAAGCTTCATAACAAGACCTATAAGAGAGGAAGAAAATGCAGTTTTTGAAATAGTGGGACAATTTTGGGAGTGAGATTTTTGAGGAAGATAGGAGAAAGCAACTCAAAGCACAGAAGAGGGAAAAAAGGCAACTAAAAACTGGAAATGATCAACCACTGTACAGTGTTTATTAGCAGACCAAAGACTAGAAAACAAAACCTCAATACGCCATGCATATCAAATAAAAAGCCTGTGCATTGCTACCATCTCTAGAATAACAACAAATGTCCCTCACCTCTATTACATACATACAGTATATATGTGTGTGTGTGTGTGTGTGTGTGTGTGTGTGTGTGTGTGTGCGTGTGTGTACATTGACTGATAGGTTTCAGTGAGCTCTTATGTAGATACTTTTCTATAGCTTGGTGGTTGTTTGATGTATTATACTAAAATAGGGAGATGACTGGGCAAAGCTTCTTATCTTAAGATTATTGTAGATGTCTCTGTGTTCTCTAGTATCAGGAATAACTAGCCTGGAAGAGAGAAGAATTGTAAATAGCATGAAAAATCCAAAAATAAAGTACATGTTAACTAGCAAAAAAAGAGAAGGCAATATTCCTTTCTGGAATCTGTACTGATGCAGCAACTAAATTTTTGAATACATTAGAATTTCTGATGAAAAGCCTTTCAAAGGAAGCAGAAACCTAGATGAAGATATAGCATGCCTTGTTGCCCTGTGGGTAGGATTCTTTGGGGATGTTTGAAAAGCCAAGGAGCTTCAAGGCAAGTTTGAGTCATAGAAGAGACTGGAAGGAAATGGAGAGTGGGAAAGCCACAGGCTAAGCTGCACTCTGAAAAGTTCAATCTTAAATTAAGTTACTCATCAGATAAGCCTTGTATTCCTCAGAAATGGTCCTGGATATATTTCTGCTATCTTGTGTTATCAGCTGGATAAAGCTCTGTGAGAACTACCGTGAGTAAAACAGCTGAGGTTGTGTGTGAGTCAAGCTGAAATGTCAAATGAGGCATTTTTTTGGAAACCTCAGTTCATTTGTTCCAAAATTGGCATTTTAAAGTAAAATGAAGTAACACTTGTCTTGACAATAAGAGGAATTGTGGATTTTTTTTTAGTTATCAATCTTTACACAGGCTGGGAAAAAAAATGTGTGTGTGTTTGTGTGTATGTGTTTGTATATATGTGTATACATACATACATATACATATGTGTATACATATACATACATATACATATGTACACATACATACACACAGATACATATATATACATATACATATATTTGTGTGTGCTATATATATCACATATATATCTGATATATATGTGATATACACACATAAATATATATGTATGCATATGTGATTATGTGTGTGTGTGTGTGATAAATAGATTGACAGGTTATATAGATGGGCTGATATATACTTAAGCCTTACTTTATCATGTGTAAGTACCTCTATCAACAGAAAATCTATTCAAAATCAGTCCCCTGTTTATTTCCTCAAAAGTATTGCTGATTATGTACTGCGTGCCCTTTTCTACTCTTGACATTGGGATAAAGCAAATTAATAAAAAAGATTCAGAATATCTGTCATGAAGACTATACTCAAGTGTAAGATTTTTATAGCAATAAACTCTGTTTAATAATAAAGCTGCCATGAAGGAGGACAATTGTGGGGGCCAAATATGCTGTTTTAAAGAGAATACTTTCACAGTGATCTATGGGAAATGATCAGAGACTGAAATAAGTGAAAAGGGATTCCACTATGACATCTGTGGAAGTTCTTTCCAGTAAAGGAAGAGTAATTATAAATCAGAAGTACAAGAGAAACAGTTGAGGACTCCAGGGGAAGAATAAGAAAATTACCTCAGTAACAATGGCTACTAAGAACAGTGTGCTCAGGACTCCATGAACCAGGGATGCCCTGCAAGAAACTAGACTAGCTTCTATAATATAGGAATTTCCTGAAGTTCTTGGGGAAGAATAACAGGATGCTAATGTATGCTATTGGAGGACTTATTGGAGGTGGTAATTTTGTGAAGGTCCACTTTTAAGTACTAAATTATTAAAAATAATGTACTGTCAACAATTCAGGTCCAACTACTTATAACAATTACTCTGTCATTGCTATAGAAGCTGCCTCTTTCCCTGATGTCTTTACAATTGGTAACACATTTCAATCAAATAACTCAAGAAAATTAATTAAAAGAGTACATACAGGAATATACACAAAACAAAGAGATACCAACAAAAGTAAATGTGCTCTCTATCTAACCCTAAGCCTGAAAGGGAATAATGAAGGGTAAATATAGGAACCCAGAAGTCAGAAGCCAAGGAAATCCATCAATATAGCTCACATAAATCATCCACTTAGAGGAGCTAGAGAAGAAGGCCAAGTGAATAATTTAGATATGCATAATCATTTCCTCTTTTAAAGTATTATGCTAACTAGTCCCATGAACTTCTCAAACTTCTTAGAAAAGACTTATGAATTATTCACTGTTGCCACTTCTGGATTTTACCTTCTTTTCTCCTTGCTTCCATTCTCACCAATTTCCAGAAAGTGACATTTGCTCCTATGATAGTTAATCTCTATTGCCAACTTGGTGGGATTTAGAGTTACCGTGGAAAGCAATTGCTGCGGCTGTCTAGTTAATGTGGGATGATCTACCATAAATGTGGATACTACTGTTCTTTGAGCAGAGGTAGGGGTGTTTGGGAGGTAGAGGCAGAGTCCAGGACTGAATGAAATGGAAATAAGTCTCTCTTATTCATTACTCTCTATTTCCGGAACATAGGTGTAATGTGAGAAGCTGCCTGAAGTTTCTGCCCAGATGATTTCACCACTATGATTGACTTCTATGGTCATCACCAAAACTTGTCTATTAAAGAAAGATCCATCCTTATTTTACTGACCACCTTTCAGTATCTTATTATAGGGCTTCTTTCCTTACTACGCTCTCGTCTTTGTTTTTCCCAAAACAATACGTTTTTCTGAGGATTCCCTTTCTTCTTGTTTTTTTTTGAGCTTATACTTATTAATTTCCTGAGTTCACCATAACAAAACAAAACTAAGAGGGCGGCTTACGGAAAAACCTAAGGTTAACCTATGTTAACAGGGCCATGGTGTCCATGAGAATTCTAGGTAAGAGTATTCCTCTCCGCTTCCTAACTTCTGACAGTTGTCAGCATTCCTTGAATTAGGCCGTCACTCAGTTGAGTGTATCTTCACATTTCCACCTTTCTACACAGATATCACTAATAATGTATTTGAGGTCTCTGATGGTTAATTTCAATTATTTATTTGATAAGACATAGAATCACCTGTGAATGACTACGGAGGAATGATCTTGATTACAATAACTGATGAGAAGGCCTGTTCATTAAGGATGCTGACATCCCAGGATGGGAACCAGGACTATATAAAAAAGAAAGTAAGCTGAGCACAAGCATTCTTCACTCTATGCTTCCTGATTGTGACTACAGTGGGACCAGCCATGAGGAACTACACCCTGGAAATAAGCCATAAGGAACCATTTCTCTCTTAACTTGATTTTGCCAGTATGTTTTAAAATAGCAACAGCAGCAACAATAACAACAACAAAAAAGTAAGATAGAGTCTAACAATATAACATAATTTCCTATTAACTTGATTATATCTATATTATATTATATTTTCAAATGAAGTCACATTCACAGGTTCAAAGTGAACATGAGTTGGAAGGGAGCATCGATTAACTCCAAACAGGCTCTTAAATCACTTTGTAAACAAACAAATCTCTGAACATGTCTGGGTAGTATCTATAACAGGTTAATTAAGGTGCGATGAGCCATTATAAATGGAGAGAGAGATAGCTATGGGAGTATAGAGAGCATCCATTGCTCATAGCTCCCTGAATATAGATACATTGTAACCAACTGCCATTTTTGAAACTTTGTCTTTAAAATTAAAAAAAAATCCTGACCAAGGTTTGATTCAGTTCTCACTTTATACAGATTTTAATCACAAAAGTCTACAAGGAGCTAAACATTTAACAAAAAAAAAAAAATGTAATGTAATGTGACAAGAAAAAGTACCAACACATGAACTCCTGGATAAAGCCAGGTGACCTGAATGTATGGAGATAGCATGGTTCCTTGTAGATGGAAAAGAGCTTGTCTTTTACTGAAGCTAAGGCTATCTGAGAGCTACCATATTTATAATATGACTTCATGGTGTGAAATCACCTTTGTTGTTCATATGTTTGGTGTCATGGACAAAACCCAGGGCCTTGATCTTTCTAGGTAAACCTTATTTTAACATACATACATCATCAATGTGTGTGTGTATAATATATGTATAATATAATCTTATACATATATAATATATATGTATATATAATATTATACATTATAATACAATTTATATATTATACATTATAATACACATTATATTATATAAATGTTCATATATAGGCAATGTTTGTAAATGCTTATAAAACACAAATGTTTATAAAACTTACATATAAAAAATAAGCAGTGTTTATATATATTATATATAATTTCTTTAAAAAATCATTAAAAAGTAAACACCATAAGTTTAAAACAAACAGTAAAAGGTTGTGAACCAGACATGTCCACAGCACTCACGCTCACATCTACATACTCACACAAAACACACACATAATTTTAAACATACATTTATAATAACTTCTTTAAAACTCACAATTAATGCTCTAGATCTCTAACACGAATCTTTTTAAGCACTTCTGTCAATGTTGCCTTCTTTCTTGTTCATTGACTGATATTAGCCTTTGTGTACTAACCACTAAAGCCAGCACATCAATCCTCACAGTAGGCACCTGGTAGTATCTTAGTTCGTATTCTAAAACTGAGAAAGAGAAAAGGTCTCAAGTGCGAGGCATGTATAAATCAGCGTGGAGAAAAGGGAACACCTGTTCCCTGGTTTCTGCCATAGGCAACAAGGGTCAGAACATCTGAGAAATCAACTCAGCCTCTAAGAAATAGAAATCCAAAATATGAGAAATGGAGGCATTTATGCACAGCTATTCTCATTAGAGAACTGGCCCTGGATCATTCCTGCATTTGTTGAGAGTTTCCTACACAGGCCAGGAATAAGGAGGAAATGGCAAACACCCCATGCCAGGACAAGGTGAATCTGAGCTCACACGAACCATTCTGCAGGTAAATCCATAATAAGCCAAAAATACGTGAGATGGAGCAGCAGAAGCATTTGCTACTGATAAAGTCAACAAAGATTTAAGAGGTAACGTAGATTGCAAAGAAACCACACAAGACTTATCCTCAGGTATGCCTGACACTAAAGGCTATACTTTTAAACATACACAATAAGTTCCAGCCAATTACAAAGTTAGAAGACATAATTGCATTCAATTTTGCCACCAACTATAAATCTGGGAGAGGCAATCCCAAAATTCACTCAGGTGTAGTAACAGAAAAGCTATGTGAAGTTCTTTGAAATCTATTTTACTCATATTTAGACTGTATCACAGGGAAAGAATACAAATTAAAATCAGCTAGAAAGACAGAGCTTTAGGAGAATTTCAAACATGAATTCCTGTGGTCCACTTCCTATGATCCAGGATGCATGACTTTGCTGGCATCAGTGACTCATTAGTGAGTGACGGACTAAGCATGGTTTATCTCCCACAAACTGGAACGCATGCAAGTCTCACAGGTTTTTAAACTGTGGCTGCATAGAACAGGCATTTTTGATAAATGATTTCCATTTGGTTGATCTCAGACTCCAGGTTGGCTATATCACAGGAATCAAAGCCTAAAAAAGAAAAACATGTATTTTTATCCCTAACAAACTCAATGCATCTTCTGAATCTACCTAGTGTGGTGAATACCACCCTAGGATCTGTTGGACCAACCTGCAGAAAAAAAGAGCCAACCCTACTAGATTTGACATCAATTATCACCCAGGTCAAGAATAGCATGTTTTGCACAAAACACAATTCCTTATTGAACACTATAAAATATGATAAATTTGCCCATTAGCCCTGAATGTCCCTCACTCTTCCTTAAATGCTGTTAGTGGCTCTCATTCTTTTTAGATTAGCCTATTAAGCACCTTGAGACTGTCCCTGTCTACACTGCCAATATCATAGCTTTTACTCTTCTTGGGATGATCTCTGTATTTGCTGTATTTATGGAGAAATTGCCCCATTGATAAAAGTGTTGTTTGAAGAAGAGAGATAAAACAGCATGAGGAGAAAATGGATAATTCAAGTTCAACAGGTAAATAACAGAAATAGAACAGAGGCCTATACATGTGGGAACTTCTCACTAGGAAGTAATGTATGCATATTTAGAGAGAGAGAAAGAGGAGAGGAAGAGAGAGAACAGTAAAAGAATTATGAACTACTATACTACATGTACTAGTATACTACGTTTCAAGAACGTTTTATATGTATATATAAAATTCACCCTCTTTTATGGACCACTCCTCTGCCTCTTCATTGTACAAAAACTAAAATGTTACTAAGAACTATTATTTCTCACTATTTAAATATTTTTCCCATGGTTACAAATTCTGTGATAAAAGAAGTCTTACTTTTATCTTTGCACCAATATCATCCACCACAGGACCCAATAAAATTGTAATAGCATTTATATACTAGATTAGCAAATGAAGGAATAAAGGGAGAGACACAGGGAAAAACAGAGGAAAGAGGAGAAATGGAAAGAAGAAGGGAAGGATGTTTGAAGTCCATTTGATTTAAGAGATACTGAGGAGGTGTTAATGTCTATTCTAATAGAATGCTATCCTCTGACTCCCCAGTTCCAATACCCTATGCAGTAGCCTCAGCCCTGATGGCAAAAGCTTAGTTAGCTCAAGGATCACATGCAACATAAGCCAAATGACATCAAACTGCTCACGGATTCATGCCCAAACCAATTCCCTCTGCAGGGAGGTAACATTTCTGCAGTCTTCTAGACTACTTTTAGAATTTCTCCAGGCTATAGTGGCAACAGATTTAGTAGACAAGAGGGAACTAGTGGCATATCACATGAACTGAACTGGAAAATGTCCTTGCCAATTAACAGCAAATGTCTCTGGCAATTAACAAACAGCCTGGGAACAAAGATTATTTATGCTGCACTACTCCATGCTGCACTACTCCATGCTGGAATGTTCATTGTATTTTCATGTCTTTGGATTTACAGTTTCAATATTTTCCGAAAGATGGATATTTCACCCTTTCAGTAGTTTGTGCTTTTCTTAAGGATCCAAAACCATTCAGTGCAATTTTTACTCACACCTAGAATGTTGTTTGACTCAAAGCAGGAATTCATAAATGTTTTTAAATGAATAAAAAGTTCTATCCCAAACCTGAAGTTATAGTTTAAGTCTCTTGCTCCCATGTGTCCACAGCAAGGGATGGGTATGCAGACTAGATACATCCTGAAGATTAGACTTTTTATTTGCTTTTATCAAAATTAATGCAAGATATAGACATGATGGTAAATACTGTCGATTCTAGGTCTCAGGACATGGAGTTAGGATGCCTGATATTTGAAGTTTATCATTGGCTATATAGCAAGTTAAAGCCCACCCTAGGACCATATCTTAAATGAATTAAAACTAACTAAAATATATTTAAATTGAGAGGTGTGTTTTAAGGTCATTTAATTCAGTAAAACCTGTTAAAATAGCTTGCTGAGCATGTTAGCTGAACATATGGTACAATTGTACATAGACGTCAGCTCCCCAGACTCTCAGTCTAGTCCTCATTTTTTTCTGAGCAAGTTTGTTTTGTTACTGTATAGTAATCAAGACAAGCAAGTTATTTTTTTATCAAAGTATTTAAGAAGACATGAAGAACTTGGCCCATTTCAGCAGTTTTCTTATTAATACACATCAGTCCTTCCTGAGTTTTTATATCAGGGATATGCCTGAAAGTCTGTATTCCCTCCTATCCCATTTGAGGATATAAACCAACATGCCAGGTTATCGTCACTTCTGATTCCCTATCTATAAATGTATGTGTGCTCCAGCCTTATGTACTCTTGGTTAACCTAAGAAAATAGGGTACCTCACCTTTTTCATAGCCAAACTCACCACTGAAGCAGCGTATGCTACTCTTATCAGTTTCTTCAAGATTTGTTCTTTAGTATAGCCTGTCTCTCCCAAGTCCCAGACTTTATAATCTATTAAAAAAAAGACACTTGCATGACTTCTATCTTAATACCTAAATCAACAGCCCTACCAAAAATATACAATATGAGGTCCAAACATTATCAGCTAAAATTCAAGGCCATGCTATTATAAAGTTAAGATTCGAATAATGTAAAATTGTAAAAGACACAAAAGTAAAGAATGTGTACAAGATGACAATACTTTACTGGGATAGTCGTGAGTGATTACAGAGGTCTCAATTCATAGTCTCTGCTTCATATTCTTCAACACAGTATCTTCTGCCCTTTTCAAATTCTTTCAGTGTTTTAAACCTGGAGCAGGAGGAATATTCTAAAACCCAAATATAATCCAATTTCATGCACGAAGAATTTGTACTGATTTTTTTTGTTACAAATCATTATCAACATAATCACTTCCACTAAAATTCATTTGATTATTTACCAAATACCCCTGCTCATCAGATCTTAAAATTATAATCCTCTATGATTCTTTGAGTTTGTAATTTGTATTTTATAATTTCCATGTTCCTAAATATAGTCCTAAATATTCTATTTCTACATTGCTTACTAACATAGACTCTGTCAGGTCCCTCAACATCCAGGCTTATCCTTCTCAAAGTAGAGAACAGAGATTTCAGACAAAGGTTAAGGTACTGCGGCCTTCTCCTTTCCCCACAGCACACCATATCATTTGTAATTTCAAAATTTGTCAAGAGTTTGCACCTACTTATGGTTGGTTGCTGTAGGTGTGCCTCTGAGAGTCCTGTGCCTGCCAGCTTTGTTTGGCAACCATATAGAATTAAGTTCATGTACAAAGACATTTTTCCTTTTACCAACAAACAGACTTGTCCACATCTTGTTGTGTTCTTCTTATATTCTGTGCATGAATTTGTCTTCTAAAGATCTTAGTTCTATTTCGAACTAAATTGCATGTATAATTCAGCATTGACTAAACTGAAATAGAAGGGTCAGATTATGTACAGTATTTTCTAAGTTAAATATGATATGTATAGTTTATCTCATAATATTTTGTTTTAAAAAAGGGATAAGTCACTAGAATCACTTAAAAGGTGGATATCAAAATAAAAAGCAATCTGTAGGAAGGAGAGAAGCTGGACTGTACAACCCAAGATAAAGTCCCAAGATAATTCTTTACAAAATAAAATTAAGCATAAATGCTATGTAAAACACCTAAGAATATATTTAGCCAAATATGTGTAAGCTCTGTATACTCAAAAATTATAAATTTTCTTGAGAATCAAAACAAAAGACTTAAATAAATGTAGGGTTCATGATTGCTTATAAATGAAAACTGTATCACTTCTATGTCCCTTTCTTTTCCTTTATTTTATACTCATTTTTCTCTCTTTTTTTGGCAAAACATGTAATTTTAGATGTGTGTGGAGCACTGTGCATATGTGCATCCATGCGATGCCTATGGAAGTCAGAGGAAAAGAGCTGGGGACATTCCTCTCCTTCCACGATGCGGCTTCCAGGGCCATAACTCAGGTTGTTGGGCTTGGCAGCAAGCATGTCTAACTCACTGTGGCACATCAGCAAGCCTTATTTTTCCTTTCATTAAGAGAAAGGAGTCATTGTCTTGAATCATACATAAACACACATCACTGTCAACACACAGGCAGAAAACCAATGTAAACAAGGTAAAGGAGAATACTTTTTTTCTCTAAACAAAGTTTATAAATTTCTCTAAAATTACTTAAATGGATATTGTTATTACATACAAATAATCTTACCATACTTTTATTCTGTTTCAGTAGGTTTGTTTTCCTCTAAACCTCTCAGAGGACTGAAAGAATTCTTAACTTCACAGTTTTTCATAACACAAACAATAGACTATCACAAAAAATAAAGATCCAGGTTCATCTCTCACATTCTCTGCAGTATTTCTCTGAAAATGTAAGGAGTGGTTTTGTTGTTCTCTTGGTTCTGGGGATGAAAGCCAAAGCCTTGCATACCCTAGGCAAACACTATGTCACTGAGCTGTCTCTACACAGAGCTTTATAGAAATATTAGTCCAATGAAAACAATCAAACCAGTGGTAACTGATTACACACACACACACACACTATATATATATATATATATATATATATATATATATATATATATATACATATATATATGAAATTGAAGTGAGGGACATTACAGAGTGTGCAACAATTAACAGCTCTTGCTGGGCTCTGGCTGCATAATCATGAGAAACAGAGGTGTTTGGATCCTCACGTGTGTATATTAAACCTGGTGTCCTGAAAACACCTGTGACTTCAGGTCCATGGGATCTGAGGCCATACTTCTGGCATCTGTGCATGCACAAGCACCAAGTACATTGACAAACACATACACACACACACACACACACACACACACACACACACACAGTTTAATTAATTACTTAATTAAATCTTAAAAGAAAAATAGAAAAAGAACTTGTTTATCCATATCTTGACTGGAATCATATCTCAGACACAACCTAGGTGTGCTTGTTGTCCATGCTCCTTGTCACATTGAGGTATACTTTTGTGTGAGAAAAGATTAAGGTAGGAGGCAAGACTGTTAGCCACTTGGAAGGAGACAAATTTTTGTCATTAGGATGAGGTCTGTGTGATATCCAACACCACAGAGATCTGGATTATGAAATTTTGGTTTTATTTAACACTTTATAAACACAACAAAATAATTACACAGTAGATTATGAATCAATTATCTGAAAATCTATTTGAATTATAGTTCTCAAATACAAAAATAAAAACAGAAACGGTCAGAAGTAAGTATATTTTTCTTCATATAACATTTAAACGATCAAAACACTTGGTAAAAAGAGACCCCATTGCAACTCTATATATAATGATGTAGCAGTTTCCTATCACTAGACTTGCATAAAGGTCATTATTGAATGAAAATACTGGGCAATTTTAAAATTTAAAATTTTAGCTTTCATCCAAGCCACAACTCAAACCTGTAATACCTCAGGTGTTTTAGCTTTTTTTCTGAGCAAAATTTCAACCACATACCATCAGATAACCAGACATTTTTCCTAAACAACAGTATTTTTTTTCTTTCTAAACTCTTATACATTGTGGGGTGGTAAAATATGACATCAAATGTCTCCAAGTATTTGTGGATGTAAATTATACTCAAGTATGTGAATGTTCTCCCTGTTGATGGCAATGCCCCGGTTCTGTTGCTTTCATCCTCTGTCTTGCTAACACATGCCAAGACCAATGACTACAGTGTGACATTTAATAAACAAGCCACTCATGGCTCTGAGCCAAATGTGAACCCTAGTATTCTACTTTTAAAGAATAATTATCTATTCCCTGTGCAGTTTTAATTTTGGGTGGGCACAGATTTTGAGTTCCCAAAATATGTTAGTAAATTCTAGAGCTTTTAAGTTTTCTCAACATCTAAAATGTTAATATTGATGCACAAATATATAGCAAGCAGAAACCTGGCTCTTGTAAAAGTTACATACAAATACCCTTTCCTACAATAGTCTGGGTGAGAGTTATAGCACCTTTAGAAACTAGCTTCTATAATGGAGATAAAATCAAGATGCCAAAGATTAATGCTGTCTACTTCAGTGGCCAGTAAGTCTCAAAAGGCACAGATATAAATCTCAAGCAAATAGAAGTGCATTGCCTAATTTTTGTTTATCTTTAATTACACAATTGCCAGGAAGTTAACTGCTCTATCATGCAAATCCATCACCTCTTAAATTTTTCTTGGAAAAGTTTCTTCTTCGATTATTGGACTAGGCTTTTATGAACCTGTGATGGATCTCATCATTAGATCTGGGGAATCTACATGATTAAAGTCCGCTAGAGTTCTGAGAGAAAGGGGATGGGGTCTAAATTTTCCCAATGCGGTCTTTATGTAAAAGGAGAATCCAATCTGCAGCCTGTCATTCACATAGTTAAAAGTGCAACCCAACACAAATAATAAACTTATATGAAACTATAAAATATTTTATTTTTGAAAGTGGATTACATCGATCCCAAATGTGAACTTTGTATAGGACAGTGTGTCTCAATGTCAATATGTTTACCGTTCATTTTACTTTGTGTTCAAATGATTCTATCAAGGAAAAACACCTTAGGATTTTCATCACTTTTACCCAATAGTAAATGAATTGCCATTTTTATAAAACCATAAGCCAAATGTTGTGAGCATTGGAAGAAGTAACAAAGTATTACTTTGAAAAGTAAATCTGGAATAAATAAATTTTATGGCATATATAAAGATCGTTCTACACTTATGTTTGTTATGCAGCATCATATCCAGTCCATTACTTAATTAATATATATTTTTCTAGTGATGAATTAAGGGACAAGGTACAGAAATAAATAATCCCTTCCCTTGGGAAATTTGCATTCTCATAAGTCACAGAAACCTAAATAAGTAAAAATTATATCTTGCAACAATATCATAAGGTATATCTATAGCAGAGGTACAAAGATGTAAACAGTTAAATCAAAAAGGAGAAATAGAAAAACCAGAACATGAAGCAACAGCTTTACAGGGCAGATAGCTATTGGGGTATATTCAAGAGATAACAGGCACTTTCTATACATACCTAGTGATTGAAAAATATACCCACACACTTTGCCATTAGCAGATAGAATCTAATTCACCTCTCTTAAATGTAGCTTATGGTAGTATAGTATATAATAGTGACTTGCTTCTAATGAATACAGGGCACCAGAAGCAACACTGCGTCCCCCTTAATGCTAACTGAGAAAGATGGTTCTCTGTCCTCCTGGAGCGTTGGCTTTGGAATCTTGGGAGCATTGAGTAAGAAAGCTGATGAAGCCACCATGATGGAGAGACATGAAAAAGCCTCACAGGTGAAATTTCCGAGGAGCTCGGGTTGTTACATATCAGAGTCCTTGGTGTCATTCAAGGTCAGGCACCAAATATATGAATTGGCAAGTTCCAGTCAAGGGGTATTCTATATAACCCACCTCGCTGACTGCTGACTGACCCTGTCAATCCATGCACTCCTGGATAAGTTCTATCTACTCCTAGGATCAATGCATGTGCTGCCACAACTTGCTACCCCACAGATGACGACTAGAAGAACAGACATGGGAGAATTGTAAGAAGAACTGGAGCCTTCAAACATTCTCCTGTTTCCGGGCAAGAGCAAGCTAAATGGTAGAGTGTGAGTTAGGGAATGGCAGGTAAGTAATTTGAGCATCTAAGCAAAGGCCTGGTCATGAAGGTCCACTGTACCATTCTATAGAGAGGTTTATCCTCAAAGACATGGATAGATATCTGTGCTTTGAGAAGTGCTTACTTTTGAGGACTAATTCATTACTTATGGACATATCACAATAATTTGGTGTGATTAATTTGCAAATACACATTCAACTGATGCTGTCAGTTTAGCAAATAAAATACTCAGTGTTTGATTTGCACCCTGTTATTTTTGTTTTGTTTTGTGATTTTGTAAGCATATATTTTGGTCTCTGAAAACTCAGAAGAACTAACTTTAGTTAGTACTTTACTTTACTGGAATCAAAGCAATTCATCCTGGATAATGGCCTGTCCAGACACATTATCCATTTGGGGTTATTTTCTAGTGAGTGGCTTGGGTGGCTATTTAGAATGATTTCAGTGCCTCACTGAAATGATTCATGTAAGCACTCTTTGCATAGTTAACTGTGGTAGCTATAGAGATTACTTACTAAGAGCTTTTAATATTAGGAAGCCTGAGTTGAAAGTAAGTTAACTATTTACCAAGTTTAGACAGCCATGTAGTGCTAAGGATAGTTATAAAACCCATGCCAATTTTTATTTAGTAGTTCTTTGCAGAATGCTTCTAGTTGGACAACTAGTGGCAATATTAAAAGAAAGCAGAATAATGTGATTAATACTTGCTTGTAACAGTGCCTTAATATTATTGAGTTTGGAAATAGCAATATTTGACAGTCTATATAAGTAATTTAATGTTATATTTGTAGCAGAAAGCACACCTCATATTTATAAATGATGACAGAAAATAGATGTACTGTATAAAATTCACTCAGTTTATATTTTTATATAGTCTTATTGCCACGTTGAACTTCTAAATTAATCCAAGTTATGAGAAGAATGCCAGTCAGTCCAGTCTTCCTGAAGTGAATTCTGGGAAGCAGTATTTTAGCAAAAATACCATGAACTCCCTGTTCTATAATTCAAGTGTATGGTATATTCAACAAAATGTCTTGACGTCAAGTTCTAGAAGTATCTCAAGAGCATTGGCAATAACTTGTGATTTGCGGGGTCTCTGTAGACCCTGACTGAGCAACAACTGTGTGATGGCTATTCTTGGTTGTCAAGTTAACTACATCTGGAATTAATTAAGACCTCAAAATGGAGGGCACACCTATAAAGGATTGTGCTTAATTTGAAGTGGGAAGATTTACTTCTAATCCTGATCTTTGAGGTAGACAGACACACCTTTAATTCAGATCTTTAATCCTGATCTAATCTGGACCACGCCTTCTGCTAGATATCTATATTAGGACATGGAAGAAGGAAGGCTAAGCTCTTTGCCTCCTTGTTTTTGCCTTGCTAGCAAGTCAATTCCTTCACTGGCATTAGAGCTTCCTTCTTCAAGATTCTGGAGTATACTGAAAACTAGCTGAGACATCTAATTTTGTGGACCAAGCAACTACTGGATTCTTTGACTTTCCATTCACAGCCAACTATTATTTGATAGTGATTCTAATAAACTTACACAGCCTGCAATCCATTCTAATAAATTCATATATATATATGGAGAGAGATCCATTCTATGCATCCTTTTACCCTCGAGAACCCTGACTAATACAAACTCCAAAGGATGTAACTCATTTCCAGCAATGAGCTATTTATTTGTTAATCTGTGGCAGATAATAAGTGTATTTTGCAGGAGAATGGAGAATGCACAAGTAGTCAAGGTGTAGAAAATAAGTGATTGCAGAATACTCAGCCCTAAATTAAGGCTAAGACGGGTCACTGCTGAAGAAGAGGCAGAAAGATTCTAAGATCCAAAAACCACAGATGACTACAAGAAAATTGTCTTCTGTATTGTATAACATAGCAGGGTAGTTACAAAAATGAACTCACAGTGGTTATGACATCATGCACAAGACTCATGCAAGCTCAAGCCAGACCAAATCCTAGCATGGATAAAAAAAGTAGCCATAAAGCCTCACCCCTTGCTGAGGAGCTAATTGCAAATAATAGCTGCTGAGAGAGGCAGAGTTAGTTTTCTCTCAGACTGTGACCTCTGGTAGGGTGACTATAGTTCAGTGGAAGGACAAGAGTACATGAACAACACAAATTAAACTCGATGATTGAGGAGAAAAGAGAATACAAAGTTGCATAGGGATAGGAGAAATGGATCTTGAGGAGCCGGAGAAGGAAAATTACCAAAATACATGGTACAGAATTCTCAAAGACCTAATACAAAGTTCTTGTCCCATTGCCTCTAGCTTCAATTTAAACTTCAAAATAAGAAAAATGGACTAAGGCTGTAATGAATATACTTGGTTGTAAACTTGACTACTGGAATTAACTAAAATCCAGAAATGAAGAGCATACTACTGAGGTATTCTTGCTTATTTTGAAGTAGGAAAATTGACTTCTAATCTGAATATTGATTAATCTGGATCTTAATCTGGTTAATCTAGGAAGACAGTAATCTGGACCACACTTTCTGCTGAAAACGTATATAGGGCTTAAGAGAAGGAAGATTTTGCTCTTTGCCTGGTTGTCCTTGACTTGCTAGCAAGTCCATTCCTTAACTGACAATAGAGCATCCTTCTTTGGAGTTCCAGCACATACTGAAGACCAGCTAAGACATCCATATATCTTAAGATTCAGTCAAGACATACTTGACTGAGCAGCCTCTGGGTTCTTGAACGTTGTCTTCATAGCCAGTCATTGTTGGATTAGCTGGATAACAGCCTGAAAGTCATTCTAATAAATCCCCTTTACGTAAATTAATCATTCTATAAATTTGATTACTCTAGAGAACACTGCCTAATATACAAGCTGAGATGATAGAAGTGTTTGTTTTGCAAGCATGAAGACCTGAGTTTTGTCCTTTAAAATTCACATTTAAAAGTACAAATAAGGTAGTCCACCCTTATAATCCCGGTCTTGGAAAGGAGAGACCAATAAATTCTGGGGTTCATAGATGAAGAAATCCAGACTCTCTGGTAAATTCCAGACCAATGAGAGACCCTATGTCAAAAAATATGGTTGATAACCTCTGAGGAATATAGCTGAGATTCCTCTCTGGTATTCACACGTATGTGCACACATGTAACCATGCAGAAGTACACCTGTACCTACACAGAAAAGAACAACAGATGATAGGTGCTTCCTATATTTGAAAGAAAGATGTTAGGTATCTATATGTGGAACTAGGTTAAGGCAAAAAAAGTAATCTAGTAACTGACCCCAAAATCTAAGCACATAAAAGAGGACTTATTCATAAAAAAGAAGGTAAAATTATCAGCTGAGTTGAGGCACATTACTCTGCTTTAAGAGAAGACAGAAGATCGTTGAGTATTAGCATAAATACTATGATGTCAATAAAAGGGACACTAGAGTACCACTACCCAATGGAACTACCAGGTGGCTACTTGGTAGAAACTGACATGTGTTCCTAAGGAAGCTTTTTCTTACCTGGAAAATGCCAATGATGTGAACATATTTAAAATGACTCAAGAGTAACAAGGGAAAAAGGCAGACAACCCCATGACTTAGATTTATGTTAAATGTATTCATGTTTGCCAAAGAAGATATGCTTGAAGTTCTTGTGCCAAATGGACCACTCAGATGGAAGGAACCTCAGCCAAAAGGACAATCCCATAGGAAGATTCTGGAAACATGCCGCATAGTAGAAGAGGTGAAATTTTAAGAAGTCAGCCAGAAAGTGATGCTCATGTATCAGCCAGGATTTGGAAGCTTGCCATCAAAGTCTTTGTCAAATGTATTGCTAGAGCTGACTTCAAAAAAGGTATCACTTTTCTCACGTACACCCAGCCCATTCCAGACTCCTTTGTCTCTGGAACAACCAACTACCTCACAAGTAGATAAAAATGGAAAATTCCAGAGAAACAGTACAAAACAAACAATACAAGGTTATTCAAAAAGTTATCTGGGGAAGATTTAGTCATACCTGAAAATGCAAAGTTCCTAAGCTAAATGTAATATTAATGCTTGCAATCTCCTAAAAGTGTAGAGACCCCTGAGAGTAGTTTCTAATGCAAATGCTAAGAAAATATAAAGTTGTAACTATATTATAGAACCCTATCAGAACATTGTTCTTTACCAGACTATTATTTTAAAAAAATAGACAGTTTCTTCAGGAAGGTTAGGTTAATTTTGATAACAATGGGGAAAGACATCATAAGACTCTCACAAAGAGTAACTGAGATCTTGTATGTATATCATTCATAAAACTGCTTTTTTTTTTTGCTCTGAGTTTGTGATATGTTGTATGACATTTTCTGGGAGACATGTAACTCCTTACCCATATAGGACACCATTGACAGCACAAGGAAATACTTTTCTAGCCAATGAGTAGATTGAAGTTACAATAGCATGGGTTTGAAGACAGCTGTTATCACTGAGAAGCTGACCATGGATGAGTGGTGGCTCAAAAACTGCATTCCTGGAGTTCCTTGTACAACTTGAAGGCATTTCTTCTTCTTCAACAGTATTAACTGTGTACCATTCCATGGTTCTGAATAGGAAGGTGAAAAGCATGTTGAACTCATGACTTCTTCCTCTACTTTCTTACTACAAATGTGATGTGAGTAACTGTCTCCTGTCCTGCTGTCATATACCCTCCAGGCCTTCCAGTGCCTCTTGTTGGATGTATTATCACAGAAATAGGAAGAGTTTCTTTCCAATTCAAAGTTGTTTCTGCCAGTTATTTGATCACAGCAATAAAATAGTCAACACTGAGAATTTGTTCTAAGAAGTCAGATTATTGTTATAACTAAATATGACATTTTGGTTTGCCTTTGGAATTGATTTGCAGAGAGGAATTTATCACTGGGCCAGGCAATCTCTGTAATGTTCTAGGAAGAGTTTAATGGGACATTCTATAGAAATTTAGAAGACCAAGATATGAGTTCTTAAAATTTTCCATTCAATATTTTCAGAGCATGATTGACCACAATTAACGAAAACTGCAGAAAGTAAAACCAAGAATAAGGTGGGGAGGATATTGTACTATAACCATTGTGTGGTGTGGGGGTGTGTCTAAAACAGGCTAAAATCTTTAAACAAATATAGTTAATGGTTACTGGGGCTTTAGGGGTGTCATTTTCTTCAGCAGTGTAGCCACTAACAAGTTACTTGTGCCTCTGTAAATAACCTCTCATCCACACTGGGGCATGAAACTAACTAAATTCAGTGAGTCACACACAAGAAGATGATATGTAGAAAGAATGGGACTGGTTGGTAAGTAGAGCTTCGGTGGAAGACAAGGAGATAGGAAAGGGAAGTAGGGGTGAGAAATACTACAATTTATTACATAAATATGAAACTATCTGTACCAGTTAGAGTTGTCACTGTTGTAATGAACACCATGACCAACAGCAAATTGAGGAGAAAGGGTTCATTTGGCTTCTGCTTCCACATCAGTGTTCATCACTGAAGGAAGTTAGGACATGAACATAAACAGGGCAGGAACATGGAGGCAGGAACTGATGCAGAGGCCATGGAGAGGTGCTGTTTACTGTTTTGTTCCTCATGGATGCTCAGTTCAACCTGCTTTCTTAAAACCCAGGACCATCAACCTAGGGATGGCACTACCCACAAAGAGCTGGACCTACCCCCATCAATCACTAATTAAGAAAATGCCCTATAGCTGGACCTTATGGAGGCGTTTTCTCAATTGAGATTCCTTCCTCTCAGGTAACTTCAGCTTGTGTCAAGTTGACATGAAACTAGCCAGCATACTATCAAACAAAAAAATTATGAATATCTTTTCTCAAATTAAAGTAAATCTCTCTTCAATGTTCCTATATGTTCTACCAAGTGACACAACATAGTCTGGTCTACAACAGCACAAAAGTCATATGTTGCTTAGTGCTTTGATTTCCTTTTTCCAGACATATTCTTATTTCAGGGAACAACTGAGTACAGAAGGGAAGTAATCTGATTAAGTTCATGGTGGTACATTAATGTTTACTTGCCACAAACATTCCCATACATGTTTGCATTCATTTGGTATTCACTTTGGGGAATCAAATATTCTAAGCATAAAATTTCAAGTAGCATAATAAAATGAAACATGAAAACAGCAGCTAAAATTCAGTCTCCAGAGTATGCATTTGCTGTTTCTGACAGAGCCTTTGTAACTCACAGATTGTCTTCATCACAAAACCTCAATGAAAATAAACTTCTCGTCTGTATTGACATTTTATTCAATTTGCTTATACTACCTTAGATATTTCTAAGTTAATAAGAAAGCTAAATGATAAAGAAACTTCTGGAGAAGAATACATCCTCTAGAAAAAAATCTATTTAGTTTCTCAAGTAGGAACAAGCTAGTTATCTAGAAAAGAAGCCAAAGAGCCTTCCAAGCTGTCGGAACTTAGATTGCAAGGACAATTTCGGTCTTTAAAGAGAGAATGCATTCCAGTTCTTTTCCAGGATAGTCATTGTTTCAAAAACAATAATCAAGCTGTTTATTTATGTGTGGTGGATGATTTTCTGTGCAGCTCAGCCCTAAATTCAGAGAATTCTGTAAAGAGTGAACTGTCCCTGCGGCCAACAGCACAGAACAGGCTCCAAAGAGTAAAATGATAACATAGAAATGAAACATTTGTCAGCCACTCTTGAAAACTTACTGCATTGCCTGGGAATTATGGCATTTTCTTTAATAAATGGTGCTTACTTAGTTAGGGCAAAGCATTATTAAAGTTATTTTCAAACACACACACACAAAATACTTTCTTATTATTCTCTAATTTCTTCACATTTTTTAGAGGCTGTCGGCTATGATGGCCCACAAAACAATAATCTGAATTCTAATACCAGGTCTGTATGTAAACCCTTGCCTTGACTTCAGGCAATTCGTTTTATCAAAGAGGCTTTCTTTTTCCTTTATGTTTGAAATGTGAAAGCTAAGTCAGTACTCTGTAGGAACACACTCCTGCAGCCCCAGTAACTGCCTGTAACTGAGCTCTGTTTTGCCACCCATTCAACCCACAACTTGCTCGGTATTTTCAGTATTTATTTTCAAATCTCAGTTCAAACATATCAGTAAATCTATAAGAACTTCTTAGAACACTACACTTTGATGTCTGATCTGCCTACCCCTCTCATCTTCACAGTGCAAAATGGCAACAATGTAACTTTTAAGTGACTCAGAATTCCTAATGTTTATTGCTGTTTGCAGGTTGCTCTTTTTACTATCCAGTTTGATATCTGTTC
Organism: Cricetomys ansorgei; assembly: GCA_026225945.1. NCBI lineage: Eukaryota > Metazoa > Chordata > Mammalia > Rodentia > Nesomyidae > Cricetomys > Cricetomys ansorgei. The sequence continues at coordinate 4,152,159 of JAMJFZ010001121.1, read as the reverse complement.
AACACTTTCTGGCAAGTCTTTAAAATGGGCTACTCAGACGCTATAACACAATAAGACTCTGCTCCTCCTATAGGAGAGAAACCATCTCTGAGCTCTAGCACATTGACTCTTTGATCTTAATTTTAGTAATTCCATTATCTTCTTCATCCTCTAAATTTACTGCCTTAAGTTAATTTTCTTCTTTAATAGGTAGAGCCTATAAATCATCTTTGTAATCAAATATATTGAGTGTTCTTTCATAATCTGCCTGAAATTATCTTTCCTCATTTATTACCCCAATGTGTCCTCATTTTCTTCTAAAAGCAGTCCAACTTTCCTTTGTCTGATCCATTTAAATTCCAGGTTCATCTACACGTTAGTGGGAGATGCTGTCCTGGTAATGGATGAGTTCACTCAGCACAGGCACCTGTTGAGAAAGCTGAAGACAGCAAACTCTGTGTTCTCAGATCAAGCAAGCAGAAAACATCAAAGAAATAAATCAGAAGCATTTACAGAAAAATTGCTCAGTAAGAACAAAAAAATATATAGTGTTAGCCAGAAGAGAGAGAAACACAGATATAGAGACAAAGAGAGAGAGAGACAAAGAGAAACAGATAACACAGAGAGAGAGAGAAACAGAGACAGAGAGAGAGAGAGAGAGAGAGAGACAGAGAGAGAGACAGAGACACAGAGACAGAGAGGAGAGTACAAACTAAGATAGCTAATAGCTAAGGTCTGGAAAGAAGAAATCTTGAATGTAGTAAATTTAGTTAGCTAAAGTGAGTCCTCTCATCCCTCAGTCAAGATAGATGGTTACATGGGTAAAAAAAACACTTGCCAATAAGTCTGAAGGCTCAGACTGAAGTCATTCAATCTGACCCCCAGAACTAAAAAAAAAAAAAAAAAAAAAAAAAAAAGTATATATCTGCAATCCCAGCAATTCTGTAATGAAATGTCTGAGAAAGACAGAAGAATCACCCAGAAGCCCATGGGCCAGCCAGTCTGGTGTACACAGAATATCAGAAATAGGAAGAGATCCTGCCTCAGATATAAAGTAGAAGACAAGACCCAACTCCCAAAGTTGTCCCCTGACCTCCACATAAAACTACATGCCTATGCTCACATACCTTAGGACATACCCACATACAAAACTCACAAAAATACACACACACACACACACACACACACACACAAAGTAAAGACTCTTTTCAAAAAAATGAATTTCTTCAACACACCCTTCTGCCTAATAAAAATTACACTGCTGCTATTTCCCCTAGTTCATTAGCCACCTATTCTGCCCATGAAGTTCATTTTGCCTAGTCTACATCTGTGCTACATCAGTGCACTACTTCAATTTCTCTCTGCCATACTATCATATTCCAATGTTCTTTATTACCCATTAATAAAAATGTAAAAAGAGTTTATAAAATATATATATTTAGTGGTCTATAGATTAAGCTAAAATCATTATCTTGTTCTGTTAGTAGTCTTAAGTAATAAATGAGAAAAGAAATTTCATGATGATATGTTTTTAAAGGAGCAAGTACATTAGAAGAAATCTATTCCATGGAGGTGCATTGTATACAAACAGAAGTTTGATGACAGGAAGAGCATCATTTCAGAAAAATGATCTCCCAGTTCAAGTAACTACTGAAGCTTGGGGAAGGGAATTACTATCTTAACTAATACTTAAATAATATTAAATAATTGTTACCAAGCGGGTAATGTTTTTTTTTTTTGTTTTTCATTTTTGTTTTGTTTTGTTATTTTGTTTTGTTAGTTTCTCTGTTGTAACTCTGGCTGCCCTGGGACTCACTATGTAGATGAGGCTGTCCTCAAACTCAGAGATCCTTCTGCCTCTGCTTCCTAAATTCTGGGATTAAAAGAATGAGCCTTTAAAGGCATTGCCTGGCAAGGGTACTGTTTAGTTTTAACAGACTAAATTTGGAACAGACAAAATGATTAGATCCAACACAGTGATTCAAATCACAGACTACTAAATTACATACTGAAGAGTTTATAGGTCCTGGTCTTTTAACACAAGGAACAGGAGGCCCAGTCAACTTGCCAATTACCTCCTTAGATGTCACCTCTAATTTGGAACACAAGGTTCCACATCATGAAAGAGCTACAAATTAAGTAGTAGCTCTGTTTACACAAACAGTACTCATTAACTACTAAAGCATGACAAATGATGGAATGGACATCATTTATCATGGACATCATGGACTGAATGGACATCATGGACAAATGATATCAGGTCAGGACATCATCATACACATCTCTATTTGTAGTTTCAAGGCAGAGTAGCTTTGTGTCAGCTTCTGGGGATAACCCTATGATGAGCTGATTGATGAGGATTCACACTACCTGGAGCAGGGAGACTCTGTGATGTTTCTTTCCTACTTGGAATACATTAGTTCTCCCCATTTCTACTTTTAGTTTGGTTAAATATAAATTGAGTGCTACCAAGAAGGATCAAAGTTCAGAGGGTACCCATTGAGATTTTGTATCACAGAACAAAGAATTGTACCGAGGATATATTGGATACTGTAGGAAATGGAGACCACTTATTAAGGAAGACAATGGATATGCCCAAGCATGGATGCAAGATAGAGAGCTGGGACAAGTCCTAGACTCAACAGCCCCTGACACCAAACATCATGACCATCATAGCTTATTTACACAGCACCTGCCTTCTTCTGCATCCAGAAATGTAACCCTAGTTGGAAGATTTCTAGTCCTTCTGCCAACTGTTTTCTTCCATGTGTTAACCCTGATGCGTCTTTTTCCATTCCTTACTCTGCTGCCTGAGAGTTCTCATGGAAGTAAACTCAGTACAAGAACAACTGACTACATCCAGTGCTACCTCATATGTTCCAGGAAACTAGAAAATCTGACCAATCTCAGAACTATGCCAAGGCATGTTTTCTGTTAATGAAAAAATTTATATTTTAAATCATAAATGACCCATGAATGTTAATAAATATGGAGGCCTTCTGAGTTATAGATCGAGCTGATAAAGCACTGAGGATTTATGGGCACAGTAGGGTGTGATCATGTCAAAATGAGAAGTGAAGGTTAGTGGTTGTTGTCTTAACTATCCCTTCACTGTGCACAGGTAAAAGCAAGGACTGGAGTTTGCTATTAGTCTATTTAAAAGTCAGTTGTTTAACTTGTCATGGAATATTCAGGATTGTAGAACAAAATAAAAATTTGGGTCATATTTAAACATTTAAAATTCAGCCAGGTTTAATACCACTTAAAACTTCAGGAATTATAATTAAAAAAATATTTTCTTTCAGAAACAAGTCACCATTTGTGTTTTGTAAATATGTATTATATAGTGTTGTTTTTTTTTTAAGGCAGTCTTTTCAGGTTTGATAGATTCATTAAGATGGATTTCAGGTGAAATATAATCTAACAAAAACTTTAATACCAGACATGAGAAGCCCTCTTTGATTTGTTGGCCAGGGATGTCCAAGAGACTTCCAAAACATACAGCCAATCACTATTGACCTTGGTTTCCCCCCAGAGGTGGAAGGTAAGTCCCTATGCTGAAGACACATGGACTTCAGAAAGCTTGAACTCACCTGAGTGCTTCCTTGATGGTGACTAGCTCTCATGGTAACACTAGATGTCATGCAAAATTTTATAGGAGGCAGGCAACCAACAGTCCTACCTGGCTATGACTCCTATCAACCATAAGAATGTCCAGCATAGCACAATAACCCTAATGGTATAGTAGTGGCAAGTATACCTCGTCAGTAGCCAACATCTCTCTGGTTGGACTTAAGACCCAGTCAAGAAGGTGGAAAACAAGCCTGTTACTGGAAACCTAATTAACTACTTAATGCTGATAAAGTCCTGGAACATAGAGGTGTTGTCTAAGCATTTGTCTTTATACCAACAGATAAATGTAGCCTTCCACCCCTCTTCAAGGAAACTTCTCTTTGTAACAAACCAAGTCTACTACAGAAAACCACAACCAATCAGAATACAGTGTTGTGAAGCCCAGTCTCAAAGGATAAATCTTCAACAAAACCCTGCACCTAAGATTCAGGAAACATTGAAGACAATGGAGCAGAAAGATTGTAAGAGTCAGAAGAACGGGAATTTTCCCTAAGACTGTGTTTACATCCATAATGTATTAATGTCCAACATTAACGTCCAAATATGAGCTGAACAAGGACAATACCAATAAACACATCACAGTGAACAGGAAGAAGCCCACAATGCTTCAACCCTGTTCAAAGTACTAAAGGCAACTAATGAATTCTGGGAATGCAAGAAGTAGTCTTCCCTGGAAAGAGCATACCAATTGTTAATACAATACCAATGGTTAGCTCTGAAAACATACATATAAGTAACAATATACAGACTAATCAGTCTATATTTAGGAAAAAATATGTATATACAAATATGCATACAATAACAATTGATGAAAAAAGAGGCCAAGAATTTGAAAAGATCACGGAGAGGTATATGGGAGAGTTTGGAGGGAGGAAATTATGTAATTATATAATCATTTCAAAAAATATTAAAGTTAAAAATAAATAAGACAAAAAAGAACAGCCTGTAAAACAAAGAGAACCTTTTTTTTTATTTTTGTAGATGTGGAAAGGGGAGGGCTCTTTGAGATTAAGACCTTACTGAAGGTAGATGAAAGGATGCAATATATGAATCTAATCTTATTATTTCACCCTGTTCTAGGATTACTACTTGTCAGGGGTTCAGCTCCTTAGCGAAGGTACATGGTAGGTCTGGGGCCCTCTAACAAGACAATATCTGTGATCTAATAAGTATCTTGTACTGTTACCCTAAAGGATTAGTGAATTATATTTCTTGTTGATTAGTCTATATTCAAAGATATTATTAAAACTCACTGTATTTACAGGAAGCTCACTGTTGAGTACAGAGTAGACTACAACTGTTGATGTTTCTATTAGGAAACCTGAATGAAGATGTATCTACTTAATCATATACAATATATACATATATGTATAACTTCATTACAAATTATAAATTTTATACTTTTTAATTGTCTGTTTAGTCTACTAGGAAATTAGAAAGAATCAGTTTATCTATAAGAACATTAGAGAACATAACAATTTTTTGAACTCTTCTTACCCTGGACTTCCTCTTATTTATGTTTTCAGCTCAACATTTTGCATTTCCTTTATGAAAAATTATTTAGGTATGGGCTAATATTTTACTATTGCATGGCTTTGCCTTTTCTAAAAAAGAGAAAAAGAACCACACACAATTGAAATTGTATAGTATGCAGCTTTTAAACATGAGCTTCTTTCACACAATTAAGATTCATCTGTCTTTTATGTCTTGATAACATGTTTCATTATTACTTAATGATGTTCCATTATAGAAAGTAAGCACAATTTGCATATCTACTTACCAACTTAAGGGAATTTTGGCTGTTTCCAGTTTAGTGTGATTTCCAATAAAACTACTATTAACATTCAAATGTGACTTTAGCCTTCAGCAATTCATTTAAATTGCTGTTGAGAAAGATCCCTAGCAGTTCACAGCTCCATTTAATTCTTCTCCAGGTAAGCAAACTTTGACCATGGCTTTATAGGACTATGTCTCTACAGATTTCTGGCCACTTGCTCAGCAACCTCAGTTCTCCAATGCAATAAAAATTATGGGTTTTCCATGTTTTTTAATTTCAATCACAGTTACTGTGGTAATCACTAGAGTGAGGACTTTTCTCTCTTTTCTCCATCTCATATTATCTCTGTCATTGAGCAGATTCCACCATTGTGGTCAAATGTAGACACAGGTGGCTATATTTTTTTTAAAAAATCAGAAGTACAAATAAATGATTTAGTGATATCACTCAAGAATTTGATAAAATAACAGCAAACCAAACCCGATTCCAGTAGATAGCAAGAAATAGTAAATGTTAAAGCAGAAATAATGAAATAGGAACAATGAAATCAAAACAAAGAATCTGCAAATCTAAGAATTTGTTCCTTGAAATGATAAACATGATTGACAAATCCTTAGCCCAACTAACCAAAACAAAGATGATCAAAATGAACTGAATTAGAAATGAACTAAGAAAGCTTACAACATATACCAAAAAAGTCAGATTATTATTTGGGGTACACAGTCTAAGAGTAGAGTACTGCAAGGGGAATTCTGAATGCTTGTGAGAAAACAAGTAAACAAGACTAGATAGAGTCTTATGACCTCAGTTTCTTCAAAAGCACAGAATTGCTCTTGGAATATGTTCCCGAACCTCTACCAGGTGTAGTGGAGAGGAGTGAGTTTTCTTGAGACTATTCCTTGCAGCTGGATATTGTTATTTGGTTGTACACACCTCTATGGAAAAACATGATTTTGCCACATGTCCTTGTGATTGTACACTTTACTCAGGAAACTCTTCTTAACCCTCATAGTAAAAATTCTCTGATGCACTGAATAAAGTTGGCTATTGCATGAGACTTTAGTCTGCCTCAGTTTAGACCCCCTGCTTTCCCAGATTCACACTGCCAACAAGAGCAGTAAACAATTATAAGGGAATACTTTGAAAACCTGTACTCCAATTTGTGGCTATTATGAATAAAGCTGCTAAGAACATATTTGAGCAAGTGTTCTTATAGTTGGATGGAGCAGCCTTTGAATATATGCCCAGGAGTGGTATAGCTGGGGATCTTGAGGCAGATCGATTTCCAATTTTCTGAGGAATCACCATATTGATTTCCATAGTGACTGTACAAGTTTGCACTCCCACCAGCAATGGAGTGTTCCACTTTGCTCCACATCCTTGCCATCATGAGCTGTCCTTAGCCATTCTGACAGTTGTTTAGTTAGTTAGTTAGTTTGTTTTATCTGAGACAGGGTTTCTCTGTTGTAACTCTGGGACTCACTCTGTCGACCAGGCTGGCCTTGAACTCACAGAGATCTGCCTGCCTCTGCCTCCCAAGTGCTGGGATCAAAGGCGTGTGCCACTAGAGCCTGGCTTCTGACAGATTTAAGATGGAATCTCAAAATGATTTTGATTTGCATTTCCCAAATGGCTAAATTTGTTGAACATTTCTTTTCTTTAAGTGTTTCTCAGCTATTTGAGATTCCTCTTTTGAGAATTCTCTGTTTAGATATGTATCCCAGTTTTTAAATTGGGATATTTGTTTCGTTGGTGTCCAGTTTTTTGAGGTCTTTGTATATTTTGGATACAAGTCTTTTATTGGAAGTGGAGTTGGTGAAAATCTTTTCCTATTCTGTAAATTTCTGTTTTGTCTTGTTACCAGTGCCTTTGCCTTACAGTTTCATGAGGTTCCATTTATTAATTGTTCATCTTAGTGTCTGAACTAGCAGTGTTCTGTTCAGGAAGTTTTCTCCTGTGCCAATATGTTCAAGGATATTCCCCACTTTCTCTTCTATCAGGTTCAATGTATCTAGCTTTATGTTGAGGTTCTTGATCCACTTGGACCTAAGTTTTGTGCAGGGTTATATATATGGACCCATTTGCAGTCTTCTACAGACATTCAATTATATCAGCACCATTTGTCGAAGATGTTTACTTTTGTCTGTCATATATTTCTTGCTTCTTTATCAAAGATTAGGTGTCCATAAGTATGTGGATTTATGTCTGGATTTTCAATTTAGTTGCATACATCAACATGGCTATTTTCATATCAATACTATGCAATTTTTAATTACTAGCGCTTCATAGTACAGCTTGAAAAACCTAGATACTCCTCAACTAAAGAATGGGTAAAGAAATATAGCTACACAATGGATTATTACTCAGCTATTTCAAAAATGACCTCATGAGTTTTGCATTCAAATGGAATAGAATTAGAAAAAAAATTATCCTGAGTAAGGTAACCCAGTCCCAGAAAGATAAGCATAGTTTATACTCACTTATATGTGGATATTAACTGTTAAGCAAAGGAGAAAGGTTCTAATATCCACAGACCCAGAGAGATTGTGCAAAAAGGAGGGCCCCAATGGGAACACAGGGATCTCCCTTGCAAAGTGGAAATTGAATAGATGGTTCAGGTGGGTTGGGAGAAGATGGGAATGGGAGCAGAAGGAACCAGGAAGGGGAGAGAGATAGTGGGAGAGAATATTTGGAGAAACAAACAGAATCAGGAACAGTTAGAGGGCAATAAGGAGAACTAGTGCAGTGGAAACTCACTGAAATATATGAGAGAGAACATAGGAAGGACCTCTAGTGATCAGGGATAAGCACTCTGGACAGGTCATTTCCTGTGGCCAGACAAGGCTTCCAGTAGTGTGACTGAAACATCATCCCAGTCACAAAACCTCCACCCTATGGCCTATCCACCCAGCAGGATCCATTGGTACAATAGAAGGGCAGAACCCCATGCCAAAGGAGGGAACCCCTGCCTTATACTGCAGGTCAGGCCAGAATCTAGAACTGAATAGTCTGGAGATGATTTCAAATGATGTCATGCTCTGCTCATGGATCAGTGCCTAGCCCATACTTCATCAGAGAGACTCCCACCAATAGCTGATACGAGCATATAAATAGGTCCAGGGCCAAACATTATGCAGAACTTGGGGAACCTGTCAGAAGAGGGGGAGGAGGGATTTCAGGGACCAGAGAATTCAAGGACATTGGGAGAACAAACCCCACAGTCTCAACTAATCAGAACTCTTAGGGGCTCACATAGACTGAAGCACCAGATACAGAACCTTCAGGGTTTACTAAATATACTTTATGGCTGTCTGATTTTGTGTTCTTGCAAAACTCCTACAGACTGGAGTTGGGAAGTCTCTGGCCCTTTTACCTGCCCTTGGGACCCTTTTGCTCTGGCTGGATTGCCTAGTCTACCCTTGATGTATGGAGTAATGCCTGGCCTTGTTCCATCTTGTTAAAGTCCTGTTTGAGTGGTTACACTAGGAAGATTGTTCTTCTCTAGGGAGAAGCAGGGCTTGAGGGGTTGGCTGGTGGGTGGGGGACAGTAGAGTAGATCTGAGAGAGAAAGGAGATAGGGGAAGCTGGGAGGAATGGAAGGACTGGAGGAAGCAGGTCAGGATGTACTGTACTAGAGAAGAAATATAAATTGAAATAAATGTAAGAAAAAAAAAGCTATACCCTATTACTCTAGTTGTTAGGAAGTTGTGTGGTCTCGCCAAGGATGACAAAGAGGCACTTTCATAGGTGCAAACTTTTCCAGACCTCAGCGGAGGGACTCACCATCACAGCAAGTGGCATACTGGACAGTGGAACGCCAAGCATCTGAACTCAGGTGTTTTTATTGATTCAGAATTCCTCAGGTACAGATCATAAGCAATCAAACATCCCCCACAAAAATCTAACACCTGGGGACAATACAAAACACCAAGACCTAGGCAGACCCTCATCCAGCAGTGCACAAAACAATATTATAAAAACAATTAAAAATAAACTTTCACAACATATTACTATGGAAAATTTAAAAGAAATAGACTAATTTCTATATTCATCCTGCCTACCAAAGTTAAACCAAGAAGAGGCCAACAACCTAAACAGACCCATAGCAAATTTGAATATTGAAACAGTAATAAAAATCTTTCCAACTCAAAAATGCTTGGGCCCAGATGGATTCACAGCATAATTCTATCAAACTTTCAAAGAATATCTAAAACCAATCCTTCTTAAATTATGTGAGTGAAAGAAAAAGAAAAAAAGAAAGAGAGAAAGAAAGAAAGTAGTTCTTTCATACTCCTCCTACAAAGCCAATAATATTCTAATACCAAAAAGTATTAAACACATACACACATACACACAACAAATTATATGTCAATATTCTTGAAAAACAGATGCAAATTTTCTAAATACAATACTTGCAGACTCAGTAGAGGCACATAACAAAAGGTCATGCAACTCGATCAAGTTGATGTTATCTCAGAGATGCAGTGATGGTTCAGCATACCTAAGTCAATAAATGGAATAAATCATATAAATGAGCTTAAAGACAACAATAAAATCACATAATCATCTAAATAGATGCAGAAAAGCCTCCAACAGAATTCAATGTGCTCTCATGATAAAAGTCCTAGAGATAATAGGACTGAGGGAATATACATCAACATAATAAATGCTATATATGGCAAACCCAGAGTAAACTTCATCTTAAATGGAGAGAAACTTGAAGCAAACTGAATAATATTAGGAACAAGACAGAGATGTCTTCTATCACCACCCCTTTTCAATACAGTGCTCAAAGCAATAGCTGGAGTACTAAGAGAAGAACATTAAAGGAATACAAATAGGAAAAGAAAACAATCAAATTATCCCTATTTGCTGGTGATATATTATACACAAGATAGCTCATAAATTCCACCAAATGACTTCTAGAAATGATTAACAACTCAGGCAAAGTGGCAGGATACAAAATCAACTTTAAAAAAGTCATTAGCCTTTTTATATACCAACAACAAACATACCGAAACAGAGATTGTGGGTACACTCCAATTTACAACATCCTCAAAGAAAATAAACTTTGCTGGGATAAACCATAGATCAAAGACCTCAGTGTAAACCTCAATGCTGGAATGGCTAGAAGGAAACATAGACAGTGCCTAACAGGATATAGGTTTAGGACAGGACTTCGTGAATAGGATTCTATTTGCCTAGGAATTAAGGCCTACAATTGACAAATTGGACATTATAAAACTAAGTCTTCTGTACAGCTAAGGAAAGAATCAGTTGAATGCTAGGAAGCCCATGGAATGGGAGAGAATGTAAAAACTGGAAAATAAGCAACTCTTTTAAATAATTTGCTATGGTTCTGAACACAGGGTTCACTAAAGTATGTCAAACAGTGTTCATTGCCCTTATTGATTATGGAAATGCAAATCAAACAACTCTGAGATTTCTTCTTACCCCAGTCAGGTGGTTAAGATCAGCAAAACAACTGTTAACAAATGCCGAGGAGGATGTGGGAAAACAAAACCCTCATTCACTTTTGACAGGATTGCAAACTGGTTTCATCTTTCTGGGAATCAGTATGAAGAGGTCTCAAAGAGTGGCAAAAAATTCTACCATATAGCCCAGCTATATCACTCCTTGGCATATGGCAAAAGAACCCATCATCATATCCCATACATACTTATTCAACAATGTTCATTGCTGCTAAATACACAATAACTAGGAAATGCAAACAAACTAAATGTCCTTCAACTGATAAGTAGATAATAAAATGGGGTACATACACACAATGGAATGCTTTTCAGCTGTAAGGAAAAAATGAAATTTCCAGGTAAATGGGTTGAACTCCATGGGGATCTCTATAGAGAAGAATAGCAGAATATAAGTAATAAGAAAAGTAAAATGGGAAAATGAGAGGGGTTCTTTAGTACAACAGGGGTGAGTGTGGTCATAACAGAAGAAGATGGAGGGATAAATAACATGAAGGATGCTTGAGTAAGACTTAGGGAAGCATTACTTTATGTTACCTAAAATTTCATATAGTACATAAAAGTTTATGTGTTACATACATACATGTATATCAAGTATATTACAGATACATAGTTTGAATGAAGTTACACAACTTGGGATAATAATTCTTCCCCTAAGAACCATAGACTAATAAAACATCCCAGTACCAACCATGAGAAACTTCTTTTTAAGTTGTTGGCCAGGGAATTCTAAAAGACTTCTAAAACAATAATGTCATTTCCTTTGTTGCCTCTCAGAAGTTGAAGGAAAGTCCTTATTTCTGAAAACACTACACACTTGGGGTATAGGGTTTGCACTGGAACTGAGTAGAAAGCCCCTTCCTGATACCTAGCTTTCATAGTCCTAGAGGTGATATGCAAGATGTTAAGGCAGAAAAATTACCAGTACTCCTACCCAGATGTGATGGTTATGGATCACAATGACTAGCATGGATACATTCCTAAAGATACAATGGTGATGCTTATATTTTGGTAGTAACCAACAAGTGTCTAATTGAACTTAAGATCCATTTAGGAGGAGGAAAATCATGCCTGTAAATCTAAATGTAAATGTAAATCTAGCTATGGATAATATGATCATAGACTTTAGAGAAATTACTACTGCCACTTTCCTAAAGCAGTATAATTCCTAACTGCATTCTAAATAATTATTCTTACACCCACAAATAACTGTAGATGTCACTTCTCATCAACGAAGCTTCATTTTGCAGCAGAAAGAGAATATCACTTGAATCCACAAGTGATTAAAATGCAGAGAACAATGAACTGTGGTGTGTCCAGGATCAGCTAATAGATCCACAACAGACTTTCTGCACGTAAGTCTCAAGGAACATCTTGGAAGAGGGAGCAGAAAGATTGTAAGAGTCAGTGGGCTAGGATGTTTGCTGAGGGATTGTGCCTTCTAACTACAGCAGAAAAGCTACTTCCATGAAATTTCTACAACATGTCTACGTAAAGAAGACTCGAACAACATATAACATCCCAATTTAACTGAGGGAAACCCCACAAGGTCCTATCCCAAATGAAGAGCTACACCCAGTTAACAATTAGCCAGAGAAAGAGAATTGATCTTCCATGGAGATGAGCCCTTGTATTTTGTTCAGGATTATTCTGAATTTCTGGGGCCCTTTGTGCTTCTAATTTCTGGATTTTTTCCCTATTTCTACTCAGAATGTCATTGGGATATTTGTGGGGATGGCATGGACTCAGCATGACTCTCTTGGTAATGTGGTCACTTTTGCTATGTCAATTTCTGTGGATCTATTGCAAGGGTCTGACCACCTTCTAGTGCCTTCCTTAGCATCCTTCTTCGGTGACTTAAAAGTTTTCATTGTGAAGGTCTTTCATTTCCATGGTTATGTTTATTCCCACATTTAAAAAATATATATCACTTATGAGCTTCTTTTCCTGGTTTCATTTTCAGCATGTTTACTATTGGTATATATAAAAGCTACTGTTTTGTATGTTGATTCTTCTGCACAGAAAATAAAACAACTGTTAGAGTTAAGAAGCAGACTGTAAAATCAGAAAAAAATCTTTGCCAGCTATATATGACAGAAGATCAATATCCAGAATATATAAAGAATCTAAAAAACTAAATAACAAAAATTTAGACAATTTAATCACTTAGTAGGCTAATGAAATGAGCAGCCAGTTCTCAAATTAAAAGACATAAATCATTCAATAAACTTTTGAAAAGATGTCCATATCTATTAGACAAATGGAAAATCAAGCTACACTGAGATTCCAAGTCACCCCCATCAGTATGGCAATCAAGACAATTAGTGGACACTGGCCAAGGTGTGAGAAGAAGTGATGCTTGTGCACTACTAGAGAGCATGAATGAAAATTAGTTTTTTATGGAAATCAATAGACAGGTTTCTCAGAAAACTGAAAGTAGTGTTCCCATTTAGATCTATACCACTTCTGGTTATGTACCTGGAAAATTTGGAGTCAACGTGCCACAGAGCTACACCCACATCTATACTTACTGAAGCATCACTCACAGTCGCCAAGTTTAGGAATCAACCCAAGTGTCCATCCATAAGAATGAACTTTGAAAGTGTGGTGTACATGGGGTTTTGTGAGGTTTTATTCTGCCAGAAAGAAGAATAACTATGACATTTGCTAGGAAATGGCTGGAATTAGAAAAAGAGTTCATGAAGTTCCTGAATTTGAGAGAGAGAGAGAGAGAGAGAGCGAGAAAGAGAGAACAATGAAGGGTGCATGGAAGGGTTCAGAGGCGAAAACAGAGGTGAGAAATGATCTACTATTATAGTTTCAAAAATTTAAAAATGTATTTTAAGTAAATAAGTAAATATAATAATAGGGGAAAACACATAACTTTAACTTGAAAACCGCTAGTGGAGGTCTAGCCATGTGGCCTGGGTGAACTACTCAGAAAGGAATAGATGGCTTTTCTTTTTCTTTTTCTTTGCTTTTTCTTAGTGACACTGACAACAGCCTGGGCAATCTTTCCCCATAGTTCCAGGCTTTCTTCCTCTTTCTGTGAAGCACCCCCTTTTTCTTACCTGAGGCTATTTGTCCCCTTGAAACTGGTTGCTGACCTCCCCTGCTGAATTTACCTTCTCTCTGTCTTCTTCTCCATCTCCCTCCTCCTAACAAGATGCCAAAATTTACAGCTTACCTACCTTGTTGTTTTTCTCTCAAACATTAACAAAACAATTTCCCAGTTTCAAAAACACATAAAACTTGAACTTGGACATGGGTATAACAGGATGCAAAGGCAATGTGTGTCATTAACTTCACTGTCAGTCAACAGTACAGGAGACTACTAGGACTCTAATGGGGATTCTGTTAGGTTATCTAGGGGAGCAGAGCCAATGGGATCAACATATAAAAGAATTTATTAAGTGAGCTTTAAAATGGTAACAAGAGCAGAATCACTCCTGAAAGCTGGGAACCAGTAGTTACTTGGTCCTTCAATTTGGGTGCTTCAGCAGTTGGTGGTGTTCCTCAGTGGCTGTCTCTTACTGGGGAAGGGAAGCCTGCAGACAGAAGTAATCCAGTCTACAATGCTGGGTCTCAGTGCTAATCTGCTGTTGGAAGCCCTGGAGGTTTCTGGAGAGCCACTGGTCCCTAATCTATGATGGAAAGTTGGAAATGCTGCTTCTGACTATCAGCCACAGCAAGGGGGCAAATTATCTTGTTGATAAGAGGAATCTCCCTGTGTCTTTCATCTGAATTGCTACCAGATGCTGCAATCAGTGTTGGGCCTCCCAGGACAATCAAGGCAATCAGGACATTGCTTCAGGCACGGCCTATTCAGGTGATTCTAATCTAGCCAAATTGTCACTGAAACCAATTAAAACCAACTACTTCTGAATAACAGAGGATGATGTGTCCAGTAGAAATTTTTATTTCATTTTTACCTTCCTTGATTATTTAATATGAACTTCATTATGTATATGAAAATTTATAAATACTATTCTATGGTATTTTTATTATATTAATAATCTAGAGATTAGCTAATCTTTTTTCTATAAAGAAAAGATAGTTTTATTTTCATCTTGGTAGAACATAGGATGGAATTCTGCAGAAACTACTCTGTCATGGTAGTACAAAAGCATCCAGAAATAATAAGTTCAGGAATAAATCTCTCTGTGTTTTAATAAATTTTATTTATGAAAGCAAGCAGAAGATTGGATGTGGTTCATATGACATATGCAATTTGTTGCCCATCCTCAAGGTAAATAATAGTTTATTGAAAATGATTGGGAAGGTACTGACAAAGGCAGATTTTAGAGACAGTCTTGGTATACAACATGAATAAAAAGTAAAACTATGTATTAAGTGTGACTGACGAATGTTTCCATCAGATAGTAGTAGACTAGAAATTTCTTTTTGATAAACTCACAATAACAAATATGTTTATAAGTCACCTAAACTCTTCCTATTTTGCCCACCAAATCTGTCCACATTTTGTCCACCAAACTATTTTTTCCTTACTTTTATTTGTTTTCTTTAAAATAAATATTTGGCTGGACATATAAATATTTGGGTGGTGTGGGAAGAGTTGAATGTTGAGTAAGATTAGAATATATTATATACATGTATGAATTTGTCAAAGAATAGATACATTAAATTAATATAACTGAAAACACAGTTTTTGAAAACAAAGTTTTGAAAAGTAAAAAGACCCCTTTCTCTGTCTCCTGTCTTTCTACCCCATTATAGCTAATGGAACCAACAGTCTAACCTGTGAGGGCTGGTCTTATGTCAATTTGACATACAAACTAGAGATATCTGAAAGGACGAAACCTTAATTGAGAATATATCACCATTAGGGCCCACTGTAAGGCATTTTCTTAATTAGTGGCTGATGAGGATGGGCACATCCTACCATCAGTGAATGGAATCTTCCCTTGGTTCTATATGAAAGTAGGCTGAGCGAGCCATATGATGCAAGCAAATTAGCAGCACCCCTCCATGCCTCAGCATCATCTTCTGCCTCCAGGTTCCTGTCTTTTTTTTTTTTTCTTTTGAGTTCCGGTCCTGACTTCCTTCTCCATCACTGATGAATAGCACTATGGAAGTATAAACCAAATAAACACTTTCCTCCCCTATTTGCACTTCGGTCATAGTGTTTTGTTGAAATAGCAACCCTAACTAAAACAGCACCTATGATACCATGTGCTTCTTTGTGAACTGTAACCATAAAGGAGGTGGAAATATGAATTATTTGAGGAGTTCCATACCCTACAATCCCTTATAAGTCAAACAAAAGGTTGGATTGGCTAATATGAATAAAATCATTTCCTTACCAAGCCTTAAGTTGAAGGAGATAGGAAGTAAGTCACTTAGCATTTTATCTCTTCATAAAACACGCTTTTATAAAAGTGTTGGTGTGGTCATGTCCTTTTTAGACAGTAGCAGACTGACTTGATGATATGTTTTTGCAGATGGATAGGTGAAGACCTCGGGGATTTTCATTTCCTTAGTCGAGATCAGGTGAAAATTGCTTTATCGGGGAAGAAGAAACAATGCCATGGCTCTGACTTTCTGTCTACAGGATACTACATCCACAGTTTGCAGAGTGAGCAGCCCAGTTAGTGAGCCAGTTCCTGTTAAGGTGATAGCAGAGCATCAGTTTGACCCCTATTATGAGCTTTTAAATCAACCAGCTATGTTTAGGGAACACAGTGCAAACAACCAGCTTTCCAAACTGCTTGTTACTTCTCCAATTAAACTGTACTCTCCTGTAACAGTCAGCAAACTCATTTTTCTGTTCATGCATCATCAACTGATAAGGCACTTAGAAGAAACTACGGGTAAGAAAGTGAACAGGGAGTCTCATCCCCAGCTCTGCAGCAGGCCACCTGCCTCTGCCTCCCTTTCCCCCTGCCTCCATCCCCAGTGCATCACATGGACCTTCCCCCTCCACACTCCTTTCCCCTCACTCATTGCTTTATCCTAGCCACAGCTCCAGCAGACCACTCCAGCCAGGAAAGCAGGTAGGCAAACTGCACATGTTCACCTCTCCCTCCATTCTTTCAAATTCAATCCCCCTGTCTCATACCCAGCTCTGGAGCAGAACACCTGCTGCAGCCTCCCTTCACTGCCATGCCCACATCTTCAGTGAATCACACAGATCTTCCTCTCCAAACTTCTCTGTCCCAATCATTGCTTTATCCCAGCCCCCAACTCCAGAGGCATTACTTTGGGACACACAGGTCACTCAAGCCAGGGAAGTACAACACAAAGACCTTAAATAGCCAATATGGATATGATAGAGGTCCTTAAATAGAAATGAATAAACGGCTTTTAAAAATCTATTGTTAATCCCAACAGTCAGAAAACGATCATTGCCACAACATTAGAGTGAATTTTGAAGCAAGTTTTAATACCAGCCAATAATGGTGGACTCTGGCTAGGACTACTTCAAAGATCCCATAGGAAGTCCCAGAGGCACATTTTGGAGTTCCACAAAAAGGCCATGAGTCACAGTTTGCCAAAGCTTATAAAGGCAGAACCCATAAGGCAACATATTTCCCACCAGGTTCAATTAGGGGTAAGCATAAATCCTGTCATGTTTTCTACCTGGGTATCTCCCACCTACATCCACTCGGGGCAAGCTTATAACCTATTGTGCTTCCTGCCTAGGTATCTTCCACCTATGTCCCATCAGGGGCAAGCATATATCCTCTGTCATTGGATTAACTAACCTCTCTTATGGGACTTTTGTTTCTTTTCTAATCTCACAATCCACTCTTGGTTCATGTGGACCCTTCAAATCTGTGATAAGGGAGAAAGTATCATTTAATATTAGGATTTAAAAACCAGTAACTTAATGACATGCAGATGCAAATTTATTTATCTAGTTAACACATTAATAATGTAAGGGCCAACAATAATTAGCAGAAACAAAAGGGTCAAAGGCCCTGGAGCCCAACAATACAAACGGGGACTAGTTGTTTATTTTATTTTAGTTCCCCTGATAGTAATGTTTTCTGAGTACAGCCAGATTATCTGTAATGATTCTGGAGTGTTAAAGTCAAAGAATAACCTATTTTATATAGAGAAGGTTGAGTGTCTTATTGTGTTATAGGGCCATAATAAATATCTGTTGATAGATCTGGCTTTAAACAAGTAATCCTCTTGGAATGCCAATAGGCGCCATAGGCAGTCATTTTGTCTCCTATGTCAGGGAGTTTTCCTTTGACTTAATATTCCAGCCTGTATTCTCTTCTGTAGCTGCTCCCTGCTGTAACTTGGATATCATTGTCAGGGCCCAGGGAAGTTAAAATGTAGTCCAAAGCTGGGAGAGGGTTCAGGCATTGGGGCATTAATCAGAAACATTTGGTATACTGATCCAGCTGAAGGAACAGGAATTAATCACATTGACTGGATTGATCCATATCAGCTTTCAGCAAGTCCAGTGCTCATACCATTTGTAGTAGTTTGTAGTCCATAACTGATTCCTGGGTGATGTCTGTCAGCTAAATGGAAATCTGTTAACACACATATAGACTAAGGAGAGAAGTTAAAGTTTAGGAAACTTAAGGAAAATATTACAATTGGAACTTTTAGACCTATTGTCTTGGAAGTTGGGGGAAGGGAGGAAAACCAATACCAGTTGAGGGGGGGAGATCATAACCTCAGGTGTTGACAAGTAGGGAAACGTAGACTCTACTTATGTGGAGTCTGTTTGACTTGTAGGAGATTGATCCAAGTCCTATGATTCCTTTGACTCCCTGAAGCTTACTTGATTTTTTTAGTTAACAAAAGGAAATAAAAATTTATCATTACCATTGTTTGTAATATGTGTTGAAATTCACATTGTAGGAAAATCAACTAATAGGTGCCTATAAAACAGCTGATGTAGACTCAAGCAGTTGAATCATAGTAAAAGTTATGGATTTGAGTTAAAAACATGACTTTTTTTGTTCAGAGAGCTGAATATATAAATTGGATAGAAATGTTTTAGCCCAATAAGCAGCATCTCTACATGTATACTCAGCAGGTAACCAAAGGAAATTTCAAATCTTGAGTTTGTGACTGTACCAGCTTACCAGAGCTCTATGAAACCCATTTATCTTTAAATATGAACCCTGTTAGTGAGGCAAACCTGTTTGCCTTTCTCAACAGGAGCTCTAGAAGCTCTATGAATTTAACTACTAACTGTAGCCTTGGAGGAAGGAGTTACTTGCCTGCCACTGTTAGACAAAAAAAAAAAAAAAAAAATCCTACAGTAAAGATAAATTATAGCAGGTTTATAGTTGAATTGGCCTATGTATCGATTAAAATGACATAGACTTTTCCATACCCAAGTGGGTGACTCTGTGCTCCTGAGATCTCCATGGCTTTGTTGTGGGGGCAGACATTCCAGAGCAGGTCCAGTCTTTATCTACCAAGTTCAGAATATTTGAAGGGATTTCCTGTGGAGGAGGAACCTGGAGGGACTGACTATGCTTTGTCTAGGCAAAGTGAGGCAATAAACTTTCCAGTGTCTGCTTTTCCATGGTTTGGGAAGGGTTATGGAAGCAAGCAGGGCATTGGGGCAGTGGTTAGTGTTACCACAAGTCAGGTAAAGTTAACCTGCCCTACCATCTTCTTTGGAGATCTTGATGTCATTGGTAGGATCTGGGATTTCTGTCTGTCATAGTAGTAAGCTATTTTATCAAACATCTTAAATGTCATACTTAACAGATCTCTGAAAAGTTCTGAAGACTATTATTTATTAAGCATATTTGAGTTAAATAAATTTTGCTTGTCCCTCTAGATATTTGTCTCAGGCTCAGCCTTGAAAACATATACAGGAGGCTAAATAAGGCTTATTTTTGCAATTAATTACATTAGTATTTAGCATCCTATAAGTATTGTTTTTAAGAATATTAAAAATTTGGTCATTTATAAGGTGAATAACCATTAACTTGTATGTCTTAGAAAATAATAATTTCAGAATTGAAGCTCTGTTACTACTAAAATAAAATTTTAAACTATAGATAAGAATACTGGCAATTTTACTTTCCTGGCCTTTTTTTAGTGTACCATTACAGAATATTATAGTTTTCTATATGATTCAGTTTATAAAAAAGCAAAAGCTTAACAAAGTTAGAAAAGATAAAAAGCTAGATATAAATTTTTCAGCCTGAATAGATCTTAGGTAAGAGAGACATTTTCTAAGCCATTTCTCAATCTTTCAAATACTGTAACTTTAACACAGTGTCCTATGTTGTGGTGACCCGAACCATAAAATCATCTAGCTGTTATTTCACAGTTGTAATTCTGTCATTGTTATGAATTGCAATGCAAACATCTGACATGCTGACAGTCCTAGCTTGACTCTGTAGAAAGTCTTTTGACCCACAAAGTGTCGTGACCCATAGTTCAAGAACTGCTGTTCCAAGATGTTTGACAGACTGTAGTTGTCTTGCTGTGGCCCTAAATTTTTTGCTGTTTGTTTAATAAAGACATCATAATTTAAAATATTTTATAAATTTAAAATGCCCGATCACCTTATAAATTTAACTATTGTAAAAGCTGTTTTTGATATCTAGCATTTAATTTAAATTTTTTTGTAAAATTTTAATAGTTTTCTTAAAAATGTTTAAAATCTGTTGACTGTGTGCTCCTGCAGTATCAAATAATACAGCACCATTTTTACTTCAAGAGGAAAACAAGTAGGGTACAAGTATAACCTGCACAATGCAAAAACAAGCTCCAACAGTGTAAACCTGTCAGTGTTCATAGTTGGGATTTTATTTATAATCCTTTGGGCTTTCCTGAGAGTTTTGAGTCACTTCTCTAGCCACACCCTCAACAGCAAACACAGTGTGCCTTCTATGTCCCAGCTCACTCCATTTCATAGCAGCTTCTGGTTTTGGTGGCTATCACATGGCACCAGCATCTCCAAAACTGCTAGGGTCCTCCTCTTGGGTTCTCTTTAGGAAATCCAGCTGTGCCATACAACAGCAAGCCTCAGTTTGTTTTTTATGACCCTTTATATATATCTTTAAAATTAATACAATCTGAATAACTCTGACATTAAAAGGTCTGACTGCCAGCATAAGGTACTTATTTTTGCATATGAATACATGATGGTACAGCTTTAATACCTTATTAAACAAGCACTGTTTTTAAATCCTATCTCTTATAAACCTTGTTTTCAGGACAGGAATTACCATACAAAATACATACCATACAAAAATCCATTTTAATGAAAATATTTTGGAGATCTCTTTGGTCAGATAATAGCATGTGAAGTCACATGATATCTATCCTTTCCAAACCTAGCAATGATGGCTGCTAGCCACACCAATCCCTCCTTTCCCATAGGGGACAGCAGCCAAGGTGGTAGTAAGTCACATGTTGCTTATACCACAAAATGGTGACACAACTCTTGGTTCATTTAAGATTACCCATGTAAAGACTTTTAACTATCAACCCCATAATACAAGCCTTACATTAACCTGGTATTTTTGCAGATTTTACAGATTTTTAACCATATCAAATAAACTTATAAATCTTGAACTACATAAAGTTCATGTAAACCAATAATCCAATATTTTTTGGCTGTTCTGCTTTGCTCTCTTTTCTGTTTCCACAGCATCAGATGGCTCCCCTGACACCAGACAGAGAAGATTTTAAAAGCAAGCCTGAATGCCTGGGTCTAGAAAAGGGAGAGCCATAACCCAGTTACAGAGTCAGCCTTCAATAAACTAGAATAGCATAAAACAATTTTATATTTTTTTTTATATATACAAAAGCCATTTGAATTCCTGCTTGACTGGATCCAGTGGTCAGAGAGATTATAGACAAAATTCTGAACCTTGGCCATAAGTGGCAACAGAGGAAACAAGAATATAACCAAGAAACACAGAACACAGAAAGCTCATACATTCAAAGAAAGAGCAGTCAAAAACGAATCATGCAGTGGCCACCATACATTCATATATTTAGCTAAGCCTGACCTATTTTTGTCTAGGCTCAATGTTTGCAACAAAAGTTACAGACACAGAAAACAGACAAATTCACATACACAAAACAGACAGACAAAACTTTTCTCTTACAGAATCCGTTGATTCCCTTACTGTTACCTCCTGTAGGCTGTATCTTTTTCAACATTCAATCAATCTTTTTAGCTGTATAGCAGAGCTTGTGAGAGTAGCTATCTCATAAGCCATTGTAGTAAGTGGTTGTAAGATGGACTAGAAAGCAGAGCTACATTGGGGCCATGTATTTCCAATGAGCAGAATGGAGACCTGCAACTTCCCATTCAAGACTGCCCACCAAGCTGTGCCCTGGGTAGTGTACTTTATGCCCACCACATACAGACATCCCTGCCCCAAGTTGGGGCACATAAAGATAGGTAAAATATAAGACAACATAGAGCAAAATGACAGCAAATGAGAGGTTCTTTCTTCCTGCAGAGTTCAGATGTTGGGAACTTACCAGAGACTTTCTGACAAGATGTAGGGATGTCTGATGCCCTGTGTTGAGTAGGGTGTCCTTATGGTTCGCAGCTCTGATGTGAAGTCTAGGTCAGACATTGAAATACTGCCCATTTATGCTCAGGTGCCAGGCCTCTCTGAGTTTTTATTCTTGGTCCCCAGTTTTCACAAGCATGTCCTCAGGATTTTAAGGCTGATCTCCCAACTAACCAGAAATAATCTGGAAGAGGATTTTGCAATGTCTTGCTTTGCCATGAACAGGGGTATACTAGATCTTGTCATATCTCCCACAGCCACAGTGAGCTGAGCCCTTCTACATCAATTATCAATAAAGAAAATGACCTACAGAAGTGTCCATAGGCCATTAAAGTGGAGGAAATCATTCAAGTGAAGTCTACTCTTTCCAGGTACTGACTACTGAAGTTACTTATGACAGACTATAACCTGGGACTGTGAGCTAAACAAAAACTCTTTCTCCTCAAAGCCATTTTGCCATAGTATTTCTATATTTTTATTACCACAACAGAAATGAAGCTGATAGGTGGATTAATTTATATCATATATCTATCAAATTTAGTGTATATGGTATAAATATAAGTAGATGTAATAAATGTGCATATATATACATATATACATGTATAATATATATACACACATACACACACACACCCAATTTGAGGACATAGGAATAGAGAAAAAATAGTCTAGTCTGCTCTAACAAAAATACTGTAGTACTACACAGTGGAGAACTTATAAGCAGCATAAACACTCACAGTTTTGAAGATTAGAAGTTCAAGATCAAAATTCCAGTATGGCAGGTTCCTGGGGTAGTCTCTTTTCTGGGTTGAATAGTTATAACTTCTTGCTTTCTTACAAGATGGAGTGCAGAGTGAAGCAAGTTCTAGGATTTACATAAGGGTCCTTAACTCATCCTAGTTCTATCCCAAAGACACAAGTCTCTTACAGCATCACACAGTGCATGAGATTTCAAGACTGGGCAGACAGAAACACTCAGTTAATAACCTAAAGTGGTACAGAAAAGGCGAAGTGGCCAGTGTTTGGCAAATTATAAGCAAATGAAGCTAAACTAACAAGCTAAGCTTTCTATATATAATACATTAGAATTTCCTCAAGAGAGATGTGAGTGTTCATTGTATGAGGCCAGCTTCTATTTCTTATCAACTATTTTTGGCTTAAAGACAGGGAAAATATTACTCATATTTTCCAAAAGCTGGAAATTCATCTTCAATGTATCAGAAGATTATTTTTTATAATGTAAGTTGGCTTATAGACGGCTCTCCTCTTGCTATGACCTCATGTGGCTTTTCGTCTGAATAAGGCATTTCTTATGTGTCTTTTTATTGAGATACAAACTTAGCTGTGTGTCCTACCTTTATTGTATTATTGAACCTCGGGTATCTTTTACAGGTCTTGTTCCCAAATGCAGTCATATGGATGCCTTAGGTGTTCAGCACCTGGTCCTCTTACTATTTTTGCTTTGCCTCAGTAGCAGATCTAGCTTGATAGAAATCTGAAAAAGTAAACAAAAATAAAATAAACCCTCTACTAGTTATTAGTACTTTTTCATATTGACAGCATTCAGTTTAGAAAAAGTGCTGGGCAGAAAAGGATGGGATGGTCAGAAGTTGCTATCTGAGTGGAAGGTATAGACAGCAGCACTTTAGTAAGAACCAATTCATGTGTTTCCTTAAGAAACCACAGATGTTTTCAGTGGAGAGAATATTAGTTTTGTGTCTATCTCCTGTCAGACACCACATTGTCTGTTTAAGCCCAACTGAGAGACTCTGTGAAGAATCAATGCATCACCCTGGACAAGAGTGCTACTCACAGAAAAATCTCTTGCTTCAATTACCATCAGCTTGAACTACTGGAAACCATTCTGTAAATCTAATAAGGTGAAATCTAGGTTCCCTTTATGAGAAGTCTATAGACCACTTTACGTTTAACAATTAACAGTATTATAATTCACACTCTCATTTTTTTCCAGACTTCTTTTTCACTACCTCAATTGGAGGAGCATATGGGCTATGATTCAATAATGATCCCATTAACCAATAGTTCTTCAAAATGACCCCTTAGGTCATTAATCTTCCACAAATCAATCCTCCTACATTGTTCTAGAAATACCCTTGAGCCATTTAACATAATGCTGTGCTGCTCCCCTTGAACACATCCCACGGGCCAGACACTGGGGATTGATTTCATTTCTCACCTCAACCTTTCCTTCTACTCAGGCTATAATTACTACAAAGTAAAACAGGATGCAGGGTCCTGGATATTTTTAAGAAAATGTAACATAAGGAGGACTGAAGATTGTTTTACTTTTCCTGTGTGTAGTGCATGTTTAAGACTAGCTGGTGTGGACCATGATTTGATACAGGCTCTGTGGATAAGTTCTTCTTCCACAGACTCACTATTCCTAAATATGAAGCAAGATGAATTATATAGCTGCCTACTAGTTCTTCCTTTATTATATCTTCAAAGGGTTCTAATATCAAAGCAATTAGAGTAGTAGAGGGATCCGAAGCACTTAAAATTCACTTTAATTCAAGTTTGTAGGCATGCTTTCTTCTCATCTAATTTCTAAAATGGTTTTAGGTTGTGAAAGCACTTGCAGCAGATGCTATTTGAGTTTATCTATAGGAGGTGCAGGGTTAGGATTAGGATTAAGGCTGAATTCTTATTGTCAACCTTGACTTTCTTTTATCGTTCCTACTTCCTGTCTTTGAGAGCAGAATTCTTGGTATTATACATGGCATCACTGCTACTGAAATTTCCATATATCTCTAGCAGTAGGTAAGGTTGAACTGCAAAGGCAAGCCTTCTTGCTTTTTCTCCATCCATTTCTTCTTCTCTATTCCTTATCTTTTCCCTTCCCTTCCATTCCCCTCCTGTCCCTCCCTCACTCCCTCTCTCCCTCCCTTCCTTCTTTCATTTTCCTTTTCTCTTCACCCTGCCACTCCTCCCTCTGGCCCTCTATTCTTTTTCTTCTTTCTTTCTTTCTTTCTTTCTTTCTTTCTTTATTTATTTATTCCTTTCTTTGTTTCTTTCATTTTTAGGTGGAAGAGGAAAAATAGAAAAGAAGAATTAAGTAGCACTTTGGTGAAATGGAAGAATAGCTGGCCATTGTCTTCCAGAAGTTTCTATGTCATATTCAGAATCCCACAATTTAAGTATATATTCATGGAAAGGGTCATTATCCTCATCAGTGCTAGAACACAAACATTAGTCCTTATGTTTGATTCTTCCTTCCACAAGATTCTAAAACTTCTGCCTTCACCTTTTCCCCTTGAGTAAAGTCGCTCATCAGTGAGAAATACAGGGAAGAGGTTTGCTTCTTCAGTGATTTCATGTATACTATAGCTTCTGCTGCTTGAGATAGTTAAAAAGCACAGGTTCTTTGCTCCTCCAAAATTGTTATTATCAACACTTTTATTTTGTCTATTGCCTTTTGAAACATATTTTCCCTCATAAGTATTGAACTGATGGACTTTTCCTCCTTCTTGGTGTCTTCATGAATTAAATATTCAGACT
Source organism: Cricetomys ansorgei (assembly GCA_026225945.1). NCBI lineage: Eukaryota > Metazoa > Chordata > Mammalia > Rodentia > Nesomyidae > Cricetomys > Cricetomys ansorgei. The sequence continues at coordinate 4,126,273 of JAMJFZ010001121.1, read as the reverse complement.
CCTATATTAGAATATTCACTCATTTAGTTGTCTTAGATTTAATTAAGTATAACCCTGGAGAGTTAAAAAAGATGACCTTATGAATTGAGAAGACATTTAATACTGAACTAAAATCTGTGAAATCCATTTGATGCTTTCTTGTAATCTTCTAATGTGACAATCAGGTTACTTTGTGTAAGACACAGTAATATCTTATCATAGTCAGAGCTATCTAGTAGGAGGCTACCTCCTGCACTGGGTGGCAGCAATTTCTTGATTTTTTTTCTCTCTGTGCAGTTATTTATAAAAAAATATGATGACTCAAATAATTTCTTTTTCTTCTTCATCTAAATCAATATCCATCTATCTCCGGACTGACCCTTTCATCCAGTTCTCTGAATAAAATCTGTTTCTAGACATTCAGTCTGCAAGTATAGTTGCAACATTTCTCACTGAGCAGTCTTACTTTCTTATTATCTCATACTAACCCTCTTATTTGGTGTATCTAACTAGCCTGTGTTAATAATCATCCATTATTATATTTTTAAGAATATATACATTTCTCTGACCAAAGAGACACCCCAATGGATAAGTGTTGCTTTAAAAGAAATCTTCCAGCCTCACCTGAGAATAATGGGAATAGAGGAAGGAGAAGAATCCAAGTTCAAAGGCCCAAAAAATATTTTCAGCAAAATCATAGAAGAAAATTCTTCTGATCTCAAGAAGGAGATACCTATAAAAGTACAAGAAGCATACAGAACACCAAATAGATTGGATAAGAAAAGAAAATTGCCTTTGCACATAATGAAGAAAACAATAAACATACAAAGCAAAAACAGAATATTAAAAGCTGAAAGGGAGAAAGACCAAGTAACTTATAAAAGCAGACCTATTGGAACTAAATCCGACTTCTCTTTGGCAACTCTAAAAGCCAGAAGAGCCTGGAGAAGCCTGGAAAAATTTGTTATAGATTCTTAGAGAACACAGATGCTAGCCCAGACTACTATACTCCATAAAATTTTCTATCGCCATAGATGAAGAAAATAAAACATTCCATGATAAAGTCAAATTTAAACAAAATCTATCTATGAAACCAGCCAGCCTTTACAGAAGGTAATAGAGGAAAAAGTCCAGACCAAAGAAGTTAACTACACTCATGAAAACACAGGATATATATAACCTTGCAACAGCAAAACCAAAAGAAGGGAAGCACACACACACATAAACCACCACCACTAGCAACAGCAATAGCAAAAGCAACAAGAAGAATAAAATAACAGGAATTAACAATTAGTGGTTAGATATCAATCTGTCAATATCAATGTACTGAATCCCCTAATAAAAAGACACAGAATGGATGCAATAACAGGATCCATCCTTCTGCTGCACACAAAAATTGTACCTCAATTTCAAAGATAGAAATTACCACAAAGTAAAAGTTTGTAAAAATTTTTTCAAGCAATTGGACCCAAAATGCAAGCTAGTGTAGATATTCTAATATCTAACACAATAGACTTAATAATCAAAATGAATCAAAAGAGACTGGGAAGGACACTTCATATACTCATCAAAGAAAAATCCACCAAGAAAAATTCATTTCTTAACATCCATGTCACAAATGCAAGGGCACCCCAGTTTATAAAAGAAATATTACTAAAGCTTAAAACAATATTGACCCACACACACTGATAGTGGGAGACAATACTCCACTCTTACCAATGGACAGGTCACCCAGAGAAAAACTGAGAAATATTGGAGCTAACTGAGAAATATTGGACCTTATAAAGCAACAGATATCTATGGAACATTTAACCCCCAACACAAAATAATATGCCTTGTTCTTAGTACCTCATAGAACTTTACCCAAAATTGACCATATGTTCATCATAAAACAAGTTGCAACAGATACAGTAAAACTGAAATAACTTCTTGAATCTTGTCAGACCACCAAGGATTAAAGCCAGATTTCAGCAACAGGAACAATAGAAAGCCTACAAACTCATGGAAAGTAAATAACTCTACTGAATGATAATAGGGTCAAGAAGTAAAGAAACTAAAACTTTCTAGAGTTCAATGAAAATGAATACACAGCATACCTAAACTTATAGGACACAGTGAAAGAAAGCAGTGCTAAGGAAATTTCATAGCACTAAGTGCCTACATGAAAAAATTAGAAATATCTCATGCCAGCAACTTAACACCACAAATAAAAGCTTTAGAACAAAAACAAGTAAGTAGTCCCAAGAGGTGTAGAATGCAGGAAATAATCAAACTGAGGGGTGAAATTAATAAAATGGAAACAAAGAGAATAACATAGAATCAATGAAACAAAGTGTTTCATTGGGTTTGTTCTTTGAGGAGAATCAATAAGATGGACAAACCCCTATTCAAATTAATGAAAAGACAGACAGAGAATATTCAAATTAAAAAAAGAATAAAAACTGCATCTGAAACAAAATGGGAGACATAACAACGGAACCAGAGGAAATCCAAAGAATCATTAGATCATACTTTTAAAAACTTGTACTCCACAATTGGAAACTCAACAAGAAATGGATAATTTTCTTGATGGATGCCACCTACCAAAGTTAAATCAAGATCAGATAAACTAAATAAATAGACCTATAACCCTATGGAAATAGAAGCAGTCATTAAAACTCTCCAAGCCCAGGGCCAAACAGCTTTAGCATAGAATTCTACCAGACTTTCAAAGAAGAATTAACATGAATGCTCCTCAAATTTTTCAACAAAATAGAAACAGAAGGAATATTGCCAAGCTCATTTTATGAAACCACAATCACCCTGATACCCAAACCACACAATGATTCTACAAAAAGAAAAGGAGAATTACAGGCCAATTTCCCTTATGAACATAGTTGCAAAAATGCTCAGTATAATACTTGTAAACCAAACCCAAGAGATCCAAGAACACCTCAAAAAGATCATCCATTATGGTCAAGTATGCTTCATCCCAGGGATGCAGGGATGGCTCAACATACAAAAATCAGTCAATGTAATCCACTGAATAAACAGTCTTAAAAAAAAAAGACCAATCAATTCATTAGATGCAGACAAGGCCTTTGACAAAATCCAATACCCTTTCATGATAAATATCCTGTAGTGATTAGGGATAAAAAGGACATATCTAAATATAATAACATAATAAACACAATTTACAACAAGCCTATAGCCAATATCAAATTAAATGGAGAGAAACTCAAAGAAATTTCACTAAAATCAGAAACAAGACAAGGTTGTCCACTCTCTCAATATATCTATTTAATATATAGATATATTATTATAGCATATCTATCTATATATAATATATTATATATCATATAAATATATATAATATATATTAATATAATATATAGAGTCAGTAGCTCTCATATATACAAATGTCAAACCAAAAGAGATTAGGGAAGCAACACATTTCACAAAAACCTCAAATAACAAACTATCTTGGGGTAACTCCAACCAAGCAAGTGAAAAAAGTGTATGATAAAACTTCAAGTCTTTGAAGTGAGAAATTGAAGAATATATCAGATGGAAAAATTCCCCCATGCCCATGGATTGATAGAATTAACATAGTAAAAATGACATTCTACCAAAAGCAATCTATAGATTTAAAGCAATCTCCATCAAAATTCTAAGACACTTTTTACAGACCTTGAAAGGACCCTTCTCAACTTTGTATGCAAAACAAAAAACCAAGAATAGCTAAAACAATCCTAAACAATAAAAGAACTGCTGGAAGTATCACCATCTCTGACCTCAAGTTGTACAACTACAGAGCTATAGTAATAAAAACCACATGGTACTGGCGTAAAAAAAGACACAATGATCAGTGCAATCCAAGTGAAGACTCAGACATAAATATTCACCAATAGACACCTGATTTTTGATTAAGAAGTCAGAAGTACACACTGGAAAAATGATAGCATCTTCAACAAATGGTGTTGGTCAAACCAGATGTCTGCATGAAGCAGAGTACAAATAGATCTGTATTATTTATCATTCTGCAAGAAACTCAAATCCAAGTGGATCAAAAACCTCAACATAAACACAGATACACTGAACCTGATAGAAGAGGGAATAGCCTTGAATATACTAGCACAGAGTCATCTTTCTGAACAGAACACTGAGAGTAATGGCACTAAGATCAACAATTAATAAATGGGATGTCATAAAACTGAAAAGCTTCTGTCAGGCAAAGGATACCACGAATAGGATAAAGTGGCACCTTCAGAAAAGGAAAAGTTTCTTACCAATTCTACTTCTTAGAGGACTAATAACCAAACTATATAAAGAACCCAAGAAACTAGATATCAAAAAATAATCCAGTTTAAAAATGGGGTATAGATCTAAACAGAGAATTTTCAATAGAGGAAACACAAATATCTGAGAAACACTTAAAGAAATGGTCACTATTCTTAGTCATCGGGAAAATGCAAATAAAACTACTCTGAGATTTCATCTTATACCAGTCCGAATGGCTAAGATCAGTCAAACAAGTGATAGTTCATGCTGAGGAGGATGTGGAATAAGGGTAACACTCATCCATTGCTGGTGGCAGTGCAAACTTGTACAGCCATTATGAAATCAATATGAGTGCTCCTTAGAAAATTGGTAATTGAGCTACAAGACCCAGCTATATAGCACATGGATATGTACTCAAAAAACAGTCCATTCTACTACAAGGGCATTTGCTCAACTATGTTCATTGCAGCTTTTTTCATAACAGCCAGAAACTGGAAATAACATAGATGACACTCAACCATAAAATGGATAGAGAAAATATGCTACATTTTGTGTACATACAATATGTGTACATACAATATATAATAGAGTATTACTCAATTGTTAAAAAAATGTTAGCGGGAAATTTGGAAACAAATGGATGGACCTAGAAAAAGTCATCCTGAGTAAGGTAACCTAAACCCAGAAAGACAAGTATGATATGTGTTCACTTCTAAGTGGATATTATCTGTTATGTAAATGACAACCAAGTTCCAATCCTCAGCCCTGGGATGTTAAGTAAAGAAGAGTCTAGGGGAGATGTATAGAACTCCCCGAGAAGGAAAAGTAGAGTAGGGTGGACCTGAAGTGGGTGGGGACTGGAGCAGGAGGGATCAGGTTGGGGTGGGAGACAGGGTACGGCGCAATGGCTGAAACTGGGAGGCTTTTGGGAGACAGCTTGGAAATCTAGTGAAATGGAAACTTCTGGAATCTATGAGGGTGATTGTAGTGAAGATTCATAGTAATAGGGGAGACAGAGTCTCAACTGACCATCTCTGGTAGCCAGGCAAGGCTCCCAGTGACAGGTATAGGTTGCATTCAATTGAGTTGTTGTCCAAAATGGGTCATGTGGAGACCTCCAAACAACCCAGGCTTATGCTAGGACAGAGGATTGCTCTCTGCAAACTGACAGCAGGGCTCCATTGACCTCAGCAGAGGGAACCACTGTCCTTGTCAGTGCCATGTTCACAGTTGAACCAGAAGTGTTTGAGCTCAGGTGTTTTTATTTATTCTGAACTCCTCAGGTGAAGATCACAAGCAATCAAACATTCCCAATAGAAATACAAAACCTGCAGACGGTACAAAATGCCAAGGTCTATGCATTCCCTTTTCCAACAGTGCACAAAAACAATTACTTTAAACACAACTAAAAATAAACTTCTACTAAAAGACAATATCAGCTCATTGAAGTGAACATACAGGCTGAGCTGATGCCTGCTTGGAGCCTTCACCCAGTTGTTCTAGTCTCTTTGATGTGGGAAAGTACCCTGTAGGCTCCTGAAAGAGGGAAATGGACACCAACCCAGCTGTAAAACCTTTGACCCACAATCTGTCCAACCTGCAAGATGTGTTGGGTCAATGGTGTGGCAGAACTTGTGAGAGTGGCCAACCAATGTCTGTTTTAACTTGAGACCCCCTATACAAGAAGAATCTTATGCCCAACATTGCTTGGATCTCCTGGAACTGGAGACTGAATAACCCAGAAATCATCAGAGAGGCTTCTTCCCACAGCAGATGGAACAGAATGCAGAGAGAAGCATGATTGCAAGAGTCAGATGCGATGGTGGACACCAGGAGAACGCAGTGCACTGAACCAACTAAGCAGGGCCTGTACAATTCTTCGCCAGGTCCTCTGCATATGTGTTGTTGCTGTAAGCTTGATGTTTTTGCAAGACTCCTTACTGTGGGAGTGGGTGTGCTTCTGACTCTTTTGCCTGTTCTCAAGACTCTTTTCCTCCTGTTGGGTGGCCTTGTCCAGGTCCAGTGTGAGGGTATTTTCCTTGTCTTGTACTTTTTCTTTTCTTTTCTTTTTGTTGGTCATGTTTGATTGTTGTCTCATGGAGTCTCTTTTCTGATATGAGTTGAAGAGGAAGTAGATCCATGGGTGGAGAGGGGTGAAGGGAAGCTGGGAAGAATGGAGGGACAGGAGTCTGTGGTCAGATTTATTGTATGAAAGAATCAATTGTCCATTAAAAAGGATTTTACCACTGAGATACTGAAAGAAAGAAAGAAAGAAAGAAAGAAAGAAAGAAAGAAAGAAAGAAAGAAAGAAAGAAAGAAAGAAAGAAAGAAAGAGGAAAGGAAAGGAAAGGAAAGGAAAGGAAAGGAAAGGAAAGGAAAGGAAAGGAAAGGAAAGGAAAGGAAAGGAAAGGAAAGGAAAGGAAAGAAGGAAGGGAAGGAAGGAAAGGAAAGGAGGGAGAAAGGAAGGAGAAGACCTGCTCACGAATCCTAAAAAAGTAAACTGGAAACCATAATACATATGCAAAGAACCTATAAGGTAAAAACAGAGAAGAAAAATATATATAAATAGACTAAAAATAAAAAATAACATAAAATTAAAATTAAAGGCAGATCCCTGACATGACATTATAAGGCAAGGAACCTCCAAATGCAATGATTTCATTTTCTGTTGTCCATCTACTGCTGACCATGCAGCCTATCCTATGAGTAGTTTGTTTCCTCTGTGAGTCTCCCTTGAGGAAACGAAATTTTCACTTTCAAGTAGTTATCAACTGGAGCTTGCTTCTGGATTAGGGATTGGTCATGCATCTTCTTCTCCCTTAATCTCTAGGACTCCATTTGGTAAAGACCCATGCAGGCCCAGTGCATGCTGCCTCAGTCTCTGTGAGTTCCTATCTGTGTTGATCTTGTTGATTTAGAGGGCTTTGTTTTTTAGTGTCCTCCATCCCCTCTGGCCATTTTACTTTCTCCTCCTCATCTTCCGTTGTGTTTCCTGAGCCTTGAGGGGAGAGATTAGATAGGGGCATCACATTTAGGCTGGCATGTTCAAAGGTCCCAATCTCTGCATGGCTGTGGGTCTCTGTATTTGTTCTTGTCTGCTGAAAGAGAAAATTTCTCTGATGGTGGCTGAGGAAGGCACTAATCTATATGTATAGCAGAATGTCATCAGTAGTCATTTTATTGCTATAGGTTTGTTTGCCTGTCTGTTTGGTTTTTGTTTGTTTGTCTTAGAACAGTTATATTTGTTTTTAACAAATATTTGGTGTCTGGGTTATCTAGTCTCAGGTTTTTGGTATCTCAAGCAGTGTTGGATATAGTTCTATCTCATAGAATGGCCTTAAATCAAATCAGATATTGGTTGGTTAGTCCCACAAACTTTGTGCCACCATTGTCCTTGATATTTGCAGGCAGGACACAACTGAAGATCAAAGGCTTTGTGGCTAGGTTGATGCTAAAGTTTATTTTTTGTAGTGTGCAGAGTACCTTCATATAAAAAATTTATGAGCATGTAGGAATGAAGGCTCTAAGTAGGTACCAGCTCTACCTCTCCATGTTCAACCAGTTATGTTAGAGTTTTCAAGAGCAATGGCACCTTGCTGTCAGTTTGTGGAGAACAACTTATAGTTTTGTCAATAGCCCAGGCTGCAGGGGCCTCCTTTGGTCAGCAACTCAACTAGATGTAACCCAAACCCAGTACTAGAAGCTTCATTTGGTCACAGGAGATAGCCAGTTAGGGCTTTCCTATTATTTGGTGATTTCATTTAGATCACTTTCATATAAATATGCATTCTACTGTATGAGGTTTCCATACTAGTTTCCATAATTTCATTCCTTCAAATGGCCATTAGTTTCTAATTGTCTCTCCTTGTATTTTCTTCCTCATTCCCCTCTTCTATCCCCATCCCCACTTGACCCCCCTGTTCCAGTATTCTCCCCAATCCATTTATAACTATATAGTCTATTTCTTTTTCCTAGGAAGCTCTATCTGCCCCTCACTCCCAATTCTCCAATATCCTATACAAAATCTCTGAGGTTATATAGATTGTAGCTTGGTTACCATTGACTTAATATCTAATATCCACATATCAGCTAATATAGTCCATATTTGTCTTTCTAGGTCTAGGATACTTCACTCAGGATGTTTTATTCTGGTTCCATCCATTTGCCTGCAAATTTCATGAAGTCGTTTTTGTTTTTGTTTTTTTTTAACAGTTGAGTAATACTCTGTTGTGGAAGTTTATTTTTAGTTATATATAAATAATTATTTTATGCACTGTTGGGGAGGGGCTGCAGGTCTTGGCATTTTGTATAGTCTGAAGGTGTTAGATTTATGTGGAGGATGTTGATTGGTAATGATCTGCATGTGCTATCAGTAGAATACCTGAGGAGTTCTGTATCAATAAAACACCTGAGCTGAGATGCTCCCAGTTTCACTGTCAAGTATGCACTGGCCAGGATAGTGGTTCCCTCTGCTGAGGTCTGGCAGGGTTCACATCTATGAATATCCCTCCATGTCATCCTTGCTGAGCTTCCATAGCAATGTACTATTACAATACTCCATAGTGTAAATGTACCACATTTTCTGTATTGGTTGTTCTGTTGAAGGTCCTATATGTTGTTTCCAATTTCTGGCTATTATAACTACAGCAGCAATGATCAGGGTTGAGTACAGTCCTTGAGGTGGGATGAAGTGTCCTTTGGATAGATGCCCAAGAGTGGTATAGTTGGATCTTGAGGTAGATTAATGTTCATCTTAATGAAGAGCCACCACACTGATTTCATAGTGGCTGTATAAGTTTGCATTCCTACAAGCAATGGATGAGTGCTCCCCTTATCTCACATCACCATCAGCATGAACTATCACTTGTTTTATTGATTTTAGCCATTCTGAAGGGTATACGGTGAAATCTTGGAGTAGTTTTATTTGCATTTATTTCCCTGATGGCCAAGAAGGTTGACCGTTTCTTTAAGTGTTTCTCAGACATTTGTGTTCCCTATATTGAGAATTCTCTGTTTAGATGTGTATCCCATTTTTAATTGGGTTATATGTTCTCTTGATATTTAATTTTTTGAGCTCTTTTTATATTTTGGAGATCAGCCCTGTAGCAGATGTGTGATAGAAATGGGCATGACACCACACAACAGAGTCTCATCCAAGAGGTTTTTCAGGGTGGAATGAGATACAAAGTGCTTCTGAATAGAGGAAGGAAAGAAAGCAGGAAAGTAGGGGTCTGCCAGGTTGTCTTATAAAAGGGTGGTGGGTTGTATACAGCATGCACATAGGTCTAATATTTGGCAACATAAGGTGAAAGTGTCCCTCCATAATGGTAAAGCCATTGGAGTTGGTCTAGGGTCTAGGGGTTGGGCGAGTTCTAGGGAGCAGGGGTCTTGGAATGTGGTCAAGCAAGTTTCTGGAATGTGACCAGGCAGCTTTGGGTGACCCTTAACAATGTGTAGTTGGTAAAAATCTTTTCTCATTCTGAAAGCTGGCACTTTGTCCAAATCATGATGTCTATTACATTTCAAAGTTTTTAAGTTTTATGAGGTCCCATTTATTAACTGTGTATCTTAGTGCCTGGGCTAATTCTATTATGCTCAGAAAGTGTTTTCTTGTGTAAATGAGTTCAAGGCTATTTCATACTTTTTCTTTTATCAGATTCAGTGTATCTAGTTTTAGGTTGAGGTCTTTGATACATTTGGACTTGAGTTTTGTACAAGGGAATAAGTATCGACCTATTTGCATTATTCTACATGCAGCCATCCAATTTGACCAGCACTAGTTGTTGAAGATGCTGTGTTTCTTCGATGTGTTTTCCTGGCTTCTTTATCAAATGTCAGGTCTCTATAGGTAGGCGGATTTATGTCTGGGTCTTCAGTTTAATTTCACTGATTAACGTGTCACTTTTTGAGCCAATAATATGCTATTTTTATTACTATATGTCTGTGGTACAACTTGAGATCAGAAATAGTGTAACTCTGCAGTTCCATTACTCAAACTTGATTTAGTTATTGTGGGTTTTTTGAGTTTCTATAAGAAGCTGAAAATTGTTCTCTCAAGGACTGTGAAGAATTGTGTTGGATTTTGATGGAGATTGCTTGAGTCTATGGATTGCTTTTGATAGGATGACCGTTTTTACTATATTGATCCTACCAATCCATGAGTATGGAAGATCTTTCCATCTTTTGATATTGCTTCAATTTTTTTTCTTCAGTGTCTTTCAGTTTTTATTATACAAGTCTTTCACTTGCTTGGTTAGAGTTACTCCAAGATATTTTATATTACTTGAGGCTATTGTAAACTGTGTTGTCTCTCTGATTTCCTAATTTCTTTCTCAATTTGTCATTTCTATGTAGGAGGGCTACTGATTTTTTTCTATTTTATTTTATTTTTGAATTAATCTTGTATCCAGCCACTTTGCTGAAAGTGTTTATCAGCTGGAGTTCCTTAGTAGATTGATTCTTTCTTTCTTTCTTTCTCTCTTTCTTTCTTTCTTCTTTCTTTCTTTCTTTTTTTTCTGAGAGAGGATTTCTCTCTTGTAACTCTGGCTCTTTTGGGACACACTCTGTAGACCAGGTTGGAGTTGAACTCATAACAATCTGCCTGCCTCTGCCCCAACCCCCATCCCCACCCTCAAATAAGGGTGAGCCCTTATTCTGACTCCCTGGTAGAATTTTATATGTACTATTCTATCATCTGCAAATAAGTATACTTTGATTTCTTCTTTTTCTGATTTGTAATCCTTTGTCTCCTTCACTGTTCTTATTGCTCTGGCTGAGACTTCAAGTACTATATTGAATAGGTATGAAGAAAGTAGACAATCTTTTCTTGTTCCGGATTTATTGGAATTTTTTTGAGTTTCTCTCTATTTAAATTGATGTTGGCTATGGGCTTGCTGTAAGCTGCCTTTATGCCTGTATCCCTAATCACTCCACAACTTTTATCATGCAGGGGTATTGGATTTTGTCAAAGGCCTTTTCTGCTTCTCATGAGATGGCCATGTAGTTTTGGTCTTTCAGTTTGTTTATATTGTGGATTACATTTATTGATTTACTTTCTTTTTCTTTCTTTCTTTCTTTCTTTTTTTTTTCAAGACAGGTTTCTCTCTGCTGTAACTCTGGATGCCCTGGAACTCAAATCTGTAGACAAGGTTGGCCTTGTCTTTGCCTCCTGAGTGCCAGAATTAAAGGCATGCGTGGCCCCAGCCACCACCACCATGCTACTTTTGTTTTTTTTTTTCAAGTATACATTTTTTACTATTTTAACAACATATTTTGCAGTGATTTTATAAATCATATATTAAATACCTCTATAAATTTATTTTATTGTAGTCAACATTTTCCTGTCATGCCTTAATTCATTCATTTTATTTTAGGGTATTCCTTTGATCCTCCAAGATGTTTGTCATATTTTTTTTTAAATTTATATATTTTTCCTCTCTTGTAAAATGCAACTGAGACCCCTCCTCCCCTTCCTCTGCTCTTCCCCATTCCCCATCTCTCCTTTCCCCAGATCTATCCCAGTCGCACTTCCTCCCAGATAAGAGCAGACCTTCCAGGGTTACTCTCAAAAAGGGCATAACAGGGTGGAACTGTTGGACCCCCAAAGGCCCAAACCAGGACGCTGCACCCCCACAGAGACTCACAGACGGGATATCGATGCAAATAGCAAGAGGATTTATTCCAGTGCACTGGGACCGTTCTAACATGCAGGATAGAATCGGCCCCGAGGAGCAAATGGTGAAGCTTTTTATACAGTTGTTGGGCACAAACCGAATTGGTACAAGTTGATTGGTTCCCAAATTGTTTTCTCATTTTGATAGGTAGGGGCCAGTTAACCTTTAAATTGATTATAGCAAGGTCACGGGCACCAGGAAATGTACACTTAGGGTAAAGTCCCTTGCCCAAGGCTATTAGGCTGCGGCTGTAGCTGCCGCTCATTTTAGGAATTTGGGCTGGTCACAGTGCTCTTGAATTAAGCCTGACAATAATTGTTTTATGGTTTCTGGGGTAGGCTAGTTCTTGGAACAGGTAGTTCTGGAAAGTACTCAATAACTATTGTATTGAGTAGAGAAAGCCAGGGTCGGGGTCTCCAGCCTCACAGAACAAGGCCAGGCATTAATCCCTGCATCAAGGATGCAAGCTAGGCAACTCAGGCAGAAGAGAGTATCAAGGGCAGGCAAAAAGATCAGAGATCCCCCTACTCTAGTCTGCAGGAGTGAAAGTGCAGAGTTGATTTCTTTATACTGTAATACCCTAGCTCAGCTGGGGATTACTTCCCCACCTCAGAGCTGTGTAGTTCCTGGGCTCCCAACTGCCATGGTATCTTCTCAGAGCTGTGTGGTCCCTTGGCTCCTGACTGCCAGGGCACCTTTCCATCTCCATCTGAGCTGAAAAAAGAAAAAAGAAAAAAAAATTAACAAACAACAACAACAATAAAATTATCTAGAGTGTCCCAGATTTCCTGGATGTTTTGTAGCAGGAATTTTTTTATATTTAATATTTTCTTTGACTGATGTATTCATTTCTTCCATTTTTATCTTCAATCTTTGTGATTCACTCTCCTGTCTTGGTAGTTCCTGTTTGAATTCCTAAATTTTCATTTCCATAAATCCCTCAGTTTGGATCTTCTTTATTGAGTCTATTTCCATTTTTATGTTTTGAACAATTTTATTCATTTCCTTCCATTGTCTTTTCCTAGATTTCTTTAAAGGATTTATTCAATTTATTTGTTGTTTGCTAGATTTCTTTAAGGGATTTATTAATTCTCTCTTTAAGGACCTCTGTTATTTTCTTTCAGGTGGTTTTAAAGTTGTTTTTTTTTCCTTTTGCTTCAGCTATGTTGAAATATTCAGGGCCTACTATGATAGAGCTGGGCTCTAGTGGAAACATACTGCCCTGGCTGTTTTTGATTGTGTTTTTTTGCTGATGCCTAAGCATCTGGGATTGAGATGTTCATAGTTCTAAGTGCTGATTTCTGGATTTGTCTTTGTTGGGTGGGGATTTTGTTCCTTGGTTTCTGTTACCTCTCTGGATTTTCAGGGAGTGTGATGGTTATGTGTTGCCTGATAGGACCTGATAGCTGTGGCCCCTGGGGGATCCTACAATGGGGGGTTGGGGGGAGGAACAGTGAAGAGAGGTCACCCCAGGAGTTCTGCTATAGTACTGAGAGTGGGAATGAGGTAATGTAGCTAGAGAAACAGGAAGAAAGGAGATGATCTACCTGCTTCCATAGCAGGAGTGTTTTGTGAGTTACCAGAAGTGCCTATTGGAGTTGTGAGCTGGGATAAAACAACAAATAGGGAGCTGGAGGTTAGCAGGGGCAGGTCTGTGGGAACCACGGGAAGTGTGGGCACAGCGGGAAGGAAGGCCGCAGCAGGTGTTCTGCTGCAGAGATAGAGATAGGACTAGGGGATTGGGTCTCTAGGAAAGAAGGGAGTGGTAAAGATCTTCAGTTAGCTTATCTGTTTCCCCCAGTCTGCTCAGCTGATGTGTTAACAGGAAATGTCTGCTGGTGTTGGAGGCTGGGATACTGGGATGAAATGGGGGAAGATAGATTGGAAGAGTTCTTTGTGTTCCATTGGGGGTTGGGTCAGAGAGGAAAAGTAGACTGTAGAAGATGTTCTGCTACAAAGCTGGGGATAAAACTGGAGGAATTGGAACTGGAGGAGCAGAAGGAGAAGTGAAGATCTGTTATCAGCCTATCTGCTTCTTTGGCAGGTCCCATGATTGAAAGATTTTAAGGGAAAGCCTTGCTGTAAACTAGCTACTGTCAGAAAAAAAGAGATAATTCTAAAATTGGGCCCCTTAGTTGATATTACTCTTAGAGTTAAAAGGCCACAATGAGGAGACTCTCTTCTTGGAAAGCATGTGTGTACTCTCACGTGTGCGCGCGCACACATATATACACACACACACACACACACAGAGTCATTTCTCAAACTGTCTGAAAAAGTGAGACATTTAGATTTTTTTTCTTTTTGGTTTGAAAATGTTCATGCTTTCTCTATGTCCAAGGCTGCTGTTCTAGGAATCAAAGTTATTTCTGATCAACATAAAAGCACAGGATCCTGCTCTCAGTATCATATGAGTTTTAGCAACTCCATGGTCTCCCTAAAAAGAACCTAACCTCTGGTGCAAAACAAAAACAAACAAACAAACCAAAAGGTCTATAAGTGAAAAGAAAAATAGTTGTTTGAAAGAATTCATTTCGCTTATTACTTCTGGAAACAAGTGGACAAGCTAAATAAAAACAAGATAGTGAGAGTTAGCTATAGAAATAGGAAGTTTTGTACCACACTGGATCATAAACATATAAACTCACCCACTCCATAGTCAGAAGAAATGTCTACTGGAATTGATATTGAGGATAATATAACCGAACTAACGGGACAGAGATTATGTGGCTCCCTTACCCAAATATCAAGGCAATAAGGAAAATGAGAATGGGTTTGACACCAGAGCCAAGTGTACAGATCCATACTGTGACTAGCTAAGAGAATGGCTTGACATCAAGAATCCACAGCTTTAAAAAAAATGGGTATTCTGCCACAATATAGCAGAGTATTGATGAACAAATCTGTGTCAAATGAACTTTTGCTAAATTTTTATTTGAATAATGTTATCTCAATAAAGTAATATTCAAGAAACAGAGGAATTTATACCAAAGTAAGGAGAAAAATTGAGGAACCATAGGAAAATTAAATGAGAAAGAGTCCCTCTAATGTTTTGTCTCAATCACTCAGAACAGTTTCAAAAGAGGACCCTAAAGGAGCCAAATTTTGAACAAAGGTAGAACAAAAGGTGAATTTTAGAGTTACAGGAGGCACTTTGTATTTTAGTAATTTTTGCATGGTAAAATATGGCAACTAATGGTAAAGGAAAAGTCTCTCTTTACTAAAAACAGGGGATAACAAAGTGTCAGCAAATATTTAGTCCATTATTTCCTCCAAAAGGGCTAGAAATAGAATTAAGACAAAAAGATCAGGACATCACTATTTTAATAGTGGTTCTGAAGAACACCAAATGAAAGACTGCCCAGTGCCTCCAAATGCAGTTCAAATATGTGAAGAAAGAAAATAGGGCATTATTTCCTGTGATGAGGCAAGCAATCAGAAGTTTCTGCATTCATATCTTGTACAAGTAAAAGAAAAAAAAAGTGGATTGAAAGAGTCCAGCTAGGAATTACGAGGAATTTCAAGATATACAGACTGCAATGAACAAGAGGGCTACCAAATCAGTTAGAAGAACACTTAAGGAGGTGGATTAAATAGGCTTAAAGAAGCTAAAGAATTCATGGTTTACCCTCCATGATGTAGAAGATGATACTGGTAGAGAAACGACACTGGCTACCTACTCCGTTTTTACTATTTCTACTTCCAGAGGAATTCAAGATAAATGAGTCATATTTGATTCATTTCTAGCAATACAGAAATGCCTTCAGAAGGATATGCTTGCTGGTTATCTTACTTCTGACTTTCAAGCACCACACATGAAGTCTAGCATCAAAGAATCTTCATCCAAGACCAGCCTCTGAACTTGAAAAATCAGAAAGAAAGAATTCCAGCAATCTACACACCAAAAATAAAACTCCATCCCAGGAGGTAAAGCTCAGTAGATTCAGTCGCCATTACCTCCTGGACTTCCTTTTCTTCTAGCATGAGGAACTCCTACACTCATTATCACTCCTGAGGTAACCCATCTGTGACGTATACATTACATATGAACACTACGTATGTTTGCTCACCTTTGTGCAGAGGCTTTCTGCATTCATTTTCATATATACTGAGATTAATAGGCTAATTAGGGGCAATATATGACACTTCTTGCAAAAGTCACTTTTCCCATTAGAACATGAAGTACTGCTTACACATTTATTGTATCTTCAAAGTTCTGGATATTAATTACACATAATTATGCTCATATTCATCAGAAGAGGTAATACCTGAGTATGACTCTATATGCAGATAAGCGTATAGAGAAACTTTCCAATGGTAATGCTTCAACAGGATAATTAAGAACAAAGCAAAAATCTTACATCTTGGAGGAGAAATCTGATAATGATAGAAGTTAGAAAAACAGTCGAGTACTACTGAAAAATTGGACTTCTCTAAAAACTAAGTAAATGCAAATTGGTTCATCTATAAGGTGGTTCAAACAGGATCACTCTCAGGCTTCAACCTATGTAAAGTGGCTTTAAAAATTGTGACGCTGTCCCATTTGTTTCAGAAGACCCAACAGAATCAAAGTTCTCTCCTTCTAAAACTTAAAATTATTGTAGATTCTTCTTTGAAAGGAAAAAATAGATAACCTGATAACAACTTGATAACCTGACATCAAGACAGTTGGCTCCTGACACATGTCTTTGCTGTATCGACATGTAATTAACTTAGGGATAATTTTGAGAAGATCTAAAGGTGAGTCACTCCATATGTAAATAGATTACATTCTCATTCACACTCCAAACAGAGAATATATTTTAAAAGTCAAATCAGTTGTTCCTATCTCTCAAGTGAAACAGAAAATATGAAATGGAAAATTTGCTTTTTCCATGAATCCCCAGTGCCACATTTGATTACCCAAATATGAGTCTAAGTATAAAGGATACAAATTGTGCCTACATCAGGGCCTATAAACTCCAGACAACCCCTTTTATTAATGTTCAACATAAGATACAGTGATGACTTTTACAACGGGAAAATCACTGAAATTGAATACTTAAACTTGAGTTCATATAGTCTTGTATCAAGAAATGAAGGCTTTGTTGAAACCTTGCTGTATGTCCCATGGTGATGCTGCCCATTGCTGGAGATATATGATAATAAAGCAAGATTATATCCCTATTTTCTTGTAGACAGATAAGCAATAAACAATAACCAATCTAATCAAATCAAAGTAGTGAGTCAGAGCAGACGACAACTTGGTGGCTTCGGGTAGGCAAACCTCTCTGAGGGCATGACTTTGGAGCATTGGACCTAGAACTTGAATGAGGCACTGGAGACAGCCATGTTCAGGGGTCAGAGGACATTTAATACAAAGGCACTGTGTTTCAAAAAGGATTGGCATTTTCTAGTAAAAGGAAGAGGTCGAGTGTGTCTGAAGTAAAAGGAATTCAGAAGAGAATAGCACAAAAAGAAACTACAAGACAGTGAAATATTAGCTATAACTTGGCTTCTAATGTCTGAACCTGAGAGATGTCTAAAGACAGCTGTTAAATATTTCAGCTTGGGTCTTGGGAGAACTGTTTAGAACTGGTGGTACCAACCTGCAGGATCTTCACCCATATTACCTGCTCTGTGGTTTCATCCTGACTTCATAGTGTTTTACAAACAAGCTAAGGACATTAGGGTAAAGACAAATGAAAGCAATGGGAACCCAGATCAATGGCACCAGCCTGTAATCCCACCTGTAATCCCAGGTAAAAACAGAAACATCACAAGTTCAAGGCCAGCCTGGCCTCATAGTGAGACTGTTTTAACACAGCAAAAACAAGGAGGAAAAGGAAGGAAAGTATGACTATGTAAGCAAATATTCTTGAAATGAGTGGAAAATGCAAAATAAACTAAAAATATTTTCCTACAGGTAGAATTTAGGAGAGAATGAGGCTATTCAGATGAAAAAGTCTTAGAGAGCAACATTTTCTTGTCAAATATTCTTTATGATGGTTAGATGGTGATCAGAATAGCTGAAAATATGAGAGGAAAGATAAATTTCTCAGAGGACAGTGGAAATGGGATAGAAAGTGTGAAATCATGAATATTACAAAGCAGAGAACTGAAGTATGCCCCTGTGCCCTGACATGGAGATTAACTAAATGAAGCATAACATGAAAGGAAGATTGTTGAGTGAAGATTGGAAATGCTTAAAGTCATAGTTGGGATCCTAAGTGTCCCCATTAGGGACTTTACATAAATTATTTCATGTAATTGTTCTATCTTTTCTTTTTTAGATATTTTGTTAGTTGAGTCTTGGTCTTCCCAAACTGATACAAGTGTTCTTTAAGTACTATATATGTTTCTCCCATCTCATTTTAAAATGATATTTTTCTTTAAATCATTCTTAACGTACATCTAAATAATAAATGTAGCTTTCTGAGGTTTTATGAATAAATAAGAAACTGAGCAAATGGCTATGCTGGATATATAGCAGTGTCCTGTGCAGTGAGTTTTTCCCATGGGCATGAAGACTTTTCTTTTGTCAAATTTAAAGATGTAAATAAATTAAATAATTTAAAAATGCATATGCATATGATGGGAAATGCACATAAAGTTCTGTTTGGACTGTGATGTTCAAACTTTAGAAAAAAATAAAAAGACAAAAATGTGATGGAATTTTATATGAAAATACTCAGTATGGCATTATTTATTCATTCAAAAACTGGAACAGTTTCCTTTTTATCATACCACATTTCAAGTGTCATTTTAAGCTGGAACTGGAACATGGAAGTCTTTTTACTCATGGATATCTCAGCCTTAATTAATTAAAGTTTTAGAAGCAAGCTTAACTTCCTCTAAAGAAGGGATGGTTAGATACATTTTGTACAAGTCTGGAGAAATTGATCAGTGATTAAGAGCACTGATTGCTCTTCCAGAGATCCTGATTTTTGTTCCCAGCACCCACAAAGTTGCTTACAACCATCTGTAACTTCAGTTCTGAAGATACCCTCCTCTAGTTTCTAAGGGCACCAAGG
The DNA here is from genome assembly GCA_026225945.1 of Cricetomys ansorgei. NCBI lineage: Eukaryota > Metazoa > Chordata > Mammalia > Rodentia > Nesomyidae > Cricetomys > Cricetomys ansorgei. The sequence goes on along the minus strand of JAMJFZ010001121.1, from coordinate 4,107,348 downwards.
ACATATCTGGTACACAGACATACATGAAGATAAACTACCCATACACATAACACAAGATAAATAACTATGTTGCATATATCTATGTTAATAAAGTTCTAAGCAACTATCAAGAAGACACTTTATGTGCATATATTTATTATTAAAGTGTGCCAAGACATACTATTAATAATTTGTATTGCTCTTATGCTTTCTTTGGTGTTCTTTTCCTTCTGCTGCTTTTTGTTGTCCAACTTTGATATGATAGTTTTTATCTTATTATATTTTATTTTGCATATTTTAAATGAATGAATGAATGAACAACTAACCATTAGGGTCAAGGTTATCAACTAAATTGTCATTTATACCTTCTGGGAAAGGGAAAATCAGTTTTCTTCATTGGGTATATCACTGGGTATATACACTGAATATATCAGCCACTCCAGGCCAGGATTTACATTCAGGAGTAGTTGACCAAAGTATAATGGATTCCACAGATATTGTGTGCGTGTTTGTGTGTTTATTTGGATATAGTTTAGTGTGTGTGTGTGTGTGTGTGTGTGTGTGTGTGTGTGTGTGTGTGTGTGTGTGGAGGGGTTATTTGTTTGTTTTGGTGGTATTTTATTCTGTTTTCTTGTTTGGGGGAAGGTTTGTTGTTGCATTTGGGGTTTTTTTGCTGTTGTTTCTTGAGGGATAACTTAAAGTTGGGTGGATAGGAAGAGGATTGGAAGGACTTCAGGGAGGGGACAAATACGATCAAAATACGTTTAAATCTAAAAATTGTTTAAATAATAAAAATGTAATTAAAAGTTGGCAAAAAAAATCTATCAGGACAATGAGCATCTACTGAAGACAAAAACTTCTCAAATGAAGGTTTGGAGATAGTCTATTGGTAGAGGATAAGTCATTAGGAGTCAATTTCATAGAGGATAAGTCATTAGGAGTCAATTTCATACTATGTATGAATAATACATTAATAAGAGTAGTACACTCTCCCTAGTACCTATGGCCTGTTTAGCCATAGGTTATTTGACAACAATTATTCTAGGAACAAGTTTTATCTTATAAATTGTGATTTAAATCCAACCATAAAGTGGTAGTTTGTTCCCACGAAATTCGTGCCCCTATTATCTCTGTGTGATCGTCTCTCCAGGTTAGCAGCTCCCAGAGATTGCAATTGGGTAAGAGTGATTGTTTACCTTTGTCTTCCAGTAGAATACATAGCACCTTCAAATACCACAAAGCTTATCCAGTAAGGGTGACACTTCCAGGTCAGTACCAAATTAATTTCTCTATGTTCTGTGATCCAAATATGTGATTTTTTCAGAAATAATGACTTACCGTTGGATATGAGGGTAACCAAGAGCATTGGTAATCACCTGTAATGTTTACAGGTCTAAACATTAACTTCAAAATAAGTAATTAATTTTCTGGCACTGGGCTTTATATTCGATAGATGTCTGGTGTACTAGAGGCATTGGCATCCTGTTATAGAGCAACTCCTTTTATAAATGTGTATGTATACGCTTTAGGAATCTTCTGTGGTAGAAGGTAGGTTTCCTTGTGAGTTTTTGCAAGATCTTTTGTGTTACTTATACCTTCCTATGTTCTATCCTCTACCTTGTCCTTCCATTCCTCATCATAACAATTCCTGTTCTATTAATCCCCTTTAAGCCTTTATATCATTGTATTCTATCCCTCCTTTAAAGACCCTGTCCCTGTGGCTCCTTGTTAATTTCCTGACATCTACAGGTGACCAAACAAAACATACATGTCTACAGATATAACAATATATTCATGAATGATAGAAATCATGTGATAGCTTTCTGGGTCAAGTTTACATCACTCAAAATAACTATTTCTAGCTCCATATATTTATGTGAAAATTTTATAACATTCTAAATAAAATTTCATAACATGTTTATAATATTCATTTTCACAGATGAAGAATATTCTATTATGTAAATAAACAACATTTTAATTATTCATTAGTCCATTAATGGACATATAGACTGTTTACATTTCCTGGCTATTGTGAATAGAACAGCAAAGAATGGTCATCTCTATTGTAGAATAGAGAATTCTTTGGATATATGTCAAAGAATGGTATAGCTGGATCATGATGTAGCTCTATTTCTATGCTTTTGAGTTACTGCCACACTGATTTTAATAGTGGCTATACCAGTTTGCCTTCCAATAAGCAATGAATAAGTGTCCTCCTTTACTGACATTCAAGCTTGTGGTCTTTTTTGTAGCATTAGCTACAGTCTTTTACCCTCACTTTAGGGAAAGAGAAAGGAAGGATGGAAAGAAATCTTTACTGCTTATACAAGTAGTCTTGATATAGAATGAGAGAAAGGTAGAAATCTTCACAGCCTCTTTTTAGGCTGTCCTAAGCTTGAAGAGAACTAGCCGACAGTGATTCAGACTAGCATCTCAGCTCATGGTCTACAAACTCAATCTCCCCAACCTGTGTTCTTTTAGGAATTATCACACTAACTATAGCAACCCAACCAACAAACCACCAAACAATGCCCACACTGACTCTTGGGGCTTCAGACTTTTTATAACCTAAGTCAAAAGTTCCCGTAAATACATGTGGCACACAATCCCCAAAACAAGCTACAGGTGCCAGAACGACTGCACGTAACCAACTTATAGCCACCTGCATCAAGCATTCCATATCCAACTTGTAAACAACTATACCACAGCTGGGGTAGGCACGTAAATCTAACCCAAATGCTATTTCGCATTTTTAAAGAAACCAAAATAACAAAAACTTCTTCCAAGTATCCTTTACACTTTTTTCTTTTTGGATTTTACCCATTCTAACTGGGAATTTTAAATTTTTTTTCAATAACACAAAGATGTTAGATGTTGAATCTTTTAAAAAGTGTTTCTTAGCCATTTGTATTTCATCTTTGAGCACTCTCTGTTAAGTTCCATTCCATATTTCTTAATGAAATATTTGTTTCATTAATATTTATTTTATTAGTTTTTGTTTGTTCTTTGTGTAATCAAAATAACTGACCCTTTATCAGATGTTTATCTTGTAAAGATTTTGTTCCATTTTATAGGCTGCCTCTTCACCTGAATGATGGTTTCTTTGCTGTACAGAAGCTTTTTATTTTGATGAGCTATTTATTTCTTGGGCTTCTAGCCTGTGCTATCAGGGTCCTTTTCAGAACATTCCTTCCTGTGCTTATAGGTTCAAGTTTGTTCTCAACATCTCCTCAATCAGATTCAGGGTACCAGGTTTTCTGTTGATGTCCTGGATCCATTTGAAGTTGGATTAACCTAGCCTGAAAAATAAAGATCAAGTTTCATTTTTCTACTATGGCTAGCTATCAAGTTTGACAAGTACCATTTGCTGAAGATGCTATCTTTTCTCCGATGTACATTGTTCCCCTCTACTTATTTAAAAAAAAAATCATTTGGCTATAGGAATGTGGATGTATGTGTTGGGCCAAATTTCTATTTCGTTGATCAATGTGTCTGTTTTTATGTCAGTGACATGCTGATTTTATGATTATTACTTCTGTAGTATAACTTGAATTCTGGCATGGTGATGTCTGCTAATCTGGGATGCTGATTTCTTCATCAGGATTGAGGAGATTATTTTGTTTTTTACTGTTCAGGATCATTTCAAATATCCTGGGTCATTTAGTTTACATATAAACCTTAAGATCATTAATCATAATCATTTTGTATACAACTGATTATCTTGCCTTCTCAATTTGTCTTAAATTTATTAATTTTTCTCAGTTCTATTTCATCACTTAGGACCTAGGAGTGACTTTGAGAAAATCACTGTGTGTCTTTGAGCAAATTACTCTTGAGTTTTCATATCTAAAACTGAAAAAAACTTATGGTTCCTAACTGCTTGAGATGATATTAAGCAAAATTAGTGTATTATTAGTGTAGAGACAGTATTTAAAATAATGTTTTACATAATTAGATCAATTAAAGCTTTATCTAATTTTATTAAATATCTGTAAATAATATCCATTGTACATATGAATTTTATGTGTTCAAGTGGGAAAACCTTAATGAAGTAATAAATAGAAGCAATGTGCCAATAGCTCCTCAATGTTCATTATTTTGAGTGAATATATGTGTAATCAGATAACACCTAAAACCGTGAATCAATGCTAAAATTAGAAGTGAGGAAACTAAATCATACACACAAAGATGTAATGTTATCAGAAGCACTGGGAAGTACCTATGTGTTTTTTTAAAGTTTTTTTTTTTTTGACAATATTTTTGTAGGAAGCAGGTGAGGTCCTGAGTGCATTGTTTGACATGGGCAGTCATGTCAAGTACAAAGTGCCTCAAACTCATAGGAGTGGTGAAGCCTTCCATGGGTGGGGCTCAAAGACATAGAAAAGCAGTTTTCTGGTCCAGTGTGGATGTTGACTTTGTGTGCAGAAAATGTCTAGTGTGTTTTTCCTCTCTTGGTATGGTTATAGCCTGAAGGCTGACTCTCTTATAGAGATTGTTTCTACCAAAATTACCTAACCTTGTATCCTTGTTCTGCTATCCATAATAATCCTACCTTCTTGTTTATCTATGTGTAATAATCATGCATCCCTGTTCAGGTACATATACTAAACATACTGAACTTCTTGTATGCTATATCTTTGTAGCCATCTAAGAATCCAGACCAGCTGATCCCAGATTATTTATATATATCTGTGATTTCTTCATTCCCTAATCACCCCTATTCAATGTTCTTGGATCCAAGTCATACAGAAGTTGGCACATTTTATTATTTGTTTTAAGTTTTTTTTGTGAATATGCATATGCCTATAATGTGGGCACACATGCTATTGTGTGCATATGGAGATCAAGGATCAAATTGCATGAGCCAGTTCTTACTTACTATCATGTAAGTCCTGGGGATTGAACTCAAGTTGTTAATCATGGTAATTGATGTCTTCATTCACTAAGCAATCTTGCCATCTCTCCCATGAAATATTTTTTGAGCATATATTTTAACTCAAACCTAAAAGAAATTTAGTCTAATACTGTCTCAGTGTGTATGAAAAATGGTGATTAAAAAAGTATGTTAAAACCTCAAAGGTATAATCATCTAAATCTGAAACAGAAAATATTGACAGCTAATTTTCTCAAGTAAATCCTATGACAAAATTTTTTAGGAGAAATCATTGGAATATAAGATTAGATATTTAGACTAGTAATAGTTTGATAATGACTGATAAGAATGATTTTATTTTAAATTAGGTATACATCTGTATGTCTGTGTGAGTCTGTGCATGTGTCTGTGCTTGTACTCAAGGAGACTAGAGGAGCATATCAGATCCCCTTGGAGGTAGAGGTACAAGCAGTAGTACAAGACATCTGATGAATGTACTGGAAAATAACTTGGGTTTTCTGCAAGAATAATACTCCCTCAACATACCTCCAGCTTTTCTTGCTAATTTAGAGTTTTATTCCATTTGTATGTATTTGTTGATTAACCATCACCACATTTTTTTAATCTGAATTGCTGCACACGTATGTTCCCAAATAGGAAAACCAGAGGCAATTATTTCCTCAGAAATGATTCTGTGCATTCCCCAACTGCTTTTACCATCCTTATAAACTAAGAACTTCAAATGCTTTTTCTTCCCACATTTCCCTCACTAATGAGGCTCTAGATTTTACTGAACTGGCTTTGCATATTTGTTGTCTGACTGTCACAAAGTTATAGCAAGAAATATATTTTATATTTAAGGGGGAAAAGTCTGTGTATCTACTCATCTACATCCTTATGCCTTTTTTTTTTTTAAATTACAGATTTCTCACTGCTTCTGATTTACTTTAGCTTTGACTATGTCCTTTCTTTCATACAAGTAAGTAGAGACGGATTACCTTAATGCTGCCTCTCTGAAGAAAATGATCCTGTCAGATGAACTCTAGGGGTAGATGCAATCCTGAACTTTTCAGTGTCTCTATTTACAGCTATATCAGATCCCTGTTAAAGAGAAATCCAATGTTATCTTGTTCATGGGATTTGGTAATCTTTTGTTTCTTTCCATCGATAATTGAGGGATTCTCTTTGCTTCTTATTTATGTATGTCATTTACTTAGACATTTCCAAGTATAGACTACATTTATCTATAGAGTATGACATTTTCTCTTATTGCTTATAAAAACTTTCCTTTCTGTGATGCTTTGAATAGGACTGCCCCCCACAGGCCCATATATTTGAATGCTAGGTCTTTAGGGAGAGGCACTACTTGTCAGAGATTAAGAGACTTGACCTTGTAAGAGTAGGTGTGGCATTATTGGAGGAAGTGTGTCACTGAGGGTGGGCTTTGGCGTTTCAAATGCTCAAGCCAGGCCAATGTCTTTTTCTTCCTGCTGCCTTCAGATCCAGATGGAGAACTCTCAACTACTGTGTTCCTTTGTGTGCCACCAGGCTTCCCACCATGGATAATGGATGAAAACTCTGAAACTGAATGTAAACCTTAAGTAAATGCTTTTCTTTATAAGTATTGCCATGGTCATAATGTCTCTTCATAGCAATAGAACATTGACTAAGATACCTCCCATAAATTTGTTTGTTTCTTACCTAGAACCCATATAAACTAAATTTATGGATATCTGAATTCACTAAATATTGCATTTCCCCTGCTATTTCCATTGTTTGTGACTTCCGTTTTTGAGATGTTTCTTCTTTTAATCACTGAGGCTATTAGTTCAGGTTTTAACTATGATCATAACTGCCTCATAGATATTCACTAGCATGCTTAGGTCAGAGAACAAATTTTTAAGTTATCTAACATTTTTTTGTTCAATTGTTAAGCTATTAAATAGAATTTATATGTTTATAATGCAATTATGTAAACAATATATACTACCCTAAAACTCTGATCAATCACCCAAAGAAGTACTTGACTAAGATCCACTATCAGTGAGATTGTTTCATTAATTATTTATTAAATTTCAATTATGTCTGCATCTGTGCTGTTCCCTTACATACTGCTGGGAACAATGCAGGGGAACAGCATATCTGTGTGTCTGCTTATAAGTATGTATGCATGATACTACAGGTAACTTTGCAGTCAAGAAGAGGGCATTGGATCCCCTAGGAGCAGCTGTGAGCCACCTAGCATAGGTGCTGGTAACTGAACTCTGATCCTCTATATAAGCAGTTCTCACTCTTAACTATTAACTCATCTTTCCAGCACTTAAAAATGACTTTTCAAAAATGTGAATAGTGTGTGTGTGTGTGTGTGTGTGTGTGTGTGTGTGTCTGTGTGAATTTGAGGAGGATGTTTATATTATCTTCATTGTTCACAAAAGCTTGTAATATTTATTTTTAGCAAGAAAATGAAATAAGGAATACATTTTTAAAGTCTATGAGGCTAACTTAGAATTCTACAAATATTCAAGATTTTTAGGCAGAAAAAGAAATGGAAAGTTCAGATACATATATATCACTGCACTGCAAAGGAAAACAGCAATAATAACACTCCACCCTTGGAAATTCCCTCTGATAATTCACTGAAGAAAATCAAGGCGATATTTTTACCTTAGAATCATGAATAACTACAGAAGAAAAGAGGAAAAGGTATTTAAAAATGAAGGGAAAGTGTATAGACAAATTCTCATACTGTTTAGCTTCTCTTTCTTATAGAGGGGATTTTTTTTTTTTTGGCATAACACTAAATGATAATGAAGGCATACATGACAGGTGTCCTTTATACAGTCTCCAAATGATGTGCGGTCATATCTACACCTTTCCTGAAAATAAATAGCACCAAAAAGAGGAAGTCAAATATCCTATGCAAATTATATTACTATTATTCTATGCTTGTTCATTCCTAAGTCATTTCCAGATATAACAGTAAGATTTTGGCTACTTTTCCCAAGCAAATGAGAACCATTGTTTTATACCAGTTAAGCTGACAGTGGTGTTCTTTCCACTGAGGACATTCTTACCTAGTTTTTATAAAGCTGGTTGTGAGCGTGCAGTTCAGAGAAATAGTGCAGCTGCAGCCTGCAATGAAGCAGGACAGGATCTCCTTAGGAAAGCTGTGCCTTCCACAGTGTGGCCTCATGAATGAACTCTAGACACAAAGATGCAGCCTTCCCAAAGGTGAAAGCTTTCATTTCTTTGTGAATGCCCTGGTGAGAAAAACTCCCAGAGACACCATAGGCTGTGTCATCACTGTGCCTAAGTAAGGAATTCTTGTTCTGTCTAACATTTTCTGCTTGGTCAGTTGTTGCTGTTGTTTGTTTTTCTGTTTCATCAGTTACCTCTGTTTGGAAACTTTTGAATGTGATCTTAGGATTCTGCATCCTACCTAACGCAGCAATTCCTCAGGTTCTGCTGCTCCATTCAGTGGCATTTATTGTTTTCTTATAAAAGTTCAGACTCAGCGCCACTTTGGGATGCCAAGGTGCAGAGGTAAACTAAAAACAGTGCCGTCAAGGTTACTGACCCGGCAGTGATAGACTCTGCAGGAATGAGCACTCATGTGGGAAGATGTATTTCGCCTTCTGTGCTAGGGATGCAATACCATAAGCTCCAGAGAAACCTCCAGGGATTCTTGTATGGCATGTTTGTGCCATGTATCTCCATTAGGTTAAGGTCAAAACTGTTTACTTTCTTCATTACCAAATTCTTTGATTTCAAATATTTTTATACAACCTAAACATTAGTCTTACATCTATTAGAAATCTATTAGAAATCTTTCTCATGTTAATAATTTTCTTTCAAGGCGCTAAGATTTTTATGCTATAGTAGAGCAGAGACAGAAAATAAGGAAGAGGCAATTAAGAGAGAATATGTAGAATAGAGACTCAGCATTCATACTGCTAACTTCCAATTTCCAATATGCTGCCTCAATATATGTAACAAGATTCTAAAACAATTTTCATGTTTCAATATTCATACACATGCTGTTTTTAATTTTTATATGCTTATAGTTATGTCATTTCAGTGGCATAGTATAATAAAGGAATAATAAAGGAGCATGGAAAAACAACCTAAAAACTTTCAAATGTATAAGAGATAGTAAGAGGGATGAGTAAGTTTCTGCTTTCCATTTATTTATTTACTTATGTATTTATTTATTCATTTATTTTGAGACAGGCAACTCCTGCAGCCTCAGCTGGAATCAGACTCACTACATAGCAGAGAGTCACATTGAATTCTTGATTACTAGTTTGTACTACCTCACTCTGTTCAAAGGTAAAGATTTAACCCAAAGCCTCATTTACACAAAGGAGGCAATTGAGCTACATCACCATCGCAGTAAATTAGTCTTTGAGGTCTAAAGTATTTTTTGAGAAATCAAGGTTATCAATATAGAGAATACAATGACAATCATCCATGAATTACAATTTCTTTTTACATTCCAAAGTTTCTATCCTGACCTCAGAAATACAGCATAATAATTTCAGTGACATAGAAAGGAGTGGGACTTGGGGAGTGGATAAGAATTGGTCTTTTCTAAATAAGAGGCTCTCAAGTTGCACATTCTTATGGTAATCTGCACTGGATGAGTGTTATTGTGGTTCTCTTATATGTCACCAAGGGATTTCTGCCTTCTGTATTCAAACCTCAGTAAAAAATGCAATGATATCACTTCCCTGTAGTATAAAGGTAAAGAGAACATGTCAAAATCATCACAGCTTCCTTCCGTTTCTCCCACTCCAGGTAAGCTTTCAACTGTCTTACTCCACCAATGCCCTTGATGCCCACAGAAGGTACTGGTGTGTAATATGTCTAGAATAGAATCTCCTGGTTGTAATTCCCTCAGATTCTTTTCCCATCTGAAAGTCTTTGTATTTTCATAGAGATTGTATTCTCTATGTTTTATGGAAACCACCATTAGGGCTGTAATGGCAGATAGACACGCTCAATTCCCTTATTAGCTAAGCAAACTTTTACAAATTATTTAGTCTCGCTTATCATCACTTTAATCACAATTACAATCACAATACTTCTCCATTAGGGTTAAATGCATTTAGAAAGGGTGTTTTTAAGTGTGCTTAGTAGATTGACAATACTCCACATATCACAGTTAAAAATAAACCAATCAATGTTGTTGTTTTTTAATCAGCAGGAAAGCTTTTTCTCATCAAGGCTAGCTTGTCCCATCATCTCTCCTCCCAACAAATGTTTTCATTTTGTATTTAGTTATCTTATAATTAAAAGAGGACTTCTGTGCTTTTAAACATGATTAAAGTCACATCTGCTATTACAGTAGTAGCAGATATTAGAAGGGCTTATTGTGCATGAACTGCCTCAGAAACTACTTTCTGCAAGTTCTATCTGCCAATTACTGCCTACATCTAATACACCCCAACAAGTCACAAGGCCACCAAATTCAAAAGCAGTTGGGGGGGGGGGGCAGAGGATGTATTTGGTTGGTAGAGTGCTTGTATAGTATGCAAAAAAAAATCCTGGTTTCGATGCCTAGCGTCCCATAAACTGGATAATATAGCACATACTTGCAATCCCAGCACTCAAAGAGTGAAGGCAGGAAGATTAGAAGTTCAGTATATTCCTTGGCCACATAAAGATACACAAGGTATCAAAAAATCATCATCAACAACAGAGCATTATTTTATCATGAACTTATTTTTCAAGATTGAGCTTTATCTATGTGTATGCATATGTGTCTGTGTGAGTGTATGCCATATGTGAACAGGTACCTAGGAAGGCCAGAAGAGGGCATTAGGTCTCCTGAAGCTGGAGTTACAGGCATTGTGAGCTGCCTGATATGGATTCTGGAAAACCCAACTCAGGATCTCTGGAAGAACAACAAACTTTCTTTAGTTCTTTTTTGGGAAGTGGTGTGGGGTGGTGAGATGTAGTTTCTCTGTTGTAACTCTGGCTTTCCTGGAACTCACTCTGTAGACCAGGCTGGCTGAGACCTCACAGAAACCTGCCTACCTCTGCCTCCTGAGTGCTGGGATTTAAGGTGTGCACCACCACTGCCCTGCACTTTCTTTACTTCTGAGTCCTCTCTCTAGCCTGTATAATGACTTGTTATTTATGGTGAATTTAAACTCCTGATCCAAAAAAAAAAAGTAAACACCAACCGAGTCACAAAACCTTTTACTCTACAATCTTCCCTGCTTGCAAAATATACTAGAGCAATGGTTACTCAAACTTGTGGGAGTAACCAACTAATGTTTGATTTGACATGAGGACCAATCTACAAGATGAAATCCATACCTGATATTGCTTGGATGACCAACAACCAGAGACTAGATAGCCCAGAGACCTAGGGTAAATCCAAATACTTCTTGTCTAAAAACAAAAGAGTAACAATAAAATAAGCCCTAATGATATTCAGCTATATTCACAGATCAGTGATTTATTCAATCATCATCAAAGAGGCTTACTTCTGCAGCAGATGGGAACAAGTAGAGACCCAGAGACCTTGGAGCATACAGCTCTAATAGGATATCTCCATTAATTCCTCCCCTCCAAGCTCAGGGAACCCCACAGAAGAGGAGATAGAAGGAGTGTAAGAACTAGAAAAAATGGAAGCCACCAGGAGAACAAGGCCCTCTATGTCAGCTGAGCAAATCTCCTATGAACTCACAAAGACTGAAGCAATGGACACAGTGCTTGCATGGGCCTGTATATTATAGCTTTCAGTTTAGTATTTTTATGGGCATTCCTGAGTGTGTGAATGAGTGGGTCTCTGATTCTTATACTTGCTTTTGGGGCACTTTTCCTTCTATTGATTTGTCTTCTTCAGCATCAATGTGGTTATTTTTGTTTTATCTTATTATATTTTATTTTTTCATGTTTGGTTGTTATCATTTAGAAGCCTGCTCTTTTCCAATGAGAAACAGAAAAGGAGTGGATTCTGATGGGAGAGGAGATTGGGAGGAACTGGGAGGAGTAGAGGAAGGAGAAACTGTTATCAGGACATTGTATGAGAAAAGACTCTAGTTTTCATAAAAGAAAGACAAAACTAAAATTTGTTAGTACTTGTTTCATGGTTCAACATATAGCTTATGTTAGTAAGTATTCATGTATTCTTAAAAGCCTTTGAACACTTCTAATGAATACTGTATAAAGTTTTCATTGGTGGTATTGTTTAAATCATTCAGGTGAATCTGTACTAACTCTGTCACTGCTTGTTCTATCAATTATTGAGAAAAGCATTAAGATCTCCCACTTTGGGGACTTATCTATTTCTCCTTCATTCTAGTGAATGTTCACTCCAGGTATCTTAAATCATTATTGCTGAGTGTATTCACTTCAGGATTGTTTGTCTTCTTGATGAATTGGCCCTTTTGTGATTATAAAGTGACCTGCATCTGGTGACATTCCTGGTCTAGAAGTCATTTTTATCTGACATTGATGTAGCACACCACCATTCATCTGTTCTTTTTCCCAGTGTCCAAGTGGTATGTTCTCCATCTTTCCCTGGTAACTCTCTTCATCCTTTATTTGCAGTAGATTTCTTGTGGGCAACAGAAATCTTTGGTTTATATTTCATGCAGTTTGATAAACTGAATTTGAATTATTGGTATAATTGAAGCTTTGTCTACCTTTGTGTTATTTACTGGGTGTTTTTTCAGCTTCTTTTTGTTCTTTTTTGTCATCTATTTGGTTAACATAATGCTTAATATTCAATATTATTTCTTCTATTCCCTGTTGAGCTAATACAGGGCATTACGATTGTTGTGATTTACTTTTGGCATATTTCCTCTATGAATTATAAAATGCAAGCATAATTATTCACAATTTTCTTGAATCCGTATTTTTCTTAATGTATGAGGTAAATAAACCACTATGAGCCAGACATAACAGCACATGTCTATAGTCTCAGCTAATTTGGAAGCTAAGACAAGAGGCTCACTTGAACTACAGAGCCAATGAAAGTCATGGGCAACAAAATGAACTGATTTTGTGTCTAAAATAAAATAAAAAAATACTTAAATAATTTAAAAGTAGCTTTTGCATTTTTTACATATTTCTATACATTCTAAATATTACAGTATGCTGTTTTTAGTTTTGCTTGTATAATCTATGACTAATCTAAGAAATACCTTAGACACATTTTATATTTACAGTTATAATTAATATATAGTATCTATTTTTTTCTGTATCTTGTTGAAGTCCCATGTACTGTCAGTTTTCTTGGTTTGAAGGCTTTCCTTTAGCATATCTTGTGTCAAATTCTGCTGACAACAAGTTCCCTAGGCTTCCATTTTTCCAAAAACTTATTATTTTGCTTTCATTTTTAAAGGATATTCTGCTGGATCTGAAATGCTAGTATGCTTTGATATCCATGAGGGAATAAGCTAGTCCAGAAGTAACTCCATCTGCCAAAGAAAAAGGAAATTTCTAGGCAGCAACTCTTTTCAGATCATGGATTATAAGTTGCATGGGCTCATCCTAGGTAAAGAAGTAAAAACAATTGAGAAGAGTGTTCATCCTCACTTTGGTTTTTTGACAGCAGTCATCCTTGGATTTTAGCAAAGTCAAGAGGAGTCCTACAGTTTTATGGAGGTGAAATGAAATAGATTTGATACTGATATGTTTAGGGTTTAGAGTATGCAATTTCCACAGTATACCCAGATTCCTTTCTTGAAAGGTTCAAATCTCTCCACTCTACATTTCACTTTGATTAGTTTGAAAAAAAATCTTGAGTTTAATGTTTTACCCAAAATTCTCATTGTTATTAATAGGAGAATAAATCTTGTACTTTTTGTTTGAAATATAAACTAGAAGTCTTATGAGGGTTTCCTCAAATATTCATATATTGCTTATTTATATGTGTGCATGCCAATGTGCATGAGGTGCTCATGGAGCCAGAAGAGAATGTTAGGTCCCCTGGAACTGAAGTTACAGGTAATCAGGAGCTATCTAATGTGAGTGCTAGGAATCAAACCTGAGTTCTCTACAAAGCAGCATTTGTTTGTAATTACTGAGCTATTATCTCCCCAGCCCCTCCTATGAGAATTTTATATTGACAATACTCCTCTAGAGGAAATTTGCCTTAATGTTACATATCCTAATCCTTTGTGGTGTGTACAATTTAACTGTCTGTCAATGGAAAACAACTATATATGATATTGTACATTACAAATTATCAAATTGCACACATGGAATTTTTCTAACAATTTTGTAAATTTGAGTACAAGAACTACTTTCTCTTCCTGCTTAGTTTTGAACCCAGGTCTGCTGAGCACACACCTTATTACTGAGCATACACCACCAATCCACTACTGTTTTTCTAGACATTTACCAATAATCTTTCTCTAATTAAAACTTAATCTCACACTATGTATTCTTCCACCTTCCTGACCCAAGAGTGTGTGTTTGTATGTGTGTTATGATTATTTACTGAAAACAGAAAACATAGGCTGAGAGCAGTGTTATAAATTAATTTCCACCAAAAATACTGAAAGTAACATAGAGATATTGTTCAGTAAACAATGTTTATAATACTGTTAGTTATCTGAGTAAGTTGCAATAAGCTATTTAGTGACTTAATCCCTTGTAAAACTCTGTTAAAGAGCTCTGTAAAATATCACTTATTCCTTCCCCACGTGTTACTTTCTGTCCTGTTGAATAAATGCAAGAGCAAGACCTTTGTTAGAGATAAACACACTCAGACACATAGAATAGACATACACAGAAACAAAGGGAGAGATACAGGCAGAGATAAATTCACAAGACAACCTTCAGGCGGGCTCAGATTTAGATTTATACAACAGACAGAAAATGGAAGACATAGGAAAATGAAGTATACGATTCAAATCTGAGCCCATTCTTGGTTAAATGATATCAAAGGAAATGCTTGGATTTCTGTCTTCAACATGACACATTATTAATGACTTGGAGTTTATTATTAATGCATTCAAATCAAGTACATTTTGAGCTGAGTTTTAGGGATTTAATATGGTAATTTATTCAACAGTTGTTTTTTTCCTCATCTGATGATGTCAGCTTTGAATCATCATGTATGCGTATTTCAACTTGAATACTTGTAGAGCTTGAAGAATTAGTATGGGAAATGGAGAAGCTTTTAAGTGAAAGTAGAATGAAATACTTTTATAAAGGGTCAAAAAGGAGTAATGGAATAAGAAGGATTAAATTGGGGCATCAGAGATAAGGGCAGAGTGAAGGAGGGAGTAGAAGAGAGATAAATAAAACTAAAGACCATTTCACAAAGACATATGGAAAGCTACTGCTATAGGAGCTTTTATATATATATATATATATATATATATATATATATATATATATATATATATCAATGCCCCTACTTGACTTCAGCTTGATTATTCTAAGTAGAATTGCAGTGATTTTTTTTCCATAATCTCTTTATAACTGTTTCCAGAAGTAGACTTAATTGCCCAAACTTCCATATTTAATACCTATTAGTAAATTGTTCTCCAGATGTTTGAATCCAACACATTCATAGTACTATAGTACATTTTCTTTTAAAACTGTTTTAAATTTGTGTCAGTGTGTAAATGATGTATTTGTTTGGGCATCTGCACCAATAGAGCATGTGCGGAGGTCAGAGGAAAGCTTTGGGAAGCAATTTTCCTCCTTCCATCTTTACAAGGCTCCAGGGTTAGAATCCAAGTATGGGCTGCTCAGTACATACCTTTACCTGTTGCCAACAACAACGTGTCTTTTTTAATTAATCATTAACAATAAAGTTTTTATTTATTTAAAAATTTCTGAGATTATAATATATGATGTTATGTTATATTATATTATAATTATATTATATACTATATATTATATATTATATTATATTATAATCTCAGAATATATTACATTCTCAGAATATATTATATTATAATCTCATACATTTTTCTTTTCTGTTTCCTCTCTTCAACCCCTTCCATTTATCTTCTCTGCTTTCATTAAATTTATGGTCCCTTTTTTTCTTTGTTATTACATACATATGCATATATATGTCTATATTTATAAGTATGTGTGTGGTTCTAAATATATATATACAACCTGTTCAGTCCATATAATGATATATATTTTTTCAGGTCTGACCACTCAGTACTGAATAACCAATTGATGTGCTGTTCCACGGGAAAGACTATTTCTCCCACCTGCAGGATTCTTTAGTTACCCATAGTTCTTTGTGAGACATTCTGAACTTCCCCTCTTCCTCTTTAGCATATCTAATCATGTCATCCTTGCTCACCTTATGTTTAGCCAGCCATGTTGGTAAGAAGTCATGGATGTAGTTTCTCTGACATTTCAAAGAATTTTCTCTTTGTAACAAAAAATCACAACTAATCAAAATGCAGAGTTATAGAACCCAGTCCCAATGATTCATATAGAACATAATATTTTTAATCTCACTCCTTTTATAAGCAAAATAAGTGTTTTTCTCTTTTTAATTTATTTTATTAATTATAAAATTTGCCACGCCAACTCCAGTGGAGTCCGCGTGACAGGCCTAAACTCCTGCTCCGTGGATTGAGACTAAGGCCAACTCCAGTGGAGTCTGCGACAGGGATAAACTCCTGCTCAGTGGGTAGAGGCTAAAGCTTCAAGGAAGCTGGTCTCCTGGAAAGTTTGGCTGGCGCCCCTAGAAACAGAGGGATGTTTTCCTGTCGTGCCCTAGTTACGGTTGTTGGCTGTGGTCTGATAGCTACCGTTTTCCTTCTCTTTATTCTATTCTATGGAGTGTGGCTACAATGCTCTCCAGTGTCCACCCACCTAAGATGGATGTAAAAAATGTCGAGCAAACTCCAAAAGCCCCTGAAATTGTAACTCCTGACTTTGATCCTGATCTCAGTTTCAAAAAGTAGGTACCCTCTATTACAAACCAGTACAGTAACTGGCTTCTAAAAAATTATTAACCACAGTATTACTTACTGATATGCCAACCGTAACCACATTGTATGCCAACAGTAACCACATTGTCTTACACATTGTAAGGTATGATCTGTTTTCACATATTGTATCCCTTAACCACATTTCCCTGAAAGAGGCCTGACGTATGTATTTTGAGACAATTCACAAAAGAGGCCTGACGTATTTTGACACTATTCACATTCTTATATGATTATGTTTCCCTGTATTAAAAATAATATATAAGTCTGATACTCACTGCTGCAAATTACATTCAGATTCAACACATTTTTGTGTCTGTGTCTGTTTGTCACTTCGCCGACTCCTTGCCCACCTGAGTACCAGATTCCTGATTCTCCCCGGACTTAGGGGACCCGGCTGGGTCGGTCCGCGGCAAAAATTAAATACAAGTTCTTATCTAGACTGAGCTACACAGTGAGTTCTTAGCCAGTCTGAGCTACAAACTGAAACTTTATCTCTAAATGACAATAACAAAAAGAAAAAAAAATATCCAATGCCTCAACTTTTGCATTGGCTTGTTTATTTCCTATTTTCTTACTCATTCTAATTCTCCTGATACAACCAGAAAACTTTTGCATACTGCTAACAAATATTTTCTTCTTCATTCTTAGAACTCAGTCTGGATCATCCCTCCATGCAAAACAGTAGTCAAATCCTTTGCCATGGACTGCTACACCACTTTGGTTTCATCCTTTCTTTCTTCTTCCTTGATACAGTTAGGAAGGGATTCTTAGAAAGCTTCCGTTCTTTCTTCCTGCTGTCTCTACTCTAACCATCATACTTACTTAACTTCAACATCTCCCTAGGTCAAAATCATCAAAATTTAACTTCCCTCAGGTTTCTTTCATGCTAGAGGGAAACAGATGAAAGAAAGACAGGAAAGAATAAAGGAGGAAGGAAGGAAGGAAAGAAGGAAGGAAGGAAGGAAGGAAGGAAGGAAGGAAGGAAGGAAGGAAGGAAGGAAGGAAAGGAAGGAAGGAAGGAAGGAAGGAAAGAAAGAGAAATGAACTGAGGAGGGAAGGGAGAGAAGGAGGGAGGGAGGCAGAAATACTCAAAGAGGAGAGAGGAACTACTTAGAGAGCTTAAAGTAGCTCTCATATTTTGGGCAGATAAATGGCTATAATAAATATTTTTGTTAATTCATGAACTACATGATTTAAAAGAAGAATGCTGAGTTAGTTTTCCAGAATTCCAGGCATGAATTCTGACAGTGTCTTAAGGCCCATACCTAACCAGAGTCATATGCATAGGTTTAGCAACAAAGATCACACAGAGAAAGGGTAAGTAACCCCCACACAAATATATGCTTATTAATAATACGACACAGAAAAAGATGTTTAGCTTTCAGAATAAACAGAAAATTCCCACCACTGAGTTCTAAAGAACTCCAATGATTTATAGTTTGGTTTGTTTGTTTGTGTTTGTTTAAATCTTCTTAATATAGGTATATAGGGTCTGCATATGAATTTTCTTTTCTTTTGGGTTTTATTACTTTAATTTAGAAAGCAAACTCTGGAGTTTACAAATCATAAAGACCTCCCACCATGTGGCAGCTACAAAGGTATAAATTTGAATTTAAATAGTGCCATTAGTGCATATTAAAATAACAGTTTCTATATAGTATTAATCTTCTTAAATTACTCAGTTACATATATTATTTCAAAAAAAGTTTAGGATTTTTACTACTGTTTAACTATGCAAGATGAAGAAAGTTTTATTTTAATAATTGCAACAGAAATTATAAGCACTCTACACATAATTTCTTGTAAGACTGCTGACTACCTTTAAGAACAGACTCCTTTAAATATTTCAGATAAAGACATGATGAAATTCATTGTTTCATACACCAGATGTCAGTATTTCTCCATGCTAGTAAAATGTAGCAACAAATTTTGGCAGTTAAAAAAAAAAACCAAACAAAAAAATTTCTATTCTCAAATTCATATACAAGAGAAATGTGTAAATATGAAAAAGCAAAAGCAAGACCAAGTATGTTCATCATAATTTGTAATTCTTTGAAATGGAAACTACCTAAGTGCTAAAGTAGCATAAAATACATAAATACTTTGGCAGCATTTACACACAGTAGTATTCTATGAGCAATGAGAAGGACAAAAAAATTACCCGCCTAACAGAACTCAAAAACAGTTCACATTTAAGTCAGATTGAAAGGGTTAATCCTGGGTTACCTAAATTTTGCAAGGTTTCCAATATAAAAACCTCATGCCTGGGATAAGCTGTAAGTAGGAGAGGGCAAGAAGAAACTCTGGGCATAATATCTCCCAAACTGAGCGATAACTATTGGGATTCAGTATGAAAATGTATTGAGCACTTCCTTTTCTATTTATTTAATTTTATATGTGAATGTTAGGCTTTATACATTGTATAAAATTGATTCAATCATGGAAATTAGTTGACCTCTCCACAAAATATTAACACCTTGATATCTACTCAAATTATAATCCAAATTTCATGTGTAGGTCTGTTGTATAGAAGGTAGAAATTCCCAAGCTTTTACTTTTACTTTTGATTTTAGACCTTCAGTATTTAAGTTTGATATTCATGGCTGCTGGAACTTGTTTCTTAAGGGAAACTCTTTCATCACAATGTCCATACCATCACAATACAAGCCAAGGGTGCATGTTTCTGTTCACTCAAATCTCCCTTAAGTCAACATTTTCTCACTACCAATGTTTTCCTCTTAGCATATAAAAAAAAAATCTTCAAACTTGTGCTATTTTCAGAAATAAAATATCCTATACTTCTTAGTGCCTACTAGCTACTACTGTTCAATCCACTTTGATTACTTTTTTCTGAGCTCAGAATTCATAGGTCCATGTTGTCACACATACCCCCACAAGCCCATTTCCATAGCAGCACAGATTCCCTAAACATTTCCCCCTAAAGTCATAAGACTCCATATTCTTAACATTTTTGTGCTCTTCCCTAAGATATTTTAAACATTAATAGCCATTTCTCAGGGGGAAAAAAGATATGCAAAATATCTTAAGTCCTTCCCTAAGAAGTAAATTTGCAGAGGACATCAGTCCCTAACAGTAACTCTTTCTCTCTGTAATAATTTTAGCAATACTATGAAATCTCCTGTGTGGAGGGCTGAGGAACTCTTGAGTGAATGTGCATTTTTGAGTTGGCCACAGCCATGTCAAGGACTAATCCCCAGAATCATGGGAAAGTTCCAAAGCTTTCCCCATATGAATCAGACTCTGAACTGGCAAAGCCTTCCTCTGGTCCAATTCCAAATGTTGACAATGTGTGCAAGTACAAGTGTTTACAAACAACTGGCTAGTGTGAGCAGCTAGCAGCTTGCATATTTTCCCTCCTGGATGTTTACAACCTAAGTCTGCGCCCCTATAGAGACTTTTACATAGATTAGCTAACTCCTCCCTATGTGCTGTGCATAATAAAATCTCAAGGTTCCAGGTTGCTGGTTGATGCAGCCCATTACAGAGAGCATGGCCCACCTGACCCTAGGTTTTTGTACACTTGTCTGTGCATCTGTCCTTTCTTCTTTACACTGTCACCCCAATCAGATTTCCATAAGCAAATCATGTAGGATATGGTGCTCCTGTTCTTCAGTTTAAAATATCTAGTTTCTCAGATAGTGAATACTGTCTCTATCAGGTCTCTAAAATGTCATCGAAATAGAAAATGTGACTTTTGTATTATTAGTTCTTTTTGCCTGTGAAGAGAAACAGTGATTATAAATCCAGTAGCCCTGATGCAATCATGACATATTGGCACTTTTGTGTCTTGGTTATTATTATGCGGTAGAGAACCAAAGACCAGTCAGTATGACCAAAGTTTGACTTGAGAATGTATATTAAGTTGCCTAGAGAGAAACACTTCCCACAGGGCTGCCCCAATGCATACTACATGAGTCTTTAAAGACAAAAACACAGAAAAACTGCATTCTGGTTTATGGTTACAGGGGAGAAGCAAATAGTTTATCAAGAGCTTTGAGTTAGCTGGTGCATTTCAACCCCGTGCTTTCTAGAACAGGGTTGGGTGCTTTCCCATAGGACCTCTCAGATCAGGCTGGAACGACAAAAGATGGCTTCAGCTGGAACAAGTTGGAGAAACCTTTGCCCTGTTACATATAGATGCTTATTTTTAATTGATCCATAAAAATACTCATATTTTTGGGGTGCCATATGATGTTTCAATTCATGTACACATTGTTTAAAAATTAAATTAGGTTAAATATCTCCTCAAATAGTCAACATTTATAATTAAAACATTCAAACTCCTTTCTTCTACCTTTTTAAGACTTTTTTGTTTATAGTCACTCCATTATATAAATATCACATGCAATAGTATCTTGTTCTGTCTAACCATATCTTAATATTTACTGATGAGTCTTTATCCATCCTCCTCTTCCACCTGATTCATCCCAGTCTCCCTCTGATAAACCATCATCCCACTCTCAATTTTCAAGAGATCAAGTGTTTTTATGGTCCACATATAGATGAAACATGGTATATTTGTCTCTCTGTATCAAGTATCTAGCTTATTTCTGTCAAAACAATCTCTGTGCCATCCACATCATTTTATCATTTTTAATGTTTGAATGGCATTCTATTATCTATATATCTGTATCATATATTCTGTATCTACTCACGGTTTGCTGGACACTTTAGCTGTTTCTATTTCTTTGCTATTGTATTACTGTAATGAACATGGTAGTAAAAACATATCTTCAATAGTTTAGTTCTGTTTTTTGGATTTATATCCAATCATGATTTTGAAGGACTTATATATTATTTTTATAATAGCTGTGCTAATATATATTTATATTTATAAATATTATATATTTGTATTAAATGTTACATTTCTAATATCATTGTGAAAAAGGTTCCCTTTTCTCCACATTTTTCTATTTAGTCAATATATATATAAATATAATATAAACAGGAAATTATTGTAGGGTGTGTTTATTTTAATCATATTTCTGTCAGGAAGTATGCTTGATTCTATTGTCTTACTGAAGCCATTAGACATAGCTAATGCTGTCAAAGCTGGCCTCTTTTTCCCATTGATTTTTTTTTACAGTATTTATTTATGTTCAAAAGATAGAATGATTGCATACCATATATTATGTGTTTAAATTCCCAGAATCAAAAAATTTGAATAGACGTGCAACTGTAACTCTAAAAAATGACTTCAGAAATCAACTGTATCCTAAAATAAATGAGAATCTGCATTCAATACCTGGCCTCATAAAAATAAAATAAATGAATAAACAAATAAATAAATAAATAAATTCAGTACTTTCTTTGCCCCTACAAGAAAATACAGAAAAGAAGCTATTAGAAAATTTATATCCTTAACTGAACAAAGTGATTGTTCATTCAACTGCTCTCATCATTAAGATATTTGTAAATGTACATAACTTTTCAAATTTTTCAAACTAACCCTTTTCTCAGTTGTAAAGTTATTACCAATAAGCATATTAACATTAAGTGAATTCCTACACAAAATGATACCATAGTATAATTATTTCAAACAAAGAAACATTACATTTTTCATAGAATTTTGGTAAAATTACCTGAACAAATTGGAAGTGTGCATTATATTTTGATACACTGACTATGAATAAAAAAAAAAAAAGCATCTTTGGTAGCTTGAGAGATGGCTCTTCAGTTGAGAACACCTACTGTTCTTGAAGAGGACTTGGGATCAGTTCTCCACACCTGCATAGTGCTCACAGCCATCTATGTAACTTTGCTTTCAAAGGATCTGAGGCCCTCTTCTCTCCTATGTGTACGACTCAGCACATTCAGACAAATGCTCATACATATAATTAAAAAAAAAAAGTCTTTAAAAAATAAGATTGCCCTGTTGTGGGAGATTTTAGTTATGGATAATGTTCCAGTAAGCTGTCCTTGAAGCAAGTAAAGGATTCACTGCCTACCAGTAAACAAAGGAGTGGCTATCCGGCTCTCCACAAGAATGGGACAGTCCTTAGCCTTAAGGCAGATGAAGGTTAGGCTCCATTGATTTGTATATTGGAAGGCTGGGTGGAGACAGAGAGAGGATTTGGAATAAAAAAGAACTAGGGCAAGGGAGAGAGGAAGGGGAGAGACAGCAGAGAAGGAACCAAGAAGAAGCTAGGAGCAGGAGGAGATCCGAGAGAAGAGCATGGGGTGAGGAAGCCATTGGAGTGAGCTCTCTGCGTAGCTGCCGGGCATTAGAGTTCCCTGAGATTTGACATGGTTTGTGATTAATAAAGAGCATTGGAAATTACAACATCTGGACTCTCCGTTAAGCGCCATAATGTTATTTTAACATTGCCCTTTTAAGTTTTTTCCATTTATTAAACATTTGGGCCAGGCACACACAATTTTGTGGCATTCAGAACTTGGTTCTCTGTTCTCTTAAAACATCTTGGTTCTAAGGTTATTTGAACAAGACTTAACTTTATATTTAAGTGAAATTTATTAAAAATATCTAAAAATCTAGAAAATAGAAGAATAGGGAAATTATACATAGACATGTGTGTATGTGTGTGTGTGTAAATGTGTGTGTGTGTGTGTGTGTGTGTGTGTATGTGTGTGGTTTTATGAGACCAAGTTTCTCTGTTATAACTATGGCTGTACTAGAACTCACTCTGTAGTCCATGCTGGCTTCGAACTTACAGAGATCTACCTGCCTCTGCCTCTTAAGTGCTGGGATTTTAAATGCCACCACCAGGCGTTTTCTAGACTTTTTTTTTTTTTTTTTAGGGAAGTATTTTAAATGGCACAAAATGAAGAATGCACTTGACAAGAACTGACTCTTCCATACCACTCCTGTGCTTCCAGTGTCTGTCGCTCCTCCAGTAGGTATAAGAAGCCTTAGCTGGTTATATTAGGTAGAAATGGTGTACACACAAAAATTCTTTGGTTTCATCTATATGGACTAGTTTTCACTGTTTGACTAACATGATTTTCCCCATACACAAACATTCTGTGGTTACTACAACTTAAGAAGAAACACTTCACAACTCTGTTTTGTTTTTTGTTTTTGTTTTTTTTTTCTTTTAAACTAATAGGAAACTTGTATAAAGGTTTTTGTGTTCCAGTTTTCAAGAAAAATCAGAATCTATTATGCAAAAGATGGATGTGTTTATCCTTGACTCCTAAACACAAACTTAGGTGGCTTCTTTCTAATCCTCCCAGGCTACAATAGAAATCTTGGGGAGTGCTTCTGAGTGACCTAGGAGTGCAATTGCGATTCGGTCCTTTGTTCCCACAAAGCGAACAGAAAGTGAAAAGAAGTTCACAGTAAATATGACATTCAGATTGAAAATTTTCTCTCTTGTTATGTGAAAATCAGAGGAAGGAACTCTTGTAGCCTCTTGTACCTTCTATGATAATTGCACCACATTCAGTTATTTAACAAAAGAATAAATTAGGAAATGAAAGCGAACATCGAGATCACCTTTAATAATTCTTCTTTGTATTGACTAATAAAATAAACACATATTTTAAGAGATGCAGAGAATGAAAGAGCAAAAGATTAACTAATATCCCCCCATTGTCTAATGTTATTCACTTCCATCTCTGCTTACTTACCACCCCCAATTCCATTTTATAATAAAACTAGCAAAGAGAAATTAATAAATGCTTCACCAACATATATATGCACCAAAATGTAAGAAATTTATGAAAATAATATTGAACATTCTACTACATAGCCCTATTCATAGAAAGTAAAATTTGGTTGACAAAAGCAATCTTCCTTATATAAGGAAAACATTCTTCTTATATTCAAATTTCAACACACTATTTCATTTATTTTTCTTTAAATTTAAGGATTGTTCCTGTATAGCTAGAAGCTAAATTAATATTTTCCACGCACACAAACTTTGCCTTTTACAGATGTTCAGCTACATTTTAAGAAGAATCATCCAGCACCCCACCAACCACACATCACTTTGCATTCTTTGATTAGTTGTGTTGATTAATACTACCAACTTGACCAGATCTAAGATCACTTAGGAGGCAAGCTCCTAGCACATTTTTGAGAGATAATTTTGGTCAGGCTAACTGAAGTGGGGAGATCTATCCTAAAAGGAGGATTCTGTCTGAAAAGGAGAATCTGAGATGAGTATAGACATTCATTATTATCTGCTTTCTGGGTACAGATGTGATATTGTTGGACTTCAGGGATCCAAACTGGGACCCCCAGGGTCCAAACCGGAACGCCACATCCCCACAGAGACTCACAGACGGGATATCGATGCAAATAGCAAGAGGATTTATTCCAGTGCACTGGGACCGTTCTAACATGCAGGATAGAAGCGGCCCCAAGGAGCAAATGGTGAAGCTTTTTGAGGCATTACCGGCGCGCGTCCTGGTCCCGCCTATCCCACGCAGGAGATGAGCATGGCGGGCCCCGATCCCTTCCCTCCCAGCCCTTTTATCGGGTTAGGGCAAAGGGGTCTGGGGATGGGGGCTCGTGCAGCTGATTGGCTTCGAGCTCTCTATGTTAGACTAATTGGTCGGGAGTTTCGCGCGCGCGGGATCCAGGGGGGGTGTGGTCAACCTGTGCCCTTGGACTAGCCCCTTGGGACAGGGTGGCTCCTGGTATGCTGGGGAACGAGGAATCCTGCTGATAAGCTTAATGGTCATTTCCCTGTGGGTGGGGAGGAGACTGAAGAGTACTGTTAATGGCCGTACTTGGGAAGGCATTTCCCCCTATATGTGATTGCATTTCTATGTTTCATATTTCTTAAACCCTTTCAATATGACCAGCTCTGCCTGAAGCGCCTGTAGAGGTCTTTCCTGCCTTGAGAGAATGGAACCTTGCACCACGAATCACAATTAAGTTTCTCTCCTGAAGTTGCTCTTGTCAGAATATTTTATCATAGCAAACGTACTGAGCAGCTGTTTATCAACAATTAATTAAAAAAACAGTGCACGAATTTGAGAAAAAGGAGGAAGTATTTGGAGAGGTTTGGAGGAAGGAAAGGGAAAGGGGAAATGATATTCATATTATAATTTCAAAGAGTAAAAGAAATAATTTAAAAAGTGAATATTGAAATAGTGGTGCTTTGAAAATGGTGATGGTGTTCTAGGTCGATTCACAAGCTAGTCTTTCCTTCCTTGGTCATAGAAAAACTGAACAGATACAGTGTGAATCCATATGAATGGAATAGCTTAGGATTAATCCACAAGTGCCCACCCCATCATTTGGGTGAAGTTTTTGTGTATCTGTACCAGGCACTGTGCAGACTCAGAGTACTGTGAGGGAAACAGTGGTGGGTTGTCTGACCCCGAGGATCCTAAACGTCTTGGTGGAGCTCCATGATGGTTTACTGAACACTTGACTGTGCACCCACAAATGGTCATGAGTACTCTGAGGCAGACAAGGTGGTTAATAATGAAGGAATCATGAAGTATCCCTAAAGCTGTAATATCAGTGTTAAGAGAGGACCCGCTGTCCCTACAGAAGGAGAGAGAAAGAGAGAGAGAGAGAGGGAGAGTTGAAAGAGATGGACTAACATATCCAAGCCCTCAGGCAAGAGGTAACAGGTAACATGCACAGAACTGAGTGTTCCTCCTGTCCCTCATCTCCGCAGTGTGATGGGAGACACTGTAGCTGATGTGCCTGTAACTGAAGACTTTCCTGAAGAATCTGTATTACGGATAACACTGAGAATAGCTATATCCTGGATATAAAAAATAAGATTTCATGAGTTAATTCTTAACTTAAAAACTCAAAATAATAATTTAGATAGTAGTTAATTCTAAAACCTGAGCCAGACATGGTGGCACATCCATGGTATCCCCACACACTAGGGATGCTTAGGCAGGAAAATCACAATACGTGTAGCCAGTATGGGCTACCCAGTGAAACTTGATTTCCAAATCCAGTAATAATAACTCTAAAATGTGTATCTTTTACCATAATTGATCTAATTGGGAACAAGAAACTTTACCTAACTAGTGGTCAGAGCTTCTAAAAGAACTAAAGTGGGGCTTCTCTTTTCCTGAAGATACTTAGTAAATTCTAGAGGGCATTGGAGCAGTAGGAGCAATGATATTGGCAGAGAAACCCATTGCAACAGTGCAGCCCCACACTGCTATTACCCAGAAATATTTTAAGGTCTGGCCCTTTGTAAGCTCTTGGGTAATATCTCTGACCCCTTTGGATATTTTCCTGATAAAGGACTTTTTGTATATTTGAGGAATCATACCAGCAGTATTAGTTTAGTCCAGTAATCTGTGTTAATAATGTGATTCGTGGTGAAAGGCCCCATTTACTCTGGGTTATAGTCAGCTTCATGTCTAACCTAAGTCACCCAGGCACTACTTACCTGCATGACTGATCCCCAGTGGCAACCTCAGACATCCTGGTCTGGTAAGTTCCCCAATCACTTACCCTTCATATGTATCAGCATACTATTTCAGAGATAATGAAGCCCATAGGGCTTCTGAAACAGGAACTACTAAAGGATCTATTTGTTTTTTCCTGTACTCATGTACTTTTGCCTTTTGATGACTGTTTATTTTTTGAGACAGTCTAATGTAGCTAACTCTAGCCCCAAACTCACTATGTATCATAGAGCAACTTTGAACTCTTGGTCCTTCTACCTCTACCATGATTAAATGTATGCACTACAAGGTTTATATGGAGTTGTGTGTGTGCTAGGCAAGCACTCTATCAACTGAGATATGCCTACTGACCTCTTTTTGATGGTTTTAATGCTTTCTTCACTTAAAGTATAACTGTGAATAAATAGAAATCCTTTGCAAGTTCTGAGAAGAGTCTTAGGGTTCCACAATACAGTACTGATTAGTACTTAGTCTATTATAGGCATATTTCTGAGCACATTTTGTGCATTAACTCATTTAATCCACAAAATCTTCTTTGTTGGAGGAGAGAATAAGATGAAAGGTCCAAAGGTATCTGATTTTTTTTTCAGTTTTACAGTGGTATAAACATAATATTCCAGTCTTGAATTTTGAATGTTTTCCAGGTTAGCAATATATGGTACAATGTTCCTGGGATGCTGGAAACAACAGCAATCACAGATCCTAGTCAGCCAGCCACAGTGATAAACAATCCACACCATGTACTATTTTCTGTAAATTACATAAGATTTTCAGTCCCGTATTATAAAATGTACCTTGTTTAAGTGATTTTACACGTAGTCCAATGTTAAGTACTATGGGCGACTCCAAGTATATAATGCACAACAGGTTATCAAATAGATTTTCAATTTAGGATAGGCTTATTTGGGGTACAACTCCTTTATAAATTGAGAACCATTTGCAGTTCTATTTTGAAGTGAGCAAACCAAGATGCAGAAAGAATGCATGATTTGTCCAAGGTCATGAAGCCAATACACGACAAAGCCCAAACCAAAAATGAGACAGCTTATCTGTGAAGAATGGACACCCAAAAGCCAGGTGGAAGCACAGATGGGTGGGACAGGGGCCAAGCTCTCCCGAATGTTGCCTCCTTGCCAGGCCTCCTCCTGGTGTCCTCACCCTGTCTTAGCCTGTCCTCAGATCGAATCACACTCTTCTTTGTTCTGCCTCACTAAGGTCTAGGAAATTACGCTTATATTTCTACCACTGTGGGTCAGATAGACTTCCCATTATTCTAAGGCCTCATGTGCTCAGAAATGCAAAGCAGATAAAGTCTGGAGGCTCTTGTTCAGAAAGCAGTGCATGTGAGCTCTCTGCCTCTTCATCTCTCTTCCCTCTTACTCAGGGATAATGGGGTTAGAAGAAAAATAACTCCATACTATTTGCTTTTATCACCATTCACCTGAATGTATATCCTGTTTCACAGATGGAGAAATTAGGGTAGAAAGGCTACCTCACTGTTTCTTTACAAGTTTGCTGACTTAGAAGGGGTGAATGTAGAATGTGAACCTAGGCAGGCTGAATTAATCATGTCCTTTAATACAAATAACTTCATTGTACTTCATTGAAGAGAGGAAGACAGAATCACTTCACTGCTCATTAGAACTATTGTTAAATGGTTATACCTCAATACTTCTTCTCTGACCTGAGACTATGTCTTCAAAACATGCTGGCATATTGAGGTCCCCATGGAGTTCCACTTAAAAGAGAACATTTCAAACCAGAAGGATCATTTGGAGAAAGTAGAGAGCCTAAGTTTCTTACAGTGGGTTCAGAGAATGATGACAGAACAGTGTAAGTACATTTATAAGTAGTTCCTGTTGGTCAGCAGAGGCAGCTATTGGATCCAAGGACAGTCACCACAAGGAGAGCCAGCAGGCATTGCTCCCTAACTCTTGGCTCCTCCTCTAGAGGAACAGATCTGCAGTTAGCAAGAGATGTGTTGCTCTTCAGCTGCAGGAGGAATGGGGGTAAAGTCTGGTATCAATCATGAGCAAAGTACATAATACATCTACCCCAGATGCTTGACTCTCCTCACATGCCTGAAGATGAATGTTGACTTCCTATGAGTATTAAATGGACACTATGAATGGAGATAATTATGATAGTGGCATTACCATTTTTGAGACTGTTTTCTTGCAGATCACTGAGTACTGCTTTGCTTATTTACATGCCAGGGTACAATATCCAGGACAGCAAGTAATTCATCTTCTTGATAACTTTTGTCCATTCAGTATTTAAACTAGAAATTGACCCCAATCAGAAACTTTATAAATAAATATGTTAGATAACTACCTGAATGATATAATTAATGAGGACAAGTTTTATGGAAATTTGTCCTGAACCTTGTGACGGGAAAGTTAAAGGGTAAGGTGTTGAAAATGAGAGAATAGTAGCTATGTGCCTGTAAAGGAAGAAACATACTCACCCATGCCACAGCACTGAGATAGTTATGATGACAACTGGTTTACAGCCTTGAAGAAAAACATTGCATGATCTAGTCATAATATGTAACTTGGACTGATTTGTCAGCACTGGAGTAGAATGACTGTTCTCAGCTAGAGGAGTTCAGGGTCTCATCCCAATATTCATTGATAGCATCAGCCACCTGTTTGAAGTGAAAGTGGTTTGTTTCCTTGAAATTATTTATGGAGGACTTTTGCCAGAAAAATATAGTGCATTCCTGCTGTTTTTCTCTTTTGATGCTTGTCAGTATTTGCTATTTCTTTATAATCCCTTTGGCTAAGGTGCTGTGGGAGTATACCAATTTAAACTGTTAATTGATGAGAAAGGATCTAGCTAATAGGTCCAAATACACTTAATGACTTTAAAGATAATTCTCAATTAATACTGGGAACTTCCTTTATTTATTCTCTCCTCATATCTTCTCCATACATATAAAGAACCATAAACTTTCAGCATACTTGGTAGAAATATAATTTTTCTAAAATTTAGGCAGGTGCATAGATTCTTCTTTTCTTCTGTTGAAAATTAACTGCTCATTCTTGAGAAGTGAAATATTGTCCCAAGGTGTGGTATGTATTAAAATAAATTTTGTTAATACCTTGGGAGAATATTTAGCATAGTCCTCATCTTCTAAAACCAGGATGAATTTTGATGATTAAACTGACACTGATGTCTATTTGGGGACTATAATTAGCCAGAATAGATATATAATTAGTTGGGTGATAGAAACATTCCCATGCTGCTGTGTGAACACAGGATGCTTCCACGTCTTCTCCAGCCAGCATAGACTATCTCACATTAGCAAAGATTCAATCTTATTCTTCAGAGCATTTCATTAGTGCTACTTGTGTGCCTGAGATACTGATCTCTGGCTCTCTACTTGCCTCTCAATTCCGAGAATCCCACCTCCCCCATCCACCTCAAGCTCTTTCCCGTCGTGTTATGGACTGTCCTCTCAACTCTTCTTTCTCGAGTCTTTAGACTCCTGGTCCATTGTCAACTTATTTTTCCCTTGTAAATTCAATCTCATCATAGGAGATCCATTTTTGCTGTTCTCAGGTAATGTTTTCGAATATGGCTTTAGGTTATTTATTCACATATGTTAGAATTAGAAATGCTCAAATAAGTAAGCTATGGAATCAGCTTGGGTAGAGGAAATGCACCATGGAATGTTATTCAGTTATGAAAAGAACAAAATTATGTCCTTTGCCTGAAAGTGGATGTAACTGGAGATTACCACACTAAGCAAACTAATGCAGATTCATAGACAAATATCACAAGCTTTTTTCTCATTGATAATCCTAAATTTTATGTAGATGCTTAAAATCATATAAGTATATATGCTGTGAAAATAGACATTTGTGGATACTGAAATGAATACTGATATTTAAATGCTATACTTATATAATCTTCATTCTCCATTGAAAATTCTAAGACTACTGCTATTTTGTCAGTGGGAGTATTCTTGTCAGTCCTTAGTTGTGTGTGTATGCCTTTGGAAGCTGCCTTTTAGAATTCACATGTCTGCAGACCATAATACTAACACCATATAAGCCTCATGTTTTCTCTGCAGACAAGATCCTTTGCATCAGTCCTACTTTTGGAGTTAGTGTATATGCCGCAATCTAAATCTACCTTTAAAAATTTCAAACACACACACATCAGCTCTGCTAACATTACTGATTCTTTGTCACTTTCTTCTTTGGCTGTTAAAATACTTTATCACTTAACAGTATATCTTTAAAATTGTAAATGCTCTTTTGAAATCTTTATAGCACAATATAACCAATTATTAGTAGACCAGTATAAATATGTACCATCACTTAGCCAAGCATCTGTTTTTGGACACTTACATAATAAAAAACCATTTATTATTATATATGTTCTAACAGTAAACTTTGTTTTGAGCCTAAAGCATCATGCCAGTTTGAATTACTCTGTAAGGCCAGATTCCCAGAAGAGTAGTTTTTAGGTCAAAGGTCATGGTGAATTTGACATGTAGCTGGATAAAGGTAGTGCTCCCCACCCACATTCACAAAGGACAATGGGCATGAGAAAGTGACTGAAGTCCAAAGCCTTAGCTTTGGCGCTTTTGTGCCCAAAGCTATCCCAAGCTTTTATTTTGCAGAGTGGGGCTTGTGAAACTGAAGGGACTTTTTGAGAAACCCAGAGTTAGAGACCCTGGGAGGAGTAAGAAACAAAAAGTAGAAAAAGGAAGAGTTGTAATAAAGCCAAAGGTAGTGAAACTTGGTGTGGATGAACAGGAATGGGTGCAGGGGACATAATGGGATTTAGAGAAAATCTTTTATAAGGAGCCTACATTCTCTTTAACAAAAAGCTTGTAATGTTTGTTCACACTTTATCTTTAAGAAGTTCAGATAGGTCACATGGAAATTTACAGGGGCTAGTACACAAAGGCTTATAAATGCAAACTTCAAAAGAATGCCTGCAAAGCTTGCATGCTATGAATCTGTAAAGTAGGTATCAGGGTTAAGGCTATAAGCTTTTGGAACACAAAAAAGGCGTAAAAGAGGCTTTTAGCTACTGCCTGGTAATTTTGAATGTTAGAGGTTGGGAATGAGGCTGGGACTTATGGAAAACTCTAGAATATGCCCCAAGTTTACTTCTTTAAAAACAAGAAAAACCAAAACAAAACAATCCCCCTCCAAAAAAACCAAAAAAACAGGTATAAATATATGCAATTTTCTTTTTCTGTTTGTTTTTAATATGCAGTTTTCGACTGTATCCTTCCCTAAGGATAGTGGTCTTGGTAATTTCAAATAAGTTTTAGCTAGTATGAGTCTTATTCCATCATTTTGTTTAAGATAGAGCTCAAAACCATAACACCTGAGTTCAGATGCAAGGCAACAGAGTAGTTTTTATAGGGAGAATTTGGTGGGGGGTGGTGTGGATTGTAGACTGGGACACGGGTAGCTCTGAGGGAGAGGAGAGATTGGAGAAACTGGAGGGAGTGGAAGGAGAGGTGGAGGGAGGTCAGGATGTATTGTATAAGTTGGATGAGATAAGAAAAAAAAAATATTACCAAAGCTCTTCCTTTGGGTTTAGTGAACCAATATGAAGGATCTTCCAACTACCAAGTATATACATTTCAATTTTTCATCCAGAAACTGAGAGAAATGATCACATTTGTACTAACGGAAGTAATATGATACAGTTCTTAAATAAATATTCTGATACATGAATTGAGAGGATTGTGAAGAATCTCAAGGTCCTGTATACTAGCATCAGCATCAGAAATTTTAGCAAAAGTCCTTGAAACATGAAGACATTCTTTTTTTCCTGAAGTCTATTTGAGTGACTGGCCATAAATCACATGAAGAAACTCATAGAAATTACAACTGTATAGATTTGGCCTTTTGTATCTGCAAGCAACATTTCCACATATTAAACATACTTAAACAAGAAACAAAAAAGAACTTTTATATCTGTAATGGACATGTATAGACCCTTGTTTTTCTCTAAACAATATAGTTTAGTTATTTTACAGAGTATTTGCAGTGTATTGGGTTTGAAAAATTAGCTTTTGCATTTTCTTTCCTCATTTCCATTTTAATTTGTTAAAATAAACTTCCATATAACATTAATATAGTACTTTTAGAAAATATTTTCAGTAACCCACTAACACACAATTGAAATAGCACTTTTTGTATCATATCATATTTTTCTTTTGTAAATTATTTGGTGTCACTGGTACATTTCTTCATTTTATTAAATCATTTCTCTATTGGATTTTGTACTAGGTATATTTTTATTATGTTTGCTTTTTGGTTACAAATTTTTACTTATTGTCCTTATATCTCCTTCTTTGTATTGCAAGTTGCAGAAACTATATATTCCAGTTCGCTTTCCATCAGAGTCCTGAATGAGAAGAACTGTATCAGGGTTTGAAAGGAAGCAAAAATCAATTAATTGTTCTTTGGAATCAGTGGGTATGGAAAGTTTTCTGCTCTAGAGGAATATTTAATCTTTTAATCCATCAGCATGGCTGCTCTGGGTAGAAAGAATATTGGTACACACCTTTAATCTCAGTATTCAGAAGGCAGTGATGGCACACGCTTTTAATCCCAGTATTCAGAAGGCAGTAGTGGTGCATGCCATCTTTAATCCCAGAAATTAAGAGACAAGAAGCAGAACTTAGAAGGAGTCAGTGTCAGACAGGAATTAATGTTTGAGATCAGTCAGAGTGAAGGGTACACTAATTGATGAATCAGAAGAGTTAGCAGAGTGAGGACATGCTCAACTTTCAAGATAGGAAAAAAATTAGGCTCTCAGCTCAGACAGCATATAGAGGATAAGAGGCAGAGAGAGGATAAGACACAGAGACAATGAAGTTGTCTGACTGAGGATAAGGCAGAGTAGCAGCCTCTAGGCTGACAGAGTCAGTATGGAGTAGTGAGAGTTCACAGAGAGATAAAAGAGACACAGAAGCAGTCTGAGGAGTCTGAGGCAGAGACTCAGAGACAGAAGTCAGTATCAGACAGGAAGAGTGAGCAGGTTTGAAGCTGAGCAGAGCAGTTCAGTCAGAGAAGTTGTGGGAGTCAGCCAAAGTCTGCCAACATCAGAAGAGTGTGGTGAAACAGCAGTCTCAGAAGCTCAGTTTGAACCAGTCAGCTTGAAGCCAAGACAGAGAGAGTTGAACCAGAAGAGTCAGTGGGCTTCAGTACAGCCCTGAGTTCAGCAGGAGTTAGTAAGAGTGGCTCAGTCAGTATTCCGCAAACATGCAGGCCGCAGTGATCTTAGCAGTGATTTCCCATAATCTTAATAATAAATCCCAACCTGACTGAAATAATTAGATGTGTTTAGTATTTTCTTCTGATGTAAGACAGCTTCTGTGAGAAGCATTCTTGCTGTCACTCTGATCCTTTGTCTATATTTCACCCTTTTATTCCCAATCTTTCTTCTTTTCCTTTGCAACATCTATTTCTTCTCAGCAGTCTTAAAATACTGGTAATCATAGTGCTTCTCTTTTCTCATTCTACATTCCTCCTCTAGTCAATCTTCTTTCCATCCTCATCACGCTGTATTCTGCAGCTTCAGGTATATGGCAATTTAGTCAGGTTCTCTGGGCTACAGGATAATTCTACTACTCTGGTGGCTGACAACAAAAGTGCATCTGTCACTTACATTTATGTCAGCTGAGAGTCACAACTCAGATGTGGGTCTGACCCGACTTCCAGTATATGTATTATGCAGTCTTGTTTGGATATAGCATATCACACCTCTCTGTCATGTGAAGAAATGCCAGAAGTGGGATGAATACTCCTATAGGAGACTTTGCAGAAACTCATCTAGCAACTGATGTGGAGATATATACATATGTGTATATCTCCATTCTACAGACATGAAAATGTCTGTGGGATACCAGGTGATGCTACCAAGCCCAGCAACTATAAATAGCTGTAATAGAGAGGATCTCATTTTTAAAGCATTAAGATGTTTTCTGCAGTATTTTATCCACTACTTATAACAAATAGGAAGGGACACAGTAACTTGCTATTTTGTTTAAATTCAAGTCTTAAACTGTAAGTCAGAGCCATTAACATGTTGGTGAAGCCTCTGGAACTACTGAAATCTATAACTAATAGCTACGTGTTTGTTTCTGTTCATTTTCTTTTCCCCATGACAACATGTCACGTCTTCCTAATTTAAAAATGATGGGCCTGGGGAGATAGCTTTGCCATTGTTCTGGAAAGTTTTATGTCAACATGAAACAAGCTAGAGTTACCTGAAAGGAGGTTCCCTCAATCGAGAAAATGCCTTTGTAAGATCTGGCTGTAGGGTATTTTCTTAATTGTTTATTGATGGGGGGTATGCCATTGTGTGTAGTGCCAATGCTAGACTGTCTCAGTCCTGTGTTTTATAAGAAAGCAGGCTGAGCAAGTCATGATGAGCAAGCCAGTAGCAGCACTCCTGAATGACCTCTGTATCAGCTCCTGCCTCAAGGTTCCTGTCCTGTTTGAGTCACTGTCCTGACTTCCTTCAGTGATGAACAGTGTTGTGGAAGTATAAGCCAAATAAACCCTTTCCTCCCCAAGTTGCTTTGGTCATGGTATTTCATCACAGAAATAGTAACAGTAACTAAATCAGTCATTAAAATGCTTCCTGTGAAGCTGCAATAACCTGAATTCACATCCCCAGGATCATGCAAATACTGGGTGGGCATGGTAGCATGCATGAAATTCCATTTCTCTGAAAGTGAAGACAAGAGATTACTAAAGCAAGATGCCCAACCAGATAAATCATATAAACAAGCTGTGGGTTCAAATGAGGGACCCTGCTTCAATGAATAAGATGGGGGGTGAATCAGGAAGACTTTCAACATCAATCACAGGGCTACACCTGCAAATGCATGCACACTGGCAAACATACACATGAGAAGAAACAAAAAAGACCATGTTCTCCAAATATATTGCTATTAAGGGGAATCTCATCTCCAAGTTTTTATCAAAAGGATAAAAAGCAAAACAGTACCATATACCACTCTGTGCCTCCAACTAAAATTAAATAAACATAAGTTCTTTTTTCCTTAGTCATTGAAGGTTCTCTTGAGTTTCATGTGTTCATTTAAGCAGTTGATCATAAAAAGACTGCTGAAAGCCCAAGCCCAAGCCTGCTTATTCTAGAAAGTTACGTGAGCAAGGCCTCAACCAATGTTTTGTTGGGTTTCTTAGTTTCTTCCTTATAGTAGTCTAGTAAGCAACTGCTGCGTTTTTATTGTAGCATACTAGTGTACAGTGGATTCTTTCCCCTTCCCTCATCCATTCTCACCTTGATGTTAGGCTTTTCTGGACTATATCTTGAGAGTTGAGGATTCCAAATCTCTAATTCCTGAAGAGAATCTTGTTAAGAAATAAGTGGACACACAGGGGAAATACTGTATACTCACATTCTCATGGGTGAATTCCAAAGCAGTCCCCATCAAGGCTCCCATTCACCTTGATCTTGCTTGTTTTTCTTCGTATAACTAGTTTTATGCTAAAACTAGTTTAGCTAGTGGTATGCTAAAATATTAAACAAGAGAACTTTAGTTTAAGAGACAAATCAGACCCTACACTGAAAAGAGGTTTGTTGAGATATGTGTGCCCAGTGACA
The DNA here is from genome assembly GCA_026225945.1 of Cricetomys ansorgei. Lineage (NCBI taxonomy): Eukaryota > Metazoa > Chordata > Mammalia > Rodentia > Nesomyidae > Cricetomys > Cricetomys ansorgei. Next base: position 4,070,568 of record JAMJFZ010001121.1, on the reverse strand, counting down.
GTGTAGAATCCTAAAAGAGATGCAGTATTGGTCACTTTTCTTTGTTTGTTTTGTTCTTTTGTCAATTTGACATATACTAGAGTAAACTTAGAAGAGAGAACATCAATTGAAAAAACAAAAGAGTGCTGTCACCAGATTAGCCTGTAGGGAAGTCTGTGGAACATTTTCTTTACTAATGATTAATATATGAGTGGGTCCAGCCCACTGTGGTCAGTGCCACCTGTGGGCAACTGGTAATGGTTTGTGAAGCAAACTTCACAAGTTTATGAACAGTGCTTCATGACCCCTGCTTCTGTCCCAGTCTTCATGCTCCTGCCTTGAGCTCCTGCTCCAACTTCCCTTCAAGATACTCTTGTAGTGCTTTGTTACAGAAATAGATATCAAACTAATACAGATACACAAAGTAGCTATATGTAAGCCTATAACAGTACAACACAAAAACAATAATGTTTAGGGTTAAAGAGAGAAGAAAGATCCTTTTGTCCAGTAACAACAGAAGCAAAAGCTTTCAGCTCTTGTTATAACTTTCTTATTGATGTAATCATCTTGTTGAATAACCAATGACTGCTCACACACTTAAAGAGAATCACATCTCTGAACAAGACTAACCCAGGTACAGAGGCTCCAGTCAGCCTTTCCAAGCAGGACACCAATGAAAAAGCAACAGAGCCATATGGAAGTATTCTGAACTGGCTAGTTGAAATCTGGACTGGAAAATCCTAGTCCAGGTACAGCAGATGCTGTTGATGCCCAATCCTCCTTCCTTCTGCAGCCACTCACATTTATATTCTAACCTGATGACCTCTTGCTGCAAGGTCCTGCTATATTGAGCTTTCTATGGACATGGGAATATTCTTAACAGGGTTAGCTACAAAGACCAAGGAGTAACAGTTCAGAATGATCTTCAAGAAATTAAGAGTATTTCTAGGTGGAAAGTATTACAGCTTTCTCACCTCTTTGATAAGTGATATGTTCAGTCTGACTAATCTCATAGACACCCCTTTGTGGAATTGAGCATCAGGTATCCAATGAGTTAACCTCATAAATATAACTGTGCAAATGTTCTTCCATTTCCTTTCTCATTTTCCTATACCCTTACTAGTTGAAACAAACTTGGAACTCCAAGCCTTAAGGTCTTTGCTACTATTTATAATTTTAAACCTTTTTCAATAATGTATAAAAAGTCTTCTATTAATCCAGAAATTGCTTTAATCTTCAGAAGTCTTTAAAAATATTGAAAAGTAAAAGCAGAAAAGTGTCTATAAATGTGACTCGTGTATTTTTAGAACAACGAGTAGCAAGGCTTTCCCTTTTACTTTCTTGCAGAGGATAGATTCTGACACTCATATTATCAGAAATTCAAGATCTCTTTTTCAAGCTTCCTCTTCTGTGCTGTCCAAAAGAAACAGGTGTAAAAGTAAATGGAGAGTAGAGATAGAATGTACCTCCCATAATTCCCAGAGCCAGACTTAAACTATGTCTTAAACTTTGTCCTCTGCAAACTGAAGCATCCTTGCCTCTGTTTCCCCCCAGTAACTAATTTCCCTGAATGGGTTTCAGGAGGGCACTAGGCATTGGTTCCTAGGGGAATATTCACAGGCTCAGCTATCAGCAATCACTACATACAACCAAATAAATCTACTCATGTTGAGTGGCTTTCAGGAACACAAGGATCTATTCCAAGGAGATTGCTTTGCAATTAACAGCACAATGGAAAAATAGGAGGGTCTCTTGATGATTCAAAAGTCAAAATGTATTTATTCTCTAAGCCTTGGTGGTCATGGTGCAGGGAATGATATAGTTGTCTCAGTGAGTGCTGAGAACTCAGTCTCTTACTCTCAAGATTTTGACCAGTTCTGTATCTCACAACTTACTGTTGCTCATTTCAGTAAGAAGCTTCTCTGAGCAAGGCTGAGAGCAGTTCAGGTGTACGGATATAAACATAAACATTTGGAAGTCACTTTGACAGAATGAACATTCAGCAAAAGAACAATAGCAGATTTTGCCCATACGGTCTATGACTTACCAGGCCATGGGCTTTTGACCAGGATTATAGTACAAGCATGGAACACAGGCATCTTGTGTCACAAGCCTAGACACCCCATAACAGTTATGACACTCTTGAATTAGTGGCCTATCTTGCCTGGTAGGTGAGCATGGTAGTATGCAGAGTCCACTACTGGCTAAGAATATTGAGAACATTTCTTCCTCAGATATCTGCATAGCAACTTACTGTACTGTTGGAGAAGAAGAGGGAGGAAGAATCTAAGAGTCAGAGGATGGAGAGTAGGCTATGAGATACAATTTTCTAGATGTATCTTGGCTCTGGCACTCATGAACGTATAGCACCTGTGGTCAACTGGACAAAACTTGCACAAGATAAAGCCAACCAGAATGATGACATAAATGGGTTAGATTTTCTCTAGTTTCCACCTATTACTGAATTACTGTTATTCTTTGAGGATGTGGCCACTGATATGATTCAACTTTGCACACACGGAGAGTAGTAATAGGACATAGAGGATTATTTAAAAATGCATGAAATTGGAGATGGTGCATGCAGGTGGGATATGAAGAAAGTTAGAGGGAAGACTAGGGTATATATGATTTAATTTCAAGCATAATGGAAAGGGAAATTTATGTTAGATGAGAAGGAAAAGGAGACTGCCCCCATTCCACAGTCTGATTTAAATCTCTGAGAAGTAAGAATCCCAACATGTTAACATTTGCTGCCAACATAGAGATAAGATTGCTTTTATCTATAGATGAAAGCTAAGTCCTGAATGTATATGACTTTGGGTTGGGCTTCATTCCTTTTCCCAGACATTTTTCTGGGACTACATGCACAGAGATGCATCCACAGAGACAAAGCAGAGCCAATGGGATCCATAGCTGGGAAGAATATAGACATTAGACACCTACGAACAAGGAGTAGCATAGTAGAGTGGGGATAAACTCAGTTTCTACCTTGTTTCTATGTACTTGCTACCCTAGAGTGTTTGCATGCAGATGCTGTGCATTCATGCATACTCCAAACAATGTTGCTAGCAACCTGAGAACTTCACCTGCATCAGGCTAACTGCTGGGAGCCTCAGTACCCTGGTAACATGGATGAAGTCTGCATGACAAAGTTCCAGGCTCCCTGCCCAGGGAATTTCCGCTCACCAGCCATTTTGCCCCTTCTCTTTGCTTTAATGGTGACAAAACGCCTTTCATCAATAATAATAATGTCTTCATGGCTTAGTAATACCTGAGCTGGCTGTTGTTGGCTGAGTAGGGGACTTAGCCATTTTACTCAAAAGTAATCTTTATTGTAAAATACCTTGCAGGTTCTAAATCCTAGCATAGTGTAGAGCTATCTATGCATGCTGATAGTACATTGTAAAGGCTATTCCTGGAGTGGGTGTTGGTCCTCCCAGGAAGAGACAAGCCTTTGACAGATAGAGGCAAAAAGAGCCTAGATAGATAAAAAATAAATATGCACCAAAGAGCTAAAAACCATAAAACACCCTTCTTTGGCGCCTGCATGAGGCATATGTCTGTTGAAGTAGAAGGAGATATTATTCAGCCAACAGAAACATTCAATCATTAATGGGCTATTGAGTCAAATGTTCTTTCACAATAAACAAGATAATCTTGAAGCTTGTAAATGGCAGGAGGAAGGACACTAGCTCCTCCCTGGGTGTGACTGACTTCTGCGAACAACCATATCTGCATACCAAAAAAACTGCATTTGGCTTTTTAAAGTTTTTGCCAGAGCAGTGCTCTCTTTCTGGTGTGGATCCCCCCCCCCCCCCATAATGTATCTTGTCAGTCTTTCCCTCCTTTTCCTTTCGGTGTGTTTTTTCCACTGACAAGGCACATTGTCAGTCTCTCTCTTGCCCCTCTCTTTTCTTAATATGTATACTGTTAATTCCCCTATTCAAAAACACTTCTGCGTTTTACTTCTAAAGCGTGTTCTATGCGTCATTTCAAAGCACGATTGTGTGTGCCATTTCTTTGGGTCCCATGAAAGAGCGAATTACTCTGTTGCCTTGCCATTCCTCATTTTCCTGCACTCATATTCCATCCTGAGTAGAGTTTTCGTGAACTCATTTGTGGAAGTGGCTGGTTCCCTCTGCAGCTAACTGTATACTAAACAGTGAAATGAGTCTCTACTTTTCTAAGAACCACCAAACTTGGACTGTTTCTTTCCAAACATATCCCAGTTAGGCTAGGGTGTGGGGGTGGGAGATGAATACAGGGTGGCATTCACAGTAAAAGTAAATATGACCTAATATTTTATTCAAAATAGAGAACCACATATACTATTCCTCTTGGTCACCAATCCCTCCATCATTTAGACTCCATTAAAAGAGGCCCCAGGTTGTAACTAAGGCCTTTGAGTATCTTCACTCATGTGGCCCACTGTCAGTCTTAACAATTGTGATGGCATATCATTTTCTAATCTGAGTTATGGTTTGCTTTGAATAAAGTTTGCTTCATGCTAATTTTGTGAACCTGTGTGAATTTTTATTTTCAATTCTTTGCATAATAGTCTAAGAATTGCAAACAGTTCTGATTACTAGTGACACATACACACACACATTTATATTGGGATATATTGGCTATTAAACCCGGAACAGTGCACATGCTACTACATAATTTTACACTGAGCTTTATTCTCTAGCATGAATACACTCTTTTTGGTGAATTGCTAGAGACCTAGTGCATAGGGACATGAGAAGGAAGAGCCTTCAAGAGTATACATACAGGGGTTAGAGAAATAGCTCAGCTATTAAGAGCATATGTTGCTCTTGTGGAAGACTGGGGTTTGGTTCCCAGTACCAACATGGTGGTTCACAAACATCTGTACCACAAGTTCTATGGTATCTGATACCTTTTTCTGACTTCTGTGGCCACCAGGCATGCTCATGGTGCACAAATGTGCCTAAAGGCAAAACACTCATATACTTAAAAGATATAAATACAGAAAAATTAACTTAAAAAGGAGTATAGCTATAGGAAAGCCTCCCTTCCCTACAATCTCAGGTCTTTTATTTTTTTCAGGAACTCTACCAAGTTTGTTCTGGAGAAATGTGAGAAAGAGCTGCAAAGAGAGAGGAGTATCCATTGTGAAGTATTTGGAGAATCTTCTCCCGAGTCGAACTTTATTCATAACTCTTGTCTGTTCTATAGGTGTAGAGAAATACATGGTCAACATAAAAAAGAGCTTGGAAGAAGTGGCCTGGGTATGCTGTGCCCATAGAAAATCATAGTGTGCAGTGGAAGGGAAAGACAGACAAAGGAATAGAGCCAGAAGGAGGGATGCAGCACTGGGTCAGAACAAGAGATCTGTGTGGTACAAGGACCGAGAAGCTGGGCAACACTAGTAGAAGTCAACACTCATAATGTTTGTTTCTAATACCTACCCTACAGATGACTTTTCATTGCCCTTTCTTGTTCTAGGATTCACAAATATCGCCGCCACCTTAGGGCATTGGCACAAGCATAGCTGAAGCACGTGGGAGTGAAAAGAGGACAACTAAGAACTCAAAGCCAGTCCCAGCTACATAATACATTTGAGGCCATCCTGGACTACATAAGACCTTGCATCAAAAGAAAGGAACAAATAAAGAAAATACTGTTATATTGCTCATAATCTTTTTCTTTTATTTGCTTTGTTCACGTCTGTGTTTCCCACATTGCACATTATAATTTGCTCAGATAGAATTTGAATGGTATAAGAAACACAAGGTTAGTTAGTGAATACTTTAACTTCAGGATCCAATTTAGCTGAAATCCTTAGAGAGTACACCTGAGTGGCATGAGCATGAGGTAAGTGTGTGGACACAGGTGAGGGTACTACCATCATCAGAGCCCTGCCTCTGTTTCCCCCCATAGCCTCTCCAGGAAGTGAGGAAGCTGGCTCTCACCAGTGCTCAGCTTGCTGTCTGTATGACTTTATAAAGAACTGCAGTCCTCTCTCCTTTAAGAATTGTGTTTAAGTAGGACCTTTTTCTAGACAGTGTTTCAGATTCATATGGGATGGGGGAAAAAAAAACATTTTTCTGAAAGCGAGGATATATAGTAGGGGGAAATAAATGCAGAAGATGTCCAAGGTGCAGACTAGAATGTTGAGGTGGAAGAGAAGCAAGTTGCATCACTAAACACAATCTTCCACTTAACAAAGAAAATATATAGAATCCTCAGAAACATATGACACATGAAGAAAGTTGGAAGAAAAATTACCTAATATTTAACATGAGTTATTTTGTCTTCACCTTATAGTCATTAAAACCATCCCTGTGCTTCATCAGCTATCTTTTCCTAATCATTAGTCAATCATTTTATTTCTGTGTCAAAGTAGCTTCTGAATCATTCTTTGAAATGTGTTGCTATGGAAAAGTAGCTGTAGCTATTAGAAACAGATGTCATCATGAAAAGCCCCCATAGACCTTCATGCTAAGCCATCCATTTAAGAAACAGAGCTTGGGCTGTGCATAACATTTAATAGTCCTTTTTTTCTGATTCATTTTGTATATTGACAGTACAGGAAAAGAGAAAAAAATTAAGTCTTCTTTCTACCTTATATGAGGATTTTTTTGTGAAAAATGTGTCTTCAGAAAGCTATCACATTTTGAAAGCTCTGTGGTAACACGATGAAAAAGAATATTGGAAATCATACATTCACTTTGTTAGTAAATAAACAATTCAGAAAAAAAAAGATACATTTTCTGGGCATAGCAGGAGAGAGTGAATGGAGGCAGATAAGGCTTTGCTTTTAATTTTTTGATTAATAACTTTTGTTTTCATGTATAATTTTCTAATTTAAAACAACTGTAAATGGTATACAGAAAATGAAAAACACATTGAGTATTTGAAATAAAAAAAAAAATCAAAAACTGGTACCACCAATAAAAATTTGAAAGTTACCGTTTTTACTTCAGATATGGGACGTCATCTCTGGATGTAGACAGAAAATCAAAAAGCCTAGCGTGAAATTATATGTATTTGTTCATATTATATGTTGAAATGCAACAATTTTTATACTGTAACTGTTTTCTCCAATAGGGTTTCATTAGCCCAGGCTGCTTTGAAACTTGCTGGGTAGTCAAAGATGACCTTGAACCTATAATCCTACAGTGTTGGAATTATACTTGTACACCACCATACTTATTTAATGCGGTGCTCAGGAAGAACCTAGGGCATTGTGCATGCTAAGCTAACAGAGCTATAATACCAGGCCAATAATAATTACTCTTAATTCTCATTATTTCATGGGGCATCACAATTCTTCAATTTCTTGATGAAAGGAAATTCACTCCTTAAAATAGTTCTAAACAAAACCAGAATTCCAATGGCTTGATGAAATAAGCATTTATTTCACACACAAAAATGCCAAAGCAGATGTTCTATATTCAGTAGGCCTCCTCACATGCCTCCCAAAGAAGTGATTCCAGGAACTAATCCTTTCATCTAATGGATTGTTTATCCAGGAAACTGAGTCTTGACCTCATTGAGATGAATATTTATTCATGACAGTAATTTGTTCACAATGATTTGTTCAGCGCAGCTCTCAGTCTTTCAGAGTACCCACTTCTTCATTTGAAGTCCCACTCAACATTGTCTTATAGTAAAAAGTTGTGGAAAATGGAGTTTACTCTTCTTTCCACTTTCTTCAACTGTGGCATTCTGCCATTTGTACATGTTTAAACTTAAGATGTTATATCTGCCAGAGCCAGAATTCATGGTTCAGAGAACCAAGAGGCAGACACACAATGTAGATCCTCTTACTTCTATGTTTACTTTTCCGTTTAAAAACTTTGCTTCCAGGATTGAAATTTTTGACTTTACTGATTTAGTGATCTTGGTTCCTAAGGACTAACATGAATACTTCCATAGGGTCAAAACTTCTGAACCTAAAACAAGACAGCTCCATGGCCATTCCTTTTTTATTTTTCATGATATAACTATTATAGAAACTAATGATGTTTTGATTTGAAATTAATCTTGATCATCAGGGGGAAACGAGTTACTTTGTACATAATGAACACCGAGAGGATCATATTTAGAACTCAGTGGAATCTCTGAATAGCCTTTTAGCATGTACATACTATGGAAGTCCAATGAAGATGAATGAATGAATCATTGATTCCCCAGAATAAATGTGTAAGACTTTTTTCTGGGTTGATAAGTGTGACACAGGTTGAGGTAAAAAAATAATTCAATGAATAGTGAGATAAATTATAGTTTTCTTTTGAGTACATTCAGAAATAATGACTCTAGAAACCCTTGCACACATTGTTTCCCACATGATTTCTCTATTACTTTAAGCAAGGATTGGTGGTGGTGGTGGCTGGGGTTTTTCATCATTACTTAGTTATAGATATTTAAGTTAAACTATAATTGAGCCAATGGGAACCTAACCTGACCAACAGATTACAAAAGTTATGTTGACATTCCTAGGTTCCCTTTCCTTATGTGAGGAATGTGTGGAAATATCTCTATTTGAGAAAACACCAAAGTATGAGGTAGTTGCTGTAGTTCATAACCACGAAGAGGGATGTGCACAGATCCTGAAATCACAAGGGTAAGGAGTGTGCTTGCTACTTGACCATCAGCTCTGATACTTCCTTCTGATACAACCTTCCAAAATATTTTTTTGTGATATAAAACATCAGAAGCTGGATATACAGCTACAGTACAGGTGTGGATTTCTGATATACTTTCCAATTTTTGCTAATGGTATCACTTTATAAATCAGAGTTGACAAAGGATTCCTGTAATTTCTCAGCAGGATTTAAGTAGCAATGATGAGATATTGACTGTTTTCACTTCCTTGCTCTCAGAACTGGTTTTGCTTGCTCTCTCAGGGGTACCAGCTGCAGCCAATTTTGCTGCCCCCCCAGGAGGTCATATCCCCATCTGCATTCTTTCCTTACTGCTCCTGAGTTACAGACACTCCAAGATGGACAGTCTGACTTCATTTTTGATGCTGACTTGTTGTTTTAGCCTCACACCTCCTACCATTTTGGATCTTCATCAAAAATGTTGATAAGAACACTCATGTGCTTTGCCTTCGATACAAGTGGAAAATACAAATTTTTGTAAACTGACAGTAAAAATAAATTATTTGGTATCCTTTTTCTTACTCACTATTAGTGTATTAAAGTCAGATGGACCTGGCTGTCCCTGTGTGAATAGAATATGTATTTAAATTAAATTCTTCTTTCATGTGGAATGTTATAAGTCTCTTCATCCTACCTATAATTTGGAGGAAGTTCATCCCACTTTTATGAGAGGCCATAACTCAAAGCCCTTTCTCATAGAGCTGATTAATCAAATCACACATGGCTGTTCTCCGGCTTCCTTGGTTTGAGCTTGCCACTTCCTCCCTTCATCTTTTCCAGTACATTTGCTATAATTGATGTAAAATGAATTACCTAAAGCTTAGAGGGTTAAAGATAATATTGATTATTTTATTTTCTGATCATCAGAAATGCTGCCATCACTTCGCTGGGAGCTTTTCCCTGAAGCTTTCCTGCAAGGTGGCATTTAAACTCTTGGCAGGGTCCCTGGTCTAATCTGAAGACTTTGAATGGAAAAGAGTTTAGTTTCCAAGATCTTCTAAATGGTTGTTTGCATATTTTAGCTCCTAGATACTGGAACATTCCTTCCACCACACTGCTTCCTGACACATTAACTGCCCTTTCCTGTAGTGATTTGGCAACAGAGAATGAAAGAGACCCTGCAAGACAGATGCCATTATCTTTTTCTGTTCAATATTGAAACTGACATCTCATTATGCCATATTGGTTTCATTCGTTAGAAGCATCATTAAGTTCAGCCAATACTCCACAGGAGAGTATTACGCAGAATGTGAATACCAGGAGACCGAGGGGTGTGGGGGTCAATTAATAACCATTCTACTATACCAAGCTATAGGGATAGTAGTGATTTTCTGAAATTATCTTCAAGTTACTAAAGTAATCTTCAGCTTCACAGACTAAACATCTGTATGTTCAGCAACCTGATATTCAAATTCCTGTCTGTAAATCAAAATTAGAATTTTTCTATCCTGACTTTATCATGAGAGAGAAACAAAGATGTTATTTAAATGCCACTTCTGGAATTTTCCCAAACATTCAGCTATAAAGAGATGACTCCATACATTTGTCCACTTTCCCTCAGTCAGAACTTAGTTATATTACTGAGGTAACTGGAAAGGTGGTGGAGAAATATATAGAACATCCATGTCTTAGGAAGGCTAACAACTTCTACAATGTGGCTTAATTTTCAACAGGTTATAAACATGTTGTCAGCAATTCTTGGATATAATTGTAGTCAGCTAAGTTACTTCTTTACACAAGAAGTTTTTGCAAAAGCTCCGAATGACCTGCCTCAGCTGGGATTCTGAACTATTTGATTATTCTTTCTACTGGATCCACCACACTGAAGACATTCCTATCCCAGAATTTACTGGAAGTAGTAAGAACTTCTCATATCTACCAATATGAGAATTATTTTCTTCTCAGTATTACAGAAATAAAATACTGACACTTGAGATGGTACAATGCTGTCATGAAAAAGTCAAACTTACAATTTCTGGACAATTTATTATCTTAACATATACTACAATATGCTGTTACATCATACTTTCCTCTGAATTACAACATTTTGAAACTAGTTGTTAATTGAAACATTTGCCCCAGGAAGGGATGGGGAGGCTCTTGAGCTTGAGGTGGTAAACAAAAGGTCACATGACCAGGAAGAATCATGGAAAAGTCTTGATAGACCCAATCCAGCAGTATAAAAGGGAAATAATAGTTTCTGGGGGTGGAGACTCTGATGAGTCAAAGTACAGAAAACTAAAGAGATACTTGGACTGCGGAGCTATGAGCAAGCTGCTTAAAGAGCAGGTTGGGTTTTGGGGAGTTGTCAGCTATGTTGTGTTGGCGCTCCAGGGATGCAGCTGTTTTAAGTTATCCTTGCTCCTTTTAAGTAACCACTCACCCATAATCGTGATAGGAATCCTAATAAAAATACTCAATGGTCAATCAAATTGGACCTTGGTGCAACAGACAAAAATAGTCTGTTGTGGGTTCTCTTTCTAGAGTAAGTAGAGATGTGTATATTGCCTCTTTCAAGAAAAGTCTATCACAAAATATAGGTGTATACATTTCCTTCCTTTTTTGAAACTTGACAATGACTGAAAAGAAATGATAATAAATCTTATCTTCTACTGTTTAATTAGTAAGCATTTTTATAGTAAGAACAGACACTGATAGACTCCATCAATTACCAAACCAAAATTTGTAATTGTTAACATCTGGAGCTGTAGTGGGAGATCATTTAATTTCTGGAACCACTTAACCCTTAGTGTGATGGCTCAGGCTTGTAATCTCAGCATTTTCTAGACTGAGGCAAGGACATTGTCTCAAGTTTTAAGCCAGCCTGGATCACATAACGAGTACTGGGCCAGTCTGAACTACAAAGTGAGACTGTTGTTTTTTCCTCATCATTTGTTTGTATTTTGGGTATGATATATATAAAAATGTAATTTTGCAGCATCCATCATGAAGAATATGAGGTCGAATCTTTAAATAAACATGTTTTTGTTATGAAATTTACACATATATAAATTCAAATGAAAATGTTACAATTTTAGAATATTAAACATTATTCTATTACAGCTACAAAGAAAATAACTATAAACTATACCCAGAAGGAATTAAAAATAATTTAAATGTTTCACTATAAACAACCAGCCAAACACAAAAGAAGTATTGTAGAAAGTGGAAAATGAAGCAGCAAAATGGATAGCTCATTCAGAAATAAAATAGCAAATTTCTTTCTTATTACCAATTAAGTGTAAATATGTTACACTCCATTGTCAAAGGCATTAGGAGAATGGGGCTGGGAAAATAGCTTAACATTTAAGAGCACTGGCTGCTCTTCTAGAGGATTGAGTTTAATTCCCAGCACCCACTGAGTGGCTCACAACTGCCTGAAACTCTAGTTCCAGGGTTCTGATAACATGCAAGTACCACACAGACATATATGCAGGCAAAACATCCAAACTTATATCATAAAAAAATTAAAAATAATATATTCTTTAAAGACATATTAGCAGAATGGATAAAAATAAAATCATAATTTACAAATATTCATTTTAGATCAAAATATATAAATATTGTCATCCATTTGTAATGATATTTTATAAAATTACAGATGTTATGTACAATAGGCTCCTCTAGGTTTAATCACCACATGATGTTGTAGCCCATTTCAGTTTATATAAGTCAACCCTTGATTCTTACTCTATAACGTCTACAGGTAATAAATGTTTACACACAATCATGTAATCATTTTGTGAAGTTTAAATTTATGATTAAGATGTGATTGTAATGTGATCTTTCCCCGTGAGGGGCTTTATCTAAAAATATATATAAGGTATATGGAAAAACAGACAGACAGTAGTAGGAGTAGGTGAGAAGAGAGAACAGGAGGAAGAGAGAAAGAAAAGAGACAACAGGAGAGACATAAGTCAGTAGAGTAGAGAAGGAGAGAGAAAAAGCCTGAATAAAGAAGTAAATCTGGTCCCATCTGTGAGAAGAATTTTTTTTTTTTTCATATTATTCACTGACACTGCCTTTCCCTCCTGGGTGGCTGAACTCTTGCTGGGGTTTGACCTCAGCAGAGGAGTAACTATAATATCATACAAACAGACTTTAAATAAAATAAATTATAATGAAGAAAAATTGCATCATGTATTAACATCAGATGTTAATAAATACAAGAAATAATAAAAATAAACATTCACATACCTAAATACACCAACAAAAATGTAGAGAAAAATGACAAGGGAAGAATAGAACAGCACTATAAAAGAGAATTAGAGGAATTAAGAGAATTGGATCTTAGTCTTAATATCATAATATGAAATAAATTTCTGGATAAAAATAGATTAACAAAGGAAAATTAGAATGAATGCATCATGTCTAACACAGTAAACAACTATCCCCTAAAACTAGCCAAGGAGAAGGTAACAAAAGCCACAAAGAAAAACAACAAATCACCAGAACTAGCAAGCTTCTCTCAATAAAAACCGGGAGTCTGAAGTGTAAATGGCCTTAACTCATAAAAATAAATAAAAAATAAAAAGATACTGACTAGATAACTAGATGAAAAAACAGGAACCAAGTTCTGTTATGTCCCAGAAACAGACCTTACTATCAAACGCCACTACAAAGACAACTAAAAAGCTGAAAGTCAACTTATCAAGTAAATAGAAACTCCAAGTAATATAGTATGCTACTTTCATTCTGATGAAGTGGATTTCACGAACAATTAGTCAGAAGCATGAAAAAGTTCAGTCCATACAAATAAAGAGAACGATTCATCAAAAATTAACAATGCTAAATATTTTTGCATCAAACTCTGGGCCTTAAAATTTCATAAACACTAAACGTCCCAGTATAATAAAAGTAGATGAGTTTAGTGTCCTACTCTCATTTTTAAATAGGTAATACAAACTAAAATCAATAACAAAAATAGACTTAGCAGTTAGCTACAGAATATACCATCTAAGAGAAAGAGAATACATTTTTTTTAAAAATTATTTTTTAAATAATATATTTATTAGTAACTTGAGTTTCATACAATGTCGCTTGATAATACCATCTTCCCCTTCTTCCCTGGTCTACCCTCCCATGCCTGTTCCCTCAAAAAAACAAAAAACAAACAAAAAACAAACAAACAAACAAAAAAAAAACCAAAGAAAAATAAAAAGAAAATTAAAAAGAAAAGAAAATTAAGTTCAGCTTGTGTGGTAGGACCATAGATCATAGGCATCAACATGGGTTTTGGAGGCAGCAGGCTGTTCTGATCATGGACCTTTACTTGGGTTATATTAGCCTGAGATTAAGTATGATGAGGTTCCACTTGAAGTTGTGCTTTACTGCCTAAACCAGCAGGAACCAAGACATTATGCAGGCACCAGGACATCCCACAGGGACTAGGGCATCATGCAGAGGCCTTGGCATCATGCAGGCATTCAGTCATCCTACAGCCACCTGGACATTACGCAGGCACCAGGACATCCTGGAGGAACCAAGGCCTCCTGCAGGTGCCTGACCTCCTGTAAGCACCTGGATATCCCATAGGCACCCAGACATCACACAGGCACCCAGACATCACTCAGGCTCCCGGACATTTAAAAGTACTTTATGTGTATAAGTGTTGTGGTTGTTGTACTCTTACTCACTTGCTCACTGAGCCAGGATTTCATGATTAGGGTCTGTGAGAAATAAATCTTAACTAGTCCTGAATGAAGGGGTCTCAGTAAAGTTGAGGCTGAGACAAGTTTATTGCAAGCAATTTTTATATCTTTGTCAGAAACAGAATAAAATGGTGGTTTCCAGGATCCATACAATGGTAGTAGCCAGGATACTATGACATTTGCAAGCTATACAAGGTATATAGGATTAATGTCTGAGACCAGCTGTGCTGTCAAGCTTCTGCATGCTTCAATGACTTCTAGAGAACACAGAGAATCACAAGGCAGACTGAACACTTCACTGCCTGAGGGAGTACCTTTTGGGGAAGTTTATTTTTAGTTATATATAAAATAATTGTGCACTGCTGGGAAAGGGATGCCTAGGTTCTTGGCATTTTGCATTGTTTGGAGGTGTTGGATTTCTGTGGGGGTTGTTTAATTGCTAATGATCTGCATGTGCTATCAGTAGAACACCTAAGGAGTTCTGAATCAATAAAAACACCTGAGCTCAGATGCTCGGGGTTCTACTATTGAGGATGGTGCCGGTCCATGACAGTGGTTCCCTCTGCTGAGATCTGGCAGAGTTTGCACATATGAGAACTCCTCCTTGTCTCCTTGCTGAGCTGCCACACAGCAGTGTATTACTACAAATGGTACACCAACATGGGGAAGGACATCATGCCAGCTAATCTGCCATGGAGATAAGGAAGAAGAGAAATAAACCACAGACCTCAGAGTCTGGCAAAGTACGCTCATGGAAACTACCAGAGGTTAGAGATGAAGCTATTAATTGAAGGATCCTGAAGGAAGAGAGAGAAAGGAAATAGGATTCCATGAAGAGAAAAGACTGTGAAATTAAAAAAAAAAATAAATGAAAAAAGCTCTGAGGTGAGAGTCACAGAATGCAGGCCCTTAGAGATAAAGAATTCAGCTGGAGGCAGGAAGAAGCAAGGTTCTTACTGTTTTTTCTGATCATGGAGTTGACTCCTGCCACTGGCAGTAGCCAGGTCATGGAAAACGGTAGCCAGAATGTGCTGCTATTCTATAAACTGAATTTGCTGATGGCTTTTTGTGTGTATGAAGCCAAAGTGGATCTTATGTTTGAGGTCTATGAAGAAGGAAATATGTTTCCCCATAGCAGTGGTGAGAAAGAATGCCAAACTGCCAAGACTTTGCTAGATATTCTTTCCTCTGCCCCAGGACCCTCTGCTGTTGGTAGAAGCTTTGGCTTAGAGCCCCAAAGCTGCTTAGTTAAACTGAAGTTTTTTTTGTTTTGTTTTTCATGTCTACAAGTGGTAACTCCAGACCATGAGGGAACTCTGCTTGTAGACAAGGACAGTTGTATTCTGTCATGTGGATGCTGGAAATTGAACCCAGGTCCTAGGAAAGAATAGTCAGTGTTCTTAACTACCAAGTTATCTCTCCAGCTCCAGAGAATACATTCTTTTAAGCAGCTAGGGAGCCTTCACAAAAGGGATCATATTCCACATTGCAACACAAATATTACCAAACACAAGACAATGAAAATAATTGTATATATCTTATCAGAACATAATAAATTAAAACTAGAAATCAATACAAGAAGCCACAGAAGCTGCACAAATATTTTAAAAAACACTCTTGAGTGGCCCATGAATCAGTGAATAAATCAGACAGGAAAGTGAAAATTGCCAAAATCAAATAAGGATAAAAGTACAACTGTGGGGTTTTAACAGTGAAATGTCTCTTGTAGCTTCATATTGTAAACTTGATCTCCTATTGGTGGTCCTGTTTGAAACTGGTTATGGAATCTTTTGGTGGTATAGCTTTGAGGAAGGAAGTCTGTCAGTGGGGGCAGGCTTTGGTCTATAGCAACTTCTTGCTTCTACTTCATTCTCTCTGACTCCTGTGTGGATGAGACTCTCATCAGCCAGCTTCTGGCTCTGGCCATCTGTGGCTAATCCTCGCCTTCCACTATGAACCCTTTTTCTGAAACCATAAGACAAAATAATCTCTTCCCTTTGTAAGTTGTGTTGGTATTTTCTCATAGCAAATGAAAAATAAATACAACTTACCAGGACTGTTGGGGTACCAATAAGCCAGCTTTATGAAGAATATTCATGTCTATTATTCCTACACAAAAAATAACACAGAGAACTCTCAAATGAATAAGCTAATGATAAAACTCCAGTACTTAGGAAAAAAAACAAAAAACAAAAAAGAATAAATCAAGTACAAAACTATAGGTGGTGAAATATATATATAAAAAAAAAATGGGTGCTAAAATAAATGAAATTGAGACTAAAATAAAAATACAAAGCCAAAGCTGATCTATTGAAAAAACTGGCATAGACAAACCCATAGATAATGCAACTAAGAGAGAAGAAAAATTCTAAATTTATTGATGTAAAAATGAACATAATCACAGATTCTAATCACAATCAGTGGCTCATCAGGGAATGCTTTGAGAATCTATATTTTAAAAACTGGAATACCTGGAATAGTTGCATAAATTTCTGGACACATGACCTAGCAACAGTTAAGATGATAGAAAAATATAGTCATGTCCACAGCAATAAAAGAGAAGGAAGCAGGAATGAAGAGTCTTCTGACAGATACAAACTCAGGATGGATTAACTGTTGGTCTCTACTAAACCTTTAAAATAAGATAACCCAGCACTCTTCAATGTGTTTTATAAAATAGCAAGAGAACGGATACCATCAAAATAATTCTATAAAGCTGCCATTACCCTATAGCAAAATCAGATACAAATACAACATAAAAGTATACAGTGATTCTTTGATGAATACCAACAAAAAATTCTCAATAAAATTTTACAAACTAAATTCAAGAATATATATATATATATATATATATATGTATATATATATATATATATATACTGTATTCAAGATCATATACCATGTAAAAGTTGGTTTTATTTCATAGAAAGTCTATTCAACATGCACAAATTAATAAATGTAATGTAGTATATAAATAGGCTTAAGAGAAACAACATGATCATCTTGATAGATGTAGAAGATGCTTCTCATAAAGTTCAACATCCCTTTGAAATTAAAGTGTCAAAAAAAGGAATAAAAACAACATACCTCAATATAATGAATGTATATAAAATAAACCTTAAGCCACCAATACATTCATTAATGATTGAGGAAACAATGAAAGCATTTCCTTGTAAGTCAGTAACTGACAAAATATTCCTGATATTTGCTCATATTCAATGCAATCCTCAAAAAAACAAAGAAACAACAAAAAAAAAGAAAACAAAAAACAAAAACAAAAACAAAAAACTAAAGTCATAAGACAAGAGAAAGACATGCAAGAGGGATAAATAGGAAAGAAACAAGCCATATTCTATTTGCAGTTGTGATTCTACTCTAAGACACATGAACACAGATAGAAAAATCTGATAAACATTTGCAGCAATGTAATAGAACACAAAATTCACATGCAAAAATAAGTAACATTTTTATATATCAATAATGAAAAACTGAGAACAAAATTAGGAAATAATTCCTAGTTCAAAAATGTAAACAAACAAACAAAACAAATTAAGAATAAACCTAAATCAGGAAATGAAGGGGAGAGAAGACAATGAAAATTTTAAAACACTGAAGAAAGAAATTAAAGAAGACACAAGAAAATGGAAAGATCTACGAGGTTGGGAATGCAAAATTAATATTGTAATAATGACTATATTGTGGAAAGTTGTGCTCAGAGTCAATGCAATACCCACCACAGTTCCAGTGACATTCTTCACAAAATTAGAAAAAAGAATCATAAAAGCCACTTGGAAGCACAAGGCCACTGATTAATCAAATCAATTCTAAGAAGAACAAACAAATCCAGAGGCATCGGGATAACTGATCTAAAACTATCAATATCTGTAGCCATTAGGGAAACGGCTTTGTGATGCCATATCACCACAATCAGAATTGTTATCATAAAGAAAGCCAACGATAACAGTGAGCATGTGGGAAAGAGGAGATTGTAGTCACTGCTATTGTGAATGTCAACGGGTCTGCCACTGTTCACATTAGCCTGGCTGTTCTTCAAAAACCTCAAAACAGAACTTCTGTATGATACATCTATACCACTCATGAATGTCACATTTTTAAAGGACAAATTGTGCAATACCAGATACGTGTCTCATAAGCTAACTTATTTCTGTAACTGTTTACAGAAACATTATGGCCCATACGGTAAGGGCTCAATCCCATTAGATCTCCTGTGATAAAGGGATAACACTGTACTAAGTACAATAAAATATTAGCAAAAGATAACTGATATGTGAAGTACATAGAGTTATTAAAAAATTTAGAAACAGAGGACAGAATGTTGATTATTCCTGGGGCTAGGAAAGAGATAGAGAATTGTTTAAGCAGTGTATGGAGTTTCAGTTTTATATAATGTATGAAGTTGTGGAGATAGAGAATAACAACTAGAATATTCAAGACTGTTCTCCTGGGGCTGGAGAGATGGCTCAGTGGTAAACAGTACCAGCTGCTCTTCCAAGGGATCCAGGTTTGATTCTCAGCACTTACATGGCAGCCATCTGTAACTCCAGCTCCAGGGGATCTGATGTTGTTTTCTGACCTTTTCATGTACCATACATACATATGGTACATAGAGTTACATGCAGGCAAAACAGCCATACATATACACGAAAAAGACTGTTGTCCATTGTCAAGCCAGAAATTTCAGACCACAACATTCCCAGTTAGGCCAACAATTGGCATGACAAACACATTGGATCTTTGATGTAGATCTTACCAAAATTCCTGAAATTAATTTGCAAAAGTTTACATGTGCTGTGGCTGCTTGGCTGTTTAACTATTGCTTATGTAAAAATTCAGCAACTGGGAACTTTGTGAGAAAACTTTTGTTCTGTGAATGGAATCTTCATTGAACAGTTCAAATTAGAAAGAAAATTAAGACATTTGAAGTTCAAAGAACTAACTTTTACCAGTATAATCTTCTAAGAAATGTTGAAAAGACCACATCAGCATCACAAGGTTAAATTTCACTGTATAGTAAACTTTAAAATTATGTATAATTACCGTTTGATAGACATTCCATCTCTATTCAAGTTGACCACTTTTTCTTGTTTTAACTTTGTATAATGTGTGTTTATGGTGAGGGAAATATGTGAGTGTAGATGTTCTTGTAAGACAGCATGTTAGTTGATTTCAGAAGAAACCTTAGGTGAGGGTCTTTGCCTTCCCTAATATTGAGACAGGTTCTTTTGTCTCCATTTTGTCAGTAGGTTACATGACCTGAGAGACTCTGGGAACTATCCTTTCATCTAGGGACTCTCTTCTCTCCTAAGTAGCACTGGAATTGCTGGTGTGTGTTATAATGTCCAACATTTTGTGAGTTCTGAGAATCTGAACTCAGGTCCTCACATGGTAAGTGCTTTGCCCATTGGATCTGAGTTGTGCTTTAAATTTATAATGCTGACTAAAAATGGATTTCAGAGTTTTAAAACAAGCAACTATCAGTCAAAATTCTCTTTTGAATAAGATTCCAATATGCTCTCACACCTATGAATCAAGGTTCAGTTTGCAAAAGTCTTAGTGGAAAGAGCCTTAGGGATTCAGGTGTTTAATTTAGAGTATACAAAATCAGGTGGTGAATTTTTCTTTGCTTGAGAGTGGAAGTTTCTTCTATGACCAAGGCTGTTCGGGCAAGGCAAACATTTTATGTGTTCTGACAAAAGATTTTTTCTTTTATCCTCAGCTTTCCTTTGTGTCTTATTTGTTGAACGTAAATGACAGATATTCATCCTACAACCAACGCTCCAAAGTTCCCTCAGGAAAGCTGTTCATTCGCCTTTATTTTTAGATAATTATTTTAGATAATTCCTCCCCTGTAAATTTGAAGGGCTTCCTGCTCTTAAGATTTTATCTCCTCATTTCACACTAATGAAAAGCTAATAATTGTTTCTTTTACATAAAAAATCATGGGGGGTCATTTACATACATATCTATCCTTACATGTATATGCATATCCTTCTGTGAAAGTTATGTCCTCAGAATCTGTAGAAACAGGAAACTACTAGTATTCCTTTTACCCTGCAGGATACCATTGAGAGAAAAGGAGTCATTTTCGATGGAGCTTCTCATCGGTATTCTCCTTAACTTCTTTAGTGTGCAGGGCTGAGTGACTGAAGAACACATCCATTTCTCCCTTTCTCATAGAAAACATTTTTAATGTTTGGTTCTTCAAGTACTTAGGATGATTTCCATTCTAACACACTTTGTTTCAGTCTCCAGTCTTAATATTGTTCCCTTGTTAGAAAACAAAATCTTTTCTGATTTGTATCTGGCCACTGACTCTCACTCTCATTAAAAACTTTTGCTAAAAATCTTTTGCGCTCAGAAAGTTCCACCCTGCTCAGTGACCCCAGCTAAAATTTCTTCCATTCCTTCATATTAATTAAAACCACCTTTCCCCTAAGCAGTTCCACTGTAAAAAAAGAAAGAAAAAAGGAAAACAAAACATAAGTAGATAAAACCAAATGCAGTGAAGACAGAAACAAAGAAAAAAGCAAGCTGGAGACATGTGATTTGTTTTGGACACTTTACTGTTAACTCATGGTGGGTGGACGCTCAAGTATTAAGTAACTAGCTTAGCTTTTATTTCCACATTCACTTCTCCAATTTGTATGCGCCGTCCTTTCTTCTAACGTTGACAGAAGCACAGAAGGGAACATCACACCGTTATTAAAACCAACCAGAATGCTCCATCTGTCGTGCCTTTCAGGAATCCAGCCCACTAATTTTTGCTGTGGGTTTGATGACTCAACCCCTCAAGATGCTGCACAAGGAAGAATATCCTCATTTTGCAGAACTGCCAGGTCTCATTCATTGGAGCAAAGAGTCTTCATGCGGGACTCATTTACAGGCAGTTGTTTATCTGTTTACATATTTAAACAATCTCTCAGTGGACTAAGTTTGTCATGAATTTCTAAAGAGCACGTAAATGCAGTGCTCTGTGCTAACGTTCCTCCCTTCTCTCTCACAGACTACTTTTAGTTTTTTCTTTCTTCTCTCCCCAACCCCATCCCCTTCAATTCCTTCTCTTGGTATCATTTTCCACTGGAAGGCTCCAGATTCCTCCTGTCCACTGTGACGTTTATCTAATTTTCTGTACTTGGGAAAAAAAAAGCATTCTTTACTTTTGTACCTTCCTTTTAAAGCGCTGATTTAAGCGTGTCTTCACTATCTATATTTATTCTGAAATGGTTTTCATGAATCCCAGGCTGGTCCCAAAGTCCCTATGTGACCTATGGATAGCTTTGAACGTGGGAACCTTCTGCTTCCACCACCCTTCCGAAGTGCGGGGACATCCCAGCTTCTGCCAGGCCAGGCTTGAACCCAGGACCCGAAGGCCTCGAGTCTAGGTCATCCTACCACGTTCCAGCCCTGCTTCCTCCATTAAAAAAAAAAAAAAAAAGCACTATTTTAGAAACCGAGGCACAGATATGAACCCGCATATTTGGTCTAAAAACCCATGCATTTTCATCTTGCGAAGGTTTCCCGGGATCCAAACTCTAATCAAGAGGATGAAGTCATACTGAAAGCGCCTATCTCGCAGCGGGGTGGGGGGGGTCGCCAAGGGGCCCGGCGTCCAGTTCTGAGGAGACCCTGAAAGCCCTCCTCCCGAGGCCGGGCCTTTCGCTGTGCACCCTCCCGCGGCCCTCGGCCCGCGCTGGCAGCGCAGCTCCCGTGACTCAGCCTCCGGCTCAGGGCTAGCTCTCGCTGCCGCCGGCTCGGAGGCTACGCTCGGAGGCCCGCAGCGGCGAGGGTCGCCGCTCGCCCGCGCTTTACGGCTGTCGAAAACTGGCCCCGCCGGCCGCCGTACCGCAGACCCTCGGCGCCGCTCAGGTAATGCGAGTCCCCGTCCTAGGTCCCGAGAGCCCGCGGGGCGCTTGGCGGCGGGGCGAGGCCGGGCGCGCGCGGCCTCAGCGGCTCCGTGCCTCCCCGCACCACCCCCCACCCCCGCCCCGGCGACCCGGTAAGCGCGGCGTGCCGAGGCTGGTCATCGCTCCGGGTCCCCCCCAGGCGCGCCGAGCCCACGACGCCCTCGCGCGGGGGCGCCAGCAGCAGACGCCTTGGCAGAAGCCCAGGGCCGCCGTCCGCTTCCGCAGCCGCGCTCCGGGCTCCAGGGCTGCGCGTCGCCGAGGGCCGGCATGTCTCAAGCATCCCCTCCACTCGATCTGGGTTTACCATGCCCCGCATCCTCGGGGGCGCTCAGCCCTGAGCTCTGCACTGGGAAGGAACCTGGTTTTCTGGCAGCCAGGCAGCCGCAGTGTTGACTCCTTCAGTCACTCACAGTGAACTTCGGTGCTAACCAGTGACATGCGTAGGATGCAGAACTCGGTCCCTGCCCTCAAGCTGCTCTTTGTCCAGAAGGCATCACTGCCCAGGATGGCAGACCCGCTTGCTGTAGTAGCAGGAAAAGGGAAATGAAACAGAAAGATGGATTTTGAGCGATTAGTTAAGAAGGGATTTTTCTCACTTCTTTTTAGTCTCCAGAAATTCTTCATGGAAAGGACATATCCAGGGATTTTTTTTTTTCTTTTACAATGATCAGTAATCTCTGATGTCAAAACTTCTCAGAAATACAATTACTTAGTGATAAGGGTGATCTAATACCTTGGCATTCTGATACCACATAAAGAGTATTCCGGAGTTTTTATTATTAGTATCGCAGCAAAAGTGAAATTATATAATTTATCAGTTACATAAAGCATCACTAGGTCACATGGAGAGCTTGATTCTTGCTTAGACATGTAGTTAACACATCCATTGCTTACCACCTACCACATACTGCCCTTGGCACTAGAATAAAGCGAAGAAATCCTTGGTTTCTTGGATTATACTTGGTGGGAAGCATGACAATAAAAAATATTAAAGTGGCATCATTATACACACTTTGAAAAAATATCAAGTTTCTGAGTTTTAGCATTTTAAAATTGACTTAGAAAGGAAGTCTTCAAGAGAAAGCAATGTGTTTTCAGCAAACTTGAGCAGGTGAGCGAATGAGCCATAGGCTGCCTGGGTCCACACCTTTTTGGCACAGAATGACAAGTCTGCAAAGGCAATGTTTTGTTGCTGTGTTCAGGAATAAGAGAGGAAGTTTGTGTGGCTGGAGTGGAATTGACAGAATAATGTATATGGTTTTATACTGTTTCATAGGGACTAGATAATATGGTATACTGAACCAGTACATGTCTTAGGGTAATGTGGACAGCCTTTGGAATATTTTGACAAAAGAAATCACATGATGATTCAACACATCTATTTAAAAGCCTAATTCTGGTTACCATGTTGGGGGTTAAGCTGGAGGAAAGCAAGGATTTGAAGTAGGGACAGTAATTAGCTATTAAGACAGACTTTCTACTTACTGAGCTGGGGAAGATTGCTGGAGGTTGATGTGCTGATTGGATTAAGAATCTGGACTTGGACATTAATGTATTTTGAATATTCAAGTTATGTCAAGCAGGCAGTTAGTTGACATTCATACGATACAGAGTTTCAAAGGTGAACAAAACATTATTATGCTAACAGCAAAGAGAAAATACAATGGAAACAATGATAATGAAGTAGAGAGGAATACAGTGTTATTGAGTAAAGGAGAAAATGTATATGTAACTCAGGAGAGGTTATCTTTTGCTAGGATCATGGACTGTATATCTACAGTAATAAAAGTGCATGGACACAGATGTAGGTAGGGTAAATTGATGGGCTTCCCAACTTGTTTCTTCTGACACCTGTACAGGACATTTTTAATCCCTGAGTTCAAAACAATTGTAACACTTTTTCCCCTATTTGTCAGAGTATTTGTTGAAAGAGTATTTTCAGATTCTGAGAATTATTGGAAGAATAGAACTTCACATTTTGCTTTGGAGAGAAGAGAGCTTTTAATTTTTTTTTCTTTTCCCCTTAGTTTGGATAATTTCATCCACACTTACCACATATTAAGGTTATATTCATAATGTTCATCCCTATTACCATCTTTCTTCCCCCCACCCACGCATTTTATTTTGAAACTACTGAGAGGTTAACTAGGGTTGCTAGTGTGGACATGGGTAGGAAGTTATTTACTGGAGCATGGACAACTTACCAGTGGCTACACTACTGAAGGAAATGAAATGACTTCTCCATCCTATAGCAGCTAGTAGCTCCTCATGGAGGAGTGAGGAGCTCATGATAAAGTGCTAAAGGATTGAGTGTTGTGCATGTCTTCTGCCTTGTATTCATTCCATAACACTTTTTCCTGTACTCTGGCTCTCACAAATTTTTGCCCCTTCCTGCTTGGTATTCCTTGGGCCTTGCAATGTGTGATATAGATATATCCTGTCACTTAGTATGAGGATTTTAAACAGTTAGAAATTTATGTATGTACTAACCACCACTCCCTGAAGAAGCAAAGCACAACAAAAACCCACCACCAGCACCAGCACCAGCACCACCACCACCACCAAAGATCCTGCCTAATGCAGGGAGTGGCACTTTTCTAGTAATATGAATATTAGAGGCAGTTTCACACTATGTTTATGTACCAAAACAATAGTAGTAGATTAACCTCTTAGAGGTTAATTAAGTCAATTATGGTTTGACCAGGTGTGTATATTTTTTTTTCAAGGAGTTGAACTTCAATCAGAAAATGATTTGTTATCTTCCACACAGTAATTGCCTCTGTGGCATTATTAGTAGTACTCAGTGTCCACAGGTTGGTCCGTTGTTGATACCTTATCTCCCTGGGCAGACCACATAGCACCTTTAGTCCCTATGAGCATTAGCCAGTAGGAAGGAATCTTCATGCTCATTCCCAGATTGTTTTCTCTGTGTCCTATAGCCAAAGTCTGTGGTGTCTTCAGTAACAGGGTCTTACCTATTGTTCTGGCAGGCAATCAAGAGCAGTAGCAACTGTACTCATTGAGGGGCTTCTGGGGAGCCCATTGGCAAACAAGTCATAGAGAATTAGTTTTGCTTACAATCCTATGATGTCTAGGCACAGTATTACCCACCATGTAGGGCCCTTCTGTTTAAACTCATTTTTAAAATTGTGTATTTTGGTTAGCTTATGAAGGGTAGGCCCTTGTACAGCTTTCTCATATATCCTTAGTTTTGGTTAATCTTCCCTTCACTCCCAGCTTTCTCCTTGCCCTTTGCCATTTCCGTTTAAGCCTTTTCATGTCTAATGTTTCCCTCCTACCCAGACTTCCATACCAAATGTGATTTACTTCTCCCTCCTCATAAAGATCTCATCCATCTCATTACTCCTGCTTGCGTCCTGAACTATATAGATATACAAATCAACACAGAAATATAAGATTCAAAGCTAGGATAGATATAAAAGAGAGACTGTGACATCTGTGTTTCTGAGCTGGGTTACTCATTCAGTATATTTTTTTCAGCTCCATCAATTTTTTTTTCTGTTAGGGATAGAGTTATAATGTCTGTATATACTGCATTCCAATGTTTATCAGTTGATGGACATCTAGGCTACGATGAACATCACTCCCTAGCCACTGTGAATAGACCAGCATTTAACAAGGATATGAATCTGTAATAGGACATAGAGTCCTTGCATATGAGCCAGGGACTAGATAGCCGGATGATATGGTAGTTTTATGTTTTGTCTTTTGAGGAACTTGTAGCTGGTTCCTGTAGTGATACAGCACTTTACACTCTCACTAACAATATAGAAGGATACTCCTTTCCAGACATCCTCACCAGCATTATTTCTCATTTTTTTCCTCGATAACAGGGATGGGAGCGAGACAGAAAGTAGTTTTAATTTGTATTTCTCTAGTGGCTAATGATGTTGAACATCTTTAAAAGTGTTCATTGATTATTAGATTTCTTCTTATGAAAATTCTGTTTAATTACGTAGCCTCCCCATTTTTTATTGGGTTATCAGTAATCTAGGGCTTTGGTCCATGCTAGTTCTAGGCCCTGCTGCTTAAATACATTCCTAGCTCTGATAACTTTGGCTTTCTATGTACAAAGTTTGATGAAATGTGGAGGATTGTTGAATCTGGTAGTATACTTAATTATGGAGAGATGGCATTAAATATGGGGAATATGTTAGCTGAGATTAGTTTCAAACTGGGTTGTAAAGTAATAAAAATTGACTGGATGGCATGAATAGATTATAGAGACAGAATGTTTTGAGAACTTTCTTCCTGGACCATGTATCGAGATTGAGAGACTAGTAGAGGTTAGAAAAAGTACCTGTTTATGATTATTTTCCTTTGTTTATATGGAGTGTTTGTTGAATACTTAGGATGAAACGGGGTATGTTTTAAAGTCTTAGGCAGGGGTGGTAATAACCACTGTGTGAATGACATCATCTCTGCCTTCATGTTCTTCTTCCTAGTAGAAAAATAAGAGCATATGCAACATGCTAGCGTAATTAAAATGCCTTATGACAAGCACTATTTTGAAGTCTTAAAAATCAACATGAAAATTAACAGTTTGTTTCAAAAAACCCAGAGTATTCATCAGCCTTCAGAATTAATTAGCTCTGTGCTGATTGTGTGTTGTGTGTAGGGTTGGGAAAGAGAGATTGCCTTTGTTGGTGGACCAGTATAGGAAGATGGTGTAGACTTTCTCTAATATAGAGATATGGATAGATGTTTGAGCTGGTTCTGTATCTGTCTATGGCAAACTGAATAGCTTTGTTCATCTCTTACCAACTTTGATTGACTGACAAGTATGGAGATCAGTCTGTAACAAGGATCTGCAACTGTGGCCCATAGAATCTAGCCTGTTGTTTGTTTCTATAAATAAAGCTTTATTAGGACCTAACCATGTCCATCTATTTATTTTTTATGCTGTCATGTGCCACACACTATAGAATTGAAAACTTATAACTATCTGACCCTTTGCAAATATTGGTGAACAATTATTCTTTCATGTTATTCATATAGATTCAATGTCATTATACTAGCTGACTGAAAATTGGTTACAATAGGTTGATAAATTTTTGAATATTTACCAAGAAGCAGCATTTTTCTTTCACTTTCAGTGCAATAATTTATATATTCCCCACCAAAACATTATCAGATTATTTCTGTTATTTTTACAAATGAAGAAACTAAGATATGAGTTGAGTTAAAACATTTCAGGTGAAAATCTCATGGTGCCTCAACCCTGGACAAAGAACTACAAGCAACTAAGGAATGCTGAGAATGTGAAAAATGGTCTACCCACTACTATGTGGGTATCATATACATATATCACAGACATACTAGTAACTGGGATGTGTATGTGTGTATAACAAAGAGATGGAAAACATTTATTTGAGAGAGCAATGGAGGATACTTGGAAAGGTTGGAGAGAGGCAAGGGAAGGTGGAAAATGACGTAATTATATTTTAATTTCAAAAAAGGAAAGAAATTGTTCAACATTTTACAGAAATGTAATGGTGTCAGGTAGTCTTTTTGAGTGTCTGTATTCACAGTTGTAATGCAACATTATCATTGAGTACACAGAAAAATGTATATAATGAATATAACTTTGGCTAATCAGAAAAAAAACTGTAATCCATACGAATTTGTGCTGAAATAAAGTTGTATATCATGAATTTATGATGTTCATTAATTCTGAATGTACAGTATAGATGAATAGTCAGTGAAATTCAAATATGCCTTGATAGAAGATTCTACCACAGCTTCACTCTTTCATTCAGCTCTAGATGTTTTGAAAGCAGAATCTGTACAGAGTAATTAAATAGGAAATAGTACTGCAAAAGGGGCTTGTCATTACTTTTACTGACAGTGTTGGTCAGTTTTCAGGGATCTATCTATTAAGTGTGTAGTGCAACTAGTACAAAAGATTAGGAGCTAAGGACTCAGAGTTTAGTCTCAGTTATATACACAATAGGTACTGTATCTATAGGTTTGGTATAGGTTTTTATTTTGTTTTATTTTGTCTTTTGAAAAGCAAGTAAGTAGCTAAAGAGAATGTTTAGGGCTTCCTACAGCTAAAATATGTTATAATTGTGTATTTTTTTCACACTATATATTCAAAGAAATAGTTGAAAGAACTATATGGGAGAAGTAAGCTTGTTAAGGTAAGAGTTGAAGATCCACTTCCCTGCTGCGCACACAAACACATACACAGTAATATTCACATGATATTCCTATGATATCAACATGACTCAATTTTTATTTGTGATTTATTAGACTCTGTAGTTATATTTAATTTATAGTTAATTAAATGTCTGCCATGACTTTTTCTTTGTCTTTGTATGGGGCATAGATAATTGTTCTCCTCATTGTTGGTATTGGAAGTAAGTCTTGATGAATTCCTTGACCTCTGTGATCTGGCAGCTTGTCTCATGTTTTCTTTAGCAAAATTTGTTTCATTGCTCAATTTGTCTGCTAGTTAAAAGCAAACATTGCATGTGAAGTCAGTGTGTCTGATTCCCCCTGTCGCATGGGTGATTGATGTCAAACAAAATTGTAATTTAATTGTTTTGACATTTTGATCTGAACAGTGTAGTTCTGAAAGGTGATTCATTTTGCATTGAAGCCTACTATTTTCAGCTCAGCATGATTTTTTCCCCTAGCAACTTGCTTATAAAATGTTGTATCACTTTTAAAAAGTTGGGTTTTAATCGTAATGGGAATTTTTCTCAGCTTTAATTACCAGAGCATGATTTGATAACACTATAGTGGTTTTACATTTAAGATTTATTAATGTGAAAAAAATCTTAGAAGTGTTGTGAATCTTTTTATAATAATAAAAAGTCCATACTTGCTTAGGGATGGGAGCCTGTGTCCACCTCCTCCCTCTCAGTGCTGAGACTCTGTCTGGCTTAAACCTGCAAGCCCTTGTGCATGCTGCCATAGCCTCTGTGAGTATATATGTACATCGGTCCTGTTGTATCTGAAAGGCCCTGTTCCCTTGGTGTCATCCATCACCTCTTTGTCTCACTGTTGTTCTGCCTCTTTGTCCATGTAGATTGATCCCCGAGCGTCAAGGAGAGATGTTTGATAAAGACATCCCATTTCAGACTGAGTGTTCTAACGTCTCTCACTCTCTGCATACTAGCCACCTTGTGTCTCTGTGTTAATTCCCATTTATTGCAAAAAGAGCCTTCTCTGTTGAAGGTTGAGTTGAGGTACTGATATATGTGGGTATATTGATACTTCATTAGATGTCATTTTATTACTCTGTTCTTTTAGCAGAATAATAATAGTAGGTTTTCTCTGAAGCGCATGACCTACCTAGTCTTATGTTTTTTGCCACTTTAATAGTATCTCTCTTAAACAAGAAGCTATTTGAATTGATATTTGTTACCAAATTAAAACTCAGTTTTCTCCAGTGGAATTTCACTAAGTATATCAACCCTACTCCACAGTAGACTCCATGCCTAGGAGTCGTTAGCCAATATAAAACACTTCCATGTTTTTAAATAGTTTTTCCATATTGGTTTTTTTTGTTTTTGATTTTCATTTTTTTTAGAGAGTCTGTGGGGAAAGAGATCGAAAGAGACAGGGGAGGAAGGGGAAGGGGAGAGATGAGAGAAGAGAAAACATAAAATTGGGTATGAACATAAAGTTGGGTGGGTTGGAAGATAAGGAGGGTCTGAAAAGAGTTTCAGAAGGGGAAAATTGTAGTCAAAACTTATTGGATGAAAATATTTTTTAAATAAAAAAATGTCTATGAAATAGAATTAAAGTAGCTCACATACTTTACTTTAAAAAAAGAAAATTCCATACTTTTAAAATTTGTTTTCTTAGGCATAATATCACATAGAATTCATTTGTATTACATATGGTCTTTTGATTTTTTCATAATTTTGTCAAAGTATTCATATACTTCCTGATTCTGAGGATGTTGCTGTATTTTTCAGACTTATGTATTGGTAAATTTATAACTTGTAGTTGTCTCCTTACCCCTGTGTATCAAGTACAGTTGTTCCTAGGGGTAGTCGCAGTGAATTCCTAAGTGTGTTGTTGTGAGATTCCTTTTAGTTTTATGCTTCAAAACTGAAGGAAAAAAAGAATGAAATACTTATAAACAAAAGTCCTGACATGTGTGTATTTATGAAAATGTCTCTAGGTTTCACTGGTTCTTTTTGAGGTAAGAATGGGTAAGTACTCTTTGCTGGGAGCCTCAATTTATAAGAGACATATGAAATCTTGGATAAAACTTATTTTAGTAAGTTAAAGCTTGAATTATAAAATGCTAGCAGCCAGAGAAAATGATCTGTGAGTAAGAGGATCCCCGCAAGGTAGGCCAGGCTGAATGACCTGTGTGTCAGCCTCACCATCTCGGAGTTTGAAAATAAAACTATTTCTCCCTGAGTATAAGCTGATGTATACACAATTTATACAATGTACATACTATATATATATATATATATATATATATATATAGTATTAAGTATATTAAATATAAATATTATATCTATTTATATATATATAAAATACATTATATAAGTTATCTATATATAATACATCATAATATCATTATATAAGTATATAATGAGCTAAGTGCTTATTTATTAGCACGACCCATTATAGAGAACCCCAATTCAAAAAAATAGTTCTAAAATATGAATATGAATATGGCATCCAGGGCAAAATCTATGTTTTAAAAAGTAAATATAAGAAGTTTTTTTTTTTTTTTTCCTAGTAAGTCTCCCAAAACTATAGTTTAGATTCTGGGAAATGTATTTTTTCATCTTTAAATTACTTTTAGTCCTTTTGAGCTTATTACATAATATCAGATTTTCAGATTATTACCATGATCTACCTGATCTGATTTAATTTGATATTTTTGGCATTATCTGTATTTATACCTTAGATTTATAGAACTCATTCATCTCCTCACAATTTCTTCTTTCTTGGCTCATTGAGATATGATTTTTGTGAGATACTTCATCCTTATTGTCTGACTTTTTACTTCTAATTTTGAAATTATACTTGTACAGTAGTTATCATGGTTAAATAACAAGGTGCTTGGTATCCTTTATCCAGTTTTCCCTGGATACATTATGTAAATTATATATTACAATATATAATTTTAGTATTATAACAAATTAGGAGAGGGAGGTTTCTATAAAGCATGGGTATAGTTCTGTAATTTTAATCTTCTAGGTTCATGTAACCACTACCAAATCTAAGTTACGGCAATATTCATCCATAAGATTCCTCTTATAGCTTCATCCAGTGAAGATACCAGCAAGAATCAGGGAGACTTACATTAGAAAATGAGTTACTTTTTTCTGTCTAGGCTTTGGGAACTTCATGTAAATTCTGTGTCATTTTGTATTTTGATCCATGAAAGTGAAAACTAAAGAATTGTCTTCAGAATGCAGAGAACGTAAATGCTTTGTAGTTACAATTGATAAAGTCATCTATGAAAGAAATGATTAAACTTAATTCCAATTTATCTTAATGAACATTTGTTTTGCAAGGCTGGGCATTGTTTTGTGTTTTTCCATGTGTGTGTTGTATGCATTATTGTCTGTGTGTTCATGTATGTGGGTACTCTTGAGCATGTGACTGTGTGTCTGAACTTAGAGGCTCAGTGTTGACACTGGGAGTCTTCCTTGATTTTTCTCCACCTTATTCACTGAGGCAAAGTTGTTCAGTTGAACCTATATGTCTCTGGATAGTTTATATACTCAGCTTATTCCAGGGATCTCCTCTCCATCTTCCGGGCACTGGAATTACAGACAGTCCTGATATTAAGCTGACATTTATGTAAATTCTTGAGATCCAAGCTCTGTTCCTCAGGATTGAGCAACCAGTGGTTTATTCACTGAGCCATCTTCCCAACCCTTCTCTGTTTAAAGAATGATACAAGATGTGACTACTGTTGTCTTCCATCTCTCTGGCTAATTTTTATGTATATACTGCAGTTGCCCAGATGAAACTTAACAGAGAACAGGGAACCATACAAAGAGGTCTTTTCTGAGGTCCCCGCACACTTACAACCTAGTGTCTTCCTGTGGAATTGGAGTTAGAGGAAGGTAACACTTCATCTTTATCAAATCCACCTCTGTAGGTTTGCAGCTGTTAATGCCTACAAGAACTACATCAGGGTCACTTACTTCATTGATGCAGCATTATAGGAGGGTAATTATTTTGAATATATGAACAATGAAAACACCTATATATTAAGGAAAAGTGAGAACGCCTGAGGGTGGGAGAAGCTCCATGGGAGGAATGAATACCCAAGTATTCTCTGAGAGGCAGTCTTAATTTGGGACTTTAGTCTTACATGCTGTCTTCTGAACAGTGTAAATTAGTACACTTTACATGTATCTAAGTTTTAGTAGTTTACAAGGTGTTTATAATTTTTCATTTGAAAATGTATGATTTTTTTTTTCACATAGGAATAAGTAATCTGCTTGGTTTTTAGCTACACAACAATGTAGTCTGTGGAGGTTTAGAGATACTATTGAGACTTGGAACTTTAGTTGCTGCTTCTCTGTTTTTTAGCCTATTTGAAAAAGAAGCAAAGATTTATTCCCCAACCCCATTTTCCTCTGATATCTGAATGTTCCTTGTAATATTGTTATTGCTGTGATATTTAGACATTAGTTCCAGGCCACCGTAATTCTCATGCTTCTTGAGAGTTTTCTACACATAAAGGACAAATATATCTGAATAAGTACATAGTTTTTTTTTTTTTTTTAATTTGCTTTACTAATTTTGTGGCTAAGTAACAGGAAGCAAAGCAGAGATTAAAAAATTTTGTCTTCTCAAATAGATTTTATTCTATCCCATTAATTTAAAACAATGTAACTTAACCCCTAAGCCTTAATTTCACTTACAATAAAAAAAATACATTTGATGACTATTGAATCTAGCCTCAAACATTGAAATAAAAATAAAATCAGCAACAGGACAAACCTAAACTCATGGGCATACAGAGAAAAAGGGTAGCTTAATTTTTACTGTTATCATGAATAATATGATAATATCATGATAATAATATATCATGAACAGCATTTAGCCACCTGACTCAGTCCTTAGTATCAGCCTTAATTTGACAAGATTGCTGAGCATTCTGCTAGCACTGAGAGTAGAATCTGTTGCTAGTGTTAAAGATAATGACATTGTTGAGATTCAAGTAATTTATCATTATCAGTTCTTCTCTTGAATGCTGAAAGTTACTCTTGACTTCATTACTGAATGACATATGTGTCTAAAAACCAGCTGTTCTTTTATTTTTTCAATATCAAATACAAAGTTTAATTATATAACTTCTTATATTGTTATCAAGGGTTCAATTTTAAAGTAAGCCAAAAACCACATAATAGAAGCTTGATGTGTTTGTATTACAATATAGACATTTTTTACATGCATCTAGTTTGAACTCATCTAAGCTTTTTTATCACAAGAAGTCCTCTCATTGTGTTTGGAACAAAAGAGCTACAAAATGTGTAAATTAGTATTTGATTAAAAATGGCCTTGCCGTTATATTGTTTGACACTTCTCTGTCTCAATCACCTTATTTTTGTATTGCATACATAGGTTTTAGAAGCTGGTTTCTACATTTTCAAAATCCAGACCTTGTGTGCATTGCTCATCTTTCACTTTAATATGTAAACAAGGATAGAACAAACCCTATAAAACAGTGTTCATTAACACAGTGTCAAGAATGACAGAGATAAAAGCAGATGGGCTGTTGGATACCTACTGTCCTGTTAGTATCTGCAGCCTCTTCTTGGTCATCTGTCTTTCATCTTGCACCTTTTCTCTTCCTTGTCCATCTGTTTGATTTATGATTGCCTTTTAGTATTTTAAACTATTAACTTAAAAAGTGATATTAATAAAAGCACATTATTTAAGTATTAATAATTATAGTATATGACTTAAGATGACATTTGCAAAACTATACTGTCTGACACATGTGGAGTTAGTCAAATGTGGGTATAAATCCCAATTTTCCATTTCAACGTCCTCTTTGGTGCTTGGTGATTTAGTTCACCTATGTTTTACACTCTACAATGAGAGTTATTCTACTTAAGGTCTTTTTTCTTTGAAGTGAAACTGGGTTTTAATATATGCAAAATATTCAGCTTTAATATTTAAATCATCACTCCTCTTTCCCTATCCCTCTAAGCATTCTATCATGTCAGTCTTCACTGTCATGGAGAAGAACCTTTGTACGATTGTATGTGGGTTAGCATGAAACTTGATTTTTGTTCTCTATTCCTTTCCAAGCACTGAGGAAGGTCAGGATAAGTTTAGCAAGGTAGTATTGTAAAGGTTTTGTTCAAGTTCAAGTGTAACATAGATGTATGCATTGATTTATTATTCTTGTGGCAAAAGGCAGTTCATTTGTTGCTAATTCAATCCCCAGTCCTAGAGGGTTTCAGCCATGCTACAATCTAATCTTAAGCCTAGGCCTAGAGGGCTTCAGCCTCAATACAATCTAATCTTCATGATGCAAGCCTGGACTTAGAAAGCATCAGCCTCTACACAATCTAATCTGAAATATACCTAGAATGTTTCAGCCTTTCTACTAACTGAGTTTACTCTGACTAGATATCTTCTGAACTACTTCTTTTCACTCTGATTTGTATCGTGAGCCTTGAACTATAAATCGTTTGCTTCTGACTCTGTTTTTTCTCTGCTTATTCTGGCCTGGCTCTCCTCTTCCCAGCATAACCTTCTCTCTGTGAGTTGCCTGCCTAACTCTCCCATAGTCTTCCTGAACTGAACTGCTTCTTTCCAACTCTCTTCTGAACTGAGCTGTCTTACTGCTCTTTCTGAACTGACTGAACTGAACTGAATTAACTCTCAATTGAACTCTCTTACTTCTGACTACCTGTGAGCTGAGAGCCTCCTTTCATACCATTAGAGTTGGGCATGTCCTCACTCAGACTCAATCTCAGACTTCAGTGTGATTCAATCTCAGACTTCACTCTGCTGGCTCTTCACTTTGATTCAGTCTCAGTGTTTGGGATTAAAAGCATCACTACCATTGCCTTCAAAGCATTTTGTAACCCACATCCAGCCACCTTCTATCAATCACATTGGGCACCAGATGTAGGTGTAGATTCAGGTTCAGAGCTTTTTATTCTTTTGCTAATTTAATCACCAGTCCTTACTCCTGGCATCCTGGAACGTTTTAGCCTCCATACAATCTAGTCTTAATTCTTAGAGCTATAAGTTTCAACCTCAGCCTCTGTACAATCTTGAACATTTAAACCTCTGTACGATCTAATCAACCTTTGAGCCTTACTGCTGACTGAGCCACTCTGACTAGCTCCTTCTGAACTCTGACTCGTTGGGTTTAATTCAACTCACTTGTTCTATCCCAAACTCTCTTCTGGGCCACTGGCTCAAACTGACCTGAGGCAGCTGACTGTTTCTGACCAAACTCTTTGGACTCTGGCAGACTCTGGCTGACTTTTGGACTGCCGCAGACTGAAGTGCTTCAGGCTTCAAATTGATTCACTCTTTTCATCTCATACTGACTTCTTCTGCTGAGCAGCTTCACCTCTGTCTCTCTGTTTCTCTGCCTTATTCCCAGTCAGTCCACTTCATTGTTTCTGTGTCTTGTCCTGCTTCAGACTGTTCTCCTCATATTGCCTGCTATAATTGAATGATGTTCTGAGCTGAGAGCCAACCTTTCTATTGTGAGAGTTGGGCGTGTTCTCACTCTGACTCATTCTACTAACTCTTCCTCTGATTAGTCACTTTGCCCTTCACTCTGACTCAGGTCAGATGTCACTTCTTGTGGTACACCAACTCTTACTGAGCTCTGCTTTTTGTGTCTGCTTCCACTCTCTATTTCTATCTTATGGATTAAATGTGTAGACCACCACTGCTTTCTGAATACTGAGATTAAAGTTGTGTACAACATTCTTAACATTCTTTATACATTCCACCTGACCACACAGGTCTCTGAATGTGATTCCTTCACATAGACCTCTAGATACAGACTCTTCCTAGCTTTCACATAGGCCTATTCCTCGGCAGCATTTCATCCAGATCACACAGGCCTTTGGATGTGCTCCCTTTCTAGCTGGCACACAGGACTTTTAATGTCATCCTTTGCAAGAGAAGCCATGCTTCTGGATTAAAAGATTAAATGTTCCTCTGCATTCAAGGATATTTTATTGTGGATGAAAGATTAGAGAGAATTTACACATTATTTGATATGTAACCAAATAACACCATCACACTTTGGTTTCATAATAGTCTGGGGTGACTGCATACTGCCTTGTGAGTAAATGCATATTTTGTTGCCCACCCAGGAAGGGAGGCTGAATGAAATGTGGACTGCATTAGAGACCCCTGCTCAATTTCTTTCCAAAATCCTAACTGTGCATTAAAAAGTAATTTTAAATTTTATTAAAAATAGATCTTTACATATGATATATTCTGGTCACTGTTTTCCCTCCTCTAACTTCTCCTAGTTCTTCCCAAACCTAAGCCTACACACTTTCTCTTTCTCATTAGAAAACAGACAGCAAACAAAACAAACAACTAAACAACCAGACAAGAATAGGACAAGTCAAAAACACAAACAAAAAATAGCCAGAGACTACTTCTGACTCAATTCTACAATTCCAACCACAAATAAAATTGTTTTATTCTCACATATTTGCATACCTTTGCCTTTCTCTCTTGAAATGGCAGATACCCATGAATCAAGTAAATATGTTTTTGTATTTGTTTAAGTACCTCCTTCTTCCAGAGGTGATCAAACTTCCTCTACTGCCATTATCTGTGGTTCGTCTTCCCATCTATCTGGCTGCCTTTACTAGCACAATTTTCATTGCATTCTTGCCCCAAACCTTGTGCCATGTTTCATTTACTATATGGCATGGTGTTGTTTAATCCTTGCCTATTTATTCTTCTATTACTTGAAAAAAATATATATATACATACATACATATACGTATATATATGTATTCATTATATATTATGCATATAATATTAGTAAGTATTTATAAGTAGAAAGTAAGGATTTCTTTTAATGTTTCTTACAATGGCTGCTAGGTCTATGCTTTGCTGATAAGTTCACCAGTAAGGAATTTACAGTTTTGAGTCCAGACTCAGTTGTTATCCAAATCCATTAATTAGAGGGACTCACAAGGTTCCACCCCTAGCTGAGGGCTATTAGCCATTGATGACTGCTGGAGAGGATCAGTTTTTTTTTTTTTTTTTCTGCTGTGACCTCTCCTAGGTTGCCCTTTATCAGTGGATGGCCCTACACCCATGTACCTACTGGCCTACCTGGACTCAATCACTATAGGAAACAAAGAAAAGAAGAAAATATGAAAATGAGAGGGTTACATGGGGAGGGCTCTCAGAGAAGCTGGATGTGGGAACAGAGGGTAGATACGATCAAGATACTTTGTATAATGATCTCTTTTATTAAAATGTACAAAGATGATGATGATTATTATCCCTGGTCATCAATATTGTAGAACTAGTGAACTGCTCGTTATTGCTTTCTAAAGTAGTTAATATTTTGTTAAGCCTGTTATGTTCCTTCAAAATAAAACAGTGATCAAACTGGCAAACTTGCTGTCTTTCAGGATAGGAGAGCCTGGGCGAATGGACAAGAGAAAGACCAGGTGGGTTGGTGAGAAGGGGTAGTCCAGATGAATGAGTCCCAAGTGCTCAAGACAGTTTCCTCTGGTTACTGACAAAACGAATAGAAAAGGATTATGCAGTAACTTTTCTTTTCTGTCATTGTATCTCTCCTTTTCCTTTCGTATTATCAACAAAATCTAGGGGAGCCAGTCTCCTTCCCTTCTACTCCATCCTCTCCTTGGTTTGTTTTTAACTTTATGGGTCTATAAAGTTAAGATTCTTCTCACCTAGCATCTTCAGTGCTCTTAAGAGAGAACAATCCCCAAGGTAGCCTGTTCCCAGAGGACTGGGTCATATGAGGGAAGTGCCTACCATGATGAGAGATACTGAGATCAGTGATTTTAAATGGAGGAAATGAAGACTCTTTCCTTTGATTTTCCCAGTTATTTGCAATGTTTGCCTATGAAGAGCAACTATGACTTACAGAAATGCTTATCAGGAATTCTAGTAGCATTAATTGGATTCATTCATTCATTTTATAGATTGTGTATTGATTTCACTGAATACTTTACCCTTAAAATGAGATTTATATATGCTGCCAAGTTTTAGGATTCTCCATGAGGGTACTGTTGTAAACTTCAAAGTTAGCATCTTTACTTGGAGGCAGTCTTTGAAATAGTATCCAACTGGAGCTTTACAAAGTGGAACTGGAGATTCCAGTGACAGCAATCTTGCTGTTTCTCATGTTTAACACCACCTGCATCCTGCAGTATGCAAGTCTATAATTATGAAGTAATATAAAAATATTAAAGTTTTTGGGAAATTGTCTTAACTTGTTAATAAGACACTGGCAATAGTACTCAGATTAAAAATGAAACCAGCTTTAAAGTTTTCTTAGTTTATGGGATCATAAATGTGTGTTAACACAAAACAAAAAGCCAAATGAAAGAAAAAACAGTCTCAATAAAACTCCTAAATAATTTCCAAGAAAAAAGAGTCATGGCATCAGTCATCAAACATAAAGACTAACGCATACTGTAGAAATAAGTTAGCAGTGGTCCATTGTTGTCAATATGTTCTAAGTGTGTTTCACTCTTTGATCAAGAAGCCAAAGACAAGCATCAGTTTTAAGTTAGTGTTGCTATTTCTATACAACAGTGTGGGGAAGACAGAGAATTTAGTTTTATTGCTACATGAAGATGTTTTGATAGAAATATCTAAGTGGTATATATTAAACATTTAAGTTCTGTTTGGGTAATTTTCTGACAGAAAAATACTCCTATTTAAGAAAAAAACCACTTATTTAAAATTGGTTTCAGAGAATATTTTGTTTTCTGAAAAGGAAACATAGTATGCTCATAATTTTTCATATTAAGATAATGTAGTTGTTGCTGAACATTCAGAAATCTGTAAGTATACTTAAAAAGAAAAAAATACATTTTTTAATTTTTTAAAATATTTATATTTGTTTATGTGTATGTATGTGCATATTTTCATGTATATAAGTACATGTGTATGAGCTCACATAGAGGCCAGAAGAGGGCTGTATTTACAGGGATTGCAAACACCATCTGGGTGCTGGAAATCAAATTCAGGTTTTCTGCAAGAGCAACAGGTGATCTTAACTGCTGAGCCAGTACTTAATGAACCAGTGGTACTCTATACGTTCTGAACAGTTTAAATCTTCTGATCTTTTTGCATTTCCCTCTTATACTTTTGAAATTATACTAGTATTTACAATTTTATTATTTTTAACCAGAGTACAAAGGTAATATCTTAAACATTTTAAATTTAAATGTCTTGTGATGAAATGATGCATCATTCAGCTTTGCTCTAACAATCTATTGTTCTGTTGTCAACCATTTAAGCTGTTTGTGCAAATTTTACATCTTTAAATCAGTGCAAGTTTATTTTCTTAAGGAGTTCTTCAAGTGAGTAGAGTTATTGAAAATATCTTTTTTTGAAAATTACTTTTATCTTCCTTCCTTCCTTCCTTCCTTCCTTCCTTCCTTCCTTCCTTCCTTCCTTCCTTCCTTCCTTCCTTTCATTTCCCCCCATTACTGGCTAGCTAATTCTTCCAATGTTTCTCTTCCAATTTTCTACTAGGCAAATATTCTATTCTATATCACCAGTATGGCAGCTTGAGATTACTATACACAGCTGTATCACATCTGTACATAGGCAAAGAGGATATGGCTCTTTTTATCAAGGCATCATAAACCTCAACAGGAGGTCCTTGTTCAACTTTAGAGCCATAGATACCTTGGAACAATCTACACAAGAGTTTAAATAGAAACTGTGGAATGAAGAATTGCTTATTCACTCTGCAGGATTTTTTTCTAGCATCACACATTTTTATCATAGTTATATGTAAAACTATTATTTCATGTCATTAATAGTAAGGCTCTATGAGTCTAATATTGACTTTTATGAGTAATTTACTTCTTAATGATCTCAAGAGAACAGCAGTTTCTCCATATTATATTCTAAACACCTACTGGATATCATGTAATATCATTGTTAATAATTATTTTCAGTAAAGTTAACCACTTTGTAGAAAAAGATGAATACCATTGTAGACTATGCCATAGAGAGAAAAAGTGAAGACCTTTAGCATTCTTATGGGACATGTGGATTTCCCCCAGCTTCATTGGTTTTTATTTGTATTGGGAAAATGCTACTACTTTGCTACTAATCAAAATATATATTTCTTTGGGAAAAATTTCTTCCCTCAACATTCTTTTTATTTGATATCATTGTAGTTTATTTTTAAAATATGTGAAAATCATCTCACTGCATGTTGAACTGATTTCTTGGAAGATATAATGTGTGATTATTAAGGTCCATACTTATCAATAGGCTTTTAGAATAACATTTGTTTTTCTCTGCAATAGTTCTTTTATACACCCTAAATAACTTGGAAGACAGCAGTGCTGGCCAGTCTCTCCCTCAAGCCCCTGTGTGTTTGTGCATGTGCCTGTGTGTGGGTGAGGTTATTGCTCCTTGTTGTATCTAAGATTGCAATAATGCACAAATATCTGTCATATCTCATTAAAAGAATAATGTGTGGTGGAAAAATGAATTCTTATGTTTTTATGGTTATATTGACTTTTAAAGTTTTTCATGTAAAACATATTTTTAATGGTTTCAAAGTAACAATATTTCTAGTTTCTATTACATGTTCACTAAATGTTATTATGTAGAGGACAATTTAAATATAGAAAAATGTTGCATTTTGTTTTTGAATTCTTAAAAAATATTATTTCTTAAATATAATTCATTATTATTATAAGAACTCTTTTTTACATCTCATTGTATTCTTTAACAAGATGATGCAGTTGCCATTTTCCAATAAAGAACCATGTCAGAATTCTACCAGTTTTCACAAATACACTCACAACAGAAGAAACATTTTCTTCTGTGTCTTAAATTGATCAAATAGTAGATCAATTTGCAAATTTAACAAATAGAAAAAAAAGCTATTGATTAAAGAAGAAAGTGACAAAATGTTAAAGTTCTTTGAAAAGTACTCTGAGGGTATGAAATTGATGCAGAGATATCTACATCACAATAACGTGGCTCATTCTAAAAAATAAAAGTAGAACTGTATTCATGATTGTGAGGAATCAATTTAGGGAATGAAGTCTGTTGGCAGAAAGGTATCAGAGTATATGCATCCTTTAGGAATCTTTGCTCTTATAGCCTTGTCTTCAACAAAAATAGGGAGCAGTGGATGGGCTTGGGAATAAGTACTAGCATACAAAGAAGCTAGCACAGGTAAACCTACTCATACTGTAGGTTTAGGATAGGAAAAGGTCTTACAGAACTTATGCTTTCTTTTGTTTCTGAAATTTATTTATTGATTGTAAAGCACAGGTGCTAATAGACTGGCTTTCACCAAGTGTCAAGTCCGTCTGTTTCATTGTTGATGCTCTGCTGTGTTGTTATAAGTTAGATGTGAGTTGACATGTATCCCTGCACTTTAATTAGCTGTAGGAACGTGCAGAATTTTGAAAGAACAGTAGTTGCTTAGACTGTAATACTTACGTACAGTAAATCACTTTCTTTGGAAGAAGGCTACATAAAACAAATTACCCTGTGGGGATGAGAAAACACAGGCTAGTTGCAGAGGGACGGGGAAGATAGAATCTGCATCTCAGCACACGAGATGGGAAAGAACAGGCAGGCCTGTGTCCAGATCATGTTCTCTCTGCTCAGTATGCTTTTGACCTGATGTGAAAAAAACCTCTCTTTCTGGAAACTACCAGTGTTGGAACAGTGAGGGACAAGAATGAAAGAACTATGAAACATAGCATCTACATGACAAGGACATTTATAGTCCCACTTTATGGAAAGACTGGGAGTCAAGATGAATGTTTTTTCTCAAGAAATAGCTATTAAGGGGATGTAGAGATGGAGGACTGATTAAGAGCCCTTGATGCTCTTCCAGACTATCTGGGTCAATTCTCAGCACCCACATGGCAGTCACATTATTTGTAACTATAATTCAGGGAATCTGACACCCTCTTCAGTCTTACACAGGCATTGCATATGTATTGTGCACAGTTATGCATACAGGCATAATATTCAGACATGTAAATAAAAATAAATCTTTACAAATAGCTATTAAATTGGAATGGAAGCAAGGTGCCAGATTTGAGGACATTATATTTAGTTCTTTTTGAGAGAGTGTTACATACCAAATTATACAATGCACTTATAATTATAAAAACAAAATAAAATACATTGCAGGAACCATCCCATATCTATTGAGGTGCAATATTTCTTGGTATTGTTCTTTATTGTCAGTTTCCTAGGACTTACAGTCTTCAGTTTGTAGGCTCATTCCACAGACCAGTTTAAATCCCTTTAAAGTGTCTCAGATTAAAAAAATGGCACATTTTCTTTAAGGAAGGCCTAATGATATGCTCCAGTGAATAAAGACATCTGCCCATAACCTGAACCTGATAACAGAGATCATTCATGGAAACCATGTGGTTATAGGAGAGAGTGGATTACCTGCTTACCTCCATGTACATGTCATTGCATATACAAGCTAAATCACAACGAAATGATACATGTGAGACTGTGGGTTTCTTTTCCTTTTTTCTTTTTTCTATTCCTTTCTTCATTATTATTATTATTATTATTATTATTATTGGTTTTTTTCTTTGTTTTTTTGAGACAGGGTTCTCTGTATAACTCTTGCTGTCCTGAAACTCAGTCTGTAGATCAGGCTAGCCTATAACTCACAGAGATCCTGTCTCTGTCTCCCAAGTGCTGGGATTAAAGTACTACCACTGCCTAGCTGAGACTGTGGTTTTCTAACTTTGTTGAAAATTTGTTACAATCTATATATATGAATTTTTTTTTTTGTTTTAAGAAGTAAATGTTTTACAGTTCAAAAGCTATCCTGAGTTGAACTCAGAAATAATTGTTTTATAGTTCATTATTGCATTACTTAGTTGTTGTTCAGTTTCACTGTAGTTTATTTTATTTCTTCTATAATCCTACTGACCTGTAATATCCTCTCCCACTATTTGTAGCAGGGGTCAAACTGTCTTTGCCTGGGAGGCCAGCATCCTTCCACTGAACTACATCCCAGAACTCTGTTTTTTTACATGTTTATAATTTATGGCACATGGTAACTCTTTGAAGATGGAGCAAGTATCATATAATAAAGCAATTTACACCAACTCAAAGAAGTTACTTCTCCCACATAAAATTTTTAGAGTAGTACTTTGATAATTTGAAAGCTTCTAATACCAATTAAGATGGATAAAATGTTGCAATATCAGGGATTAAACCTAGGGCCTTGTGCTTGAGCTTGGCACACACTCTACTGCTGGTCCTAAAGCCCTAATTTGTGATGTAATTTACTGAAAGTTTATCTGAATTAAATATTTTCAAGTATAGTTGTTAATTATATTTTAATAGTTATATTGTTCTCTTGTGAATAATAATCTTTTGAATAAAGAACAAGTGTCTGTCCATCAATGATGTTTTCGCTAAACATAGTGTTAAACCAATGTAACCAGTTCTTTAACATTCTGTATTTATAAATTTATGCTTACTTTTCTTACTTGCACTCTTATGTCTGATGCCTAAATGTAACATACTATTAATTCAACTTTTTACTTTTAAAAACCCATTTTCTTATCTTTATGTGTAGGTATAGCTGTATAGTTCACTCTCTCTCTCTCTCTCTCTCTCTCTCTGTGTGTTTGTATTTATAGACAAAAAGTTACTGTATATAATAAA
The DNA here is from genome assembly GCA_026225945.1 of Cricetomys ansorgei. Classification (NCBI taxonomy): domain Eukaryota; kingdom Metazoa; phylum Chordata; class Mammalia; order Rodentia; family Nesomyidae; genus Cricetomys; species Cricetomys ansorgei. Next base: position 4,026,507 of record JAMJFZ010001121.1, on the reverse strand, counting down.
GATATTTGGCATACCCATGGGTTTACATAAGATAGGAGCTTATTTGTTCATCTATTGCAGTGTATTGTAGTCCAGCATGCTCAAGAAGTTAGCTACACAAAGTTACCAATCTCATAGTCTAGTGCTGTGCTGTGCGGTCTAGGGTCTCCTGTTCTTACAGCTCTGTATAAGGCTAAATTTGGGGCACTACTGTACTTACATTCTAATTTGAAAAAGGAAAGTGTGTAGGTAAAGGCAAGTAATTTCATTTAAAACAAATGGTCAAAATGTTCACATTTTGTTGGTAAGACTCTTCCACATGATGATAATGGCTGTAGAGGATACTGGAAAATTCAGTTTCTTTGAATTAAGAAGGCTACGTATTCAGTAAAACTGCTACTGTGAAGTAAAAGAAAACGGATTTTAGGTAACCACCAGTAGTTACCACAGGACATTCAATTTGTACCATGCTGCTTGGTAGTTTTATCTGATTTTTTCTATGTGGCAATTAAGGAAAGGATCACTGAAAGGAGTAGCATTTGTTTCTGTGTTTCTGGTGTGTGCCTGCTGTGATCTAGCAGCATGGTATGTCAGTGGTAATTAGTAGGATTCTCAATGAAAAACTGATTCTTAGGAGACAGAGGTTGTGCTTAAGGACAAGATAACTCCCCATGTGGAAACCTTTCCCTTCATTGTTGGTCTTAAAAATCTGGATTTCAGAAGTATCATCGAAGGGAGCTTAGGTTTCACACACAGGACATGTTTTTACATGCATATTTCTTTATTTCTATCTGTAGGTACAAAGCTCTTCAGATTAAAATATTGTGGGATTTGGTTTAATCTAGAAGATTTCAAGGACTCGCATCTATTGCTAGTGATAAGAAAATACCAGTTCTTTATAAACTGTTAATATTAATGAAAACTTATGAAAAACATTATATGCCCATTAATACAGCTTGTCTAATTTACAGGCATTGTTACACATGAGATATGAAGAATTTATAAGATTATTGCATAATTGCAAAAATTAGACATAGTCTACATAACCATCTATTACATAATGGTTAAATCAATGATATTTCCCATACACTAAAATATGGTGTAAGATGATAATGAAATGATTTAAATAGTGAAATGTAAATTTTTAAGATTTAGTACATGAAAAAATAGCACAATTATGCTATAATATGTAAAAAGTAGTCAAATAATAAATATTTAAATAGGACCTATGTACACAAAATGTCCCCCAAATTTAGAAATAATATTTAGGAATTACACTATAAATTCTCTCTTAGGAATCCTAAGTTTTTTCTTTGTGTAATAATGTATTCTTTACTGTAACAAAGATTTATTTTTGTTATAGCAAATCATGGAACATTTTAGAAAAACACTATTGACTAGTTAATCCAGCTATTTGTGCAGCTTAGTTTCCCTTCCATAGAATTCTTGCCGGATATCTTGTGTGCGTGTCACACTCAGAGAGTCTGTTAGCATCATTAGTAGTCAGATCTGTTCATTTAGATATAGTAAGTACATCCAGATAAATTGTCTCTAAAGACAGGCCAAGGCCTGGACCTGACTATTGTACTTTGGAGGTATACAGGATGCAAACTCTTTCTCAGAAGTAAGGAGTAAAAGTACCTTAAAGAATGTTATAAAGTGGATCTGTGGTTCCTCCCGAGGCAGTGTGTTCCATTGCTGAATAAACACTAGTACAATTCCTCTGCCTTTGAAGCTAGATTGCTCACACTGATCTGTTAATGACCTGTATGAATTGCCCTTTAATCATGTGGTCATTATTTAAATACAAGCCATTCAGTTGTTTGAAAACAGATGTCAGGTTAAGGTTTGAGATTTTGAATCTCTTTCAGATGATGTAATTTCTGCATGTGTGTGCTTCTCCTCTGGATGTTCCTTGAAGTGATCAGAACACATAAGCCAGCCATCATATGTCTTGCTTTAAATGTTACAACTGTACACATATATACTTCAATTCTATACAAGATTATACTAGTTCTTTTTGGAACTAACATGATTTATTTTATTTTGCATTTGAAGTTTGTTGAGAGACTACATTATATCACAAACTGTGATTAGGTTTTCTTATGATCTGTTACCACTGCAGTAGCCATCTCTTCACTGTTTTTTTTTTTTTTTTTAAGTTTGTGTATAAAGCTGCTTATATTTTTCATTTTTTCATCAGAGAAAATCTTAAAAGTAGGAACAAAAATGCAAAATGCTGATATATGCTCAATTATATGACACTGTGTTATGGTACACCTTTCCACATAGTATTGAGATTCGTCTTTCTCAGACTTCAGGATGCTACCCATTTGTGAGCTACAGAGAGAGCTTAATGAAATACACTTAGTATTTTTATAAAAATAAATAGAATAGTAAAAGCAAAATGTTATACATTGCGTATGACAAGTAGTATTTATGAAAATATTAAGAAACTTTCATATACCCATGTCTGTAGTAGAGTAGTAAATGTTAAGTGTTAAATTTATTACAGTAAAAAGTTTTTAGTGCATGTACAATTTTCCTAATTTCTGTTTTATTATGTCTGTATCTTTCCCCTTAAATTCCTTTTCCCTCTCCTCTTTTATTTCTTATTAACAAACACTGAATCCTCTTTTACATGGCATTGATAAGGATCTATCTTTTAACTCTGTTGTGAATATCCTGTTGCAATCATTTGTCTCCAGAAGCATCTGAAATGAAGAATATGCTGTTTGGTGTCCAGAGGCCTCGTCTCTGATTACATCTGTAACTTGTTCTGACACTAGCATTTTGTGGGACATTTTGTCTGTTTCTGATTTGGGGCCATTATAAATAAATCAGTGGATTTTTTACACCTGTAGTCACTAGTTTTTGTGTGAACTCTTCCTACATGGAAAATTGGTGAGTTAAAAGATCAACATCTCTTTTAATCTTTAAATCTGTACTTTAGAAGTTCTCTGGTTCCCTCTAGCAATGCTACTATCTCTATTCTACCAGAGCCATAGGTTATAAATAACAAGGTAGTTGTTTGTCATTTATATTTTAAAAATGGAATTTTTGTAACATAATGTTAAGACTTTACATTTCTTCCTCTTTCATTTCAATATATAAATACATTCTCTGCCTTAAAACTCTTGTGTCATTATGAATCATACCTCTGTCCTTTGAATGGTAAATTCTACCTCCAGCTTTATATAATTTATGTTGTTGTTTATAACAATATATACTATCTTCACACAGTTTACTAAAAGAAAATCACATGTGAATGTGGGATCCTGACCTCTCCTTCATTCACTCTTGTGATTTTTTTTTTCCTGTGTTTTATGGTTGCGGATTATTTTTAAGTTTTGAAAGGTAAAATCTTTTTCATACAATTTATTCTGATCACACTTTTCCCCTTCCCTAGCTTCTCTCATATCCTCCCATCTCCCACCTACCTAACCCCATACCCTTTCTTTTTTTCTCTTTTAAACAAACAAACGTGAACAAATACAAAAAATAAAGAAGAAACCTCCAAAAAGTGGAAACGAAAAAGATATGAAGATCAATAAAATTAAAAATGCCCAAATAAAGTAATACAAGACAAAATGTCTCCAAAAAATACTGTTGAGTTTATTTTGCATTGACTCTTGGGCATGGGGCCTACTGTGAAGTATGGTTCATATATCCATTAAGACTTCATTGGAGCAAACATTTTTTTCCTTTACAAGGGGATGTCAGTTGAGGTACCATCTTGGTTAAGGGGAGTCTGTGTCCACTTTCATGTCTAGAGCTTGGGACCCTGGCTGGCTTGACCCTGTGTAGGCCCTGTGCATGCTGCTACAGTCTCTTTGAAGTCACATGGGTGTCAGTATAATTATATCTGTAAAGCTCTGTTTCATTGTTGTCTTCTATCCCTACTGGCTGTAGCAATCTTTCTGCTTTCACCTAACCATAGTTCCCTAAGGGACTTGATGAAGACATTTCATTTAGTATTGGGTTCTCCAAAGTCTCTCACTCTGTACATCATTTCCAGTGGTGGGTATCTGTGTCAATTCCCATATAGTGCAAGAGGAAGCTTCTCTGATGGCCGAGAAAGGCACTGATCCAAGAGTAAATTCATTAGGAGTCATCTTGTTGTTATGCTTCTTTAGCAGAACAATAGTAATTCATTTGCTCCTAGGTCCATGGCCTCTCCGGTGTCGTGTTATTGGCCACCCAAGTAATGTCAAGCATAGGTTCCATCTCATGTAGTGGGCCTTAAATCCAGTCAAAGAGTGGTTACCCCACAATGTATATGACAATATTGTACCAACATATCAAGCAGACAAGTCACATTCTAGCTCAGAGGGCTGCTTTCTTTACTGAGTCAAGACTGTAGAGAGTCACTCTTTACTAGTCTTGCATTTGGGGATATCAAGAGTTATTACCAGCTATTCTTCTAAACTTCCTGTGAAATCTTTTCACTTTTTGTGCCAATGGAATTTGCTTTCAATGTTAGAATACCTGAGTCCAGACCCCCATGTCACTATTTCCTGAAAAGACAGGTTTTGTACCTAATGTATTTAGATCCCTATACATTATATGCATAGCTGAGAGATACATTATCTTAAATGATAAGAATCATATAAGCTGACTGGGCTTTTATTTATTTTCCATCAGCAGGTGAAAAGAAGGGGCATCATATTAGCTTGGACTACAAAAGACCAAAATATACTCATTTGTTTTGGAACTCACTAATTAGATGTTGTTTAAAGCAGAGATTCTTTCCTTAATAGTATTTTGAGACAAATATAAAATAGCACCTCATGTTTTCACAGCATAATTTCATGGACATTTCATAATATATAATGTCTAACTGAATGTAATATATTTTGTGAAATTTTCTGAAGGCTATTGACTCACATTTTAATTAAAAAACTTAAGATTCATTTAGAATCTCTGATTGTAGTCATGAGGTTTCAAAGTTTGTGATTTTCAATCAAAATTTTCCATTTATCAGTGACATATTAAGTCTTATTAGGAATAAGACTGTTTGGAGAATTAGTGTGCAGTAGCAATGAATAAGAATTAAAATGCATTTTTTCCAGATAATTTTTTTTTAGCCACTTAACCTAATCCTAAAAGGAGCTAATTGAAAACAAATACTATTTTTATATAGTATTTGGTGTGAGAAAGAAAATAACATCTGTGCTTTTGTAGTGTTGCTTTTCTTAAAAATTCTTTAAAAAGTTTTTTCTTAAAATATCTTTCATTACTCAGCAGGGTCCTATGTATTCTCTCATTGAAAACACCTTTCTTCTCATGGGGTACTCAGTCTCATCATGTTTGAGTCTGTGGTCGGCCTTAAGCTGTGGCATGTGGACTTCTCAGTGCACTGGCAGGGAGCATATGGTGTATGCTTTTCCAGGGTTAGATCCCAAACCAGGTGAAACAACAGAGACTATTATGATTAGGGATTATTTATTAAGGACCTAGCAGCCCAGAAAAGTCACACAGACTTGTTTTCTCCATTGTAGTTTCCAATCTGTTATAAATATTGCCATAGGAATAAGACTTCTCTGTGTAAAAATACATTATAAAGGGGACAGTACAGATTTTTAAGGAAATATTATTTCATAAGTAGTGTTCAGAAAGTTTCATAGGTTGTGCAAAAATATTTACTTACCAAATAGCTTAGTGTAAAATAAATTTCAAATTTAATAGTATTTGAAAATGGATAATAGTACATTTAAAAAATAAATTAAGCTACTGATAAATTAGAAAAAAAATCAACCAATAAATTGTAAGTACTTACTCCTAGCACGTATGGGTGTCTTCCCTAGATCTGCATGAGGGCTCTTCAATATGTAGATATGGGTGAAGGAGGGGATAGGAGACCAAACCCCTCATTGCTGAACTGCTTGCTACTGATGAATTGAAGGATGGGAGAGGGACAAATAGATCAATTATGTAACCACAGATGATTCCACTAGGCTTCAATACTTCTAATCCAATAGTTAAATAGATAGCACTGATTAAACTAAATGAGTCACAAAACTAAGCCATGCATCTGGGAAAGGAATTGGTAGGGAGCAGAGAAGGTTCATAGGGATGGAAGCAAGATAAAAGTTGGAGGAGATAGTATTCAGATTGCATTATATATGCGTATTAAGTTATCAAAGAGTAAATTTAATTAAATCTGTCAAATATTAGGAAAGGAAAGAAATTTAAATATCAAAGCAAGAGAACAAGCCATTAAGGAAAAGATGGCTGATGATTAAAGTATTTCTTTACACTAAACAAAAGGGAAATAATATCAACTATTTGAGGAAAACGATGTGGACAATATTGATGTCTCAGTGTATGTTAAATGCAGCAGTGATTAATAGATGCTGAAGTAATAAACTATAATAGAAGCATGGCTCTAAATAACTATAATGTAGTTGTGAAATGGTTGTCTTTTTCTTTCTTAGAAATGTACTTATAAGGATTAAAAAAAGGTGATTTCTTTGTGAAAACATTGTTCCTAATTAATGATATAAACTGTTATAGAGTATGTAAAAACCGTATATTCTGAGAAATTATAACATAAGTCAAGTCATTCTGCATACAGCATCTCAAGATTTAAAGTGTAGTAGGCCCACACTGACTGCTGAAATGATGAATTCAAATAACAAAATCTGTTTTCCAAAAAATCCATAGTGTAGAGATGGCACACTCTTCCCTCTTCCCCCTTTCTTCTTGTCTTCTTAAGAATGAAGGAAAAATTATCCCCAAACTTTATATATATATAGAGAGAGATTTATTGTTATCTTTTCTGTGTTGTATCATAGTGATGTTTGACACATTGTTTTATATTTTTTAATTTATCATTGTGAACTTCTCATTTTGACCTTTACCCATTTCCTTTCTCTTATAATTAATTTGATTTATATTTTTCACAATTGCATTTTAATTTTTATTTGTTCTAAGTTTATTCAAATAGTTCATGTATCTTAAACTTTAAATTTATTCTCGCACATATAAATGACCAGAAATTGTCACAGTTCATAAAACATGCTGTGTGTTACACAAACATTTTTCAGTCACATTATAGAAGTGACAGTATTTCAACAACATGAAACAGATACTCAGAGATAAGTAATAGTAAATGCTAAAGGTTATCTTTTATGTTTTTCTCATGCTTATGCATTGGATGATGTTGTTTTATGACTCATGCCCAATTCAAGTTTGACTCATTTTATCTGTTTCAAATGAATACCACTATAGAGTAAATTTTTGTCTTTAAGGGAAATGTGGAAGAATTGGGATTGAGTATCTTTTGAGCAAGGTCTACAAAGAGCTTATTGTAAGAACTAAAATCTATGCAAAAAGAACAAAATAAGGAAAAGTCTTGCACACTTGTTAGCTTGGTTTCAAGATGGACAGATTCTTGAATTAGTATCATAATCTTTCTTATGTGCATTCTGTCATGTAACTTTAGTTTTGCCAATATTTCTTGAGGCTAAGATCTCATTCTTATGATGCTTAGCACTGTGTTCTATCTATACATTTTCCAATTATTTTTTTAATTGTATTTAAAGAATAAAACCATTTTAAACAAACTACAGGATAAATAGGGATTTAAAATAAAACAAAAGCCTAGTAACATGTTTGTCCCAGTATGCTTATATAGAATCTTTGAATCACTTTGAGTATTTGCTTGCTATGAAGTTCCTATATGCTGACAACTCAGAATCACAAAACATTATGTTGGATGACTGTTAGGGGCATTGACTTGCATTCAATTGCTGCCTAAATTGGTTAATTGGCATTCTACAGAGCTTCCTAGTTTAATTTGTTTTTGAAATAATAGCAGTTGCAACATTAAGAAAACTGGTTTCCAAGTAGGAATTTGCATGTTGTAGCTTAGCTGTTCACTTCATATTATCAGAACCAAATCTAGGAGAGTTCCCTGGGGCAGAAATCACCCCCACACAGATTTCAATCTTGGCTTTTTATCTTCTTACTCTCCTACCCCTTGATGCAGAATAAGTACACAATTGTATTAAGGAACTACACAAGTATTACTCTTTCATTGTTATCTATGAGCATTTCTTTCAGAACTTTCAAAGAATTATTGAGAATTTGAAGGTGTAAAAATGGAAAGATTTCACAGATTTCATGGGGAAAAGTCATTGGCTGTATGAGTACAAGAAGAGTGTGGTAGGGAATTGAGGGAATCCACATTTAACCGTGAATAAAAATACCCATATGCCTAAATTAGTTGTGCTTAAAGTCTCATTTGACTTGGTATATCATGTGTAATCTATTTATGTTTAAAATAATAAAATACTGAGTGATTCTGCTTCAGAAACCTATTTAGAAAGAGATATATTTGTCTTTTTATGTTGTATCATTGATGCATTTTAGTGTAAAGATATGTGTAGTTGTGAGGTTTATGGTAATTTATATTTAGCCTCTGGATAAGGAGACTTCCCCCTAGTGACAGCATTTAACAATGTTTCTGAAAATCTAAGCATTAGACAAACAGTGTAATCTTCTGTGTTTGACAAGTACAGGAATACCAAGGGATAACTGAAGTTGCAATTTAAACACTCCTTGTTATATTAGAAAGAATAATGTTATAATATTATTTATTCAAGCTGTGGTAAAAATAAGTCAGTAAAAATCAGATGAAACTTGGGAGAGATCTCTTCTATATAAAATATTGTCGGCATCGATAGCATCAATATAATAGAGTAACACATTGCTAGATATCAGTTGAAAATTATTTTCAATAGAAGTATTAATTGCCAGTTATAATGCATGAATATTATATTTAATTTGATAGTTCATCCTTTTCACATGTATTTCTCTTTCCATGCTTAAGTAGCATTTAAAAATTATTTTTAAAAATATAACCTAAACTGCTTTCTGAACAACAAAATCTAGACATCTTTTTATTATAGTGATTTTCCTTTGAGCAAAGTAATTTTCAGCTTTTAGGGAATTGCTTTATATAGACTGATAAGTTATAGCCCTACTTCTGCCATACTTTAGTGTCTCTCTAATTTTTAGCAGCATGCCCTGGACTTTTATTAGTCATACTAGATTTTATTAAACATGATTTTATTCTATATGGTTTTATGAGATTATTTGAAATACATATGGAATTACTGACTTTACTTAGAAATTTAAACTTTGATGTTTACCTTGAATGTTCCATTTTTATTCACACCTTTGCTCAGCCTTCTGGGCTTCAACGTCTACAAATTCAATACACTTACACTGGGGAGAAGTTTGGTAAAATATTTATACCAAGATAAAAGTCAATTTATTGGTATATTTATAATTTTTCACTCATATTTTGAATGTTCATATATCTGGGGTGGGGCTAGAAATATTGAGATCATACAAAACCCACCAAGGATTCAGCTGAAATCAATCAGACTTTCCTTTGAATGAATACTCACTTTAGATACTTTGAAAATTATAACATTACTGAGTACTATACCTAGGTCAAGTAGTATGTTAGGTATTATTCAATAGGCTAGGCATGTGGTAGAACATTATTACCCCTATTTTTCACATAGGAAAACTTAGCTTGGAAGAGTTGAGTACATTTCCTGATGAGCTCCAAAGTGAGCTTGAAAACCAGAATCTGGCAAGGCAGTATGATTATAATCTATATCTCTTTCTCATTAAGGAAATTGCTTTAAAAATCTTTGAAAGGTAGACAAGAAAATATGTATTGGTAGTTAGGATGATTAATCTCAAGATTTAATAATACCTACCAAATAAACCTTGTGCAATTCTGTTTTCTCTAATCTTGCAGGCTCCAGTTCTGGTAGCCAAATATGATGAGCTCTCTACTTCCTTTCTACCCAGATTCCTAGGTCTTTAAAATCTCTTTGATGTATTGTTTTTCTGAATGCTTGCTGTCTGTATACTTCTGTAATATGTACTGTGGTATATCTAGATAAATAGGAAAACCAATGTTTTTCAGTAGTTTACAAAGTTAACTTATGACTGGTAAATTAGCTTGCTACTAGTTTCTGAAATTCAGAGTTTATGATGTTGCAATCAAAAAATAAAATGTTAACAATGAAGATTTCAAGAATATGTCTCTTCACTTCACACCATGTTTTGCAACACATACCATAAAAAAAAATTAAGAACAGACTGAGATGAAAAAGGGAAAATATGATGTCGGTTTACTCTTGCAGTCTTGGGGTTTACTGTTTTTTTTCCTACTCCGTATCTAAAGAACAGCCAAGAATAAATGTGGGAAGGAGGTTGAGGTCCAAGATAAAGGAGAAATAGCAACTAGACTGAGTAGTTGCCACCGGAAATACAATTGTGGATGTAAGCACAACAAAGTGACAGTGCAGGAGCGACCTGCTAGGACCTAGTGGTAGAAATGCGGTGGGACCGCCTTTAATGTGCATTTTTTGAACTATTTTTATAGAGGTAGTATGAATTGGGTATTGATAGACAATCACAAGTAAGGAAGACGTCAGTTACTCAATGAAATTAAGGACTCAAAGGGCATAAATGAATGTGCTAGCAGGAGGTTGGGTATGAGATAAGCAATAGGAGATTATGTGTTAATTATCAGCAATAAGGACAAAAGAGACTGATACCTATGCTGAATCTGGCTTATTCTCTGAACCAGGTGGCTGTAGTTAAATAATTATGTTCACCTGGTTAGGAGACAGTCTAATAGAATAGTTTCTGGCCAGCACAAACAAAAGGCACAAAAAAGGAAGAAATGATAGTGACATTCAGAAAGCAAACCTGGACACAAGGAAGAGACAATATTGGGAAGTAGAAGGGTACTATGGTGTCATGAAGATACTCTAACTTTAGAACATCCTTGGATGTTAATATTCTTGGATAGATAATGTGAGTCACCACATTTTACTGAGAAGGGAAAGAGTCCAGGAGAATCATTCATAATAATGAATAAGGGCAAAGAGAACCTAGAGCTGAGGATGTAGCTCAGTCAGTGACAGAGCATTTGTTTGGTGTGAGTGAGATGAGGCATGAGTGCTGGAGTGGGAGGGAGAACAGCCACTGAATTAAATTTGAGCTTAAATAATACAGTCAAATAACTGTATTCAAGCACAGCTTTTACTATGTTTACTTGAAGCAGACAATTTTCACTGCCTGCAAAGCTTATCTGCATACTTAGCACCTCGTTCCTCTTGACCTCTGGTGGTCAGTGAACTGTACAATGCTCCTATAGTTTTGCCTTTTACAGAGTGTTGTATCACTATGATCATTTCAGGTTTGCTTATGTTTCTTAGTGATATGTATTTAAATTTCTTCCATGACTTCTCTTTGTACAACTTGATAGCTCATTTTCTTTTAGTGTTGACTTGTAGTTAAAAAAAAAACAAACAAACAGAAAAAAACCACTTCTCAGCCCTGCAGGTTGGAGGCAGGGGGTGCACAGCAGGTCTACTGAGGATTCAAGTGGCCTTAGATCTGAGAATCTATGAGCCAAGGGAAATATACAGAACTTCTGGGAGCATGGTAGAGAGCTTAACTCAACTTTTTTGCAGGAACAGGGTGACATATATAGTGAAAGTAAGTGGCTTCTGGTATCCAGGGATGTCATTGGAAGTTCATTGGCTTAGAACACTGCAGGTATGACAGTCCTGTTTGCATATTGGGGGTTGCAGTGGACCTAGGTATTTACGGGGACTAGAGGGAGAGACTTTATATGGTTATATAGGAAGTGCTACAACTCAGATAAACAATTTTGCCAGGTCACATATCTTTGAAGGGGTGATGCTTTTCTGTGAGAGCAGATGGTATACTTTGCGGCCTGTCAGAGCTGCCAAGGGGAGGGGCCAAACTCTTGCTGCCCTCAGAATGAGAGTTCTTGGGCTTTAGGCACATCTTCTACCTCACCTAGCTCCACAATTCTTCCTATGATTTTATTTTAAAGGGGAGGTATAATAATTTTGACTGGTAGCAATTTTGTAGTTCCTTTGCACAAATACAAAGAAGTATTATTCCTAGATGCTGTGGTATGAGCAGTTAGAAATCTCTAAACTATTGCCTAAACATCCTACAACATTTTGCATTCTCATCAGCAAAGAAGAAAAGTTCTTACCTCTTCACATTTATCTAGTATTTGTTGTTAAAGAATTTATAATTTTGTCATTACATTCGTGTTATGATTTTCCATTGTTTCAATTTACATTTCCTTCTTGACATATGAGGTGGAAGATCTTTGTACATGCCCATTTTGGCATGCTTTGTTTAGTAAGGTTCCTGTGAGCCTTCTGGAAGGCTCTGGAAGCCAAGGAAGGAGCTTGAGACTTGAATTTAGAGGCAGGCCCTGATGCAGAACCCAGGGAGGAATGCTGCTTACTAGCTCCCCCTACCATACACCATTTGCTTGGCTACTTTTCTTATACAACCCAGGACCACGTGTCCAGGGATGGCATGCAGAGTGGTCCTGGCCCTCCAACATTGATAAGTAATCAGAAAGTGACCCCATACTCTTGCTTACAGACCAACCTACTGGAAGCAATTACTTAATGATGTTCCCTCTTCCCAGATGACTCTAGCTTGTTTCAAGTTGACAAAAACAAAGCTAACCAGCACACCTCCAACTTCTACCTTGTCACCCACATTATGACCTATTAAGTTCATGTTTTCTTCATTCATACATGTGCATGCACCACACACACACACATTCTCTCACACACAAACACACTTGTATTCACATGTACTCACATGCACATTAACATACACACATGTGTACTGCTAAGTCTAGTTAATATTCCCTGTATGTATGTGGATGTAGGGCTGACCACTAGAGCATGGGTGAAGAAAACTGACTTTACCCCCCTTTGTAGACATTGAGCTCTTGTGGAATCGTTAGGAGTAGCGTCTTGTGACACATTCTTCCACATCTGGGAATATTCACTAGTATGGTCTTCTGTGTGTCTTATGTAGGCAATCATAGTTGTTGAGAGTTCTGGGATGTACTTCTCCTATTATGTGTAGTATATTATAGTACAGTTGTTTACAGTAGACAGTATGTTGCAGCACTCCTGGAGGTCCAGTGGTTCTTACAATTTTTCCTTTGCCTACTTCTGTGATGTTCCCTGAGCCTTGGGTAGAAGGGTTGTGTTTTACACATGTTCTGCTTGGGATTGAACACTCCTCAGTTACTTATTTTTTGGGTTTTTGCCAGTTGTGATTCTCTGTAATAAACTCTATTTGCTGTGAAAACAATTTTCTTTGATGAACACTAAGAGCTACACTAAGTTATGGGTGTGCAGTGTTTGAGCTCCTTTAGCTCCTTTGTCTCATCATACATATTTTGCATCAGGTTATTGCTATCTCAAAAATGAGATTCTGACTTTTTATTGAAATTAAACTTATTAAACCAAACTGGAACAAATAAAATCACATTTGAAAGAACATATCAACATTTAGTCTTTCTTGCCATAAATGTGGAATGCCCCTGCAGTTACCTATTTTTCCTTGTTTTCTTTCTTTAGACACTTGTAGTTTTCCTAGATGCATTAAAATTTTCAATCCAAATATTTCTTTGTTTTTAATTAAATGAAATCTGTTCTTATTTTATTTAATGTTTTATTTTTAAATTTTACTAGTTTACTGATGGTGTGTGTGTGTGTGTGTGTGTGTGTGTGTGTGTGTATGAAGTAAATTTGCTTGTGTGTAACTCTTATATCTTGCAGCATTGCTGTAATAATTTGTTAGTCATCATGGTTAATTTTGATTTTCAACATAATGAGCTTTAGAATCACCATGGAAACTAACTTCTGGGCACATGAAAAAGTTTGTAAATTTCTAGATTGAGTCATCAGAGCCAATAGTTCATAGTTATTTGTCAGGAAAATGAAAGCTGGTGCCAAGTTCCCTTTCTTCTCATTCAGTCCAAACCGCACTCCCTGCATGGAACCTTCTCATTTTGGGGTGGTATCAAAATTTCCTTTATTTGACTACCCATCATCCATATCTCCAAAAGCAGAGGGCTCTTTCATCTCTCCCTTTTTATTCATTTTAATTTTTATCAGCTAACACATTTGCATATATTTATAATGCACAACATATTCCTTTGAAATTCACATATATTGCAGAATGCCTAATCAAGTGAGTTAGCACAGCATTGCCTTACATGATTATGATTTTTTTTGTGTACTATATACTTTCAATTTTTCTTATCAATTGCCAGGAACACTGTATGCTTTTATAACTGTCTTCTCTGGAATGTACAATAAATCTCTTAAGACCATCCCTGTTAGCTAACTGAAATTTTGTATCCTTTGATGAACAGCTTCCCAAATTTCTGTAGTCTCAGTCAACTGTCATTGTAACTCACAATAGCATGTCTTAAATGTGTTAAATCACATGGCATTAAGGTTATTTAGGATTTGCCAGTGTTCAGTTTTTTTTCAGCTAGCATCTGAATCAGAATTTATTTTGTGTTGTAATTAACAGAATTGCTACGTTTTTAGTCTACAGATTACTGCATTGTATATATGTGCCTTACTTTCTTATCCATTCATTCACTGATGAATCCCTACCATGATTGTTATGAGTGTGTTTAAACAAACACAGAAATACAGTGTCTGTTTTACTATGGATTTCCTTTGCTTTGGATATATTCCTAGTAGTAGAGTTGGTAGATCCCATTGTAGTTCTAGTTTTAGCTATTTGAAGAATCTCTCTGTTGCTTTCCAGAAAGACTATTATAATGTATATTCTCACTAGCAATGTGCCTTTCCCCCACATTGTCTTTGCACTTACCATTTCTTAATATTTTGCTAGTAGCCTTTCCAATATGTGTGAGGTAACATCACGCTATAGTTTATAGTTTATTTCTCTGAATTTCTTTCCTTCTTTCTTTCTTTTCTTTTTTATTCTTTTTTTTTTTTTACAACTTTTTAAATTAGGGAAGCTATTGTGGTTGAAAATTTACAGTAATCCCTTCTACAGTTTTCTCTAAATAAATATTGGTTGTATTCTGGATTATGAGATTTTAAAATTAAAAAAAATTATTCCTTGATGATTTCATTTTATTTATATAAGTAACTTTGACTATTTATACCCTCCCATAGCCTTCTCTATTATCATCCAATTTCCATGGAATCTCTTCTTCCCAAAACATTTTCCTACTTTGATCATGTCTATTATTTGTGTGTATGATATAGTGAGCTTAATTAGGATTGTTTGATGAGCATGGGTTAGGAGTGATGTAATGGAGCAATAATTAGTTCTCAGTAATTACAGTTTGCTTATATGACTGATAACAATAAGAATTTTATTTTCGTTTACCTACTGGCCATTTGTATTTATTCTTTGTGGATATGACTGTTAAAATTCTTTACCTACATTTTCCAAGCCGAATGATTCATAAGTAATTTGCAATGAAGATTATTCTAATGAACAGATCATTGTGTTTATTGACTTAAATAATTTAGTTCAATGATTATTACTTAATGCTCAAACTTCATGTAACAAACTCATCAACAAACTTATGTAGGTGTTCTTTGAATTCAGTAAAGAAAACAGGGTTGCTCAGAAAACCTGAAGTCTAAAATGAAGAGTTAGATGCACTCACAGTGCTTAAAGTAATTAAAGCCATGTGAGATATACCTTACACATTGAATTAGTGGAGATAGGGCAGCTATTATGATGAGAAAATTATAATAATATTCCAGGAAGAAGCAGCATTTGAAATGGACTAGATCTCATAGCAATGGGAATGGAGACATTCTGTGTCTGCATAGAAAATGAAAGCTTGGATAATTTTCCACCAATAGTAAGTGGTATAGTTTTGTCATAGGAAGCTCAAAGATCTACACTGAAATGATATTAATGTCTGTATGTGCCAGTACTGAAATACAAGGGAGATTATTTTTTCCTTGATAAAAACAGAAGGAGAGAATTAAACGTTATTGAGCATAGCAATGCAATGATCAGAGTTGCATTGCAGGATAATTTTGCACTAGTTAATCACCTGGATTTATGTAATACTAACTAATATGTAAGAAGATTAGTTTGGAAGACATTAAAATTTAAGTGTTTCAGTGAACTGCATAGATACCTAAAAGGAGAATGGAGAAAATGTTATCTCAGTGAAAATGATCCATTGAAAGGTGAAGGAATCAGGGATAGCTCAGAAGTTTTTGACATGGGCAATTAACTTAAGAACAATATGAAGAACCAGTGAAAAACAGGAACTCTGCTATCCATAGCCTTTGGCATCTAAGTTATATACAATTTTCACATTACTTTAAAGCACTAAGCTCAAATCTGATGCATTCCCCCACCTCCCATATTCCCTACTATAAAGAAATTAAGTAATTTTAAGTCAGGTCTAACTTGTTTTAAATCTTCATTCAGTCATTTTATACCTGTGAAACTTGGATAGCCATTTTACCTTTTAAATCTTAGCCTTGTCACCTGTGGTGAGTATAATTGGGTTAGGTTAATCTTTTATGAAAGGCATGATAATATGTTCGATATTGTATGTAAAGGAACTGAGATGATGATGTCTAAGATAAAGTTCCTGGATTCAAAGTCTTACTGAATGTTTCTTAGTTGTAGATATTGTTGCCTGAAATATGCTGTCTAAGCCTTTGCAATTCCCTGTTTATCCTCTTACAAAGAAGATACAATATGAAAACTTTCTCACTGTCCACAAAGTTAAGGCTCTTACAAAGGTTTTATGTTGCATATCTTAGGTAAATCATTAGTCTGTTTCTTTTTATTAACTTTTTAAATATTTACACAAGTGCATGTGTAAACTAAACACAAATCCCTCCCGCCCTTCAATACCTTTGCTTCTGTCTCCATCCCCTTTGTTCTTCTAGACAGTTTCACTTCTACTTTCATGTCATATGTTCATAAATGATTTACATATATATAAATTCTAGGAATGGCAAATTACTTAATATGATTATCTCCAGATTAATCAATTCTCCTGAAAAATAGCATGACTTCTTTCTTTATACCTGAAAAAGATGTCTACTATGTATATGTACCACATTTATTTTTACAACTTTATGATATTCTCCCAAACTTTTTCATATTTACTGGTCTATATGATTTGGTTCCAATCTCCATCTCTTGATTCACATTTTCCACAGCAGCAAATCCCTCTACTGAACCATCCAACTTATTGTTATCACATTCCTTCTTTATTGACATCCATACCTACGGACATATACCTCACCCATGGCAGCTGCCTCTTAGATATTTCAGACCTGAGAGATTGCCTAATGTCTTTCTTATAGCTACCTTTTGGAACTCTTGTCACTCCCACAGCAAAACACTTCATACTACTGCCCACTTTTGAGGTTGTGATGTTCTCCTCCTAACACATTATAACTTTGGGATTGATGTGGGAGTAAACATATTACTCCCCTGTATCTGATCAGGAAGTTAACCACTCTTTTATTTTATTTTATTTCATTTTATTTTTTGAGATCTTGTTTTATGGATATGGATATTTTGCCTGTTTGTATGTCCACATATGTGTCCCTTGTCTACAGAAGCCAGAAGATGGAATCAGATCTAGGACTGGAGTTATAGATAGTTAGCTGTCTATGTTAATTGTCATGTGGGTGTTGGGACTTGAACCAATGTCCTCTGTATGGGTAGCCCTATACTTAGCCATTGAGATATCTTTCTAGTATCCCAGATATTTCTAAAACTGTTGATGGTTGCTTTTTATGATGATAATAAATTGTAAGAATTTTTCAGGTAATAGTTTCACCTAGATTGTATATTATTAAATTTGTATCTGTGGTGATCTGCATTTGACAAGTGTATCAATACAATTCAATATAGAAAGAAGAATCTTTTATCAAATGATACTAAAGCAATTAGATAGCCACATGCTGGAAATAAGTTGAGTCCTTACCAAACACAGAAATTAACTAAATAGAATCATATATTAAAATAAAAGGACAAAAACTAAAAACAAATTAAATCTTAGAAGGCAGATTATGAGTAAATCTTTATGATCTTGGGTTTTGAAACTGTTGATTAGATTTGAATCCTAAAGCACAAACAAGGAAAGAATATAGTAAACTTAAATATAGTCTTTGATGTAAATTATATCTTCAAATATGGCCCATAGGCTAAGCATGGTGGTGCTTGTCTTCAATCTCAGCACTCAGGAGGCAGAGGCAAGAAGATTTTTGAGAGCACAAGGCCAGCCTTGTCTACATAGTGAGTTCCAGGACAGCCATGATAATGTAGATATACCCTGTCTCAAACAAACAAAAACAAACAAACAAAACCCCAAAACCAACCAAACAAAAATGGCATGAAAACATGTTTTTAAATCTTAGTTCTTTTAAATACAGTTCTTATGACTGGAATGTATAAAGAACTCTTTTAGCACTAAGATGAAAACATACATATCAGTAATATTGTACAGACTAAAAAGTTATATTTAGAAGTATATATGTGTATACACACACACACACATATACATGCAATAACAATTAGTGAATGAAGTGTTAGAAGTTTGAAGGAGAGCAGGAAGGGATATATGGGAGGTTTTTGTAGAGAAAAAGGAGAAATGTAATTACATTATATCCTCAAAAATTAAAAGAATGAAATAAATGAAATAATCAGAAGTGACTAGTTAGGAATATGAAAAGATGCTCAGCAATGTGTACCAGAAAGTTGAAAAATCAAAACGCTAAATGCTACAGTACCAGAAAGTGAGGCAAGATATTGTTGATGAGGATTTAGAGAATTCAGAGCCCTCATGTCTAGTGTGGACAAACCATTACAGTCTCTTGAGTCCATAAACCTAGATGTATATATAAATGACAATATCAGTGCTAAGTGTGTATCTAACCAGAAGAAAACCAAATGTCCACACGAAGGTTGTATTTGTTTATGGAAGAGTTATTCATAGTGGCCTAAAAGTAGAAATGGCTGAATTGCCTTTCAACTGGTGAGTAGTCAGCTTAATTGTTTAGCTATATAAGTGAATATTAGTTGTTAATAAAGTACAATAGAATATTGATCCATATTTAAACAAGGATGAAATTGAAATTGTGGAAAAGAAAGTCAAGTCATTCAAGATATTGTGTGATTACATTAACATGGAATATTTAAGATTGGTAAAACTTCATTACAAAGTATAATGTTTGTTTGCCTAGATTTTGGAGATGAGGAGTCAAGAACATCTGCTCTAAGTGTGAAATTTCTTAAGGTGAAAGTGTTCTAAAGTTGTGATAATTTTTGCAACTCTGTACATATACTAAACAAATTAGAAAATACACTCCAAATGGGTAAATTTTAATTTATGCAAATTAAGCTTCCATACTGATATTTGTAAGATACAAAAACCCATGGTCTTAAATTTAAAGGAAAATGATAGTCTGTACCTTTCAAAGAACGTGGGCAGGTAAGAGAAATCTTAGGTGAATTTGAATTAGAGGAATAAATTAATCAAGTGAGGACAGTTTCAGTACCTTCTATTTTAGTCTTTCTATTCAAAGGAAACTCCTTTAAAGGCCTTTACAATGCTTGAATACCTTGATAGGTTAAAGGCAAATTGGTTGTTTTTGTTTTTTTCACAAATGGCAAGACAAGATGTTTAGATACTATCTTTATACTTGAGACCTACACTTATAATATACTTAGTACTATCTCCAACCTCAAGTCAAGTTAACAATGAAGCTATTCTCTATTACATGATATATAGGTTTTTACATGGATATGAATTGTTAGATATTGTAACTGTGGGCGTTAGGTTACGTAACAATCTGCTCCATGTTTCACAAGTATCTTTTAATTTTTTTATTTTGAGATTATGATATAATTATATAATTTTTACTTCACTTTCCTCCCTCCATATTTTCCCATATATCATGGCTTCTTTTCTTATTAATTGTCATTACATGCATATATGCATATGTAAATACAGATATATTCCTAAATATAACATTTGTAGTCTATATAATATTAATTGTATGTATATTTTCAGGATTGACTATTTGGTATTGGGCAACCAAATTGGTATGCTGTTCTCTGAAGCATCTATTTCTGCTACTCTCAGCATTCCTTATTTTCCTGTATATCTTTGTGTAGGCTTGGGCCTCATGGGCTTTTGCCTGTCCAGTTTTGCATGATGTCAGAAGCTGTAGATATAATGTCTCACCAACATGATTGCCTAAACATGAACTGAACAAGGATGATACCACAACCATCTTTCAGCGACTGAGAAAGTAATCATCTTAGCCAAGTTTTTAAATCTCTGAAGTGGCAAGTAGTTATGAGTTCCAGGGCAGTCTGGGCTTCAAAGTAAGATCCTGCTCAGAAAACAAAGCAAAATATAATAATAAAACAAAACAATAAAACAAACAAAACAGAACAACAAAAACAAAACCCCACAAGGAAATATAACTTTTAAAATTACTAGCTGGGAATGTTCAAACACCATTTGTAGATGTTAGCCATACATGAATATAATAATCTTGAAAACTCATAGTTTTTACTCTTATATGTTTTGTATTCATAGTTCTCTGTGAATACTTTATCATTATTAATAGAGGTTGATTATTGAAGCCATTACTTTTTGTTCAGTTCACTTATCCTTAAAATAAGCGTATGTTTAAAGAAACTAACATTAATACAGGATATTACTAGTATTCTCAGCAGGTTAATATAGATAACTCTTCTATGGAATGCTTTATATCATTAACAATTTGAAGCATTCACATTTCATTCAATATTAATTTACTTTAAATTTGCCTGACATATCCTATACTCCAATGATATTTCATATTTGTTCATCATAAGAAATGCTTGGATTAGTTATTCTTCTTCAAAACATTTTTCTAAAACTTATAATAATTACTTTCTGTATCTGGCTGTTAAAATCATTTTTGAATGCAATTTTTTTAAATGCATACTTGCTTTTCCTGTGCCAATAAAGGTAATTTACTGTCTTGATTCTGTTATTACTTAGTTAAAATATATATTTAAGTTTGGTGTGGAGTCTTATGCCTATAATCTGAGTACTGGAAAGACTGAGTAGGGAGAATGGCCATGAGTTTCAGGCCACTTCGAGCTAAACAATAAGACTGTCCTGAAAAACAAAACAAAACAAACAAACAAACAAACAAACAAAAAACAGAGCAGAAAGAAGACAACAGAACAAAACTGAACTACAAAACAATCAAAAAACACAAAAGAAAGTGTGACTTTTAAAATTACTAGTTCAGAGCACCCAAACACTACTTAGTAGGTGAAATTTACGTTATATACTTTACCTTTTATCACAGAATCCTGTGAGATTTATTGATTCATTTACTTATAAACATTAATCTTACAATCCCTTATGGTAAGTGCTTTTTTCTAGGGCTAACTTTTGAAAAGTAAAGATTCTTTCCTGTCACATTCTACCATATTGAATCATTTTGGAAGAACTTATGGCTATGCCAGCAGTCACTACAGTAAGTGTGTTTTAGGGTGTGTTATATGCAGCATCTGTCTGTTCTCAGAGGTGTAAAATTTATCTAAGGAGTCTGCAAGTTCACAGTCTTCAGTTGTATAAACATTTATAGTCTCAGATGAATTTATGTTACCCCTTGAGTCTTTTCTAGGTCTTCTTCAACAGTGTCGATTGCTAATGGAAAGCTAAGAGCAGGAATGTTGGAGGGTGATTGTGTGGATCACCAGGGAAGTCAGTTCAGTCACTTTGCTTGTATATCGTCATTCTCTTAGTATCACAAACACTTAGATAATTAAAGTAAGAGAGAAAAATTTATTTTTTCACGTGTTTTGGACAGTCCATAATCAGTTGACTCCCTTTCCTATCAGCTCTTCAATGTCATTCTTGCTTTGAGACCTGTGATAAGATAGCAAATCATAGCAATAAATACAGGACAAAGCACAGCTGCTCATACTATGGTCAGGTTGGGAACAAGAGGGAGAGGTAAAGGGGGAGGAGGAGATGGGGAAGGAGAAAGAGAAGAGGCAGGAGAAGCTGTGTCAAGAGCACACTCCCAGTTTCATTAGTCTTCAACCTTCTAAACTAAGAGAAAATGAGTTTCTGTTAAGATACCTGTTGTGATTATGTTTTGTTGTTCTCATAGCTAACTAGTATATTCAGACATAAGGCAACTGAAAGAAATTTCTCAGATGTTAGCAGCACTCAGTTGTCTGAGTGTGGGTTTCAGACAAACTGCTAACTGCATGGTGAACTTGGGAGCAAAGGACAAGAGGAAGAAAGGTGTGTGCTTCAGCACCTTCAAGAGTAGACAGACAATGATTAAAGACACTTTCCTCTGAAGGCTTCCACAGCCTCTCAACAATACAATTGTGAGTACTAACACTCTGGGCCCCTGAAGTAGTTTGAAGATCTAAGGTGGGGAATTCTGCTTCCAGCCTGCAAAATTTCATGTTCATCTCACAACACAATAAACAACCTGTCTCCCTTCAAGGGTCCCCAAGGTCTAAACTATTTCAGCATTGAGCAGAAGTTCAAGTTTAAAGTCTTTGGGACTCCACCCAGATAAGCTCAGCTGTGAGCCACAGGACCCTTCACTGGTACAAACTGTACGTGGTCTGATTAAAGCAAGAGAACAGAGGCCTCTGAGCACCTAGCAATCTGAACATGAAGAAATGTATCTCAAGGTGTTTTGGTACACTTTGTGACCTTTTGCTCATACAAAAGTCTGTGAAAGCATGTTGTGTCTGTGATGAACAGGGTAGCCTTGGAGGTTTCTTCAGTTCCTTAAAAGCATCTCTGATTGTTCTGGTGAAAACACTTGGATTCTTTCCCTGAAAATATCAGTCTTAATAATCCTGAACTTCTTGGATGCATCCTTATGTATACATGTTTCTTTTCTGTTCAAGCTGCCAACTTTTTAAGTCTTTTCTGTTCTTTTTTTCCAACTTCTCACCAAATATGTGGTAAAAAGAAACTATTCATATCCAAGCTGTAGCATGAATTCTATACTTCCTTAACATTCCCTTCCCTACATAACATAATGTAACAACTTTAAATCTAATTTCCCACAGTCTCAGGAGAGGACATGAACAAAGTGCTTTTAAATTTTTTTTTGTCTATGTTTCCAGGATGGTTTATAGTCTGATTCTCAATAGAATTCACTTTCACCTAAAATCTCAGTTTGACCTGCATTGTCTGAATGCTTGCCAGGACTCTGGGCTTTTGAGTCATCACCAGAACTGCTCATTATGCTCTCTGTACAGCATTGTAGGCTTTTCCTGATTTGTTGCTTTAAGATTTCCCAGTCACCTCTCTTATACCATCCACAGAGACTTTTCCATATTATCATCTCAACTTATCAAGCCTACTTTTGAGGGGCTACTTTGTCTAGTATCCTTGCATTTCATAACAAAGCCTTGAGTAAACCAACTTAAAACAGTGAAAGTTTGCCTTGGAATTCCAGTGCATGATGCAGTGACATGCTTGCATTGGGACCTGTGATGA
This sequence comes from Cricetomys ansorgei, assembly GCA_026225945.1. Taxonomy (NCBI): domain Eukaryota; kingdom Metazoa; phylum Chordata; class Mammalia; order Rodentia; family Nesomyidae; genus Cricetomys; species Cricetomys ansorgei. Next base: position 4,003,100 of record JAMJFZ010001121.1, on the reverse strand, counting down.
GGTAGCAAATCATGGCGGTAAATGTAGACAAAGTGCACTATGGTGAGATAGGGAACAAGAGAGAGGGGTAGGGGTGAGGAGGAAGAGGAGAAAGAGAAAGAGGAGAAACAGGAGGAGCTGTATCAAGGGCACACGCCCAGTTGCCTTGATCTTCATCTTTCTAGAACTAAAAGAAATTAAGTTTCTGTTGTTAGGATACTTGCAATTATGTTTGTTGTACTCATAGCTAAGTAATGTATTCAGTTTTAATTTATTAGACTAAAGTACATATGAGAGAGTCTATTCTGAAAAGCCTAGAAAGAGTAAAATGTTTAAAAAATCATACGGTTTTAACAACTGCATGAACTTTAAGAAGGAACCCAAACCTTCCACAGTTTTTTTATTCATTAAATTCTCCCAGTTTTTTTTTTTAACTTAGGTGTTAACTTCTTCAGAGGTGGGTTAAAAATAAATATAGATTATGCCTATGAAGATATTATAATGATAAGGTAAACAAATGAAAATATTTTAAAACTACTTTGATAAACTATGGGGAGGATGGCAGCAAATAGGAATGCTCACCAAGCTCTTGAGGGTGAGATGTCTAAGAAGCTTGAGAAAGTTTAGGAGCTGTTGGAAATGACAACCAAAGGTTTGTTTTTTGAGGTAAAATTTTGGGGGCTCTTGAATGTGGTAGAAGATCACTGATTGATTTTAAATAGAATTAACTATAGGATTGACTTTTGGAACACTAATTTTGATATGTAGATGATAAAGTATCACTTGGTTCTTTAGATGAGGCAATGATTTATGAGATTTGTGTGTTGGAGGACTAGATTATGATGCTGTGAATCACAGCTGACATTATGGGAAAAGAAGCATGTTTTATAGCAGAAACTGTTCATTTGTATTTAGACATGATTAGTTTAAGATAGTCTTAGAATTTTCCTATGAAGAAATTCACTGGTACAAATTCACATTCAGTTCAATGGCAGCTTGCCAAAGTCATCAGTATGTTGCTATACCCCAAAGACTATCATTAAACTACTAGAAAGTGAACTTACAGGTGTTATTAAACTGATGAGAGTCTCTTATTCATTAGTAAAAATATCTTATTGGACAGATATTAATTATATAATAGTAACATTGAGAGAATTCTTGAATTAATTTATTGAGCCCATAAAGAACTTGGCATCTGTCTATAAATTGAGAGCTGTTTTCTAATAACTAAAAGCTTAATCTATATAGATGGAGCTGTGTAATGAGAACTGGTTTAGAAGATCATTCTTTCTACAGCCACAAGAAGAGGACAACACCTGGACAAGCACACTTCCTCCTTGAGAATAGTCTGTTACATATGCCAGCGTTCTCCTGACAACTGAGGAACACCAGCTGTGTTGTAGTTATCACAAGTAACTATACAGCCTGGTCTTGCAACACTTGCATTCACGTAACCTTTTCATGTCCTATAATTTCCCCATTGAGTACAGTGGTAGATTGCTTCTGGTTTCTGAGATACCACTAGGAATAAGCTGCTTATATCTGATATTGTTTTAATTACAATGCCTGCAAAAACACCTACCATATAGCATTGGCCCTTTGACAAAGAAGCGTAAAAGAACTCACAGAGATCTTACGGAGTAACTACACAGGGAATCCTGAAGCTTTTTGAGAATAAACAATTACAAATCCCAGTTGTATGGCTTTTGTGCTGCAGTTAATATTTCTAGCACTTAAGGGGTGACTGCCTCCTGTGGCAGCAATGAGAGAGAATACTGGGACTTGAAGCTACCTTCTTCTTGAGTAGTACCAGTGAGCATTGACTAAATTTCACCGAATACCTTCTCTGTATGTTAAATGAGTGATTGAATTAGATCAGTAGTTCTCTGAATGTTTACCCAAGGGGTTCAAACCCAACATATCACACACACTTGAACATCCACATTTATTGAAATACTGCTGATGATAGAGAAGTTATGAAACCAACCTAGAATGATATATAGAGAAAAAATGGTGTGTGTGTGTGTGTGTGTGTGTAAAGTGGCACTTCCAACCGTAAGGAAGAATTCAGTTATGTTGTTTTCAGAATAGCGCTGCAATTGTAGATAATCATATCAATAGAATTAAGCCAGTGTTAGAAAAATATACATTTTTCTCATATTTTGTCTCTCTAGATTTTATACAGATACATAAAATTCTGCATATCTGTATGATATGAAACTGAGGTAAATCTGTCTAAGAGAATAAAGAGGCTAATGGGAAAAGGAGAGAAAGGGGAAAGAGGGTGAAGAGGGTGAGGTAGTTTGGCAAGGATATATTCAATATCCAATAAATATTTTTGCATAAAAATAAAATAGGTTTACAAATCCATTAACAAAATAACTTCAAACTGACAAATGTTTGCATTAAGTTTTTTTCTTATTAAATGTTTCTATATGATTTCAAGAAGTTCATCAGGCTCTGAAGCATTGTAGCAAACTGAAACTTTGCATACTGAGCTACATGACTTCTGAGAGCCTTGCCAGCTCTAAAACGATCTGATTGTCTATTTATGATCACGAACTCCAGAGATCCTGTTTTTGGTTTGGCAGCTGTTCTGGCTGGGACACCTCTGGCTCTTCTGGGGTGGCTAATGAACAATCAGCAGGCCAGCTGTGTTGATTTGTTCCATGACCTTATTAGGCAATCTACTATTTCCCAGCTAGGTCTATGTATATATTCCCTTTTTACCCTAAAGCTTTTTGGTTTGATGTACAGTGAAAAAATCTGGACATTTCTCAAAGTCATGAGTATGCCAAAATTAAAGTGTAACTTTCATTAATGCTTTAGCTCTGTCTGTTTTGACGATATTGATAAGAGTTTTGGCTCATTTCTCATATATTTTTAAAATTTATTTTATTTTTCATCAAAACTTTCATATTGTTTTTGAGATTGGAATGTAATTACAACATTATTCTCCATTCTTTCTTCCACCAAGCTCTCCAATATACTCCTCCCCACTCTCCTTCAAATTCATCGTCTGTTTTTTCATAAACTTTTATTGCATGCATATATGTATGTGTGTACACATACATATTCCTAAATACAATCTGTTTGGTTTATATAATGTTACTTGTATGTGTGTGTTCAGGGCTGACTGTTATGGCACTCAAAATCAATTGTTGTGCTCTTACCTGGGGAAGACCACCTCTCCCACTCCTAGCTTAAACTGGAAACCTAGTTAACTACTCATTGCTAGTGTAGTCATGGTTATTGGAGGAGAATTTACAAACTCTAATTTACTAAATCAGCAGAATCCCTTACAAAACTCTATAAACATTTGTCTCCACCTCTCATCAAGGTAACATCTCTCTACTACAGAAAATCTTGGATATTTTTTTCATAACTGTAGGGGTTCATTTTTCCATAGATTATAGGCGAGTGAGTAATTTCTAAACATTAAAGATGTATATTCATTGATATCAGCTTGTGTTGTGTACATGTCTCTCTCTATATTCTTTTATCTCTCATATTTTATATAAATATGCAAGAACTACATAAGGGAAAAAGTTATTTGGCCATTTATGTGAGGGCCCATTCATATTTAATGTTTTAAGTATCCTGAGTTAAGATGATATTAAACTGAAATTTTCATCTTATTTCCATTTATTCATATTTAGCTTGCTTATAAACAGGGTCTATCTAGCAATGTAACTAACCCAGGCTGGCCTAAAACTTGCAGAATTCTACCTTAAGCATAGCAAAGTTTATTTTTATTATGGACCTGAATGTAATCATTCACAGTTGTATCATTCTGAACAATAATGTAATGGCAGAATAAATGAATAATGCTAAACCCAAATTATGTCAGAATGCTTCATGACCATTACTGTTTTACTTCTTAACCTCCACAATTCTTGTCAGAGTCCTTGAAGATCTAACCCTCCCCAAATTAAAATGTTTTCTGTAATAAACTCTGAATTGAGTGTGGTAACTAGTTAAATAATTTATCCTGTGATTGAAAAAAAAATAGATACAGTCTCATCAAAATTCATTGTTCTATTTCTTGCTCATCTACAAAAAGGGAATTCATCAATTTAAGCCATTTATTTACAAACAACTTTATCGTTAGATGCTAATGGAGTATTTCAGCATTTACAAGTTACTTGACAAAAAGATTTCACTATCTTAAAAATATAGATGACAGGGCTGGAGAGATGCTCAGTAGTTAAGATGGCTCTTGTTCCTGTGTTTGTTTTGTTGTATTCTGTTTTTTTTTTAATTTTATATTTTATTTTATTTTAATTCTTTAGATGCCTGTCTGTTTTCTAAAGAGAGAGAAGAGATGATTTGGCTGGGAATGGAGGTGGGAAAAATCTGGAGGAATTCAGGAAGAAACCATAAGCAGAATATATTGTATAAAACAATCTATTTTCAATAAAAGAAATGTAGAAAAAGGTAGAAACACATTTTAAAGTGACCAAAATATTTAATCATTTTTACAGTTTAATCTTCTTAATAACACAAACACTAAGTATTAAAATCAGTATTTATTATTTTTTATAAAAAGAACACATACTGTGCTTGCAGAAGACATGAGTTCAATTCCCAGCTTTCCAATCATGCAGCTTTACAATCATGCAGTCTGTATAATGGATCTGACACCCTTCTGTCCACCCCATAACCACACACACACACACACACACACACACACACACACACACACGAATAAACAAATAAGAATACAAACTTAAAAATGCATCTGGCATATAAATAAGTTATCACAGCCATATTTTCTTTAGTTATCAAGGAGTCTTATTATCTTATACTCACTTAAATAGTCATATTCAAGCCTCTGAAGCCTGTGCACTAGAGCTTGGCAGGAAGTGTTGGTTCATTGTCATGGAGTCATTCTGCAATTGTGATTGTTACTGTTACCACCATTACCTACAGCTTCCTTCCTCCAGAGAGTTCTCTCTCCTATTTTGTTACATGTGTTTCTTGCCTTCACCTCTGTGGCACCATCTGCTTCTTCTGATTGTGCTTTGACCTTAATGCTACTTATTTGTATTTGTTATATCCCATATATTTTGAAAATTATCTTCTTAATTTGTTTTCCTTAGTATCACCTTAGCAACTTGATAGTGGGACTTAGCCTTATTTACTTTGTTTTTTACATGTTATTTACCATTTTTATTCTTTGAAACTAGCATGTACTTTAACACTCAGAATTTTGTTTGATAAATAAACATTAGATTCATTTCCTATTGGTTGCTTATGATGATAAATTTGAGTTAGAGGCCTTTTTTCTAAATACATATACTAAAGTATTTTGATTTTTTTGTGTCATTATTATATTATTTTTTAGAGGATCTCATGCTGTACTCCAGGATGGGTTACAACTTTCTTTGTAGACCTGGTTAGCCAAGATCTTTCAACAATGCTACTGCTTCTTTCTCTGTAGTGCCAGGATTATAGGTATGACCAATACACCCAGCTGTAGCTTTGGATTTGTGAAAGTTATCACTATGATACAGCACTGATGTGCAGTTGGAAGACAACCTCAGAGGCCACTCCTTACCTTCCATCTTATTTGAGGAGATACTGTGAGGGTACTTGACTCATGAACCTCTAGAATATTTCCTGTCTCTGCCTTCCATCTTGCACTGCAAGGCCAGGATTACAAATAGGTATTTTGGTACTGAATTTACATGAGGTTTGAGTATCTAAAATCAGGCTCCCATGGTTTCATAACAAGTGTTTTACCCACTGGGCCATCTCTCTAGCCCCTCAATTATAGTTTTCTTTCGAGTTTGCATTTGGATTTTCAGTTGTGTCATCATCAGTGGTTGAAAAGCCTTTCCCCATCTAATTGCTCCTTTCCTTTGTAAACTCAGCAGTTGTCTGTGTAGGTTTGAGTCTCTTTGGATTATACCTTACAAACATAGCCTTTTTACAATGTAATCTTCAAGATGATAGCTCAGACTTAGAATATTTCAACCTCCAAGACTTACTTCTGACTTAGATCACTCTGACTTGCTGTCTTCTGAACTCCAAACTGTAAATAGTAAATTGTCTGCTTCTGATGCTCTGCTTTCTCTCTTAGCTTATTCTGTACTGGCTCTGCTCTTCTCAGCTTCTCTTCTGAATTGAACTGTCTGTGAGCTGACTGTACTCAAATTGGCTGACTGAACTAAGTCTCCTCTCTCAACCTGCTTCTCCTCTTTTGTCTGTTTCTACCTTGTTTCTGTCTGGGCTTTGCTTCTACACTCTGCTTCTACCTTGCTTCCTTCTCTGAACTCTGAATTCTGCCTCTATTTTCTGCTTCTCCCTTTGAGCTCTGTCTCTGCCTACCAAGTGTTAGTATTAAAGGTATGTATCACTACTGCCTTTTGAACTTGAATTAAAGATGATTAAATATTCCTTTATGCTCCACCATATTCCATTGTTTTATTTGACTGCCTCTGGCTTGTGATTGTACTTTCTTGATTAGTAAAGTCTTATAATAGGTCTTTATAGCAGATATAATTATCTCTGTAACTTTATTGATATGTTTGAAAGCTGGTTTTGGTGATTCCTTTGTATTTCTACTTAAGTTTCCCCCTTCCCTTCCCTTCCCTTCCCTTCCCTTCCCTTCCCTTCCCTTCCCTTCCCTTCCCTTCCCTTCCCTTCCCTTCCCTTCCCTTCCCTTCCCTCCCCTCCCCTCCCCTCCCCTCCCCTCCCTCCCTCCCCTCCCCTTCCCTTCCCTTCCCTTCCCTTCCCTTCCCTTTCCCTTCCCTTCACTTCCCTTTTCCCTTCCCTTCCCCTCCCCTTCCCCCCTTTCCCCTTCCCTTCCCTTCCCTTCCCTTCCCTTCCCTTCCTTCCCTTCCCTTCCCTTCCCTTCCCTTCCCTTCCCTTTCCCCTTCCCCTTCCCTTCCCTTCCCTTCCCTTCCCTCCCCTCCCCTCCCCTCCCCTCCCCTCCCCTCCCCTCCCCTCCCCTCCCCCCTCCCCTTCCCTTATCCTCTTTCTTTCTTATTTAGAGGAAGAGGATTTATTTTTACTCATATCTACATGTGTCATGTTATAAATTACTACAAAAATTCTTCTGGGAATTTGTTTGGGTGTCTGTTGAGTTTTTACTGCAGTTAGAATACTGTCATCACTTTTGTATCATTTGACCTATAACCGGATATGCCTCTTGCCTCTATGTTGACTCATGTCCCATTAATTTTATCTTTTCTAGTTTCTTCTCTTTGATTCTTGATTACCTGTCTTCAATTTTAACTCTTATTTCTTTTGTTTAATTTAGTTTTCATTTGCATATCTTCTGTTTTTATTTAATGAGTTGGTAATATTTTGAATTGAATGTTGCTTATGCAGTTATTCTGTGGGAATATTGAATTTAATTAGTTACTTTTGGTAAAATTTTATATGTCGTAGTCTAAGGAGACAAATAGATGAACACAGTAATATACATTTTTATACACCCAATCAGGGCCAAATGGATCAGAATTGATTATATAAAGTTCTGTACCTTTCTTTCTACTAGTTTCCAACATTAGTCTGAAAACAGACGTAGGATTTGCAAAGCATACATTCTTTAATTTTAAATGAACTGTATTTGTAGAACATTTAGGTATTTCTTATATGCAACTAAAATAACTACCTTAGATCAGTGATTGATTCACTTATATTGGAAAGAATATATTTAAAATAATGAAATTTTAAATTAATGAATTTACTGTAGATATGGTAAACATTTACTTCATTAGCGTATAATACTAGCATAAACCAAAAATAGTTTATAAAATGAGCAGAAAGATGTAACCAAACTTTCTTTAAAACTTCAAGTATTTTGCAAAAATTAAAGGAATTTCTGTATTTTAGATGAGAAGTTTCATTTTAGTAGAATATGATAAACTTCTTATAATAATAATAAGTTTCTTGCTGTAATTCTTATAATAATACACAAGTCAATAAAGGAGACACTAGTTCTCAATACTGGGGTCACTCAAGGTAGAGTGCTTCTTGAAGAGCAATTCTGCCAGTTATTTTCCAATGACTAGGCAAATGAAAATCTGTTACGATTTCTACTGATGTCACATTTTTATTGTGAGATAATTATAGGAGACAACTCCGTTATCTGTAGGTACAGGAATATTTTATTTTATGCTAGATCACCTTTGCTTCAAGGAATAGTGTCTGGGTTCTTTCTATCTGTGGTTCCATTCTTCAAAGTATTATGACCCTGTTATTGTATTTTATATGTCTTTCCTTTCTTCTTTTTCTTAAAAGAGTGAATTTACAGTTAATTAATGACTCTCATAAACTGGTGCATATTTGCTAAAAGAAAGCTCTTGAGAGAATGTTGTAGATGTCTGTCATTAATCTAGACTACAAGCATTGACACTGGTCTTGCAGAGGGTAAAAAAGGGAGGAACGACTGAAAAAAGCTACCAACTTCCTCTAATTTGCTCTTCGTTACTAGTAGTGCAAGTTTATTTGACATCTGTAGCACCTGAGATCCCTTCATACAAAGTGTTCTTTTATTTTGTCTTCATAAACACTTCTTTATTACCAGAAAACTACTCATAGAGGAATGGAATTTTCAGAAGAGAGACCTAATCCAAACCATTTCCAACATGGAACTGTTTCCAAGTACAGAAATCAATCATAACATTGACTCTCTATACAGCAGGCAGCAGTTTACAACAACCGTAAAATGTGGCTAGGTCATTACTGTTATCCTACTGTTTATGTATCTTCAAGTGATAAGTTGTCTCAAATAGAGATCCATTTTGTATACTAATCTCATGGAGTTAGAGGGAAGAATCCCTTTGTAAAAATTCCCAAACACTGTCTCTATAATCTCTACTTTTCGGAGTTTCATCCAAGTGCGAAAATGAAAAATTATAACCTGCCAAGCATCAGTGGCAAAGTGAAATGAAAAAATTGCAAGTTAATAATAGTGATGTCTCAAAAAAATTTCCTGGCCAATTTAACATTGCTTCATCCAAGGTCACTTCTCAGAGCTGATTATTCTTAGTAATTTACAGATGAGACCATTCTACCTTGGCCATGGTTAGTGAAGATCAAGAAAATGCCACAGGAAGTTTAAGATTCAAGGTTATCAGTCTCTCTCAAATAAGACAAACCCCACAGTTTCGCTTGATTTTTCTAAAACCTAGCACAGCAATAATCCTCAAAGAAATGAAACTTAAAGGCTGTGCTATCTTTTATTTGCTATATAAAGTCGTCCTAATATGAAGCACTGGGGTAAGGACAAGGAAAGGGCATTGTTTAGCTCAGATGTAGCATTTCATGTGGGAAATTATCAGTGGATGTTCTTAGTATCTTATTCTGTTTTAAGAAACCACTGTATATTTTATTTTATGTAAATATTTACCAATTATATCTGATTTTTAGCTCCCAGAAAACACCTCAATATACTGTATTTACCCAATATAAAAATATATTGTAAACAGTCTTTTATAAACCACTTTTCACATATAAATAATTCAGGTATTATAAACAAGTACAAAAGAAAATATATTCTTCAAAGTGTCATGTACTGGTGTTTACTATATCCTTTCCAAAATGATGTACATATATACATGTGCAAGCGTGCATGTGTGTTCAGAGAAGATAGAGAATAGAAAGACAATGTATTAATTATTCATTTACATTTTCTTTTTTAAATATTTCAATTAAAAGATAATTGCATAATTTTCCCTTTCTCTCATCCTTCCAACCTTTCTCATACAATTCACTGCTCTCTCAAATGTATAACCACTTTAAAAATTATTATTCTAATATATATATATATATAATATGTATATATAAAATATAAATGCAAACTGCTTAGTCTGTTTAGTGTTGCTTCTATGAATATATTTTTAGAGCTGAGCTACTCTCGTGAAGTCTTAACAACATGACTATCTAAGCAATTCTCATATCAATTGACATCCCACAGTGAACATGGGAAATTTTATGGAACTCCACCCTTGAATGAAGAGATATTAGCAATTAACTACTGAGAGAGGGAGAATTAGCTTTTACTCAGGAATGACCTCTCTAATTGGTTTGGCAATACTGATATATTCTAAACTTTGTTATATTTGGGTGTATAGAGGTCATACCTCACATGCATTCAAGGTAAGAGGAGTGGCTTCCCTATCTTCACATTTACATGGGTCCTGGGGAACAAACTTGTGCTGCCTGCCTTGTAAAGCAAGTGCTTTCACCTCACTGCTAACCACTACACTGGCCCAGAATACAGCACTCTGAAAACGGTGTATGCTAGAGAGCTGGGTTTGGCTGATCATATCTGTAGCTCCAGAATTTGTCATTTTGTGGTCATTAAGGTCAGTTGACTGTAAGGACTGTAAGGCCAGTTAAGGACTACATACTTAGACCATATTTCAAAAACAAATAAACAAAATAGAATCATCAACAATAAAAACATAAACACTAGTGTTTGTACAGTGTGTACAAGGTCCGGGATTGGATTCCACCATGAACATCAAAAGTTGCACTAGGGATCCATTCGTGTAAAAACAGCAGCTTGCCTTGTTCATTTGTGTCTCATTTCCTTTTAGATCTTCAATTCAGTGGCTTCATCATACATCTGCAGTATCTGACATTGATGGGTATTGTCGATATTTAGAATGTCATCAATTGAACAATTCGGAAACAAAATTGTACTTTCAGTATTGATCAGCTTATAGAGTAAAATTTAAAACTAAAATGATGAAAATTTATATATTTAATACTATTACAAATTTCTTTGCAGAATCATTGGGTGAAGACATTGTATTTTGTGGATTAGTGATGTTCATTGCAATTTCATGTGTCTAATGAATATACTTTGTGAATGTCCCGCTCATATTTTTACCTTCAATCCTTTTTCTGGTTAACTAAACTTTTTCTTGTTAACTAAACTCTTCTTTTGTAGTATAACTTTTTGTCACTGTCTTTCTTCGTAAATTTTGTTTATATTTACCTTCAATGTCTATTATCTTTTCTTTATTTCTGACTTCTGGTTATGGAGTTTGATACACAACATGTTCTCACTACACAAAGTTACATAACTGAATATTTAAAATTTTTTCTGCCACTTCTGATATCAAATATTTCAACCCACAAAGAATTTGTTCTTATGTATGAGTAAAGACAAAATCTTGACTTATGTCCAATAAAATATAACACAATGTGTGTATTGGCATGCCATATTTCCTTTAATAATAGATATTCAGACTGTATTCTGGAGATGTTTAGATACTCCAGAATGTGCCTTCATTAAATATTCAAAAACTGAAGAATAATAAGCAATGTTTTCTTTATAGCATTCTTACATCTCCATGGAAATACTTGTGATTGATCTTAATTTTTACATGTTTTAGTACTATTTAAAAAAAAATTCAAGCATCTTTATGGAAATAAAAGCCAATAGTTGCATAGCGACTACAGCATTCAAAATAAATGAAATTTCCATCATCCCTCAGACAGTTTAGCAGTCAGTCTTCTCCTGCTTGTAGCCACTGGAAAGTATTAAGTTGCTTTTTATGCTACAGATTCTTTAGGAATTTGTATAGATGAGATAATATAGCACATAGTCCTCAGTGCCTAGCTCTGCTCACTCATCACAGTGTGTATAAGGCCCACCTATGTTTGCTCGTTCCTTTTCACTGCAGATCAGTATTCAGTTATGTAGCTTCATCATTTACTTTTCTATTTTCATACACACTGTTTGGAATATTAATTTAGCTAATGCTTTTCCTATTATGAATATAGCTGCTAGAACATACACATTTCTATGTGTGGACATATAAATTACAGAAGTAGTATGTCTACTTTTACTAAACAACTTGCAGAAATTGTAATTTTTATTGGATGGAACCAATATGTTAGTTTGGAGATAATCAAAATTACACAAATATTTATTCCTTCAGTTTTCAAACAGTATATTTTTATTCACTCAAATTTTCTTAAGTCTGATTCTTCAGTTTGAACAAGGTCAGGTAGTTCATATGTTAAAATATTTTTAAAGATGGAGCAAGGCTCAGAGAGTTAATTTCTTGCCTTGCAGGAAAGAAGACCTGAGTGTGAGTCCCTGAATACATGTGTAAAAGTCATGCATGCTAGTGTATGCTTATAATCCAAGTACTGGGGCATGGAGAGACAAGGGGACCACTGGGATTCTGCTAGTCCACTCCATAAACCTTTTGTGATTCTAGGGTACTATAATTTTCCTGTCATAAAAAAATCAAAATTGGATGGGAGGCATGTCTCAGGAGTTAAGAGTGCTTGTTGCTGTTTCTGAGATTTTGTGTTTGGTTTTTAGCACCCACATGGTAATTCACGACTACTTGTAATTCTAGTTCCAGGGAGTCTGATATCCTGTTTTGGTGTCTGTGGGCACAAAACTTACATGAACCTACTCCCATGCACACATAAACACATACACACACACACACACACAAACACACACATACACACACACACACACACATATATATACATACACATAAATAAAAATAGATCTTTATTTTTTTTAAAGTTAGTAACTTATCACTGCTCTATGGCTATGAAGAACATAACCAAATACTCATTTGAGGACTTGCTTGAAGTTTCAGAGGCTTAGTCCATTATCATCACAGCAGGGCACATGATGGCAGGCAAGCCTTGTGCTGGAGAAGTTGCTGAAAGTTACCATAGGCAGAGAGCAAGGGGCGGGAGTGAGAGAGAGAGGACTACTCGGAATACAAAATTCTCTCCTCATGATGTGAAGATATCAATTTATTTGAGTCAGAAAATTATCTCATTGTCTTTTATATAAGTCTGTCTTCCAGGCACTGACTAAAAGATATATACACATAACAGAATGTGTACATGAGCTCTTTATTTTTTGATATTTTATATATGTATGTGTGTGTGTGTGTGTGTGTGTGTGTGTGTGTGTGTATAAATTTCCCACATTTCTTTGCTTCCTCTCAACTGTCCAAAGTACCTTTAGTCTCTATAAGTTCATTACTTCTATATTTCTCTCTCCTTTCTCTTCCTCTCCCCTCCCTTCCTCCTTCCCTCTCTCTTTCTCCCTCTCTCTATATGTCTCTATATTAAATCTCATGAAACATACATATATAATATATTATATCTCATGAAATATATGTTCATATCTTACAATGTACATGTTTTTCATGAGATTTTTAACTAGAAGCAGTGACAACATCTGGTTAGTATTCTCAGTTTATTATTTCTTAACTATTCGGATAGCATTTTCAGTTTAATTTATTTTCTGCTATATCTTTGAAACTTAAGATAGCTCAAAATCTCCTCCCCCTAAGTTCGGAGTTAGTTCTGTACATGATTGTTGAAATAAAGTGAGCCTCTATATGATGGTTTGCTTTAATGTCTCTTGTCTATTGCATTGCCTTTCTCTTATCCAATAAAGGTAAAAACCAGCCACATAAACTGTCATCCTGTATGTCCCACAAAGATTAATGAAAAATTTAATGATTGGGCCCATTGTCTCATTAAATTAAAACACTGAATTGTTGATCATAGTGGAATGAATATTTCATGTTCCTCTAGAATTCACATTTTGAAAATCCTCATGCATAAGCTGGTAGTTATATGACATAGCCTCAGGAGATGGTTATGTCATAAGAGTTTCATGAGTGGGACTCAAATAATCCTGTAATACTTATCATGTGAGGACAGAGTAAGAAGTCACCTCCTCTGAACACAGAAGAGACCCTGCCCATAAGCCAGCTCTGATGACTCTTTGACCCTCAAGATCCTAGACTCTTCTCTTGGTTATGACACCCAACTGCTGATAATTGCTATAGCACTCCAAACCTAGCGGAACAGCTGCCTTGAGTCATGTCAGACTGCTCACTGACTGGAATACAAGATTGTTAGTTTTTAAAATCAGTAACAAATTCATTTGTTCTATTTAAAATGTATAGTAGTACCCTTTGAGTCAATGTAAACTCTCCTATAACACATACATTTTGCTTATATTTAATACTTTCAAATTTTTATATTTATAATCTTTTTCATCATTTCCATATAATTTTGGTTTTATGGATAATCTCCATAAAAGCAGAGATCAATTCTATAGAAACTTTTTTCTACATTTCTTACATAACTATATTTGTTTAATCTTTTCTTAAGAAAAGTGTATGATAAATTGATTCAGATTTTAAAACAGAAACTAGAGCAATAGAGCAGGATGTCATCATGGGGTGGCAGTATGTGCATGCTTGAAAACAGATAGAATGAGGTCTGTCTTGTCAGATTCTGTTGTCAAATAGAATCAATTGCATTGGCATGAACCCACCTGAGGTTTAGAATGCTTATTTATCTCATTCGTGAAGCAATGTCTGCTTCACTATTTATGACCCTGAACTCTTGAATAGCTATGGCATTACCAACTGTGTTTACATATAGGATTATAACTTACTTTAGTCACCACAAGTATTTTAAATATGATTGTATGGCATCATTTTACCTTCAGTGGTTGTTGTTTCATGTGCTAGTATATTCCATTTAACCTAGACTATGAAGTCCCACTATGTGCCTATTATTCTAGTACTATTCTTACGTGAAATACAAACTATAACAAACACAGAAAATAGGACACATGACTTACAACATGAAATGAAACAATCTCTTTGCATCTCTTATATGATTGTACTATTTTGTCAAACTGTGAAAAAATTTGAAATTGATTGTACATAGACTTATTTGGATTATGTTGTGTGAGAAGAAAATTGTGCCATTATTTGTCAAAGCAGTAAGCTCTGAGGAATGTTTTGTAGGGTCATCAAGACAGCTTACCCAGTAAGAGTCCTGGCTGTCAAGCCTGATGACCTGAGTTAGATGCTAGAACTTGTATTAGGAAGTAGAGAACCAACAGCAAGTTCTCCTCTGACCTCCATATACCTATACAACACACAAAAATATAGAAAAGCAATTATAATTATTTCCTATAAACTGATGTTATCTAGTTAGCTCCCACTGATGTCCTTAAAAGAAACCTGTTGACTGCTATTGGAGTCTGTTGTGTCTTGTATTTATATGCATGTTGCATGATTCTCAGTAGTTCTTGCTATCCTTTCACTATTTTTTTTCTTTTGAATGTGCAGTTTTAATTCGAACATGCATACTCATTGTTTTCATTACATTTTGGAATCTTTTAGTTCTAACATTTGTAGTCATTGTTTTGATGACATTTTGGAAATACAATTGATTCCTTGAGTTTTCTTCCGAACATTCAGTTGACATTGGGATTACTTTTCACTCCTGTACACTTTTGAAGAGGAACTGTAAGTCATCATTATCACCAGAAATGACAACTCTGCAAAGGCCACCTCCCTAAAGCCTGCTTTCTCTTTATTTGTGCATTTGTATGTGGATTCCTGTTTGTACCTGTATATACAAGTATTCATCCAAGTGTGTGCCATGTGGAGGCCACAGGACAACTTCGGATGTTGTTTTGTAGTCACTACGCATCTCATTTTTCAGATAGGATCTTTCTTTGGCCTGAATCTTATCAAGAAGATCTGCCTGTCTCTGCCTCCCTAACACTGAGATTACAAATGTATGCCTCTTCACCAACCTTTGTTTTGTGGGTTCTGAGGCTAGAACTCAGCTCCTCATGCTTGCAAGGCAAGCACCTTACCAACTGTGCTATCTCTCCAGGATCTGATTTCTTCTTTCAAAAGTAAATGTGATTGAACACTGAAGACAGAACATTGTAGAAATGGGATTTCTGGAGAGTGAGTTCTTCATAAGGAATTCAGAACTTCTGCAGTTTGTTTGCATGTAAGTACAGGTTTACCTGTGATAGGGCATGTGTTGATTACTTCAAAATCAGTCATAAAAAAGAGAAACCCAAAAGGAAGTTGATTTGGTAAACTTGATTCTGTTTTGTAACCTTTGAAACATGGCTTTTAAGAATGATACTATTAAATTCTATACTATCTTTTGAGAGTGTTGTTAATCATAATTGCTCTCTGTGGCCTCTAGTTTATCTGTCTACATTGAATGACTGTATTCCTTAATATTTACAATTGGAATGCCAACAGGTCTTAAGAAATATTATATATTTCTCTGAATGAAATGTAATTCACAAGAAATAAGGGTCTGCCTAAAGAAACACGTTTCAGGACACTAACTTCCTCTCAAACATCTAAAATTTTTAAATCAGTGTTTATTTTATATCTTTGATATAAAATATTTCACTCCAATGGTTGTACTTTAATACTCTGAAGGATTGATGTATCATATACAGGTAGTTTCAGAATAAATAGATCAAGAGCTAGCTCTTCATTTATAATGCAGTTCAGTGGCCTCTAGACATTCTTTAAGTCTAGAATTCATGAAATTCCACCTCGATCTTGCAGCAGTGGACGATGTATAAGCAAGAGCTGATGTCAAGCTCCTCTCCCTGTGTGAGGAATATTGAAATCAGATATGAACACATTTTAAAGAGTGCATATATACTTCTATTATGTATTAAGGTATTTTTTCTTTTTTTCTTTTGCATAGTGGAAATAGATCGTGAAGGATCTCTGAATATTCGATGAAGTTCAGGAAAACATACTGCAATTTTGTAGAAGCTTTCTTCGTCTACTCATGAAAGCTAATTGTTGTTAGAGTCTGTGTTATGATTCGGGATGAAAGTGGGATGCTATCCAGGCATACACTATATATCAGTGTTTCAGAAGCACACATATTGCAGACCAAACTCAGAATATGAGATTTTATCATTACTAAGAACTCAGGCTTAATATATTTGAGTAGAACAAAGGGAGCTATGGAATTTACCTAACTTTTGGTATTGGAAACAAAAGAAGGTTTTAGGGGAATTCCTTCATTGAAACAATAAATCAGTCATCTATTGAATTCTGTTGTGATTGCAGCATAAAAAACCAATACTTTCCACATGTGATTATAAAATAGCAAAGGACACCAAAAGGTGCATAGCCATTTTTAGACGGGGAGATGTATAGTCGAGCTCCCTGCCCATACCCCATACTGTTCAGGGAGAACTCACAATTACTGGGGAATCTCTGCCCTCTTTCCATCAACACTGTATTTTTTTCTTATTATGTCTTCTTAACCTTTGCCTTTCACTGTTCACCCTGTCCTATGACAAAATATAGTTCTACTGACCTTCCCAAGAAACCCATGATGTTAAACATGCCATGACAGAAGTAAATTTATAAATTAGTTTAAGATTTGGTGGCCTGTGTAGAGAAGTATCTTATCAACTCTACTTCCCATTTCCCTGTGTCTGATCATCTCTGTTGGCTCCCAGAAAACACTCATCCTGGTACATGTTTTGCATTCCCTCCCCATCCCATTGTCCACTAACAATTTTGTGGCAAAGTGGGACATTCTTTTACTTATAAAATAGTACATAAGTCATTGAGAAATGGGAAAGAGTGAGAAACAATATAAAGTAATTTGGCATTTGAGAGTATCAGGTATGAATATACGAATAAGAATGGGTGAAGTATCTATCCTTTAAACCTTTATAGTATATCTTTGAAGAGATCCAAGTTAATTTAATTCCAGTTGTTTGATTAACAAAAAGGGCATCCTTTCAAAGTAGAATGAATAACTTTTGGTTGAGGAAATTTTGGTTAAAGTAAAGCTCAGACTCTGAGGACTAGGATTGCACTGTGGATATTTAAGAATAAGAAATACTCTACAGAAGAAATGCAAAGTATATATGGCATCAAGTAAAAACAACACTTTTAGGAAATCAGGTAATTGTTTTAGATATTAAAATATTATTCTTCATTTTAAATACCATATACTTTGTAATGTACCTTTGATTAAATTTGTCCTTTGACTGTTTCATAAATCTATATAACACATTCTAATTACATTTACCTGCACTCTCTCTTCTCATTCTTGTCAGTTCCAGCTCTTCCCTTCAAATTCCTTTCCCATATCATGTCCTCTTGTTTTCTTTTGTGATACACCAGGCTTAACCAGGGCTGTCTATGTTACCATGGGTTTGTAGATATCATTGGGTGTTGGTGCGCACCAATGAGTACACAGCTAGAAGATAATGAATCCTATTATCCCAGAAACAATCAATAGCCAATAGTTCAGCAAGGATGTTAGTGTCTTGTAAGCCCAGTGGGTTATGTGGGTCTAATGTCAGTAAATACAGTCGCTATAAAGTCATGCTTACAATATCTGTGCCATGCCTAGAAGATAGTAGTTTTCAGTCTTTTCCTCTATGTTCTGGCTCTGAAGTTCTCAATGGCCCCTCTTCTGAAATGCTCCTTGATCCTTAGATGGGGTTGTATAAATGTCTTGTTTAGGACTGAGACTTAAGTGTCACTAATCTCAGTATGTGGAGCAGCCATTCATCTCTGTATTCATAACTGTGTACAACATGAGAAGATCGATGGATTTGTGTAATATTTTTCTGTGGCTAATGTGAATAATGATGTCCTGTCAATTTAAATAAACAATAGTATGTTCCATCTAGAGCCTATAACTTCCACATATTGTTAAACTAGGTTATAGTGCAAGGCATAGCTTTCTTCCTGTGCATTGGGTCTTAAATAAAATTAGAGAGTGGTGGGTTATGTCTGAAATAGAGTTTGGCAATAACTACAAAAACAACTGCACACACACACACACACACACACACATACACACACACACACACAGAGACATGATGTAGAAAATTATTTTAATATACATTATGTATAAATTAGAAAAATCATAAACTGACTAAATATGCTATTAAAGTTTTATGTCTTTGTACATATCATGCAACATTACTTTTTTTTCTTTCTTTCTTTTCTCATGCAATATATCCAGATTTCAGTTTACCCTCCCTCTATTCCTTCTAGTTTCTCCTCCCTTTCCCTCTCATCTGGGTCCATTCCTTTTCTGGCTCTCACTAAACAATACTGCCTATGACAAACATACAACAGTATGCCTTATAAGTATTCAACATTTTCTAAGAATACATGAATACTTACAAATATCAGGTATATGCTGAACCATAAAATAAGTACTAACAAATTTTATTTTCCCCTTTTATGAAAGCTAGAATATTTTCTCATACAATATCCTGATTACAGTTTCCTCTCCTTCTACTCCTTACGTTCTCTCCACTCCCTTTCTGTCATTCATTAGAAAAGAGCAGGCTTCTAAGGGATAACAACAAAAAATAATAAAATAAAATAAAACAAAATCCGTCACATTGAAGTTGGACAAGGCAGAAGAAACAGAAGAAGAAAAAAGTCTCAATAGCAGGCATAAGAATCAGAGACCCACTCATTCACACACTCAGGAGTCTCATAAAAATGCTAAGCTGAAGCCAGTGGTGCAAGTGTTCAATCCAAGCACTTGGGAAAGAGGCAGGTGGATCTCTGTGATTTTGAAGCCAGCCTGTTCTACAGTGTGAGTTCCAGGACAACCAGAGTTATGACAGAGAAACCATGTCTCCAAAGACCAAACCAAAACAAACAAAACAAAGAAGGAATGTATACACAGAGGGCCTGGTGCAGACCCATGTAGGTCCCATGCTTCTTGATTCAGTCTCTATTAGTTCATATGAGTTTTGCTCTATTGATTCAGCAGGCTTTCTTCTTCCAGTGTCCTCCATTACTTCTGGTTTCCACAATTCTTCATCCTCCTCTTACTTGGGATTGCCTGAGCTTTGAGTGGAGTGATTTGATGGAGATGTGCCTTTAGAGTTGAATGCTCCAAGGTCTCAGTCTGTTTGATATATGGCTATGGTTCTCTGTCTTTCTTCCCATCTACTGCAGTGGGAAACTTCTCTGATGATGGCTGAATAAGGCACTGATCTATGAGTAGAAGAATGTCATTAGGAGTCATTTTATTGCTACCTGTTTTTTTATGACCCCTAATTCCTTGGGATATCTAGTCTCTGGTTCTTTGTCATCCAAGTAGTGTCAGGTATGTGTCCTAACTTGTGGAATAGGCCTTAAGATACATCAGACAAGCTTTGTGCCACCATTACCCTGGAATATTTTGCAGGTAGGACAGCACTGTAGATCAAAGGTTTTGTGGCTGAGTTGGTGTATACATTTCTCTTTTGCTAGCTTGCAAAAGAGCTTCATGTACCAAAGACACTAGAGCATAGGAATAAAGGCTCTATGTAGGCAGCAACTTCAACCTCTCCATGTTCAATGAGTTGTGTGGGAACTGGTTTCAGCAATGGAGCATTGATGTCTGTTTGTGAAGAGCAACCTATTGTCTTGGCACAAGCCTCTGTTGTTTGGGGGTTTTGATAGGACACATTTGGCCTACAACTCAAATTATATAACCCATTCCCAATACGGAAAGCTTCATTTGGTATCAAAGATGGCCAGCTGAACTTCTTTCTCCCACATTATTTGAAGACTTCATTAGGATCACCTTCATAACCTTCAGGAAGTTTCCATTTCACTAGGTTTCCATCCCACCTCTCAAATATTCCTCAACTCCAGCTGTATCTTCCCGCACTCCTTCCCCCTCCCAACTTCTTCTTCCATAACCACAGTCCACTCATAAAGCCTATTCTATTTCCCCTTCACAAGGAAATTCGTATGTCTTTGTCCTCCTTAGTCCTTTCATCTACCCCTAATGTCTCTATGTCTAAGGATTATAGCTTGGCTATTTTTTACATAACAGCTAAATGCACATATATTTTTTCAGGGTCTGTGTTACCTGACTCAGGATGATTTGTTTTTAGTTCCATCCATTTGCCTGCAAATTTCTTGATGTCATTCCTTTAACTACTGAGTAATACTCCATTGTGTAAATATATAGCATTTTCTTTATGCATTCTTCTGTTAAGAGACATCTATGTTGATTTCAATTTCTGGGTATTATGAATAGAGCAGCAATGAATATGGTTGAGCAAATGTCCTTATGGTAGGGTGAAGTATCTTTTGGCTTTATGCCAAAGAGTGATATAGCTGAATCTTGAGGTAGATCAATTCATATTTTTCTGCTACTCTATTTTACATAGTGGCTGTGCAAGTTTGTGCTCCCACCAGAAATAGATGTGCTTTCCCCTTATTCCACAACCTGCCACCATGAGAAGTCACTTGTATTATTATCTTAGCCATTCTTAGAGATGTAAGTTGGAATGTCAAAGTGGTTTTGATTTGCATTTCCCTGGTGGCTAAGGAAATTTCTTTTAGTATTTCTCAGCCATTTGTGTTTCCTCTATTGTGACTTCTCTGTTTAGATCTATACAGCATTTTTTATTGGAATATTTTTTTATTTGGTTTCTTAAGTAATATATGTATTTTGGGTATCCGTTCTCTATTGGATGTGGGGTTGATAAAAATCTTTCCTCATTTTGTGGCTGCCACTTTGTCAGAATTATGCTGTACTTCACTGTGCAGAAGTTTCTCAGTTTCATGAGATTCCATTTATTGTTGATTTTAGTGCCTGACCTATCATTGTTCTGTTCAGGAAGTCTTCTCTTGTATCAGTGAGTTCAAGGCTATTTCAACCTTCTTTTCTATCAGGTTCAGTGTATCTGATTTTATGTTGAGGTCTGGACCTATTTAGTGTTGAGCTTTGGCAGGGTGATAAGTAAGTACATACCTACATTTTGTCCTGCACCATATGTTGAAGCTATAGTCTTGTCTTCTGTTTGTCTTTCTGGCTTCTTTATAAAAAAATCAGGTATCTATAGGTGCATAGATTTATGTATGGATTTTCAGTTTGATTTTATTGATTCAATTGTCTGTTTTACCATGTTCTCTTATAGCTCTGTTGTACAACATTAAGTCAGGAATAATGATACCTCCAGCACTTCTTCAGGATAGTTTAGCTGTCTTGCGTTTCTTGAGTTTGCATATGAAAAGTAAAATGGTCCTTTCAAGGTGTTTTAAGAATTGTGTTAGAATTTTGATGGGGAGTCGATTGCATTCTAGATTGATTTTAGTAGGATGACAATTGTTACTATTTTTATTCTACCTTTCCATGTGTATGGAAGATCTTTCCATCGTC
This sequence comes from Cricetomys ansorgei, assembly GCA_026225945.1. Taxonomy (NCBI): domain Eukaryota; kingdom Metazoa; phylum Chordata; class Mammalia; order Rodentia; family Nesomyidae; genus Cricetomys; species Cricetomys ansorgei. Next base: position 3,981,146 of record JAMJFZ010001121.1, on the reverse strand, counting down.
TGATAAACTGTCCAAATTCTTTCTTCAATTTCTTAAGCTTTTATCATACAAGTCTTTCACTTGCTTTTTTAGAGTTATCCCCAAGATATTCTTTATTATTTGAGACTATCCTGAAATGTGTTCTTCCCCTGATCTGATTCTCAGTCCATTTGTCATTTGTATATAGGATAGCTACTGATTTTTTTGAGTTAATTTTGTACCCAGCTACTTTGCTAAAGTGCTTAGCAGCTTTAGGAGTTTCCTGGTGGAATTTTTAGGGTGAGTTTTGAATACTATCATATCATCTGAAAATAGAGATACTTTGACTTTTTCTTTTCCGATTTGTAACTTCTTGATCTCTTTCAGTTGTCTTATTTGTCTATCTAGCTAAGACTTCAAGTACTAAGTTGAGTAGGTATGGAAAGAGTGGTCAACCTTGTCTTGTTCCTGATTTTAGTGGAATTGTTTTGGGTCTTTCCATTTAAGTAGATGTTGAATGTGTGCTATGGTAAAGTGCATTTATTATGTGACACTTTGTCCATTATATCCCTAATCTTTCCAGAACATTTGTCATGAAACAGTTTTAGATTTTGACAAAGGCCTTTATTGCAGCTAATGAGATGATCATGATTTGTTTTTTGTTTTTTTTTTAAATTTTGGTTTGTTTATATGGTGGATTACATTTACTGATTTTCATATACTAAAGCATCCCCATATCTCTGGGATGAAGCCTACTGAATCATGGTGGGTGATATTTTTGATGTGTTTTTTTTTAACTTGGTTTGCAAGTATTTTATTGAGTATTTTTACATCTATATTCATATGCAAAATTGGTCTGTATTTCTCTTTTTTTGTTTCATCCATGTAGTTTGTATATCAGAGTAACTTGGCCTCATAAAATGGGTTGGACAAAGTATTTCTATTTTGTGAAATAATTTTAGGAATATTAGTATTAACTCTTCTTTGAAAGTCTGGTAGAATTCTTCAGTGAAACAATCTGACCCTGAGATATTTTATTTTTTATTTTTGGGAGACTTTTAATGACTGCTTCTATTTCACCAGGAGTCATAGGTCTGTTTAAATATCTTATCTGATCTCCATTTAACTTTGGTAAGTGGTATTCATTGAAATTTCTCCTTCTTATTTTAATTTTCTAATTTGTTGGGGGTATAGGTTTTTTTTTAAGTATTTCCCTGTGATCCTCTGGATTTTTTGAGTATCTATTGTTATGAACATCATTTCTGATTTTGTTAATTGAGTTATTCTCTCTCTACCTTTTAGTTAGTTTGTATAACATTTTGTGAATCCTGCTTTTTTTCTCAAAGAAACAACTTTTTGTTTCATTGATTCTTTGTATTGTTTTTATTGACTCTATTTTATTGATTCCAGTCTTAAGTTTGATTGTTTCTTACCGTCTATTCCATGTTGTGTTATTTCTTTAGTTCTAGAGTACTCATTCTCAAGCTTCATAATGCTGTGACCCTTTACAATTCCTCATGTTCTGATGACCCCCACCCATAAAATTGTTTTTGTTGTTACTTCATAACTGGAATTTTTCTACTGTTATTAATCATAATGTAAATGTCTGATATGCAGATGTTCTTAGGTGACCCCTGTGAAAGCGTTGTTCAACCCCCAAAGGGATCCCAGGTCCTAGGTTGAAAACAGCTGTTCTAGAGCCTTAAGATATGATTTTAAATTGCTTGTATGGGATCTCTTCATTTTTTTAAATGTAGGCACTTAATGTTGTGAACTTGCCTTTTAGAACAGCTTTTATTATGTATAATTCTGGGTATGTTTTGTATTCATTTTCATTCAACTTTAGGAACTCTTTAATTTCTTTACTAATTTCTTTCTTGACTCATCTTTCATTCAGTAGACAGCTGTTCATTTCTATGAGAAGTAGGCTTTCTGTAGTTTTTGTGATTGATATCCAGCTTTAATTTGTGGTGGCCTTTTAAGATACAGGTTATTTTTTTCCAATTTTCTTCTATCTTCTGAGACTTGCTTTGTGACTGAGTATGTGGTCAGTTTCGGAGAATGTTTCATGAGGTGCAGAGAAGACTGTATATTCTTTAGTGCTTAGGTAAAATGTTCTGTAAATATCTGTTAGGCCATTTAGTTTATATTAGCTCCAGCATTTCTATGTTCAGTTTTTGTCTAGATGACCTGTCTATTGGTTAGTTTGGGGCATTGAAATTTCTCACAATGAGTGTGTGAGAGTCAATCTGTGGTTTATTTTATAGTAGTGTTTCTTTTATAAACTTGTGTGCCCTTTTGTTTGGAGCATAGATAGTAAGAAATGAAATGTTCCCTTGTTGGATTTTTCCTTTTATGAGTTTGTAGTATTTCCTATTTTTTTTCTGATTAGCCTTGGTTTGAAGTCTATTTTGTTAGATATTAAAAGTTTTACACCAGCTTGCTTCTTAAGTGTTCTATATCAATTCAGGTAAACATTAGTGACTTCCCCTTAGAGCCTATAATGTCCATGTGTTGTTGAACTGAGTTATAATGCCAGGCATGTATTCCTTCCTGTGTATTTGATCTTAATCAAATCAGAGAGTGGTTGGTTATCCCTGTAACAGGTCTTGGCAATAATTACAAAAAGTAAGCATATATATATATATATATATATATATATATATATATATATATATGCTGTCAAAGATCATTTTAATATTGTATATCATGTTTAAATTAGAAAAAAATCTTTGAATCACAAAATATATTATTAAAATTTTATATGCATGTATAAACTATGCAACATTTCTTAGTAAAACACCATACAAGGGAGTGGGGAGATGTTTTAGTCTTCTAAAATGCTCGCTACATGTGTCATCTGGTTTTATGTCACTGTGACTGAGGTTAAAATTATCTGAAAGAACTGAAATTCACTAGAAAAAATGTCCTCTATAAGATTGGGCAGTAAGTAAGCCTGTAGAGCATTTTCATAATTAGTGGTTGATGAGGGAGGGCCCTGCTCATTGTAAATGATGCCACTCCTGGGCTGGTAGTTCTGAGTTCTATAAAAAAGCAGGATAAGCAAGCCACAAGGAACAACCAAGTAAGCAGCAATCCTCCTTGGCTTCTACATCAGCACCTGCCTCCAAATTCCTGTCCTGACTTCCTTCAGTGATGAACAGTGGTATAAAGTATAAGAAAACAAACCTTTCATACCCAAATTGCTTTTGGTCATAGTGTTGTATTACAGTAATTGTCATCCTGTCCAGTCAAAGATGTGAGCTGGAACCTGAATGAGCAACTTTGTTTCAAAAGAGGCAACCCAGTAGGAGGAAAAGGATCCCAAGGACAGGCAGAAGGGCCAGAGGTCCCCTAGTCTGTAGGAGCCACGCAAGAACACCAAGCCAGACAACCACAAGTCATATCTAGGGGACCCTGAAGATTCCAAGTCTGTTGCTTTAGGATCTGTGAGCCCTCAAAACTGGGAGGACTGCTGTTGTCTGGGGAGCGGTAGAGGCCACATCTTGGGAAGAGGAGAGATGGAAGAGCTGGGAGGAGCAGGTGGAGGGGGGGATTGGGGGTAGGATGTATTATACGAGAGAAGAAAAGTAATATTTTTTCAAAATAAGGAGAAAACACCCTTTGTCTACTTACGGTCTCTATGTGCATGTGCACACATATATGAACTAGTACACAGAAAACAATAGACACCTCAAAATTGTGTTATCAAGCCTTTTAAACAAAAATGGTATTTAATTTTTCAAGAATGGTGAAGCATTGCTTGTGCCGGTTGATTTATCTATAAAAAATTTAAAATATAAATAATAAAAGTGTTACTTAACCAGGAATTGGGTTAGCACATCTTTCTTGTTTAAAATTTTTCTTTTCAAAATGATTTGAGGATAGTTCAGTTTATTTCATATAACCATTCTTGCTGTGAGTCAAGATAATTCACTGGCCAAATCATTGTCACCAACACTGGGTCTGTTACTGTGCTCTACTTTCCCCATAATGTTGACTTCCTTTTGGGTACTTCTAAAGGTGGGCAGAGTAGTTAAGGTATCACGATCATGGTCAGCAACAGGAGAAAAAGGACATGTTTAGAAAGAATATACAATATTAGAAACTCACAGACTATCTCTCCTGCTGTGTTATTGGATACATATACATATATGTATCATATATGTATCAGGCACTCCTAAATTGTTCCCCATTGGTGATAAAATCATCAGGAATGGCATAGGTCATGATAGTCTGTGGACAGCATGTTCTTCTCCAGAGCTGCTTTATAACAAAGACATTGGCTAAGAATCACAGTTCAGTGACACAAAGGAAAAAAAATGAATAAAGTGGGAAGCAGACAGTATTTATTTGTAGAAATGAGAGTCAGTCTATCTGCCAGAGATTACAAGCTCAAGCTATACTGTGGAACACTGTTGGGAGCTTCTAAAAATGCAAATTGATTACATTGGTCTGGAGTTGCATATAGACATCTCTATTTAAAATAAATTCTATGCTAATTTTGATATAAAGCTAAATTTGCAAGCTACTATTTTAGAGAAACTCAAGAGAGAAATCTGAGCCCACTCACACTGAGTTTCTCAGACAATATTTCATATGAACTTTGTTGAACATAATTCCCACTCTGTGCTCAGGGGACTGAATGCAAAGACCTGTTAGCTGAAGAGGTGAAACAAATGGTTGTAACAGTACCTAGCGGACAAGGTTTTGTTTTGCACTATTTTGCTTTCTAGTTTCATTCCATTTTGGGAAACATGTTATTTTATTTATGAGAGTGAAGCTTCATTACTGTGATAACTGCTACTTATTGAAAATTTATAGTGTCCGAGATGTTTACTCTTCCTCTACAAGTGTGTACAGTAGATACTAAAACTATTTTATAGATAAGGAAATTACAATCCAGATACTTTGTTGTTTCTTTAAGCTCTCAATTATTTAATTTTTCAAGGATTGTGAATGTTTACCCACAATACCATAGTTTAACTTGCCATATATGATTTGTTGAGTTTTCCAGTTCAACTTACCAATTAAAAGTTAGTTAACTAGTAGATGATAGCTGCTGGGTTGGGTTTCCCTGCACACTGTAGTCTATGTTGTTTTAAGAAGTGAGCCCAGAATTTTCTTTGCAGCTCTGTCAGACACTTAGCATGTGATACAAGAAGAAGCAAACAAATATGCCAAGTGGAGTCTTTAGGCTGTTTTAATTTAGATTTGATCTAATGACAAAGACTAATGAAATGTTACTCTCCCAAGAATTCTTTTTTTCCTTAGGAACATAAAATTATTTCAAACTTGAAATGGCAAATACTGGAACTTAAATTGTTTCCCCGTCTATCTTGAAACAAATATTTGGATTAGTGGATAACTGTTCTTTGGTGTTTAGTCACACACCTGCCTGTGGTGGTCCTATAATGAAGAGACGTGATGGTCTGACTAGGTGATAAGCACACTAGGTGTTCATTTAGATTCTAAATATTCCAAATTTTAGAGTATTTTCTTGTAGTAGAGATATGGGAAAATAAACTTGGTAACTGTCCGTAATGACTAGATGGTCTGGTTTTTCATACAGATAAGATTTTATACAGTTATTATATTGAAAATAAAGGGCAAGCTCCTTCCTTCGTGAAATTGTTAGAATAGTCCCAATGCAGAACTCATTAAAGCAGCTGTCAGGATCCCTCTATTTTACCAACACCCCCACCCCATTCTGAAAGGAGCAACTGTCCTTTTGAGTGAATGTCCTGCCAAAGAGGCATTTACAAATAAATGAAAAATGTCACAATCGATTTCACTTCTCCAAGAATACTATGTGTCTGTGTTGCCACAAATTCTCTTTGTTACTCTGTTTTAGATCTCTGGATAGACATCAGAAATAGCTTTTGATGGTTTAGGGCCTCCTTCTTGAGACCCCAGATAAGCCCTCTATTGGTGACTTTTTGTAAATATTTGTAAAGCCATTTGAAGAGTTTGAGAAAATCGAAGCAGTATCCTGCCTCTATTCTGTAACTGCCATTTTTGTCAACAAACATTCAGATGACAAATGTTTACTTACATATATACACATTTGCAAGAATCATCTCATATATTTGACTACACTGTAGAGTTATATAACTATATTCCAAATTCTTTGTCTAGGTCAAATTGTTGTTATGGTTAGTCTAATAAAGGCAACTTTTTTACTTGTAAAGAAGTTATGTGACTATGCTTCTTGTCTTTTGAACTCACTCACTGTATTAGTTTACTTTGAATAGTCACTGATAGACAATTGCTGCTGTAATTTTAAGCCATCCTACCAGTGCAAGCATTGTCAAGCCATACCAACATTATCATGAGTTTGCTCTGAGCCATATTCTGTGGTAAGCAATTATGTGTATTAGCTTATGTAAATGTATTACAGTGATGCTTAGATGCTAGGTTAATATGGATTTGGAATAAAGATAACTAATTAGTAATTGCTAGCAGTTCTTATGGCTATTAAAATTAAAGGAAAATAAATCTTCATATAATTACACTTAAAGAGATGGTAATCAGTATAATTAGTTGTAGACTGTGCTGTCATTTGAGATCATTTAGCTTACTACTGTTGATGCAAAAGATCACAGAATGGAACAATTAGCAATATTTTTGTTTCTCTTAGACATATAAAACTTTCAGCCATTTACTCACCTATTTACCAAGTACTCAGGGCACACTATTAAGTGCCAGGCACCTCAAGAATACATAACTGCAAGCTTTGTGGTCCAGAGGGTACCTGACAGGAAGGCATGGAAGTGGAAAAAAGTAGGGTGAGTAAATCAGTACGTTAGTGTGGGTGCAGTGTGGGAAGTCAGGCAGGCACTTCAGCTAGTGCAGGGACTGCTGCCTAAGCAGTGATGTAGATTAGAAGGTGGAGCTGTTACAGTTTGATTACAGATGATTTCATGATGCCTGACACAATCATTATGACAAAGAGTTCTACATACAGAAATTTAAGAAGTAGGGCACATCCTAACGAGTCACGTTTAATTGAGAAAACAAGATTGAAAGATGTCAGGACAGACTGGTGAAACCTTCACAGCTCACTGAATGTGATAGGAAGGAGAGCACACCATTCTTATTTCACACTCAAATAAATAGAATGTGTTTTGTAGAATGCAAGGTCTTGGTGTAGAGGGACATGGTTTAATTCATATCGATTTCCCAAGGTCTATTGCAATATTTTGCCCATAGCAGGTTCTCAATATTTCTAGCTTGTAATCCTAAAATTGCAGGTAAAAATTTTCAGAAAATCGAGGTTAACCCAACAAAGTCTTGCTCAAAGCTTTACTATCTATGACAAATATTCTGATTTCTTGATCAGTTGTCACAGACTATAATTCCTTTCTATGTCTGTTTTTTAAGTTTTCAATTTACAATGAAGGCTCTCACTCAAGGAAATCAGTATGAAATGCAATGCTCAAAATTTATAATTAATTTTATGCCAATAAAATGTCCTTAAGCAAACTGGAGATGATTTGAAATAAAGTTAAGTGGAGAAAATAATTTTTTTTACAAAACAAAAATAATGAATCTATCCAGTTTTATTTGTTGAACTCTAGAAAATGTAAGTAAAGCACATTATAAATGACTTCATCGCCATCGGAAAGATGAAATGATCACTGTCATTAATTGAATACTGCAAGATAATGAATGGACTAAGGAGAGACTGTTTGAAGTCACGTAGTCAGGAGCTTCTCACATGCATATATATATGTATATATGTGTGTGTGTGTGTGTGTGTGTGTGTGTATGTGTATATATGTGTGTGTGTGTGTGTGTGTGTATTTGTGTGTCTTTGACTGTTCATGTTATCTGCATGTGGGGGATTGAAAATCTGCATTTGTGTATGGATATGTTGTATATATGTGTATTTGTTGTGTGTGTGTTTGGTATTTAAACGTGTTCTGTGTGTACAAGTTTGTATTCTGTTTGTATATGGGAGTATGAGTGGTTGTTTCTGTGTTTGTGTATATGAGTATACGTATGTGTGTTTTCTGTGATGTATGTGACGTGTATATGAGTTTGTGCTGTGTTTGTGAGTTTTTTTTGTGTATGTGTGTGTGTGTGTGTGTGTGTGTGTGTGTGTGTGTGTATTTACACATAATCTGGAATCCCAGTGAGTATTCATTTGAGGCTTCATAAAATAGAATATCAGCTTTCATTTTATAAATAGATTTACAAGCTGCTAGTTTCTGTAAGCCCAGTGGTTTTGTTATGTAATTTAAATTTTTTCCCCAAATAAATATAAGTTTTAAAAGCTATTTGTAATTGATACCTGCTGGAAAAGGTAAAAATCAGTGTTCTCCAATGGAGTGCTAATGGGTATCTTAGCCACACCTTAGGGCAGGCCCTATGCTCAGGATTAGTTGGCCAACACAAAATGAATTCTATGTTATTTTGTGTGCATTTTTTTGTTTTATTTTGGTATTATTGTCCTGTTGGTTTTCTTTTCCCCTTTTTATTGTGTTTGTCTATTTTGATATTAGTTTTATTTTTTTTTAACTTGCTTCATTTGAGAGAGTGAAAGAGCATGAAATTGGGTGGGGAGGGAGGTGAGGAGGATCTTGGAGGGATTAGGGTAGGGAAATGATATTGTATAATAATTTTTAAATAAAATATTTTTTAAAACAATGCAAGTATTACTCAACATTTAGGAAATATAAGTTCTAGAACTGTAAAATCTTAGACAAGTGATTATCTATGAGCAAGAACCTCAAGATGTATAGAGCTATTACTCTTCTGCAAATTAAGGAAGAGACAATTGTGTTTTACAATAATAAACAGTATGTAGTTTATTATCATTCAAACATGAAAGTTAAGAATGGCCATATTTCTCACAAGGCCAATAAAAATGGGACTTGCGGGAGAAGCAAGAGCATGGAGTTGGAAAGTGTTGACGGCTCTAGCTTCATACCACAATACCACAAGGTCACCATGAGAATGAGCAACATAAGAACATGTATTAGAAAAGTCACTCTATCCCACCGAAGTCTTTGTGTGGTCCACAATGTCTCACAGTACTGAATTTCCTTAGCAGCCATTCGTTTACAGTCTGAAGCTAGTTTAGTGAAATCACTTACAAATTAGACTTTTGAATCACAAAACCATTGAACCATCTTCAACATCCCATAAAATTGAGGTCACTCTATCTTTAACAGAAATGTGAGTCAACTCAAGTGTAAATCAACTCAAGTGTTGTATCCTTTATTGTAAATAAGAGTCCAAACAATCATCCATTAATCTACAATGTCTTATCAGAGATGTAATACCCTGAACAGTAAATAGAAATTTCAATAAGTAATATAGATGATTATTTAATTTACTGTAAAAGAGAAAATTCAATTAAATCAGTTCCACTAATTTTTAAAAAATATGTTTGGTTTAGATAATTCAGCGCAAAGTTCATACAGTGAATTTCACTGTTTGGGGGAAAATGGGGGAAAGGAGAGGGAAGGAAGGAAAGGAAAAGAAAGAAAATGAAAGGAAGGAAGAAAAAGGAAGGAAGAATAAATAAAGAAGAGAATGAAAAGAAAAGAAAAAAGTTGAAAAAGAAAAGGCAGTAGGTAGTGTAGCCAGGTCGCCAGTTAGGATGTGCAAGCTCCTCTAAGCTGGCTTCCTGGTCCAGGCTGGCTTCAGCCTGGCAGGTGGTGATCACAGTGTGAGGTGTAGTTCCCTGTTTGGGGTCATTTCTGAAGCATAATTTGTTTCTTCCTTTCCGCTCCCACCTCCTGTCTGTCAGCACCTGCTCTATAACACTTTCTTGGCAGGAAGCCTTAATGTACATTTTAACAAACTTCCAGTGCCAAACTTTCTCCTTAAGTTACCAAAAGTAATTGCTGAAAAATGTGCAGACCAAGTGGGGCAAAACAATGGTGCTCTCTGGACGCCTCGCCGGTGATGCTCCCTACAGGCAGCGAGACCTGTGAGGCAGACAGCATTAGAAGCTGGCTTGTTGAAAAGGAAAACTTGAAATTGTTTTTAATTGTCTCCAAAAGGCTATAAATCTTCACTGCATTCATGCTACCATGTCCAATTTGGTTTCTGTGTCCCTTTATACAGCTATTGAAATTTACAGAAATGGAGACAAAAGCAGTTTCTGGTTTAGGACAAAGCATTTTCCTGTCAGACAGTGTGGCTCTGACCACCTGTTGACTGGAGACTGAAGAGTTTTCATGTGAGCTTTCTAAACGAGAGTCATTTGTAATTTATCTAAAATAAGCAACATTCCTATAATTCATCCATAAATCCTTTTCCAAGTGGAGACAGAGTGAGAAAATAAAACAAAGCTGGACCAGTATTTTAATTTGGGCACCTATAGGTTCTGCTGGAAGGGAAGCAGCACACCCCGCTGAACCACTTGATTTCCTTCCCTTTACTCTAAGCTCTTACCAAGTATTTATTACTAAAGCATTTGCAGTCAGACACAATGAACCTCGGAGAAATGCCTTCCTATCAGTATCTGATTCATGACACTTCACACTGGGAAGGAAGCACTGTTAAGTATTAGGATCCGGGTATGATGGTGCATGCCTTTAATTCCAGCACTTGGAAGTCAGAGGGAGGTCAGTCTGTGAAATAAAGGCCAATCTGGTCTACATAATGAGGTCTAGGCAAGCTATGACTATGTAGTCAGATCACACACACACACACACACACATGAAGAAAACAATGACAAAGTCTGGTAATAGAATGCTATGATTAGCACATATCTAAATGATTTATTTGATTTATATTGATTTAATTTGATTTATAGTAATTTAATTTCTTCTAAAATACAGAATTGTAATGTAAGATAATGTAGCTGACTATATGGCTAAGCACAATTTTCTGTCAGAATAATGAAAAAAATGATGGTTAATAGTCAAAGGATTTGACAATCTTATAAGTACAATATATTATGTAAATTTAGAGTGGGTCAGTCAATCAATCATTCATTCAATATGTTTAGGTGAGTGTCATGTGCACTAAAATGCACTGTATTCCATGAATACTTTTGAAACAGTTCATCGAAAAGCATTAACTGGGTCTGATGATGTAGTTCAGTGTTCGAATACTTTCCTATTATGCATAAGACCTTGAATTCAATCACTAATGGCTGGAACACACACACACACACACACACACACACACACACACACACACAACCTAGATCCAATTATAATTATCATAATTATGAAATGTAATAGATTACAAAATGTTACCTGCTGCACATTGTTTTAAGAAAACAAAATAGTGAGATTAATACTAACCTAGAAGAATATATTTAAAGAGATGTTGAAGGATGGGAAATATGGAGTTCTGAGTATTGGAGATAGGTTAAACATGACTGCTGACATACTTATATACACTGCTATTCCTGAGCAATACAACCATTACCTGGAGCAGAGCAGCTGTGACTTCCAAGATCCAGAAGAGTTGACTCTTGAAGTTCTCTTATACAAGGAGGGGTGGGGAGTCATTGGCCCCTCACTGGGACCCAGAAGCTCCCTATTCTGCTTCCTGGCCACTTTTCTGTGTTCTGCCCAAATTTTACATGGTTTCATTGTCTCAGGAGGAGATGGAGAATATAGAAAGTGGAAAAGGAACTGAAAATAAAGACTCTATCCAAGCATCAATTTAGAAATCCTGCTGCCCTGTTGAGGTCACATACACCCACCCCCTGTAAGTAACCCTCACCATTCTCTGTAAGTAATCTCAGTTAAACCTGTGGTTCTACAGGTTGCACTAGGTTGGAATTGTACTTTGTTCTTGCAGCTCTGTAAGGAAGGGATAGACAGTTGTTTATGTCTGCCCAGGGACAGAAGTCCCAAAATGGTACCATATAATTTTCAAAAGACATTTTGATCTAGATTCTGTAGGATGAATGTAACTTAGTAAAATGAAGAGAAAAAACAATGGGATCAGTCAGTAAGCAGCCTCTCTTTCGAGGCTGCCATGCAGCAGGAATATCATGGGGAATGGCAATGCAGGGAGAAGACAGACTGGATGCAAGGAGAATCTGGTAGTCAAGACCTTCAAAGCAGGAATGAGCTTCAGACCTAGGCAGTGCCCTGTTGCAAGAGCTTCAGTTATGAGCACCATTATGATGGTATGCTTGCTGAAGTCAGTCTGAGTTGGACTGAGAGACAAGATGCTTGCCTAGGGGGTGGACATTATTCAGGAGATGAAGTGGACTGAATGAGGATGGTGACAGGAGTGAATAAAGAAATACAGTCTAAGCAATTAAGCTATATTTTACTGATACTTATTTCTTATTTACAAATATAGTACAACAATTAGCTCATTCCAGAGACAGTAATTAGCAATCAGGTTAAATTACTCTGATTACCTCTTTTACATTTAATTAAGAACATTTTCAGTAGGCTGCTTTCTAAGATGCTTTATGGGCTTTTCTCCACATAATTTCTCTTTTCCTTCAGTTCCTTTTCACTATTCCTCTCTGGGCTTTCATTTTTCCTCTCCCATTTTGCCTCATGAAATAAATTTTACAAATCAATTATTTTTGTCTTTATTTTAGTAGTTTACAATTATATAGGCTTAAAAGCAAAAAAGATAAATTCTTTTCCCCCTCATCCTCATGGAAATCTGTCACTATGAGCTTTTTGTAAGTACTACAGTATCTTCATCTGGTAGCTTGGAGCTGATGCAGTTATTCCCAATATTTAATCTATTTTATCTATTGCTAACATAATTTTTTAATGCTGTAATCAGTTCTAAATATGCCATGCATTTTAATTTCAAAATATTAAAATTTGGTTATCAAATGAGTGTGCTTCACTTTTACAATAATCATGAATGCTTTTTAAGGAAGACAGGACTGTTTTTTATATCATGCTGTTGTAAAGTCTTAAAATTAACACTGCTTCATTTTCAGTATATCTGTTGATGTTCGTGATCACCTGCTCAGCTTCAGATCCACTTTAGTTAGTATAATCATGTAGTCACACATTAAACTTTGGGAATAGTAGTCTTCCTGTGTGTCCTCAATGTTCTGTACCAATTTTAACTATGGTTTCTAGGCCAGGTAACAGTCTTTCTGGAACTTCTCTTTCTTGTTCATTAAAATTCTGTGTGACTTGTAGGCAGTTGCTATCTAAGAAAGGTGCTTGGGAAAGGCTCTTTGATTCCTTACAGGCCTAAAATGTCTTTATTCCACCCTCCTGCTTGATTGATGGTTTGGTTGGACACAGCTGCTGCTGTTTCTCAGAATTCTGAAGTCTGTGTTATTCTTGCAGTATTTCTGTTAAAGCCAGAGGCCATTCTTATGACTGATATTTCTTTCAAACTGATTTTATAAGGTCTGATCATTTTATGTTGTTACTGGTATGGTTATTATTTTTATTTTTATTTTCTATGTTTTCTTTATTTTTGAAAGTCTTATTGGGAAAATTTTGACCATCCTAGATAAATTCAGTTTACTCCCCTTCTTTTCATTTCCTGTTATTTTCAGTTTCCCTGTGTATTTAGTGAGTTTCTTGATTATATCTTTTACTATATATTTGTAGTATGTAGGCATTGTGTTCAATAACGTTCTATTTCATTTATGACTTTCTTATTTTTATAGCACATTGTATTTATTTTATTTTGCTGAATTTCCCTTTTCTGGTTTTTATTTGATGGAATCATTTTTCACATATGTAAATCTAATTCTTAAATGTACACTTTAAGAATAAAACACTTAAAAACTCAGTATGGATTTTTTTTTTTTCTGGCAGACTTTATGGCAGAACCTGAATTAACTGCTTTTTATGTCTCCAGCCTTGTGTCTTTTGTCTACAGTGAAGGAAACCAGTGAACATAAAATTGAGGCCCTATTCCCTAAGCTGTAGATTAGTCTTTTGTTTAATAACTGTACCTGGAGTTACTCTTACTAAGTTTGATATAGGAGGCTCATCATATCTAGGGAAAGAGCCTTCACTCTTTTTTGGAGAAGTGGGGTATCTGTAAAGAGAATAAATTTCTTGCCTCTCAGTTTCATAGTCTGGAAAAAGAGACATTTATTCTAGAACATTAATTTACCCCTCTATTTTCAACACCTACAGTTGTCTCCTGATGGTGATGATGTCCATAATGCTAAAGGTGATGGTGGTGGTTATGGTAGTGGTGGTGGTAGTGGTAGTAGTGGTAATGGTGGTAGTGGTGGTGGGGATGATGGTGATGCTGGGGGTAGTAGTGTTGTTAGTGGTGGTTGTGTTGTTGATGGTGTAATGGTAATGGTGGCGGTGGTGATGATGATGATGATGATGATGATGATGATGATGATTCAGGATTTTAAACTCCTTTAACCCCTCTATGTAACTTATGGAGTCTTTAAATTCACTGTTTTTCTGCTGCAGCCTCTTGAGTGCTAGGGTCACATGCATGTACTACCATTCCCAGAATTCTGTTATGTAACATCTGATACTTCAAGCTGAGCCTTTCAAGAGTTTTGTAGTGAAAATTGGTCTATATTTTATCAATGCTATGCTCTGACTACCTAAGATATAACCCATGATTTGTAGTTTAAGTCATCATTATTCTGTTTTTTTCCTCTTCTATATCATATTTGTAGTTCTTGTGACTTTGGGTACCTCTGTCCTACAGTCCTGTATTCTCTGATTTCACCTTTGCCTTGCAGGTATTGGTTTTTCAGTGTCATGTGGTATGAACTTATGTTTTCTTGGTGAATAAAACTGTGTCCTTTGGTGGAACTGGTTTCTATGCACTCTTGCCCAGGACTTGGGCATGCTAAGCATGTTCTGACACTGAGATAGGCTACATCCCAGAGTACAGTCTATTGTGATCATTTCGTTTTGGTATGAGCATTTTGTCCTGTTTCAAGTTCAGTAACATTAAGATAAACTTCAGATAAGATGGTAGTAGCCCTTTATATTACAAACTAATGAATAGCATGCTTGTTACTATATTTTGACATGTTCTCTGAAGAATTTCAATTTTGACATTTAAAGTAAATGTTAAAATATTAAATTGTTTATACAAAAGCTAAAGTGATTTTTGTCTGTATTTTGAAGCTGCAATCATGTTGAAGTATAAATCTGGGTATGGAAAGAAAAATGGATATGAACATTGTTTGGGGAAATTTTAACATTTATGTCTACAGACTTCAAAAAGCTGATGCTCCATGGCCTAAGATAGTGAACATAGAAGTCTCTTCTAAAGAAGAGTGCTTGAGAAGTAGATGAACCACAAATCTCCAACACGTTGAGGTTATTTATTAAATAAGCAGAGATAAACCTAGAAACATTCTTACAGTGGAAGAATTCATAAATATATTATGAGTAGGCCATGTAGTAGAGTTTTAACTCTTAAGACTGATGTTTTTGAACTTTAAAGTACTATATGGGGGCTTGGAGACATAGCTCAGTGTCTAAGAGAACTTGATCTTGCAGAGGAGCATCCAGGTTCAGATCCCAGTATTCACATGACAGCTAATAACATCTAATACTCCACTTCCAACAGATCAGAATCCCTCTTCTGACCTCTGCAAACACCAGACATGTATGCAGTGCACATTCTTGCAACTAAAACACACACAGAAATAATATTTATTGACAGAAGTATATATACACTTAACTATGGGAACTGTTTCTTAGATAATTTATAAAACTATATTAAAGAATTCTCAGTGACGATTTTGATATATGAACAATGGTAGAGGTATATAACTTGATTTTTTTAATGAAAAAGGCAAATTAATCTGAATTCCTATATTTAATACTTAGATTTTTTGGAAACTTTTTAGGTAAACTCTCATTTTTGTGTAATTTAATCACTAATTATAGAAAATCAAACACCTGAGTTTCTATTGCAGCAATTATAAAAATCTTTGGAAAATGAAATTTAATGCATGCATGGTGTTAAAATGGAATGAAGTAGGTGGATCTATATATTCACACACTCCCATGAACTGCACCTACATAAACGCTCCAGAATAAAAGTTATGTAAGCTGCATTGACAGTTTTGTGAAATATGATTTTAATGACAGGATATTGTGGAATGAGTATTTTAAAACATATATACATGTAAATTGAAAGCATAGCTAATTTGATCAAACTAAATATGTAAATTTTGTAAGGAGGCAATAGACACTATATTTATGAATATTTAAAACACACAACTATCACAACTATGCACCTCCTTTTTTGTAAAGCACTGTGCAAACATTTCTTAAATATTCAGGAGCCAAAGCCTTGCTCACTCTATTAAAAATGGAATTATAAAACACATTGCCTTGTAGATCCATGGTTTAAATGGAATTTTAGAAAATTGATATCATTTAACAGAATTGTTAAAACATTTCTTATGACTAGAGGTAACGATTAACTTCTGCAGTTCTCTTTACATGATATTGTAATTAAAGGGCACAGATCTTTCTAAACTTAGAATCCTTAATGAATTAAAAGCTTTGCTTCATCTAACTGAAATCATGATTGTTATGAATGTTTGTTTCTAATTGTGAATGAGGCATTATACCTTATGTTTTGTATTTGACTTAGATACACTTTTATTTTCCTGAAACTAAAATAAACAGTGTCAGTGTCAGAAAGGCACTTTTCTTTTCTTAATTGTAGCTTATGGCCTATTAAAAAAATACATATTTGTTTTTTAAATATTTTTTCTGTTTTTTTGTTGTTTTTTCCTTTTGTTTTGTTTTTAACATTTAAAAAATATTTTAATTTTTTATTTTCTTCTCAACACTCCTCCTTCTCTCCCTCCATTCTTCCCAACTCCCTCCATCTTCTCTCTCCTCCTATTATATACTGTCCCCTCCCCCATCCACTCATCCCCACCCCTACTTTTTTCCATAGAAGAGACCAGTCCTCCCAGAGTTACTGCTCAAATAGAGTACAACAATATGGGACAAGGCCAAGCACTAGTCCTTATATCAAGGGTGGTCTAGGCAACCCAGCTGGAGGAAATGGGACCCAAGACCAGGCAAAAGCATCAGAGAACACCCACATGCACTCTAGCCTGTAGGTTCTCTGCAAGAACACCAAGCCAGACAACTACATGACATGTATGAGACCCTGTAGTTCTTTGTCTGCCACTTCAGGCTCTGAGGGACCCTAAGAGTCCACTGAATGGTCCATTGATGGTCTGGGGCTTGCATCAGGTATATTTTGATCACAATTTCCCCACCTTCATCTCCTCCCAGATTCTCCCCCATTTCACCACTATTTCAAGTCAATGCCTTCTTTCTCGCTCTTTTTAGAAAACAACCAGAAAAAAAAACATAACAAAACAAACAGCAAAACAAGAAAAATCATGAGAAACACATGTATATGTAAAAACACACATACAGATGCACACATGCAAAACAGAAAATGATTCCATAGCAAAAGATTCTGTAGCAAAAGACTCGTATGGTTAAAAAAAAATGCCCAAAGGAAGGAAACAGACAAACAGGGGAAAACAAAACAAAAAACAAAACAAAACAAAACGAAAAACAGAAAGAGCATGAGAAACATTTACATACACACACACACACACACACACACACACACACACACACACCATAAAACATAAAACCAGAAACCATAATAGATAAGTATGTAAGTTAAAAAATTGAGTAAGATTTCAAGTAAAATATGTTTACCATGTGTCCCACTGAGTGTTCCATTTCAAAAAATTAATTTTACTGTGTTGTTGATTTCTCTGAATCATTTTGCTGGTTTACTTTGTTTCTCTTAAAATAAGCAGAAAATCCAACTCAGACTCCCTGGAATTTTAAATAATTTCACATGTACTATAAAATGAATAGGAAACATTCTCTGTATTTTGGTCTGAATAACTTCTCAAGACATTGTTTTAAAGCATTTCATAGTGTACATGTGTTTTTGTTTGTTTTTTTTTTTGTTTTGTTTTGAGATAGGGTTTCTCTATTATAACTCTGGCTGTCCTGGAATTTACTCTGTAGACCAGGCTGACCTCAAACTCACAGAGACTCACCTGCCTCTGCCTCCTGAGTGCTGGGATTAAAGGTGTGTGCCACCACTGCATAGCTGTGGATGTGTGTTTTAAACATCCACATTTAAACATTAAAATGCTTTCTTCATTATTGAGGAAAATAATCTAAAGATTTTCAGACTCCCTTAGATTAAAAATTGAAATGAGTACAAGTTTTCTGCTCATTATTTATTGACACTGGTTTTTATGCTTCTGTGTGATATAGAAGGCACTCCTAGAAACCATCTCCAAGGTTACTTTACTGTTCAGGTTGAGCAGTAATTAGAAAACTACAGAGTTTGTATAGTCTTCATCTAAATTTTTCAGTGAATATTTTTCAATGATGTAGAGATACCTATTTATTAAAGCTCAGCTTATTTTTAATGAAATGCTGTGTAGAAATGGGAATGTGTATTAATTATATGGTCTGGTTCAGTATTCCATAGCAGCCTTGCACAAGTGAGTTTCCTGATGCTCAGGTGCCTTTGTCTTTACTTTAAAGCCAGCAGTGTACTGACCTAGTAGGTGTTTAGCAGGAAGTGGCATTTCAGGTACTGGACAATTTTTGTCTCATAGATTTAATGTACTTTTGAAATCTTTTGCATATTGGGGCTAATGTGTAACACATACATACTTTTACATTTAGTAAGACAGGAGATAGATAACCAGTTCATTTTCTCAAGTCTGATTTTAAGTGTTTTTTTTTTAAAACCCAAATCCACTGGGAAATGACTGGTTCTCTTTATTAAATCTGATATAACTCAAAAAACAGGGTCTGGTGTTCATAGTTCTTCATTTATATTCTGCTTTGCTGCTTTTATGTATAATTGAAAACATTTCTTATGTATTTGAGCTTTAGTAGTAACCTGTGTTAGATGAGAGAAATAAATATCACCTTTTACAGTTGTTTATAGATTCATAAAAAGTATACATAAAGCACTTTAGTGCCTTTTATGTGGTAGCCAGAGTATTAGTGAAGGTCATTATGCTTCTTGATAATCAATGATAATTAATGATGTACAAGTTAGTACTAGTCTTACTGTCTTTTGCTTGATGAGGAGTTTCATTATTTTATTTATTTATTTTTGGTGAGCAGTATTTAAAATGATATATTTACTTTCCCCAAAAGCTTTGAGATATATTACATTATTATTCTTTGAAGACTCTAAGAAAACAGGCATATTCATTGACATGGTTGGTAACTGAAATATGAAGATGTACCCAAGGGTCTAATCTCAGAGTCTGTACTCATTGTATAATGGCATGTCAGTTTCTCATTGATGTTTAGTAATGTTACATTTCTGTTGACAAATTTGTTTGCTTGGCCTAAAAGTTCTGGCTAAATTCCTATCAGAACTAGATATTAGTTTCATTTTTATTAAATATCAGTAATATAAAGATATTTTTGTGCACCTGTTTTCATATGCTTCAATGTAGGCGAGGTGCTGGCTGGGAAAGGGTGTGCAGAGCATGCTGCAAATGTTAAACTTCGAATCCAGCAAGGACTAACGGCCTTTCGTGTCTCGAAGACAATGTTGTGGTTTCCACTGAAGGTTTTACATCATTGAACTAAATATTCCTTTGTTCAGCATTTACTGAGCAAATTTTTATGTTTATTAGTAAATGATTGAGATGCAAGATCAAGACGACAAATTCCTTGCCTAGATAGATATTTAACTTGGATGAACAGGGTAAAAGTTCACTTAAATGACCACTATGGAGGTGCAATAAGCTATGTTTTCAAAGTTTATTAGAAACCCATATGTGATGGGACTGAGAAACAAGTCCAGCACAGCAATCCAGATTATGTCAGTGGAACTCCTGAAAAGTTGTAAGGTGTGTGTGAAGGAAAGCTAAACGTGACTGTAGGTTTTTTAGAATCTGAATTGTAAAACTCTGCCTTTTCGTTCTTCAAGTTATTATGGACTATAATAGTACATTTTGTAATGTTCTGAAATTTATAATGGTAAAAATAATTAGGGAAAATAGTATAACTTTAAGTTATTCTTAATGAAAATGCTTATGTACTCATTAAGTTTATAACATACAAAACTTGTTTCTGGGTCTAAATTCATTCCACTTATGTTTATGTGCAAATTCAGTTTGATGAGCTATAATAATAGTCCTTAACATGTGATGTATTAGTTACATATCACTTTAAGTACCATGTTTAGAAGATGATTTCTTCTCTTGCTCTCATCTGTTCCTGAAATAATTGAGTGCATATGTTTTCTACTTCTTATAATTAATGCAGGAAATTAGTGGTCTGAGATTTTATGTATATATATTCTTTTCAGCAATGGTATCTGCCCCCAATACATTTAAAAATGTATGTTCTCACAATACATAGGCAACTATCTGTCTTTAAATGAAATAGATATTCTTTGTTAAATGTAATCACTTAATTTTGCTAATAAGTTTCTCAACTTCATATTTTTCATATAAAATAGAAGTTTCCATGTTTGAAACTGATCAATATTTCACAGTTCATAAAGTTGTAAAATAAAGATGGCTATCTATTTTAGTTTTTAATGCTCATATTAACTTCCTCCTTTCCTTACCTTACCTTACCTTTCCTTTCCTTATTACCTTACCTTACCTTAGTGGCTACAATTTAGTTATTATATGGTGAAATAAATTGTATAATTTATCTAATTGCTTATTGTTGAGCATTCTTCATGTAAATTCTTAATCTTTGTAAAATATGACAAAAGTATTCTCAGAAAAATCTATGAGCATGCTATTTATGAATTTAGGATAGTTTCATGAAAGTGAGATTGAAAAAAAATGTTTCAACAGTCCTACTTTTTAATACTCCTTATGGAGAATCCTGGTATGTATGAAGGAGGGGCTTTCAGAGCATAGCAAGGCAGAGCTCAAACTTGGGACCATTATAGTAAAAGGTATATTATTAACAAAAAAGTATACATATTTAATATAATTTTTATATGGCATAGAAACCTTCGGAAATGAAGACCCAGGATACTAGGCCCATGGGCAGTCATGCAGAAATATAATGAGAGAAGAGAAGTTTAGCTTCTTATGGTAGTAAGCTGGGGTTATTCAGCACAGACTTCCATACAGATCCTTCTTTGCTTTCCTTTGTATTTTCATTCATTCCTTCAGGTAGAAAAGAGCTGCAACAAGGATCTCATGATATACTTTTAGAGTAGGTTGGTCAGACATTCTGTTGTGGCCACAGAGGGTCAAAGTTAATTTCTTGGCCATATTTTATAGTAATTTTTTTCTGAAGCCCATCTGTGACTATTTCCTTTTAGTGTCATGCTTAGAGAAGTATTGTCCTAGTTAGCTTTTGTAAAATTGACACAAGCTAGAATCATTTGGAAAAAGAAACTTTAAACGTCTCCACAATACTGGTCTATGGGCAAGCATATGGGGTCATTTCCTTGACTAATGATTGCTATAGCAGGCACCAGTCCACAGTGGGTGGTGCCACATCTGGGCAGGTGTCCTGAGTTGTAGAAAAGCAGGCGGAGAAACTCGTAAGTTGCAAACCAGAAAGCAGTGTTCCTCGATGGCCTCATCGTCCTGCCTCTAGGTTCCTGCCTTCAGTTCCTGCCCTGAACTCCTTCGGTGATGGAATGGGCCCGAATAGTTATAAGGTGAAATAAAGCCTTTTCTCCTCATATTTCTTTGGGTCGTGGTGTTCTAACATAGAAATAGAAACCTAAAGACAAGCATTGTTAGCCCAAAATGTGAGTGTGTTTTCTTACAGTACTGCAGTTGTTTGATTTCACATGTGGATAAACCATGATAAGGAATAAAATGATGTAGATTCAGGAGAAACAGTATTTCATATTTTTAATTTCAGTCTTGGTCGTGCTTTGTAGGATCATATCTTGTGATGCTGACTGAGCAACAACAACGAGTGGTACCTCCTAGTTAGTCACATGCCACTAAGTTAAACAACCCATGTTTAGAAGGCATGTCCAACCCCGGGAGCCTGTACCAAGCCCTAGGAGAGCTATGAATGTGGTCTAACACAAAATAATAAACTTACCTAAAATATTATGAGATTTTTGTTTTGTGATTTATTTTTGGAACTTGATCTAGTGGTTCTTGAATGTGAACTTTGTAGAATACATTGCTTTAGAGTGTCAAAAATTTAGACTCACCTGGAATTTACTATGTTGCTAATTGGTGATGATTCCTAAGTTAATTATATTAAATACATTTTTATGCTTAATGTTTGAAATTTTAATAAACTCATCAGTTTGTAAACCAACTATATACATACATAGATTTATGGTTATAAAACCCTTTGATCCAAATAAAATTTTATCTGGGCTAGCTTTTATTACTACAATCAATGATGGTATGATAATGTTCTTAGATATCTGTAAAAGCAGTTTTGTAGTTCTAAAGTAAGTGCCTTGTCTTATTTAAACATCAAGTATGATATAGAACCACAATAATTGTCTTCTTTTACAGACACAGAAACAGACTTAAAGTTTTTAATGCTAGGTATCTATGGCTTCAGCACCTTTCTCTAAGAAATTAGAGTTGGGATATGATTGAATACTGTAATTATTGGGGCTGAATAGATCCCTTGCAAGAGAGATTGACTGTGATGACTGATGAAGTGAATTTAGAGGCAAAACAAAACCAGAGAGAATTCTTGCTGTATGTCAGTTAAGTCAAACCCATGCAAATGCCGACAAAGTTCATATAATTTCAATTTTATACTTTTATTCCATTACATAACAGTATTTACGTATGATTTTAGTCTTTATACAAACTTGATAGGTTATTCTGTTTACTTGGAATCATGAATAGGTTCAGATTTTGAGACAGGAAACGGAAACTACAGCAACAGAGGTTAAGAGTCCAGGAAGATAGAATGTTTTGCCACTGAAAAGAAGTATTTTGTCTACTTTGATTTCTTATTTTTATTATATGTTACTATAGGATTCCACAATTAACTAACAAAGATTGGGTGATTTGTAAACAACAGGCATTTTTACGATTCTGATAATACATGATCAGAGTGAACACATGTTTGGGTTCTGACAAGGGATATTTCTGTCTTGTAGACTGCTCTCTTCCTGTGTCCTTGTATGATGGGAAGTAAAGTGAGAGAGCCTAGTCTCTTCATAGGTTGCTAATTCTGTAAAGGTTGCTTGGACTGTGTATCTGAATTACCCCTCAAAGACATTGTCTCCCAGTACTCCCACATTGGAAAAGAGCATTTCAAACTACAAGTTTTGAAAGGAGCAGAAACATTCGATCCATTGTAATAAATTATAATATGTTGTATATTAGATCAACTATGAGTCAACCATTGACATCTCAAATGTTTCAATTTCAATTTCAATCTAGCTTTTCCAAATCTGAGTTTTTTCCTCACAATTTTTTTAAATATCAAGGCACGTTAAATGATTTAAGAAATAACTTCCAAACCTTTTTTACTTGAGTCTAAATTTAATATAGATTTGTATCCTAGTCTATGTGGTTTTATGTCTTTTTATTTTTTAAACTAATCCTTTCTCTTGTTCCCAATAGTGATTTGTAAGAAATCACTATTGGTTTCTGTTATTTCTGTTTTGATTCTGCACACTTTTATAATCTTCACATTCAAATATAAAACTGTGCTTTATATGTAAAAATCCAGAGAAATGATAGGTACAAAAGGTGATAGAGCTGGTGCTTCGAAGTGTCCATTTTACATACCGTCATATAGAAACCGAGAGAGGTGAATCTGTAAACAATGGTGACATCTGCTGCTCTTGTTCACCTTGTATCTACAGCGAGTGCAATACAGGAATGTGTCAATAAAGATTCAACGTTCGAAAGTAATTTTCAATATATAGTTCAGTCTGGATGACCGGAATCACTACCATTTCTAGCTTGATGAGATTTTTTTTTTTTCCTAAATCAATTTGGGGCATCTCATTCACTCATTCATTCAACAAATACTTTTTAAAGCCTAGTTCATTCTGTGGTACCATGTTGCATTTTAATAGTTATTTTTTTTTTCAGTAGCCAATAGTGTTTCCACATCACCCTGTACTGGGCCTTGCCTGTTGGAGGCTTTACAACTTTAGTTTCTGATTTTTTTCTTCCTAGCAATTTCTATCCTCTGCATATGATAAGTAATTTTTGTTTAGTCTACTGGTCTGCTTTCAGGTGCCATTCTACTCCAGAACACAGAAATCTCTTTGTCCTTGCTCAACCATCAATGATAGAAAAAGCTCTCAAATAACACTGTTTCAAAGAAAATCTTATGATGGTCTATGATTAAGCAATTTTCCATTCACAGTGAGATCAGTTGCCACTCTACTGGAAAATGTGCTCAATTGTTCTTATAAATCAAAGAGGATTATGGTGCTATTGTATGAGTTCTTACAGTACTTCACATATCCTCTGCTGACATTTTCTCATGTTTGACTGAAAATATACTTCTTCAAATATATATCATTGTAATTTTAAGGAAACTTTGTTTTTAATCTATTTCCAAATTATTTCATAAAGTCGTCTGGAAAGTAACTGAATTGTTGATACGTGTAACTCCGTACTAAATTATTTCAAAAGATATGTACACTGTATATCAAAAATCCCGAAGTTAATATGTTTGCTATAAGGACTATCATTTGGCATTGTATCTTTGTAGTCTGGGTGCCATGTTTGACAAACTACACTGGTTTCTTTACTTCTTGTTTTCATAGGTCATAGGAAAAGGATATTGTTAACTATAAGATAGTTTAGGGTTTTATGAGTAAGCTCATTCATATGAATTTGATGTTTTAAGATTATGAACAAAAATGTTAGTTTATAAAACTTTTAGCTGGCCTAAACTCATGATATTATATGATAGATTTTTGTTTTTAGAGGGATTTTGAGCTATCAACTTAAAATAATAAAGGCTGAAAGTTGATAGTATATTAAATAAATATTTTCTCTGAAGCTATAGTCATGACACAGTAGTAATTTAAAGTATGTAACTTTTAAACAGCATGATTTTAACTTACATATGTAATCTGTGCACTTCAAGTTTTAAATCAGTTTGGACCAATGACACATTGCTTCTGCAAAGGTGTCTATTATCAGTATTCCCCAGTATCCCACACTGCACTGGACATCATCCCCATTACCTCTTCTATCCCATGTCTCTTCTTTCATCCTTCACTCCATTCATCTTGTCTCAGTCACAATGGCTATCAATAATGAAAGAGACTGTAACAGATGCTGTAAAGAGTGTAAAGGAGGAGTGGCCTTAATTTACTCATAATAGAAAATCATGCTAGTATGATCATTATAGAAGTCACTATAGAGGTTAAAAAAAACATATACAGCAGAATTCCATATAATCCTGTTGTAACAACTCCTGCGCATATCCCAGTAGTCTCTGTGTCCTACCACAAAGACATTTGCATACTCATGTTTACTGCTGTGTTAATTACAGTAGCAAGGAAATAGAAAAGAAGCTCTGAGGTTGTGGGGAAACGTACAGGGGAGGTGAGAGAAAAGCAGGTAGAAAGAAAAATCATCAAAAGAAAATTTTTTTGAAAAATGCTACAGTGAAAACTCTTACTGGGTATTCTAATTTAAAAAAATTAAAAGGTAGAAGAGTCTATTTGAACAAAAATTTCTAATGTATAAATAGTATCCCATAATTGTTTCTCTGGTGTTCTTCATTAAATGTATGTTTGGCATTCGTATTGCTATTCTCCCAAATATAAATAGGTACAATGAGTACAGTTTGGGGGAATATCTTATTAAAAGAAAATTTCAATAATGATGTTTGGGGTATATGTTTAGAAATTTCATGGTAGATTGAAATTGAAATGTACACAAAGAATGTGTATGTATATATATATATATATTTTAGTGAAAACAATAAACATATGTACTATAACCTCATCAAAACAAAAGGCTAGCAAATGTTGCTCTCTGAAAGTCATTAATGCAGTCCTTTCTGCTTTGTAGATTACTGTACTAAGATTCTCATTATTTATTACTTCTTAGTGCCTTTAAATTTCCAGAATGATTTATTTATTTTGTAATCCATGTTATCCTAGTAAATGTTTTAAAATGTTTTGTTGGCTTATTTTCATTTTACCAATGTGCTGTTAGAAAAGTTGGATCTGATCATCCTTCTTACTTGATGTGTTTAGTTTTCTCTTAATTTCATTACGTTATAAAGTATGCTCAGAGTTTACAAAATTATCATATGCAAATATTTAGGAAATTTAAATTACAGACATTATCAAAACCTAGTGTATTCAAACAAAACTCTGTTAGAATTCTTATTTACTAGGGACTTTGAAGCTTTTATTCACGGTTTTTTGACTGTTATTATTTAGTTTTGAATTTGTCTTTCTCCAGTCAGGTGTTAGCTGATCTTGCACATTTTTATATCTGTTCTTCACGTTCTTGAATTTCCCAGTAGTCTTCAGATTGACCAGAAGTTACTGCATTTACTACTAAGATGTTGATTATTTATTAAATTCTTTCAAGTGTCAGTCTTCTCATTTACAATTTCTCCCTACTTCTTCATTATAAAATTATCTAAAATTTGCTCAATGTATCTTTCACTTTTCTCTCCTCTTGTTTATGGCCTATATTAATTTATTTCTTTTGCTTTACTTAAGATATTATAGACCATAAAATTTATTTTTAGAAGTACAGCTTTTAATTGATAGTTAAACTGATATCATTAACTGATAGTTATGGAAAATCAAAAGCCCAAGGCCAGCAGAGACGTGTGGTTTGGTACCACTTGCTATAGTATGACATGATGAAAGATATGCTAAAGGTGACTTATGACACTGTTAAAGCTGTCAGGATGCTCTACACTCAGACCCTCACTAAGTCCTAGTACATGCTGAGGCCCATTCCAAATACCATCAACAGCTGAATTCAGACTAATATTTCCAACAATTGATTTTGGAGGTTACATAGCACCCTCTTATTCAACCATTAATTTCTTCACCTGTCCTCATTTTCATTGATTTGTTATTCAGCTCAGTTTAATATATTGCTCTCTTCTTTAGTTGTCTATATTTTTTCTAAAAGTTCTACTTTCTTTTTTTCCAAATATTTAATAATTTAGAAGTTTGTTATATTGTTTGTCATTTCTATGTCATGATTGTTTTCTTTTTACTAAAATACAGCAAAAGCTGTGTTGCATACTAAGGGCACAATTTTCTTTACTCTTAAATCACAGGTAGGTACATATTAACTTAGTAACACTGATGTGATTGCTTGCGGAAGTCAACTAGTGCTGCAACATTTTGAAAACAGTACATATGGTCATATATACCATACTTACTTAAGGTTACTCCAGGATTTAAGAGAGACATGGCAGAAATATACATACAGGATAGGCTATTCTATAAACATTTTGATAATTTTTCCAAGCTTCAGAAATTATAATCGTTATTTTGGTCTCATATAAACTATGATAGTTCTTGTTGTTGAAGTTTTGACTATATTATTTTAAACCTTATAGTTATGTTATGTGAATTTAAAGTAATATAGAATAGTTTATAACTTTAAATATGTAGCATTTAATTTTAAGGAATTAGTTGACAACAATTTGTCAGTAGTTCTATACTGTTTTCTATTCACTAGCACTTTGCTCTTACTGTTATTATCTGTGTTAACTGATTTACAACTTTTACTGAATATCTTATGTATTGTGGATTTGAAATGTTGCTGTATCTGTATGAATGTGAGACTATTAGGTACTTGTATAGTAGTGCCTTCAAGCTTTACAGCAAGGTCAGGATATAGTCTGTTTTAGTAAAATGATTTTGTGCCAGTACTATTATTGTCATTTTAATTTGACCTTTTGAATTGTACCCAGGGCTTCGCATGTTTGAGACATCCTCTCAGGTCCTCAATTTGTCTTCTATTCCTGAGTATGAGTTTAAAATTGTATTCTTGGAAAATGAGTAAATAAACCTATATGGTCATATATCATTTTCTTGATTGGTTTGAATACAGATTTAACTTATGAGTTGAGAATAATTTGCTATATTCCTGGAAATATTAAATGAAAAATGAAAGATTTTTACCTTGTTCCTAGTACCCAATATTCTCCCAAGAGATAGAATTGTGACAGCTCCTCTTGCTATTGTTTTATTAATAGATATGAGATCCTTACCAGAGTTTTACATCTTATGAGTGTTTTCTTTTGCATGTAACAGAAAGTCTGTGTCATCAGGTAAAACATAAAATATAAATGAGTCTGGGGATGCAGTTTAAGATTAGAGAATATATTTGGCCTAATTGAGGTTTTGTATTTAATGCTTGGCACTGAGTGCTATGATCACTGTTTCATATTATTCTTGTTTGCTGAAACTGAGCATTAATGACTGCTGTGCAAGTATAGATTCATGATACTGTAATTATGGTGGAAGCAGTGTCCGTCTACTTGTGAAAATGTTTTAAGTGTTCATCTCATAAAATCAACAGTTTATTTCTTTTTCTTAAAGATGTATTCATCTGTATCTAGTGTTCGTCTACACACCCAAAGTTATAGTCCCTTTTATTTGAAACCATGGTTTCTATTTATTGGCATGACCTGATAGCAAATTAATTAATAACATATCTTCAAAAAATCACCGCTCCAGGTCCTATGACATGTTCAGCATTTCTGGAAATTCTACTAGTAGAAGAGCACCTCTTTAAGATTAGAGCTCATGCTTACACAGTGATTATCAAACAATGTTTTTTCACGCCGTACACTTACTACAACATACAGTCCTTCTCATGAAGAAAAAGGCTCATATGTAAACCACTCATTTGTAATAAATGCTTTTCTGACATTTAAAAGCATGGGAAAGGGCTATAGCAAGACAATGTGTGACTCAGCAAGATAATGTGTGACTCGTTAGCAAGTGAACCACACTAAAAGTCATGCTTTAACCATTTAGAAAAGAAAGGAGGTCCATATCTGATGTGGTCTTGATAACAATTCTGTGTGAATACATATTAGTATATAGATGAGTATGTACACAGCATATGGTCTCTTCCATTCTCTGAGACCTCTTGCTCTGCGCCTGGGAAGTGCTGCAGGCAAGATGTTGGAAGGCTTATAGGATCACCTTTTCTATCTGTTTGCCTTCTGGGATTGCAGTTACACAATGCCCTTTGTCAATATATGAAAACAATTGCTTTTAAACATTTTTGCCCAGTGCACTTGGGTTTCTTCTCTTTTCTTTGTTTAAACCCAGTGGTGTTGGTGTCAGTGGGGTGTCTGGTCTGATTTTGTTTATTTTCTCACGGATTGCAGCAGGTGCTCAGCCTTAGTTCTTTGTTTGTTTTTGTAAAACACATTTAGTTGATAAAGGTGTATTTAATGATATTATAGTTGCTAATAAGATTAGCTAATAAACCTAAAATTAAATACAAAGTAGATTTGTATTTGACACAATGATTAATATTTGTATGAATCATTTATTAGTGTGTTTTATTTTAAAATTGTATATAATATGTTGATGGATTTAGTCTTGGTATCTTTACAGCTGTTTGTCAAATGTCAGGGAGTGTAAGCATGTCTGAAGTGGAAGACACAGTACACCAGGAGATTGAAATGTAGAGTAGCTTTTTGTTAAATGAACAGCTGAGGCACATAGTTCTCTCAGAACTTAGGAACTTCTGACTCCAAGGTAAATTCTAAGGATTTTTTTTTTTTGTATTTTATCTCCCACTGTGCATGATATGTCTCTTTCACTCTGCCAAAAAGACCTCTTTAAAGCCCTAATTCTAAAAATGTATATTTCCATTTTTGCTACTTCAGCATTGTGATTTTAATGTACATCTTGTATAAAAGCAATTTTGTAAGATTTCTAGGTAAATTTAGAAAGCAACATAGTAAGGAAAATTATTAAATTCTGTAATTCCACATATATCTGACCATGAATCTCTATTGAATATGTGTCTATTCATACAGAACCTGCTTATCTGTAACAGTGTTTGTCAAAGATTAATCTCCATGCAAAGCCTTTGATGCTTTTATTGTAAATTGTACCTTATTAGGCATGGTATGTTACATAAGATTTTGTCATTCTTGGAATGTGTTCCTGGTTTGTAGATTTCTCCTTGAATAATAGTAAGGATCTATGCAATATTCTTAAGAAATATTCTATAGCTTGTTATAGGTTACATATAGCACCCTTGGAAAATATAGGAAAGTTTAATATATATTATTCCAAGTTGAAAATTAGAGTGAAGAAAAAATGAGAAAAAAGCTTCCCAATCTCCTGTATGAGAACATTGTAAACTTTATAGTGACATTGACAAATGTGGGAGAATAGAGAGCTTAGGTCAAATTCCTGAATGAATGTAGTCTGCACAGTGTTTCTTATCAATATGTATCAGTACCCTTGAATCTACTCTGGCAGATAAGATGAGTATAAATTGACACTTATGAACCTTTTCTAGGGCCATAACAATTACTAAACTGAGCAATAACCCAAGGCCCTATTTGTTTAGCTATGAAGCAGCAAAGATAAAGCCACAGTGTTCTACATAAAATCCATTACATGGGATGATTCTGGGTTGGTAGGGATGACTAAAGGAAAATTAAGTATAAATTGATTCATCTAGATAGAAGCATCTATTACATGGAATTAATCATCACAGCAGTATAACATACCAAGTGGTACTACTTTCATTAGGTAGTTTTAGCACACCTTCTAACGTTACTTCCAAGAAAAAAAAATTGTGTTAGCTGGTAACTTTCTCAAAAGAAAAACAAGAAAATGCTGCTTCATTATTTATATGACTCAGAAATAAACTTGATAGCAAAACTGGATAAAACTGTATAAAAACATATTAACAATTTTTAGAGTACATTACATTTTTTCTGTAAAAATCTGTATTCTATGTAATTTAAATCTTTGACATTCAACTCTGTGGGACAGATAATAATATATTATCATAATTTTACATGTATGAAAAAGAGGAATAGAATAAGTAAATTACCTGACCAAGACTACTCTTCTACTAGGAGTTAGATGTTGGATTATGCTCTATTGTTATAACTATACAGCTTGTTTTAACAAAAAGCACACCAGATATTATTGCCCCTTCTCTATATTTTTACAATGAATGCAAACTTTGACATATACAGAGGAATAATGAAGAGTAATGGACATGTCAGTAAGTTATAAAAATGTCAACTTTTGGCCAGGTGGTGGTGGCACACGCCTTTAATCCCAGTACTTTGGAGGGAGAGGCAGGCAGATCTCTGTGAGTTCAAGGCCAGAATGGTCTACAGAGTGAGTTCCAGGAAAGCCAGAGTGACAACAAAGATACCATGTCTCAAAAAACAAAAATAGTCAACTTTTTAGTTATAGTAGTGTATAACTTTAATTGCTGTAAGAAGTGTAATAGTGACTGACACGCATTTGTATTTTTCACTCAGTAGTGTGTTGGATAGTCAGCTCACAGCCTTTGATGACTTTATTAATTATTTTTAAGTAGTCACAATACTTTATCTTCAGTTTAGAAAGTCCTTATGTCCTATTTTTGCAATAAAATGTCTACTGAGTGTAAAATAAAATTAATCTTTCCTATAGATGTTTATCTACTATTTCCAGATGTGTTGGATCTAGTTCATGTGAAAACATATTCACATCAAGTGATAAGCAAGTTCTCTTTCTATGCAATTAACTGAAAAGAGGGCAGCAGTGAGCTACATAATTGCCTCTCAATGAGAGCAATGCACAGAAAGACTGAAAGGATTGACCACAGTCAAAAGCTTTGTCTGATTCCACTGGGATATACTGCAATTGTGCATGGAGATAACCTTTGCAGAAGTCATTTAGCAAACTATAATAATCCTACAAAGAACTCAGTCTGCCTCACAGCTATGACCTAAATTTATTTTGGGGGTAACTGTTGTTCTAGTTTAAACCTAGATCCGTAGATGAATAAAAATAGGAAAATGATGTATAATGAGCTAGTTTATTTAATTGATTAAGGATTTACAATTGCTTGTGTAAGGTTTTACACATAATGCCAGTGGTAAATGGTTTGTTTTGTTTTGATAAATAAGACTGTTATTATGTACCCAGACTGGCCAGATAAATGTCATTTTTTATGTATTGTATATGTTAAGTCTTTGTACAAGGATATTTACGAACTCTAATCCAAGATTACTGTGTTTGTGCCACAATATGATGCCACTTTCCTATTCTAACTAAACTTATAAAATTAACTTGAGTTAACTAGGAATACATATTTATTTGCAAGGTGGTACACAGTCTTGAGGGTTATTCTGAGGAATATAAATATTTCTTCTTTAAGTAAATAAAATTTGACCATTCAAAGACTGATTTTAAATTTCAAATTTAAGTTTTGTATGTTTTCTTTATTTTTTACTGAAATAATTTTTGGAGTTATTGTTAAAGTTATTCAGAAAATCGATAAATTTCCCAACATTCATGATTAGTTAATATTTAAAATTTTAAGTCATTGGTAAGCTTTGACTTTTCTCTCCTTCTAATAAGGCTAAATGTGTAAGGATGTAAATACAAGCATCTAATCTTGCTGAAATATATAACAGATAAAAATCATTCAACACAGGCCATGTATGAGCTATGGTAGTCACAGTAACAAAAAGTTTCATTCATTTTCAACATTTGTAAATTTTTTCATGTGGAAAGGCTTTTAGTTTTTTTTTTTTTTTTTTTTTTTAATAATTGCTTTCCTTTAAAGAATGATATCAAAATTATTCTATGATGAAAAAAATATCTAGCTAGTTTTCATTTTCATTTAAATTGAAGAATTCTTTTAAATTTAAAAACTGTCATGTTACAAATGGTACATTTTAAAATGTCCATTTTGCATAATTTTAAAAGTGTACCCCAAACCCCTCCCTGCTGTGAAGATGACCAAGACCGTCTTCATCCTCCCTCCCACCCCATCTTCCAATCCTCATTTAGATTGAGACTCCAATGGTCTGCTTTTATTAGACAAAGACAGTTTTTAGCCTTCAATCATAATGCTGTTGTGTTTTTTTATTATTCTAATTTTTGAGATTATAATATATTATCAATGTTTCTCCCTTCCCTTTCTTCCTTCCAAACCTTTCATGTACCTCTTTTTGCTCTCTTTCAAATTCATATCTCATTTTCATTGTTATTGCATGCATATGTGCATATACATATATATTAATATGTATAACCTCCTCACTCTGTATAATTTAGTCTTCTTGGTACTGGAAGCCTAGGCAACTTCTCAATACTAGTGAAGTCAAGGATATCAAGGGAGAACCTACACACAGTACTTTACTAAACCAGCATAATCCCTAATGACAGCCAAGATGTTTGTCTATACACTCATACTCACAATTAAGTGTTAAAATATTTTTAATGTGTTGTCACTGTCTATACTTAACAAAATGTCCATGTGATTTTGACTATTTTTAATTGTTTTATTTGTTTTCTTTGTATTTCTTCATATTTCCTTTTGAGTTTTCTTTTTAAACTCAGAATGTACGTTCTTTGCCAGATATACTCCTTACAATTATTTTATTCTGGAGTCTGGTTTGAATTATTGTTTTCTTAATATTTTGCAAAAAGCAGAAGTCTTTCCTTTTATAGTTCAAATTATTAATTATTTTGTTTAATATTTTTTGATGTCACATATCTAAAGAGTCTGAAATACAGAGATTTTTATTTTATATTAAATTTAGTCTGGAATGTACATTAATTTTTGTATAAGGTTTAAGTTAAAATGAAAGCCCATGGTTTTACATATAGCTATAAATTGTATACATATACAAGACTTATCTATTAAATTCACTCTACCCCTTTGTCATTCATAAATCTATTGGGTTAAGTTCTCAACATAGTCTCTTCATTTGCTTCTTTTCAGTATTGAAGGCAATACTGAGGTCTACTTTCTGTAGCTTTATAGGAAGCCTTAAAATGGTATTCTTCAATCACTGCTCATTTTTGAAGATATTTTGATGTTTTTATTCTTTTATATTTCAGATTAATTTAATAAATTATTTCATTTCTACAAGGTCTGATGGATTACTTTCTAAAATTCACTTAAAGTTTTTTTTTTTCATACACTTATACATTGAATTATGATCATTTTAACATTCTACTGTCTTCTCTCTTCCCCTTTCTACTCTCAGTGACAACCTTTTTCTTACCAACAAGTCTGCCTTCTTCTTTCATGTCTTTTGTTCTTTGTAGCTACTGCTTCTGTGTGTGAATTATCTCATTTCTGGAGGACAGCCTTTCTGAGCATCTCTTCCCACAACTGGAGCTGATAATCTCCTTGATCATTTGTTGCTTGTGCCCATACTCTGGACCCTTGGGGGTGGGGGTGAGCTGGTGCAGAACCAAGACACACAGGCTCTGGGAGTCAGGTAAGTGGCAAAACGGGTTTTTAGCATATTGTTAAAAATATCTCTGGGAACTTCCTGGTGTTATTATCATGTGACAGTGCAGCTAAAAGGTCCCATTTTATGAAGCAGTGTGCAAGCAGTTAGCAGACATAGATTGTGATACTATGACTTTAGACTCCCCACACTCTAGAAGTGTAAGAAATAAGTCTCTGTGTTACTAACAACTCTGTTTGTGGTACTTTTGCTATAGTATGCCAAGTGGATTAAGACAAGTACTTACTGTAGTATCCTAATAAGATAGTGCCATCAGCCAGCCCAACTTCTGCATCACTATGAGAATGCTTGTGAATTAATTAAATGATTAATTCAGCAGAAGAGTTTAGTCACAGTTATGAAAGATGTTATACATGACACCATCATTCCACAGAATTTCAAATAATCAGAAATGACTCAGTTGTGTTATTTTCATGAATATTTCTTTAAGTCATTAACTTATTGTGATTGCTTTTGTGATGATTGATGATTCTTTTAGGAAGGTCTACATGTTTTATAGGAATCATCATCATCAGAAAATGGTTATCACACCTTGATTAAAATGTCATATCCTGAGAAGGTGAGCATGTAGCTCATGTGGTAGGCTGCTTGTATAACATGAATGAAGCTTGAGATGAATCCCAGCACTACTTAAAGTAGCTGTGGTACAACATATCTACAGTTAGAGCACTTGGGATTTAGATGCAGAGGGATTAGGGGTACAACATAGTACATGTGAGACACTGTCTTCAAAATTAAATTATGATGATGATGATGCCAGATATTGTGACCCATATATGTAGTCCCAGGTGCTTAATAAACTGAGGCAGAAGGATCATTTATGACCAAAAGTTCAAGAACAGCTTAAGCAACACAAGATCATGTCATATTTAAAGAAGGTAATTAAAACAACTTCTTTTGTCAGATTGTTTGTCCATGGGCAAATTTTAGGATGGGTTGGCTTTGATTCAACCATCCTTAAGCTTCAGACTCTCAGGATGAGAGATAACAGTTTTGTGCTTCCACACTTGCTTTGGGTCAGACCTTGTGTGCTTCAGAATCACTAGGGAAAATATACTACATAATTCATATTATAAAGTTATAGTGAGTTCATAAGAATAGATCATTTTACTACTTTGAAATATTGAAATTCACATCAGGTTCCTTGCCAATTAAAAACACTAATGTCTCATTGTTTTAACCCAACTAATTTGGAAATTATAATATTTTATTAGAATTCCAAAATCCTAATTAATATTTTAGCTTTCCTCAAGCAGAGGCGTTTTTGCTCTGGTGGTTTTTCAAACTTCATATAGATTCATTACCAGAGTTAAAGATTTAAAAATCTGGCCACATGAACATTCTGCCTGTGTAGTGTGGTATGAGGAGAAGAAGAAAGGTAAAGAAATAATTCTAAGTTTCCCCGTTGGGTGGGTGACTAGGTAATTATTAAAATGCTAAGGTGAGAGTAGATAAAAGTAAAATACACAAAGGAAGTAAAATCAAGAAAGCTCTTTTTTATGTAAAGATAAAATGTTTAGGCATCTTAAGAATTATCAGAGCCTGCAAGAAATTTCCATGTCAAATAATTTTTATTTGAATGACATGTGGAAAAGCAGCATTTTGTTCATGATCAAAGCTTACAGAGGGAAGAAAGACACATAGCAGCCTTTCATTTACTAAGATGAATATCAGTGAATACAGACTCCACTCTGGAAACCAAATGGTTCTGGTTGAAATCACTGCCATGGAATGCTCATGAAATTTAGTTAGGAGGTGATACAGTGAAATCTCTTCACACTTCTGGCCTTTGCTATGGTTTCTTTGGTATATTTGTAGATATAAAGGTTTTCCACATTCAAGAATTTAAAACAGCTGTTTAGCAACTGAGAAGCATTCCTTTATCTTAGAATTCAAATTTCATTTTATAATCCCAGCACATTTTCTATTTAAATATTGATAATGGATCAATAAAATTATTTGAAGTCTTATAGTAGTTAAGGCTTGATTTATTATACATTAATTTTATTACTGTATAAATTAGATGTGTAATGATTAGACCTACAAGTTGTAATATTATCATTATATAAGCACTAGGTTACTGGGAAACTTCTTTTGCTAGTCTCTACAAATAAATCAGAGTATACATCTTCTGTGTTGTAAGAGCCCCATTTGCTTGAATTCATAGTTTAGCCTTCTGCATTACAAATAGTTCAGTATTTTAAAATGTAAGTATAATTCTATAATACTCAACTTAACAGTTATTAATTTCTTATCTGTACATGAAAAGATAAACATACATGGTTACGATTGGGATAGGCTAATTGTAAATAGCTATTTACCAGCAATTCTCAAAGGCTCCACTTTGTCTTGATCAAAATACGATTATTTTTTTAGTTTGAGTAAATCTTATTGGTATCAATTTTTAAGGCAAAATGCTTCTGTGATTTGTTTTTAATATGTAATATATAGGATTTAAATATAAAGTATTTCTTAAGTGTGAGACAGTGTGATTCCAGTGTTTACCTAGTATAATATCTGTCTCAGAAAATGCTCCGTAATTGTTTTCATTTTAAAGGATTTGGGGTGGTGCTTTGAAGATAATAAGCATTCATGTAAGTATGGGCTGTGAAGCAAAACTTGCAGCATTGGAAAAAGACTAAAAGGATATGGACTATGCAGGTGATGTAGCTATTATTGTGTCTCATGTCTTCTTGATTTTCATTGATTGATTCAAGAATGAGTAGGCGAATAGAATAAGAATGAAGTTGGAGAAGGAAGGTTAACAGAGTGGCCTTGACATTCACAATGCAAGTATAATATTATATGATGCCAAGCAATGTAAACAGACATTACTCTACACTTTGTAATGCCTCATTTAGGAATCATGTGACCATATTGCTTATTTTAGAAGTTGTATAGTAAACAATAAAAATAAGAAAGAAAAAATTCTTTCATATCCTTACCATAATAGTTCCTAAACAATATTCTGAATAATCATTTGCGTTTTGACTGGATAAAAGAAACAAAATCATGGATGCATGCAAGAGAACACCAGTTTCTAAAATTACTGCAAGACCTTCAGTATCAGGAACAGATATTTTAAGTGATGGAAGTAAGGGAAAAAATTAGCAGAGGAGTAGGTATTGGTAGGGTGTTAATTCATTAAATACTGGAAAAATACTGAATTAGATTTTTTCAAAATCAGGAGCTTTGACAAAATCTGAGCAGTTGTTTGTTACAACATTGTCTGTCCTCCCACTGGATATTCCTGGTCCAAGTAAATGATGCAGTTCTATTTTGTAATCTTTTGTGGTTCAGTAGAGATTAACTCAGGCCAGCAACTTACATAGACTGATGATTGGCAGCTGTGTCTTGAATGCTGATGCAAAATTCTTCAGTTTTGTTCCCTCTGGCATTGTAGTAGGCAATGCTTAGTATGGTTGATGCCTCATTTGATTCCCTGAATGACTGTTACCTATCTCACTGTGTTAAGCCATATTTTTGGAAGCTGCTGGCTCTATAGCATAATTGTGTGATGGCTGAGATAGAATTAATATCAGTAAAGCAAAAGAGTAAAATTTTAGTTTTATTAATAGTCCTAAATAAGAAGGGGAAAGATAAATATAGGCTAATGAATTACATAAAAAGATTATTCATTGAGTGTAATAGTTAGATTGTCCTTTGTGACATCCAAGAGAACCTGAATGTTTCCATCCAAGAGAATAAGCAGGATAGTAGATTCATGGACTATAGAATAAATGGAGGTAAGAAGTAAAGCCAGCAGTGTTGAAATCAGTAGAATATCTTTAGTTCCAGGTGACTGTGGAGTATCAGACACAGCAAAATGAGCACACATTTATCTCTATCTTAAAACTGCACACTGTACTCCCAGAAACTTTATGATCAAATAAGCAAACAAGCAAATGACAAGTCTATGACTACATCTAATAGAAGATACAGTGTTTGAAAATGAGGGCATCTTGTTGGATAGTAGGCACTGTTGCCATTTCTGGTTCTTTTAAAATGATGCTTTTAATTTATATGATAAGACTTCATCATTTATTTTAAGTTTTGACTACTTTTCAAAACATAATTAATTTTTCAAACTTCATATATTCAGAGATAAAACAGAACATATAAAAATTTTCTTCACACTAAAAATGCAAACATAAGTTTAATCTGCAAACATGATGGTTAATTTAAGTTACCAGGTTGTTGAGATCTAGTATCACCTAAGAAACTGGTGTTTGGGAAGCTTCTCCAAGCTCCTGCTACCTTGCCTTCCCTACAATGAAGAGAAGTATTCTTGATCTATGAGCAGAAAAAGATCTTCTCTTTGTTGAGTTGCTCTTGTAAAGTATTTTATCACAGGAACAGTAAAATAAACTATAATGGCATTGTCCATTTTGATTGACCTATGAAGGCAAAAAAGACATATAGTGCCTAATACAAAATAAACAGGAATTATCTGAGAGAGCGCAATCACAAAATGATGGCTCAATATAAATCTATAATTGTTGCTACCTATTATATTTTTTTAACTATCAATAATATATAGCAGAACCAGTTATATATTTGTGTATATTTAAACATGTTGTCCATGAATAATTTTCCAATTACATTTTATAGTCTTTAGTAATCAAAGTACCATGTCTTCTTAATTTTTGGATTTGTGAAGTTCTAGCAAAGATTGAGAAGGCAACATAGGTTTTAATAAATAGCAAGGTATTTTAGACTTAGAAAACAACAGAACAGGTGCGTCAGTGTTGCTTATATGTTAAATATATCCTGACAATTGCCAACACTACTGTGTAGTTTGTTTTTTTTTTTTAATGAAGAGCATATTCCAGGTTAGGCCTTGACAGAAAGTGTGTTGTTTTAACAAACTCTTTAGTCTAATCCTTAGGGTCCAATCTATGGGCATTTAATTTCAGCAGTTGCTGTAATGGCAATGCTGCACCTCTGGCATGCACACAGATGTTGAATGCAGTTACATTTTTCTGTTTCCTTGTTTTTATATCTTTGTCTATAATATGCATATTGGTTGGAAAAGAAAGACTTTGTGTCCTTATATCCTTGAATATTTGGAACTTATTTTCAAAGGTTAAAATGAACCTAGACCTTAAAGGAAGAGGACTAACTTCCCATATCTTTTAGATATTTGTACACAAAAGACCCATCAGAAGGACCACATTTACTTCTGAGTTCTGACTTCAGATTAATGAACAGAAAAGTACATTGTAATTCCCTTGGAAAAGTACACCTCAGTTCCACTGTCAGAGCATTTTGCTCAACGATTGATCACTATTTTAAAAGAGCATATTTTAAAATCTGGTGATAGTCTAAGTTCACAGGCATAATCACTCTCATCAGGATGCTTCAGGGTGAGACTCAAACTTTCAAGAGGGATAGACATAGGGAGAATGAGCAGGTCATAACAGGCTTGAAAATTAGATATCTGGGAGTTTCCAAAAAAGGGTAGGTTCAAAGGAGGCAGTGAGAAAATGTTTTCTTAACAAAAAAATGTATGCCTAAATGAAAAACCGATGAAACACAGGGTGCGAGCCACAGTTACACATGGAATCAGACACAGTGTATGTTTTGAGGATCTTGTGTTGTAATTTAACTTCCTACAAACTAATCTCAGAATTTATGTGAAAGGAAGTTTTTAATACAAAGCAGTTTTCATTTAGACTATCATTTTTATTGTTCTCAATTTTATATTTTACATTTTTATTGGGTGACTACTTTTGTTTTCAACTTTATATTTTTAAACACAAATAGGAAAATCATGAAGTCATATGATAAAATATATGCAGTGATTAATGACCAACTCAGAGTGAGTGAGATTTATCACAGATTTATCATTGTTGTAAAAATCATTCAAAATGCTTGAAATTATTGTTTTCTGTAGTCACTCTAAAATACCATAGAAATTATGAATCATTCCTTATTTTGAACAGTTATTTTGTGTATGATGCCAAAGAGCATCCCACCATGCTCTGCTCTGTTCTGAGGTTAGTGATTCCAGCTTTCTCTGTGTAGCATGTACTATGTATCTTTCAGTGCTTGGCTTATTTTACCTAAGATAATGTTCTCCAGACTCATGAAAGGACTTCATTCTTAAAGTCTTAATATGATATTACTTCATCATGTGATCTCTATATAAATATTTATATTCATCTATTATATATACAAATATAGAAAGATATATGTATATTGTGTGAGATTATTTGCATTTGTAAACACGCACAATATATAAATTTAAAATTCATTCATCTCTTTCTTGATATTCAGTCAAATTCCTATCTTGTGTGTTGTGGTAAGCATGGGTGTTCAGACATCTTTTCAATATACTGATTTCCTTTAGTTTGAGACTGTTGGGTGCCATGTTATTTCTGATTTTAGTTTAATACGCACTCTAACTTACACTCTACCATCAGTGTTTTAGGAGTGCTCCTTTCTGAGCACCTTTCCTGGTATTCAGTCTAACTGAATAAATGTTGAGAATGGTAGATTTGATTTCTATTTTCTTGATGGTGATGTTGAACATTTGTTCATGTATTTAGTTATCATGTACATTACTTATTGAAGAGAGTTTTATTTATGCCTTTGTAAATATATAGAATATGTAGATTTAATTCTCTGTGTTATATTCTGTCTTTTGGTCTTCGATCTTTTTTGTTTGTGTCAGTACCACACAGTTTTCATTACTATAGCTTTATAGTATGTTTTGAAATTGGATAGTAGGTTGCCACAGCTTTGTTCCTATTGCTCAGGATTGCTCTATCCATGTAGGTTATTATGTGCTTTCTCATGAAGGCTAGGAATGTTTGTGATTTCTCTGAGGTATGCCATTGCTGTTTTGATATTGATTACTATGAACCCATAGATTACTTCAAGTGATATGGACATTTTAATACAAATTCCCCTAGTTTATAAGCATGGGAGTTCTATCTGCTTGTGCATGTGTGTCTTCTCCATTTTTATCCCTCAGTATTCAACAGATTTCCCATCCTAAGAAATGATAGCCATAGGCATTACATGACATTTTTATATCTATTGCAACCTGATTTCTTCCCTGGGTAGTCTGTTCTTTACATATCAAAAAATTACTCATTTTGTCTATGGATTTTGTTTCTCCCCACTACTACCAGTGTTTAGGTTTCTTTTCCCATTTTGTATAATATCATGTATGTATAAACCTGTGAATATGACCTGCTCATTTCTAAATTTGATTTTCTGTTACTTTTTCTCATTAATTTTCTACTTAGGAAAAAAAAATACTTCTAAATTTTCTTGTTGATCCTAAACTTTATTTTCATTTTGATCTCTTGGGAATTCACAGGTACTGGTTTGGAGTCTCATGAGTTTTAAGTGCAGATATGTATCTTGGGTGGCATTTTATTGTATTGTTTGCTTAATCCTGCATAAGAGTTCTAGTTATTTTTCCTGTTGTTATAATAAAATATTTACTATTGTAACTTCAAGGAGAAAGGATAATTTTGATCACAGTTCTAGGCTGCCCACCACAGTGGAGAACTAAAGGCAGCAGAATTTGAAGCTTTTATCCGTAGTTAGGAATTTGAGAATGCATGTATGTGTGCTTGTGTCAGCACATTTGCCCCTCTTTTATACAGGCTCAAGTCCAGTGAATGGCTCTACTCAGTATGTGGCTCCTACCACCTAATTTAGCTAATTGGGACAATCCCCCACAGAGTTTTCTGAAGGTTATACTTCATTGAGTTTCCTTTTCCAGATAATTCTGGAATTTGTCAAGTTGGCAATTAAATCTAAACATCACTAGAAAGATATAACTTTGTTTTGTGTCTCCTCAATTTTTGTTATATCCTGTTGACTCTTGTTTGTCATTTTATAAATTTGTACTAAATCTGACTCTCTTATTTAAAAGTCAACATGAGTTGTATCAGACACAGTTTTAATTTGGTAATGAGCTTATGATGAACACTTTGAGAACTCCACTTCTCTCAGCTTTTCAGTTTTATACTCATGTTTACCTCTGTGATTCTTCACAAATCTCATGTTTCATTGTGGAATATTGACATATTCAATAACACTCTCTCCTTATTCACATTTATATACTCACTTTGACTGAAATTGCAAAGCTGACTTTAGTCAGGTATATATCAATATGCATAACATATCACTGAAATTGGCTGTTAAACCATTTCATCCTCTGATATGATTCTGACCAGTGAAGTATTATAGCCAGGTGGCAAGCTATAATATAATGCTGTCAAACCCTCAACCTAGGCTATGCAGCAATCCAGTTACGAGGTGAGAGCTACTGTGTTAGACTGAATGTACGAGCATGAATTGGGCTCACTATATCATAGAAATCTCCCCAAAAATATCAATTCTAATCTTCTAGGAAAAGGGAGGCCAGAAGTATATATAAAAATATTGTGCTAACCTTACAGGAGAAAATATACATCAATAACATGACTTCAAATGGGGG
This sequence comes from Cricetomys ansorgei, assembly GCA_026225945.1. Taxonomy (NCBI): domain Eukaryota; kingdom Metazoa; phylum Chordata; class Mammalia; order Rodentia; family Nesomyidae; genus Cricetomys; species Cricetomys ansorgei. Next base: position 3,938,369 of record JAMJFZ010001121.1, on the reverse strand, counting down.
AGTACAAAAGAAGAATGTTGATAGCTTAGAACACTATTGTTCTTTTGCTGTAAAAGATGTCAAGGTCCAGAAGCCATTGCTTAGATTTGTAGTCAAGTTGGTAATATCAAAAGGCATGGGGTAGGGATGTCAGAATCTCTTCCCTTACTCCGAGTTACCAGTTCTTAGTCACAAATCACACAGGATTATTTTCTCCTGCTGATTCAAAAAATAGTACTTTCATTTATCATCTTTTTCATTTTTATTCCAGAAAATGAGGAAAAGAAGATAAACAAATAATAACAATTATCTGACAATTAGAAATAATCACATTATCGTTGTTTAAAGAAATTTCTAGACAAGTCTTGTTTCTGACACAGACTCTGTAGACACATGGTATAGTTTGGATCCTGGCTTTGCCTCTGATGAATTCTATGCTGTTGGACATGCCATTGACTCTGACTGCCTTCTATTTGGCAGGTGTTAGAACGGGGATTCTAATACTCTCTCTGTGGGACTAGTAAGAGGATCAGATGTCTTAATATACAAAAAGCTCTTAGAGTAATCACTTGTACATAAGTTCTCTGTCATTGTTCACTTTAGCATTTTTTATGTAAACAGATTCATGACTAACAAGTGTTGTATAAAGCCATATTAGCAACTTAAAATACCATTTCAAATTTCATTAGTATTTATTCATCCATAGATTGTCCTATTATTTATTTAGAACTTGTGGTAGGCCAAATACTATAATCTAAATTAACTTTTTAAATGATTGTAGAGTATCTTAGTAGTCTACACTGTATGTCATTTATTTGACTACTTAGTGATAAAAAGTAGGAATTCTTTAATGTTGTAAATAACATCTCAATGTCAACTTTTATCCCCAATTCTTTGTTAAAATGTATGAAGATTCTAAAGGCTTTTGTCACTAACTGAATAATTACTACTCAAGGGGATTGTGTCATTTTTACTCACTTCAGCAATGAATGACATCAGAAGACAAAGCTTTTGAGCAAATATAGCAGGCTGGCTGAAATTTCTCTGTAGATAAGTTCATTTCAAGCAAATGAAAAGTGGTATTAGAAAGCTAGAAAAACTAAATGAAAATTAATCAATAAATTAAAACATTAAAAGAAAATCACTATTGAATTAGTCACTTGTAAGTTTGTAACAAATGGAACCCAGAATACTAGCTGCTAGAACTCAAGCTGGGTTTTAAACATTGCCACTTACTCTTAGGGTATTTGTAGGTAAGTAATTGCCTACATGTTTTAATGTGCCTCTAATGAGGAATCCTATTTTCATGACTTATAGGTTCTAACACAATTAGTATGTTTTTGCATTATCAAGGCAAAAAATTCTTGTTGCTTTAAATTTGTGCTGTATTTTCCAGCTGTGCCTGAAAGAGGAGCATTTGAAAAAATAAATAAGAAAAGCAACATTCCTTTTATGAAAAACTAGTCTTGTCTGCCTCTTTGTTTTGTGGTTCCCCTCAATTGATTAATCAGATTTATAGATTACTTTTCATGCCAGGTTTTAAAGACATGTTTTGATAATAACCATAATATCCTTCTTATCCTATGTGTTACATGAAAAATGCAGTAATACAATAATTTTGCCAAGTAGTAACACACAGTTATCAATCTACTATTTAAGAAATGGTACTTAGAATGACATAGAATTTGGCATCTATCTAGAATCAGTTTTTAAAAAGTAGTATAGAAGGATTTTCTTGTTTATATTCTTTTGATGAAAATTAAAATTATAAATTTAATCATGAATAAAAATCATCCATATGTTTTAAAAGTCACATTGAATAAAGAATTTATTTTTGCTCCTTGTGTTGATTTTTATCAATATCCAGTAAAGCTGAATGTCAATATATCATGATCCATTGTTATGTGATATAACTAGAACAATGGCTGGACTCTTGGCACTAATATAACATACTAGCTCGGTCCTTAAGTTCCACTTGTAGTCTCCTTGGCTCCATTTGTACATCCCTCTATTTCCTTGTGCAGTTATAAAGCACTAGTGTCTTTATCAATAAAATAGGCACATTAATGGTGCTCTTAGTCGTTACTTTTGCTTCACTAGTGTGAGGATTGAGATAATGCTTGCAAATAGCACTATTTGACAGGAGATAGTCAATAAATGCTAACTGGAGCAATTTCAGGAAATGAAAGGAAAAGAAATAAAACAAGATTTCCATTAGTATCATGTGTTTCCTCTCTCCACAGTTCCTACTACTATGGAATCCAAATAGGTGAATAGATTCACCTTCCTAATGGTACTTCCACAGAAACAGTATCTATGACTGAAGAAATGGCAGAATATAATTTCCCTAAGTGGGCTCTCCCTGTTACAACAGACTCTACATATTATCTGAAGTCTGTGAAGGAAATTGACAGACTAAGGACCTTGGTTGATGCTTGGGAGATAGACAAACTGAAGGCTATAGTAATTCTATGCATTAATTCGGAAACAAGCAAGTCTCCATGAATCTTCCACTGATCTTCTGACAGTTATTTTAGTTTTCAAATTACCTTTCTGTATGTCTGTCTTAGGTCCTTAAGGTGCAGATGGTAGTTAAATAAGGCATAATATTTGTGTTGGATGGATAAATAGAAAAGGACAGTCTATGACAAATAAATCAGAACAGAGTGTAAAATGATTTCCTGTCTCATGGTTCTACAGTAACGTGTTAGAATGAGCTTTCAAAGTAATTGTCTGGCACAAGTGTAGTGAAGTCAGAGGGCATGTCTGTTGATACAAGCAAAGGAAGATGTGTCAATTGAAGTAGTAGAAGGCCTGATATATGGAACAGGGAAGTAAAACTTCCCTTCATCTTTTTCACCTTAGTGTCTGACGTTAGGATGCAACAAATGGACCGAGACAGGAGTACAGAGTTCACCTTGCCCACTTAAAACTCATGCAGAAGCTTCAGCTGTTATCAGAATGGCTACACTGTCTGGCCCTCTTTTTGTCTTTGACAAGCTTCAATCTTTAAATATTCATCCCATTCCAGTTCCTGTGCCAGAATGAAATGTTAGTGTGCACAGCACAGACATTTCACAGGTACATCTGTTTGATTTGTTTATTTATTTAGTTGATCAGTTGGTTTATGAATCATAGTGTTTGAAGTTTTTCTTCTTTATTCTTCAAAGCTTTACTTAGCTATCATATGTTATGATAAGACTAATGAACATGTCACCAAGATTTTTTTAGAGCATTTTAAACATTTTTGCTGTTAATTTAATTATACTTTTAAGTATCCTAGTGAGTTATTTTGATGTGAGATTTCAGCACACATTTTATTTAAAAGTGAATCTTCCTCAAATATTCATCATGTACATTAGATAATTGGGAGATGCTAGTGAGAAATATGTTATGAAAAAAGGTCCTTGGAATTTTCCGTACTATAGAGTTGTGGAATTTTTCTTTTTGCAGGGACTGGTTCTTTTTGGAATATGTAGAAGAAAGCTGTGATTTGGGCCATATTAAAAGAGTTGTGACTGAAACATAATTAGAGTAGCCATAGGGCAAACTGGAATCCTGCTGCCACAGATAGGATTTGATAGCCGGAGATTTTCCCCTTCCATCTATTTATATTTTAGGTGATATATCAGATATTGCAAGTGAATACATATAATTGATGCTATAGAAATGTCATTTTAATGTGTAACATGAAACAATATTTTAGGACACCAAAGTTATCTATTTTGACTTATCACAGAAATCTTCTAATTAATAGTAATTATCTAGATGTCAATATTCCCAAACCTACAGTCTGTGTAGCCCTGGGAGGTAAAGGTAATCCATCTCTGTAGTGTCCATTATGACTTATCTTTGTTACACTTGCAAGGATAACTTCATAAGCAAAATATTTCATTTAATTTTAAAGTTTTTAAAATTTGTAAGTGTTTGTTTGTGTGTGTGTGTGGTGTATGTAGATGCTCACATATGCATGTGTGCCATGGCATGTGCCTTGAAGAACTCATTTCTATTCTTTCACCATGTGGGTCTCAGGAAATGAATTCATGTCATTGAATTTGACATCAATCGCCTCTACCCATTGAATCTTCCCACCATTTCAAAATATTTTAATTACGTAATTAAATGCAAGACTGTTCTTGCCACCTGAATTCAGAGAATGTCCTATTAAGCTTTATGTTTTCTTCTGGTTATATGTTTCCTAGATTCTAAGCAAGCATGACTTGGTAAGCAAGCAGGCTGAAGAATATTCATTCTTTCATGATCAGAGTTTTCACGTTCTTTGGAAGGGACAGCCTGGAAAAATAAGTTTCTTCTTTATCTCTTAAAAGGTGATACCATGGAGATTGAGTATGCCTCATGCCAAATGTTTGCAACCAGAAGTATATTATTTTGGATGTATTTTTCATGATTTGCAGTATTTGCATTACATAATGAAATAATTAAGAGAAAATCCAAATCTAAACATAAAATTTATTTGTTTCATCCATAATTTTGTCAAATACCATGAAGGAAATTTTATGTAATATTTTTTATAGCTTTCTGGATAGAAAATAATTTGTGTACATTCAAGCATTAGAATCTCTGTCACATACCTGGATAATAAGCAGTCTACTTGTGCCGTCACTGTCATTTCCAGGTCTGAGTTTGTGCTAGCCAGAAGTGATAAATTTCTTATACATAATCTCACATAAGTACTTAACAGTGTGTGTGTGTGTGTGTGTGTGTGTGTAGGTGTATTAAGTACTTACATGAGAATATATATATATATATATATATATATATATATATATATATCTCATGTAAGTATTTAATAGTAAATACACACACATATGTATATATTCTTGTGTAAGTATTAACAATGTAAGGAGAGAGAAGGAGAGAGAAAGAGAGAATGAGAGAGTGTTTAGGGAAAAAATGTCTTGGTAACTAGGCGGCACAATGTCATGCTTATGGTTATAAAATCTAGCTCAGCCTGAAAACAGATGCTGCCACAGACAAGAAAGTCTTCTCTCCATTATGGATACAGAATCAAAAGTGTATTGTGTACCTGAAAAGTTGACTGTGCTCTGTCAGATGTTGTCAGATATGTGTAATGTAATTTTCTACTCATGGTGTCAGATTGGTGCTCATAAAGTTTCAGAGTTCAGAGTATACTGGATTTTCAACCTTTATATTCTAAGATATTCTTAATTCCTTTATCTCCCCGATTGGGTGCTTTTAACTGTTATTTGTAAAATATATTATTCTTGTACTATTATAGCTTTATGGTTCATATATTCCCCCAACAAGTTACATTGACACAGTTTCTTTAGAAGTGTTATAGAACACTTGCAAACACTTGTTTGTTTGGAGATGCTCCAGACACATGTTCCAAATGGCTTATGAGGTTTTGCTAATTTAGCATCCATTTTAGAGAAAGTAGTATCTTTGTGCAAATGGAGAAAATGAGGCATGAACAATTTTTATATTTCCTTAAAACCTCGCAGGTCAGGATTGTAATTCAAAGTAAAAACGTCTGTCTCCATCCCTTTCCTGGAAAAGAGAGAGTGTTGATTTTTGTAGAGTATGGTGTTTTAGCTTCTTATTTAGAGGCCATTAAAGGGACCACAGACTTCACTATCAGATTGTGACACCATTCTTTAATAAAAATACTCACACCCAGGACCCTCAGATCCCTTGTCTTGGGTTAGTTCATTTTGTTTGTCAGGGACGTTCATGAGTGTGAACTAATACTTTCTTCTCGCTTGGCACTGTGTGAGCAATGTTTTAAAATCACATTGGTGTGTGTGTGTGTGTGTGTGTGTGTGTAGAGGGAGGTGGATTATATCAGTTTCTCCCACCCTTTCCTTCCTTCCTCCAGCCCCTCCCAGAAACCATCCCTTCTCTTCTTCTATGTCCCTTCCTAGCTCTCAAGTTCATAGCCTCTTTACTTTGACTATTATTGGGTATCACAGTGATGCTTAAAAATACTTTGTACCAAGAGCTGGCAGTGTCCTGAGGGTTCTGATATGTGAAATAGTCGTTTCTGTTATAGTTTATCAAGGAGTTTACAGGTTTGTTGATTTTACTGTGAAGATCCCAGAATATGGATATCTAATGTACTTGGTGTTTTTTTTTTATTTTAGATTTAAAATAGCCAATAAAATTTACTGAGGAGGTTTTTTTTGTTTGTTTATTTGTTTGTTTTTTGTTTCATTTGTTTATTTTGGTTAATCAGTTGTCTTATATTATAGCTTAAATGGGGAAATGTCCTTATTCAATTTTAATTTCCTTATAAGATACATTCACATAATTACTGTCTTTAAACCTTGTTTTCTATAGCTTTAGTGATGGAAAACATCCTGGGTGTGTGGGTGGAACATTGAACCACTGACTTTAAATTCTCTCTTCATTGCTTACCCATAAGCACCTCTTTCAATTAGAGGTACAGTAAACTCAAGGGAGTCCCTGTGCTCTGCCATAGATGGCCAGCACAAAATGGACTCAATGGCATTTTTGTAGACATTCTGTCTCATATAGCTTTGTGTGGCATTAGTTTGTTACTGGTCCTTTGCTAGTATATTTTGGTTTCCAATTTTGTGAGAAGTGTGTGTGTGTGTGTGTGTGTGTGTGTGTGTGTGTGTGTGTGTGTGTTCTTTCCTTTCAAGTTTGTGTTCTATTTGTTTTTTGAAGAGAGAGGGAGGCATACAGTTGGCTAGGGAGTTGGGTGGGAAGATCTGGGAGAAGTTGGAAGAGGGGGAAAGTGTGATCAGAATATATTACTTGAAAAATATATTTTCAATTAGAAAAGAGAGAGAAAAAATAAATCCTTTCATGGATGATATTGCAATGGTACACATTCCTGAGGTGTACTTTTAAGTGAAATTGTGGATTTCTTCTTAGCCAAAGAAAATGTTATTTCTTAGTATTACAATCTTAATTAGCTCTCTGATTAGAGAGAACAATAGGAATAAAACATACATTCATGGCAAACAATTTTCAGCTTATCAGGTCTTTGTAGAAGCTTGTGTAAATGTTCTGTGTGTGCTCAGTGTATGTGGGTGCACTTATTCTTGTGGGTACACTTATTCTTGTGGAGGGCAGAAGTTGTGGTTGAGTAACCTCCTTGATTGCTTGGGGTGTCTTCCTCAATTGCTTGTACCTATTCTCTCTGTCTCTCTTTGTCTCTCTCTGTCTCTCTCTATACGTTTATATATCTATTGATCCCTCTCCCTCTCTTTCTCTCTCTCTCTCAACATAATACTTGTATTTGTCTGGATTGCCTTGCCAGAAATTCACCCGACATTGGTCTGTTTCAGCCATCTCCAAGCTTATATTACACACATGCATGCTCATGCTTGATTTTAATGTGGAAGTTGAGGTTCCAAGTTTAGGCCTTCATTGCTTGAACAGCAAGCTCAATTAGCTACTGAGTCATTGCCCTAGCTGCCACACATTCTGAATTATAGTGAAATCAAGGGAACCTTAATATTTGGATGAAAAAAAGTTAATGAGACAACTCAACTCAGATATTGTTATGGAATTTATATGACTGTCTGTGTGAGTGCATAAATGTGTTTTAATTTATTTCAATTTTAAAATATATAGACTTTTGATATTCTTTCTGAATGTGCTCCAAGATGACATCAAGCCTTCATACGCTGCTGACCTTTTAAATACTGAGCATGAATACTGAAGTCACATCCCTCTCACATGATGAGAAGTCTTTTGGGAATGTGCCGTTGTCATCTGGCTGTGACAACCCTGAGCACGCTGTCTCTAGTTACTATGTGGAGATATATAGTGGCAGCCCCATGCCCCATTCTCATGGTGCTTATCTAGTCTCCTGTGACAAATAATTCCACTCAGCTTGTCAGTGATGACAGCTGAGACTTTTTGCTTAGATGCCTTGACAGTGCTTGTATTAAACAGCCAGTGCCATACACTCCATTAAGTTTCTGTAAAATGAACTGTCTGCTTCGTGCTGTTTTGCTGATAGTGGCAGCAGTAAGCTAATCCTCTCCAGTTGTGGATTGCTCGACTGAGTGCTCTCACTCTCCGAGTGGTAGTAGATCTCAGACTGTTAGTAAAGGGACCACAAGGCTGAGAAGAAGGTGATTCATTCCACAGTATGTGTTTTTGGAGTAGCTATTTGATACAAATCAGAATGTAAATATCTTCTGACATAGGAAAGATGATTTTTTAGATGGTGACATATCTGATGTTTTTCCAAACTACAATTATTCATAGCCTCTTGGAACAAAAGTCATAAGCACAAGGCAGGTAGATCTGTTTAAAGGTGTCTACATGCCAGCCACTGGGTGTTTGTATGTGTGTGCTCAGGCACCCAGGAAATCTCGGCTCCTTATTGCAGTGAAGTATATCAAGAGAGGTAAATGAGTAGTTTTCAATATTCTAAAGAAAACTAGAGCACTGAAAATTCTGACATCTGACTATTTTCAAAAATAAGGTGAGAATGTACCTCAATTGTTTCTGTTACAAGTAACAGAAGAAAATAATCAATTATCAACATCAGATACCTGGGAAAAGCAAATCATATTTTCCTTAGCTTTATAGGAAACAGGTTTTATTTTTTTTAAGTCCTTAATACTCTGAAGATAGTATTCTAAATCTCGTCCTGCTTTTGTGTCATTTTAAAAATTTCCTCACTTTTATAATTCATTTTTGTAAACAGCAGACATACAGGGAGAAAAACCGTCACCATTCATAGCTGCCAAAACTATCGTTTCAAAATGAAGCATCAGCAGAAACCCTGCAGCAGAAATATTCACATAGTATTGACTCGGAGGAGGTGGTTTTCTAGTGATAATAGGCTAGAGCAAGCAGACTCAGATGCCTCTCTAAAAGTGAGACTTATACATTATACCCTAACATCATCTGATAGAGACAGCTAGCATAGGAGGGACTGTAATCAGTCTTTTCTGGATTTACTTTGGTGAGTGTGTGTGTGTGTGTGTGTGTGTGTGTGTGTGTATGTAGCTGCATGTGCATGTGTGTGCACACTCATAGTCCTTGTATTTGTGTGTATGTGTGTGTGTGTGTGTCTGCATTTGCCTGAGTGTACACATTCACAGTGTGTGTGTGTGTGTGTGTGTGTGTGTGTGTGTGTGTATAGCTGCATTTGCATGAGTGGGCACATTTATGTGGAGGTCAGAAAACAGCCTCTTGTGTTCCTCATGAGCTATTCACCTGTTTTGCCTTTTCTTTTTCTTTTATATGTATGTACTTTTTTATACATGTGAGTGTTTGAATGTGCACAGTGAACAGAGCCTGCAGAGGCCAAGAGAGAATGTCAGATCCCCTGGAGCTGGAGTTAGACTGTTGTTGAACTGCCATGTGGATACTCTGTATCAAACTCAGGTCTTCTGAAAGAGCAGCAAGAGTTTTTCACCAGTATCTTCCCAGAACCTTTTATTTTTTCTAAGGCAGAGTCTCTTACTATCCTCAAGCTTGCTGTATGAGAGTTAGGCTGGACGGTCAGTGAACCCGAGGGATCCTCCTGTCTTTGCCTCCTTGGTGATGGGATACAAGCACATCACCACACCTCTTTTTTTTTTTTTTTGACATGGGTTCTGAAGATCAAACTCAGGTCCTCATCTTTACAAAAGAAGCTATTTCCTGAACCAATTGTTCGCTTAATGATACATCAGAATATCTTTTCTCAGATTGGTAAGATGGCTCAATAGATAAAGAAGATTCTTGTTGTCAAGTCTGATGACATGTATTTGATCCTTGGGACTTGCATGGTGAAAGTAAAGAATCAATTTCCACAATTTGTCTTTTGATCTCTATTCACATACTGTGATAAGTATCCACACATGCGCACGTGCACACACACACATACACACACATAAATACATATACACACACACACACACTACAAACACTATATCCACTAGATAGATAGATAGATATAGATATATAAAAGAAAATTACAAAAAAAAGTATAAAATAAGAGAGATACATTTTCTTTTTCCTACAGAAACATAGGCTAGAACTGGCCTACAGTAAGAAAATAGTCAGACGTGTATATGTCTGGTAAACATAAAGCACCGACTATCACTCAACTTGACTTCCCTCCTTGTTTTCTGAGACCTCTTGCTCCCTCCATTTACCTTCATCTGCCTCTGTCTTGCTTCTTGCTGTTTGTAGGTTTCCCCATGTGTCTGCTTTTAACTCTGTTTCTCTCTCTTGCTTACTACCAGCCACATTAAGGATCAGTGCTAGGAGTTTCCTATAAACTTTTAAAAATGGAATTGAATTAATTTTAGCTGATACATGAACATATAAAATTGTATATATAATGGGGCATGTTATGTGTGATGCCCAGACGCATGCATATCTCTGTAATTTTAAAAGCAGAGTAGACACATGTACACTCTCTAAATTTTATTATTTGTTTGGGGTAAAATCATTTAAAAACCCATTTTGTAGTTTTTTGCAATGCATCATACACTGTTCTTTCTATAGTCACCACATTGTGGATAGTGTAATGAAACTTTCTGTTTATAGCTAAGCTGGTACCTCCTGATCAGTGTCACCCTTCCTGGTAACATCTGGTAACTCACATGCCACTTGCAACTCATGAGAGCATCCTCCGTTGATCTCAAAGAGAATGGAGCTGTTTGACTCATTTGAATTGAACTCTCAGTGCCACCTAGGTTGTAGAAGGCAAATGACAAGCTTCATTGTTCCTGACTGAATTGCTTTCCACTGTGCGTACATTCTACACTTTCTTTATTGATTCACTCATGGTGAACTCTCAGTAATCAGGTAGTGCAGATGTCTCTGCAATATGTTAATCTAATTTCCTTTGGTTATATACACAGGGGAGGGATTACTGGGTCATATAGTAGTTCTATTTTTAATTTATTGGGGAACCTTCATTATGCTTCCAAGTAGCAGTGCTAATTAACATTCCTATCAACAGTTGCAAGGCTTCTCTCTCATGTACAACCTGATCAAAAATGGCTACATTCAGTGTTGTTGGATGATAGAATGTCTCACTGGAAAGAGATAATATCTCATTGTGGCTTTTATTTGCATTTCCCAAGTGATTAGTAATGCTGAATTTTATTTTCATATACCCATTGGCCATCTGTGTATCTTCTTTTAATGGACAGTGTAGAAATTAAAATGTGCTTTTTAAAGACAGGCTAAACCTAGTACCTAATATATAAAGGCATTTAATTAAAAAAATAATTTAGTAAAAGAATCCATGACATTTATTCTTTAAAATCAGTGTGTGGCTGTGTACTGTATGAATCTAGAGCAGATACTTGAAAAGTCTTATCAAGTAAGCTGAAAATGTCCTATAGATCTTTAATCCTAAAGCAAAGATATTATATAATTTATGGTGCACATGAAACAATTATTTACTAATATAATGTTAATGTAAATACAAATAATTATTTTACGTAAGAAGACTACCTGGCTTTCCTGCCTGTTGTCGGATGTTAGTTTCAGGGTATTTACAAAGTATCCATGGAATGTATAACTCAGGCCTTGATCATGTGAATATTGGGAAGGATATGTTTTGCTAAATGCATAATGGTCAAATTGGAAATATAAAATGAGCTGAGCCAGAGCACCCCTTCTTACTATGTAATTTGTCCAAACTCTTATCCTGAAGAAAACATATATTACTAAAAATAATTTATTTTATTTTATATTTTGGTTATTTGATAATTTCATACAGTGTATTCACATACCCCTTCTTCAACTTGACACAGATTACCAAGATCTACCACTTCTGTCCTACCCAACTTCATGTCCTCTGTCTTACTTAATTTTTAAATCTTATTAAGTCCAATTTGTGCTGCCCTTATACTTGTGAAGTTATCCACTGAGGTTGTGAGATTATCCACTGGAACGTGGCCAACCTACCAGGCACCATACAATTAAAATGAACTCTCACTTTTTCTTGCTTTCTCATATCAGTCAGCTGCCAGTATCTCCTGTATTCGGTGTGGGACTTTGTACCTATCTACCCCTCCATGATGGGGTTTTGTCTGGCTTGAGTTTGCACTTGTCTTACACAGCAGGCTATCACAGCGTCTCTAAGTTCTTATGTACAACTGCCATATTATCTAGAATACACTGTTTAATTATAATCATCTATTATACCTGGTTCTATAATGTTATTCCTTGTTCTCCTATCATTCTATAGGGTTTGTGTGTGTGTGTGTGTGTGTGTGTGTGTGTGTTCCATTAGGGCTGAGAATTCTGAAGTCTTTTATTTTGTGCACTTTGACCAGTTATGGGCCTCTGTATTAATCACCAGCTACAATAAGGAGATGCTTCTCTGATGAGGGTTGACATGACAACTAATTTGTTGGTATAATCAAAATCATTAGGCGTTAGTTTAATGATATGTTGGTATAATACTTTACCAGAATAATAGCAGTGAGTCCTCAGAGCCAATGGCTTGTCTAGCCACTGGTTTTGGTCCCAACAATAGTATCAGGTATGGATTCTGTCTTGTGGAGTGGGCCTCATGTCCAATAAGACAGGTTTTCTCCTATTGTATCAGTGAGCATATCTTGGTAGGCTATTTATTTGGTTGTTATTAATCAATTTTGGTCTTATAGCTTGTGATACTGAGATTCTGTTCAGAAAGCTCTTTCTACGCCTGTAAGTTCAAGTGTATCCCTTACTTTAGCATCTATCAGGTTCAGGACATTAGGTCTTAGGTTGAGATTCATGATCTTTTTGCAGTTGAGTTTTGTACAGGATGAGACATACGCAACTATTTCATTCCTCTCCACAGAGCTATTTAGTTTGATCAACACCATTTGTTGAAGAAGCTGTCTTTTCTCCGATTTATTTGTGGCTAATTCTTAAAGAATTAGGTAACACAGCAATATGTTTTATATGTGATACCTCAATTATATCCCATTGATGAATGTTTCTGCTTTAATGCCAGTACCATGATTTCTTATTATTAAATCTCTGTGATATAACTTGAATCTGGGATGATGATATCTCTATGGTGTCTAGTTGCTTATGCTGCTCAGGATTGCTTTTGTTTTGATTTTTGTTTCTTTTTGAAAACAGATTGTTCTTTCATATTCTCCTGCATGTAGTAGAACAGGTCTCTCCCCTTGTAGTTCATCTCCAGAGGGCACACTGATTCAGTATTTAGTAAGATTGTGTAATTACTGCAGTTTGGGAACTTATCAGAAACCAGTAAGGATTCAACTAGCAAAACTATTCAGATGGGGTCAGATGCTCCTGACATAGAAGAGAGAATTCTAGATATTTCAGAATAATATGTTCCCATGAAATCAAAGCATCTCTTACTTCTATATTTGGTCATCTTAAAGTTATTGATACTTGTATAGAAAGTTAAAACTTCAGTATAACATGTTTAATTTTTAAATTTAATTATTCATTCTCATATATAAATATATGTCAGAGTTCTAGCATTCTGTATAAAGCATAGCCAATCTCAATATCAAAGAAAAGCAAGTGACAATAATAACAGTTCAATCATTCAGCTATTGACTCATAATTTTGGGTGCATATATCTTGCTAATACCAGGGATAAACACAGAGAAGGTGAACCACTTCATTATGTAACAGATCCAGTAGGAGAGGCTGCCAGGCTGTGACTTGTGGTAACTTGTTGAATAAATCTGATTGACAATATGTGTTTCCACATTTTATTTGGATGATATGATAGTGGTATTTCTTAGGGTTTGTGTTTGTCTGTTCATTTTTATAATCTCCAAACTAACTTCCATGCTTTTGTACCAGAATGTATAAGCATTTCTATTTTCCCATATACTCACTAGTGTTTGTTTCCTAACTGAGGTAAAAAAAGAAGCTCATAGCAGTTTAAATTTGCATTTCCGTGACAGGTAATGGTGTTAAACACTTTGTGAAATATTTATTGTATATTTCCTTTCTTTTACATTTGAGTACTCACTTGTGAGTTCATTGGTCCATTTAATGTTTGGATGATTTTGGTGTTTAATTTTTTGTAGTTCTTTGTGCATTTTAGATATTAATCCCCTGTCTGATGTATTGATGATTTTCCCCCATTCTGGATGCTGCCTCATCACTTTAAAGATTGTTTTTTTGTGCTTTAAAGATATATTTTAATTTCTTTTCTTGCTGTTTGCCATCTTGACATTATTATAATGACATACACAGTTGTTTTTGTTTCTACAAGAAGCAGGATTTAGACCTGTTGTTCACTGAAGGGTTAAAGAAAAACAGTCCCCTTAGTGTTGCATAGAACACTACTGAATAATTATGTGCATTTATTAAAGATAAAATTACCAAAATGATCTATAAATTGGATAGGAATCCTTACCTAATTTTAATACAAAAAGACTTACACTGAATTATGATATATGTCTAAAACTTGTCTAAACATACTATAATTGCCATTCTGCATCATAATTAAAGTTCAAAAAATTGACAGTCATCTGAATTTGTACAAAGAATACAGTAGTTTAGACAAGCAGGAGAGATTCTCAACCACATGTGACCCAGACCTGGATGTCAAAAAAGGTTTAAAGTTTTTCTTTCTGGATAACTTTTAAGAGAGTAATAGGCAGTAACTGCACACTGATGGCTTAGGCATAGACATTTTCCAAAGGGTATGGGACAAAAATGAGCTCCAAAGGTTAGCACTGCCCCACAATTCTGTGCTTTCATGACCTATTTCAAAATTTGTTCCATCAATTGCTTCTCCACTTTTAGCAAATTGCTATATTTCCCAGAGAGAGTTGAATAAAGATTCTCTTAAATTCAGCAATGTTATATTGTGGCAGGAACTATCCGTAGGTTGTTGAAGTTTTTAAAGTCTCCGTAATCACCATCTACTGGGTCTTTATGGGTTTACTTTTCAATCAGTCTGGTTAATAAGGTGTTCCAGGTATAAGTAGGATTTCACTTACCATAGTACAACAGCACTGAGATGAAGAGCCATTTTAGCTAGGGAAGTTAGTTACTTCCTATCTTATGTTCTGTATGAACCAATGAGTCCATATTCATCTTTGAGTTCTTCTATTGAGATGTATAGAGAAAGACTTGAAAGTTTTGCAGTATTAGAGTCTAAGAAATTATACATTTTTGGGGTTTGGGAGTTTTGAGAGTCTAGTTTGTTATAGTCTATTCCATAACTTCTACAGTATTTGGTGATAATAATAAGTGAAAGTTCAAAGTATTTTGAATAACTCAGTATGATTCTTAATAAAATATCTTTTCTCCATTCTACATTACAATTCAATTTTCATTAAGTGTTACTTTGGTTATAACAACTGTTAGAAACATAATGTTTAAATAATTGTAACAACCTCTTGTATTATCAAGAGTTTTAAAAGTTAATAACCATTTTAGTAAAGCCCAAATCAAATCCAAGGTTTTAAAAAATTAGGCCCATTAAACACCTAGTGAATATGACAGGAAAGTTAAAATAAATAATGTTTCAAAGTGAAACACTGTCACTGTGTGGGTTTGCTTCTTGGTCCTTTACTAGAGAACAACACATCAGGTTTACCAGATGTTACTGGAAGACTGAATATCCACATGTATGATGCAGAAACCAGATTACTCCAGTTGTGCAAAAATAAACTCAAAATATATAAAAAAATTAATGTCAGATATGAAGCTTGAAAGTACAAAAAAAAAGCACAGATAAACTCTTTAAAATATAAGCATAGATAATGAGCTTCCAAATAAGATGCCAGTAACTCAGGACGTAATGGCAGAAATATCAGATGAGATTGTTTGAAATCAATTGCTTCTATAGAGCAAGGGAAGAAATTACCAGATTGACGACATAGCCTATAGAATGTAACAAAACCTTTATACTCATCTGGCAGAGGATTAATATCTAGAATTTATAAAAGACTCAAAATACTGAATTTTCTAAGAATAACTAGTCTAATTATTAAATAGGGAAATAAATGGAATATATACTTTTTGATAAAAGAATTGATTATGGACAGTAAATATAGGAAAAGCTTAAACATCTTTGACCTGTAGAGAAAGATAATTCTACATTTGTAATTTCTACTATACCCTAGTTCAGATGGTTACTATCAGGAAATCTAAATCCAACAGAATTAGAGATGATGCAATTGGGTGGGGTATTTGTGAAAGGAACCCTTATATACTAATTGTTAGAATGTTGACCATTGCAGCCACTATAGAAAACAATATTTAGGTTACTTCAAAACAAAATAAAACAAAACAACAACACAAATCAAAAACAAAAACTTTGAAAAATAAAACTGCATTAGCCATGTTTTCTCCACCTGGGTATACACCTGAATGAACCCATAACAGCTCATAGTAGAGATACTTGCATACCCAAGTTTACTAGAGAAATATTCTAAGTAAGTCATTAAATCAGCCTAGATCTCCATATATTCTATAAATGGATGCATAGCTAGAGAAAATACACACACACACCCGTACACACACACACACATTTGGGGATTTCATCTATGAAGTATTATAGGATATAAAGGAAAACAGATAAAACTAGAGATCATGATGCTAAATAAAATTAGCTCAGACATGCAGTTAAGCACCATGCTTTCTCCACATGTGCAACCTAAAATAAATAAATAAATAAATAAATAAATAAATAAATAAATAAATAAATAAATAAAAATAAATAAATAAATAAATAAATATCATTACAAAAGGAGAAGGGCACCTATTAGAGAGGAGGAAAAGAGACTGGCATGAAGCAGGATCAAGTTAAGTGGGGTCAATGTAGATAGTCCACATGCTTAATGTATACTATGCATTTGTGAACATATTATGAAACCAGTTGTTTTGTACAGTCACCACATGATAACAAAACAGCCAATGGGAAGAACAAGGTTTGATGATATCTGAGTGTAAATTCCTTAATCTAAATAACATAAGTTAACTTTTTCATCACTTACTCTGGTCTGAGTTGAAGAAGTCTCACACAGATACTAAATTATATTGATGCTACTTCTTAGTAATAGGATACAGATGGGTAGATCATACTCCTTCTACTGTCTTACTACAGATGTTTGGTAAAAAATGTGAGAATTCAAATATGTATTTTTACCTGTCATCACTGTGAGTGGTATTTTCATTTACACATTACATTTTAAATTAGCTTGGGCAACCTTTCCAATCCTGGCACTCTGGGTTTTCTTTGACTCTTTATTTGTTGCCTTTCCATCTCTTTGTATTCATAGTTAAGAAGTTCATGCCAAATTTTGTAAAACATTTTCTATTCCATGCTGGGATCCTTGATGCCAGCTGTCTCCCTGGAGTGTGTGCTTTAGTAATCAGCCCTGAAAAGCAGTACTGGTAATGGAAATACTGGCAGCCTCCTATACAACAGGGGTGCTAGCCTGAGTTGCTATAATTATGAATGTGATTAGAAATAAGAGATGTTTTTGGTCCTCAATTTCAAGCCATGAAATGAAGGGATTTGAATTTGTCTTATGCTTGGCAGATGGCAAAGTTTAACAGCACTAGCTTCTTCAGCCTGGCTTCAAAAAGTCCTCCTGTTTGATTAAGTTTTCCTGAAACATAGTGTTTTCTGAGCATTTGTCCTTCTTTGCAACTGCAACTTAAAAAATATTTACATGTTATTAATTTCAGATTATATGTTATTTCTATTCAAGATTATAGAGTTAAAAACTCCCCCTATGTGATATAAAGCATAAAAATATAATAGTAACAATAATCTTTTCAAACACCTAGAGTGCACAGTGCTTTATGCTGAGTATTTGTAGTGAATTCTCCTGTTAGTCTCATGGAGAAGGTACTGTTCTTCTCATGTTGTAATAATTTGAGAGACACACTTATAGACATACATGTGACAGAACCTTTAACACTGTCCTATGCTGTTCCATCCTGAAAAGTGCCCATCTGCAGATAAGCACTTTACTTAGGTCAGTACTGATACCTTCTCAGATGTTCATTCTGTTCTCTTTTGTTTGACAAATATTCACACCAACTGTGTTGCAGTAACTGTGGAAGACTCCAAAACCATGACTAAATCTAAACTTTGCCCTGATGGATGGAACGTTATTCATTTAAAATTATAAATGCCAAAGTGCATACCAAGTCACCACAGGTACCACAGCACATGTGCAAAGACATTTCAAGTTCTTAAAATAATGTTTATAGGAAACAACATCCATGAAGTATAATTTGTGTGTGTGTGTGTGTGTGCTCGTGCTTCACATCATTATCATATTAAAAGATACAAATGTTTCTAATGCTAGTTAGATCTCAATAAATAACATTTTCTGTATTATTTTTGGATTTTATGAAAATTACTAAGATTTTCTGACCTACAATGGAAGATTTCTTTATATGTATACTACTTAAGGATCCTTAAACAATATCAAGTGGGGTTCTCATAGTATCTCTGTTATCACAGAAACAGAGTGCTGTAAAAACAATACCAAAATGATGAACATCCAACTGGGTACAAATATTTATGTTTTACTCACAAGGATATTTTAAGTTTATTATAGATGAGAGTTAAGTGCAGCATAATCATTAATTTGAATTGAAATTTAAAAAATTTGGAAAATAAAACAAATGTTTACTGTTATGTCTACAATTGTGTGATATAGATTGTATTTAAATGCTGTCAAGCTTGTTGATTTCAGGATAGTTCTTGATGTTTTATTCTTCTGTTGTTAACCTTAGGCAAAATGGATATTATGCTTTCTCCTTAAGAATAATGATGACAATGTGTCAGTGGATGAGCAAGCATTTCAGAAGTAACCATAATCTGTGAGAAAGTTGTAATTGACTACCAATTGTCTACACTCCTGGTATTCACTATGTTGTTCAGGCTTTCCTAATATTTTGAGACCTGGAGCATGGTGAAATAATGATCCATATTTTCCTATCACCCTTTTCAAGAAAATGAGATTATATGTTCTGTTGATAAGAGGGAGCATTTTTATTGGGTCTGTATTTTTTTAAGTGTAAAAAAGAATCAGTGGAACAAAAAATGATGTTTCTGAAAGGTTATTGGCTTAGTATTGGACTTGCTCCTTTGGTATCTCAGAGGTAAGAGTTAACTCTCCTTTCCACACCCCCAAGCGTAGTATGAATAAAAAGGTGGAAGGAATATCTGTTACAGAGAGCATTAGTAGGAGGATACAGAATGTATGAAATCAACAGCTAATATTCAGGACTATATATACATGACATGGCACCATTGTTTTGCTTAGGCATGGGATCTGAGCCTTCTTTTTGTGATTTGCTTAGAATTATGACTTTAATTTTCTTGACCACGCTGAATTTCTGACTTCATAATTAGAAAAGAACAAAATGCAAAACAGTGAGGAAACTGCTTTAAGTAGAACCAATAATAATACATGAAAACAGAAGTTTACGCTAGAGAGGGGGGGGGGGAGAGAGTTTCAACCTTCTGCTGATAGAGTATAGGGGTAATTTCATTAGTTGGTAGGGTTCTGATTACTATCATTTGAGTAGAATTTTTATAACCCCATCCTGATTGATACTCTGTTCACCAAACTCAATCTGTGGACTAGAAGTTTCTGAAGATCTATCCAGCAACTCAGTACATTTTATTTGTTATAGCCCGGCAACAGAGCTCTGCTATGAAGTTTGTAGGTGTTTCTTAGTTGATCTCATGGATTTAATTTAATAAAACAGTCTCTCTGGAAGGTCTGGTGGGTCTGTAATTCAGGTGTTGTATTCTACTTATACAATTCAAGCCTTTGGTTCACACTAGTCTGAGGATATCTGCTTACTAAGCTGGTAAGAGGATTTCATGACACTGTATTGCTTTCATTCATAAGAATCATTGGTTACATAGCTAGGCATTCATGAGTAGAGTAAGGCTTCCTCTCAAACCTAAGTGTCACTTTAAAATTGCTGTCACTTATCAAACTGTAATAATCTTCAAAATGTTTAGTGATTTTCTTATAGAAAATAATACATTCATTTTGAACAAGTTATATCATTTATCTAATTAAGAGATCTTATTAGTGAATTGAGAAAACACTCATTAGTGAAATGAGTCAGTCTTCCTTCATATAAAGAAAACTAAATTATTAACTATAAGACATCATAAATGCAGCCACTGACATTTATTTGGAAAATAGGATTGTCCTTTGATTTATGCATTTGTGTCACTATAATGACAAGCACAAAATTACAGTGAAAATTATAATTAAATTCAGTTACCTTAATATTTTACTATGTCTTCTTTGAAATATTGTTCAGAATACACTTAATTGTCATATTTAAAGATGTTTAAAAGACACTATGTCATGCAAATGTCTTGGGCCTCTGGTTCTTACAGTCTTAAGTATAGGAGTTGTGATGGACCATCTATGGATGGGAGTATGGTTATACTAACAATGCTCATTTGTTCTCGGCATTTTGACCAGTTGTGGATTTCTGTGAAATAACAAATCTTATTAGATGAAGGGTGAGAAATGCAGTTATCTGTATATGTAAAGAATGTAGTTAGAAATTAATATAATTTCCAGTTGGGTTTAAGAAAGTTGCAATAAAGAACTGAAAAGGAGTCTGAGGTTGAACAGGAAGAGTCCTGACAAGGTATCTATTGGTGTGCCATTGAAAATCTTGCAGAAAGCTGAGGGAGATGTAATAAGGTATTAGACCAACACTGGTGAGATATACTGAGGGAAGCTCAGTTAAACAGAGGACAACATGAACTATGAGATGTACAACAGCACAGTCACTTTCAGAGATGGCCGAGTGACACAGCTGGATCAGGATGCATGTGCATGGCAATATCCCACTTGTAATTTTGCCTGGCATGCACACACATTAATGAGCATGAAACTAAAAAGCAAGACTCAGGGGCTGACTGAGAAAAGGCTACTATCCTGAAACCCCAAGTGGCTGCAAGAAGCAGACATGAAATGAGGCTTGGAAACCTCTTCCAGAAGGGAAGATAATGTTTTCAGTTGAAAAGAACTTTGTCCTTTTTTTCTCAAAGGCTATCTGAGGTAGATTTTTGGAGGATTGTTAGAAAGGAAGGAAGGAAGGAAAGAAGGAAGGAAGTAAGGAAGGCAGGCAGGCAAGGAAGGAGGGAGTAAAGGAGGGAGGGAAGAAGTGAGTAAGAAAAGAAGAAAGAAGGGAAAGAAAGAAAGATAGAAAAGTAAGGAATAAAAAGAAAGGAAGGAAGGAGGAAAGAAAGAGGCAGTTAAAAATACTCTTTAGGGTCCATCACCTTACCACCCACAGGTACTGACTTGATTTATAGAACTAGGCATGAATTCCATCATTTTGAGGAAGCTTTAAGTCAAGTAAGACAGCTGTTGGTCACTGTCAATATAAAAGTGCTATTATTGTAACCTTGTGAATCTTGCCTGGCCGGTTATTGTGGCTCATAGGCTTTACAGCTGGAAAGGACTATTGATTGCCTTTCTTCTTTGGCAGTTTGTACAATACCTTTAGATACTCTGAGAATACTTCCAGGCCAGTTCCATCTAGATACTTAATGTTCTGTGTTGAAGTTTGTGGCATTTTCAGCAGTCAAATTCTAGGGGGTGGGCGGCCACAAGGGGCAATGGCAATAGCCAGTGTTGTTTTGCAAGTCTCTTGGACTCCCTGGACCAACCAATGCAAGGGAGACTTCCCTTGCCTGGTATGTACCAACAGTATGATTATCTAAATAAGGCAACACCAGTTGAACTGCCAGTGTTAATGGAGGAAATCTTACAAGGCACTATCCCTAAATGAAGAGCTACAGGCAATTAATTGCTGTTGAGAGAGAGAGAGAGAGCGAGATTCTGTATTCTACAGGGAGGAGCCCCAGAATAGTTTATCCATTCCCAAGTTGTCAGCTATAAAACATATACATATGAACAACATTTAATGGACTCATATATAATATTTTTTTAAAATGCAATCATGAATTTGAGTGGGAGCTAGGGAGACATAGGAAGAGCTGGAGGGAGAAGACAGAAGAATGGTAATGATGTAAATAGAAAACTCATATAAAATTCCAAAAACATTTTAATTAACAAAAATCAAAAATGAAAAACAAAATACCAATAATAATAATCTTGTTATGCACCTAAAAATTCAGGTTTCATTTTTACTAATGTATTAAATGTTGTGTTAAACTTTGCTCCTTTGGATTTATTCTAAAAAATAAGTTAAAACAGCCTTCATTAGGTAAGCCTGAGATACATGAATATCGGTCTCAAAAACAGAAACAAAGGCCCCCTGATCACATCATGAAGTCCATTTCCCTGCTTCACCTTCATTGCCACTAGCAGCCACGTCTGTGCATGTTGGCAGCTTTAGTTAAGTAGTCAATGTTTAAAGTGATTGAGAAGTTTAATAAAAAAGGATGTTTAAAATATTTGTAAAATTGTATATAAATATTGCAATTGAAGGTATATATCATCCTGTTAATAGCAAAAAGTTCATCCTAATGATGTCTGAATGAGGGACAACTAGCCTTTCCAAGGAGTAAGCTCCTTATAATTGCTTATCTAGTACAAAGTGGTCAGCCCTGAAATTATATACATACAAGTCACACTAAATTGACTCAGCATGTGTATTCATATATTGAATGCATATATATTTAACAATCATAAGAAAAATTAGAACAGGTAAGAAGAACTGAGGAGGGCATGGGAGAAGAAGAGAACTGGGAAGAGTTGGAAGGAGGAGAGGGAAGAAAGACGTTATCTAATTGTGTTTGAATTTCTAAAATGTTAACTAAAATATTTATAAAATTGGAAGGAAACTAAGATGTTGCTGAAGGAACCATGGACAATGTTATAAGTCAAATTAATCCCCATTTTCTAAGTCTAGCATACATTTCATTTAATGTTCAATGTCGTATAAACCTATTTCATGATGCAATAATCAATTTGAGTGTCTTAGCCTCTTATATTTAGCATAGTTCATGGCGACTTGGATTGGAAGTTCAGCTGCTGAGATCAAGATTCTTAAATGTGTCTTTCAGAATGCATTTAAATTTTCACTCAAAAGATTTTTGAGTGATATCTAATTGTTCTTTAAGGCTATTAGTCAAAACATCCAGTTATTTGAAATTAAATAGTTTATTTGACTAATTATTCCTTACTGATATTCACATTGATAATTTTTATCTACTGATACTGAATTCAGTATTTTCTTTAGAAATACTTTTTGGGTAGATTTTCATATTGTTACTTAATATTCATAGATATTATATGTCCATAATTTTACCAGATTATAAAATAATAAAGCTGAAGATATTCATATATTATAGATATCTAAGCACCGAATGGTAAATCTGTCTGGGCTCATCAAATTAGATGTCATCTAATTTTTATTTGAATGCATTCCAACTGTATGAATACTGAAATCCATGTCATAACCTAAAGGGTTGGATGACCCGAACTGTCTCTTCTTTTATTTTCTAATTATTTTATTTAAGCATTTTTTCCTACTGTATATTTTGATCACATTCTTTAACTCCTCCCAGGTCGTCCCACTTCCCTGCTGACCAATCTGCGTGTTCTCTCCCTGTCTTTCAGTCTCTCAAAAAAAGAAAGAACCAAAGAAAGAAACCATGAAACAAAGATAGAACAGAAAGAAAACAGGAAATAACAAAGAAAACAAAACAGTAAATTAAAATCAAAACAAAACAGCAAACTAAAATAAAAACAAAAAGACAGTAAGAAATAAATGGCAAGACAAAAGAGAACAACAAGTTTAAAAAGTAATAAAGCATGAGTCACTGTAAATACTCATTAACCCCTTCCAAGCAGGTATCAACTATAAAGTGTTTCTTGGTAAGGACAGGACTTTGTGTCATTTTCCCTTCTCCATGCTGGAATTTTTGTCGGGTCATAGGTGCTATTGCAGATGTGAGAGTTCAAATGTGTATTAGTCTTGTGTCTAGATGGCACTAATTTCTTGGCAACAACTAACACTTCTGGTTTTAAGAATGTTTTTATCTCCTCTCCCACATAGATTCTTGAGCCTTGGCAGGAGAGATACAATGAAGGCATCTCATTTAGGACTGAATGATCTACAATCTCTTACTCTCTGCACATTGTCCAGTTGTGGGTCTCTGTTAATTCCTGTTTCGTGAAAAAGAAGCTCCCTGGTTTAGTGATGCTCTGATCTATGCTAAAAGAATATAGCAGTAAAATGACCCCTAATGTCATAGATCTGTCCCTCTTAGATCTGTCTACCCATAGATCTGTCCCTCTTCCTAAATACACTAAACATATTGGCATTTGTGCAATCATCTTCTAGTCCTTTTTTTCAAAAACTGTGTGTGTGCATTGTTTGAGGATAGAAATACGTTTGAAATGCCTTAGGCAGTTATCATTGTTCCAACCTCCTAATATGTATGTTGTTATAGGAACACCACATATTGTTTATTATTAAACACTTTTATATAAGTAGAATAAATGTAGTCTAAGATATTAATAAAAATACAGTATACCTACAGTATAGTGCAGGTATAAAATAATAACTGCCACTGATTATTATTTTCCATATTCAATTTATGTAACGATAACTTCTACATCTTTACATGATTAGCAACACAGTAACTCTGTTTATAAGATAAAAAGTGAGGCATGCATTCCACCTGGACTATCTAATATTACCACACTATCATACCACTAACAAATAGGGAGTTTTCAGGTACACCACAGTCTTATGGGACGACCATGATATGTGGATCATGCACTACCCTGGATATTCTTGTAATTTACTGTCAATCTCCTTGTATTTCAATTGTGATATTACATTACATTTTTAGAGATTCTTAAATATTATTCATATATGTGTTCTTGGATACATGTATGTACATCATGTGTGTCCAGGTGCCTTGAGGTGGCTAGAAGTGACATTGGTGACCCTACAGCAGGAATCACAGGTTGGGAGCCACTGCATCCATGTTCTGAATATCAAACCTAGGTCCTCTGCCAAAGCAGCAAGTGCTATTAATTGCCTAACCACCTCTCAAGTCCTGTGAACTTATTCTCTGAAGAAAAGATTTAGTAATAGAAGGAAGGTCAAATTGCTGAGGTCGATTTCAAATTTGAACATGTCACATAGTGTTTTATTCTCCACAATTAAAATAATCTGATTGTTGTCATCTTGTCCATCTTACCTACCTGGCATAGGAGCAGTTCATTGCACTTTGAATTCTATGTATTGAATATAATGAATTTGAACTATATTTAACAAATTGAACACATTTTTAAATCATAACTATTTATATCCTTGCCTAATTTTCTATGAAGATGTTAAGTTTTAATCTATTGGTTTATATCACTTTCTCTTTTGGACACAATAAAATTTTCTGTCAAGTGCAATCACTTTCCTTAGTCATATTTTAGAAGTTTTGTTTATCATAACATTTTTCATGCAGACATAACACATTTTAAATAGTGTAAGTGTTGAGTCTTATTGCAGATGTGGAATAGGTTTTATAAAGCATTTATCACCAGAGTATAGAAAATATTTACTAATATACCCCAGTATTTTAAAGTGTTATTTCGACTAATGAAACGTTTGCTTTCTCTGCAATTTATGTATCTCAAATAATTGAAGCAAGATATGAGGAACTATAATCTTTACTGGTGTTGTTAAGTGGGTATTCAAGACTCTCAAGGGCAGTTTTAAACACTGGCCTTGATCCTGTTTACTGTAACACAAATTTACCATACATACTTTTCTAATTTTTATTAGTCTTTGAGAATTTTGGGCTTCATACTCGTTTTGATTGTATTCACACTCCCACAACTCTTATCATATCTACCCATTCCTTAGGTACCTAACTTTGTGTACTTTTAATAAAACCCTTCAAGACCAATCTGTTATGTCCCAAATGTTCTTAGATATGTGCTATTATACTCTAATATACTTAGCAGGGATATTGTTATTCTTTGAGAAAACTGGCTTTTCTTTTCCAAACAGTTAACAATTACCTATAATTCTATTGCTAGTGATGGAATTGTGTGCCCAACTCCTCTCTCCATGCAAAGATTTAGTCTGCTTGGACTAACCCAGGTTTTGGTCAGACATTCTAGCCATTGCAAATTCACATGTACATCTGTCCTGCTGTGTATCAAAGATGTTTCCTTGTACTTACCAAACTCCTCTCTCTTTCACTCTTTCAGCTCTTCCTTTCTCAATAATCCCTAATTCTTGGGATGGGAAGGTTGGCATACAAATTCACTTTATCACTGAGAATTCTGCAATCTCTTTCTTTGTACCTTGATAAGTTGTGGGTCTCTCTGATAATCACCTTCTACTGCAAATAGAAGTTTCTCAGGTGAGGGTTGAGAGATGCAATTCTATGAGTATAATCATAAGATTTTAGGAGTCTATTTGATACTGTGTTCACTTAGGAGAACAGAAGTAGTAGGCTCTCCTCTAAAGCAAATTATTTCTCTATCCATATATTCTTAGATGTACAATAGTTCTGGGTGTGGATTTTACCTTGTGGAGTAGGATTTGAATCCAGTCAGAAAGTGGCTGGTTATTTCCATGATGTCTGTGCTGTTATTGAGCATGTCTTGTCATTATTGCTTCTATCAGAGTTCACAGATAAGAATAATTGATGATTATTTTTCTCCTCTGGTTGCTTGCATAGCACCTTCAAACACTGTGAAATCTAGCTAATATAAATGAAACTTTCAGTGCAGTACAAGCGTAATTCCTATGCCTTCTATGAGTAAAGTATGTGGTATATTCAATAATATGGTCTTCTGTACAGTTCTAAAACATAACCAAGAGCAATGGCCATGTCTTGTAATGTTTGAGGGGGCTCAGGGTCCTCATTGTCCTATAGAAGTCACCCATTCCTGGATATATACTTTTAATTGTTATTTTGTAGTGTCTAGATAGGGTGTTGTTTATGAATTTAAATTTAAATGTGGTGTGTGTTTTTTTGTGTGTGTGTATGTGAGCTTCTGAATGCATAATACAATATGTATATTTTCACAATGAAACTGAGTTATTAATAAAAGGGAAATTATGAAATTCACTAGTAAATAGGTAAAGATGGACAGAGTCATTGAGGTGAGGTGACTCAGACACAGAAAGACAGATATAACATTTTGTCCCATCTGTGGATATTAACTTTTAATATTCAGATATGAAGAATATTCAAGAGGTTCAAGGGGAGATAGAATGCATTATTACAGGGATTTAAAAAGAGTTACAGAACAGGAAAAATAAAGGGCAGAGGAATGGAGGACACGGTAGAGCAGAAAGAATTGGGAGGAAGAAATAACACTACAGACCTTCCTAACAGTACATGTGGAATCACCAATATCATGTCTTTGATAATTTAAATGGTAGTCTAGACCATCACCTTCTGAATAGTTTATAAAGCTGACTGAATCGTCATACCATCAATGGTCATCTCACCTTACTCTTGTTCATTCATCTGCACTATACCAGTTTATGAAGAATCTTATTTAGTGCACACACTGAAATTCTTGTCTTTTTCACTATAGCATCTCAGAGCCACAGCCATTCTTATTTACAACTTACTAAGAAAAAAATGTATTGGGTAACTATCTTCACGGTAATGATTTTGTACTCAAATAATTAAACAATGAAGAAATTATTTCAAAGTAGTTTATCAAGAGAAATGTTTTTTATAATAGGAAAAAATATAAAAAAAAAGTCCCTCATGTTTAAAGTATTTAAATATGTAGGTCAAATGTAGATGATCATCTTTTGGATTATCTATTTCTATAACCCCTCCCCTTTTGAGTGTAGGAAATGTATGATCCAAAGATGTAGCATGCTTTGAGTTGATTGCAGAGGTTGTAGTATGACCTGCAGTTTGGCTTACTGAGGGATTCCTTGTAGTATGAACATCTAGGTGGCTTAGCTGATGTAGGCTGCCTTACTAGCACTTTGTAGCCCTACTGTAGACTTCTGAGGGTTAACTATGCATTTTGTCCATTGTACTGAACTTCTAGCGTACATGGTACTTTCTTCTAATGCAGTGGTTTTCTATTTTAATATATTAGTTCCCTGTATTGTCAGATTGGTTCTTCTGTCTCATGATTCATATGTTCATGGAAGGTTTCCAGGATTATGTATCAGTGTTACTTTTGTCTTATAGTCATTTGTGTGATTTCTTATAGTTGGTCATACAATGTCTATATGGTTGATGATTAAATACACAGACCAAAAGACACAGGGTTGCAAGCTCAATTACTGTCAAACCCATGTTTAATTCTTCTAAATGAAACAATCCTGAAAGGCAGTCTTCCCTAATGAATTAGTAGGCTCACCATTGCACTTCACACCATTATTCTTACTGCCACAGGATAAATGAGTGTGCCAGTGAAGCACTGATACTTCTTAGAAGCAGATATGGTTAAAAAGCCAGTTTGCTTTGCTGTGAAGAGAATGACTAGAAACATGAAAGAATTGCTAAATTGGTCTGTCATTGATTAATTAGAGGGGTGAGACCTTTAGTTACCATGCCCTTAAGATGAGGGCTGAACAAGTGTTAAAAGCAGTTTATCCTTCAAAGACAGCAACAGTGTTTCAGTTAGGGGAAAATAAATAGCTTGGTCATTGGCCTAAGCCTTTCCTTTGACATTGAATTCTATTCTGTTTAATTCTTTGTAGTCCTTAGGGACACAGAGTACACACACACACACACACACACACACACACACACACACACACACACACACACACATATATATGCATGAAATCACATGACTTTTGAGCTTGTATCTTTAACTGGCATATGCTTGTAATATAATATTAGAAACACGTAATTGTTTAAAATACTCGTCTTTCAGGAAAGTTATCATCTTGGATCTTGAGTCAGACAGCAATCTTATCCATAGGTAGGTAGCTCCCTTCTTCAGGGCCTGTCCTTAACTTCTTACGAATGTTTTTGAAGGACTTAACATTCATTTTGATAATCATTTCTTACCCATTTATTTATACATATGTTACAGAGACTGTATGAATCCTGTGCATGTACAACCACTACCCAGACAAACGGGTGGTTCTTGATAAAGGAGGGAGGAGCAAATGAAGAGTTTCATTCTGGATTACATATGCCTGATTAGCTCTGGAAGGGTGGCTATTAGCGTAGTGCTTTGCATAGGAATGCAATATTTCCATTGCATACCTTTTCAGCATAATGTACAAGCAAAATGGCTTTTTAAGAATATTGTGCTTGTTTTTAATAAAACACACTTTTTATTAAAAACAAGCACAATATTTAATAAAACAAATAAAAGAATAAGGTGCTTGTTTTTAATTTGCTTTTCCCATAGTGACAATGAGACATATTATAACATTTATTTTTGAAATCAATTAATTCTTCTAAAATACAAATATTTTGAGTTTTCATTTTGTTGTCAAAATATGATACTGTTTAAGGTGCTACTGAGGTTTGACTTTATCATTCATGGACATACCTTGGTAGTCAAAAAGTTGTTTTTCTGAGCTGGGCAAAGTTGTTCTTTGCTTTGCTGCTCAGTTTTCTCTTCATGAAACTAGGCTGTTTGTTTTTGCTATCTTTCAAATCATGATGTAAAAAGTAAATTTTAGAAGCATTTTAAAAACCTAATAAGATCCTGGTATAAATTCATGGCATCATCATGTTTCAAACCTTCATTTTTACTTTTCCTGACATTTGCCTTGCTAACAAGCACAAGCAAGAGTGGGAGAAAAATAGTTGAGCACTTGTATATGGTTCCTTCTACATTATCATGGTCTGCTCTTCTTTGATATTTGTGGCCCTGCCACTGTCAGTTTTGAGTTATTCCAGATTAGTGTCACCGAAACAAATCAGGGGATAGTGAGGAAGGGTTACAGATAATTATATTTATCATGTTAGTAGTTCTGTGTTTACAAAAGAATTTTCTTTTAACTGGACATTGATAGCATATCTCTAACTATCCTTACATCTTACAGTCAGATTCCTGTCTTTGGATGAAACCAGATTGTTCTTAGAGCGAGAGAGAGGCTTCCTGTAACAAATTTTATTGAGCTAGGTTATGCAGTTTTCTCTTTCTCTATGTACGGGATTCATTCAGTTTCCTTTTGCCTTCTGAAGGATTCTGTGTTGTGTTCTTGATGCTCTCTTGAACTCAGTACTGAAGAACTCACCCCTGGAAATGTCTAAGGGGCAATCACTGTCACATGTCATAATTCGCTGTTGTGTCCTCTGCATCTGCTATTAGCCAGGTTGTAGTTGTATGTTATTTGTAGGTATGGTAAACTCATGTATGATATACTTTCTGTGAATCATAAGAAGTATTTCTACTTCAAAAGAATACCCAAATTTGTTCATGCAAAATGTTTCTTTAACAGTATTAAAATTTATTAATTATAAAATTCCATTCCTAAAAATTTCCACCAAAGTCATAATTACCACATCATTCCATCCATGAATGTGGCTGGAAATGTCAGTAAGAAAAGCAGAATGCTGCACACACCCATCCCTCACCTCCTGATTGCTCACAGGTATTACATGGCTAAGGTACTATCTTTGAACAAAGCAACTGTTTCTTTTAGCTTGACAAAATAGATATTTCTGCACCGAGATCCTCAAATGGGATTAATGTGTGTAACTGTGCTACTCTTTTAAGTAAATAACAATGGCATCAAAAATATCATTCAAAAATGAAAGAATAGGACATATATATTTCATATATAAGAAATAGAATCAATTTTACTCTCCAAAATTACCAGATAAGGTAGAAATATAAAATAAAAAAATGTAAAAATTATTGCAAATGAATGTGTTGCATTATTTAATGTGTTATACTAATGTATTATATACTATGTTGTATTATCTGTTGTCTTTGGTATTAGGACCTTATGTGCCATGATTCACCACTTTTAAGATAAGGTCCTTACATAAATTTAAATATTGTGTGTACATTTATTTTGTCTCGTAATTGTCTTAGGATATTCAGGTTAGTATAGAGAGAAGGGATGGCTGTGACATCTGTCTGCACATGATGTCCAGGCTTGATGCTAGATGGTCTGAGCTGCTCCCAGGATCCTTCACCATTCTTTCAGAGCTATGCACTTTTCCAACATGTATAACTTTCTGAAAGAGAGCCAATTGTGAAAGGTATTTGGAAGACATATTCATGTAGGCTCAGTTTACTGAAAGATAGACGAATGTGATGAACAGACAATCTTTGGTTACAGTGATTCTTTTCATCAGTAGTAACACAAATGGAGAAGTTTGACCTTGAGGGTTCATTAACTTTCTTGAATATCAAATGACATCATCACTTTAGTAAGTCGTGGTATATTTTCATCATTACTTTTCTATTTTTTAATTATGAAAATCTTACACGTAGAAAACCACACACTGAAATTAGCTAGACACAAAGTCTATACATTCCAATTAATATCTCAACACAGTTAGAATATTTATCTAAATCACCTACAGTTTGTTTAATGAAATGGATTAATATTTGCAGAAAATATTTCTTCATATATGTGGATATCAACTGTGGAGCAGGAACTATTGCAAGCAGTGGGACTATGACAAATTATGCAAGTTTTTATGGTGATCACATACTAGTTTTGGAAATAGTCATTGAAGGCATCTATCAAGATATACTGTGTTGAATGTTGATAAATGCTTCCCAAGCACAAGAATAAAGGGAGATGGCCTAGAGTACAGACAAGCACACAGGAGCTGTCCTGATACTAAGAGGGAGCTTCACTGAGGCAGTGATTTTGAACCAATACTGTAATTAGGTGAATAGAGGTACTGAGTTCCAGAAGGAAGAGCTACCATATAAAATGTAATAATTTGTACAATAATGTTAATATATGCTAATTGGGAATTTAGCCTTAAAAATAGATTAATCTTTTTTAAAGGAATTGTTCTTCAAAAGCACAGAAATGACTGTGGCTAAATTGATACACTTTGCACATGGTGGATCTCTTGTCATTTATCATGGGAAAACATAATCCAAATCAAGCATGTAGTCTCAAAATCTTCTGCTCAGCAATATCACATAATTATTTCAGTTATATTTGGTTTTTCTTCAAGGGACAAATCTAATTCTTAAAATTGGGAGAGAAACTCTTCTTTAAATGTCAGTACAGAAACAGATCCTAGAGAGGTTTACAAAAATATGTAAAGCTTGTTTTTACCTTATTATAGGAAGAAAGATAAAAATAGATGAGCCTGAAACACTGACTTTTATCCATCTTGAATTTCATAGAGCATCCAGAGTGATGCATCTGTCCCTTCAAATATTTATCCATCACTTTCAGACAAGCAGTGTATGAAGCAATAAATAACAGACAGCAAGAACAGGAGAAAACAGTTTTTTAATGCCTCGTGCTTAACCTGTCACTCTGGCAGGAAGTAATAACTGCATGCTGCATTATTTAAGGCAAGGTAATAGACTACTTCCTTTTACAGGCAAATTACTTTGGTGACTGTTGCCTGACTCCCAGATGCCACTGTTTCCTCAGTGAGAGGAGACTGGAGTTGTAAGGTGATGTGATGGGATGTGACTGGCTACTGAATCCCCATGATTTCTTTCAAAGCTTCTACCCATCAATCGTCATTATGTAAAGAATTTTTTCAACAGTGAGGTACTCCATAGGGGAGACCGTAGTGTGCAATATAAATAGCACGGATGAGACTAGAGCGATCTCTACTTGACTTTACTACTTGTTAGTTATTATCAAATACTCTCAGCTTCTATTTGTTTACTTGTAAAATAGAAGCAGTGACACTGACTCAATTGAGCAGTCCAGAAGACTAATTTGAATAGTGTTCTGGACCTTATTTTGGGAGGCCAACAAATAAATGTTTACTACTTGACGGGTGAGTTAAAGATCTCAGCTTACAAAATGAATATTCAGATGTTAGCTGTTCAGTGTCAAGCTTGACCTTCAAGTTCTATGTCAGCTTTGGTGGGTGGAGTGGGCACAAAGGACCTGTACCCTTACCTGTTTCCCCATTTTCCTATATTTCTTTTTATCACACATAGTTTTTGCTCCTACCTATACAAATCTTGGGTGTCAGATGTCTATCCAATTGTAATAAAAAAAATCTTTGATTTGAAGTGAACAGATTGTAGAGTAACACGTGGGGATAGCAATATTGGTTTGGTGGAGCTTAGAGTATCACTATTTAAAAATATATGTACCTTCATTCATATGTTTGTTAGAATTTCATGAGGGTGATTCTTAATTTTCTTTCTCTGCTTACTCTGATTATAGACTTTCTATCTTCTACTTATGGTTACAAACAGTATTTCTTTGATGGAATACTTCTTTTGGAATAGGGCAGAAATAATGTAAATATGTAGTCTGTCCATCAGTTACTAAGTATTCAAAATGCTCATGTGTACTTAAAATAATGAAAAACATTAATAACATTTTCAAGTAAAAATCATAGTAACCAGGTAATGATTGAATTTCACACCTCTAAACAGTCTACATTTTATTGTCCTATAGATAACATTTGAATACTATCTTCTGTGTTTTGCTTATTAAAGTGCACAAGATGAGCTTATTGCATTATTTTTTATCACAATGGCATGGTTTTCATGCTTTTCTACATGTTCTCCATTCAGTGTGCTTAATTGTGGAGAGTTTAGTTTATATCAAGTTGTTGGTAGGCCCTGGAGATAATAAAGAAGAACAGGAAATATTTCTCTTTTGTTAAGAAATATAATTTAGTGAGCACCAATTTTATAAAATGTCATGTCCTGATTAGATTATTAGAGACAAACATAACAAACAATGCAGAGATCTTTAATCTGGGTAGGGTTATTAAGAAAGTTTAAAAAACAGAATGCAGCTCACTGATGCTGGGACTATGCCAAGGGTATGGGGAGGGTTAAGAGCCTTTTCTATGTAGAGAATGACACTGGCAGAGGTATAACTGTGACCCTTTGTGTGTTGAGGAAGGAATACCAGGCTTTCTCAAACTGCAACAGTACTGTGCAAACTGCCATCATAGTTGATTGAAGAGAGTATATAAGAAAGTAAATAAACTTCAGATGTGATAAGAATCCTCTTCTCTGTAGTTCCACTCTCCAGAGTTAAATTACTAGTGGTCAATTCTGGCACAGAAATATCAATATGAAGAGACAGAGACCACCCTCAGATAACATTTTATTAATTACTACACTTATATTTGCTATATTTGCTGTCAGTTATTATGGCTAATTCCTCGTGTGGCAGTTTAAATTAAAATGTACTTTTATTATGTGTGCATATAAAATAGGATATGTGTATATGATGGTACAAACCCTAGATTTATGCAGCCCATAGGTTTTGGTAAACGTTCCTTTTGGACAGAAGGGAAAACCAGATAAGCATATACTTTTAGCTGTTACATATTAATGAAACACAAAAATATTGGTGAAGTTATTTTTCCACATGGATGGATTTTCTAATAAATGCTAAAGGAAAAATACTTTAATTTATTCATTCTTAATAAAAATGTGTTTCACTTTTTTCTTGCTTCATTAGTCAAAGTGTAAGAATGTATCTTTCCTGTCCCTCATAGTTATAAACTAATTTTAGAGTTTGGAGTTTGTAGATATATAAAAATACCCTTTTTGTTGTCAGCATAAGAATCATGCCTTTTTAGGACAATTTCAGCCAATGGAATTCTTTGCTCTTTTCTGCTTTACTTTTATTTATTTGTTTGTTTATTGTTGGGGGGTAATCAGAGGGAAACTTGTAGAAAACAGTTCTCTTTCTGCCATGTGAGTCTCAGGAATCAAACCTGGGCTTGGTGGCAAGTACTTTTATTCACTGAGCCATCTCACCAGCCCTCCTTTGCATTATCTTTTAATGGCCCTGGGTTGTCTGGGTCTTTGGTATGTGTGTGTGTGTGTGTGTGTGTGTGTGTGTGTGTGTGTATGTATGTATGTGTGTGTATGCCATTCTTTCCTTTTAACAAGACTTACAACCATTTTCAGGAGCTTCCTTACATTGTTACTCTCTTACTAACCAACTTTGGAATTTTTGAAACTACTTTTGCTAATTAAAAGCTTTTGTAATTTCCTTTCTGTACAATTTCATCTGATTAGTTGTTGAGACAGTCTGTTGTAGGTTGTGACCTTCTTGTCACAGCCTCCTGAGTACTGGAGTGACAGGCTTATATAAGAACAGCCATTTGGTAAGTTATTTTCTATTAGCTTATGTTTGTCTTTCTTTTTCTTTTTCTGCTGCTAAGATGAATACCATGATCTAAAGCAACTTGAGAGAAAATTTTTCATCTCATTTTACAGCTGAAAGTCTACCATGAAGAGAAGTCTGGGAAGGAACTGAGCAGAGGCCATGGAGGAGTGCTGTTTCTGGCTTGTGCCTCATGGCTTGCTCAGCCTGCTCTCTCATAGAAACCAAGGTTACCTGCTCATGGGTGACATGGTCTCCAAATCAAAAGAAATTTCACAGAAACTTACCTACAAGCAATCTGATGGAGGGTGAATATTGTCCAAAACAGACAAATGGGTGCAATTACATAGTAATAGATACCGATATACTTTGAAGAAGGAAAGAATGATC
This sequence comes from Cricetomys ansorgei, assembly GCA_026225945.1. Classification (NCBI taxonomy): domain Eukaryota; kingdom Metazoa; phylum Chordata; class Mammalia; order Rodentia; family Nesomyidae; genus Cricetomys; species Cricetomys ansorgei. The sequence continues at coordinate 3,902,885 of JAMJFZ010001121.1, read as the reverse complement.
ATAGTACCTTGACCAAAATAACTTAATTTAGGAAAATATAAATATTTCTATGCAGTGTTTGTGCTTTGGCAATACCATCACTGCTTGTACTTCCAAGTTCCACGTGCTTTAGGACAGGTGTTTCACATTGCAAACGGTGTGTGGATATGTAGTCGATCTTCTCTGTCACATGGGAGAATGCTTATATGTGTACTCAAAGAAAAGTATAAATAGTGTCGTATGAATTCTCATGGTGGATTGTTCCGTTCCCATGTGAAAACAGCCTTGGAATGAGAATGACTGCGGGAGGTGTTACAAGGCAGTGCTGCCTTAGGTGGAGATTGTGTGCATGATGTCCAGGAAAGTGTATAGATGCATGGAGCTAGGGAAGGGTGAGCACATTGAGAAATGCGCTGGACACGTACTTTGTGAAAGAGGAGAATATTATGAAAGAGCGATGTGAAGGTTGCCTAATGCTAAGAGAGACTCACGGAACCCAAGTCCTCCCTGTAATGCGTTTTCTAAAGATGCAAGTGTGACATTTGAGACTGGGCTGTAAGTCACTATTTTACAGGGAAGTCTTTAAAAGTATTCATATTCTCAAAGATAAACCTCATTCACAGAGACTAAATGTTATATATACATTTCCCTCTTAAAGGCGTTTTTGAAAAATTGTGTTTGCTTCATAGGTTTATTTTAAAAAATAGCCAACGCTAGCTGAAGATTTATTTGTAATTGATAGCTTCTGGGGTCCAGAAAGTTTTCTTTATGGTTGTGGCCGCTGGTTGGTCATAAACCCATGAGTATATGGGCAGCATAAATTGTACTCAACAGTTTTTAAGAACTATGGACACAAAGCTAGCTTGATATGAAAGAGGGGTAGGATTTGGGAGGAGACGTAAATATGATCAAAATATAATATATGAAATTTTCAAATATTTAAAATTATTAAAAAAATTTAATTTTGAAAAAAATTTTTAAATATATATTCTAAAATTTACGTTTTTATTACCATAAACTTTTTAAGTCTCCAAGTATATCAACATGGAAAAAGAGTCTGTAAGATCAATATGAACAGTTGTTAGACAAGAAACAGAAAAAGTAAAACTACAAGCTCTTGCTGTGAATGTTAATTTTTATAGATATTATGGGAAACAACATATGCATTACTTGAAACACAAAGAGTGGAACAATCATATAGCTTTGTATATCTATGCCTGGGGAGATGGTCCAAAGGTTATGGCATCTGTGCCTTGGAGATCCTGATGTACACTTATATTTGTTATAATATGGTTTTTAACTACAAAAATATGGAGCCTGCTTTTTACTTCAGCAAACAATGAGCAGATAAAAAGTGATATATACAATAAAATATTATTTAGTCTTAAAAACAAGTGAATCCAGTTTACAAGTGTAGACAAACCTGGAGGCTATTGTATCATAAAACAGTCCAGGTTTTAAAAGATCAATAACACATGGTCTAACTTTTACATAGAAATAAGAGGTTGAATCAGAGAGTAACAAAAGCTACATGTGTGTTGTTAGTCAAAAGATACAAAATTTCAATTAGATAGAAGGAAGAAGTCTAAGAGAAAGTATGACGTTTTAAGTACTTGAAAACAAACTTGATCAGACTCTTCTCATCAAATCAACAAAACAGAAAGTGACATATTTTAGAGTATCTTTTATAGACTTGGATGCAACTGAAACACTTAAAATACAGTATAATGTGTGTGTGTGTGTGTGTGTGTGTGTGTGTGTGTGTGTGTGTGTGTGTGTGTATCATAGATTGTATTTAGATTTTAAAGACAAAAGAGGCCAAAATGTACATTATTAAATTTCTAATAATTTAGAATTTTATCTACAGCATATAATTTCTATATGAAAAAGAATTTGAAAGTATAGTTTTCATTATTCACTTTATTTTTATTGCAATCAATTTTCCATATACTATATTCTGATTATGAATGCTCCTGTTCTCCTCCTGTTCTTCTATATCCTCCTTATAACCCTGTCAATACAAATCTATATCAGCTGTTGCTTTTTTCTCATTAGAAAACAAATAGGCATCTAAAATTTTTTAATGAGATTAAAACAAATAAACCAGATTAGAACAAAACAAACAAAACTCCAAGCAAAAACAAAATCAACAACAACAACAACAACAAAAACAGAAAACAGAAAAAAAGAACCAAAGAAAAACACATGAAACACATAGAGATGTATAGACAAAAACAATGGAGAAAACAGAAATCTCCTAAAAACATGAAACATGAAAAAATATTGGAAACCATAATACGTGAACAAAAGACCTGTAGGGAGAATAAAAATAAAAATAAAACAAAGACTTAAAGTTAATAAAATGCCCAGTGAGAAAACAGTATGAGACAAAGTATACCCTCCAAAACACCACTCAGTTCACTTTGTGTTGACCACCTACTGTTGGGGATGGGGGCCAATTTGAAGAACTTTTTGAATACATAGTAAGACTCCTTTAGAGAAAGCTAATTTTACATTTGTGAGTGGTTATTAATTGGAGATAATTTCTGTGTCCGGGGTGTGGACTTGTGTCCACCTCTCTTCTCAGCACCAGGACTGTTCTGGAACAGTATCGTGTTGGCCCTGTATATGCTGCAGTACCATGAATGCATATGTGTCTACTGTGCTTGGAAGGCCTGTTTCCTTAGTATTTTCCATCCTCTCTGGATCTCAAAATCTTTTCACCTCTTTTTCTGAGGGATTCTTAGAGCAGTGATTGGAACAAATTCAGGGATACATCCCTTTCAGGACTGAGTATTCAAGGTTTCTCACCCTCTGCCCCTTGTCCAGCTGTGAGATTGTGTATTGATTCCCATCAACTGCAAGAAGATGCATCTATGTTTTCTAAAGTTCACCGGAAACTCTGGGCAGAGTTGTAACTGAATGCTATGAGGCCAACACTTTCTCATCAGTGAAGCCATGACAGGATAGGAGGGCTTCACCCAGCCAGACCCAGAGGATATGATACAAATCTGGGGAGCGCTGAGCTGTTCCCAGGATCACACAGTAGGTTGCTTCACAAAATCAGGAAGTTGTTAGGAAATCTGGGCATCCCTGGAGCACCAGTGATTAATGGTAGGATAAGATACATCTCAGGTTTTCAGTGTCTTGTAATTTCTATTTTAGGTTATAAACAATTGACTTAGCATGGTTTCGCAGTCCCTAATGTGGGTGAAGTAAGGTTGTTTATTCTCTCAAATTTGCAGTAACACTAAAGAGTTATGTCTTTGTTTCAGCAGATCAGTTTGAACAATTAACAAGAATTATGTATTCAGATATTTCAGTATAATAATAGCATCATTATAGACCAAGGAGATTCATTTTATATATATTTATGAGAAAAATACATCTGGAAGAGAAGAAATGTCAAAGCTAAGATTTTTTTTTCGCACAAAGGTCCAATATTTTTGCCAAGGAAAAATAACTTTTTAATTTCTTATAGAAATTTTAAAGCTAATTATTTATTTTAAAATGAATCTCTTGATTATACACATATACTCAAACCACACACACATGAAGATTCTGGTGAAAAAATATAAACACTTTTTTTGTTAGACCTTTCTGTGTTAAAAAGTTGTATTTGCCAGTAGCAGTCTAAGATAATTTCAATCTTGCTTGTACTGTATAGAATATGTAATCATGCATATATTAAAGGGAATTACAGTTTAGGAAAGATTTGTGATGATATTCCATCAAATTTTATGGATCAGTGGGCATTATTAGACTTTCTGGAGCCATGCTGTGTTATTAAAGCACTTAGATATAAAATGAATGTTATTTCATTCTGATAACCATAAGAGCTTGGGTAGTGGGTGACAGATGATGTGAACTTTCATGTTATATTACTAAGTATAGAAAGAAATAATAGACACTTTCCTTATGCCTAAACAAGTATATTTTTAATGAGATGGTTAAAATGTATTATTTCAACAGCTTGACATACCACTTTAGCTATCAGCATTCTGCTGAGACCACACACAGAAAACAAACAAACAAACAAAAACACTAAAATACTTGCTAGTGAGACTTATAACAAGAGTAACTAGGCAGTTTAAAACAAATCTCTCATGCAAATTCATTTAAAAAATCTCAATTTTGTAGTTCTTATGTGGCTCTGAGCCCCACATTAAAAATTAATAAAATTGTTTGGAAAACCAGTGCTCTACTCAGCCAAGCAGTAATGTGAAGTAGAAATCAAACTATTACGGTAGAAGACAGGACACCAAGGTGACTTTCATTCAGCTTCTCCTTTAACAGAAGGAACACAAGGAAACATGGAATAGTGTCTTCAGGGGTGGCAAGAGATGAATGCAATTAATATGTGCAAGAGGAGAAGATGCATTGCAAGTGTGAACCACTTTTTAAAAATATTTTTTTCTAGTGACTGCTAAAATGTATGTGGACACAGAGTTTCCCACTTTACCCAGTTTTAGGAGTTCAGTTTCATTGACACGAGAAGACCATTCACTCTATTGTAAAGCATTGCCACCCACATCCCAGAATGCCTCAGCTTCCATACTGCATCTATGCAGACCTTATGATAGGCAAGGAAGGGAAGTTAAATACAGCATAAAAATGTTTGCTTTTTATTAAAAGTACTCCCTTCCTGTTTTCGATTTAATAAAGGAATCGGGCGATATTTATGCATTCAGTTTTAATGAATGTGTAACATCCATTACACTATGTGTAACATATCTATCTATTACTGAATACAGCCATATTTAGGCTTTTACACAATTCATAAAGTACAGCATATTGACTTTAAAGATGAGTATCTATTGGTGCTTTATTTTCCAGCATCCAATATTTCCATAAGAATCTTTGTTCCTTAAAAGGTTTAGGATGGGTATTCACCAATAAAGATAGTAAGATTTTTTTTTAGAAAGCAGATCCTGAGAAAGCAAGCCTAACTTGACTTCAGTCAACGAAAAAGGGATGGAGATTCTGGGATCTAAAAGAATCAGGTTGAAAATCTCTTTGCCACGTTCATGGTGATAAAGAGGTGGAGGGCAAGTCCTTTAACCTTTACTGGGCTGCACTCTCCAGATTTGGAAACAGATGTTATAATGTGATGCTCACAGGACTCTGACAAAGCTCAGTGACTTGGTATATTGCCAGAACCTGATGAGGATCCAGATGGGAAATATAAGAGGTGTGCCATTATATGAAAATAAGGGTTCATTGACAGCAGATTTTGGTCAAGTGGATAATGGTCATTCAGCAGATGAATGAAGGGGAAATTATCCAAATGGAAGCTATATTTGTAAGGGAAGACATTTACATACAACAGCATGCCATTTTTTATGTGTGTGGGTAATACTACTAGAGTAGATACTCAGGCTCCCAAGCTGAATAACCATTGTTACTAAGAAGAGAAAAAGAAAATGAGCAGGGTACAAGTAAAAGATAGAAAGCAAAAATTACAACTAATAACTTTTAAGATAAGTATTTATTTTAGAAAAATATATTTTAAAATACAGATGCTTATTTTCAAAATTTGTGCTTATGCATGTGTGTCTGAGTCAGTTTGGGGAAAAAACTATCTGAAACATCAGTAAAGCATACAAAAACAGTTAAAATTGATAATTCTAAAGATAAAAATCATAGTTAACAAAGTAATATTTAGATTTTAACTGTAGTTCAAGAAGTGTGAGAATCTGTTAAAAGTACACATTACCCGGCGTCAAAATAGGATTTCTCTTTACACATGTAGTATGCACTTATCAGATCCATCCTTAGTGTCCCTGCCCTCTTCCACATGCTCTCCAGTCTCTAGTAGTAACTCTTCAGCTTTCCACTTGACTGTGTTGGGCTTCCCTAGCAAGGGAAAAGATGGAATACTCTTCTTTCTGAACTGACATATCTTCTTTAATACAAAGACCTTTATTTTTATACATTTTTCTAAAAATGAAAATATTCTCTCCTTTATGACTGAATAATACTTCATTTCATACCCATACCATAATTATTTTACATATTCATCTGATGATGAACAGCAAAGCTTATTCCATATTTCAGCCATTGCATATATTACCAAAGAAGACAGTGCACAAGTATCTATCTGGGATCCTGATTTCATTTCTTTTGGATATATTCTCAAACTGAAAAAACTAGAAAATTATGCATACATACATATATGTGTATATATATATGTACATATGTGTATGTATGTATTTATATGTACATGTATATGTACATGTACTAACAGAGTTAGCCATAAAAGATATATATATAGATATAGATAAAGATATAGATAGATATACATATGTACATGTATATATGTTTCTTATATGGCTGTGTTAGTCTATTTTCATATATTTTCTTGATTTTTTCAAGTTTCTTTTAAGAAATAGTTATTGAGATAATCTGTATTTAGTATAAAATGTTTTTCTTTTAATATGTGTGTGTAGCTGTTTTCTGCCATTTGGCTCTGGGCTCTTAAAGGTTGAAGCTGTCCCTAAATGCTCTATCTAAGCTTTTTGTAACTGTTACTTTCTCAGTCATAACTGAACTCCTAATGGAACTCCACCTCCTTCTGGTTCAGCTTCTCTCAGTAGTTTCTGAGAAAGATCTAACTTGTAATCTTTTTTAAAACCCCAGTTAGCTCAAAGGGTTAAGAATGAAAGGGAAGGAAAGGGAAGGGAAAGGAAGGGAAGGAAGGGAAGGGAAGGGAAGGGGGAAAGGGGAAGGGGGAAGGGGGAAGGGTGAAGAAGGAAGGGGGAGGAAGGAAAGAAAGGGGAAGAAGGGGAAGGGGAAGGAAAGGAGGGGGAATGGGAAAGGAGGTGAAGGGGAAGGGGAAAGGAAAGCAAAACTTTATAGCCCCTTTTGGCTGTCTTTATCTGTATCTGAGGCTTCCCAGTGACTGACTTTCTTCTTTCTGATTCTCTAGAAGTATCTGTCCTTATCTGAGCCTTGTTTCTGCCTGCTTTCCCAATCATCAGCTTTTGGAAGCTCACTTTTTCCTGGCACCAACTCTGTGCTTACTCTTCTGTGATAGCACCCAACCTGGTGCTTACTCTTCTCCTGTCTCTACCCCAACTGTTGTTTCCAATGAATACTCTATCTCTTCTATACCTCCCTCCAAGCTGTACCCAGAAGTCCAATCAGCATGTAATCATAAGGAAAGCTTCACAGCACTAAAAGCCTCCTAGCAAAGCATTCACTATAATTTAAATCTTGGACAATAAAATGAGTCACTTTTTCAAACTATTACAGTTACTGTTGAAAAAGGAGACATGAATGAAACTCAGAAAATTATGAGAGTATGCCTTAAAAATTTTTACTCTAGTAAATTGAAATCTTAAATAGTGGGTGTGTTTCTAAATCTATATGCATACCTTAAATAGTGACAAATCTTAAATAGTGCATGTGTTTCTAAGTCTATATGACATGCCAAATAAATGTTTAAACAGAACTATGGCCCACAACGAGAGTGGCATAATAATAAACAACTTCTCATTCTGAAGGTTGTGATTTATTATAGCATTATTGAGAACATTGTTGACTTTCTTCATGACAATTTAATATTTAATGTGCTCAAAATGATTGTTGATGTTGTATATTCTGAAGCAAAGTGTATTTTAAAGACACACTGAATAGTTAAGGAGTAAAAAAAAATAAACATACCTGCTCTATGTCTTTGATTTTAATAAAGTGCTATGACATGATTTTTGGTTAAATAATACTGTGTTGAATTGATTGCAGCATAGTGGATTAAACAAAATAACTTCTAATAGGTTATGTTCTTTTCTTATATTATATCAGTAACCAACTTTTAAAAATATATACTTTGTTATATTGATTCATTTGTGTGTGTCGTGGTTGTGTATATGTGCATGGAGGTCAGAGGGCATCTTCTGGAGATCAGCTCCCCTTCCATCATGTGCGATAAATTCATCAGGCTTGGTGGAAATTGCCTTTAACACTGAGCCATCTCAGATACTCTCACTGACTTTTAGTGGTAAATCTAAGGTACTGTAACATTTACCATTTCTTTCCTACTTACTAATCTTGGGACTCAAAATTCACTTAGGAATATGTATTTTCAAATGGTTACTTTACTTTTATACTTACTGGAAATTCAATAACAAATGAATGATGCTTTATGCATATATTCTCTTCAAAATTTCCAAAGCCTTCACTGCACAACCTCAATTACTTCTCATAGTCACTGTGTGACTTGACAGAGGCTTTCTTCCAGTTTTACATGTGGTAATTAGACTGCAAGACTGTAAATAACTTCTTCACTGCTAAAGTGCTGGTAATGATTAAAACAGATTTGGTATCCATGTTAAAAGTAGTTTGTGTGTAAGTGTGTGCCTGCGGTGACCTAGATTGAGCACAGCGTGTGAAGACAGGCACAGGTCTTGGGGGTGATGTACTGCCATGCATGCTCCTTCTCACGGGAACCAGGTTCTGCTGTAACATCATTTGCCTTGAGCAAACTTCCACATAGAATTCCCAGCTTTAGATTCTAAAAAAACAAAAATCCAAATTGTATTGTGATATTTCTTTTTTAAATGGCAATTTATTTAAATAAATCTAAGCAAGAAACACTGGAGGGTTGACACAATCATCATTTTAAAATTTGTGTAAGCTTCACTATTTTGTGGAATATATATGAAAAACATGGTTGTAGTAAACTGACCAGCATTCAAGCCCCCTTCCCTGGAGTGGATGCTGTTTCTGTGGAGCATGATAGATCTTAGTGGTAACCTTGTTTCCCTTGGCTTACTTAGACAATTGCTGCTTCTATCATTTGTGCTTCACAAAGACTCTACCAACCCTGAACTTGGCATTATTATGCAAGTAAAATTTTATATTTATTTACCCTCAAGTCTCATTGCAGAAGCTTTTAGTACTAAGTCCAGTTTAAAAGTATTGGAAATAAAATGGAAAGTCTCATAGGTAAGGTAGCATCAAAAGCCACTGATTCTATATAAATCCTCACCTTTGTTCTTTTTGTTTTGTTTTGGTTTTGGTTTTTTGATATATTTTTTTTTTTTGTGGGAGGGTTTCTCTGTTGTAACTCTGGCTGTCCAGGAACTCATTGTAGACCAGGCTGACCTTGAACTCACATAATTTGAATAATTACAAGTTTGTGTCAAACATCTAGTTCATGGTTCCTTACAACACCCCGTCATACATACACTCATAAATGGAAAACATATTACCTTGATAAGAACTATTCCAACATAGGAGTTCCCTATTCTTGGATGGGGAATCAAACTAGAGAGATTGCTTACTACTCAGTCAGAACTCATCATAACTAGTGCATCTGTGACGTGTACTTTGTACCATTACATTTGATGTTTTATGATAACATAGAATCAAACCTTCATTTCTATTTACTTTTTGGTGAAATATAAGCATGTATGAAATGTAGAACTGATTAGAATCTAAAATTGTGGTTTGGGCTTTCATGTTTGTATCCATACAGATTGGGTGTATCTCTGTTTGTATCTATATGACTATGTCTCTGCATGTGCATGTATGTGTGCCATGCTTATCTTTGTGTATGTGTTTGTGTGTATCTGTATGCATATGTCTGTGGGTATGCCTGTATGTATTTATGTTTGTATGTCTCATTGTGTGTTTATGTGTGTGTTTGCGTGTATGTGCATTTTTGTTTTTATTGATATGTCTCATTTTGTATGTCTGTGTTCGTGTGTGTATGTTTTTGTATGCGTGTATTTGTGTGTGTGTGTGTGTGTGTGTGTGTGTGTGTGTGTGTGCAGACAGAAATTAATTCTGTATTATTTGATGACTTGTACTTGGTAAATTCAGGGAAACATGGTAATTGTGTTGTATTTCTGTCATTCCCTTTCTGACAAAGTCCAATTTGATAGAGTCTCACCAATTAGTTTCATTTTCCCTTAGTTCTGTTTTCAAATTATATCTCATTACATTTATGTTTCTATAATATACCAACCTGTTATATTTTTTCTAAATAACAGACATTCAGAAACTCTTAACACACAGGTGTTGAATGTTTGAATTTTATTTTTATCATTCCAAATAGTCAGGTGTGTCTTTCTTACGAAAACTGACATTATATTTGAAATAGGCTAAAGAGAGAAAGAAAGAATAAAAGATGAATAAGCTATTTACACACCCACTTACTTGAGTGGTGTAAAAAATAATCTTTTTAATCTCAAATGTCAGAGAGACGTCATGTGTAAACTGAAAGTGAGACCTAAGTATCTCTTTTCATGAGTCTCTTTTGATCATAAATATTTTAGTATTTATGACTCTCTATTCGACACTTGTCTATTTCTTTCTGCAAAACATTGCTCATATTTGCCTTATATATTATATATGCAAAGAGCACATAAATGAAGGAGATCTATAAAAGCCACTGTTATAGAATTCTTTCATCAGAAACTGAAAGTCAGAAGTAATATTCAGTAAGAGTAGATGTGACACCAACATTTAAATTGCCTTTTGCAATGAATCGGACATTCTCAAGGTGGTAGATGAGGTCTTAAAAGTGGGTGAATTTAAAAACCAAACCAAGGGTTCCTTCTACTAAGAGGAACCAAGTGTGTGTTTAGTCTTGAAATTGTTTTGACAGATTTTCAGTATCTATGAAATAATCACTATTCCATTATGTTTCAAAACATTCCATGGAAAAGGTGAACAAGCAAATGTGCCATACAATAAGTATCCATGTCATTTCTTAGAAGTTCATAATAAATGGAATAATAAAAACTTCTCAGAGCAAGACCAATAATGAAGAAATTGTTGAATTCATTTGATACAACCCCCCACCCCAGTATTTGGCTGCCAGTCCCATTTCTCTCATGCAGAGGAGTCAGGTAAAGTTGTAAAACATCATTATTTTAGGTCTTGTATTTCTGTAAAGAAAAACTTCTTTTTTTTTTTAGCAATAACTCTAACAGTAAATGGGTTATCAGTGTCCTAATTACCATTAATTTCTTAGTAATTAGTCCCTATTGTAGTATTATGAATAGAGGGACCCTACATTATTAATAGAGGAAAATCACAATGTGAAAACTAAGACTCAACAGAAGCTGAATATAAACCCAAATTCTTGGCCCTCCAGGCCACTATGAAGGTTTCCTCTGCACATATCCACATTGATTTCAAGTTTTTGAAGTCCTGTAAAAGAATTCCATATAAAAACACTTAACTATCTCCTTTTCTCTCTCCACATTTGCCCTGTTAACTTATTTTACCTCTGTTGGGAGATCAATTAGTCAGTTCTTTAATAAAATCGTTGTGTGCTTTATCTATCTCCAGAAACAAAGCACAGCAATGCTAAATTTTCAAACTTTACTTCTTTACTCGTAGGTCCTTATAAAAAAGCTTTTGGAATTGTGTTTGTATTAGAGACTAAAACTGTTGTTTATGAAATTTGTCAATATCTCTTGTAGTATCACTAAACCGAAAATGTTTACCCTGGTAATCTGTACTTAAAGTTATTAAAAAGTTTTCCTAGAAACAGACAATATTGTTGCTGCATGCCTATTTTTGTTGCATCATGGCTAGAAGCCTTCAAAAATTCATGATTAGAACAAAACTGCCCATTGGAAACAAAGTCTAAACCCTTGGGCAGATACAGGCACCTTACTGTCAAACTGGTTCTGTATATGGATGACAGTGGTAGGAGGATGCCATGACAGAAAGAGGAGAAACCCTTCTGAGCACACAGTAAAGCTTGGTTACGTAAGTGTTTATGTTCCCTTTTAAATTAAAGCAGTTAATTAGGCCTTGTTATCCTTGCTGTTTGAAGGAACTGGGACTCTGATAATGCTAAGTGCTTTTCCAAATTTATGGTTAACAAAGAATACAGAACTCAAATGGAAATAAACATTCTTTTTAAATGCCACTTTGCATTTATCTAAAACTAGCTTTTGTTCCCTTCATATCATATGTAAAGAACATATTCTATTTTTTTAAATCTCTTTCTCCTCTGCATTTGGATTAGTGGTTTTTTCTGCTACCATTTACTTTAATTATCTAATTAGTTAACTGTCTTTGAGATAGGGTCTTGCCTTGAGTTCATGTTCCTGCTTCCTCAGCATGCTAAATGATAGGATTATAGATGAGGTTGTCAACCTTGGCTACTTTATCTTTAAATAAACATCTAAACTAAAAGTATTTATTAAAATATAACACATATATGAAAGAGCCCCAAATCTCATGGCTGGCTATGCAACAGGTTCCTTAAGAGAACCTACTCCTACTCCTCTGCTAAATAATTGCAAAGGTTTCATAAGCGTTCATAGGTTAGTCCATTTCTCAATGCTTATCAGATAAGGAGAATGTTGTGATGAATATAGAGACCAGTAACCGGTTAACCCACAGAGAATAAGAGACTATAGACCGTTCAGCTGTAAATGCCCTTCTATACCACATGCCCTCTTCATAAGGCTTAAATCATGACAGAATAGGACGTGGAAATACTGTAAAAGCCAGAGGGAGTGATTGTCTGTACCAAAACAATATTTGTTAGACATGAGAGCACAGTTGCACACATGAACTCACAATGGCTGGAACTGTATATATAAAACTTATGCAAGACAAAACCAGCCAGGATTCCAGCATAAATGGGGAAAGGCTTCATGAAATACCATCATATCTGGGGTACTGTCGGCAGTAAGTGGCTACTGGGAGACAGGGAATCACTGGTTCTTTCAGAGATGCACATGCTGAAATGCTACCAGTGCTTCGGGATATGATCCTACATCTCTGTACATATAGGCAACACAAAATAGATTCAGTGGTTGTTGAATCAAGAGGGGGGTGGTGGTGGAGAACATGAAGTTGGGATGGAAAAGTCTGGGGGCATTGGGAGAGAATTTGGATTTGGAATAGAGGGGTGATATCCAATCATATGTGTATATTAAAATTTAAGTACTTTTTAATTAAAAATGTATTTATGACTAGATTAAGTTTTCAAAGAGACTGTAATAATCTCCCATCATTATTAGTAGACAGACACTATCTCACGTATCCCAGGAGACAGAGTCATACCTGCTCTATGCAGAAACTGTGAAGAATAAAGGAGAGTGCAGAGGAAAACAGACTGAGAGAGTTCAACTGTGTAGATACTCCTTCAGGATCAACCAGGACAACAGACTCCCTGCCCTATGAGACTCTCTTTGTGACTCTCTTTTATCAGTTACTGTGGGAAAACAGGTGCCTCTGAGTATGGTGGTCAATTTAGAATACAACACATGGGCTTGCCAGTAAATTGTTTCCTGGAGTTGAAGATAGTGGCTTTGAATATGCCATTTTTGATATCTTTATGTGTTTGTGACTGGCAAATATTTCTTCAGTGTCACACTGACAACACAAACAAATTCAAGCTACAGACAAATCAAGAGATTTTATTAAGAGAAAAGGAAAACCTTGCATGGAAGAATATATTTACAATAAAAATTACACACACACACACACACACACACACACACACACACACACACACACATTGCACAAAAAACAAAATGTAGAAATTACAAAATAATTAAATATATAATCTATACCACCTCTGTCATAATGGCTAAGATTAAAAAAAATGTCCAGTAACTATATGAGAAGCGCTTTTAAGCAGTAGTTGTCAAGAGAATGTAAGTAAAAATAAATTTAAATCCATGCTCACCCTCAATATCACAGGAATAGGTACTGCTGTGGTTGTGGGGAGATGGAACTCTTACACCGTGAGAATTAAAATGTAAATTAAATTGTTTTGAAAAACTGATGATATACATTAGAGAGGAAGATATCCTAAGTTCTTACATACATGTTCTTTTCCACAAATCATATGTGAGATTATTACAAACAGCAATGCTTAGAGTGTACCCAGCTGGAAATATCCCATCATCCTTATACAGTAGAAATGACCAATAAATAGCAGTAGCTCATCCAATAGTTGCTGAGAGTTATAACTTTTCAGGACTTTTGCCTGCCTTTGCACTTACTAAGTCTGGGATGGTTCCTATTTTGTATTTATTGATTGGCTTTAGTTTACCTCGCTTGTTATTGTCAGTAAAGTAAGTGTTAAGATATAATAAATGCAAATGTTTTTGTCCATTGGGCATTTACAATTTAATATGAAAGAAAATATATAAATAAATGTATTAATAAAAAAGAAGCAAACACATTGTGTGTGCCATCAATGCACAGGAAAAACGTTGTAATGACACTAGGCAATGTTTCATTGCAGGAGTAATGGAAGATCCAGTTCTTGAGTTAATGATAGCATTTCTGTGTCTCAACAATATAAAATTGCTAGGATTTATAGAAGCACTTAGGGAATACTTTCCAAGGATATCAAAAACAGAAATTAAAAGATGTTGTATGTCATTAACTAAAAACTCAATAAAAATGTGAACTGAGGTACTAATATTGGAAAAGTATTGAATCATGACATTAAGTTCTGTGAATCAAGGCATGCTTTATTCTTGCATTCCATTCCTTTACCCAATTCCACTGATGCTTTGTTTTAAGCCTCTGTGGAATGAGAAGTGTGTTGCATACAAACAGAAATTCCCACTTAATCATTCCAGGAAAGCAGCTTCAATTTAACTCAAGATTTGTTTTTTATAGCCTTCCTCTCTGTCTGTCAGAACATTTAGCAATTGTTTGCTTTTCTCTTGCCTGTTATAAATGTTGATTTCCTCATTTATGTCTCCAGCTGAATCCTCTTGGGAAACTGGAAAGGAGAAAGGTCAGCATCTTTTATCTGAGTCATATATTTCAATCCTAAAGCCCTCCCTAGGTCTGTGGATGTTCTACCATCTCTTTAAGTTAGTAAAACTCACTTAGGTCCCTCATGGATGTGACCAAAATATGAGGTCAATTACTAACACAAAGTATATTAAACTTTATTTTTAACATTTTTTGTTATGTCTTAATTTTAGATATCAAATCAAGAGCCAGTACAATAGATCAGCTTGCTATGTAAGCATGATAACCTCAGAATTCATTTAAAGATAGAAGAAAAGAAATGCTGGCACAAAGTTGTTCTTTGTACTGTGGCAGGTTCACTATAATAATGCATAATAATGATAATAATGAAAACAACAAGAATAATAAATAGGTCAAGATTAATCAGCATTTATATTAATGAATTTGTTGGCAAGTCTAAAATTGTCTCGTATTTAACTGGAAGTGGATATCTTGGCATTCAACAGTCCCCTTTTCCATAAGTGCTGTGATGAATCCTATGAAATAACTAGCAGAAAAATGTCAGTTACATGAAAACAGGAAAAAAGAAAACACAAAGACTCATTTTGGTACCTAACGGAATGTCTCAGAAGTGTGTTTTTGAGCCAGAGTAGTCTTTTATTAATCTTATATTACGAAGTCTCTTCTGCCTTCCAAAATGGTTCTGGTGTCTCAGTTCTAAAACGTTATTATTTCCTAATTCAAAAGTGGTGAAATCTAAATTGAAGGGAATTCTTCCTTATGTGGAATGATGTTATAAAATAGCAGTAAGGAACCAAGGATAGGCTGTTAGATTCTTCATTAACTATGAATAGCATCTGCTGTGTAAATGATGCTATTGTTATTGTCCTTAGAGAATTGATACAGCAATGGGTTAAGAATGTCACTTCACGCTAGGTAAAATTTAACAGTTGTTCTCACAAACATGATTTTGTTCATGTGAAAAAGATTCTGTACATAAAAGCTAATGTTAAAAAACCTGAGTAAATAGCAAACGATCATTTTGTTAATTATTAGGTTATGTGTCCTATAAAATATTTTAAGTTAAATTATTAAAATTCCATAATTTTAATAAAAATAGCATCAATATAACATTCAGAGTGTAAACTAGAATATCTCATATAGTTTAATATGTTTTGCTTTATAGTAAAAAGAAACTAAGCATTTAGATGCTCAAATTCATTAATAAATAGGAACTAAGCTACCATCTTTCATCAATTTTACAATGCAGGTGTTTTAAAACACATTTTGCATGTCTGAAACCAAGACACTTCTTTCAGAGTGTCTTAATATTATTAGCAGCAGTGCTTATAATGCTGTTTCTGCCTGTGCATGTGTAAGCATGTCAGCGCCAAGTGTGGCTGTTCATGTTATCATCACTTCAGTGATATGTATTAATGGCACTTTACACATGTTGATTTTGATTGTTGCTTAAAATACCTTCAGAAATATTAAATGTTTCTCTGTACCCAGACAGCAAAGGAATATGTATGTATGCATATTAATGATAACAGAATATGTCATTAGGGGAAGAACTGTAACTTCCTATTTTCCTGATAAACAACTATCAGGTGGAAATGGAATAGTAATGAATCAAATAAATTTTAGAGGAGTGTGGTAGTGTTAACCCATTGGATAACTCGCATGCACCAATCTCCATATGATTATCAAGGAACCTGCTTACTTCCAGCAAGGTATTATTTATCTGAGATAAATTTAAAGGTTGACGCAGTGGCAAAGCTCACAGAATTGATATGAGCAACTTGGAAGAGAAGCTGGAACATTCTTTTTTATATGATTTCTTATCATTCATAGTTTCTTAGCTTCCAAACCAAACTATTTAGCTTAAGGACATGAAAAGGAATTATTTTCTTCTGTTTTTCACATTCTCACCAGTGTGTAGGGGATTGTGCTCTTCACAGAAAGCATTATTTGCTGAATTATTTGCTAAATACAGAGCCCAGTGTCAGGTAGAGCTGATGGTTTAGGTATCCTAGAGATACCACTCCCAAATAATAGTATCTGTTGGCATTGTGTTTGATTGCTCCCCAGAACTTGGTGATCTTATTGCAGAAGACAGCACAAACTGTCATAAAACATGGAGAAATCAAGGTAGTAATGAGTAGGATGCTTCCTGCTTGCTGGCTAGCTTCCATAATACTGAAAGGTGCTATGTAGTTTGCTAGAGAAAAGATATTGAAAGTACTTGGCTGTGATCCCTGTGAACTATAGTAACAATCCTCATACAAAGGCACGCCTGTGAATGCAATAGTGGCACAGAGGTTAACTGAGTAGTCCAACTACTTTCTGATTAAAATCAAAGCCTGCTCCACAGGTTGAAACTCATGTCTCTCACCAATAATCCAATGGTTGTGGAGCTCATAGTCCCCAGGCATGAACCCTTTGCTATTATTCAAATGGTCATGATATCAAATTGCCCTCTAAATTTTTATCTCTCTACCTATACATTATCGTAGCTCTCAGATTGTATTAGAGAAATTTCTTTGTTCAGTGGATGGTAGTCAATACAGAATCTCACACCTGGTCAGTGTACAAAGAATAAGAGACTATGGAATCCTCAGCAACAAATAGGTAGTCTATAGCATTTCGTCACTAAGGCTTGAAATCCATCAAAGAAAAATGATGGAAAGATTATCAGATCAGAAGTTGGGGACTGGAAAATATAGTGTCTTCTCAGGAACTCAAAAACAGAACTCACAGCAGTTGTGGTTAAGTGTATAAGCCCTGTACAAAATCAAGCCTGTAAACAGTCTAACAGAGTATGAGGACTGAGGGTAGGGAGGGGGTGTCTCACAAGTCACCACCTTGCTTTATGTTGTTGTGATACAACATTGTGAGGAAAAGCAACTTTGAGTGGATGGATTGGTTCAATTGGCTTAAGGGTTTCAATCACACTGCATTATGAATAGAGGTGAAGGAGAACTCAAGGTAAGACCAGCAATGAAGCAAAAGCTATCAAGGAAAACGTGTACTGGCTTGCTTCTCTTGGCTCACACACCTTGCTTTTTTGTACAACCCAGGACCACTTTCCCAGGGTGATTCAGTACCTAGTGGACTAGGTCATCACGTATAAACCAGTAATCAAGAATATGTCTTGTAGGCTTGCCTACAGGTTGATATGGTAGAAACAATTCATCAAGTGAGGTTCTTCCTAGATGTCTCCAATTTGTATCAAGTTGACACAACCTAATGAGCTCAATACCCCAATTTGAAATACTATAGAAAGTGGATGAATTCTAGAGGATGGTCATTTATCTCTAAGGAAATGTCTCCCTGCTTAGGTTGACCAGACCCCAATGGATGAATCCACGTACAGAATTGTATAGAAAGCCCAAATTGGACTTAATTCATTATTAAAATAAAAGATGACTTGAAGTTGGAGATAGGATAAGGATGGTAGGGATATAGAAGTGTGCCTGTGGGACATGAGCTAGAGTAGGGTGTATAATATGCTCAAAGTATAAACTATGAAATTATCAAAGAGTTAATGAAATATTATATTAAAAAGTATTTCAAAACCACAGTATTCATTATTTACTTGGCGTTTCCATTTCAATCATCTCCCATTTGAAAACATTACTTATTATTATGAAAACTTCCAAAAAATAAATAGATTCATCTATTTCTATCAACTGAAGTCCATAGTTTTATTAAGGTACATTTTTGTGTTATGATTTTAAGGATTTGGGAGATTTCATAATGTTATCTATATACCTTATAGTCACGTGATATTTTCACTGCACTTGAGATTCTTTAACATTCATATATTTGAATTGTAGTCAGGCAAGAGATTACAAGGGTGAATCCCTAAACTAGGCCAGTAGCTGACTCAATTTTTTCTAATTCTAGTTTCAGGTCATTAGTTAAAAGATTAAGTTTGCTCATTCTGTTTGCCTCTTTTATGTATTGTCTTCCTCTCTTCCTTTCTCCATGCATCAGGATAGTACTTCAATATTCTTATTTAGAGAGTTTTCTAACTGCTATTTTCAGCAGTAGAGGTCTAGTCTGTCTTTCAGAAGGTGGAAGAATACAGTAGTCAGGATTCTCATCCCCATGTCCCCAAGGCTGTGCTTCTCACATAGAATCAAAGCTATCTACTCAGGCTACATCTACTGTTATTCTTTCCAACAGTTCCTACTCTTAGTACCTGCGTTGGCCTCAGTAAGACCTGTGGGTCCTTCTGTGGCCAGTACCAGCTGCCTTGCTGTTACCTTCCTTGATCTCTGTTTCACCTCTATTTGTGAATGTCCTCAAGGGACCTCCCCTTGAACATTTACTAGTCCATATATTTATTTGAGACAAAGTTTTGAAATAAATGTAAAAATCTGAACATATAGAATACAACAAATATGCACAATTTAAAAAAATAATAAAAGAGCACTCTTTATGCTTATAAGCCAGTTTACTTAATAAGAAAGACTTTGTGTTATTATTATTGTTGTGATATATTTTGTGCTCTTGTATTATTTTTAATCTACTATTTGAGAATATTTTCCAATTTCATATTTATAAATATGTTTATAATAAGAGAATGTCTACTTTACTTTTCCAAAATATTAATAAAAGAGAATTTATTCCAATGATATATCTGTGAATTTAGTTAGTTTAGTGTTCAAAGATTCTTTTGAACCCATTTTGACTGACAAAATTCAATTTTCACTGAGCAAACTTAATATATTCAGTGTTAAAATATGCATTTCTCCTACATAATTTTTAGATACTATCTTTATATTAAGGAGTATTACTTATTTTTATTCATTAGATATTGGAAATTAACTCACTAAAAAATAGCAAGATTTTTCAAGTTTGAAATATTTATTAAAATCTTGTGCTTTGGTTTTGAATATCAGTTTTTAAAGATCTTGATTCTCATTTTATTATGACAATATGCTGTACCTTTGATAATATGAAATGTTGATTTATCAAAATTGCTGTGTATATTTTTAAAATCTAATCACTGGACATTTCTTACTCATCCTATCTTATCAAGATATATACATTTAAAATTAAAATAATGTCCTCTGGACAGTTCTATTTAATAAACATGGAAACACAATATATTATTAATGCCACAAATGTGCATTCATTTTTGGAACAAGGATAATAGTATTCATAGTTAAATGAGAATCCATTGACCTAATGGCTCTTTTATGAATACAATTAATCTAATATAAAAATAAATACTAAGATTGAGTCTGTGATTTCTTTGAAGATTGTTAATAAAAAAAGATTATTTATGTCAATAAAATCAGTAATGAAGCATATCAGAACTAGGATGTAATGACATACCATTATTGTTTGTTGTTCAATAGGGAAAATGTAGTCACTACATTTTTAGAGGTCTTACTCTCAATTAGATTTGCTTAAATGAAAATATCCAACTAAATTAAGGTCTTTGGTTACTGAAATTGTTCATTTGTGATTAGAATAAACATGTAATTATTTTCTAAGAAAAGTCTTAGCCTTGTCCTCAGTGCCTTCCTCAGGTTGCATCCTTCAGTAAGTTTTGACTAAGTCTTTAATGTCAACACCAGGGTCTATCTACTTAGCTTCTTATCAATATCATTAAATAGCACATTTCATTTTAGGAATATATGATTACCCATCTCATAGCTGTACAACTTTGATGGTAGATTTATCTTTATAATTAATATTAAAGATTAACTACTGAAAAAAATGTTATTTACTCATTCTGGGTTCTTGGTACTAACTCAAATGGTTTTCTTGCTCTATATGTTTGAGGGATGGAACATTTTGCAATGAGTTACTGTTTAATGCAGTGATGTCGAACTAGGAGGAACCTCCTGTAGACAGGATGGATGTGCATGTTGGATCCAAAGCATACATACTCCTTGCAAGCTCAGAATCACTATTTGGAGCTGTTATACTTCTCCTAAATTCTAGAAGGGATGATGACCCAATACTTAGCAGGTCACAGGCTTTGACTCAGCCTCAGTAAAAACCACACTTTGCTTAGAGAAAGTTTTTAATTATTAGAAGATTATTTTTTAATATTAACATGGTTGATTCCACTAAATTTGGCACATTTTATTTTTCTCTAAAATACATACAATTAATTCTCATGATTATTTAAAAGTCATAGCTGTTTTAAATATAATTTAGTTAAATCTATTTTCTTATTGAAACACTTTCATTGAGCTCTTTGGTGTTATCTTAAAGTAAAGAATAGGCTGGGCAGAGGTAGCACATGCCTTTAATCCCAGCACTCAAGAGGCAGAAGTAGGTGCTTGCAAAGGAAAATACAGTTTTCTCCAATGGAGTCTTACTAGGTATATAAACCATAACTGAAGGTAGGAACTCATGACCAACACAAAATGAACACAGTGGTATTTTTGTAGATATTTTTGTCATATATTGATTTGGGGGGGCATTGTTTATTTTACTGCTCCTTTGCTTATATATTATGATTTCTGATTTTGTGTTTTTATGTTGTTTTGTATATATGTGTGTATATATATATTTCTTGTGATTTTCTTTTTTATATTGTTTTTTTTCTTATTTGCCTGTTTGTTTTCCTTTTATTCAAATGAATTTTTCCCTTGCATAATACATCCTGATTATGGTTTTTTTCTGTCTCTACTCCTCTTACTTCATCCCTCTCTTCCATCTCATCTGAATCTATTCCCTTTCTGTCTTTCATTAGAAAATGAACAGGGTCCTAAGGTATAATATAAAATAAAATAAACTGCAGCAAGATAAGACAAAAGCTAGCACATTGTAATTGAACAAAACAAACAGAAGGAAAAGAGCCCAAGATAAGCCACAAGAAACAGAAACCAACTCATTCTCACACTCAAGAATCCCACACAAACACGAAGCTGGAAGCCCTATATATATATATATATACATATACAAATGCCCTGTAGAGTAATAGGAGAAAAATATGTGAATAAAATAAATTAAAAATAAAAAATAAGTCAGGCAGTGGTGGGGCATGCCTTTAATTCCAACACTTGGGAGGCAGAGGCAGGCAGATCTCTGTGAATTCAAGGCTAGCCTGGTCTACAGAGTGAGTTCCAGGACAGTCAAAATTACAACAGAGAAATCCTGACATCCCCATCCCAAAATAAATAAAAAATAAGATAAAATAAAAAATAAAAATAAGTAAAAAATAAGATATTTTAAGGGGGAGAGGGTGGAGGGAAGAACACTTACAAGACAGCCTACTATTAAGAGTCATTTGTTATTCCAGTGAGACTCCCTTGGAAGAAGCTGAATTTTCAGTTGCAAGTGCTTATTGTTTGGAGATAACTTCTGGATTAGGGATAAGGGCATGTGGCCACTTCTCCTTTCAGCTCTAGGACCCCATCTGGCACAGAACTGTGCAGATCTTTCCTACATGTGTTTATCATACTGAGTTAGAGGGCCTTGGTTTTTGGTGTCCTCCATCCCCTCTACTAAGCCATTTTGTTTCCTCTTATGTGGGGCTTCCTGACCCCTGATGGGAGAGATTTGATGGAGGCATCCCATTTAGGACTGAGTAATCCAAAGTTTCTTACTCTATACATAATGTCTGGTTCTGCATCTCTGTATTTGTTCCATTTTCTGCATGAGGAAATTTTTCTGATAATAACTGAGCAAAAACTGATCTATAAGTATATAAAAATGTCATTAAAATCATTTTGTTGCTTCTTTTTTTAGAACAGTTAGTATTTAGTCTCTAGGTTCCTGGGGTTTCTAGTCTCTGGTTATTTGTCACCCAAGTGTGTTGGGTATGGAGGGTATGGGTTCCATCTTATGAATTGAGACTTAAGTCAAATCACATATTGGTTGGTTACTCCCACATGCATTGTGCCACCAGTATATCTGGCATGGAGGAAACCATTGTAGATCAAAGGGTTTGTAGCTGGGTTGGTGTTTATGTTACTACTTTGGTAGCATATAAAATAGCTTCCGATACCAAAGATGTTTGAAGGTCATGTAAAGGCTCTATGTAGGCATCAACTCAACTTTTCCGTGTTCAATGAGTTATGTAGGTGTAGTCCTCAGCAATGGGGCCTTGCTGTCAGTTTGTTGAGAGCAGCCTTGGCAACAGCCTGGGTTGTTTGGGGATTCCAATTGAACCCCTTTGATCAACAATCCAATTAGTTGGCACTTGATGGTTCATTTGGTGATAAGAGATGTCCAATGGGACTCTGTCTCCCCAGTTATCTAAAGATTTGTTTTCTAAAAAGAGAGAGAGAAAAAAAGCCTGGAGCTGCGGTAGGGAGAAGGGGAGTATCTATGAGGAGAAGGGAGAGGAATCCAAGAACAGACAGTGGTATTTAAAAAAAAAAAAACTTCTTATTTTCAGTATACATACCCATATTCTATCAAACTGGAAAATGTAAAATATTTATGGACACTAAAGAAAAATCATGATGAAATAAACAATGTAAATATGCCCATGAAATTCAATAAAAAAAGAAGCAGAAATCAAAAACTTCTTCCAATTAAAAAAAAATCCATGACAAGATGGATTCAACACAGGTCCTCAAAGAACTCACCTCAATATTCCTCAAAATAGAAAATGAAGTAACATTTCTAAAGTTCTCTTTACAAAGCCAGTACCACCTTGATTCTAAAACCAGAGATAATAAAACAATGAAATTATAAACCAGTATCTCTGATGAATATGATGTCAAATTTTTCAATAAAATACTCTGGAAATTGAATTTAAAAACACCAAAAAATTTTCCACCATAATCAAGTAGGTTTCATCCCAGACATGCAGGGATAGCCTTATACATGAATCAACAAACATGAATAGACTCAAGGACTGAGTGCATAGACTCAAGTGCAAGGACTCAAGGATCTTCCTAAGTGCATAAGGCCCTTTGTTAAAATCCAACATTATAAAACTCCTAGAATATTTAGAAAAGAGTTGACATATCTCAATGTAATAAAGTTAGCATGCAATAAGTCCTTAGGGAACATCTCACTAAATGAAGAAAAACTCCAATCATTTCCACTAAAATCACAAACAAGACAAGGATACCCATTATCCCACTTCCTAGTCAATATACTGCTAGAAGTCTTAACTAGAGCCACGAGAAAACTGAAGATGTAATTGGGATATAATAAAGGCATTTAGCAAAATAGCAGGATAAAAAAATTAACACACACACACACACACACACACACACACACACACACACACACTAGTAGTCTTCACAAATGCCAAACATAACAAGAAAAAAAATCAATACAACAATTCCATTCACAATAAACAGCCTCAAAAATATTACAATAATTTTAATCAAGGAAATGAAAGACTTTTACAATGAAAGCTTTAAGACACTGAAAACAGGAAATTAAAGAAGATACCAGGAGATAATAAAAACCTTCCATGCTCATGTATAGGTAGGAAAAAATGTAAAAATGCTTATTCTACTGAAAGCAATTTACAGTTCATGTGATTTTCATTGGGATTCTAATATAGTTCTTTGCAGAAATTGAAAAGAAATAGTATTAAATTGTACGTGGACACACAAAAGAACCAAGATAACCAAAACAATCCTAAATAACAAAAGAAATGTTGGAGGTATCACCACCTCAAATTTCAAGTTATACTATAGAGCTATAATAACTAAATCAGCGTGGTATCAGAGTAAAAATAATGTTGATCAATGGAATAGAATTGAGGAAACACATATTATTAGCCCAAACACATAGAGCTACATAATTTTTGATAAAGAGGCCAACAATACACATCAAAGTAAAGATAGTATCGTCAACATCTGAGGCTTGTTAAGCTTGACAGTAACATGTAGATGAATGAAATTGGTCGCTTTTCTCTCACCATGAAGAAAACTCTGAATGCATCAAGGACCACAAAATAAAGCCTAATACCTAGGATCTGATAGATGAGAACGTAAGAAATACTCTTAAACTCTTTTGCACCAGAGAAGACTTTTTTCCCTGTTAGCTCTGAGACCAAAAATTAATAAATCTGACCTTAAAATTAAGAAATGTCTATACTTCAAAAGACACTGTCATCTATGTAAGAGGTGACCTATACAATGGGAAAGATTGCCAGTTGTTTATCTGAGAGAAGGCTCGTATCATAACTCTACAAAGAGCTAAAAAATAAAAATAAATAAATGAATAAAAGTTAAACATCAACAAATCAACACAATTTTAAAAATGAAACATGCAACTAAACAGAGAGTTCTCAATAGATGAAAAAAATGGCTTGAGAAATGTTTTTATTTTAAACTTTCAACATCTGTAACCATTAGGAAAATGCACATTAAAATTTTGAGATTTTATCTTATCTCATTTAGAATGACTAAGTTAAGCAAATGAAAACAAAACAAACAAAAACTCTAAATTCTGGGGGTGGTGAAAGAGGGACATTAATTCACTGCTGGTGGGCATCTAAACTGTGGAAATTAGTGTGGAGTTTCCTCATAAAACAAGAACTAGATCTGCGATAGAATCCAGCTATATCAGTGTTAGACATTCATGGAATGAACTCTACATCCAACCTTAAAGACGCCTTTTCATCCTTGTTCATTGCTATTCGAGTCACAATAGGTTGAAAACTGAAGCAACCAGAATGTCTATCAACTGTTTAATAATAATGGAAATATCAACATTTACACAGTGGAATACATTATTCAGGTGCCAATAAAAATGAAATTATGAAATTTGCAGGTAAAAAAAAAAAAAAAGAACCTGGAAAGAGTCACCCTGAGTGAGGTCACACAGATCCATAAAGACAAAACACATTTTCTCTCATTTTGTGAATGCTAACCTTGAATTTTTAGATATGTGTATTTCACATAGAATGCCCACCAGAGTCAAGAAATATATCACAGAACGTGAGTGGGGACTTTCAAGGAAAGACAGAAAGAAAGAAAGTGAGAACTTTCAAGGAAAGACAGGGGAAAGAAACCCAATAGGCCAGGAAGTTAAGTGGGTATAAGGATTGAGGCCAGGGTAAGGGAAACCTATGAGAACATAAACTTCACAAAATATATACGTATATACTTCACTATATATATTATATATACTATATATGTATATATAAATTGAAGTCATCCTATAAACCTATAATGGGGCAACAATGCCCCATCTAGACACTTCCACCTAAGAAATAAACTCCCAGCTTCAAGAATGGTTACCCCTTCTGGAGCAATTGACAAGTGAGGTATTATTAACTGCCAAACATAGGCTATTGCCAAAGTCCCTGGTTAACCTATGGAACTTGATAGTATGATCCTATTGCTAAATACAGCACATGATTGCATCAGAGAACAGTGAGAAATCAATCTTATACTCTTCTGAAAACTTCATCCTTACTTGCCAGCTTTGGTAATGCCGGTAGGTGCTATGCCTGAATCTCCAGAACAAAGAGCTATTATCAGTCTTGTCACTAGTGAACTTTGTGAGCTACAGTAATGACTGGCCTGGCAAGACATGTACACTGGCACAGTAGTGGCATATTTATAGGCGCAACCAACACTTCTATGATTATATTTAAGGACCACTCTATAAGTTGAAATTCATAACTGGAACTATTATTGAGGCCAAAAACCTGTGGCTAAATAAGTCACAGACAGTAGGTGAGTACCTAATACTATTACTCTGATAAATGGACATAGTACGTAACTAACTTCTAATGACTTTGTTATTTTTCTTCAGTACTTTCTTATCTAAATGATAAAGATTTATTATATTTTTATTAATAATTTTTTACTTACGTGTGTGTATTTGCATGTGTGTATGCACATATGTGTTTGCAAATGCCTTCAGACTCAGAAGCGTTAGACCCCCTGGAGCTGAAGTTAATGGTAGTTGTGAACCACAAGATGTGAGTATTAGAAACTGAACTTTGGTTTTCTTCAAGAGCTGTGTGCATTGTTAACTCTGAGCCATCTCCCCAGCCTCATTAATCAATATTCTTATATTCATCTAACACAATACACATTAAATAACCAGAGTGGCTAAGCAAATAATCTAATGTTTACGAGCACCCAACCAATACATAAATCATGACATATGGAAACCTCTGTGGGAGGTTTAGAATAATTTAGTATAATACTAATATTTACTTTTAAATTATTAATTTCAAATGATATCATTTGTTGATCCACTCATAAATTCTCCATTCATAAGCATTATATCAATATATAATTCCTCTGGTTACTGTGCTTAAGTACTGAATTTTAAGTGGTAAATGACTGTATATGTTTTAGAGATTATACATCCAGTGTGTCAAAGGACAGCTTGATGGTAGCTCAAACATTTGGCTTTGGATGTTTTGCTCGAATGGAATTTTGTTTGGAATTCTTATCTCTGGCAGGTTCTTTGTCCCCAGTTTGCTGCTTTGTCTCATAACTTAAGGGGAACATTTATTCCTAATCTCACTAATTTGAATGTGTCTGAAATTATACATTCCAATTGGTGCATATTATTTCTGCCTTACTGAAATGTTTTGATCACAAGAATGGTACAGAGTCCCTCAGGTCTTCATTCTTTGTCTCACAACTTAAGAGTAAGAATATATAGTGTCTCTGCCATAGTGAGCATTTGTTATTTGAGTCAGAATAACTTTTCATTTCAAAGTAGACTATTCTACATCTTATAAAGACAGTGTCTATTTCCTGAATTTTCATTCATACTTATTAGCAATTACTTTTGTTTTGCCTTCACAGCACAATGTTCTTTAACGGTATTAGGATCAATAGCTGCTTTGAGCCTCAGTTTCTTTCCTTTCATCATTTGCCTGAATTCATTCTTTGAGTTGGGGAAGAGGATTTATATGGCTCTTTCTGGATCTAATGTTTCATATTTAATAAGCAACACTTTACAAAGAATACACTTGCTTTTCCTTAATGATTTGGTGAAGGAATATTTTCTGTAGTTTGTTTGTAGTATTCCAGTTTTACAGAAACTATGAGCTTATTAGAACAACTAAAATGTTTTGTGAAATATACAAGTTCACACACACACACACACACACACAAACACACACACATACCAGTTCAGTTTTTAGTTTAAGGTATTTTCAAAGTAAAAGATTACATTCATCTATTAGAAAACATAATACATAGTCTATAAATCCTTCCTCCTCTAAAGCAAAAATCATTATTCTGACTTCTGTGGGTTATATTGGCCTGTTTTTGACCTTTATAAAAATAGAATCATACAACATGTTTTCTTATATTTGTCCTTTTAAATTGTGTGTGTATGTGTGTATTTTCTTGTGTTTATTATGTGTGTGTGTGTGTGTATACATATAAGTACACATGCATGTGGAGGCCAGAGGAATACTTCAGGAGTCATCCTCAGGAATACTTTGAGGTAGGGCCACTCATCGACTTGGAGCTCGACAATTATGTTACAGTGGCTGGCTAGTGAGGCTCAAGGATCACCTGCTTTCATTTACTGTGATTCACTGTGATAATACCTACATACAACCACACCTAGCTTTTTTATATTATTCTGTGGATTTAACTCAGATACTCATCCTTTACCAACTGAGCTGTCTTCCTAGCCGCATAAATGACTTCTTACTTCAAAAATTATGGCTTTTGAGAGTCATCTGCTATTTTTGCTAGATCAATAGTTTGTCTTTTAGTTGCATGTTATCATGTTGAAAGAATGGAAAAACCTACTTTGTTAAAAGTCATTTCATTGCTCCTATGGGTCCTTTTGCTCAATATCCACATGTTTTCCTGTGAACATTTTTTATATCTTTTAGGGGACATATTGGGTAGAATTGCTGGTTTATGAGATGTATATATTTTCATCTTTTGTAGATAGTTAGGGTTATATTGCTGTGAAGAGACACCATGACCACGACAACTCTTACGAAAGAAAACATTTAACTGAGGCTCGCTTACATTTCAGAGGTTTAGTCCGCTTTCATCATGGTGGGAAACCCGGTGGCACACAGGCAGACTGGTGCTAGAGAGGTAGCTGAGAGTTCTGCATCTGGATCCACAGGCAGCAGAGAGAGAGACAGAGACAGAGACACTTTGGGCCTGGTTAGAGTACCTGAAACCTCAACCCCACCCCCACATCCACCTCCACCCCCACCACCCCCACCGCGGCCAAGTGACACACTTCCTCCAAGAAGGCCACACCTCCAAAGAGTGCCGCTCTCTATGGGCCTACGTGGGCCATTTTCATTCAAACCATTGCATCTACCTTGCCTACAAGCCATTTGCTTTTTAATATATTGTTCTCTGCATGCACTTGTGTTTATCATTGATTTTATAAATCTGTGATGTGCAAAGTTGCACTATAATACATGTCTTCCTAAAGCACTAAATTGAAACTGCTATTATTAATTTTAAGGTGTAATTAAGTACTGTAATTAATGGGAAGCAGCTGTGCTCTTGCAAGGAAAATAGTTTCTAAAAATATGTTATGTTTTGGATTTTAAAATTATGTCATGCTGTGTAGTAATTCAGGAAGGGAAGCAGGTTAATTGCGTCTAAATGTGGGAAAACACAGTTGCTATGCATCCCAAACTACTAAATATTTTTTATGTAACACTCATTCTTCAGTGCTATTTGAACTGCATTTAAATAGAAAAGATTGACAACAAAAAAAAAAAAACATAAGTATTAATTTTTTTTGAAAAACCTACTTGAGTAATTGCAAGTTTCAGTATTATAATAAAATAAATAATTCATATAGCTAATGAATAAGATTGGTCATAGATAGCATAAGTAGGTTTATCTCTTTTTTATGTGCTTTCAATAATATCTGTTTCATGTGAGATAGCTGACAATCTTATATGTACTGGACTATATGTTGTAATCATTTGAATCCTTTTTATACTATTTCCCTTGATAAACTAGGGAAACTAAAATGTTTCATTATATAAACACATTTGTGTTTTCAACTGTACTGTATCCAGTCTCAGCTCTCATGTTAAAACTCATTACTTTTGCTGACTGTTTGGCCTTTTGCCACAGCCAGCACAGTCATGGAGATCACAGGGGCTTTGAAAGGAGGGTAATGGTAGAGACACAAGACTCTGAGCTTCTGAACTATTTTTATTTTTCCCACTGCTGTTTATATATTGTTGAGCTGGCTGTTAGAGATAGCACTGAAACAGAGCTTGAGCAAACAGCCTCATTGACCCCATTGTCAGGGTTCTTTCTTTTGCACTTCCCTGCTCTACGAATTTATTCTGCTGAGAAGACATTCATCCTAGGCATTATGTCATTGCTGTCATTTCTGCAGTCATTGGGCCACATCCAGGTCAGGGTTTGTGCTCCAGCTCAAAGAAGGAACTGCAGACAATCTGGTCCTCAGTAGACTTTACCATAAGGCAGGTCCTGGTCATTACATGTTATTTTCTTTAATCTTCACATTGCAAATATCACGTATTTATGTACAAAAGTTATTTTGGAGAAGATAATAGCTTTCTCTGAATTATACATTGGGATTTTTCTGTGTATAAGTGCATATCACTAGGTGTAGGGTCACTTACTTTTCTTTCTATACAATTTATATTCATGAGCTGGGGATATGGCGAGTCTAGCATGCAAGAGGACCTTGTTTAATCTGTAGCACTGTAAACAAAGGAAGAAAATTTACCAAAGAGAGAGAGACAGAAACAGAGGCCGAGACAGAGAGAAACACCCCACCTGAAGGAAAATAAAAGTTGAATTCCAGAATTCTTTTGTTATTCCTGCACAATTCCTCTGTCAAGATCTTCAGTTTATAACCTGTAATCCATCATACAGGAAAGTCAGGGCAGAAAATCAAGTCAGGGACATGGAGACAGTAACCAAAACAGAGGCTGTGGAGGAGTGCTTCTTGCTAGTTCATTCAATCCATGTGCTTCTATTACTCAGGACCATGTGCCCACAGTGGTCTGGGTCCTTTCACATCAATCCCTAATCAATAAAATGCCCCATAGACTTGCCTACAGATCCGTCTTATAGAGGCGTTTTCTTATAGAAGAGGTTCTCATGATGTTGGTAAGTATAGTTTCAAGATATTGCACAGCTCATGTCAATCTGACTAAGCCATCTTACATATTTTTTTGTATAGATGCCTTTATTTTATATAGATGCTAATTTAAGTGTGTTATAAACTAACATTAAGAAAACCTGAGAGATCTCTGATTCAAATGGGTCCCACATTGGGATCACAGATAGTTTGTTGCCATAGCTTTCAAGCTGGGGATATAATGATGTCTGTAAAAAGCTAGAACAGAACACAGATGCAAGTCAGAATAAAAATCTACATATTTACAAGCATTCACTTTGCCAAAATAAACGAGAAAATTTTTAGTAATTCAACATTTGTCACTTGTATATCCCATTCTAACTATAAAAATGAGCATACAAGATAAAAATCCCTGCCTTTCTGGAGTTTATGTTATGGTACATGAAGAAGTCTATCTGTCTGTCTGTCTGTCTGTCTGTCTGTCTGTCTGTCTCTCTGTCTCTGTCTCTCTCTCTCTCTCCCTTCCTCCCTCTCCCACTTTCTCTCTCTCTCTCTCTTGTATGTGTGTGTGTGTATGTGTGTGTGTGTATGAGAGAGAGAGAGAGAGAGAGATCATATTTACTATCATACTTTAAGTATATGGATGATGTGTGTTATGGTGTATGTGTACATATGTGTCATATGTTATGAATACTTGCTTGCTAATGAGAAACAGAAATTGATATGAGATATCAGTAAAGTCTGTAATGACTTTGGAATAAAGACCTGCAAGAACCCCATGGAGGGAAGAACATTTCAATAGTGGGAACAGCACTATATGACTTTGAGTGGGAGAATCCAGGCTCCATGGCTGAGGTAGAGGGGGAGAAAGAACAAGAGTCAGCAAATTCCAAGAAGACTTGGACATCACAGGTTAATGCTACTATCCTAGCTTGTTCTCTGAGTGACATAGAAAGTAAATTGCATAGTTTTGAATAGAGGACTGACACACAGATATATTTGTGTTGATTACAGGCACTATAAAAGCAGCCCAGCCTAAATGAAATATAGGGTATTAAAGGAAAAACATAAGAAGGAGATAGTGATGTACAGTATCCTAGCACAGTGCTTTCTGCTGTCACCTTTGCAACTCATTCACAAGGTACTCTGTAAATGCTAAATGCCTTTGACAAGTCCACTTAATGCAGGATATTTTTCAGGGTCTAAAACTAACAGGTAATTGCCACCATCTAACCCCTCAAAGAGCTTATCATTTACCTATGAGACAAATTCGGTTTTGTAATAAAACAATCCTAGAGATCCCAGAGGGTGAAATTTATTCTAGACTGAGTATCTTAATTAAGTTTCTTCTATAATAAAACACCATGACGAAAAGCAACTTGGAGCTTATTTCAGCTTACAACTTTCAGGTTGCACTCAATCACTAGGAGCTGTCAGGGCAGGGATTAAAGTAGAGGCCATGGAGGAGTGCTGCTTACTGGCCTGGTCACCATGGCTTATGCAGCCTGTTTCCTTAAATAAGCAGAACCACCTTGCAGGTATGACACAGCCACAGGTGAGATGGGCCCTCCCACACCAATTGATATTCAGGCTTGCCTAAAAGCAGGCTTGTTAAAGCAATTTATAAGTCAACAGTCTCTCTTTTCAGATGTGTCTAAGTTGACAAAAAACCAAGCAGCACACCGCGGAATCTGGGTGGTTTCATGAATGGGCATGTGTCTGATATTAGCATTGCTTGAGTACCAGGAAATATGAAGACTGAAAAAGGAGGGAGATGGGCATTCCACAGCATGGTGTCAATATCATATCTAATCTTTTAGGCATTAAAAACCCACAAACTGGAAAGTCAAGTTTTATTATTCCTTTTTAAAGAACAGTATCCCATTTTTATCAACATCCTTTATTTATCCACATGCTTATATAGGCTTTGTGTATTTAAAAATACTCGTCACATAATACTGACATGTGAGTTGAAAATTAGTGTTCCCACAGAAACATTCAAGCAATTCCCTTTCAGTATTGTGTCTTTCATGTCCGTTGAGCTGATGTAGTAAACTGGAAATGATCATTTTTCATCTTTCTCTTTATTTTACCTCTTTTATTCTTTGTTGTGCCATTTTGTCTGATTCTGACTATGCTATTTCTAGAATATACTACATTGCCTGAAGATAAATCACATATATATGCTATTGTGCATATTTGTAATTGACTTTGTTCCTTTAGCAAGATAAAATGTGTGTTTCTCTAATTTAAGAAAAAAAAAATGCCCTAGGGTGATGCTTTAGTGGGTAAAAGTGCTTGCTTTGAAAACAAGAGGACTGGACTTAAAATCTCTAGGACCTACAAAAATAAAAAATACCCAGGCATAGCTGTTCATGCAACCCCAGCCTTGGCCAGCCAACTTATCTGCAACCTAGTTTCAGTTTCAGAAAACTAAAAACAAAAAACAAAAAACAAAACCAAAAAAAGCAAACAAAAAAAAAAAAAGAAAAAACCTGTCTTACAAAATAGGGGAAAGAGCAACGAAGGGGTGTTTTACTCTGGCCTCTCTGTGCTCACTCAAGGGCATACACCTTCGAGTTCACCCCCACAACTCTAGTGTATGCAACACACACACACACACACACACACACACACACACACACACACACACACAAGGTCACTCACACAAATTTGGGAGTGTTATCATTGATTTTGTTTCTTGTGATCCCTAATCCTTAATGTTGCTCACTTCCGTTGTTTTATACATTATGTACATTACTCATTCCAGATCAATGCACTTGGTTTTCAAGATCTCATTTTCAGTTTAACATTTCTTTTTTTTAATGTTTTGTGCTATGGATTCATAAAAAGCTATACATTTGCCTGATTTGTATTATGCTACAGCTCTCCCATCTACATATATATGTATACATACACATATCTGTGTATAACATACATATACAGAGACACACAGACACACACACACAAACATGAAATTATAAAATTCAAGAGTTGGTTTATTTAGCTAGCATCTTTTGGAAAGAATTATTCCCTAAGTAACATATTAGCACTCATACTTATGGAAGCTATGTGCTTATTTTCATTTATAAAGAGACTGTTTATGCATGACATTTGTGCTCCAGACATGCTGTACAAATAGGTTAATTCAGTTAACCTTCATTCAAATTTCCACCCTCAACTTTATCATATGAAACAACTGATGAAGGAGAAAATGTTAATTATGAAGCTTTTCAAGATTTTTTTTTTTTCCATTTTGAGAAAGTTAAGTATTCACCACTTTCCATGTTAAATAAGGTTCCTTGTTCGGTAACATAGGTTCTGCTACAGTAATTGTGTGCTTGGAGCTTGATGGTAGAGAAGACAAGTGCAAAAAGCAATTTTTCCAACAGCCAACCAGAACAGCCTGTTCTGTTTCCAATAAATTAATGGATTTAACCTTGCAGCTGCAATGGTGTTATTATGCAAATATTCTGAGGATTATGAAAGCCAACCGATTCTCTACAGAGAAAGTTGATTCATTCTTACTGAGAATTCTAAGTGACTAGATAATTGACACATTGTATAACAACATTAAGTAGAGAAAAAATATTTTCAGTCAATCTACTGATTTTCATTATACATTACAGTGTTTCCAGCAATCTATAGAGGCTTTTAGCTAGAACAATATTATTTAGCTTAGTGAACTCCAGTGTCCTTGAAAAAGAAGGAACTGGAAACACTGAATGACTATTTCATATTATGTTTGTTTTATTTCAGGAAGAAATAAAATAACCCTTAATTTTTACTCCAATGTAGCAATGTGGTTATGGTGAATGTGTTATGTTCAAAGAAATGTATTTGCATTTTGATTGGCAACAGTCTAGAGATTTATGATCTAATTATTTGATCTAGTTGATAGCTACTTTGGTTTTTGAAGCAGATCTAAGATTTATCGTGCATATAAAACACAATTGAAGGTTCACTCTTGGTAATTGACCAGTTGTGGATATTATTCAGAGTGCTCTTCACTGGATTGAAACTCCACTCTAATAAAATCTTTGATGATTTTAAAGTAATTTAAACAAAACATATAAGGGCAGAGACAACAGTAGCTTCACTATGGTAAAGCTTTAGTTATACAGTTAGAGGATGAAAATCAATTCACACTCTTTATGAATAACCTGGATGCATTATCTTGGGAGTGTCAACTTTATATAATCAGATCGTATATATCTATTTGCATGTGTTGGGGCATATTCAAATGTCTATTAATTTATCAACACACAAACACACAGATACTCATAAATATAATAATTATAGGTCTTTAATTGAAAGCACAAAAAATGTTGAATCTACAATCTGATTTGAATAATAATCTTTCATTCTTCTCTAAGGAAAAATACTTAATAGTCATCTGAAATTGACTTGAGAGATAATCTATGTGGAAGTGTTTGAAAAATTAAATAATATATGAACACTATTTAGTGATATTCACCTGTTTTTATGCTCCTCATCTTTTATAAGTATTTATATGATATTTTCTGAATCAAGTTTTGAATTCTAATAATTCCAATAATTATAATAACACACCCAGCATGAATGTTGTGAAATTTTGTTTCTAATTTTAAATTTATATTGTATCAAAAATCAGTATGAATAAATATTTATAAAAATATAATGAACTTAATTTAGCTAATATTTCATTACTTTTAAAATTCCAGCATATCATAGAGTGTCTAATAAAACCCTCATTACCAGGCATGAACTGAGCAA
The DNA here is from genome assembly GCA_026225945.1 of Cricetomys ansorgei. Taxonomy (NCBI): domain Eukaryota; kingdom Metazoa; phylum Chordata; class Mammalia; order Rodentia; family Nesomyidae; genus Cricetomys; species Cricetomys ansorgei. Next base: position 3,867,476 of record JAMJFZ010001121.1, on the reverse strand, counting down.
CCGTGTTTTGAATTATTGGTCAGGGTAGTACAAGAGACTCCCAAACAATATAGACTATCGCTGTTGCCCTAGTTTACTTCCCAGATCTTAAAGGTAAATTCCCATTGTTGAAGATACCATACTCTTCAGACACATGACTGGGAAGATCCAAACTGGATCTGACCTGAAAGCTTTCTCCCTATAGAAGACATGGAAGGTTCTATATAAGCTGCCAATGGAGAGAGTGATCAATAATCGCACCCAATAGTGAAGCCTATGAATCACAACAGTGGCCAACATGACAAGATAGTCATAAAGGTGAAATAATGGCACACATACATTGGCAGTAAGCAACAGGTGTCTAATTGGACTTATGACCTGGTCAACAGGAGGAGAAATTATGCCTAAAACTGGAAGCCTGGCCAACTACCCTAGAGTTAGTGAACTTATTTATCTTAGAAGAGAACTTACTACTGCCACTTTACCAAACCACACAATTCCCAACTGTATTCTAAATAGTTATCTATAGCTCTTTTCTTTCTTTCTTTCTTTTTTTTTTTACAAAAAACAAACAAACCAAAAAAAAAAAAAACCCAAAAAACAAAACAAAACAAAAAACTTCTCTTTGTTTCTCTTTGTAACAGATGTAGGCTATTTCACAACATCAAAATACATAGAAAATCTGATCATTGTAGTGTCTACTTCTGGTGGATATATCTACAACGTAGCTCCTACACCTAAGGCTCAGGAAACAGAACATAAGAGAAGGTAGAGAGATTGTAAGCAACAGAGGATAAGAAATCTCCAGTGAAATTGAATCTCATAAAAATGACAGGGAAACCTTGCCTATGATGCTTCAACAGTATAGCTGCCTAAATAAGACCTGAATAAGGACAATACCAATAAACATACTAACTAATGTGGAAGTGGGAAATCCCATGGGTCCCTATACCTAGACAAAGACATACAGGCAATTAAGGGAAGCTGAGTAGAGAGTGGGAGAAGTAGCTTTACATTAGAGAGCAGCTCTGTAGTGGGTTACACAATACCAGTGTTCAGTCCTGAAATAATAGCATGCAAGCAATGCTACATAGACTCAGCAGGTTGTATTTTTTATATTTACATATACATATATGTGTATGTATGCACACTCAGCATGGGAGTAGGTGGAAAAAGGAAAGGCGATGGAGGGAAAAGATATGATTACATGTATATTTTTCAAAACCTCTGACATAATATACTTAGTCTTCAAACATTTTTATTCATGGTGCTTTCCATACTTATGAGTAGCTTCTATCAAGAAAGCAGAATTGTCTCTCATTTTGTGTTCTTATATTTTTGTAATATCCTGAATGCCTCCTTTCACTGTTAACGTGTCCCTTTGTGTGTGTGTCTCCATCTTCTCTGTCTTCCTCTAGTACTATAGTGTAATACTGACTTATTCTGATTTGCACTTTCATCATCTCTTTGTTATTAACCTTCTCAGGATTATAAGAATTTGCCCTTAAACAATACATTGCTGAATTTTGTATGCTTTTAGAATTTCTTGTCATATAGAATTTGTTTTTCACTCAATGCTCACAACATCTTTAAAATCACTTCATGTCCATAAGGTAAAATTACATAGCTACATTTTATTTCTTCTCATGACTATGCCTATTGATTTTTTCTTTTTCAATAGTATTTGTTTTTCCTTATATTTTTCTAATGTAGACACAGCTTTTATGTATATGCTCTTTTTGTACTTTTGTACATATTTTGTTCTTATTACACATTGTTGCTATATTATAAAAAGTCAAATGAGTACATTAAACTAGTGAATATTAAGTCAAAATCCCTAAATAAAATACAGGTTTAAATGCATCTGAACCTGCAGTCACAAATTTTCATGAAACAATCAATATGTAACTGTGTTGTATGTGTGTATATATATGTATGTATATAAGTAAAGACATCTTACTTAGTGTATAATATTGACTCATTGCTTGTGAGTTCATTAACAATAATATTCTCAACTCTTCCCAGATTGTGGTTTATCTGATATGCATAGAGTCTCCACATGGCACATGTCTTTCACTGATAGGAATTAGAGATGGAGAAACACTTCAGTAGCTTATGAGACATCTAGAGAACAAAACATACAAATGGACGTGCGCACACACACACACACACACACACACACACACACACACACGCACAAACAAAGAGACATCAAAATAAACCACAAAAGGACATTTGTTTGAAATAAGATGGGTCAATTGAGGAGACTGTCTTTTTCAGCCTCAAGTCAAGATGCAGGACTATGTACCTGCTAGTCTGTATGTGCTCATGTCTTTCAACAATAACTTGTTTTCAACAAATGCTGATATGTATAATACACATTGGTGAATTGTTGAATTAAAAAAAAATATCAACCATGAATACTGATGAACAGTTTCAGGTCCCTTAATATTTTCCAAACATTAACTTGATAAGAGTCATATAGAAAACTTGTTTATGTTACAGTCTGACTCTAGCCCTAAGATAGTTATTTAGATTAGGGTCTTAATGAGACCTGAGAAACTATATTTCTAGCTGTCTTTAGAGGAATGCTGGTAATAATAGTTTAGGAATAAATACACATTGTTGAACTCTTCCTTATTAAAACAGCTGTATCAGTTCTCCAAGTCATGTATCATTTCTCAAATCACAAGCTCCAAGTTTGTATTCCTTTGTCAAGTCATAGTTCGTTCTTTCTTCCAATTTACATTAAGATGCCAGATCCTTTTTCTAAGTGATAGTAAGAGTTTGTATTCCATGTCAGTATTCTAACTGTTCCATGTCACTACAAGTATTTGATGTAATCAAACCTCTTTTATGCCAATCATTTTCTTTAAGGTATTTCCATTTTCCAAATCTCTGAAAAATTTTAGTCCAAGTCCAGTTTAGTCTAATACTAGCCCAAGATGTTTGTTTCCCTTCCACTTTCCACTTATGCAGACTGTCAGTGCAAACAAATCCTCTGCCTGATTTCTGGTAGCCCATTATTATTATGCTAATTTATGTTAATAACCACACACGAGGTTGCATCTTGCTGAGGGTTCTATCTTGTTATCATAATGTCAATCTTTGGTAAATTTTACTTACCATATATTATTTATTTACTTATTATTAAGACTATAATATCATTACTACATTTTTTCCTCCCTTTCCTCCTTCAAAGTCGTTCCATATTCCCCTCCCTGCTCTCCTTGAAATTCATGGCCCCTTTCCCACTAATTGGTATTTTATGCATAGGAATATACACATTCACACACACACACACACACACACACACACACACATTTTTTTTTTGAAGGGCTAATGTAAGTTTTTTTGGTCTCAGACATTTTGTGTGATTCCTTTATTTTCATTATGTCTTTGATAGTCAATGACTAGACTTGAATTTTCATTTTAGTGCTAAAAAGTTCATTAAGCTCTGGACCCTTTAAGCATTTAGTTAGCTCTGAATACTTCTCACTCCCATGTACTCTCATATTGCTGTTCTCACATATTCCATATCTCACTCCAGAGGAACTTTGATTTTCCATATCCATCTTTGCATTGACTTAACTGCATGTTGCCTCTCTGTATCTCTTTATGCTACATGGCCATAATGCCTTCATATGGAATTCCTAGTCAACTAGTTTCCACTTCAATTTTTCTAAACTGTTTATGAAATGTATGAGATTCAAAATTCAGTTCTTGTCTTTTCTAAAAAGAGTGTAGTTCTTTATTAAATATGCTGATTGATATCAGAAATTAATTTCCTTCTTATATTTAATTTCTATAAATATTTTGGACATACTTTATATTATGTTTCTGATTATTCTGATGTTAAGGTGCATTACTATGTGGTAGATATTTGTGGTTTACTGCTGGGAGTACTACATGAGATGCAGACTGCATCCATGTAACCGGGGTATTGTGGGTCCCAGCAGTTTACCTTGTGCTTATCCTAGAAATTTCCTGAATCAGGAGGAAAATTACAGTGTTGAAAGACTCTGGAAGCTAGTGACCAGAGAGCCAAACTGAATGATTCTCCCTGAGTTTCCTTTATTTGAAACAGATATTTCTTTCATGTAGGTGACAAAGAATGTAGAACTGAACACAACTAATAATTAATGTTATATGGAATCACCGGCCCGTGCTGGGAAAAAATAAAGCAAGAAGACCGAGAATAGTAGGAGGAAGGAGTGCATGTGTGGTAAATTGAAAAGTAGGTCTCTCCAGTGACGAACAATTTCACTTTAAATCTAAATAAAGTAATTGTGTGGAGGAGAGTTTTCTCTTAAGGGCTAATAGACTAGGCCATGCAGAAAGGGGGGGAAGTGTGCATAGAACATTGGTACAAACATGAATTACATCTGCTCCAAGAAGATATTCTGGAAGCAATAATTAAAATTAAAATTACTGATACAAGAGATTTTATTGTGCCATTTATCAGTGACAGGAGAAAATAGAAAAAAAACTGATTATTTTATCACCCATTTTTAAAATAAGCAGACAGGCTAAATATTTAAAAATGAATACATTCATTAAGCAAATGTTTATATATCTGTGTGATTTTGTCTTCATTGATAACACACACACACACATATATATGTATGTGTTTATATACATATATATTAACATTATGATGAATACTTGTGTTGAAAACAGCAAAATTATAACAGAAAATAACATATATCACATTGCAGATTCTCACAGTCTCTCAAAATTTGCTCATTTTATTCACTTGGGAATTTTTTTATATGTAAGAACACACACACAAATAGCTCATCAAGATCCTGTTGTGTCCTTTTATTCCTCCTGTGGCCTGAAAATATTGTAGACATTAGATATTAGGGTAGTTCACATTGGCATATTGGAATTTAATTTAGTTGAGGTCATGAAAGCCATAATTATTGTAGCATGTATAATTTTGATAATATTAAAATAAAAATATTAAATTTAAATTACATATTTGATTGATTCTGGTGTAACTCCTTGCCAATTAATATATGAAAAAATGTTAACTAAAATTTAAAATAAATGAAAATTATACCAGAGGTAAAACTGCCAAAATACAACCTGTTATTACCATATTGATTTCTCTGGGTTTATTTTGCTTTATTTCAAAACTGCCCTAATTATGGTAATATCAGGATAACTTAAAAAGGTAATTTAACTAATTAATTGAAGAATCATAATAAGTACATGAATGTTTATTTTTCTTTGATAATATAATCATGTTTATATACATTAAAAAATAGAAGAATAGAGATTATGATATTCATATGAGTGCAATTAAATGTATTTATTTTAAATCATATGAGACAGTGGTTCTTCACCTGTGGGTATGACCCTTTAGAGAGGCAAATTCATATCAGTAGAAAAATTACAATTATGAAGTAGCAACAAAAATAATTTTATGGTATGGGGTCACCACAACATGTGGCACAGTATTAAAGGGTTGCAGCTTTATGAAGGTTGAGAACCTTGACTGACTTGCGACAACCTAAACTCTTTCCTGGCACAGTAAAATAAAAGAATGAGAAGCAATAAGTAATTTCTGCCTAGAAAACCTTGATCAAGCTGACATATTGTCCTTCAGTTTCTTACTGGAAAGTGATGTTCTTCATGCTGTAATTCAGTGTTAAATGAGAATCCATTGTTTTTCAGAGCTATAGTTTACAATAAGATGTTTGAAATTCCTTAGGTTTTAATATTATGGAGATATTCAATGGAAACATTCAGTTTCATTTCATTTTTATTATCGTTTTTATAAGTCTTCTATGTGTTACATTTAAGAAATATGTGGAGTTTTTATTTTCTTATTCTGTCATGAGCAGCTCCTCATTAAATTAGATGTGGTGTTTGAGCCAGCATTCTATGTGTTAAAATAATATAAAGCCTCTACTTCTTGGTACAGAGTAAATTCTCTATTTTCTTTTAATAGGATACTGAAATTTAATGTATTATTTCTTCTATAATTATAGAATCAATATGATTAATGTTTTAGAAGTTATAATTTATAAGTTAACTCACCTGCTTATTGAATTTTTTCTATAGGTTCTGTTACCTTTTCATAAGGCTAAATTTAATTTTATAAGCTGGTTTGAATAGTTGTATTCAGACACAAAGAATTCAACTGAATATCTTAAAGAATATTCAGTCTTTTCATTTATTCTAAACAAATTGCTTTGGTAAGTGAGGGTTGTTTTGCCTAATTTAACATACCATAGTCAGTTTGAGCTGTGCTTCCTTCTGAACTTCTTTTGTGATATTAATATGTTCATGTATTGAAGATAACCAGCCTGTCATGGCTGTAATTTGTTACCTACAGATTGTAGCTGTCATGTGACAGACCCTTGTTGGTTACATATATGACTCTTACAGTCAGTGCATACCCCTCATCACAATGTTCAGGAAGACATGAACAAAGAAGATTTTCCCAGCAAGGAACCTCATTCAAACCAACAAAGAGGTTCTGAACAAACTCCCATTAAAATCAGCGCATAGCTACAAGTTTCCTTGCCACTGAATACAGTAGTTTGCAGGGAACAAGCAGACTGTTTCTAAATTGCCCCTCTGTTTCCATGACACTGATAGTTTCTGGATAGACCTTATTTTGCCTTGGTCCTCTCTTCTCCTTACCTTTCTGTCACCCCTAGTCATCTGGGGTTCCCTTTACAGACATTTATTTTGTATCCTCACTAAGGGTCACGCTTTTCCTGAAATAGTATTCTCAATAGTCCTAAACGAATATCTCTGGGTAAAGTTTCTTCCTAAATCACAATGTGTTAGGTCTAAGCCACGATTTATTCCAAACTAAATGTTTGTTTTCTGACTGTGCCCATTTTCATTTTATTTATTCCTAGCAGACAGATAAATTATTTTAGAAAATAATTCTGCTTAAATACGTCCATTGGCTTTTGATTTCTCACAATAAAAGCCAAATTTTCCACAGACTTCTGTACCAGGCTCATAAGTTGCAGGGTACCTCTGTTCCTTTGACCTTCTTTCTTAATCTTTCTAGCAACCTCCCTTCTCAGTGTTTTTTGAAACTGTTAGTTTTTCTGTCTATAGTGCAATGCCCTTTATAGTTTGATGGATATTTCCCACCTAAGCATTTCTTCTTCTTTTAGCTCCTTGTCTTAAAGGGAAGCACATTCTTAGTCAATGTACCCTATACCCCTTGCCCTAATCTGTTTTCTCTCCATGTAACTATCATGTTGACATATTAGATGTCTAGTTGGTTTTTGTAGTATGTTTCATACCATTGGGTTTTCAGGTGACACACTTACAAATACTAGCAAATCTACTCTAAAAATGTGTACAACTGATGATATAGAATAAGGTACATGAATAAGTGGTGTCCTGTAAAGTATGGACAATTGAATTATGGGAAGGAGATTAAAGTGCAATAATTTCATTAAGAAGTGATGTTTTGAGAATTTATTACCTTCACTCTTAATATCATTTATTTAATATTAGTCTGCATTAATGGAATTGTATGTGAGTTTATATAATTTTTATAGTGGATATCTTTGACAGTTGGCTTACAAATTTTCTGAAAATCTAACTACTGGCTTTGACAGGTTATTGTGATGCAGTGTGGCCTATGAGTCCTTGGCCCATGAACAGTTTCTATGGTCTTTTAATTAAATCATTTACCTTCTCTTTATCTCATTTTTTCCATTTGTAAAATAGTTCCTTCTAATGTGAGTATGAACAGTCATTAAATGATGTAAGAGTAAGTAAGTAAATAAGAAGTTATAGCTATTATAACATTAATAATTATAATAGAAAATAAAATACACATTATCATTTTAAAAAGCTAAAACAGATATGAGATACAATAAGAAAGTGGTTAGAACTACTCCTAGAATTATTGCACTCATTGCATTAATATATACCATCTTCTAAGAATCTCTTTACACAGATAGCAGTATATTAAGTTACAGGGGTTAGTTCAGGTGTAAATCACTTATGTAACATACATGATACTCAACTCTCCCAATGACAAAACAAACAAAAGCATCTTGGTACTGATTTTTACTATTGTTATCATCATCACCAGTATGAAGTACATAAAATTGACTTCATTTATAGATTACAGCAAGTATTTGAATGAAGACAAATGCATATCATGTCTGTGGGAGGGCTGTGTATTGTTCTGCTGGGAATTAGGGTTTAACATATGGATTTAAAAGGGTTATAATAATAACTGCATTGTTTTTATATAGAAACTATAATAGCCTTGTCATGGATATAGCCTTCTCTTAAGCCAAAGATCAGAGAATCTTTTTTCTACCTCGATAAATGATCATGGAAGAGAATATTTTGAAAGGCCAGAAATTGCTTTTCTTTTGAGTCTAGTACTGACTGCCTATTTGACCTTGATTAAGACATTTACCATCTTATCTTCAGAATTCTCCATTTGTGACCAGGTTACAGCATCTAATGTATCAAAGATCTATGTCACAGAATTTTTACAAGAACCTCTTCGTAACCAAAAGACTCTATAATAGGCAAAGATGTGGTAGGTGCACTCTCTTCATAGAAGTAAGGAAAACATCAGTAATGCTTTATTTACATTTTACTAATTATAGCTTGTTTTGTTTCTCTTGTTATCCTGTCTGGAGATAATGAGTTTTATTTCAACTCCTCTTTTCTTTGTTAGTTAATTCTATTTTCAATGATCTTTTTTGAGTATCCCACTTAGCCGGTGAGTCCCTTGCCTCTCCAGTGATCTGTGATTCAATAATACGCTCATTACCAAAAAGATTTGTGAAGATTCAGCATCCCAGTTACCTACTCATACACATTTTCAGGAGGCTCTCCTCCATTGTGCAGTAAAGAGCTCTGCTCCAGTAAGTCACAGGTTGATTAATGGTGGGAACATGGTGAAGGGATAGATGTTCCATTCCTTCTTACCATCTTCACCAGGGCTCTGACTCATCAAATTCTTTGCATATCAAAGGTGTTCTAATTGAACAAGCTTTAACTTCTAATACAATATTAGAATCCAGTAAAGTATACTTTAGGGCAACTACAATGTTAGGAAAAATGTTCTAAAGTCAGAGCAAGAAGCAAGCTATTAACTGATGTTGCTCACGTTGACTAATCAATATTTCTTGGCCATTGACTACCACTGTACCTTTTCATGCATAAAATATTTGTAAAGATCCTTATCTTGTGAAAAAGTAGATCTTGAGTCTAACTTTCACCTTCAAAGAATTCATTTGAAAAACTGAATAAAAATGTGGTACCTTCATAATTTCGTAAATATTTAGTATTTGGTATTAGAAGTCACAAGAGAAGTTTAAGGCACTATGCACCAAAAATGTCTGATAAGTATCAATATATGATTTCATTAGATTATTTCAGCAGATTGACATCATTAGTCTTGATTTTCTAGAAAATGATGAGCAATAGTCACAAGTCATTCAGTTCTGAGGTTTTTCTTATATATTTTATAATATTTTCCTGCACACCAATCTATGAAAATGTAAGAGATTGGTCAGTACCTAATTCACCCTGTCTGTATCTGTTGTTATTCCAGATTAAATTATCCACATCTTTAACTGTAGGCCGTTTCTTTCCAGTGCCTAAGAAGTTGCAAGCCTGCTTTCTCTGCTATCAACTGATGAGTGCTTGGGGAATTGAAACTAATTTTACCATTAGCCGAGCAAAATGTAATTAGGACAGCTAATCTGCTGAAAAATACCCCTGGCAAAACCCCTGTTTTACGTAATAGAAATAGCATACGTATGAAATGCAAGATAGAAGGATTCGAATGGTACTGAAAGCCTTTTATTCAATATTGGTGTCTTTAATTTTATCCCAAACTTGTTAATAAAGTAATTGGGTAGGAATACTCTCTACCACAATTTTAGACATAGAATACTTTTTTAAAGTAGAATTTTTTTTTTTAATGTGAATGTTTAATTTTATTTAACATAATTTTTAAAAATAACAGATCTAGGCCCCAGCTGATTTTCTACATTGGTGTGTGTGTGTGTGTGTGTGTGCTATGAAAGCCATGAAGAGAAGCTGGCAATTGCTATCCAAGAACTCTCATCCCTGGGCTTTGCCTTAATATGGGTAATTGACTTTCACTTTCCATCACTTTCCTTTCTTATCCCATCTTTTCCTCATTTTTAAGAGTAGATAAACTGAATTTAAAATTTACCTACAAAGAAAATTTTATAATTTTGTCTTATTAATTTGTTAATTTACTTTTACAGTTAAATTTTACGTATACCGCCTACCTTTATGCTGTCAGTCACAGCAGAGTGACAGCTTTGTATGTGACTGCTTTTCTTTTGATTTGTATCTGGAAGACAATGTCAGACTTCAAGATTTAAATTTGAGTTGTTAACATTTACATCTAAAATTGTAAAGTTTTGTTTTGATTTTTTTGTGTTTTAGATAAGGTATTAATACTGTAGCCCAGGATAGACTAGAAGTAGCAAAGTATTCTAGTCTAAAACTCACTGCCTCCTTCTTCTTCTCAAGTGCTAGCATTACACATGCCATCCCCCTCAGAAAAATGTTTAAAACCATCTAACTGTATGAAATATATTGTCTTTTTACCTGCAACTTATGTCAGCTGAGAACAGATATTTTTGTAAACAGATGATCTTTAGACAGGAAACATTAATAATTTACCTGAAAAAAATTCCAGATATAATTACAGAAGTTCTAGTTCTAATTGAGTTTTGTTTTTTCATTTAATCAACTTAGTTATTTTTGCTAAGATGTCAACTTTATGTGTTTCCTGTACCTAGAATTTGGCTATAAATTAAATTTATGCTCGTGTTGCTATAAAATCCTGGGGAAGATTGAAGAGATAATGACAGACAGGTAAAGAGAATGTTTAAGTTGGATAGGTAATATCACACAATAATGCTAATCCAGGAAATTAGATTATTTTAGAGCTAAAAGAGGGATTAGGATTATGCTACTCATTGTTTATTGTACTAACATGGTTTAAATAGTTCATTAAAATATAAATAATGTAGACCCTTAGGTTTCATTTAAATTGTTTGATGAAAAATTAGAGTAAGATTTCTACACTTGGAACTACAAATGTATTTCCTCAGTTTATAAGCCTTGTGTAAACATAGGACAAATAGAAATGCCCATAAATATACAAAATCAATAAAATTAAAGATAGCCATGTATTGTATAATGTTATATTCCTGGAAATGGATGGTTAATATAAAATTTATAGTCTTGGATTAGTTTCTTTACTTAATCTGATTCTGAAAAAAATTTATTTTTACCTCAAGCAATACTGGCAGTAAGCTGTTTTCACTTCGTTTTGGGTATATTAGAATAAAGAGAATGTCACAGGGTGGTGGTGGTAGATTCCTTTAGTCCCAGCACTTGGGAGGCAGAGGCAGGCGGATCTCTGTGAGTTCAAGATCAGCCTGGTCTACAGAGTGGGTTCCAGGACAGCCAGAGTTACAACAGAGAAATCCTGTCTCAATAACCTGAGGGGGGAAAAAAAAGAATGTAATTGTTCTGGAGTGATTCACTGGTGGAGAGAAAGTGCCTTCTAAATGTTCATATTTTAAGTGTAGGGAAAAGAAAATAATACCAATGATTTTTTTATGTCTTTGCATTCATGTTTTTACATTATAATTGATAATTATCTTTTAGTGAAATTCAATATATTGTTATTTTACAATTATTTTAAATGCTATAAAATGAGCATTACATTTACACATATATTATGAATGTTATAGTGAAATGTTTCACTCGTCCATATAGCTATTAATAAAGATTTCTTCGTGGATGTTAGGAAAGGGCAGAGTTTTTGAGCTACTTAGAAACCCAAAATTGAATCTCTTGTGATTATCCTCCTGGAAAAAATAATATATGAATGTATGGTTTGCAAGAATCTATAAATCTTCCTCCTACAATAGTTTATTTGAAGTAAACTTGATATGCCACAAATGACATATTTGCAATATATATATAATTTATTGTGTTCAAGGGCATTTTTTTTTCAAGACAGGGTTTCTCTGTTGTACCTCTGGTTATCGTGGAACTCACTCTGTAGATCAGATTGGCCTTGAACTCAGAGAGTTCCACCTGCCTCTGGCTCTGAAGTGCTGGGATTAAAGGCACATGCCAACACCACCCAGCTTCTGATTACTGATTTCAATAGTCATATACAACAGTTGCCAACTGAAATGCAACTTAAGTATAACTATCTTTGTTTATTCATTTTGCAGTATATAATTTGTTCTTAATGATTTCTCAATATTGTTACATTATGCTCTGTCTTAGTTGTGAGATTTCTCACAATACCCCTGGCAAAGTAGACACCTTGAATAATTACCTAATAAAAGCATGAATCAAGTATGTCCATGTCAATAGTAAGGTTTAACTGGAGTGAATGTAACTTCAGATTCAAGAATTTAGAGCTGTCCATAGAGGTGCATTCTTTGGATCTAGAGTCTGAGAGGCTGAGGTGGAAGGACTCTGAGTTCTGGCCCAGCCTGGGCTACATAGTGAAGTCAAGGTCAACATATGTCAGATGAGGGGAGGCTTTCAACAAACCAAACCAAGTAAAAAAGAACTCATAAGATTTCAGTAAGGATATTATGTAGGGAGACAGTATTCATGAGGTGAAGAACAGTTCACTAATACTTTAAAAAGGAGAAACACTGCAGAACATAAATGTTAGGATTTGTATCTTATATGGAATCCAACAGTACCTATTTATACACAGGAGAGGCTGAGAACATAGAAACTGTTTAATCAGAAAGCCTGGATGACCTAGAAATCTCAATCTGACACTTAAAGCATGGGTTCCCTGGAGAGTCGCTGGTACAGAGTTCATATTAGAAGGCAAAGCAGCTGGACTGACGTGTGATGTCAAAACCATGGCACATAGGCATGCTCACTCAGAAAGATTGTCTTTTCCGCTGACCTCTTAGTGTCTGGGCCTCAGAGAGCACAAGTGCTGCTGAGTGAGGGCCAACCAGTTCATCTTCTTTGAAAATGTCTTCATAGGTACATCCACAGATGTGTATCCTTGGTGACTGTAAATTCCATTGAGTTGCTCATCAGGACTAACCATTACAAGCAGGCTTAGTTTTGTGAAACTGAAAGTTCCTCTCAAATGTCATCAGATATCTTTGTGTCACTTAGGGTTTTAGACGCATGTGACCAATTATTGGTGAAGCATATAACTTAAGAATCTTCATCTTTTTATAGTCATTTTGAAATAACAGAAGTATGGATTTAGAAATTGTAGATTTGAAAACCATCACTACACATAGGTTAGAAATTTGTTGGTAGTTCAATGAGCTTTTTAGTTACACAGAATTACCCAGTAGATCTTATGCTTTAGCTAAGGCCCAGCACTCAACACAGAGAAGACAAAGGGCTGAGCATCATCTGAAGAGCTGATTTATTTTTTGACCCGCAGGCATCTTTGAAGCACACTCTTCTCTACTCTGGTTATCCTGTCACATCTGCTTCATTATGTGCAGCTAAAACAACATGCTGAAACTGGGAAGTATGACCTGTGACCTCTCTGAATAAGAACTTTTCATGTCTGAGTGTTCTCTGGACTGAATTGTACATTATGGGACTTTGAATCAGAAGCTCACTGAAAAAGAGATTGTTTACTTAGCTATTAAGAAAGATAAAGGACATGAGCTCTGAGGTGCTGGAAATACTTATTCTAATGGAATGGACTGTGAGACAGGGAAGCTTCATGTTCAAGGTTATTAAGTTACTAACAGAGAGTTGAGCTATTTTTTAACTTTTCATTCTTTTTTTCAAGTGTTATAAAAAAATGTTCCAGAATGAAGATCTCACTATAAAAACAGGAACTTGAAAGAAAAAACAAAAAGAAAAACTATTGAAAGAAATAATTACTCACATCAGTCTGTTTTCTGTAGTTTCAAATATGGAAATAGAAAAGATTATAATGAAAGAATATTTTACTGGTGTATTAGATTTTATTATAATTAAACAAAGAACATTCATGGGGACACAGGAAGGATATTTATTATGTGTGATGTGTTTGTTAAATGCTTTAGTGTTTTAAATTAATATTTATACATTTGAAATTTTTAATTGTAAACTAAAAATTTATATTTCTAATACCAAAATAATCATATCAGAAGATCAATTAAAGTTAAAGGTATATAAACAGAGTATGATTGAAAATAGATGAACACTTCAGAATGTAGGTGCAGACTTTCAGTTCATAATTGTAGATTAAATGGATAATACCACGTTCCTTCATTTCATGACAGTGTCTCTTTTGGAACATTCTATGTGTTTCCATATAACTGATTGGTACAACATATGCATTTGTATTTCAGGACATTTTTACAATGAAAGAAAGATTCCTTTAAAAATCCACTTCTGTATTGATTATATTGCCCCAGTGAGAGGTATACCTACTAAAGAGCTGAGAAGACTATTTTTATCTGTATTTTAGATAGGAAGTCAGTAAACTGGTGTGTGTGGCAGGGGGGTCATTGGCAGGGCATCATGATTTGATGTTCTTCACTTAACAATACTCTTTGAAGTGACTCCTATTGAATCCTCACATTTTTGTAATGACTCTGATTGATCATCAATACTTTGAATATAGTGAATAATTTAGCAAAAGGTAACTCCTTTTATGTTAGCATAATTGGTATTGATACAAAACCAGTTAATGTAAACAAATGTAAAAAGCTATAAATATTGTAGAGATTTCAGATTTATATTCAGTTAAATTTTGGTTAATTATCTGAAGAGTAAAATACCATGAAAAACATGAACTCAAGTGGACCACATGTCTGAGTAAGAGCTGAAAGTAGAGAAAAAAACAAAACAAAACAAGTGAGTTCTTGGGTCTTCAGTGGTCTTAGATGTGGCACAAAAATGACAGACCATGTCAGATAAAGTGCAGTGCATTAGAATTTTAAAATTCTGTCCAGTACACAATCATGAAAGTGAAAATGTAGCCAACCCACCTAACAGGAGAAATATTTATGAGTGATGTGAATATGAAGCATTTGCAAATTGTTTATAAATATAAACAGCTATAGCTATTTTATTCCCAGGTGACAAATTTGAAAATCACCAGTAAGGCAGAGGTTTTCAATGGTTTGATATATCCTCACTCATGGTCATTTGTTTGCCTTTTCCCCACCTTTCTACCTCAGTTTATCTAACTCTGGTAGGCTACAGATACAATAAATATGAATGGGGGGAAAGGCTCATTTGAGCCAAGTAAATTCACTTCCTGGTAGGAAACTACTGACAAACCAAGTAGAATATAATTATAGCATTATACTATTTAAGTTATAGCCTCCCACACACTTTATTATCTTCTAATATGTTCATTAAATTGAGAATTATATAATAGATCACACATCACTGGTTCCATTTTTAAAATCCAATTCTTATTCAGATAAGTGAAATTTCAGTTGGTAAATCATCTGAGAAAAATCTATCCTCCAGAGTACCTTATTTCCTGATGTTGACCACAGTCCCTTAGTATATAGCACGTAATTATAAGTGAATATTTTTTGTAAGTTATGGAAATCAAGTCTATAAACATTGGGGATCATATGCACAAAATATCTTGTTGTTTGCAGATTTACTTTTCAACTATATATGTATATATATTGCTTAATGACATAGTTCGGCTCACCTTACATAGGAACCATTTTCTCAAATGGATTTTTCTCTTTTTTTTTATTCAATAGCATTTTATATCATTTTCATGTGTTTTGACTGTCATGGATATATATATACATATATACATATATATACATATATATATATATATATATATATATATATATATATGATTTATAATTTGAACTTAGTGAGCTCATGATAGGAATGTTCATATGCAGGGTCAATAAGGCGACTTGGGAGCAGAGGCAGAAGCCTAACAACCCTTGAGTTCAATCCCCAGGCCTTATACCAAGTTGTCCTTTGTCTCTATATGTGCAATATGGTATATTTGCAATAACAAGCAGAAACAAATGTACACAAAACAATAATAATGAATCAAATAAAAAGAAAAAATGAAATACTCAAGTAGAAAACTAATTGTTTAGCTTTGATTTTCAATAATATGTTATTTTGTTTTTCTGCATAAGAATATTTTATATTTTTAATGAAGCCCATCCTTTTAATTGGATATTACTATAGGTGGGAAGAACAATTTTTATCATGATTTCTCAATATAATCTAATTCATTTTACCTTCTAAATAACAGTTAGCATTTCATACTACAAAGTTATGCTACTTGATGTGCGAAATCTATGTCTTCATTTCTTAAAATAAATATAGCCTAATATGCCACAGTGTTTGAGATCTTTGTGTAGATGTTGATTCCAGTTCAAAGATGGTTTATTTGTTGGCTAATTAAATCACTGGATTTAGCCTGGGAACCCTTGAGTGTTCATCCCTATACAATCTAGTCTACCTGGAAGCGTTCAGCCTCTGTACAATCTAGAATATTTAAACCTCCGTATGATCTAATGAACTTCTATGACTTACTGCTGACTGAGTCATTCTGACTAGCTCCTTCTGAACTCTGACTCTTCTGGTTCAATTCACTCACTACGATTTGACTCAAATTCTTCTCCAAGCTGACTGGTTCAAACTGACCTTCTGAGTTGGCTTATTATTTCTGACTGAAATCTTTGGACTCTGACAAGTTCTGTCAGATTCTCTGACTGCCTCAGACTGAACTGCTCTGCTTGGCTTCAAACTGACTCACTCTTCCTGTCTGATACTGACTACTTCTGCTGAGCTACCTTTGTGTTTCTCTGCTTCTCCAGTCAAGTCTGTTTCAGACTGCTTGCCTCATACTGTCTTCTGTAACTGACTCTTCTGTAACTGACTCTGCTCTGAGCTGAAAGCCTATTGTGAGAGTTGGGCATGTCCTCACTCTGACTCACTCTGCTAATTCTTCCTCTGATTAGTCACTTTGCCTGTCCTTTACTCTGATTCATCTCAGATGTCACTTGTTTGACACTGACTTCTGAGCTCTGTTTCTTATATACTTCCACATTCTATTTCTGCTTTAGGGACTAAAGGTGTGAACTACCATTACCTTATGAATACTGGGATCAAAGGTGTGTACCAACATTCTTAACATTCTTTCTACATTCCATCCAGACAACACAGGCCTCTGAATGTGATTCCTTCATATAGATCCCTGGAATACTGACACTTTCTAGCTTTCACACATGACTATTCCCCTACAACTTTGCTCATGGTATCAAAAAGAATGAAGTACAATAATATACAATGTGGATATTAACAAGAAAATACAAATTTGCCCTTCTCAGATAATTCATGCCAATTTGACTAAATTATCTTGGAGTCAAAGGACAATAGGCGTCTGATCACTTCCTTAAAATCCATTGTTATAATTTATAAACATCCTGACTACTGATCCTCTAAGAATATTTTGAATAAGGAATCTTACAGAGAGACTGGCAGAGGATATGGTGAGAATTCTCTGCAGTGGTGTGTTTCTTTTCTTTAAAAAGTACTAACACTGAAACACAACCTCAGAATATTATAAGGGCTCTCCAAGTCAGTATAATCCAAGTTTATTTTTTAGTAATCTTGTTTGATTCAAGGTAAGAAGATAAAAAATAAACCAGTGTGGTTAGAGTTTAGCTACTAAGTCATTGTTTATAATACTAGTTTATCAGCTGGAGCCAGATAAGCTACCAATGTTATGATGTGAAGTCATTGTGAAAAATTCATTGTTATTTTTTAAATAAGAGTTTTGGCAGTAATTATTACTGGAAGTAATATTTATCTCTTAGAAATTTTCTGTAGCCAGCTGAAAAACGACATGAAAAATGATAATTGTTAGGATAAAGGCTCTATCTCTAGATTTGTTCCTTAATATACTGTATTTGTAGTCTCACAAATTGAGTATGATTCACCTTAAAAATTCCCCTTCATTCAGAGTGCATTGAGTCATAAAATATTTGCTTATAAATAACTGCTCTAAATATTCAAGCAAATTTACTGACTTACTTAGGAGGAAAAATTCTAAGATAATCCATTTACCACTTGGAGTCCCTGGCATATACTTTCTCCCAGTTAACTGATCAAACATAAATCCTAGGACTGTTGTGAATGGATTTTGTAAACTTAACTGAGGTCTCAAGTCAGTTGATCTTAAGGTTGGGAGAGTATCTGCTTGGTGCTGACCTGGTCATAATGAGCCATGACAGCAGAGAAATAACCTTGGATGTTTGTATATGAGGAACTCAAAACCTGGAGGCACTAGCAAGTTCAATAAGAGTCAGCAGTTCATCGAAGAAATGGGATTTGTTCCTAGTACCTTCCCCACTACAAAATAACTCAGCTTCCTCAGGACTTTAGTTTCAACTTCACTATAGCCTCTGTCTGATGTCTTTGCTGAAATTTTGATGCATAGAACTGAGATAATGAACATGTGTTATTTATAGTGCATATTTGTGGCAGTTTGTTAATGCAGGTTTAGAAATCTAAGCCAGCAAAATCACTGGAAATATCTAGCATAGATGATAACAAAATCTACTAGAGTTCTTTTGGAATGCCTGGGGCTCTGTCTCACATTGTCCTCCCAATAGGAACTGGGCTGCAGCAGCTGCTGCTTCCAGAAGTGAATTCATATGCCTTTGTGAATGCACATGCCTTTGTACTGCCACACTGAAGATTCTGATTGGTAGAGTCAATGAAATACCCGTCAACAGATTAGCAACACAACTTTAAAAGCTAAATTTTGAATAGGCCATTGGAGTAAAATTACATCAAATTTTATATAAAGATTCACTTCTTCCCTATTCATTCAGGTACTAACAGGTCGTGTGAGGGAATTTGAGTTTTCTCCTTCCATAACAAATTCCACCTTGACTGTCTAAATATGGAATTGTTGGGAATGAAGATGCTTAATTTTCTAATTTCAAGAAACTGCAAGAATATTTCTGAGTCTAGCTGTGTTCTGTCCAACTTTTTATCTGGTAGGAGTGAACATTCAAAGCATACTATTTTTCAGATTAAAATCATACTTTAGTGAATCCCTCTCCCAAGTGGCAACCTTTTGTATCCCCAAATTGAAAGCAATTTACCTTACTAGGTCTCCTTTGCAGCCTATATATTTATTTGTTTCCTTAAAACTCACAAGTCTGAGACCAATAATCTACATGTGGCTGCTTTACCACTCTCTCCATTGAAGCTCATGGAATGTTTCTGAATATGCGTTTGTTTTAACATGTAGAGGAATAGCCCTGTGTGAAAGCTAGGGTCTACATTCCAGGGGCTACATTCAGAGGCCTGTGTGGTCTGGATGGAATGCAGACACCTTTAATCCAGTATTCAGAAAGAGGTGGTAGCAAGCACCTTTAATCCCAGTATTCAGAGGGCAGTGGTGGTCCACACCTTTAATCCCTAGGGGAGGTGGGGGGGAGGGACACTGGAAGCAGACACAAGAAGCAGAACACAGAAGGAGTCCAGAACTCAGAAGGAGTCTGTGTCACACAGGAAGTGATGTCTGAGATGAGTCAGAGTGAATCGCAGACAAAGTAACTAAACTGAGGAAGAGTTTTTGAAGTAATGACTCTCATTAAAAAGGCAGGCTCTCAGCTCAGTAAAAAAGAGTTATAGAGGAGTTACATAGTAGCAGCCGGTTAGAGTCAGTCAGTTAATGGGAGTAGACAGAAGAGTCAGTTGAAACAGTTTATTGGGGAGCAGGCAGTAAAGGAGCAGTTAACAGAGTAAGTTGCAGCAGTCAGTTACAGAGGCAGGGTGGAGCACTGACAGCTCAGTGAGAGACAGAGACACAGCAGAGCTCAGCAAAAGAAGACCAGAATAGAGAGTGAGTGGAACCAGAAGAGTTAGTCAGAAGGAACTAGTCAGAATGGCTCAGTAAGCAGTGGGTTTCAGAAGGCTAAAGGCTGAAGCCTTCTAGGTATGGGCTGGGCTAATAGTTTAAATATTCTGGATTGTATGAAGGCTAAAGCCTTCCAGTTCAAGGATTTAGACTAAACTGTAAAGAGGACAAAATGCTCTAGGGCTCCAGGGCTCTGGGCAAGAACCAGTGATTTAATTAGACTAAGAATGAACTGTCCTATACCCTGAACCAGCATTTACATCTGGTAAATCTACATCAACATTTATAGATCTAATGGATGTTTGTCCTAGTCTTCCATTTAGATGTAAAATCATTATTAACTAGTGTATATGAGTTATTCTCTAAGAGTATTCTAAGTGTATTCTTAAAATTACTTTGAGAATGTGGATGATTCATAATTGTTTCATGAGAAATTGTTCAATAATTCCAAATATAATAAACAAAGATTTAAGAAGCCTTTTCTGAAACCATCATACTATGATAATATAACTGACACTCCACATCTGTGAATTCTGTATCTATGGAATAAAAATATTCAGAAAATACAGTGTCCCTCAGTACAGATATTTTTCTTGACATTTTTCTTTTGTCATAACAGAATAGCAATCATTTGTGAGGTCTTATTATATATCAGATACGGTAAGAAATCTAAGGTTAATTTAAAGTATATAGTAAGATATACATTTGTTATATGAAAATAATATGCCATATTAAATGAAGAATTGAAGCATCTGTGGAATTTGATATCAATATGGATGAGCTTCTAGACCCAAATCTTACTTAAATTGAGGTTCAATTATATTTTCAAGTTAGGCCCACCAACAATGCACCTATTAATAAATAGACTCATTCTTACTTTTAACCCAGCAACAGAGATGAGGTAGACTGGGAAGTTGGAAGTTGGAGGAGGGTGAGTAAGAGGAAAAAATGGAAAGAGAACAAGAGAGAAAGAGAATGAGAGAGAATATCTTTATAAGGTGAAAAAAGACTTTAAAGTGAAAATGTAGGAATCATCCTTATTAGCCAATTGACTTTGCTATCCGACTATTACACTCTCCCAAAAAAATAAGATTTGCAATAAGCCTATCCCAAATACAAATTAATTCAGTGATGTGTTTATAACTATAGAAGTGTTGATTTATTATCATTTATTCTTGTGGATTCATGCCAGATGACAATTTATTTTTTGCTAATTATATCCCCAGTCCTAGAGTGTTTCAGCCTCCATACAATCTAATCTTAAGCCTACACCTGGAAGGCTTCAACTTCCATACCTTCAAATCTTTAAGATGCTAGCCTGGACTTAGAAGACTTCAGCCTCCACACAATCTAATAAACCTAAAATATTTCAGCCTCTGAGACTGACTGGGTTCACTCTCATAGCTATCTTCTGAACTACCTCTTTTTACTCTGATCTGTATTGTGAACTCCAAACTGTAAATTATCTGCTTCTGACTCTCTGCTTTCTCTCTCTTATTCTGCATTGGGCTCTGTTCTTCTTGGCTTCCACTCTGCTTCCACACTCTACTTCTATTCTCTGCCCTCTGCTTCTACATTCTGAGCTCTGCCTCTCTCTGAACTAGCTCCTGTGAATTGAGAACCTCCTTTTATAACCTGAGAGTTGGGATTAAGGACATATATTATGTTGCCTGAACCCCAGAAATCTCTTTCACCTAGCATTAGCACAAACAGAGGAGAGAATTAGTCTGATGAACATTCTTTCTGCATTCCTTCCAGATCACACAGGCCTCTGAATGTGATCCTTTCATATAGGGCCTTGGGTGCAATCCCTTCCTAGATATCACATAGACCTTTCAATGTAATCCTTCGCTAGAGCAGCCATGCTGCTGTATTAAAAGATTATTTGTTCCTCTATATGTGTTCCTCAGAGTTTTCCTGAAGTAGAGCAATGACACATTTACAAGAACCTAGTTCTCTTAAATTCACAGGCGCACATTTTTGCAACCTGTGTCTCTTAGAGGATTCATCAGAAATTATGTTGCATAACATCAAAATTATTAGATGCAGTATTTAAATCATTATGTACTCTTAACATAATGATTTTTTAAAATTTTTATTATTTGTTTGAGAACTTTGTATGACATATTAGATCATATTTCTCTCTTTCTCTTAACTTGATTGAGAATAAAACATTTCATATCACAGAGGAATCTCTATGAGAACAATTTGACACTATTTTTTTAGATGCCAGTTGCAGGAGTTTGGTGATTTCTTTTTAAACAACTTGTTTGTTGTACTGGAGAAGGAGGAGAATGAGATGGCTTATTGTATTGCTTTCCTTTGATTGTTAATGTAGTCTAATTTGAATTATCATCTGCATGCATCTTACTCTAAACATTTTTCTTAGTATTTGACTTTTTAAATCTGTAACTCCTTTTCTCCCATCACCTAATTTATTTCATCATATTGAATATTTATTCATTGAAAAGTTCACCTTTTCTGTTGAAGGAGATCTGTGAATCAGAAAAGCATTCCTATTTAGTCAGCCAGCTCAGCCAAGTAACCAACTGCCCTACTATGGAATGGTACTACCACACATACTATTCACTGTTTGTTTTATTTAGTTTCTTTTTGACTGAGATAAATTATTTTCATATTTTTTAAGAAAGAAAGATTTTACATATATAGTTTAAATATGATGATATAACAGAGATAAAGTTCAAAATTAACAATCTCTATTAAAAGATGAATTCACATTTGTGATGTATTTCTAGATTCATACAATATAACCTTTTTGTTGTTAAAACCAATTATAGACACATATATGTATATTTTAATTATATTATATCATGTATTGGTGATTTTTTAGTACAGTAATTCATTCCAGGAGATTTTTTTAAAATGATTTCACACATTTATTATCTTATGAATGAATGCATACACTCACTGCAGTTGTGAATATATAATTTCTTTGATATATATTTTATTATAATTTATTTTTTTCTTTTCTCCTGTAATATATCCCAACCCCCATCTTCCCCACTCTCCATTCCTCTTAGCTTTCCCCCTTCTCCCCTTCCCCAAGACCCACCCCCATCCCCATCCCCCACTTCCTCTCAGTAAAGAGCAGGCCTTCCATGATTAGAATAAGGCTGTGCATGCACCCCTCAATCAAGGCCGGACAAGGCAAGCCAGCAGAAGGAAAAGGGTCCCATGGGCAGGAAAGAGGGTCAGAGACACTCCCTACTCCAACTTTTAGGAGTTCTATAAGAACACCAAGCTGAACAAACATAAGATATATGTAGTTGATCATGCAGGCTCCCACTCTGCTGCTTCAGTCTCTGTGAGTCTCTAAGAATGCTAGTCAATTGACTCCATGGGGCTTGTTCTCCTGTTGTCCTTGACCACTCTGGTCTCCAATATCCCTCCTCCCTCTGTTCAGTGAGGTTCTCTGAGCTCTGCAACATGTTTGGCCCTAGGCGTCTGCATCTACTTCCATCATCTGCCAGAGAAAGCCTCTCTGATAACAACTGGGCTAGGCAACAATCTATGAGCATAGCAGAATATCATTAGAACCTATCTCTGGAATGTCCAGTCCCAGTCTCTGGTTTCTGGCTAGCCCTACAGTTTCTGATATGGGCTCCCTCCCTTGGCATATTGTTCTGTCCTTCTATTGCCCCAGCAGATCTGCTGGCAGGATAAGTTATATGTCAAAGGCTTTGTGGCTGAAATGGTTTCCTGTCCCAACATTGCGAGCCTTGCAATGCTACAGGAGATGACCCTCAATATTATGGGTCCTCACTAGGGTCACCCTTTAGATTCCAGGTAGTTTTTACTGCACTAGGTCTCCTGATCCTCCCTAAATGTTCTCCAATTCTAAACCTGTCTCCCTATAGTCTCTCCCTCCATCCATTTCTCCAGACCTGGTCTCTCCTATTCCCATTCTCATCCTCCTTCTAGCCCATCTGTGACATCTGTTCTATTTCCCCTTCCCTGGGTTATCCATATGTCTACACTGGGGCTGTCCTTGTAGCAAAATATCTGTGGATCTGTGGACTGGAGTACAACTTCTTAATAGCTAATATTTACTTCTAAGTGAGTACATACCATGATTCTTTCTGGGTTTGGATTACCTCACTCATGATTATTTTTTCTAGTTCCATCCACTGAAAATTTCATGTTTTCATTTTTTTAATAGGTAAGTAATACTCCATTGTGTAATGTTCTTGAGTTTTTTATATATTTTGGATATTAGTCCTCTATTGTTAGTAGAATTGTTGAGAATCTTTTCCCATTCTGTAGGCTACTGTTTTGTTCTTTGCCTTATAGAAGCTTTTGTTTCATGAGATTATATGTTAGTTATTGATCTTAGTACCTGAGCTGTTGGTGTTGTAATCATAGATGTGAGAATTGAATTTTAATTATTTATTCTTGTGGGTTCATGGCAGAGGATAGTTTTTTCTTTGCTAATGCAATTCTTGGTTCTAGAGAGTTTCAGCCTCTATACAATGTAATTTTAAGCCTAGGCCTGTAGGTCTTCAGCCTCCATACAATGTAATGTTCAAACCTAAAACTATAATGTTTCAGGGTTCAAAAGTTACTGCTAACTGAGCTCACTCTGTCTTCTGAATTTGAACTGTAAGTTGTAAACCTTCTGCTTCTGTTTTTCTGTTTTCTTGCTTAGCTTATTCTCAGCTTCTCCTTCTGAACTGAACTGTCTATGTGCTGACTGCACTCAGAATGCCTGACTGAACTAACTCTCCACTTGTCTCTGAGCATCTATTGAGATGATCATTTTTTTCCCTTTCATTTTGTTTATTTGGTGACTTACATTAACTGATTTTCATATGTTGAACCATCCCTGAATTTCTGGGATGAAGCCTACTTGATCATGGTGGATGATATTTTTGATGTGTTCTTGGATTTTGTTTGTGAATATTTTATTGTGCATTTTTGCATTTATGTTCATGAGGGAAATTGGTCTGTAATTCCATTTTTTTTAATCTTTGTGTGGTTTGGGTATCAGGGTAAATGTGGCCTCATTGAAGGAGTTTGTCAGTGTTCCTTCTGTTTCTGTTTTGTAGAATAATTTGAGTAGTATTGGTATTATCTCTTAAAATCTAGTAGAATTCTGTGCTAAAAGCATAGGATTCTTTAGGGGGGCTTTCAGTAACTGCTTCTATTTCCTTGGGAGTTTTACATCATTTTAAATTGTTTATGTGATCTTGACTTAACAATTGTAGGTGACATCTATCAAGAAAACTGTCTATTACTTGTCAACTTTGTGGAGTACAGGTTTTTAAATTATTACCTAATATGCCTTTGAATTTTTTCAGCATCTGTAGCTATATACCCCCTTTCATGTCTGATTTTGTTAATTTGGATATTCTTTTCTATCTTTTATGGAGGTTGGAAAAGTACGTCTCTCCTATTGATTTTCTCAAAGAGTCAACTCTTTGTTTCATTGATTCCTTGTATTATTCTCTTTGTTTCTATTTTATTGATTTCAGCCCTCAGTTTGATTATTTCTTGCCATCTTCTCCTCTTGAATGTACTTGTTTCTTTTTATTCTAGAGATTTCATGTGTGCAGTTAAGGTGCTAGTATGAGATCTCTCCACTTTTTTTCTGTAGGCATTGTGTGCTATAAATTTTTCTTAGCACCACTTTCACTGTGTTCCATAAGTTTGAGTATGTTGTGAATTCATTTCCATTGAATTCTAAAAGTCTTTCTTTTTTTTCATTATTTCTGTCTTGACCCAGTAATCGTTCAGTAGAGTTAGTCAGTCTGTTATTGGTGTTGCTTAGAAATACAACTTTATTCCATGTTGATCTATTAGGATACAGGGTTTTATTTTAATTTTCTTTTGTCTATTGAGAGTTGCTTTGTGGCTGAGTATATGGTCAATTTTGGAGAAAATTTTGTGAGGTGGTGAGAAAAAAAGTGTATTTGTTGTGTGTGGGTGAAATGTTCTGTAGATATCCATTATTTCTATTTGGCTTAGAAGGTCTGTTAGCTCCCAAATTTCTCTGTTTAGTTTTTGTCTGGATGACCTATCTATTGGTGAGACTGGGGTATTAAATTATCCCATTGTCAATGTGTGAGGAACAATGTGTGTTTTAAATTTTATTGATATTTCTTTTACAAAACGTGGGTGTTCTTGTGTTGGAGGTATAGATGTTAAGACCTGAAAATTGTTTTGGTTGATTTTTCCTTTGATGAGTTTCAAGTATCCTTCCCCTTCTCTTTTGATTAATTTTGTCTTGAAGTCTATTTTGGTAGATATTAGAATACCTACAGCAGCTAACTTCTTGGGTCCATTTGCTTAGAAAATCTTTTCATACTCCTTTACTTTGAGGTAATGTTTACCTTTGATATTCAGGTGTGTTTTTTATATGCAGCATAAGGATGTATTCTATTTGCATCCATTCTGTTAGCCTATGCCTTTTTATTGGGGAATTGAGTCCACTGATGTTGATAGCTATGATGACTAGTTATTGTTAGGTCCTGTTATTTTCTAGTTATTGTTGGTTGTGGAGTGTGTGTGTGTGTGTGTGTGTGTGTGTGTGTGTGTGTATGTTCCTTCTACTGATTTTGATGAGGTAAGTTTTTTTCCCTGTGTTTCCATGAATTTAGTTAACTTCCTATGGTTGGAGTTTTCCTTCTAGTACCTTCTACAGGGCTATATTTTTAGAAAGATAAAGCTAGGATTTGGGTTTGTCATGGAATATTTTGTTCTTTTTTTCATTCATTGTAATTGAAAGTTTTGATGGATTTAGTAGTCTGGGCTGGCATGTGTGGTCTCTTAGAGTCTGCAACACATGTGTCCAGGCTGTTGTTGATTTTAGAGTCTTCATTGATATGGAAAGTGTAATTCTAATCTATTTGCCTTTATATGTTACTTGCTCTTTTTCTCTTGCTGCTTTTGGTAGTCTTTCTTTGCTCTGTATGTTTAATGTTTTGATTATTATGTGGTGAGGGAAGATTCTTTTCTGGTCCAGTCTATTTGGTGTTCTGTATGCTTCTTCTACCATTATATGCATCTCCTTCTTTAGGCTTGAAAATTTTTCTTCAGTGATTTTGTTGAAAATTTTTTCTCGGTCTCTGGGCTGGGATTCTTCTCCTTCCTCTATTTCTATTATTCTTAGGTTTGGTCTGTTCATAGTGTTCCAGATTTCCTGGACTTTTAGTGACAGGAATTTTTTGGATTTGATATTTTCTTTTAGCTATATACCTATTTTCTTCTATACTATCTTCAACCCTCTCTTCCATCTCCTGCACTCTGTTGCTGTAGATTGCCTTTCTAGCTCCTGTTCGCTTTTCTAGATTCTTTATTTTCAAAATTCCCTCAGTTTTTGTTGTCTTTATGGCTTCTATTTCCATTCTCAAGTCTTGAATAGGCTTTTTTAATTACTGCTGCTGTTGTTGTTTTTGTTTTGTTTTCCTCAATTGATCACTTACTTTTTTTTTCTTGGCTTTCTTTCAGGGATTTATTAATTTCTTCTAATTGCTTGTTTGTGTTTTCCTGGATTTCTTGAATCCCTCCCATCATTTGTCTTTTCATAAATTGCTTTGAAGGATTTATTCATTTCCATTTTAAGGACCTCTATTATCTTCATAAAGTCGATTTTAAGATCTTTTTTCTTAAAGATTGCTTTTTCTTAGGTTGTGGATTGGCAGGGCTGAAGGAGAGAGGGGAAGGGCTACAGAAGAGTGGGTTATAGGAATGGACCAAGCGTTTTTCAGTCAGATTGCCTACCTGGTTCTTCCTGGTTTGTTCTACCTGGTTTGGGTGCTGGCATCTGTCTGCAGATCTTGGGCACAAAACAATCTCCAAGGAGTTTTTAAATTTGATGTTTAAAATATATGCGGTTTTACTGAGGGGGAGCCAGATCAAAGCTTTCTATAAAAAAAAAAAAAAGTAGAGGCCTGGCATATATGTATATGTATATGTATATGTATATGTATATGTATATGTATATGTATATGTATATGTATATAACTATGATCAACAGGGATGATCCTGTTGGGCAGAAGAATATAAAAATCAATGTGTTAATAAGGTGCTATCCATATATAGGATATTCATTCAGCAATTGGGAGTCTGAAACAGGAGGATTGTATTATTCATGGCCAGCATGCAATACACATTGGGACACTGACTCAAAAGCAAAGCAAACAAAATCAAAACCAAATGAAAAATAAAATGACAAATACAATTTAACACCTGCTACAGAAGACAGATCCATATTTGAATGGTTGCAGAATAAAATTGGGATCTCTCTATATGTATTTGGCATGTATTAATATTCTCAACAATAATAAATAATATGAGGCTGAGAAATTTAGAATTTGTTTCCATAAAACTAGCACTGTAGTGCATTCTGTTCTGTAACATGGAAGTTGAGAATAACTTTTCTCCCTCTCGTTTGAAAACTTGAACTGTTTAAAAGAAAAATCATCCTTAGAAGTGAGCCCTTGCTTCCTGAATACTAACTAAAGTGTTTAGTGGCATAATGGGGAAGAAAGCAAAAATGCTTTACATGGCCTACCCTTCTGCCTTGCTGGTGACTCTTTGATTTATTTATTTATTTTTCTAATCTGGTCAGTGCCCTGAGAGACTCATTATAGAGCTGAGATTGAAGGAAGTAATTAATTCAGGATGGTTGATATTGGTTTGATGCACCAGAGACTTTTGGTTCATCTACTGAAGTGTGAAAATAGTACTGCAGACTGCAAGATAGGCGAGAAGAATGACAAAGTAGGCTTTAGTAGGCACCTAAGAGTATACAATTTCTAAAGGACTTCTATTTGTCAGAAAGGTATCCTAATTAGAATACGGGGCAACGATCAACCATTTAATCTTTCAGTTTAATAGGCTAAATGTGTGCTTTCAGAAATCCATGAAAAAGGGTGTCTAGGATGTACTTCCCCACACTTCTGAAACACGCCCTCCATATAGCATCCCACCTAAGGAGCTTTATTCTCAGTTTGGCAGACTGCCTTCAATAGCTCTGTTCTCTGTGTAGCATTGCATCTAAGAGTTTTATTCTCCTGTAGTATTCGGTATTATTAAACCAGTGAGTCAAGAGTCCATTGAATAATTGACACAGAAACTCAGTCTCTGAGAGGGGTATTGATGTTACCAGTGCATTTATGGCGTTGTTAGGCAGAGGGACCTTCTTCCATGAAGCAGAAAAAAGGGATGTCAAGAGGTTTCTACTTTTTCTCTGTGACACTTATACTCCAGACGTTCAGAGGTTAAACGGTTTAGCGATATTCCTAATATGCTAAGCTTCAGATGTTGGGTCATCTTTCTAAGTTCCAGGATGTCTTTCACCAAAGTCTGTGGAGTAGGATTAATCTTTCAGTTTCATTACTAGGAGAAGCTGTTGTCACTACAGAAATTAATATCAGAAACTATTCACAATCTTTTGGGTAATTGTGTTTAAATGAGTCAGCAGATGAGGGTAGCAAGATTCAATGAGCAGTAACAAGCAATCATGGTGGCAATTGTTTAAAACAACAACATCTTTTCCCATTCTGATTCTGGTTGTTCTTAGAGCTGGAAAAAAACAATCTCATGCACCTGAGATCTTCTGGTGTTGCTGTGTAACTAACTACACATGGTTACTTGAGTCATTCAGAGAAATAATAATGTTAAAAATACTTTAAAATATTCACATACTTTAGGAGTTAACATTTCTACCACGTCTCTTGGTGGTGACAGTAATTGACATGACATGGCATGAAGCATCTTTTTCTTGAAACATCTTTTATCTCTTTACACTTTCATATTAATATCTGTGGCAGAAACTGTTATAAATGGCCTTATGCAGTTGTTTTCAAGAAATGAGTTTACTACTATTAACGCTTTTAAAAATTTTTCTTAATTTCAAACAAGGTTTGTAACTTTATCCATGTGCTGATGACTATGAATGTTTCTGTTTCTTGTTTTGTAAAATAGGTTCTAGCACCCAAGGTTTTTAAGGGACTAATTAAGACTGAACAAGTATATTTAATAAGTTTATTGCATAACATTGGATCTAAGGGGCTTGTGATAAATATGACTGTGGGCTACTTTTCTTTTCAAAATTTAACCTTAAGCACACTTATGAAAGCATCGAGACAATCATGAATTTGAAGAGTTTTAAACAACATTACACTTAGACAATGGAGTGGTGAACTAATATATGCTGTCAGGAATCCTGACTGAATGTGGCATTAATCTTATTAAAAATATCAAGAAGTAACTTGCTTTATGAAACACTATGCAGTTTTCATTTTACTTTAAACAAAGGATTCCAGAGGATCGATTCTCTTATACTTTTATTAAAGCAACCTTTACAATGTAAGTTACCGTTACTCTCTGAAGGCAGGTATTGGTTTATTATACTTAATGAAAAGTAGAGTTCCGTATATTTATTTTTTAAATTAAAACATAAGTGAATCATATATGAATCATATATGTTGGCAATATTTAGGTACACATGCATGTTGATATGCCACATGTAATTAATTATATATAAAAACTTCAAGGATATAAATCAGAATATACTTATAGATACAAGAGTATTTGCTTGAATCTGTATTATCTGTGTTGTTCTGTAAAGCAAAACACAACATTTTTCTTTGGAAATAGCAGGAAATTGTGTAGGAGCACAGCCTTGTTGATCGGCAGTGTTTAAATGGGAAAAAATCATTACGCAAATGAGCATTAGGGCTGCAGATGGGGCAGCTGTTGTTCTTTAATTGTGCCTAAATTAATAAAATACAGTTTTTATAGTTCATTTGAAACTTATCAGTAGGGAATACATTTTAGTGTCTCTTTGGGTGTCTTCAGGATAATAAATTCTTGCCTTTTGAGTTTAAGTATTTGGCTTCAAATTCCAGATACAAGTTTATTAAAAATTATAATAGTTCTTAGAGACTATAAAATGAAATGAAGTGCACAGACTGTATGTTTCCAGTGCTTGACTTTAAGATGATTTTACATGACTAATTTCAATATTTTCAACTTAAGCCAACTGTTGTTGAATGCAAATGATTATTAAATATTTAACCAGACAGAGAATATATCATTTTGAGTAAGATTTTTCTTTTAACTTATTGATATTGTTTTTAATAATAAAACAAAATATGTGCCCTCTAGAAACATGTTAGACTAATGATTATAAATCCAGTAGCATTTAAGTGAAACATGCCATACTTTAGACACAATTATAAGAAAGTATAGCTCTTGCCATTAATAAGGAAACAGCTATGAGAAATTCTGTGACAAATGATGTTTATCAGATGATAAAAATACACCATATCTTATACCAAACCATTTGGAACGTGCCAATTTTTTAATATTTTGCATTATTCTAATACACATCCTTCCTTTTGTAGTCAACACATGAAAAAGATTGCTTACAACCTATGCTGATGAATAGACCCCCCCACCTGGAAATTTTGAGGGTTATTTCTAGTGTAGTGAGGAATGTGAAACAGTGGAAGAGACTAAAGTAGCAAAGACCTTTGAATTGATAATTCCGAACAAAATCTAGGCAACAAGGGAGCTATTGCTGGTAACTGCCTTTCCCTCCCCAAGGAAGATGACCCTGTGACTGAGTAAGATCCTTCTGAAGGTGTTGAGGGAGCCTATCACAGCAAACTTCTCAGTGAAGCAAACAGTATGCATAAGCTAATGTGTGGTTGCTCATGGTTCCTGAGCCTATAGAATACACACAATCTCTGCGGGTAGTCACAGAAGTAGAAACCTGAGAGGTTGTGTGTCCATTCTCCAATCCTAAAATACTTTACTTTCATTTCTAGACTGAATGAGTAGTGGGTAAAATATGTATAAAGATGGCTGAGCATAGGGGTCCACTGAAACAGCGGATCACCAACTAGTCCAGGCTGGCCTCATACTAAGGATCTTCCTTCTTCAGCTCCTTGTTCATGAGCTGACAGGTATCTACCATCATGAAGAGTGATCTGTCTATAGGCATCTGTCATTTGAGCATAACAAGCTAATTCTCCCTCTGGACTGCCTTATGTTTTGTAGTCCCAATTTTCCTTATGTTATAGGAGTCTAGCTCTACAAACAATGCTGAGAATTGGCCAGAATTATGTATCTGTAGTAGTAAGTAAGTAGTAAGTAAGAAGATAAGGAAGCATAATCAGAGAGGCAAATTCTACCAATCCTCAGCAGAGGGAACCACCATCATTGCCAGTGCCGTACTCACAGTGGAGCCCCAAGTATCTGAGCTCACGTGTATTATTCTTTCAGAAATCCTCAGGTAGTCTACCGATTCCATGTGTAGATCATTAGCAATTAAACAATCCTCACAGAAATCCAACACCTGTAAACAATACAAAACACCCTAGACAGTCCCTCACCCGGTCATAAAACAATTATTTTATATATAACTAAAAATAAACTTCCTCCAAATGAACATTCCAGGAGGCCCATTGCAGACTACCTTTCTGCCATTTTCTTCCTATGACATCTTCTCTGTAATTTTTGTGATGGGTAGCATTATCTACTATGCTACTCTCTCCAATTAAATCCTCCAGAAAGACAAAGCTCTTGTTCTTCCACCGTCTCAGAAAGACTCTGATCCTCCAGAATGAGTATGTTCATTCTTCCTGATAGCATGCCCATCTGGTTTGGTTTTAGGACTCCTTAACGTTTTATGAGACGCCCAAAATAGTTAAATGCCCATTGCAATATTTCATACTCTTTGTTTCAAGGAAAGCAAAAATTCCCAAAATTTTCTCAAACTCTTCTGGATTTTTATTGAAGACTGGAAATACAATTTTATTTTTTGACAAAGCTCTTATAAAAAAAAAACTAGATTAATAAATTTACTAATAGAATCCATTGACACATACAGATATAATACAGATACATTTATTTAATATTACTTTTAATATTACTTTTATTTCTGCCTTTAATTTTGAAGACATGTAAGTAGCTTGCTTTGGAGATAAAATCACAAAGCATTAATTTAATGGTTCAAGAGAGAGGACTCTTAGCCTCATGTCACCTGTGACTTTCTAGTTCTAAATTCGAGTATATTAAATAGCTACTAGATACCTTTAATCTTTTCAATTTGTGAATTGATGTGGTCCACAAATCAAGAATTAGGTAAGGTAAGGTAAATTGAAAAAGAAAAACCAATTAGAGTGAATTATTGCTTAAAATATACTAGACATTTGGAGGAAAATTTGTTTGGCATGTATGCCTGTTGCTTAAAAGTCTAATCATGTGGTAAGATCTATGTTCATTTATAAGTTTGAGAATGGTAGAATATGTTCCCTTAAACTAATAATAATCCAACATAAAAATGAACCTTTCTCTGAGAAGATTTATTTTCAAGATAATATCTTTTTTCATGTCCTCCTTTTCTAAGCCTGGAAGCATACCTTCTGACCCTACCTCTGATTTTGAAGGAGTAGATATCACTTATAAAACTGAAATAGGAAAAATTTACTCAGATAAATGATGTGGCACTTACAAATATAAGAGTTATTTAATTAAGCATCATTTTAAATACCCTTCCATGTGGCTGCAGGCAAGGCTCTGACTTGATATGAGTTAGTTACAACTATGTGCTTTTATGATTTTTGGGGGGTGGTGGTTTTGAGACCGGGTTTCTCTGTTGTAACTCTGGATGTCTTGGAAGGAGCTCTGTAGACGAGCCTGACCTTGAACTTGCAGAGATCCTCCTGACTCTGTCTCTGAAGTGCTGGAATTAAAGGCATGTGCCACCATCTCCTTGCTTTTTGTTTCTGTGTATGCTTTAAGTTTTAAAGTAGATTATGTGAGAGGTAATTAGGTAATTCTTAGTTAACTTTTTAAAACTCTAAGCTCATTTGAGTACTACAGTAAATAAATAATGATATACTAACATGTTAATCTGGAGTTCATAATTTATATTTTGATTTTTAATAGCAGAATATTGCTGTTTTATTGATTGACTAGCAAGAGTTGAAACTATCTGATCTTGAAACTATA
The DNA here is from genome assembly GCA_026225945.1 of Cricetomys ansorgei. NCBI lineage: Eukaryota > Metazoa > Chordata > Mammalia > Rodentia > Nesomyidae > Cricetomys > Cricetomys ansorgei. The sequence continues at coordinate 3,833,623 of JAMJFZ010001121.1, read as the reverse complement.
AAAACATTTAAAAATCATAATGTAAACACATCAACTCCCTAGGGGTAGAAGTAGTTGCATACTAGATTTAGTTTTTGAATATAATAAAGATTCAACAAGTAATTGTTGATTGTATTTTACTTGTCATTGTTATAGATCTCATGGGTTAACTTTGACCCATTTACCATAGTATTTATGTGATGGTTTTGATGAAATGATAGGGCTATTTTTGTCCCAAACTTTTACTAGAAACTATTTCTAAATTATTATGAAAAATAGTGGAGTGTGTACTAAAAATGGAAAAGATTATTTAATTTTCAATGTTTCTTAGAGTTTGCACACTTGAAGCCACTTAGGGAATTTTGGTTAAAAATGAAGACTCTGGGACTTGCGAGGTGATTTGGAGAGTAAATCAGTTAGTTGTTTTGCAAGCCTGAGGACCTGAGTTCCATCCCGGGGATCAACATAAAGTAGAAGGAGAAAAATGACTTCTCCAAATTGTATTCTACCCTCAAACTTGTTCTGGCATACATGGCCTCCCACTCTATACATTATACACACAATGCTATCAAATTGTAAATAAAAAAATGAAGATTCTTATATCCACCTATTTATATTTTATTGTAGTGAGACCTGGACTCTGACTCTTCGAAGCTACAGATTTAATCAATAATTAAGTTTTAGCACACTGAAAGAACCATTCATTCTCTAATATTTGAAAACTAATAATGGTGTTGACTTGATCTTGTTAGGATAACCCCTGTAGGCAGGCATCCAGTTCCTTTCTCACCCAGGTCAGCAGCGTCTCTGTTTCTCACTTACCTTAAGTCTCAAGAGAAACAAACCTAGAAGGAAATCCATGATTAATCCAGCCGATGTTCGCCTTTTCCTTATCATACCACAAAACAAAACCATTATCTTTCACTTTAAGTAATAAACACTGTTTTAATTAGAAGCTTTTTACTCTTATTTACCCAATACCCATTCAGCTTTAATTATCATAGGAAACTGTTTTTGTGGGCCATCATAAATCAGTGTTATTTGCACACTCATACTCAGGCACACTAGAACAATAACATCACTGCATTATCCTTCCATTAAGTTTGCAAAATTCTCCTGTAAGAATGCTGAATCTATGAATCCATCTGTGAAGATGTACTGAATGGTTTAGGATCAAATCTAAATATTTTAAAAATATATTTTAAATCACTTTACTCCCATTTCTTCCCTCACTCCTAGCCATCTCCGTACTCTCAAGCGTGTAACCTTGTTTTCTTTGTTATAAATTATTTACCTTCAACTGAGAACATAAGGATAATATTTAGAATGTAGAAAGGATTTATGCTCATCTAGCAAAATAGAGACTATTCTAATGTCCATGATCTTGCTGGGTATTTCCAGTATCAAGCATGATTTACCTGCTGTTGAGAGTGGCAAGATTCAGTTGGACAGCCTTTGGTTACATCAACATAATAGTGCTCCTTCTTGAACATTTATCTTGCTGGGCTGGTCATTCTCATGTTTTATAAATGTTGCAGCTGGGTAAGACTGTTAATTGTTCCAGTCTCTTGGCAGATTGCACATTATTTTCTTGTACCATAGAGGCTAGATGGCAGGAAAAAGGATTTTAGGTCAGTTCTAGTTTGAATCATCCAAGTTCTGTGTCCATATTTTTGTAAACCTGCTTCTGTTTATTTTATTAACAGTTTTCCCAGAGTTACAACTCCAAAAGGGCATGGTACAGCAAATGGAACAAAGTACAGCACCAATCTCTACATCAAGAGTAGGCTAGGCAGCCTGGCAGGAGCAAAGGGTCCCAAGGGCAGGTAAAGGGGTCAGAGATTTCTCCATTCTAACCTATAGGGGTTTTTCAAGAACACCAATCCAGACACCCATAAGATGTTTAGGGGACCCTGCAGGTTCTGTGTCTGTCCCTTCAGTCTCTGTGGGCTCCTAAGGGTGTTAGTTGGTTGACACTGTGGGTCTTGTCCTTCTGGTATCATAGCAAACCTACAAAAATTTGTTAATGTTTATAATTAAATTAATTCCTTAAAATTTCACATATAAGTAACTTATTTACATAATTTTTGTGTTTTTCCTTTACAGCTTCCATATTCCCATGCATATATGCCCCATATATATAATGTGTAAATACAAGCTGATAGTCCATGTAGATTTGTATATATATGTTTGTAGCGATGACAGCTCATATTTGGGAAGTACAAATTCATCTTCTCTCAGCAGTTTTTAATTGCCTTTAGCTCTTTTTCTAGGGTTGGTACCTGTAAATTTCTCCCATCTCATTGCTGTATCAACTAGTGTTGTCATTGTTCAAGTCTTGTCTATACAACCATATCATTGAGGTTCCTCTTTAATATATAGGAAATGCAATCTCACAACAGGCTCCCTTGGTCGACCAGTTCTTGCAATCTTTCCAACTATCTTCTGTGATGTTCCCTGAAACTTAGATGTTGGGGTTGTGTTGTAGATGTCTTAATTGGTGCTGTCTGCGCATATCATGCTTAAGTTTTCTGCTGTGATGGTTTGAGTAAGAATTCCCCCTATAGCTCATATATTTGAATATTTAGTATGGGGTGTGGCACTATTTGAAAGGATTAGAAGGGTCAGGAGGTGAGGCTTTTTTTGGAGAAAGTGTTTCACTGGGGGTGGGCTTTGAGGTTTTAAAAGCATACACATATATGATACTTGGTGTGATAGCACTCCTCACAAGAGCCTTAGATTGTCTAACAGAAACTCCAGTACTAGGCATGGGAAATCTTTCTAGGTGATGATCAAATAATGTAAGCTGTTGCAAATACCCTTGGTTGCCTCCATTAGATGATTTCTGGGATGTATTTGAAGCTCAGTATTTCAACATTTGCAGTTGCTAGAAACATTTCAGTAATGCTGTGACTGAAGCCCGTGACAGTGTTAGTTGGCACAGAACCTACCACTAAGTAACTGATGTAATATTGCTATAACCATCTCTGGGACAGTATGGGACAGTAAGAATGAACTGTTAAAACCAAATGTCTGGGGCTGGAGACATGCTCAGTCATAGATAATTTACCCAGAGTACACAAGGTCCTAGGTTCATAGGTTTAGTTAATAAGTTTAAAGTAGAAAAAAATAATATTGTTATAAAAATATCAAACTGGCAAGTTTCCCAATGTGTTGACACATTGTGATCACTCCTGTGCTGCCCCACTTGGGAATTGTGATTCTGGGAAAAATCAGGAAGAGCAGAATATCCTGGTGGATGATAAATCTGAACCAGAAATAGAGCTAGCTTTAACTTTAGATTTTGATACATTTTCAGCATGGAATCTTTTGTGCTAATTTTAATATTCCAGATAGTCCATCTAAATATTGTCTGTATTGATTACTAAATCTTAATGTATCTTTACATACTGTTATACTTTCTATACTCAAGCAAATGCCTCATTCATCTCTGCTTTAAGTCTAGCCCTGCATAGTACTTGGCCTCAGTGAAGCATTTGATATTATTTTCTGGTTGTTGGTATTTGTTTGTTTCCTAACTGTGTTTTCTCTGAGCTACTGTGACACTGCAGATTTTGCGGTATTATTCATTCATCAAGAATAATCCTCAGGATTTACATGAGGCTCTTCCTTTTTTGCCCCTCATGTTTTGGTGCTTAGTGATTAACCCCCATCACACTATATACACTGTTGCTCATATCCTTCTTGGTTGCTTTCACTCATTCCACTGATACTGCTTTACCTCATACCCCTATTGTTGATGGGAAGACTTAAATATAACTACCTCAGCTCCACCTTCTCTAATCAATCCATGGTGCAGGCAAAATAGTACTTTGTCATAGTGCATTTATTTATTAAGCATGATTTTTCTTTCTTTTATAATCAGTGTTTCAAATCCTAGAAATAAACTAGTAAATAAAAGAGAGAATACTGAAATCTATGATTAACTAGACCATATATCCAATTATGTAATTGAAACTAGCAGCCATTAACTTTGTTTCGTACTTATTATTAAAGTACAGCAAGGTTTAGTGAGCTGTATGAGGACACACAGCTAAGTGCCATAGTTCCTGTTTGAAAACAAGTAGTCCTTTTCTATTGTACTTAAGGGCACTTTTAGTGAGCTATTGCATTTTTAATGCTCTATGTAACCTAATAAAAAGTTATAACTAATATAATTATCCCAATTTACATATGAGGACATAAGCCCAGTGGTTATTGAATAAATCCCATATACCTCAAGGCAAGCTGAGGCTGATACATAAGAACTTTATTCATAACCTGACTCTATAACACGTTTGAGAAATGTCACTAGGTAGCAGTTATCACTAGCCACAGATGTAAGTTTCATTGCATGAATAGCTGAAATGGATATTAGCATAATAAATATAAAACCCATAGGGATGGGAGACAGATAAAAGAGCAGAAAGAGTAATCATAATATATTTACACATTATAAAATTGTCAAAGAAAAATATTAATCAAGAAAGAAAAGAAAAAGAATGGAACCCAGAAATGAATAGGGTGCTGGTGTTTTACTAGGAATACTTTGGGGTGCCATGATGTAATCAGCAAGCTGAGCCAGAGCACACAGTCTAGACTCTAGAGGATCAAGGGTAAGCATCCAACATTGGACTGAAAGCACTTCATGAAGGCAGGGGAATGCTTCTTTTAACTTGAGGACAATTATTTATTTCCACTTTTAATTTTATGATTAAATGATGAGGTTCTAGGAGTGTATCCGTAAAGAAAGTCATATTCTTACAGTCTTTGCCACTTTATTTGGCATCTCTGACACTTTCCTAATCTCCTATAGTCTCTTGCCCTGTTGGTTGTGGTATGCAGTAAAGGCAGTGAATAAGAATGTCAGGTTGGCCAGCCAGTGGTGGTGCATCCCTTTAATCCCAGCATTAGGAGGGCAGAGGTAGGAGGATCTCTGTGAATTCCAGGCCAGCCTGGACTACAGAGTGAGTTCCAGGGCAGCCAGAGTTGCAACAGAAAAACTCTGTTTTGAAAAAAAAAAAACAAAAAGAAAAAAACAATCAAATAAACAACAACAACAACAACAAAAAGAATGTCAGGTCACCATTATGTTGCATAGTTGGTTCTATTCTTTACTGGTTTAGAAAAATAAAACCTGAGGATGAAGTAAACAATGTGATACCTCCTTATTTTTTCAGAGAAAAATAACTGAACTGAAATGAGACTGAGTAGCTTGATCAAAGTCACAGAACAAATAGAAAAGGGAGGCTTTAAGCTCAAGCAGATTGTATAAGTAGGGCCTAAGTAATTAACACATGCAAAGGACCTTCATCTGAAGGACTTGTAAAACACAATCTCACTGGGGATGACCTCATTCCTTCCCCCTCCTTGAATTATTATCCATTGTGATGAACAGTTTTAAATGTCAACTTGATATGACCCTGGCCACCCAAGAAGAGAGGCTCAATTAAAGAATTACCTAGATCAAGTTGACCTGTAGGCAAGTCTGTTGGGGATTGTCTTGATTGTTAGTTGATGACATAGGAATACATAGCCCGTTGTAGATGGTATTCCCTAGATTGGACACTGAACTGTATGAGAGTGAAAAAATATGGTGTATCTGGAGAACAGACAAAGATCCATGTATTTATTCTGTATTTGTTCCTGACTTTGAATATGATGCTGCTTGAGTTCCTGCCTTGACTTCCCTTCAATTTGTACTATAACCTGGAATTGTAAGGTAAATCAATCCTTCTTCTCCTGTGCTGCTTTGGGTCATAGTGTTTTATTATAACAATGGAAATGAAACTAGAACACCTCCTCTATCTAATGATTTTGCTAAGCTATCTGTGGATAATTCAACATAATTTTAGCTATGCTAATTTTACAAACACACACACATACACCATCTAATTATATAATTTTTCTTTGAATTTTGCATTTTGAGTGAGCTATTCAGGAGTAGGTTTTAGAACTCATATTTTCATCCCAACATCTCCCGTTTCCTTTGAAAAAGAATATGTAAATTAATGTGGTAGAAAAAAGTGAGGGTATCCTCCATAGAACTTTTATCATCTATCTGTTAATGCGTGTGACATGATGTCTGGTATATATGCAGAAGGCAAGTAAGAGAAAAAGTAGTTCATTTAATACACTGCACTAGTGCTGAATGGTCCTCTATGCCATTCTGGAAAACAGAAGTTCTTGTCTTATTGTAAGTGGTGGAATTGGAGAAACTTTACTAGAGGTTGGTTTTACAGCCTAATGGAGTTGCTACAAAATGTGGCTAATATTAGCCCTCATTATCCTAGTTCTTAAGACTTCAGAACATTGCTCTTAACCACTCTATGTAGCAGACCCAATGGCTTTTATATCCTCAGCTTATGGCATTCATAACTTTTCATCCCCCTAGTGAGGCACTGACATTCCCCTATGAATACTATCTGAAAGAGGGAAGTTTTACATCTCTACAGGGCCTGAGAGTTTCTGTACAGAGAGAAAGTTGTGAATTCTTCTTTTTGGACATCCTTTATGTTGTCTACAAGTATTCTGAGTTATATATTCATTTCTTTATCATTTAGATATATAAACTAAGTCGGAATTCTAACAGATCTTCTAAACAGTAATCATCTACTAAATTCATAGGTATAAAATCCATGTCCTCCATTCCCAATTAGTCTATGACATAGCAGGTTTGAGCACCTATATGTTTGTTGTACAATTTAAAAAATCTACAAGGTGAGAATTAAATAAAATAATTAATATAAACTAGAAGAATAGAAATCTTGTGGCAATTTTCAAAAGTGAAGAAATGCTTAGACTGTGGTGTGGTAACAATGACTTTTATGTCAGGGAAATAATGTGAACTTTAAAAGGCTGTGAGTAACTATAAAGTATAAAAATATTCAATAGATAAAACATTTTACTCATTTGCCTTGATAACTAGAAGTGCTGGTCAGTGGTGAAGTGCTCAGTTTGAATGTGTAAAGCCTGGCTTTTAGTCAGGCTCTAGCATGAAAAATTTGTCTCCCTCTATCTATCTATCTATCTATCTATCTATCTATCTATCTATCTATCATCTATCTACATATCTATCTATCTATCTACCAATCATCTATCTATCTATCTATCTATCTATCTATCTATCTATCATCTATCTACATATCTATCTACCATCTATCTATTTATCAATCATCTATCTATCTATCATCTATCTATCTATTTATCCATTTATTATCTACCTATCATTGATCTATCAAAAAATTATGTATATGTAATCTATCAATCATCTATCTTTATCATCAATGGATTATATATCTATCCACCATCTATCATTCTCTATCTTCTACCATCTATTACCTGCCAATCACACATCTGACATTTATCATCCATTTATCTATCTATGTATCAATTGTTGTCATTATGTCATCTAATTATATCTAGCAGTTATCATCGATTTATCATCTATATACCTATGTATCTATCTGTCTAATAACCTATAATTAATTCATCAAGGCAATAGACTTTCAAGAAGAAATACATTTATTGCTCCTGTCTCTTATTTATTACTTGCCATTATTTGATAATTTATTATCATTTCAGCTCATAGCCATAGCATTGGTTCTAGTCTGTGCTTTAGAACAAAATAAAGAAAAAGGGGAACTTACTGACAAGTTTGAATATAGTATTTTGTGAATTATGTCATGTAGCGAAAATGTTTTTTTTTTTGTTTTTTGGTGAGGGTTAACTAGTTACTCCACAGACTTGGTGGCAATATTTTTTTATTCCTGCCAACCCAGCATCATAGCAGGCACTACCTAGCCACTGCTGTGACTCTGAGCTGGGGATACATATGTTTGAACAAATGCTTGATTGGCTGTATTCTACAATGGGTGGTTTTAGTACTTCTACCATGTTTCCTACTGAGAATCATTGAACAAAGTTGGTCTTGATAGGCAGTCCAATGGAAATTGTAGCTTATCTACAATATTTCTTTGACATTTTGTTCTACCTTGTGACTCAATTTACACTTTGGCAATTGGTGACTTAGAGTTTGGCTGTTCAGCCCTTACTAGAAACTCCAGGGCAGCCCTTACATCTCAACAGTTCCTCCCCATAGAATTATTTCACAGTAGATAAGAGATATCACATTTCAGAGAAAGTGAGACATAATTAATTTCTTTTAATTACTTAGAATGCTTATGATGATACCAGAGCTGTGATAGCCAGACAAAGTTACAATGACTTGTGGTAACAAGTGCTGTTATACTTATCTAATCTGGAGTTTCTCAAATCATGATATGCATACACTCACTGGAAGTTCTGGTAAAAATACAGTTTAATGAGGCCTGTCTCCCAAACTCTAGTTTGCAGTCTAGTATAATATTTGTGTTTCTCACAAGCTTCCCAGTAAAGCTGATGCTGTAGGTTTAGAGAGTATCATGTATAACTGGAGGATTTTATATTTATATAGCCATAGTGCTTAAGGAAAATATCCAATGCTTATATTAGGAAGGACTGGTCTACTCTGTTTGTTTTCAAAATTATTATACTATTGAAATAATCATAAAGAAGATAAATGCCTAGGCTAGAATAGGTTTCTTGGAATAGAAAATACAGGAAAATCTAGGCAAGTCTCAGAAAGCTAAGTAATAGACACACAGAGCATAAAACATGTTTTTCCAAAAATTTATGAGATGTCTAGACATAGAGAATATTATGGAAGTGGAAGTTTTTAGTCATGAAGGCCCCACTCTGTTTACTTTGCACATTCTACATTTTTGTGTAGCTGCAGGACCTGGGGACATTAATGATCAAGTCAATAGCTTTTCCCTAGAAGAGCTTCAAGGGTGGATAAGTACCAGAGAATCTCAGCTTTATACACAACTATATAGAGTTGGAATATGTAGCTCATGGAAGCCTTCTTGTAAATGTCATCCTGAAAATGAAATTTATGTGATTAATAACCAGGAGTTTTTATTAGTTCTTTATCAGCAAAGTGGCATGAATAAAACTGCTTAATAAAAATTCATATCTTATAATCTAATAAAAGTATAAAATTACAAAAATGATTTTTGATAATATTGTATTAACTCCACAGAAAGCCTCCTTAGTTGGAAGCATCATGTGCTGTGTTAGGTTGGATGGTTATATATATTTTTAGTATTCTATGTTTAGAAATTTCAAAACTAGTATATTAATATGCTTATATCATACAGCTCATTATTAGAATTAAATATCAAAATTAAAAGTTGCTTTGATCTGTCCTCAGCAAATACATAAATGGTATACGTTTAAAAACAAAACAGCACAATCAAACCCATTACCTGCGGTACCATGGAAAGGGATCAAAGCCTCACATGGCCGATGGAGAGTGCTAACAGCTCATGCTGTCAAAGTTGAAGAAGCTGCAGTGCTCCCCCCCCCCCATGCGGCCTGGCATCTGTGCCCTGGACCACTCTGAACAAGTGATTGTAATATTGGCTACTTGTTTCTCCTGCTCCTGCATCCTGATATATTCTCCTATGCCCTCAAAATAAAATGACTTTGTTGACCATCCCTGAATGGAAGTCCTAGGGTAAAATTCATTATCCTGCCCAGCTTTCTGTACCCCAACTGGATCTTCTGCTGTTCAATCCCTGCGATCCCATTGTCTAGCTGGCAGAGGATTGTATTGGGCCAGAGCAAGGGTGCAAGAGAGCGTCCAGACAAATGGATCAACAATTACCCATCAGATATTGGTCTGACAGTAGTACAAAATGTCATTCCTAAGTTTTCCTTTTAGATACACAAGTCAGTTTAAAATGATGAAACTTCTCTGAGAATTAGGAAAGCCACAACCTGTACTTAAATAATGGAAAAAGTCAAGGCAAAGAATCCAGTTTCCATCATTTTGCTCAATCCCATGTTTGTTGCTCCCATGTCTCTAGGTTAGAACTGTAGAAATGTTCCCAAAGAACATAAACTAATATTTACTGTACAAATTCTGTGTGCCAATGTAGTGAAAGGACCTAATGACCCCGGTAATCAGTGGGATAGCCTTTGCTGACTCCTCTGAGGTAGCCCTCCATACAAAGAATGTATACATACGCCACATCCTCCTGGATGAACCCATTTAAGAGAACAGCAGGAAAACTCTCTGGGAAGACAGGAGATTGGCACAGAAATTAGCTCTCCTTATAGTTAGAGTGTATATAATTCAAGTGTACTATAAATTTCACAAAAGCTAGAAGGTAGTATTTTGACTATTTGCTACAAAGAAATGATCAACTGTTGAGGAAATAGGTATGTCAACCTTGATTAAACATTACACAATATGTGCATGTATCAGAACACAATAGTTGGATGATGATTATATAAAATTTTATGTGTGAATTTAATGCAAATAAGTATAAAAGAAGTGAGAAATTAACAGCTTTACACTTACTATTTTATATCACAGCTGCTTAGTAAGAGATGGAGAATAATTATGGCATCAGAAGATATAAAATAAAAGGCAAAGTTTTGGTGTTGTCTTAGGGTTTGTATTCTTGTAATAAAAATCATTAAGAAAAGCAACTTGGAGTGCATAGCACTTCCAGGTAGAGGTTCAGTGCAGAGGGAAGTCAGGGAAGGAACTCAAGCGGGAAAGGACCGTAGAAGAAGAGCTAATGTAGAGATCATGACAAACTACTGCTTATTGGCTTGTTTGCCATGACTTGCTCAGCCTACATTACAGCAATGAAGACACCCAACCCAGGCTTGGCAAAATCCACAGTGAGCTGTGTTGTGGAAGTTTATTTTAGTTGTGTTTAAAATAATTGTTTTTGTACACTGTTGGAAAAAGGGATTCATAGGCCTTGGCATTTCGTATAGTGTGCAGATGTTGGATTCCTGTGGGGGATGTTTGATTGTTTATCATCTGCACCTGAGGAGTTCTGAATCAGTAAAACATCTGAATTCAGACACTCAGGGTTCCACTATCAATCGAATATGGCGCTAGTCATGATGGTGGTTCCCTCTGCTGAAGTCTTGCAGAATTTGCATGTATGAGAATGCCTCCTTGTTGGTGGTGAGCCACCCCAACAGCAGTATACTACTACAGAGCTGTGCCCTCTCACATCAATTACTAATTAAGAAAATTCACTACAGACTTTCCTACATGCTAACCTTAGGGAGGCATATTCTCAATTGAGAGTTCCCTTACCCAGATGACTTTAGTTTTTGTCAAATAGATGTAAAACTAGCCAACACAGATTTCTTAAACATTATATGGTGATACCAGTCACTTGGTTAGTGTCTGGACCATGTCCTAGGAATAATACATACATTGTTTCTAATTCTCAAACTAGTTCTCCAGAATGTCTTTGAATTTTTTAGGTTAAGCCAAAGAGAATTAAAATTTAGATATTACCCAGTTACACATGTGTTTTGGAAGAGGAGGAGGTTTCAGTCCTCCATATACATATATTCACATCACTTCTGTTCACTACTCCTCTCCAAAGAGATAACAAATCACTTTAAGTCACATTTGTTTTAAGTCCAGTATATGTCTTCTGCTTTATCTTTTATTACACTTAGTAGTGTGTGACAGAAAGTGAATATATCATTAATGGTTGCCAAATTAAGGTAGAAATGTAAACACATGCATGAAATTAAACCAAGAGAGAAAACATGGGTGTTTATATGGGTATTTACCCTCTAAATAAAAACCTGCATGATAAAAAATTATGTTGTAGGTATTTGTGGGTTATAACCTATAGGATTTCTATATACTACACTATGAGATCCTCTGGTTTTTGTCTTATGAATAGGAAATGAGCTTTGACTGGTAGGCACCTGGATGAAGAGTCCTGGGACCAGACTGTCACCCTTCTGTAACAGTAAAGACACTCTCATTCCACTAGTGTATTCAAGTAAGTGCTAATTTCTTTACTAGAATGTAAGACTTTCAGCAAGATGACCTGGTATAATTCCATAGTGTGACTATGAATGCTAATTCTGAAAGCAGAATAATGCAAGCAACATTGTATGTCAAAATTTGGTATATTTCAACTTCTATCATTTATTTTATGAACTTGAGTCAATGGTCTTTAGATGGTATTATACATATTTTAATTGCTGCATGCCTCCTGAAATTAATTCAAATTTTTGTCTTTATGTATATCAACTATTTAATATATTTGTAAGTTTTATAACTAATTAAATCCACCTTTTTGTTTATCCTGATAAACTGCTTTCGTAGATTAATTTTGGTTTGAAGTCTATTTTGTTAAATACTAGAATGCTTATATGGGCTTGCTTCTTAGGTCCACATGCTATAATATTATTTTCTAAACCTTTATCCTGAGGTAATATCTATCTTTGATGTAGAGGTGTGTTTTGTTTTTTTTTTAATGCGGTAGAAGGTTCTTGAATCTTGTTTTTGCAACTATTCTGTTAGTCTGTGTCTTTTTATTGGGGAATTGAGTCAATTGACATTGAGAGATATCAATAACCAATAATTGTTAATTCCTATTAATTTGTTGTTGGTGGTGGCAGTGATCTGTGTGTGAGTTTCTTTTTTTTTTTTTTTTTTTTGTTTTTAGTTTTGGCTGTGTGAGATAATTTATTTCCTGTATTTTCATGTGTGTAGTTCACTTACTTGGGTTGGAGTTTTCCTTCTAGCATCTTCTGTAGGGCTGGATTTGTAGATAGATATTGTTTAAATTTGACTTTATCATGGAATATCTTATTTTCCCCATCTATGGCTATTGATAATTTTGCTGGGTATAGAAGTCTAAGTTGGCATTTGTGGTTTCATAGAGTCTGCTACACATCTATTCAGGCCCTTCTGGATTTTAGAGTCTCCATTGAGAAGGCAGGTATGATTCTAATAGGTCTGTCTTTATATGTCAATTGATCTTTTCCCTTGCAGCTTTCAGTATTCTTTCTTTGCTCTTTATGTTAAGTGTTTTGATGATTATGTTTTGAGGGGACTTCCTTATTCTGGTCCAGTCTATTTGGTGTTCTGTATGCTTCTTGTACCTTCATAAGCATCTCCTTCTTTAGGTTATGAAATTTTCCTTTTATAATTTTTTAAAATGTTTTCTGGGTATTTGAGCTGGTATTCTTCTTCATGTATTCCTGTTTTTCTTAGGTTTGGTCTTTTCATAATGTCCCATTATTTCTGGATGTTTTGTGTAAGAAATTTTTTAGATTTACTATTTTCTTTGACCGATATGACTATTTCTTCTATCATATCTCCAAAACCTGATATTCAGTCTTCCACATCTTGTGTTCTTTTTATATTCTTTTGGTGAAGCTTGGCTGTATAGTTCCTGTTTGCTTACCTAGATTTTTCATTTCCAGAATTTCCTCAGTTTGTGTTTTCTTTATGGCTCTATTTTCATTTTCAGGTCTTGAATAGTTTCATTCATTTCCTTCAATGTTTGTTTGTTTTCTTGATTTTCTTTAAGGGGTTTATTTATTTCCTCCAATTTTTTGCTTGTCTTTTCCTTGATTTCATCAAGTGACCTATTCATTTCTTCTTTAAGACCCTCTATCATTTTCATAAAGCTGGTTTTAAACTTTTTTTCTTGTGCTTCAGTTGTGTTGTAATATTTAGAGCTTGCTATAGTAGGATAGCTGGGCTCTGATGGTGACATATTTTCCTAGCTATTGCTGATTGTGTTCTTATGCTGGCATCTAGGCATCTGGGTTTGTGGTGATTTTAGGTCTAGGTGCTGATTTCTGAGTTTGTCTTTGTTGGATGGGTGTTTTGTTCCTTTCTTTCCTTTCTTTTCAGGTCTTCTGGCTAATGTGGCCACTAGTGGATCAGGGGTTTCCCCCTGAGTTAGGAGATGGGACATATTGATGAGGTAATAAGGAGTGTAGATAATATTTCAGAGAGTAGGGGGCACTGAGAAAGTGGAGGTCATCCGTGGACAGGGAAGTTGGCCTACCTGGAGTTCCAGCCAGTGATTTCATCGAAAGTCTACAATGTAATTTGTACCTCAAGACTATATATATATTACATATTTCTATTTCCTCAGCTGAAGATCATTTATTTTCTTTTGTGTAATTTATAGTACATTTTCATTTTCTACTAACTACAACTTATCCACTACCTAACACAGATATGTGTATGATATATATATATATATATATATATATATATATATATATATATTACATTTTATGGGTCCATTGACTTCATGGCCTATTTCTCCACATATGATGATGTACAGACTGTTAATTTGAAGACATGTCAAAATGAGAGCTTGCATTTCCTCTTAGAACAGTCCATGGGTAGGGAGAGTTGCTATTATATGATTTAAATACTTTTTATAGAGGCCACTTCCGTCCTTGAGCTTCAGATACTGTTTGAGTTACATGAGTGGATTAATCAAAGTCTCCAGAGAAAGCAGAAGCCTGAGAACAGGCCCAGTATGGCCACCACCGAGCTTTATGAGTCTAGACGAGCTGTTTATATAAAATCAGACACAGGAGACAGGCATATGTAGCATAAAAGGTGACAAAGGCTGAGATAAATAATTCAAATTTATGAAGTGTCACGAGGACAAATGTATCCCTTAAATTACTTATATTGCATTGTATGTTCATTCATTCTTTCACTCACTCATTCACTCTGCTTGTGTGTGTGTGTGTGTGTGTGTTTGTGTGTGTGTATGTGTATGTGCTTGGCGTGTGTGTACAGGAGCACAAGTGCCATGGGTATGAGTTAAGGATATGATACAAGTCTTAGAAATTGGTTTGCTCCTTTCACCTTATGTGATGCAGGGGTTAAACAGAGGTTTTTAGACCTGGGAACAAACACCTCTACCTGTTGAGCCCTCTTGTAGCCTATAATTTGGTTTCTGCAAGCGCAAATATCAAGGTCTGAATATATTCACTTTTTAATTACTCACTTTAAAGGATCAGATGGTGGCTATTTATGATGAACACACACAGCATCAAACATATGCGGAGGTCACAAGACACTTTGTGGGAGTCAGTTCTCTCCTTCTACCAAATGGGTCTTGAGAATGAAACTCAGTTCATCAAGCTTAGCAGCTTTAACCTTTATATACTGAACCATCCTGTTGTCATCAGATTTCAACATTTTAAAATAAACAAAAAAAATAAACTGGAGAGGCAGCTAGGAGGAATGGTTGTAAGAATAGTTAAATTGGATTTTGATTTAGTTGGACTCTGGATTGAATCAATTCTAAGTCTTTTCTTTTTTCAATTCAATGCAATACATGGCTGTAAAATTTTATTATGTAAAACACATATTTCCTACTATCTATTGAGCCTATACATGCTCCTATGCTCCTTTTTATTACCTAAAAATAAGTTTAAAATAACATTCTTTACAAAAGAATGTTTGTGCTGATTTTCTCTAGATTTGAATAGTAGAAATGGGGACAAGGCAAATTTTAAGTAAAATTCACACTAACAGATTCACCAGTGTAATAATTCTTTGAGGTGTTTTCTTTTGGCACTTAGCAATGGGAACTGTGAATGCAGCACAGAGGCTAAGAATCAGACCTAGCCTGTAAACTACTGGCTAGCAGATCCTTGCTTGTTTAATGGGTACTTTCCCTAAGAAATTACATGGCTACCTAAAGAAAAATATAACTCTTTGCAAATAGTATGATTCTCTAACAAGCAGAAAAAGTTCAAGCTTATTAGTATAAACATCAACTAATATTTAAAGTAAAATATTCAAATAGAATGAAATCAGTAATTTAAATTTATTTTGTTCCACAGTTTTCTAGCTTCATCAATTGTAGCTATCTATTTTGTTGTTTTACAGCAATAGCATATGTTTATTAAACCACGTTTTCTGGTGTTCCAACCTATATTTAGTGGAAAATGCAGTATATTTCATCAGGAGCTAATGATAATTAGGCAACAGGCCTAGTAGAAGATGGGAAGTGAGCCAAGGCAATATATTCAAAGGGTCTTTTCTAATCTATTTGCTCAATCTAAATCAGAATTTGTGTCTTTATGAAAATGGAACCCAGGACAATACGGACTCCCATGTGCTGTCCCTACAATAATGGGAGAATTAGAATAATCTGGGACCTTTATATTGTTGGTTGGACCTTTCTAATGTATCTTTCTAACCTCTGTGCCTCATAAAGCTTTTCACTTCATGACCACACATTTATAGACAATTAGCTACTTTGGGTTTGATCTGTTTAGACTGTGTGTATGGGCCACTGAAGTGTAGTGCTTAGGTCAACTGGTTTCTGAATTACAGGAAACAATGCTATTGCTTGTGACATGTACTTTCATAATATTTCATTAGGAATCACTTGCATTTCATTACAGTCTAGCTGTGCTGCATATTTTTGCTGTCTTTTTCTCTGATAGTCAATCCAAAGAAGAAAAACTCAGAGGCTGATGTTCACAGTTCTTGGAATTGGCTTTATCTATACTCCTCACCTGATGCACTTCTTTTTGAAAATGTATCACTTCTTTAATTTTGACTTTTTATTGAATCTTGTGCAAATTCTAAGTGTTGTACAAAATCAGAATAAGTGTAAACAGTTTAAACTTCTGGGAAAGAATGTTATACAAGGAGGCTTTCTGTTGATGCCTGATTTTATTCCATAATCCTGCTTAATAAAATGAATTTAGAACAAAAGACATACTCATGATGAAATGATTTTTAATTTACTTAAAGAAGTAAATTACCAACATACATAATCAATAATTTGATTAGATATGAAATGTAAACAAAGCATCTTCTTATACTCATGGAGCTAGTGACAACCACTTGTAATTTGTTGTGTAGCTCAATGTTTCCTTACAGAAACATAAGTGGCTCAAGCAGCAGTATTGAGGTGCTTGGAAGCCAGGCTCATAGTCAGTGGATCTGCAGTGAAGAGCTCTCTGGAGTGAATTCTTCCAGCTGCAGAGGAGGTTTTCATACCACTTATCATGAGGTCACCATTAACACTTGACACTCATTAGCTGTGACTTTCAAATAAAGTGTTTGATCAAAGTCAAATTATCATTCTTTTAATAACCCTGAAGAAAATTTGTGAGAATCTTCTAAAAATTAAAGAGAGGAACAGTGGATTTAAAAATGCCGTAGCTCTTGTGTGAATATGGCAGTAGTTGGATTTTTTTCTTAAATAAAATGCTCTTATAATCAAAACATAATTAAATTATTATGATGTAATAGAGTTGGTATATTCAGGAAGGAACTCAAATAATAATAGTAAAAATTTAAGTGGAGTTTAGTGGAATCTAACCAAAATTTTCTGGTTACTTATTCTTGATTGTGTTTAACAGTGATACACTGCAAAAGTAATTAGGAACCTCATGTTAGAGTGATGGGCTGCTGAGCCTGGTTAAGGCATTTTATGCTCTTTGAGAGTCACAGTGCTTCCTGGGTTTCTTCAAGCCTGGGTAGATGCAATTATCACAGTGTCTATTTTTCTTAAGAAGATCGCACTACACTGTTCATGAAATGCAGTCTATCCCAGAATTTGCTCTTTGCTATTTTATTTTCCCAAAGAGGCATCTTACATATAGATGTATAGCAAATTGAAAAAAAAATTCATGATTTATGTGGTTTAAAGGCAACAATACCATGGGAAAGTAAAATCTGGAATCATACATGTTCTTAGACCTTGGGGTGTATGCATTTCAGACCAATGGCTTTAATAAAGAAACTTGCTGATATTCTGCTTCTCATGTGGAGAATAAAGAGGGAGAAAACTGACTTTAAGAACCATAAAGTACTTCTCGTCATCTGTCCTTACATCCACGCATCTGAAATGTAGCTGCATGTGCACCAAGGACTTCTAGTTAATGTACTCATCATGAGGCTAGTCTATTTGTTTAATATTAAAAATATTAATATTTTTTGATAAAACTGTATTATTTTTGGTTTGGCTTTATCATGTATTTATGAGTATAATATGTATTTAAATAAATATTTAAGTTTTAGTGTTCTATTTCTTGCAGGACTGATGCTTTACAAATTTCTAAAACCTATCTTTGAAAATCAAAAATTCTGTTAAAGCAACTTTATATTTTCTTTAGCATATGTTCTTTTCAGAAAATAAATTTGTAATATTCTGAATATATTTAGGGAAGAGTGATCTTCATACATTGAAAAAAACATTACCATTAAAAACTGTTATATTTTAAAAGGATTAAATTTTGGCTTAAAAACAAAACAAAACAAAAATCACCATTGTGTGTGTGTGTGTTAAGGAATGTGTGTGTGTGTCTTTGTGTGTGTATGTGTGTGTGTTTAATGAATGTCTATGGTTGTTATGTGTACACAGAAGTCCAAGGATGATTTCCAGGTTGTATTGGTTTCTCCTTCTAACATCTGAATCTTAGGGAGAGAACACATTTTTCAAGTTTGACAGCAAGTGAATGCCTTTACTTGCTGAGCACACTTTTGTATTTGTATAATTAAATTATGCACTGTCTCAGATAATCTGATTAGCATTCTGAAACTATGTAGTTCTTGATACAAATCTCAACAGCATCAACTTTTAAGCATATTAATCAACTTGGCAGAAATTAATTTAGTAGTTGATACTGGAAATTGTCTGTACACAAATGACTTCTGTTTCCTTTATGGAACTAGAATAGCTCTGTAGCATTTTCTCACAAACTTGACACATGGTCTTTTGTTAAGTAGATGGTGAACTTTTCTCTGTTAAGTGCCATCATGCCTTTGGAGCATTGTTTTATATTTCTCTTCTCAAGAGAACTTTGTCTAAAATGATTTCTTTTCAGATGAAATGTTCACCTTTTAATAAAGAGTTGTGTGTACTGAATGAAAACATATTCTTCAATTTTCTTACCTACTTTATAAAAAATATTTCCACTATATAGATCATGTTAATTTTTTAATAAGGTACTATTGAAAATTTCAAGAATAGTTTAATATACTTATTATGAACTATATTGAGAAGAAAATAGATATACCACTGAATTTTTCAAATGACTTCTTGCTGAATAGAATACAAATAATTATAATATTTATACAAATGTCAGTGAATGTGTAAATCATATTATAACCAGAATTGTTTTAACTACCAGTCATATATTTCTAACCTAGGTTATATATATTTTCATATATTTCTATATTATATATTTCTAACCTATGGTGGTCAGGTCCTTTGAGTGCCATTCTGGTGTGAAGCCATATCAAGGCAACCCCAAAAGTCAACCTTATGTAATAGGTAACAGTTACATAGAAGTATATCAGTAACATTATAATAGGAAAATACATATGTACTTAAAATTATATACTCTTTCTTATTTGTCGATTTTCTCTGACATAACTAGTTCCATTTAAATGAAGTAGCACAGAGAGTAGTTACAAGGGAGAGTAGGGAGTGATTAACTGGGAACTAATTAAACAAATGCTATGTTGAAGAATTTTTAAATTATCATCTAATTCTATATTAATAATATTTAATGCCTTCTAGTACAATTGTTTACTGTAAATTTTTAAACATTTGATAGATGTTTATATCTTATAAGCTATTATTATTACGTGCAAGATAAATTAATCTGAAATTATAAAAATAATTTTATATAAAAGAATTAAATGTTTCTCTATGGTATAGTAAATTATTTTTATTCTTTGTGCCTTCTAAGACACCTGTAAGTTGCGTTGAACCTTTAGATTATCATCTTTTAACCTACACATTTTGTTAAATTTATTGAGAATTAGTAAATGACCATGTGGTCCCTGAGTTCTGTGGTTTATATTTTTGAGAATATAATATGTTTAATCATTCTTCCTTCCCTTTCCTCCATTTAAACCCTCTCATACACCAATTCTTGGTTTCTTTCAAATTCTTAGCCTCTTTTTCTTTTCATTAATTGTTGGTACATGCTGTCATAGTTTCTTTTCTGTTGCTGTGAAGATACATCATTGTCTAGGCAACTTGTAAAAGAAAATATTTTCTTGGGGACTTGCTTCCAGTTTCAGAGGGAAAGTTTATGACCATCTTGTTAGGCAGCATGGCAGCAGACATTAAGGCATGGCTCTGGGGAAATAGCTGAGAGCCGACATCTGGTTCACAAGCACATGGTACAGAGAGAGATGGTGAATGGGAACAGAGAGAGACAGCAAGACAAAGAGAACTAACTGGGAATGGTGTGGACTTTTGAAACCTCAAAACCTACTCCTAGTGAGACACCTCCTCCAACAAGGCCACACCTCCTAACCCTTCCCAAACAGTTCTACCAGCTGAGAATAAAGCATTCAATACATGCACCTATGGGAACCATTCTTTTTAAAATCACCACATGTACATATATTTATATGTATATATTCCTACTTATAACCAGCTCAGCCTGTATAATGTTACTTGTATATATGTTTTCAGGGCTGACCATTTAATATTTGATAACTAATTGGTGTGCTCTTCCCCAGGGGAAGACTAATTCTTCCATTCTCAGCATTCCTTAGTCACTTACAGTTCTTTGTGTAGGTTTGAAGCCTCATAGGCCTTCCCATATATACTTTGGTGTTCAGTTGGTGCCATCTTTGTTCAGCTCATATTTAGGTAGTCATGTTCATGAGAATTTATGGCAGTAGCTTCTGAGATACATCTCACAGAAAACATAAAACAGACTGGCATCAGACTCCTAAAGTACAATACAGCCTGACTAAGTTGAGCTAAACCAAGCTTTCATTGTTGCCTGTTTGTGGATCATTTTGCTGTGGGCTGTGATGCCTTCAAGGACCCCCAAAATGATGTTTCTCTGATGAAATTATTTTTTTGTCCAGATTACCTATTGGGCAAAATGGAGTAGTGAAATCACCTGCTATTGTTGGGTTGCTGTTAAATCTGCATCTTTAAATCCAATAGTACAGTTTTAAATAAAATTGGTGCTCCAGAGTTTAGTGCATTTGCTTAGTATAGTGTTTACTTTGTTAATTGTTCCTTTGATTAGAATGAAGTGTACTTTATGTCTTCTTATTACTTTTAGTTTTAAATCTATTTTGCCACATATTAGGATAGCAAAATTGAAGTCATTGATATTTAAAGTTATTATTGAAATGTGTGCATTATTTGTCATCATTGTGTTGTTGATTTTTGATTTTTTTTTCTTGGTTGTATTTTGTGTTTTAGTAATTATATTTTGTGTTTTAGTAATTATTGTTTCATTTTTTTCAGTCTTTCTCATTCCTCTCTTCAGCCCAAAATAATGGTATACATATATACATGTGTGTGTGTGTGTGTGTGTGTGTGTGTGTGTGTGTGTGAGACCTATGGTAGATAGATAGATATGCTGTATATAAAAATTTTTAGGCTGTTTATGTAGTGAAAACTTTTTCTTTATCCTTCAATTATGGCAGATACTTTTACTTGATATGTTAGTCTAGATTAACTCTCAAAGATTTTTTAGGATTTAGAATACATTGATTGGTTCAGGATCTTTTGGCTTTCAGAGTTTCTACTGAGAAATCAGCTGTTATTCTCTTGGGTTTTCCTTTATATGTGGCTTTTTGTTGTTGTTGTTGTTTTGTTTTGTTTTGTTTTTGTTTCTCTTGCCATTTCAATATACTTTCTCTGTTATGTATACTTATTGTTTTAATGATGATATACCATGATGATTTTCTTTTCTAGTCTTGTTGACTTGGTGTTCTATGTATTTCTTGTATCTGTATGGATATTTGTTTCCTTAGTTCAGGAAAGTTTTCTTCTAAGAGCTTGTTGAGGATCTCCTCTATGAAATTGATTTGACACTTTTCCCCCTCATCTGTGCCTGTAATTAAAAGGTTTGTTTGTTTTATGGTGCTATACATTTTCTTTGCGTTCCTTTTCTATAATTGTCATATTACTTGCTTATTTTGTCTAATTCTATACTTCATCTTTGAGTCCTAATATCCTATTTTCTCCTTGATTCACTCTACATTAAGACTTTCCTTTGAGATTTCTGGTTGAGTCATTAGGTTTTACACTCCTATATTCATTTCAACTCGAGTCTTCTATGTGTCTATCTCCTTACTGACATTATCAAGTCCTATGTTGTGTTCATCATTTCCATCAGCCTTATGTTTCTGTTTTCTTGTACCTCATCAGGTTTTTATTCTCTTTAATTTCTTTTCCCTTAATTTCACTGATCTCTGAGGCTTTTTTAAACTCTTTTAATTCTTTGATGATGCTTATGATTGCTCTTCTAATTGCTATGTTCCAGGTTTCTTCTAGGTAATTCCAATAGACACATTTTTCT
The DNA here is from genome assembly GCA_026225945.1 of Cricetomys ansorgei. Lineage (NCBI taxonomy): Eukaryota > Metazoa > Chordata > Mammalia > Rodentia > Nesomyidae > Cricetomys > Cricetomys ansorgei. The sequence continues at coordinate 3,811,465 of JAMJFZ010001121.1, read as the reverse complement.
ACATGACTAGTAGTTGTTGGAGAGAAGATACTGGCTTGGTCTTTCATATTGTTGGTATTATTTCAATGAGGTCTGGGCATATGAACATCTTTTGTTAGTTCTGTATCTGATATGGACAGAGCAGGTTAGGGCAGACTAGAGTATGCATAGATGCACTGGGCCTAGAGGTTGGAAATAGCTTGGGTAGAATGAAGTCAAGTGAACAGATGTTTATACGATATGCTTCCAGCTCCAAGCCTGGGATAGATGCGGCTGGGTGAAAAGGTTGTGTATGGCATGGATGTGACCCGGAGGGTAGGTATAGAAGGTGCTAGGAGAAGCCTAGAAATTATTTGTGATGCAGGAAGGAGAGGCCATCCTAGACCAGGGCACTGTATATGGGCCTCATATTAGATCTGGTAGACTGGATAGAAGACATGGATGAGGAGGGAGCTCCTGGCTAGAATGTGGAGAAGGACATGGGGAGTCTGACTTGCTGGGACCATGGGAGGCAGTGCAGTAGGGGCCTGTGGGTATTGTATTTGCAGGTGAGGGTCCTGAAGGAAGCCTAGAGGTTGGCAGTGCGGCAGGTGGGAATGGTCAGACTAGCCTGGGTCAGTGGATGCAAGACCAGGGCTAGATCTGATGGATTTCAGAGAAGGCAAAGATAAGGAAATCAAGGAGACTCCCCTGGCTAGACCATGGAGGAGATCATGGGAACTCTGGCTGTCTGGAGTGATTGGAAGTACTACAGAAGAGACCTGACATTTTTAAATTTTTAAATCAATTAAAATTTTGTTCGATGTTCTTGTTCTGATATTTTAAGGAAATTGGCCATTTCTGCATCGCAAGGTCACCATTTAAAAGAAACAACAGCAAAGACAACTTAGGAGTGTCTTAAAGGACAATATAGCTTTGCAATTTTTTTTTCTCATTGAAGACCTCAAAGAATGGAAGAATGATGGGATATCAGGATTTAAGCTGTGTGGGAAAGGTTAAAAGTGTTTGTTCCTGCCCTCCTGTAGCCATTAGGCCTTCTTCATTGTGTCCTATAGAAACAGTTGTAGGTTCCCTTCTTCTCATTCCCAGGGACATAGGAGAACACCGTAAGAATTTTATAATCTGTAAGCCACAAAAAAACCACTACCAGACCAAACAGAGCTGATACCCTGATGGCTGCCAGACCTCAGGCTCTTTATAAAGATGAGAATCAGTGCCCATTATCTCTATTCTACCTCCTATCTGTGACAACTCAATTAGGTGGCCTGAACTAAGAAAATGATATTACTCTTTATTTATGGTGAACTTTATTAACTATGGTTTCCTTTTCAAGATAATAAAAAGTTGTTATTACCTTGGGTCCTTGAATATTATAACAAGGGATTGGAAATATTTGAAAATTGGGTTAAGTAACACACACACATACATATATATTATATATATTCTTTACAATTCTCAGAGAAGATGTGCAGATGTATAAAGATATGGGCTGTTAAAATGAAATGGGATAATTTTATTAACTTTTAATTCACAACTAATAATTGTAAACTAGAGATTCCCTTGTGAATAAAAACAAAGTACAAAATTAGGAGAATATATTTTTCATGTGTAAATTTGGGGTTAATTTTTCTAATTAGGAATTTTTATTTGCTCATTTAGTATAAGATATTCTTCAGGATGATTCCAGTCCCTCTACACAAGTGGAAGAGCTTGCTCTGGGGACAAAATTTACCTCTGAGACATATGTGTTTTCTTTTAGTCCTGTCCCATTTGACAGGTGCATTCCTTATTAGTGGAACTAATGATACTTTTTATACTTTAGGTTAATTTTCTCAGTCTCCCTTCTCATGAGAGATGACATTGTATTGTTTGTGATGAGGTGCTAGCTAATGGAGGACAAGTGCATCTTCCATGTTCCTAACTGGTTTGGGGCAAGTACAAATTCCACATTCAGTTCTTTAATTTCTGAATTAAGATTTTGTGAGTTTGTGTTGACAAAAACCATTGGCTTTAAAATCTGATCAAATTAAGTTCCATGTATCGTTTCTTCTCTTGATGGTCACTTTAATACATATCTGTGATGTATAAAATATGTTTGCTAATATCAAACTTTAATTGCCTCAATTTTTGTGGAAACCCTTGTTCCACAATCTACCTCTTCGGTAACCCAGCTCTCTGGTGGCAAATTCTTAACAGGGAGAGTGAGGTACACAGTGACTTCTTGAGAGAAATGGGACACATTTGTTTCTTTCAATGGCTTAAGAATTATTTCCGTATAACTCTTGCTGTATAAAGTGGCAGTCTCAGTAGTAATGCCATTTAGTAATGCCAAAGGTTTTCAGCCCTGATTCACAATGCTAACTTGGTAGGTAATAGAATTTCTTATCAACACATCTGCTTCTCCATATTTATCTGTTAACATCTGTAACTCCACTTGCTAACATGTTCCCAAAGGAGAATCTGTGTGGCTAGCTCTTGGCTTTTGCAATTTTGAAGCAGTCTCTTTGTTCATAGGACCACTGTGTACGCAAAAGCTTTAACCCAGAAGCCTGCTGTGTTTATTGATCTATTTCTCCATAATTCCATATCAGGCAATCACACAATTCATGAGCAGTCTGTGAGGGAAGAAATATACATATTACCATCAGCAGGAGACTAAACTAGCCATGCACTTAGAGGCTCTGCTAAGGATTGTAGCCTCATCTGTATTACATGGAATGATTGGGAAGTACCACCGTGAGGCTTTTAAACAAATAAGAGTTATGACTTTCTTCCTCTAAAGTACAAATGTTTCTTTAAGGAATCATTTTGGTATTTGCCTAAGGTTGTTTTTGCCTTCCATTTGAATAGGATGAGACATTTTCTAAATCCAAATGGGGTGGTTAGCTAAGCAGAATTCAGTAATGCTCAGTCTTTGCTCTCAAATGGGCCTTTTCCATCGCAGAGCTCTGTAGAGCATCTGGACTTCAGTTACATACCCTGGGCCAGACGGTGTTCAGCTACTCTGATGTGACCTCTGCTCCATCTACTGGAATGATGATTTTTACCCTGTAAATTCTTTGGCAAAGTCCAAATTTTTATAATGTTTTTTTTTTGTTTGTTTGTTTTTACAAAAAGTTTCTCCCAAGAAATATTCTCCCAAGAGAATATTAAAGTTATTTAGTTGAGAAATCTTAGAGCAGAATTAAGATGAAACTATTAAATGAATTTTGTCCAGTTTTGCAAAAATGTGCAGGCAGCAGACACTTATACCTTGAAAAGGTAACGAACTGTTCTGCAAAGATGGTGAAGCTGCTGCAGGGGTTCAAAATAGCAGGTGGATTCTGACATAGAGCTGACACCATGCAGTGAGTATCTGTTGTGTCCTGACCCCCTTACCTCACTGCTGATGGTTCTCACTCATGCTGTGACTTCACGTCTCCTTGCTTACACACATGCATGACCTTAGATTCTGTTCTCAATCATAATTACTGAGAAATTCTTCTCTCCATTTTTCAGTATGCTGGACAATTCCTTTTACATACTTCATGATGTCCCTACACAGGAAGCAAAAATTTCCTTCTTTGTGTTCTCATGCTTCCAGCATGTGTTTTGAATACTCATTACAAAATAACTGTGAGAGTATCTCCTTTTCTTTCTAGACTCCACTTAAACACCACTGAATTTCATGGCCAATATTTTTACTCTTATTTATTATTCCATTTGCTAAGAAGGGGAATATCCGGGGTATGGAGGATATTTGCAGTAGGAAAAGATCAAACTCAAAGCACTTAAGGCAAAACCCCTTTGTTCAGTAGAGTCGATAAAGTAGTTGAGTCAGGTAGTACCTTTGCATAAAGAAGTACCTACCAAAAGGAAGCTTCAGGCCTAGAAAACATATCCCACCTTGCCCAACTTTTTTCCTAGTGTAGAGATTTTTCCTGTAATCATCTGAGAAATAGAAGGTAATCTATCCGAAGGAGTCCACTGTTTCCTAGTCCAGATGTAAACACTGGGGATGTTTCAGCACTTCAAAATCCCTTAGTAGCTGCCCACAATGTACCGTCTATGTAAAATGGAGCTCAGTCAGATCCTGATATATCACAGATTCCTGTATCTTTTAGTTTTACAGGAGCAAATTTAAATATTTTACAATGAGATTAATTTTTTTTAACTGGGTTTTTATCAAGACTGCTTTCTTAATTCCGAATCTACAAATACTTCTGTCTATACTTTTTAAAGGGTCTGAGAAAGATACATATGCAAATAATTATGCTAGCAAATCTTCAACATAGTTAGATTGAAATAGACTCACTCTTGTATCGCTTCCTTTTGCTGGTAGGAAGAACAGAATTTGTTTTTCATGAAATTTAGTATTAACTAGAAAAATCTGTTTTACATTTATGCTACCACAATTATTTGTATATTTTGGCAGCTGTTTGCATTACTTTGTAACGGCTGCACTCAATGCTATGGCAATTTGAATTCCTATGCTTTATCTGGAATGATCGGAGTATTTTAATTGGCTTGTTCTTAGAGGATGGAAGGTCACATATCTTTTCACAATTTATATGAAAAACCTAGATGCACATACATTTACTATTAAGAGAGAAGATTTCCATTCATAAGCACATGGGCTTGAAAATGGTATGCTTCATTATTATTCTGTAAGATTCAGCTATATACATGATTAAGTTTTCTACTTAAAATGTTTTAAGGTAGTTCTTAAAGAAAAGAAGTACACAATAGGTAGAAGCAAGAATTATGTGTCTCATACACTTTCATGGTTTATAATGTATTAGTTTCCCTTTCATGTATGTTATACACATGCATATAATACAGATGCCTTTTTTCCTAAACGCTAAGGTCAACATCTGATTTTCTCTCCAATTAGTCTCCATTTTGTTCTATGAAACATAGTCTCTCTACCTAGGAAGTTTGCCACTTAGCCCTAGGCATCCTCCTGTTCCCACCTCACAAATGCAGAGATTATAAATACATGTCATTTCCCAGTTTTTCTACATGGTGCAGAGAAAAACTCATGTCTTCCGTGCTTGCACACATTACTGACTGAATCATATTCTTAGTGAGTAAATATTATCTTTTTTGTTATTTCTTTTATTTTTGTATTTATATTATAATTACATTATTTCTTCCTTCCTTTTCCTCCCTTCGAATCTTCCCATTGCTCTCTTTCAAATATATGGCCTCTTTATATGCACTCTTAAATGCAACTTTCTCATTCTGAATAAATGTTACTTGTATGTATATTTTCTGGACTGATCATTTGGGATTGAATAACTAGTTGGTATACGCTTTCCTGGGAAAGATTATTTCCTCTCACTCTCAGCATTCAGTAGTTGCCTGTAGACTGTATATAGAGTTTTTTGCCTTGTGGACTTCTGATTCTCCATTTGAGTATGCCTGTCGTCATTGTCCTTGTTTAGCTCATGTTTAGGCAGTCATATTGGTGAGCCTTTATGTGTGTATCTTCTGGCATTGCCAAGAGGCACACCTCACAAAAAATTTCCTGATCTAGTTTTTATAATCTTTCTACATCCTACTCCTTGTTCCCTGAGCCTTAGGTATGAGAGTTGTTTTATAGATGTATCCATTGGGATGGGGCTCTACAACTCTACATTTTGACTGGTTGTGTTTTTCTGTAGTGGTCTCTCTCTGCTGTAAAAAGAAGTTTCCTTGATGAGGAGTAGAGTCTATACCTACTCTGGCTATAAAGACAAATACTTAGAATATAGTTATGGATTGTACTGGTTTTGTAAAATAGTAATTGTAAGTTCTTCTCCAAGATCCATGACTACACTAATCTTGTGTAGTTGCCTAATTTTCCAGTGCCAGGTAACATTTCCCTCTAGTTGAGCACATCCTTGGTCCAACTGTAGAGCTGTTGTTTTATACAACATTATGAGTACCACTACTGCACACTTAGGGCTATCATGCCAATCTGGTCATTGTAGTCATTCATAAGTATCATAGCTTGGAAGGACTATGGGTTGGTTCCCTTATTTTGTAGGGAATTCTCAAAAGGCTAAAAATAAATTTGCTGTATGATGCAGCTATACCACTCATTAGCAGAGTTTCAAAGGATTCAGCATCCTACTCCACAGGTACTTGCTTAGCCATGTTCATTGCTTTGTTCACAATAGCAAGAAAATGGAAACAACCTAAGTTTCCTTCATCTAATAAATGGATAATGAAAATGTGGTATATGTATTCTTTGTAATGCTATTCATCTATAAAGAAAAAATTAAATAAATTTTTCAGGTAAATAGATGACAGTATTGCAGATCATATTGAGTGAAGTAACCCAGACCAGGAAAGACATATGTTACATATGTCACATGTTCTGTCTCATAGGAGGCTTCTAACATATCCTGGCATAACTACAGAAACCTGAAAAGTAAAAGTGGACTACTGCTTGGGGGGTACAGTAGAGAGAATAGTAACATGGTACAAGTGATCTGACCTAGGAAATTTGAAAAAGGAGGCTCTAATTAGCGGGGAGGAGGGAGATAAATACAGAAGAAAATGAGAAGAGGGTGTCTGAAAAATTAATAAGAAATCATACTATTAACTATCTACTTGAGAACATCTATAGTATACATAGAGTTTTAGTGAAACTTTGTCATCTGGGCTGATAACATTCTATCCAAGAGCCAAACACTATCTAACAAAATTCTCAACACCAAGAATGAGAAGCCCTCTTTTGAACTATTGGTCACGGTTGTCTAGGAGGCTCCCAAAACACTGCAGGCTGTTACTATTGCCCTCAGTTTTTCTCCACAGGTGAAAGATTAGTCCATATTACTGAAGACACCATGCATTTCAGATGCAGGAGTAAGAGTCCCCTGAGCTAGGACTCATCCAAAAGCCTCCTCCCTAAGGATCAACTTTCATGGTACCAGATAAATATTATCTTTAACAAATAAATCTTAATACACAGGTTCAAAACACCATCAGACCAAACATAAGGAAATAATTCCTATTCTGTTATGAAATCCAAATGTCTTGAGATAAAAAAGAAAGAAAATCCAATAATTATAAATTTATTTAGCTAACATTTTACGTTATATAGGATACTGGTATTCATCTTATGTAACCCTCTCAATTCCCTGTAAAGTAGATAAAGTGCTGTTTTAATTTTCTAGGAACCTTTATCTCTGAAGTATAAAGAAAAAAAAATGAAGGAGCCAAATGGGCATTCTAGGTCTCTTCATTCTGAGCCTCCATCTCCATGTGGAAGTGTGGCAATGCTGCCATAAGCCATTATTCTTTGCCCTTGCAAAGAGGTATTCCCGTGAAGGAGCTTCCACAGCAATTTTGTGGGAAATATTAAAATCCAGGTGAACTCTCTAACTTAATGGTAAACTTTCCAGATCAGTCAATATTGCATATATTGGTTGGATATCTTCACAGAGAGAAGTAATTCACCCATAGAGTACTGAGGCTGTGACTGTGGCTGAAAGAGATAAGCGAGCAACGGACTTAGTGAGATTCTTTCATTTGTTTTTAGATTTCTTTGTGCTGGAGAATTTAATTACTCATCTGAAATAACATTACTGAAAACAGGCAGCATGGCTTTGTCAGGGAGACAACCATCTCTTTAAAGTTGAGTGGATGCTGCATGGCCCAGGCCAGGCTTTTGCTGTTTCTGTTGCTTCTGTGAGCATGATACTGGAGTCTTGGTTATAGCTAGAACTGAAATGCTATGAATGGTAGCATCCACAACTGCTTGGGAAGAAATGTTCTTTTGTCATGACAAGCGGAACAATGTAAATTTGTTCTGCATTCTGTTTTGTTGTCCTAGTTGTTTTATTTATTTTTTTCTTTTCAACTTTTTCTTGTTATGAACATTCATATTATTTAAATGAGAAGGAAAAGCATGCCTGCCAGTTTTCACTGGACTTGGGGAGCAGTAAGATCTTTTGTTAAAAGAATGGCTTATATCTACAAGAAACATGTTTCTAAATGTCTCTGAGTTGGACAAAAGAGAGAATACTGTTGAGTTTTTCTATTTTTTAAAATATTTTTAGAAAAGAAAACTATGTGCTGGAGGAAATAATTATTCTATACACACATTCTACTTTATTTGGGAACTCATCATATAGACATGTTGAGCAAATTTAAGTGATTTTGGTGTCATGAATTCTGTAAGATGCATTTTTTCATTTAAAAGGCACCTGATATTCAAGATAGTAAGTAGAAAATGTGCCTTCCATGATGATGTTTAGAATTAAGACAAATATCTTAATAAAAAATAATTCATGTCAGCATTTTAGAGAAAAAAATCTGATTTTTTTTTTCCTTTTTCGTGAAATGTGACAAATGATAGAGAAGGCATTACATTAGGAGGAAAGGGAACCCAAATCCTAAATGAAATGAGGACATGACCACTCCAAGGTATGTTTGGGGAGAAGGACTTTGTTGCAGATATGAGGAAGAGAACAGCCAGAGGCATCTGGAAGGGACCAGACTCAATCAGGTCATGAGAGGAGAGAGAGAAGGGGGAGAGCAAGCATAAGAGCAAGAAGGAGACAAGAGAGCAGAGGGAAATGCAAGAGGGTAAAAGAGAAGAAGGAGCCTGCATGGCTGAAATAGCGAGTCTTTATAGAACTCAAAAGCTCCTGGAAGGGAAGCAGAGCCCTTGGGCTAGAGCAGTGTAGGGTAGGGGGCAGGGTGAAAGGAAGAGCTGAGAGGAGCTACAAGCACTGTATGAGCCTGCAGGCTGCTATGCTTTGATATGCTAGTAGCACCACAGTTAGCCATTTGTCCAGCGTTTCTTTGGGACCTAATAAATCACATAGTTAAAAAGAAATCTAAAATGCATCACTGCAATCATTTGAAACAAAATACCCTTCCTAAAATGATTAGGCACTGAATATAGTCCCTTTATATTTCCCAGTATTTAAATGCTGAGGATGTTCATTGTCCTGTGACCATAGAAGACTACCTGGTTATAGGGTCATTTTTCTTTTATTCAAATCTCCAAATGATTGTTCAGGCCTCTGCAATTTCGTGAGCTTATCATCACCTCCCCTCACTTTTCTTAGCTCCATGATCCCAGGAAGTGCAACCTATGTTTGTGCTATGTGTAAAAGTGTGACATTAGGTTCTTAGTTTTTCCTTTTCTAATAATTACCTGGAAACTGCAGAGGAGAAAGTAGACAGACTAGAGCTATTTGGGGATCTATATATCACAGCAGGTAAAATGTCATAGACAAACAATGGATTCATGCTTTATTTGTTCATGGTCTTTCATCAAGACCTGATATGACCTCCGTTCAGCATATCTTCATGAACTTTTGAACCACAGAAAATTTTATTACTTGGATGCAATAAGTACACTTGAAATAAACATCACTTAAATGTGCTCACTTAACAACTTACCAATTAATCACTTACAGATGCAATTATCTAGATCTGCAGCCAACTCTGGGTAAAGGAAATACATTTCAGTTTACAATGAAGATAGTCTGCAAGTCTGGCTTAGTAGTCAGTTTTGCTTAGATCAGTGAATCTTCATTCTCAAGCAAACTCTACTTTAGGCACAGCCATAATTCTATATTTTGATGGCCAGACACAAACATGGTCACATGCTCTCCTTCTACACACAGAAGTAGTGTTAGCTCAGACATTGTTCTGCAGAGTGGATCTGAGATAATATAAACTGCCTTTGTGCTATCACTATGTCTTAATAGTCTAAATCTTACTTATAAGATGAAAGCTTAGAGTATTTGTAAAAATTAGATAACGTAAGTCAAATACACATACAGTCTCCAACACCTGTCTTGTTTCTGGTCCACATACGAGTACTGGCTACTGCAATGAATGGTCCAGGTGTATGACATTATTTTTTTCCATTTCACAAACTTAGAAATGGAATTTACAAATTTGTCCAAAGTCACACAGTGGTAGAAGTTGATTCAAACTTAAATTTGGCTCAGCATTCTTAAATTATGTAAGTTACCATGTAGTCATGTAAAACAAAATAATATAAACCAACTGGTAAATCTGCTCTTTCTTCATTCCTTGCCTAGAATTAGGCCAATCCCAGCTATGTAAAGAAAGAAAGAATTCAGAAAGAAATATTTCAAATGATAAGAGTGTTGTATGATAGATTTAGAGACATATGCTGAGCCATGGAGTCAGTGTCCCAGAGTCCTGAGGCAGATTTTTGGCTTCAGCTTGGGGAATTCTGAAATTTGCTTTGAAAAACCAAATTAAAGAGGTTTGTTCATTTAGTAGCAAGTAATCACTTTAGTACTTTCTAAAATATTTCCAATAGTGGAGGAATCTTAATGGCATTGCTTTAAATATGAAATCATTATGACATTTTAAAACATACTTCCTTAATAATCATGATACCTTGTAGTAGATTCATACCAGATGTAGACAGTGATTCAGGGCAGAGGACAGTTTATCCTTTTGTCTAATTAAATCACTGGTTCTAGCCCAGAGCCTGGAGCTGTAGAACATTTTGTTCTCTTTACAATCTAGTCTTAATCCTTGAACTGCAAGGCTTCAGCCTTCATACAATCTAGAATATTTAAACCGCTAGCCCGGATCTAGAAGGCCTTAGCTTCTGAGATCTACTACTGACTGAGCTACTCAGGGTAGCTCCTTATGAACTCTGACTCTTCTTATTCAGGCTCAAGCTCTACTGTGTCTCTGTCTTTCTCTCTGAGCTCTCACTGCTCCATCTTGCCTCTAACTGACTGCTTCAACTCACTCTAGCCCCAGCTTCTGTAACTCCTCTGTACCTGACTTGCTCTAACTCTGTAACTGCTTGTACACTGATTCTTACCTTCTTCTGAATTGTCTCTTCTTACTGACTCTTCTGTCTGACTCTTCAATGGACTCTTCTTAACTGATTCTGTTAACTGAATCTAACTCCTTCGTAACTCTCTTTAACTGAGAGCCTTACTTTTCTCCTGATAGTTGGGCATGTCCCTACTCTGCTAACTCTTCCTGATTAGTCACTTTGTTTGCCATTCACTCTGACTTATTGTCATTTATTGTGTGACACTGATGCCTTCTGAATTCCCCTTCCTGTGTCTGCTTCCATTGTTTTTTCTAGGGATTAAAGGTGTGGTCCATGAAGGCCTTCGGAATACCCTGATTACAGGTGTTTCTTCATTCCATCCAAACCACACATACCTCTGAATATAGCCCCTAGAATGTAGATCTTAGCTTCCACAGAGGGCAATTCCTCTATAATACCTCATTGTCGTTCAGTGTTTGTGACTTTGTATTTAGCATTTGCATAATGAAGCTTTTTGATACAACAGGCAAATTCTCCCAAAATAACTGAATAAGACACAGCAACATTTCTAGACACAATTAATCAATAATAGCTGCTTTATCCCTACTTGTATTTCTAATATTTGAAAACATATTTGATGTTATTGCGAATCACCTTACTAAAATATTAGGCTAACCCTATGTCAATAAATGCTCAAAATTGTCTGTAGATATGACCGTACCACTGTACTCTGAATATACTGTTGAATTTACATTTCTAATTCTGGTCAGAAGAGTATATAAATATAATGAATAATGATATAAAATCTTTGAGGTTTATGCACTGAGGCAAATTATTAAAAGACAAAAATTTAGAAGTGGCATTCATCACAGACTTGTTCTCAACTGCAGCTGAAGAATATCGGTGCACCCGCAATGTATCCAGTGTTAATAGGGTGGAAAATGAAAAATAGCCATAAAATGGTGGAGATGAAGATTGTCGGGTGAAAATAAGTTAAAATTGGATTTCTAAAAGTCTATGTATCAAATGTGTTTTTTTTTCTTTAATCTGGTTGAAAAAATAAAACAGAAAAAGTTAAAATTCACAAGAGTTTGAGAGTCATGATCTTTTGAGATGGCTGGTAACTAAGATTAATTCATCAAATTCTCCTTCCCCTGTATCATATATGAGGAAAATATGGTCAGGGAAGAGGAAATGGATAACAGAGTTTTAATCATTTACTCCAACATGCTTTGGTGGACTACCGTATTTCAAAGATGTCCAAGTAATGCTGGAGTAATTTCTGTGGAGTAAGGACGAGCTTCTGGGCCACTCTTTCTATTCTTTGCTCATTTTTATCAAAGTAAATCTTGGGCATCACTGTTTACCCAGTGTTGAATCATAGGGAGAATTACAAGGCAGAAGTTATGGGCTCATTTCCTAGTTTTAACCTGTACATTGTTTGCATGTAGCTTCCTTTCCTGATATCTTTGACGTAAGAAGCAAAGGAACCACATGTTGTAGCTGTTAAAAGGCCAAGACTCACAAAGCTGTGCTTACAAAAAAAAATTGACCATTAATAAAAACTAAAAAATAATTAACTACTAGTGCTGTTTAAGTTACATGGCAATAAGGACCTGTGAATAAAGTAGTAGTTTGAGAACTAGAAGAAAATAAGATCTTTGATGAAGTAGAAGTGGTAGACTTTAAAAGGCATAAATCTTAATCATTCTGTGTATAGCATAAATCATATTTCTCTGTCTCTGTCATTCTGTCTCTCTCCCACACAGCCTAGTGTATAACACACTCACGCACACGCACACACACACACATTCATATATGACAGAAAGACTTTTTATAGAGCTATATAGCTGGCCTTCTCCTAGTGAGCCTCCTGCCTGAGGCTTCCAAGTGTTGACATTACAGATGCATACCACTATACTCAGCTAACTACATTATACCTAGGAACAAAAATGGAAAATTTATTTGTGTGCTGAAGTATAATCTGATGCAAAGACAGACACACTTTTTCATCGACAACTTGGAAGTTATACATGTACAGATGACTTCCTATTGCCTTTGTTTCTGTTTCTCTCTGTTTGTTTCACAGCATAAAAATAAGAGAAAGGAGAATTTAATGACCAGGAAAATAAAACTCAACCAAGTAATTTAATGTGGAATGCATAAGATGCACATGCACAGGGGTAGGGGTAGGGGTCATTCATATTTCTTTTTTGAAGCTCCCAAATATTACACACACACACACACACACACACACACACACACACACACACACATAATGAGATCAACATTCCTTTTTATGTGAAGTACTTGAAATCATAGTGTCATCTTTGCCTGCTTAGAACAAGTGCCATCGACAACAATGCAGAGAAATGCTTGAGTTTTGTGTTCTGAGATGCTATCAAAACAATCATAGCACCTCTCTGACCCTGTCAACCTCTGGACCATTCTGCTCACCTCCAAACATTAGAAAATAGACGTTCCTGTCTTTTGAAGTGCTCAGAAACTTACCCATTTCAATGCAGCAACAGAAAGGGAAAGATAAGAGCAAGTACTGGTTGTATGTGTAGCTTCTCTGTTAATTGATGACAATGCTACTTAAGTTTACAATCGTTCAGGGTGGCTTCTTGTTATGTATTTTTGAACGAGATATTCAGGTCATCTTTGCAGATAGCTTGGGTTTTTATGATCTTCAGCAGACAAAATGATTACAAGAGAAATTGTTTACATTATTTTCTATCACTTGAATTTTCACACCATCGAACACCTGCCTGCCAAAAAGGGATGTGATATCCTCACCTCCCAGTGTTGATGATGAGGGAAGAAATCAGAGGACAGAGAAAGCCATCCACTGCTATTGTGTACCCAGCTGTAAGTATGTTACAGTTGACAGCATTGTTGGTGCTCAGATGCGAGATCCTAGGAAGCCAGTCTTACTTTCGTTGTGAGAAACTGCTTCCTGACCACATCACATCTACATCTCTCAACTGTTTGAAAGGTTCTGACATTTTGTCCTCAAAAACTATTAGACTCAGAATCCCTTGAAGCCAAAGACTTAAAGGAGCGTATTCTGCCTTACCTGAGAACAACTGTGTATGTCACCTTCCTCCTCATTTCAGACCTGCCAGGGCCGGCCTGGCAAGTCGGACAGTACCTGGATGGAGAGTGGGACTGAAGGGTTTTATGAGGAGAGGGGAAAAGAGACGCGAGGGAAAAGAAGTAGACCAGACACACACAGCATCATTGAGCTCAGATGGAATGGAGCTGAAACTTTATTTTTCCCTCCAATCTTATACCCCTCTCATCAGGGGGCTACGTGCAGCTACAGGGGTTGGAACCAAGGTGTTAATTACAGGATAAGACAATGCATAGGTAAAAACATCCTGAAGCCCAGATAGGTATCAGAACAAAACATCTTCCCTGCTGAGGTGGGATGCTTAGGACAATAGCTTCTCTGGAAGAAGTATCCTTTCAGGGGGCTTTGGCTTCCCTGTAAACAAGCCAATGTCCGGCAGTCATTAATTATTCATGACTCACTTCAGCTCAGAAGATCTCCTGATAGCCAGAAGCTCACAGCAGGGTCCAGGCCCAGAGTCTGAAGGGCTCACCACAAGGCCTGTGCTGGTAGTCAGTGCTCACATACATTTAGGATTATCCCACCTGTTGGTAGATTAAGCAATGTAGAAGCCCGTATGTTGCTGCTGTTCAGCAGCTTAAAGCTACAATCATTGTTGATCTCTAGCCAGTCTCAGTTCCTTGAGAGTTATCTCTTCCTTTAATAACTCTTAGGCTCTTAGGAGGTGAAAGTCAGAAATGACATAGAGAACAGTGACGAATGAGGTTGCCACATGTGCACATTATCGACAGTAAGCAGATCTGTGTGTTTATATGCTGTTTTTAATTTAACATGAAAGGCACCTTTTTCAAAGTAGTCTTATTAAGCTATATTCCACATAGGCCACTGCGTGTGTGCTTATTATTGTCATGTTTTATTTTACTCACTATTTTATATGAGCACTAGCTATTTCAGAGTTCCTCAACATGCTGAGTTCTCCTTTAGAACCATCTGTTCTGCAACTATTTATTGGGTGTTTGCTTTTCAACAGTCTTTGTTTTTGGCATGCACTAGAGAATTAGACTGGTAACAATCAGTCTTCTGAGGGCTTACATTGTAAGCAGGAGTTGCATATCATTAACACTCTAGAACAAGCTAAAATCCTTCCACTCGATGGAGCTTGGTGGAGCTTACAAGGACAGCTGTGCATTTTGTGCACTGCACAACTCCTGAAACAGCCAGTCTTCTTGGTATCTATGCAGTTGGTACTCCCTAAAATGTTAGGGTAAAAACCTTAGTATCTCTGGACAAAGACCTCATGGGAGTCAAGCATAGATGAAAGCAGCATCTTAGCGCTCATAAAATACAACTGTGTTGAAGGGGGAATATTTTTTTGTTGACATTAGTATTACTATGAAAAATCTATACATTATTTCATAAATAAGAATATGATGTTCATTACATCCCAATGTCTTTATATGGCAGTAATACAGTCCAGTGGTTAAGAGAATGAGCTTTTAAATGAAATAGAGCCATGCTTGAACTTGTACTTAGCCATGCAATGCTAATTGCTGCCAATGACTTTGGTAAGCAGCATTCACCTAGACCTTGTTTTTGCATTTACAAAATAGAAACATTAACTCATAACAGATGAACAGAGCATGAACTAAGTCAGTAAGGATAGAAACAGAGACAGAGAGATATTAAGATTCTTGTTACAGAGAGAGAGATTAAGATTTATACAATTTAAGTCTACCATTTCTGCTACATTAAAGGTCTTATTATTTTCTTCTGTTTCTCAAACTAAGATTCAAGACTGGGTAAGCAATGATGCCCAAGACTGACTTTGATAAAAACTAAGAGAGAACAAAAAGAGTGGCCTGGGGGCTAGTCCTTACTCCACAGTAGTTACTCCAGCTTTAGTCACTGGTCCTCATTGTCATGGAACTTAAATGGCACTAGAAGCTAATTAAAAATATATTTCGTTAATGATCATTTTTTTCTGTAAGTGCAGCTCTGTGGGCTATTAGTCTTGTCCTTCTAACAGTTGGAGCATGGCTCCTTTGCTTTTATCTTCAAAGATACCAGGAAAGGAAGCTATATATAGGGCATGCAAGCATTGCACAGGTTAAAAATAGGAAATGAGCCCATAACTTTTGCCTTAGAATTCTCCCTATGATTCAACATTGGGTAAAGAAGTATTGCCCAAAATTGACTTTGATAAAAATTAGCAAAGAATAGAAAGAATGGCCTAGAGGCTAGTCCTTACTCCACAGAATTTACTCCAGCATTACTTGGACATCTTTGAAATACAGTGAAATACAACCAAAGTATGTTGGAGTAAATGATCAAAACTCTGTTATCCATTTCCTCTTTCTTAAGCTCAATTTCCTCATGTAAGATACAGGGAAGGGGGAATTTTCTGCAGATATCCAAATACAGTGTTCAACCAGCTGTTCCTTAGTCATCATCTATCTGTTGAAATAGTGGTTATTTTAAAAAGCTAATCCTATTTTACTAATAAGACAAAATGGGTAGATTATCACAATTGTTTTCATGACATGAGAAGAATGCAGAATATGGTAAAATGTTTGAAGAATAATTCTAGTTGGTCAAAAATAATCTGATCTCTTCATTAGGAAGTGCTATCTCATATATATATATATATATATATATATATATATATATATATATATATAAAACATGATATATATTAATATATATATTTTTACACACATATATACACACACATATAGAAGATAAAAAATGAGTTTAAGTCAAGTTTTTTACCACATTGTCATGTGATTAAAACTTTTATCCTTTCTTATATATTCAGTATTAATTATAATTTTGCCAGTATGTTTTTCCGGAATGTTAAAGATTTAATTTTGTTTAATAATTTAAATATTATTAAATGAGACATTCACTAAATTAACAATAATTAACAATATTGCTTTGGTTTCATTAAATTCTCCCCAAAGGTTGTCTTAGCTCCCTCTATTTTTGTTAAATCTGAGGTTTAATGGTTGATATATTTTTATATTTATTCTAAAATATATAGAGCTAATTACATGAAATATCTTCTCCAACCTCTTCTTGAATTAGTTTTAGGAAAGAGTATTTTCATATCATTTCGGGATAAATTATTTTCTTTATAGCCTTGCTTGGTTTTCATAGATTTAATGTTGTTCTTATTCACAGTTGTTTAAATACATGTTTAAAGTGCAACAATATGTTGCTTTCAAAAATGTCAATCATCATATTGTTAGCTATTGGTTGATTTTTGTTGTTCATCTAGTTGGTCTTATAAGGATTTGGACACATTAGCATGGAACAATTGAGGAATAAAGATTTATCTGATTCCAATGCTTGAATCCAATTTCATACAAAAAACGTTTTATAAAGCATTATCTGTGGCATAAGTATTATTCTGTTTTTCTTAACATTTCCAATATTTTCAGTGGAAAAGTGTCTAGATTTATTAAAAATTTAACAGATATACTATAATATATAATATTTCCCAAAATATTTTGTTTTTATTTCATTATACTTTTACATTCATATTTTATAACCAGACTTATATTCTGTCATGAATAACTAATAAAGGAAATCACTTGAAAGCACAATGTAGAAATATCTAAATTCTCAGTATTCTCTGCAATCACAGTATTTCCTCTGTAAGTCTTTAAGTTCTCCTCTTTGAAGACAACTATATTTTTTTTCTGAATTTTTATATTTCATTATTTCCTTTTGTCCTTAAAATTATTTTAAATTTTTAGTAGTCTTTATCCAAGACAATTGATACCTAAGTCCAGATATTTGTTATCTCTTACTATAGAAGTTTAAAAAATTTTGTTTTTTCCAGTATTTTTGTATGTAGAGACTTCAGTTTCTTTGTATCACATACTTATATTCTTTTTATAAATCTTCTGATAAAATATTAGCTAGCTATTTTTAGAAATTATATCAGTGATTTTTTGTGAATTCATATTTAAAGTAAGAAGTGAGTTATTCTATCTTCTGTCTGCATATGTGTTTAGCAAATTCAGAATCACAGGCACGCACAGACATAGGCTTGTATACAGAGAAAATGACAAATAATGTACATCTCAGGGTAATGTTACCACTCTATGCTAAAATAAAGGAGAAAGAAACCTGATACCGGGCTTTATCTGCACCCAAACTGCCTGCCAGTTTGGAATGAGATCCAACAGGTGGTGAAAGACCAGTGTGTGATCCTGACTTCCGACATGTCAGTGTCCATAGAGACATTATGCTGGAGAGAGGAACGCAGCTTCTAGGCTGGAGAGCGTGAAATCTTGTTTTCAACCTGGGACATTTGTGACTTTTCATCAGTAGGTATGTGGAATTAGTAATATTTTAAAGATTAGTTGATTGAATATACTAGTAATATTGCATTTCAAAGTGTTAACTCAATCCAGCAAGTATTTTGTACTAAGGAATGTATGTTCTATTACTGAATAAATAGTTTTCATTTCAGTTGTTAACAAATATTTTTAATTGTTTTCTCATATGGTTTTAATATTCACTTTGCCATTACTTCCCAAGAGCACAGCTGGTTTAAGAGTTCAGAGAGATCCAGATATTTCTTTTTCTTTTTTTTTTTTCCTTTCTTCTTTTTCTTTTTGGTTTTTCAAGTCAGGGTTTCTCTGTTGTAATTCTGGCTGTCCTGAAACTCATTCTGTAGACCAGGCTGGCCTGGAACTCAGAGATCCACCCATCTCTGCCTCCTAAGTGCTGGGATTAAAGGCATGTGCCTCCACCACCCAGCTTGACAGTGGTTGTTTCTAATAATGCCTAGTAGAGGGTAGATGCTAATAGGTGATGGAATCCTAGAAACGAACATAAAGACATGGATTCTAACCTAATTGTAAGGGTTGTTGTGCTTAAGTACGGTACAGAGATTTCATTCTACACAAACAAGTAGTTTACATTTGGAGATGGGAGAGCGATGTCACTATCTTGCTACTTACAAAGCTATGTCACTATATACTTACTTACAAAGATACCAACAAGGATAGCAAAAAGCAACAGTGGTTAAGGTTGTTGTAAGAATGTAAGAGAGAATGACTTTTTGGGGAAGTTCTAAGAGTATAAGTGGAAATTTTCAGAGTTATTTCAAAGGTGACATGTATTCATTCCAACAAAGGGTGAGAGACATAAGGGAAAGACAATTTACTTATGGGCACACCCAGATAATGCATGTATGTTTATAATTGAACTTATATGACCATGTGTTCTTTAGGCGACAGACAAAATGATAAACCTGTATAGTTAAGGAACTTGAATCTTGGAGTTTGTTCTAGCGTTATTTTAGGTTTTATAATTGGGACAGAAGTTGATGCACACTTTCTGAAATATTGGATAACACCAAATTACCAAAACACGGTAATAAATTAAGAGACTAATTCTATTTCCCTGAAACCTTCACTATTGTTTCTGTAATATTTTTATGTTGGTTTTTATTTTTTTTGCTGTCTGTTTCTAATTTATCATTTAAAAAATGAAAATATGTATTCACTTTTTAAGAATAATTATCACTCCATTAAAGAAACAGAAATGTATTATCACCCTGATTTTCATTGCAGTTCTCTTTTGCATATTTGTAGGTTCAAATTAAGTAGAGAACATGTTAATTAGCTAGCATATTTTTCAAACTGTTTATAATAGGACACTAATTGGTGTTTTCCTTATAGAATGAATTTAGGAAAAAGTGATCTGAAAAGTGTAGGGCTGCTAATCACACTGATCCAATTGGAAGAGACAATTGATTGGGTAAAATAAGCAGTTTTGATTGTTTAAATTCCAACTCTATTCTGAGAGAATGGAATTAAATGATAGTAATGCCTGCAAGACTTAACCACAAGAATTCTGACCAGACCTGAATTCTTCCTTTTTGCATTAGTAGGTACAGCCAGATACAAAGTAGTCTATGTAGTTTCAGGTTAAGCTGGGAACCCCAGGGATACATACATGAAAATAAATGTTTAAAAAAAAAATTCTTGGAGTAAATACCATCTATTAATGTACAGTGATAAAAAATATTCTGTGAGAGGTTTGGGTAAAATCAAGGACTATTTTGAATGCATGTTCTGAAAATAATTTCAAAAAGTGTGAAAATGGTTGGGGAAAAAAACCAAAAACAAAAACACAGTATCTGGGCAGGTTGAATGGAGACCAGTATATTTATTTAGGGAGGAACTGCTAAGATAGAATAGCCTGTAGGTGGATGGGTAGATAGATATAAGTCTAGAGTAGTCTTAACAAATACAGTCTTGATACACTGGGGAAGAATACGAGGTACACATGTAATCTAATGTGGGTACAGTAATGTAGTTAGTATGAAGGATAGAGACACAGGACAGAGACAGAGTGGAAAAAAACTATTGGGTTTGGGAGGTCTGTTGACAATAGAGACCCAAGAGAAACCAAATAATTTGAGTGTTGATTAAAGAGAGGAAATGTACTCTTGGCAGAAAGTCTGTCTCCCACACATTAAAAGAGGTTTCCCACTTTTTAATTAGATAATTGGTATGTAGAAACTCTACACTCAGCATCACACTGGAAACAAATCTTACCAAAGAAAACAACAGAAATATCTGGCTGGGAGTTCTGCAAAGGCTAAGCTTGAGATTGCTTCCCAAGGCCCCAGAGATGGTCTAGTAGAACATTGTTTCCCCATCTCATGATTATGTGTGTGGCTGGAGAGGTCTCAGGACAGTAATGAGCCTTTCAACTGCTGGTTCGAATGCACATACTGACATTGTTCTTACTATTTGTAGTGTATAATTTCCGTCTCTTCCTTAAATTTTTATTTAGGGAATTTGAACAATTAGTGCTGACTTCAAATAACAAATATTTTTAGATCCTAGGTGTTAAATATGGGAGAAACTATGGGAGATAGGCTAGGACAAAACTTTCTAGTCTATATTTGTAAAGCATTTATAGTACCACAAATGTTTTAAATGAAGAATAGTTTTTAAATTCATTTGTTAGCTGGTCCCACATTAGAAAGATGCTTCTAGAGTGATGGAGACTGGGAGACCAAGTAGAACATGAGATGCAGTTGTCTTTTAGCAGGGAAATTTGAAATTCTCTTTATCCATTTTGACTATTCCTGTGTCAATAAATATTTATGCTTGTTTGATGAGTAAAGGCAATAAAGATGATTTCTTTCTTTGGTGAATGTTGGGAGATCCTCAGAGCTCTTCTGTCCCACCTAGCCCTTGTATAGGCCTTCTATCCTATTTCCTCTATTCCTAACTCTCTTAAACTAGCATATCACTTCTTACTGTTGAAATCATTTTGACCTGCAAAGTGGCTTTCTTCTATAAAACTACAGGCAGTAGAAACAACTCTGGGTACAATCCATGGTACCTGTGTGGATCATTGTCAGTTCAACAGAGCTTGCCAGTCACATCATAGAAGCATTCCCTATCACAATTCTCATGTCTCTGGTCCTCTTTCTCCACTTTGGTAGACAGAGAAGCAAGGCTGCTAGTAAGTTGCCTAAACTGACATCTGACTAGGGAGTCAAATATCTGAATTCTTTTTTTAAAGGCAACTCAAAATCTGTCAGTACTGTCATATGATATGGGACTTTCTTAGAGCTAAGAGATTTCTTTTACAACGATATGATAGTTGTTTTAAGGATAAATCAGCTCCTTTACAATAAGCACATACTTCTCACAAGGCAGAAGGCTTGAGAAAGCTGATCTTTCACAGAGTTTACAAAGGAGGAGGAAACAGGCCAGTTGGTCATTGCAGGGCCAGCCTTCCACCCTCTGCATGCATGTCTCTTCTACTTTTGGTGGTTCCTCACACCTTGCTTTAAATGTGACATATGCAACATCTTTGGCTGTCCTTTTATAAAAGGAAGTCCCAGGTAGCATGTTACTGGTATATGCTTACCTATCACCTGACTATCCTAATTGTAAATGAATAGAAACAAATAATTAGGGAATGTACTCTCAGGATTCCTTGACTTTTCACTTTTGTATCCTCTCAAAAGGAACCATTCGCATGGCATATCAATTTAACTTCAACTTGACTTTAGTTGTCACCAGTAGAAGAAGTTTGGTTTACTGATGTGTTGAGAAATGACAGCTGTAAGTGAAGGATGGCCAGGTGCCTTCTACTCCTTCCTTCTACTCATGAATTGTGTCATTATTTAAAAACAGCAAAGTATATTTTTAAATGCCTTAATGGTTTTACTCAGATAAATTCATTAACTCATGATATTCATGCACTGCTTATGTGTTCTGTTTCCACTGGTTATAGTCAAACCTTGTGGATAATATAAGGCTATGGTACCACTACCACTTCCAATTTCAAAGCATTTTTCTTACTACCCTGGTCAGAGTCAGTGTTCTATTGCTGTGAAGAGACACCATGACCACAGCATCTCTTAATAAGGAAAGAAGTTAATTGGGGTTGGCTTATAGTTTCAGAGTTTTAGTCTATTATAGTCATGGTGAGAAACATGATGGGTAGCAAGCAGACCTGGTGCTGGAGAAATAGCTGAGAGTTCTACATCTGTATTGCCAGGAAATAGGAAGAGAGAGAAAAAACACAGAGTCTGGCTTGGGAAAAGTCCATCTCCAGTGACCTACTTCCTCCAACAAGGTCATAACTGCCCCAGGAAGGCCACATTTCCAAGTGCCGCTCCCTAAACATTCTAATGTATGAACCTATGTGGCCATTCTTCTCCAGACTACCACAACCTCCTCCAAAACTCCTCACACCCATTAGCAATCATCATTATCCCTTCACTGCCCTGTTCTCTTACAACCACTCTCTGTCAGTGTTTCACGTATTTCAGAAAAAATGGACTAGCAGTATAATATTTTTTATACAATATGTTTGTGACTGGCTTGTTTTCTTGGCATAGGTTTTCAAGGCTTAGCTACAGAGCAGCATATAGCAGTAGTTCATTAATTTTAGTGTTATAAATATTATAAATATTTATTTATTATTATGTTATAAATAAACAACAAAAGCTCTCTATTGTAAGTTTGCTGGGGGGGGGGTTTCATGAAAAAAATGCATGTATTCAAATGACTATCGCTAGACCTCTGCTAAATACTCATGAAAGGAAAATAATATAAGCAGGGTGATGAGACCACATGCAAGCATCCCAGTAAGAACATCAGAACAATGACTGACTGGTGACAGGGTCTGCCAGCATCTTGCACACCTGTATTCTCTGCTTAGTCATTGGTAGAGGTGATTCTAGAATAAGGTGGTTCCTGCTAGAAGCCCTGATGTAGAAAACAGATTTAAGATGTATCTCCTAACCAACCACACTCTATACAGCTTTCATTAAGAAATGATCCAAGTGTGTCATTTTTGTCGATAATCTGGCTAAAAAACATATACCTATTAGAAATGTATTTATCAATTTGTATGTGCATTTGAGAATGTTGAATTTTATGTATCCCACCTTTGCATATTCATCCACTATCTCCTTTCCCTCATCAACTTTTGAAGATAGGCAGAGAATTTTATTTCCTTCTATTGGGTAAACTTTCATCAAATAAGAATCACTGCACACAGTGGGAGATCAATAGGTGTTGTCAATTAACAGGCCTAGCCAAGACTTGCAAAAAAAAAATACAGAAACTTTTTTTTGAACATGCGTGTATCCTTTTCAAACTCCTCCTGAGACATTCTTAGTATTGCAAAGTACATATATAAATTGGCTTATAGCTACTGGGTAACTTCTCAAGGATGTGACAATTGTAATAGTGTCATCAAATCAAAGTCATGATTCTATACAATGCCTACCACTCACAACTGAGTGACAAACCTCATCTGCTAGTGAACATCCCGGCTCATGTAAAGTCTAAAGTCTAATGCCTCTGTTTCATAGCTTCAAACACACTGATTGCAGTCATCTCATGAATATCTTTGAACCATGTGCTCTGTCCAGTGCCCAGCTGCTTGAAACCTTCCTAAATTCCACATACTATACTCACTGTAAACTGAGAAGTCAATCTGCACTCCCTCAGCCATGAAATTTGCTACTAAGAAAACTACATATTCATAATTTATGAGCCTGTAACACACATTGTAACAGAGAAGATCTAATCACCAGGCATATGTTGCTTTTACTTCTACTTATTGAAGATGGAAGAGATTCCCTTCATTTAAATGACAGGTCATTATATGGTTTTTATGAATCATAGAGTCATTGAAGCAAAATTAAGAAATTCCACTGATTCTGTTACTGCATCACTTGCTCACCATGCTCAAGAGACAAGTACCATTGTTTGCACATAATTCATTTCATTGTCTATAGCACACTGTGAGATCATGGAGCCTTTTTCAAAAGCATTCTTAAAATTGCTTTGGAGTAAAGCAATATTTGAAGACTAGTGGATAGCCCTACATTAGGAGGAGTAAATTCAGTAGATTTATTTTATAAACTTTATATCATTTTTAGTAATTATGAGTTACTGTGGGGGCAGGAGAATTGGCTCAGTAGTTAAGAACACTCACTGGGGTTGCAAGGACCAGAGTGTAGGTCTGAACCCAAGTTGGGCAGTTTACATTAGCGTGTATCTCTAACTTTTGGGGGATCTGATCTGATCTCTTCTAGTCTCTAAAGGCACCTGTACTTACCTACAGCTTACATGCATACATAACGTAAAATGAAAGAAAAATTTTAAATGGAATAAAACTTGAAAAACAAGTTACTTGTGCATATTTAGCTGTTTTCCAAAGAATAGGGTACAATAAATTTCTGCTTTATACTGTTTTGAATACTTAGAAACCATTGTCCCACCTTTTTGTAAGGAATTCATCTCTGAAATATACCTTAAATTACTAAGCTCTCTGGGCTAAAAATATGCATGCATTTTATAGCTTAACAAAAGTACAGATGGTGTATTAAAAAACAACTTATGAAACACTTTTCCATTTAGTATCTTTCTTTCTCTGTTCTGACACATAAATGTGGTAGAATTATAAATAAACCTAGATTTAAGCTCCTAAAATGATGAACAAATTAAAAATAATTCAAAGTACATTTTAATGTAATGATGGGTCAAAGTTTCTGAGTTGTAATTTTATGTAGAACTGTGGAATGCTGGAGATTATATATATAATGTGATAGGTGTACTGAGGTGTTCAATTGTATTATTCTTTCTGTCTTGAAGGTATTCTATTAGGGTTTCTATTGTTATGATAAAACACCATGACAAAATACTTGTTGAGGAGGAAAGGGTTTCTTTGGCTTATGCTTCAATATCATATTCAATTATTAAAGGAAATTAGGACAGGAACTCAAACAGAGCAGGAACCTGGAGGCAGGAGCTGATTCAGAGGCCGTGGAGGTATGCTATGTACTGGCTTGCTCCTCATGACGTGCTCAGCCTGATTTCTTAACAGAACCCAGGACATCCAGCCCAGGGATGGTACCACCCACAATGGGCTGATTCTCCCCCATCAATCACTTATTAAGAAAATACTTTACAGCCTGATCTTATAGACTAGTTTTCTCAACTGAGGTCCTTCCTTTTAGATGACTCTAGCTTGTGTCAATTTGACTTAAAACTAGCTAGAACAGAGAGGTGGTCTCTGAGTGCCTGACAGTTGAAGGAATGGAATTCATAGCAAAGGGTTTCTCAGTGAGTGTGTCATCCTCTCTACATGGAGCTTGGTCTGTCAGCTGTTTCTGCAATTTGAAACTCTCTTACTACTTTGCCTGACTTTCCATTGTCAGTATGTCTTTGCATATGAACTTCATTTTCAGAGTTCAATCATCTTCCATAATCTATTTCCTTGTTCAAATGTGCCAGATGGCTATAAGTCTTAGACAAAAGGCAACTTTTTAAATAATGCAGCTAGACTCCAGTGTTACTGAGGATAAACATACATATCTTGGAAATTATATGCTACTGGCATTTCAGTGCTACGATAATCATGCAAACAGCATTCTATATTCTTTAAGAGCTCAAAGGGGTTTTAAACATAGTTTTTGGTGGCAGTCTAAGAAAGACAAAATATTCAGTATACTAGAAGATAAAGAGCCTGCAATAAAAATGACATTTCTCACCCTGCAAGTTTTCACGAGGCATATGATATCACTTACATGGATGTAGACAGACTCTGGCATTCCATCTTGAGTTACAATGAAAGAGGATAGTCATGCTTCAGACATATTTGAGGAAGAAGGAGCACAATCTACCTTTTCAAATTTAAAAGTTTCAATTACTTTTACATGTAATTACTGGGGCTAATTTCTACCTGTTCTGATTGGGATGTTTGCATTTAATAAGTAAAATGTGTACTTCTCATCCTTGGAATTGTGAATGCATATCTCCCAACTGAGAAAGCTTTCTTGCAGCAGATTGGTGTTCATGCCAAATATCTTGCGTAGTCCTTCAAATCCCTGAGTTTCTGTTGCCCACATTATACCCCCATTACTCAGTAAGAGTTTATAATGAGAAACACCAAAGGTAAGGTGTAAGAACAAGTACCACAGAGGCTAGTCCCTCCTTTTAGGGTGATTTGAAACAAATAACAGATGATGAAGATTGAATCTAAAGTAGGACTAATGGGTCAGTAAGATTAAGTCATTGTGAAAAGAAAGCAAATGGTGAAGGAATGGGAAATGGAAAGAGTAAACGAGTGACAGGTCAAACACTTGATGTGTTCAGGAGGAATAGCATAGTGCATACAGATGACAGCTATTATTCTATACGGCGGAGAGAGGCATAGCATGTATAGTGGAGAGCAGTGCCTACACAGAATGCAATAAGCAGGGACTTTAGAGGCCTTTGTGAGATGAATGCTTCTCTTGTTTATTGATGGGCATTCAATGTATAACCTTCAAATCATCCATTACTTAACATTAAACGTTATAGCTCAAAAGATACATACAGGTTTATATTTTTATTATCATTAAAACTTGAGATGTAATTGAACCTTATCTGCCTGTAGGAAAGTGCATATCCATTGTTTCTGACTTTCAGTGCTGGTTTCAGTTCACCATTGCAAATGGTTTATTTTAATTCAAACTTATGCAGAACTAGGTCAAAAGCTAGTGTAAGTAGCAAATAGATGATCCAGAGAATAACATCACTCTTCACTGAGTTCAATGCTATATTTGAATTAAGCGTGCTCTTTGAGAGAAACACTGTTCCAATGAAAGACAGAGGAGGAATGAGTACATAAGTTGCTTGTGCGTGTGCTTTAATATGTGTGGCGTCATTTACTTTGACGATCATGATAACTTTTGTGTACTTGATTGAGTATGAAAACAATTTTTATATTTGCACTGACACAAAAGGGCAGAGAAGTTTGGAGACATCTCTGCGTAAAACCCTATAGCCCTATATTTATTAAATATAGATATATGCATATTTTAAATATGTGTAGTAATTTTAAATTAAACAAATAAATGAAATATAAATGTACCACATTTATAATAATGAGATTTGGTTTTTCTTGGCACACTATCTTCTTTTTTTTTTTGATGATATTCACATTTACATTTTCATGTAAAGATGTCCAAACATAGAATTGATAAGACACTTTGATAAAACTATCTAATGGAGTTAAAATTTTGTTTTCCATTCATATATTTCAAATTATATCATCTTCAGCATCAATAGCTTTAAAAATGCTATGCCTAAGCTGGGAATAAAAATATACTTTGTATAATTTCTCACCTGAGGGTCTTAGCTGGGTAGAAACGTTTACTAGGGTGTATCTGATGATTGTAATCTTGTTTTACTGTTTCTCTTTAGGCTTCTCCCATATTTTGCTGTTATTTCCACTGGTTTAAAGATGAGGATTGCTTCTTGACATGAAGAGCCTCATGGGTGCTATCCTTGAGATGATTGGTACTGTACTTGGCATTGAAGAATGGCAGTTATTCCTAGCCAATCCTGACACTGTGCAGAACCTCAGCAGGATTTGCGTCCCTTGATTTTGTTGCAGTTAAATTATGTGTATTTATAGGCTCAATACACTTCAATCCCTACCAAGTTTAGCTGTTTCTTTAAATGTCTGCGAGGCTTTAATGCTTTGCATTTTAAATGACCCCTGAGGCCCTTTGTTCCTTAAGATCCCTGTTGAGAAGCATCAACCCCATTGTGTTGTTGCCTCAGATTCAGGGTAATACTGCAGTTTATTCTTTGCCTAATTCATTCACCTGTCCTTAGTCCTGGAGCCCTGGAACATTTCAATCTTCATACAAGCTAGTCTTAAGCCTAAAACCGCAAGGCTTCAGCCTCAGCCTCCATGCAATCTAGAACATTTAAGCCCCTGAGGTTTACTTCCGATTGAGCCACTCTGATTATCTCCTTCTGAACTCAGAGCTGACTGAACTCCTGAGACAGAGCTGACTCTCTCCTCTGGTTGGCTGGCTTTTGTAATTTCTCTGACTGAATTGCTCTACTTGGCTTCAAACTGACTCACTCTTCCCATCTGATACTGACTTCTGTTGAGTTGTCTCTGCCTCAAACTCCTCAGACTGCTTCTGTAACTCTATGAGCTCTCACCATACTGCCACATCTCAAGTTCTCTGCCTTATCCTCAGTCAGATTGCTTCATTGTCTCTGTGTCTTGTCCTCTCCCTGCCTTTATTCTCCATACTGTCTCTCTAATTCTGTCCCTCTGAGCTGAGAGCCTGCTTTCATATTGTGAGAGCCGGGCATGTCCTCACTCTGCTAACTCTTCCTCTGATTTGCCTGCCCTTCACTGTGACTCATCTCAGGCATCACTCCTTGTCTGACACTGCCTTCTGAATACTGGGACTAAAGGGGTGTCCCAACATTTTTTCTACCATAGAGCAGCCATGCTGCTGGATTAAAGATAAAATATTCTTCTACATTGTGTAACCTCCTGGTTATTGGTATTGGAGTTTCCTGTCCCTATTGTTGGGGAAAGATGCTCATGTGACAAGAGATTTGCAATCCAGCTGTATAATTACATGGTCAGAGCTTTGGAGAACTTTGAAAACATGAGTCTTCTACAAAATGCTCCCATGTGTGGATTGAGCACTGCCTAGGCTGGTACTTTATTATACAAGAGAAGCAGATTGTTGCATTAAAGTTATAGTCATTAAACTATACATATTAGTTCCAAGTCTAGATGTTACAGAAGCTCTCAAGAAAGAAACTGTCAAATATAAAATGGTTACAAAACAAACCTCTGTTGAATGGTTTGTTTATACTAAGCACCTCATATGCATCTTAATTTTTTAATTACATTTTTTTTTAATTTCAAAATAGTGTTTCTCTGGGTAGCCCTGGCTGTCCTGAATTCATTTTGTAGACCAGACCAGCCTTGAACTCAGAGATCTGCCTGCCTCTGCCTCCTGAGTACTGGAATTAAAAGCATGCAGCACCACCACCAACCACATCTTATTTTTTAGCCTTCTCAGTAAGAGGACATTTCAGTGTGTTAATTTCTATGTACTGTACCTCACTTACTGTTTACTCATGCTGGAGCCTTATCTTTGCTTCTTTATTTTGATGAACTTCATAGTGATTAATTTTCAAATGTAGTTACTTTGTTCACTCTTTTTATTTACTTCTCCTTTACTAGGATGTCAAATCCATCAAGATGAGTCTTTCTCTTGTCCACTCATATATCCATAGACCCAGAATAAGGACTATTCTAGAGTCAGATCTCAACTGATAGTGTAAACTGATTGATTTACTGATTTTTATATTTGCAGGACCTTATAAATACTATGCAAGTGTTCTACCACTAAACTATATGCCCAGAAATGATGATGATGATGATGATGATGATGATGATGATGATGATGATGAAGCAGAGTTGGAAGAGGTTTTTAACATAGACCGAAGCACAGGGAATTAAATGAGGTTTTTTTGTTTTGGGTTGATTTGGTTAATTTATTGGTTTTTTGAGGTAGAGCCTCATGTAGACAAGGCTCTAACTCCTGATTCTCCTGCCTCTGCTCTTCAGTGCAGTGATGACAGGCATGTGCCACCAAGTCCCACTCTGAACACCATAGTAGTAAAGTTAATAATTTTTTCCCCTCTGTTTGGAATATAATATTCACCTGTCTTTACACTGTCTACTTTTATAAAGTATATTTTACATATATAGGTGTTTTGCCTGCTGTTATGTCAATCAGTGCACCACTGGGTGCCTGGTGCCTGGTAAGACTAGAAGGGGGCAAAAGATGCCCTGAAACAAGAGTTATAGACAGTTGTGAACTGCCATGTGGTTGATGAAAATGGAAAACAGGTCCTCTGAAGAGCAGCCAGTGTTCTAAATTGCTGAACTATCTCTCCAGCCTCTATGCTATCTTTCCCAGGTTGTACTATGTAGGAAAATAGAGAATTTACACTTAGGCTGCCTGACTTCCAGGGCCATGTTCAACTAAGCACTTGCCTCCCCAGAGCAGCCAGTGGTCTGGGGTGTATATTTTAAATAATTTAACAAGTGTTTTGGCCTCCCTCCGGCTCTTGGAAACAAAAGGCTTTTGTAAACATCAACCCTCTCTACTCCATCCCCAGGCTCACAACAAGTTATGAAACTGATCATGTTACAACCACTTAATTCTTCCAGGCATAAAATAACCAGTAGCTGTGATCCATTCTGTGCCTGTGTCACGTCACTAGTGTGGAGGTCACAGGACAACTTGACTGGAGCCAGTTCTCAGCTTCTACCATGTGGCTTCCAGGGACCTACTCAGGTTAGGGCTGTCAGGCCTGGTGACAGCTGTATTGACTCTCTGAGCCATGTCACCAGCCGGCCCCACTAATGAAACAATTGACATGCAATTTCACCTGAGTCAATACATCTCAGGAAAGAACTCTTGTTGCAGTTATTTTGGGTGGTATATGAGGGTCTTTAAGATGTCAGTCCAGAGTGTTGGCTCATTTCTGTAATCCCAGAACTCCATGCCTTGAGGTAGAGATTTTCCTGTGTTAGAGGCCCGTCTTTGCTACAGTGAATTCCTGCACAGGGGAACAAAAAGGAAAAAAAAAAAAAAGAAAGAAAAGAAAATGAAGCACTCATCAATGCAGAAAGGAAAGGGATGCTACAAGCACTGGTTTGGTGAATTTCCTACAAATATTCCCAAATGGTGCCCACTTGTTCAACTCTAGAAACTATACTGTAAGAAGCAGACAAAGCCACTTTCCTGAAGTAAGAAAATATTTTCTTAGTGTTGCTTTTTTAAAAGTTTCCCCTGGCCTTAAAACACATAGATCTACGAAACTGGTGTCTAGAGTTAGAGGGAAGAAAATCCCAGGGCTGTGGCTATGCAGCCACATCGGTAACCAAAACAAAAGGAAAATGACAAAAGTAGAGCATCCTGAAATATTCGAAGTCCTGGTCCCCAACTTAGAGCCCAGGATCTGCCAGAGGCCTGATAGTATTGAATAAATGACTGCCTTCTCAACTATGATTAATTAATTATTAATCTATTATTTCTTTTCAAGTTCCTTCATTCTAACTAGAAAACTTGAGAACTGTTTGATTGCTTGATTGATTTTGAGACAAGGACTTGGGTAACCAAGTCTAGTCTCAAACTTAGTGTGGAGCTGAAGATCATCTTCATCTTTTGGTTCTCCTGCTTCTCCCTTCTGAGTCCTGATATTACAAGGTGTAGCAATGTCATACCTGCTTTGTGAGATGTGGGGGATTATCCCCAAAGTTCTTGTATGTTAAGTGAGCACTTTACTAACTGATCTACATCTCTAGTCCTAGAAAATCTAGAATTTAATTTCTAGTCAGGTCTCAGTGCCCTACAGATAAAAAACCAAAACAAAAACAAAAAAGTAACAAAACAAAACAAAACAAAAAGCTCACAGTATTATTTTAGGTATCATCTAATATGAATGATTCTGAAATACTTGTGATCTTAGAACAATAAAATTCCTTGATTTGAAAATTTTCAGTCATACTTATAATGATAGTTTATATAAAACTTTGCCTTGCAAAGAAATTGTAATGATAAATGTGAGTTAAGCAATTGCAAAGTAGCACAGAACCCCAAACCTCCAAGGGGAAAATTACATTGTGCAACTATACACCATTAGTGTCAGTTTTCTTAGAAGAGCGCTGAAAATATCTATTCATGTTCACCAGACTGTTACAGGGATAAATTAACTAATGTTTACAAAACTACTAGAACGTGGGGAGAAACACACTTTCCCTTGCTATTAAGGCACATTTCAAAAGGTGAAAAGGCTGTTTGTTGCTATTTATAATTTATCTTGAATGCTCAGATAAATTGCTGATTAATGGTCTTCCTCCTACACCACACACAAGACCGTCCTGCCTTTGCAGTTCTCCATGGCCTTGATCATATTTGCCATCTGTTCAGCTTCTACAAAGTGGAAGAAGCTGGGAGATCTGTGGCCTGTTAGGTATGCTGTGGGCAGCTCGCTACATAAATATACATGTTTGCTTCATCATGCTTCCATTTTTCCTTTGTCAAGATGATAGACTTTATTTTGTCCTTTCTACAAGATTCTCTCTAGAGTTACTGAGTTTGGCATGTTGTTACCCAGAAATCATGGCATCATGTTGGCCCTGTGTGTCTATGACTACTCTGACTTTATAGCCTTATAGTTCAGCTAAATTTCTGTTAAGTTTCAGTTCCTGAGAAAATAAAATACAGATAACACCTATGTTGATTTCCTGCTATGTTTATTTATTTTATGCTTTTCGAAGCCTTTGCAATGGCATCAAAATTCTTAAAACTTTTAGTGGTTTCCAAATGTGGATTTTGGCTTTCAAATTTAAGAGAGTACTCTATTTCTTAGTTACGTTCACCTCTCTGTTACCTCTTTACCACTGCGTTTCAAGTGGATTACTGCAGGCTCTTCTCAGTTAATATCCCTTTTTCTGATTTAATGCATATTACACAGTTGGTGATTGTGTATGGTGCAGGGATTACATGATTAGCTGTGTTATCTTTATAGCAATGTCTAGTTAAGTTAACTGGCACCCAAAAGCCAGGACACTGTCAGGAACACTATTTAATTAGCATCAAAATTCCATCTGATTATTTTCACATGATATCTCTCTTAGCAAGAAGCTCTGTGAAACAATGAAATGATGCTATTACTTCTGCATTGGAAGGATGGTTAATAGATTTGATGGCTCCTACCAGAACCTTCTTTGTTCCCTGAATAACAAGTAGATTAATATTGTTTTGTGCATTCTGTCATTTAAGAAGCATCATTTTTTTCCTTTTTCCATATTTATTTATTTATTTAGCTATGTTTTGTTGATAATGGATAAGAAATTTAGGGAAACATTAAGTTATTCTGACTAGGAAAAATATGGTATAAAATTGAATTGCAAAAATTTTAAAATATCAAAAATGTCAGTGGGTTAAATTCAATGTATGAGTACCTAGGGAGGTGTCTCAGACAAGCAAGGGGACCTAAGTTTGTTTCCCAGTCCTAATATAAAATGCCAACCTTGAAGACATATCAGTGTAACACCAGTACTAGGTAGCAGTAGGGCAGAGACTAGTGGATCCCTGGAGCCCATTAGCCAGCCAGTCTAATGAGTAGATGAACACCATTTTCAGTGAGAGTTCCTTGTTCAAGGTAGACACTCATTATCAAGGTTTGCTTCCAGATGCCTGTGCACATGTACATATCAACTAGATGTATACATTCACAAACACATGCAACGGTATATTTATTCTGCATACTCAAATATACAAAAAGGTTGAAAAGAGGTCATAGTTTTGAATGTTCAATAAAATGCAATTACAATAATAATGACAACAAGAAAATACTACTGTTTTTCTTCTCCATTCCACACATTCAAAAAATGATCTATTTATCCATTATGTTTTGAAAAAATGCAGACATTCTAATATGAAGTGAATGCTTGGCTACCCACGTGATACTTCCATCAAACAGTGAAAACAAAACATTTTTAGGATGATAGTTGGATTTTAATTTTTCAGATATGAAATTTTTAGTTTGTATATTCTTTCTTCCAAACTGACAAAATATTTCACAAGTGAGGGAAACATTAAAAGTGTAATGAAAACACAATGCCCAAGATTGCATAAACTCATCTTGTTTTATTTATGTTTCTAGATATTTAAAGCCAAATTATTGGATTTATTCATTGTTTTGACAGAGCCATGCTGAAGAGTAACCTAATGATTGTTTTTTAGTGCTATTCAATGGTGCTGGAACTGGGAAGACCGAAAAGCAGGGAGGCAGTGTCAGTGCTGGGTTTATCAGGAATGTGGTTTGCTACCTTGATCAGATAAAAATTATTGAATTCATTCTGTTTTAAAGGAGTACAATTATTGAAGAAATTATATTATAGAAGCATGTAAATAAGTGTTCACATGTTTAAAACTAGGTAAACTACTACACATATAACTGTAATTCTTTTTTTATTCTTTGCTCATTAATACATCCTGACCTCAGTTTCTCCTTCCTCCACTCCTCCCAGTTTTCCCCCAACTCTGGTTCCCCCAATCAAGTCCCCCTCCATCTCCTTTGGAAAAGAGCTGGCCTTCCAGGGGCATCAACCAAACAAGTCACAAAAAGATACAATGTAACTAGGCACAAGCCCTCACATCAAGGCTGGACTAGGCAACCCAAAAGGAAGAGTCCTAAGAGCAGGCAAAAGAGTCAGAGACACTCCCACTTCAACAAGCTAGGAGTCCCACAAACAGCAAGGTAACAACCAAAACATATATGCAGAGGACACTGAGCCCAGACAGGCTCAGTGATTGCCAATTCAGTCTCTAGGGTTCCTGCTTAGTTAATTCTGTGGGTCATGTTCTCCTGGTGTCCTTAACCACACTGATTACTATAATCTTTCCTCTTCCTTTCTGTGGGATTCCTAAGCTCTGGAGGGACATGATTGAGATCACCAGTTTAGCCTTTCTTTCTGTCTAATGTTTGGGTGTGGGCCTCTATATCTGCTTCTATTAGCTGCAGAAGGAAGCCTTTCTGGTGATGATTGGGCTAGTCACTGATTGGTGATTATAACAGAATATCATTAGGAATTATCTATTTATGTATGTATGTATGTATGTATGTATGTATGTATCAGTAATGTTTGGTTCTACCCTAGGTCTCTGGGCTATCCAGCCCCTCATTCCTTGTAGCCATAGATTCAACAGAGGTAGTCATTGATTCAATTAAAAGGCTTTTTTATTTTTTGGTTAATTAAATCACCAGTCCTAGTCCTGGAGCCCTGGAGTGTTTCTGCCTCTGTATAATCTACTCTTAAGCCTTGAACTGGAAGGCTTCATTCAGCCTAAGCCTTTGTACATTTTAGAACATTTGAGGCTCTGCTGCTGAGGGAACCACCCATATTAGGTCCCTATGAATTCTTCAGACTGTATCTGCATCTCTGTGAGCTCTCACTGTCCCATTCTGCCTGCTGTAGCTGACTCTTCTGTAACTGACTGACTGACTTTGTAACTGTCTCTTCTGTAACTCTCTTTAACTCTCTCTCAGCTGAGTGCCTACTTTTTTCTCTCATGAGAGTTGGGCATGTCCTCACTCTGACTCATTCTGCTAATTCTTCCTCTGATTATTCACTTTGCCTGTCCTTCCTGGTCTTCCAAAACTGGCCGAGGTTGTATCTCATGCTGGCAGCCAAACTTGACACTGTATGAGTTACCCAGGTTGTGATGGTTTTGAAGGCATGAAGGGGTCATGTTGAGCAGCTGAGGCTTGGCACTATGAGAGGACATTGGTAAAAGTGCAGCCTCAGTAGCAGTTGAAGACCAAGACGACTCGTCTCAGCAGTCACTTCCTCTGTACACTTAGTCCTCAATTCTGTTTCTGGCAGAGTCTGTTTTTCTTAAAGATTAAAGGCTTGGACCACTACTGCCTTCTGAATACTTAAATTAAAGGTGTACCTACATTCCATCTAGACCACACAGGCCTCTGAATGTAAACCCCCCGGAATGTAGACCCTTCCTAGATGTCACATGGGCCTATTCCTCTACAATATCTGGCCACCCACGCAGTGTCAGGCATTGGTGTCCCTCCTGGCTTGGGCCTCATGTTATGTGAGTCATTGGTTGACCACTTTCAATAGTTCTGGGCCACTCCAGCACATTTGCAGACAGAACAGATTGTAGGCTGAAGGTTTTGTGGCTAGGTTTGTGATCTGGTCCCATTACTGGAAGCCTTGCCTGGTTACAGAAGATGGCCTGTTCAAGCTCTGTATCCTCCACTAAAAGTTCTCACTAGGGTCACTCTTTTAGATTCCAGGAAGTTTCCACTGCTCTACTTTTCCACATCACCCCTGAAACACCCCCCAATCCCAGTTGCCCCTCCCCATACTCTCTCCCTCCATCTGACTACCAGCTTATACCTCTTGTTCCCACCTCCACCTGCCCCCAGACCATCATCAAAATCTATTCTATTTTCCCTTCCCAGGGAGATTCATGCTCTCTGCCCCTGCAATCCTCCTTGTTACCTAGCCTTTCTGAATCTGTAGATTGTAGCATGATTATCCTATACTTAGAAGCTAATATCCACTTATAAGTGAATACATAACCATATTTGAATTTCCTGGTCTGGGTTAACTCATTCAATATGCTATTTTTCTAGTTCTATCCATTTTTTGCTTGCAAATTTTATGATGTCATGTTTTTTTGCTTTTTGGTTTTTGTTTTTATCACCTGAGTAATACTCCATTGTAGAAATGTACCAAATTTTCTTTATCTGTTCTTTGAGGGACATCTAGGTTGTTTCCAAGTTTTGGTCCTTGTGGTATGATGGAATATCCTTTGGGTGTATACCTAAGAGCGGTATCATTGTGACTTGAGGTAGATTGATATCCAATTTTTTGAGGAAATGCCATATTAATTTCCATAGTTTGCACACCAACCAGCAATGGAGTATTCCCCTTGCTCCATAGCCTTGCCGGCATGAGCTGTCACTTGTGTTATTGATCTTAGCCATTCTGACAGGTATAAGATGGAATCTCAAAGTAGTTTTGATTTAAATTTCCCTGATGTTGAACATTTCTTTAAGTGTTTCTCAGCCATCTGAGATTCCTGATAATAATTCTGTTTAGATATGTACCTGGTTTTTAATTGAATTATTTATTTCTAGTTTCTTTAGCTCTTTATATATTTCAGATATTAGTCCTAGTTTGGATGTGGAGTTAGTGAAAAAACACATTTCACATTCTATAGGCTGACATTTTGTCATATTGACTGTGTTCTTTGCCCTACAGAAGCATTTAAGTTTTGTGAGGTCTCATTTATTAATTGTTGACCTTAGTTGATCAACATGTCTGTTTTTATGCCAATACCATGTTGTTGTTGATTATTGTAACTCTGTAGTACAGCTTGAAATCAGAGATAGTGATATCTCCAGAAGTTCTTGTATTGTTCAGGATTGTTTTAGGTATTCTGTTTTCTTTTTTTCCATATTAAGTTGAGTATTGTCCTTTCAAGGTAGGTCCATAAAGAATTATGTTGTGATTGTGATGGGGATTGCTTTGAATCTGTAGGTTGCTTTTGGTAAGATGGACATTTTTACTATGTTAATCCTACTTATCCATGAGCGTGGGAAATCTTTCCATCTTCTGATATCTTCTTCAATTTCTCACTTCAAATACTTGAAATTTTTGTCGTACAAGACTTTCACTTGCTTGCTTAGAGTTATCCCAAGATATTTTATAATGTTTGTGGCTACTGTGAAGGGTGTTGTTTCCTTATTTCTTTCTCAGTTTGTTTGTCATTTGTATATAGCAGGGCTAGTGGTAATTTGGAGTTAATCTTGTATCTAGCCACTTTGCTGAACATGTTTACCAGCTGTAGGATATCCCTGATAGAATTTTTGGGGTCACTTCTATATACTATCATATTATCTGCAAAAAACAATACTATGGATTCTTCCTTTCAGATTTGTATCACTTTGATCTCCTCTTGTATTATTGTTCTAGCTAGAAATCCAAGTACTGTACTGAATAGATATGGAGAGAGTAGACAGCCTTGTCATGGTTCTGATTTTAATGGAATTGTTTGAGTTTCTCTCCATTTAATATGGTGTTGGCTATAGGCTTGCTGTAAACTCCCTTTATTATGATAGATAGGTCCCTTTTATCCTTAATCTTTCCAAGACTATTATCATGAAGGAGGGTTGGATTTTGTCACAGGCTTTTGTGGACATCTAATAAATGATCATGTATTTTTTGTCTTTCAGATTGTTTATATGGTGTATTGCATTGACTGATTTTCTTATGTTAAACCAATCTTTGTATCTCTGGGATGAAGGCTATTTGATCATGGTGGATGATGCTTTTGATGTGTTCTTGGATTCAGTTTCTAAGTACTTTATTGAGTATTTTTGCATCTATGTTCAAAAGAGAAATTGGTCTGTAATTATCTTTCTTTGTTGAATTTTTGTGTGGTTAGAGTATCAGGGTGACTGTGGCTTCATAAAATAAATTTGGCAATATTCCTTCTGTTTCCAATTTCTGGAATAATTTGAGGAGTATTACCTTTAACGCTTCTTTGAAATTCTGGTAGAATTCTGTGCTAAAACCATTTAGCCCTGGGTTTTTTTTTTTTTTTTTTTTTTTGGATGGGAGACCTTTAGTGACTGCTTCTCTTTCAGTAGGATTTATAAGTCTAAATTTTTTATCTGGTCATGGTTTAACTTAGTTAAGTGGTATCTTTTGAGGAACTTATTTATATCTTTTAGATTTTCCAATTTTTTAGAGTACAGGTTTCTAAAGTATGACTTAATGATTCTTTAGATTTTCATGTTGTCTACTACTAGGTCCTCCTTTTTGTTTCTTATTTTGTTGATTTGAATATTCTCTCTCCTTTGTATTTAATTAGAATAATGGTTTGTCTATCTTGTTGATTTTCTCAAAGAACCAACTCTTTTGTTTCATTAATTCTTTGTATTGTACTCTTTGCTTCTATTTTAACACTCAGTTTTGATTTTTTCCTGCCATCTACTACTCTTGAGTGTGCACATTTTTTTTTTCTTGAGCTTTTAGGTGTGCTGTTAAGTTGCTAGTGGAGATCTCTCCAATATCTTTATGTGGTTTCTTAGTGCTATGAACTTTCCATCTCTTGTATTCTGTTGGTGTAGTTTGCCTCTGTAGCTGCTGTTCACATACCTAGATTTTTAATTTTCAGAATTTTCTTTGTGTTTTCTTTAAGGCTTCTTTTTCAGTTTTCAAGTCTTGAACAGTTTTGTTTCCTTCAACTTTTTGTTTGTTTTTTCTTGGTGTTCTTTAAGGGATTTATTCATGTATTCTAATTGTTTGTTTGGATTTTTCTGGGTTTCCTTAAGAGATTTATTCATTTCCTCTTTAAGGACTTTCATTATCTACATAAAGTTGGTTTGAGAATCCTTTTCTGGTGATTCAGCTATGTTGGAATGTTCAGGGCCTGCTGTGGTAAGATAGCTAGGATCTGGTGGAGACATACTGCTCTTGCTGTTGTTCATTGTGTTCTTATCTTGTAGCCTAGGCATATGGGTTTGGTCTGATTATAGGCCTAAGTGCTGATTTCTGTATTTGTCTTGTTTTTTGTTCCTTGGGTATTTTGTTCCTTAGTTTCTGTTTCTTCTCTGGATTTTTTGAGAGTGTGAAGGGTTTGTGTTGCTTGTTTTATTGGCCTGTTTTGGCTTGTATGGTTATGTGGAATGCTTCCTAGAATTGGAGGCTCAGTGAAGGGGAGGTGTGAACTGGGTAAGGAGGGGAGGCTCTAGCTGATGTTCTGTTTGCAGTGCTAGGGAAGAGCCTTAGAATTGGACATGGGGAAGCGAAGAGGTTTGGGAAGTTTTTAGGCAGGCAGCCTACCTGGTATTCTAGTAGATGTGTCCTGTGTTTGAACAGAAGAAAGTTGTTTCACTTGGGGGCTGGGTTACAGTGAAGATGTAGCATGAGAGGGACTATGAAAGATTGGACTGTGGGAACCTAAGGGTTTTAGTGTAGTCATGTTTAAAGTTTCGTTCGCACACAGGACTGAGTTAAGTGCTACCTAAAGCTTCCCCCCACCCCCAAATTGTGCTGTTCTTTAAAATGTCTTAAATAAACTACTCAAAGTCAGACTCTCAAAGGTTGAACCAACACTGGCTACTGAGTAATGTTAAACTGAACTGCCTTCCTGTCACTCCCAGATTTTCACTCTACCGACTGTAGTGGTTATAGAGACATCTAAAATGAATAGCCCTTTAATTCTGGATTTCTAAATGATGATCCCTCTGTGTGACACTGACATTATTGTCTACCCTTCTTGTTCACACAGTTAATCGTGTACTAACTTTCAGTATTTCTTGATTTACTATCTTGTTTAATTATTTGACACATGGCACCATGTGAAGAATTTTTACAACTAATATATCATTGTAAGGAATAAGACATATGTATGTATATGTGTATATGTGTATGTATGTTTGTATATACATATGTGTATATTTATATATAGATGACAGTCATAGCTAAAGATAGCTATATATGCACATGTTTGTGAAACATATGCAAGTTACTTATATATGTGTGCGTGTGTATGTATGTATGTATGTGTGTGTGCGTGTGTGTATATATATATATATATATATATATGTATATACACATATATGCTAACTTATTAAATTTGAAGTGCCCTTTCACACAACAGCATATTCTGATGCTTTCCAAGCCTCAGAATTTATTAGTATATTAAAAGACTATGCTTATCAAGGGTTGTGCCTTATCAATCTAATTTCTTTCCCCTGCTGTGAAGTTCCAGAAAAGTGTGGACTGTTTCTTCAGATAAATGAAGATGAGAGAACTGACAACTCAGTAGAGGCTTCACATTCCCTCATTTGAGAATCAAGCTACATTAACATTACTTATTAGAGATTCTCATGAAGAACATTGTCATAATGAGGCAGTCTTAAAGAGGCAGACACAATGAAAATGCACACATTAGTGGAGGAAAGGTACTGTCCGTGCAATGGTTGTGCTTGCAGTAAAGTAGAAGTGTGCATAAAAAGGCAACAAGTGCAAATGAATAAGCTATATTGGAAGACCTACATGATCTAAATAATTTAAGACAAATTCTTGCCTTCTCAGCTCAGGTAATTCAGAAATACCTCACTAAACAAAATTGCAAACTAAGAATTATTGAACAACTGTACTTATAACTCTACATTTCATGTTAGAAATTGAACTTAACTACATTTTCAAAGCCTGGACTTTTTGAAATAAATGGGGAGAGAATATTAATAAAAATTAGAGAATAAATCACCTAAGCTTCACAAAGCCTACATGTTGATATGTTATACAAAAATTACAATCTCACATGTTTCCTAATAACTTTTATACCTTAAATATTTTTCTCTATCATACTTGAAAAATAACTTGTGCTTGGTTAAGAAGCAGTTCAGTAGGTCAGAATATGCTTCAGAGTGTTGAGTTGCCATGTGTGATGAATAGACAGTAAGCACAAATAGATATTTGTCTGTCTCTCTTAGGACACAAAAACATCTAAAAAAATAGATTTGGGGCTTTTTGCTGATTTCACTGAAAATGAAATGAATCAGGACAGGTTGTGATAGAGAGAGAGATTCTTCCCTCAACATCCTGTGGGGAGGATATTTCAAATTTTTGAATATTTATCCAGAATTACAGGGGTATCATTAGATAAACTCTCTCCAAATATAAGCATGCTTTGGGTACTAAGCCTAGTAGTTGAGTACAAATTTTAGGGAGATCAGTTTCTTCACCCAAAAAGAGAAGAATAAGATAAATGAAGTTGTATAATTATTGTGTTTGTGATATTATCTATTGGAGGTAAACCAAACACAAACTGCTGACGTGTTATCTAAAGAGATGATGACACCAACTATCAGAGGCATCTGAAATATAGGGATTAGTATTAGGGTTCCACCATGGGAGAAAATACCTGAAAAAGTCAGTCTAGGGAGATATATATTTTGTTTTAGCCCATGTTTATTGGCTTTACTATTTCTGGGTCTGTGGTGAGGAAGAAGATCATGCTAGGGGTATGAAATAAATGAAAGCTTTCTACCCCATAGTGGACAGAGGGCAGGAGGAGAGAAGGATGAGAGAGGAAGGGAGAGGTATGGATCTTACCCCAAGTATTTTGTTCTGCCACTCACAGCTTACACCATCTTCTAATAGTCCATTTAGCTATGTATCTTTCCATTTATTTAACCACTGATGAGGCTAGAGATCTCAAAATCCAGTAACCTTCCTGAAGCCCTAACTCTGATCATCACTCCTTTAGTATGAAATCTTCAACTCTTTAGCATTTGGGAGACCTTTCAAACTGAAATCATTTTCAAGGTATTTTGAGGAAAATAAAAAATGCAAAATATGAGTAAAACAATGATTTAGGGTAAAGTAATTCTTTCCCTAAGTCTACCACAATAGAGGAGTTTGTGTAACTTCCATGTTGTACATAAAAGCAAACTTCACAAAGCATAAAATAAGTCTTGAATAGAAAGATTGTAACGAACCCTTGTAGTGTGTATCTGCTTGGAGTTATTTTATTTGTTAAGAACGTCATTACCATTGTAAGAAACTAAGTGTTTTCATTAATCTGCATACCTCTCTTTTTTGTAATATCAATAGTCAGATATCTATGGATATAAATTCCAGAATTAAGAGAAAAAATGATTCTTTGGAGAAAACTGGGTTTGACAGATGTGCTTTATCTTCTGATTTAGTTTCTTTCCTTTCTCTCCATTATATGTTTTGTGTGTTGTAGAATTATTTTTCTATACCAATGTTGTTTTTTTTTACAATAATATTCAATTTATCTGTAGCTGTTAGATGTATGCCTGTTGATTTGTCCAATATTCTCGAGGGTTCATGGCAGAGGAGAGTTCACTCTTTGTTAATTCAATCCCCAGTCCTAGAGGCTTTCAGCCTTCATACAATGTAATATTAAGGCTAGACCTGGAAGGCTTTGGCCTTGTACAATCTAATCTCAAGATGCTAGCTCAGACTTAGAAGGCTTTAGCCTCCATACAATATAAGCTTCAAATCTAAACTAGAACATTTCAGCCTCTGAGACTTACTGCTGACTGAGTTCACTCTGACTAGCTCTCTTCTGGTCTCCAAACTGTAAATCTTAAACTGTCTATTTCTGATGCTTTGCTTTCTCTCTTAGCTTATTCTGAACTGCCTGATCTTCTTGGCTTCTCCTGAACTGTCTGTCTTTGAGGTGATTGCACTCAAACTGTGTGACTGAACTAACTCTCCACTTCTCTCTGAGCTCTGCCTCTTCTCTGCTTCCATCTTGCCTTCTCTCTTAGCTCTGCCTTTCTTTTTTTTTGCTTCCACACTCTGCTTCTACTCTCTGAGCTCTCATTTCTTCTTGTCTGTTTCCACCTCTTTCTGAGCTCAGCTTCCTGTCT
Source organism: Cricetomys ansorgei (assembly GCA_026225945.1). Classification (NCBI taxonomy): domain Eukaryota; kingdom Metazoa; phylum Chordata; class Mammalia; order Rodentia; family Nesomyidae; genus Cricetomys; species Cricetomys ansorgei. Next base: position 3,768,309 of record JAMJFZ010001121.1, on the reverse strand, counting down.
CTGCTTCCTCTTCTGCTTCTACTTGCTTTTCTCTTGGGGATTAAAGGTGTGTAATACATTGGGATTAAAGGCATGTACTAACATTCTTTCTATCCTGGAGCAGCCATGCTGCTTGATCAGAGATTGAATGTTTATCACTCAGGTCTTTCAATGTAATCCTTTACTAAAGAAGCCATGCTGCTGGATTAAAAGATTAAATGTTACTCTATACTTATCCATCGCCTAAAGTAATTTTTAAAACTGATATAATGTTGGCTACTTTTTAATTACATAATATTTATACATTCTATAGTACAGTTTCATATTTTTAGTATATTTTATATTTTTATATATTTTCATATGTTCCCTTTAGATATTGGTGAAATATAGTTTACAAGGAAACAGAGATACTCCAAAGCAGGAATACTCAAAGTAGATTTGAGTTTACATGTTGAGTGCTCATTTCATTCTTGATGCTGTGAACTTTGGAGTAGTTACTGCCAGAATGGGTAATTGTAAGAGAAGCCTGCTTGAGAGAAATTATTACACTACTGCATCTCAGAAAATGTCATTGTAGAGAAATTTCAAAGTGTCACTAAATAAAGATTTATAAAATACTTTGAATTCTTTCCATGGAAAATTCCCACAAAGTGTAGTTAATACTCATCTCAAACCTGGGATCCCAGACCCCTATCTTAGGCCACATTCTCCATCCCTTTCTGTTTCTTATTTCATAACTGCTCTGATTGAATTGTTTATATTCTCCAAGATTCCTAAGCTGAAATCTGACACTAAAGTGATGCTGTTAGGAAGTGTGGCTTTGGAGAACAACCTCTGAAGGCTCTAGTGCATGAATTCAGTGGCATTATAAATGGGGACTCAGATTCTTCTTCTTGAGACTACAATGACACCAGGAACAAGAACAGTCTATGAGTTAGATATCAGGCTCAGATCACATTGATTCTGTATGTGCTGTTAGATCAGCCTTCCCAGACACTTGAATTAAGAGAAAAAGTTTCTATTTTCTATAAGCCAACAAATTTATTTTTTAGTAAAATGGCCAAAACTCGCTTAGGCAAGAACATTTGCCACAATCTTCAGACCACAATCTTCAGAGTTTGTTATTAATATAGCATTCCTATGACCAAATACTAGAATTGAACTTAGGTATAAAAGTTTTGTTTCTTTCTTTTATGGTTACTTAAATTTATTTTAATATTATGAACATTTTATAGCTTATGTATCTAATAAATATCTTTTAGGGACTTTAAAAAGCATTGAAGAACAAACTTGGTTTTGCAAGCTCCATAAAGAACCAAAGTCTTTGTTGTGTTCATTGTAGTATCTTGTGCCTTATAAGCAGAAAATGTTTAATAAATATTTGTTGAATGAATGACATGTGGGTACTCTTTTATGTCTATATTTCTATGGAGGTTCACATAAATTCTTTATTTGTTACCCCAGGTACTACATTTAAACCAGTTAAGGCAGCACTGTTTATTGTCTATCAATCTATTTTGTAATGGTCATTCTCTCTGCCACTGTCTAATTGCAAGGCCAAAGTAAGAGGAAAAGATTATCTACTAATATTCTTTTGTCTACTGTTTATAATGAATTTTTCAGTTATCATGTTAGGATTTTCTTTCTTTCTTTCTTTCTTTTTTTTTGTTTTTTTTTTTGTTTTTCAAGACAAGGTTTCTCTGTTGAACCCTGGTCGTCCTGGAACTCGGTCTGTAGACCAGGCTGGTCTCAAATTCACGAAGGTCCACCTACCTCTACCACTGAAGCACTGGGATTAAAAATGTGAACCACCACTGCCTGGCTGTGACATGATTCTTATGCTTTCTGTCCAGATAGAAAGTCGATTTTCAATCTTGTACAACAATTCCCTTATCTCGTGTTTGATCCACTTTTATCTACACTGAGGTGGAGAGATATCACTGCCTCCTTTAACCTTTGTCCTCATGTCTCATTTAAAAAATCTACATGAAATGTAGCTATAAATATCATATATGATCCATATATCATTCAACTTTTATCATTAATAATTCTTCTGTTATCTTCTCTTTTTCTCACTTCCAATTTTTTACAAAGAAATCTAGGTCCAGGAAGCATCTCAGTTGGTAAAACTGCTTGTAACCAAAGCAAAAATCCTGAATTCAATCCCCAGGACCAACTTGGTAGAAGTAAAGAACTATTTCCCATGAATTGATCTCTTACCTCCATATGCATCTTGCGGCATGCATGTTCCCTTGACACTAAACAGAAATCTCTAAAGGCGAGCTGGTTTCATCCATTGCACAATATTGTTTGTTTCTCAATAACTTAGAATCTTCAACAGAACTAGCATGGCATAACATTTTAGATGCATGTGATACCCCAAACCAGTTGCTTTTATCTATTATACATTCTTCTTGATAACCAGGTAAAGTTTGAAAGTTGAAAAAAGTCACTAATTGGGGTACATGCTAATAACCTCACTATTTGTGAGACAGAGGAAGTAAGATTGTCATTAATTTGTCATAACCAAGATTTACTCAAACAAAAAGTAATACTTTTGACATTGGAAAACTACATGAACTACACTCAATGTCAGGCCCAATGCTCAGGAGTAGTTGGCCAAGATAAATTTCTCAGTCTTTAATTGCTTATAGCTCTTCATCTAGGATGACCCTTGTGGGATTTCTCTTATCCAAGATGGTACTTCAACTGGTGTAATTGTCCTGGTGTTGTATATGCAGCCATATTTTGAGATTTCCTGGGTGATATCAGGAGACACAGGTTGCAGAAAATTCAGTTTTCTGGCTTTCAAAATCTTTTCATCCATCTTCTATAATGTTTCCCAAATCTTAGATATAGGAACTCTGCTGTAGATAGGTCATTTTGGGCTGGATCTGTTCATCTCTGCATTTTATCCTGTTGCAGCTTTTTCTTAAAAGTTTCCATCTGATGCAAAAGAAGCTTCTTTAATGAGGGGTGAGAACTACTTATTTACAAATTGCATAATGCCTTCATTTTTATAGATGAATATTATTCCATTGTGTGTATGTAGCATATCTTCATTATCCGTTCATCAGCTGAAGGTCATTTAAATGTTTCCACTTCCTAGCTATTTTGAACAGAGTGGCAGTTAACATTGTTGAGCAATATCAATGCATGTGTTTTGATTTACTTTATATGTGATAAAAAATATGTCATGGGTTTTGAAATACGAAGTTTTGTATCAGGAGAACTATTGAACTTCAAGATGTTAATGGATGCATATGTAGGCATATAATTCATTGTTGTGTGATATGTTTTTAAGAAATATTGTTTGTCTTTGCTATGTTTTTCTTTCTTGATCAAGAATGGTGTATTTGTATTGATGCTATATGAACATTTGTGTTATTCAATTAATATTCTTTTTATTATATATGTGTACATATGATGTATCTTGTATGTATATATGTCTATTTGAGATGGTGTTTATTGTTAAACACAAAGACTGTTATCATAGTCTTCTGAAAACTAAGAGATCAGTCTTAGTATATAATCTTTATATTATTTCAGGTCACTTAATAGTGTCCTATTTTGATATATCCTATTGAGTATTTATTTCAAAGGAAAAATAACTATTTTACAAGAGATACTACACAGTAGGCACTATGAATAGTGTGTGGAAAACTCATTAAGCAAAAGGCATTGTCAATGAATTGATAATTCTGAGTAGTTTTAAAGTTTATGATATTAATGAATGAATCCATTCAGAAAATGTTGTATATTATCCAAAATATTCTTCCTATAAATACAGCAGTTTTATACATAATTAAAAATAGAATGATAAGAGTGATTATAAATTATCTTAAATTAATTTTTACTTTAGTTAGCTCTATCAAAAACTGAACATTATGCAAATATCTATGCCATCCAAGGATCTTCCGTTGTTTTGAGAAAAAGATTTATATGACTTTTAAAAAGATTTTATTAGTTAAGACACAAGAATATGCAATCTAACTGGATGCTTTTATTTTAGTGAGGATTTGATATGATTTGTGTGGGTTGGAAGACACTTGAATTCAAAATGCTATTACTTTAATGTGCAAAGAAATTATTTTGTTTAACAATAGCTTTCTTTTTATAAGAAAGAATAAAGCTGAGAAACGTCTAACGTCTAACATAAATTATATTAATACAACTACAGTTGCTGAGCAACCTAAGAAATGGAAAAAGTCCAGGATCCTGAGAAACAAAATCTACATTTTTCAGTAGTTGATTCATTTTTTTTTCCTTTCAAAGTGTAGTATATCAAAAAACCTTTTTTTATGACATGCTAATATGTCAAACAGGTTATACTCAGGAAGTGATTGTCTTCTGTCTAATGAGATTGCTCAATTACTTAAAATAACAGTTTTTGCTTTATTAGTTTCTTGCTTATCTAGGTATTAATAGAGAAGTATTGCCCTTAGGATTCCAAACCAGTATTTGATTTCAATCTCACATATTTGTCATTTTTATTTAGTTCTGTTAGTGAAGGGTGGAAATGGAAAACATAGAGCACTCAAGGATAAAAAATTCATAATGAGTACTTTAACACTCATAGATAATCATTGGCTGGAGGCTGATAATGGTTCTTTGCTGGAATCGTATGTTAGATATTATCCATTCTTATGTGAGCATAGCACAAAAATTAAAATTTTGATTTAAAATATTTTATTTTTATTTTTCAGTGTGTGTGTGTAAGTGTATGTGTATGAGATGTGTGAACTCAGTGAGCAGACTATCACATAGGGTATCTTGCTCTATCATTCGCTACCTTATTTAATTTTCTTTTACAGTTTTCTCTCCCCAAATCTTCCCACATCTTCCCCACTACCTCCATACCAACCTAGCTCCATCTCTCTCTCTCTCTCTCTCTCTCTCTCTCTCTCTTTGGAAAGCAAATACACAAAGAAAAGAAGCAAACAAAAAAGAATTAAGGAAAAAGTAATAACAGAGAACACACAACAATACTTCTCTCTCTATCTCTCTCTATCTCTCTCACTCACACACACACACAGACACACAGACACACAGACACACACACATACATACACACACACAGTATAAAAATTGGAACCCATAGTATACCAGAAAAAAACCCAGCAAGACAAAAATGTGCAATCAAAACAACATAAGACACTATGTCTACAAAAATATCATTGAGTTGATTGGTGTTGATCATCTACTGTGGCACATGGGGCCTACCCTTAAACAAGATTAATACACCAAGTGAACTTCTACTGGAAGAAATTGGACATAGATTCTGTGTTAGGGGTAGTAGCTCATATATGTGTGTACTTAGGATTCGCTCATTCTCATGTATTCAGTTCTATTGTATGCCAAGTCTAGTCTCAAATTTCCATATACTAGTTTTGATGGAAGTTACCATGAGAATGCCCCCTTCCTTCCTGCCTCCCCTGTGCATTTAATGAATGTTGTTGTGCCTCCTCTTGGTGTAAGCCTTTGAGGATGCAAGCCAAACACATGCTGCAGGTCTTCTCAGTTCATGGTTTTCAGTAGAGTGTGGAGACAAACATTGAGCAAGTGACACTGGCGATGAGACTTGAATATATATGTACAAGTATATATAGGGTAGGAAAGGGTGAAATCAATTAAATGGCATGGGATGCAGGAAAAAAGGTGAAATTGGTTATCAGCCACTACTTCTCCCCAAAACTCTAAAGTTGCCTTTAAATACTATACATGAGTTCAGAGCAAAATTATTTCATGATGGTTTCTCTCATATGTGGAAACTATATATGTGTGGTGTGTGTGTGTGTGTGTGTGTGTGTGTGTGTGTTTTTCAGGGAAGGTATAAGAGAACTATTTGGAGAAAGGTGGGAACAGGAAAAGGATATGAACAAGAGAGAAACATATGGGTGAGAATATGTGAATGTGATCATGTTGGATTGCCACAATAAAACTCATTTTCTTCTGCTTTAGTATACATACAAAGTAGACTCAAGAAGGGCTTAACAGAGTGGAGAGATGGATTGTCAGCTAAAAGCTCCTAGTGCTCTTGCAAAGAACCTGAGCTCATTTCCTAGCACTCTCATTTAACTACTTACAACCACCTTGGCTCCATTTCTAGGGGATCTCATGCTCTCTTTTGTCTTATACAGGCTTCTGCATGCGCATGCACATACACACAGGAACACACACAGACATACATGTAGACACACACACACACACACACACACACACACATTAAATTAAAAAATACTTAAAAGGGACCAAGATTAAATTTGTTTTATAATTATAATAGTTTTAAAATTCAATGCTAAAATATTTAAGATGAAAAAATATGCCTGGATAATTCCAAAATATTAGCACTTTTCTGAAATACTTTTATCAAAAATTAATCTCATACTAATTTACCTTTAATATATTTATATAATGTAAAAAGATCAAGCTGTTCTTTGAATATATGATCAACACTCTTAATTTCACAGATTCATATCCTTCATGTTTCGTTTTACTACCTTGAATATTAGTAGAGAAAAAAGAAAATAAATGAGAGGACTCTTTTTTTTGTTGCTTTGTTTTAATATTATGCTGATTATAGGGTTTTTTTTTTGTTTAACATTGTTTCAGGAAAATAAGTCTCAACAAGGTTTGGTCATTGAGGCTCATTATTGCCATTACTGTGTGTAATGAAAACATAAACTTTATGTATTTTTCATGCTATTTTATTAGCTTCTGATATCTGTGAAGGCTTTTCTAGTTTCAATACTCAGGTGCCATGATAACATTTCAGGGATTGCTCTCTATAAGCTTGAGTGTATTTTCTTTTTCCATTATGCTTATTTTAAATTTGATCCACTAATGTTACTTAAGTGTTTCATTAAAAAAATATAGTTCACACTGAGAAATAGATACCACTGCCTGGATGAGAACAGGGATTGCCTAGTCCACTAGTTCATTCTTAACTTGAAAACAATTGAAAATATGAAAACATCCATTATTGTAGACTAGGGGACTCTGCCCAGAAGTCTAAGTCCAGAAATGGCAGCTGAATGGCCTCCTGGCTGGTGGCCTCCTCAGAAGTTTGGGAAGTGAGTCTTGAAGAGAGATATGGGAAATGAGTGATGTAGAAATAGTGGTATACCCATTTCAAAGAAAGCAAAACTAAAAATTCTCAGCTGAACAGATAATTGCATCTCATGTGGGCTTTGAACCTAAGACTAACATATTTGGGGAGGCTACACTGCCATTGCATTCCACCTTTTGAGAGCCTTCTGTGTTAAATTAATTTTTCTGAAAGACATTTTATTTAAGTATATATATGCAAAGATTTTTCCACTGGTTTGACAATTGTAATTTACATATTCTTTTTATTCTTTCTGTATTATAGTTTTCTCATGTATTTGGTTAGGCACAATATGATCAGCAAATATTACTGAGTCTTTATGTTCATTTTCTAAACAAGCCAGGATAAGGTCATGGTTTCCAGTGATAGATTAAGGAACACACAGGATGATCAGAAAATTTAATACAATCTCAAGACAGTAAGTGACAGAACTTGAAGTTGGACACAAGCATTCTGAACCCTGAATGTAAATGCAATCACTCATGAAGCATGGGATTGTATATTGTAGTACCCCAGCTTTGAGATAATTTGAAATTTTATTAGTTCAATGCTAGCATTTTATGAAATATTAGTTTAATTGAATAAGCATCTATCTCTTCAGCATTTTTCTACCCTGTTTTTTTTCCAACCTGAATACCAACACAGTGAATGTTCAATATGTTCAACTTTTGCTTCTACATAGCAGTTCTATATGAAACTTTCATAGTGAAGGAAAGAAAAACCAAACAAAATAAAACAAACAAACAAACAAAATCACTGCTGACTCTTCCTGGCCAGGGCTTGCATTTATTAGTAGATTCCGATTCTCACTTTCATAGTGCACTCAAGAGCGTTCAGTTGAAACACAAGGATAATAGCCATCCCATTTTATTGCATTCACTCAGTCTAAAATTCAATTTGTGCTAAAATATTCTTTTTCTATTTGTGCTATTTTGCCTGTACATATTTTTCCTTTGTAATTTGCTTGTTTGACATGTGGCCATGCTAATAGCTTCAGCAAGTCTTTCTTCTAAGAATGTGTAGTTTGCAAGTATATGCAAATTGTTCAAAATGCTAGAAGCAAAAATGAACAGAGCAGGCTTGAATAGTAAATATTTAATTCATTTCTTGTCCTGTTTTGCATGTTGTTTGTATGGGGTATTGTTTTCATTTCTGTTTCAATGTAATAGGAGTTACTGAGATTTGAAACATCCACAAAAGGATATATTCTTTTTAATATAACTATACAGTCTTAAAAGGAAATAACAAGAATTTGTTTATCACCTTTATTTCCTTTGTTGTGTGTGTGCATGCATGCATATGTGTCCAGTGATAGAAGCTGCATATATTTCTAGTATCATTCTCAAAAGAAGTTATTGTTTGGTTTACAGTATTATGTGCACTTGAAATAACTGGCTTTTCAATGTTTTTAACATCACATATATAAATAAAATTACTATCATATGCATGAAAAGTGGAAGCCTTTTACACTTATGTCTATTTGTCAGAGGCAAATTTAATAATTTGATGTTTTGAATATCTTAAATATTTAGAAAACACACCCACATATTAAAATTCTTATACCAATATCATTTTCCATGAGAAACTTAATTTTTAAGAGTCAACACTTAGAGAAATAGAACAGGAGAAGAAAAATTCATTCTCCATTATGTGAAAATTAGAGTTAAAAAATGCCACTAAACAAATCCACACCTATATAATTAGTTCCCATAGAATGACGTTTGTAAAAGCAGATGATAAAACAATGTGAGTCTGCCTTTAAGTTTAACTTAAAATGCAATTGAAAGGCTGAACATGATGGCTCACACCTGCAATCCCAGAACACAAGAGGCTACGGAAGGAGGATTGTTGTGAGTTTGAGGCCAGCAAAACAAAATACAATTTAAATTCCAGAATTGCCTTGCATAGGAAACTATATCACTAACATTGTATTGATATATGTGAATCATGGAACTAATAAATATTACTGAGGAAGTCAGTAGAGAGCTTGGCTTCTAGTTCAATGTTAAAGCATTCACCTAATAATTATGAGGCCTTAAGTTCAATCTCCAATATCATACACACACACACACACACAGAGACACACACACACACACACACCAGTAGAGTTACTTCTTTTATTTAACAGTCATAGTAACCTGAACATGGTGAAATTTCCATCCTTCTGAAACCTGGCTCCTATTTTCATACCTTTATTATTCAAGGTTTTATTTTCTTAGAGGAATGTTTTACTGAGGAAGTAGCTATTTTGTTTAATGGAATTTCAAATGCAGGTTTTATTTTAGACAAGGCTTTTATAATAAATGTTCTAAACTTGTATTTATATTTAAGTAAAAACAATTGTCATATATGTACAAGTAGCTGTGTTGTTGTAATCCATCCAGTTATTGAAATTTTCGTCTTGTATAATTTGAAATAGTTTTTGCAACTCATGTTTAAACCCTGGCTTTCTGTGAGTTTTTCTCATAGTTATTACCCACTTATGTAAATTACCATGATTTGTCTTTGCTGAGCATTTACCTAATGGGACTCAGTAATTTTTAGTGTCATGATGTACAATAAACAAGTTTTACAGAACTAAGTCACAGAAGACTTAATTTCCTAGTGTTATCATCAACCTGAAGCAGGTAAGAAGAAGACAGGGCAGGCAACAGCATTATAGCACATAGTCAGAACATGTCTACGGGTGTATATATCCAGGCTCCATTTGCTCTGGAAATACCTGAGTATGTGTTTCTTTTTAGCTGTTGAAATACTACAGCAACAGACTGTTGTAATGATGAGATGCTCAAAGCTTACCATCTTTGTTACTAAGCCTGAGGAACTTGGGACTTCTTGGGTCGAAGGAGATCTAAGTTCCCCAAGTTGTTCTCTGACTTGCATGTGCCTATCACCCCACACTACCCACCTTTATAATAAAATAAAATTGTAAAAAGAAATACTGTAGCAACCGTTTTTAGTAAAAAGAACATTTTACTTTATGAAAACGTAGCAGATAGTTAGAGACAATAAATTTGATTACAGTGTGTTAAGCTGACACCGACAGTGGCATGGCAGAGTTAGGGCCCTAACCTCCTGGAAGGCTCAATGTCCTCAAGATTCACCAATCTGACTTTATGACAGCAGAGTGTGCCTCTCTGATAAGTTTTCACCTTTGCATAGAGGTTTAATGTTTATGTATGGGAGGAAACACTCAGATGCTTTGGTAGTGAATGGTTCTCACTACTTTATTGGGCAACATTGTATATAAGAAGGCACATAATACAAAATATCAAAGAACCACTGAGGCATGTTTTTAACGTAGAGACTACAAGATGGTACAAAGATAATATTTAAATAGTATTTGAATTAATTGACATTTATTGAGTTTGCATACTAACTATAATCGTTTTCTTCCCCGAAATGCATTTTGATGAATCTATCTGTATAAATGTTAGTCTGGCCAGATAACATAAACAGCCTGTTGCATTTTTTATCTCTCAAACTTTTCAAATTCTAGTTACAGGAATGGCATCCAAACTATCAATCTCTAATGTAAGTTCAAAGTTTCACAGTTTCTTCAGCAGATATTTTGTGTTTAATGCATGTAACTGCTTCACATCCCCACCCTATTATACTGTTTCAACCAGAGGCAATTCTTACAGAAGCTTAAGGAATGTGTGAATGGTTTGGATCTGAGGAGATACTGAGAACTATGTGCCCAGGTGTAGTTTTCAAGATAGGAAGAATATGAAGTATATATTATACTTGGATTACCTTTGGAATTCTTGGATTCCAAATAATGGGACCACAATAATGGGACAACCAAAGGGTGTATCACAAGTTCCCCAAACCACAAAGATGAATATGAATCTCCAAGAGATGTCCAACACTGGTTGGACTTGTGCTTCTTTTCAGTGTCATGATTCAGTGTGGATGGAACCTTAACCTCAGGATGAAACTTAACAAGATAATATTTATCCATTGATATCAATTTATCCATTGATATCTGTTCTACATGCCAATTATTAATATTTTTGATCAATATAAAATACAATACCATCAAAAATCTTTAAGAGTTGAGCCAAGTGGTGGTGATGCACACGTTTAATCCCAGCACTCAGGAGGCAGAGGTTGTTGGGTCTCTGTTTTGAGGCCAGTTGGTCTACAGTGTAAATTCCAGGACAGCTAGAGCTACAATAGAGAAACCCTGTCTCCAACCTGTCCTCCAAATCTTTGCAGTTGATAGATTTTATATATATATATATATATATATATCTCAGTTACTGTCTAAGCTACAGTGATGTCAGGACTGTTCTACAATCCATAGTATTACCATTTCAGAGTTACATTTTGTAATGTGGATCATTAATAAAAAGTACAATACTGAATTTTCTTTAGCTTATGAACTGAGGAGAGAACCAGCCTGTTTTTTAAAAATGCTTCAAATTTTCTAGCATCCTTGGGCTCAACCATTTATAGAATTAAGAAACAATCCACATAGCCAAAATATAGACAGAAAAAGTATGAGTTTGGTACAGGTGCCTTAGCAAATAGCACCAATTGGGTTGTTTAAATAATAAGAATTTATCTACAGCTTTAGAGTTAAAAGCTCAAGAGAAGATGTTGATGGCTTGTTCCTTATGAGAATTGTGTTGGAAGGATTTGTTACAAACTTTTTTTCCTTTATTGAAAATAACTTTTATTTCTTATATGATATATTGCTATTAGTATTTCCCCTCCTATTCCTTGGTGCCAATTCACTTCCATCTTGATTCACTTCCTTCTTGACTCTCACTAGAAAACTAATAGGCTCTTAAGAGATAATAATAAAATGAAATGTTATAAGCTAAAACAAAGACTAATACACCATATTAAGACAAATCAAACAGAAGAAAAAAAGTCCAAGGAAAAGCACAGGAAAGATATAGATGGAGAGACAAACTTATACATTCAAGAAACCTATGAAACCATTAAACCATAAAAGTCATAATATGTGTACAAAGGATCCTTAGGGTAATAGGAAAAAATACATATTCATATATTCTATATTCTCTATATAGAATGATATATGATATCATTCTATGTTTATATGATATATATATGATAAAAGTAAAAGAAATTTTTTAAAAGCCCTGACATGATATTAGACATGAGACAAGGAGCTTCCAATGATGCCATTGACTTCATTTTCTGTTGGCCATCTACTGATGATCATGTAGATACCCTTAAGAGCAGTTTGTTTCCCCAGTGAGACTCCCTTGTAGAAAACTGAATTTTCATTTGCAAATGATTTTCATATGGGGCCATATGTCTAGTTCTCCTTTCAGATCTAGGACCCCATCTGATGCAGACCCAGGCAGGCCCTGTGTTAGCTGCCTCAGTCTCTATGAGCTTATATGTCCATTTATCCTGTTGATTTTGAGGACCTTGTCTTCTTGGTGTCTTTCATTTCCTCTGATTCTAACAATATTTCTGTATTCTCTTCCAAAAGGTTCTCTCAGTCTGAAGGAAGGAATTTGATGGAGACATCCAGTATATTGCTGAGTGTTCCAAGGTCTCTCATTCAACATAATGTCTGGCTGTGGCTCTCTTTATTTTTCCCATCTGCTGCAGAAGGAAATTTCTCTGATGATGGTTGAGCGATGCACTGATCTAGTAGTATAGCGGAATGCTATTAGGGGTCATTTTATTGTGACTTTTTTTTTGTTTAACAGCAGTAGTTTTACACTAAGTCTCTGGACTATTGTCTCAGGTCACCCAAGCAGTGTTGAGAATGAGTTCCATCTCATGGAATGGGCCTAAAGTCAAATCAAACCTTTGTCCTTGTCTCTCCTTTACCATCTATGGCTCAAACTTAGGCTGCCAAGTTACAGGGACAGCACTTTTATCTGTTAAGTCATATTACTGGCTAATATTTATGTGTTCTTGAGAGCTAGAGAATCAATATGTGTAGATAAGGTGTGCATATGTCTTTAAATCTGAATTAGCACTGAGGAATTTGCACTGAAATCCCCCAATCATGAGGTTCTCACCAGGTTATCTGACATGCAAATACTTGACTGCTCTGTGTTAAATTCTTGATTTTTGTCTTATGTTGGCTGCTTTCCTTACTGATCTTGTCAGTTATTTGCTTATTTACAGCACATATTGTTCTAAGCCAGGGCTGTAAATATCTAGTATGAGTCCCACAAGTAGCAATACAGTTACAAACTTTAATCCCAGCTTGAGAGTCCCCACTAACTTGGTAGCACATTGTTTACTGGATTGTCCCTCAGATTCCTCATATTTGAAAAGAAAACAACCATGGATAATGAAAAGTGTTGTGGCAATATTTTATTTTTATTTTAAACTAAATATTTTACTTCAGGCAGGAACTGGAAGATGCTAAATCTGACTTCAGCTTCTTTAAGTTTCTTTGGTTGGAAGTGGGATAGGATATTTGGATATCAATCATATCTAGAAGGAAGGGGAACAAGTTGAGTCACTAGATCGTCGACAGTATCAAAATCAAATGACAAAATCACTCACAACCCTAATAACGGCCTTGAATTACTAAATTGTTTAGTTTTGCAAAATAGCTTAGAAATATCCCTTCAAACACTTTACAGGAAAATATGTGTGATCTTTCTCAAACACACTTTCAAACAGAAGCTGAGAAGGGCTTAATAATAAAATTTACAAAAATACATTCTAAAGGAGGATTAAAATATTTTATCATCCCCTGCTGAGTAATTCATTTAGGGCTTTAATTTCATGAGTATCTTTTAGCCTCTTATAAATCAATAGTTTAGCAGTTTATGTCATTTTCTTTCTTTTTATTATGGAAATGTTCTTTTATGTAAACTTTTAAGGACCAATTTTGTAAATAATGGACACAGGCACAAGTGGCTCTACTCAGACAGTAGCCTAATGATGAAAGATTAACACCTGAGGGCAATGACTGGTACTCTTTGTTGTGGATCCATTATCTTTTAAAACAATACAGTATGAAGCAACTGTGATATATACACTACAAGCTCTAAAAAATAAAGTGGGCACCAAGAAACCTAAAATGGGAACCATAAGCAAAAGAAATTCTAAGAAATTTCAAAATTAAATGCTAAAGGTAAAAGTCACAAATGAAAAGAGGTATTTAATTATTAATTATTATTATTATTATCATTATTATTTTGTAGATGCCTTTTAATGATCAGCATTGTACACTTATTTCTCCTGAGCATGCTGACCTTTTAAAATAGAATCATCAGAAAACATATTTTTTTCAGACTATGATATATACATGTTCACTGTCAATAATGAAAACATATCTCTATATTTCTTTACTCATTTTATTTCACAGAAAATTAAAGGCTGCTTTTTAGACTTGAAAAACACTCCTCTTGGCTTCCTACATCTGGTACCTGTTTAGAATTAGCCATTGATTTGTCTGTTGTCAGTCCAAGCCTGCATGCTCTGAATGAATGCAACCAATATACTACATAATCTATCTTTACCATACAGTGCCCTTTAAAAGGCCAAGAACATTGAATTTGTTTAATAAAAATTGTGTCGATTGATTTTTCATCTTTGCAGATAAAAATGGAAGGACAGATACAATTTCCGATGCTATAGGGTAGTCACACACTCCTACAGCAGAGCTATGAGTCCCGTCCCCAGCTACTGTCCAAAGTGGAACTTATTAAATTAATACAGGTCTTCTTGAGATTACAGAGATGAGTGAAACACCTATATGGGGCCTAACCTTAATTGTCTTATATGTAGATAAACTGTCTTTGGAAGCATAAAGATTTTTTAACATTTCTACATTTGATGAGTGTGTGTGTGTGTGTGTGTGTGTACGTTTGTGTCAGCCAAAGAACTATTGTGCCTGGCAATATATTGGTGTGTGTGTGTGTGTGTGTGTGTGTGTGTGTATGTGTGTGTGTGTGTATGTGTACCATATATATGCATGGCATGAGTGTGGAGATCAGAGAACAATTTGTTGTATGGATTCTCTTCTCCCATAATGTGGGTTTAGGGACTAGAACCCAAGTCATCAGGATTGGCAGCAAGTGCCTTTCTCACTGAGTAATGGCTTTGGTCCCATGCATGTTATCTTTACAAACTCTTTGTTACATTGCATTTGTTGTGACATTTATTTCAATGTCAAGTAATTTTGTTTATATATGAAACCAAGTAAAAACTGTTGCATTTGGAAGCTATGCAACCTTTATCCTGTGGCTTCTGATATCTTTTCATTTGTCCTGCATGTCACACTGTCTATACCCTGGGGCTTCCAATCTATACTTACTGAAGGTCTGGGGACATCGCTCACATAAGTGTCTACTTTAAGGTTGTGTGTCATGATGAAGTTTTAGACATAGAAATTCACATCAATAATACAAACGTGGGAAAAAGCCTTGGTTTATGGGTTAGAGCAAAGCATTCCACAGCCGCTAAGCTCTTGCTGAACTCGGTGAGGTAACTGCTCATTGCCCTCTGTTCCTTGTTTTAAACAGACCAGCCCATCCTCTCATCTAATTTTTCTTTTAATATTTAATTTTCATCAAAGTTATAGTTGTTTATTTTAATAAGTTTATTTTTAATAGTTTTAGTTGAAAGGACATTACATCACGTTCCTCCCTTGCCTTGCCTTTCTCCAGACCCTCCCAACAACCTTCCCTTGAACCCCCATCATGCCCACAACTCTCAAGTTGATATCCTCTTCTTATTAGATTATAGTTATTACATATATGTGAATATGCACAAATACATGCAAATACAACTTGTTGAGTTCATTTTTGTGTTTTGTGTGTGTGTGTGTGTGTGTGTGTGTGTGTATTGTTTCAAGGCTAACATATCTGCCTTGGACAACCAGTAAGTATTCTCCTGGAAAAGACTAATTCTCCTACTCCCAATTGCTAATAGTTACTTGTGTAGTTCTTTGCCTAGAGGTGTAATCCCATTAAATATCTCCTTTACCCTGTTAACATATGTATTGATATTCATATTGTTCTTGTCTTGTTTATGCCTCCATGTATAGAAGACATTATTGTGCAGCAGGCTTCAGCATATTCAGGCTCTTTCAATTTTGAATTCTTCTGTCACGTTCACTGAACCATATTCAGGAGCTGCAATGCATGTTATTTTTTTGGGAGGGAGAGAGGCTTCCCATGATCCATTGATCTCTGCATTTGTCCAGTTGTAGTTTTCTTTGATTGTCTCCATTTGCTGTGCAGAGAAGCTTCTTTGATGAGGCATCATAGCTATGCTTATCTGTGGGAGGGATATAACAGAGTATTCTCAATAGAAAAGATAAACATGGCTAAGAAATACCTCAAAAGGCATCACAACCTCTAGCAACTAGGGAGACACAAATTAAAATAGCATTGAAATTTCATTTCCCACCAGTCAGAATGGCTAAAATAGAAAAAAAAAAGTAACCGATAACAAATTACAGTGAAGTCGTGGAGAAGGAGGAATTACCATTCCCTGATGGTGGGGATGCAAATTGGTGCGGCCACTCAGGAAATCAATGCAGGAATTCTTAAAAAGTCTAAAAGTAAACCTACCATATGAGTCATCCATAACACTTTCGGGCATATGCTCAAAGGACTTGACATCCTACTCCAGAGAAACTTGTTTCACGATGTTCATAGTTTCCCTGTTCACAACAGCCAGGAAAAATGGGAAAGAACTTAAATATCCTTCAGCAGATGAATGAATAATGAAAGTTTGGTACAAATATGCAGTGGAATGCTATTCAGCTGTAAAGAAAATGAAATCATGCAATTTTCAAATAAAAAGATAGACCTAGAAAAGACTATATTGAGTGAAGCAATCTAGACTCAGAAAGACAAGAGAGCCACTTGTTCTTATTCATCTGTAGTTCCTAGTTCAAAGCCCTCATATATGAGTATACAACATGGTGTAACTGTAGAATCCAAGAAAGAATAAAGACACAGTATGTCCTGGGAAGACTTACAGGATTCAGGTGATATGAAGCAGGAATGACAGGGAAAAAGGAGGAAGGTCAATATATACAGACAACCAGGGACAAATAATGCCAAGGCTGTTTGATAAAGCTTCAAGGAATCATACTATTTTATATTTACTTAAATTTAAACACAGCCCTGCCCAGCAGCAATACCTATGAACCATGACAATTATCAGCATGGCAAGATATGTGAAAAGACATAGGTAGCACTTACATGCCCACATGTCAGTGGTAACCAACAGTTGTCTAATTGGACTTAAGGCTCACTCAACAGGAAGAAAACAGTTCCTGATTATGGAAATACACATACACAATGCAGGTATGGATTTACTGTGAGACTAATGAAGTCTAATTTACAGCTTTCATTTGAAGGGTCCCAGTTTTTCTTTTATTCCCTTTTTGTAAACTTAGGGAAAAACATATATATTTGAATCAAATTAATTGAGACAAGTCTCTATTCCATTCTAACTTCTTTTTTTTTTATAATTCCTTCCAGTTAGGGATTGGTGTTGAGACTAGGGACAAATGTACTTTTGTGGAGCCTCTGGTGGGAATACAATTAAATTGGATTTATTGGATATAAGTATGCAGGTCATTATAATTTTCATGTATTTTAAGTTATTATAATATATTCTGATACGTATTCATACCTTCTAGGAAATTTTTAGCATTCCTTTTGTAACCACACAAGTGATTTAAGCACAATATGAAAACATGTTAAGATGCCTCACAGGAGAAGCATGTGGGTAGTGGAGATTTTACTTCATGGTGTTAAAAGTGACTTCACTAAAATATGTCAGGTCAGATTATCAGATTAAGTGAGATGTTTTCTAGCCAATGATTCCTGTTCCCGGGAAAGAGCTAAGCAGTGGATCAAATGTAATTATAATCAAATCCCATACCTAAGTTCATTTCCATTGGAACTTCACAAACTACAATCCATGAAATGTCTGTGCTTGTAGTGTATGAAACTGTAGTGATACACCAAATACTGAGTATGCCTTTGGTAGAAAAAGAGAGAGAAAAAGAAAGAGAGAGAGAGAGAGAGAGAGAGAGAGAAAGAGAGAGAGAAAGAAAGTAAATAGAGGCTTTCCTAAATTTGGTAAGGGTCTCAGAATTTTTCACTGTGAGTTGTGA
Organism: Cricetomys ansorgei; assembly: GCA_026225945.1. Taxonomy (NCBI): domain Eukaryota; kingdom Metazoa; phylum Chordata; class Mammalia; order Rodentia; family Nesomyidae; genus Cricetomys; species Cricetomys ansorgei. The sequence continues at coordinate 3,750,127 of JAMJFZ010001121.1, read as the reverse complement.
AAGTAAAATAAATATTTTTATACTATTAATAATACACAGATTTCATTCATGCAGGAAAACTTAGTTTTTTTTTATTCAGCTTTCTATAGTAAATATTACAAAATCATTGTAGTGAAATGATTCAAGGATGATTTAAGAATATGTAGTCAAACTATAGGAAAGAAAGAGTTTTAACAGTGTGCTATGGGGTAAACTTAACATAGAGTATTATGGAATTCCTTTTATTATTGTAACATATGTGGTATAAGTTGGCTCTTGAAAAGCTGACATTTATGCTCTTCATATTAACTTTATGATTAAGTTTCATTTGTAATTTTGCCATATTTTTCGGAGAATTCCTTCTTTCACAATTTTATGAACAGCTTGACTATTATATCCTCTGTGACCCAAATATCTAGTAACAGTGATAGGGTCTTCAGCCTGCTCTCCCTTAGGTAAATCACCAGGCGAGTAATAGTGGTGGGTCTCTTACCTACTCCTCACCAAGTAAAATCCTCAGGAGTTTCCCAGAATGGTTCTGCTTCTCAGATTTTCCATCAACCACTAGCCTCTGGTTCACCTTCTTTTTAATGACATTTATTATTTGGCAATTTCATACACATGTACAATACATTTTGTTCCTCTTAGCCAATACCCTTTTATATTCATTTCACCCCTGTGAACCCTTCTTCTCGTGTATTTTTGTCTTAACTGTGACCTGTTAAGTTTAACCAGATCCATGCACGTGGCCATAGATGTAGAACTATTCCCTGGAGCCTTCTGAACTCACAAGTGGATACCTAACTGAAGACAATGACTCCCTTCCCCCACCATCCATCAATAGTAAGTGGTTCCCCAAGGAGCAGTAGGGACCAGTGAGCCCTTCTGCCATCTGTGTCATGGACCTTGTACATTAGCTAAGACTTTACTCCCTTGTATGGACTTGGAATCATAAAGTTAAATATTTTGGTGAAGTGGAGTAATACCAATGAATATCTGACATCAGACATATGTAGGTTTGCATCTCAGATTTTCACTTATTAATACCATTTGGCAATATATTTCATCTTCGGTTTAGGAGTCAGTACCTTCACCTATCTAAATATGGATTATAACACCCAGCTTGAGCTTCTGGTATAATAGGGAAAAATGCATTGGTTACCTTGCTCAGGCCTTGACACAGAGTAAGCAATATTATAATGATTACTATAATTTTTACTTAATAGTGTTTAAAAAGAAACACATGTTTGGTTTTTTATTCTTCAAGAAAACTGGGAAAAGTTTGACTACAGCTTTTATGGGATTTCTTGTTGCTATAAATGATGAGAAGCATGTTTATCCCTAGTGAGCTTGTCAAACGGATTGAGTAAATGAACCTCTAGTCACTGAGAGCAAGCCTAGCTAGACCTGAAGGAGTTAGAGGCAATTTCACAGATCTCTGACTTACCCCAAGACTCTGATAGCTTATGGAGGAACTTCTGATGATTCTCAGGACTTTCTGTGTAAAATTCTGGGCAGATATCCAGTTATCCTGAAGGAAGATAAGAACAGGAGATATTGAATAAATACATTCATTTGTTTGTGGATTATTTAGCAAAATAGAGAATTATCAGTCACTTTACTTATGATCAGATCTGTTTTAGTCATTTCATGTTTAATATGTTAACAGAAGAGCAGCCAAAGAGAGAATTGGTAAGGAGTACAGGTATTTTGAGAAGGACTGACAAAGATAATCTTAAATTGGAGACATGAAAATTCACACATGGGAAGAGAGAGAGAGAAAGAAAGAGAGAGAGAGAGAGAGAGACAGAGAGAGAGAGAGAAGGAGGTGAAGATATACTAGATCATTTCTATTATCCAGCAGAACTGTGAATCTGGGTTAAGGAAAATACAATAATATTAAAATACACAACTAAAATAAATACGCACCACATTTTGAGCCGGATGTACAATCTGATAGTACTCATTAGATTGGTAGATATTTAGAACCTCTGCTGGGAGAACATGGCTGAGTCGGGGTAGGGGAGAATGAAAAATAACAAAGAACAATAGCTCAGAGAACTGAATGTGACTGAGCTGGTCTTAGAGGATTTGTCATATGCTATGTGTGACGGTAGAGGTATTTGTGATGTGTGTGTGATGTGTGTATGTTTTCCTATACCTCTAGAATAGGAAAACATATGTGTACAAGTGTGGAAGTCTGCAGGTCTGACTTGTTCTCAGAAAGACACTCACCATAAGATCCATCTTAGGGATGCTGGTGTTCTAGGCAGAGAATCTGTGCCAGAATGAGCAGAGGGCATGCAGAATATGATTTTTTTTTCTGGAATTCAAGTTTTGTATTCCTCCTCTGCACCTTACTTGATTTTTGTCTTGATTTATTATGGAAGGGAGATGTAAAATTGTCATAAATATAAAGCAAAAAATTTACACAATGAAAATCAGAAAATAACACAGAATCCCTCCCTCTCCTTCTCTCTTCATTCACTTGTAGTACTAGATATACTTTATGAAAGTAATTTCTGTTAAAACTGTTACTATATGAAAATAGTTAATATAGTTTAAATGTAGTTGCATGGTTTTGTAAGAAATTTAATATCCTCAAAATTTTTGTAACTTAAAAATCAGATTTGCCTTTCCTCATTTTAGATACTTCCTATTTTTAAACACAAAATGCAAATTATTTTACAAAAAAAAAAGAAATAAAAATGAGCTTTTAGTTTGTCTCATTGTGAGACCCTAATTAAAATGTTCCATTTGAAGGATTTTTGTCAGCTCAAATTCTTGTTAAATAAATGCTTTAAATTCTTTACTGAAGCATTCAGCTGCAGTATTCCTAGAGGGTGAATTTTCAAAAGACTATTGAACTCCACATATGTAGCTGCATATCTTAAACTACAGATTGGCCCAAGAAAATCTCAATACATGAAAACTCATTAGTCAACAAATTTTATACCTATCACTTTAGGAAAATGAACTACATTAACACTGGGATGGTCTTGAGGCTGGAAAGATTGCTCAGTGCTTAAGAACTCAATACATGAAAACTCATTAGTCAACAAATTTTATACCTATCACTTTAGGAAAATGAACTACATTAACACTGGGATGGTCTTGAGGCTGGAAAGATTGCTCAGTGCTTAAGAACATTGGCTGCTCTTCCTAAGAATCCTAGTTCTAATCCCATCCCCACATGGTGGCTTACAACCATGTGTAATTACTGCCCTAAGAGATCCGACACTCTTCAGACCACATGTACTTCATTCATGGGGTACATATACTTACAGATCAGGCAAAACACTTATACATCCAAAATTTAAAAACAAAATAATAAGAAAATATTAACATCATCCTGAAGCAAAAATCTTCCTTGTAATCCAAACCTCATGAAACTGTCCTCACAGAACCATCTTTGGTTTTCTTTTCCAAGCTCAGGGGAAATGAAGGTAAATTTGAGCAATTATCATAAAATGAACTCAGGGTCTGTTTCATTTTCAACAGGCAATCAATTTATAACATCTTCCGTGAGCTAGACTCATCCTTCCATTTTTAAACTCTTTCAACGATCGTTAGGAACTAGGGTGACAGGAAAGCAGTCATCCTAATTTAAATAAATCAGTATCTGAGTCAAATTGTGTTCTATAAAGTGATTTATGTTTATGTATATTGTGACCAAGTTGAATATAATTTTATTGAGTTGTGTCATTTTGTGTTTTAAATTAAAATTACTCCAGAAGAGAATATAATTTATTATTCCAACCTAAATATTAGTATAAATAAGTAATTATTTTTGAATTTATTTTCAATAGTTCACAAAAGAAAACATTCTAAGCATGTGTGTGCATATTATTCTTCACTCTTGAATGGAATGTTAAAGATTGTTTTACTATATTTCGAAGGATATTACTCAATTATGATATTTAATTAAATAAAGCAAGCTTTCAAAATATGCAGTAAATATCACTTTTCCAAGGTGTGAGAAGAAAACAATGAGTTATTTCATTATGTATTCTAGAGATACACATATACTTGTGGGAATATGTAAACTTTACACAATATACATCACATTATTGATTTATAACCCACAGGGAAAATGAGAGGGTTTTTTTCAATTTACTTGTTATAGGCTAACACTGACCAAATGATTCAGTGAATCTTTGGTGAATTCATTAAGCAAACTCTTAGTAACCAGGTATGCTGTACAAGTTTGAGCCTGCAACTGGAATAGCTATCACATAGCAGTGCTATGCTTTATAGTGATAGTGCTATTCCTCCAAATAGATGAAGGAGGGCATTGGAAGGTATTTAGCTTATTAGACACTTGTAATTCATTACTGAAATAAGATCTGTTGATTAACAATTTCTATTAACTTTGCAAAGCAATTTAATTGTGAGCAATACTTAGATAAATAGAAAAGAAATCTCATTCTTTAATTCTAATTTATTGTGACTTTATTCACACTAGCCTTCTTTCAATCTCAGGAAAGGGCCAAGTTCATTTCTACCCTTGAGTCTTCTTAATTAGTGCCCTACCTGGAGTTCTTCAGAGCAATAGAACCAAGAATATATAGATACTGAAATTAATTAAAGGTGACTTATTCTGGAATATGTCTGTGTTGTAATGGAGTCTGGGAAGCCTCAAAAAATGCTCTGCACTAGTACGATTCTTTCTGGATCTGAAGGCTTGAGCGCCAGAGAAACTGATAAGATAATGTCTGTTCTGAAGTTTAGGGCCAAATAGTTGTATAAGTGGGAAATGGGATACATTCTAGAGTCTGAGGATCCAGAATCCAGGAGCTGAGATTAAAAGCAAGGTTATACACCCTTAGCCCTCTTGTTCTACATAGGCTCTGAGTGGTGATTCCTGCCAACACCGATGGAAATGAGGACATAAAGGACATCCAGGCTTCTCTACTGGATCTGTGGATTCAAATGTCATTACCTTTCAAAAATGCCCTCATGGTCATTGCAAATGTCTGCACATCTCTTAAACAGTATAGCTGCTAATGTAAATTAAACACCAAACATAGCATACTCCACATTTTGCCACTTCAACATTTCTGTGGTTCACTCTTAAATTTTTGTTGTCCTTGTTTATTTTTGAAATTATACTTTAATTACAGCATTTCTCCCCTTCCTGTAATCTCTCCAACCCCTCCATGTACTCCTTCATACTGTCCTTCAAATTCATTGCCTCTTTTCTTACCAATTGTTATTATATACATATATGTTTATGTATATATGTAAATATTTCTAAATATAACACGTTCAGTCCATATGTTACCTGTATGTTCTTCTTCAGAGCTGACTGTTTGGTACATAACAACAAATTGCTATGCTCTTCCCTGGAGAAGGCCTACTCTTTTCCCAGCTTTACACAATTACTTTGTGTTGGGAGAGGCCTTGTGGCTTTTCTTTACTCAGTTTGAAGTGTTCATTGACGTCATATTTGTTCAGCTCTCATTTGATAAGTCATGTTGTTGAGACCTTATGGGTGTAGTTTTTGATGTTACTAGGAGACAGGACCTGAAAGAAAACTTCCTGATTCCTTGTCTCTTTTCTTTCTTCCCCATCTTCTGCAATGTTCCCTAGCCTTTGGTGCCTGAGTGTTTTGTTGATGTATCTACTGGGACAAGTCTACATAACTTTGCATTTGATTGGTTTTGGTTTTCTGTAGCTTTCTCGATCTGTTGTGTAGTTTCCTTGATGAGAGATGAAAACTACACTTACCTGTGGATATAAGGACAAATGTTCATATATTGATGTTAGGGATTATGTTGATTTAGTAAATTAGTGGTTGTAGATTTCCTCCAAAATCCTTGAGTTCACTAGTAGTTAGCTAGGTTCCCAGTACCTGTATGCTATCCTTCTTGTTGGGTGGCTCTTAAGTCCAGTTAGAAAGCTATTGGTTTCTGCCAAGATATGTGTACCACTACTGCATCTATAGGGTTATCGTGCTATCCTCGTCTTTGATATGTTTGATAGGAGTCGTAGATGGATAGGACTGCATATTGCCTTCTTTCTTTGTAAGTTTGCATGACACATTCTGGTACCATGAAAGCTAGTCCTCAGGAAGGTGCTGTTCAGGCCAGTTCCCCTGGATCTTGTTTCTGATGTTCACGGTTTTCAACAATAGGTAATTACTTCCACCTCACAAGGGTAAGCAAGTAAAACAACAGCAGGTAGTTTGGGAGAGTCTCTTAGACATCCCTGGACAACAACTCAAAAGAAGGCTTCTCATGTCTGGTATTGATGCTTTTGTTAGTTTTTGGCACTTGGAGGAAAGACAATTAGCCTAGATAAGAAAAGTTCATTAAAGCTATGTATTTATATTTTATACATTGAATTATATGCATTATACTGATTGTAGAATTTTTCATGATTTTTCTTTCAATTAGAGTAATAGTACGAATCTATGTTATTGTCACTGTCTCCCTCCTTCTCTTCCTTCCTTCCTTTCCCTCAGAATACCCCTTAAATTTTATTCTGCTATTCCCTTTTACCTTCTTCCCACCTTCTTCTGTTTTTGCCACTCTGTGTCTTGCTAAGGCGCCAATTCTCCTCCAATTTTCCCTATCAAATTGCTCTTAAATTTTTTGAACATTTTTGGGCACTTCATTATTTTTCCATTTGCTATCTTGTACTCTGCCTACATAATCCTATGACCATTAGTACTCTTTGATTATTGGATTTGTTTTCATCTGTCTTTAATGAGAATGCCACCTCTGGGAAAGCAGTCTACATATTTATCCAGACTGTGTATTCAGCACCTAAGATGGGAATGGTAGAGATAAATGGTCCAAGATTTTGACTGACTAGATTGCTTGTACTATTGTTTACAAGATTACAAAGAAGTTTCTGTGTGTCATCTGTAGCATAGAAATAATAATGGAGCAAGGATTATGCATATTGTGTTGTACAGAATGAGACTTTATTAGATGCTAACAAGCTTGATATCACTGTGTCTAGTATATAATAAGTTATCAGTAAACATGAATGAGTAATAGAGCACGGGTATCAGAAAAAGAGGTTTGCATTTCACTTTCACCTTCAAATATTCTTTAATATTTTGAATCTCAGTTTCTCAGTGTATAAAACAATGTATATTTTTAGAGCGTGTTATTAAGAAAAGATGGTTTGTATGAAACTCACAATGAACTAATTTTTTAAAAAATTGTAGAGAAGATACAACAAAAAAGAAATATAACTGCTTAAAGTACTTAAGGTACTAAAATCAGATGCTTAAGTATTATTTTTGTTGAAAAAAATTCTACTGGGCCTGGACAAAAAGCATATATTATTGTTCTCTTTCTAAGGCTGTAGTGCTCAAGACCATGGTCTGGAGTCACCTGTGTGTACCTACTATTGGAATAACAGCCCTGATCATTGCTTTTCAAGTGACACACATGGCGCAAATCAATTCTAAGTTAAATTAAGCAATTAGTGAAAGAGCATTTAAAATAACTAGCTGACCAAACAAGAATTATTCCTGGTACACTAACTAAATTTATCTGCTTTCTTCTCTGCCTTTTAAACTCTGTGAATTCGATCTCTCTGGCTGAGAAATGTAGCAGATGTCATGATTTTCTTCCTTTTACAGGGGAGAGGAGTCTTCTGTTTCTTAAGTCATAATTCCACTTATTCCCCTATGGAACTAAATTTCTCCTGCTGGAATGCATTGCGACAAAAAATGTTTCTGTCATACCATTCCAACATAAGTCAGAATTCCAACATGAGTCCCACTCATGTTGAGATCCTAATGTAAGCAGCATTGTTCTCTTTTCCAAATGTCTGAGGAGGATCTCGTTCTTGGGCTGTTTTAGCTTGTAGAGACTATTCACTTTGGTTAGCCTGTCATGCCTCGCTCTGTATTCAAAACAAATACCAGTGAATCAAGTCTTTTTCTGTACCTGTCTGACTACTCTGTCTATTCCTTTGATTTCTAAGGATGTATGCCACAAGATCACACACTAGTCTCTTGAAGGATAATCTCCCCATTCCAAGATCGCCTGCTTAGTTACCTTAATTGGATCAACAAACTAAATTTCCCCCTGTTGTCATGCAACAGAAGTATTCTGAACAGCTTCAGGGCATCATACTGTCTACAATGTCTGGCTTAACTTTAAAATCCACTTACTGAGAGATTTCTATACATTAAAGTATGTCAGAGATGAGTCAGGACTATTTATTTTTGCCTTCCCTTGTTTGCAAATGAATTTTTACACTCATTGTTTTCTGTAAGTTCCCACTGAAGTCCCTCCTCCCTAACTTCTAATTGCTGGTCAGTTTCTTCAGTAAATTCTCCCTAAATTTTATTAAAACTGGCCAGGGTAAGGCAGGGTGTGTCATCTGAGAATAACTCATTTGGTCCTCAAACAATTTTCTAAAAATATAATTGTTACATGATCAAAGATGTCTCCAAGGAGTGCAAATTTCTATGTATCTTTAAACATAATAATAAGTCACTTGTCTATGAAACCCAAAGGCCAGCAGTAATTTCTAAAAGTTAAGAATAATCTGAACAAATTTTTTCTCTTTTTGGTTTTCTGTGACAAATTCTCATTTGGCCTAGGTTGGCTTTGAACTCACTGTGTAGCAGAGGCAGGTTCAAACTCATTATTTTTCCTGTCTTCACTTCACAAGTGAGCCTTCTAACTTCAAGCAAAGCTCTCTCTTCATTTCTTATATCTTTCTTTAATTACCAATAAGATAGATTACTTGCATGGGAATAACTGCTTCCTCTTCTGTATTCTCAAGATAAACAGATATGCAAATAGCTTTTGTATTTATGTGTTGCATTCTGAGCTTCATTTTGCTGTCCTTTCTTAACCAAAGCTGGAATTGCATGCATATGAATTCAATAAAAAAAAAAGAAAAAGAAAAAGAAAAGAAAGAAATATGTAAAAACAAATATGATATAAGGGGAAATTGCTGAGGATATATCTCAATGGTCTAGAGTTTACCTAACACATACAATGACTTAGGTTCAGTCCTCAGCACTGTAAAGCACATCAAAGTATAATCATATGTATATAGAATTCTCTAATTCTTGGATTTGTAGATGAGGATAGACCATTGCTATACAGAAAAAAAACAAAACAAAAAACTCTAAGATATGTATGTCACTCACTATACTTTCCAATTGCAATAGAGCAAAATCAACAGTCATCACAATGATCAATGTTTCCCAAAAGTCTGCCCTGTTCAGACCATGAACTGCCATGTTAAAGTATCACCTCAACCATTCAAGTTGATTCAGACATTGTGTCTATCTTAAAGATAAGAAAATCAAGCCACGAAAGAGTGAACTGATTTGCTGAAGGACACACTGGGAGGAATAATTGGGAGGACTAGAATCCACATTTGCTTATTCAGAAGTACATAAAAAGGTATCATAGTAAATAAATGAATAAATTTTAAGAACTAAAGCAACGTTCAAAATAAATACTGCTTCTGTGTCTAACATCCCCTCCCCTCAATATCCCCACAACTCAAGTATTGGAAAGTTCATCCTGGGTACCACTGAGACTAGGGTCATTTGTTATTTGAACTCTACATTTCTTTGTCTATATTTTTAAGCTGTCTTTCACAGGAAGATGATATTTGTTTAATTTATGAACAGTGAGAAATGTCAAGTTTATTTTCTTATTCTGCCAGGTCTCTAGAGAGCAAAAGCTTCTCCTCAGGTGTCTGCTTGTGTGCTTGCTTTCACAGCAAAAACACAGCTGTCTTCCCTTTCTGCTTTTTTTTTGACCCAAAACTGGCCAGGACAGTTCTATTTTTCTATGTAAAAATACAAGTTTATAAAGAGCATACTGTAGAGTATCTGCTGCATAACATTTATTCCTTTTTCTTCCATCCTACAAGAAAACATATAAATTGGTAGCTTTTAAACTAAAGTACAATTTCCGTCATATCTCCCTTTTATTCAACTCTTTTTAAAATTTGCATAACTTACTGATCTTATTGAATGAATTTATTACTTATACACATAACCATTCTCCTTTATGCTACTTGTTTTCTAACACTAAAAACCCAAGATTCCTATTAGAAAGGCTGAAGTCATGAATTATTAACACATTACATGAATATTTTGATATTTTTAGATAAGTTTTAAGGATCTATTGTCTAATTTTTGCTGGTTAATATAAAAATAACCAGGAATCATAACTAATGCAGCTTTTGTTTATAAAAACAGTAAATAAATATTTCATCTAAGTTATGGAAATAATAAGTAACTTGTAAAATATAGAACATCAGGAAAGATTCAAGGAAGAAATTGAGTAATCACTAACAACCTTGAAGATATAGAGGTAACCATTGCACTATAAAAATTTGTTTAATGATTTAATGCAGAAGTACTGTATTACATAATTTCTGAGCTTCCTTTTCATTTTCTTCAATTTCCCCCACAATTTCATCTCAAATTCATGACCTCTTCTTTTCTAATTATCATTGTTATTCACACATATGCACACATCATCATCATCATCATCATCATCATCATCATCATCATCACCATCATGACATCAAAACGTGTTAGCTTTTTTTCTAAGTCAATGAATTGTTCTAAAAGTGGGAGCAGATTACACCATTTGTAATTGACAATACTTGATCTAGATGGCCTGTGGTCCCAGTACCCTCATTTTTTCACATTTTGCTTTGCAGATCTTACATTTCTTGCAAACCAAAGGCTCCAGGCAAGTGTTTGTAAAGTATATCCATTGATGCCGTTTTCTCAACACCAAGTGTTTATTTCATAACTCTGGCTCACATTTTGCTAATTATCACAGTGTTTTAAATTTTCAGACTCTAATAGTAATCTGTGTTCAGTGATCTTTGATACTGTTACTGCCATTTACTTGGGACACCAAGTAAATGGTCATGTCACACAAGGAAATTAAACAATTAATGCTGTTAGCGATCTGAAGTATTCCTGTTTCCTCTGCTTATCCCCAGACCTCTTTTCACAGGAGACACAATAATACTAAAATTAGGCACGTTAGTAACCTCACAGAGGCTTGTACCTTTACTCACTGCTCATCTCTCACTTTTGGCTCCTTCTTCCTTCTCTCCATCTTCTCTTTCTTTTCTCTCATCCCTCCTTTATCCTGCCCTCCTTTCCTTCCCTTTCCTTTTCATTATGCAGCCTTATCTCATAGTCCTTATATTCTTGGCTCCCTAAATGCTAACATTACAAATGAGTGCTGGCATGTCCAGTTTATTTCTCCTATTTTAACCCAAAAGTTAAACTTGTTTCAGATTTGTTAAGAAGCCATATTGAAAATAGAGATTGACAGTTACCATGACCTTCTGTGTCCAATGGCTAACCAGTTTATGAATACAATGTAATATTCTTTGTTTTGTTTTGTTTTGTTTTGTTTTGTTTTGTTTTTTAAAGACAGGGTTTCTCTATTGTAACTCTCTTTGTCCGGGAACTCACTTTGTAGAACAGAGATCTGCCCACCTCTGCCTCCCAAGTGCTCAGATTACCTTGCTAAGAAATGTTCTTGAATGAAATTAAAGGTGCTATTCTAGTGAAAACACACATGATAACATGTCACACATACTTTATTGATATGAAAAAGCTTTAACATTCTGGATTATAAAATGAAATCCAGTAGTAGACTTCTCTATGAAGCAAATGCCCTAATTAATAGCAAATCTCTAATTCTCTTGAAGTATCTAAAGTCTAAGAATATAAAGGAGGTTATAGAAAAAAGTTTGACAGATGTTTTCATTGAAAGCCATGTCAACAGATAAATGTTGAAGTGAAACAGTGAGTTCTTGTAATGGCAGCAGTAGGTTCTTCATTCTATGACCAAGGCTTTAAATTCAAGTTTTTATTTGAATTATTTAGTTTTTCATTTCCAGCATTATTTCAGTTTGAATGAAGCTTCCCTTCTATGCATGTGCTAGTCCTGGGATTTCAGGTTAGTTGGAGCAGGTGGAGGGTCCCTAATAGGTGGGGCATTGTGAAGTGTAGAATAGAGGGAGATCAGGAGAAAAGGCACAAGGTCTTGGATGGACTTGTAGGAGAGAGGGGCTTGGGATTCCTGAATGGAGGAAGACTAATTGTTGTAAGAACACTACCTGTTCTCCAGCATTATGGGACAACTTGGGGAGAGTGACTCATAAGCAGCAGACAGCTTTAGAGAATCCGTGCCTGAGGATGAGGGACAATTTTCCTACATGTGAGATAGCTTTAGTCTACTTATGATCAGCTAGTGCAGCTTTGGGGCATACAGAAGGTTCAACAAAGATAAGGATGATGTGTGAAGGTAGCTATACTAAACGACATGCTTTGAGTGTAGACAGTCTTAGATTTGAAATAGATGTCTTCTAGGATTTCCATACCTAGAGAGGATTTAAAATATTAGAAAGACATCTTATGTTCTTATTAGGGGATGAGACAGCTAGTGACTTCAAGTTGATTCCAATGCTTATTTATCATTTTGAAAATCATAATGTCACTAAGGATTACACTAAATCTACTTGACTTTCCTCTACTAGTGTAGCAGGAAATCTTAGTTGACAACATAGCTTGTAAAAATTTCCAATCTCCTATTAAGAAAGCTCTTGTTGGAAACACCTGGGAGAGCAGATTAGGTAATATGAAGACATATCTATTATTTTCACACCTGCTAGCATCACATCAATTTTGAAACCTATGGATTAAGAAGCAATGTTTATATTTAAGTCTTATTAAGAAATATATTTAGGGGCATGGGGGAGATAGCTCATTTAATAGGAACGTTGGAATGTTTGCTTTATAACCATATGTTTTATTTGATTCAGTTTAGATACTGAATGCACATGTAAACCAGGCATGATGGCTTATATATATGGGGCTTTAAGAGTAGAAATAGGAAGATTCTTGGAACCTGCTGACCATCCACTATAGCTACACATTCAATGAAAGACACTTGCTCAAAAAATAAGATGGAATACAACTCAGGGAGACATCAGTGTCAATCTCTGGTTCTCACATGTACCTGCACACAAGTTTACCCTTGCATACATGTTCATGTATTTGAACACATTCACACAAATGTACATGAAAACATTTTCACAAATGACACATACACAAACACACACACACACACACACACACACAGACACACACGCACACCATGGAAAAGAAGTACATTTCAGTCAGGCGTGATAGTAAATGTGTGTAACATTAATAAGTTGGAGATGGAATTAAGAGGATCTGGAGTTCAGGGGGTCAGCTTCACCTAAATCATGAATTCATGTCCAGCCTGGGTTATTGAGACTCAGTGGGGAGGAAGAGATAAAAAGGTTGAGAGACTAACAGAGATATTGCATCTATCTGTCCAACATCCCCTACAGCTCAACACTCTCCTATACAAAAAAACAAAAACAAAACAAAAAAACCGAAATAGGCAATTTTCTGTTAAGGATAAACAATCATAAATGCTATTATGGATGTTCATGATTGATTTGTAAATTGATGTCACTCCTCATTAGACTTAAGTCTTCAGTGATAATGGAAGAAATAGCTGAGGATGAGGCAGCAACAGCAAGAGAATCCCAATTAGAAATGAGAGCTGATAATTTGACATAACTGTTACAATTTCATGACAAAACTGATGAGGCTTTGCTTCTGAGTAGATGAACAAAAAAAAATGTTGTGAACACTGTAAAAATGATAGCAGTATTTACAATACTGTAGAAGCTTGGTTCATACAGCAATACAACAGAGGATTGACGGTGATTTTGTAGGAAGTTCTGCTGTGGATAAATACTGTCAATGGTGTAGAAAAGTCATTAGGGAAGGAAAGAATCAATGCATATACCAGATTTTATTGTTTATTCTAAGAAGTTAATAAAATTATTTCTGCCTTCAGCAGCCCCAACCATGACCACTGGCATCAATCACCATTGAAGACAGACCCTCTTCTAGCCAAAGCTCAGATGAACAGTAGAACTTTTAACAATAAAGTATCTTTGATGAAGGTATATACTTTCTTTTCAAAGATTTACGCTTTAATTAATTTCGGTAAAATATAAACATGTCTTTTATATATGCTGGTAACCCAAAGTTTTTCGCTTGTTTCATGATGACATCTATATATCAAACATTTAATTATTTAATTTATTTTCTTAATTTACCCCATCCCTCCTGTAATATTTGGGATTGAGGTCTCCTTTGGTGCTGATGCTTGTTTCATCTGAGCCTACTACCCTGCTTGACTACAAATGAGCCCAGAGAGGTTTTTTTTTTTAATATTTCTTAAATTTTATCTATGTTTTGTTTGAATGCGTATATGTATAGAACATGTGCTGCTGCCCACAGAGACTATAAAGGATATTACATCTCAGGCAACTGTACTTTTAGGAGGTTTTTTTGAGTCATCTTGTGGATGATGGGAACCAAATATATATCCTCTATAAGAGCAGCAAATGTTTTTAATCCCCAAGGCATCTCTTCAGGCTCAATGCCCAGGCATTTTTATACTACAAACAATGTTAGTAGGTGTTTTGCATAAATCAGTTTTACATTTTTTTAAATTACTGATTTTAAAAAAATCTTCAAGAGGAAGTACAAATGATTGGACCTTTTTTTTAATAAATGTATGTTGCCATCATCTCAAGAAACATTGCACAACTATGCTGTGCCTAGAAAGGTTAAATTCTACCAGACTTGCTGCTGACATAATTGCAGACAAAGGAATAAAATACACACAAGAGCTTGTTTCTGCATTGAGCAACAGGAAGTCAAGACAACAAAGGACAATAAAAAGCAAGAAGCCTTCAAATCTCCCTGTTTTTCTACCTGGAGGCAGTTTCCAGAATGCAGTAAAGGGAATGAGATGTAATTATAGATGGAAGTAGAGCCATACATGGTAAGCCATCAGAGTTGGCCACTGGTATCCAGAGAGACAACACTGGAAATATGAGAAATGGCTGCATGTCTGTATAGCAGCTCTTAGAAGTTCATAATTGAAAACAAAACATTTCTAAGAATAAAAGCAAAAAACTGTGCAACAAGGAGCTGTTGAGGAAGGCAAGGTTACAAGATCATGCCCCACTCAACAATATCTGCAGCAATAATAGGGCTGGGATTCATTTGCGTTCCTACCAAGAGGAGAAAAACACATTGACTGTCCAGTAGTGGGCCTCACATATCCAATACATAATGTCATTGCTAAACAATTCATAGAGTACAGGTGACCACTCTTTTGCCCTAGAGAATAATTCTCAAAATAATCTAGTTGAGAGACAAATAACCTGTATACCAACAAACTCGTCACTCAGCAATATAGAAATGTAGAATAATGATATTCTATGTCAAATAAAAGAATATAGGCATGCATAATTAAAAAACATGAAATTGAAATGCACAATCAGAAGAAAATTAATAGAAATGGACCCAGAGTTATGGAAGTAGCAGATATGTACTTTAAACTTGCTTTTAACAATATGCTAATTGATGTAATTGTGAACATAAATATAATGAGGAGAGAATCAAAGGAAAATATCAGAAGCTTAAATCCTATATTTATAGCAAACTATACACTGACAAAGGAGTGCTAATCAACCAAAAAACAGCACAATACCTCTGCAAATTAAAAAAAAAATAGATTAGAAATATAATAGAGCTGTCATGACCTACTGCATACCCATATTAAAATCTATCTTCTATAATATGAGCTGTTATAGAACACTACAAGTAACGAAAAATGGGGGATGGGAGGGAAATATTTCAATCTAAATATTAATGGCAGAATTCTTTTAAGAATTTGATAGATATTATAAATTTATAGATTCAAGGAACCTAATAAACTCCAAGTGTGGTGGACAGAAACAAAAATATACCAAGTCAAGTCACAGTGACATTACCTAAAAACAAATGACACCAAAACATATAAAAATATAGCAAAGAGTTTTTACTGACTTCAAGTAAATTAAAGATGAGAAATGTCAAAGATTATCAAAAAATAAGCCAGATGACAATGTAACAATATACAAAATGAGGAAAGGGGGAGGTGAAGAGAGGGAAACAAGGGAGAAGAAGGAAGAAAAGCAGGCAAGATAGAGATTGTTCTGTCCAAGAAAAGTATCTTTCAGCAGCAAAAACTAAATAAACACTTTTGCAGACAAACAAATGCTGAGAGAATTCTTTTTCAGCATGTAAGAACAAGAAGGAATACTCAAGGGCACTTTTGAAGCAGTAGGAAAATGGAACTTGCATCCACACAAAGGGAGAAACAGTGTAAAATGGTGATATTTTCATTAAATATAAGAAAATGTTTCTCTCCTTTTGAATCTACTTAAAATACAACCAGCTGCCTAAAGTGAGAATAATGGCAGCACATCATGTGCATTACAGCGTGCATGTACATACGTGTCAGTAAATCTCTACCATTGGTACCACACAGGACAGAAGCAGGAAAACACTGCAGTCTCTAAGTTAGTTATATGTGAAATTATATATTATCTGAAGATACTTCATATTAACCTATAGCTAAATAGTTTAAGCTCAAAGAAATTAAAGAGAAAGAGAAGGTTAAATTAAGAGATTGAGAAACAGAAGGAATGCTGGCTCTGAAGTAAAATGTGCACATAAAATTGAATACTAAAATTAATTTCCAAACTGAGAAAATATAAAGAACAAAAAGAGAAATTGCATCAACATGTTAAAATCAAAGATCATTGTGGTATAACTAAATCCAATTCTGATTATAATTACATTCATGAAGTCTGAGTATAAGAAGTAAAAGACTTATAGATGATGTTGAAAAGAAAGGATCCTATCCTGTGGCCTAGTTAGAGGGAAGGAGCTTTAAATACAAAACTAAAAAAGAAGTAAATATTCAGCAGATAAACTACTAATGTAGTTGATTAAACTGGTACACAACGGGATCAAGAACGGCATATTAAGCTGGTGTGATGGTGCACACCTAGGATTCCAGTCTTTCAAAGGCTCTGTTCTCTTTGGTTTCCTATGCACCTTCATTTAGACTCCTTTTACCTTTCCATAGTCTGCATTTATGTGTGTATATATATATATATATATTTCATATAAATGTACTTATTCTCCGATAATCCATGCTTTTCCCCATCTTTGGCTTCCCTTTAATTCTGCCTATGAGAAGGTATGATATGTTCATCTTTATTTTTAGTTATATCACTTAGCATGATACATGATGATATACATTTCCATTTTCCTACAAATGATATAATTTTGTTCTTGTCTACAGTCAAATGAAACTCCACTGGGTGAGGATAGATCACATTTTCATTAACTAACAGTTAGAGATGGGTACCTAGCTGGTTCCATATCTTGGTTGTTGTGAGTAATGTTGCAATAAGTATAGCTACAAAAGTGTGTCTGTGGTGTACTGACATTGATTTCTTAAGAATATGACAAAGAGGAAGTCACACACTGATTTCTATTATACGTTTTCCAATATACATACCACCAGCAGTGTAGGAAGGATGCTCACATCCTTTTGTTGACATTTGTTTTCTAGAAGGTAATTATCTTAAAGCTGGTAAGATTTACTTTTACCGTAGTTTAATTTACATGTCTGTGGTAGCTAAATGTGTTGAACATTTTCTATTTACTTATTGGCCATTGTATTTCCTTTCAAAATAATTCTGTTTAATTCATATTCCCATTTATTAATTGAAGGGTTTTGATATTTAAATTTTTGAGTTCTTAAATATTTTAGTTATCCTCATCTGATGTGTAGCTGGTGAGAATTTTTCTCCCATTTAACAGGCTTTCTTGACTGAGTTGTTTGCTGTGCAGATTATTAATTTCATGGATTCCACATGTCTATTTTTTTTTAGTGCTATTTGTAAGTATTTTATTTTGAAATAAACAGTATCGTCATGTTGGTTGCAAGAATTTGGATCCACTGTAATATGTTTTCAGACCAGAAGAATTGTTCTCACTTTAATGAGCATCATCCTAGTTAATTCAGATAGACAGTCTGTAGTGTTTATATTACAACATGGAACCAAGTCAAGAATTACATAGGATACAGAAGGAGAACTCATGAATCATTGAAAAGTTTTGGGGAATAATGGACTGTTAAACACAAAATAATGTATTAATATGGTTATCATTTATAATTTATCTTTAATAGACATGTACAGTATAGAGTTCCAAATGCATTGACCATCTTCCAAGGCATTCCTGTAGCATTTTAATGAATAAATGAAGATAGCATTGTCTCATTCTCTTTGTAAGCAAAGCTCTTTATGAAAAAATTTAAAGTTCAAAATTGTCAGTATTACTCATGTGTCAATTCTTGTAATTTCCTGACATTTGTAATTCTCTACAGAAAAAAAAGTATCTATTTTCAGTGGCATTAACAGGGAAAAGGAATAGTAAAGTTTTATTTCAAATTGTTTCCTTTCATTCTTACAGGTATGTTTCTCTTTGTATCCAAAGATTCCAGAATTTAATTGTTGACATTAGCCTCTTAACAGAACCACATTTAACTAAGATCGAAACAAAGACATGGCGGTTTTACTGTGCTTATTTAATAGTAAACACTTGTTATTGTGTTTTATATTATTTATTTTGTGAGTGGGAAGAAAGCTCTAGTAACTTAATTATTAAAAGGCCAGGCTAGGGATATGTTTTAGCGATAAGGGACAATAGGCATGTACAAAGCCTGGGTTTCATCTTCAACAGCACCTGAGTGTGTGTGTCCACACACATATGCATCACCTACTGAATCTTTACTAGTTAGGAAAAAAAATCCATAACTCTGTACAGAATTGGGGCCAAATATAATAGTCATTTGAAATGCTACACTCTTATGCACTACCTCGTCACTTAGCTGGTAAACTCACAAAGTAACTGGAAATGCGATGGAATCCTGTCTTTCCTGACTTTATTTTGTATTTAACTTCTTTACTTTGGGTCAGTCACCTGTTTGACTCTATAAAGGTATGTTAATCTATATGAGGGACAAAAATGCCTGATATCTGGGCTATAATCTCTCAATGCTGAGGGAATGAAAATCAGAACAACTACATACCTTTCTATAAGCTTTTATAATCAGTTTGTTCCACACCCTCAAAAGGCATCCAAAGGTCTCCAACTTTGTCCTCAACCTGCAGTCACCTTGGATTCCAGAAATAGCAGAGCCTCAACAGGCAGACTACCATATCATGAGTTAACCTTGAGACAGAGCATTGGTTTCTAGGAACCAGATTATTCCCTCCAAATAACAAGACTTCTCTAGGGTACCTTGAAAGAACAGAATCAGCTAAACCACAGTTTGCCCAGGACTGGTTAAGGATACCTACATGCCCCAGTTCTCCCTCTGATTAAACCTAAAGCTTATGCATATTGAGATCCTAAGCCTCTGTGATGGCCTAGGACTCCAGATACACAGTGATAACTGTAATGTGAATAACTCATAAAATATTGCTGATTTTAAATTAACAACAAATGTCTATAAAAAAACAAAATATCTAAAAAATCTTTTGTAAGATTTGTGATCTTTTGCTACCTTCACTTAGAGAGTAAGAATTTTTAAAAAATAATATTAGTAATTTAAGTTACTTCCTAGTTCTCAATGGATTTTACACTTTCATCATTGATAAAAATTTTAACTGTTTTATTTTAGTGGAATTGGAAGTAATTCAATCTCAGTTAATTTGCTTATACCATTATGAAATTTAAAATATATTAATTTTAAATTGATCACTAATGTTGAGTACAATAATTTTCTGAGGTTTTTTTTTTTTGTTTGTTTTGGTTTTTTTTTTGTTTTTTTTTTAGGAAACTAAAGATATGAGCTGTTATCTCAATCTAGAGATCTGGTAAGATAGAGGTTTCTGCAAAAATAGACTACTAAAAACATTCTCTATTCATTATCTCCAGTATATGTCTTGTTATCTTCAGAATTATACTTTGAGAGGAAGAAAATATAAAGTAAAAATTGCAGTTATTAACCATCAACATTTACTAAACAGTTATGAGTCTAGAAGACCTAAAATCAACAGTTAAGAAATGCTCTAATGGCCTAGCATGTCTTGGGAGCAAGAAAGCTGGTCCATAGGTAGCCTTGACTAATTTGTGGATTGATATTTTAAAGTTAATTAATATTTTAGAATATGTTAGAATAGGAATGCTAAAGGCTTTAGAAGAGAAGTAAACATTTGGTGGGACAGTTACATTCAGCACTGGAGGTTCTATCTTTACTTCTACAGTTATTCATTCTTAAAATTGTTAAGATGCCATTAGCACCTCCTTCCCCCAGGTGACTTTCAGCATCCTTTTAATATTTTTTCTTCCTTTCACAGGTACCTCTCATTGAGTCTATCATACTGAAAAACACATCCAGAGAAGTTCAGTATATATTGCTCTCTTCATTTATTTTCGCTCTTTCTTCATTTGGTAAATCTGGTCTCTGTAGGAAAGACAGCAGCCATTTCACTTTAGAGGAAAGTCTATTTTAAGTAGCAGCTGCTTGGGGGAAGTTTGGAGACTTTAATCCTTCCTTCTCTTTTCTTTAACAATGCTAGCTGGCAGGCAGTCAGCAGGAAAGTACCAGAGCTTTCAGAGAAACATTCTCAGTAGAGAGTAGTGGGCCATTATGACTGTGAACAAAGGCAGTTCTCCTGGAATCATTTTCTAGGAAAGCATTTTATGGCCCTGTGACTTTATTACAAAGGAAGAAAGGACAGAAGAAGAAAAATGAAGAGAAAGGCAAATTAAAAAAATTACAAAAATGAAAGAAACACTGATAGGAAATAATAAGCTATTTTTCTCTGATTCTCATAATTAATATATTTTGTCACCTTACTTTTGATCATATTTGATGGGGTGCTCATGATATTTAGTGTTTCATTTAACAATCCATTGCTATTTCTGTGTTTACTCTGTATGTCTTCATCTATGTCAATATGTTAAGAGGAGAGAAATGCTTCTAAACCATGAAAAACCTCTCATATCACCTGAATGTCACTTCCTATGGATTAGCTACCAGTAGTGGTTAGAAGAACTCATTTCTGGACAGCTCTAAAATGGTGTTTTTGTTTGATCAGTATCATCTGAAATATCCAGTGTTATAGTTGGCAATCATAGCTGTAGTTTGGGTTATATCTTTTAAAAAGTTAAATAGAAAAATTGTCTTCATATTTTGGTGTTCCTGTTGAGCCTAGATGTTTATGGGCTGTCCTTGTTGACATATTTACGTCTTATACTTACAAAATTGATGATTCCGACATTCTAGTATTGTACTGGGGTTGTATAATCCTTTCCTCTTGTACTTTTCTTGGCTTAGAGTTTTAGAAAACATTTTCAGTTTGTTGAGTAAAATATCATGCAGACTTAGATGGGTGTGATTGTTTCTACTATGAATTTCCTTTCCTTTCAAAGCATTAAATAGATGTTTACACTTCACTGTCTATCACAGCAGTTCTCAACCTGTGGGTGGTGACTACTTTGGAGGGTAGACAACCTTTTCATAGGGGTCACCTAAGACCATCTGCTTATCAGATATGTATATTATGATTCATGACAGTCACAAAATTACAGTCATGAAGTAACAACAAAAATAGGTTTATGGTTGGCGGTCACCACAACATAATTATATTAAAGTCAAAGCATTAGGAAGCTTCCTAAGTCGAAGCATTAGGAAGGTTGAGAACCACTGGTCTATAACATAGCACTTTTTTTAGGGGGGTTGGGGGAAAGTATGATATGAAATGACTTGTCTATTCCAAACAGTAGTTTTATGCTGCTTGCACAAATTAGGTTTTCCCCTGTCATTATAATTATATTGATAAGGCTGGGACAGTTAGCAAGAGAATGTATTAAAATGTATTTAAGTAGATATTTCATGAGATATTCATACAAATAATAGATATTATGGTGTACTATGGTTGTAGAATTAATTTAATGTCTAGTTACATAGTACTTCCATTATAAGAATATACTATAAGATTCCTAGAAGCAAATCATAACGTATAGTTATACCACTTCTGTCTGATTTCCAGCCTGGCAGCAATGTTTCTATTATTATTATTAAATGCCTCAGTTGGATAACAGATCAGGTCTGTGCATGTGTGCAGGTGTGCAGGTGTGTTTGTGTGTTTGTGCATTTGTTAGAATTTGTGAAGCTTCTTGGCTTCTTTTATTCAGTGAGCCACAGAAGACAGATCATGAGAATGACAATATTCT
Source organism: Cricetomys ansorgei (assembly GCA_026225945.1). Taxonomy (NCBI): domain Eukaryota; kingdom Metazoa; phylum Chordata; class Mammalia; order Rodentia; family Nesomyidae; genus Cricetomys; species Cricetomys ansorgei. The sequence continues at coordinate 3,727,968 of JAMJFZ010001121.1, read as the reverse complement.
CCCTATCATTAATTCTGACTCAGTTTTCTTCTTAGTGAATGCTCCTTATCAATGAGCCACTATTTCTGTTCTTCATCAGCTTTAGGACACAGGATCCAATGACTGTATGGTGATTGTGAGGGTAGATGCAAGATTAAATAAAAATACTCCTGTCTAGGTGGCTGGGGATATGGTAATGCCCCAATATGCCCAAGGGTAAGGCAAGGTTAGTCATTTCTCGTTCTTCTACAGTGTACAACATGTCCCTTTACTAGGTTGCTCAGGCCCTTTTATTCTGGCAGAATTCATATAATTATTAGCACTTACATAGAAGAGACAAAACAAACTAGCAAATATTTTACTATGGCATGCGCATGTGTGTGTGTATGTGTGTGTGTGTACATGAATGTGGAGATCAGAGGAAAACTTTTCAAGAATTAGTTCTCTACTTATACTATGGGTTTCAGGTATCCCACTATGCAAACGATGTCATCAGGCCCAGCAGGAAACAGCTATTTTATTAGGCCCCAACCCAGAATTAATTATTATTATTATTGCTGTTGTTTTTGTTGTTGTTATCATAAATACCTGACAAGAGTTCTAACTTGAAGCTGGGCAGGGTGGTGCCACCACCAGCAGAGGCAGGTGAATGTCTGTGAGTTTGAGGCCATCCTGGTCTGCAGAGTGAGTTCCAGGACAGCCTGGAATAGAGAATCCCTGACTCAAAAAAAAAAAAAAAAAGAATTCCAACTTCAATGGAAAAGAATTTCATTCTAGAAACTAGATGATGAAATGTCATGTCTGTCTGTTTTTGAATTGTATTGTGGTTTCTTTTTAAAGTAATTTTTACTGAATTTATTCTTTGACAATTTCATATATGTGTAAAATTAATTTTGACACAGTCACCCCCCCAACTCCTTCCCACCACTCTTATGTCATCTATCTACCTCCTTACAAGTCCCTTTCTCACAAATCAGTTCTTTTTGTTTTGTGTTGAGGATTACTGAGTTTAATCGGGTTTGTCATTGTGATGGCGGGTTTGGACTTACCCAGTGGAGTCTGGTGAGTGCGTCAGTGGGTACACATCTGAAGATAATGACTGCTCCTCTCAGAATCAGTCAGTAGCCACTAGTTTAGCAGTGGGGGGTAGGGTCCTGTGAGGCCCTCCTAATTGATCTAGCCTTGGATAGACCCATTGTAGGCAGTCATGCTTGCTGTGGGACCATGGCTACTGCACTGGCTGCAGAGAGCACCTCAAAAGCTCTCCTAGTCTCCTGGCTCTCACATTCCTACTGTCCTTATTCTACAACCTTTTCACCTTCAACATTTTCATACTGTTGATAGATTTATTCTGACAAAGAAAGAAAACAAAAATTAAAAGCATTGTAATTCAGATAACTTTTTGTTTTATTAATTTCCAACATTTGCAAATATTTGTCACATTTTTGAATAATGGTGAAGACTGGTGAAACTGAATACCTGTTATTAGCCTGTCATCACATTGAACATTTAAATATTAACACATTTAATTATTCCAAGGGACTGTATCTTCATAATTTCTTAGATGAGGAACAGAGGGAAGTAGCTTAAGCAGTTGGAGTAGCACTAGACAGAAACTATGTCTGCTTTGCTCTATATAGAGAGATGCTTGGAAGGAGTTTTGCTATTTTGGTTAATTGGCATTTCAACTATGTGTTTGTTCCCTTTCGAGGTGTGGTGGATGATAAAAAGTTCATTTTGGACTGTTTGTTGTCGGTGGCTATAAGTTGGTTTTGTGCAGCTTGTCCTTATGATTGTGCGTGCTGCTTGGAGTTCTGGGAACTTTTACTTAGAGTATATGAGGGTAGGGTTGACGTCCTGAGAGCCAGGGTTGGTTTGTTGGTTGGTTAGTTATTGCTTAGAGGAACATCAGTTGGAGAAATTGGGTTCTAGGATATTGAGCTGAGATGCTAATCTAGCTCACTATCAGCTCCTGCTCTCCAGGCTTTGGACAGCCAAAAAAGGCTGTGAATATTTCTTCCTTTCTATCAAGGCCGCCTTCAGGAGCGGTGAAGATTTCTTTCTTTCATTGTATATTTCTTTTTCCCACATCTCTTTCTGGGATAGAAGGTAAAATACATGGTAGCTAATGGCTACAGCTCTAAAATTTAGGAAATAAATACTTCAGAGCATGCACTTAAGAGAGATTCTCAATTTTTTAGAACTGAAAGCTCAAGAAACCATCCTTGTTGCTAAGGGAAAGATTTCCTTCTACCTCTTTAAACTTTTGTCAGATCTGATCTAGTCTCTGGAACACATATTCTGGTCTCCTGTCATAATTTGGTTTTGAAAGAGTCAGGACTCAAGAGTTCTAGTCACGTTCCCTCCAGTCTTTTTCTCTCCCTCTTTCTCCATAACATTCATCTTTCAGAAATATGGTCTTAATAAAATTACTTATCTTACTAATTCTGTACTTTTATTAGCAAAATGAATTGCTAGGCATGTTTAATTATTAAGATTATGTAACATTTGACATAGCCAATGCCCTACAGCCCTTGAGTCACTTGAGAATTTTCAAATTCTCGCATATGTCTTCCTTCAAAATCAAAAGCAGATAATCATGATTGCTCCCATATTTCCCCTCATACAAATTTAATCTGTAACATTAATTTCTTCTCTATGAGTACTTTGTAAGTACATCTTCACCTGAACGTAACATAGTACTGATTTTAGTATACTTCCTTTCCAGCTCCCTTTGGATTTCATTTCAGGCTTAGATGATGTGGTTATACACTTTATTTTAATCTTGCCACCTAAGTTTTGCAATGCTACTGCATAGCAATGCTACTAGAAGAGCACATTCAAGAACATCTCAAGATACAGAATATTTTCTTAAGAATTTTTATAATTGCCAGTTTTCCTTGGCCTCAAATGAAGATGGTTGGCCAATGATACCAATGGCATTCTTTTTGTGCTTTGATGTATGTGTCCCAAGTTCATGTATATGCGCGGATGCTTAAGTTTAAATTGACGCATTGAGTTTTTTCTTTGTTATTTACATCAGCCTTTGACGTTTTAAATTTGCTTTTACAAATAAATCTTCCTAATTTCCTAGCTCATACTAATTTGAACATTTTCCCACCTGTAATTTCCTCTATCATTTAAAAGCTAATCCCAGTCTTCTTCTATTTTGAGACTATTTATTGTTTCCTGATGGTGATAATTTTATTAATTTCTATAACATTTAATGAAAGCCTAAAAGATATATAATGAGTACTTAGTTATGCAATGTTAAAAGTATGTGTTACTTTACAGTGTGTCAAGGGTCGAGGTGAACGGAAAACCTTAGCACCATTAAACAACACGTTGGATGTCACAAAGAGACTCTTAACCCAGAAGGGGCTACAAAAGAATTTTTGCTAATAAGTTAGTCATGTAAATAGTAGGTAAAGAAATTTTCTCAGATTGTGGAAATATTTTTTTCATGCAAGAATAAATAAGAGCCTATGGAGAGGCTCAGACAGTAAAGTATCTGCGCATCTGCCATATAAGCCTGAGCACCTGAGCAGCTCCCTAGCACCCACACACAAAGGTGAACTCTACCTGTACCTGTAATCCAGCACTGGAGACACAGAGACAAGACAATCTCCCTGGTCCTGCAAGAGACCCTCTTCAAAAAATAAAGCAAAGATCCATTTGGGAAGAGACTTTCTGGCACACACACACACGCACACACACACACATACACAAGCACACACATAAATACACAACTGTACATGTTCATACATGAACATGCACACATACACCACCACCACCAAAGAAAAACAACCATTTCCCTGAAAGTTTTCAAGCATGCAAAAAGGCACAGAAGGGAAAGCAAAAGTATGTATAGTTGTGGAAGTTTCTCTTGTTACTGAATGTGTATTTCTATGATTTTGTGGTTTATGATATTATGTTTATTTTATGCTATTTTCTAGGATCAAGAATAGGACTAGTGTATTCTACTTTCACTGTAACCTCCTTCATGGTGTTATTCATAAATCAGCACACAGATAATGGTATACTGTTATTGAGTCATGGTAGGCATCTGGGAGTATTAAGGACAAAACATTTCCAACTGGGCTGAAAGGAGTGAGGATTGATATGCATGCTGTTCCTGTGACCATGTAGTCAGAATGTGACGATTATACTATTCTGAAAAAAAAATCCAATTTTAGTCTACTTTTGGTGAAGTTTGCAGCATAGTAGATATTTAAAATCTGCAGCTATGCTCAGCAAGAATACTGTGTTCTTGGGCAGACGCTAGCCTGGATGACTGGAACCAGAGGCCTGGCTTATACTTAAGAGTCAAGCTTTGGTAATAAGTTGTCTGTCACCCTCATCATAGATAGGGGAGTTAAAAGTCAGCTAAATCATAAAGGAAACATACATTATTGAAATGTGCGCCTGGCGAGAAGGCCCATCTACTTGACAATCTACTGCTCTTGGGGAATACTAGAATTTGATACCCAGTCCCCACTTCAGGTGTTTACAACAGCCTAAAACTTCAGTTTCAAGGTATCTGAAACCACTGATCTTTGTGGACAGATGCACCTGCACTTACAAGTACATACTCACACTCAGACAAAGACACATACACAGACACACACACAAACATACATACATATACATAATATCAACAAGATAAATGTTAAAAATGAGCACTGAATTCTATCAAATATTGTTCTACTATTATGGTATATTTTAAAAATTTTAATTCATTTGAAGATAATTTATAGCAGCTTACCATCACAGTTGCTTACATAGACTGACTACGTAATCAGATTTTGTACTATTAAGATAGCAAACATTTGTTTTTCTGTACGGATTATTTGCAAATATAGTAGAGATATTAAAGGAAGAGTTTGAATCATATGAATAAGTATATCTACCTCTCTCTGTCTCTACATATATATATATATTTATATATTGTTTATATATTTTTTATATTATAATTTTCTGGTGAAACCCAAGAGTTAAAGAACTCAAGTGACCAGATCATGTTTGCACACTCCTTTAATACCAGCACTTAAGAGGCAGAGGCAGGCAAATCTCTGAGTTTAAAGCCGGCCTGATCTAAAGAGCAAGTTCCAGGACAGCCAGGGCTACAAAGAGAAACCCTCTCTCAAAGAAGAAAACAAGCAAACAAACAAACAAAAACAAAAAAAAAAACTTTAAGAGGGTGAACATAGAAATTCAAATAAAATAAATCCCCACATTTTAATGAACAATTTATTCTGTCATTTACAAATTATTACTTAAAAATAAAACTCCAATTTATGGCTCATCATCTTAGAGATTGTGTTTCCTTGAGGCACAGCAGTTAATTTCAGTAAATTCATTTTCCTATTATAAAACCAAGTGAACATCAGTAATTTATGCAAATGAGGACTGGGCCTGTAAGACTGAATGGACTAAAAAAAATTTTTTCCCAACAAGGTTTTACTATATAGCTTTTGCTGGTTTGGATTTTGCTACATGGACCAGGCTTGCCACCATCGCACGGAGATCCACCTGCCTCTGCCTCAGGAGCAGTGGGACTGAAGGTGCATGTCACCACACTTACTCAGCCTGAAATAATTTAAGATCTCTCTGTCCAGTCCAGTATAGTAATGCACAGCTGAGATCCCAGAACTTGGGAGAGAACACAAATTCCAGGCCAACCTACCCTACAGAGTGTGACTGTTTCCTAAACAAAAAAATAATAAGTGAATAAAAATTAATTAATAAATATTTATCATAGCTGATGTCAGACATCAGCTAGTTTCTCTTTTTACCTGAGGCAAAACAATAACAACACAGAAGGAAGGGGGAAAAGAAGAAATAGGAAAGAGGAAAAGTGTTCCTATTTTATGTTCATCAGCATTCAGTGTTTAGTGGAGTCACATATTATTCCCTATATTCATATTAATTTCCTGATATAGATATTGATCCATTTTATACTCTAACTCAACCGCACAGCACAGATGTGCTCATGTTATTCATTCCTTCCACTTAGAAAATCAATATTGCATAATTTACTTAAATTTTTATTATATGTCTCTAAGAGAAACAGATTAAAAACACTAAAAAGAAAGAAAAAGACAAAAAAAATACAAAAAACAAATAAACCAAAAAACAAACCTCTGAACCATACCATGTTGGTAACACCACCAACATTCAGAGGAAAAGTTAATATCAAAACTGAAACAATGCCGTGTTTTGTGAAGTCATTTAGTAACAGGACATTGGAAGAATGTGTGTGAGCTCACTTCATAGTAAAACAGGTCCAGCAAGCCCAGGTAACTCGGGAAGCAGAATGGTAATTATTCACAGAAGAAAGCCGGTAGTGTACTGTTACAATACTACTGTAGCAAGTCAGAAGGTCACAAAGCTTGCACGGTAACTGACACAACCCGAAACTGCTTGGCTGTCTTTAAAAAGAAAGAATAAAATGGGAGAGAATGAAGCCAGTTTACCTAACATGTCTTCGCAAGGTAAGTGCCAACAGCCTTTGAAATGATCTCAATCAGAAACTTCAGTGTTAACCGAACTGTGCCTTCATTTAACTCTGTGTGTGCCCGCACACCCGTGTGTGCTTGTGCGCATGTGTCACTGTTGTGTTTGAGGTATAGCAGAAGATGGGGTAGAGACGTGGGGAGTGTTACTGATGTGGAAGATGAATGTTGTCACTGATGGGCTCAATCCTTTAACAGAGAATCAGAAGTATGGTGGAAAACAGTAACAACCTTGTAATCCCTGCATGAAGCTGGACGAGGTGCCACGGGGCTTCCCTGTGTTGTCAGTGGCACTTTCCAGCACTGGCAGGATATTTATTTTTGTCTGTACAAGTGGATGTTTTGTTTGTAATCAAGCCCTATCGTGGCTATCACCCAGGTTTACAAGCTAACTGTCTTGTTAATAATGTAACTCCAGTCTTTAAATGAAGAAAAAGTGGTCTCAAAGGCTGGTTTGTCAGCTTGGGGTGGTGGGGGTGGGGGCTATTTTGCAAGTCTTACTTAATCAGATACCTTTGCCCTTTGGAGGGTTGGCTCTATTGATTTTGGCTAGACTAGGCAGCCATGGTTAATTTGCTGGGAACAAATATAAAAGGACTCACACATTTCCTCTTCCTCCTCCTCTTCCTCCTTCTCCTCCTCCTTCTCCATCTCTTCTTCCTCCTTCTTTTTTAAGTGAAGTCCTTTTCTCAGAAAATAAATAAATAAATGAAATTTTCTCCTAATATTTTTGTAATATTTCTATTATTCTATTCCAGAAAATTATTTAGTAGTTTTACAAAATAAAATTTTGGTCAGGACATAATTTCTAAAATGTATATGATAATTACTTTAAAAGGCATATTCTTGTGAAACTATGAAAAAAATTGTCACCAAGAAACTAAAATATTAAAATTTTCATTCATTAAAATAATCAAATATAAGTAAATCTTTGAAATATAACAGTTATGAACAACAGATGATTTAGATCTGCTTGATAATTAAAGTGTATCATTCAATTTACAGTTCAATTACTAACTTTTTTTGGTTTCTTTGCTTTTTGCTACACTTATTTAAACATCACAGAATCTTATCTTATATATCTTTGTATTTTTTCTAAAATGCTTTTTGAAATACTGTGTTAAATGCTTTCATTTGAAAGTACTTTTAAATATAATGAATAAAAATATTATTTGATGGATCCAATTGAAAAGCAAAATAAGATTAAAAGGTTCATTTGGCAAAATGTCTCATTAGAATGATTTATGAGAAAATAATATTTGTATTTATTTTATTAACCAAGTATTAGAAATTATGAGTGTGTGTGTGTGTGTGTGTGTGTGTATGTGTGTGTATCTAAACTCAAACTTGTACTATTTTTGGGGAAACCATGGGAGAGGCACTGGGCTTGTAAGAGTATTTCATAAATTGCTTCTATATAAAATGCTGCTAGCATCTGGATAACCTTTTATAGGCTATGCTGATGCAGTTCAAAAGTTGAACATAAATGTAGGAGGAAACAAATCTCCCCCCCCATTCCCCTATCATCTATGTGTGTGGGGGGGATAATGATTAATATGTTTGAGTCCTAGACTATGAATAGAGATTGCTTGCTGTTGTTCCATTTCTCTGGTAACTTCATGCTGTATTTCTGGCAGAGTATGTTTTCTCATTCTTCTATCCATACATATGTATGAAATATATCACTTTCAGAATTTATAATCAGAATGCACCAGGAAGACATGGGCAGATTTGACCTAAAGGAAGGAATGCACTAAGTCAGGATAATGTTGTGACTCACACTAGAGTATTATTCTCTTAGCTCTGTAAACCTACTGAAGTGAGAGAATAGTGGATCCATTTAAGATTGGTCATTTCCCTTTAGGTGGGCTGTGAAGACTTCTCAATAACATAGGTCCTGCTCTCTTCTGATCTTATCTTAGTTGAAATGTCCCCTCAACAAGTCTACAGAGAGATCAGGCCTATCTTCTCAGAGTGTGGACATGGTGTCATTTTGGTCAGAGTCACACTAAAATAAGGAGAAACTTTTGAGAATTAGTGGAAAACAGAGGTACTTTCGTTGTTTTAATCTATTTCTGAATGCATTTACAATACAAAGGGGATCAATGTAGGGATGATTTTCAGTTTTATTTATGTGTAAAGGAAGATATTTTGATGTTTGCTTATTCAGTATAGAACCAAATATAACCTATAGTCTTCACTAACAGAATACCCTAACATTGTCTTGCCTATGCTCTCCTCACTCCTTTATCTGAAATTGAGTTTCAAAGTGCTCAAAATAAATGAGAATAAAGTATTTTCAGATTTTCTATTTTACTTAGCATTGATTTAAAAAATCTGAGCTGGTCATGGTGACTCACACCTGTAATCCTAGCCCTGGGGAGGCTGAGGGTGGAGATGTTCTAAGAGTTTGCATCTAACCTGTACTTCACAGTGAGCGCCAGGATAACCGAGGCTATATTGTCTCGAAAGAAAGAAAAAAAAAAGAGAGAGAATTAGAATTCTTAAATTCCTTGAAACAATACTAATTATTGCTATCATGTTTTAAAATGGGAATTGCTATTTGAAATACTATGTTCAGATGTTGTTCCTTATACATGAAAGAAGTGGCTGAGTGACAAGTGGTTTGGCTTTGAGCACTTTGTGTTATTATTACATTATCGCTGGAGCTCTCACACATGCCTTTGAGCAATGATTCTCTGAAGACTTTATGCAGAGTATTTGATATGCTGGACCATCTCCAGGCAGAAATGGAGGCAACTGTGGTATAAATATATGGCCTAAATGTGTTGGTTGCAATGTATTCATGATGAAAGGCAGCTCCTGTTTGGGAGTGTTTCTTCCATGCGTGTTCTACTATCTACTATCATAAGTGGGTCAGTGCAGCTGTAGAAAGGGTTGATATGATGAGGTGATGCTTTTTTGCCCTTCTACCTTCTTCCACGTGAAGCTGCAGCAAGAACTTCCGTGCCAGATGCTGACAGTTGATCCTTGACATCCTATTCTTCAGAGCTGTGAATAATGAAGTTGTGCTAATTATAAATCTCTAGCCTGTGGAATTATGTTAGAGCAGCACAAAGTAGCCTGTGGTCAAGGGCTACCAATGGACATATCAGATTTTTCATTTTATATATGGTCTAGCTAAATAACTGGTTGTACATAGACTTGTTACTGGAGCCCAGGTACTACTGATCTTTTATATTTCAAAAGTATGAGAAAATGTTTTTTTTTTTTGGTTTGTTTTTTGTTTTTTTTTTGTTGTTTGTTAAGTTCATCTAATGCTTTCTTCAGCTTAATATGAAGTGATTTCCAATTATTTTTTCCAAACATGAAAATCAATTTATTTTAATCTTCATGTCAATGTAACCAAACAGAATTTAAAATATAAAAGATATGAAATTTATGATGGAAATTCTTAATATTCCCAGGATTCAAATGTGACTTGTGTAGGTTAAGACAGAATGCATACAGGAAGAATATACATAAATAATAGATCATTAAGATAGGTGTGAGCTTTCTAAGCATTGCTATTTGCTGAGGGATGGAAGAACTGTTTTCTTGCATATTATGTATAATTTCATAGATCTGCTTGTTGGTTTGTGGCAAACATGGAAGCCGTGGGTCAGATGACTGAATGAGCTGTAGCTCCTTTCTTGCCTGACTACCTAAAATGTGCTGTAGAAGTCTCTAGAGGCCACCACTAGTCATAAAAAGGCTTCTTGCCTTTGTTTTTTTTTTCTTTTTTCTCATGAATGACTTAAATTTTCTGCTTCTCCATGTATCTTATTATATTATTATAAGCATCTTATTATAAGCATGAAAGGATGAGTTAAAACTGTGAGAAAGATGAAGAATGTGTGATCACCCAGCTATGCACCCCCACACGATCACTCCTGTCTCAGAACTCAGTCCTCATGCATGTTTCTCCTATGTTCTTTCTCAGGCTTTATCCTTAGTCAGATGTTTCAAAGCCTACCAGTAAGGAGCATGCCATAGTAATTTGCCCCTGAGATTACTGAGTAAAATATATTGCTGATTTCTGAGTCCTTGCCAGGCGAAAGGAGGTCTCCTTGGGTGGAGAGTGCCCTCTGTGCTCCTATGCACATACTGTGTCTACCAGGTGCTTGCTGAGTACTTGGGATAACAGCTCTCCTTCCTACCTTAGTTCCTCCTTGCTCATTAGTTCTAGGAAACAATTACTTACAGTCTCCAGAAGGTGAGGGCTCTGCAGGGAAGGGAAAAAAAAAACAAACAAAAACTGTCTGTACAGAGGAATTGGCTGGGCCCTGTGGAAGGCAGTGCCAGCTCCAGATAGCAATCAGCAAGAAGAGTTTGCAATCAGACCAGAGGAGAATTGGCTGAAAGGGGAAGGTGAAACTGCTATGGAACACTAACATTGTCAGGCTAGAAGAGAGCTTGGAAGACACGGAGATCAGCATATGTGTTGTATGGAGCAAACAGAAATCCTATGAAATTAAGGAAAAAATGTTCTGAGTTTCAAAGAAGCATTTGTCAGAACTTCAGTCTTTCCCCATCATCTTCCAAAGCCTGTAGTTTTAATGGAAGCATTTAGTCATGGTTTTCTAGAAGCATTTACTTTCCAAATTCATAATGAAAGCCAATCTTCTAAGTGCTTTCAATAGTGACAAATTTTGGTTTTTGTGTTTATGACCTGGAACACAATGTTTTGGGCTCAGTTAGGCTCATAAAGAGACTCTCCCATCCAGTCTTTCCTGTCTTCTTGACCACATAATATATAATTCACTTTTAAGGCATTTAGTTAAACTTTCAACCAGAAGTCATCTGAAACCCATGGTATGCTCCTTGTGACAAGCTTTAAGACACAATGTTGTTTCTTTTTGGCTAGTAAACAAAGAACAAACCGTCTAGAAAGAAAGGTGCCTTGGTGTCTGTGACTGTGAGGTGCAGCCTGAGGTTAGCAGTTCTGGATTCTCTGACCTGTTAGACTGGTTTGCTGTGCATGTTTACTGTCTGTGGTGGGAAAATATCTCTGCATTCATCACTGTAAATCATGCCTTTAAGTGCCTAGAAATCTTTCTAAAGCTCCAAAGAAGACTTACCAGTTTGTTACTGGTTCTTGCTGGCTTGGAGAATTTTAACAACAGTTTAAATTAAGACAGGTGCAAGGAACTCTAACCTATCCTTGTTATATGACAAAAGCTTCTGCTGCTTCTGAATGATAATGATTGGTAGATGATCGACTTAAACAGTTAAAGATCATAGATACTTCAGAGTTGGAATTTTGTACTGATTTAATAGAGCCTTTAGGAGTTGGAAATTTCTGCAACTTCCTAGAAAGTCTCATTATTCAAGACCAGAATTGAACATGTTTGGAGACAGCGAAACAGCTAAAAATGCCATGTGATAAACCCCCACATACCACGTGTCTGAGTTAAATAAGCCTGCCAATACGCAAAGGCATGTGAGAAAATGGGTTCAGGACTTTCTCAGGAATGAGATGGAGACTCCTTGAAGCAGGAAAATAAGATTATAGGATGAAATTTGAAGAATAATACAAGAAATAATGAAATCAATATAACTGAGCTGACAAGCTATCTTCTGATTCTTTTGTCTTCCTAAGTGGAAATATAATCTGTACTTTATTTGAAATAGATTGACAAGCAATATATTTAAATGGAACATGAGGTAAACCTGGTTAATAACATGGTACTTAGTTAAAACTCAGTGCTGAGGGAAAAGCCATTTCTCAAATGCTTTAGAATACAAAGTGTGTTCCTGAACTTTTAGCTTGTTCAAAAGACACAGCTGAATCCCCTTTGACTGCAATGATATTTTATAGCACTATTAGTATTTTAAAAAGAAATATTTAATGTTTCAACTAAAGTCACTAAAATATCTTGAAGAAAAGGTGCTATATAACATATACTATGCTATGACCATTTAACCATGATTATTAATAGTAATGCAATTACAATATTTTTCTGTGTTTAAAAGAGTTTGTCTGTCTTTAAATCTGCTTCCTTTTCCTTAAAGAAGTGGAACAAAGGATCCAGTATTAATCTGATGATTATATGTGTATAAACACCGTATAATTATTACATTCTCTTCTATTCTCTGGATTTGGAAAGAGTTTAAACACATTTAGATAATTGAGTAGGACAGCGAGCCAAACTTCCTTTTTTTTTTTTTTTAATCACAGTTAATTTTGGAAGGATTATTAACTAAGCATGTTCTTGGCTTATTATTAGAAAGTATTACACCTGCTTTACAAGTGAAAGGAAAATGGGAAACTGACAAGTTTGCAAAGAAAATGTCATTAGGATGAAAACATAAAAGGGCATTGGGCTTCACTTGATCCCCTGAGCTTCTAATCTCTCTTCAGGAAAACAATGAATAAACAGTTTTATTTGACAGGGCTATTTGGTTGCTCTGCTGATAGATATGTTTAACCATCCCCACAGTTAAGTGATTTAGACATTGCTTTCATAAATGCTTTAGTTATTTATATTGAAAAGCAGGCCTCGACCACCTTGCTACCCCACCATCCCCAGTCGCTAAAGAAACCTCTGATCAGTGGAGTGCAAGCGCTCTTACCACCCTCTGCAAATGTGTGTAATCTGAAGAACATGCATAAAATCTTATGTGCTAAAAAATCACGAAAGTAAGATGTAACCAACAGTGAATTTAATGCAGTAGGCATACAAATGTTGTTAGTATCTACATTTTAAATAACACAATCAACTTTGCTGTGTGACTTGGGATCTGAGAAATGATTAAGCTCTAGAAGTCTATTCTACTTATGTGATTTATTTTCTCAACAACAACAACAAAAAGACTTCCTCTGAAAATAGAGCATGAGTTTGTAAGAAGTCTGAGGGCCCATTGTATTTTATTTTTCTCTTGTTTACGGATCTTTATTTGGATCACAGACAAGTCTCACGTTCTACTAGGTGCTGATAAATCTTGAAAAATCCCCCCTCTCATCCACAATTCTTGGTGACAGGCCTCTGAGATAGAATGAAATGCATTTTGCTATAGAGTTGGAACCTACTTCTTCTCTTGATGATTCTTGATATTTCATCCCACAGTTAATCTAAGAAACTATATATCAATACAATAATTTGATATTGGAAGTAATAGTTTTAATTGGCTCTGGAATCTTAACATTGGAATTAATGGCCCCAAAGGGAGGGGAACAAAGTTATTTTGACTGAAAACCCCTGAGAAGGAAGACATAAAAGAATGTATCTTTATATGTTCAGTTTTCTTTTTTTCCTCTCATTGCAAACAAAGAAGATGTAAAACAACACCAACTTATTTTCTTATAGACTGAAAGTAAGAATACATGTCTGTGGACTGGAGATGTAACCCAGTTGGAGAATACTTGTCTGATGACAGACATCATTACAATAACAGGAGTTAAATCTGTATATGAAGCACATGTCAGACCATTACAACAACTATTGTGTAGCTCACAAGGTTGGAATCAAATCAGTTTCAAGATACACTGTTTTGAAAATGTACTAATGGCTCTCAACATCTGCTGATTTCTTAGTTAGACATGGTGGCAGGACATGGAATAATGTCAATAAATGGCAATAAAGACGCCTTCCTACAAGAGAGGCATTTGAGACATTTGTTAGACAACATTGAAAATTAATTGCAATAGTTATAGAGTAAAGAAAAAGTACAATGTAATTCATATTAGAACCTTGAACCAAATAGACGGTTTTCTCTTGAGTTCATAAGCACAAAGGATATTCATCACATATATTTATCAGAAAACAAATATACAGAAAAATTTCAAATATATTGTAAATGGGAGAATAAGAAGAAAGTAAAAACAAGTCAGAAGGATAAGTAGTAAATTTGGACTTGGGCTTGGGGTTATGACTCAGCATTAGACTACTTCTGTTTTTAACTCTGAATAAGAACACAGATTTGATTTTAAGGCACTGAAGAAAGAAAAAGATTTCAAGATCTAAGTATGTGATACTTCTCAAAATTTTAGAATATAAAAGCAATTCGTTAGATATTGAAAGCATAAACAGCCTTTCTTCTAGACTTCCCACTGGGCTGTGCATTGGCAGCAGATGTGTTGGGGAGAATGGCTAGACAACAGCAGCAAAAGAGAGAACATTGGCATTGATTTTCAAGGCAGTGACCTATGACCTTCAGATGGAGTGAGGTAATTCTGCTGCCTCAAAACACTTACTTTCCATACTGTAAATAGAAATTTGTGGTAAAAGAAAAAGAATCAATAAGAGAATATATACTATTTTCACTTCCTGGGGATTATATTTTTATTCTGTCTAGTTTTCTATTTTACCTATATGGATTTCTTTGGGAAACTTTTTTATAACCAAAAAACCTAAAATATTATTTGTGCCTCTAAAATACAGTACCTGATAAATTACACATATCCAGGTACTCTGGTATAATTTAGTGACAAAATGTAGTAATACTGAGATGAAGGTCACAAAATATTTTAGAAAACAACAATTTCCTTTTATAAAATATGCATTGACCTAAGAGTATAATCTCATAAAGGTTGGAAGAACTGGCTTATATGCCCCTTAGGATAGAAATTAAATGTACAAAGCTTATTTGCATCTCACAATAGTCTTAGTCTTCTCTCTTCTTCAAACAAAACAACAAGAGAGCTGATACCATGCTGAGACCTATATGTACTGGTTGCTTCTCCAGAACCTTCTGCTTTTGCTTATTGACATCCAGTTACCAGATGTTGTCTCAGGGATACACTGATGAGGTGCCCCAGCTAAAGCAGCTGGCCTCTCACTCAGGATGTGATATTATTTCTTTTAATGTTTCACCATGAGCCATTTTCTTTTCTTGTAAATTTGCTCGTTGTATATTTTTCTACATTAAACTTATATCCTGTGATGAAAGACCATATCTGGCATGTTTACTGAAGTACATTTCTTGCCTAGAACCATATCTAACACTCTTATTTTTAACAAGCATATATGTATACTTAGAGAAAAGCAAACATAACATTCATAATGTTAGTCCTATGATTTACATTTATTTAAAGATGAAGACTGAGCATAAAGTAGTAGCACGTATCATGACCAATGAAAATGTAAGTCTTAACTAACAAGCCATTGAGAAATAAACACTGTCTTAAAATTGAAAGTGCCTTTTCTAGAAGACGAGTACATGGTTTAGTGTATTTTTATCATAGGGAATTTGAAGTAGTCGTTTGTAATTCAAAGTTGGAGAATCTGCTCCTCCCTCTTTACTCTCATTCTTCTCTACAGTGATGTTGGATGGGGTTGCCTGGATGAGCAGTAACTCTCAGTGGAAAGACAAAATAAATGAATGAAACCGAGAGGAGCAGAGGCCCACAAACAAAGAGAATCAAACGTGGGCCATGGGAGGCTCTCCTGAAGGCCTTTAAATGCACAGAGAGGATGCTGCGTTAATGGAATTGCTGATTGGTTATACAACTAAAGGAAGATATATAAATATAGATAAGATAATTTGAAACAGACAACTATGATATCTTTACCTTTGAATACAGTGTGTTTCAATAACGGTGAGGCATCAAAGCACTATTAAATTGCTTTATTATGATCTATTGTACATGATTGTATAGTCATGAGGAAACTGATCCTGCCTTTTGGCAAATCAATAGTTTTCTGGAAATTATATTTATATTGTTTATTTTGTGTATATTAACCACATTATCCTTATTAGGTAATTATAAGCATAAAGAACTATTTGTAGCAAGTAGGACACACTTAACTGCATCCCTCTGTCATCACAACCAGCCTTGCATTCATTATTTTAACTTTCAAATCTGTCTTCAGCATCTCCTAGTAATGAAGAGCTGAATCCATGTCAAAATCACTGAACTTGGACAAACTATATTCGAAAGAGAGCAGAAGTCAGATGAAATTTTACTTGTGTTGAATGCAGAAAGAAGAAATAGTATAAACTCTAAAGTTTCTGGTTTTCACAAGGGAGAAGAGTATTTTTAGCTGATTTAGAGAATAAAAGATGGGAAAAAAAAGAGAAAAGGAGACCATTTCAAAGAGGAGCATTTAATTTATAAGGTACATCCCGAAGAAAGGCTGGGCCTTAAAATGTAAAAATTAGGCAAGACCAAGGATGAAATTAGAGCATTGGACATTTAAGTATATGTGCCGAATGGTGCTATGGACAGGAGTGACTGCACACAGATTGATTTTTCCGGTAAGATGAGAAGATGGTGGATGTCAAATGTTTGAGCAGAAATGAATGCATTTTAGATAGGGTCAGAGGTGAGAGAAAAGATACTTGTGTCAGCGTTCTCAGGGAACTGCATAATAGAAGTTTCTGTATTAACAGATGAAAATATTCAGTGGCAGAAGATTTTTATTTGTGGACAATAGAGTGATTCAAATGTAGAATTGAGGCAGAGCACGAGTGAAGACTACAGTCAGAAACTCACCAGAATTGCTGCAGAAGAAGATCCATCTTCAGATGTGAACTTTTAGGGTGCTTAGAAGTCATATAATAAATCTCTGGGAACTAACTGACTGAGGTGAGAGGGTGGGAAACGAGGAAGGCAGTTATATCAACAGAAGCTTTATGAGGCAGATGTATTATGAGAAAACTGTATCTCAAGGAGGGACAGAATTAAGGTTCTAAAATAGAAGGAGCACTCTTTCAAAAGCTCCAACCCTGCTCTGGAGTAGCCTTTCTTTCTGAATGCCTCTTTTCCTTGATTCTTGTGGTTAAATACCTTAATATTTTTAATTAATTATCTGTTTTCTTTTTTTAATTAATTAACTAGTTTTTGTTTGTTTGTTTGTTTTGAGACAGGATTTGTTCATTTAACAGCCCTGCCTGTCTGGGAACTTACTTTTTAGATCAGGCTGGCCTCAAACTTACAGAGATCCATCTGACCCTGTCTCCTGAATGCTGGGATTAAAGGTGTGTGCTACTACTGTCTGATTTAATTAATTATATTTAATAAAATCTAAATTCTTCTTATAAAATAAACAGGAGGCCATTTCAGAGGCAGAAGAGAACCAGAATCATACAATAACATTCCACTGTATGTATTTATTTTGATTTTTGTTGTGGGAGATAGAACCCAGTGTTGGTGACAGTAGCAGCACTGAGCCTCAACCCATCACAACAGTAGCTGTAAGGAAGAAAGGTGGGGGTGGGGTGCTAGAGAACAGTGGGAGACCTCCTGCCATGTGGCTTGTATCCTTGTAGTGAATGAGTTCATCCAGCCTCAGATTCTTGGTGGGGCTCTATAAGGGTTGCTGACTCCACAGGAGATCATGGAGAGGGTTGTCCACCAGCAACTTCAGGGAAGGAGCCAAGAGGTAGAGTCACTGAATGTGGAGAAGTAACGAGATGAACATTTACACCTTGTTCTATAGAGATGTGCATTTGTACATATATGTCTGCTATTGGTTTCTCTTTGTGTATACCTAAGAATTATTACTCTGGAAACTAACTAGAAGAGAAAATACATTCATACAATCCATCTGCCATTGGAAATACATTGTATCCTCCATAATTCATGGGTAATAAATCCTTACACAGTGTCTTCCCATTTGTGAAACATTGTAAACGTACTATCTGCACCACACATACTATCTGCACAGAATATAATTGACAGACTTATGAAATTTTGGATGATGAAGGCCCCTTCCATTCATCTCTGAATTTTTCTTCCTTTAGAAGAAAAATAAGGTTGAATGGATATTCATCCATTCACAGATTTTAGGATTTTTCATTAACTCTTAACTAACATCACATTTGTATTATTCTATTACTTCATCCTCTATAATGAACAAAAAGCACAATAGAACATAACTGAGAAGCACATGAGGCACTGGTGTTGCTGAAAGGAACCGGTGACTAGGATAGGTAGACCTATAGAGGCATTTTTAGAGCCCAGCTATGGAGCCTTCATTAAGTTTTCCTGTGTTCTAACACCTACACCATGGCTGGCAGGTAGACCTAGCCCTCGGGAGGAGGACCATTATCATTGTTCCTTTCAGACATAATTGAGAACACATGGTATGGAGATGGATGAGGTGCTGTACAGGATTGTTGAAAAGAAATGGAAAATAGAAGGAGATCTTTTTCATCTTGTATGAGCCCTGTTTGACTATCTCTTCTTTTACCAAACAGAGTCAGTGCTGATTATGTTGGGTAACATCATTTCTAGCACTCTGCCATCTGATAGGCTTCCAAGAGCCACTAAGAGAAACATCTGCCATGCTTGGTAAGGTGGCCTGATGAATATGCACACTGCAACCCTCTTGGACGTCACGAGAACTAACAGATGAAATACTATTACTATCATGGCTTTTATTGGCTCCAGATGTCCTAAATTGCTGAGGACAAGAATGAGAATATTATAGGCTATGCCCTGCCCAACTGGAGGTAGATATTGATGATGTTTCTCATGGATAAATCACCTTACTGTTTGTGACTCACACTAGTTCTTTGGCCTGGCCCAGATTCTCATGGATTAGTTTCACAGGTCATGATTAAGAATATCAGTGCTAAGCGTACATCTCTGTATACCAGGAAGAGCAACTGGGCAGCCTTGTACCTTCATTCTAATACTCTAACTTCCAAACTAGTGAGCTGGAAATATAGTACTATGCATAGAATATGGGTGGTATCTCTCACAGAGAGCAGATGAGCTGAGACACCAGGTAGCATGGAAGAAAAGCATGTAATTTGGTTCTGGGATCCAAGGAAGACCAGGAGACTCAGCACAACACACTTCTTGCTTTTAAAGAAGCCTGTCAACAATGATGTCCAGGACAGGTCATGTGACTTGAATTCCACCTCCAGAAGCCTGCTTGGGCATTGGGCATCCTTTTATTTTAACCACATTTATCTTCTTAATGAATTTGTGCTCAGCAGTATTTACTCTGGTATATCTTAGAGTGAACTGAATGCTTCTTCATGTTCTACTCTTAAGAGCCACCTTCTATAAATCCTATCATGATCATGAAGTTATACCTAGTCACAGAATCTGATGTGCAGGGGTCGAGGAAGCTTGAGGACATTCATGAAAGAATCTTCTTTGGTTTCTGCCATGCTGCAGTTCTACCCGGCTGGAAGTTATTCTACAGTATTGATTTCAGGCTTTCTCCTACAATGACTAAGCAGAACTGAGACAATTTAGGAAGCTCATGGACTTCAGATTTTGTCTTGTAAACATAAAGATAAATCTAAGTTTTCATTCTTTGCATATTCAGGACCACCAGTCAATTCTCATGCCCCTCTAAGACCTCTTTTCTGTAAGTTATGCATTCTTGCTTTCTCTGGAAACTGCCCATCTTCCTCCCTCTTCCTTCTGAGGATCAAGTTTTTCCTTTCTTAGTGGGAGAAAGTGATAATTACTAAATTTTTACACAGGAAGAATTTGTGTATTTTAAGGAAAGGACAGCTGAAATTAAATTCCAATCTGATCTGTAACCTAAAAAACAAACAAACAAAAAACAAAACAAAAACAAAAACAAAACCCAAAAACAAAAAAAAAAAAGAAATAAAAAGCATTAATTAAATGTTGCTAACAGAAAGAGCTACAATTCAATGGAGATGTACTTTTGTTTCCTTAATCTCCATTATTTCATGATGTTCAATTTTAAATTATCTGGCATTATGGAAATTGGACACTTTAGGAAAATATTATAAATATTTAGCATTTATCTACGTGTAAAAGGTAGCAACTATTAAATCTTACTTCTATAAAGAATAAGGTCTTTGAGTAGTCGATTTCATAGAGGATATATCTGCTTTCTCATCGATCCTTGTCTTACGCTATCACTTACAGCCCTGTACATAAAGCTTTCTATTAGAACTCATCCGGATTAGTCTTTTCTACCTCCATTCGCCTCCTTATGATATTTCCATCATACGTACATTCCTGGCATTTTTATGAGAGGTGATAAAGCCCAGCAGAAGTAGTTTGAAGTAAATGGGTTCTACTAAATTCAAGAATATTTTGACCATTAACCTTCACTTTGAGGTTTAGGTGACCACACACGATTATTAAAGAGTACAGATTTATCTCTACGAAACACACCTTAAAGTGGTTTTTAGACAATGGGAGCTCTGCTGATGTGAAGGGTATTTCCTCTCCAGTGTTTCTAACTTAACAAATTGCATGTAGAGGACATAAACTTCTTTGCATTATCCATAAACATAATAAAAAATGTTCCACCATGTAACTTTGACTCAGTCAATAATTCTAGGCTTCGCCTTAGGGTTTGAAGAGAAGATTATTCCTGTTACACATTTTAATTATGCTATAAACTTTGGGAAACAGCTATTGATCTTCAGCATCTGGTGTCAGAAAGTTTTTTTTTTTTTCTTTCTTGTTCTAGAATTAGGAAGAATTTGTACATAGGCTGAAAACGAGGAATTCCAAAGGAATCAAAGATAGAGCGAATACGATGAACATTTGGTTGCAGAAAATTAGGCACATGTTTGAGTTAGGAAATATGTTATCTTGACAGGCCTGGTGGTACACACCTGTGATCCCAATTATCATGAAAGCTGAAGCAGGAGACTCACCAGCTAAGGTTTATCTGAGCTATACAGTGAGTTCAAGGCGAGGTTAAGAAACCTAGTGAGACTTTGTCTAAAAACAAAAACAGAAACAAAGCAGCAAGTTGTGGAACATTGCTCAGCTGTACTTTGCATATCTAGCATGAACTAAACCTTGGGTCTGATCTTCAGTTCTGCTAAAAGCCAAAAAAGAAACATGTAACTTGTCTTAAAGAAAATTGAGAATACTTTACATTTTAATACAGAAATAAGAACACCTGGAAAAATAAGATTTAAAATGTATTTATATACTAAGTCCTAAGTCCTTTTTTGTTCTCTTCTTATTTCTGTCTTCCTCCTCTTCTTTCTCTTTCTTCTTCTATTTAACATAGTCCAGGCTGGTCTCACCCTTACAACCCAGGAGCTGAGATTTGAGGTGTACCTAACTATGCTCAACCCATGACTTAAGCGTCTCAGACAACCTTAGGAAATGCAACGGACATTCTGATGGTATCTAAGAAGGGAATATTCCCTGTTTTTCATCACCAAGTCAGTACCTTGTTCTGCTAAGATTAAGATTTATCTCCTATGATTATGATTATGATTATGACTGGCAATAAGCATAGCTAGTATCAGCTGACCTTCTATTAAGGATATAGATTGCCATAAACAGCAGCATATATGGTTAGATATAACATTCACATCTACTGTGTGAGGATGGTCATTATTTCATCTCCCACAGAAGGCTCTGTAAGGTAATATAGAACTAAATGGCACAGTAAGGCTTTAAACCCATGTCTTACATATAACTGTGTTCTAAATGAATTTTCTTATTGGGTCATTTAACATTCCATCCCTTTGACAAAATACCTGTTGTAACTAATTTATACAGATTTATACTAATTTATACAGATTTATTTCAGTTCAGAGGTGTGGAGGTCTCAGCCCATGGTTGATTCATTATCTGTGATGAAGAAGCTCATTGATGTGGCAATGAGTTTGGGAATCAGTTGTAATCTGGTGACCACCAGGAAATAAAGAAACAAAGAAGAAAAGCAAATTTCTACTATTTTTTAGGGTTTAGGAGTGACCGAAACAGATTTTTTTTCTACATAGCTGAGGCTGACTTCAAACTTGCAATCCTTTGCTTCAGTCTTGTGGGTACTGGGATTGTAAGCATGCTACTTACCCAGGCTCCAACTATGTCTTAATTTCAGTGCTATCATTCAGCATCTGCTAGAGCTTTCCCACATATCCCAGATACATTCTACATAAAGATATGTACCAGGCAATTTTATTTTTAGTTTTTTGAGACAGGGTTACTCTGTTGTAACTCTGGCTGTCCTGGAACTCAATCTAACCAGGGTGGCCTTGAACTCACAGAGATCCGCTTGCCTCTGCCCCCCAACTGCTGGAGTTAAAGGCGTGCTCCATCACCGCCTGGTTTCCCAGGCAATTTTTACAAGTTATAATATATAACCAAAAGTTTTATACTTAAATTTAATTTTTCTTCAGTCTTCTACATCTACCCATTAGCAAATATTGTCTCTCAAAAAAATTATAGCTTTCTTCAGTGTGTGTGTGTGTGTGTGTGTGTGTGTGTGTGTGATTTTATAAGACAGTGGACCTTTGCCGCTTTTGTGGTTTGAACAAGGAGTAGTTGTGGGACTTAGACATTCTATAAAAAATATGTATTTTTATATGCTCTTTTAAAAGGAAGGTGGATAGTCTACTATACATTGGATGCTGATTCTGGGAATTTAAGTCATCACATTTTAGTGTTGTATTTGTTCAAAACATCTTGTTTGGGAAAAGGAACACTGAAGCAGAGCAGCTAAAATAGGTTCCATCCTTGATCAAATAAATGAAAAGAGTATCTGGAGAATTTCAAGGATCAACTTCTCATACAGTCCCAGTTAACATCAGAGCAAGTGATGATTACTTTTTTGAGCTGACATAAATCATGTTTTCACTTCACTGGTTGCTATAAACTTGTAAGGCCAGCTTCATTTAAACATAATAGATGCTTGAATGTTATATTTGTTTCATCTCTACACATGTGCACCCACATAGTAAAGGCTTTGTGTCCTTCAGCAGACTGAACATGAGCATATTCCACAGTCTTGAATCACATTTGCAAGAGATGTTCTTGTGGAAAGCACTAGGGTCTCATAATGATTTTGGTCTTACATGAATACTAAAAATCAATAGCTCTATGTTCCTGTCTCCCATATAGTTAAAATACTTGCATAGTGGGCAAGAAGGCAGCATGGAGTTTCTGGCTCTCCTGTCTGCCAGATTGACAGGTTGTATTGCAGCATCTATATAGCAAAGCAATTAAGAATGTTCAGGATGACAAAGTACATGTGATACCACTGCAGGTATTTTATAGGAATGGTACATCATTGGCAGAATTGGCCACAAGAGTTGTATCTGAGGTCCTGCATGTAAGGGCAATCTATATGCATGTAAAAGCATCATTAAGGTGAACACTTAAGGAAAAATAACCTTGACAGGCAGTGCACTCAAAAGAAGGACTTTGCAACATAAATTTTTTTTAACTATTTTAATATTTTACAAGTGTCCTATTTCTATCAGTATAGGCAAGGTGCACCTGTCATGGATGATGCAATTTTTTTTGACAGTTGGACATCTTATTCAACTTCCAGGAGGGTAGTAATAGCTGGCTTGGTGAAATTCACAACTGAGAAAAAAATACAACTTCATCCAACTCATTTTAAGACTACTATTAGTCTTTGCTGTCTGTCAATGTGCTTGGTGTAGACTATCTAGCCTAAAATGTAACAAAATTAATTCAATAGAAGTGCCAATGCATTGGTTTTAATTTTTCAGAACTATGAATCCTCTAAGTAAAAGAATAAATTATGGATGATAGATAACACATTTGCTTAGTCCATATGCATTCCAGTGTTTGAATAGAGTACAGTGAGATAAGGGCTGGGCTTCCAGATATCATTCTTGGAACATCAGTAGACTTACCCAGAATGAAGCTTTCCATATTCGTATACATTTAATAAGTGACTTGATATTTGGAGTTTATTATATTTTCAGAGTAATCCATAGTTTCAGTATTAGTAAGATGATTTCAAAGTTTTGTCTATATTCAAAATTGCAAAATTCACTTAGAATCCTTATATGTTCCTATTAATGCATATTAATATTCTTTCCTGAGACACAGACTTATTATTTTATATTAAAGTAACTGTCTTTCCAGTTTTGATAAAAGATATATTTTTTCAGTATAAATAATTTAATAAGAAAGAATTTTGAAAAAAATTATCAACATGTAAAAACAATATCAAATCAAAATAGTATCTGGACAATGGGGGCTAAATTGTTACTTCCCCATTTTTCATAGAACATTAAAACTGAAAGTGAAAAAGAATCTGTATACCTACTATAGAGGCAAGTTCTCAGGAAAAATAAAAATATTAAATTATGGGAAGATAGTTCATCTGGTAAAGTACTTTTCATGCAAGCATGAGGACCTGAGTTGATTCCTGAATATTTGTTTTAAAAAGCCTAAGCATGGAGGTGCATGGTAGTAATCTCAGTACTGCTGAGGAGAAGACAGAAGGACCCCTACAATTTAATGGCCAGTAAGTTTTACTTACACTGTGAATTCCAAGCCAATATGACACACTGTCTCAGTAGACAAAGTAGATGGTCTCTGAGGAATGACACTGGAGAATTACCTCTGGACTCCACATACAAGCACACACAGGTGACCATGCACCCTTCTACACACACAAAGGTACATACATAAACACACACAATCACAAATACTTCTAAGTTGCTCCTAGAAATACCTTGAGCAAATTACAGAAATAATTAAAGACTGAACAATAGATAAATATTGGGTTCCTTGAAGGAAAATAAGCTGCATACTTTGAGAATTGTATGAAAGTGTAATACTTAATAAGATTAAAATAGATCATACATAATGTATAACACAGTTATTTTATGTAATTTTCCACAAAAATATTAGATATTTTTTGTTTGTCTTTGAGTTAGGATAAGATTTCTTCTTTTATTCTTTTGCTCCATTAGAACTAAACAAAACAATGAGACATAAATAATGATTGAACTTGAAGGTTTTAGTTTGTTTTTACTCTTCCTCCTGTTTCCTGCATTTCCTTTATTTCATGTCTAACCACTCTCTCCACCTTTGCTGTTCTTTATTATAATGTTTTGTCATAAAATGATGTGTTAAATTTCTTCCTAGTAAACTAACCTAAATACATATGCAATGATGGGATTTATAGTACATATGGAACAATATTTGGAGCATAATATAAATAATTTCTAGAAAATACTGATATTCTCACCTTTCACCTTTATTTTCATACATTTTGCACTGAGTAAGATGATTTCTCATTCCCTTTCTCTACCAAATTTCACGTCTTCATTCTCAGAACAATGCTTAACAAACTTCTGATCCTGGTCAATATGTTCCTAAAGATTAAGGTGATTCTTCTTTTGCCTCTAACTGATATAATTTTTCTTAAATAAGCATATGGGATAGATAGATATTACATCTTTCTTTGTTCTCAGCTATGGCAATAGCATTCAGAAAAGATCCCTCATATGATGCAAAGCTCTAAGAACAAATGTGAAACATCATTTTTAGTACATTTAGTTTGGACTTGTATTATGCTTCTGATTTTATTTTTATGTTTATTTGAGTGTTATTTCTACATTTGTTTTGATTAATGAGCTGTAGAGGCCTGTGTGGAAGTTAGGAAGGGTCCATATATAAAGGGCTCTATATTCAGAGGCCTGTGTGGTCTGGATGGAATGTAGACACAACTTTATTTCGAATATTCAGAAAGCAGTGGTAGCAAACACCTTCAATCCCAGTATTCAGAAGTCAATGGTCCATGCCTTTAATCCCTAAAACTGAAAATGTATGGAAGCAGATACAGGAAACAGAGGTCAGAAAGAGTCAATGTCACACAAGAAGTGACTTCTGATATGCCTCAGTGAAGGACAGAAAAAATGACTAATCAGAGGAAGAGTTAGCAGAGTGAGGGCACACCCAACTCTCATAATAGAAAAATCAGACTCTCAGCTCAGAGCAGCAGTTACAGCAGGCAGTATGAAGGCAAGCAATCTGCAGCAGACAGGCTGGGGGATAGACACAGAGACATAGAGGCAACTCTGTGGAAGTCAATATAAGGCAGGAAAAGTGATTCAGTTTGAAGTCAAGCAAACAGTTCAGTCTGAGGCAGGTAGAGACAGTCAGAATCTGCCAAAGTCAGAAGAGTTTGGTCAGAAACAATAAACTGGCTCAGAAGGTCAGTTTGAACCAGGCAACTTGGAGAAGAAATTGGGCCAGAATGAGTGAGTTGAGTTGAACCAGAAGAGTCAGAGTTTAAAAGGAGTTAATCAGAGTGTCTTAGTATTGGGTCTCAGAGGCTTAAGACCAAATTGTACAGAGGCCGAAATGATCCAGGGCTTCAGGACTAGGAACGGGGATTCAATTAGCCAAAGAATAAACTGACTTTTGACCCTGAATCAACATCTACATCTGATGATTCAATGGCTACAATGAGCCGTAACTTATAGTGTCGACTGTTTCTACATTAAGTGTTTAAACATACATGATGTAGAAAAAAAGGATGAGTCATTTAAGGGGAATCCTGTAAAGAGAGTATTACGATCTACAGCTGGAAGCTGCAAATTAGTATTTTAGCTGAGTGTAAACTTTTGCATAATTTAAAGACAGAATAATTTGTCCTCATAAAAGAAAAAAAAACTAAAACTTTGCTCTTAAAAGACAATGAATTTCTTATAAAGAAATGCAGTGTAGCATATTTGGAAATACCAATCATTAGATAAAGAAGAGGATTTACATGTATTTATCTGTAATGTTATTTTATGTTATTCCTGAAAACAGTGCCCATATTTTAAATAACAGCTTTGTATGTAAACATATGTCATGACATAAATTTAAGGACTCAGAATGACATATTGGGCCCATCAAGGTTGGTTTAGTATCTAACTTAAAAATGTGGTTACAATTGAGTCATAATATACAACAACCTAACACTATCTTAAAAAATAAACCTATATAAAGTACTTAAAAGAAAAACTATGGCTATGTGATTAAGTGCCATAAACTTACTACAATTACTGATTAACAAGTTGAAACTCAGATGAAAGCTTTGTATTTTGAATGCAATTTTCTTCATGCAAATCTTTTTCTCCATAGCTGTTAGATCACATAATCTGGATTAACAAACTACTGAATCATTTTTGAGGATATTTATGTCCTATTTATATAAAAGTGTTTAAAATTTTCTGCAACTTAGTGTGTTGTGAAAAACCGCAAATATGGCAAAAGCCTTCATATTTGAGGCTCAGGTTTTATTATTTTCGTGCCAAATATTTTTTCTTCAGTGCTTACTGTATTTCTCTTGTTAATGTGACTTCACGATTTCGTATAATAAATCTACTTTATTAAAGAACACCTTGTCTGTAGACACTTTTAATTGCAGAGATAAGGAAACTATTTTGTTCCCTCTTAAGCTTGTCAAAGACAGCCTCCCTAGTTAATCCTTTTCCCATAATTCTATGCAAGATGTTCTCTAGTCTAAAAGCTGAAAGAACCAATTTCTTGTTTCCAATGACCTTGTCTTTTAATACATATACACTTAAATAGCTACTGATTTACAGTATAATTTAAAATTTTTCATACTTCTTGTCCTTTTCTTGTCAAGCAATATGCTTCTTTTATAATTTTGAAGTGAATTACTTCTTTATCTGTTTGATTTTCTAAATTTCATTTAACTCAATTTTTAGAAACCTAGCATTATACTTTGTATGAATAATTGTTCAAAATAATAATAAAATTTGCATTAACAATTTTTCTGGGGTTCCCCCACACTAAAAAAAATCAGAGTCTAGTTTATCTTATTCCTCTCTGTAATAAAAATCCCTTTAAATACGGTCTTTGTTTAGCTCCTTCTATTTATCCTAAACCAATTCTCCAAAGTATTTGCTCTAGTCATTTACCAATATTGCTATTCTCAAGGGATAATAGTTACTATCATGCACCTAACTCTGTTAGTAGAGTTTCGATTCTGACCCATTAGCAGCATTTGACAATGCTGATCAAACCTTCCTCTGTCCTCCATTGGCTTAAGGTTGTGGACTTTCTTCTTTTGCCTACACATTACTACTCAGTCTTTATCAAGGTCTTTTTTTACTTTATTTACTTATGCTTGATTTCATAGGGTCAGCCCAGAGTCATCTCTCCCCCCCCTGCCCCAGGCCTCCTCAGTTACCTCTTATAGGTGTTATGCTAATTACCATCATCTTTCCATTTTCATTTTTGACCAACCTTAGACATATAAGACCAATGAAGTACTCCCCACCTTCCATTGTATTTAGAAATATCCAGAATTAGCTATACCCCTGATAGCCTCACAAGAATTCTCTAGAGTTCCATACTTCAGTTAGAACTAATGTCTTTATTCCAGCTTTTTGGGCTAAAAAAAAAAAAATCCCAAAATTTCTCTCCCTACAAGGTATCTATTTAGTCACTGGAGAAATACTAGTGTTGCTACTCCAGATGCCTCTAGACTTTGACTGCTTTTCACTACTTGCACTACAGTCACTCTTGCTTGCACTGGTCTTCTAGATGGCTACCCTATTTCTATTTGTTTCTTTCTTCTACCTTATATTCTGTACATACTGTAGACATTCTAGAACATCCCTGATGTAATACAACTATTATAGCTCTCCTTTCCAAGTGATCTTCCTCTGCCTGTATTATCCTTTCCACAGGTGTATATCCACTAAGAATTGTTCTGTCACTTTCTTAAAAATCAGGCTTGTATGTCAACTTTTTTTGTTAGACATCTTAGTCTCTTATTACTGTTATAACAAGTAACTACTAATTTGATCTGCTACAAATAACATAAACTAATTCTTTCTCAATTCTGGAGCCCCAAATTCTGAAATCAAGAATTTGATATGGCTGGGTTCTTGTCTGAGTGAGACTATATTACACATCTTCTCTACTAGATTCTAATGGTTTCCAGCAATTACCGGCACATTGACGCTTGTAGACTTCAGTCTTGATTCTTGTCTTTGCATGATCTTTTCCTCCTCATAGAAGCGTCTCCCCTCTCTTTTGTGCCATTACTCATGTTTTGAGTGTGTGTATATTTTTAAATTTTAGGGATTTTTTCATGTAATATATTTGGATCATATTCTATCTCTTCCTTGTCTTTTTACATACCAACTTCATTTTCTCTCTCTCTCTCTCTTTCTATCAGAAAAGAGGAAAAAACATGAAAATAACCAAACAGCCATTCAAAATAAAAATCAATAAGCAAACTAAAGAATAAAGAAAAAGAAATGACAAAACAAACAAAAAAGTGCATCCCACCTTAAAAAAAAAAAACAAAAAACTAACAAATATGGGTCTGCTTTGTGTTGACCAACTACATCCTGGGCAAGCGGCCTGCTCTGGAGTGTGGCAGATAAACCCAGCGACACTCAAATGGAGAAAATTGACTTCCCCCTGCCCATCAAGTACCATTTGCAAATAGCATCTTGGTTAGGGATGGGACTTTGTGTCCTTCCTCTTCCACATCTCTTTTAAGAGCATCTCATACTGGATTGATGTTTCACCTCAAATTCAGTATGAGCTTAATCTCAAGATCCTTACATGCCAAGATTTGTTATAGGTATTATGTATCTTTTGTGGCCATCCCTGTTCAATCTATCATTTGTCTGATCTCGACCGTATATTTAAAATTGCAGTTTCCATTGCCCACTCTTTTAATGCTAACTTCTCCACCATTTTTTTAAAAAATGTGGTAGAGTTTAACCTTTTCACTTATAAATTTAGAACTTTTTACAGTTTACAGTGATTACATGTCTAAACTACAGATTGCACACTGATGTCTGAGGAGATCAGGAAACTACAGCATCATCAAACATTGGTATTTTTGGTGAAATCTTCACACCATAAACTAAATACAGTATAAATGTATAAGGAAGGGTATAAATTATATATGACGCCAGGTTTGCCTCTATATTTTGTGTAAGATTTCCAAACAACTTCAAAACACATGTTTTCTTAGTTAATCATTTACTTATGTGTTATATATATGACTTATTGTTTTAATAGATGGAGAGCTGTTCAGTTTTGTACCCATGAGGGCAAAGTCTCTGTTTTACTAGCTGGCATGCATATTCAGAGAATCATTTCTGCTTTACAAAATCTCCTAGTACTGATTGCCTCAGGAATGGTCTTCTGAAATCACATGCAAAGAAGATTATTCAACAAACACATGAGAAAGATAAGAGAGTGCCATGTACCTTTCAGGTTTTTTCTCATACCTCATTTCATATGCCTCGGCTTAGGAGAAAATGAAGCTTTGTAAAGCAAATAACTGAATTATTTAATAATTTATATTTATCCAGAGGGAAATGTTTTAGTCATGAGAACCATATGTCCTGTTTTTTCTCCAAATTTTTAATGACAGTTTGGAAAATTACAGGAAATAATTGGTTTTTCCCACTGTAAAGTGACATGGATCATATGGCAGTTTATGTAGAAAGAAACCGTGTCATTCTACCTACATTCAAATGAATTATTTGTATTTTCAAACCTCATGGTCTTACCCTGACTCTCATAATATATACAGTTTTCTCATTTGCCTGTGTGGGGGCTCTTAATAAAAACAAAACCCTGAAAATACTACAAAGAACTTTATAAATGAGGTGTAGTGGCTGACATGGAAATGACACAATTTTTTCCTAACACTAGTCCTTGAAGATTTATTAAAAAAAAAAAAACAATGGTTTACTTTGAATGTCTTATGTGTCAAAGATACTTGATGATGAAAAAGGGAAGGACAACCAAGGATGATTACTTTATTAATGCTCTCTGGTGAAATAGCACTCTCTAGTTTGTCAGATTTGATGCATATTTGAAAGCTGCATTTGTTTCTTACATATGTATTAGATGGACCATTTAGAAAATTTTTCTAAAAAATATTGGAGACAGTCAAAATAACTGGTGGAAATTTACCTTGTTATTCAAATGTGAGCCCCAGTTGTTCTCCAGTTGACCCTGATGGACGCTTTCTCTTCCTTGTATATTGTCATTGTATTGCTCCTGGACACATTGGCCAGCCATCTTTCTGTCATATATATGCACACAAACAAGCCACCGTCTATGTAAGCAGCAGACCAACACAGAGATCTGTGAGCCATTCATCCACTCTCATTACATCTCTGGTCTTCAATTCAAATCTATATTCTGATGCTTCAGTCTGCATTAGTAGCTTCTGTTTCCTGACATTTTGCCTGAGTTCTCCACAGCCTGATTTCCATCCTTACTGTTATTTTGATGATTGTCTGGGAAATGTCACTGATTGAATTCTAAACATTTGTTGCAGACAGCCCTTTTCCTATTTGGCTGGTGTATATGATTAATGGAATGTTATTTTGAAAATCTTTGTGAATCTTGTGATCAGATTATTATCACTTGTTAAATACTAACAGCTCTTTCTCTCTCTCTCTCTCTCTCTCTCTCTCTCTCTCTCTCTCTCTCTCTCTATGTGTGTGTGTGTGTGCATAAATTTGCTTTCAAGTCTGCATGATTGTATGTTTACACATGCATGTAAAGGCTAGAGGTCGATGTCAGGTACCTTTCTCATCTCTATCCATATTGTTTTTTTGAGACAAGGTCACTCACTGAACCTGGAGCTTGCCAACTGACCTTAACTTTCTGATCAATGAGATCAAAGTATCCATCTATCTCTGCCATCCCAGAGATGGAGTTACAGCACACAATGATGTGCCAGGCACTAGCTTGTATATTAGGGAACACACCTCAGGTCCAACCACTTTACAACCTTAACCATTTTTCCAGTACATGCTTCTTGAGCATATATAATCAATGCTATATAGATTGGATGAACTTTGTGACTTTCTTGGTAGGCTACTAGTTATATCTCTCATGTTTACTCTTGACATTTTTTAGAACTAATTTGGAAGAACATTGTGATTTCTTTATTCATCCTTCTATCTGTTTTCTGTACACCATTTGTTGTTGTTTATATGGATACAGTGATGGAAATATAAATATCTCTCTTGTGAGATTTGCAAGTTTATGCAATGTAATGAGAATGTGACAGACAATTAGTAACTAACAGTATATATCTCCATGTAATCAGTTTTATAAAACAAATGTAAAGGGCCATGAGACCAAGACAGAGAGTGTGAGGAGCCTGATGTTTAGACAGAGATTTCAGGGTAGAATCACTAGAGTGAAATACTTGACCTGAAATACTTGTTAGTGAAATACTGACAAGATGGAAAAAGGACAGCAATGTGAACACCATAGGTAAATGTTCTGTTTCAAAAGAAAATAACATGAGATAAGGCCCTAGAACATTCTGAAATTATGAAGGTGGTTAGAAAGTCTGACATGTTATGGTGGTCTGAAGAGAACAAGAGAAGAGAAAATAGTGGGCAGGTGTTAAAATCTTCATAAGCTTAGGAGTGTGGCTTAGATGCTCACTACAGAGGGAGGCTTTAGAAGTGTGACCTTAGAGGGAGACAAGATCCATCTTGAGGGCTAGCTGTGGCTATTGTGTAGAGCTGGAAAAGAAGAGAAAGGAACCCCATGCCATGCTTCCTTGTTTGTAGTTTTAAATATTGAAAAATGGGAAGCTCGACAGCCTGTTTTCATTTGTGTTCTCATTGAGAATCACCCTGAACATTAGGTCTGTTACTGGGAAACATTCTACAGATGAAATCCACTTCCTCTAAATGAAGTTCAGGTTAGAATGCTCTCTAAAGAATAGGATAGTATAGAATGACAAGTCCTTAGATGAAACCTAATTGCAATGATTCTGAGAAAAATAAGACTAATCTTGGAGGTGTGGGAATAAATGAAGACAGTGTTTGCAATGGCGGCACATATAACTTCCTCCGAGTATTCAGTGCTCAGCATGTGCTATGAGCTACGTGGTAAATTCCACCACGCATTGGATTATTTTTAAGGACTTTTATCCTTGTCTGGGAAAATATTCTTCTACTTGTCAAGTGTCATATCATAATTAATCACAAAAACTGTTTTGGTGTTATTTGATAAACAGAACTATTACAGTAGAATTCAGTTGATATTCTTTAACAGTTTCCGTTCTAAGAGGCAGCCCAGACTCATCATGCCACTTGTACCTTAATTCACATGCTTCTTTTATTTTGTAACAAAGATTGATGTCATTCATTTTTCTCTCCTTGTATTTTACCCTTTTCTTGTAATTTTCCATAACTCTAATATTTAAAATTATAAAAGTTTTCAATGAATTTTATATGTGATTTTTTTGATTCATGCTGCAATGACTGTCATTTTCCTTAGTACATGTGCTTATTAGTCCCCATGTAAAACTTCTGGTATCCATTTTTATCACTTGTCATAGTGATGTCAGTTTCACTCATGAAATCTTAATTGTTAAATACATTTCATTTGATATTGGCTTATTTTCATATTTATATCTATTATTTAAAGAACTGTTGTTGTCAGTGGCTTTTTCAGGGTTCTTTAAAATGCTTTCCCATGACAGAAGACAAATGTCATCTGTAAGACCTCTTGTAAGAAGGTGCTAATCCCATAAATGGGAGAAGAGGGCTGATATTGTAATCACCTTTCAAAGATCCAAGTTCTTCCTATGATCACCTTGGAGACTGGAGCTCGACATGTACATTTGGGTGGTAAAAACCATTCTGTCTATAATTACAGAGATCTCTATTACCCTCTTTATGTTATATGAGGGCACAAGGAGCTGGAACTCTCACAGGCTGAAAGGATTAGGAAATCCCTTATTTGAATCCAACAGTGCTGTGGTTTTGTCTCACCTTAACTTGCCAGCACCCAAGTTTTTTGGCAAGTGCAGTGGTCTTTAGTTCAAAAACAGACTTTTCCTAATCTTTCAAACACTTTCCATCCACATCTTTCAAAGTTGCTGCACAGCTATTTTGTTGTAACCAATGATTCCATTTCAAATATGAGGCATGATGGATCTGCTTCTTTTGTAATGTGATCTAAGGGAGAACTCAGCTTCTAAGGAGCCTGAAGTGCTGATTTGGGTCACTTGGAGGATTTATTTCATAGTGCTTTGCAGCCCTGTTCTCTGAGTGTTTGTATTCTGCACTTGTGTTCTATTGTCTTGCAGTAACCAGCGTAAGTATATAATTATATGGTTTCTTTTGTTAGTAATAGATTTCAAGATGCTGTATTATTATGGTGCTGTTTGAATTATATTTACTATATCAACATAAACATATAAATTGAGCCAAATTATTTGCTTGGTTAACTGTGAACCGCAAGTTATTACAGTGTTGTCAACTTGAAAATGTGTGACATTAAAACCACTGGATTCTTTTGGTTCAGATTTACATTCAAAATCCTTATAATTATTTTTCTATAGTTTATTAGGCACTATTTGAGCTGTCACTAGGTATATTCTTTAGCAGCCTATATAATCCCTGCTTAACAATTTAAAAACAATTTAGAATTCTCATAGTAGTTGGAAACCTTTTTTGAGAATTTCTGTTAAGTTCCAAACCACGTCCCTCTTTGTGTAAGCTGCCATCATTCCAACATAAACTAATGAAATTTGTCTTTTGAAAAATTCAGGTATTTATATTACAAAGTTAGTATTCCTCATGATGTTTCTTTATTTTGGAATTTCGTAGATAACTCAACCATACGTTAAAGGATATTAGTGTATTAGGTGAGAAATTTGTTAGAATCGTTAAAGGATATTAGTGTATTAGGTGAGAAATTTGTTAGAATCATGCTATTTTATAATCTCTTTAACTACCTTCTCTTTTCCTCTTCAGAGTTTTAAATAAAAACAAACCAGAGAATGCAGTACTTAAACCTATATTTCTTTAACCATGGGGATCAAGCACCTGTCTTTAATTTCCTGCTTCCTCTACCGATGGCTGTTGTTGCTGTGATTGCCTACTTGCACAGCTGTTTTGAGTGTACCCTTGTATCTCTCCCTCTTTTGCCTTGATTTACTGCTTCTTGTGAAAGTAAAGTGTCAGTCTTAAAATCAGATCCAACACTGAGAGCTCAGAACGTCTCATCTTATAATTGATGCACTAAGGAATATAGCATTAATAATTGACAAGAGAGGCTGAATTGCCTCCCATTTCTGTGGAAAAAAACTTTCCCAGGAAGTCAATTAATCATTTCAATTGTTTTCTGTTTCTCTTCCTTCTTCTTACCTACATTCGCTTCAGCCTCTGTGAGCCCATAAGAGCTCTGCTTAGCTGATTCCATGGGCACTGTTCTTCTGGAGTCCTTGATACCTCTGGCTCCTATAACCCTCCCTTCCCTTCTTCTAAAGAGTTCCCAAGTTCAGAGGAGAGGAACCTAATTGATAGCTCCAATTTATAATTTCTCATCACCTGTTTGGCTGTGAGTCTCTGCGTCTGCTCCTATCAGCTGCCGGAGGAAATGTTTCTGATGACGATGGTCCTAGGCACTGACTGATGATCATTAGGAGTCATTTCATGGATTTTTCTTCTTCATTTCTTGACCAATCCAGTTTAGTTCCACCCCAGGTGTTTGGGCCACCAGCCTCCCATTCTTGGCCATGCAGGTAGTGCCTGGTATGTGCTCCTTCTTACGGATTGGGCCCTAAAATAAACCAATCGTTGTTTGGCCCCTCCCACAAGCTGTGAGCCACCATATCCCCAGCACATCCTGTAGGCAGGACAGATTGTAGGTGAAAGACCCTGTGGGTCAGTTGGTGTCCCAGTCTCATGACTGGAAGCCCTGCCTTTTTTACAGAAAATGGGCGGTTAAGGCTCCATATCCTCCATTAGCAGGAGTCTCCACTAGGATCACCCTTATAGATTCCAGGGAGTTTCCACTGCACTAGGTTTCCATATCACTTCAGAAATGCTTAAAGATTACAGTTATTTCTCCCAATACTCTCCCTCCATCCCTTTCCTCAAGCTGACCCCTCTTGTTCTCATCCCACTCACCCCCAGTCCACCTGGAAAATGTATTCTACTTCCCCTTCCCAAGGAGACACATGTGCCTTCACCCCAACAGAGCCCTCCTTGCTGCTTACCTTCTCTCAGTCTGTGGATTGTAGCATTACTGTTATTCACTTAACAGCTAATATCCACTTATAAGTGAATACATACCAGGTTTGTCTTTCTGGGTTTGAGTTACCTCACTTGGGATAATATTTTCTAGTTTCAATCCATTTTCCTGCAGATTTCATGTTGTCATTTTTTAAACAACTGAGTAATATTCCACTGAGGAAATGTAACACATTTTCTTGAACCATTCTTCTATTGAAGGAACATTTAGGGTGTTTCCAGTTTCTGGATATTATGAATAAGCTATATGAACATAGTTGAGCAAGTATCCTTGAGGTAGGACGGAGCATTCTTTTGGTATATGCCCAAGAGTGGTATAGCTAGGTCTTGAGGCAGATCAATTCCCAATTTTCTGAGGTACTTCCATATTGATTTCCATAGTGGCTGTACGTGTTTACACTATTACTCCTCACAATGGGGGAGTGTTCCCCGTGCTCCACATCACTGCCAGCATGAACTGTGTCACTTGTGTTATTGATCTTACCCATTCTGACAGGTGTAAGAAGAAATCTCAAAGTAGTTTTGATTTGTGTTTCACGGATGGCTAAGGATGTTGATCATTTCTTTAAGTGTTTTTCAGTTATTTGAGATTCCTCTATTGAGAATTCTATTTAGATCTGTACTCCATTTTTAATTGGATTATTTGGTTTGTGGATGCCTAGTTTCTTGAATTCTTTAACTATTTTGGATATTAGCTAACCATAAGTGGGTAAAGATCTTTCCCCACTCTGTAGGTTGCTGTTTTGTCCTTTTACTAGTGTCCTATGCCTTACAGAAACTTTTTACCTTTATGAGGTTCTGCTTATTAATTGCTGATTCTAGTGCCTATGCTTCTGGTTTTCTGTTCAGGAAGTTTTCTTCTGTATCAATGCCTTTAAGGCTATCTATCCCCTGCTTTCTCTTTTATCAGGTTCAATGGATCTTGAACAAATGGTACTGGTCTAACTTGATGTCTGTATGTAGAACACAAAGACACCCATATTTATCACCCTGCAAATAAACCAAAGTCCTATGTTGTTTTTAGTTTTCGGGTCTCCTCGGCACGTTCCGCCACAGCCCTATCCCGGCCCAGAGCTGGCTGGGAAGCCGCTTGGTTACCCGCCCTGGCCAGGAGGGAGAAGATGCCCAAGCCTAGAGCCGTGGGGAAGCCCCGGGGAGCCGCGAGGGACGTTTCTCACATGGGTTCTTAGGACTGCGCGGTGCCGCCTGATCCCGCTTGCTGAGAACGAACACGAGACAGAGTTAGCATCTGGTGGACCTGAACTCAAACCCGAACTCCTTTATTTAAAGCGATCACCCCCATAAATAACCTCTCCCCATTAGGGCGTGGCTTCTCCCCTCCAGCGGGGAAGCCTTAATTAGCATGGCAGGGGGAGGGGCGTACCTGGCCAACCCCCACAATATCCATGGCCTTTGCAGAGACAAAGGTGTATGATTCACCACGAGGCAGGCAGACATTTTGCCAATCTGTTTACTGAGTTAGCAGCTTCCAGGGTGTTAAGAGTAAAGGAGACTTCGAGTGTCCTACTAGCCCTGGGGGCGAGGACCGCTCGTGCTACAACTTCACTCTTTAGCCTGGAAGCCCTACAGTCCTAGTGTTTCAAATACCTCAACATAAAAGGAGAAATAGTTTTAAAGCAGTGTCCCTGGAGACTGGGAATTCATATGTCAGTGTATGAATTTCTCCTTAATGTTTCTGAAAAAAAGTGAATATATGGAGGTTACTGTAGAATGACTTTCTATGATGAGTTGTGTTGTAGGTGAGCCTGAATTGTGTCCTGAGATTCCATTAATGGGTTCAGCCTGGAATACTGTCTGTAACCATTATGACAATGATTTGTATTATGGGAAAACAGAATTTATAAGAACAAAGAAAAGTAATTTGCTTTCTCTATATTTGAAGTTATAAGACATTTGGAAGTATGTGGAACTGAACAAATTTGAAATGGAGACTCTTAAAGTCTTCATTTAATGAGTAATTTAAACTAGTAAGGTATTTTACATAAAGTAAATTGCATCTAAGGAATACCCAAATGAAGATGAAACTCGCATTCTGGAAGAGTTCATATTTAAGTGACAAATCCATGCAACCAATGTTAGTATGAAAGGTGTTATATGAAAGGAACACTTAGACTGGGAAAGATGAAAATGTAAGTACTGTTAATGATCCTAGAGAACAGGAAGATGAGACTTTCCCAGTAGAAAAATAAAGAAAAAACATTTAAGAATGACCATGTGTGGAGAGGTAGCTGAACAGTTAAGAGCATTTGTTGCCCATGCAGAGCATGAGCTTTTGATTCCTCGCACCCATATAGAGCAGTTCACAACAGCCTGCATGTAACTCCAGTTACAGGAAATCCAACACCCTCTTCCGGCCTGTGCAGGCACCCACACATGTGCATGTACCCAAAGACACTTATACACACAAATAAAATTAAAACATGTCTTTTTAAAAATGAAGATGTAATATAAGTAAAGGCCAGGAAATGTGGAAAGAAGGGCAATGGAAAATTAATAGATTTCCCTTTGGGGCTGAAACTAACTGGTCTTGAAAAGAATAGCCAAGAAAATGTCAGACCATAGTTAGAAAAATTATCTACCACCAGTCCATTATGAGAATCTACGCAACTTTGAGGTAGTATTTGTTTATGTACCATTGAGCTGGCTATGTGTGGTTATGCATTAACCAACTCCAGCTTTATCTTGATTCCTTGAATTACTAAGCAAACCTGAGATAAGAGGTTCATTTACAAATTGATATCTTCACTTGTTGAAATCCACCACTGTGTACTTTCTGCCGGAAAGCTGCCTTGGCAGGTAATGGAGCTTGATTTCCGTCAGTCCCCAGTTCCACACAGTAGAAGGTTATAATTAACTCCTGCATGTTCTTCTTTGACCTCAATACATGTATGTGGCATGTGCTGTCCCTTACAAAGTAAGAAAACAGATTAACAAATAAATAATTTCAGTGATATTATGGCCATTACTTAATTGATATTATGTCAACAAAATAAAGAGTTTAATAAGAATTAAATAAGAAATGAACAAATTTAATAAGTAATAAATAAATAAGAAAATTACTTAATACATTATCATAAGAAAATACCCATTTTAAGTATTGAATGAAAACAATAGTAGTACCTAGAACCAGAGATATTATATATGAATACATGATGCTGATACCAACAATGATTATACTCAGAGATACAAGGATAGTCACAAAATAAATAAATCTCATTAAGTAATGGGTTAGTACTACAGTGTTCCACTAGTTGGGAAAATTATTACTATTAGCATTCTAAGTACAACAGGTGACAAAATAATTTTGTTGTATTAAAATACAAATTAAAGCTGCTGCTATTATTATAGCTATAAAAATATTTCATATGAATGAAAAGCTACATGTAAACCTTCAAATACAATACTAAACTCATTTTATACATTTTATTTTATTCAGGAGGTATTGGTCAGTCCTAGAACCATATACACACAAACAACAAAAACTAACTCAGCAGATATGCATATTTACAAATTAATTTAAAAAAAAGAACAAATTTCAAGGGGGCTTTCCAGCAGACCCTGAAATCAAAATCAAAATTAGTTTTGCCATAAATTACATATAGTAAGAAAATGCTTCATTTTCCATCTTATAATATTTTATTCATTCTGATTTATTTTAACCATGGTTATACCTTATGAAAATTTTCGCATGTTAAAATAAATGTACTTTAGATGTATAAAGGGGAAGCATAGCTGAAGATGTAGCTTTCACACATCTATTCATGTGTGCATGTGTGTGTATATGGAACACATATTCTCTTGTGGGCATGTGGAAGCCAGAGGACCGCAAATCATGGAATTGGGTTTTTTCTGTCACCATGTGGTTTCTGAGGATTCACTAAAGTCATCAGATTTAGCCAGAAATGCCTTTACCTGCTGAGACATTTTGTCAGCCCATAAATACCTTTTTAAATCCAAAAGTTTTATAAGAAATCACAAAGATATTCTTGTTCAAATAAATTTTAAATTCTGAGATTAAAAAGAGAAAAAAAATACCGAATGTGATGAAAAGATTAATATATAATAGAAGTCAATATTTTGTCAAACACTTCAATATGAAACGGTGACAATAAAACCACTCAATATATAAAGGGTCTAAACAGATACTTAAAACAGCCTATTTTCTAGCTGGAACCATTAAGGCCATACCAGAGAAGAAATGGAAGGTTTTTACTATGTCAGAAATCCTTGAGAAAGCAAAGAAATCTCACAGTGTGCCTACAAAAAACGTTTGCCCAAAAGATATTTTGAAAGGCAAGGAGGAAGCTTATTTATGAAAAAAATTAAGCTCCATCAAAAGTAATATAGGCAGATAGACAGAACTGAGATTCAAATCACTAGCATGGCAAGAACAGCTGGTAACTTCTATGTACTTCAGGGCACAAATTGACATTCTTCGTCAGGATCAGAGCTTTCAGGAGTGTGTTCCCAAAGGTCTGCAAGGTGTTACAACATCTTCGCTTGTGTCAGATATTCAACAGCATCTTTGTGAAGGTCAACATGGTTTCCACGAACATGCTGAGAAATGTGAAACTTTATACTGCATGGGTAATCCGTTCAGTTATAAGCAGTGAGGGCTTGGAAAATTGAAATAAAGAACAAGAAAGAAAACACTGGGAGTAGAAGCACACTGGTGTATCTCCACACAGATGGCTATCAAGTTAATGCAAATTGTGACAGCAGGAAAGTGTCACTTTTTGTGTTTTTAAAGAGATCAAAAAAAAAAAAAAACTCAAATACTAGCAAGAAAGGAAAGTGTACCTGTAAATATAGCCAGGACAATCTCTTTCTAGAAATTTGCAAAAAATATTGATAACTTTACAATTTTGTTTTTTTTTTCCAGTCAGTGTTCTATTTCTTGAAACTTTACTTCATATTTGTTAAATTTTGTGAAATGAATATATGTTCATTATTCTGTTTAGGTTAGATTGAAAAAAATGATACAATTGCTAGCTAAATTGGAATTCATTCACATTTTACTAATTGTAATATAATTTGGTTATTAAAATGACTAGTGGGTTTTTGGAGAGGTAGCTCAAGAGCAAAGGGCAATTGTGAACATCAGGAAGAATCCCCTGCAAATGTAACCTATTATAGTAAACAATATAGATTGTAAATATTTGCTTTCTCTGTTAAAGACTGGAAAACAGAAGCTTCACTTCCTTTAACAACCGAAGCAGCTTCCTGTTTCTGTAGATTTTCACAGCAAGAGTTGCTTTTGCCTTTATTGGGAGTTCCCATAGTCTTTATATCTCGGGGCAAATGATTCATCCAACTTACACAGTTACCTCACCAATTTTGCTTTTCAATATATTTTCACAAGGTTAGAAAAAGCTGTCTCAATTTTTTTATTTTTTTTTCCTGTTGTATGTGGATTAAAAGTAGTTTCAGTATATCTAAATTTCAGGCATGTCATATATATTAACACATCCTATGGAACTGCTGTGTAGGCATTTTGCAACTCATGTTATAATTAGTCATTATAGAGCAGTTTTATATTTCTAATGACATATTTTTAATTAGTTCAGTGGTAAGTATCTGTATTTCTAACAGATATAAATCATAATTATGGATATTTCAAACTGACTGCATTTTCAGTACCGATTCTTCTACAAAACATGTTAAGTGTTTCAAATAATAAAGTTTTATATATGTGACAACACCTTTACCTGTATAATGGCTATGTTTAATGTTATGCTTTTTAATTTAATTTCATATTAGAATGCTGGTTGATATCGTTGTAACCAGTTAGTAACATACAGTTTTCCAGGAATAAAATTTGTTAGTAAGTACTTTTTACAGGTTATTCCTGTCCTTAAAGAAGTTATAGATGTGTAAACGCATATATGTAATGACATGAAAGACTGGACAACACTTCCTGGGTAACAAGGGAGATGAGTGGCAGGGAAGAGGGCTGATGAAGAGGAGATTGTGGGGTATGGTGGAATATCTATTATATATTACCCTGGAAATGGGCTGTTGTGATCCTGTGTCATTAAAGATATTTAAAAGAGTGTTATAAGTAAGGATTTTTATAAACATGAAAATAAATTTCATTGTGGAATGTTTTCCATGGCATATGTATGAAATTAGTTGGCATGTATATGATGAGATAGTACATTTTTTCATAGAATTTAAAAATTCAGTGAATTATGACAAGTACACCTTTAAGATATCAATATATGAAATTCAAAAGTGTAATGTCTTTATATTTGTTTCTGGATAATTTTTTATTACTATGACTTTTTCAAAAAGCAAATCATTTAAGCCCTAAATTTTACATTATAAGCGTTCAAATGCTGAAAGAAAAACTGATGTTGAAGGAGACCATATAAGGACACCAGATTTTCAGATTTGGCTAATCAGAATTATTTGGATTATTTATTATGAGATCAGTAAAGGAAAAATAAATACACAATTTTATGCCTGTCACTCAGAGACTCTATATAGTACAACTGACGTGTATCTAGAGACTTATGTCTGAACATACATTGGTGTTTTAAAGCATGCTAAGCTTTGAAACACACAATTATATCAGTTTTCCATTTTTTTTCATATTTTGTCATATTACCTAGAAGGCAATGCTACGTCTGTGCTCACTTAAATGCATTCATTCACAGTTTAGAACTGTAACATCACCCTGAAGGACACTTATGAATATTGTCTTCAATAACTGCTCAGGAAAATTGTAAACTCTATTTCTCAATGACTTTATGTCCAAATGCATAGGAAAAATTATAGAAGCAGGAATGTTTCCCTAAAGAATGAATTTATTGCTTTCTCATGTAAGAATAGTTATACAATGTCCTTACAGTCATTCAGATTGGGTTATAATAGGCAACCTGTAAAATTGAATGAGAATTCCTTGGTCTTTACTCCTCCATTAGCATGGGCTGGACTTGCTAAGTTGTCTCTAATAGAACATGAAATGTGTAAGAGAAGTCTGTCACTTCTGAGATTAGGGTATAAAAAGCTTGCTTTCAGTTTGAGTTC
The DNA here is from genome assembly GCA_026225945.1 of Cricetomys ansorgei. NCBI lineage: Eukaryota > Metazoa > Chordata > Mammalia > Rodentia > Nesomyidae > Cricetomys > Cricetomys ansorgei. The sequence continues at coordinate 3,684,721 of JAMJFZ010001121.1, read as the reverse complement.
TCTTTTCCCCTTGCCCTATCTGAAGGCAGTGCCCCACTGTTAATGGCTTTATGGAAGGTCTGTTTGACAAAGTGAAGAAAACCTTTACTCTACATTTAGTAAAGGACTGAGATCCTCATTTTGACAAATGATAAAGCACTGAACATTGCATACAAACATGTGGTTAGCCTGGCAATGGATGAACTTCAGTTAGCGTTATGAAAGACAATACCTCTCACCGATACCCTAACCACAAATTTATGACAGATGCATGTAGCAGAAAGCCTCTTCGTTAAGCTTGACCTCCAGAGAGAATGACATAATGTATATTTGATAAGTGTTCAAGATTTAGAGTGATTTCTTTATATACCTGTAGATAAAATATAGATACTAATCCAGAGTGCATCCCTCAGATTAGATTCAAGAACCATAATTTATTTTCTTTGTGAGCACTCATATTTCTGAAATAATTTTACTTGAATTGTTACTGGTGTTATTATAAACTTCTTCAAATTATTTTTTGATATAAGAGAGTTATTACTAGTGGAAAAAAAGTCCCAGCCCAATACCTTATGTTTATTGTGTTAGCATCACATTCATAGTCTCTGTCCTTTAGTTTGAATCACAATTGCAAACACATTTATCCTTGATGTGGGATTCATCTCCTTTTTCCCCCATTTAATCAGAATTACCTTTCTCGTCCTTAGCAAAAAAATAATGTAACATCATAGAACACTAGCAGTGGAAGATATGGCTTAAGTATTCTGGAGTTTGACACTTCTGATTTCTGTTTCATGTAACAGTAAGCTGGGAGCTAAAGAAAAATAAACGTTGCCACCATGAAACCCACTTGAACTGAAACTGGGCCAGTTTTCTGGTGTTTTTTGAGCATAAACCAATTAAATAGTGAGGAGGATGTAATAAAGCCTTTTAGAGATGAGGCATAATTAGCTTTGGGCTTAAATATTGTTATTTATACCTTCCAAACAGAAGCTGTCCATTTATACTAGTCTTTAAAAACCTTCAAATTTCTCTCTCTGAATATATCTTATATGTATAATATATATATTCCCTCATTGGTATATAAAGAAATTACTTTAAAAATTATATTTATAAACATTGAGATTTGGATAATCCTAAACAAAATTCCATAAAAGATAATCTTAACTGTGAATTGAATGCTATAAATGAACCATGTAGATACAATTGCAGATTGGATGGATCATACAGAGAGATTTAGTTTAAGTTAATAAAATCAAAAGAAGATTGTAAAAGAATCACCATATTTTCTGAAAAACTACAAAATCTTTAATAGTCGACTAGTTTAAGATTCAGTAAATGTAAAGAGATATATTTTTGAAATATCCACCACTTTCCAGTATTAATCCATTTCTATTTTTATATCAATCATCTCTTTCAAAATTGAAAGAACTTCGCTGGAAACAAAATAATTCCTGCTGTTCTTTGTACTGCAGTAATGACCACCTCTCTTGCTAATTTATATATGAGGAATTCCGGAATGTATTTTTTTTAACTGTACTTGATATCATTGCATAAATAAATGCCAGGGAGTTGGGGATCCCATCACCATATGCCATCAGAGGCGTCACACTAATGTCTTGTTTAAATAAATGTCTCAGTCTTTTCATACCCTGAGGCCTAAATTACATCAAAGTTGTTTCAGAGCTCCAGGGTAGAAAAAACCAACAATGGAAAGTGACACAAAGGAACCAAGTGCAGCAGATGCAAAGTTCAGACTGACTAGTCGCTTGAAAATGTCAGCGCTCTATAAAAAGGCATATAAGCTGTCAGACAGTACCACAGAAATTGTGGCTTTAGAAATTTGTCTTTTCTCACTAAGCCCTGGGATAACTAAGTGGATGCACTTGAGGCCTGTATGCAGGTAGTCTAAGAGAGAGAGAGAAATAGGTACAACTTTTAGTAAGATCTTATTAGATGATTGAAATGTAAACTTCTTTCATAGATAGTATGCCAAGCTAACTTATACCCTGTTTAGTAATCATGCAGATGAGATTTTTATATTTTTATTTATTTGTTCACTTATTGTGACTTATTGGTTTGTTGGAAACAAAAATTAGAGAAATGAACGCTGACATGATTTTGTTTCCTGACAACCAATTCATGAAGCTGTGGCAGTATTCACTCATCTCAAAATATGTAAGTGAAGGTATTGATATTTAGGTAAAGAAGAATATTAAAGTAGTCAGAGAAAGCTCATTAAGAAAACTGCAGAAAATTTCAGAGCAAGCCAGTTTTGTTAAAATCAAGGCATCTCCTTCGTTTATCCTACTCAAAAAGGTCTGTTCAGCCTTACTGTACTACCCTGGCTGAATTCAGTCTGGTCATAACATATGTAGTTAGAGGACTATCAGTCAACATTAATAAAATACTGTTAGTGTAATAGGCCTTCATGTAATGTGTGATCACATAGTAAATGTTGTGATTGGAGGAGGGGGTCTCGCCATTCTTTTATTCTTGAAGTAATGGAGTCAGTCAAGAGACATGGACAGTTTGAGCAGATATTATATAGCAAAACAACAGAAGCAAAGTTAAGCAAGGTGAGATCGGAGTGAGCTGTCCCAAGGCAGGGAACAGTATAGTGGGGTCTGTGTTGTGGTTTTAAAATAAAATTTAAGAATATTTATGAAGTATGTGGCATGTTCATGAAGTAACATGACACTTTTTTTTCCTAATATGGTGAATTGGATCTTCCCCCCAAGGTAGTTTCTCTGAGGATCACCACAAAAGGGGTGTGCTATGGAGCATATGGAGTTATATGATGCTGCCTTTTGAGTATACAGACGCTCAGTGATTTTATCTTGCCATGACAAAACACTTTGATAAATGCTATATATAAAAGAAAGCATTTAATTTTGGCCTGGGGGTTCCAGAGCATTAGAGTTCATGATCATCATAGTGGGAAGCATTGGCAGCAGGTAGGCAGGCATGGCATTGAAGCAGTCGTTGTTGGAAACTTAAGTCTTGATGTGCAAGCATGAGACAGGGAGAGCTAACTGTAAATAGTGGACCTCAAACTGAAGCCTCACATCCTGTCCCTAATGACATAGCTCCTTCAGCAAGTCCACACATCTTAAATCGTCCCAAATATTTCTATCAATTGAGGCCCAAGTGTTCAAATATATGAGCCTATGGAGGCTATTATCATTAAAACTACCACATGGACCCTTTATTAGTACTTGCGTGTGGCTGAATTACACAGTTGGCTTAGGTTCTGACATAGCTACAAAGATGCAAGAAGCTACATCTTTCCTTGATTACCTTATGTTTAGTTTTCTATGTAGGAATGATCTGAAGTGATCTCCTACCTGGAATGGGTTGGAACACTTTTAGAAAGTGTTCTCACTATGTAGACTATTATCTTTGAAGAGGAGGGTTTTGGACAGCTTCATAAGTGAAAATGCAAGCCAGCCAAGAGCTGCTCTTTTCTGCTTAGCTTGGCTGTCTTATACTCAGCTTTTTATTCTTTTATTTCTCATTCTTGTTACTTAACTCTATCATTTAAGCATTCCTTTTAACCTTAAATTTTGTTTATACCATAACAATCATGTATGTAACTTTCTAAATAGTCTTTGAGATAGATAGGTTCTCATGCTATTCTTATGGGAAAATCATTTAAAATAATATTCACAAACATTATCCTTATTTCACAGAGATATTTTTTCAAATATTCACTTTTTGTATATTTGGGGGGAGTGCATGCCACAAGCAAGTACCTTTACTGGCTGAGCCATCTCATGTGCCCAGAGATTTTTAATAATTTGAAAGTATGAAACTGTTTCTTATGTAGTAGTTTGGAAAATACTATGTAAACTACTTTTAGTTGTTTTTGTTTTATTATTTGAGACAGGAGATTCTGTAGCCCTAAATATTCTCAAATTCTCTGAGTACCTGAAGCTGGCCTTGAACTTCTAATCTCCAGCTTCTTTTCTCCCAAATGTTAGGATTATAGACTTGAGAGTCATTTGTGTTTCAAATACTTGATTATATTACTTCCAAATCTCAACCAATGAATAAATCTATCTCTCTCTCAAATTTGAAGTTACTCTATAAATTGAACCAGTAAAATAGAGTAAATGATAGAAGATATTCTGTTTATCTAGAAAAGAACATAGTCAAACACAGTAAATAGTGTCTGTTGTTTTTAACTTTAAACTAATTGGTAAAAGATATACTATTTTGAAAGGCACATAGATTTTCCACCTAAAACATTATATAATTCAAATGGCTGTAATGACCACCCACACATTGTACCAACATATTCACAAAGCACAGTATAAAGAGAGAGCGTTTTGTTTTATTAAGTTAATCCGGGAAGATTTTCATCAGAATGTAGGGGATTGTTTTGGAGATGGTTTATAACAGATTTATTTTTATTTCATAAAAACTTCAGATAAAATGCTATATAAAAAGTCAAAACTTTTGAGAAAAAAGCTTACACACTGAAATAAAATAGACTGACAAATTAGTAGCCTAGATTATTTTAAAGTATCAGTATTTTATCATTTATTCTAGTTTGTACATGTGTACTTATTTTTATTTATTTTAAAATAATTTTTCATCATTTTATTGTGTAAAAGTTTCCATTGATCACTAATATTAGCTACTTTTCTCACTGCTGTGCCAAATAATTGGCAAAAGAAACAGGAGGAAGGGATGGTTAATTTCAGGCTCACACTTTGAAGGGATACAGTCCATCCTGAATGGATGGCTTGAGGGCTATAGTAGAAGGTGGTTGGCCACAGAAATGAGAAAAGAGGAATGCTGGTGTTTGTGTTATGCTTATCCCACTACACATCCACCTTTTTTCAGTCCTAGATATAGCCAGGGGGATGTTGGGACCTACCTTCAGGAAGGGTCTTTTCACCTCACTTAAACCTCTCTGGAGACACCCTCTTGGACCCTCAAAGTGTGTCACCAAGGTCATTTCAAATTGAGTCAAGCTGACAGTTGAGATTTACCATTATACCACTACTTCCTGAAGAAAATTTCAATTGCTAAATATGGGCATCGCTGAAGGGACTAAAGGATAGTCACTAAAAAAAAAAAAAAAAAACAATGAGTTTGATTCAGTGTGGGATGGGACAATTTCTGATTTAGAAACAGCAGGCAGGCAGGGAATTCCACATATGAAGGTGAAGATTAATCCCCAGGCCCACAGTCTCGGCAGGATAACCGTGGGTAGCTGAGAGCACTGGAAGGTAAGGGTTCTCTGTTCTGTTCACTTCAGCCACATCTGATATTTCAGAAACATGGCATCTTTCATTAATAGCCACTTACCTTTTGACCTGTAACAGATCCACCTTTTTTTCTTATTTTCAGTTTGGTTGGGTTTGGTTTTGGTTTTGTCTCTAAACTGAGACATCTCAATTAATAATATAATCAATAATATAATATTCAGAGCCAAATGTAGTCTAGGTTTTCTACAGGGAATCGATGGGGTAGGATCTGAGAATGTGTTCAGAAGGTTGACTAGCAGTATGTGAGGGACACACTGGAGCACAAGTGTCTTAGCAACACATGTACATGTTACTCATCTTCCTGGTTTCAAGGGTTCTACATCACCAGGAACACAGAATGGCTCAGGGATGCTTAATACAGAAAAAAAAAATCACAAATAGAGCCACGTGTGCTGCCATAGTGCTGTAGTCCTGGCACTTGTGAAGCTGAGACAGAATGATCACCAGCTGGAAGCCAGTCTGGGCTATACAGAAGATATGGGTGAAGGCTCTGTCTCCAATTGATAGAATTGGAATTTCCCTAATACATTTCCCTAATATATATTTTTTAAAACACGACAGGTATGCTTTTTTGGAGAAAATATTGTAATCAGTTTGGGATCTCACACATATATATTTACTTTTGCCTTAAAATTTGCTATTGATGAGATAGATCCATATATTATGGATTAATAGTGAATAGCTAGACCTAGATTTTCTTCCTTGTGGAAACTAAAGGAAATTGTGCAGAGTATTTGAAACAAGCAAGAGACCTTGGCATTGGGCAGTGGGTGAAAGGGATCGCTTGGGTATGGTTACCAAAGAAGATGGATGCACTTGTCAGGTCCTTCATGGAGAGAGATTTGACACTACAGGGAAGGAAAGCCCAGCAGAGCAGAGATGTGCCCCACACCCACATCCTCTCCCAATATTGAGAGGCACTGCTAGGAATAACAGAAGCCAAAATCACCAGAGTTTATACTCTTTTATTGCTAAACTATTTCAATTTGGAGTTCAGTCATTTCTTAGAAGAAAAGACCTTACATTTCTTTCTTTTTTTTTCTTACTCATTTTCCTTATTCCCAGATTCCTTTTTAAAGCCAGCCATACCTCAGGTGTTGAAGTCCCATGGTAGCTCTGACAAGCGCCCTTTAGGATATGGCTTCCAGAGTGTAGGCTGCAACCACCTCAGCCTTGAAAGGGATTTTCTCAATTAAATTGTTAAGATGTATTCTTAAGGTAGTACTTTCTGAAAAATCTATTCTCCTGCAGACAAGCTTACAGCTATCTTCCATTAGGGCTGAAAATTGACTTTTTAGCCACCGACACTTGACAGGATGTTTATTTTCCTGTTATAACAATTGTCAATTACCCACCAATTTCTCTTCTCCCAGAAATAATGAAGGTCAGCTGCGATGAACTACACTCTCTGGAGCCTCTCTGACAATTTCTTTGCCTTCATATTCAGTATTGACAATTCTCTCATTTTCCTTAAAGTAAAAAAAAAAAAAAAAAAAAAAAGCAAACCCTCAGCGTTTAAAAGAGCTCCTGAGGTGAGGCTGCAGGAAGAGAGAGGAGTTTGCATATTAGTCTCAACCTGACGACTAAAACCAGGATTAGACCAGCATAGTGAGCAGAAGCATAGTTTTATTATTTTTATTATTGTTATTATTATTACTAATTATTATTTCAAGTTTCTGAAGTTCCCAGATAAAATATAATCTTGTAGTTGCTAAGGCAACTGATTTTGTTTTTGTTTTTATCCTTAGGAAGAACAAACAAATTAAGTAAAAAAAAAAAAAATCCCACAAATCTCCAGCAATTATTGATAATGGATGTGCTAAGACAATCATAGCTAAATATACCACTGGAGTTCTCAGTAAAGAACACAGTTTATGGGCCACATAACTGAAACTCTTGCTGTCAATCTGTTTTCTTTCTTTGACAATCTAATACAAATGAGCAAAATGATATTGAGCCTTTTTTTTTTTTTTAAGTTTTGCAGTTTTTCTTGCTCTTGTTAATTTTGTTCAATTTCATGCCTGTCAGCATCCCTAAGAATGAAGCCCAAGACATAATATAGATATAATTTAGATATAATGCAATACAAAAAGGCCAATTGATGGTGATGGTCTGTATCTTGCTCAGTCCTAATTTAGGATTATACACTGACAGTTTCCTGTTGTGGTTCTTCCTTGAACCTTTTCTCTGCTATACGTTTATTAATCTGTCATCACTGTGGGTAAGAGTATTTATAAAAGCATTTGGAATTAGAAATTGTTGGGACATAACAAATCAGTCCTTGTATTTGCTATCAGAGTATCTCAATAAAGTCTTACACAAAAATACATTGATATCTATGGCATATCATTGTTTCTAAGATGTGCATGTCCACATTTTACATATTATTTATTAGTTTTCTAACATTATACAACTCTAGCTAGTATAGTAATCACTATTTAAACTACGCTAGTCTCAAACTTGTGGCAATTCCCCTGCCTCAACCTCTTAAGTGCTGATATCACAAACATGTATCATGATGCCTGGCTCCAAAATTTAAAATTCTTAAATTTAGGATATACCTTCCAATTCATAGTATGTTATAACTGTTTCTAGCTACTGCACATTTCAAAGTGTCTCGAAATACATATTATAATGAACAACACTGTTTGCCAATGAGACTTGGAATGACTTGTTTATATGAATAGATTTGGAATTTTGGAATTTTCCCCATGAGTTGCTTTAACTCTGTCTTCAAAATGACCATACAACAAACTATATTGTTGTATTAGAAAGCCACATTCTAACTATCATCTAAGTGCTGCTTCCTATGTCTTGTCTCTTGCAATTGTTTATGTGGCTTTATTCAGGTGTCAGTCATCCTTAGACAAAGCTGTTAATAAGACAGTTCATTCTTGATACATTGTGGAGGAACTTGAATGTTCACCATTCATCTGCTTGTCATTGTTACCTCATTAGTTTTGTTCCTGGGCATCTTATTGGAGTAGCACTAATTTACAGAATATACAGCCTCCAGAGAAGTTACAGGCCATGGTGATCTTTTGAGGAGATTTCTGTGTTCTCTGAAACATTAGCTCACCTCTCTCAAACTTGCTCCTCTATCTGTAAAATGGGATAAGTTGTTATTTTAGTGATTCAGTTATTTTTTTGAAGATGAATCTACCTGAAGTGCTATATTATTAATGGTACTTAACAACTGATATTTTCTTTTCTCTACTTTCTCTGTATTTTCCAATTAAGTTAACTTTTCTTTGGTTCCAAAATTAGTGAAACATGATTTTATATATAATTTAAAGGTTATCTTTCTTAATGTTTTCCAAAATCTCTTTTAAAATATCGAATTAGAAGATATTAGTCTTACCAAATTTTGAGGTTTGAAAAACAAGAGCAATTGACAAGTAAAGTTCAGATCAAAGAAACTACAATTCTAGAATTACTTTTAGAATAATTGTATAAAATCAATAACAAGGAATTATGCATTTCATTAGTAGGTTCTACTTTCTCCTGTATTTATATTTTATTTCATTAAAAATGATAGTAGTACTATGAATGGTGGTACATATCTGTAATGACAGTATTTAGGAGCTGCAGACAAGATTATAAATTGGAAAGCAGCGTAGATTATGCTAGTAGCTAACACCTCAAACTGTGAAAGCAAAAACTTGTAAATTACAATTGATAGTAAATACTTGATATTATATGGAGGCTAAAGGAAGGAACTGAAGAAGTTGGCAGATCTGAATCTATAATATGATGTATTCTGTCCTCATAACACTTGAGTAAAGTATTTTATTGGGCCCTAGTTTCCAACAGATGTAATTAAGTTAAAGTGTTTCCATAAGAATAAAAGGGGATGTATGCAGGGTGTCTGAACACCCTGTAGAAAATTTTTTGCTGTAGAAAATGAGACTGAATTAAATCTGGAGCCCAACATCAGCTGGATGTGAAGGGTTTAAATTTGTTAAAGTAATAATGATAGAATCTCATATGCTATAGCAAACCCACAGATATTATCTTCATGTTTGCATGTTTTTCATAGAAGTTTTGATGAAAAGGTTGGAATTTAACAGTTTCAATTCTGTTGTTGGCATGTTTATGAAGGGAAGAGATGAACAAAGTTATAGGTTAATTGACTGGAATAAGAAAAACAAAACTCTTTTAGTTTTAATAGCCTTGGACAAGTTCTAAAAGCTTCAGTATTTAAGACAGTATTATAAATATAGCATAGAATTACTTAGTAATTATAATAATTACATAGAAATATTTGTAAATGCCATGTGAGCAGGCTGTGTCTGTGAACCGGTTACTTGGAGTCTATGGACGGAAGGTCTTATATTGAGGCCACCATGAGCAATTTGATAATACCCCCCAAGAAAAAAAATAAATTCAGATGTTCTAATTGTAAAGCTTAGGGTGGAAAAAAACCATGAATTCTCATTTGCCTCAATGTGTATATATTTGTATATTATGAAAACCCAGCCAAAAGTATCCTCCTGTCCTTTGTGTTATCCCAGTGATAAAATCCTCTCAGATAATGGCTTAGTAAGAGTCTGGCTTTAGAGTACACGGTCTGAGGTTGCCCTATCATGTCAGAGTTTGACATAATGTTAGTTATCTTCTACGCCTGTTTCCATTCTCCCCATTAGTAATTAAAGGCTGACTTCATATCACTGTTACAAATGGCAGAGCCAGGTTAGAATGTAAGTTCTCTGGGTTATGATATGGCAAATATATTAGATGTTCAGAACTCTCTTAGTCGCTTTTTGATTGCTTTGATAAAACACCAAAACAAGGCAACTTATAAAAGATAGCATTTAATTCTGGACATGGTTTCAGAGGCTTGGAGTAGATGATGGCAGAGAAAAGGCTGAAAGAGCTGAGAATTTACTTTTTGATCCACAAATAGAAGGGAGAGACTGGGAATAGAGTCTCTGAAACCTTTAATCCCATGTTCAGGGTTATACCTCCTCCAACAAAATCACAGCTTCTAATTTCCACCAACTGAGGACCAGATATTTAAATATACAAGTCTGTAGTATCCATCCTCATTCAAATACCACTAGAAAATATCTTGTTTAGAAGAATTATATTCAGACCTTTTTTATTAAAATATAGATAGAAAGATAAACCAGTCATTTCAATAATAAAAATTGAATTGTAGTGAATTTAAGAAAAAATATTATCTGCTTTGGCTCAATTCACATTATCATTGTATGATTGTTGCCTTTTCTATATGTGACATATTATAATTTTTTTAAATATAAATATTTACATTTTGAAAACAGAAGGCCTTGGGCCCATATACATGCTCAGTGGTCAGAGCACTCACTCTTCCATGTGGTCCATGTTTGGTGCACTGCCACAGATGGCTCACGAGTGCCTGTGATCTGACTTATTTTCTCACCTACACGGGCACACACATGCACAAGGCATTCTCACATAGGGACACAACACACACACACACAAATAAAATAAAAAATAAATCTTAATGAAAATAAGTTAGACTCTTGATGTATGCCTGTTTGCCTGTGAGCCTATCAGTGAGAGGATTAAAAGCTATATAGTGAGGTTGTCTGTGAAAGAAAGAACGAAGCAAGGAAAGAGGAAGGATGAGGAACAGAGGAAAGAGGATTAGGGAGGATATGAAAATGTATTTATAGTGTTTTATACATGACATTTGGTATCTTTCTTGGGATTAAGTTCTATGTTTTCAGCACCGTGTCTGCCTGATGGCCACCCTGGTCTACCTGTGGAGGTGAAGTGTTTCAGGCAGTTCTCATTTGAAACTTTATTTGTTCCATGCTGGAAGCACTTTTAAAATTAAGAACTTGACTTAATTTTATTTCAGCATTTACTTTCAATTTCTTTCAAAATGGAAATTAAAATAATTCTATAAGGGGACCAAAGAAGATTGAATTTTTTTTTACACATTCCAATTTAAATAAATGTTATTTCTCCATTCTTCAAATCTCCTTCATTTCTAATTCTCTACTAGTTCTTGAATTTAATCAAGAACTTGATGATGAGAGGAGCCAAAATATCAAAGGCAAAACATTTGCATCATGCTCACTCTGGCTAAAATACATTGTACAATTTACGGAAGAATGATTAAAATCCTTTATCACAACTGCTTTCAATGACGCTGAATGAAAACTTGAAAGGGACTGTGAATGTGGTAAACTACAGCTTTCATATTGTTTAAGATGATCTTTAATTTTAGTAACATGGTCTAGGAAAAAATTTTCTAGGTTTCACTTTAGATACTCCAGAATACTGTGATATGTTTACTTCAAAGAAACTACACAACACGACCCTGGTTAGAGACAGACTATATAATTAACTTGCTAATTTCAACTATTTATTACTTGAAATTTTTCCAAGATAAAATCTGATAAACTATTTGGGACCTATACATTTGGTTTAATTAAAAGACAATTGCATTCAGCCACACTTGCACCTCCTTTAGATCTATTACTCTTATAGGGAATATACAAAGTAAAATAAAGCTGAGCATGTAGCTCATTCTGTAATCCCAGTGCCTGAGACTGCTGAATTGGAAGGACTGAGAGTTAGAGGTGAGCTGTGTATTATAGACAGTGTTTCAAAACAGTTTCTTTGTTTTTAAGGCATCAACTGCTATCTGAAAACAAATGTATTTGTTCCTGGCAGATGGCTGAAATGATTCTCAAGTAATTTCCCAAGATCATCTAAAATCTCATTTTGTGTATTTTAAAACTGAGAAGGAGGACTGGAGAGATGGTTCAGCAGTTAAGGGCATATGCTATTCTTGTCAAGGACCAAGGTTCAGTGCCTAATACTCATGTCCAGAACTCTAGTTCAGGGGATCCATTGCCCTCTGGCCCCACAGTCACCTGCATTCAATACATGCACAGACACACAAGCATGGGTACCATTAAAAATGAATCTTTAAATCTTTATATAAATATTTTACAGTGTATAAATGTATATTAAATACTTATAATGAAGGAAACTATGCTATTAAATATTAAGAGCCATATTTTAATGTATCAATTCTAATTTGTTTTTTGTTGTTGTTGTTATATATAGTCCAGTAAAAATATGTTATTGAGATGCTTATGAAACTCAATCAAATATAATAAATGTATCTTTAACTCAAACAACATTTAGAAAGTGATTATAAAAATAGATTGTTCTGTTTTAATTGAATGTAATAATCTTGTAATTTGAATCGAGAGAAGGAGCACATTGATTTGAGATGTAGAACTGCCTATTAGAAGACCCAGGGGTGGAGGCATGCTTTGAAAATAGCAGGTGCTCAATCAAGACAGGAGGCTTTTGCATTTGAAGCCAGCCTGTGAAAAATGATTACATAGATATTGAATCCAGTGGCCATGTAATTTGGTTCTGTACTTACTCTTGGGAACAAATATGGGGCAATTACATAAATAGTTAACTTTTAAGTGTTTCAGTCTCATTTTTCCCAAAATAGAAAACAAGAACAACAAAAAACTACAAAGAAAAGCCCATATCAGGTAGTTATTTTAGAATAATAAGTTTTAGCAAACCTGAGTGCATTGAGAATTCAGGTTGTTCTGCTCCTTTCCGCTCAAAGGGGACTCACTACATATCTGCAATTGGTGGTAGGGCTCTAATATTCAGTTACAGTTGAGTCTCTTAAATAGGATCCAGTGTTCCACCAGCTGATAGTCTTATGTGGCTAATGCTGTAGCAAACAGAGAAACCCTGTCTCGAAAAACAAAACAAAACAAAATTATTTCATTCTTATAAGGTATTCTTATTTTGTATTTTCTTTTCATGGTACAGAATTTTATATAATTAAACACTTGACAGTTTTGCAAGTTTTTTAAAACTACTAGAAATAGCCAGCCTCAAACATTTAAAAAAATAATAAATGTAGCAACATTCTAATTTCATAAGAAGTTTTGTAGTCTTCTATTAGTAAAGTGTGAGGAACAGGGAAATGAAAATCAGGAGGCTAAGAGCATTTGTTCATTTGTGGGTCTTAAATTTAATATGTACGTGTTTGAAGATAAGCAGTTAGAGAATACTGTCTTTAACTTTAGAACAGATACACTATCATGTTTTTGCTTTTGTTGTTGCTTTTGCTTTGTTGGTTTGTTTTTAAAGACAGGGCTTCTCTGTTATTAACTTTGGCTGTCCTCGAACTCACTGTGCAGACCAGGCTGGCCTCAAACTCACATAGATCCACCTGCCTCTGCCTCCCAAGTACTGAGATTAAAAGTGTGCACCATCACCACCAGGCAATATCATGTTTTAGTGCTAAGACATATTTATTCTAAAACCTACAACGGATGCCTTATCTGAAGTCTCAGATAGAAACAAGCCCTATATGTAAGGTTTCCACATAGCACACTTAAATTTAATGCATTTTCTGCCTCAATGAAGCATATATATCTATGTACAACTTAAAGCTATACCCTGGATATAAGATTTTCTGTTTGAGATTAAACAGAAGATTTGCATCAATTTGTATTTTCTTCCTTACAATTTCAGAGAGTGAAGATTAGTTCATGCCATGATTTAGGGACTTTAGAATACTCTTTTCTTTCTCCTTTTGTCAATCATTTCTCTTTCCACGTGCAGGAAGCACTCTGTGGTCTCTCCCTGGCATATCTGAAATACAAAAATCACTACTTTGGTTTCATTAATGAATAAAAACATGGCTATGTAAATGCAATCTGCCTACTATCTCACAGATGGATCATGTGAAAAATATGAAAAATAAGGAAAAAGGGGGAATTCCTGCTCCAAATGGCCCAATCTAGAGCAGCAAACAATTTGAAAAGTATGAATTTTCATTTTAGTAATTTTCTATAAATGGCTAGTGGACCATGGGTAACCCAAACAGAGAAAGGTTTCTGGGGAAGAAAGGGGGTTTAAAAAATGATGTTCTAAAACCTTCCAGTGTTTCACTCGCCATATACATCTAAAGGGCTATCATTTGTCAATATGCTCTTCTCAAATAAGGAGGTAAAATCATAAAAACTGTAAGGACATCTCTTTATTATAATCATTAGCTAAGCACACAAATATAGAATAAAAATGCCATATTTTGCCATATCTTTTGATAACATCTTCTAAAATTTTGTTAGCGTAGCATTGCAGACATAGAATGTAAAACTTCAATTGGTGCTATATTTTCAGAAGTGTAGCAGTGCAGAGGCCCATGCTCCATATGCCTGCCCAGTGATTATCAGAAAGCATGCTCTCATGACATTTGTAAATCAAAGGGGCTTCTGTGCATGACATGAAAGTATGGAACTTGATTTATGAAAGCAGTAGTAATCAGAGAAAAACACATGAAGTCTTACTCCAGAACATTCCATGGTCTGCTACATCGTGTCTGAATTGAGTAAGGAAAAATTCCTTGAATACTTAAGTTAGATAACTACAGCCATCATCTCAGTTTTATTAATGCATTTTTATAGAATTCAAAGTAAAACGCGATTAAAGAATTTAAAAATCAGAAAGCATAAGTTAGATATCTGGTGGAAAGAACAGAGTCTGCAAGGCTGTTAGAGATCACAGAGCTCAAGGTGCTGTTTTTACAGATGTTAAAACTGAGCATGGAGCTTGGAGTTTTCTGAACTCATTATTGCCTCATGAAGTTTTTGGTGCTCTAATCCTTTTTTTTAAATTTTTCACTTGTTTTTTTGGTAGTTGGGCAGATTCCATTAGTTAGGAAATTTAGGGCAAGTCTTTCTGTTTCTCTTATGTAAAGAATATGACAATCATTTTCTTTACATATTTATCTAATCCTAGCTAAAGAATATAACTTGTTATATTATATTATATTATATATATATTATATATATATAATATATATATTATGTTATATTATATAAAGAATCTGTTATTAGCACACAGAAATTGCCAATATCATTAACTAATCTCATTACCACAAATTTTAATATTTAGCTCATCAAATTATAAACCATAAATTATATTAATTACCTATTATGAAAAGATGATTTAAAAAATGTAAAAACAGCAGTGAATGCTATCTATATAGAATTTACAGTCAAGAGAAAGAAAATTAACAAGAAATAGGCCATTTGATATTTAACACTGATTTCAAAAGATATCATTTGGGGAATGTGTCTTTTAGGCCATGGCGTATAAACTGAAAATATTGGAAACACAGGCAGAAGCCATTTGAAAAGTGTGTGCTTCTTGTTGAGGTTTCTGGTAGGTACCAAAGCACTAAAGCTGGAAGGAGGCCTTTCACTGGAACAGACAATGTGGACTGAAGAACCTGAGCTGGGAACAACCAAACTAGGAAGGCTGAGATTTTATTTTCCTAAGTGGAATGGGAATTATGGAATTTTAGTGAGGGAGTGGAGAGTTTGCTTTCTAGTCTTTGCTCTGTTTCATTGTCTGAGTATGTGCATATGTGTGAATTCATGTAGAGTACATATGTGTGCACATATAAGTGCGGGCCAGAGGACAACACCAGGTGTCATCTGCAGAGACTCTCCAACTTCTTTTCTGAGATAGACTCATTCACTGAGACCCAGAGATCAACTCAAACCAAAGTAGGCTAGCTAGGCTGAGCAATGAGCTCTGGGACCCTCTTGTGGCAGGTTTCTTAGAACTGAGAAGACCAGTCCTTGCCACATGGCCTGGCTTTTACTGGATTCTAGGGATGGGATGCAGGTGCTCAGACTTCAAAGGCAAACACTTTATTAACTGAGCTATCTCCTTAGCTTTATGTTTTAAAAGAGTGGCTTCTACTTTTTTACTGTTGAGAATAATGATGAGTGATAGGAAGTTTGTTTCTTTCATCACCTTTATCCTTGTACTACCTTCATAACCTCCTCCTATGCTAAAAATTATGGTGTTGTTTTTATAGAGTAATTATTAAAGAATTAAAGTGTAGCGGCACACTCAGGCTCCGCTAGGAAAACATGGAGGCATTTTCATAGATGCAAACACTGCCAGACCTCAACAGAGGGAAAGAGGGAAAAAGAGTCCCTCAACAGAGGGACCCTGAGCATCTTATTTCAGGGGTTTTATTGATACCTAAGCTCCTCATGTGTTCTATTGTCAGCACGAGCAGATCATGAGGAATAAAACATCTTTTACAGAAAGCCAACACTGAGAGATCATACAAATGCCAAGATCTAGGCAGCCCTTTATCCAACAATGTACAAAACAACCATTTTAAACATAACTAAAAATAAACTTCTGCATCATAAATGGCTTGAGATAATCTTTTTAAAGCATTATATATTAACATGTTCATGTTAATGAACTGTATTCACATGTGACTGATATTGTGGTTATGGTCAATATGATATTTATTATGATAGCATGTGTTTCATATATATTCTTTAAAAATTCATATGTACACTCATTTTGTTCGTGGAAAAGTCTTTAAACAAGTGGGTTTTTGGATTCCTTTTAATAATCTCTTCAGCTAATACCTTTGACTATGAGTAAGTATGAAGTTATTGCTCCTGGTTTTATTTAGTCTCTTGCTTTACAAAATATTTCCACACATGCAAATTAGTAAGCCAACCTAAGAACTGTTCTCCTGTTTTATGAGTAGCTTTGTAAGTCTTGGTCAGTTCAGTTAGTATTTCATTAAAACTTTTCAGCTTTAGCCAGGCAGTGGTAGCGCACACCTTTAATCCCAGCTCTTGGGAGGAGGAGGCAGGTGGATCTTTGTGAGGTCCAGGCCAGCCTGGTCTACAGAGTCTTAAAATCTTTGTAGATTCACAAATTAAATTATTTTAACCTTGATTTCCTTAGCTCCTCGTTCCAGTCAAAGTCAGACTTTCTTCTGTCCCATTGTTGTGTAGACCAAAGACTCTGAGGGAGATGTACATGTGGTACCCAGGAAAGATGTATGAGCAGAAAGGCAAAGAACTAACATCATCTGCAATACATAGCTTCAAAAATTAGCAAAATTTGTCCAAGAACAAAAACAATCCTAGCAATTTATAAAACAAAGAAGATTTAGTTTTTAGATTTTTATTCTCTGTAAATAAAAAACGGTCCTTATTTGTATCATATGCACTGTTCTTGATTTATTGAAGCTGATTTTGAGTAATTATTGCCAGGAATTGTAGATGTAGTTGTTGTTTATATTTTTACATCACTTAAATTTGAACAGACTTCATGTATTTTCTCTCTGTGTGAATTTTTAAATGCAGATTCTCATTCTTATGTCCCATAGGCTGTACTTGCCACAGCCTTCTGAACACTAGGATTACAGGTATGGGCCAACATATCCAACTTTTGAATAAAACTTTCTTTTCCTGGCAGAAAAAAATGAAAATATTGTGTGAATAGATAGATGGCTTTGAAAAGCAATATACTTTATAAACTAAAAAGAATAACCTGAAATTATTATTTGAAATTCTCTTTTTATGCATCTCATTTATGCATAATAAACAGAATTATTTTTATTTAATAAAATGCCTGCTATGCTATTGAATACTTGATGGAAAACAGTTCATCCTTCTTTGTATTTAGAAGAAGACATAGGCTTCTTACACTAAGACGGTTATGAATCGATCAAAACACATTGTTGGTTAAAAGACCAGGCCTGGCCCCTACCTTAAACCATGTAAAATAATTATACAACAGTCTGTGACCATCATACAGTCTATGAGAAAACACTAAACTGGAAAACATATATTCATGAAAAGGGACGTGTCATACAGTATAGAATAGAGTGTTGGGATCTTTTACGTCTATGTGATACTTGGAACTACATGTACAGAAGCTTTGAGACCTAGAAGAAATCAACTAACATCTCTGTTTGTTACTTTCATATTCATAGAATGAGAAGGAATCTAGGAATGTGTTCAGATGAAATAACCTGAATTCTGGAAAACATTTACTGTAGCTTCTGTTATGATAATAAGGGTGCTATAACTGTCATTTTTATGGATTTGCTTCTTGAAATTTTTAATTTTTTAATATTATTGTGTGTATGTGTGTGCATAGCAAGTAGAGCAGTGGTATATACTAGGGAATGTGGAGGTGCTCAGAGGATAATTTGTGGAGTTTCTTCTTTCCTTCCACCTTCACATGGTTTCTGGCATCAAACTCAAATTGCCAGACTTCTGAGGACAGGTACCATTTTTCACTAAAGTATCTCACTGGCTCTTCGTTTTAGAGATAAAGCTATGGAAGTTTAGAAAACATTTGCAATATTATGAGATTACCTCTTAGAAAAGAATGGAAATACTTTCAAGTACTTATTGAAAGAAAAAGTATGTCAGACCCATTATTGTGAGGAGCCACAGCTCTAACTCCTGAAATAAGATGACTTCTACTAAATGGTCATTTTTTATTTGTTTTGACGTGGAACATAGGCAGATCTCTGTGCATTCAAAACCAGCCATTGAGACCTTGTCTCAAAAAATAAATTAATTAGCTAGCTAGCTAGCTAAATGATAGATATATAAATGATGGTAATGGTGAATAGATGATAGATAGATAGATAGATAGATAGATAGATAGATAGATAGATAGACAGACAGAAAGACAGAGAAGAGAAAAGTTTAGACTTCTTTCCTCACATAGAAATCATGGAATAAATGTAAATAGTTCTAATATATACCAGCTTTTAATAAATGACCCAGGCTGGCAAAGGTTTCCTGGAGATGAGCATCCATTTTTATAGGATTTTAAACATGTACACTGATTTCAGAGCTTCACATTTTATTAGAAAATTTGAAGACACACAATTATTTTTGGAATCACAGCCCCAGATGGAGGCCTGTAGGGCAGCTTATGGTGCTGTTTTCTCCAGAGTTGAACATCCCATTGCTTTCTCTCCAGGAGTTGCTGCATTGCCAGTTAGGGTACACTAGCAGCACATCGTTAGCCAGGCACCACCACATCTTCAAAACAAAGGAAGTGCTGAAGCTGAGTTTCCTCTAGGAAAGAGCAGTGTTGCCTCATCACATCAGGACAGTAGAGCAGCTGCACAGAAAAGCCTCAGATAATTTCCATTATTTCCGAACGCTAGAATATTCATATTAGGCATTTTTCCAGTGTATTTATTCTTTATTTATTATCTTTTATTCTTTTTTCTCTATTGTTTATTAATTTATTATTTATTCTACCTCTGTTTATTCTTTCCTTTATCTTTCCAGGTCTAGTAACTGTTGGTATCAGAAAGATATGTGCAGAGGTGATCAAAAAAGAAATTAAAACTTCTGATTTAACGATATTAAAATTAGTAGTCACTGAGCCTCTTAGGTATTGCTAGCTGGGCTCTCCTAGATTTCCACCTAGATATTCCATTGACATAGTCAAAAGCTGAAAAAAAATTGTAGAGCTCTCATTTTATGATATTTTGTGGACTTTATGTAAGCTTTATCTCTTCATGAAATTGCTGAGATTTAATTTTGAGACAATGACTTACACAAACATATTCAAGATCACTATATATCTATAATAAGTTATTTAGAGAACATTACTTCAAAATTAATAATACACAAGAGTGTCTGTTGCTTGGCTCTTCTGAACTTTAATGACTTTTTGCCTTCCTAATTAAGGATAATTTTAATGAATAATAAAACCATTTATTTTAGAAGAGGAAATTCCTTGGAATATTAGTTGAATAGTGATGCTTTCCTTCCCGGGTATAGATATATTTTACTCTTTGATGCTTGAGAAAAGAAGTGTGATTTTTATTTATTTTGTTTTGTTTTTGCTTTTTGTTTTTTCCTGCTTTGAGCTATTCTTTGTTGCATGAGCTATGGTTATAAATGAGTTTTCATGTTGCTTGCAGGAATCCCTTTATGACCTCGGGAGCACTCAGTTATAACACTCAAGTTTTGAAATGGTAAATTTTATCTCTGAGTTCCAGATCTTGACAATAAGAACATACAGACTTTAAAGAATTATGTTTATGTTTTATCCATGTATGTGTGAGTGTAATCACACATGTTTTAATGCTCATGGATGCCAAAGGAGGCGCTGAATACCCTGGAGATGGAAATATAAACAGTAGTAAGCTGCAGAATCTGGGGTCTGGGCAAATTACTTATGCCCTCTCAAAGAGTAGCTCTAAACTGATCACCCATTTCTCCAGCCCCAGCACTCAAATATTTTTAGGTCAGCTTAAGTAGTCCTTTTCAAAGCTTCCTCAGAAGTTTCTTTCTTTAGATACATATGATGGTTAAACTTCAGATAAATAGATTAAAAACATATCACTTCAATTAAAACTTGATTAATGACTTTTTTCTTCATAGAGATATCCATTTTGTCCTTTGGGATAGAAAGATACTGCTGAAAGACATTTGCTGTACCCAAAAGCCTCCTACACTTTAAAAGAAGAAAGAACATCCATTCTCCTTTCTGATCAATACATTTACTGAACAACATTTGAGTTTGAGAACAAGATATAACTGGCTACTTACATCTTTCAAAGATGCTGTAGTCTTGTGTGCATATATTTAGTATCTTCACATACTATGGTATGAAACTTTTTGTGCAGTGGCTGGACTCCCAGTCAGCGTTAAGGAGGGACTATCAAGTAATATCCTGAGTGTTCTTTGGAGCTGTTCCAAGTCACTGGCAAGTGCATCAAACTTGTTTACAGTCATGAAGAACATAAGCCTCATTCCTAATAAAATTCTGGTTTATGGTATTTTTGACACAAACTGTTACCTGTTAAGAAGAAAATGAAAACAGACCTCAGTGACATTCTGAGTCCACGTTGCCAGTGGTAGCAGTGGACTTTTCATTCTCCCATTTTAAGCACCACAGTTGATGAAGGGTGATGGACATGGTTGGTTGTAATAGCACTAGGAGAAATTTAGTTTGCAAACACATTTACAGAGCTTGTTTGGAGGTTTTAACAGGAGAGTGTAACTACTCATATACCTCTGAATGACCAGTCCTCCTCTGTTTAATGAAGATCATCCTCTCTGATGCATGCATTGGGAGGAAAGCACATGGAGTAGTGAGAGAGGAAGAGGACACTCACCTAGCCAGCTAGATGAGCCGAATCAACCCTGGAGATCAACGCAGTGTCAGATGTGGCAATAGTTGGGTTATGTTCTTATCTCTTAGGAACTTTCTCTTTTCTAGTGAGAGACAAAAAAGGAGTGGATATGGATGGGAGGGTAGGTGGGGAAGAGCTGGGAGGAACAGAGGAAGGGGAAACTGTAATTAGAATATATTGTATTAAAAAATATTTTTCAATAAAAGAGAAAAATTTTTAAGGACACCGTTGTACTTTTTACTTTGATAAATTCATACATGTGTTTACTGATTTTTGGTAATTTAAAGCCCTGTATTATCCCCTACTCCTGTAAAACCCTCTTCCCAACAATCCCCTTTCTTTCTTTTATAAATAATCCATTGACTTTAATTAAGTCTGCTCGCATGAACACTGGTGGAGAGTTATTTACTAGAATATGGGTACCACCAGTGACTATGCCACAGGAGAAAAAGACATCCGTACCCACAGCATCCATTAACTGTCCACACTCTCTTAGTGAGTGGTGAGATCTCATGAACATGTCTTCTCCGTTTGCACGATGAAATGATGACAGGTACGATCTTGTGCAGATCTCATGCTGCATGGTCTTTCTCACATGTGCATTCTAGCTTCAGATTTTTAGACTAATGTTGAAAAAATTTTTGTAGTTTATATGCACACAGATGCATGTTTGTGAAATCAAAATTTGGAGTTTCAGTATGCTCTCATATTTTCCATTTATTTAATGAATACCCTATGTAGTCAATTTCTTCTAATATGCAAGTTAGCCAATGAGAATGATTTTACAGCATGTTAGGTGATATTAGACAGATTTCAAGATTTATAACCACTTCTTATGCTTTTCTGTGTTTTTTGTTTCATTTTATTCATTTTTTAAATGTATAAGTTTTGAGAAGTACTAGATATTGAATATAGACCCTCATAAAATAGAGAAATGCTCCACCCCTGAGTTGTGCCTCTAGCTCTATTTCCTTCATAGTTTGAAAGACAGTTTCACTAAGTTTCTTAGGATGGCCATGAAGTCCCTCTGTAACTTGTGTGACTGGACTTGCGATCCTCCTGCCATGGCCTCTAGAGTAGCTGGAATTAGAGGTCTGTGTCACTAGCCCTAGCTTTCTTATGTACTTTTCTATATAAGATTAATGAGAATCCATAACCACTGATAGGTAGCACACTTTACTAAATGTACATGGGTGTTTTGAATCATTGCCATGATACTGTTGCTTTCAGCTTCTCTCTTTCCCATAATGGTGGGAGAAAAGTGATTATTCAGTTTACAAAAACAAAATATAGAAAATCAATGTTGCATAGTCTAATGTTGCTATGATTAATGACTTATATTGTCAGAAAAACATTGTTCTCTGGGCTGAAAAGCTAATTAATACATTGGTAACAGATTTCTATTAAATCCTGGATTAGTGTGCACTCTTCACATCTTCAGGATATTTGTTGAGAAGATCAGAGTAAGGCATTCCTACCTGCATGCCTTCTATCTTGCAGAGATGCCCTGGCTGTGATTTTTTTATGTGATTTCATTGCAAAAGGGAAATTTAAAAGTGTTTATTTGTTATTCTAGATGTTATTTAAGCATCATTTCTCAGGTGCAATTCACTCTGTCTTTTGAGACAGGGTGTCTCTTTAGTACCAGGACTCATTAAGTAGTTTAGGCTGGCTGACTGCCCAGCTCCTGGGATCTGACTGATACTACTTCTCTAGGACTAGGATAATAAATGTTTCCTACCATACCTGACTTCTTATGTGAGTTCTGGGATCACATTTATGTCACCATGGAAAGTGCTTTGCCAACTTAGCTATAACCTCTACCCCATTAAAGTGATCTTGATCTGTTTATATCTAGACTTGTTTGTATCTTTTACATGATACACACCCTTACAAGTGGAATATTTCGTTATAAAAGTCACTGTATAGATCGCTTTATTTAGTGTAACTACATTTTGAATATAAGTAAGAAAATAAATCGATCTGATACTAAAATACCCTTGATTACTCACATGTTGTACTACTAAAGCTCACTTAATAAAGTCAAACCTAACCAAAGGTCTGAGGTAACTTTTTTCCAAGCAAAATACATGCTATTACATTAATTCATTTTCACTCATGTGGGACTCAAACCAAGACACCTAATAGATTCTTAAATCCTTTTATTGCCAGTCCCCAAAAAGTATGTGTTTTCTGCATAGGCATACCTTGTATAAGGGTTAACAGATAAATTAGACATAGTTATGAGATTAGTGACACTTAAAAATAATGAATATAACAATACCTATGTTAATAAAATTATAGAAAATTTATAAATTACTTATTTCTGGAACTTTAATATATTCAGGCCATATTTAATTATTAGTAATTAAAATAATGGGAAACAGAAACTGTCGATAGAGGAGCACTGCTTTTTGAGGACCATTCTAACAATACTTTAGTCAAGTTCCATATGATTTTAGACTAAAAGTTCAGTAATTTTGTTTTATATTTTGTTATGATTTTACTTAATATGATTTTCTAAATCTGTGAAATCACCATAGGAAAGGAGGCCACTAAAGTATGTCCCATGAACAATGTCAATGTTGCTACTAATATTTATAAACCATGCTTTATTGAGATGCGGTCACATTCATTATTATTTATTATCTGTTAGACTAGAGCCAATAGCTTGCAAGGTAGCACAAAAGAAACATATTGGTACTGATGGAAATATTCTCTATCTTGATATGGTAAGGATGTAATTGGTACTCACATTGTGTACAATGGCTTAAATTATGCATTTTAAATGTAGGCAGCATAATTTATTTAATATATACAACTCTAAATTGAAATTTGACAAAAGATGTAGAGATAAAATTCATGCTTTAAAGAATAAAGTATATAAAAAGCATGCCCAAACATTTATCACCAGAATGGACAGATTGGCAATTATTCTGTCAAATTACCATTAAAAGTTTAACACTTATGGGCATAGCACTCTTAATATCTTTACTGAACTCAAATATCACCACAAATTATGAGGAGCCTTTCAGTGGTTTCATCCCATTGAGGACTTGTTGCATGCTCAAGAAACATAATGCAGGACCTTACTCCTGTTGCATATCACAGCTTGACTAACAGTCAGGTTTGTAAGAGTATAAGAGATAGGGTATGGGAAATGACTCAATGATGACATGCCTGCTTGCAGCTAGCAAGCATGAAGATTATAATCAGTACACCCACCATCCATGTGAACATGTTAGGTGAGCATGGGGGCCTGTCTGTAATCCCAGAATTCAGAAAACAGAGCCAGGGAATCTATAGAGCAAGCTGGATAGCTAGGTTGGCCATTTTTCTGAGCTCTGGTTTAAATTTGAAGACATTATCCCTGTGAATAAGGTAGATATTGGTAGATGAAGATTTTCAAAGTCTACCTCAAGCCTCCTCATATAGACACACGTGTACATGTATATCCACATATATCCATGCATATGTGTACATCACACAAATGCACATAAATAGAAATATATAAGGAGGAAAAAAAAGAGTATAGGAAATTGTTGTGTTTCTCCAAAGATAGTAATTTAAGCTTTTCAGTAGTCAGAAGAATCAAGAACAGTAAGGAATTCTCAAGCAATCAGGTTGATTTTCAAAGCCAATCTCTTTTATTTCTTTCCTCTAAGAGATATAAGCAGATTAGGAAGCTTCAGAGGACCAGTGTTTTCCAAAAAAATGATAAAAATGAACATTCTCTTCATGAAGCTGTTTGTATCTGTCTCATGGCAACAAATGTGTAGTAGGTTTTCAATAAAGCTGAAATAAAGAGCTTAAAAATTTGCAGTTGCAGTGTTGCTAAGCAACTTGACAGAATATAGTAGTTAGTGACTCTTGCTGGTCTCCTGCTTAGTTATGGTCTTTATGAAGGCTGGATTGAAATTGTTTGCTTATATGTGAGCCATTTTAATTAAAAATAGCTAAACTAGTATTATAGGAGACATTCCTAATATTCAGTAGAAATTTCTTTTTATACGAATATTGTAATTCTCAAGTTTTATCTTTTATGACTTAGACAAGAATTTGCTTTATATAGATATATCCTGTGCTTTCTGAAACAGAAATATTGTGTGTGTGTTTATACAGTAATTAAAAACAGTATTATATTTACTGAGTATATATTAACTTCTATAATAATAGAGCACATAAAGTAAGGACATATTCTCCAGCATTTAGAGTTCTGCAAAACAGATATCTGGAGAGATCACTCAATCCAACTGCAGTAGGTGTTGATAGATGTCTGGATTCTTTAAGATTTTTGCAAAAATAAAAAAAATCCACAGATGTTGTCAGTAAGGATGTAGATGTATATTAATTAGAAGAATGAAATTAGAAACGTCTCTCAGAGGCTTTCCTTTCCCTTCCTCTTGAGTTATTCTTTGCAATGAGATAGAAAGCATGAGTAGTGGCCTGTACACATTTCCTAGCTCAGTTCTACATATGATTTTTCTAATTCTTCTTCAGTCTTCAAAATTCTCACAGGTATTTGAATTCTTATATATTTCATATTTGGTTGGTTTTTTTCAATGGAAGGTTTTGTTTTGTTTCCTAAAAACTATTCCATTAATACATGTGTGGCTAGTGTAAATAAAATTTGTGACAAAATTTTAGTAACAGAACCTGTGGAGCATAAAACAGGTTCCATTAATACATGTGTGGCTAGTGTAAATAAAATTTGTGACAAAATTTTAGTAACAGAACCTGTGGAGCATAAAACAGGTGTGAGACTCACACTGCCTAGATTTGAATCATGTTTCCCTGGTAAATAGCTCTGAGCCTCTGGAAAAATTTGTAATATCAATGCTTCATTTTTTTTTTTTTTTAGATGTTGAGTAGAGATGATA
The DNA here is from genome assembly GCA_026225945.1 of Cricetomys ansorgei. Lineage (NCBI taxonomy): Eukaryota > Metazoa > Chordata > Mammalia > Rodentia > Nesomyidae > Cricetomys > Cricetomys ansorgei. The sequence goes on along the minus strand of JAMJFZ010001121.1, from coordinate 3,658,586 downwards.
GGGTCATAAGATTATAAAGGCATAAGATTATAGCCCATAAGATAGAGGCTGTGAAGATAAAAATCAGACAGATTTTAAATACTGAGGGTAGCTCATTATGCATTAAGAAATATTCCTGCTTTTATCACTGTTTTCACTGATCTCAGACAATTTGTAATTGCAATTTTGAACCTCTGTTGGACAAAATAAAAACTAGAGGATTTGGCTGGCTTAATGGTTAAGAATACTTGTTACTTTTTGCAGAAGACCAGAGTTCAATTCCATGCACCCACATGGTACTTCACAACCATCTATAACTCTAGTCTTAGGGGATCCAATGTCCTTTACTAACTTGAATGGGAAACAGGAATACACAAGTTGCACATATATACTTGCAGGCAAAATACTCATGTATATAAAATAAAATATTCTAAAATAAAAAAAAATGAAGATAGGATAGATAAATGGCCAATATTTCCAAGCAGCTGCACTGCTCTTCTACAGGACCTGAATTCAGATCTGAGCAATCACATCGGGGTCATACAACTGCCTGTCACTCCATTCACGAGAGTCCAACCTCCTTTCTTGCTTCTGTGGAAACACGTAGAGACGTAAACATAGATGAGTAAATGAATCTGTACAAACATATTGAAGGGAGAAGAAAGCATATGAGGAAAAGAGAGGGGGAAAACAACAGCATTAAATGAGGGGGAACTAAGGAAGTTGAAAGGTGGTGTGGGTAGAGTGTAACACTCAAAGGTATACATATAGATCTCTTTCCACTCTCCCACGTCATGTCACAGAGTGAAAAGTCAGTTTTCTTTTGCAATCTTCTGCCTATTCATATTGTACATGTAGATATTCCACTTATAAATTCATTCACCACTGCAACTTAGGATCTTAATAAAGCCATTTCCTGGCTATAGTAAAAGTAAACATTCAAAAATTGGGAGGCCAGACTCATCGCATCCCTAAGCCTCACCTCTACTCGAAGTGATATCAAATCTTTGATATAAACCGTGCGTAAATGGGGTAATTGCCTTTTGCTCAGTGAAAGTATTATTATTTATCTACTGTACATTTATCTTCAGAAGGGCCAAATGTATAATTTTCCTTCCAAATGATGCTGATTTTTCTGTATTATAGTTATTTTGGCCAGGTTGTAGGTTAAAAGCAACTTTGAACATTGTTTTCTTTCAGTTGCAACACAGGTGCTTAAAAAAAATTTTTTTTCACACATTTCCATGTTAAGTTAGCTCAGCCTTTGCAAGGGATAAATTTCAAGGCTTTCTGGAAAAGCACTGTTGGAGATTGCTTTTTTATGATTTCCCTTTGAGCAAATTTATAGGCATTACCGACTATGAACTATCTCTAAGATTAACAATGCCCTTCATAAATTCTGACCATGGTTAAGAATGGTCATATTAAAATTTGAAATTTTAAAAATTACCCATTAGCTATCATTCATTTCAAGGGACAGATATAAGCAGAATGTAAGACAATAACATTTCAGTCTGATGTTAACGATTTCTTTTTCTTTCCTTTTTTTTTTTTTTTTTTTTTTTTTGGTTTCCTAGACAGGGTTTCTCTGTTTTAACTCTAGCTGTTCTAGAACTCACTCTGTGGAATGGGCTGGCCTTGAACGCACAGAGATTTGCCTGCCTCTGCCTCCCAAGTGCTGGGATTAAAGGTGTACATCACCAACGCCACCCAGCAATGTTAATGATTTCTATATATACTGTACTAGTCCTGAAAAACATTCATGGGAGAGTTGAAAAAGTCTTATGTTTTTTTGTTCTTTTCACTACCAGATTTACTTATGACACCAACATTTCAGAGATATAGAGATACGTGTATCTATATGTTAATATATGCATGTACATATATGCAATTCACATCTAATATATGTGTTATATTAACATATACTATATATTTTTCCTATGAGTCTCATAATTATTATCCTAAGACTTATACTGGACCTTATTTTCTTTGGGGACATTAACTTCCATTTTGAAGACTAAATTCTGTCTGTAAATATAGTATAAAATACCATTTTAAAACTTTATTAAATTACGTATCTAAAATGTTGATATATATGATACTGGAATACTATCGGGTTTTGCCATCTAAAGCCTCAGCTAAAGTTAACTATTTTAAAAGCAAAATAGCTAGCATTCTATGGTAACCTAAGTAATCTTTGGAGTTGTTTGCATATAGCATTGCTTTTTAATCCCATGTTAAATTATATAGTTTTTCAAATGAAAATTTAATTTGTCAAGCATCACTGGGAACAATGTTGTGAAATATTAGTCTCTTTACTGACATAATTGCAATTACCACAAGTTGACAAAAAAAAAAAAAAAAACAGCTTTCACTTTAAATGGAATAAGAGGTAGATTATTCTGGAGCCATTTTGAGTGACCATAGCCTGGGAAAACGGACTTAGGTTATCCCAAATTCTATGTTCCAATGTGGAAGCAGCTTCATGAAGTCTCGCAGTCTTACAAAATGAAGAAAGCCATACATCAAGGCAAATTTCAAATACACTGGTGTGCACATCAAAGAGTACAATGGGAGAAGCATTTCTATGGGCCTTAGATGTGACTCAATGACATTCTTAGCTTCTGGCTAGTGGAAGGTAGTAATCTGCTAAGTCTACAGATTTCAAAAAGTTTGTATCTACTAGTAACACAATTTTAATTCTGACACAGAATAGAGCAAGGAATGGCTGTTCTGTGGCTAAAACTGGCCCAAGATATAGTAATTAGCCTCTGAACCTGCCAACATTCTATTCTCTCCACATTGCTGAAGTCAAATCAGTCAGTTTTTGCACACACAGGTTCTTTCTGGGAATTTATATACTTAAGTCCTACCCAAATGTATTAACCATAAGAGAAAAATATTATTTTATTTTCAACCATAGTTTCTTTGGATAAGGAATTTGTACTGTGAACAGTGGAAATGGTTTTTCTTTCACCTACGGTATCAGAGTTCTCTCCACAGAGGGCCTGGGGTTATTTAGAGGCATTTGTTCTCCTCTGTGCATTTGTTATTGGATTGGACTGAGTTCTTTCTTGCCATATAACTAACCTTCCCAATTTCAAGAAGTAAGGTTTATTATTCTTGGTATCATCTCTTATTAGGCGCAAGGTCAAAGTCATAAGCTTAATTCCAAGAGACGGTATGAAGTGAGAAAGTTGTGCCTATCATCAGAAAGTACAATGTCCTCTACAAATGACATAATAAACAAATGTTGTTGCTTAATATGTTATGCACTGCATTGACTTAATTCCACCTCTATCTTAGAATTTGGACTAAGACAAGATGAGCAATCAAGAGATAACAACATTGTTCTGTGCCTTTCACAACAGACTCTTAGTCAGATCTAAAAGTTGAGTGCAGACAAATGATCAGTGTTTGTCCCCTTATGATTTGGCCAAAGAACACATAATCTCACCCTTCACAGCAGGAACTGAGTTAGGTTGCTTATAGGTTGCTATGTAAACCATATACATGACTTTGTCCAGAGTGGATTTTGTTTTGTTATTATGAAGAATGACTTTTTTTTGTTATTATGAAAGTAAATGAGTATTCTTCAAAACTAGGATCTAAGCTAAGAAACTTTATAAGTTTGAGCTTTGGTGCTTTTGATATTACTTTGAGCTGCTCATAGTTTTCTTACTCTCTAAAAGCCATATTCAGCAAATAATAGGTTTGGAAAGTAATTCCTTCAAATAGAAAGATGTGTATAACTCTATTTTTATGTGTCAAAGAAAAACAAACAAACCCAAAATCTGAAGCTTCCTTAGTATGCCACTGAGTGTATATTATATCCTGTAGTTCAAACTCTCTCTACAGACTTGAAATGGCTTCTTGTTATTTATATTTAGATGCTCAATCCCTAAGACCTAGTAAATAGTAAATATTTGTTTCATGAATAAATTTGTATCTCCTTCCATATCTCTTATAACATTAAGCATTCTGACCTAATTCACAATCCTCAACTGCAGTTGAAATCACATGTTTATGTCCTCCATTTTAGACAGGAATTGCTTGAGATAGAAGTTCCTTATTATCTCATAGGAAATTGAATGAAAAATAAAGCAGAAATGTTTGTTTCTGAGTACTGAGTTCACTATGCTCTCTCACTGTGGTGCATTAACTCTATAACACCTCTTACTAGAAATGAGGACAAAGCTGTCATTTCTAGTGAAGGAAGTTGTGTACTGGTAATGGAGGGGGAATTTGACTAAAGCATCTTAACGAGGTAAAGGGGACTAGTAAGGAGTCTCTGGGGGCATTGTATTCCTGAACAGCTAAATTTAATAGTCTAAATTGGAGCTCTTGCTGTTACTTTTAACCAAGATAGCAACACTTCTATCTGGACCAAGAGTTTCTGTCTATGAGTACATGTAAAGAACTATGTCTGATTGCTGGCTTAGGTGATAAGTGCAGAAATTGTAACTGAATTCTTGGTGTGGTCCAAGTGTACACTTGTAGGTTAATTGATAATTTCCTATCCTTGGATTGCCCTTCTCTTTCACTCTTAAAGTATCTTAGTGCCCCAATGAGGGTGATAAATTATGCATCATATTAGTGGTGAGCCACCTCCTTAAGGGAGATTAACAATTGGAAGTCATTGAAGTAGGAAGTAATATTCATTGAGGCTGTTAAATACATTTTCATATTTAATTCTTATTACAGGTCTGTGGAAAGTTACTATTATTATAATGATCTTGGTTTTACACAGGAAGAACCTGAAGCAAAAAAAAAAATGGTCCACAAATGTGTGAGAGTCTTATGGTTAATAAATATAAAGGGCACAATTAAATGAGGTCTTGCTTTCAAACTTATAACTCCAGTTTTTACGTTATATTATCTCCTGAATAAAAACACTGTATTCAGGTAGACACGCAGATACTTGGGACCCAGATCTGTGTATATTTTCTGCCTTCCCTCCTAACTGGCGTAGTTAGTAGCAGTACAAATAATCAACAAACAAACCAAAGTCCTTAATATCAACAGTTATGATAGTCCTTAGTATTTTGAAGGAACCTGATATAAAACAAAATGGACTAGTTTGGCAGAATGAATGGAGTGGAAAGATGCAGTCATTAATACACACAACACATAGTAGGTGAACAGTACCCATTGCCTAGGATTTCAGCATCAGACGCTGGATGCTCATTTCAATCAGGAAACTGATCATATGTTCTAGGCTCTGTGGTAGGCTTTGCCCTTGAGTATGCTATGACATCACACCCAGAACACTAAACATGTGCTTCAGTGCTCTGTATTTCATTAGATAAAAGTAGAATCAATCACTGAAATCCTGTTCTTTTATTTTTCTTTAGCAACACCAAACACACAGAGAAACTCACCCAATATGTATTTGCCATGTCTTCAGTTGCTGTTGGTGAAACTTCAGAAAATTAAAATATGCAAACTAAATTAGTAACAAGACTTATACTTCTCTGTGTGTTGGAAATCTCTAGATAGATTTTAATGTTACCAGACCCTGGACTCTTTTTAGATACTGCCTTGGTGTGCTCTGATGAAGATTTTGATCCCATTACTAGTAGTCCATTTATCTGATGTTCTGTTTTACAACTCTCTTTCCTCGTATGCACTTAAGGGCTCAAGCCTAAAGTTATAATTAGAAAATTATCAACAAGAAAACCAACAAATACTCTGGAGAATTTAGCTTATCCTGACATGTTGAGGACTCAGAATTGCTGCTAATCCTGGAAATCTGAGTTGGATCCCTGGCACCCATGTGGAGAACAGAACCAACTCCTTCAGTTTGTCCTGTGACTTTTACACACACACACACACACACACACACACACACACACACACACACACACAGAGGAGGGGGAGATACATACACACATACACACACACACACACACACACACACACACACACACACACGAATGTAATAAGAACTTTTAAAAATTACTAGTTTTATACCCCTTTGCTTTTAACCTCATTGGGAAATGCCATGAAAATATAACCTTGATGGAAATGTTTATAGATCCATTAAAGGGAAATATATTGTAGAGATCCAGCGTGAGGCATATATGCTGATGTATGTGTCTCTTTTCTCCATTGAGAAGTAATTTATTATCCTCAGTAAATAATCCTCTGAGAATAATTTAAGTACTTTGAAAATCAGATCAAAGAATGCATCTGAAATGTTATGATGATATGGGCATGGAGAGTAAGCTAGTGAAATGTGAATGGAAAATTCGATGACCAAATTATCTACCATTATTCTTCTGTCACTGCAGCCTGTATTGACTTAAAAGACATGGCCAGAGAAGCCCATAAAGCATTTATATGCATAATTAAAGGTTGTCTTTCTTAGCACTTCTGGATAATTTATTGAATTTGCAGGTTCAATTGTGTTCGGGAGACATTTCTGAAATTTCTACATCCATAACTATAATACATTATTTATCTTTTTAAAAAGGGCCTCTTATAAAAATATTTAATGAATCTAAATGTAATCCAAAGGGTAAAAAATGTTGCTTTTATGAAATGTAACTGGAAACCTTTCTTAATTGATTAAAAATATAGAGAGTCACAGCTGAGACATTACTTTGAGTCTTTTTATATACTGTACTTTGGACATTTAAATTTTCTTTTAATTTCATTTTTTTGAGAATTCCATATATTAGTGCACTGTCTTCAAATCATTTATGCCTCTTCCTCTCTCCTGCCAAATCCTCCTGTATCCCCTATCTTATGACCTCTTCATTTATGGTTATGGGTGTGTATGTATATACTTATAATACATATATATATATATATATATATATATATATATATATATATATATATATGATCTATTGAATTAAATTGAGTTAAATTAGTGCTGTCCATGTGTATATGGACATGTTTAAGTCTGAAAAATTGGGATGGGATAATCTATCAGGAGACTCATACTCAGAGAAAATTAATGATCCTTCTCTGCCTTTAGCTCTTCATCTAAGGATGGGGCCTGGTGAAATTTTCTCCATCAGTGTTGGCCTGTCAACTGGTATGGTGTTATGCAGGTATTGAGCAGGCAACCATGTTGTTGAGAGCTCAAGGGTACAACTACCTTGCTATATCTAGAAGACATTAGCTCTTAGCAATTGTCTCAATCCTCTGTCTCTTATAGTCTTTCTGCCTCTTCTTCTGCCATAATCTCTGACCTGGAGGGTTCATTATAGATATTTTAGCTGGAGCTGAGCAATCCAAGGTCATCTATTCTCTGCATTACAACCACTCATGAAACCCTATGATAGTCAGAATTACTCATAAAGCGTCTCCTTGGGACACACATGTCTAAATGGGATGTCTCCATCAAAGATCTCCCTTCAGAGCTCAGGGAACCCAGATGAAGAGAAGGGAGAAAAATTGTAAGAGGAGGGAGAACACCAGGTGTCCCCTGAATCAACTGAGCAATGTTTGTATGAACTCACAGAGACTGAAGCAGCAAGCACAGGGCCTACACAGGTCTCTACTAGGTCCTCTGTGTATGTACTACAGATTTCAGCTTAGGATTTTTATGGTACTTCTGAGTATGTGTATAAGTGGGTCTCAGATTCTTGTGCATGCTCCTGGGACTCTTTTACATCTATTGGGTCGCCTTTCCAGCCTCGATGTGGTGGTTTCTGTTTTAATCTTATTATTTTATTTTTGTCCTTTATTTGTTGTTATCTCTCAGAAGCCTGTCCTTTTCTAATGAGAGACAGAAAGAGAGTGGATTTGGATGGGAGAGGAGGTCAGAAGGAACTTAGATGAGTAGAGAGAGGGGAAATTGTGCTCAGATTATAGTGTATTAAAAAAGAATCTATGTTTAATAATTTTTTTAAAAAAAAAACTAAAAAAGAACTTATATAAATGTGCCAAATAATATTAGTAGGCAGGTTTTCTTCTAGTGTTTGTGACTTCTCTAGCTATGGCTAGATTGAAAGTATCAGGCATGTGTTCTCTCTTACTGAAAAGGCCTCAAGTCCAGTTATCCAGCTGCAGGAATCCCAAGGTATAAATCCCTGAGGTAAAAGTGTATCTAATCCATGGGATATCTTCTTTGGCTGTTCGCTATTGTGATTCACGGGCTTTATATCTGGATAGTACTGTTAATAACTTTTGTTCCTTTGAAGCTTGCATAACATCTTCTGACAAAATGAGAGCTAGCCTTCAGGGAACTGGAATTGGCTCCCACATTAGTACTAGCTTGATTTCCCCAAGTTCTATGAATGAAGCGTGTGATATCTTCAGCAATATCTTCCTTTCCTGTTCTAGCAGGCAGCTAACCACAATGGCAGTGGCTGGGAAGGCTCTTCTTAGTTGTCACCTTGACTGTATCTGGAATTATCTAAAACACAAGAGGTCGGGTACATCTGTGAGACATTCTTTTTTTTTCTTAATTAAATCAACAGAAGTGGGAAGATCCACTTTTAATACAGGTCTTTTGAGGTGAGAAGATATGCCTTCTATCCAGATCTTTTTGAGGTTAGAAGATACAACTTTTATCAGGGCCATCTCTTCTAGTGACAGCCTATGTAAATGACACAGAGGACTTTGCTCCTTTCTTGCTTGCCCTTGCCTTGCCAGAATGTCCATTCCTTCACTAGCATTACAGCCTATATCTTCAGGATTCCGACATATACTGAAGAGCAACTGAGATACCTGGCCTCGTGTGCTGCATTCCTGGACTTGCTGGATTCTTGGACCTTTTGTTGGTAGGCAGACTTATTCATTCTATAAGTTCTGTTTCTCTAGAGAAGCCTGACTAATACAATGGCCTATTTTGTTTTATATGTCTCGGGACAATTGCCCTACTCAAGCAATAACTTGAAGGGTTTTGTCCTTTGCTTTGCACTGCTTTTTTGTTTGGTTTCATTTTGACTTTTTGTTACAAATTTTCTGTGTCTTCTGGGACTAACATTGTCCCCTGTGTCTGATAAGTCCATTTAAACTATGTTTATATATAACATATATACACATATCATATGTACTTTTGTGTAAGTTTATAAAGTATTTCTCTATGTTTTTTCCAAACAGCTTGTCATTGTCCCTTCTTCTTGCTCCCTGTCTGTTACCCTTCCTTAAGTCCTGTCCCTGTCCCATCTATCCTTTTCCCTCTTTATAGCACCTGTCCTAAAATCTCCTAATTGAGAACTCCTTCCACCTGCTTCCCTCATTGGTCTCTCTCTACATTCCTGGAATTCATAGTTACTCCAAGTTATACACTCAACCTTCAGATTCAGCGCCATAATCCACAGATAGGAAAGAACATGTGGAATTAGTCTTTCTGGGTTTGGATTACATCATCCAGTATGATATTTTTACAGGGCCGTCTATTTACATATAATTTTCAGGATTCATTTTTTTATAGCTGAGTAGTATTGCATTGTGTAAATGTAACACAGTTTCATTATCCCTGCACCAGTTTGAAGCAACTTAGGTTGTTTTATTTTCCTAGCAATGACCATGGGAGAAAAAGTATCTATGGGGTAGTATGTCGAGTCCTCTGGACAAGCTAACGACTGACATAGCTGCGTCAGATGGTAGAAATAGTTTCAGCTTCTTGAGAATTCTCTGTGCTGATTTTCATAATGGCCATACCAGTTTGCAATTCCACCGATGCTGGATAAGATTTCTCTCTTTCTCCTCATACTCCCTAGCATTTTATGTCATTTAAAAAATTATTTTATTTTATTTTTTTTTTTGATCATAGCCACTCTGACTTCAGTAAGAGGAAATATCATAGTTGCTTTAATCTGCTTTAGCCCTGAGCTACATCAGCATCTCTGAGGTCTGTTTCAGGGCCTCAATCAGCCTCTTCACATTCTACTTTTGTTTCAAACAGGATCTTAAACTGTTGGCAGCTTGGCCTGGGCCTGAGGCAGGAGTGTGTGGGAATGTGGTATTGCTTATGAGACTTGGTCAGAACAGGAATTCTAATGCTAAAAAAAGGGAGCTTATTTTCTGAGCTGTGCCCAAGGAAGCATCCAGGGGCTGGAAAAGAAGGGCAGTAGAAAAAGTTGTAAACTATGACAAAGTCATTTCTTGCTTTTATTTGTGAACTCCACCTCCCCAATAGTCTGTTCATCAATGTAGTATTTGGATCTTTGATTTACTTTTAAGTGTTTAAATGAATAACAAATTAACTTTTAAGAGGTGACAGATTAATAGTTTTCTCTTACTGACTTTGTGAGAGAATAAGTATTTCAAAGACTGCTTTAGAAATCAGTGTTTCTATTTTGATCAAAGGGAGAGAATGAATCAGACAGGATGGTCAGGACTTCATTTCTGTATAATTAATTCATGCCCAGACTCATAAACCTGCACCAACCTTGGCAAGCTTCTCTCTTCATCCATTTCCAGTGCAATCAGCTAACAGAGTTTACCTTAAGAGCTTCTCCCCCCTGATAGCTAAAATGCACATGCTCAATCTGTAGACAACCTCTCCCCATACCATAGACAACACCTTTCCCCATACCACTGCCTACCTTTACTCCACCCATACTACCTTTGTTTTTTACTTTGACCATGAGCTGTGTCTAGACTTCTTTCAAAGTTTCTTTTTTGCTTTATTATACCTGTTTATTCACAAGTCTAACTTTGTCTACTCACTTCTTGAACTCCTTGAATGCAGGACCTGGATGATTTTCAATGTACCTTTATCAAAGTTAATGCTATGCTTAGAATATACTAGATGCTTAGTTGGCATTAACTAAATAAATTAGTGAATATATTTGAACAGCATCCTTTAACCCATGATGAGAAGGAAAAACAAATGTTGTCTAAATTGTCATGTCACCCAGAGACTACAATACCAATGATTTGATATTTAAAGCCTTTGTTACATCATTGGTTATTTACATTTTAGTGGAGTGCTTCATTTATGGTTGACATGTTTAGATCAAGTCTTTTAATCTCTTACTTTACTTTTCCTCAGCAAATCTTTTATTTAACCAAGCTATTAATTTCTCTATTTGTTTGGCCCTTGCTTTTATTTTGTTTGGGAGTTATAATAGAATGATGCATTTGTTAAATCTGGATGAATTTTAACTCTTAATGAGTTCCATCAATGGTTAGACTACTTACATTCACTCAGAAGGAAGTTGTTAGAAAGATTATCTTGTACCATCATAGTAAATTTAATTATATCAGTCATTGCTTGTAATAATATGATTGTTTATATTCTGTTTGCTTTATGAGATATTTGTAGGCACTTAGCAGTGCAATCAATTGTTTATGCAATAACTATTTTTCAAAAAGTAATTATTTTCAAAGTGTCAGTGTGTGCTTTTGAAATATAGCACAGTCTCCTACTGAGTTTTGATTCTGCAGGAAAAAAAAAATTAGTCAAATTCAAGAAATTGTGAAATGAATTTTGTGGACATCTGTTTTGGAAGCAACTGTGAGAATGCTTACTTAATCATTGTTCCCTGGTACTGTTCTTAGTGACAATATAATCTTGAAAGTTTTAGTTTGTTAAATTCAGACCAACATTCCATTTCTCCTGCAGTCACATATGTGTTTGTTGGGCATTGTTAGGCACTCAGCTGGCATGAAGATTCTATCAGTAAAATACCTGACAGCTATTCACACGACCTTGTAGCAGCGTAAACTACCTGAAAATAGACATTTTACAGACCCTACAATTATGTAGGAACTGATCCTAATCTTGGAGCCTGCTAGTATGTAGGCAAAACAGATTACTTTGAGCTCTCATGCTGCTTGTTGCATACAAGCCCAGGAGAAATACCAAAATGATTGTTCAAGGAATTCTATCACAGAGGGACATTCCTGTGGTGGTTCCACAAACTTAAACAAGATCTCTGGATATGGTACAGTAATGAGCCCTTCTGCCAGGTGGTGTACTGAGGGCTGGCAAGGATACCCACGTATGCAGCATTACTATGTTAAATGATAATTTGAGCAAACAAAGACTCCAGGAGATCATCTTCTCTTTCTAGAAGTATAGCTGCCACATTGTAAGTGGTAATTGATTTTCTCTGCACAAAAGGAAGTTATATAAGCACTTAAAATTGAAATTCTGCATTTCAGTCATCATTTTCCAGAAGGCATATCATTAGAACCAAAGTATTAATTGAATGTAAAGCTTGAGAGCACATTCTCTGGCCAGATCATTTTATTTTTGTTGTCATGATTATGATTAGTGTTAGTTTGTGTATGTGTGTGTGTCCATGTGTATGTATATATGCATGCATGTGTGTGTGTGCATGCGTGTGATATGTCTATGGGCATGCATACCATGGTGTGTGTTTGGAGGTCAGGGGATAACTTCTTGAACTGAATTCTCTTCTACTCCCTTTTCAGGAGTTCTGTGGTTCAAAGTCAAGTCACTTTGCTTCCACAATAAATGTCTTTACCTACTGACCCATCTCAGAGTTCCAGATTACATTATTTTGAAATGCAAACTAAAGCTTAGTGAAAGTGTCCTATGTTACTTTATGACTTGTTGTTCATTGTGTTTTTGCTAAAGGCTGATTGTCTCTAAATTTTGCTGTTCATTGTGAGTTTCCAGGCCAGTCAGCAATGGGATTTAGTTACATTTATAAAGTAAATGTGTGAGTCTTAAACAGCTAATCTCCTACAGCTAGACTAATTCTGTTCTTGATGATTCATTGTAACTATAGGTGTGTCTACAAGACCTGAAATGGAGTGAGTTGAACATACAATCATACATCGATTATATTGTTGACTTTCAGTAATCTACCTTACTTCCCTCTGTCAGGTTCCTAATCAGAAAAACTGGAGAATACTGATAGAGTCATTTCTTGCTCCTTGAATTTGAGTGTTAGCATGTGCAATTCCATAGTCCATTAATAACTGATGCATGATATTGTTAGAACACTGTTGGACTATATTTTTCATGTGTTGAATGTGGCAATATGGCCAAATTTATGCCATTGTATCTTAAGTATCATTTGTTCAAAATTTTCAACTTGCATTTAATATGACCAGGAAGCAATGAATTCTCCATAATTATCTTAAATTATTCCCATAATTAGTGAATAATTATAAGAAATATGCTAATGTGGATTCTACATTTTTACTGAAAAATGGATTGGCATGCAATATATTCTGGTCACTATTTCTCCTTTCCCAACTTCTCCCAAATCATCCCATTCACCTTCCCTCGTGCCCCTTTCTTCACTCTGTCTTTAAAAACAAACAGCCATTCAAACAACAACAAAAACAGGATAAAAAATAAAATAAGAAACACAAGAAACAAATGCACTATGCATCTAGGTGCATTTATTATATAATACAGTTAATGGATAGTGAGAATAAGAAGTGAAATCTACGATGACATTGAGAAACTAAACACTATTTTATTCTAAAAGTTACTGTTCTAAAATATTTAACAGATTCTCTGAAGCTATCAATAGTATAATATGCTGCGAATTCCTCTAAACAACATGACAGTAAACCTGCCTTAGAAGAATCAAATCATCTACTTCAGTTCACCAGGGCTTTACTCTTATTAGTGTGGATTGCTATTTATTTAATGGTACATTGAGAGTGTCAGCAAAGTTTAGAGAGGGATTTAATCTAAAATTATCTGAAAAATCTATTAACTGTACATCAGAGCTTAACTAAAAGGATAAAAACATATTTTCAATTTCTTGATGCCATCAGCATCTATAATGGGAAAAAAACAGAAGATGGTAAGGTTATATGCTAATTAACCAAGAAGAGATAAATTGTGAACACCATAAAATGAATACACAAATAAAATTTACTGGCAAAGCTTGGGCTGGGCCAAACAGATGAGGATAAATCAATAATCAAAAAGAGCAAGCAAGTTGTAATAGAAAATGCCTTCTACTGCAAAAATGAAAAATCTATTGCATGAAAACCAAACTTTAAATGTCTATATATGCAATCTTAGACACATATATGTGGATTCTTTCTATGTTGCTTAAAAAGCCATCTTATAGACAGGGATTTCAAGAGAAAGAGCAAAATGACATATTGACAATTTTATTAAATAAATTGAATGAGACATAAAGGAACGGATTTTTTTTTCTTTTTTTCCTCATTAAGTTCCTTAAACATTAGACAGGTAGACTGTGAAGCCATTTTACACTTTGACTAGAAGGGAGAGTTTGAATTTTGTTTCACTTGTCACAATCATCCTTGAAAAAGAAACATAATCATGTTCATACATAGTTACTGTCAGTGCTGAGATTAAGATTAGTGTTCTGCATACTATTGCTCACTGAAAACTGTGAGAAGATAACCGGCAGACTCCCTCCACCTCCCATCTCACAGTGAGGGCATCACACTACATCTGTTGTTTTGATGGCGATGATTATGCTAAGCATTTAAAACATATAATTTATTAGGATCCAGATAAAATTCTTCATGTTTTGTAAATGTTCACTCAACTGATTTTCCCAACAATGATAGAGTAACAGTCCTCTGATTTGACCCTATGCTTAATGCTATAGTGGAATTTGAAGTGTGATTTCTGAGATTAGACTCTAAAGCAATTTGAAGCTTCCACCATTTCTGTGTTCTCAGTCTTACCCTCTCTGGGAGTCTCTTTCGCTTAATCATGTTGGAGCAAGATGCCTGCCTTTTGCTAAAGGGAGAGGGCATAATATTGAAGAGAGGACAAAAGCCATGTGAGTACATTTAGAAACATTTTCTGGTAGTATCCTTAGATATGGTTGCTTCCAGGGAGCAGGTTTAAGGCCTGGCTCTGGTTTTAAACTCTGGTCCATGGTAAGAGAAAATGACAATAATATGTAAAATGGATACATGAATTTATTTTCAGTTTTGACCAAAATTGTTTAGAAGGCAGTTCTTATTTTGCTTTTCCATTGTTTGCAGCATTATTTTTATTTACAGAAAAGGTAGCACAATAGCTCAAACACATGCATATGTACATTTAGCTATGAGCCCTTTATCAGAGCTGAAATGCACTGTTTCTTCTGGAGTCTGGGGCAAGGGGTCTTGATATAGACCACCTTCACAAATAGCTCAGTGTTTCCTTTAGGTATCCTAATTCCTTGGGCTCCAGTTACACAATCACCTAGCCAAAGGAGTTGAATTCATGCTTTAATACCTAAGTAATACTCTGGTTTCCTTTAAAAGTATATGATTCTTTCAAGTTTATCTTTCATATGATTTTCCTTTTGTACTGGATAGTTTTTATCAACTTGACACAAGCTAGAGTCATCTAAGAGGGGGGAGCTTCAGTTGAGAAAATGTTTCCATGAGATCAGGTTGTAGGCAAACCTGCAGAACATTTTCTTAATTAGTGATTGATCAGGGAGGGCTGAGCCTATTTTGGGTAGTGCCATCCCTTGGCTGGTGGTCCTGGATTCTAGGAGACAGCAGGCTGAGCAAGCCATGAAAAGGAAGCCACAAAGCAGTGCTCCTCCATGGCTTCTGCATCAGTTCCTTCCTCCAGGTCCCTGCCCTGTGTGAATTCCTGTCATGACTTCTTTTGATAATAAACTGTGATGTGGAAGCATTAGCCAAATCAACCCTTCCTTCCCAGCTTGCACTTTGGTCATGATGTTTCATTGCAGCAATAGAGACTCTTAACTAATTCACCTTTATTTTTCAAAAGAATTTAATATATATTTAATTGAAACAATTACATCACTTTCCTTTCTCTATTTCTTACCTCCCCTTTCTTCTGAGCATCTTCCCTCAAAGGACTCCCATTCCCCCTCCCCATTTTATCTCAAATTTATAACATATTTATCTTTCACTATTCTTATTTATTTAACTATTAAATGTATGTATATGTATGTATAAATATATGTAAATACAACTTGCAGAGTACATTTTTACTGTTTGTGTGCATATGATTTCAAAGCTGATGATTCTGCTTTGGATAACCAATAAAGGGGCTCGTCCTTGGAGCACTTTTAATGTCTACAATTTATAGGCAACTGTGAAAGAAAGTTTACATTTATATGTAATTTAAAACTGTGAAGTCACACTAGGAAAGAAAAAGTAAAATAGAAGATAATCTACTGGCACAAAGAAATTAAGAAGAAGTAGGATGTGTTTACTGAAATGAATGTTGAGGATAGACCCTCACCTTACATAGGTAATTGGTTCTATCTGTTAAACTGGGAACTGAAACCTGTTTCCTTGGTTACAGGGAAGCTGATGTTCAATACTCAAAATTTTAATAATGTGAAGATTGTTTATTTTATAGCTGAGTGAACTAGGAAACACATTTTCCTTACTTGAATAAATACTTTTTTTCTATAATTCCAATGGTGTCATGCAAAACATACTGGGATTGAGCAATGAAGATATTGGAAGTGATT
The DNA here is from genome assembly GCA_026225945.1 of Cricetomys ansorgei. Classification (NCBI taxonomy): domain Eukaryota; kingdom Metazoa; phylum Chordata; class Mammalia; order Rodentia; family Nesomyidae; genus Cricetomys; species Cricetomys ansorgei. The sequence goes on along the minus strand of JAMJFZ010001121.1, from coordinate 3,642,273 downwards.
ACACAACTTAGATTTCAGCATAGAATCCAAATTAATTACTTTAAAGAGTAATTGATATGTATATTTACAGAGTTCATTTGAACACTCTAGTAAAACTAGACTATGGTTTGAAAAAGTATTTATGAATTTGTGTCTAGGGTATTAGCATGGAAAATATGTAAATTTTAGAGTCTACATCAGTGCCTTCTTGGAATAGGAAAGGAAGGAAACTAGAAACAATTGGAAAATTAGAGTAGATGCATTTTTAAATTTCTGGGTAAGTCTTTAAGTAGCTACACATATGTGTGAGGTATTCTGTATCTCTCGTATATTCCTGGACTTCCTTATCATAATTATCTAGTTGCCTTGAGACCTCTACTCCCACATGCATGCCCTGAAACTTTATTTGGTATTATGATAATTGATTTAATGTCTGTCTCAGATATGATCGTTTGAACAGCCAAGAATTAAACATTATTTATCTTAGTATAATAGTACTTGAGTAGTTCTTAGTGAATATGAGATATTCCAAAAATTGTTAGCCAACTGAAAAATAATATTAAAAATACAACATTAAAAATAATGTTTGAAAAAGATAGTGGCTCAAAATTTTGTTAAAATAGGAATATTGTTGGAAGCTGCCTAGATTGGTACATATCTACAATGCCAGTAGCATACTATTTGATAATACTTCCAAAGTACTTAAATTAAGCATGAAGATAATCATGCATTGCATTTTATAATTACACTTTACAATTAAAGCTGAAAACTACCAAAATTACCCAAATATGGAATAAAGCATCAAAGCTATTTCTTATTATTTTACATATTATTCTATCATTTGAAAAAAAGAACTTATATATTTAATGAGACATAAAAATGGCTATTTGTATTCTCATCATGTTTCAAATATTTTAACTCATTTTTTTCATAGACATTTATACAAATGTCTAACATAGTTACTATGTTACTCGTATTGTTCTAAGTCCATAATGGCTGAAATGAAAGACTTCTTTGCTTATATAGCTTATATTTTAGTAGCAGGGCACACAAAATCTAAATACTCAGAGAATCAAGAATTTTTGTTGAATCATGCTATATAGACCAGTCAATTTGTTGTGCTCATTTTGAAAAGAAAAGGTGAGATATCAAAACTGGAGAAAAAGATAAAGCATATTGAATAAGGAATATCTGTGTGTGTGTATGTGTGTGTGTGTGTGTGTGTGTGTGTGTGTGTGTTTATAACCTGATATTATGTGAAATATTCACCTAATGAGACTGTGTAAACAAAACAGGAAAAGAGTGCAGAGGACAGACCCATGAATATGTCAATGTTTAAAGATTGAATAAAGTAGAATAATTCATGACTGGGATGAATGAGGGAATTATACCAAGAAGCCTGGAAGAAAGGTGTATTTCAATAAGAAGAAAGTCACTACTTGCATCTAATGCTATGAGAGGTAAAAATTACAATGAAGAAGAATGAAATAGAACAAAAGCTTAATGAGATGAAAATCTCTATGGCCCATGTATTCCTACTGCAACTTCTGCTAATAGTCATAATACTAATTTTAATTGCAATTGCATAAACACTTCTGAGGCCAGACACTAGCCCATGTGTTTCAGATGTTAAGCAATTAAAAAATAAGGAGCGTGTTATTGGAGTGATGATTGCAAATATCTAATTACTTTGATTGGAAAATAAAATGGGAGGTGGTTGTATTACTCATTCATTGACACATTTAGAAAATTCCCCCAAATGTCATAACTTAGTACCAACAGTCATTTGTTTCTTTATAAGCTCTGTTGATGGGAAATTTAAAAGACTTTTCATTAGTTGGGATTTGGCTTGATTTTCACAGCAGCAGCAGGTAAGGTGCTCACATTTGAAGACATGGGTGTGGTCCCAAAAGGTGCTGTTGGCAAGAAGCCTTAGTTTCTTGCACCAATATCTTTCCACAGGGCTGGTCTGAACAATGCAGACTTTCCACACAGTCAGAAATCAGGAGCCAATGGGAGAGATTGTGAGGCTTTCTATGACCTATTCTCCAAATGTACATACCGTAAGCTCTGTGTAGTGTTCATTAAATAAGTGTCACAAGGGGATTTCTACAGAAAACAAAGTTATACCTTGTGAAGTTAATGCCAAGGAATGTGAGTAGAGAGTGACATTTCTAACTCTATAATTTTATCATTTGCTTTAGAGAAAAGTAGCAAAATGCTCAGAAGAGTGGACAAAAGATGTTCTATTAAGGAGTGATGACACTAAGGCGTACTCTATAGAATGAGAATGAAAGTTTGGCATAAAGAAAAGAAAAAGGATGTTCTCTCAAAAGCTTAAGATGGAATTGGTATGGAAAAGGACTCAAAGAATGGAAAGAGCAGGGAATTATTTTCATAGAAATCACAAAGTAGAACACTGGTGAATGAAGATTTTATGAAGAGAAGATGGAACAATTTTTCCTAATATAATTTATCTTTCTGGGATGCATTAGGTGAGAGCAGCCATAGGAAATAAAGAGAATGGAAGCTAAGGAAGAGGCACTATGGATTTGAGCAAAGAGGAAATGAGATTTGAGCATTAATGTGGAGAGTACAAAAATAAATTTGCTATAAAATTTATGGTAGGGTTGTCTGGTTTTGTGAGTGCCCATTTGAGAGTCTTGATCATAAATATAAGTGAGTCCACTCAGCACATTTGGGGATTATGACTACTTTTGACTAAATCATTAATACCAGCTGCCTGAATTATTACAGTAGTTATCTAGCTAATCTTCCTTCCCTGGATTTCCCCTGTTACTGCTGCATCAATGTTCTTAAAACACTTTGACATAAATTAAACTCTAAGTCAGAAAATATTCATTGTTTCCTCCTGTTATTAAAGACTATGTCCTTAGATTTTACTCTCTAGGACTGTAATATGACATTAGCTGGTTTGTCCAATCATGTTGAACAATGAACTTTTTCTGTTAGGCAGTCACATACCTATGATACACTTTGTTTTAGAATGGTCACCAAGAAACTTATATAAAATCTCACTAGAAAAGGTCATTGCAAGGTTTAGGGAGGCCAACAAGGAAGTTATTGGAGAAAAATGGAAAGATAACCTCAAAACATTCACAGTGGAATAGTAGTGAACTGAGGACACTAAAACAGATTAGGAAGATTTGAAAATGAAAATAAATGAGAGATCTAAAATGATAAGCAAAATCTTTACTTGCCTGATTGTAAGAGTTATGTGAAAAAGAACAAAAAGAAAAGAAACAGAGAGAGGTAAAAATGTGGTCAAATTCCATGCATATTAATTTTGAGATATCCAAGTGAAGATAAATTGGTGTCTAGTTGAATCTGAACTTTATGTTGTAAGTTTAAGTATGCAAAGTGTATTGGGAAATCAAGATTTGGTATCCATTACTATTGAAATAATATATTGAGGTATTATCATAATTTAGGAGCATATTTATAGCATTAGGACACTGGGATCAGTAAAAAAAAAAAAAAAAAAGTCAACCATGAAAGGCAGGCAAAATAAAGCAATTAGTAGTTATATAAACTCTTAATGAAATTGCTAAGTCCATTAATATCTATATTATCAAAGAATATGGACAAGTAAGAGCTGGTATTTCCAAATATTAGCATTACTTTGAAGGAGGCTCAAGGACCATATTATTAGGTTTTGAAAGAAAAAGAACATTGCAGTAAAGGTGTAAATCTCACTAGGTGTTTGGAGGGTAGAAGTTGAGAATAGGAAGAGAGAAAAGCATGTTTGTTGAGTTAATGTAGCATGCTCAGTAATGGAGATCACCAAGCAACCGCAGAGTTAAGGGGAAAGGCATTCAGAGGAAGAGTAAGAAAGCATAAAATGTTCAGGAAAGCATGCTTAGGATTTTGGTCAATATCTGAAATTAAAAAAAAGAAGAGATAGAAAGAAGGAAAAGGAAGTCGCTTTTGGAGTTAGGACTTAGAAAGTTGGAAAGCTCAGCTGTATAGAGGAATATTTAATCATTTAATCCAGTAACATGGCTGTTCTGGGACAGGATCACATCCAGGGGTCTATATGAAGGGATCACATTCAGAGGCCTGTGTGGTCCAGATAGTATGGTATGTAGAAAGAATGTACATACGTTCAATCCTGGTTTTCAGAATGCATTGGTGGTTCTCGCCTTTAATCCCATCACTTGGGAGAAAGGAAGCAGAGATCAGAAGGTGATAGTGTTAGTCAGGAAGTGATGTTTGAGATGAGTCAGAATCAAAGGCAGGCAAAGAGACGAATAAGAGGAAGAGTTGGCAGAGTGAGTCAGAGTGAGGACACACTCAACTCTCATGATTAGAAAATCAGGCTCTCAGATCAGGGAGCAGACTGAGGATAAGATGCAGAAGTCATGTGAGGAGTCTGAGGCAGAGATACAGGGGCAATTTGGCAGAAGAAGTCAGTATCAGACAGGAAGAGTTTGGGAGAAAGAGTCAGCTAACAGCTAGAGTCAGTTTGAAGCCTAGCAAAGCAGTTCAGACAGAGAAGTTGCTAGAGTCTGCTAGTGTCAGAAGAGTTCGGTCAGAAACAGTCAGCCAGCTCAGAAGGTCAGTTTGGATTACAGGCTTGGAGAAGAGTTTGAGCCAGAATAGTGAGTAAATTGATGAGTACAGCTTTGAGTTCAGAAGGAGCTAGTCAGAGTGATTCAGTGAGCAATAAGTCTCAGAGGTTGATTAGATTGTATGAAGCCTTCCAGTTCTAGGCTTAAAATCAAATTGTATGGAGGCCAAAATGCTCCTGGGCTCCAGGACTAGGACTGGGGATTGAAGTAGCCAAAGAATAAAAGGCTTTTTGTGTGAATCTATGTCTACACAGCTAGGTTCTGTAAATGGTTGTATAGTTTGGGGATTCTCAGAAGGATAAATACATCATCTAATTAAGGAGATAACTATTCCTCGTATCTCTCTAGAAAGATTACAGGCAAATCAGATTTTTGTGTGGGGTGTTCTCCTAGTCAGACTAACAGGATCAGCTTTGTGAACTTGGAAAGAAGGAGACAGTAGGATGTAATTTTTTAATTTTCAGAGCATATCAAAATGTCAAGTCTCCATCCTGGGACAGAGCTGATTCCATTCTTTTGTTCAGAAGCAAGATGCTTTTGGATAGTGCCCTAATATTTACACCCAGGTTTACCATGAAGGATGTACCTAAGCCTATTAATCTTAATAACATTCCCCTTCACAAATTAAAACCCTAAGTGTCAATCTGCAGTTGGCTGAAAGTGAGTCCTAAAAATGGTTGGATTCTACATTATTCCTGACTTTCTGACCTTGAGGGGTGACCAAGGGTACACATAGATTGCAGCAGGATCATCTGAGCATGGAATGACTATAGAGGAGGTTACAACATTAGGATAGACACTGAGCCCAAAGATTAATAGTGTGACAATTAAGATTATAAAATCATGCCCATTTTCACCATGGCAATCCATTCCAAAGCTGCCCTCCCAAGGCTTGGTGGTATCATGAGTGGCGGGTTGGTCATACCCTCATAGTTTCTAAATGTAGTGGTTTGAGTTTCTGTGAGTTTCCTTTACTATATTAAGTCAAGTGAACACAGATGAAGAAAGATTAAGTTTCATGACAATAAAACAAATGTTCTTATAACGAAAGTGTTGGAACTATTAAATAGCTATGTGATAGATTTCAAAAATAAATAAGAATTACGTTTAGAAAAAAAATTAAATCTCTGTGTATGTATACTCTGATTCCACTGGTCTCCTCCCAAGACATACTAGCATTTCTCTTCTTCTGTAATTTATCTGGGCCTTGGGTTTGTGTAGACAAAGGGAATAGGAGGTATGACACTTTAGAAGATCTGAAGTGACTTACCAAGAAGTAAAAATTTTGTTTTCATTTTCTTGCCTTCTGTAGACTACATTGTGAGGAAGTCTTGGCTTGACAAGGGAAGAATAGGTTGAGAACAAAGCCATGTATGCACCCCATCAAGACAATAGAGAAAGGACAATCTAGCATTGTCCTTTTGTCCACTGAAAGAGGAGATTGCTAAAAGCTCATCAGTGACCCCTAAACAAGGTTAGCAGAGGAACCTCCATTCTTAGCACAGTACAAATATCTGAAACTTTGACCTATTTTGTAATATCATGTAGAAACTCTTTTAATCATAACATTTTAGTGTGTCATGAATCAGCTCTGTTCAGCTTGTTTAATCAAGCCCCAAATAATTTATTCCTCCTGGCGTTACTATTTTTCCGATTCACACCACCACAATAAGAGAGATAGAACCTCCCTGACCTTGACCTTCAGTATTCCATCTTATTTTAAAACACTATGCCCTGGCTCAATCATCTCCTCAATCTACAGAAAAGGAACCCAAGACCTAGAGAGATTTATAAACCTACTCAAGGGTTTACATCCAATAAGTGGCTAAAATATAATGTCACCAGATTCAACTGGTTTAACATCTATTTTTTTCCAACTAGTTTTAGAAGTTCCTTAATTTGAAGAGCTTTTGTCCTATGCTTTTGAAACATTCTATTGTGAATATTGGATATAACACATTTGTATCATCACACCCTTAAAAATAAAAGTATATATATAGCAAAACATTCTTTGATTACTTTTCATTTACATTTAAATTTTATTTATTTGTGTGCATGTGTGCATGTGGGGTACTTGTATATATATGCCTGGGTATGAATATGGAGTACACATGGATATTAGAGGTCAACTTCCAGGAAGTTCTATTGTGTGGGTTATAGGGAAAGAAGTCAAGTTACCAAGGTTGGAAATGAGCTACCTGTTGAGCTGTCTTGTTGCTTTCTTTGAGGATTTTCTTTATGCCAGGCCATGTTTTCTAACATAATCCCCATAGGCTCTTTTTGTGGTAGCTACCACCTCTACCTGAATGCAAATATCTAGGTTATAAATAATTTGCCTGGACATACAACATCAATTTGATAAGGCTCAGACTCTAACCCAAATCTTTCTATTATGCTACTGCTGATGTAATTCATAAGTTCATGTTTAGTGGTAAATACCATTTAATTTTTAGACTCCCTAGCTCTTGCTCCCAGGATGATCTGTGAGCATCTTGTCTGCTCCAGCAGCTCCATCTCAAGTGACTTTGTCCTGTGGAATGTAATCTCTTCCTGATCTCCTACATTATCCCCCTTTTCATGTTGTGTATTACTAAGGTTTCTGTTCTTTCCTTCCTTCCTTCCTTCCTTCCTTCCTTCCTTCCTTCCTTCCTTCCTTCTTCCTTTTTTTTTTTTCTTCCTCCCTCCCTCCCTCTCTCCCTCTCCCTCTCTCTCTCTTTCTTTCTTTCTTTCTCTGTCTCTCTCTCTGTCTCTCTCTCTCTCTCTATTTCTTTCTTTCTTTCTTTCTCTCTTTCTTTATTTCTTTCATAACTTCTGTTTCGGAGTTTTCAACTAAACCAAAGTCTCCAAGATGATAAAGATGCTTGATCTCATGTCCTGTTTAAACTATAGCCAAAATGCAAAGCATGGCCCAGGGCAACCCTTTAGTAAATATCAGTGAGTTAATTTATAAACTCTAAGACCCTGTTTGAGCCTGTAGAAATTACCTTTGGACTTTAGAGTTTTCATAACCAAGATCCCATGATCTTAATAATAGGAGCTTAGTAAATAATATTTGGGCTAGAACCAGTCATTCAGGACATAAAGGCTATTATAAAATGGGATTATACTTCATAGATAGCCTTTTTTGGTGCCTAGAGAAATATCCCTGACATCTCTTTGTTTGTGTTATCAAAGAGCATATCTTTGGTCACTTCATTAAAGAATATAGCAGTGAATATAGTGGTTTCCATGGACTGTTTCCATGGATGTTTCAGCAGCAGAAAGATATCAGATAAACTGTAACAAAATGGAAAACATTTTTATTCCTACAGCCTAGAGACTGTATCTACTTGAAACTGAGGTGTTGGAAAGCAGACTAAAAATGAACCAGACATTGAACTAATCAAAGTAATCTTAGTTTTCTTTTTACTTATTTCATAGTTTGGAAGTCTTTCTAAAATATTATTTCGGTAAATAGAAGAGACTTGTATTTTCTGTTTGTTAATTCTAATGACTACAGAAATGATTTTTTTTTTCTTTGAGGGAGATAACACTTGAGTTGACTTAGAACCAGGTAGAGTCAAAATATGGCTGATTTCATTACTTAGCTTCATGTAGGAACATTAGCATGCACAAAGCCAATCATAAGACCACATTTTAAAGCACTTGGAAGTAATTATTTCAAATAAATACATAAATGTGAAAATATAATCTATGTAAATCTATGTAAATGGAGAGTGATAATGAATTATTATATAACATTACTGAGTAAATTGCTCAAGGTTTCATTAAATAAAAAAGACTAAAGACTTGAGCTAGCAAGAAAAAGCTCTTTTGCTCTGTTTCAGTTGCTTTAGGTTGTTAATCTGGTCTAAGATGATCAATTTCTCGTTCATCATAATAATTAGGGGTAAATTTACTGAGCATTAGTGTAATTTTCAATCATGCTAATAGTTGTGCAATCCTCTGCTCATTAATATAAATGAGGTAAATTAGATTTGCGACATTATAAAGGAGCTGCAGAAGCAGTGGGACTTTCCTGGGTCCTCCCTAAGATCCATTAATTTAATTGTAATATGTTGTTCCTTGGTTCTTACTTTCACTCTTTTTATTTTCCATTGCTAATGGTTCTTTAAACTGGTTAATGAATGTACTAACCTCTTAATTTAAGTGACTGCTCTGGTATAGTCTAAATCATACATACTTATCTTGTCTCATTACCTTTAACCCTTTCTCAAATATTCAGTCAACACCATGAATAGGGCAGTTACCCATGTGATTGGAAATTAAATGTCTCAGCACAATATTGAGGCAACAACAACAACAAAAGCATCCCTTGTCTACCAGTTTGCCGTCCAGAAGGCATTGTGGAGCACACTAGTGTAATTAAAGATGTGAGATATGCAGGCAATTTCAAACTAAACATTGTTTTCCTTATGGTATCCTTAAAATTTTTATTTACATCCTCTAGGTGCCAAAATAAATTCACTTTCCCATGTTTTATAGTTTAGGTTTTTTTTTTTTTAAACAAAAGATCTTGTTCTGAAAATACTGTCTAAATTATGCCTCCCTTGTAGAATGCTCATCTGAGTATTGTCATTGTCCATATTAAATTAGTCAATATTCATTTCATGACAATTTATTAATTTATTTACTTATTTACATTCTCCCATTGATTATAAGAAATGTAAAAGCATAAACCAAAACTATTCACAGATTTTATCCAGTTCTCTAGCATCTTGAATCGTCCAGTTAACAGATAAGCTGTGACTTTTGCCCACATGACATCTTCTACGTGTAAATATTTTATTAAATAATTTCTAAAGTTCCTTCTACGTGAAGCATTTTGAAAGTTTACAATAATTTTTTTTTTCACAATTGGAGTCATTAAATAAGAAAGAAACTCTTAATATTCCCAAGGGGAAAAATTAGCTTGGATTTTATTAGTCTTGCCAGCCATGTCAAAACTCACAGTGTAGTCTAATTCTTTTTAGAGTTTAACCAACATCAACCGATATGAAAATTAAAGGCTTTCGAATGTTCCACACTGAGCAGTGTACCTCAGTTTTACACTCTCATGTGCATTAAGGTAGTTATTATCCACTACTTCTTAAATTAGTAAGCCCACAAGTCTCACAGGTGCGCTGGGGTCCTGATAAATCACTACTCTGGCATTAGCAGTCACTTACCAATATTTAATAAGCCTTTGCAGCTTCCTCATAATAAAATAAAGATGAATATTTATGACAGAAGACCGGGGAAAACTGCAAAGAAAATACATATTGAGCAACGTATCCCAACATATAGCTAGGATTACCACACTCAAAAGTGTGTGGACTAGCAGGAGATAGCAACAAGGCCATCAGCTCTGGGGCAAACAACACCCACAGTAACAGGACCCCAGAAAATACTCAGGGCTCCTCAAGCTGTCCGTATATCATGGTAAGGAACAGCGATGTAAATTTTCTTTATTTCCTCTACGTGCTCATTAGCCTACATTCCTTACATTCTTGTATCCCATAAATAGAAGCATCATGTGCCTCCTTCTCATTGTGTCTTTATTTGGTTAGGAAGCCTGGTACTTCTTCCTCTCTTCCAGCATGTCTCAAAATGACCCTTCTATCTGTCTCTTCACCTTCACTGCTAACATTTTAATGGCCTTAGGCTGGGGTAAGCATTGGCTTCTAATTTAGTTATTTTTCTTGTTGCTGGTATCAAATATTTCAATGGAAGCAACTTAAGAGAGGAAAAAGCTTATTTCTTACATAGTATAAGTGTTGCCTTGGTGATGGTGTCTCTTTAGAGCAAGAGAACACTGACTAAAACATCACCACATTCAGGCTGAGTCTTCCTATGTCAGTTAAAACCTCTCTGAAAATGCCCTTACAGATGACTGCCCAAGAAACCATTAGGCAATTCTAAATCAATTCAAGGTAGCATTTGCCCCCAAACCTACTCTCTTTCTTTTCCTGCCTCCTTGCCTCCCCTCCATCATTCCTAAGCCTAAATAATCATGCAATTTTCTACGTATAATAATCAAATAAATAGATAGAAACAATATTGATTATGACTTCTATAAATCATACTTGCTAGACTCGCATAATCTTGTTACTCTTTTATGAAGCTCAGATTGCTTTGAGACAGTGGGATGTGTGAGTGAAGATGACTGAGATTGTGTTCCTTCAGAATAAACTTAAATCCTAAACCTTGCTGTATGAGGACATTTTGTTGACATTTCTCCAACTATAAAGACCTTCTTTTCAAGCAGGGATTTTGATATATGAGGCATCTCCACAGTTATTCTCAGTGCCTAGAGCAGTACTTGCTCAATAGTCATGAAGGAGTTGGGAATAGGTCACCCAAAGTATGCTACTCTGGCGTGTTATTTTGATCTTTGTTCTTCTTAAACAAATAGGATAAAAGGGCACTGTAACTGAATTCTGAAACCTGTTCTCTTGCCCCAACTGCTACTATGACAGATTCTTGGCTTGTAACTGATTCCTAACTTGTAAAGATACCCACTGTGCCTTTTACCCTCTAAGTCTAAAAAGAGACAGGAAAGGGAGAAATATTCGCCACTCTTGCAGGTGGCTTTTAAAGATAGAAAGAAAGATTCACTGCCCTTTTTGGCTGTCCTTATCTGTCTGAAGCTTGGAGAACAGGAGCTCATAGGGAACTGAACTATTATCTCTCAAACCATCCCACCAACTGTTACCCCAACTGGCCACTGCCTCCTTTATATCCTAAGTGGTTCCCAGAAATTCAAGAGGCATGCAAACATAAGGAAAGCAACACAGGACAAAAACCTTCTTGGCAAAGCATCCTTATACCGGGCACTCTCCCTACACCACTAGGAAGGCATTCTTATGCTCTTGAGTGATAGAAAATGGAAGCTAGAAAATCTACAGAGATAAGCTTTTCCCAATAATCTGATCATTACAGCCAGTTGCTCCAATATCCTCAGTGCCACTACACTACCATGTATACACAATTTATCACCCTTGAACAAATTCACAATGTATTTGCTTAGGTCTGTGTCTTTGGTTTTCTATTCCTTGTGAGAGATCTCTTATTACAGAAAATGCATACTTAAATCTTTATGGATTCTTTCTATTGATCTACCTTATATCAGTTCAATTCTTGCACCCAATCAAAAACTCTCAGCAGGAAATGGTAAAATTTTGTCTTCCTCATAAAGGAACAAGAAGACTATTTACTGCAAGTCCAGACATCAAGTAAAATCAGACTCAAGATGTTCCTTGTTCCAGACAGGTGTGTTATCCAATTTGATGATATTTTCACCGTGATAAATAGATTCGAGGAAGAATGATAACTGCCTTTGTCAGAATGAAACTTCTAAAGTCAGATCAAACACCTTTTTTAGTTAAAAACAAACACATAGCTAATAGATTCCATAACCAAGTAATTCAACTGGATGAATTATTTTTGCATAACCATTGCAGATATAACCTCTAAGTTATATTCAGTTGTATGTTGTCTATCTCTGTTCATTAATGTTGAGGCACATAGCAACTTCATGCTAATGTAAGCTCTCTGGTAAGCAATATTTCCTACCACTCCTAATTTTCTTGTTCACAGCCAAGTTTCATTCCTTAATCTCCTTATCCCCATAGGTCTCACGTTTATGATGCCTAATAGAAACAGTTACTCGGTGCTTTAATTCAGTCTAGTGGGGAAACAGACTATGAAGCTCAAAATGTATTATTTTATGTCTACTAAACCTACCATTATTATTATTTTTCAATAATGCTGAATGGATTTGCTTACTAGCAATGCCCTAACAAGGTATCACAAACTAGGTGGCTTTAATAGTAACACTTAGAGGCTGGAAAGATGGTTCAGAGACTAAGAATAGCTACTGCTATGCATAAAACCTGAGTACAGTCCTTAGCACCTATGTCTGGTACCCTGGATCCTAGTTATAAATCTAGGTCCAGGAAATCTGTTGCTGTGTTTTAGTCCCCAAAGTCACTTACTTGCACATTCACACAATACATACACACACACACACACACACACACACACACACACACACACACACACACACATACAGACTTACAGAATTTCTAGAGGTTAGAAGTCTGAGACCACTGTGTTAGCACGTTTAATTTTCCTGAGGCCTCTGGAATTCTTTGAAGATGAGCCCCTCAGGCTCTCTCTGCATTTGCATCTCCTTTCTATTTGGGAAATAGTAGTTTATAGGATCAGACACACCTATGATCTTATTTAGCCTCAAGGACCTCATTAACATACCTACTTCCAAATGGAATCCATATATGAATATTTCCTAAATGTTAGTTCTTAAACATCGAAATTTAGGTTCAGTTCATAAGGAAATGTTTGTTGTTGTTGTTGAATTTGTACTGTCTTCGCCCAGATACTTCAAACTCTGTCTGACCTCTGTTTTTGAACTGTTTTTTGGCTCAGTAATTTTAATACTTCTTTGTCTTCAGTACAAAGCCCTAAATAACACTAGGAGAAGTTATAGCCCCCATCTCCTTCACAATAATAAGTAATTATTTGATCAAAAAAACAAATCCATTTTCAGGTTAGTTTAACATTTCCCTAAATGTTACTTGTAAGTCACCATAAAAAACAATTGTTTTTATTTTAGAATAAGTAATAATTGGTGAAAACAGTATAATTTAACCAGTTTTACTAAAATTGAGTTACTGATTCCAGTGAATTTCATGTGTTTAAATCTTTTTCATGTAGCCTGTTCTTTAAGATTAATGTTATACCTCCAGTTGACACTCCTTATTAAGATGTGGAGTTTTGTTTTTTTTGTTGTTTTGTTTTCTGTTTTTTGTTTTTTTTTTTTGTTTGTTTTTGTTTTTTTTTGATATCCATAGCAAAATTATTGCTTTACAAAGTTAAAATATATCCCTTTTTCTTAGTTGAAAACTTTTATTTCTGATTTAAGTTTGTCATTTTGGGTTCCAGAAACCAAAAGGTATAAAGTACATGAAGGAGAATTGGACACCACAGGGGAATTCTCTTCACTGATTGAATGAGTGACCCATTTCTTTAAAAAGTTAAAAAGTTCTGTGTTAAGATCCATTTGACTTACCATTTGCCTAACTCTACTAGAGGGATTTTCTGTGGTTTTCTCAAAATGACTGAATCACAAAGGAAAGAAGACACATGGAACAGATTTTTTTTTTTGTTATTGCCATTTTATTTTTAAGTGTAAGCTGTTTGTACAGCATTGCTTTAAAAGCATGACTAAGGGCCTCTCTGGCATCCAGTGCCTTATGTTTCCCTCATCCATATGTACAAAAGTAGGGCTATTGCTAAAATAACTTTACCATAGCTGCACACAGCGACTTTCAGTTGTGCATTTAGCTTGTAGGGTTGGCAACAAGAATAGGTTCTGAATCTGTTGGCTTTGTGGGGTGGATGAGGAAATAGTTGAACTTCATAGAGTGACCACCTTGCTTATTTGTTCCTTTTTCATCTGTTAATGTATTCATTTGCTTTCACGTGTCTCTCAGAGCACATGTAATCACCTCTCCTTGTCTGGAACCTTGAGTTATTGACCCTGTAATGAAGTTATTTAAAAGACAAGAGCTGCTCCTCTGAACATTATTTTTTCCGAGCATTGTCATTCATCATTTCAGCAATTGGTAAGGAAGATGGGTAGAGATAAAGAAAAAAAAGAGAAAGAGAGAGGAAAGGAGGAAGGAGAAAGGCGAAATGTTTGAGGTACATATATATTTAATAAGTCTGGTGTGACCAGATGTCTAATTATTCAGGGTTCAGAGGAATTCTTTTCTATTAAAATAAATTCTTCAAGCCTCAAAATAGAGTTCATTTTTAAAAGTTTGGTAATTTTGAAAATCATAGAAACATTTTCTTGACAGGCAGTTTGGTATTAATGAATTAATTGCCCTTTAGAAGAAAATTATTTGCCAGTTGCCTTCAGAAGTGATGGTAGCATGAGGTTACCATCTGTCCTTCCTTAATATAGGGATGGTGTCATATCACAGAGCCAGGGAAACAGCCGGCACACTGACTTACTGGGCTCTGTTCGCCTTCCTTCTGCGAGTGACTCAATAGCTCCCTCAAGCTGAGATTTTTCTGCTTCTATCATTAGATTAGTCTAACAGTGGCTATTGATGACAATAATTATATTATAAAGATAATCAATACCTAAAATCCCACGAAAATAACTCCTAAAGGCCTCCACGTGGCCCGCATTCCTAGTCACATTGTAAATCAGACTTCCTTGCTACAACTCCTGCCATGCTAACCTGATTTAAATCCTCCCCCCTTGACAGTGGCTGGAACCCACACATATGGTGGCATAGATGTCACTTCTATTAGACCATTGCATATGAAGAATGAAAATAGGCTAATCAAAATGACTATTAATCAGAGAGAGATTCCATGTCAGAGGATGGTTTTACTGTCATTCCAAAGGAAAGCTAACTCTGGGTAATTTTGAGCATAATCCTTAGACGTACTCCCAAACTTTAACTTGAAATGCTGAAATCCCAAAACATCAAAATCCATGTAGCTGAGATCCCTAAAATTAGGCTTTCAAAGAATTAAAATGATGAATGACAAAATCCTGAAACTCCAATTTTTGTTGATCAGAGAGCGAATATAAAGGGAGCAGAAAAACAATACTAATGACAGAATTTATAAGGTTTTCAGTTACATACATTCTTATAAAAGAATTAAAACTGGCAGTCATCAGTCACAAAGGATGCAGGCACATCACCTCGCTCACTGAGAATTATTTGAATGAGAGGACCTCAAGGTCATGATTGGTACTTGATGTGGGAAAGAAAACATTAGGGAGAAAGAATACAATAAATGGAGGCAGCATAACACTGCCTTAAAGGTAAGGCTGGGCTTCCTCTGAAAGCCTGGAGAGCAGTTTTCTTAAAAGTGATGAAAAGAGGCCGGAGAGGTAACTCTGTGGTTAATAGCACTTGCTGATCTCATAGAGGGCCCTATTTTCATTCTTCGCACACACAGGCCAGCTCACAACACTGTGTGACTCCCAGTTCCAGGGTCCACCACCATTGTCTGGCTTCCAAAAGTACTGCTTATATGTGGTACGCAGATATGTGGTACACAGACATACATGTAGGCAAAATACCCACACACATAAAATAAACATAAATAAGGACAAAGAAGAGGTGGGAGGAGGGAGAGAGGAGAGAGAGAGAGAGAGGGGGGAGAGGGGGGAGGGAGGGAGACGGACTACATAAGAAGGATGGGGCAGGGCAAGATTTGAACCCTCTTTAGTCAGACCAAGAGGAGTCTTTTTGAGGAGTTTCAGACCAATCCCCAGAACGAAGGGAAGGTCTGATTTCATGTATGTATACACACACCTTTTCAGAATGGCAGGAACTTTTACATAATGTAATTTAGTTCAACATAGAATATTGACAAAGCATTGAGGAGCCAGGTGCTGAGTTGGGAGCATAAATCAGGGGTTGCCCTTAGGCCACAGAAGAGGCAGCTTCCTAACTCTGTCCTAGAGAGAGCTTTGAGGAGGTTTATCCTGATTCAGATTGTGAGATTTTACTGAAAGCTGCAGGCCGTTGTTCAGACCCAGAGTAGAGCTGTACCGATGTAGACAGAGTAAATCTGGAGAGTTCTGAGGTATTGCTTTCACGTGTCTGAGAAGCTGCATACAGCTGAGATTAATGTGGGTTGGAGTGCAGTCATGAGGAAGAACCAGCCTCAGTGATAGCAAAGCCATGTGGAAGGATCCTCTGAAGAAAACTATCTTGATTATCCCCAGTTCAACCTGGAGGAGTTACTGTTATTATCATATACATTCGAATATGGTTCGTGATATTGAAAGCTGGCAAACTCTTATGGGATACCTATATAAAATTGTCCACTCTCTACCTTCGTGATGTAATTTAACATGTCACTTCTTGGTTTTTATGTTTTTTTTGTTTCTTTTTTGTAGTACTTTTAGTCGTCAATGCTAATTTTCTAAAATTAATTATGCTATATATTTTATTTCTGTATGATTTTTTCCAATGCTGGAAGTATTAAATAATACAATGATTTTGGGTGGAGGAGTTCTTGTTCATTTTGCACAGTTCTTTGCACTTCAAAGTACAAAAGTTCATTATCATGATACTGACTATGCGTAAGATATGAATGTACAATAGAACTCTGGAATTCCCTGGATAAGTCAAGAGGTGCCATCCTGTACTTCTACATTTGTGAAAGGTAAAAGTTCTCAAGATCTAGACTCTTTGAATGGCTATGTATGTGACAGTGACCCCCATCACTGCTTGCCCAGTCTCACCAGAGACTTTCACACTTTGCACCTAACTCTATCACTGTGCTCATCTGAAATACCATGGTAGACAAGGTGAGTCTCTCTTTCTGTCTCTTTGAGATAGGATCTCACTGTGAAATCTTCGCTAGACTAGAACATGCTTTGTGCACCAGGCTGGTCAGGAACTCACAGGCCTCTACCTGCCTCTGCCTTCTGAGTTCTGGGATTAAAGGCTACCACACCTCACAAAAACTTCAGAATTTGATATGTTTGTACATTTTATTTGTTCACCTATTTCATAATGAATATATTTATGTGTTCATAAATTATACTATATAGACTATCATTTGTATATCTATTTACACAGTATGTTATTATTGTAAAGTGAGCTACAAACATTCTCTCTCTTTAAAGTACAGATAATTGTTATTAAAGGAAATTTCAAGTATTCTAGAATTATAATTTTTGGGATTTTAAGCTGCAGAGACTTTTGACTTTTCACATTTAGTTTTATGCCATTTATGGTAATGCTTACTAGGGTTATAGCTCAAGTCTAATTCTAATGTCTGTGGTAAGGAATTGTAGGCAGGTTGCACTTGCTGAACTTAACCCCAGAAAATAGCAAGCAAAAAGAGAGAGAGACAGAGAGAGACAGAGGTGTCTCAACTCTACCCACTAAATAGTGCTATCAAGCTGCATGAGCTCAGAAGAGGATCTATGTACCCAAATGTCTCACCTTAGTGAGCACCTTGATTGTAGCTTTGTGAGCCCCTGAAGAAATTATAAGCTGAATAAAACTCAGGTGTCTGAAGCACTGAAGCTCAGCTGACAAATATGGCTCATCCTAAGCTCCTAAGTCTGTGGTAATATCCAATACAACAAGAGATAAAAGCTGTGTGTACAAAAATGAAAGACAGAAGTATTCCTATACTTTCATGATTAAATCAGTCCAGGATATTTTTACAATCAATATTTCCTTGTAAGTTTCTAAATGATTATGCAAAATGGCAAGCCGTATTTTCTTTAAATTATCTTGAATTTCTGTTCTGTAATTTATAAGGAGTGTTATTATTTTGATTTTGAGACAGCATCTCTCTTTAAAACTCATTCTGGCCTCAAACTCATTATCTTCCTGCCTTAGTCCCTTAAGGATGTTAAACTTATATTAAAAAAAGTGATGTCAAATACTGAATCACATTATTGAACTTATATAGTGTACTTTGGAAATATACATATAAAGGCATAAATTTTGAAAATTATCTACTTTGGTGGATCCTCAGTTTTTATGTCTTGTATATTTTGGGCTTCTACAAGGGTGATGAGAGGAAGCAGCACTCCCTCTCTTTTTTCCTTCATTGAGTGACCAAACAACTGATTATTAAGGCAACTGTGTAAACTGAGGACTGATCATCTTTGTTAGCAGGTGATCTTAACACTGTCATTGTAGTGTGTGCTGGGTAGATAAGCTTTACTGTGGCGAAGTACCACACTCCATTTCATAGAAACTACTACTGAGTGCACTCACAAAATGGCATACCAAGAGCTTAGTCTGAAATTAAACATAGCAGATCACTGTTGGTGGACCTGATTGATTATCTATAGAATACAGAAACACCTTAATTCTTTTTCTGAGACCAATGGACATATAAACACCAGTAGATACTCAATAGGTCCAGTTTTTAGCATCTCATTTCATCTGAACCCCTGGATAGCAAAGGTCTTCAGAGAGTCCATCCATCAGATAGTGACTTAATTTGTTTGGATATTCAATTGTTTCCCAGATGTATCAAGGGAAGATATATTGCCATAGCTCTCCTGAAAACACCCCATTGATCGTTTTATTCTAGAACTCAACCAAATGAGTGTAGAGAGAGTCTGAACAATTTTATATACAACACAGTGGACCACAAGGCCCAAAGGAAGGTAGAAAACAGGTTTTAGAGGAGAATATGCTCTGTGAAAGAGGCCATACACAGAAAGATAAGTCTTTATTGACCCCACATATATGTGCAACCTAAAAACAGTTGAAGTTACAAATGTAGAGAGTAAATGGCAGCTAATAAGGACTGGGGGTGGGATGCTCAGGCAGGAAGGAGGTGGGTTGGTTACCTGACATACATTTTCAGCTAGGCGAGAGGAGAAAGCTCTGGACATCTATGGGGCCACATCTTGACAGTATCCAATGGCAACGTGTACTTGAAATAACTAAGAGTGGGTTTTACCTGTAACTACATAAGGCTGCGCATACCAGTTCACTTTAGTCAGGCATTCTATAATGTATACATATATAAAAATAATATTGTCTCCATATTATATACAATTTTTGACAATTGAAGACAATATTTAGAGAGAAAATAATAAATAAATACATAAATAATTGGAAGTTTATTAAGTTCCAGGGAGTGCTTCTGAGTAGAAAAGCAATTTGAAATTACTAAATTAAATGTCATTATTAAATTGTGACCCAGAAATATTGTGACAAGGAAATACTGTGAGTGCCATATGAGAAGGCACCATGTCAATTGTTTTCGATTTTGTGGCACAGAACACACACAATGCATGATCATGCCTTGATGGTTGTGCTATAGCAGTGGTTCTCATCCCCTTTGCTGGTCGAACGACCTTTTCATGGGGTCAGCTAAGACCACCTGCAAGTCAGACTTTTATATTACAATTCATAACAGTAGCAAAATTACACTTATGCAGTAGTAATGGAGATAATTTTGTGGTAGGGCGTCACCACAGCATGAAGAACTGTATTGAAGGGTCACAGCATTAGGAAGGTTGAGAGCTGCTGTCTGATAGCCATTATTCTTCTGTGCTGCAACCTGATGTTATGAGAGAAGCATTTTATCTATTACATAGTAATAGTTATCTATTACTATGATAGGTGTGAAGGAGTGTGAACAGGGATGGTGTTTTTACTGAAGGGCCCCATTTTCCTATTGCTCCCCACTAGTCCTTTCTGTTTCTCCAGGCTTTTGCTCTGGCAACTGGTGGCAACTTCTCAGCATGCTACCTCATCCTTGTTAGGGAATTAATAAAGTTAGTGTTAGCAGGAAATGACACAGATTTTCCATTGTAATTCTAGACTCTTGACAAGATTTTGTATGTTAATATTTTTAACCAAGACTTTACCTTGAAAAAAAAAATACTGTTTCTGGAACATGGAATAACTTCTTCATTTTCAGATGAATAATTGATTTCTCCCTGTTATTTAGTTAGTGCTTTTGTTTTTGTACCTAAATAACTGAAATATAGGGGGAGAAAAATAAAACAAACTTTATGGATCAATATGCTCATAACATTTCTCCGGTGACTCTGAATACATACCCGGTTGCTTTCAGCTATTCTTACTTGTACTTCTTGAGTATATCAATGAACTATTTTTTTGTAAATATATATCATAAATCTACATTCAGACAGAGATGGTCAATACGTTCTGTTTTATTTGTATGTTGTTTGTTGTTTTTTGCGGGGAGAGGTCACATAGCCTTGGCTGCTTCAAACTTACTATATAGCTTGAGGATGATCTTGAACTTTTGATTCTTCTGCCAACATCTCAGAAGAGTGCAGAGCTTCCAGATGTTAACACCATGCCTACCTAGGTTTTCTGCATTTTAGAAATTAAACCCAAGGCTTCCTCCTTGCTATGCTAGCAAATGAGCAACATCTGCAGTGTACATTATGTTTACATTAAATTCAATTGTAGTTAAAAGAAAGTTTGACTAATTTTTTCACAACTCTTTGTCATATTGAGACTTACAATGGTAAAAAACTGACATATGTGTCATTGTAGACACTACTTGATAAAATATGTAATTAAAAATAAAACCTGCTTTACATAGTGAATTGCTTATAGCAGTTTTACTTGTCAAGTTTAAATCAATTCTTCCTGCTCTTTTTTTTCTTCATTAATCTATTGCTTTAATCTTCATTTCTCTGTGTTTTCCAAAGTGTTACTTTGCCCTGTGGCTGTAATTGAAAAGCAGCTTTGATTTAAGACATCAGCTACTCCGTTGTATCAACTAACTCAATAACAACTCTGACTCATGTTCTAAACAAATGTGCTGTGACTATGATCACATTATTATTGGGTGTGAATGAATAAGTATTTCGTGGTGTCACAACATTCACGGAGTTCTGAAACAACTCATGAGTCTTTCTTTCTCTCATCAGTGTTGGTTACTTCTTTTCATTGTTGTGATAACATGCTTGAGAAGAGCAGTGTGAGGAAGGAATGATTTGTTTTGGCTCATGGTTTACAGAGATAGTCTACCATGGTGTAAAAGACATGATGGCAGACCATGAGACATGTTGCATCCATAGAGGAAGCAGAGAAACAAATGTTGATGCTGAGATTGGTGTCCTACTCTACCTGCTCTTTCCTCTTTTTATTCAGTCAGGGGCTCCACATCCTGAGATGGTGCTGCCTACATTTAAAGCATTCTTCCCTATTCACTAGTTAAAACTCAATAGAAATATTCTCACTGATATGCCCAAAATTGTATCCTACATATGATTCTAAATACAGTCAAGTTGACTATCAAGGTTAAGCATCATACCTCCTCTGTTTCAAAGTGAAAATATTTTCCTGTTATGGAAAATGAAAAAAGAACAAAGCTTATTTTGTTTTACTATTCTTTACCTCTTCTTTTCCCTTCAATGTACTGTCTTGCTTCTGGATTATGTCTACTTCTGAACATTAAGAATGATCTTCATCTTAGTAAGACAAAAATGAGAAGAATATTAGCCTTAAATTCTAATGATTTGGCCCTCAGATAAGTATATGACCTCTAAAGCTCAGATTTGTAGCTGTTAGCTGCTGTGAAGGCTCAGCAAGGAAGAGACAAGGCATACTCATAGATGTAAACCCTGCCAGACCTCAGCAGAGGGAACCACCATCCTGGCCAGTGTCATCCTGGACAGTGGAACCCCAAGCATCTAAGCTCAGGTATTTTTATTGATTTAGAATTCCTCAAGAATTCTACTGATAGCACATGCAGATCATTAGCAATCAGACATCCCCCACATGAATCCAACACCTGAAAACAATGCAAAATGCCAGGGCCTAGGCATCCCCTCATCCAACAGTGAACAAAACAATTATTTTATACATAACTAAAAATAAACTTCTACAACACAGGTTCATTTACAGACTGGAGGTCCTAGGGTCATAAAATATACCTAAGAAAAGCAAATGAAAGAATGTGATAAAAATAAAACTGCCTTCAAATATACATGAATATATCATAGATTAGATTGGTTGATTTATGATAGATAATACGAATTTAGGTAGATGATAGATAGACAGACAGATGAAAGACATAGGTATAGATAGATTATAGGTAGATGATTATATATATAGATAATATACAAATAGATATATAATAGATAGATGACAAGTAGATAGATGGATGATAAATATTATTGTTGGGCTTTGATAAATAATCTGAGATATAAGGTAATGGAACAAAATCTGGGCCAAATGATAAAACCAATGAACAGAGTAAGCCTCTGTCCTCTGAGTTCTAGGTTTAAAAAATAGCTTGGCACCATGCCTACCTTATTCATTATTTGAAGACTTGAAGGAATGCTTATGTGGTAGTTGATGAATCTCAAAACAAGCAAATTAATTTGTTCCAAATGTCTTCATAGTTTTCTATAATAGTAACTTTCATTTAGTAATGAACAAATTTTGTCATTTAACTTTAGTGAAATTTAATTTTCTAAGTATTAAAACATAAATCACTTAAAATCACCATCATAATTTATTTGTAATTAAATATTCTATACTAAATTATCCTGAGATAATGCAAATTATGCCAGTTAATCAAAAAAACCAATTATATATTGGAATCCAATACTACTAAGAAGACCCTAAGATTTTATAGCATCCCTGGAGATACCTATACTTAAAATATTTCATGGAGGCCAATTTATAATTGATGTAAAGTAAATTTTGATTCCAAAGTGTCTGGTGTTACATAGTTTCCCACTCTTTCTTCCCAAGTCTGAAAATAATTCATATGACTGAGTGTTGAATGTATTTTTACATTTCCAGTTAGGCCAAAGGAAACAGAAGTGAAGATTCATGAGTTCTGTTTGAATTGATGTTGTCTATTTAATCAATTAAATATAGATCTTTTTGGTTTTCTGTAGAGGTATCTGGTCTGTTGCAAAGAGATATTTCCTTGATGAGCAGTGAAGACTACGCTCAGTTAGGTATAAGGACAGCTATTGATAGTATTGTTATGGATTGTGCTGTTTCATTAAACTAGAGGTTGCAGATTCTCCTTCAGTAACCATAATTTCACTAGAACTGAATAGTTGGCTAGATTTTCAGTATTGGGTTTTCCTTGGAGGTTGGTTCCATTGGATACATCTATAAAACACTTCCACACATAAGGCTCAAGGAACATTGCAGAAGAGGGACTAGAAAGATTGTAAGAACCAGAGGATAAGAGACATGGCTGTAAGGTTGTGTCTCCTAGCAAAGTCAGAAGCTATACCCACGAAATCTCACCAACATGACTACCCAAAAGTAACCTGAACAAGGATAATACAATGGTCATGATCAAAATGGATAGGGAAATGTCCAAGAGGCCTCAACTCTACACAAAGAACTACTAGAATCTGAGGAAAACTTGGAGCAGGAGAGGTTGTCTTCCCCATATAAAAGCATAATAATAGTTGTCCAGTGTCAAATGATCAGCACTGAAAACATACATATTAGTAAAATAAATACAAAGCATATAAAGGATCAGATATTCAAAGTGAGTAAAAGTGAGCACAGGCTAAATGAAGATCCTGTCTCAAAAGTATGATTATGAAAAAGCTAAAATGTTTTGACTTGTATAAAAAATTCTGAAGTTTAAGCAGTGTTTCAAGTTTTGCTGTCAGTACAAGTATGTCCAGCGCTCACATGCAGCTGTCATCTGACTAGTTCAAGAGGACTGCCAAAGTACCAAACACCTCATCTGATTCTTAGACAACATAATGGGAAGAAAGGGCAAACACAAGGTCTTCTTGTCCTTTAATGAAGATTCTAGACACACACAAGCACATGGTTAACACCATTTTCTGAGGCTCAGTGACACATTCACAGCTAGCTGTGTGGGAAGCAGTTAAGTCCAGTGCTGTCAATCATAAGAAGAGGAACAGCAAAAGCAGTGAGTGCAATGGTAGTAAGATTCAGTGTGCTGCATGGGGCAGAGATGTGGGCAGTTTCTTTGGCTCCAGAGATAAAAGGTATATTTGAGCTGCATATTTCATATCCAGAGCAGTTTATTGAGAACCTGCCCTGCATTTGATGCTTGGAGAGTGTTGTCTGGAAGAGTAAGAAAGGAAAACCTTTAAAATCTGCCTTCCTCATCTGATTCATCTGTTAAGTGGAAACTACTCAGTTCGGTTACATCAAAGATTTAGTTTTATTTTTTCTGATCATGTGTTTTAAAGCTAGTTTTAAATGTACTAAGATATATTGTTATTATTCCTATCAACATTTTGTCTTGAATCTTTTACTTACCTCAAATTATCTCCAGATAATATACACTCTGAGAATCAGACTTTTCTTCTTTCTGAAGCATTCCACTTAAGGAAATGCAATTCCTTATCCAAAAGAAACCCCTTCTCCCATTTCCCTATGTTAGTGAGTTGAGAAAAGACTAATGATATCTCAAATGGTGTTTATCATTATAAGTACATTTTAAAACAGTCTTTTTAGTCAACATAGATGCAAGTTCAAATTTATTTCTACTACTTTACTCCAGGAAAGTTCTTAAGTATGACATACATTGATGATTATGCTGATTAAAACAAATTGGGATAATGTATTTTAAGCTCAGTTCATAGTCACACATATTGCTGATGTGCCCTTGAAAATAATAAAAATAAATGGTCAAAATGCAAAACTGTAGGTTTTACAAACTATCCTAGCATTTACTGTGCTTAAATGGAAATCAAAGAGTACCTAAAGCTGTGTGTATATGTTTGTACACAATCTTCCAACTGTATCTAAGATGCGTTATTAGTTTATCAAGTTTGGACCCTCAAATGCAGCTTAAAGTGTGACTATTTCCGTCACAAACTAGGCAGTACTCCAAAGCTATGGTTCTGTGAAGTACAGCAGCCTCATAGCCTCAGAACCTGACAGAAATACGATTTACAGGCTTCACGACCAAATCCAATAAGGCCAAAACTCTGAGGGCAGGGCCTCAGAGTCTGTTCTAATGATTCATCAGAGGGTTTCAATGAATGTCTAGTTTGGAAGGGATGGAAACCAAGAACAGGAAGTGGAGGTTGATATAAAGTTTCTATGGTGAGCAAATGTAATGAACTATAAGCTTCACAGCACCTGCCTGGAAGGAATTTGAGAAACCTGAAGTAAACATGACAAGGTGAATGCACTGAAAGTAAGTCAAATGCTTACAGTTAAAGAAAGTGATAATTTGTTTAAGCACAACATGAAGACTGGAACGCTTAATTCCCACCCATTATCCAACCATATGCAATACAGTGCAGCAGGCAAAATCTCTCTGAACATACCTTTAATCAATGATGGGTGAATGTTTGAGAAATATTTGAGATGTGATTTTTTTTTAATCAGCTCCTTGGTGATATAGAAAAATCTGGATATGGTAATACCCTGAGCTGATTCCTCAGGTCATGAATTTGGAGGAATGAGGAAGTATTTTAAGAAATTCAACTTGCCTAACAGCACAGCATTCTAACATCATACTTCCCTATTGGTGTGCCCTGACATCTAGCACATACTCCTGTAACTTCAGGAAAAACAAAACAGAATACAACAACAGCACCAAAACAAACAAAAAAACAAACAACAAATGGTATAGAGAAATGGCTTGGTGGATAAGAGCACTGGGTTCAATTCTGAATGGCTCATAGCCAGTTACAACCACAAATAGAGGTAATCTGAAGCCCTCTTCTGACTACTTTTGGACATCAGGCAAGTACAGAGTTCACAGACATACACACAGACAAAACACTCATGTCATTTAATAGAAATAAATCAATGTGTTTTTTCCTTAAAAGGCAACTTACTATGGGTTCATTTTTGATAAATTAGCAGAAGGAAGAAAGGTATATGAGACAATAGAACCATTTGTTTGGAAGATCATGTAAAGTCTAGTGAGGGAATTGGCTTTATGTTGTTTGTTTGTGGAGATGAGTTTTAGCAAAGTAAGAAAGAGCACAAGAGGATAATACTTTGCTTTCAAAGAAAGTGCTCCTGACAGTTGTAAAAGAA
Organism: Cricetomys ansorgei; assembly: GCA_026225945.1. NCBI lineage: Eukaryota > Metazoa > Chordata > Mammalia > Rodentia > Nesomyidae > Cricetomys > Cricetomys ansorgei. The sequence continues at coordinate 3,616,178 of JAMJFZ010001121.1, read as the reverse complement.
TAGATGAGAAAAGAAATTGACCTGAGGAGAATGTTTCATAGATTCTAAGTAAAGTCCAAATGTGAGACAATAAGGCTCGGGTAAGGAGCGTGATGTAATGGGATATAGTATAGAAAGACTGTTTTGGAAAGATGTATTTGAAAAGACTGTGTAGCAGTTGTATATGGAAATAAAAGTAGCAAAAATAATTAGGTACAATGCCTAACAAAGGACAGTAACTTTCGTATACACTAAAGACATATAACATTCTTAATCATTGTTTTTAATTATATTAATAATTTTTTCAGTAGTCCTAATATGCTAAAATTCTTTGTATCTTTATCTAAGTAACATTACTCATATTTTCTCTGTGGAAGCTATAAAAATAGATTTATTTGTGAAAATCTAACTTATTGTAGTATGTCAGGAAATCAATTTGCATGAGAATAGAGTAATATCTTTGTGATGTTCCTTGTACTTTGTGTCCCAGAATTAGATTTCTGTCAAAACAGAATCACATCTCTATCATAAACACCTCTGTTAGATCTCTGCCCTCATTTAATCATATATGAAATAATTTAATCTGTTATTTTGTACATTAAACAATTTACATGTTATCTATTACACATCCCTACCCATAGAAAGGAAATATGAAAATGAAACATCAAGTTTCTTAAGAAAAATATCATTTTCCAAATCAATTTAGAAAATTTTAATTGCAAAAATATTAGATAGACTCCAAGAGTCACTTTCTATATATAGAATTTTTATAAAACAAAGTCAGAAGATGAGTCTTTAAATATTCTTAAATCATCATAGATTATTAATATTTGTATATATGGAAAACCAATGGTAGTCAATTGTTGACAAATGAGGAAAACTAAGTTCTATATACAGAGGAAATTTTTTACAAACTGGACATGACTATGGATATTTATATAGAAAAAAATGTTTCTACTGTTGTGCTATATTAGTAACTCTTAACATTATTAAAATATTTGGGGAGCTTTTGTAAACAAAACTAATGGCTGGTTCTATTCACATGAGATTCTGATTGGGTTGGTTTAAGGCGATATAGAAGCTAGTAATTAGTATTGCTTAAATCTATTGAAAGTGACTATTTGAAGTCGAAGGTACTGTGTAAGAGTGTATATTAACACAGAAAGTGCGCTGTGGAAGCAAAGCAAAATCCTACTGATTAGCAGAAGTCAATATATTACAGTGAATTAATACATAGGCATTGATTTATGTTCTGCATAAATTCAAGCAGGGTCTGTATGACTTCACAGAAATTCCTTTACATTGAAGTGGACACAAGTATTGAAATCAAAATCTGGGAAATTAGTTTTTTTGGAACTCATAGGCACAGAAATTAATGAATATTTCCAATTTGTCTTTGGATAAAAAAAAATCTATTATTTACTCACTGAAAATTTATTATTTTCTACCGAATAGTTTGTACAGCAGTCATGACAAGAGACAGACCGTCTTTCCACTATGGAAGTCACATGGAACATGTGGATTTTAACTCACAGAGTTTGACCTACATCTCTTCACCAACAGAACTGAAGATTAGATTTTTCCAATTATTTCGGAATAAGTGCTGAGATATAAAGTTAGGTTAAGTTGTGATATAATCTTGTTGGTTGGAATCAATACAATGTCTTAGGTTTACAGACAGTGAATTAAGACTATCTTCTTGTCTATTTTAAATTTTAGAAGAAGTTGTAAACTCACAAGATAATGGCCCTTACCATTTTGGTAGAAATAGCATCAGTTACTGGGCAAGAAGTAAGTTGTATATCCTTTTGTACCTTGCTTACACTTATACTAACTCAGCATATATTTTACACACTTTCACAAACAGAACTTTATTTCAGAGACTTGATATGCTTATTTTTTCCCTTTTTCATTCAGATCATGTCTAAAATTTATACATTCACCAATTTTCTGTGGGAAAATGATGATAAAATTCTTAAAAGTTGCCTTGTATGACAGTGATATTCAAAATATAGAAATGTGTTATAATTTGCCAGTTAGAAATTAAAGAAAATGTATTGATTAAAACCATTATCAACCTTAGCATGCCAATTAAGAATATATCACTCATATTCTTTTATGTAGCTAAATATCCTATCACAAAATTTTTTTTTTTGTGGCAGTGTGCTTTTAGATGTATGTCAGAAATATCTAGTGAATCATCCTGCATAACTTTTCCAAGTCAGAATATTTCTAGTTTATTAAAGAAACTCTTCATAAATAATCAACATATTTCAGGCAGGAGCAGGACACACAATCATTAACAGTACACAATGATTTTCAAATTCCCCTTCTCGTGTGGAATACTAAGTCAGGAATCCAACATGAAACCCAATAAAGAGTTTAAAAACAGGAGAGAACAAGAAGTTGGTTATATAGATGGGTCTGGGAGGAGGTAAAATAAGGGGATTAGGGGATGACTTATAGATTGTATGCAATTCTCAAATACTAAATAAAATAATTGTTTTAAACAAACAAACAAAAACAATGAAACTGTGTTACTGTGGTATATATCTATAACCCTAGTCTCTGGGAGTCAGACAAGGGAGATCATGGCAAGCTTGAGGCTACACTTATCCAAATAGGGGATTCTGTGTCATCTAAACCTAAGTAATGAGATCAGGTCTCTATAAGTATAACAAAACAGAACGAATCCTAAATCCCGTTACCACTAGTGCCAAATACAAAGATCCCCTCATGTACTGTGTTGAACATGGAAAGTTTCTTATGAGCATTGACACATCTCATTAGCATGTTGTTTACTGCGTTTCCTGATGTTGAAAAATGCAAATGACAAAATTATTGATTTGATACCCTTGGTGTTTTGCAAAAGGAACCATTATTCTTTCCAGGAATACACCATCTCAATGATGTTATTGCAAAGCCCAGATTGTCTGACATACTGACAAAACCAATGGTGGAAGAATGAGACCCCAACACATCTCTGTTTGTAAGTGTGTTAAGTCTCTATTGATAGTGGAGAAAAAGGAGGGCACAAGTATGAATTTGAGTTTAACTTCATCAAAGTCTATGCTAAAAGGGTATCCGCATCAACATCAGGAGTCCCTTCTCCTGGAAGCCAAGTGGAACTTTCAAAAGTAGTAGGGAAAGATACTTCCAGGCAATCCAATTAATCTTAGGACACATTCTATTAGTGACACATATTCCTTACTCTACCCACACAAGAAAATGTTGTGTGTCTTAAGAAAATCGCCCAGTGATCACTTTGACAGCACATATACTAAAATTAGAACAACAAAGAGAAGACTATTATGCCACCTGTAGCAGGAATAGCATGCAAATTTGTGAACATTTCATATGTTTAAACATGAAGTTTGGTGAATAAGGATGTTTGGAGGATCTGGGAGGAGTTGAAAGATGAGAGGAAATATGAACAAAATATATTTTATGAACAATTTTGAAAATGAAAGCTTAGGGGAAAATATAAAACAAGAAAATAATTTAAAAATCAAATTTCTGTTCTTTAATGAAACCTAACAAAAATAATATTTCAATTATATAGTTCCCAGAAGTCCACAGTTATTCAATATCCCAATGCCTTCAGCTTTCCATTCCTGGTGTGTTTTGGCATACCTGTTTTCTGCCAGTTTCATTCATGTTTGCCAGCATTGGCTTTGGCTTTTCTCCTTTTTGTCTTTGGACGCTTTCTTTCCCTTATTCATCTTCATAGGCGTAGGTTCTGGCATGAAAGGAGCCAGAATAGTCCTTTCTTTTGAACAATGCAGCTACAATTCAACATAGTTTCCTAACTTGAGACTGCAGGGCATTGCTGGTCTGTTGAGGGACAGACTTAATTTCTGTACTTTCAGCATTGTGGTTTTAATCTGTGTCCAGATTAACGTCCTCAGGATGGAGATATAGGTCGGTTGGTAAAGTAGTTCTCTAATAAACATGAAGCTTTGGCTTGATCCTCACCACCTCTTAAAACCAGATCCAGTGCTATATACCTGTAATCCCAGCAGATAGAGTGTAGAAGTTTATGCCAATTGCAAGTTCCAGGAGTTACCTGGACTACATGACATAATGTTCCCTCAAAAACAACTTCCCACAAAAATCTCAGAAAACTTTTTCACTGTTGCTGGGGTCAACAACAACAATAATAACAACAACAACAACAACACAACAACATTAATATTAATAATATTAACAACAACAACACAATAACAACAATATTAGTAATAGTAAAATTTAAGTGGCACAGGGTAATATGGAAGAACAAAGCAAAACTGAATGCAACAGGGACGAGTTAAATAATTTCTGTCCTTCTAGAAAGAAGTAGAAACCCCAAAAGATGTGGTTCTTTGTTAGAATTTCAGGGTCTTATCTGCACTGAGCTTTCCAGCTGTTCTGTCATGAATGTAGAAGAATGTATTATGAACTCCCTTAAGCAGGCTGGGATTTCATTGACCTCAATCAGCTTCAGGTTAGAAACTCTCTACATTTTCATTTCATTGAAAGGCAAGTCTAACTTTTAATATACTTCACTTTTCAAGCATTAGACTCAAAAATTCTGCAGATAATAATGTGCTTTGTTATTTGCTTAACCTGCTGCCCTGCTCTTTTTCTTGGTTTCTTACTAAAGTTCACCACTGGTCAGTGGTGAGCAATGGGTAGAGGATGCTTTTAGTAATCTTATCAAACACAGACTGATCAGACAATGGAGATCCTTTCTATTTGTGCTTCGGGGTTTGGAAAGCCATGTTTACACTGTTACAATCTTAACTAATTCTGACACTTTAAAAATGTGGTGAAGGTGTCAAAATAGAAGATAAAAAGAGGACAATAAATAACCTGAATGTACCATGATAAGTGCAGTAGACACATTTTGTTAACTTGGAAAAATTTACGGCATGGAAATCAAGCTTGTGACAATTAAGAACTCTTCCTGTCTCTCTTGGCTTTTCCCCCTAGGAACAATCCCACTTTTCATTTGGTGTAAGATGTTTGGAGTCACTTTTTGTTCTTTTATGCTGATGAATTAAAATTTTCAGATTCAGTACGTTCGTCACATGCTGTTACGATCTCAGTTATACTTTTTGGAATACAGTAAGCAAAAAGATGGCTTATTCACATGACCTTGAAAGTTGTGTTTAAAGAATGAGAAAAAATAAGATAGAATTTTAATAAGAACATCTTTTATTCAGCAAGGTTGCTTATCAATTAGAATTTCCAAAATCTGTGCTTTCCAGTCTTAACCTTTAAATTGTTTGTATAATGTACCATAAAAAATACAGAGGGTTTATATTTATTATGTAGAAATGTAGTAATAATAAGTCTTATTTATATTGATTGTGACAGGAGGCAATGTTATATGATAATTAGTAAAATGTAAAATACATTGAATTGGATGGAATTTCAGCATACTATATATCCAGAGGTAGGGGAATCAGGAGAATTAGATAAAAAAGAGGACCATAGAAAATGAAGTTGTTATACTGAAGCATAGAGCAAATTTCTCTCTTTTACTAAGGACTGCAAATTTTAAAGAAAACCAGTGTTTTGTAGCAGCATTTATATATGCAAGTTCTACTGACCAATCTTCTTTAACCAACTAGCTCATTTAAGCTGATAGTTCTCTATTTTTTTAAAGATCCATGTCAGGTTTCATTGGCTATTTCTGGATTGTGTGCTTCTGCACTGCTGCTCTGGTTTCTTGAATTGTCTGTCTGCCCATTCTTGTCTCATTCAAAGTCAGCAATGCCTTAATGACTAAGAAGATTCATTCTAGTCTTGTATTTATGGGTTTGGATTGGTGCTTTCAAGCAACTACCTGCAGGAATGTCACATACAGGAAGACCAGTAATCCTATTTACATAAAATAACAAAAAGAATAAATGTTCAGTGATGAAGGCTAGAAGACAAAATAAAAATTTTGGAATAAATTTTAAAAAGCAACAAAAATAATAGTTTTTGGTGAAGATAACAGAGCCAGTGTGCTTAATTTTTTAGAATAATATAATCTATCACATTTTCATTCTGACACTACTTAAGTTAGTGTCAAGGCCGTATCTAAAAAACAATCCTTTAAATATTTCTATCTATTTATTTATTTATATGTACACATGCATGTATGTGTGTCTGCTTGTCTGTATGTGCACCACATGCATGCATTGCCTGCAGAGGCCAGATAAGGAAAAGAACTGTAGTTCACCTTGTGGTTTGTCAGTTGATATGGGTGCTGGGAACTGAACCCAGGACCTCTGCAAAAGCAGTAACTGCTCTTAACCACTCAAAGACAGTCATCACTCCAACCCACTGTAAAATCCTTTTTAATCTCTATTCTTCCAAAGTGAGGAGGCGCTTGAGCCCTGGGAATCATCACATTCAGTTTTAAGGACTTATAGTAGTATCTAATATGTATCCAGCACTAGCTGGATACATGCCAAGCACTCTGCTCTGTGCTTGTTCTGAATGCATTGTGCCTTGATTTTCACAGTAGCCATAGAAAACCACTTTTTGCATCTAGGTAAACAGAGAAGGTCAGACTTGGTTGCCATATGTTTATCTCACCAATCACACTCTTAGATTTTAAATGTGTTCTTGGACAACAACTCATTTCATCTGAAGAAACCCTTTCAAAGAGAAACTCACTTAATATCTTGTAACTGGTAGGCTGTTTGAAAGTAAATTCAGGGTTTAATTTAGGATTCCCCTGCAGTCAGTGCCCTATATCATGGAATTTTAAGGCAGGCTGATGGAACTTTAGCATAAACTTTAATAGCTCTGGCCTAGTATAATCTAATCAACATAGCCACAGGAAATATTTAGCTTTTAAAGTTTTGTAGGAATTATGGAATAATGTACATGTTAGAAGAAAATCTGTCAGAATTGACACAGAAGTCTACATGCTATCACATGGGAAAAATCATCTTTGGGAAGAAACTCCCTCATGTCTGAGAAAGTACAGTTTTATTTTTAGTTAAGTATTGCATGTGCCTGCTGAGATGGATAAGGACATAGAGTGCCTGTCATGTAAGAATACAGAACAGAGTTCTGGGTCCAAAATGTATCCACGTGAATTCAGGACAGGCAAACGACGTGGCGGTCACCTGTAGTCCTAGAACTTCATAAGTAAAGACAGGAGATACACACACACACACACACACACACACACACATACAGAATTACCCATGACATTCTAAGTAAAACCTTTTGCATACGTGAGTTATGACTAAACCTGATTTTGCAGTACGATCATGAAATTGTGTCTGTTGTTTTAGCCATAGCAAATGTTTTCACCTGTTAAATGAAGTAAAACAATCTTTCAACATGAAAAAAATGTTAACTATCAGAATTTCTAATGTGTTTAGAGTTCATCCTGGCTGAGAAAGATAATCAGGCTATAACTTTGTGAGGACCATAAGAGGTCAATTATAATTAAAAAAAATATAAAACAAGGATAAGTACCTCTCTTGCTATTAAATTTACTATTCATTTTCTAACATTAAAGAACAGAGCCAATGTTTCTTTTACTTTATAACCTAACAGAATAGTATATATAAAGTGGCATTCAGTCTATTTTCTATGTAGAAATTTAACATAAACGTAATATGGCTTTTTTTTTCACAGTCCATTGATCTGGCACTGTAAAAGTTTTCCAAAATTAACCTCACTTTATTAACATTTAAATGGCTGACAGCAGCTAATAGGGAGAAAATTATTTTCTTAAAAGGTGAACATTTTTCAATTTCCTCTATAAAGATCCATTTTTAGAATTTCTTCCTCTACTGTTTCTGTGCTTTTCAGGAGGCTTGATCTTGACATTCATTAGAGTTACTTGGAATGAGTACTACAGTTTAATGAAGAAAGTGTGTATCCTGTAATATTTCTCATAGTAAGTGAATCAGTCACTCATGGATCAAGCCCTTTATCAGAGCTATTGGTCATATTATTCTCACAGTAAAATGGAATGATAATTTTATCCAAATGGAAAGAATATATTTATGGCTAGCATGTATAAGTGTTACATTGTTGTACTGCTATAACACTGTCATACTGTGTTATACTGTTCAAATGCACCCATAAATCAAGCTCTCAAACGTTAGCAGATGTCCTTAGAATATCACCATATACTTGATTCAGAAGGTACCTGGGAAACATTAGCTCAGACTCTTCCAACCTCAGATACAGACGTCTTTCAATATTAATGTTAATATAAGGCTGTTATTACTTGATGACATTATTAGGTTCTGCAAGGATTTGAAAGAAATGCCCTTTCATCTCAAATGCAGAACTGGATTTAGATTTAGTTACTTTCATTGGTTTGTCAGATAGGTACATTTGAAAACAGAAAAATAATAAATTAAATTTTAGCTGAAAAGTTGGCTTTATCAGCAGGCTCTAGATCTACTAAAATATAGATTGTTTCTCCATTTTGCTGCTCTGCCATGGTCTAATATATGGGAATGTATATAGATGTAAGCTTGTAACTCAGTTTGATTCAGTGTGCTTTAATTGTCTATCTTTCATGAACCAAGTTATTTGTTGTGATCCAGAAGGTAAAGATATGAAGAAGACATGGTTCCTGCCCTTGAAGGGCAGTAATTCGTCCAGAAAAGACAAATGAGTGAATGTGTAGTATGAAAGCTTGTGTTCAGCCCGAGTATGTCCTTTTTGGAAGTCCTTCTAAGAGTGTATAGATAGTTGAAGGGACTGGTTAAAGTTTACTGTCTCAAACTTGCCAGCCCTGCAACCCATCTTCCCATTGTAGCTCAAGGTTAGTCATATGTTAACTGTAAACTGTAAAAACTGACCGTGAAGGACCATCACATACTAGTACTGTTTTTTTCCCATCACATACTAGTACTTTCTGCTTTGTTCTTTGTTTCCTTTTCACCCCATTTATATCCTGTAATATATGGAATACTTAATATATACTGCTTGCAGAAATTAAAGTAGAAATTTTATTTATTTATTATAAGAGCCAGCATCAATAGCTATTATTTTATATTTTTGTATAGGGAGCATGTTAATTTCATTATGACTCACTGTTAAAACCATCCTATGATGTAGACTTTATTTTCACTGTGCACATAAGGAAAGTAGACTATTGAGATGACAGGACAAGCTTGCAATAAAACAATCTTCACTTTGGCTTGTTTTTTTAGTTGTTTACGGGGACTTTCTGTTTGCTACTTTGATTATTCTTTCCAAAAGAAAAATATTCCACTTAAAAAAACAACACAAATGCTTAGCATTAAAGGGGTCTTTAAGGTAATTTACTTTCAAGTTTTAAACTGTCCATAAGAAATAGTATATGAGATTGTGGTAACAATAAATTTCTAATAAAAATATCTCTCTCCTGTGGCACATGAAAAGATTAATAAGGTGACGTGTGTTTGGAGTGGGTGCTTCTCATTGCTAAGGTACTGCTAGAGTTTAATAAAGAGGTTACAGGAATTATTGTTAAATGCTATTTTGGTGTATTAATTGTGCCTGACATTGTTCTAAGTAATTTGTATTTTGGACATTTTCTATCCATAATGTTCCAATGAGGAAAATACTATTATCATATGTATCTTTCAAATAAACAGATGAGAAGAGGTTCATAATTTATTCTTGGTCAGAGAACAAATCTAAGCAGTTCAGGTCCTGTTTGAAAGTTTTCAGCTCTGATGCTGTGAGTTTGTTGACTGTATTTCAGCTCCATAGATCTTGCCATGATGCTGGACACAAGTCATGTCTTCTTATGCTTATTTTGACTTTCTGTCTTGCCTTCCTCTGAATGTGCATCTCCTTGTGAAGAGGTTTCATGTTCAATATCCTATTGTGTTTCAAATCAAAGATATACTTGGTAATCAGTAAATATTCATTAATTTAATGAACAAAATGCTAGATTAACTGTAGTCTATATAAATTCAATATATAAGAAGACATATAAGAAGAATACAATTAGTAAATTTAGGAGCACTGTATGTCTGAAAACAGTCCTAAGTCAGAAAATGTCCCAGGTGGACACTTCATTGTGTTGACACCTACACAGTAACTGCTGATGAACCCCACTTTGGGGACAATTGGAAGTCACCATGCTAAGAATACATTGGAAATCATGTTAAGAATAAACATATTACGTTTAATAAAATTTCATTTTATTTTAGGTTTAAAAGATCAAAATATTCGTGTGTTTTTTTCTTTAGGTCTAAAGAAGTCTTTGAGTTTGGAAATAATGCTGCATAAGACATCGTCAGAAAGTCTGAAAATCCTATTAATTGAGTTACATGATTCATCAACATTTTGCTAAAAGTACATGCCCAAGTTTCCAGTACAGTTTAAAATATTTATCATGGTTGTGATGTGGCATGCAGTGTAAGGGCATTAAATAATCTGAGGAGAAAACTTCAAGATGGTCAAGTGTCTCTGTATCATCCCTTCATATCTCTGCTCAGACCTGTTTCCAGCTGGGATGCCTTTCTCTTTCCCCAGAGAACCTTTTAAAATCCTGAAGGTCTCTGTGTCCATCTTGAAGCCCTCACACTAGAGAGGTTTACTGGCAAATTTCAGTCACTCTACAGTGGTGCCCAAAACCCCTGATATTTTCCCCACTACAATCTGTGATGCCAAATGTATGGTGTGTGTGTGTGTGTGAAGTCATCTTTTGTTATTCTCTCCTATTTTGTTTCATCTAATTCTTGTTTCTTTGTTTCTATTTCTAAACTAAGTTTTCTTGAATGCAGACTCAGAAATGAGCATATTTCAGAATTCAGCAAATGCTCAGTGAACAATACCTGTGATTTGAACATTATGTAAAGTGACCTGTTGTCTTCTATGTCAGAGTTACACAGAATTTTATTTTATTTTTTCCTGAGGATTTTAATGACAATGTTTCAACCTGCTTCTAAATTCAATTATATGTAGGAAAATGCTTTTTAGCCTTCTATTTTGTTTCTACATTTTATTTTTATGACATAGTCCCTCATCAGTGGAAGTCTGTTGAAGAAAGAAATTAAAGAAAAAGAAACCATCCCATCTTCCTGAGAGGTGTACAGGGCCCTGGAGCCTTTAACAGTCACCACCAAACCTATTTAACAGATATTTTCTTGAAGGATGGCATGGAATTTCTGAAATATTAAAAAGTTATTTCATCAAATTGTTACTACTATTATATTTAACACTTAAGAATACTCCAAAAGCATTTGCAAATGTTTTGTGAAGTCTTTTGCTTTTAGTTCCCATAAATATCTGATGCAGACATTCCTACCAGCGGGTAGCTTGTATAGGACTACACATATTGCTGAGACTACTAATTTGAGTTTGTGTATGATTTTGTCATTATAAAATTTCTATTTCATTCTGTCACACTTGGAAAAGTGGTTAATACTATACCTAGAACATTATTGATAGAAAATTAGATGTCATAATTAATATATTCTTTGGTCCTGAGTTCCCTTCTCAAGCCTTCAAGTGCCTAGATTTTTTTGAGACTTAAAAATTGTTCGGGCTAGAGAGATGGCTCAGCAGTTAAGACCACTGTCTGAACTCAGTAGTCTTGAGTTCAATTCCCAGCAACCACACAGTGGCTCATAATCATCTATAATGGGATCTGATGCTCTCTTCTGGCATACTGGTGTGCACGCAAATAAAACACATATAAACATAAAATACATAAATAAATATATCTTTGCTGGGTGGTGGTGACATACACCTTTAATCGCAGCACTCAGGAGGCAGAGGCAGGAAGATCTCTGTGAGTTCAAGGCCACCCTGGTCTACAAAGTGAGTTCCAGGACAACGAGAGTTACAACAGAGAAACCCTGTCTCAAAAAACAAAAGAAAACAAAATTGTTACTCTTGAAAAAAGTAGTCAAGAGCATGCACATTTCGGCACTGTTAATAAATGTATCAGTTTACAAGCTAGAAGTATAAAATTGAGAGTTTTTTTAGGCATGGAATAGCTAGGTGAAAGCCAGGGAATGTGCGGATATAAACGACAGGGTGACAGAGAGGAATTCAGGCAGATTCTAGCAAAGTTTGCAGGATAAATAACCACATACCCTGCCTTTGGCCGCCTATAAAGTGTTGGGAAAACATGCACTTTGTAAATAGCTTAGTTCTCTGTGTGTGTGCGTGTGTGTGTGTGTGTGTGTGTGTGTGTGCGTGTGTGTGCCCAGATTTACTCATGTATGTGGTGTAAATATGCAGAGGCCAGAAGTTGATTGACATCAGGTTTCCTTGATCATTTCACTTTACTTTTTGAGATAGAGTCTTTAAATCAACCCAAAGCTAGTAATTGGCTAGTAGGGCCAGCCCCAAAGACCGTAGAATCCTCCTGTTTCTTTCTTATCTTCTTTAGGATTACAGACTTCTGCCACCATTGTGCTTGTTTTTTGTTTGTTTATTTGTTTGTTTTTTAACACCAGTGCTTGAGAATCCAAATCCAGGCACCTGCCAATCTATCTCCCTAGCCCCACCCCACCCTGTCCAGTTTTAGTAGACCCAAGAAATAGTATCTAGGTGAACACTAGAAAAAAGATCTCTGTGGCAACAGGGCCAGGATTGCTGGGAAGGAGTTTGAGAAAATGTATTTAGAAATGCTCCTTGGCCCATGAAAGGGACATAACTATTTCCAGAAACTTCAAGAAGACCACTTCTTTGTGAAGTTTGGAACCAAGAAATCAAGTACAAGTTTCTTAGGTTAACTAAAGAAAATAAAGCAAATGACTAGTTCAGTCAAAACCAGATCCATGTGTCACTGATAGCTGCGTTTGCTGAGGTAACACACTTAATGTTGGAGTGTGGACAGCTCCAAGCAATGCTGGGCTTTCACAGTTTATAAGCTTCTTAGGACTCTCACTTCCATAGCAGTTCAGCCTTCATCCCTTATAAATAGTCACTAGACAGAGTATGTTGTAAGCCGACTGACTACACTCAGTTCTGTAAGGAAAAGGGAGGATTTTAGGACTTTTTTTTTTGTTTCATTTTAAATGTAACATATGCTTATTTTATTCGCTAAATATGTTTTACAAGAAAAACAAACTCAAGGGCATGATATTCATGCAACATGCAAAAACTGTCTGACAATGACCAGATGTTAATGTTAAACTCCAGTTTCTTATAGCCACAGACAGAACCTCTTGAAGAACTTAGCCTGTTGGACTTCTGGCTTAGGTTTCTGATTCAGAGTTTTTCAAACAAATAGCACATTTTGAATAAATGCTTAGATGTTGGAGAGATAGCTATACCAAGAACCATTTTTTTGGGAACCACAGTCTGAGAGGCTGGAATGAGATTAGAGGAAGGAGCATGTTTTATTAGTGTTTATCAGTATCTAGTAATTGTACATATTTTTTGGTGATAGCATTGTCCAAAAAAAGAAAACTCTATATACACTCTGTGTGTGTGTGTGTGTGTGTGTGTGTGATGTGTGTGTGTGTGTGAGTGTTTAATATATCCCAACGAACATAAGTCATGAATTTTATTTCTAATAATGTCCAAAAGCCAGATCCATACAATATTGTCATTGAGCTGTGAGAATACATGGTGATTTGATAGACCTGTTGTCGTTACTTATGTAATAACTCTTTTGGCCTTATTAAAGATAAACATTTTGTAGATTGGAAGAAATTAGAATGATGCGTGAACCCCCTATATATGACAGATTAATAACTTACAGTTAATTCTTTCTAAAAATATTTTAAAATTTATTTTTTTTATTTTATGTGTATGATTATTTTATTTGAATGTGTACCACATGCATGTGTACCACATGTGTACCACATGCATGCCTAGTGCCTATGGAAGTTAGAAGAGAGTGTCAGAACCACTAGGACTGGACCTAGGGATGGTTATGAACCACCATGTTGGAGTTGGGAACTGAACTTTGGTTTTTAACAAGAGGAACAAGTACACTTAGCCTCTGAGACAAATCTCCAGACCTGAATTTACTTCTTAGTGGTGGTGATTGTCAGTAGCGTGAGTTAACTACCCTCATTGATAAAAGAAAGTGTTTGATTGTCACAGAATAGTGTCAGAATATTTTTCCAGTAATCAGTAATTTGTTGTCAAGGAATCTATACAATATTGATTAACTAATCAGTTTGCCAAAGTATGAAATTTATTTTTTTATTTCATAGGAAATATTTCTTGAGTTTTGTCTTTATGTGAAATCAATTTATTAGCTTTCATATTAAAATATACTATACAGTAGCTAACAGGAAGAAATAGAGCAAATATATGGTAATAATTTTGCTTAAGACATTGATTTATTTATTAATGTTTTCAGAACTTTGTCTTTAACCACACAAGAGCAAAAATGTTTGCCTGATGGGAATTTATTCCCTCTTCCTCAGAGGTAAAGGATACTGCTGACTTTGCTCCAATTATATTTACTGCTCAAAAATTTGTTTTTTTTTTAAAATTTTATTAACCATTTATTGTCTGTGTGAGTGAGAGAAAGGTGGAGGGGGTGAGATGTGTGTATGCATTGTGAGTGTCTTCATGCTATGATACACTTGAGGACCTCAGAAATCACCTTTTGTCAGTTGACTCTTTTCACCTTGGTTGAGACGGAGTTATTCTTATTTTCACTTAACAGGGAACTCTTGGCTGGCCAGGCTGTAAGCTTTGGGCTAATTCCCCCATTTCTGTTTTTTTATCTCATTATAAGCTTGTTGAGATTAAGATATCTGACATCATATCCAGCTTTCATACATTTATTTATTTATTTATTTATTTATTTATTTATTTATTTATGTGTGTTCCATACATTAATTAATTAATTAATTAATTAATTAATTAATTTATTTATGTAAGTTCCAGGAATGGAGACCAAACTCAGCTCAATGGGACACTATGGCAAGCACATTTATCTGTTGCGACTACTTCCTGGCCCCAGGTTCAATTTTATTAACTCCTCCAGGACTTTATTGAAATGTAATCTTATGTAATATATAGTTTTAACCTGGTCAATAATATTGTTTTTAATCATTATTGCCTACTGAAAAACTGAAGGACTGACAGAAGGATCTCATTGGCTATTTGTAGCCTAAATTGTATTAAATTGAAACAAATAACAGCCATATGTCTCTAGTGGTTTAGCTTTATTTTTATTTATTCAAATGCAAGTATGCCACCTCTCTAAGGGGATTAAGGCAAACTTGAAAATCTTTTGTCATGTGAATATCACTGTCTGAGAGGCTTAACACACTTCCCATTCACTTCCCATGGCATAGTCAGTCTGTTTCTGTGAGTTGCTCTGGTCTTACCACCTTCAACCTTGTGCATGGCTTCACTGCATTTGTTTTAGCAGCAATGTTCTCATAATACTGTTTTGGTATTTTGAGCTTAAGGCATAAAAAGAGAGAAAAACCAAAACTATGTAAAGTCATTTCTTTACCAGATTCATTAAACCATCTGGACCAACTGAGAAAATGACAAGTCTTGCTGAGGAGATCTTGTAGTCTAGGGGCCTTTATGGCTGTCTACTGTATCCCCAAAAGAACTATGTCCATTGAGGTGGTCTAATGTCAGTAGACAAGATATGACTCTGTAGATGGCTATCTTACATGCTATCCTCTTTTAAAATTCTATAAAATGACATAATTTAGAATGTGCCATAAACTCATAGGTCGTGATTTTTTAAATATATCTACATAATTGTAGATATATGTAGATATATCTATATGTATATATAGATATATAGTTATAGCTATAGATATATAGTTTTATATATATATATATGTGTGTGTGTGTGTATGTATAGTTATAGTTATAGATATAGTTATAGATATAGGCATCAATCTCTCATTCTTCTGGGAACTTACTTTTTCACAACATGATCAGAAATATTGGCCAAACACATTTGTAATTGAAATAATCTTAATCTTACAAACTTAGAAACTGAAGAGAAAGACAGAGTCTTAGATATTACAAATAGAAGTGTTTCACTGACCTTGTAGTCAGTGAACCACTTCCCAAGATTCTGAACGAATTTGTTTTCCTTTGTCTTAGGGATATTGATGCATTGCTTGAGAGCCTTAGAGATACAGAGGAAGAGATGCAGCATTTGATGGTTTGCTGCTTTTGTTTTCTAAGTGTAATACCATTCTAGATAGAAGTCAAGCTTTGTTGTTTATTGAGATGCCTGTGTTTACTTCTAAAAGGTTTCCCATTTTGCATCATGAGGTATGAGTTTACTTGGTGCAACATTTAGGTAAGAAAGTTTTGAGTTATATATGGAAACAACAGAGGGTATCAATTATGATATGCATCAAGAGACATTAGGGAAGAGTGCCAAGGTGTTACCCAAACTCATCTTGTAGGAGAATACGGTATTGGGATGCTTAAAGCATATATATTGTGAAATGTGCTTATTAAGGATCATTATTTCATCCATTTTTTTCCATGTTGTATAATTTATAGTTGCCAACTTCATGAAAGAAATAAGTAAAACAAATGAATAAATTGCAAAAAATATTTAGAAATAAATGATTTAGGAATATTTGAAAATAATTTGTACATTAAATTAAATTATTACATATACATTAAATTCATGTACACAATTAAATTAATATATGTTTTGAATGTGTTTGATATATAAAATAGCACCTTTATATTCTAAGTTATATTTTTTCAAACTCTCAGCAGGAAAATTTTATAAAGTCATTATTTTTGTCAAATCCAATTAAAGTAATTTGAAGTACTCAAATTTTTAAAATTTTAATTTTGTAACACTTTTTTCCAAAGAGATCATAGGAATAAATAGGTTTATCTAGACATTTTGCAGTCAATCTTAGCTAGGTATAACACACATGTAGAAATAGTTAAAGAAATAAAGATACAAATAATGAGAATCTATTTCATATTTTAAATACATCAAATATAATGAGCTGTGTTCTCTAAAAACTATGTTGAATTTATAAGAGATGGTGCCTATGAATCTGATCTTGTTTGGAAATAGGGTCATCTTGTTTGGAAATAGGTACAATTAAGGTGAGATCAGAATAGATTAGACTGTTATCTAAATCCAATGATTTCGTTTTGTAAGAAAGCCATATGTATCATAGAGATCCAGGGAGATGCAATATGGAAATGATGGAGAGATATTATAATGACGGATCTCCACACTAAATACTGTCATAGAGTACTGACAGAGAAGAGTATCCTACATAGACCCCAGAAAGTATCAACATTATCATTATCTTGGTTTCAGATGTTTTGTTTTTAGGATTGTGAAATAAAAATTTACATTGTTTTAAGGCCTCCATTTCATGGTTATTAGTTAGGATAGTCCCAGGTAACAACTATTGTGAATCTCTCATAAACAGAGGGGAATCCATATTAGGCCAGTTAAGAAGAGCCTTGCATTTAAAATTGTATAGAGCACAATAAATATGATCTTCTTTCATTTCAGGATGATACATTTATAAAATCAATAGGAAGGTCAGGGACAGGTTGAAGGGGAGATGAACAGGATGTCCCTAAGTCTTTTATTCTCAATATTCTTTTCATATCATCACTCCTTTTCTAAGACTGAGTCAACCATTTGAGCTACAGTAATCGCATCTACATTTGTTAATTATAAGAAAGAAAATCATTCCTAAATCCTCTATCATTAAGGATATGTCTCAGAACCACAAATGAAAGATATGCTCTGATCCTTCAGAATAGCCATGTGACCCTGATTTGTGGTTAAGGTAAACTGGAAATTCTAGGCTCTTTTCCAGTGATCTGAATCTTACTGGATCCAAAGTTCTATTGCTGACAAATAACAGGAAAGGGAGCAAGTGATAGGCAGTGGTTTTCATTCACACCATGAATCCATGTGGAAACAATCTGTGTACTGTACAAACTTTAAAAATAATTGGCTTACATCCTGTAAAGGTAGCAGTTATGTCAAATAATCCAAAATGCCAATCATTTTACTTAAGATTCCTCCCAATATTTTAATTAGAGTTTACAGTCTAGTGTGAGCTTCTTATACTTTGCCTCATGTTGTCATTCTTTCTTTTTTTTTCTTCTGTGCTCCAATCACGATGGGTTTCTGCAAGTTTCTTACTTTCTTAGCTCATGGGTATGTCTAACCCTATTCACTGATTGAGTGTCACTTGTGAGTCACTCTTCATCTGTCTTCTGCACTAGTGAAGACACTTTTCCATTTTATTCACTGCTATTGTCTTCATGTCTAGAGAAGAGCTGAGTATATGTGAATAGTTAGCTCTCTGTACTTCTTTATTTTAAATTAAGCATATTCTTAAATTTTATGAGAAAATCACCCACAAATTAACATCTGAGATACATCATTGAATATTTTGTTTACTGATTAGTTCATTATCACCATATATAGCTTTCTCAGGCTTGAGCTGTGCTTGACGACACTAGTACCTTATGACTGTTTTCTTAATGGATAAAATTCTGAAGAGATCTTAACAATCAAATCACTAACATTTATTTCTGTGGTGGCATACATAGTTCTTGGTGTTTAACATATACTAGGAAATATTTGGAATCCTATACTTAAATATCTAACATACTCATTCTTATATACACAAATAAATTATTCATACATCTAACACTGACTTTATAATAAAAAAACTAGCCATACTCACAAGGTATTATGAGGCCCATTAAAAGCCATTTGGATAGTAGCATAGTCATTGATAGAGAAATATGTTCAGGATACCTTATTATTTTGTTAGGTGGAAAGAATGTATTTCTGTGTAAGAATGTATATGGAAAACTTTTAATTACAATGGTCAAGTGTTATTTTACTAGGTTATTCCTAAAGGTAATTATCTCTGAAATTTATTTTTTTGTCTTTCTAAAATGTGCTTCATTTAAAAATTCAATAAAAATACAATGTATTTATTTATTAAGGAAATAAATAAGGGAATAATAAATAAAAGTAAAAAATTAGCATTACTAGACCATGTTTAATTAAAAATTAAATTTAGCTGTTGAATATGAGAAATGCTACAAATCAAACAGTGTTATCTTTCTCACTTAAAGTATCTTTGTAAAAAATAACCATAATTACACAACTCATAGAATGGCTGTGGCAGGAAAATGGATTGGATGTTTTTAACTCAATTATTCCTGTTAATTTACAGAAACATGTAACTTACACTATTACTCTATTGAATTGTTTCTTGCCATAGCAGTGCTGAAACCAATGAAATGACCAGCCACAATTTCCTGGTTGTTGTATTGTAGGAATCAGAGTAAATACTCACTATGGTCTTTTGTGATCTTCATGACCACGCAGGTCCTTTTCCCCTATGTTATGTACTAAGTGGCATTCCCAGAATCTAAATCTGTCTAACTACTCCTAACCCAGTTCAGATGTGATCAGGAGTCAGGGAAAGGTAGTGGAACTTTTTGCACATAAAGTACCCACCTCCCTCAAGTCTTGTTAGATTGGTATGTTTTTCAATTTGATCCCCCCAACTTTCTTGTTTGTCACTATGACTAATTGCATGTTCATACCTCCACACCCCTATTTAGGGTAATGTCTAATTCCACCATAAACTTCTCAATCTCTTTAGTTTTCTTTTTATGGCACAAAAACAACTTTTACAGTATTCCTGCCTCAGAACGAATGTGTTCGGAGAAGGTGAGTATTGTGTTAGTGATCGCCATCACCTTTGTGCAGCTTTTGAAACCCATGCTTTCCCTGGGTCGCATGACTTTTTGTACTAAGCAGATCCCTGAAGTTCATTACTGCAAGAAACCAGACTGACAAGTACATGAGAAGTGGCTCTGCAGCACCATCCCTCACTGATTTAGGGTCTCATAAAAGCTGTCAAAAATGATATCAACAACCAGTGCAGCCTGGCCACCTTTTGGAGAAGAGGTTTCCATGTTTATATTTAATAGTATCAATCATTGTAATACAGGCTCAAGCTTGTCTTTTTGTGGCAATATTTCCATTTGCAGTAAAGATGTAAGGGGAGGACTCTTGTGGGTTCATGGATCTTACATCAATGTCAAAATTAGTACATAAAGCATCCATCAATTATATACACAAGGTGAATTGGTCATACCTTTTACAAAGTCCTATATATTTGAGACTTTATTACATATTTTCACACACTTCTGAAAGCAGGCAAATTAACAAGTGCCTGACTACCATTCCTGAGCAGGATTGGAGGGTATGGCCTGAGAGTTCCATTAGTTTATCTGCCCAGAAATTTGAACCCTTAATTCTAGAATTATACCAGTATCTATTTATAAATGACGGAAAAACTTCAATTTTTCATTTTAATCATCATAAATATAGCAAACTGTTCATAGGTAGTTCTGAAATATTTATTGAATGTTGACCTATAAGGGGTATCAAAGCACACTTAATTCTGCTTACCCACAATTTGCTTATATACAAACTTTAACCAAGTATAAAAGCTTTGAATCAGCTGAGGTGTATTTTTACTATGGTTGGTTAGTATTAAAGTTGACGAACAGTACTCCAGTGTATCTGTTTATTCGATCTAACATTTTAGTAATAAAGACACATGAGACATGCTTACATCAAGCCTGACAGACCTCAGTTAAGCCATTCTCTTAACTCCCCCGCCTCCTACTCCTTTACCAGTTCCAGGTGTTTTATTATTATCTCAAAAGTCATTCCTTGCTCTCCCTTTGAAGTGTCCTTACTTGATCCACATGATACAATGGTTTTACTCCTCCCAAACTTTTGGCTGTTGGGGCATGTTCAGGTTTATAGTGGATTTACCTCCAAAGAAAAATGGGCAAGGCCACACCCATGGAGCCCTTTCCATGTCTATAGGGGTAGCTTCCAGACAATAGTAGAGGCCAAGCCACACCTAATGCTGCCTCTTTCCTGGTGGAGTACCCACATGACATGTTTATCAGAAAGTTTGTTTACTGGGATAAGGGAGAACAGCTTTTATTTACATTAGAAAGCAGACCTTTTCAGCTAAGAAATCATATGTCTTGCCAATGTTCTAGCCAGCACAAAGATTATTTTACAAAATACCAGGGTACAGAGAGCAATCAGTAAATATAACATTTAGAAAAATGCTTAAATATCCTCCCAACACTACAGATCCTCGCATTTATAAAATGCTACTTCAGAGGAGCATGGTTAAGTTTACATAGTGGTTCACTCCCAGACAGCATTCATAACCAGTGCCTTGAACTGTTAACGTTCACATTGGTTTATTTAATTATTCTCTCAATTTATTTAGTTATTCATGGCAGAGGTCAGTTTAATCTTTGTTAATTCAGTCTCTTATCCTAAACCTAGAATACTTCAGCCACCATACAATCTAATCTGTGAACCTAAGCTTAGAATGTTTCAGCATCCTAGATTTACTATTGACTGGCTTCATTCTGACTAGCTATCTTCTCAACTACCTCTTTTCACTCTGATCTGTATTGTTAACTCCAAACTGTAAATCATAAACAGTCTGCTTCTGGTTCTCTGCTTTCTCTCTAGTTATTCTGGATTGGCTGTGCTCTTCTCAGCTTCCACTCTGATTCCACACTCAGCTTCTACCTTGCTTCTTTCTCTGATCTCTGCTTCTACTCTCTGAGCTCTGCCTCTTTCTGAACTAAATCCCACTCCTGTGAACCAAGATCCTGAGAGTTGGGATTAAAAGAGTACACTACTATTGCAATCTGAGTTAGAATGAAATGTGTGTACAGGACTAAAGGCATGAACTACATTGCTTTAGTTACAGAAATCCCTTTCACCTAGCCTTAGCTCAGAACACAGGATTAGTCTGACTAACACTCTTTCTGCATTCCATCCAAATCACACAGGCCTCTGAATGTGATCCCTTCATACAGGCCCTTGGATGGGATCCATTGCTAGCTATCACACATGCCTTTCAATGTGATCCTTTGCTAGAGCAGCCTGCTGCTGGATTAAAAGATTAAATGTTCCTTTACATTGTACCCACTGCAATCAATAACTTGGTTATTGCATAGGAAAGCATCAGCATAAAAGCTGGTCAGCAAGAGTTCAGGATATGGGTGGAGATTTACTCTATTTTGAAAAGCATTCACACCAAAGCATTTAATGCTTTTTTAGACATGCCAAACCTTTGCATATTAAAAACAAAACAAAACAAACAACAACAAAAACAATTTGATTTCTAGATCTCTGATAGTGTCCCACTCTCAAAAGCACTGTTCTTTTTAGTGTATGGCTTGATTAGTAGCCAGTTTAATTAGTAACAACACCATAATTAACACATTTTAATAATTTCCAAATACTCTACAAATAGTTACCACATTACTATTTACTAACTTCATCCAATTGCCCCTGGGAGATAATCATATAAAATATCCAAAAGTCATATTTTTTCCATGGAGTACTTTACATAGTCTCTGACATACAAGAAGTCAGAGTTCACTGTGATAAAAACATTTTTAAGAAAATTATAATCCATTAGCAAAATTATATTTGATAATATAATGTTGTGTACTCACTTTCTTTCATTCATTTTTAATACCAATAATTATCTATTCATCTATCTACTCATATGGGAGTTATAAAATAAAATATTTTTGGATTTAATTATTCATAAGCTCCAGCTAGACATGGATTTGAAAAATTCTCATCAGTAATATGACACAGAAAATTAAGTATGCACTTATCCTTGTTCCCAAGAAACTAATTGAATCATTAAGCTATAGCCATTAGAAAACTGATCAAATGATAAGAACTTAAGTTATGAGCTTACTAGTGATCTAATTTCATTCATTTGGCATTTTTGGCTCCTTCCCTCATTTTTTTCCCAGTGGATCTATGTGAAACAGTTGTTGAGCATAACTACATCCTACTTAAGAGTGATACCGATCTGTGCTCCATGATTCAGTGCTTGGAAATACTAGAGTGTTTTCTGCAATACAAAACATTGCTCAGCATGTACATAAGCATCATTTTCTCATATCACTTCAAAATTTACATAGTGATAAATTCTTCAGTGTACACCTGTCTGTAGTAGATGTTTCCAGCAGGTACCATTCAAAAGATAACTTGTTTGTCGATGCAGTAATAGTATGTTCTTTCCACAGCATTGTAAATTAGATCTCTTCTCTTTAGAGATTCTATGTTCCAGGTAGTAAATGCGTATTTACTACAGGTGATCAAATGGATGGAAGACTGAGCATATTAGTTCACAAACTCTATAGTAGAGCACACAGAATTGCACGTTCAGAGACTCCTGTGCCATGGGTTAGCCAATCGACTTATCAGATTTGCAAAGCTCTGATTGATACAGGCATTATCCATAGTGACTCACGGAGGATTGGTGGGTCTTTTTCTTTCTGGTTTTAGATAAATAGTCAATTTATTTATAAATTGACTTATAATTCCAATAAACAAAGGAAATTCCCAACAAAAACAACCAAAAAACCAGAAAGAATTTTCTTCTCCATGGTTTACCAGTTGTTAAAGATTTTGAAATTACTATTGATAGATTTGTGTTGATTTTTCCTAAAAAGAGAACACCTGCATCTCACTTTTGTACATTTCAAATGGATCTTCTAAATATTAATCATAAGTCTTCCCAATCCATCATGAATTATATTTAGAAAGGCATGATTGTCTAGATGCACTTAATCTCTCTTAATTCCAAATTGATTCCTGTCCTTGATGGCTTTGATTCCATCTTTGGATTCACTCTTCTGTCACTCTTGACTATATTTCTGGTGTCTTCTGGATCATTATTCTTGTTTTATTTTATGTATTTTGGGAGGAGGTAAGGGTTTATTTGGGTTACACTTCTACATCCCTGTTCATCATTGGAGGAAGTCTGGACAAGAACCCAAGCAGGGCAGAAACCTGGAGGCGGGAGCTGATAAGAGGCCATGGAGGAGTGCTGCTTACTGGCTTGTGCAGTCTGCATTCTTTGGATCATTATTTTTAGGTACCCAAACATTCACACCTAAGCCATTATATAACCACCTTAACTAGCCTTACTTGTGTGTGTATGTATGTGTGTGTGTGTGTGTGTGTGTGTATATATATATAAAATCTCCGATAATGTATTGTCTGTTAGGTTTGTATTTCAAAGTCTCACTTTGATTCTGTAAGCTCTCCATCAAAAGTCTCCAAAGCACTTTAGTAATTACACTGGGAATATCAAGAATACCTGCATTTAGTCCCCATAATCGTAGGCCTGGATATTGCACTCTTTCTATGCTTCATCTGCCTTTGGGGTCCCTTGCTATGGAAGCCTGCCTCCATCAAAGATATTATACCTTTGGGCAGTCTAGTTCATCGAAGCATAGGCTGACAGTTTAATACACTTTGTCTTCAGAGAGAAAAACACTCATTTTTGGAATATTGATAGTGGAGCATATCAAGGGAGCCTCCATTGAGAGTGGAGCTAGTAGGAACAAACAGAAGAGCAAGAGATGTGTGCTGCATTTTGTGATTAGCAGTGAGAGGATGGTGTTCAAGAATGTTCAGCGGGTAAAAGGAGTTTATTATCAAAAAGTGGAAAAAGACTCATAAATTATGTGCAAAAGCCCAGGTGCTGTCTCTAAACGTGATAGAGTCACCCAGTAATTCTTGGTTATCTACAGGTTTAAACTGCACCAGAGCACAGGCCAAGAATCTTTGATTAACCATGGGCATCTAATATCTGGCTCCAAACATAGATTCTCAAGAAGTATTTGAATGCTTACGCTTTTCTTGAATGAACTCAGTATCTCAATATTAGCTATATTTTGGGGGTGAAATGATAAAAAAAGATACAATTCTGATCTTCAATAGTTCCCAAAGTATTAAGTGCAGCAGACTCATGGTATGAAAAGTTGTATGAAAAGTCATACATCATTCCAAGTACAATGATGGCCAGGTCCACAGAGTGCAATAGTTTATCGAGTTTTCTTCAAGCATCTCATACTTACATTGTAAACAGAAATGACTACAGCATGTCCTGCACAGATTCTTACCTTCAGTTTCAACCTTACAACCTTTCTTTCCAAAGGAACAGACTTCTATTCCTTGTTGCTTCATTTGATATTTGCTGTGGGCTAGAAAGAGAGAATTTTATATTCCTGGGAGTCAATATCATTTTTCAAATTCTGCTGTAAATTTAAAGTTATACCTAACTGTAGCTCAGGATTAGTATATACTGTTGGGGCATTTGTATAAAAACCTTGTTCAGGATAGATGCTTAGTCACCCACTTTTAATTGGTATGTTAGATATAGCAAAGAGTACAGGTTGTAAAAATTTTAACTACTAGACTTGAAGATGCCAATAAATATTTTTGCAAATGTTACAGAAGATTTCCAAACTGGGAGTTATAGGTTCTAATGGAGAAATTTCAGACTAAATTGGCTACTTGAGTTCAGCAAAAGCACCCTGGATAAGTACCTGAAAATAGGCTCTAATTTTGCCTAGATTTGGAATTTACATTATAGCATATGCCATAATATTAATCTTTTCAAAAGTACTTTTAAGCCAATTCCATAATTTTTGGACATTTAGAATTATATAATTGTTATGATAATGGCTACTTCCTATAGCTTTGGCTGCTTAAACCCAGTTAGATAAAGCAGAGTTAATAAGTTAATAAGGACAGGGTCAAAAATTTAATCTTTTTTTGGTTCAATTACCTTTCATTCTATCCCTAGCTAATGACTACACACCAAATCCTGCCCATCAGCTCTCAAAGGCATGTTTAGTTGAGGGAGATGGATGAGGACTCTATTGATGAATCAATAGCAATCCATCTTATGAGTGAAAAACAACCTAACCACCGATTCTTGTAGCATCATGTTAAATGATCCATTTATTAATTCATTCCATATTTTGAAGTACCCGCCTAGGGTCTCATACTTAACTAGACCTCAGTGAAATAAACAGTATTCCATATCCCAACTCAGGAAGAGTTCTCAAGTTAATTTTGTTTAATGTTCTCAGATTTCCTACTGTTATTTCATATTGTTAGAATGGTGTTGTTTTCTTTCTTTGCTAGGGTAATAAGATCATTGTACTGTAGGCATTATTTTTATCTGAAATTCTTACAATGGGATTTTTTAGAAGTTAAAATATGTATGGTGTCTAAATAAATACATGTTATTTAATCTATTTTTTTAAATTTTAAATTAGAATATGAAGTAATATGTTTCTTTGTGACATTTCATATGTAGGTATCATTATTCTTTACCATTTAATTTTTAGATATATTTTATTATGATCTTAAATTTTCTGACATTTTAAAAAAGTCTGGCAATATAGTAAAATCACTTCAATTGATAACTAGCCAGAATGTTTTAATACTTGCTCATGAATAAAACTATTATAAAGAGTACTAGAAAGAACAAGTGATATATTATTCTGAACTCCTCTGTATATAATATAGGAGCCTGATCACAGGGGAAACACAAGGCACTTCTCATATAGCCATAGAGGATATGATATAAGACTCACAATGGTTGTCTGAACCTGTGATGCTATTGAAACCTGTGTATGTTATGTTCTTCCTACACTCATATGCCTATAATCGATAGCCAAAAGTAACTTAGAGAAATTACAATAAAATAACAATATCGTGATAAAATTATGTGAATGTGGTATCAGACCTTGCTATTGTTGCAAACTCAATCTTCTTTCATGATAATGTGAGAGGATGCAATGTTCTGGCAACTGAGCTAGTACCTTAGCAGGGCTTAGTAGGCACATAGTAGACAGAGCCTAGGCCCTCGACAAGGAAAACTTCAACTCTATTGAAAGATAAAACTGAGAAAGTTCACCATAGTATTCAAAACTGGGTAACTTTCAAAACTTATATAGTATTTATTTCTCGAATTTTCTATAAGCAGTGCAAGCTAAGATGACAGATTAAGGAAGGACTGTTGAAGATTATATCATGTACAAATTGAAAGATCCCAAATCAATGTCCTCATGAAAATATATTATTTAAGGTGAGTTGTATGTAAACATGACTTATAAGAGAATTTCAAAGATACTAAAGTATTTTTTGACTCATATAATTTATTTATATTTAGTTTGATTGTATGCTGCATTGTTTCTGAAAACTATTTGGTATATAATAAATAACATTTAATAAGGATAAAAGTAAACTAGCAGGAATTAGAAGAAAGATATCATTAATTGCAAATATAATGCTCTTTCTGATTTCAGTTCATCATCTTTTTGAGACTGTGAAAAAAAAAAGTATCAACAGCTACATGGGTTTCATAATTAAAGGAGTAAAACATAGAATATAGGGTGAAAAGATTGGAAGATCCAGTGGATCAGGAAGTCTGCTGTGAGATGTGTTTTCTAATAACACCAGAAACTACATTCATAAAGTCTCACCAACATGACTGCCTAAACATGAGCTGAACAGGGACAACATGAACAGACATGCCAAAGTGGACAGGAAAGCGCCCATCAGGCCTCAGTCCTACACAAAGAGAGATAGACAACTAAGTAAAGCTGGGAACGGGGAGGGGTGGTTCTCCCTAGGGAAGAGAACACTAATTGGTTGTACAGTGCCAAATGGTAAGTTCTGAAAAATGCACCTAAAAGTAGCATTTTAAGGACTGACCATGCTGTATTTAGGAATGTATATGTATATACATATAGGGATACAATAACATTTGAAGAAAGAAGAGGCCATGGATTTGAAGGAGAATGGAGACAAGTAAAAGAGAGAGGTGTGTAGAGAGGAAAGGGAAAGGAGAAATGTTATAAATTATAATCTCAAATTTGTTTTGGAAAAATATTCTAGACTTTTTTTTTTTTTTAGATCTAATCATGTAGAAACAATCTAGCGGTGTAGCCATTGCCTGATATAACAGACCAAAAAAGAACATTTTTACGCATCAGTAATAGGAATAACATTAAAATCGTAAAATGATAGATGTATTCCGCATTGACTAAGCCATTGTGACAAGACAAGGCGCCTTCTGCTTTGAGGATCTGTTGAGTGACAGGACTGAGATTTAAAAGTTGTGTGTGGGATTGAGATACACTTTCTTCTAGATATTATTTATTATGGCCAGTTCATTGAAAGGGACTTGCTGCCAGGCAGTGGTGGTGCACTCCTTTAATCCCAGCACTCAGATGGCAGAGGCAGGTGGATCTCTAGATCTCTGAGTTCTGAGCCAGCCCGGTCTACAAGGTGAGTTCCAGAACAGCCAGGGCTACACAGAGAAACCCTGTCTCAAAAAAAAAAAGTAAAAACACACACAAAAAAAGGATTGGGGTTAGGAATACAGTGTTTGATGTGTAATAATTCATTCAATTTTTAGTTTATTGTTAATTCTCTCTCTCTCTCTCTCTCTCTCTCTCTCTCTCCCTCTCTTTCTGTATATATGTGTGTATAGTGTGTTGCACATGAGTATAAGTACTCTTAAATACCAGAGGCACCAAATTTCCCTGAAGCTGGAGTTACACATAGTTGCAATTGCTAGGCATGGGTGCTGGGAACTGAATTTAGATCTTCTAAAGAAACAGTATATGCTATTAAACTCTGAGCCTTCTCTAGAGTCTCATGATATGCATTCTGTAAAGAAAGGTGACAGAGTTTGGGAGTGTGAGAAGGCTCTTGAAATATTCTCCAATTTTAAAAACACCTGCTTCAACTATTTTACATCAGAGTCACATTATTTAACTTATCTGTCCACCTTGTGATTTCATTCTTCTAAAAAGCCAAGGCCAATAATACTAGTTCTCCCTGATATGTGAACTTATAAAGTTGAAATAAAAAGACAAGTGTATGATATCCATAGGACACATTTAAAATATTTAACACCCATTTAGTATTTATAATAAATACTGTTCATATGGAATTATATAATAACAAAAATTCCATCCTTTAATTATAACCATGTGTTAAAACTTAGATGATCCAGGGAATTCATATCTATAATCCATATCTGGTTGTAAATATGTTTATGATTTGCATATAGCTATTGAAAATACAAATGGTTGAAAATGACCACAATTTTAAAAAATAAAATAGAAAACAACTAATTAGTAACGATGATGGCAAAAGAATAAAGTAGTCATTTTGTATAAATAAGCCCAAAATAAGGACATGGAATCTGTTTTGTTGTTGTTGCTGCTGTTGTTTTGGTTTGGTTTGGTTTTGTGAGACAGGGTTTCTCTGTTGTAACTCTGACTCTCCTAGAGTTCACTCTGTAGAGCAGGCTGGCCTTGAAGTCTTAGAGATCCACCTCCCTCTTCCTCCTAAGTGCTGGGATTAAAGGTGTGTGCCAACACCACCTGGCTCAGATTATTGAAATCCTAAAGATACAACTCAAAACCACTGTGTTTCTTTATTATGAACAAATTTCACTCAAATACATGTGAAAGAGAGCATGAAAACACCCTAGTTGCTTAAGATAAATAAAATAACATTTTCATTTTGCTCATATTGCTTACATGAATTCCAGGGAGAGCATTACATTTTTGCAAATCTAAGGCATAATAAGAGTACAGAAGAAGAGGATATTAGCAGGAAACAGTTCTGGAATATTATATTTTTGTTGCTTTATTTGTAATACGGTGAAGACATGTTGACAAAATCATGCTCTGGCTACAGTTTCAGTTGTTGGACAATCCTTGGATCTGATGGAGTCGCATAGCTTCTCACTGATACAGGAAGGAGATACTACACTCACTTCAGGCACACAAATAGCACTTCTCATATAAACATATTAGTCAGACATAGAAGCCAGAGGGGGCAAAATGGTGTCTGAAAGCTTCTGTTAACTTTTGGATGATCTTAATTAGATGACAAAATTGCTGCATTTCAGAAACTGAGGTTGAATCAAAATTTCACTTTTCTTCGTTGATTGGTAGTAATGATTAGTTTTGATTCTTGGTATTTGAAGGGTAATATCGTAGTTCTCTTTCAAGATCTTATACTAAGCATCAAGTGATGGGTATCAAAAGGTGTGAATTCAAATCTGTGTTGAAAATGGTTTCTACACTTAACCATAAGCAAATGGCAGAGTAGTTATTGTAAAGATATTTTAATATCCAGAGGCACATGGAAAAATATTTTCTTCTGTGTGTTCATGTCATGTCAGTGACTGGTAAGACTGGCTGATGTCACCTATCAAAGGAACAACCAAATGTGGGGCAATATATCCAACATATTGGAAAGCTGAGAAGTGTGGTCAAATATTCATATTCCTGCTCTATCATTACTACCCATGTGACTACATCTGAGCTTCATGAACTGTCTAAGGTTTTATTTCCTTATCAATTAAAACTCTACAATCACATGGGTTCCATAGGGCCAGTGAATGAAAAGCATTTTGAGAGATCACCTGTTATCTCAGCAAATTCTCAAAGTTCCGGTGTTTACCATCCTACATCTTGATTTTCATCATTGTTTTGCCATTTTAACAAGTGAATTACTAAGTTAACTATCAGTTCTGAGTAGAAAAAAACAAAACAACTACTTAATCCTGATAAGAAGTAGTTCTGCCTAGGACAGCCTTTTCTTAACTGCAGCATCTGATTTCCTCTGGTATCTCCAGACTGCTGACCTCCCCATGGATTCTGGATCTACCAGCATCTGTAATTACACTAGTTAATTCCTATAGCACAACTTCTTTTCTATGTATTCATAGCCTATCAGTTCTTTTCCTCTGTGAAGTACTTTTGAAACATTCAGTGCATTGACATTTTATTGAAATTCTCTCAATATCTTGTAGTTTTGTTTTGTTTTGTTTTTCCAGATAGGTATATGTGTTTCACAATAAGCTATTAAAGTTTTCAAATTTTGCTTTTCTCCACTTATTTTTCTCTCCGTAACTGCAACAGAGACTTCAGTTTTTCCTTCACATTTTCATTGTTTTCTTTTAAAATTTTAGTAATTTTTTTTCCTTACACAAGCTTCTGGTTTGTTAATTCACATTTGTTCTACTCTGACTATAATTTCATATGTCATATTTCTTATTGAAACTAATTTTTATATTCACTTCGTCTACTTGGCCCTGTATTGACAAGCCAACCATTCTGGTTTGGGGGATTTCTCAAGCCTATACAATAGTTTCAGTACTTTTTCTTTATGGCAGAAAATGTGTGAGACAGGGCCTAGTCCTCAAACAACACAATGTAGTACCTGCTAATTCCTCACTGTCACTTCCTGTCCTCATAGTAACATGGAGTCACAGAACGTCTCTCAAGGGAGCTCAGATACCACTCTTTGGTGCAGACACTTCTGTTCTTCTGAAGATATGTATTACATGGAGGGAAGGAGGAAATGACAAAATAACCAACAGCTAGGGAGATTGAAGCTCTCTTATTCCTAAATCTTTCCACCATGACTAAACTCAGGCTACTGCTAGTGTGCTAAGACTTGGTACAAATTTTATAATGGCTTCTAGGTTTTATCAGCATCTCTTTTGCTTCTGCTCTCACTCCAAAACAGGGATAATGACAGAAGTCAGCAACTTACATGAGCTCTGTCTCTCTGTCTGTATCTTGACGAGGTTTTTTTTTTCATTTCTAGGATTCTATTTGGTTTTATTAATATATGACAATTAGCTATTCACAAAAACAGTGGAACACTATTTTTCAGTAGGGAAGACCTAGTTGATTCTGTAAATCTATTCAGTTTTTAAAGCCCCAGGAAGCATCAATAGAAGAAATGCATACCCATAGGCTTTGTTTGTTTTATATATATTTGTTTATTTATTTGTTTGTTTGTTTATTTGTGTATTCCAGAATGTCTTAGAACTAAATAAGTTCTTTCACTATCTGGTTTCATGGTGCCAGGATTACAGGTATTTACAGTCTTACCCATTTCTAAGCATATTTAGGTAAATTTTAGTGGTTTTAGAGGATTTAAAAGACAGTGAAATGGAGACGAATAAACATTTGCCATAATTGGGCAGGAGTCCAGAAATTACACCCTGGAAGTTCAAAGTGCTGATTGAATGGGAACCACATCACACTGTTACAGACAAGAACATCTGTGTTTCACTGTAAATGAGAAATCATTACCTCACAGAGCCCCCAAATGCTAGTGCCTCAGGCACAAGCCAGTATAAGTACAGAATGAAGAGTAGTGTTTGGCAGTAGGGGTTGGACGAGACAGCAGTTCCCTTGGGAACTTTCTGAAAAGAGTCAAGTGCAGTGTTATGAAAGCATATGAATGCTACTGGAAATTCTGCACACTATATTAGAACTGCCTTCCCACTAACCATAAGTTCTCTGGTCCCTGCAACAGCAGCAATGGTGACTTGCTTTCTGTAGTATTATCTCTGTCATCTGTCTTGTGATTGGATTTGCACTTTTTCATGTTCCTCAGGTGCCATCCTTGGAAAGAATGTTAACATTTCATTTCAGACTCACACACAATTCATATACCCATCTTCTCTATAAAACCAAACCTTCATTTGTTTAGATAGTGTGTTGATACAATTATGACAGGTGCAGATGCTTGTACCACACAGTTAGAAATAATAGCAATGGATGGGAAATGAGGTGCACAGCAGTCATACCCAAAGCAGAGTAGATAAAGAAGGGAATGAAGCTGGGCCTGAAGTCTAATCCCAGGCATCTCTCCACAAACTCCACACAAATGAGCTCATTTGTGGCAAAAGAAAAACAACTAGTGTGTGGTTTTATTATGCATATAATCTGTTCAGTTGAAAAGCATATGTTATTTAAATCAAAAGAAAATTCTGTTAAGAGTAGTATCATGTGAATTTCGCAAAGAATGTCATGCTATGAACATTAAGTCAACTTTCTTGCCAAATTCTTAAGAATCAGATCTTTTTTTGTATCCCATTAATAGACTATACATAATTTCCAAAGATGTTATGATTTTTAATAAGGTGTATCTTTTAGACTGAAAGGAAAAAAAGGAGAAATGAGATTAATCTGAAACACTGGTAAGAAAATAATTTTTTTGTTGCTATGCAAAATTTTATAACCTTGGCAATGATCCAGGCTATATCTAATACCATAAATAGCAAAATATTGCTTTTCAAATATTTATGTCAGATTTGTCAATTATATTTATAATATAACTAAAGTAAAATGTCTTTAAAATTTGTAATCAAAACCTTATCATAATGATATTAGAATTAAGAAAACAACATGCACAAAAATTAACATACCCCAAATCTATACATATTGATGAACTTCTGTCCAGTTAGAACAATCATTCTGAAGGTGGGGCAGTTCACATCAGATTTTAAGCTTTCATTATGAAATATACTTTTAGGCATTGATGCTTTGCCCAAGAGTGAAAAATCCATTACAAACTGAGAACTAGAAAGAAAGTATTTTTGGATTATAATGTAATTACATTTCTCCCATCCCCTTTCTTCTCCAATCAAGGCTTCCCATGTACACCTCTCTGCTGTCATCCAAAAATCATCGTGTCTTTTTACACTAACTTTTATTGTGTGCACATATATTCCTAAATAACAGCTTTTCTATTCTATATAATGTGTCTTATATGTATATTTTATCAGGACTGACCATTTTGTAATAGACAAATTGCATGCCGTTCTCTGCAGAAGACCACCTCTCTTGCTCCCAATTTTCCTTCATTGCCTATAATTCTTGGTATAGGGTGGAGGCTTCATAGCCTTTTCTCCATCCAGTTTGGCATGTTCATTGTTGCCACCCACTGGCTCCTGCTGTCTCTTTGCACCCTTTTCCATAATGTCCACTGTGCATTACGTGTAGGAGAGTTTTGTAGATATATTTACTGGACTAGGGTAAACAACTCTACTTTTTGATTGGTTTGGGTTTTTTATAGTGGTCTCTGTTATAATGAGAAGTTTAACTGATGAGAGGTAATGGCTATAGTTCTCTGTGGTTATAGGACAAGTATTTATAGACTGTTTTTAGATATTATGCTGGTTTGGTAAATTTATGGTTGTAGATTCCCTTTCAATGAACATGATTTCACTGGAGCTGAATAGTTAGTTATATTTCCAGTACTAGGCATGCTATCCTTCTTGTTGACTGGGTCTTACATCCAATTAGAGAACTGTTGGTTACTTCCAAGGTTTGCATGCCACCATAACATCCATAGGGTTATTGTGCTATGCTGGTTGTTGTTGTGATTCATTTGCATTATAGCAAGGCTCCTACCTGTTGGTTGCCTCCCTCCTTTGAAAATTTGAATACCCCATTCTGGTAATGAGAAAGCTAATCTTCAGGGAAGGGACATCTGGGTTAGTTCCAGCAAAGGGATCTCTCTGCCCTGTTTTTGAAGTGCATGATGTCTCCAACAATAGGAACTTACTTTCTACCTCTGGGGAGTAATCAAGGTCAACAGCAATAGGCTGTGTATTTTAGGAGTCTCTCAGACCGCCCAGGCTTACAACTCAAAAGAGGGCTTCTCATTTCTGATATTGGGAGTTTGTTAGGGTTTGTTGTCTTTGGCTCTTTATACATTGGATCACATGCATTATAAGGCTTTTTTTTTTTTTTTTTTTTTTTTAAGTACAGTTAATAGTATGATTTTGTTTGAGTTTTTTTTTTCTTTTCAGCTTTCCATATTGTTGCTTTATATCTCTACCTCCACCTCCTTCTCCTATATTACCTTCCATTCCATTCCTTAAAGAGCTCCCATTTCCCATTCCCCTGATTAGACTAGTTGTACCCTGCTATTCTCTTCTCTATTGCTCTCCAATTCCTCTATCTTGGCAATGGGTCTGTTTTATTTTCTGGGTTTCTCTAGTTACTATAAGCTATGCATTTACATCTGTTTCCTGAATTCAGTCCTCCCTTATCACCTAATGTTTACTTCTTCTTGTTCTCCATTCTACATGTTATACTGTACCCAAATATACATTTGTTTAAACACATATGAATACACACACACACACACACATTTATGGCTAAATTCCTTATATGATGGAGAATATATAAGGTTTTGTTCTGAGATTATGTGACTATGAATAATATAAACTAGTTTGGTTCAATTTCCTTGCTAT
The DNA here is from genome assembly GCA_026225945.1 of Cricetomys ansorgei. Lineage (NCBI taxonomy): Eukaryota > Metazoa > Chordata > Mammalia > Rodentia > Nesomyidae > Cricetomys > Cricetomys ansorgei. The sequence goes on along the minus strand of JAMJFZ010001121.1, from coordinate 3,581,292 downwards.
AGGGAATAAAGTATCAGTACATATAATTATTTCATAGCTTCTCTTTTTTTCAGTGATATTTTACTTTAAAAATATGAATATATCTCTAAGTTTCCAGGTAATGATGGTTGTTACTTCCTGATATAGAACCAAAATAAGGAATGAGGTACCTAACATGCCCTTCACAGAGATGGATTTGTAACCAATACAGAAGACCCTATCTCAAAACAAATAGATGATAGATGATAAATAGATAGGTAGCTGGTAGATAGATAGATAGATAGATAGATAGATAGATAGATAGATAGATAGATAGATAGATAGATACAAAAAAGAAAGGAAGTAAAAATAATTATCAGGAAAAAAAATCCAAGAAGTAGATGATTTTTGACACCTCTTTCCCTGGAAAATTGAAGATGTGAAATTTAAATTTGCATGTAATTTTGAGCTGTCTGAACTTTCAAAGTGCCTGTCAATAGCCTGTTACTGATAGCTTTACTTCATAGAATCAAAAGATTGGCAATAGAAGAGCTATACATATCAGCGTGTGGAAACTGTTATTCAAACATTCCCAACTACAGCCTAGATTACTCCATGCCTTTTGCACAACTGTTTCTCGTTGTAAACCAACCTTAGCAAGTGTAGATTGTGAAAAGTTTAAAAAGCCCACACTGACATTTAAAAACCATGAAGCCCATTGTGGACTTACAAGTCCACAAAGTGGACTTACAAGGAAATCTAAGACAATGTGTGTTGACCATTTGGAGCAGCAGTTTGCCTATCAATGTAAAAGCAAATAAACAAAAATACTGAGAGATGAGCAAAATGACATTCAGATAAAATGCAGAAAGAAATGTATCTGTGCAAGTCTAAGTATATAATTTATGATGTGGAAAGGTAAAGTCAAAATAGATATCCCCTGCTGTAAATGTTAGTGTAAGTAAGGAGAATACATGCCTACAGTCCTCTGAGGTTGTTCAGGTATGTGTTTAAATGCCACACCATATCATGTATTTTTACCCCAATTTGCAATATCCCCCAATACACTATCTCTTTGTGAATGTTCTAGAGATTTCTTCAGCATTGTGCTATACGTGCTTTACTACTTGTCTTTTATAAAGGCTTCCATCAGATGGTATGTATGTGTGTTTGAAATTAACAGTTTTCTCGTTGTAAAACCTTGACATTGACTGTAATTGAGGAACTTAGTATCGGTGTGTTCTTAAGTATTACCTGTCATCTGAAATATGACAGTGCTGTAACTGAAAGACCTTAGGGAGGCCTGCAAGTTGGCACTGCCATCTGACTGCTTCAGAAACTGCCTGACAGTCTTCTTAATGTCTAGATCCTGAGATAATTAACCTGGCCCTGCAGGCTCAGACTTGCCCATTTACACACTTGTTTTAGAAGTTGTTTGCTCATAGCTGTTCACTCATCAAACTTAACAATGAAACTTAGAAAATGCTCCTATTGTTTTTTTGTGATAGCTAGTACTTATGTGTCTAACTTCCTGGCTACCTTTTTTATTGCTTTTCTGGAAATTAAACTACATTTCTAATGTTGTGCTTTAAATCTTGTGCTTGATTCCCATAAATGTGTTTTATAACATGGCAAATGATTTACCTGGAATATAAGCCCTTGGTTTGACAGTTGTATCATGTAGGTTATGTATCACACAGACAAGCCATGATAAAATGGGAGCCAACGTTAAAGACCAAATTTAAATCATCAGGGCAGCTCTAATGTTACAAAGGACATAGCCAAGAATTAAAACAGCCAGCTACTACCTACTTTGAGATAAGAATTATTGATTTGCAATTAGCACTGTATAGAATTTGCAAAATTAGTTTGTAAATTCTGAGTAACTCGTAAATAAGGTTTAGCAACTCAGGAAATCTTAGGTGCAGTACCACATTCTTTCACATAAGGACATTTTAAAATTCAGTTTACTATTAGCAAGCTGCTATATTTGTTAAATTTATACATAGCTTCTTTGAATAGCTATTGGGATTTGTGGCACATGTATCTGTTTTTATACGTAAATATACACTTATGTGTTTACACCATTGGTGAAAATGTAATGTGGTTCCTTGATTGTTTTAAGGTTAATGGCTGGCACATACTAGTGTAACAATAGATTACCAAGAGATATTCATTAGATAGCATTATTTAGCCAAAGATTTGTATGACACAGGGACAGTCAGAAACAAAGACACCCAAACAGAGAGGGATGGCGTTTTAATTAGTAATGAACAGATTGCCATGCAGCAGTGATTAGATGAAAGGATGTTGCCTCCTGCTATGGAGCTTGCTGTGGGGAGGGCTGAGCAGGACTGTGGTTCACAGATTCTCTGCTCAGGGCACCTCTGCAGGACTAGTCTGAAGCCCTCCCTCAGGTGAGGTGGCTCAGAGAATCCCCTTATCACCAGGCATCAGAGGACAGACCAAAGTGGCTCTTGATTCTGTGCTTTTCAACAATATAAATGTATTTCCTTTTTACCATGTGTACAAATGATACAGGTTTATTCCAGTAAATATGAGAAGTATTAAAATGTATAATGAAGAAATGGACCAAGATTTTCTGATCCTAGAAGTGATGGTTCTTAGTACTTTTTTTCCCATTCCTTCTCTCTTTGCTCAAAAGTCTTTGCCCTGATTTATCAGAAAAGTATCGTATAGGTTCCTACATGACAATTATTCAAATATGTGATATTAATGACTTTAGAATATTTCATCAAATCAATATTATTCTTTAAAATAGTTTAACCAATGTATGATGAGACTAAATACAATGACATAAAATGTTAATCAGCTGCAACCTTAATAAAATGAATAAAATAATCACTATCTTTAATTTATTTATGTAATTTATAGTATATAAAAATTAATAATAACTCATGTATATTCTAGTGACATCCACATTGTGAGAAACAATTGAATTTTAAGTAAATTCACTGATCTTAATTTTAACTGGTTAAGGATCAAAGCCTGGCCTGGCACATGCTAAGCAAGTATTCTACTCCTGATCAAGATCCCCATCATTGATTTTTATTCTAATATCAAGAATTTTACTATTTATTGTCTATCAACTATGACTATTCACCGTGTACCTGGCAAGCCCTAAACAAACTGTATTTCCAATTATAAAATGAGTCAATTGGCTACCTGAATGATACTCACGTGCTTACATTTTGTGCTTTCAGCTTCTCTTGCTATGTCTGAGTTTGTTTAAGTTCTTCTCTTCTGATGTTCTCTTCCCAAAAGTTTACTTTCCTCAGAAACTTGAAATTACATACACTACACATAAACACACACACTCACACACACATGTGCATGCATGCAAGTGCCTGTGCACACACACAAGTGTGTGTATGATTGTTGTCTTTGTTATCCACGTCTTAGCTCCACCATTATCTAGCCTTCTAGTTTTCATCATAATTCTTTTACTTAGGATTTTTTTTAACAGATGTAGTTGTGAAGTTTTAATTGTGTAATCACATTATTTAGGTATCTCAATTCATCTGTAAGCAAATGGGATGGAGTCTTAAATTCCAGTCATTGGTTTTAACTCTAATAGTTCCTCTGACTGCCTAGTAAATGTCACCCAACCCCTCTCCTGTCAGTGTTGTCTCATTCTCTGTGTAATTCAGCCCTTTATCATCGTCTCCACAGCTGTCTTCTTTCCTGAGGCACTTTCTTTGTTGGCATGCGGGATTTCCCATTTTCACTGACTGATCCTTGTCTCCTTTCTACCTTAAACACTGAAGTTTAATGAAGAGCTTCCCTTGAAATTCTTTTGCTCTCCTATGCTTTCATGCAGTTCTGTGAATTTCAACATCATCTAAGATTTGACATCTGCATTTACATTCCACGTCTAAATTTCTTTGCTGAACACAGTTCCCTGTATAGAGAGCTGTGTATTTGGCATCTCTGCTTGCACATCTCATAATATATCTCAGAACATTTCCTACCTATCATATAATAACCCTTACTATGCATGCAGACAAAGTACATCTTCCTGTGGAACACTCCACTGAAGAATCTTTGGTTCCTATTGAGTGTCAGATAAAAGCTGTGGAACTTTCTAGATCTTCTTTCTTCTAATCCTCAAGCAAATTCTACTGATATTCTTCATGTGTTTTCAGTACTTGTGTCACCTCCACATTGTCCCTGTGGCCACTCCTCATTGCCTACTGAAATGCTGACCTATTCTGTCTTCTGCTTCTGCACCCATTGGCCCACCTTCTAATCTTTGCACTTCTACCTGGTTATTCCTTTCCAAACTGAAATCGCACCAATCATTCTCTGCTACTGTTCCACCTTGATTTTGTGCCTCTCCATTTATTCTCACGTTGTTCTTTAGTGACAGCTTTAAATATACAATCGACAAACACATCATGGTTTCAAACTGATACAATTACAGTTATCCTTCAGTGTATTTCGATGGAAATTAATTTGTTTTTTCTCAAGTTGATATACATCATAGAATAATAATTAGTCACTACGAAAAACAGCCCCTTAGAAGCTCTGTACTCACTCCTCTGTCTCTAGAATTACTGTTTCCCATGCATTCTTATGTATGGGTGTGCATGAGAAGCAAAGAGTTCCGATGCATTTCTGATCTCTCTCCAGATGGGCACTCCATGGGGAGGCCTTCTCAGAACATCCTCTATCCATTCCTCTCTGGCTCATGAGGATTTTATTTTTTGCTCCATGTCACATTTCTTCATGTTCCCTATTGACGGTGAAACATGGGGAGAATTTGATGGTCTGGGTGCTACCACAAGGCTCCTTAGAATGGAGTCTTCATTCTCATTACTTTGGGCAGTTTTCTGAAACTTCTGCCCTCAAGGGTCTAATTTGTCCAGTGAGAGTTATAATCCTATTTCACTCAGCTCAGAAATCACTGAGAGCCAACAGAGAGCAACCAGAGTAGTCCAAGGCATCAGTAAATATACAGTAAGCTATAATATCAATTCTGATAGCTTTTTACTATTTACTATCTATTTATTAACTATTTATCTATTTACTATTTATCTTCTGTTTACTATCTATTTTCTCTCATTAGAGCATTGGTTATTGAATGATTATTTATTGTATTCTAGATGCCCAGGAGCATTAAGGACAGTGGAACCAATCAAGAGATATGTGATGATATAACTCCTGTCCTCCAGCTTTTCTTACTCATATAATGCCTGTCTTCCAATTTTTCTCTCTTTTATAACCCTGTTTTATTCCTGGCCAAGTTACCTGAAGTCCTGTTCTGGCTGTTTGACCCTATTACTGACCCAGTGGTCTCAACCAAGGCTGGAAGATTCAGCCAAGAAGGAACAAGCCCTTTCTGGATTTAGTTTATTATTTTATATAAAGAGTAAGAACAAAGTGGTGAACCAGCTCCTCCCACAAGATGCACAAAGATCTGGATATAAAAGCAGAGTCTGCCGAGTCACCACCATAGAGAGAAATGAGTTGGGTCACTGTTTGCTGAAAGGCTGATTCTGTGACGCATAAGCAACTTTCTGGTCTAGAGCTGTATCCTAAGCGAGGATCCTGTAGAGAGAGAATGATTTCTACCTCAGAAGTCCCCAGGAGAACAGTCAGGTCTCATGAGCATCTCTGGAAGCCACAGTAACAGGAGGGAGAGGGCTGTGTGTCACCTCCTCACAAGCCTTTCAAACTGATGGTTTGGAGAATCAGGTGGTGCTCTGACTTTAGCAATATGAGGATGTGCAGAATTCTCATAGTTCCAGAGCAGAGTAGGTTTGTCCACATTGGAGACCATGTTTATTTCCTAGTTCCTGGACCTGATGACCATGCTTCATAAGTAAATATACTCAGATGTACAGCAAGTATTGCATCTTGCTGTACATCAAGTGTGAGCCTCTTCCCTGGGATGAGAATTTCAAAGTAGGAGAACGTACATGTACATACCCTAGTCCTAAGAGACAGTTGATGGTGGGGTGGGGAGTGTTTATAAATGCTTCCAAGGAGCATGGATGGGCAGAGCAGCATTCATGTGCTCATGCCTGTGAGGCCTTTCAGGATAATGAGCAGCTAAATTAATGTGCCACGATGCTGGAAGCAAAACGTAAGGATGGTAAAATCATAATTTAAAAAAAAAGCAAATTAAAGTTGTTCTTGGCTTTTCTGCCTGACCCTAACCCACTAATGGTAATGTAAATATCCTACGGGATAAAGACGACACAGACTTTTTGCCCTCTCCTTTTCCCTCTCTCCTTTGCTCTCTCTGTATTTTATAGCCCAAAATCAAAGTCAAAAATATTATTTACTATTATTATAAAGCCTTTAAATAAAAGGACAATATTAAGGGCTTGACATTTTTAAACTGTCAGTGAGAAAGTAAGTGAAATAGTTATTTCCTGGTAAAATGTATTTAAAATATTTTAAAAAGTGAAACAAGTAGCAATGTTGTTCATGTAGTACTCATGTACTACACTGAGTGAACAAACACAATGAAGAAAAGTAAGTGCACCTTTACTATTCTCTCTGGAAGCATAAAACTGTGGTTTGATCTTTGTGAGAATAAACAAAGGACTTCTAGTCTGTTCAAACCTGGAAGGATGTTTATAACTTCAGGATGGGTAGGATTGCCAAGGTGGTATTCCCCATGTAGCTTCAATTCTAAATAGCAATAAGATACAGAAAAAAAATTACATTTTATACTAGTTACCTTGATGTTCTCATGATGACTGTGGTTTTACTATATACATATTTAAAATAAAAGGTTTATTTTTATTTTCAGTAAGTGTTTTGGTTAGTTAATGGTGATTGTTAGTAAAGAGACTGACAGAAGCATTAGCCAACTTTTAAAAATCAGCAGATCATTAGTCCAGACTGAATGACATAGTGATTCAGAAAATTTGGTACAGACAAAATGTTTTCCTTCTGTTCCTCCTTCCTGACTCCCCATCCCTCCACCTCTCTTGCACCTGTTGTCTTCTCTGTCTCTTCATATTTCTATCTCTATTTTGCATGTCTCTCTCAAGTTTTCACATATGGTCACCAAATGACTTATCAACCAATCCTGTGAATTTTTGAAATAAAAAGAGAATATGTTGGGACCAAGAGTTTGAAGCTGTACCTATCCAAATCAGAACACATGAAGAATCTCTTAGCAGGTTGTTGAAATATTCCACTTAGTGAAAACAAACAGGTAAATAAACTCTACAGTTCATAAATTGATTTCGTGAATTTTTGGCTACTTGGTGAGGGAGTAAGAGATTCACTGAACAATAATTTTCTTTCTTTTTAGTATCATATAAATCACTAAAATTTTAAATATTTTTTCAGGTATCTCATATAGGCTTTCTTCATAGTTGAATTTTGTGAATAATGGACAACATGTACAGTATGGTGCATGTTACTTCCTGCAATAGAATATTGTGGCCATACTATTCTATTAATTTTAAACAAACTTAATAAAAATATGAAGTAGTATAGAATACTTTATGTTTCTTTACATATGAGACATTCCATCTGTGAAGGGTTTTCAGATTCCGAAGACTTCAGTATCCCACAGGAAAGGCACATTGTATACTACAAACAAATTTTGTCTTTTATTTAAAACCTGAGTTTGATATTTGTGTTCCTTCTTTTTTTCTTAACTTATTCATTCATGCATTCACCCACTGGCTTAGTTTCATAGAAGAGTATATAAATTTGTACAAAATTCTTCCTAATACTATATTGATAATTCTTAGTTTTAAATTTTACTTAACATGGACTAACTATAAGTATATAGCTCAGTTGTTAGAATGATTGTCTAACATTCATAAAGCCCTGGGTTTGATCCCCAGCATATATAAACTGAACGTCATAGAGTACATCTGTATCAGCAGTTCGAAGATAGAGGCAGGAGAATCAGAAGTTCATCCTTAGCTACATATTGAATTTGAAGCCAGTCTGGGATATATGGGACATTTTTCTATTTTTAAATATTTGTTTTTATTACTTATTTGTGTGTGTGTGTGTGTGTGTGTGTGAAAGAGAGAGAGAGACAGAGACAGAGACAGAAAGAGAGAGTGTTATGAATGTATGCCATATATGTGCTAGTGCTCAGGAGACCAGAAGAAGGCATAAAATCCTCTGGAACTGGAGTTACAGATGGTTGTGGTCAGCCTGATACCAATGTTGAGAACCAAACTCAGGCCCTCTGCAAGAACAACAACTGTCCTTATATGCTGAGCCATCTCCCTGCCACGTAAGTTTTTCTTTTTTATATAAATATTTAAAAATATATTAAAAATGGCATGCTTTTCTACTTGAACAGTCAAAGAGGTACACATGCTTGCTCTCAGTGTTAGGGAAGAGGTATATGCATGTTGGCATGCCTGTGCATGTGTACCTGAAAGCCAGAGCTCAATATCAGGTGTCTTCTTCCATCCTTTCCCACCTTCGTTTTTTACAGCAAGATTTCTCAGTGAAGCTGTAGTTAATAATTGACCAAACAGGCTGGCCAATGAGCTCCAGGGTCTACCTGTCTCTTCTCAGTACTGGAGTTTCAGGAATGTCTGCACTACACTAACTCATTACATTGGTGGTGCATCACTGAATTCACTAACTGTAGGCACTGAGAAATCTTTACAACCCAAGTCTACAACTCTTTTAGGGACCCTAGATCTTTATCAATATGCCTACCAAACACCTGCATGGAATAGTTCAAAGAATCCAGAATTTGTTAAAATTCAGGCCTGAATTGTAATCTTACATATTCAACTGCTTTTGTGTCAACATACATCATTTTAGTGACCTGAGTCCAGGTCCGGCAAAGTACAAAACTTCAGAAATCCTATAGATAACAGAATTAATTCACTACTCTTTTCTAGAACTAGCATGTAAGCTTTTTGAAGACCTTGTGTTTTGTTTCTTTGTTTGTTTTCCTTCATCCTTGAATTTTTAAGATTTTACCCAAGGACCCAACATAAATAAGCAGTCAATAGTCATATTGAGAAGGACTAGACATGTAAATTTATCTTGCTAAAATACTTCTGACCCTGTGCATAGTGTTGCAGTTACAGGTATGCTTCTTTCAGCCAGTGAGGGTGAAAACAAACTGGGAGACTTTCTCTGATCTTTATAGACTTTGCCCAGCTCTCAGTTGAGCAGCATTTTACTCCTTTATGATACTTCTAATCTCTTTTCTATCAACCATAGTATATTATGTCAAGGATCAATTGAGGTAATGAATGTGAATGTGTTTTGTAAACTTTAAAGTCCTTTATAAAATATGGCCTCACTATTTATAAAGTTAGTTAGCATTCTTATTCTTTTGTAGGCAAGTCCATAGCATAACATCTGGTCTCTGTGATGGGTGCCATTTCTCTGAACAATTTTAACTCTGTACTAAGATATGTAACATCTGACACTTAAATAAAAGCATCCACTGAGACCCCAGAAGATGATCATGCCTGGGCCCTCACCAAGGAGCTTTGTATACAGTGTGTGGATGGCTCTGTGTCACTAGAGCACATTTCATTCTTCTTCTTTTTCCTGTCTTAATTTTTCTGTTAGTCTGGAAGATTCTTTTTTGTTTGTTTGTTTTAATTCATGCTGCTGTAACTGTCCTTTATAATATGTTATTATTTTAAAAAAAATTCACAGCATGGGAATGACACTTTTCAGCTTACAAATACTGATGCTGTGTTTTCTTGAACTTGTGTCTGGAATTCATTATCTTTAACAACATCTTGTGGAGGATTCTGCCTTTCATGTAGCACCTCTTAACATTAAGGCTCTTCTTTCCAGTATAATTAATAATTTTTGGCACCACTGAAGTGTTAATTTGTAAGAAATTCTGCATTTTATGGGCTGAGTTGGAGAAAGCCATTTCAAATTTTCCTGTTTTGGAGCTGAAATGTTTGTGAAGTGACCCGGACTTTTGCACAGCAGCCTCTTTCTTCTCTAAACAGTCTCAGCATAATAACTGACTACACACAGGATTGTAGTCTTCATAATTTTAAGACCAGTGGATGGCAGTATCTGGGCCAGAGTTATACCTTGTTGACTCAATAGTTCCTGATAATTTTTGCTTCTGGCTGACACCTAGGGAAGTATCCAAGAAAAATAAAAGAAATTAATCTTACAAATCACATTGGAACTGAGCTGAGATTTCATGCTCTGCTGGAAGTTGGTCATAGAACTTGAAGGCAGTATAAAGGTCACTGGCTTTGAAAATGCATCAGTGGTCTTATCCATAGACCATGTGGACTATACTGACCCATCAGGAAAGAATGCTTATTGGTGTAATAGTGGCACAACTAGTGAATAAATGCTCTGCTATTGGACTTGAGCCTGCACCATGGGAGAGAATGCATACTTGAGACTATAAACCTGGTCCAATGCTTTTGGCTGGGAGGGCATGGGTACAAGGGAGGAACACCAACCGTTGTTTAGAAAACATGTGTTCTCCATTAATTTCTTGGCTTTGTTTCACAATGACATTGTGACTTTGGTTAAATGACTCCATATTTCTTCCTGAAGTTTATGTGTTCTTGTAGGCTTTGTGGGCACACATGAACTGATAACAATGACTTATGTACAAATTTAGAAACTTATTCAACAATCAAACCATTTATCTTTTCTATCACTTCACACAATTACTTCTTTACCTCTGTGTTGAGAATATTTAATATCAACTCTTATCAAATTCCATTTGTACAAACATTCTTTTAACTCGTAACTATTAAGTTCTTTAAATTTCCCAAATTTATTCACCTAATGGGTACAAGTTTGTGCCTTTTGGTCAGTTTTTCCCCATTTATACAACCCTTTAGGTCTGACCAATCACCATTTTACTCCTTTGCATTTCTATAAGTTGGGCTTTTTAAGATTTCCACATATGTGAAATTATGAAGCCTTCCTCTCTCTATGTCTAAATCATTTCACTCAGCATCATATCTTCCATGTTTATCCATGTTATAAATGGCAAATTTTCCTTCCTTTATAAAGCTTAATAATACTCCTTCTTTCTTTACTTTTTGAGACAATATCTTACTATGTAGCCTTGACTGGCCTGGAACTTTCTATGCAGACAAGGCTGGCCTCGACCTCTGAGAGATCCACCTGCCTCTACATCTTGAGTGTTGGGCTTACAGGTGTGCACTAACTACCACAATTTCCATGACTTTTTAAATGTCTAATAACACTACCATATATGCCACATTTTCTTCATTCATGAGTCTACTAAAGGATATTTTGTAGCTTTTGCTATTTCTTTTATATTGTTAATAATGCTGTCGTGAAGGTGGAAGTTCCATATGTCTGTTGTACTGATTGCATTTCTTTTGGATATGTAGTTAGAACTGACTTTTCTGAATCAGATGAATGTTCCTTTTATACTTCTTTTGAGATGCTCTGTATTCTACTTGAAGAGTTCTCTCACAATGAGCAAGAACAGCTCTCAGTTAAATTCCACCAACAGTGTGTACAGATTTTCTTTTCCTATCATCCCAAGCATGTGTTAGCACTTGATATTCTGATAACAAATTTTAACATATGTAAAATGATAAACCACTGTAGTTTTTTCCCATTTTTCTAATGATTTGTGATTTTGAATAATTTTAACGTATCTATTTGCCATTTGTCTTCTTGGAGGAATGTATCTATTTTGATCCTTTGCATATTTTTAACAAGGGTATTTTCATCATGGATTTCTATGAGTTCTTAATATATTTGAGATGTATGGTTATAAGCATCTCTCCTCATTTTATGGATTACTTTTTCATATTGTTGAATATTTCATTTTAATTCTTTAACTCCATTTATGCTGATATTTAAAGTGATATAAGTGTCCATGTTCATCTTTTTGCACATGGACATCTGTTTTCTAAACATTACTTGTTGAATATACTATCTTTTGCACTTTATATACAGTGAGTGGGTGATCTTGTGAAATTTGTTGCCCATATCTGTGCAAATTAATTTCTGGACTCTCCATTCTGTTCTGTTCTGTTTGATTGCATGTCTGTTATTAAGGCAGTAGCACACTATTTTGATTACTGTGTAATAAACTTTGATATCAGAATTATGATGCCTCCAGATTTATTTTTGATCAAGATTTTTTTTTAAGTTATGAAACTTCTGTGAATTTATACAAATTGTAAGATTTCTTCATCCTGTATATCCTGAAAAGACTACATTATAGATTGTACTGTATTCCTAGATGTATGAACAGCTTGACAATATTGATTATGCATGAATAGATATTACTTTTCCTTCTTAGTTATCTTTCCCTTATCAGTTAAATTTATTTCATGTGTCCTTTTCCTTTGTTTTGTAAATGGACCAGTTTCTTTATCTCTCATCATTTGTCTTGATACCTGCTCAAAACAGTGAATCTCCTATCTAATAAATGTAATGGGGATAAATGTAAGACCTTAAACTGGAATTATATGTGAGAGACTATAAGAAGGATTAGAATGTTTACTGCCTTTCATCTCAGACTTCCCTGATGTTTTTATGTCTATATCATGTCTGTTTTCACATCATATTTTCAGATATTTATATTATTAATGAGATTATTTATTTTCCAAAATCAATCTCAGCAATTTCAGAGATGATCTACAAATGTAATTTTCCTTGTGATGTGTTAATATGAGAAAGTTGAACTGCTACATTTAAAAAATAGTCAATTAAAACACTCACAGACAAAGACAATATTTTGAGCTTGGAAAATTAACTACATGTGGTTGTCCCAGGTAACTTTTTTACCATAAAATCTAACATCTTTTAGTATTGTAACAGGATGTGGTTATGGTTTTAATTCCTGATTTGTAATTTTTTACTTCCTGATTTTGTTACTGGTAACAGAAAAAAATCCTGGTTGAAAACAAAACAAAACAAAAAAAACCTTTGCCAATGTTTACCTTTACTTCTTTTTGGTCTAGGATTTACTAATGTAAAAGTAGAATGTTTCACTTTTCTATAATACCAAATTTTTAAAAGATACACCTGATAGACGATAATTATTATTTTCAGTAAGACAATGAAGGTTGACTGAGTTCTAGGGGATTCCTAGTAAGAGTCTAAAAGTCTAACAGATTAGTTTAAATTTATTTCTAGTATCTTCATCTGCTTATTACCATTATCATTCTTTTCATTATATGTTATTTTAATTTTAGCTTCTTTTTCAGAAATTCTAGTAATAAAGATCCAAAAATTGAATTTTCTGATTTTTCTCTGTTGGAAAGTTATTCCATTTTCCTTATAGTAGAATTAAGATGCTTAGATTTTTTTCTTTGGTTTTGTTTTTGTTTTTGTTTCCCACTCCAACCCTGAAGATACCATTTTTTATCATAAAAGTTCTTTGATACATACTCTAATAGCTGTAGGTCTTGGCATATGCCCATGATCTCTGCACTCTGAAAGGTGAGGGAAGAGGTTGGGAGGTTGGATATATTAAGTAGTTTGGGGTACTCTCGGGGACCCTATCACAAAAAGAATAAGTCACCATCAAGTCTCATACACTTGTACATATGATTCTCTAGATTTCCATAAATTATTCAAACAAGAAACTCCATTGTAGAACTAAGACCTCCAATCATTGTCATGCAGCATGCCTGCCTGGAGCTTCACAAGTTAAACTCTTGTGCCATCCAGTGCTGTCAAACTTGCCCCTTGCTCTAGAAGGAAGTATTGTCATCACTTTTCAAAGCTTCCTACCCTTCAAATATTCTTTTTCCAAATTTTCAGAAATATAAGACATTTAAGTAGAAATTTCTCAACCATTGTTATATGTATCCTGAAATTTTATTTCAGTTGTGGTATAATTAGTCTTCAGGATTTAATGTTTATTTTCTTCTTGATTAATTCTACAGTTCTGCTTTGAGGGGCATTGGCATCAGGGGAGTGCACCAGTATCTCTAATATGACTATCAGAGGTGATTTATAGAATTTTTTCTGAATCCATAAACAAGCTTGAGATTATATCACCACTGGAATATGTTCAAATATAGATTCTGATCTGGTGGGTTTAAGATGTGGTTTGAATGATAATTCCTGATAGGATGCTAGTGTCACCTTGTGATTAGTCACCAGGCAATTTGACTATCAGGAACCCAAGTTTCTTCAGAAGCCAGTTCAATTTACTTAACTTAGTTTAGATTTTCAGACTTTTAGTTTTCTTTAAAATATAAATATATCCATATTTATGAATGGAATTGGTCCCTTGGCTAATGATATGAGTTTTTACCAAAGGCAAATGTGGAATCCATCTGAAGATAGAAAACCTTATCAGAGGGACCTGATTATGTTAGGACAATGAAAAAAAATGTTACTTCAGAAGAGAAGTAAAGGCATGGGCAGTAAGGAGAAAATTCAACTTTTATGAAATTGAATATATCTCAAGGCTCACAACCATCCAAGAAACAGCTGATTTCAGTTGCATCAGCCAACACTAGAGTATTTTTAACTTACACTGTTCATTCCCCTCTTTTCAATCCTGTGGCACTAAGAATCATCATTTCTAGACATGCCATGAAAGTCAATACCTTCTAATTTCTGTAGGTTGCGCATCTATGACACGAGAACTACTTTGGGTAGTTGGGTAGTTCTGGAAGCTGGATGTCTAAGATCAAAGCCATGGCTGAACTAGAGTCTAGTAATGGCTTATTTCTTAATTCATAGATGACCATTCATCACTGTGGTCCTCCCTGGCACAATGGTCTTATTTATAAATGCATTAGATGAATCCTTGAGGGCTCTACCTTTATGACCTAATCACCTCCCATAACGCTTTACAATCAAATGTTATCTCTTTACAATCAAATGTTATCTCATTGGAAGTTAGAATTTGAATATACAATTTTGAGAGTGTCATAAACATTCAGTCTATAGCATGATCATGGAAAAGAAGCAATTACTTTGAAACCCATCTGAAACTAAGTTTGGATATGTGCATGTGTGTATATATATATATATATATATACACACACACACACTATTACATAATATATAATATAGCATATATCATATATATTATGATACATATTATTTATGATATATGTGTTATATGTTTGTATATATGTATATGTATCATATATATGTAAATATATGATATTTAATGTATATCATATATTATATGATATGGTATATATCATATTATTAAAATATTATGTATCATACATTATATAATAATGTATTATATTTTTATGATATATACATACAAACTTAGTATGGGATGAGTTATTATAGTTACACAGACACACACATATATCTATAGTTATATATATAATATATTATATATAACGATATATATATTATATATAAAGTGTATATATATATATATATATATATATACACACACACACACACACACACACAATGAAAATGAAGCTATCAACTTGAGAGTAGGGCCATGGGAAGAGTTTTAAGGATATTAGTGGGAAGGGTTGGAGGGAATGACAAAGTTCTATTTTAGTTAAAACTTATTAAAAATAAAATAAATATCAAAAAAGAAATGCAATTAATTGTTTCATGTGGGTAAATGAACGGTGTAAAATGATGAAATACTTTTGTTTGTTACCAGTGTAGCAATAATTACTATTTAGTTAGCTAATTTTGGAAGTAAAAGTTCTCCTGTTTGCTCATATGTGAAAATGTTGTTCTCAAATGTTTAATGAAAGTATGCTTAAATGAAAGACTCTGTGTTATGGAATTTTCTGATCATTACAAAAAACAAAACCAAAAACAAACAGATAAAAACACTTCTAACTTTCTAACAATGTTATGTGTTTTTAAATCCGATTTGTAAAACAAAACAGAAAGAAACAATATGTGTTGGTTTTGTGTTAGTATTTTTTTATGTTTGTTTTACTATGCTATAGATAAAAGGAGAGCTTTATACACGCTAAACAAGTCCTCTAGACAAGTCCACTGAACTACATCCCCTGACTTAAACAGAAAACATACACACATATGCCAAATGCCCTGTAGAAAAAAAGAAAACTAAAATGAAACAAATACAATGAAAACTTTCTAAATGTAATAGAATTTACTTTCTAGGTTCTCAGGCAGCCAGAAGGGTTAAGATAAAATTTCAGAAAATTTTTTTCTTTAGCATGTTGATAAAGAGACGGAGATCAAAGAAATGTAATTAACTGACACAATTTCATATTACTAAAAAATAGGTAGGAAAAAAACTCTGGCATTTTACAAATGGACTATTTCAATTCTATATCTGCTTTTTGCCTTTCATATATATATATTCACAACTGGCAAATGCGTAGTTTTAAATAACACATTTATATGTGACCTTTTAAGAAAATTACCAGTGTCTTTGTTTAGAGTGCAGAGGGCATGGTTTTCAAGGAGCATTTCCCACTAAATGGAGTATATTACTCCAACATCACAGGCATGCTGTCAGGAAGTGGCACTTCATTAAGATAATGTGACCTTTAGAATATTCTTCCAACCTTTTACTATGTCTTTTGTGGTGGGATTTGGACTTTAATTTCTGTGGCTTTGCAGTAGATTTGAGAAGAAAAACAACTGAAGATTCTATCCCTATTCTGTGTCTCCTGTTCAGGATGCTGTTTGGGTTCTGCTTTGCTTTGACCCTAAAACACCATTAAATGTCAAGTAAAGAATTTTTGTTCATAAAGGGGATTATTTGCCAGAAAAATGTCTCATAGAATTAAAATCAAGTTGGCAGTTTATGCCCTTAAAAGGAGGAAGAAAGGAAAGAAATGGATGCGCAGAATAAAGCCAAATCAAATTTCCTTTTCTGTAACATTTACAAAAATATGTTGGAAAGGGCACCTGACGCCCCAATTCTTTCTCAGTAAATATAGTGAGATATTATTTATTACAAGGCACTTGCTGCAGTCATTTGCAATCATTTGTTCATTCATAGCCATCATCAAGAGTAGAAATTTAACTTCTAAAACATTTTTTATGACATAGTCAAAACAGGCAATTTAGTGGAAAAAGAAAGGGAATGATTGTGCCTGTTAGGAAACAGTATTTCTCAGGAAAAATTTAAGTGTCAGTTTGTTTATTTATATGATTAAATTTTATGGACAAAAATAAATCCTTTACTTAAGTACTTGAAATCTATTTTCAAGCTTGTCTCTATTTTGATATTAGAAGTCAGAGCATGCTCTTCTTATAATTACAACTTTAAAAACCACAACACTGAAGTTCTCTTTACAATATACTTAAGGGAGAGCACTGCACTGACATAAAATAGCAGAATTTCTTGCTGATGAAGAGGCTGAATAAGGGAGACTTTTTTTTTTTACGTAATGCATGGCTTTTGAGAAAAAATTTTTTCACAGGCTCCATTAACAAAATAGAAGTTTAAATTAGTGATATAATCAGTAGCAAGTAACATAAACTTGGTGTTTATGGTTGAAAATAAGTCAGATACAGTGCCAGGGACTTTAGGTTTTCAATTTTTCTTTCCTTTATATGACTAGAATGCCTTCATCCGGGAATTACTAAGCTTTCATGAATTGTCTCTGTGTTCCAGATGTGTATTGTCTCTGTGTTCCATGAAGGAAGACAAGAAGGAACAAATTTGTCTCTTGATGAGCTTTTACCTATTTATTTATTTGTTTGCTTATTTATTTACTGAAAAAAAGGATTCAAGTCTAGCTGACTTTACTCAAAGAGCCTTTACCCTGGACTGTGTCATATAATTTCTCCTAGCTGCAAGAAAGTCTGAGAATCTAGACACTTAGAATTTCAAAGGTAGTGGAGGAAGACCAAGGAGAAATTTTATAGAAAATGACCTGAAAGATGGAGAAGTTTATTTTTAGGTATGTTTGAAAATGTTTTTATATATTGTTGGGTGAGGGGCTATCTAGGGCGTTTTGTATTGTTTGTAGGTGTTGGATTTCTGTGGGAGTTGTTTGATTGTTTATAATCTATACCTGAGCAGTTCTGAATCAATAAAAACACCTGAGCTGAGAGCTCAGGGTTCCATTGTCAGGGTTGGCACTTGCCATAGTGGTGGTGTTCCCTCTGCTGAGGTCTGGCAGAGTTTGCATGTATGAGAACTCCTCCTTGCCTTCTTTGGTGAGCCTCCATACAATGTACAACTACAAAAGGCCATGTATTATACGAACCACTTAAATAGTATATAAGTAAACTATATTTAACTGAACATAATTAGAGTGTAGTAATAGTATTGTCAGTTGAAACAATTAAATTTTGGCATTTTATTTTTATTATCACTTCAAAATGACACTGTTATCTTTAATTTTGACTAAATGGAACAATTAATGTAGTTTCGAAACATATGTGAGAAAGCTGTAATCTCAGCACTTGGGAGGCTGACACAGGAGAATTATAGACAATATAAGGGCAGCCTGGGTAACAGAATGAGTTCTAGGTCAGCCCAGGCTTCATAGACATATGTTATTCAAAAGAGCAAAGGTAACAAGATCAGAAAAAAATGTCAGGAGAATGTGATTTGTGTTCTAAGAGTTGAAAATCAAGACTGTTTATACAAAAAGGCTGGAGTTCAAAAGAGGTAAAAGAATCACCTCCATATCAGGAGGGGAAAATATACCTAGTATGGCCATCGAAGCTAGGTCAGCAAGAGGGGAAATGCTGAATCAACACAAAAGTGATTCCTGAGAGTCAGGCACTAAACTTTTCACTGAATTAAAAGTAGAATAACAGGAATTGATGTAACTAGTGGCTGAGTGTTTTTCTAGCATAAGCTAAGCCCTGGGTTTGATCCTTAAAGCTGTCAAAATAAAATAAAATTGTGAGATAAACAGCAATTTATTATTGAGGATTCTTATGATGTTTAAAGTCTTTAAACCATAAATTCTTTCCTTTCTTAATTAGAACAAAATATGGGTAATTATTCTATAATATATTAATTTTCCATTGTTGCATGGCACATTACCACAAACTTCGTGGCCAAAGACAACATGCTTTTTCTGTCTGTTGGATCCGAGTATGGACATAGGTTAGAGGAATAGTCTGTCCTGATTTTCACAGGAGTCAAGGTCAGCCAGGTGCCTTTCTCTGTGGAACACATAGTCTGTTAGAAATGATTGTAGAAATCAGTTTTTTGTGTTTACAGACCTGAAGCCTTTTGTTCCTGACAGTTCCCTGCCCCGTGGCCCTCTTCACAGACAGTCAGTGTAATCTCAGCTTGCATCTATCTGTAGTTCAGAAGGACAGTTGCTTATTTTAGTTAGCTAAGACAGAGATGCCCACTGTATCATCTTCTGTCATAGTCTGCCACTTAGAAGCCAGCCATTCTCATGGAGAAGACTTTACATAAACGGTGAACACTAGGAAGAAAGAATCCACAGTGCGGTCTCACCACAGTCTTAGAGTTGGCTTTTGAAATACAGTAAAAGTAAAATTTACTGTGGCATTCAGTTAGCCAAATCACTTCAAAGATTAATTAAGGACCAACTGAACGTTTAAGAGACATTTAACAAAAACAGATACATTGTAGATAACGTGTGCTGTTTTGACATTTGTTATTCTAAAATAGGGAGGACACAACTTGAAGGTCATAGGAGATTGTTTCTCATCAAGGCATTACTATTTAAATTTAACCCAATTAGGTAATAGCTCTTGAAAAATAATGTCTCAGTTAAATCATGGGGAACTTTTGATCATGGTGCCGTTTTTTTCCCCATTATTTTCAACTTGTCCTTATCACCTAAAATAATGATTCCAACATTCAATTTGCAATGCATAGGAACTACTTGAAAAGCCAGAGCCATTCTAGATGTGTTCTTACAGCAAAAAGCAAACAGAAAGTGCTTTTGCATTCCTTCCCACAGCCGTCTCCATGTCCAGCAGTCTTCAACATGGAGATCCCATGGCAAAAAGTTCCAGTGAAGTAGATGTCTTTCTATATTTTTCTCTACTTCCCTCACTACTCTTGCCCTATTGACAATTTATAACCCCTGCACCAGCTGGGGAACAGACTGCTGGCTGCCAAGGAGACTCATTAACATTCCCCTCCAGGAATGCTTGCTGTTTAATTAGGCTGCTGGCTGAATTCAGGCAGTGAGAGCCTTAGGTGGCTGTGTAACAAATCCATGACTCCATGCATTCAGATGTCAAGGTCATTGAGATTCCTGCTTATACTCAGTACAGGGAAGGGAATTCAGATCACTGGCTGCTGCTGTCCTTAAAGAGGACTTCCCATAGTTAATTGAGACTCTAAGTTATCCCACACTGAATTCACAGCTGTCAGGCCCATGGGTGGTTTGACAATTTCCTAACCCCTAGGACATCAGGTTTTGCATTCAGGCAAGCTTTCTTATCAGAACTAGTCTACACTGTTTGTGGAGTACTCTCCAAACAAAATATTCAAATCATTATATGCTCCATAACTAAATGCATCCGATTAATTATATTCTCTGAGGATGGATGGCTTACAGAGGCAGTTCTTGAGACATACTGATGTAGAGCAAAATAGAACAATGGTCTCTTTATTAGTGCTAAATTATTGATAAACTATTGTAAAGGCAATGTCTCTGTATTAAATAATTTCATTAATATGCAATAATATTTCTAACTATCACTAGTATACAGTGTGAAAAATGTCCATTTACAAAATGTGTCAACTCAGCATTTTTCCACGACAGACTCAACCAACTGTAGTACTTTTTGGCTCAGTCAAGTGTCCATGGATTCAGTGGTTCACCCACTCAGTTACTTCTTTTGTCAAATATGAATTGATCATTTACCCATTTACCTAAGCACAGTGTTAGGTGCCATGCATACAATTAATGGTGACTCACAAGAGGCTTTGAATCAGTCTCTAGAGAGAGAGAGACATTATTCATCAGACAGTCATAGAAACAAAACACAGTCACAGCAATGATAAATAAACATACTTCTGTGAGCTCTCATAATAGAGAAGGTGGAACTAAGCTGGTGAAAAGAGACTTCCCATGGGAAGATATGTGAATTGGAAAGAGGAATAATAAAATGGGAGATTCCTAGGTATCGTATTGGAGACTGAGATAGAGAGTCCTAGTGAGAAGAATTGCTTTGTGTCAGGAAAAGCAAGACTCATCTGGGAAAGATTAGCTAAGACTGGTTTTCAGAGGCAAGTGAATGTTACGTTGTATACAAGCTAATGAAAGTCTTTATCCATTTCCTAGATTGAAAAAGTATTTCAAACATTGCAGGTAGAATACCAACATCTAGAAATATCCTGACCATTAGGACCTATACTCTTTTCTTCCAGCTCTCTAAACTTGATTTAGATTAAATTCAAAGAGGTAGGGCACCCAATCTTCTTGTCCACTCTTGGCTCCAGAGAGCTGGTACTTTCCTCTTCAATAATCTTTGCCTATTTGTCCTTTTAAAAAAATTGTAGAAATAAAGAGGCATGCTAGGTTTACTTTGTCTTCCTACCAGAATTTACTAAGAACAACTCTGATGCATATGATCCTCATAGAGAATTCACGTGGAGTTGCTTTAGGATGGTCTGTTTCTCATAGTACATTAAAATACTCCATCCAAGGAGCAATTATAAGTGCTAATCTTTAGTAAAATAGTATATTTTATTTAGTAATATTTTATATCATATTATTAGTAATATTATAGTAATATCTTATTTAAAGCTCTTTGATTTGCTTCTATACATATTTACTTATTTTCTTTCTTTAAATATTGTAAACCCTCATTTTCTTCCTTATGGAGCAAACACGGTGGTTACAGATAGTAAGAATAAACTTTGAGCTGTGTTTACAGATGTCTAATTAGTTTAAAAGCTACAAAGTCTGTAATCATATATCAATTACTCATGGACTCTTTTTTCAGTAGAGTTTGAATCTCACAAACTGAAGGAAAAATCATCTTTAGGGATAAATGTATTAAACTCTCCTTCCATCTCAATATTTTAATTATAAACATGTGGGGGTGGACAGAAGACATCATTTTTAATATAGACAGGATTTCATTTTAGTTTTGTAGGTTTCATTATTTAAAACGCTTTTGGGTATCAACATTCTCCACAGAGGCAAATACTAGATTGGACGGGTGAGCATTAGTCTAAAGATTTTTAATTACATCTTTTTCTACGTATAGTCCCTAATTTTAATTTTGTTGATAACATTCTGAGCTTGAAATTAATTCTTACTGTTGTTACTATTTATATAGTTGTTGATACAACTAAAAGGAACATAAACTCATCATTAAATTCATTATGTATGTTTCCCTCTCTCTGTCTCTGTCTGTCTGTCTGTCTATCTGTCTCTGTCTCTGTCTCTTTCTTTCTGTGTGTGTGTGTGTGGGTGTGTGTGTGTGTGGAAGTCAGAGGACAACTTTTAGGTTTGGTTCTCTTCTGTCTTGATGGGACCTTGACATTCAATTAGGATGTCAATCTTGCTTAGTAAGGGCCTTTACATATTAAACCATCTCTCTAACCCTTAAAATCATCTTTCAAGCCCAAGCTTTGTCATTGTAGATGTTACTTAAGTATTTTTTTAGCTTTAAGGTATATGTCATAAAGTCCATCAGACATGATAGAGTATACACGCTGATTGCAGTTTCAATTAGAAGATTGTTTAGAAAGGTGCTGTGTTTCAGGGAATTGGTAAATAGCTATGCAATTGTCACTTACTTTTTTTCTTTTTTCTTTTTGGAGTAATAGGCATTTAAGAGAAGAGTAACCTAGGGGAGCAATACTCATTAAAATGCCAGAAAATATTATAAATGGGGAAAAGCCTAAATGAATTGGAATTCATCCCTGTGTAGATGAAAATGCTAATGGTCTTTTCATAAGTCAATAATCATTTTAAACAGCAGGGAAAAAGTTTTATGAGTAAGAGTTTTTTTCAGCTGATCATATTTTTCAGTGAGAACAATGTACGGGAAAACAAATCTAAATCCGAATTTTAAAGAGAATTATTCTTTACAGATACCAACAGTGGTCTAAGTGTTGGATGTTTTTCTGTGAAACTTTCATTTACACACACATCTCAAATGCTTCCTCTAGGGGTACTGTAGTGTCAAAGGTAAGAAGACCTGCAGATGGCTCGGGGTTCAAGAAGAGAATGTGTGAATGAAGAAAAGTGTTAGCAGCGGCCTAGTTTGAATCAGGAAATACCTTTACATCAGACCTTTTCTTGGGCTCGTTTGTGTCCAGTCGTCTCTCCTGTCTTTCATTTGCTTCCCAGTGAGAAGAAAGAAAATCAGTAGTTTTGTTCCATCTGGACAATTGCACAGAATATTTTTAATTACAAAATGACATATGAGCTAGTACCCATATGATGATGCTCACTTTAACAGCTCCAAAAACTTTGCATAAATATAGGTATCTCCACCTGGATTCAGACAGATGGAATCTAACCACAAGTGCATGCATATACCAAGTAGCAAATAGCTGCAGACAGGTGCAAAAGGAGTCGGCAAGTTTCTTGGTAGGTTAAAGAATAAAAGTGGAAAGGGATCTTTGTTTTCTTCTATTAAATGTTAAAATATTTCATTAAGGTGGGGAAGAGGCATGGTGTCTAAGACACCTTTGAGTGAAGGGAGAAAGGATATGACTTTGAGTCTTCTCAATGTCACCTCACTGTTGAATGTGGGTAACTGATAATTATGACTTCATGTTGAAGAAAACTCACAAGAGCTTGTTTGGAGGAGAAAACAAAGAAACAAACATCCCCCCCCAAAAAAAAAACAAAAACAAAAAACCTGGACTTTGCTATCTTGATAATATTATTGATAGTGAAAGAAACTTAAGGTCATAAGCCTTGATGCTTTTCTTATGAGATACTAATCTTATTTGTGAAGATTGTTGGCTCAGCTGCTTCTTTGCTAGATGCTGAGAAGATAAATCTGGCTTGTGACACCACTTAACTAGTAATAACAATTGTTATCAGTGCTCTCCAGCCTATTTGGAGAGCAGGAAGTTTGGCTGCATTGAGATGGGGGTTGCTATCCAACTGTGAATGACACTTGAGATGCCCATCCTTTTCTTCCAAAGAAGTGGCTAGGAATCACTAATATCAGAGCCATAATGCACTTTCATTATTTAGGACAGGAAAGTGCAATAGAACCATTTGTCTATAACTGTAATTGAGCTACAATTTTCATTGATTTCATAAGCCTTGTCCTAGCCGGTGATTTGACAAAATGTATTTGGTTGACTTTGTGTCAAAATTACATCCTTCTTTTGAAGTTGTTTTGTTCTGACTAAGTGTCTTCTGCAGTAGAGCTGGATCTGGCTTTCATCTGTCAACACAGTTTAGATATAATGCCTTGAGAAAGTTAAGCTACAGGGAAACAAGAGAAAAAGTCGTCTGCTTTAAGGAGCAAGTGTCCTAAGATTTAAAGCAGTTTATCACGTCTATAAATTAAATTATCTACATTAATGGACAATGCACAAACTTACTCAAGTCAGTGAGTTTTGTTTTTAAATACTTTTTCTCTGATGAGTGATCTAATGTTTTGATAATCTTGAATCTGGGTGAGTTAGACTGTGATAATGCAAAAGCTCAGTCTTCATCTAACAGTCAATTCCTTGGCTGTAAAAGCAGCATGTTGGCCAGAAATCCTGTGTACCTGATCCCAGGTTCAGCCCAGGGCTCACCCCAGACGCCTTGGACCTGAAGTTTCTAAATTTCACATCAGATTTCCCTATAGAGAGGAAGCAACAGCAAAGCATGCTATACAGCAGGGTTATGAAGACAGGGCCATTTTTGGGTACAGACTGAGATGTGACCTACAGGAACCTAACTGAGGAACCACACAGATAAAAACCCCAGTATGTGCTGACAATTCTGATCAACACTCAGATATATTCTAAAATATCAAGTGATGATGATATTGGGCACATTCATTTCTTTACAGTCTAAGTTCAGACCAGGTTGTTTTTCATTCTATCCATCTTGGGGCAGATGGAATACTCAGATGGACCAAAGATGTGGGCAGACTTGCAGAAAGTGCTTCATGGCAGTAAAACAGATCTGGTCACCCTGTTCGTAGAGGGAAACTACAAGGAAGAAATATTCATCTGAGAGTAGAGAAGATTTTCTTAAGAGGAAAATTCTTTATATTGTTAAAAAATTTCATACTTGCACATAATATGTTTTGCCAAATCCATCCTCCTTCCCTTCTCTTTAATTCTTCCACTGCCCCCATACCACTTTTTCCTGCCATATTTATGTGCTCTACTTTTAAACCCACTGAGTTCTTAAACCCACTGTGTGTGGATGGAACTGGTCAACACATAAAGAATAAAAGATTGCAGAGTGCTCAGCCCCAGAGAGGACTTGTATATAACTCCTCTTTCTTCCAAGGTTCAAAGCTCATTGTAGGGGCATGGGCAGGATGAGCCCAGAGTAGTAGATGTCTGTAGAGAAACGGTATGTAAGTAAAAAGACAGGACTGTGGCACACAGGAGTGGTTCACATTGTTATTGCTGGAATTTCTGTGGCCTTCAGTGGAGGGACAACGCCAGTTTGTTGTGACCTGGTAGGAAGGGAGCTGGAAAACAGACGTTCAATCTCATACATCTTCTGCACAATGATTTACGTTTGCCTCCACTTGGTCAAATCTATGTCTGAGTCATGGAGGAAGCCATCCTGATTCAGCCCGACAGGGGCTTCTTCAAGAGTAAATAGACTGGAGAATGGTGGGAACTGAATTTGGCCAGTGACAACTCTCAGGTTGTAAAGCCTTCCTGCTGTAACTGGGTTGGTTAAGCTCTAACTCAAATAGCTAAGAGTCAAGTAGAAGGAGGCTTTTGTTGCTTTAGGGTTAGGATTTAATAACATACAATTTGAAAAGCACCGTGGCGAGTCATTTACTGACTAATGATTTCTATTCAACATTTGAAGATGTTAAAAATAAACATTGCAGCAAGAAATTTATAAAATTCTAAATCTAACTAATGTTCCAAGGAAGGATAGATGGAAGACATTCTGATGGTAGCTATGACACTAAGAAATTCAAGTGACTATTGCCATAAAATTCTGTGTGATTCCTGGGTCTTAGGGGCTGGCATGGGTTTTAAAGCTCTTGTGTGCAAGTCTAGTGCATGCAACCAGAGTTTGGATCACCATAACTCACATAAATTTGGAGTGGGCATGGCAGTCCTCCTGTAATTCCAGTCCCAGAGCAGGCTGACTAGTTAAACCAGTCATATATATGGGTTCGGGTTTGACTGAGAGACCCTACCGCAATGAATGAATGAAAGTGTGACTGGGGATGATTCTAAACATCAACCTTAGACCTCCACATGTGCAGGTGCACCACACACAGAACACACACACACACACACACACACACAGAGAGAGAGAGAGAGAGTGAGGGGGGATGAAAAATAAATGCATCGCTACTGAGTGTCTATATGTCACTTACTTTACTTATCCACTGGGCACTGGGATGTCCTGATGACCAACTTTCAGTAGTTGCTAAATGACAAATGACTTGGTGATTTTTTTTTTTTTTAATTTTTGAAACAAGGTTTCTCTGTTGTAACTCTGGCAGCCCTGGAATTGACTCTTGGAACTGTCCTGGAATTAGATCAGGCCCTTGAACTCACAGCAATCTGCCTGCCTCTGCCTCCAGAGTGCTGGGATTAAAGGCATCTGCCTACCACCCCAAACTTGATGTTATATTGTTATTGTTATTTGCAGAGATATTTATGTTATCAAGAATGCAATTAGGTCCTTAGAATAATCTTGATTTAAAAAAGAAATCCTACCACAAAACTCCTTTCAGAGAATAACACTGGTTCTTGGTTGTAGACTTTGTAAAAGAAGAAGAGATATATCTGTGATACTTGCAATCAGATTCACTGATCTTGCTAAATCAATCCAAAGTCAAAGAAGGTCTGGGAATCTGAGTTCAGATGAGTTACTCCCTCCTCAACCCAACCTGTCAATGTGTGATGAGAACCAAGCCTTTGTAATTCAAGTCATTTTAGACACATGCTCCATTCAAGAGCTAGTATCAGAAGACAGTTCTCAGCATATGGTGAGGTTTTCCACGGCAGCTCGCTGCAATCCTTGTCAAAGGTCATGGATACAAAAAGATGAGGGTCAGAAGTGGCCGTGTGCTTCAGAAATCACATTCAGAAAGCTGCACTGTTATAAACTGCATTTGCTGAACCAGAATAAACCTGCCTCTTTTATCAATAATGTAGTATATACTGAGGCTGATTCTGAATTTTCATTATGTGAGTCTCCGTGAACCTGTGAAAAAGGAAGTAACAGAAAATTGAATCAAGAAGGTCGGATACCTTTTGTACAGCAGTGTACAGTCTGATAATGCTGTAAGCCCAACACCCACACTAAGGCAAATGCAGCACAGAGCAGGGTAACAGAATATACTTTCAGGTTCAACTGCACTCAGTCCTTTGAGTGTCTTATTTGTGGCACTCCAGAGAACAAGTGGACTCCCTGAAAGGTGGCCATCCTGTAATCACAGAAACAGGCTGTTCTGCCTTCCTCTCCAGGCCTGCTTGTGTAGGGGGAGAGGTAGATGGCAGGATACACACATTTCGGGGGAAAACACAGGTTATAGTTGTCACAAAGAGAAGATGATATTACGGGCCGAAGGAGGAGTGAAGTAGTTTTATTACCTGCCAGCCTATCTGAAGACACTTTCCTGCCTCTCCAATCTCGATTGGGCCTGAACAATCAGATCTGTAGGGCGCAGTTGGTTCATAGTTGTTTGTAGCAGCCATACACCAGACTGCAGTTTCCATAAAGGCAAAGGCTGCCTCTTCAGGGTTCTGCCTAGCATCATGCAGTGAATCTGGGGAAAACTGTTTGCTAAGTGCATGCATGTATGTTGAACAGCAGGAACTCCAGAAGGTAAATGCTTATGACTGGAAAAAACGGCCAACTGCTGGTGGCAATAAAAGTCTCCCTTTTTTTTGCTTTGTGAGGGAACATTGCTTCTTGAATTGTTGGGACTCCCTTTCTAGAAGTTGCTAGTGTGAACAAGACCATCAGCTTTTTTCCAGTTTCATGCTGGGATTCCAAGGGAGAGAGGACTGGAGATGAGAAAGGGAACGGTCAAAACTAGGGAGAAGAGAGCTGCCAGGGCTTATGACTCAAGCCAGTAAGTTAATTAGTATTACAGCTCTTTACCAACTCTCAAATGGAGAAGCAGAAAACAGGTCAGGAAAGGACATCAGACGGCAGAATTACAAGGCCCTCAGAGCAGCTCTAGTTCTCCTTTACGCAGGGTATAACCTGGTAACAGTAAGAAAAGCATTTCACATCTCAGGCTCTGGAACATATGACCACAGCTCTACAGGGAAACTGTCAAGCTCCAGGCCTCCCAGAGAACTGGTGTCAGTCATTGCTGGCCTTGCCAAACATGACCCTTGGAGGGATCAGAAGCTTATCCTTCCTTTTCTCAATCCACAACCCTTAAGGGACTCTCCAGCCCCTCATAGTAGTGCAGGTGTGCCTGGAAAACAGACTTTTGTGTTTAGAGCTTATTCTAGAAAGAAAGACCACTCTAGCTTATTCTTAATTGCTGAAAAATATCAATCAGGAATATCAGTCCCTGGCTGCTAGCAGGGGTGAAGTCTGATGGGAACACACCTGTAGGCGGCCTAGTCTTTGTGAAAGCAGAACCAACTATCTTTAGAGCTGTGTTGTCATTTAACTAAGAATCAAAGAATTAAACGGAACTTTGGGAGAATTTTGTCAACCTTCGTAAATGTCAAGGCCTACCTCACAGTATTTTCTTTGTGTTTAAGCTTTGATAACCTACCCAATACTCCAAGCTGAATCCTCAGTTTATGCACATGATGTTGCCAACAGCTGTGTTGCATTGAGAGAGGCCCAGATAAAAACATACCAGCATTCTCCTTGCATTAATGAAATACATGTTTGCACGCCTATCTCATCAGCACAATAAATGACTGTTGAAAGTTTTAGATAGACACAACATGTAAACAATTGTAAACGTAGAAGACTAGCAGGATAAAAGAGTCTTTTTTTAAATTTTTTTTTACCATAAAACTCAAGAATATTATATGCAAACTGAAAAGCGCCTGGCAAAGAAGGGATTTGTGTAGGTTGTGAGAAACTAGAGGATTCTATGTTGCCTGTCAATACATTTTGGAAGGTTTTCAGGTGGAGCTCTCTGAGATTAAGAGGAAACTCATATATACCCTACTTCATGTTCTCAAGACGTTGTAATGATGACCTGAGAAATTTATCTCCTTTGCTGGCTAGTTAGAGTCATTTAAGAGGAGGGACCTCTAATTGAGAAAATGCCTCCAGAAGACCACACTGTAATCAGGTAAACCTATAGAACATTTTCTTCATTAGTGATCCACAGTGGAGGGCACATTGTGGATGGGGATACCTCTGAGCTGACTGTCAAGGGTTCAGAAAGCAGCCAGATGAAGCCATAAGGAGCAAGCCAGTAAGCAGCACCCCTTCAAGGCCTCGCATCAGCTCCTGCCTCCAGGTCTCTGCCCAGTTTGAGTTCTTTTCTTAGCTTGCCTCAATGTGACTTGGGATGTTCAAGTCAAATAAGCCCTTTCTCCAAGT
Source organism: Cricetomys ansorgei (assembly GCA_026225945.1). Taxonomy (NCBI): domain Eukaryota; kingdom Metazoa; phylum Chordata; class Mammalia; order Rodentia; family Nesomyidae; genus Cricetomys; species Cricetomys ansorgei. The sequence goes on along the minus strand of JAMJFZ010001121.1, from coordinate 3,551,833 downwards.
TGCTTCAGTGATATTGTTTTATCACAGCAATAGAAACCCTAAGACATCCCTCAAAAAGAAAAATAAACTGTTTAAATTGAAAGTATAAAGTACTGAAGAAAATAGTTCTAGAGATTAAAGTCTTGGCTTATAAATATTGGGATAATTTTATTTTAGCATTGTGAATGACCAATTAGGGGTTACAGAAAATTTTGCAAAGTGATTTTGGAAAATTATGCACTTAGCATTTTCCATGAAAAACTCCCTTGGATGCATGAGCCCCTCCAAAATAGATCAACCTTTAAGAAAACTGCCAGGGGCTTCTTGCTTGCTAACCTTCCCACATGCCACATGGAGTTTTTTTGTTTGAAGTGGGAAAACTTTCCCAAAATATTACTTTTAAAAATGGCACAAATCGGCAAATTTTCAAAGTATTATCTTAAACATTTTATATAATTTTATCTAAATATGTAAATTTGAATTATTAGACAATGACCATAAAATTATTAGACTTTTGTGATTAAGTGAAGTAGGGAATTTTTAAGCACTATTAGGTTGGCTTTTATTGTATATAATGAGAATCTCCCAGATGGTGGAGAATCATTAAAAATTAATTTTATAAGCACTGGCCTTGTCTTAAAGTGTCTTGAACTGATAAGCTTTCTTACTCTTCTAAAATTGCTACAGTTCATTGATGAAGTAAAGTGGCTGGCTTTTTTAAACTGATAATCCTATTATAATTATTAAAGTGTAGCAATTCAGTTTGCCTAATGTCTTTAAAGTGAATCACTACCCCTCAGAGGAAAATTATGCTATAGTACAGTGAATGCCAAATGTTTCAAGTGTTAGGTCCTCATTCAAATACAAACCATGCTATAAACTCATAATATTGTAATGCTTTAAATGTTTGATGATTGAGAAAGCATGGCTAAAAGATACTATGAGTTGTAAGTGTTTACTAACTTGAATAGCACCTTTGTTCATTTGAAAAGCAGAAGAGCATAGCATTATTGCTAACAACATTGTGCATTTTATGTATATTATTGTGCAGGTTTGCAACAGCTCATCTGTTCTGTTAGGGGTTTGTGAAGTTTGGTGACCCATTGGTCTAAATTCTATTTGAGAATCTCATGGACAGAAAAAAAAAAACCAAAACAAACGAAAAACAACTAAGAAGATTTTATACCCTGTGTCAAAATGAGTCTAAACATTTTAACCTGTCTGTGCTGAGCGCTTGGCTCTCTTCTCTTAGCTTATGTCTCTTACAAGAGAGTAAAAAAGAAACGTCTGAGACAAGTAGGGTGATAGTGCCGAATAGGGCAAACACACAGACACATGCTCATGCTTTCTCAGTAAATGTGTCTCTAAAGCACATAATAAATCCTACAGACTGATAAGACATCATCAAGACTGATAAGACAACACACAAGTATGAAGTATCTTAACTGTAATTTATCATACTTTGGACTGGGCTGTTTTCTTTCAGACATGTACAATTATGTATTGCTATTCTTTTTACCTTTAATTTTTAAACTCTTTTTATTTCTAAGAGTATAGTATAATTACAGCATTTCTCTTTTTTGTTTTCTCCCTCAAAGCCCTCTCATATAACCCTCCTTTTTATCCTTTTTATCAAACTCACAGCTTTTACCCCCATTAATTGTTATTGCAATGAATTCCTAAGTATAACCTGTACATAATCTTACTTGTATGTATGTTTTAAGGGCTGCCATTTGGTATTGGAAAGCAAATTTGTGTGCTCTTTCTGCTCTCAGCATTCTGCTGTTGCCTCTAGTTCTTGTTGAGGCCACTTGGGCTTCTCCCAGTTGCTTCTCCCAGTTAGCATGTTTATTGATGTCATCCTTGTTCAGTTCATATTTGGGCAGTCATGTTAGTGACACTTTATAGGTGTAGCTTCTGATATTTTTAGGAAATATAGTCCCACAGTAAATTCCCTGATCTTATAGTTTTTTCACGATGTCTTCACAATGATTCTTGAGTCTTGGGTGTGAGGGTGTTTTGTAGATACATCCATTGGGATTGGGCTCCACAGTCAGCATTTTGATTGGCTGTGTTTTTTTTTTGTAGTGGTCTCTGTATGTTCCATGGTGCGTGGTGGAAAATGTACTTTACCTGTGGGTATAAGGACAAAAGTTTAGATTGTTTTCGGGATTATGCTGGTTCAGTAAAGTTGTGCTTGTAGATTCTCTTCCAATATCCATAACTTCACTAGCATTGAGTAATTAGCGAAATTGTTGAGTCAGTCTTAATTCCAGTTAGAGAGTTGTTGGTTACTGCCAAGGTATGCATGTCACTACTGAACCTTTAGGGTTATCATATCATGCTGGAAATTAATGGAGCTCACAGTAGTGTTTGCTTTTAGTAGGATTGTTGGTTACCCCACTCTTTGGAAGCTCATATGGTACCTTCTGGTACCTCAAGGAGGAAGCATTCAGGCAATGGCATCCTCACCAATAGGGACTTAACAACAAATACCTAACAAAAACATCAGTACCAGACAAGAGAAGCCCTGTTTTGCATCGTTGGCCAGGACTGTCTTAGAGATTCCCCATTGTTATTGTTATTGCCCTTCGTTGCCCCGCAAAGGTGGAATTCACGTCTCTATTTTGATTCTTTTACATTTATTTTTGGAAATAGAAGCTTATGGTTTGTTTTTGCCATGCTGAAAAGTGCCTGCAAGAGCGCTGATGTTAAAGCTTTGGGGGTGGTTCTGGGAATATAGAGCTTCTTCCTATTTCTTTTCTACTTTAACATCATCCTGAGCCCTAAGGAGAGTAGCCACACAGATAGTGTCATTAGGCAGCTCTCTACAGACATTACCAGGTATATACAGCATCACATAGAAGCCTATTCCTAAGTTCATTGTACTAAAGTAATTACAAGTTTGACTGGAAGTGAAAATCTTCAAGTATTGTTTCAAACCTTGTTTGTGTCATGAATTATAACAATTTATTAAGAAACATTGTGGATGATGTTTTTGAAGCTAGTTATGAAACTTATGTCAAATTAATTCCTTCGCAGCCTGCTTGATATACAGGTTACATTTGGGGTTTGTGCTCACTGTTATTCAAGAAAACAATTAAATGGAAACTGTTGGTTATAATGGTGATTCCTTTTTTCTTATTAGTTGGTTTTTCCCATCTAAATGGTCATTATAGGGCAGTTATAGTCACTAACAGAACTCCTTTATCCCTCTTCAGAACACAAATTCTAATATATAAGCCCTCCAGTTTTTTTCTTTGTCTATGAATTCCACTCAAATACTCAGTACATTTAATTTTTTTTTTTTACTGTTTGTTTAATACTGCTAGAAATAACTTCCATAAGCTTTATTTTTTGCTCTTTTCGTATTCTGCCAACTATGCTGAAAAGAGTGACAAGAAGGACATTGTAGGGCATCATCACTCAAGGAATTTACTCAAGTTATAATTATAGTAAATGCATTGAATGACAAGATAAAAATCTATGTGATGAGTATTTGAATAATAAAGGCTCACTTATGTTTATCTCTGACTCATATCTCTCAAACGCATAATAATTTGACATATTAAAATCAAAAGCTATTAATTCAAATACAAGTGCATATCAGGCAGTGTATCAGTCACTCTAGTGTAGATACTCTTTATTTAGAAAAAGTATTTTCAAAGTCAGCTTTTCAGTAGCTAGATGGGGGAATCCATGATGGTTAGGAGAATCCACCCTTCTGTGTATTGCTTTCAGATATTTGCTTTTTCTGCTTATTCATTTCTGTATTTGATTTATATGATAAGTAGAGTGAATCTCAAGCCTTTACATCTAGAGTATATCAAACATAATTTATTCAAAATCATTTGCATGCTTGGTTTAGTGGTGCTGACAAGCATTCCCAACACTTAGAAAGTTAAGTCAGAAAGATCCCAATGGTTTATGTAATGAGAACATACACATATGGAATACCAAAGGCTAGTGGTGAACTTGTATCTAGGGTCCTAAAAATACAGGTGTGAGCCACCACAGTCAGCTTTAGAATCCATATTTTAAAAGTTGTGATTTTATCACTTGATGAAATTAGGTAAGTAGTGATTAATTTTGATGGGTAATTGTATTGTAGTGATGCTTAAAGTATTTATCTTTAGAAGAACCCATTGAAATACCTGCAAATAAAATCGTATGTCTAAGGGTTTTCTTCAACACTGTAGGTGGAGAGAACGAATAAGAAAGGGATGTGTGAGGAGGATAAATTGATGGATGATCATGCCCAGGATGACTACAAGGGGTTGCTTTTGATGTAATTAATGTTCATCTGGCTTCTTTATACACTAAGTATTCTCTGTAATAGAATGAGAATGAAGGTCAGAAGGGAACAGAAGAATGAAAAACAGACAATACTAATAGTGAAAGAATAGAGCAGCTATTGTTAATTTGTGCCACACTCTACTCAAAACAAAGGATAAAAAGGTACAGTGAACATCATTGATATTTATATTCCAAGATCTGTTGTATCTCTTTAAGCGCTCCCAATAATACTATGTTCTGTTTTCATTATAATCAACTATTTTCAAATAAGGAAATGAAAATTCAAAGAGTATGGTTAAGTGGCAAAGGTTTCAGAAATGTTGTTCCTGAATTTGAGACTAGATTTTAAGCTGTACTCAAACGTAAGATGCCTTATATGGCAAGCTTTAAGGTACACAGCTATTTTTATTTTACACTTATGGCAAGAAATCTTTGCTTTGTTACATGAAGTTGGCTTTGATATATAACAACCTTGTATACATAAAACAAGGAAAATAGAAACAAACTAAATCAAGGTTTTCTTAAAAACACTTCACATTCAGATGATGACTCATTTGGATCTTTTGTCTCAGTTCTGAGTATCTGTTATTCCCTGATGAAATACAAAAAGTGCACACACCTAAATATAGGTAATATTAGTGAAGGTTCCTGAGTAAGTTATGAATGCAACTTATTCAGGCATCACAACTGAAGATAAGGGGCACTGAGAACAAAAACATGTGGGAATTACCTCTGTCGGACCTCGTATTTTAGGCTTAGGGCAATTTTACTTTATTGTACACGAGGATGGGCTTGTAAAAGTAGTTCTTAAAACAGGTGTTGAGTAATACAGATATATTTAATTTTTAAGAAAGCTCTGATAGGAATGTGCTATAAAAATAATATTGACTGGAATTAATTTGGCTGCTAAAAGTGGGCAGTGGAATGGTTGAAAAATGTCCACCCAGCAGAGTTTTAAGGGTCAATATCTGTAAGATTCAGGTTAATTATCCAGCTCTGCTTTCTCATATTAAATTTTAAAATAAATGACTTTGTTTTTCATATTTTGATATCTAACTGCATTAAGTGTTTAGAGTTTCTTGTTTTAGGTTGGGGTACAGCCAATATCTAGTAATAACTAGGAAAGAATTAATACTGTAATATACAAAATAATACTTAGCATTAACACCTATAAAACATTCAGTAGTGTCTTGAATGTAAATACTTGGAAAGTACTTGCTCTCAGAGTATTGTCCAGATGTGTACCTATATTGCCAGAGAAATTTGTGCCATTGCATAATTACCTAGGATTTTGTAATTGTCATATGGTACTATATAATAGTAGGTAATAATTTGATAACTGTAATTAAGTTTATTGAAATAAGACTTTGTCTTTTAATGACCATCCGTGGTTATTGAATAGAGAATAAATTAAAGGTTCATTAAGTCATGTTCAGAGGTTTAAAAAAATGTTTTCAAATTGCAGATATACTGTGAAGTGAACCGGATGTTCTCAAGATCTGATCTGTTTTCTGTGGTTTTGTGCACTGTCAATTCAGGTTAAAGTATTTGAAATGTTTTAAGAAATTTTCAAAAGATCATTTATTTTCTATTTAATATAAGATCCCGAGCTTCAAAAAAGAACTCAGGAAATTGGCTCTTCTTACATCAAAATGATCTTCTGTGTGGTTTTACCTAATGTTCTAGTGTCTGAAAGTAAAAGCAAAGCAGAAAAGAGAAAAATAATGTATGTAGTAGAATTATACAGATCACCTGCAGCACACGGCACTTGTCCATAGATATAGTCAACACATAAGCTTACAAGAATCATGCTTGAAATTACATGTGTGAACTAAAGGAAGCTTCAAACTAAAAAAATAAAAATAAATAAGTATTTGGCTCATATCTAATAAAAACATGAAGGCATTTGAAATTATAAAAATAAATTTTAGATTTTAATTATAGTTAAACTTTCTGATGGTATTATTAAGCTCAAGGATAAGGCCAATGTCATTTTAATAGTAATGTTTTTTACAAAGGTAATTTCAACTAAATATGAGTATGTACTAATAGAAGCAACTGCTTTTTAAAAACCTTTACTTCCTGGAAGTCAACTAAATGTGTATTAGCAAAAATTACAGAATATTCCAAAGAAAATATTTTTATTTATTTTTATTTTCAATACTGCTGAGTCTATGCTGATCAAATGATATATACACATCCACATTAACGTCTCTCATGTTTCATAGGTCCCAGTTTGTCTCCAGCACTCAATGTTTAAGTATGGTTCATCTTATTTCTGTTTTATGCACAAGCCATGTGGAACATTTTCTCTAAAGAATACAGTATAACACTTTGTAGATGATTTGATGATTTAGAGAATCAACTTAAAGGGTAGACCCAGGGTGAGCTATGTGCTTATTATGACATTTTATGTAAGAACTTCCCTGGAGTCCTGGAATCAACCCTTCCCAGCTTCTGAGGGAAGGGATGCCTACCTATGACCATTTTTTAAGGAATTTTTTTTCACTTTACACAATGTTTTCAACATTTATCATGTTGTAGTGTGTATCCATTCTTCTTTATAATAGTTCTTTGAGAATTTCAGGGCATTTGAATCATATCTGATCTTCACCATTCCCTTCAGTTCCTCCTGATGACCATCCGCATCTCCTCAAACTCATGTCCTCATTGTCTATTTAATTTGAAATATGTTAAGTCCAGCTAGTGTTGTCCTATGCCCCTGAGTGAAAAGCTGACTACTGGAGCACAGATTTTCTACTAGTGGGCTCGTGATGAAAACTGACTTTCCTTCCCTAAGTGGCAGTTGACTGCCTGTGGCCTTTATGAGTGGGACCTTGAGAGCCCTTTACCAATCCATGCAGGAATGTTGCCCGGTTTGATCTTGCACAACTCTTACACAGGTGACAAAAGCTGTTAAGAGTTCAAAGTGCAACATACCTCTCACGCTCAGTTGCAATTTTTTCCCAAGCAGTCTTCTTGGTGCTCTGGCTCTTACAGTCTACCCACCTCATTTTTAATGCATGTTTATTGTTGCAAGACATTCTTCTGTGTGAATATAAAACATTTTATCAGTTGATGAATATTTGGTGGTTTCTGCTGGAATAATGCATAAATATTTGCATAAAATTTCCCTATATGTATATTCTTTTATTCTCCTGGGTATACAACCACGAATGGTTGGATTGCATGAATTTTATGAACAACTGTCTATTAATTTGAAAGCAGGTGCCCTATTTTATATTTCTTCTTGCAATGTGTAAATCCTAACTGCTTAACATTCTTACCCAAACTTATTTTCTGCCTTTTTTCTATGCTGCCATAGTAAGTTTCACATGCTCTTTCTTTTTTGTTTGGACTTGTCTCTCTCTCAAGACTAATGACAGTATCTTGCGATGTGCACAGCAGCTTCTTGTAAATCTTCTTTGGAAAAATGTCTGTTTAGAGCCTTTGTCCATTTTTGAATTGGCTCATTTGTCTTTTTAAAAATCAAGTTGTAAGAGTTCTTTATATATTCTCAATGCAAGTCCCATACTGGATACATGATTTGAAAGCATTTCCTTCAATTTTGCAGTTGCCTTTTCATTTTCTTGATGGCATTCTTTGAAGCAAAATGTATTGTTGATGAAGTCTAATTCATTCATTGTTTGATTTTGTTGCTTGTACTTTTTGCAATAAAGTTGTACAAGATAGAAACACTGAAAAATTGAACAGTCCTTAGTATATTATTATGTTTTTCTATTAGTTTACAAAGTAGCAAGTTTCTCTATGACATTTTTAATAGATACTCTGTCTTGGTTAACCCAAACTATATATTTCCTGTGTCTTTTTGCCTTCTATATTCACAAACATGTACATGAAATATCTGGTATTCAAATAGGAAACATGATGTAGAAGTCAGCAAATTTATGTTAAGTAAAAATGGTTTTGAGTTTTTGGACTAATGATACTGACTGGGGAAATAGGTTTTCACATGTAAAGCTAGGGGTACAAAGTAAAACACATATGCAAACTTTTCCCCAAATTCTAGAAGATGAATCCATGATGTAGGGAGTATATAGAAATAAGGAAACACACACACACACACACACACACACACACACTACTCATTGACATCATATAGGATGGTCTTGACGTATTACTTACGTATCTGTCTTTAATTATCTGATTTTTAGAGTATATGAGAATTGTTACTCTTTCAAGAGCCTATCTTACATATTCTAGAAACATGTAGTCTCCTTTTATGGAAGCTCATGAGAGACTGTTATGTGCATATTATAGTTTATGTAGCCCCAACTTTTACCTTAAGATTATAAATTATTAAGCTTCAAATAATGATATCAATGTAGTTTTCAGGCTTTAAAATTGATCTTAACTCTAAACCTAATCCTGCAAAATGATTATAGTGTCTTTTTTATCAATAAGGTAACTAAGTAAGTACGTTCATTAAGTAGCTACTGTCTCACTGCTTACAAGCATTTGCTTATACTTCCTAATAAAACTTATGCAGGAAGAATTGTAGCTGACTGTTAAAATTGGATTTTCAAAGAAGGCATAATAATATCAGATATTATTTGATATAGGATATGAGAAAATTTAAAAGTTTTATACTGGAACAATTAGATGATTTTTTTTTTCTTTTTGTACCTTGGTGACTCTGTTTTCTAACCAACTTAACTTGGTCCAGAACCTATTAAATGTTGACTGTGCATTACATTCTTTTTAACTTCTGATTAAACTAAGAACTTAAGAGAAACCATAAACCTTCATGAAGTCCCCAATCAATGTTGTAGAATACTCTTAATTTTATTTTCACATTTTTATTAATTCTTTGAAAATTTAGTATAATGTGTTTTGATCATATTGCCTTTCCCTTCCCCAACTCCCAAATGCATCCCACTTCCCTACATACATAACTCTGTGTTATAAGATATGTGCCCTCCCACTAGAACATGGTCAGTTTACGGGGCGGGGGCTTTCCTCTTAAAGAACACCGACTCTCCTTTTCTCTTCCAGCTGCTCTCAAATTACAAAGTAGTTCCTTGGCAAGGCGTGGAACTTCATGCAGACCTCCTTTTCCGTGTTGTGATTTTGTGAACCCTGAGTTTGTACAGGTCTTGTGCATACTGTCATAACTATTATGAGTTCATATATGCAGCTGCTCTGTTGTGTCCAGAGGATACTGCTTCTTTGTAGTCATCAACTGCCTTCTTGTAATCTTTGTGCCTTGTCTTCTGTTATTATCTCTGAGCCTTGGGAGAAAGGGTGTGATATAGGCACCCCATTTAGGGCTGCGCATCCTATCGGCCCTTATTCTCTGTGCCTCGACCAGTTATGAGGGTCTGTAAATAGAAGCTCCTCTAGTGATGGCTGAGCGTTATATTAGTCTATACATATAACCATAAGTCAATGGGGTCAGTTTACTCTCTGTCCATTCAGCAGAATAATAATAGTAGGTTCTTTCTGGAACCCATGACTCATCTTGCCACTGACTTTTCATCAAATAATGATTCCAAGCATGGGTTTCATCCTTTGTAGCAATACTTAAATTCAATCAGAAAGTGATAGGTTACTCCAATAACATCCGTCTCTCTATTACACAGTTTATCCTTATTCCTACCAATAAATGTAGCTACTACCCCTCATCAAAGAAGCTCCTCTTTACAGAAAAAGGGTGACCATCATAGAATGCCACAACTGGACACAGCTCAGAGATAGCAGGTCATGAGAAACACAACCACAACAGAAGCATCTACATCACAACTCCAGTAGCTATGGCTCAGGGGACATTGTGGTAGAGTGGAGTAGAAAAATTGTAAGAGCCATATCAGGAAGTCTGTGGTGAAACAGTCTCTTCTTGAAATGGTTATAAAAACCAGACCAGAAAAATGATAATATCAATGATCATCTTAACATGGAAGTGGAAAAGTTTTGATGGACCCCACCCACAGACAAAGAACTACAGATAACTATTGACTCCTGGGAGAAGGAGAATAAACTTCTTCAGGGAAAATTCCCCCTTATTGATTGCCTTAAGTGAGTAGTCAGATGTGAAAGCATAAACAAAACAACAAAGACAAACTCAGTAGATTTTCTTTATATATATATATATATATATATATATATATATATATATATATATATATATGTAATACACAAACATACATATATATGTATATGTTTATATTTATATGTGTATGTATGTAACAAACAAATATAATATAGCAAAAGAGACTAAGGGAAGGGTTTCAGGGATAATAACTGGAGGGGTGTGTGGTATAATTCAATTTCAATTTAAACTATTAAATATATTAGAAAACTTCTTTGACATATCCATTCCTAGAGTTTTGCTTTAGACCTCATAGATTCATTTTCAGCCGAAGCCTAGGCTTTAATGTTTAGAAAATACAGTTTATATGCCTGTGCATATGCACATGCACACAGTCATAATAATGTCATACCCACAAACACATTAATTTTACTGTTGCTTTGGTTTTCTGCAAAACCAATTTCTAGGGAATTGAACCCAAGTGTTTTCAACATGTTAGCCAAGAGTTCTTCCACTTAGATGAAGTCCTTGACCTAGAGAATACTTCTCTTATACTAATTCCTCTACATTTTTTATTTGAATTTTAATAACTATAATACCATATGCAATATTGCTAAATCTTAAGGGGCTGTAGAGACAATGAAATATTTGTGGAATATTTTCTCTATCTTAAGGTTTATGTTACATGATCAAAACTCATGTGATAAAATCTGATTGTGATCCAATAACTATAATCATTTTCTGTATTTGAGTGTATTTATATGAGCTTGAGAAAAGAATCTTAGAAAGATTGATTTCCTTGCCTAAAGTCACATAGTAAGTGGCGGTGTAGCGATTCCTATTCTCAAGTGAGTATACTAACTCAAGTGAGAAATATTTACTGTGTCAGGCTGAAAACATTATTTTTCTACCGATAATGAAACTTTAATTCATGTGTTATGGTGGCTTCAAAAGGGTCTCGTTGTTTTGACTTCAAGTCTGTGGATAATGATAGACATGACATCCCATATTATTCACAGTTCTTCATTCCTATGCTGTTGCCACTAAGAAGTGCATTGTAAACCTAATTTGTTTTTCACAAAATTAGCTGTATTCTGAACATATTTGAATTCAAGTTTACCAATTGCCTCAGTTTGAAATTATATACTATAGGTGACAAATCAGCCTTGATCCATCACAGTAAGACCTTTGGCAATTTTACCTCTGGCTTGGAAAGAAGAGGGGAGGATTTTGCTAAGAGTAGGATGTTTTTAACCCTGTTTTTACTGAATTAAGAAAAGTCAAAGTTGATTTACTTTTTTTAACTCCCTACTTAAAAAAATAAAAAATATTTTCTTTTCGTTAGAGCAATTTGTTCAATCATTAGGAGCCATTTAATTAAATTATTACCTGCTGGAGCACCATCTGTTTTTGTCCTAAAAGTGAGAGGCATTGCTTTCTTTTAAATAGCCTTGGTAAACATGTAGAAAGTGCCCAAAAGCAATAAATATCATCAGCAGATGGACTGAGGCACTTCAATCTCTACACGGGCAGTCTTGATTGTTCTGGGCATTGCTAAATGAATTTTTTTTCTGGATAGATTCCTTTTAAAGTGTATTATGTGCAGAAGAGGAGTTGAATTAATCTTATCTTATAGATTTCTTCACATTTCCCCTTCAAGGTACAGGGCTTGATTTTTTTTTTTTAATTGGATATTCCCACATTACAAACACCAGGGCTGAAATGCACATGTGCTGCCAACATCAGTGTTTCAAATGGCCCTAAAGGTACTTAGTCCCACGGTAGTTTTTCTAGACACCATCTCTCTCGAGCCTGTTCCCATTTTCCTTCTGCTCTTGTGTGCTTCAGCCCCTACAAATGTCTATCTAGTGATCACATCACCAGACAATTCAGTTTTTCTCCTCATCGCAGACATGGTGTCATGTTAAGAGAATGAAGAAAGTTAGGTTGAGATGAATTGGCTTTTTGTTTGCCTTTCCTGTGGTGTTCAGGAACTGGGATGGTAGGCTGTGTTTACATATGAGTGATTAATTTATTTAATTTAATGAAGCAGTTGTTATTTATCATTATGGGCTACCATTAATAATATTATCCTTGTAAGCAGTTCCTACTGCATAGAATTATGAAAGTGTCCCATATGAGTGTCTCTTAACAAATGCACAAAAATATTTTACTCATGAAAAATATAAATTTACCTGGAGTTCAAGACTAGTAATTATGTTACATTGATTTAAACTTAGCTCTTCTGATTTTGAACATTTTGTAAATTGACATCAGTTACGGAAGAGCATATACTTTGACAAATGTCATTAATTTATCCATCAATTAACTCTTAAAATATATAGACTGGACATTAGTATCCTCTGTTGGAGTCTGAATTAGCTATAATAATTGTTATAGGACATAATGCTAAAAGACAATTATGTGACCCTAAGTCCTAGGTTCTTGTTAAGATGCTGTGATATTTTTGCAGTTTAATATTTGTTAAGCAACTACCAGGTACTGGATACTGTGCTAAGCCACAAACATGAAAGGGCTAGCTGAATTAACCACACTCCAGACACGAAGAAGGACAAATAAGGCTGAGGAAAAGCAAGCATAAGATGTATATATGAGAAGTTTGAAAGTAGGGAGAAGGAGGAAACACTTTGTCATAAAGATCTCACCGAAGAGAATCTGCACAATTTCTTGTTAATACACGGTAAAACATCCCAGAGAAGTGTGCATGCTTGTGTGTATGTGTGTGTATGTGTGTGTGTGTGTGTGTGTGTGTGTGTACACACATGTGCACCTGTTAGTGTATGTGTGCATACGTCTGTGTGCACGTGTGTGGTGTGCATGTGTGTACGTGTTTGTATGTGTGTTTGTATGTGTGTGTGTGTGATGTATTCTGGGGATTGTACCAAGGACCAATTATAAGTTAGACAAGTGCTCAATAACAGAACTGCATACCCAGTTCTTATGTTGTAGAATATTAAATCAAATTATATTGTTAGGTTTGTTTTGGCCAAATAGGATATGTGTTTTGGCCCAAATAGTTTTGTTGAGAAAATAATGCCCCCAAATCCATAGCTTTGACCACAGCAACCTCAGCAAAACTAGGAAGGCCTGTCCTTTTGTTCTACATGGCATGAGTTATGTGTTACTTCATGAAAACCAGCTGGTGGCTGGTCTAGTCTGGATAGATAAAAGTTTCTTACATGTCTAAATACTTTGCTCTGAACACTGGGCTTACTTTCTTTCTTCTATGATTTTTTCTACCTTCAACAAGATACTTTTAAACTCATAGTGCCTCAGATAGTTTGATATTTACAGAGAAGAAACTTGTGGAGATGTGTTACAGAAATACCTGTAGAAAGCTTAGTTAGATGTAATTATTTTGTTTGATAGTATTATAGAGGTCACGTTTGTGAGGAAGTTATGGGACTGATAATTCTAAAATGTTTCCATAGCTGAAGGGAGTGTTCACAGAAACATTTGAAAGGACTTTTGGTTTTCATGAAGTCTCAGAAACTTCAGCTCCAAAGCACTAGGCTAAGGGTAAATCAAGTTTAATTATTACTTGAAGACTCAAGATTTCATGTGCATGTGATATTAGAGAAAATGTCATCTTTGGTTCGGTCAATAACAAAAAAAAAACCCTGTTTTTTTTTATTTGAATTATATAATGTGTATTATCTTTGAGAAAATGAAATGAACTTTATTTATTCAAGTATGTTATTCTTTCCCAGCAGGCTCCTGAAGTAGCTTCAGTTAAAATGAGCAAGAGTTGAAAGGTTGATGGGATACAAACAATATGTCCATCAAAGGAGGATGTATTATGGGAACAAAGAAATGGAAAAGAAACTAAATTCATGTTACTTAAGTAGTAGTCCTAGCATTTTAAATGTAAGGTGATGGGTGAATTTTCAAGTTTGTTTTCATGCTGTAAAATAATAATCTACCTTTCAATGGTGACAATTATGTAGAAATTCTGTTAAGTTTTTTTATGTTCGGTGTCTTTGTGAATATTGTATTCTCATGCCTTTTGTCTGACATTAATTTCATGTCACCATTAGTAAATGTTCCATTCAAGGGCTTTCATTCTCCCATCTATAAATAAAATGTAAGCGACACATGGTTGATACAAATTTTAATAAACTGTTTGATAGTTTTAATTTATGATCCACTCACAGTTTCCATGTATATAAATTTATGATGGAATTAATTTCCCACATAAACTGTCAAGCAGATGTGATAATATATTATTACAGTATTTCTCATTTTTTTTTTAAATTCAAACACAATTTTTATTGTAAAGGTTAAGAGCTATTACTTTGCTATACTTGAAGAAAGGTCATTTACAGAAATAAGTCAAATTTTATACAATCTAAAATGACAATTTTCTCAGGATTACATTTTATATCACTGTGAGACTAAGGAGAAAATATTGAAAAACATGCTTGACTTCAGATATTTGCATGTTTCAGAAGACTTAGAAAATGATTTTTATTGTTTAATTGTGTGTGTGTACATGAATGCCACATTGCCCCCATGTTGCTCCAAGGAAAATTTTGTGCATTTGCTTCCCTCCTTCTAAAATCAAGGACCTAGAAATCAGGTCATCAGGTTTGGTGGCAAATTCCTTTATCCACTGAACCATCTCTTTATCCCTGCTTAGATAATTCTTAAAAGCAGTTCAACCTTGATCCCGGCATCAATTGTCAGTTGAACACTTTTTTATATTTTCTACATAGTAGCTAAAGGTCATAATTCTTGCCTTCTTACCATTGATGTGTCTGTTACTTAGGGAAAGGAGATAATACACTCAACAAGGCCCAGCCTCTCTGTATGTGTTTTTCACGTAAGGCACATGTCAGGCAGTTAATCTACATGTAATTCCCCTCCCCTTCACTTTTACACCTTTGGGTTTAATTTCCTTTCCTTTTTGGTCCTAGAACTTGAAATCTCAACACTAAACTTTATATTTGGACTTCCTTATTGTGCTTTGAGAGAAAGAGTAGGTTTTCAGAACATTCCCAATTTTAGATTTGAGATGGATTATAAGACACATGTTGCTATGTGACACACTTTTACATGAAATAAATACATTGTATAAATGCTTCCCTTTGAGATGGCTTTTTACAGAAGTTAGTCATAGTAAAATTATAATAAAAATTGCTTCTTAATAAAATCTCAAAGAGTGTGTATAAAAAAGCCATATTAGTAAGTAAAGCATTCAGACTCTGAGAGCACAGAATTGCCATTCTGGGCTTTAAATTATATTTCCATATTATAATTTTGGAAAACGCTGTAACACAAATTTCAGAATAACACATTCCTAGTTTGCAGAAACTTCTTGATAATTATTTTGAAAAATAAATGTATTGTAAAAGTAAGCCAATGACACATTTTGAGCATGTAAGAAAATAGTGGCTTCATGTAGATAAAAGCTTCATCTGTCTGCCCTGGAACTCAAAAAGCCTCCATCAAAAAGCAACAATTTAAGATCAGTCATTCCAGCTAAAAGAGTAAAAGATTTCAGTGTATCTATCACACCAAGAGACTCCTTCTGACATCTCTCAAGGAGCTAAGTGATGATTGTGTGGATGTGCTAACTCTTGAGACCCTTAAAGCCACTCAGGTCTATACAAGAAGACACACATAGTAGGGAGAAGGCCATGATGAAGCCAAAGGGTTTAATGACTGAAAACAGGTCAATAATAGGTTGAATGTGAACTGGAACTGTCACGGTCCAAGCAGCATTGTTTTGCTCTGCTCTGGGTAGCCCAAGGAAAGAGAAGTGTGAAAATGTTGCTAAGAAGAGACCATAAAGTAGTGGTTGTGGTCTGTTTCCTCACAACACTGTTCTAGGAAGAGATTCTTACTTTCTTAAACTTGTGGCATCAGAAAACTTGGATGGCAGCCAGGGCACAGTGGAGAGCCACAGAGATGCCTGAGATCCTGGAGTCAGGGTAGACACCAGACATTGAAGAGTGAAGCTGAGAATACTATGGTCTAATGGAGTTACTCTGTAGTTACAGGGCAATATAACCAGGATTAGAAAAAGGAGGTAGGATCTCTGGATTCATGCATAGTACAAACTCTCGGGACTCCATGAGCTCTTGGATGTTAGAATGTTAAAAGACAACTAGAGAACTCTGCTTGAAAAGATCTCCTAGATGGGTTTCTACTTGAGAAGACCCAATAGGCCAACCCCTGCATAAGTCGACTATATAGGCAGCCTCTACTCTGCATTGACTTCCTTCAAGACAGCAGCTACCTCACATCAAATTTCAGTGGCTTTCTTGAGCAAAGCATTAGAATGCCCTCTTCACTCTTCTTTATGCTGTGGTTTTGTGGTTATATTTAACTCATATATGCACATTTATAACACAAAGCATGTCAAATACTCTGGAGGAATCATGGATGTAAATTCTGCAGAAGTAAATAACTCTACATAACAGGATGTAAAAAAAACAATGACAGGCAAACAATAAATAAATTTTAAAAAGGAAGATACTTTAATAATTCAGTGCTTATGATGTGGGAGTAGCACCAAAAATTTTAAAAAAAAAATCTGGAAAGAGAATCCATGTCAGAAAAAGGAACTGTTTACTACACTTATAAGAGTCTCTGAACTTACCAAGTTAAACTCACAGAATAGAAACTATAATTATTACTAATTTTGAAGCTGCTCATTTAAGATTCCATAAAGGGTATTTCATATTGTTTTGATACCTTTTAATGAATTCCTTTTTGCCCATTCCTAAATTGAGTTATGTCCTTCTAATGTGAAGAAAAAGGTCCCTTTGATAAAGGGTAATGGGTTCAACTCCCCATTCAGTTACTATATGAAATATAGTGGCATTATACATCCCAAAAGCAAGTGATATATATACATATATATATAAGGAATGGTATATATATATATATATATATATATATATATATATATATATATATATATAGATATATATATAGATATATATATAGAGATATATATAGATATAGATATAGATATTGATATAGATATATACATACATACATATATACACAATGTATATATGCAGTCTGAATCAAATTTGCACAAGCCAGCTCGATTTCACCAATTTTCTTTTAAGTAGTTTTGATTATATTTTACAATTTTTTAAAATTTTTTTTAGAGATAGTGTTTCTCTTTTGTAACTTTGACTGTCCTGGAACTTACTCTGTAGACTAGGCTAGCCTCAAAATCATAGACATCTGCCTGTCTCTGCCTCCTGACTGCTGGGAATAAATGCATGCTCCACCACTACCAGACTGCATTTTGGAATTTATAGCTTGTTTGAGTGACATCATGCATGCATTCTTTCACTTACCATTTATCAAGAACCAAGGTAACTCAAAGTTATAGTTGCATATTCTTCTATTTAATTACCTAGTTTCCCTAAATTTAGTATATTAGAGTGGGTTTGATATTTTTCTCTAAAACAAAAAATAATAATTTCCCCTCTGCACAGTTTATACAATTAATAAAGCATTTATGTAGTCGATCTATAGGTAGCAATTAAATAAGGGACACTGTGCATTTACAAAGATGGGGCTGTTGTTAAAGCATGTGGTAAAACCAAAAATGAAAAAATAATCCCAGTGTGGTAAGAAATCAAGTCAGGATAACATCTTCTGAATTACTGTTCTTATGGTTTTATGTCTTACCTTGCTTTTGAGTCAAAATCACTAAGATTTTTCAATAACAAATATTTATAAAATAAACATGACTTTACTTTTGCAAAATAGCTTGATATTGATAAATTTGTGTCTGATGGCTTTACCCTAAGGGGAAGAAACACTCTTAGGGTAAAAGCAGCATCTTACCTACAGGAAGAATGGTGATTGGTGATGCCTGTGATTCATGCTCCTGCCACAATATAGCTATATCTAATTTTATTCTAGTTATTTTATTTTATTTTATTTTTGAGGGCACAGGGATGGGAGGATGGAATAGGGAGGAATGGGAAGAGGATGATATCGAGATATATTGTATGAAACTCATATTATTAATAAAAGTATTATAAAAAAGAGGGCACTGTACAGGTGGCATGAAAGAGGAGGAAATGGGGTTCCTTAAAGTAAGAAGGGCATGATCAGGAGAGAGCAAGAGGAGTGGGAAGGGACAGTGAGGTAGGACACTGAAAAATAGTATGTGGACATACGTGTTTGAGAGTGCTATAATTCGAATCACTTTAAAAATGAATGAAAAAAATAAATTACTTCAATAAGAAAAAGTTACCATTAAAAAAGATGAATTAGCCAAGCAGTAGTGACACATACCTTTAATCCCAGCACTTGGAAGGCAGAGGCAGGTGGATCTCTGTGAGTTCGAGACCAGCCTGGTCTATAGAGTGAGTTCCAGGACAATCAGGGTTACAATAGAGAAATCTTATCTCAAAAAAACCATTGGAAAAAAAAGAAAAAAGGAAAAAAAGAAAGAAAGAAAAGAAAGATGAAGTAGTACAAAATATGCTTTTAATACTAATTTTCTTATTTCTTGAAAATGTTGTACATGGGTGCAATGAGATATGATCATTTCCACTTGCTATTGAACCTCATCCAACTCTAGCTAAATCTCCAAGGCCCTTTCCACACCTGATGTCCTTTAGAAAAAACTTAGACCAATTAGTGAGGCCCATATGTGTACAGCTGTGGAGCCATACACTTGAGATTCTATCAGAGGTTGCACATTCAAAGAAGAGAGTAAATTTTCTTGCCCCAGAAACTACCAGCTGCCAATATCTCTCAGTTCTTAACCTGAGAATCTGAAATTCCTGTGGGTGCTAATATCATTCATTGACATAGCACCTGAAATAATACGGCTGGAAGAGGCTTCACATGCCTTTTCATCGAATCAAATTTTCACACTCACATACTAGTTGACATTCAAAGCTCCAGGAAACACTGCATCAATACTATCTCATTGTACTTAAAGATTATATCGTAGAACTGTCATAGAAAACTGAGTCTACCTCGTGTTTTTAAGTTAATCTACCAGAGCCATTTATTTATTCTATTTGCAAAATAAGTTTTACGATAACAAAAAAGTTTTGAAATGTCTTTCTAGTTCCAATAAGACTCAAAGTGTCTATATATTGAGTTGAAATACTGTTTGTTAGAAACATTGAATTCAGGGAATCAAGACAGTCGTCTTTAACAAGCTATTATAAATAAGCTCACATACACATAATCATTAATATGTAATCATGAATGCACTGCACATATAAATAAATATGTGTAGTATGTTGATGATTATATATTGCTAATTCTTGGACTTGTTAATGGGAAGTACATGACCTAGAAAATCCTTTTCTTTTTGAAATTTTTCTTTTTATAAACAGACTAAAGATAAACTCATATCTGCACTAAGAAAATTTAGAGCAGGTTGTTGTAAGCCATATGAGATAAGTTTTATAAATCATTAGCCAAGAATCTCTCTTACCTATCTAGACCATACTAATAATTAATAAGGAATTTCCCACTCTGGAAGAACTTGAGAATGTGGCTCCAGTTCCATTACATCTAAGTCCTTGTTAATCAAGTGTGAGGTATCTGGTCATGTTCCATTTTAATTAATGTTGAATTTTAATGTTATGAGGTCCAGATATTTCTCTTTTCTTTGACTTTATGAAATTTACACTTTGACTTCTGTTAGTAAATCAATTGCATAAATTTAGACTCTATTTTCAGTATTGTAAACACATCTATTTCATTTACTCTCCAGAATAACTGAAAATCTAGTGTATTGCTACTTATGTTTTAAATATATGCAATTTACACATAAGTATTTTAAAGAGTTATTCTACATTACATAGTACATCTAGGATTTGATTGAAGTAGACATAGTATATAAACTGACAGTTTGAAAATTTATAAAGGTAGAACATTTCCATAGGAGGTTAGAGAATTCCTGCCATGTCTGATTTTTACTTTGGTGCTCAGGATCTGAACCCAGGTCCTCAAACTTTATGGAAAGCATTTTATGTACTAAGTCATTTTCTCTGCTCTGCAAATATTATTTTATTGGTATAAGCTTGTATTGACCTGAAAAATATGTTAATTGAACTCATATATGCTTTATTGTTTTCTTATAGAAGTATATGTGTATGGAAAAGAAAAGGGTTCTCGACATATGAATTAAAAAAATTAATCTGGGGAGATCTTATCCAAGTAAATTACGATTTGTTGAAATGTAAAAAATGTGTTATACTTTTCATACAACATATCTTTAAAAAAAAGATGAAATGTCAAACTATAGAAGATATGCATATTGTTGATATTTCTGCTAGGAGAAATGTCACAAATTCTACAATTTTAAGTATGCCACACTGCATTATTTTCAGAGAGAGATTTATGTGGTGTGCTCGCTATTTTTTTTTCCAACTTGATACAAGCCTGAGTTATCTATGAAGAAAGAACCTTTTGTCCTGTAGGAAAATCTATGGGGCATTTTCCTGAGTCAAAATTGATGTGGGAGCCCCTCCTATCCCATTGTCTTCTCAGCCCTCACCTTGAAGGAGGCAGGCTGAGCAAGGCAGGAGAAACATGCCAGGAAACAGCACTCCTCCATGGCCTTGGCATCAGCTCCTACCTCTAGGTTTCTGCCCTATTTAATCTCCTGCCTCAGCTCCCCACAATGATGGAATGTGATCACAAGGTGTATGTAAGCAAAATAAGCCTTTCCTTCCCAAGTTGCTGTTGGTCATAGTCTTTAGCACAGCAATAAAAAGCAAACTAGAACATTTGGTGGCATATTCTAAAGTCTGTTGTGTCTGTTATTTCTAAGTCACTGAAGGGATATGACGCTTTAAGTGAATCAGATGCTTCAATAATATAAACATTAGAAGTTTTAGTAGTAATTATATAATCATATATAATACATACCTAAAGTTTGTGTAATATAAAATCCCCATCTCACTCTGGAATTCAACAGTGTTAAAGGAAATATGCTATGTTATTTACTTACCTGACAGAGTACAGATACTTTATTTTATACAGAAGTGCATTTCTAGGAGACAAGGAATCATTTATGTTTTCTCAAAATAGCACATATTATAAAAATTTTAGTTATTTGGAGTTTATTCTTCACTTTTGTTTATATGTGGTTCATTGAATATGTGCTAAATTAAAACAAGTTGCTAGAGAAAAATGCATAGATGTTATATTTTGTAATAAATCTATAACATTTTATATAAGAGAAGAAAAATTAAAAATGAACTAGCAAATTTAATATATGCAAGTATATTTGACTTTTATTTATAGATGCATGTGTAAATATTATATACACATATATTTAATATATGTAAGTATAATTGATGTTTTCCAGGTAAAGGATTAAAATCTTCTATTACATATGCTATCATGTGTTTATTTCCTTGACAATTTTCCAGAAATGCTTCTGATGTTTATTCTCTCAAGTGGCTTCTCCATTCTTTGACTGAGGTAGTGTTCTCTTAGAAGATACAGATTTTGCTGAAAAATTATTAGTATATAATGAGTGTATAAAGTGGTAGCAAGAATGTCAGGCAAAGATCTGTAATGGTGAGGAGTTAATATCTGTGCCTGCATTTCACCCTAATTGATGGCTCTGCCTGAAGTTTGAAAAGCATTAAATTGCTGATGTACGTGTGACGGAATGCCTATTGTCAGACTAGAGATGAAAATCCGCTCTCACCCTTGCAGTTCACTCTTAAATGATTTGTAGAGAGATGACTTTGAGTGTTTATATTAGAGGTCAGAATTAGAATTCTCATAATTCTGTCATAGCTCTCATAAGCCAAGTCGTCATTGGGATAAGCCGTTTTACATTCACTACTAAAAAATGAGAGAATTCGAGGAAGAGGACAGAGGGTGATTCTTATTCAGTAAAATGTGAGGCAAGTCTAGATAACTTCATCAAGATGATGACTGAACACAGTCATCAACAGCATGTGAACTAAAACTTTAGAGACATTATGGGAGGGTGAAAGGGAGACTGAGGAGAAAGAATATGGCATGGGGTATCAATAGATCAAAGTACATGACATGCTTTAAATAAGGCTTCCTTATGAAACATATGACTATTTACAGTGCAAATACACAAATAGGCTTTGAGGGAGATTGGGAGGGATGGGAAAACACATGTGAGGTGATGCTGGAAGGGATAAAGTGAGAATGGGAATCGGGGCGTTAGGGAAAGAAGGAATGAGAGTCAACAAGGCTCAGCTGAGTATGAAAATTCCACGAGGAAATAAAGTAACTATCATGCCATGCCAAGACAGTAGCAATTTTTGTTGTTTTAACTAACAAAGTAATTATTTCCCTTTTGATAAGAAATTGCAGTTTAAAAAGTACATTAAAATAAATTGGCTTTTGAGGTATTAATGATTAGTTTATCAACTAATTTGTAGCCATACTTTTTACAAAAACTCAGGTCATTTTGGAAGATTTGTACTCAAACATCAGCGTACACTCTCTGCATGAGAAATTCAACTTTAGATTCTGATTTCCTCTTTGTAGTGAGTCATTCATCCACACAGGCGCCTTTAGAATTTCCAGACTAGCTAGTATTTTCTGTTAAACATTTCATTTCCTCAAATTATTATTGGAGTCTTCCTCTATTGCTTAATGAATCATCACTTAAGTTGTCTGAAATCTGTCACTAACCTGATACGTCATTCATATCATCTGCTTATTTTGATGTAATAAAAAAGAGAAAGCAAGCACACAGCCAAAAAACAAACTTTATGCAAATGCTAGCCTTTCTTAAGTTGCTTGGGGAAAATTACACTTGAAGAGACAAGAGTGAATGAGTGAGAGAAAGAAAAACATAGTGCAAGAAACCATTCCTGATTTTTTAACTCCAACCAAATAAAAACTGCACAATGGTGGTTGATATATCATGTTTTTGTTTTGATACATAGACTTTATTTGTTTCTTCTGTCATCACTATGATCAAATCCTGACTAGGCACAACTTAAAGGGAGAATGATTTATTTGAGTTCATTGTTCAAGGACATCTAATCTATCAAAATGGAAAGTCTATGAAGCTAGCTAGGGTCTCTGTGGCAGTAGGAGCTTGCTGCATGGCTCTTTATACCTCTGTGGATCCTGAGGGAAAAATGAGAGCAGATGTGAGGCTAGACTATAATCTGTAAATCCTATGTCCACAACTCCTCGACTGCTGGAGTGGCCACATATCCAGAAGGTTCCACAACATTGCAACCTTCAGCTATCTATGGGGGACATTTCCTATTTATACCATAGTGTGGACTAAATGTAAAATAAGGGGAAAACAAGCCAAATTATAGTGTGTGTGTGTGTGTTGATATTTTATGGTATTCTACCACTATTTACAATGTCTGACAGAATGATATATTTAATGCCACATTATATAATTGATTTTATTTATTCAATCTTTTACATTTTTTTTTGCCTCCAAATACAGGAATATTGCTTCCAGTTCCTTTAGTCTCATCCACAAGCAATAGATAATCGTATGTTTATGCTGTCTCACTCCATATGGGAGCCCCAGGTTGCAGAGAAGCCCTGTCATTTTCTCAATGATTTATAGCATTTTGTTTGTTTGTTATTGTTTTACCATTTCTTAGCTTTGTCTCAGTGTCTGCGGCATATGATTAATCCCTGGCTAGTATATCATTCTAAGATTTGCCTGTGAACTATGCTCATACTTTTTGAGCCTCTACAATATTTTCCCTGCCTATGTTCCTGCTTCATAATCCTCCACTTTTGGTAAAACTAGCAAAAGCAACTGAGAGGTTTCTGTGTTTTTAAATAATTTTCTTTTATTTTTGTGTACAAATGTTTGTCTGAATGTTTGTACATCGTGTCTCTGCCTGGTGCCTGTGGAGGCCAAAATACAGTGTCAGATGCACTAATATAGGAGTTATACACAGTTGTGGTTTCTATGAACTGAACCTGGGTCCTCTGTAAGAGCAGCAAGTACTCTTAAGTTCTTGGTCATCTCTCTCACCCCAAGAATGTACATTTTAAAGTAATTATTTCAGGGGTTCTGTGACCAAGCATATGATATCTTTGTCTGTAGAGTATTACTATCCAGTTGTAGAAAGCAGCAAGAATAATGTCAATAACCTATAATATATGGGTTTCTGTGGGACATCACTGGCCAACAACTTCCAAAGAAATAATCCTGACACACTAGGATTATTAGTATTACGAGCCTTTGGTGTCTACTAGTAGGGGTATTGTCCCTTTGTTATATGATAGCACCATTTAAATTCTGGTATGTGTGTGTATGTGTACTGAAGCTTTTACAATAGTAAATTCCAATATGACTTTTTCAAAAGGTCTTTAGTGTTCTTTTCCACATCCTGAATATTTCCTCTACCTTTTCTTCCTACCCCTTACTACATATAAGTCTTCCATTTCCATTGTCCTGCCCTTTCCACCTTATATCAGCACACTGTATCACTCCTCCCCTGGAAATCCTTGCCTTATGGCCTCTCCCAAATTTTGTTGGCATCTATGAGTATTCCAAATGAAACACATATATCTATATAATCAAAACTAATATCCACAGATGAGTCAAAACAAGTTGAGTTTGTATTTGGGGGTCTGAGTTACGTCAATGGAACCTATATCTGGCAACGTAATTGGAGCTAAAGCCTGTGACTGGCTGGGCCATAGTCCCTAGGGAAGAACCCAGTACTATTATTCCACTAAATTAGCATCATATTAAAATGAATTTAATGACATCATTATATAACTGTTTTCTGACACTGTATCTGAGCTCTTAAGCCTGATTTCTTGGAGGTCAATGGTAACTTATATTTTCACTCGTAACTGAACTTTGCCTCCTGTTTCTCTTTCCTGGGCTTGTAGCTGCTTGCAACTGATTTTTTTTTTTTTTTTTTTTTTTGCCTCAACTGCTACTAAGACAGATTCTTAATTTGGAGATTTTTTAGCCCCTAGTTCTAAAATGATAGAATGGAAAAAAGAGAAAGGAAGAAATATTTGGAGCCCCTATGGCTGTCTTTATCTGTCTAAACCTGGAGAACTGGACTAACTTCTAAAATCTTCTATCCCACTAACTCTCCTCTAACATGTTTGCCCGTCAACCGTCCCTTGTCTCAGCCTTATGGCTGCCTTACTTCCCAGCAACTGTCCTCTCTCTGAGCCTTCCCAGGGATTGTCTTTTGTCTCAGCCTGGTGGCTGCCTTCCCATCCGCTATTTCTTGCCACTAACTGCCAATTACAACTAGCGACACTCTCTTAAATAAGGCTCTTAAGCTGTTTCCTGTGGTTCAAGTGGCATGACACCATAAAGAAGTCTGCATAGTACAAAAACACTCTTAGCAAAGGCCCCCTACATCATTATATACATATATTAGTGCATCATTGGAGATGCTTCCTTTTGCATTATGTGGGTGATTAACAGAGACACATAACTGGTCAATGTGCAGAGAATAGAAGACTGCAGAGTGTTCAGCCCTAATTAGAACACTGTAGATACATTCTTCCCCCAATACTTAGGGAACATGGAGGAAGAGAGAGCATAAGGACTATAACAACCATAGGCTGTGTGTGACTGCAATAAAACTGTTTTCTGGATACAACAAGGACAGTTGCATATATGAAGTCACAGCAGTTATGACAGCATGCGTAGTACCTGTTCAAGTTCAAGCCAAAATCTCAGCATGAAATCTGGGAAGTGTAGCACCACTAACTGAAGACCAGGACAATTTAAAGCTGCTGGGAAAGGATGGGTCAGTTTTCTTTAAGACCATATGACCCGTCAGATGGTAGGTTGACCATGCTCTGGGGATGGCCCTTCACATAAGAACTCAATGAGTTCAAACAAACTACTGAAAAAAACAACTAAACAAAGGAAATGAAATAGGGTAAATAGTAATATGGGGGTGGATTTAGAAGGAGTTGGGTTAGGCAGATGAATATCATCATAATATCTTATGTGAAATTCTCAGATAATTAAGAAAAATATTAATAAATAATAATAAGAAATGTTATAAACATTCCCTCCATAATTAATTTGTATTAGAACAATTCAGCATATAATTTATGTTTGTGTGTGTGTGTGTGTGTGTGTGTGTGTGTGTGTGTTTTGTATGAATTTGTCTCTTAAGATTGTCTTATTTCTCTTGTAGGAACAGGGATCCATTCATATTTTCTTTAGTTGCCTGTCCAAAACACTGATATAATGACATATTTGTTGTGGGGTCAATTCTGGATAAGAATGAATCCAATATGATAGAGTAGTATGTGAGAATTTTTACATTTTTTTGCATATGATTGAATATTAAATTATATGTAATTTTCCTAAAATTTCAGAGCTTTTAAAAATTATTTGGGTCTCTTGTTAGTCAACTTGTGGAAAGTAAGAATTCTATGGCTAATGCAATCTTCCCTCATGAAGTTCTGGTTTTTATCTTCTTTGTTAATGGTGTTTGACAATGGCTATGATTAAGAATTAACTCAATCAACTATCAGTTGAGATTTGTGCTTTACTCCTCCCTCTGGGAGGTAGAGAAGGGTCATAAGCACAGTGAAGGACCTCAGCATACAGCTAGTAGACACTGTTAATTTACAACAATAATGCTTCAGTGGCTTACAGAACTGAGACAACTTAGAGTTAATCAGCTGAGTTATTCCAACACCACTCTGCAGGACCCAACTGATGGCCATCCAAAACTGTGGGAGAGTAAATCTTCCATCTGCCACTTGCAAGGTTATGAAACCAAGATCTCCTAAGCTGGCAGAGGATTTGCTCTTTGGATCCGTGCCACCCTGGAGTTTTACTTAAAGTTCACTGAACTAAGCCAGTTCATGTCATAGTTCCAGGGAACATCTTGGTCTTGTTAACTTAAAAATTTCCCTTCCTTTTCTTCACCTGTGACTGCCTAAATGCACCATATTTTACTTCTATAAAATTGATACTGGCTTATCTGTTTTACTTATTCCAATTTATGTTTGTGTTTTCAGAAGGAAATCTAGTGTACATAAGCTTTCCAAGTCTTTTATCCTCTTCTCCTCTTAAGAAATCAAGTTATTTCTTCATTGCATTAGCTTTTAAAATATTTAAATTTGTTTCTAAATATGTGGGTAATGGTGGCTTCATTGTTACATGTTATGTACATTTGTGTGCTCCTGTTACTCTCTACAACTTCAGCGATTGGTTGTGTATGTGTATGTGTATGTGTAGTTTTTAATGCTTTTTTAAAATAGGCTTTCCACCAAGTATTTTCAACTTTTATTGCTTATATCTTCTCCCCTATTGTATTTAACAGCAAAATATGATTAAATGGTTGATGATTAAATGTTGTTTCCTATAGGGGAATGGTTACAATTACTAAAATAGAGTGTACTACATATGTATGTGTGGTATATGTATGTAGGGAGTGTACATGGATATGTGTGCACATGCATGTGACAGCCAGAGGTCAATGTTGTCACTCTCAATTGTTCTTCTTACTGAGACAGCGTCTCAGTAAGCATGATTATCTAAGTTACATGTCCAGCAAGCCCTAGGGATTCCGTGTCTCTGCTTTCCCAGTGTAGTATTGGAAGAGTGTGCACCATCACACTCAAATCTCTTGTCCAAGTATTAAATTCTGAACATACACCCTACATATAGATGCTGGAGTCATCTATCCAGACACTAATCATTAAAGTTTAATTCACCTGTATAGGCTTTATTTGTTTTTATTTTGTTTTTACTTTTGGTTTTAAAAATAAACCATTTTAATGAAGTACAATCTTCATTTTCTCTTATTTCCATAGGTAAAAAGATGGCTTATCAGAAGGTCAATGCCAATCGAAGAACCTCAGGACAATCACAGTACTTAGACAATGATGACCTCCAAGCCACTACCCTTGATTTAGAGTGGGATATGGAAAAGGAACTAGAAGAGCCAGGCTTTGACCAGTTCCAACCGGATAATGCTGAAAATCAGAACTTGGGGCACTCAGAGACGTTAGAACTTCATCTTGATACTATTCAACCAGCAACTTCACCCAAAGGAAGATTCCAGAGACTTCAAGAAGAGTCCGACTATGTTACCCACTACGCAAGATCTGCACCAAAGAACAACCGCTGCAACTTTTGCTACCTTTTAAAAATACTCTGCACAGCCACCATGCTATTTATTTTTGGAATATTAACAGGTTATTATGCACACATGAAATGCCCTTCTGATGCCACACCATCAGGAACAAATGGCCCTCAGTTATACCAAGACATTCTCCAGACAATCAAAGCAGAAGATATTAAGAAATCTTTCAGGTAGGTGCTGAGAAATGGATGTTGGTGGGATATATTTTCTAGGAAGTAAATCTCAAAAGATAGACTTAACTCAATGTATAAGTAAGTTTGTCAAATGGATGGACACAACTTGCACCAGGAATAGACATTTATGGAAGGATGTACAGGTTTATGGTCCTGCAATATATAAATTTATTATTTTATTTTATCAATGATAATGATAGCCATCACTATAATGGCAACTAAAAGACTCTAGCCTGTATATTTTCTCCATTTGAGAAATCCAGTCAGACCATATTGAGATACAAAGATGATTTGAAACAAAGACAATTAAAAGTAGGATGTTTGTCAAATGGTTGAAAATTTTACTGGCATTGCAATGAAGTCAATCTGCTTTATGAGACAAATGCCATCAATTGCCCACACAGGCCATACGGGTTGTTGGTACTTTGTATTCGTCACATTGCAAGTAGGCACTCTCTGTTTAAACACACTGGATTCCAACCATCATGCTGAAAAGCTCCTTTCTCAGTTGAAGGTGATTTGAAGGATGGCTACTGGGACCAGAATGCATTGACTTCACAATCAAATTATAATCAACCGTTCTTATTGAGGACTTAATCTGAGTTGTTAGGAAGAACTCTACTCTCACACAACATGTAACAACTTGATGACTGTGCTTTTGTTATTGGCACTTACTGAGTTGTAAGTTTTTCCTAGTTTACATACATAGCAAAATAGATGGAGAAGCAAAGCTGGATAATTCTTTCCAAGAATTTAGGAGAAACGAACAGTCCTTAGTCATGTACACAGATAGAATTCAGCAGTACTGCTGTCCCGGAATGTTTGTTGTGGGCCACAGTGATTTACGACTGCAGAGTTGCTGGCAAGTAGGCATTTCTAGTGATCTTCCTAGGAAAACTTGCACTAAAGATGTATGATGCGCAGTAATGCTGGTGAATTCTAATACTCTCCCTGAAAACATGTCTAAGAGACAAATGGGAATACAGGTCCTGTTCACAGCCTGTCTGGTTTCACTGATACTTTAGCATCCCTGGAAGTGTAGTTGGTGGATGATAACATCTTTTATGATATTTACCAATATAAAATTTCTATATTGAATTGAGTTAAAAGATGTGTTTCATAAAGATTTATTGTGACAATTATGAGTTAACCAAAGCCTCGAGAAATTCACTGAATATTTCAAGCAATGGGTACTCAATTGTGCGTGCGTGTGTGTATGTATGTGTGTGTGTGTGTGTGTGTGTGTGTGCGTGTTGTGTAGGGTTTGTGTACACAAGTATGTGAAGGCCAAAGGTCTGTATCAAGTGTCTTTCTACTTTATGCTCCATATTTATTTTTGAAACAGTAGGTCCTTCATTGAAACTGGTGATTCAGCTGGCTGACCAGCAAGCCCCAGTTGTCTTCGAGTTTTCTTCTTCCCAGTATTGAGATTGCAAGTGCTGCTTGTAGCCATGCCTAGTTTTGTGCTATGGCTAGAACTCACATGCTATGCTTGCACGGTAGGGACTCTATTGACTATTGCCCCTGTTGACTGCCTTTCCAGCTCCCATTCAATGGATACTCAGTGTACACCTATTACTCCATCAGTGGTAAAGAATGTGAAACTTATCAGAAAATAGTGAGGTAGCCCAGAATGAAGCCATCACTAAACCCAGGAAGAGAAATGGAGAGAAGTTGGAATTTTCTGCAAACATAAGTACAGGCAGAATGCAACCTTAACTGGAGACACTAGAAAGTTTAGAGAGGGTTTAGAGAGAAGCTTTCTAGCTTCCTTTCTGCCAGACAGGGACATAGAAGTTCTTCTAGTAGCTGAGTCTAGAAGAAGGCTGACTTGGAACCTGAAACTTCTCCTAAAAGTGTCAGAGGCTGAAGCAAAGGAGGAAACAAGGTCTTTGATTATAGATGTTTCTGGCAGAGGGATGCTATTTCAGTGTGGTTTATATATTCAGTGAGAGTCCATTGTAGAAAGCTAATTTTTTCCTTGTGGACAGTTATCACTTGAAGAAAGCTTCTGGGTTAGGGACAGGGCCTATGTCTACTTCTCTCAGCACTGGGGCCCCATATGGCTTAAAATTGTGCAGGCCCTGTGTGTGCTTCCACAGTAGCTGCATTCATATATGTCAGTCCTTTTGTTTACAAATGAGATAGATATATAGATGACAGATAGATAAGAAGCGTGTGGATTTGGGTTCTTGAAGAACTGGGGAGAATCTGGGAGTTATTGGGAAGGGGAAACCATAATTAGAATATATCATATGAGAAAAATAGAATTTCAATTAAAAAGAATGAAAATAAAAATTTAGATTACATGTAGAGATGGAGTTAAGCAACTTTATTGGTCAATATTAATGGAAATGAGTGAATAAAGATCTTTGAGTTGTATCAAGTCCAGATTATATATCCCAAGGTCTGATCAAAGAAAATTCCTATTTGCAGATATCTCTGGCAGAGGGATGCCATTTTACAGACAACAGGTAGTTTACTATAAAGTCACCAAGGACATTCAAGCTGTACTGGAAAAGTAGCTTCTGGAAGGGACCCGTGAGATTAATTTCTTAATATTGAAAATAATTACATTCTCCCCTAGCTACATTTCAATTTATGAGCACAGTGTAGCTCTGAGGCTCAAACCCAATTTTTGCTTTACTTTGGCTTATGTAGTTTAGAGTTAAGTTTATAAAATCCTAAGGAATTCTCTGCGTGCATTTTATTTATTAACTAGGCTACCTAAGTATTTTCTTTCTTTACACTTTATTAATTCTGTTTATTTTTCAGCACAGTAAACACGTAAAAAGCTTGCTAATAATCCTTATTTCAACTAAACAAGTGATGAAAAAATGTAAATGTACAACTTCAACTATTTGTTCCCCCACAATGGAATATTGAAGTTAACACCGCAATATACATTCACCAGGAATTATACAGTACAGGAATATCCTATATTCCAGTACAGGAATATCCACATATTCAATTATGTGGTATAAAAGAGCCATTGTCTAAAAGTATTTCTTGTCTTGTGGATCTAGGGACTGTGAAAAGTGTATGCCAAAATCTGAAGGAGAGTGTGATATTCTTTACTTGTTGCTTTTTAAAAAATGATCTCTTTTTTAAGTTGCTGGTTTGTGTTTGACTTATGTTGTTCTGTCTTCATGCATGTAGACTTGCCGACATGTCAGATATACTCTAATACATCAGATTAAAAATAGTTTCTAAAAGTGGCTTTCATGTATGCTTTTGTTCAATTTGATAATGAAGGTTTATTGTAAGGATTCAAACAAGAATCTGACATTACATATCATCTGCAAATAGGAATTTTCTTTTGTTCAGGCCTTGGAATATATAATCTGGACTTGATATAATCCAAAGATCTTTGTTCACTGATTTCCATTAAGTATTGATCAATGAAGTAGCCTAACTCCATCTCTAGATGTAACCTAGATTTTTATTTTCATTCATTTTAATTGAAATTTTATTTTTCTTGTGTAATATATTCTAATTATGGTTCCCCCTTAGGAATATCTCCCAGAATCTCTCCAATTCTTCAAGAACCCAAATCAACACCCTTCCTATCTATCTATCATCTATCTATCTATCTATCTATCTATCTATCTATCTATCTATCTATCTATCTAATCATTAGAAAATAAAAGGACTGACACATATGAATGCAGTTAGCATGGCAGCACACACAAGGCCCACACAAATTTAAACCATATGGGGTCCCAGTGCTAGACACAGGTCCCATCCCTAACCCAGAAGCATCTTCCAAGTAATAACTATCCACAAAGGAAAAATTAGTTTTCTCCAATGGACTCTCACTGGATATATAAGCCACACTTAAGGGACAATCTATGCCCAGGAGTAGGTGGCCAACATAAGAAAAATCCAATGTTATTTTGTCCCATAATGCTTTGTGCATCTTTCATTTTTTTATTTTTCATCCTACATATTCACCCAGTAGTTGTTAAATACCCTAATTTATAATGATACTTATCTGTATAAATTTTGTAGAGGGGAGCCAGAAACATTCAGGATCCTGTGAAGGGCTTATTTGTAGTCCACTTATCCTCTCCCAGTTGTGACCTTGGCTACCTTGTATGAAGCACAAACCTATTGATGTTCTCAGACTACACTTTACATTTGAAGAGGAATGAGTACAACAGGAACAATGCATTACATAAATACAATAACATCCTATGTAAGAAATGTATTTTAATTATTTCTCTATATATTTGCATGTAGATCTAATAGCTATCATAAATCCATTGTGAAAAATATGTTGAAAGCTTCAAAATTATTTAGAAATATATTTAAGCTATTTACCCTGAGACAATGTTGAAACTGAGTGTATATTTGTAACATTATATATATATATATATATATATATATATATATATATATATATATAATTTTAAAATTTCATACACTATATTCTGATCATTGTTTCCCCCAACTCCTCTTGATCCTTCCCACCTCCTCAACCTATACAACTCCGTGTCCTTTCTTTCTCTATATCTTTATAAAGCAAAGAAACAAACCAGAAAAGAAAAAAAACAGAAGTAAGTAACACAAGAAACACACACACACACACACACATACACACACACACACACACACACACAAAACCCATAAAAACACAAAGTTAGAAACCATAATATACCAACAAAACACTTGTAAGTTTTAAAAAAAATACCCAAGCAATCAATATGGACAGAAGTCTAAAAACAGAAATACCATTAAACTCATTTTATGTTGGCCATCTACTACTGGGCATGGGGCCTACATGTAAGTGTGGTTAATGCATCCAGTGAAACTCCACTGGATTAAACTATTGTCTGTTCTTTGTTTGTTTGTTTGTGTGTTTTGCAAGCAGGTGTTAGTTGCCAATATGTTCTAGTTGCAGATATCTTCTAGATTAGTGTTGGAAAGTCCACTTTCCATGTAAGCACCAGGACCCTATGTGGCTTAGACCTTTCAGGCCCTGTGTGCTGCCATGGTTTCTGTGAGTGAGTTCATATGGATTGGTCTTGTTGTGTCTGGAAGACATTGTTTCCTTGATGTTGTCTATCTCATCTGGTTCTTACAATCTTTCTGCCTCCTCTGCCTCCTGAGCTCTCAGAGTAGTTGTTTAATGAACATATCACTTTTAGAAGTCAGTGTTCAAAATTATCTCATTCTCTGAACATTGTCCAGTTGTAGGTCTCTCTGTTAGTTCCTATCTCCTGCAAGGGGAAGCTTCTCTGATGATGGCTGAGCAAGGCACTGATCAATGGCTATAGAAGAATATTGTTGTTACATTTTATTCCTATGTTCCTTTAGCAGAACAGTAGTATTTTCATAGGTTCACAGCCTATCCAGTCTAATGTTCATGGCTACCTAGGCAGTGTCAAGTATATTTTCCATCTCATGAAATGGACCTTAAATCCACTCAGAGTAGTTGGTTACTCCCACAGTGTTTGTGCTACTATCTGACAGTATATCTTACAGGCAGATCACCCTTGTTGACAACAGCATTTGTTGATTGGTTAGTGGTTACCTTTCTCCTCTGGTAGCCTGCAAAATGCCTTCTGGTACCATGAACACTAGTTGGTAGTGGTTAAGGCTATCGTTAGGCACCAGATCAACTGATGGCAGTTGATTTGAGCTGTCCCTCCTTGTAGAACTGCTCTTACAACTCTTATGTATCCCTTTAATATTTAAAACTCACACTCCATTAGTATGTATTCTATTTCCCCTTTCTCAGGGTATACCCCCCTCCTCCCTAATCCCTTACTAAATCTCTAACCTATTTGGCTATATGGATTGTAGCATGCACATCAATGGCTCAGAGGTTCTGAATGACATTTAATAGAAAATACAATATTTAATTTAGGGGCTCTGGGTTACTTTACTTAGGATGATTTTTTTTCTAGTTCCATTCATTTATCTTCAAATTTCATAATTTTCTTTAATAGTTATAATATTGCAGTGTATAAAGGTACCACATTTCCTTTATTCACTTATTTGTTGACAAACATCTAGGCTGTTTCCAATTTATGGGATTTATTAAAAGGGCAGCAATGAACATGGATGTGCATTTATCTCTACAGTAGGTTGTAGAGTTCTTATGGCAGGGCCAAGAGCGGTATAGTTGGGTCTTGGGTAGGACCTATTACCAACTTCCTGGGTGATTGTCACACTGATTTCCACAATAGTTGTACAAGTTTGCAATCCCATTAGCAATGGATGAATGTTACCTTTTCTCCACATTCTTGCCAGTGAGAGTTCTCATTTATTTTATTGATCTTGGTCATTCTCACTGATGTAAGATGAAATTTCAAAGTGGTTTTGATTTACATTTCCATGTAACTAGGAATATTGAATGTTTCTTTAAATGTGTCTCATCTATTTATGTCTCACAATTCGAAAAATCTCTGCTAGTTCTGTACCCCATTTTATTGGATTATTTGTTTCCTTGATGTTCATTTTTTGTTTGTTTGTTTTTTTCTTTATATGTTTTAGATACTAACCCTCTATCAGATGTATAATTGGTAAAGATATTTTCCCATGCCGTAGCCTGTATCTTTACCTGAATGATGGTATTCTTTGTCTTTGAGTTTTAAGAGGTCCTACTTATTAATGTTTGGTCTTAGTGCCTGTACTATTGGTGTGGTATTTAGAAAAATCTTTCCCTCTGCCAAATAAGTTCAAGACTATTCCCACTTTCACTTCTGTCAGATTCACCATATCTTGCCTTATGTTGAGATCTTTGATGTACTGGAGGTCAAGTTTTGTATAGGGTGATAAATATTGATTTACTTTTATTCCTCTGCATGCACAGTCATTCAATTTGACTTTCACATTTGTACAGAAGATGGTGTCTTTTTTTCCTAGCTTTCTGGCTTCTTTGTTAAAAATCAGATGTCCATAGTGTGTGGACGTATGTTTTAGTGTTCAATCATCAACGTAATCATCCCAATCATCAACATGTCTGGCCTTATGCCAATACCATACTGTTCTATTACTGTAGCTCAGTGGTATAAGTTCAGATCCGGGGTATTGATACTTCAAGAAGTTCTTTTATTATTCAGAATTGTTCTTGTTATCCTGGGTTTTTCTTGTGTTTCCATATGAAACTAAAATCTATCCATTCTAGCTCTGTGAATAATTGTGCTGGGATATTAGTGGGAGTTGCATTGAATCTGTAGATCGCTTTTGGTTGGATGGCCATTTCACTATATTAATCCTGAGTATATTTGTAATTCAAGAAGTTGTTTGCCTTCTGAAAATCCAGATGCCATGGAATACGGAATGGAAAGAGAAGCATTGTGTGTGCTAATTATGTCTCATATTGTTTTATTTTTGCATAAATATAAAGATAATATGTACAAATATAAAAAGTGACCTAAAAATCCATTCTAGCATCTTTTCTTTTAAGAAAAATTTTAATTATATTATATCTTCACATATCAACCAACAAAGTGGCATTATACCACATATATATTTTAATACCTACTTTCGATATGTCTTTAACTATGTTTATTAGTTTAGAAGTGTTTTAGGTGAATAAATATAAGTGTAAATAGTTACATTAAAATAGTTCTTGTTGTTAAGTGCTAGAGGTATAAGGAACTTTCTTAGCCCATTCCTTGTAAAGGAATATTTAAGTTCTTCCAAACATTCTTGGAGATAAATGTTTGTGTGCTTATTTAATTATTCCTTTCTCCGTGAATGCCTGCAAGCAAATAACCACTTCAGAGAGTTTAATTTAGTTGTTTACTTTCTCTTATGATTCTGCCTCGCAGAACCACCGGCCTTCTAGATCTTCATTACTGTTTGTTTTTGATAGACCAACAATAATGTTATCATTTTTCATATGTTAATTGAGTTCATTTGCATTTCCTTTTGTTTATATAAACTACTTTTAAAGAATGCAACACCCCCTGGATTTTACAGGTTCAGAAATAAAACATTATAATAATAAAAAAAAATGTATGCAATATATATAGCAATTTTCTGAGTTTATTTTTAGGAACATTTTACAATTTTTTTTTCAAATAATTTCTTTATCTTTTTTCTTAATCGCATTCTTTTCTTTCTTTTTTACTTTATTTTAGCAACTAATTTATTTTATTAATATATGTATGAGCTGATACTCTTTGTACCAGGTAAATTATACCAAGAACGTTTTAGTTAAGTATCTGGGCTTTAACTATGGTACTTGAAGACATGACAAATGTGCAGCATGCTTAAATTCCTTTGCTTTCCCACAAATCACAGCACTATTCACTGTAGTATCCAACCTCCTTAGAGCCTTTTAGCCCCATGCATTAGAAGATCATACTTCATACGCAGAGGTACAGAAAG
The DNA here is from genome assembly GCA_026225945.1 of Cricetomys ansorgei. Taxonomy (NCBI): domain Eukaryota; kingdom Metazoa; phylum Chordata; class Mammalia; order Rodentia; family Nesomyidae; genus Cricetomys; species Cricetomys ansorgei. The sequence continues at coordinate 3,514,889 of JAMJFZ010001121.1, read as the reverse complement.
GCAGATTTGCCAGCTTTCCTCTAATGGGATCTCAGTGCTAGATCACATGATGAGAATTAGCTTAATTGAAATCATCTGGAAGAATCTTTCCTTTCTAGAGAGACAGAATGTCTTACTTTGCCAGGGTATCTGTCTGTGGCAGCAACACTAATCGTTGGCCATTATAATACTCAGGAACCCCAAGGGCTAGAAGCCCATTTTTGGTATGAATTGCCATTTTATGATATTTGATCACCTTTATGGGGAAGTGTGGGGTTAAGATATCTAGGAACAGAATGATTTGTTTTTTCTTTTTCCAAATTCTTGTTCCCCTGCCAACAGGTAGCAAAAGAGGTAAAGGGCTTTGCTATTCTGCTGTTTCTTTATTTCACTTGTTACAATGTCAATGTCTTTGCAGTGTTCATTCTCTACACCTGTCCGTCCTCATTCCCACACCGCTTTCTACTTGAAATCTACTGTTCTTCACTGTGATTTGAATCATTGATCTTGTTCCAGAATATTCACAATTATTCATGTTAATTTTTAAATTAAATAAGAAAAATAGTTCATGAAGAATCGTGTGTTAATGACTTGGTTATCAGACAAGGAGAATGAGTTTGGTGTTAGTGGCGTACTTCTCCTCTGACCCACAGGAGTCTAGGAATCTGTTTCCCTGTCTTTGTACAAAGGCCTGTGCTTGCTGCTGTGTTCCGCTGCTCTCCTCAATCCAGAGCCTCTTCTATCCTGTTTCATTATTTTGGATTGATTTTTCTCCACCCTTCTCACTCTAATCCTCTTCTTTTTTCTTCTTGCATCCTTCATCAGAAGAGATGATAGCAGGAAAGTTGGAGAAATGAAGGAAGCCTAAACTACTGCTATTTTAATTTAAAAAAATTGTGTAAATGTATACAAAGTGTCATAAGTCAATCTATGCAAGTGATAATGATGAATTTCCCAGAAATAAAATGATGACTTCTCAAGGAACTAATTAGCTATTCTACCACTGAGCTCTCCACATTACAAACATACATTGTCTTAAATTTAATCACAAAGGGAATGCATAGGATATGATTATTTAATTGTGCAGAGAATCTCATTATACTGAACTTTAGATAAGGCATTGCTTAACTTAGAATTGTTTAGAGTTATGCAAAATGATATTATTATGTTTAGTTGATTGGATTCAACTCACAGATGCCAGTTAATGTCCCACCTACTTCTCACATAAATGAAGATTGTTTAAAGCAGAGATTTTGCCTACAATACCCTCTAACATATTTTTTGTTACTCAAGTTTCTTAGTGAAATATCAAATGAAAACCACTTGTATATGACTAGTCATTTGAAAGTAAAAAAACTGAAAATTCCGAAGCTTTAGAAATCAAACAAAATACTTGAAAATTTCTGCCAAAGATATTAATTCTACCATCTCATAAAGAGACTTTACAGTAGACATCAGAGAAATATAGATTTAAAATAAATTATGCAAAGTTTATAAAAGCAAACTAAATATTTTTTCACATTCACTGAAAATTTCCAATGGATCTTTCTAGATGGCACAGAAAGTAATGTTGGTAGGTAGTTCAAGTCTTAAAAATAGATGAAGGAAACACCATACACACACACACACACACACACACACACACACACACACACACACACACACTTACATCCTTGTTGATTTTGTTTCTCTAGAAAATACAGGTTAAATCCAAACTGACTTAAGGAACCTAAATAACGTGGTATAATTTAACTGAGATAAAGACATCCTGTATCATTGTAGAATAATTTAAACTGTAAGCACTTAGAAATAAACTGAAATTGATACTGAGTTTGTTATGCTCAATCAAGTGTAGTTGTTCTTCTGAGAAGTGGAGCAGAAGAATGTTGAATTTAAAGCCAGCTACCGTCTTTGGAAATTCCTATCTAGAAATGAATTTTGTAAGTGGCTGGCATGGTAGCTAAGCAGTTGAGCTCTTGCCTAGCATGCATAAAGTCCTGCTTTGGATTCTTAGTACTGAAAAATTATGTTGATAATTATCTTTGTTTTATTGATTGATATGTTTTGGATCTGATTTTAATGTAGAAATATTCAACTTGTACAAATATATGGTTTTAAATTTTATTCTGTTGTATTTACCAATGTTTTCAAATATTTTATGAAAGGCAATCATTTTCTTCAGTATATTCAGTTCATAGCATCAAAATGTAGTCAATTCCCCTAGCAAAATTACACTTTCAAAATATACAAGGTGACATTCTTACCTAAAAAAATTGAAGTTCCTTTACTTTTATTATAACTGGACAAATATATTAAATTTTCTATGTCTGATTTGGGAAATCAGTTTCTGACTCAATAGCTGATTGTGTGCTGTATCTGGGTCCTTTACAAATGAAGTGCAATTCTATTCCTTAAAAATTGCTTTCTTGTGCAACATGATGTAGTAATGAATTAAATCCAAATGAGCCTCAAATTCACAGTGTCATTATGTGGAACTCATCCCTTGTGGAACTTTTATTATTACATAATACAAGGCAAGCTAATGTCTTCCCCTCATGGCTCACTTCTCAGAAAGGTATGAGAAATAAAGAAAAGTATGATTTGAGATCAAATTGCCTTTTTATAAACTGGCAAAATCACCTAGAGCACTTTAACATGTCCCCAAATATGCAAGTCAAATTTCTGTAGAACAAGAAATAAAGGAAGCTCTTTCATTCTTTGTAGTATATTTCTCTCTGTGATAGAAGACAAATGAAACTGAATCATCTTCTTTGAACAGAAATGTGTGCAGGTGGTTTTAACTCTCAATAAAAATAAAATAAGAGTGGGCGTTTTCTCTCTTTTTCATCTCTGGTTTCATCATATTAACTCTATTCTGTGGGGAACAACTTGTAAAATCAGCTTGTACCAGTATTGTAGTTCAAGCTGCTACATAGATTTAAAAGCTCTAATTTATTAACTTGATAAGTTTGGTAATTCAATAAAGCACAAGTTATTCCCTTTTAACTACCTAAGGGATATCTGGATGGCATATTTTAATTTAACTTGATATTTCAAAAATCTGTCTTGCCACTACATATAGACAAATAGTAACAGTGGACAAACATTTACAGTATTCTACTAGGACAGTACATATATATTCTATTTTTTCCTCATAGACTCTTAAATCTTACTTTCTACATTCTCTGTTCCATGCTCATTGAGAAAGCCCCTTTCCAGATTTTTCTTGTTAATATCATCTTTTTTATTTGCTATAACATATTGTCCAGATCTGACCCTCCTCTTTCTGATTTTAAACATAGAAGCTAAATTCCTATATGATGTTCAATTCCTATAGTGTATTAATATTAAAAATATCATGCATTAAGACAAGCCAATATGCTTCTCAGCATAGCAAACTAGCACAAAGGTAAAATCAAGTCAAAACTATATTCTTCTGTGAGGAATATGTCTTCCAAAATAAGGGTTTGTTTTTTCCTTTTTAAAATGATTTGTTATTAATTTCATGCATATGGGTGTTTTGCCTGCATGTACGTCTATGTACCACTGTGTACAGTGCCTGCAGAGGGCAGAAGACAGACAGCACTAGATTCCCTGGAACTGAAGATGCAGATGGCTGTAGCTATAAAGTGGGTGCTGGTGACTGAGCCAGGGTTCTCTGAAAGAGCAACAAGGCCCTAAGCTGTCTTTCTTCTAAACCTCTAAGCCTCTTACCCACTAAGCTATCTTCCCAGTCTCAATTGTTCTTAATAAACACATAATCCTATTAAAAAATAACACCTGTTAGTCTTTTTAGGTGCCTACCCTCACAAGTGTTATTCAAATGACTTTTAACACTAGTTCATTTTCTCACCTAGAGCTGAGTCTGAGAGACTGAGTGGTGAGTGTGAGGAAAATATTCACTTTCATAGTCATTGCTTAATTTTGTTTGTAAAACATTTTTAGCCATTCATCATTGATGGTTTCTCATTGGCTGTCATCCTTTGTAAGCTGCTCCTTGATATATCTCCTAGCTCATTTTTCTTTATATTTTTTTTTCTTTTATTAGTCTCTTTCTGAAACATAGCATTCTGGTAAGTATGAGAAGGAATTAGTGTTACTTTTAAATCAAAGTAAAATGAGGCACCAAGTGTGAAGTGCTGTAGAGGAGAAGCCTGTGCAGGGGTAGAGGAGAGGCTGATGGGGGTTTTCAGAAGTGTGTCCTAAATGACAGAGATGATAGATAAATGAACACATGTCTATGTGGCTTGACTTCAAAAGGGTCTACACAAAGGCTTGGGAGAGCTAACAAAGGGACAAACCAGTGTGTCTGGTGAGGATGTGTTCTTCAGAAACAGTACATTTGTGAAAGATTAACTCTGGAGAAGTAAATTTGTTGGACCGAAGGGCCCAAACTGGGATGCTGCAGCCCCACAGAGACGCGTAGCCAGGATATCGATGCAAAAGCAAGAGGCTTTATTGAACCAGCGTGCTGGGGTCACCTCACATAAGTGAAAATGGCGACCCCCAAGAACAAACTTCTATCAATTTTATACAGTACAGAGACAGTATCCCAGATGCAGGTTGAGTTGGTACATTCCGATAGGTTCTGAAGTTGCCCTTTACCCTGATTGGTCTCTTCAGATTGCCTAACAATTTTTGACACCTAGTCACCGTACTGTGGTATAGTGGTGAGCTAGTTCCTGGAACAAGGAGGTGGGGGGGGGGCTTGGAAAGTCCCAACTAGCTGATATTTATTACTTCCTTGTTCCTGGTTCCTGGTGTTGACTGCCAGGAACAGGAAACTTTAGGCCTAGTAAAAGCTGACTCACATTCCCTCACATCCTTTCACATTCCTTCGCATTCCTTCACACAGCCATTTGAATCTATTCCTTGGACTCAAGAACAGGGTCGGGGGAGACACATGGGGGACACACAAATTGAAATAACTCTGTGGATGATTTTGGCATAAGATGATTAGAAGTAGGTGATGACTACATTAAAACTCATAAACTGATGCGAGAAGAAATCTTTAAGACTAGACATGAATTTTCAGAAGATAATTCAAAATTAAAAACCAAAACAGTCTGGACAAAAAGGGCAAATGACCTTTATACAGAAGCCAAACAGAAAATATCTGTCAAATATATGATTGGCCAAGAAAGCGGTGGAGTGCCTGAGGATAAACTGAAGAGGCATGATGCATTTAATGGCACTCAACTTTCATCAATGTCTGCCCAACTTTGAGTAATTAAAGTTTTCGTGCTTTGAGATTTCAGTATCCCCACTGGTCTTTTATACAATAATTTGTCAAAATCCATGTAAAGTCTGAGATTGTATAGCACTTCCAATATTAGTTTGCTTGCTATGTTTTCATGAGTAACAACAGAGGACCCAAAACTCTGGGTGAAAGATGGACATAGTGTTATCACCGCTTAGCAAAGTTTGCACTGTTTCTGAATGAGTACTTTGAGGCCCATTTCATGCAAGGTTATTAAAGAGGGTTCTGTGACACTCAGGCAGTAGTTGCATTAGAAAACAGGTCCTGAGACTAGAGACTCCCCCCTTTATTTTGGATTGAAGTTATGACCTCCTGTTCTTTCAGGAAACTGCTGTATTCATCTGTTGAGGGTTGTAAATAATTCTTTTCACTTTTTCTGGAGGAAATGCTATTGTTTTCTTCTAAAACTATTTTCTAATTATACATTTTTTGAGAGTCCTGATCAATGACAATCCATATCTTTATGATGTGCAGAAAAGAGGGACAGAGTCTCAGTAGAGGCTTTTTTTTTTATCATCAAGACTTAGAAAGTTGTCAGAATATATGAACACTGCTTCATTCAGATAATTCTTGTTAAGTTACAAGAATGAAGTTTTCAGAAGACCATAGTTTGAACGGTGGCTACAAGAAGTTCACTGAGAGACAAAGAGAAAACCACAACCAAAAGTGGAAGCTGACTGTTCAAACTTAAGTAATGCAAAGTCAAAGAACATTCATGGAAAAGACTAGAATTTTCATTAGAGGACTGTTATACCACATGAGTATGATAATATAATTTATAATGTGAAATAAGCATCACAGCAAACATAACTGATAAATCAAAACTAATATGTGGAAGGAAAATAAGGAATATAAGAATGTCCCAGGGTTGGGTCTGGGATAACGTGTAGATATATAGTTTTTATATAAGGTACTGATTTATTCCAACATATTTTAGTTTTATACAAATTGAACCAATTTATTATGTTAGGTATATATTGTTTTTTTAAATACAGTGTGTGTGTTTCTCTCTGTGTTATACTTTTACTTTTGTTAAGAGTTATTTTTATACTGAAGAAAAGAAGTTCTGTGTCATAGGATATTCTGATGAGACACAGCAGGACACAAAGGGTCAGAACTGATAGATGTTCTATGATATGTTCTAAATGCTAAAGTGTTTAGTCATGATGTTTCAGCAATACACTGTATAGCAAAATGCTCAAATTGAAACTTGATGCTTATAGTTTCAAAGGTGTGAGTTTTAAAACTGTATATATGGTTTTTGTCTCATGGGAAGGAGGATTTAGACTGTAGAAGGTCATGAAGGAGAGGGGAGATGGGCAGGAACTGAGGGGAAGTAGAGGGAGAAGCAACTATAATCAGGGCATATTGTCTGAGAAAAGAATCTATTTTCAGTAAAATTAAAAAAAATTACAAGAAGCAATGAAAAAGTTATTAAGTCAACTTATACATTGGTGTGAGTAACACAACTTGGCCAATTCAATAGTGAAGAAAAATATTTTTCATATTTTTGGCTTTTATTTTAGCTAACCTATATTATGGCTTTTATGATAAACTAAAACGGGTTTTTAATCATTGGATATAGAAAGAAGGAGGACATAGGAGCTCATGTATGTTGGCAGGATTCCTTCCAGTGAGTCATAGCCTCTGCCTCTGATTAAATGTATTTCAACATATTCATAAACTTGATTTTAAGTAAAATCAAGATGCTACATTTTTTTGACAAAATATTAACAAGTTTCCAGTACTCTAAATTACTTTGGATTATCTATCATAATACCTCTTACATACTTGAATCATGTTTTCAGAAAAGACTACCTAGTTTTAATTAGTTATTTTATTCAACTCTGCCTTAAGGTAAGGAGGGGACTAAAGGCTTTTGAGGGCTATATTATGTAATTTCTCACAAAGAACACACTGATTCTTGTTTTCTTATTTCTTAGTGACAGATAATTTGCTTATTTTGACAGTATTTTCAGGCCATGTCTATAGTATTAATGTTGACATAAATGTGAATGATTTTAGGCAGCAAGTCTAAGTCCTTCTACATTTTGTTGGGTTAATAATGACTCATTTTGAAAACACTTGTTGAGTACATGCATTGAGAGACTCAAGATATTTACAATAGGGAAAGGGGAATAAGTATAGATATTTCTTGGATTAAATACTAGCATATTTTTCTTCTGTCAAGTCATATTTAGGAATATGGGCACTCAGAAGCTTCAGAGTTTCTTTCCAGGCCTCCACAGAAGCATCAGACATATTACAGAGTTAAAACAATCACCTGACTTTGGTGTGTCATTCATGAATACAGTACTAGAACTTAGATCAATTCAAATAGATAGATAAATACTAAAAAATAAATATAATAAATGAAGTATAATGGCAAGTAAAATGATCCCAGGAACAATAATGAGTTATTTTTTAGTTTGTATCATCAAATAATGTGGTTTAATGAGAAAAGCAGGCACAAGGAATAAAGAAAAAGCATTAAATTGTGACTAGACCACTCAGAACATGGTACATTTTGGTTACACAGGAGAGAGTGAAACTCACTCGAGTGACTCTTGTATTCAATACCCTATAAAGCCCAAATCAAAGTTTTTAATGAATTTTTAAAATGCAAGTTATAAAAATCTGCAACCAGGTTCTGGATCAGCAAGCACTGTGAGCGTAGATTACAGGCCAGCACTTTCTCTGCTCTAACGATGCCATGATGGATGGAGAAGGGCACCCGCTGCCCATTTATTTCCCATGATTACTGCTTTGAGCATATTGATTCTTACTGTGGATTCTTAACTCAAGGCTGTACTGCAGATACAGATACCAGCAGTTTTATACAGTGTGTTCTTGATATGCTCCAATTTTCATCTCTTTAAATAAGATGTGCTAGTCAATAACTAGCAAGAAATTAAATTTTTACTTATTGTAAAGTAACACTTGAGAATTTCCACAATTATAACAAAGTCATGTGCTACATAATGAGATTTCAGCTAACAAAAGTCTGCACATACCGTGGTGGTAGCATGATTCTGCATTGCTCACTGACAGTGAAGATATCACAATATATACAAATAGAAGCTGTCACATTCACACACTGGAAAAAATCACCTAAGGGAAGATTTCCCTGGAGGTATGATTTTATTAATATATTCTGTATATTCAAAACAAATATAGAGAAATACAAATTACAAACTGTAAAAGTTAATACAAAATAAAAATAATAAAAAAACCTCCTAAATTAGATTCCCTGTATACTCAGTAGCTGTTATTAAAATTATGTCTGTAATAAAACTGGTAACAAGAAATTTAAAGAAACAGAAATGGCATGTTTGTTTAAAAATATCTCAAAATATTAGGAAATAGTGGGTTGAGTTGTTTAATTAAATGATAAAAATTGAATATAGTGTGATACAGCCAAGCATTAGGAAACCAGTTAGTAAGAGTTATTAACAAAGTTCAAAATAACAGAAACAGACTAACACAGGTGATAAAAACTTGAATGAGATTTGAAGGAGCATCTCAAGCAGAGAGGTAAAGTTGTTTTAGGTATAAGATAGTCAGGTATATATTTATTTGAGATATGGTAAATGGCCTTTGAATCTATTGTGGATGAACTGCCGCATGAGAATGGGAAGTGATTTTAGGACAAGGATATAGATACAATCAAGAGAAATAAAAATGAAGGGAAGTGGAAGGAAGAGAAGTAAATGGATCTATAGAGATACAAGAAGTCAGATCATAAAGGTCTTGGTGTTCCATCTTAAAGCATTTTGTTTACCTAAAGATTGAGGAATCACTTAATGTGACACACATTTTAGAAGAATGAGAACAGAAAGGGATGGATACTGTGAGGGAAACTGAGATGAGCAGCTGATGTGATCACTTCCTTTTGCTCCCTTAGCAGAAGACAAACAGTAAGGATCCCTGGTTCTTCTCAACTGATTGAATCAAACTAAAGATGGGTTTATGTCAGATAAATATTCATCCTTTCTATAATCATTTGCAGTCACTTTCTTGTTGCCTATTAAGCAAAGCCCAGTGTGATGGAAACACTATTTAATATATTATTTAGGCATTAAACCTTTAAAACAAATCTTCTAAAAGGAATGGATTTCCAAACAGAGTGTGAAGAAGCATGGGGTCTTGTGTATTTAGCAGTGTATTCATTTGAGACTTGCAATGAAAGACAAGGGCTTGGTCTCATAAAGAGGATGTGTGCTGTTCCTCTAAACCAGCATTCATGCGGCTTTAACTGAAATGACAAGAGTGAAGGCCATTAAAGAGCAACACTTGGAATCGATCAGAGATAATGAAATTGCTTTGGCCCAAGTATTAATCAATTTTAATAATTGTGCGTTACAATGATTTTTGCAATAAAAGGGCTGTAATTTTCAATTCTGTTCACTTATGCTGTGACCACATGGTTGTCATACAACTGAAATGCATTGCTATTTTTTTTAACACCTCTGCTGTGATCCACTTCATTTATCTGCTTTTTCTTTGCAAATTCCGTACAAATCCCAAGTTGGCTAATTGGTTGTTGAAAATGTTTGAATGAACTCTTACTTTCTTTCTATATAGATATAACCTTAAAAAGTCTGTCTTCAAATAGAGCAAGACTAATTGAGGATAATAAAAAAATCAATCCTGGAACAAATGGTGTCTTTATTCATCAGATTTCACAAAGCTATAAACTGATTCACTAAAATAATCATCAATCAAATCACAGACAGATGTTACTTTTCTCTGATAATCCTGTACTTTTTACCCTTTCTTTTCAAATGGTATCTGATATTTTTATGAAAAACTTAAAGGAACCAATGCCCAATTTAAGTATTTTTTTTTCTCTTTTCCTGACTGAAGAAATGCAGTAATAATGAATCTGTTCACACAGCACAATGAAACAGGAACATTTCCTTCTAGTGACTTGGGTCTGCTCATGTGCCTGCACAGGTCTGGAGACTTAGGTGATAGCTGGGTTATTATGATAGTTACTTATATGCTTAACACCTAATCTCTCCGATTCTTCAGCCCCAGGTTTATACAAAGAATGGACAGATGACTAACTTTCTGCTTCAAAATTTGAGCTTACTATATACCACTGCCCTAGCTGCCTGTTGGCTTATAAAGTGGAGGAGAAGATCATGGAGCAAAATAATGGACAAAGAGACAGACAGGAGTTGATTTTAATGATTTCTCTTGATTAAGAATGTGTTTTGTTCGTATTCATTCCCACCCACTCTTACCAGGATCCACACCTTTTAAGAATTTTTTAATGAAAAATATTTTCTTCAGGTTATGATTGTGCTTTTACCTTCTCCCAACTCCTCCCAGACCCTTCCCACCTCTCTACCTTCTCAAACTCTATGCCTTCTATTTTCCTCTATCTTAAAAATCGATTAACAAACAAAAATAAATCAAAACAAAACACTAAAACAACAAAATCGAGCATCAAAATATGGAAACAAAAACATACACAAAAAAATGTCCAAACAAAACTTTTGAGACAAAAATTCTACCAAAATACCATGGAGTTCTTTTTGTATTGGTCTTCTACTCCTGGGAATGGGGACTACCCTGAAGTGTGGTTAATGCATCAAATGAAACTCCACTGGAGAAGACTTAATATTTTGCTTTGCAGGTGGGTGTCAATTGCAGGCACCTCCCTAGTTAGAAGTGGGAGCCCCTTCCAAAAATCTACCAGACAATATCTGCTGTCCAGATATTCTTGGATGTGGGGTCTTTCTCCTTAGCAGAATTGACTTACCAGGGACTTTAAGAGACTACTGTGTCTCCCTCACTCAGAAGCTAACAACTGCCATTTGGCACACAGCTAGGGGTGAAACTGTATCACCAACTCCCCTCTCTGGATGTATACAAGTTTTGTGCAAGGTGTTGCCATCACTGTGAGTTCAGACTTGCATCTGCCCTGCTATACTGTACCCAGGAGATGTTCACCTGTAGTCATCCACTGCATCTGGCTCTTACACTCCTCTTGTCCCTCTCTTCCCCAGTGATCCCGGAAACTTAGTATGAGTGTGTGGTAAATATGTTTGCTTTAGGGCTGAGCATTCTGAAAACATTACACTTTCATGCTTGGATGGCCATGTGTATGTATTGTTAAAGGTCATTCAAATTTAAGAGTCTCTACATCTTTCTATTAGAATAATTCAGTATATCTTTCTCTTCCTCTCTCTCTTTCTTCTTTCTATCTTCAGCCATGGAAGATGCATTAAGAACCTTGGTGACTTTCAGCCACTTTGTTCCAGACTTGTTATTCTCCACAACCACTAGAGTCACATTATACAATTTCATTAATCCCTGTTCTATAATATTTTGTTCTTACAATACACAGATTGATTAAAATAATCCATGCATTTTTTTCAGTAACTGGTACTGTAAGAATGGTATATGTCTTCATGAGAAACTGTGGAAAGATATTCCAACCATAGTCAACATCTGAGAAATTCTAGCATGATGTGTCCCATCAAGCTGACTATTGAAATTAATGCATTATTTGTATTGAAAATCTCAAAGAATTGAATGTTTTCACCATAAAGAAACAATAAATATTAGAGGATACAAGTAGGTAAACTTAATATAGATATTATATAATTACCAGGTATTGAAGCAATGCATGGAATCCCATTGGTACGCACAGTGTTATGTTATTATATATCAGATTGGTGTGGGGCAAAGGTAAGAAGATTTCTAGGCCTGCCTGTTCTACACAGTGAGCGGCAGACAAAGGCTAAATAGAGAGACCCTGTCTCAGAAGAGAAAAAGAAAAGAATTCTGAAAGATAAAAATTATTTGGGAAAGTTCTTAAAGAAATAAGGAATCTTTCTGGGTAGTGGTGGCTCACACCCTTTAATCCCAGCACTCAAGAGGAAGAGAGAGATGGATCTCTGAGGTCCAGAACAACCTGGTCTATAGAGTGAACTCCAAGGTTACAAGAAAAGAAAAAAGACAAGAGAAGAAAAGAAAAAGAAAGAAAAGACATAAGGGACTTAGACTTCTGAAGTATGCTGATACCTAATGCAGCTGGACACGTGTGAAAGCTTATGCTGAACGATGATGCTGTTAGATGTTAGGGTGGTAGTCCTGAGCCATGATGCCTGTCATCCAGTAATCTTAAGTGGTGTGATTACGTCTCTGCCCATATTAGTACTACAGAAAATTTTCTAAATAAAAATTTGTTGATGTTCTTAATGACTTCAATATTTTATAATATGATACAGAAGAATGCCCAAATTCCTAACCCTGGCTCCTAAATTCTATTTGTTTTTTCCTCTTTCTGCTGTGCCTTGAAGCTTGGTGACCCACAGCTGTCCAGATGTGCCTACTGTTCACTGTTTTTTTGGTCTAGGCTAAATTGTCACTCCACCTCAGATCCTGAGCTGCACGAGACTATTGGACAATTGAAAAATGGATATTTTAAATAAAGAACTGATTATTTTGACTTCAATTTAATACTAACCAAGGTCTGCTGGGTTTTATATTGGATAACAGAGTAAAGTTCTAAGACTCATTGATTTTATAATGTGAGAAAATTGGAGAAGCCTATGGAATGGGGTTCAGTAGAAAAGTAATTGAACTAATCTGGATAGTGGATGGTAGATATTTATCATAGGGAGGTGTAAGTGGAGGCAATAAGAAGAGATTTAATTTTGCACATATTCGATGTTTAACATCTGGTAGATGTTCAATGTGAGCTAAAAGGGATAAAAGAAGATATAGCTACATTTATGGTCAAGTGGCTAAAAGAATAAAAATTATATTCACTAACAAAAGATCAAAAAGCAGAATTCATAGGCACAAAGTCTGGAACCCAACCAATGTGAAATAAGACACCCTAACCACTTGATACTTGAGAATAAATGTTAAGTCTGTAGCTCAGCAGGGAAATATGTAGTTTAGATTGATAGTGTGTTATTAGAATTTAAAGAGTTATTGATATTAGGAAAGAAGTCTGTATGAATAGAATAGATCTGATTCAAGAACTGGCTGGAGTTTTAAGTGTCACACAGCATTCATTGAAGTGAAAATAGCAGAAGAGACTGGGAAGGAACTAGTGTGGCAGGAGAAAACCAGGGGGGTGGAAGTTAAGAAGAACATCTCACTCATTATAATCAAAATGCACATGATATGCATAAGATATGCACCTGACCAATGGATTGAATGGTGTACGCATGTGCGTGTTCACAAGTATTTATATGTATGTGTGTGCATATGCTTATGTATGTGTTCATGTGTATATGTACACATGTGTGCATTCATGTGTGTGTGCTTGTCAGTGTGAGTGTAGTTATGCTTGTATATGTGTGCATACATGTGGTTTTGATTGTGTTCATGTATATGTGTGCATATGTGTATGTGCTTGTCAGTGTGTGTGCATGATCAGATATACCAGAATAGAATAATGCTCATGTTAAGCAGACACTTTCTAGGGGACAAGCAGGAGAGAAGTTGATTGAATTAGAATCAAATGAGACGAGAAGAGAAACACTGTAGAGACTAAGAATAGATAAAGTAAGTGATTGACTTAAGAAAAATAATTTCTAATGAACTTCTAATTCATTCTCCTAATGAATTAATTTGATTAGATAAAAATAAGAAGAGATAAGTTCATTTTAAAGCAGCCATAATTCCTTTTGTTGGCACTTGAAACAACTGGCCTACCTCACTTGGTGCAAATCAGCAATGTAACTAATTTCAAGCTGCCTTGTTACTTTATCAGTCAATCTATCAAATTCATATTTTAAGAGAAACTGAAGAATCTTCTTTTGCAAGTCCAGTCTTAATTGAAAAGCATGGTAACAAAAATATTTCCATTTAAATGAACAATTGTAGCTTGTATTCTGAAAAAAAAAAATGATAGAGTTGTGTATCATAATGTGAAGATTGTAATTAAAAAATAATAATAAAAATTACTTTCCTTGACTGTTTATCAAAGAAATAAAGGCATTTGCATAAATTACTGAAGTTCCTCAAATGTTAGCAATCAATACAGAAGTGTTTAATACTCAAATCTCCAAAATATTCTAGATTCGTTGATTTCCAAAGGGATTGATTTTCCCAATGATAACCCAACTGTTTAAAAGAACATTATTCTTTTTTTCTTCTCTCTCCTACCTTTTTCTCTCCCCCATCCTAAGTGCTAGGCATTGATGCAGAAGTATTTTTCTTGATCATTCCACTTTATTTGAGAGAAATTCTCTCACTGAGCCTAAAGCTCACCAGAGCTAAGCTAGTTGACCAATGAGCTTTTGGAGATCTGCTGGTCTCTACTCCCCCATCTTTGGGATATGCATACCATCACACCCTGATTTTTACTTAGGTCCTAAAGTCTCAACTCAGACCTTCATACTTTAAGGTAACCACTTTACCAACAGAGCTATCTCCTGAGGCCCCATTTTTTTCATATTTGCTGTTTGTTTTTATCTTAGTGAACATCCTGAAAACACAATGCGAATTGCACTTGTTAAAGCATAATCATTAATGTGAACATCAGATATAGAAAATTCTTCTGGTCACATGTATGGAAGGCATAAAGAAAGAGAATACTTATGAATCTTATTGACAAAGCTCAAGGAACCCCAGACATCACATTGAATTTGTCCTGCCTTGAAGTAAACATCAGAAGGTTGACTGACGCCCAGTTGGGGAGATGATTGCAGGTCTATTCACTTTAGGAGCATAGTCTTGGACATAAAGAAACTTATGTGAAGTTAGTATCCTTTCCTTTCACTCTATTTGCTCTGAGAAAGAGAGAGAAACGAACATATTGATGGTTTGAAGTGCTCATAGAATTTCCTTTCCTACTTTATGCCATCCCAAATTAATTTCAGAAAATTCATGACATTTGCAAAAATCAACCTACAAATAAAAGATTTAGTTTCCAGGGTATAATAGAGCATCGTTGAGCATTGCAAACCAGGTTCTTTTGGTCATAGGCAACCTCCTGTACATATCCTAAGAAGAGATGTTTTTCTTTTTTGTTGTTGTCAATAGTGTATTCATAGAATCTGAGCATAAGAAATGACAGGTGTGTATTTTTTAAGGTATACTGTATTGTTAATCATAATTTTAAAATGTTTATCTGGAAATATTACTATTAATTTTGTTCTATACATTTATATTTTAATATTTACTACATTAATGTACACTCAATTGCTTGAGTTATATAAAATGTACATGTTATTTTCAATGTCAAAAATATTGTGAATATATGTAGTATAAAAAGATGGAAACAGAAATATAAAATATTAATAACAGAAGAAGTATGATGCTATTATTAAGATAAATTGTATACTTTTTAATCATTTTGTTTCTATGAATTAAGTTTACATCTCTGACTTCAAATATCATGAATAGGAGAAAAATATTGTAGGGTGAATGTTTCCATCCTTGTGTTTTCCCATTCATGAACCTTTTTCACTAGAGAAAAATTTACAAGCATACGGTTATACAGATTAATAAGTTTACAGATTAAATAGTTACTGAAAAGAAGTCGTGTATTTTTTTAGAAAAAATGATTTGTTACATACATTTTTTTCTATTTTAAAAGAAAAAAATCAAATTTTCAGACCAAGGAGATAGTGTGTTTACATGTACACATAAAAAGATAAAACTTGGCTGTCTATTCACGCTGTTATCATTGTTATCATTAGGGCATCTTTATTAATATTATATACTGTCACTGTATAGCTCAAGCTATTTCAGGAAACTCCTGTTTGTGTTGTCTGGTGTGACAGCATTCAGCATGTAAAGGTCACGTGTTTAGAACTGTGGTTTCAATGAAATCACACAATGAGTCACAGGCATGGGCTGCTAGACACATCAGAGACTCATTGTGAATATAAATTTGAATTACATTGAGATTCTTTGTGATTTCCATGGATCCACAGCACAACAGGTTATTAGAACTAGAAAACACCCAAGTGCAGTCAAAATGTAAAGAATTTGATGTATGTCTGTGTGTGTGCATGTGCGTGTGTGTGTGTGTGTGTGTGTGTGTGTGTGTGTACATGCTTGTGTATATTTGTACATGTGTGTGTATGCTTGTGCAGGTGTGTACAAGCATGTGGAAAACAGTGCCCAATATTGCTCAATGCTCTATCTATACCTTCTTTTTTGAGACAGTGTTTTTCACTGACCTGATGTTCACTTATTTGACAAGCATGGCAGGTCAGCAAGCGTCAGGTATCCTCTTGTCCCTGACTTACCAGTGCAAGAATTATAGGCACTCACCACTCCATTCAGTTTTGTTACATGTGTTCCTGGGACCCAAACTCAAGTCCTCATGTCTGTCCAGGATGCACTTTACTGATTAAGCATCACTAGCCCCAGTTCCAAATGTAAACATTTTGATGTATTTATTTTTTTATTATTTTTAACTCTGTGTGTGTGTGTGTGTGTGTGTGTGTGTGCGCAAATGACTGCAGGTGCCTACAGAAGCCAGAGGTATTATCCAACATCCTGCTGGAGTTGTCCATTGCTTTAAAATGATAAGCCGCCTCTCTGGCTGCTTTTTAAAAAGAAAAATTACTGTATTTATGATGTTCATTTGAACAATATAAAACATATACACCGTAGATGCACAATAAAATAATTTGAAATGTATATATGCTGTGTACCAAAGCAAAGTTAACCCTTTACTACCCACACTTGCTACTATTGTGTCACATTTCAGGTAAACAGGACGTTAGTATAGTCACCATGGCCTGCATCAATTCTCTAGCACTTATCATCTTAAACTTAAAAACTGTACATGTGGCTGTAATTCCACATTTTCCCTCTACATTCTCATCACTGAAAACATTCCATATCTTCCCTGATTCTATTCCTATGACCATTTTTATTTTTCACGTTTGTGATCATGCAGTGTTGTCTTTCCATGTCTGGCTTATTTTGCTTAGTGTAATGGCCCCCCAGGTTCACCCATGCTATTGGAAATGGCTAGAGTACCTTCTTTATAAATGGTATTTAATTGTGCATTTTTTATGTATTATAAAAATGTAGAAATTCGTTTCATCTGTGTATTCGTCCATTGGTGGACACTGAGGCTATTCATGTTTTTTCTCTGATGCAATGCAAAGAACATTAGAATACAGGGACATCTTAGAAATTCGAATCATATCTTCTTAAATGTACACTAAGAATTAAAAGTGCTGAATCACAGTCTCATATCAAATTCCATGATCCTCTGATTCTTAAAATCTTTTTCCCCTTCTTCTGCAAAGTTCTCTGAGCCTTAGCTGTGGGATTGTTTTGCATGTGTGTCCATTGAACATGGCCTGCACAACTGATTGCGTGTGGTTTTCTGTAATTGTCTCAATCTGTTGCAAAGAGAAGTTTCCTTTAGGAGGGGTGAGGAATACACTTACCTACAGGTATGAGGACAAATGTTTAGATTGTTGTTAGGTATGATGCTTATCTGGTGAAGTGGTGGTTTTAGGTTCTCTCTCAAGACCCATAACTTCACCAGCACTGAGCAGCTCACTAGTGATGCAAGAAGGTACACCCTTAAAGTCTCACCAACATGACTGCCTAAACATGTGCTGAGAAATGCTAAAAGTGGGGAAAAAGTAGTCTTCTACAAGGAAGAACACACCAATTGGTTATCCAATACCAACAGTCAGCCCTGAAAATGCACATACAAGTAACAGTATCCTGAATGAGCAGTAATATTTTGGAAAATATGTGTATATACATATATGCATAAAATAACAGTGAACATGGTCATGAATTTAAAAAGAGCAAGGTGGGTATATGAGAATATTTGAGAGAATAAAGGGAGGGGGGAAATGATATAATTCTATTTAATCACAAAAATAAAAGAAAAGAATGTGCTGGATCCGTGGTAGTCATAGTGGTGTTGGTTTATTCGGTAACCAAGCTGCTGTTCTTCATGACTTCCCCACTTTGTAATCCCTTCAACAGTGTTTGAGGGCCCCCTTTCCTCTAGCACTCTCCAACATTTTCTTGTTCTTGTCTTATGGTCTTGGCATCTGTCACTCATGAGACTGCATATAATTGTTGTCTGGATCTGTGTTGACCTCCCTACTGGTGATAGATCGCAGTTTTTGATATTACTCTCTGTGGAAGAATGTCTGACCAGGTTCTTCACTCAGTTTAAAATCAGATAACTTTTTATCTTACTGTCTTAGTCACTGTCGTTTTGCTGTTAAAAGGCACCATGACTATAGCAAATATTTAAAAAGAACACATTTAATTGGGACTTCCTGAAAGTTTCAGAGGTTTACTCCATTATTATCATGACAGGAGGTAAGGAGCACACAGGCAGACATGGCGCTGGAGAAAGAGATGAGAGTTCTACATCTGGATCCACAGGTTGCAGGAAGAGAGCGACACTGGCCCTTACTTGGGTTTTGACCCCTCAAAGCATACAGGCAGTGACATACTTCTTCCAACAAGGCCACACTTTCTAATCCTTTTCAAGTAGTCACTGATGACTAAGCAGTCAAATATGTAAGAGTATAGGGGCCATTCCCATTCACTTATTTACCTCTAGCAAGTTGAATGCATTTCTTTACATTTTATATAGTGATCCTTTATCAGATGTAATTTGTAAGAATTTTTCCCCACTGTTCTGTTTAGTTGTCTTCCCTCTTCATAACTTCTTGAATGAAACAAAACTTTTTAGGTTGAAATTGTTATGTGTCTGTTTTGTTGCTTATGCTTTTGCTGTCATATACAAACAATCCTTACCAAGACCAGTACTAAAGGCTTTCTGCTGTATCTTTCTACCAGTTTTAAATTTGAAAATTCAGGGCTGTTGAAATGACTCAGTGGCTAACCTCAACAGCAGCTCTTCCAGAGGTCCTGAGTTCAATTCCCAGCAACCACAGATGGCTCACAGCCACCTATAATGGGATCTGATGTCCTCTCCTGGCATGCAGGTGTACATGCAGACAGAGCACACATACATTTAAAACACATAAATAATTCATTAAAAAAATAAAACTTTATTCCATTTGAAGAATGTTTTTGTGAAATAAGAAAGTAAAACTGAATTTTTGGTATCTACTCATCCACTTGTTTAATCAGCACTTACTGACTAATCTGTTACTTTTCCTTGTGTATTTGTGACTTCCTGTTAGTTTAGGTGACCACATATGTTGGAGATAATTTTTGACATCTGTTTTGTTTTGTTTTTCTGTCTGGACTTGCACTTTTCAGTGTATGTAGTATTCCCATCTTTGATTAAGCTTTAGCATTTTACTTTGCTGGAGACTATTGTAAATCAAATAGTCTCTTTAAATCTTCCTTTGTCAACAGTTCCTTGTTCCTTTCTAAATATGTAACTGAGGATTTTGGCTGGCTTTAATTTTATTTGAGGTAACTGTAAGTCAGAAAAATGAAAAGACTTGGACAAAACAACTGGTTGATATCCTTTTAAGCATAGAATGTTCATTGCTTATATACCCTTCTCAGTGAACTATATCCCAAATGGCTATTCTAACAGGTATTTCTACAACTTTACACACATAATAGAGCTTGATTGTGCCTAAACAAACATGTGCAGTATCTTTCTACTCTGTGATGATGGCCTGTCTAAATGAATATCTTGTTTGCTTCCTTTGTTTGGACTTGGTTTCTTTCCCCTTGCCTATTGTAAAATGTCTTCAAATGTCCTTTAAATAAGTTGACCTTCCAGGAAAATGGCTGGACCATAAGCTTCAGGGAAGCTTGTAGGCAAAGCTTAGTTTATACGCTCCACTTCTGCTTACCAAATACAGAATTACTTGTGCACATTTTACATTGTATGACCTGAAAATGCGGATGTCGATCTGCATACGCAGTGTATTTTCTTTCCCACCTCTAATACCAACTGACCAGCTCCCTTTGAGTTCCACTCAAAAGTGTTTTGCAACTCAGAAACAGACAACAGTTTCCTTCCGTGATTATATGTATCTGATATGTTTTGTGGTTGTTACCTATAAATTCATCAAACAACCCTGACTCCCGGTAGTATTTCACCCTGAACTGTGTTAGAAAAATTGTTCGGGGAAAAATGAAGTAGAGGACAAATTCAGTCTTCCTTTTTAGTAGTTAATAATAAAGTTTGTGAAGATTTGGGGTAAGGAGGTCTGAGTAGTGGAAATAAAGTGAGACACCGAAGAGAACTTAGTACCCATTCTTTTCTGCGTGTAAATTCTTGCATACCACATGTACCCTAGTTGAAATCATGAATGCCTGCCTAGACGTTTTATCCTGCCTCCTAGATAATTGACTTTAAAATGTCTGTAATTTTCTCAGAAAATGAAAGTATACTTGCTTATACAAAGTAATATTTAAATGAGTTTTAAATATATTATTTCAAATTATAAGATAAAATATTACTCATGTGTTTTGAAAACATTATATCCTACATAAATATTGAATGATGTTAAGAAATTTTATTAAAAAAAAAACCTTCAGCTATTTAAACTGATGTGAGTACAAACCCCAAACTGTTATAGAGAGTAGATTTCCCTATTACTGAGTTAATTCTAAGTTAACAGAGAGAATTCTAAACGAATATCATCATTACCTGTGGGATTCTTAGTTCAAAATCATTTAACACATTTGCCAAGAAAGTTATAATTCATTGTGCCGTGAAGACGAATGAGAGCATATATTTCCTTTTACAGTTACAGAAAAAATAATCTTTGAATTTCCTTTGCTAGTATCCCTAAGCTCTTCTCAGGGAATAATACAACTCACAAACGCAAATGAATACAGAATTTCAGAGCAAAGTTGTACAAATAACTAACATTGTACTCCTGATAGTAGGGATTTTGCAAGTATGGCCTTATTGTTAACAACAGAATTTAATAAGGGTAACAGTAATCAATAATTGATCTTGAAAAATATCAGTCAAAAAGAAAAGTACAGATTCAAACCCTGAATTTAACTAAGAGGCTCAAGTAATCAGTACAGAACCTATTATTATTATCATTATCATTAGTATTAATATTAGTATTAGTATTAGTATTATTGTAGTAGAACAGCTAATCCTGGAAGATTCAGGTAGTAGTAACAGGAATGGAGAAAATCAATATTTTGGGGCTGAGCTGATGGCTCAGCAAGTAAGATGCTCACAGCTGTATCATGCAGTCTCAAGTTCAGATACCCAGTGCTCAAGCCAAAGTCAGGAGCAGTGACTAACATCTGTAATCTCAGTTTTAAGCATGGGGTTGTGGTGGCAGTGGAGAGACAGGAAAACACCTGGGCTCACTAACCAGCTAATGTAGACAAGTTGGTGAGCTCCAGATTAAGTGAGAGACCTTGTCTCAAAACCTAAGATGAAGAGCTACAGAAGACGCATTTGCCCTCTAGCTTCACACATACATACACGTATTGCACTTGTGATCATTTACACACATGTACAGCACACACATGTACACAAAGTACTATCCAGAGGAAGGGTAGCGTCATGATTAAAACACAATAAGAGTGTGTGTTTAGGTGATAAATTCCTGAAAATTTGGCATTTGCTTTGAGAAGACAGTTTTATGAACTTCAGTAAGCATCAGTCCTAAGGAGAAATATTAAGAATGTACCCATGAAGAGAGGTAGAGCAGTGAGTTATTCTTTCCAGAATGATAACATGGGAGACTGAAAACTGGAAAGCCAGAGTTCAAGCACCAGAGAGAATGGAATGGGGCTTCTGACAAACAGAAAGATGGGTGAAAAGTACCTAATCACAGTAAGCCAATTATTTAGGATGAAAAAGGAAAGGTTAAGGTGAGGTTACATAAGGTGAGGATAAGGATATGTTCAGCCTAAGATCTGAAGAGGTCAAGGTTACCTAGCTTCAATCCAAGATAACAGGAAGTCTGAAGAAATGCAGCCTTTAAAAGGTCAGGGAAGAGACCCACTAGGTACAGATCTCAGAATTTGACCCTTACCCAGGGAAAGCAGGGAACTCCAGGGCCATTATCATGGTCCAGTTGGATTTTGGCATCGACATGTCTAGTATAAATGTCTAAATGGCTAAAGCTCGACAGTGACAATGCTTTGGAATTTACCCAAGAGAAAAGGGTTGAACTTACATTGAAGATGAAGGTGGCATCTGGTTGTGGACATGATTAGGCAGATCGCTGAGAGGGACAGCAAAAAAAAAAAAAAAAGTCATCTTATTTCTCCCTAAAACATCTTGATGATGATGATGATGACGATGATGATGGTGGTGGTGGTGGTGGTGGTGGTGGTGGTGGTGGTGATGCATGGCATTATCAACTTCTCAAAGAGAATAAAAATATAGGCTTTTTTGTCTGAGTAAGCTAAATGGAAATTTCTCTGTAATAAGACTATTCTCTTAAAATATCACCAAATATTTAAAAATCTAGTATCATTTAAAAGTATAACATATATAGGGAACACTAGTTAGCAGGTCCCTAGTTTTTTAAGAGAACAATGCGACTGCCAGTGCCAGCAGTGATAGGCCACAGAGATGCTATGAGTGCATATATCAACACGAGAACACGCACTATGATGTGTGTTTAATATGATTCATCAAATCAGCTTTATAACATGTAAAGATATTCTTGATGAGTGAATATTATTTTGAAGTACAGATAATACATTGTTCCTGGACAAATGTCAATGTTAATTTATAGAAATCACTCTGTAAACTGCATTTCAGCTTTTGCTCAGAGTGGTAATGATAGAAATCATTGAAATTGACTTTACAATATGACTGGACGATAGAAGATCACTATCATGAAGTTAATCACCCTTAAGGTCTTGGGGTATAGCATAGTGAACTTCTGTAGCACATGAGACTCTGGGTTCAATTCCACTCGATTTTGTACTTTTTTTTTGGTTTTTCAAGGCAGAATTTTTTGGCACTCATTCTGTAAATCAGGCTGGCCTCAGAACTCACAGAGATGCAACTGCCTCCCAAGTGCTAGGATTAAAGGCATGTGCCACCACTGCCCAGCTGAAGATTTTGTACCGTTATTATAAATTATAGAAAATTACTGCCCATTGAATAATGTTTTGCTTTAAGGAACAAAAGCAAAAATACATGAATATAGGAAATAGAAGATATCATCAATAGTTCTACTACCATCAGTACTTGAATGTTTTTCCTGAACAAGGATGCAGAATTTTCAAACCATTAGATCTGGGCTGACAAGGTGGCTCAGCAGGCATCGGTACTTGCTTGCAAGCTGGTGACCTGAGTTTAATCCATGGAATTGATGTAGAGGTGGAAGAAGAGAACCAACTCCAAAAAGTTGTCCTCTGACTACCATTTGTGTTGTGGTGCATGTATTACCCTCCTCACAAAATAATAATAAATTACATCCATATATAAATCACCAATTTATCTATCTTCACTTTATATCATTATTATTTTATAAAGATGATTTCTATGTATGTAGTGCTTGCTTTTGGTAATAATTTTGGATGCCATATAACGGTGTGTCATGACTTATTTAACCCTCTGCATTGTCATACGTAGCACATGCTGCTACACTTTTCAGTCTCAGAAATACTTCTATAAACCTTATGCATCAAATATATTCCCTACAATTTAGGGCTGGTTCAAAACCTAGATTTCTGTAAGTAGAATTAATTTAACAGATAATGATTCAAGTATTAAACCTATGTAAAGAAATGACAAATGTCTCTTTTTTAGTTAAAAAAAAGGAAAAAAGAACAACAGTAACAAAAAAATGTATTTAGTGAGGTTGGTGAGGCAACTTAGTGTTTAACAACACTAGCTTCTCTTCTAGAGGACCTGGGTTAAATTCTCAGTACCTATATGGTATTTTACAATTGTCCATAACTCCAGTTCTGGTGATCCAACACCCTTTCTGGCCTCTGTGAGCTACTATGTATGTGGTACAGAGGTATATGGGCAGATAAGACACTGGTACAATTAAAATAAAAATTTAAAATATTTAGTATTTCATTAATGTGTTTAGAAAGCAGTTTTCTTCATTTCTCTAAATGTCTACCAATGGGGTAAAGTACTATACCTAGAGGATTAACTGGTTGTGGACAGTGAAGGGAGTTTAAGGCTACACAGATGAACAAAAAGCAAGTTGCCAAAAGTGGAGGGAAAAAATGAGACATTGAGATGCAATAAAAGGGGGAACGAGGCACATTTCCAAGGAACCTGTCCTAGAAGGCTGACCACAGATATCTGTAGACAGAGTGAGTGGGTATTGAAAAGAGCCACCTCAGGCCCCGGCGAGGAGATACGAATGCAGAACCAAACTTTCTGTCTCAAACCTTTGGGCCACATTTATGTTGACTGCAGATATTTTATGATTTTGGATCATTTCAGTTTGCTGGAACATGTTGATTTCTTACAAAATGCAGTTGTGGGCTTGAAGTTCCATCTATGTATCACAAAACAAGTAAATTTTTTTTTCTCCAGCAAATCTTCGCTGACTGAATTAGTAAGTCAAAAAACTGAAATTTTGTCATGAAACCAGTTTTGTGCCAAGTTACGAATTGTCTTTACTTTTTAATAATATTCATAATATTTTTAGTTTTCCTAATAGTTTTCATACATTCATAATATTTTCATAATAATATCATATTTTTCATCATTTACTTTTGTAGTATTTTGTGACATGAAATATGAATTTCATAAAATAATAATATTTTCTTAAGATGTTACATGTATAAATTGGGATTATGCATTATGTTGGCATTTTGTTTCTAAAAGTATCATATGGGATGAGGATATCCACTTTCATTTTTTAACCTTTTTTAATATATGAAAGTCAGTTTTTTTCTGCTTTCCGAGTTTTAAATACACTTTTTAAAAGGTACTTTAAGTAGCTGTTTAGTAGTATGTAGTTGTGTTGTGTCGACATTATTTTTTTTTTCCTGTCTTTTCTGTGTAACAATATTTTGAAAGCAAAAACAAATCCTGCCTTTTTATAATCAAGGCTGTTTGTCTGGAATGTCTTCTGATGGAAATTGGATTTCTCAAGCAAATATTTTGATTAACATTTAGAATTCATAAACTATGATATTTAGGAAGAATATAAATTCACTCAGATTTAATCATATATTTGAAAGTCACTGCATCTTTTTCTTGTTTAAAATTTATCCCTATTTTGGTAACAATAAAAATAAAAGTGAAAATAAAATAAAAATAAAATTTGAAACTGGCTATTTATTTAATACCTAACTAAGAGACACATTCTGAGAAAGAAATTTGGACTGTTTTCTACTTTGTAATGTGTGTTATAAAAATATTTTCCTTCTTTTTTTATAAACTCAAATTGATCTTTCATAGAAATTCAAACCACTATTATCAGATAAGGATGGGAACACACAATCATAAGCCTAGAAGAGGTAATTTATTTCCTGTGCCTCTGCTATTCAAATAGATATTTCTCCATCTACATTGCTCAAATTCTATATAGATCTGATTAATATATCTTCCTTTGGCATCATCTTATACTTCATTATTCGTATCTAGATTTTTTTTTTCAAATTCTAACCTCACTCATTCTTTCTGTAATTTAAACTCATTACCTCTAATCCTATTTTCAGTTGAAACAAAGAGTACACACTATCACCAAATTATATCTGTTTTCATATTTGAAGATTGCATTGGTTTTCAACTTCCATTTCTCCACAGTGGAAAACATTTCTTTAAAATATTATTCATTGCAAATTACTTTCATTCCCTTTGTTGGTGGGTCAAAAGGGGAACAAAGAAAAATGGACAAGGAAGTAACAATAATAAAACTAGTGAGATTTATCATTTAGTGAGATAATATTTATCTAAGGCTAATTTTGTGGCTAAGGGTAAGTGTGGTGATAAACACACATATGTCAAATGCTGCAGATTAGATGACAGGTTGTCCTGAGTGGATTGTGGTATAGCAGAGAATATGTGGATAAGCAAACTGGATTTAATGTACCAGACAAAATTGTGTTCTCATCCTAGTAACCATCCTGGCTTTCTGTAGAAAATATATTATTGTGGAAACCGTTAGGTCTCAAACTCACAATCTGCTGGCTGAGATACCTATTTAACACATCAAGGTGAACATTGCTGCCAGGTTCTCCCCTCATTCCCTACCTGTTGTAGGGTCCTCCTGGCTTGCACATCCTGCCCCCTACCCTGAGTTCTCCAACCAAGAGGGTTAGGCTGCCCTTCCCTATATAATTCCAACCACTTTAGTTACTCCCTCTCTCTCTCTTGCTCTCTTGCCTTCTTGGTCTCTTGTTCTGAGACCCTCTTACTTTCCCTTTCTCACTTTCACTTTCTGTAAAGGAACATTTAATCTTTTAAACCAGCAGCATGGCTGCTCTACCAAAGGATCACACTGAAAGGTCTGTGTGATCTGGATGGAATGCAGAAAGAATGTTAGTTTGACTAATCCTGTCTTCTGTTTATGCTAATGCTAGGTGAAAGGGATTTCTGTGTTTAAGGCATTGTAGTACATGCCTTTAATCCCAACTCAGAAGGAAGTGGAGGCCCATGCCTTTAATCTCAGCTCAGTAGAGAGAAGCAAGGAGTAAAAGCAGTATGGAAACAGATGCAGGAAGCAGAGTTCAGAAAGAGGTGGAAGCAGACAGCAGAACTGTTTGAGAGACATGCAAGAGAAAGATGCAATGTAGAAGCAAAGCAGAAGCAGAGAGCTCAGAGAGAGAGAAGCAAGATAGAAACAGAGTGGAGAGTTAGATCAGTCAAGCAGTTTGAGTGCAGTCAGCTCACAGACAGTTCAGTTCAGAAGGAAAAGTTGAGAAGAGCAGAGCCAATCCAGAATAAGCTAAAGCAGAGTCAGAAGAAGATGGTTTATGATTTACAGTTTGAAGTTCACAGTACAGTTATTCAGAGTTAGCTCAGTCAATAGTAAGTCTCAGAGGCTGAAACATTTTAGGCGGATTAGATTGTATGGAGGCTGAAGCCTTCTAGGACTGTGGTTTGAATTAGCTAAGAATAAACTGTCCACTGCCATGAACTCACATGAATAATTGTAATAAATTCAATGCATACATCTACACCTACAACTTTCTCCTCTCTACCCTCTCCTCACGTGGCCCAGCAGCTCAATGTGGTCATGTCCACCTTGGTCTACCCTGATATCTCTGCCCCTGGCTATGCTCCCCCTCATATCTACTATAGTCTCCCTCATATGTACGGTAAACTTTCTCCTCCATCATACCTAGGAGCAGTCATATTCTTTTCCTTTTTATTTCTTTTTTCATTCATCAGGTTTATTTTGAAATGTTAAATAGGTTTCTCAGTTTTCTGAGTTTGAGACTTAAGAGAAACATTGATGTTACCATGACAATATAAATAAAGAAAGTTATCCTAAATTTTCATTAGGCAGCACTAAGTAAATATTTAAGGATGAATTTTAATTAAGAGTAAAAGTATGAAATCATGTCAAAGAATAGTATAATGAGACCTTGGGGCTAACTTTTCCAGGTGATTCGACTTCATTTTCTCTAGAGTTTTCAAGAAAGCTATAAAGCAGTATCTTTCTTGAGTGCGTAAACTTTTGTGCCCAGTGTTTGAAATCCCCCTCTTCAAGTATCACCAGGAGATCAGTTCTGATGCAAAAGCAAGAAACCTTTATTCATACCCCGTCTGGACTCAAGCTAATGCTCTGTCTTAACACAGTGAGAGCCAAGAGCGAGAGCCACGAACGCCCATTGAAGCAAGTTTTTAACTGTGGTTACAGCAGGGTTTGGGGGTTTCCAATTAGGCTGCTACAGGATTGGTTGACACTAGGCTAATGCA
Source organism: Cricetomys ansorgei (assembly GCA_026225945.1). Taxonomy (NCBI): domain Eukaryota; kingdom Metazoa; phylum Chordata; class Mammalia; order Rodentia; family Nesomyidae; genus Cricetomys; species Cricetomys ansorgei. Next base: position 3,486,906 of record JAMJFZ010001121.1, on the reverse strand, counting down.
GGGATGGAGCAAGGGGATTGGTGGCCAGGGTCCAGGTCCTTCATGGGCCCTTCCTGTAAGCCAGGTGGGGCCTTATCTCTGGGGCCATATCTAGAGGGTATAGGATACATGATTTACCCCTGGCAGATGCAGGACACATGAGTCATCCTGGTCCCTGATTGTCTGGTGTTTGGCCAGGGACTTTTTACTGGTTCCATCTAAGATGGAGGCCTCTTTTTCAAGATGGAGTTGTTCAGGCCTAACATAAACCAATTATCATCCAACATACTATAATATTTTACAAGGAAAAAATATTTTACAAGGTAAAATCTATTCTTTATTCCAGTTCATAGAATTTATACAGGAGCATAATGGGAAGAAGAAACAGAAAGAGCCATGAAAAGTTGTGTAGGTTAGTGTTCATTCATTTAAGGTGAAGGCAGAAGCTTTAAAAAGACTCTTTTTGTGACAGACCACCCAGTAGGAACTGGGTATTGGAACACTACTCTATCAATGTTTAAAATACACACACACACATACATTATATGGATTATATAAAATTTCTATATGTGGGTATATAGAGATATTTTTGCCAAGTTGAGCTTGTATGTGTGTATGTGTGTGTGTTCCTGATTATGCAACTGATGCAGAGTCAGTACCAAATCTCTTTACATTGAGAAAATAGTAAGAGTAAGCAGGAATCTCTTTCTGGATGATCTATAGATAGCTGAATCAAGCCACTGTCATCTCTATGGTTGTTAGAAAAGGTATCAACCTTATCAGGGCTCATGGGGAATTTTGAGTGAAGCTAATTACATTCTTTTTGCCCCAGTAAGTTTAGAGAAGCCCTTATATTTATTCTCAAGTCTCAGATTTGAGTTTTCTCCATGTCCAGTTCTGATAGCAGTTGTCTTCAGTTCTGATCATTAACTTGCCTGCTGTGTTTTCAAATTCCTTGTAATTTTTAACAATTTTTTTTTTGTCTCAGACTCAACTTCTTTACTGCATACAAAATATGTTTTTAAAAAACCCCAATTTTAATTCAGTAATTTATTATTCTTCTCTTTTTGGATATATTACTTTGTCTTGCATAACAAATTTTAGTTAATTAATTTTAAAAAGCTTTGTATATGAAGCTTATACTCTCCCACTTTCCTACAAATTCATCTTGTGTTACCCACCCTTCCAAATTCATGATGCTCTCTTCTGTAATTGCTATTGGTACATATACATACAAAGATATATACAATGCATATACACACACACATGCATACACACACATGTACGTATATGATCCTACCTGTCCTGACCTGCGGGATCTTCAACCAAGACCCTAGGAGAGGGCATTGGAATGGGGTATGGAACAGGGATGCGAGAAATGAAAGGCAGACAATTTGTTCAGTCAAGGCTTCAATTTATTGAAGTATATATACATAGTACCAGTATTTATACAATTTTCGAAGTGGGGAGAAGAGCCGGAATGCATAAGCAGGTTGCTATGGTAACCTTATCTGGCATGCGTACTAGTCTAACTGGTAGTGTTAGGATGTCCCAGAGCAAGCGATAAGGAAGTGCGTGGAGCTGTGAGATTTTCTCTAGGGGCTTCCTGTGTAATCTATAAGGGTGGACATGCAGAATGAGGAAGCAATAAGGTTAAATTAGTTAAGCAGGCAGTTTCCCAGAACTGGGCAGCTTCAGGCTATCTGACCTTAGTCTGAGTTCTGTCCATTAAGGCCAGAGAGAAATTGGGCTTTTAAAAAGTGGGGTGCCTTGTATTTCAAGCTAGTGTATCCAGAGGGACCGCTTACCACACCTACCAAGTCGAATTAGTGTTGCTTTTGTGTATATGTGTCCATGGTTAACCATTTGTGATGAGACTCCCTGAGGAGGAGATTATCATGGGAAAAAACTCATTTTCTATCTCTCAGAAACTATTGAAATATTTTTAATTGTTATAGCAGGACACTTTGCCAAGAATTGTTGTACAGCCTTCCTTCTGATTACATGCTGCTTGGACTTCTGGGATCTTTGCTTATGTTATGAAGGAGAGTGTTGGCATTGAAATAGGCAGTTGGTGGGATGGTTTAAAAGATGTTAGTTCAGTTCAGCTAATGTTCTCTGCAATTCCTGTTATCCAAGCTAATGACAATCAAAAAGGACAGTGAATTTCTCTTTCTTTCTCTCCTTCTATTTTTAAAGGCTGCCTACAAGAGTGGTGAAGATTTCTCTCTTTCCATTCTATATTTTTAGAGCTATCGAGTTTAAAAAAAAGGCACAGTGGTAATCTGTTACAATTTAGGAATAAGTTACAAGATAGGAATCTGTCATACTAGCAGTTGGGGCAATAAAATAAGCTTTCAATTACAAATCATTTTTCCCTATTTTTCTTTATTTCTTTTCTTTTCTTTCTTTTTTTTGTTTTTGTTTGTTTTTTGTTTTACTGAGACATGGTTAATCTGTTGCTCCAGCTGTCCTGAAACTCAGAGATCTGTCTGCTTCTGCCTCTTGATTAAAAGTATGTACACCTACTACCTGGCTAACCACTTGTTAATTGTTTTATCATAACATTTTACAATTTTCTTTAAAAATGTAATTAACATATGTAATGTTTCATGATCATATACAACGTCACTCTAGTGCTGCATCTTTCCTGGTGGCTATTTCCGGAACACATCTCCCTCTTCCAAATTTATCATTTTTGTTAATTTATAACCCATTGAGTCTAATCAATTAGTACTCTCCATATGCCCATGTTTGTAGGGCTGTCTCCTAGAGCATGGACAACCTAGCATTGATCATATCACCAAAGAAGATCATATACAACTAAAGCTGTAAATTTATAGTTCAAACTTTCCTTAAAAAGGCCTTTTGAGGACATCCAGCAATGCCAAAGTATTTTCAATGGGCCCTTTATCTCTGTGTAGTTATCAGCCTCGTCCTGTTAGTCAAAGTACATCATGTTTTGAGGATTCCCATAAATCAGTGTCCCTTCATCTCTGTTATAATATCTGAGATCGGTTTGGTAATATTTGATTTAGCAATCTATATTTAAAATTTCTTAAATACCTTGTATCCCTCTAATTAGATTAGAGAAACTGGAGTTTTCCAATATTCCTCTATAATAGTAGTCTTATCAATACAAAGCTACATACTTTGATGTCAAAACTTTCAATAGATTCTCCAGTCAAACATATGTTATTATTAAAAAAAAAAGTGACCTGAGAAAATCAAATTAAAAGAGGAAATGATTATGGGGGCTCAAGTTTTGGGTATTTCTTTCACCAGTTCCTTGATTCTGTCAAGTTCCTTTGGGTGAAGAACTTGATAGCTGAGAATGAAGAGTGGAATGAAGCTGGTTACGTGATAGAATCCAGGGAGTGGACAGTGTAAGTGAGGATTGGGCAGGAAAAACAGACTTTTCCAAAGCGTATCCCCAATGACCTACTTCTTCCACCTCCTAAAGTTTCTATGTCCTCTTAATAATATTTTTGTATTTATCAGTAGACTAATCTACTGAGTAGGATAGAGCCCACATGATCCAGTCCCTCCTTATAGGGCCCAGATCTGAATATCATGTCATTGGAAACCAAGCCATGAAGATCATTTCAAATCCTAACTATATCAGCAGGGTAGATTCTCAACTAACACAGTTTTTAACAGTCTTTGACCTTGGAGGGCAAAGGATAAAATGGAATGAAAGTAAGTTGAATACATCTGCATGTATTCAATTTCAAAAAATAAAACTGCAAGCAAACCAGTAGCTAAACCTAAGGAAATGTTCACTTTGTTAATTTGTTGACTACCTGAATATTAAATTTTATATTAGTCTTGGTTTGCTATAGTGTTTAGCTTTATTATTATTATTCTGAAAAATCCATGTTTCCTACTAATTTGGATAAAAATTATTTTGCAACAGTGATTTGTGTTTGGTCTTTGACATACAATACTTAAAGCTTTGTGAGATATTCTGGAACACTCTTCCTTTAAGTTCAAAGGATTTTGAAGTTTTTGAAATGTATATTAATGAAACTTTTTACTTCAAAATTTCAGAGATGTCCTCAGACTCAAACACAGACTGACACCTGCAGATGTGTAAATGGTTTTTACATATTTTTGTAGAATACAGATTGGATTGATGTAATTCTATGTTTTCACCCTATTCAGAATTCTCCTTGTAGAAAATGTGACACACTATATTTGATCATAAGTAGTATTCATAATTCTTATAGGTTAGTGAGAAATCTTGCCAACTGAAGTGTCTCTGCTGGCTTATTACTGTAAATTGCCTTGAATTTTGCATTTCATCCATGTGTATCTGTTGAATCCTAAATAATCATCATAGAAAAAACAAATTAAATTCTACTAAAATTGGCTTTAGGGAGCTGTTGACTGTGAAACAATCTTATAGTCTACCTAGAAACCAGGGAAGGATCATGGAAAACAATGTAAGTAGGCTGAAGTAAACATCAGATATGTCCCATCTCTCTGCTCCACAGTTTAATAGAAAAAAATAATAAACAATATTAACTTGACTTATATGTTGTAGTCTGAGGTTTTCCTGTCACACAGTCTACTGTGGCAATCAATATGTATCTGACCAGCTAAAATAATTAAGGACGAAAGAACTTGGGAAAATTGTATACATCATATTAACTGAGGTTCAGATAATTTTTTGTCTTAATTTATGTAGCAGAGCATGTGTGCTGTATGGAAATAATTTCCAGAATGACTTGCTTCAAGCATTTGAGGCAAATTGGATAAAATAAAGAAAAAAATTTCAGACGTATCATATTCCTTCATTATGTGAGTATTTTCCCGTATCTACTAAATTGACAAACTGGTCATCAGTTGATGTGTACTACGGTTGTCTGCATGTCTTTGCTCTGTGAGCTTTGCTGCCTTGGACATGGAATGTCCAGGTGTGTCTTCAACAAGGTGATATTATTTTCTTTCAACTAACCATGAGTTATCAACTTTTGTCTTGTTAATAATGACCACTCTTGCTTAGGTGATAATGTGTGTGTCTACAATGGTTAGTTACACTGAGCAATCATTTATAACTCTGTTGGACATTTTTATGTTCTCATTTGAGAAATATCTATTCAGGTCAATTGTCCATTTTTAAGCAACATTACTTAGTTTCTCATTGCTATTTGTCTTCTTCAGTCCCTTATATATCCTGGATATTAGCTGCTTGCCAGATGTACAATTTTCAAATATTTTCTCCCATTCTGGAAGCTGTCTTTCATTCTATGATCAATGACTTCATTTTCTTATGGTTCTCAAATTGTTTATGTTTTCAATGTCTTTCTAAGTAAAGCCTGGGTTTTGTTTTTCTGTGACAGACTCTTAAAAATGTAAGACTAATATCTCGGAACTAAATTTTAAGTTAAAGAAAGGAAACAGGTTTTTAAATTTTAATGAAATATAGGACTTGCCATAGGCACGGAACCTATCGGATCTCCTAAATGCATCACAAGGCTATCTAGATTGGTGTCCTTAAAAATTCTACAAGCTGGAATGGGTGTGTGTCTGACTGTTGGTTTTTACCCTTGGGTGCTCCGCACGGGAACCACCGACCTGGTCTACCATGGCGGCTGGATCTCCTGCCAGCGCAGGTCAGGGCTTTGCTCTTTGGCCCAGAGACTGAACCCTCTGATTTGAGCAGCGGGACCGCGGACCTGAGGCGGGGGTCATAGGGTAGTTTCTTGTGAGGGCTGTCTACTTGCAGCCCTGAGAATAGAGAAACACAAAGAAGGCCTCGGAAGTCGAATCTGGTGGACACAAAACTCAGTTTATTCACTGCAACCCTTCCCCTTAAATCTCCTCCAGCAGGGGAGGAGTCCCAGAGCTCTTGGTAGGGATGCCTGATTATTATAGGGCACGCACCAGAGGTGGGAGAGAAAGGCATCCACTCAATGGATCCAGGTGTAGTGGAGACAAGCATGTTCCTTCTGCTTCCAAGAAGCAGGCAACCCACAATATTCTGTCCAGGGCTCCAGAAGAGGAGCCTGCTGAGAGCTCTTTCCTCTCACCTTTGCAGGGAGTGGAGGCACTTTCCAGCAGCTTCAACTGCTTATTCAGTCCACATCTGACCATTATACCTACCTTTGAGACTCTTTTGCTCCTGCTGGGCTGCCTAGCCTGCTTGATGTGGGGATGTAGCCTCATTCCATCCTGCTGTGCCATGCCCAGACTGTGCTATAACTCTGGAGAGAGGGTTCTCTCCTGGTGATAAGGTGGAGCATTAGTGGATGGTGATGAGGGTATATCTCGGGGAGATGAGAGGGAATGGGGAGGTTGGAGGGAGGTGAGAAGTGAGGCGGGGATGTATTCTATAAGCTGTATGAGAGAAGAAAAATTAAAATAAAAAAATTGTACGGCTATAAACTTCTAATTCACAATAAAGCTTTAAGTTGAATTAATTATCACTGTTTCATTAGTCAAAAGTTACTTTTAACACCAAAAAGGAAGGACCACTCTATATTTTAAGAGTTGTCTCCAAACTACTTACCATATCTCATTATCAAAACTTTAATGTCTTTTTAATGCTGACCGTATAATGATTCTAACATGCTTTACGACTTATCAAATGAACTTTGAATCCTTTTTCTGAGAAATAATGTTTTCTTATCTTTACATACAACAATTTGTTTTTCTGCATTGATGGCATGATGTCATTTTTTTTGACAAAACAATACATACTTCCATTTTAAGCATCACTATAAAATTAACTGTCAACATTAAAGTAGTGGCTTGATTCTATATTAATACACAACCCATAACTGGTTAAAAAACAAAACAAAACAAAAAAACCAAAAAATAAAAAACCCAAAACTTTTAGCTTTGATGGAACAGAATTAATGTGGCATAGTATTTAAAATCTTGGACTCCAGAAAGCCACCTGCTTCTGCTGAGGTATTCAAAGACTATTGGATGCTAGCCAGGCTTGCAAAATGTTCAAACCTATTGCTTACATGTTTGACAGAAACATCTGGCAGCACAGATGCTGACTTCCAGAGAGCCATAATTATTTTGAGAGAAGAGAGACATTGTTATACACAGCTATTATCATGCTACTACTTCAGGTATCAGAAAGTGGTGATCATTTGTGTTCTCTGACAGCATATGCTGTCTCAGTTTTACAGATGAAATTTCTAGATCATGTGTTGTTGAGCATAGAGATCATCATGTGGTTTTCAGCTATCAAAAAGTTCCAAAAGAGCATATAGGATATGATGAAATTGTCTTGTTTTTTTCCAAGTGCCTATTCAACAAACATTGAGCTAGGTGACAAAAATTCATAGGTGAGACTGTTACTGAGAAAAGTTGATGATAAAAACCTCTCTTGATTTCACACTCTGTCCTGGAACCACTCACAAATAAGTCTGTCAGATTTTGTACCAATGAAAGGCTTTGGGCTTAGCTTTGTTTATCTTAGCTGTTATGAGTTCTTCTCTATCTTCTTTTCTTTCTCTCTCAGAAAGATTATTATTAAAAAGGATGTGACAGTTGCCAGCGAATCTATCTGTTGCTTGCCTTTTAGAGTGTTTTTTCATATGTCATGTGCACCCACAAAAATAATGATCTAGAGGGATTTTTGGAGACCTTTACCTCCAAGATTCAGAAACTGACATTTATGATTTGGTTCCATAATAACCAGTTTAGGTAGCCTTCCTTCATTTTAAAACTTTTGCAACAATTAATGTGGTAGTTTCAAAAGAGATATAATGATCAGGGTGGCATGTTCACATTTTAGCACCACTCACCCACCCCCACTCAAGCTGAGAGTCTGAATACAAGATTTTCATGCATTGATTTATACATTCTTTGTTTCATCAAGTATTAATGATGGCCTATAATATGCAGGGTATTCTAGTAAGTGCCAAAATACAATAACTGCTTTCCTGTAGTTCACAGGATAGTTACAGGAGTCAGGTATTCAAATAACTCCATGGCTAAGGCCATAAAGAGGAAGAGTGAATCTCTAAATAGAAACTGGCAATTAGTGGTGGAGGATGTGGCTGAAGAGAAAAGAATGTTTCACCAGATGGAATCAAAATTCAAAACATGTTTAAACAGTGCATCATACTTTTTAAAAAGAAATGCACCTGCAGTCTGAACAGTTTGGCTCTCCAGTGTGGGTTTTAGCTGCTTGTATGAATCACAGCATTGATGTCTGGAGACAGTGAGTATCCCTGCATACTCAGCATGTTTCTCCCACTCAACACCTATCTTGAGAGCAACAGTGGCCAAGACTGGGTTTTGGAGAGATAAGCCACAGTGGGTGTCAAGTTCCTGTCACTTTGGATGCTGGTTGCCCACCACTCTACAGTGTTGCTGCATAATGATACCTTTGGTCTGATTTGGTACTTCTGGGAAATATGTTGGTTTGTTTCATTAATAGCTTTTTTATACATGACACAGCTTGTTTATTTTTCTATAAAGTGAAAAGTTTTTGGATGCTGGTGTTACTTGTTCAATACTACTTATTTGATAGAATTTTATTGTTTGAGAATTTCATTAATGTATAAAATTAAAATATTTTTGTTCAAAGCATATGATTTATATTTATAAATAGATAATCTGCTATAAGATTAATTGAATCAGAGTATCAGTCTATTTCCACACTAGATATCTCCATATATTCTTGACTGAGAATAATATACATCTCAAATTTAAGAACTAAATCAATACCAATAAAAATATGTGACTACACACATGTACAGCTATACACAGAGTATTTTACTATTTATTGTGAGAATTACAATAGTTATATAAAAATAGATATTTCAAAATAGATGAAATGTCTTAAGCAAATTTCCTTGCTTTAAACTGTGGTACTCCTGTCATACCACAAACTCTATGAATTAAATAATAGTTATAATACATAATAAAAGTATAAAATAGCAAATATTAACAGTTTTATGTTCCAGACAATTAACATAAGAAGAACGGAACAAAGATATTGTCAAACACATTTTCCAAATTCATTTTATTGTTGATTCTAGTAATGATCTTCTTTAGGAATCAAATCTTTCTTATAATATGTATAGCTACACCTATACTATCTATCAATTTATTTATCTACATATTCTCTCTCTCTCAACTGGGTTTATTGTGAAAGCCCAAGGCTGACACATGTTTCCTCCTCTCTGGATGCTGAATTTACAGGCATGAGTTGGTGTGCCTAAATATATTTGTTTTGTTGTTTATTTTAATCCATCTCTGTCTCTGTCTCTCTCTGTGTTTGTGTATATATGTGTCCTCTGTGTGTGTGCAAGCATGTGTATACACATGGCACAACTCAAGTGTGGAGGTTAAAGGACAACTTTCAGGAAAAGTTCTTTTTTCCACCATGTGGGGCCCAGAGAGAAAACTTAGGTCATTCATCTTGGCAGAAAGAGCATTTACCTGCTAAGCTACCTTACCAATCCCCATACATTTGTTTATAATGGGTGATAGTAATTGGGAGATGTTTTGTGAGAGCTTTGTTTGATTAAAGGTTTCTACATATGTTTAAATTATACAAAGTTGTTAGAACTATTCTCTAAAAATTTGATCAAAAATACAGTATAAATAAGGTAATAAAAATATTTAAGTGTCTATAGCATATATTTCAGCCTTCATCAAGATTTCTAATGTCATATACTTAACCTGCTCTTGTCTTTATTTTGACAGCCCACTGAGGTTTGCTATATCTACATTCATTATTTGATTTGGGACATGATAATAATATTAACAGAAAGTAAGAATGCTTTTGGTGGCTCTCTTCTGCAAAAGAATGTGAGAATTTAATACTGTGTTGCTCATAGCATGCTGACATGTTGAAACAAAATTTCAAGAAATGATTGAAGAAAACTGATGCACTGAAATTGATATTTGCTGATTTAAAAAAAAATAGTGTACATAATCAATAATCATTACAGTGGTATTTTTCCAATAATCCCCTGTGTCTTTGTTAGGATTACTATAGCTGTGATGAAACACCATGGCTATAAAGCATTTGGGGAGGAAAGGTATGATTTTGTTCACATTTACATATAAAATTTTACCATCAAGAACAATAAGGGCAGGAAAATTGGAGGCTGAACTCTGGATATAACAGTGGGTAAATTCTGTCCTTTCTGGCTGCAGTAAGTCTACTATTGATTGGTGGATTTTTCACTATGCACAGTATCATCGATTTAATAGCCTTCAGATTCTATTTATTCAAGGGCGTTTCGTGGATTGTTTGATATTTTAAAACTAGTTATGAAACTACAGAGAAGTAAGGCTCTGTTTTAATTTGGTTTCTCTTGGTGTGATACAACAAAACTGAGATGAAAAGAGTTAATTTCAGCTTGCAAGTTACATGTCAGTTTTTAGGAAAGGTAAGACGAGAAACTGGAGGCAGTAAATGATGTACAGTCCCTGAAAGAGCATGGGTTATTGGCTTAACTCCATGACTTTGCTTTCTTATACTACACAAGGACCACCTGCTTAAGGGTGGCACTAACCCTGGAGGGATGTGTCATTCCACTCCCATTGCTAATTTTGTTTTTACAGGACACACATTTACTTACATATCAATCTTATGGAAACATTCTCTTAATTGAGGTTTCCTCTTCCTGATGGCCATAATTTATATTAAACTGACAAAACCAAAACAAAACCAAAACAAACAAACAACAACAACAACAAAACAGCACAGATTCCTGGTACAATTCTAGAGTGGGATGGGATCATTAGTTCACAGTTCTGTTCTCAACTAACAGAACTACCCATTCGATTAGTGTTAACTCTTTTAAAGGAATGAACTTGGTGTTATTCAGTTACTCTTTCTTGGAATGAACCTCTGACATGCCTTCTTTTTTTAACTGACAGCTCACAGGTGATCTCTTCAAGCATATAGAATTTTCCTTTGCAACCTAGTGCCTGTCTTTAATTAATTTAAGATGAGTTTTTCATAATTTTATCAACAGAAAATTGTATAAACCCAAAATTTCATCTTTGCTGTGTTTTTCCATTGAACCATAGGAAATGGTAAGCCACCTCTTTTCTCAGGAAAGCAGGATTCTTCTAGAGGGAAAAACAAGACAAAAACAAAAACAAAAAACAAACAAAAATCTCCTAAATTAAGAACTCAGACTTTTGGATTTTAAACGACAGATACCTTGTTGCTACCTTGTTGCTGAGTAACCTTGAGGAATTTATTTTGCCTCTCTGGACCTTTCATTCCTCATCTATAAATTAATTGAAACTGATACATTTATCATGGGATTAGTAGTTTTAAATGAATTATTACTTGTAATGTATTTAAATATTTCTGGCATGTAAGTGTCACATAAATAAAAAATAGAATGTTACTGTCAAAGATTTTTACAATGCTATATTGCATATGAGTAGTTAGGAAGAAAGAGAAGCCTGGCAATTCTGTCTTTGCTGTGTTTTTCTTGCTTCTGAGGAATAATTTACCCTGATTTTTGACACTTAAACTGTGAGAATATGAGAAATAAAGAATTAAACAAAATAGACAAAGCAGTCAAAGTCCTGCATAATTGTTCCTGATAAAAGCTGGTGTTTAAGGGATAGAATTGTAATGTTTTACAGTACAGTGTATGCCAAAATACAAGACCATTAAATAATTGGAATACACTTAAAATGATTATGATCAAATTTTGGTTAAGTGTAAGGGTGGGAATATCAGGCAGTCCAAAGTATGTGAAAAAGGACAGGTTTCTTTCAGAGTCTTATTTATAGAGGAATATTTCATCTTTAATCCAACAGCATGGCTGTTCTAGGGTAGAAAGAATGTTAGCACACACCTTTAATCCCAATGTAGCACACACTTTTAGACACAATTCAGAAGTTAATGGTGGCACACGGGTTTTAATTTCAATTCTCAGGATGTAAAGGAAGCAGTTCAGAAGGTTACAGTTCTCAGTTCACAGATTTCAGTTCATTGTTCATTCTCAGGATGTAAAGGAAGCAGTTCAGAAGGTTACAGTTCTCAGTTCACAGATTTCAGTTCATTTTTCTCAGTTCAGTATTCATGATGAGTTCAGAGTTAAGAGAGCAGTAGTAGAAATTGAAAGAATGGGAGGAGATTAAATCAGAGCATATTAGTCAATTGAGAAACAGAAAGTCAGAGGCAGAGTGAAGTTCAGAGTGAGTACACATCTTTATTCTCAAGTCTGAGCATGAAACAGAATGAAGAGCAGGCAAAGTGGGATGAAATCAGAGGAAGAGTTAGCAGAGTGAGTCAAAGTGAGAACACACCCAACTCTCACAATAAAAAAGGAGGCTCTCAGCTCAGAGAATCAGGCAGTCAGAAAATCAGTCAGATAAAACACAGAAGCAGTTCAGCAAAAGGAGTCAGTGTCAGATAGAAGAGTGAGCTTGGGAGAATGAGTCAGCTAACAGCAAGAGTCAGTTTGAAGCTGAGCAGAGCAGTTCAGTCAGAGAAGTTGTGGGAGTCAGCCAGAATCAAAAGAGTTAATCAGAAACAATCATCGAGCTCAGAAGATCAGTTTGAACCAATCATCTAGGAGAAAAGTTTGAGCCAGAACAGTGAATGAGTTGAATCAGCCAACCAACAGTGTCAGTTGAGTTCAGTATAACTCTGAGTTAAGAAGGAGCTAGTAAGAGGAGCCCAGTCAGCAGTAAGTCTCTCAGAGGCTGAAACGTTCTAGGTCTAGGTTAGCAGATTAGATTATATGGAGGCTGAAGCCATCTAGGTCTGGGCTTTCATATTGAAGATTAGATTATACAGAGGAGATGTCTACAGTTTTCATGGGGAAGCTATCAATGGAGGCCATTAACACATGGCCTCCAAGATTGTTCCAGCACATCTTAGTCAGATGTTCTCCATTCCAACAGGGGTGAAACACAGTGGGTGCCTGAACTTTATGTTTAAGGCAGTAGAGCCTGAGAATCATCATTTTTTTTCAATGCTCCCCCAAATAGTGTAAAGTACAGCATGTGCTGAGAATCTAAAATCTTCACAAGGCTCCTTAACACTGCAACTGCCAGTCTGATACTTTCTTCTCTAAAATGACTTGGTCTGAGCTCTGGTACCTGAAGCTTTCAGTTTCAAAGTGACAGGACCAAACATAGCTTACTGGTATGAAGCTACAGGAGCTTCAAAATAGGAGATTAAGATTGATTACAGTTTTACATTAGGAACAAAATCATTATACTTTAATGCATAGTATATGCTTTGTGTTTCCATTTCTACTCATTCATGACATCCTTTCTAATTGCCTTATAATTTACCATGTTAAATACTGTATGATACTATGTATGCTGTTTTAACAACTAGTATATATTTCTCTAGATAGTAAAGAGCTCCATTTGGAATACCTATGCTGTGTTCCAGTTGTTGGATAGTAGATTTACTGGAGAAGATTTTAAAAGATGCAGAACATTGTGGGGCTACCCAAGCTCTGCCAAATGCTTCACCTTGGGCCTCTGCATCTGCTCCCATCAGCTGCAGGAGGAAATATCTGATGACATTTGTGCTAGACACCAATACTAGGTATCCAAGCTATCTAGTCTATGCTTCCTGGGTCTCCCTGCAGTGTCAGGCATGGACTCCTTCTCTTGACCTGGGGTTCTGCCCCTCCATTGTCCCAGAACATCCAGCAGGTAGGACAGATTGTAGGTAGGAAGTTTTGTGGCTGGATTGGTGTTCCAGTTGCACCACTGGAAGCCTTGCTTGGTTATAGAAGATGACTGTTTCAGGTTATATATCTCCCATTACTAGGAGTCTTCTCTAGGGTGGCCCTCATAGATTCCAGGTAGTTTCCATTGGGTTAGTCTTCTAGCTCACTAGCTCCCCCTAGTTCCCCCAATTCTGCTCATCTCTCACCATATACTCTTCCTCCATACAACTCCCCCTAACAAGTCCTCCCAACCCCATTCCCATTCCCACCCTCCCCCAGTCCACCTGCAACATTTGTTCTATTTCCTCTTCCCGGGGAGAAACATTTGTCATCACTGGGGGCGTTTGGTGTTAACATAATCTCTTTGGGTCTGTGGGTTGTAGTGTAATTATTCTTTATTTAACTGTTAATATTTACTTAGAAGTGAGTACATACAACGTTTGTGTTTCTGGATTTGGGTTACCTCATTCAGTATGATTTTCTTCTATTTCCATCCATATTTATGCAAATTTCATGATGTCATTTATTTTAACAGGAGTGATACTCCATTGTATAAATATACTACATTTTCTATATCCATTCTTTAATTGAGAGGCATCTAGATTGTTTCCAGTTTCTGGTTGATATGAATAAAGCCTTCAGGTATATGCCTAAGAGTGGCATAGCTGGATCTTGAGGTAGGTTGATGCCCAATTTCCTGAGGAATCTCCATATTATTTCCATGGTAGTTGTGTAAGTTTGCATGCCCACCAGCAAAGGAGGAATGTTCCACCTCCTCGACATCCTTATCAGTTTGAGCAGTCATTTATATTATTGATCTTAGCCATTCTGACTGAAATAAAATGTAATCTCAAAGTAGCTTTCATTTGCATTTTGCTGATCCTAAGGATGTTGAACATTTCTTTAAATGTTTCTCAACCATTTGGGTATCTTCTATTGAGAGTTCTCTGTTTTGATCTGTACCCTGTTTTTAATTGGAGTATTTATTTTTTTATGTCCAGTTACTTAAGTTCTTTCTATATAATGGGTATTTGTCCTGTATGGGATGTGGAGCTGATGAAACTCTTTTCCAGTTCTATAGGCTGCTGTTTTATCCTTTTGACTATTCCTTTGTCTTACAGAAACTTTTCAGTTTCATGATGTCCCATTTATTAATGGTTGATCTTAATGCCTGAGCTATTGGTGTTTTGTTCAGGAAGTTGTTTCCTGTGCCAATGAGTTCAATGCTGTTCCCCACTTTATCTTCTATCAGGCTCAGTGTATTTGATTTTATATTGAAGTCTTTGATCCACTTGGATTTGAGTTTAGTGCAGGGTGATAAATATGGATCTATTGGCATTTTTCTAATGCAGACATCCAATTAGACATCACCATTTGTTGAAGATGCCATCTTTTTTTCCATTGTATATTTCTGGATTCTTTATCAAAAATTAGGTGTCCATAAGTGTGGATTTATGTCTGGGTTTTCAATTTGATTCAATTGATCAATGAGTCTTTAATGCCAACACCATAAAGTTTTTATTACTATAGCTTTGTAGAAACGATTGAAATCAGGGCTAGAGATACTTCTGGAAGTTCTTTCATTGTTCAAGATTGTTTGAGGGAACCAGAGAGGTTAAGGTCACCAGGAGAACACAGCCCATGGAGTCAATTGGCCAGGACTCATAGGGGCTAATAGGGACTGAGGCAGCAATCACAGAGTCTGCATGGGCCTGTGCTAGGTTCCCTACATATATCTTAACATTGTTTGATTTGGCGTTCCTTTGAAACTCCTAAAAGTTCAAGTGTGTATGGAATCTCTGAACCTTTTTACCTGCCCTTTGGACCCCTTCCCTACTGCTAGCCCTGTCCAGCCTTGATAAGGGGGATCTTGCCTGGCCCTGTTGCATCTTATTAGCCTCTGTTTTACTGGCAACCCTGGGAGGACTTCTCTTTTCTGAGAGGAAGTGGGGATGGAGGAGGGGGTGGATCTGGAGGAGAGTGGAGGTGGGAACTGAGAGGAGTTGGAGAAGGGAAGGCTGAGGTCAGGATGTAATGTATGAGAGAAACATATACATAAAAATAAAAGATGCAAAACATTGAGCCTCACCCAAACACAATGATCAAAGCCACTACAGATTCAATAAGAGTAGTAGCTTCTTTTTAGCAGGCTTCCCAAATAGCCATATTTTAGAACAGTTTTTTTTCTTTTAATATTTTTTCTATATGTCTTTTGAGGCAGGATCTCTCTATATTGCCCTGGCTGTCTTAGAGTTCACTATGTAGACCAGACAGGCCTTTAACTCATAGATATCCTCCTGCCTGTGACTTCTGAGTGCCACAGGTTCAAGGTGAGAACCATTTTCTTAAGAAGTTCAAATAAAGAGTGTCAAAATTGAGTCTCTAAGGGAAAATCAAGGAAGACTACTATTTGTTAAAAAAAATTTACAGAAAAGGTTAAATTCAAATCAGCTCTCAGTCAAGGAGGCATAGCAAATAATTCTGAGATAATGTCAGGCTAAGATTTGTTTTAGTTATTGTTATTTTTTATTTAATTGGTTGCTAGGCATGATTACTTCTCCAGTATTTTGAACCTTTTTCAAAACCTGAGTAAAATGTTTTAGTAGGTCATAAATGGAAAAAAAAGACACTATGGGAGTGAAGGCAGCTAAGATTAGTCACACACATGTGTGAAACTATCAAAAAGTAAAACAAAAAAAATAAAAAGAAGCAACCAACCATCTTTCTGATCCACAGTAGATTGCATGCTCTTGTCTTCAGACTAAACGTTAGATAACTACTTCTTCTACCTATATGAAGATACTATTAACAATTTTTTGCATGAATGAAGCTCATCATTTGAAGATTAATTATGCTGTTAATATAGCACATGTTGCATTACATATAAGGTGGTCAATAATTGACTGTGCTTACTACTTCCTACATTCCTGTTTTATTTGACCACCAAAGTGAAATTATACTTCTCACTGGTTTTGAAAAACATATACAAAAAGAGCCACTGGAATCTAGTGTAATAAATTCTTTAAGTCATCCTATATCTTTTGTAACACTTTAAAATGACCCTTAATGATGAGGTATAAAAAAAGTATATATATGATTTTTTCTAAAATTCTGTCCAGATATTCTCCAGAACTAGATCTCCCCCAATATTCAGAACTTAATCAGTTATAGCAACCTGCAGGAAACAAAAGCTATACCTTCAAAATTAATGTGTTCAGGTGAAACGATGGTTTTAGGTTAAATTATTAGAACCCCTGTATGTGGGTTCAATTTAAATGAGTTATTCAGGCCAGTTCTGAGTTCTTGTGTGACGACCATAATGAAGTGAACATACCTATCAGAACCACTGTCACTGCCAGATTGCTCTCCTTCCTATACTTCTGGACAGAGAGTTTGAGGCCAGCTTAAGATACATAATTAGACTTTGAGATACAGTAAGAATTTGGTTTATTAATAGCAATAATAATAATGATGATAGTACTGTTAAACTATGTAATATAGACAAAAGGCATACTGGCCTTGAGACCACCTCCCTCTAGTTGCTATGCACCATCAATGTTTTCTCTGGACAGATAGTAAGAGGATATCTACACCTAGATATACCACAAAATAGGAAATGCAGAAACGCAGCATTGACAAATGGTGAAGACCTGATTTGAGTAAAATCTTGGTTTAATTTTTGATTGAAGATTATTTGTATCCTGTATATATCCTTGAATTAGCCAAGTAATAGCATTATGATATGTAAAATAGAGAACAGTATCATATCTTTAGTATAGTGCAGTATGTAGTATAGTATAGCTTTACTATAGCAAGGTTATGAAATGTTTGTAAGCTCCCTGACACATTATAGGCATGTGAGTGACAAGAAAGTATCATTAATGTATAATATGAGTGCATGTGTAAAATTAACAAAGGAGCCACTGAATTTGAATTCTTATAATCTCAAAAGGTAGGTTGTTCTCACCCAGATCTGGAAGTCTGGTTTTCCAACTATGTTTCCAGAATGATATTACAGGAACTCCTGCTGTTATTTAATATGTATGCATCCTCAGTGAAATGAATGAAAATAAAAAAGTTCAGGAGATCACAACATTCTTAATTCATGAATTATTAAATGGGCTTTATTCCCTACACGTATAAATGGAAGGTGATGTTGACTTCTCAGTTTTTATCATTTGGCGGAAACACAATTTGATGCAATTTCAGTTGGCTAACATTTCTAACTACCACAAGATTTTGGATTTGATTGTCATGTGCAATACATCACATTGCAGATTTTCAATGTGTTGTACATTTGATTACTCCAAATCTAATTATTCTGCAAAATAGACAGTTTATCCTAATATCCTACCTCAAGATCCAAAAGGTTATAGAAGAGCTTATATCATTTTGCAGATTTTTAAAGGTTATAGAAGAAAAATGTTCCCTTCCTGAAATCTGTTGATTTTGGAGGGATTTTCATTAATACAGAAGTCCTTTCTTTTTAGTCTCCTTGCTATTATATGTCTATTGTGAATAGGGAATATTCAGCCGATAGCTGATCCATCTGCTCTACGTGTCACAGTTGAGTGGTCAATATAGAGAGAGCATAATGGTATTGCTCTCATGGCAAAATCCAGTGAGAAAGCCAAGCATTCATTTTCAGAATGAGAGTAATTTCTATTTTAAGAAAAAAGCAAGAACACTGTGGTTCATAATATTCAGTCTACCACAGATATCACTCACTTCTGAATCAATAAACAAGTGATGCAAACACTAGGCCCAGAGCTGGATGTCAATGCATTTGTGGAAGAATAAGATATGTTGGGTTGACTGACACCTTCAGGATTCCAAGTGTACTTCAACATTTTGGGGGAAGGACATACCATTAAGGGGAAGGAAGTATAGTAAAATGAAGACAATATATTTGACTACCAAATCAAGGGATTAGAGCTGGAAGGGAAAAGAGTAGAGATAGACATTAAAGTCCAGATATATGTTTTCTTTTGGGAACTGGAAGTCCTTGCATTGTAAAAGTATTTTTATTTGTGGGGTTTCAAGGAAGAACAAGATACAGTCTTCAAGATGGAAGCCTGGACCCAAAGGGCTTCAGCTCCAAGACTGGACTGAATTCTTTCCAGCAGCCTTCTCCTTGGCCTCTTCTCCACACACCTGCTTTTTCAGTCTCCTGCTTCTGACTCTCTGGCCTCTCAATCTGAACTCTGTCTTCTCTCCCTGCTTACTCTCTGTTTCTCCTCTTTGCTTCACCTCTCTGTTTCTACTGACTGCTCATTTTACATCCCAAGAACCACATTTAAAGGCTTGTGCCACCACTTTCTTCTGAGTTGGGTTTAAAGGCATGTGCTACCACTGCCCTCTAAGTTGGCTTAAAGGCCTGTAATAAGTTGTCTTCAGAGACAAGGTCTTATTTTGCATTAATGCAAAGAATTCTATAATTCACTTTCCACATGCCAGGCCACTCAACCTTGCTGCCACTAGGCAAAGATCAGACTGAGAGATACATGGTGTTCCCATATCTCCATATTAGCCACTGGAGAGGAGCCCCAGAATTCCCTTTCATTTAGCCTTAGAACAAACAGAGGACAGGATTAGTTTGACTAACATTATTTCTACCTACAACAGCCGTGCTGTTACATGAAAGATCAAACATCTATCACATTGGCTCTTGGAGATGATCCTTCCCCAGAGCAGCCATGCTGCCAGATCAAGTGTTCCTCTATATTACATATGGGCTGGTATATTTCTTAGCAACTAGTTTCAGAGAAATTTATATTTCTTTAGACCTATTTTGTTTTCTATAATATAGAATTTGGAATAAATTACTAGTTCTCACCCCTTGAGTGTCATGAAAAACTGCAACATCTGAGTTAATTGTGTTGGTGCAAGAACAGGATCTGCATTGAACACTCTTTCAGCTGATTCTACTCTGCAGTCAGTCAGGGAAATGTGGAACTAGATGAGTCTAAGATTCCGAGAACATGGTACTGGGAAAAGGTTGCATACCCAATGATAGAACTCAACTAGAACATATTTTACACTGGTTAATGGAAACTGTTGGAGACTGTTAGAAGGCTTCATTCTAACCTATCATCCCCAAAAGGATATCATGTGATTTGTGATGATTTCATTAACAATGATTTCACTCTTTTCTTATTCCTACTTACCTCATATCCAGATTATTGGCCTGTATGAAATTGTATGTTTATATCTTTATTGTTTTGTCCTTTTGTTTCTTGACACAGACACTAATCATCTTGCTTGTGCCATTTATTAATTTGGCTCCATTCCTGAAAGTCAAAGATAATAAGAAACATGAAACAGTAGTGGATATAAAATACTAGTCCATTTCCTATATTAGCCCCTGATATAAAAGTGGAAGAAATGCTGATCATATTAGAAGTTTGTAAGTATGATCCAAATATACCTTAATAACTTCTTTATAAATTCACAATATTTTAAAGAATTTTTCTTTTTGGAGTTTTCACATTTAGTATGTAAACAGCAGTGAACATTATAATGAGACTTGTTTGGTCAATGAAAAGAAAATGGAGGTTTTCGTTGAGAAATATAAAGTTTTCAGAATTAAAATATGAAGGCTGAAATGTCTGAAAGCATCCCAGGAAGCCCATGGCTGCTACTGTCCTCCCCTCCCAACCTTGCTCATGCATTAATGACTAGCCATTTTGAAAGAGAGTATCTTAAAAATTCCACATGCTCTTTTAACATAGGCTTCAAAATGAACATCTACAGAATTTTCTTTCACTGTTAGTTGTATTTTCTTTTTGAAGTATATATAAATTGTGAATAGAAGTGAATTATTGGCATCTATCATTTAAAGTTGTTTGGAGAATTTGGGAATCAAGTTAAGAGAAATAAAAATGTATATTAATTGATATGTACACTTTAGATTCCCCAAAAGTACACAGGAACTCTACCTGAAGGTTTCCCTTTAAAACACTTTAAAACTACTCAATCTAAAGACTGGATCAGAACAAATGAAGGCATGCAAAGAACAGAGGGGGCTCTCTGAATATTTTATTAGGATAACATTGCTTATTATTCCAAATTGTGGAAAAAGAAATACCTCCCACAAAGACACCAATTTTCAGGGTGGAACAGAAATGGAAAGGGTTAGAGGAAAAAAGTCATGAAAACCTCTCTTCAGTAATAGAGGTAGGGACAGTCTCTCAGCAAAAATGGCTCATTATGCACTGACTTCCAAAATAAAAGTACTAGTATGGTATATCATCACAGTCATGGAATCTTAGTTTCTTTTCATATTCCATATTCCCTGACAACTTGTGGGATAGAGGGCTGTGGTTGCAGATTACAGTCTCTGACAGCAAGAATGTCACAGCCACAGAAGCTTGAGGGAGCTGGTAACAGAGTATCCATAATCCACGACAGACAGGCATGAACTTATGTCAGTGCTCAGTTTCATTGTTCAATTTTGTACAATCCAGGTTCACCTGGCAAGAGAACGGTGCCACCCAAAGTGTGCAGGCCCTCACAGTGTACAGGATCTCTTACAGGAATGTCCAGAGGCACTTCTTTTGGATAATTCTAGATTCTGTTAAGTTGAGAGTCAAAACTAAGTGGCTCATATGGCAAATGTATTTTCCAAAGAAATTCTACCTTTGTCAAGACATGCATATGAAATGCAGGGATCTGATTTGTTATCTTCTGTTTCTAACCACATAACCCATCTTGCTGTGGAGATTAAGAAAATTGAAATGGCTTGCCACAACATAGTTACTAATGAGTGTCTACATTTGTTATAGATCCCTTGCAGTCTAGTTTTTGCCATTTTTTTTTTCCTTAAAGGACTTCTCCTTACTTTCACGCAGTGTTCATTTAGGATGTCATATACGGGTGCAGATTTCTTTGCAAGCCATTTTCTCTTCTATTTTTATCATAGTTACAGCAATTAGGGTGTCACTGTGTAATTTTCTAAGCTTTTGCGGTTTTCCATTGTTGTGTGGCTTTTGATACTATATTGAAATTGCTGAACACCTCATACGAATTCTAGGGTCCCATTAAATGTTCACATAGATTTGTTGTAAAATATAAACTGAATCTTGGAGGAAAACCTAGTCATTCCCCTTCTGGGTATGATGTTATAGTACCTGTTTTTCAGATGAAATGATTAGAACTTTTTATTCTAACAAGAGCCCACCTATTAGGTATCCACAATGTATATTCCCTTAGGTCAAGTCCAGCATATGGAACAGTTGTACTGCAATGGTTGTGGAGTCTACATGATTAAGTAGAACAACACAGACTTTATTTTCAAGTCAGACTCTGGTGTTTAATGGACACTGTTATAGAAAATGTCATTTTTTCATACATAACTAGTTCAAATCTTGAGTGCATATAATAAACCTAAGCCCACTACAGGCTCATACTGTTTCTAAACTCTTGAAGTTAATCTTGCCAGGTATCAGCACTTAAGGGCAAGGTAATATACCATGGTCTTCTTGAAAGATATTAATTGGGTTTTATTTTTCAAAAAAATGATTTGTCAAAACTAAGGTACAAGAGAGGAATGCCTTGAAATTTTTGATTTTTTTCAGATGTAGACTGATCTATCATTTCTTCAGGAATTAAGAAATACCTGTATACTTTTTAAATATTTAAATTAAATATAGATATTTTACTCTGTATAACATTGACAACCTAAGTATGTCAGCTGTGATCTACCAAGCATGCAAATGATGGTAACCAAAAATAAAATGCCAAAATGAAGTGGCATAGGCTGAACTAACCACTTTTTCCTGCCTCAGGACTTGGGAAAGTAGATCTATTGCAGATAATTTCTGGGGCTTGATCATTATGGTTTATATTTTTCTGTTGTGGTCTGTGCTTAGTTTCATGACAGAAAAAGGTTTGCGTTGTATTTGAGTAAAGCTTGATGTAGGATTCGAGCACCTAGGGAAGAAGGTTAAAATGGCTGAAAACAGTAGAGTTAGGAGGTTGCTCAGAAGAATAATCACTGATGCTTTTCCCATGCAAGAGCCTTGGTTTATGTGACAGGCTTTAAGGTGCTTGACATAGCAAAGAAAAAAGCAGACATTTACCATGAAAGAAATGAATAGATACAAATGGAAACAAATTGTTAAGACCGGGAAGAGAAGTGACTAATACTATGAACCTGAACCAGAATGTTCTACCATGCCTAGAGAGCATGGAGGATACATGGCCTTTCATTTTCTCATTTGCTTGTCTTTACTACTGTCCATACCTGACAAGTGCAGGGATCCATGGACACACAGCACTGAGATTTTTTACTTTCTATTATATTGTAAATTGATTTAATTCTTCATCCATTTATTTGGACCCCTGTGAAAGAGCTACATACTTCTCTTTTTGTGCTTCATTGCACCTGTTAGTTTGTACAAGCCTTGGTTGAGTACCAGAGGGGCAGCTGCTCACACACTGGGGAAGGAAATTCAGTGATTCATGAATGTACACAAGAAAGAGAAAATGCACTATTTGTTCTAGAGGAGAGTTTGCAAGATTCTGCTCTCAATGATGTGGAACTCTGAATGTGAAATAGGTTCTGATCTTTGCATTTTGTCAAAAGTCTAGTGTTAGTGAACTTCATAAAGCAAACATTATGCAGGTTCACATGCTTTCAGGGGTATTGAAAGTGTGATTGCATAGCTTCCCATTGCAGTAAAATTTTCTTTTTTTAAATCCAATCAGGTTTAATATTATTCTCAATTCTAGGACATTTGTTGTTTTTTTTGATGACTGAAATAAATGCATGCTCCTAAGAGTTAAATCATAAAACCATAATTGATAAAAGGCAGAAGAGATTAAGTAGTCTTATTTCTCATTCCACATTAATGTAAACAGTAGTGAATATAAATAGCAGTGAATAGACAAAAAGCTTTATATAAAATTTCTAGTCACCAACCTAAGATGGACATGTTTCCAGTGTAGCTATTGTGCGAGTGTCATAACCTAAAACTGAAGATTTACTTGTAAATTAAATAGGTTCAGTAATATTGGTTACTATGGACTGCACAAAATGAACTGGAAGTACTAGTCTTAATGTGTAGTAGCCAGGGTATGCCCTGATCCTAGAATGTACTGGAACTGCAATGCTTTTACCAATCTATTTTTATATGACAGATTTGAGGTCTAACAGACTTTTGCGTCATCCTCAAGGTAGATTTTGGGAAGCAAAAACAAACCAGTGATTTCCAACATTATAGATTCTCTGTACTTAACTATCATATAACTAGTTCCCTGAACTATAACCAAATAAAGCCTTAGAAGACAAAATAGGGAGAAAAAGGCAAAAGAAAACACTATCTTTGGCTATTCCTTATCCTCTAGTGAGGACTGTTCTCTGATGTCTGCCTTTGCCAAGTATGTGTTCATCAAGTCTTTTTGTGTGTTTCTTTGGACTTCACTATCTGGTACGCATGGATGAGGTGGTAAAAATGAGTAGCTGTCTTCGAGAGGCTTGCAGTCTTCTCTTTATATTATGTGGTATATTCACTGTGAGACCTTTTCCAACATCCAAGTCTGAGCAATCTCTCTCCAGCTTCCACAGAGCTTCAAAGAGTGATCCATTTTTACCCTTATAATGTGCAATGATTTCTCATTTATCTTGTTCACTAGGCTACGAATTTCTTGACAGAAAGTTGTGGGATCAATCTTTAAACATCTGGTGCCTCATGAGAGCACATGGCTCCAAATAAAATTTTGATGAATGTTTATTAGATAAATCAATAATGAAAAATGATAAGTGAGTCAATAGAATATTTTCAGCAGAAGAAATAAATATAAAATTTTACATTATAATATTTGAGGCTTTAGGAATTGTTAAAAGTTTATAAAAGAGTGAAAGTATACTTATATGTGTGAATCACATTTGGGAAAAATATAGCTATGTTAAGAGTATGACATATACTATGTAAATTTTTTAAAAAGGTTCAAGGGTTAGGAGTTTAGTTCAGTGTAAAGATGTTTTCCTGCTGAGTTCAGGACCCTGAGCTACATTTCAAATACAGGGAAAAAGAAAAACAAAAGAAAAATGGGGAAAGAAAAAGAGGCAGTTATAAGTTTCATTCCAAATCATGTTCCTATAAATAAGTGGCCATGAGATGCCGCCGTGATGTTGAAGTACTCCTTGTGTAAGGTTGGGCACTGGCCTGGCTTGGAGGCTCATGCCCATTGTTGGCATGTCCCTTACTTTTTCTGCATTACTCTTCCTTGTGGTTATTCTTACCTAACACAGAGAATCCTCAGACTCAAGAGTGTCCGTATTCTCCTCAATGCCTCTCCACAACTTTCACCTTCAGCAGCTTCTCTCACCCTCCCTGATTGTTTGCTAACATCTCCGTTTCTCTTTATTTTCTATTAATTCCTCAACTTCCTCAAGTTGTATTCTAGCTATATTCCTGTGATTCAAATGCCACTTCCTCCATGTTCATTAAAATAAAAAATGGCAGTCTCTCTGTTTCTGTTCCCCCTTTCAGCAGCATTTATATACACCTCTTTTCTTAGTAAGACATTCTATACATTCTGATAAAAGGATGCCACCCACTTTTAAGGTTTTTGGTGTCATTAACCATTTCTCTTCAGATGTT
Organism: Cricetomys ansorgei; assembly: GCA_026225945.1. Taxonomy (NCBI): domain Eukaryota; kingdom Metazoa; phylum Chordata; class Mammalia; order Rodentia; family Nesomyidae; genus Cricetomys; species Cricetomys ansorgei. Next base: position 3,461,675 of record JAMJFZ010001121.1, on the reverse strand, counting down.
TTTTTACTGGCTTCATATCTCTTCCTTCAGCCATGAAACTACCAGTCTTTTTTTCCAATATGATCACATTTTTCTATTTGCTTTCATTGCATCTCTGCTAACACAGTAGTTGTTCTAAGAATTAAAGTTCTCTCACTATGGTGTGGGGAAATATAGCCCAGGGACTAAGAGTGTTAGCTGGGGGAAAAACAAAAAAAAAAAAAAAAAACCCAAAACAGTGCTGGCTGATTGGTCCAGGGCATTGGAAGTTTGGTTCCTAGCAACTACTTTAGGTGGCTCAAAACCACTTGGAACTCCAGCTCCAAGGGATCTGATGCCTTCTTCTTGGACCCATGGGCTACTTCACTCTATTGCGTAGCCTTCCATAAACACACAGAGACACTTGAATACTATAATTTTAAAAATTATTGCAGTTTTTTGACTCTCACTGCAATTCACCCTTTACATGATTTGAATAGAAATTAGAGCATCATAGCTCTCATTTGCTATTTTAACTTATAGAATCTCCAACACATCTATTCACCCCCAATTCACATCACTAATGTTGCAGCTAAGTTTCCTAGCTATGTCTTGAATCTGTTGGTTTGTGTCAAAAATCTCATTCTATTTTTGATCCAAGATACAGAAGCTGTTACTTTTTACTAAATCATGTTTACTTCTTTCTTATGGCCTTTGTGCCCAGGGGTCTGAAAATATTTGTTAAAGAAGAAGTATTAAGTAATGTGTGCTATGTGGACCATAGTCTGTTAAAAATACCGGATAAACAGCCATGGGCAATATGTGTGGGAAGCACTTTACTGACTAAGCTATCTCCTCAGTTTTGCCTCTCATAAAAACTTGAGGACCTGATATTAGAGTTCCACCATTCTTATTAAAAATAAATAAATAAAAACAGGCAGAGCCAATGTCTCTATGTTGGTGGGCAGAAACAAGTAGATCCCTAAGCCTGTATGCCAGCCATTGTAGTCAAACTAGTTGGCTCTGGCTTCAGTTAACAAAATTAGGTAAAAAGTGACTAAGGAAGGCACAATATGTTGACCTCTAGCCTCCATATTCAAGGTATTCACTGTAGAGATGAGAGACTTCCTCACCTAAAAGCACATATTAACATTCCTCCCCTGGCTTACTTAACTGATTCCCTTTTTAGGCTATTGTGTAAATAGCTTCAGTGAATATGTGTGTGCCAAGTGCTCTTTGCCATATTTCATTTCAGTTTTCTGGAACTGTAGTCTTAGTTTTGAGTATGACTACTGGATCATACCATAGGTCCAGTTGTTTGTTAGTTTGTTTATGAAGAACCTCTATGCTGTTCTCCACAATTCCTGTGCTAATTGATATCACCACCAACTACAAGCAGGGGTCCCCTTTTCTCTATGTCCCCACTAGCAATTGTTATTCTGTTTGTTTTTAATATAGCAGCCATTTCTAGTGGGCTAAGGTGATTGTTCATTGTGGTTTTCATTTACATTTCTTCCGTTATTGGTGTTGAGCTGAGTTTTGTTGTTGTTTGTTGTTTTCTACAACAGTGGAATAAAAATAAACTCAAATGATATATCTCCTTTTTATTCATCATCAAAATATTAGGATACGAAGGTCTTTAAAGATACATGTGTTTCTCTAGGTATTATGGATGTCAAATACAGAGTAAATGTCCACTTGGACATGTACCAAAATTGAGTTTCTTCAATGTTACACAGCAATCTACCATAGCTATTCACAAAGTGTTAGAGTCCAAGAGATTATGATTTTGTTCAATTCCATCCCCTTCTATCTATGTGACATTATGCAATTCAACAACTTCCTTGTTGCTCAGATGTTTGTAAAGAAATGTAGCATTTACCGGAAACAAGCATTGTAGAGGTTAAAGAGTTTGAGAATGCCTGCCCTGTGAGCATGCGCTTGGGGACAATATTGATTATTACTATTACTTATTAAAATATAAACTAAATCACAGTATTATATTTATGGTAACAATGGGTCATTGAAACAGTTCTCTTTATCTTTGCATCATTTATGGTATAAATTTCAATTTTCTGTTTTATTACCACCTCGACATAGGCATGTTGCCTGAGAACAAAGCTAAAACCTTACTCTGGGAGACCACTTATAGACTTGACCTCACTATATAACTAGCAATCTAAAGCTATGAATTTTTTTTCTATAAACTGTATACTACTTGTATTTGATTTCTTTTGTGGTGATAGATTTTCCAATAATACATAGAACAAAGAAAAGGAAACATTACAGTTACTATAATATATGACAGGATCTCACTACAAATATGTAAATAGGTATTGAAATAGTGTGTGATTACATGAAACATTTTCATGTCATGAGTTTGAGCAATTACCATTAGTTTTGTTCTGATCTTTTTGTTTAAAGGAATTGAAACCATCAATTTCCATTACATTCTCAGAGAATAATTATAGCAAAATTCACTTATCCAAACCAACATATTTTTATACATTCAGCACATGCTAACTACAAGCTAAATATTTTCATTTTGTCAGTTACAGCTACCTTTTTCTGGTTCCTCATCAGCACTTATAAACAAACACCTTATGGCCTGCTAAATGAGCCTCAAAAAGCTGCTATGCACAATCAATGCAATTGCAGATATTGAATTGTGCTTAAAATATGCATTTGCAACTGTCAGTGAAAACACTTGCATGCAAACAAACCCAGAAATATGCATAAGCCACCCATGCGACATACTGACAGTCAGAAACAGGTTTTAAAGGTTCAAGCTACACTTAACTGTGTTCCCTCTGATTCTGAACCAATGTATAAGGCTAAAGCAGCTGCTGAGAATCTGAGATACAACAAAATGACCACAGTAAACATAAAAGTCAACATGTAAATGCTGCACTTTAGAAATCTGGGTAATAGTGGCAGTAGCTGAGACCTAGTACTTTCTGGAAGCAGCCCACATCTACAGAGCCTGCATGAAGCTATGGAGATTTTAAATCCCTTTTTTAAACTAAAGTCTCCAGGCAACCGAGAGGACTAGAAAAGAAAAAGAAAAAGGAAAAAAAATCCATCCAGTATAAAATGGAATTTTTGAAATTCTAAAAGTTCATTATGATACTGATGTCATTCTGAGTACCGGAAATATGAGATGACATTTCTCTAGGAAATAATTTTCAGTAGTGGTCTTAATAAGGAATCCCCTCTTATATTTGCCTACTGGATGTTCTCTCTCTCTCTCTCTCTCTCTCTCTCTCTCTCTCTCTCTCTCTCTCTCTCTCCCTCTCTCCCTCTCTCTTCTCTCTCTCCCCTCTCCCCATCCCTTCTCTCTTTCTCCTGCAGTATTACATCTTTGCAGTTCTCTCCTTTGTTTCCTAGGCTGGGGAAGAGCTGCACAGCTAATCTGGGATAGCATTTCTTTGTCAAAATCCTTTAACTTAATCGCAGCTACATAATCTCATTTCATGTAAAGTAACATAGTCACAACTTCCAGGGATTCGAGGGCAATTGTTTTAGAGAGCCATTATTCTGTCTCCTGGAATCATGTTCCAGAATCTTCTGTTATAACTTCTGACTTAACTGGAAGTCTACCAGAAGGTTGGAATCTGAACTGTGCCCTGTGATCCTGCTCATAAGTCATACTGGATGCGGTAAACTCAAATGTTTCTGTTATCACAATATACTTGATTATTGTGCTTTCCCATGACAAGATAAAATTCATTAAAATAAAGAGTACACACATTTTCTTAATGGCAATTTTTTATGCAACAAAAAACAAGGAGTTACAGCTCTGTGGTCACAGGAGATTTATTTACAATTATTTTACCCAAGAAAACATAAAATCATTTAGTGTGACATGCACAGATTCCAATAAGCTAGTTCACAATGAAAATGGGCTTTATCAGAATTGTCCCTTATTCCATCAAAATAGAATATTGTCTTTTCAAAACAATTTCTAGATGAATGGCATATCATAGTGTACATTTGCTAAGACATAAATAACTTCTGGAATACAGAAAGATGACAAGCATAGATAAAACTTGAGGATATGTATTAAAAATAAAGCAGATATTTTATGATCTACTGCCACATTTGTTTCTGTGCCTACATGATGCTCTGCCAAGTATGGCATCTGAATGCTAAGATGGTAATTTGTGTATGTTTAGAAACTAATGCTAGTTTGAGTGAGCATACGACAGAAACATGTCATTGGCTAAAAGGCAGAAAAGATAATGGAACTATTGAAGCTGAAATAGAAAAACAAATACCAGCTCAGTTGTTCTATACTATATGATTAATTGCTGAACAGCAAAAGGGACTGGACTTATTATGGGTGGAAATCAAATAAAATTTTGAAGATTTGTTTATTTTTGTGTTTTGTGCATGAATATTTTGCTGCACTCACGTGCACCAAGTGTTTACCTGGTGCTTGCAAGGCTAAGAAGTGGCAATCAGATCCCTGAGCAGTGGCATTGCAGATGTTTGTGAATAGCTTGATTTAGTGCTGGAAATCAAGTTCCAGGTTCTCTGCAAGAGCAGTACCCACTCTTAGCAGGCGAGCCTCTCCAGACCCCACAAAATGAATTTTAAAAATCTCATGCATTCACCAGAGTAAGGCAAAATTTGAAAAATATAAAACAACATGAAATTTACAAATAAGAGATTTAAAAATGCAAAGGATTACAATATTGTGAGAACCGTTTAAAAGGCAAAGTAGTTTGTGTCAAGTAATGAAAAAACACATTGGAAAATAGGAAATACAAAATGATGAATTAATTAGAAAGCAAGATAAGACTGCATGACACAATGACAAAGCTGCTTATTCAAAATGGCTAGGTAGTTAAGTACATTCACTGTACAAACAAAATGAATTGAGTTGACATCAGCAGTACCCACATAAAGTTGGATGGACATGGTATGTCTGTATACCTGGTGCCAGGAGCCATTACAAGAGGATCCCAGAAGCTACCTGGTAAGTCAGTGTTTCTCAACCTGTGGGTCAGGACCCTTTAAGAGTGGAAGGACTCTTTTACAGAGGTTGTCTAAGACCATCTACATATCAAATATTTATATAAAACTCATAGCAGTAGCAAAATTACAGTTTTGAAGTAGCAAAGAAAATAATTTTATGATTGGGGGTAACCACAACATTTGGAACTGCATTAAAAGGTCACAGTATTAGGAACTTTGAGAACTACTGCTGGTAAGTCATCTTAAACAGTGAATTTCAGGTTCAATGAGAGACCCTGTGACAAAGGAATAGGCAGACAGTGACAGAGGGGTAGATTTTCCTGTTCTGTGCACATTCATACAGGCATGAATGCACGCATACAGTTATGCAAATATATGTTTGTGTATATATATATATATATATATATATATATATATATATAAATATAAATATACAAATTATGTTTGTCATGTTTAGTGGTTTTTATTATAAACAGCCTTAATTTTTAATCTGGGGAGTTTTAAAAGAAAAAAAATCCTGTTTGAAAAATCATGGCTCAAAATATAAATAAACAAATCCCATGTGAAGTTTACTGTTTCAGGTGTCCTAGCTATCAAAGTATTTGTGAAGCATGCTCACAACTATCTGGGAGAAGCACAGCTGATGATTTGACTTCCACACATTTGCTTGTCATTGCTTCTTATACAGAATCCATCATTCTCTGTATAGAACTTTGTATAAATTTCATAAAATGGTTTCTATATTGTATAGTCATGAAATTTCAATGGTATAATGAAAAACAAAGCAAGAAGAAAAGCACATTTCTTCTTATTAAAATTACCATTTAATACTTTCTGTAAAAGTATTACCATTGTATTTTTATCCATTTAACTACTATCTTAGTCAGTGTTCTATTGCTGTGAAGAGACAGTATAGTCATGGTAATTCTTATAAAGGAAAACATTTAGTTGGAGTTGGCTTATAGTTTTAGAGTTTTAGTCCATTACTCTCAAAGTGGGAAGCATGGTGGCACACAGGAAGATGTGGTGATGGAGAGGTAGCTGAGAGTTCTAAGTCCAGACCTATAGGTAGTAGGAATAGAGAAAGACAGTGATCCTGGCTTGAGCATTTGAAAACCAAAAGCCCACTCCCAGTGACATACTTCCTCCAATGAGGCCACACATCATGCAACAAGACCACACCTTCTCCTCTCTTTCAAGTAGCACCACTCCCTAATGACCAAGCAGTCAAGTCTATGAGTCTATGGAGGCCATCCTATTCAAATCACCACAACCATTCTACAATATCGCCCAAGTAGTTTACAGCAAATGGAAAGAAATTGCATAGATATTTAATTTGTGTGCACTTGGGTTCTTATCTGAATTTTGGATGCCAAACATTGTTGATTTTTAATCAAAATTCTAAGATACGATTTTATATTTGTCATATTTTCTTCATATTTAAGCATTTACTAGCTTTAGTCCAGAAAATATGAAAATGAACCTAAAATGTTACATCACACATTTCATCATTTTTTTCTTTGTTGTATTTTGTAGGTATAAGAAAATAAATTTTTACTACTTGTATTGGCAGTATAATTTTTTCATTTTCCATATTCCTATTTAAAATTTTCCCAGCAATGACAATTAGGTACTTAAATAATTACTCAAATACTGCCTTTCAAATAATGAAAATGCCTCAAATTTTGGAGGAATCAGCCTATGTGAAATCTAGGAAGGGTCTATATTCCAGAAATCTATATGAAGGAATCACATTCAGAGGGCTGAGTGGTCAGAATGGAATGTAGAAAGAATTTTAAGAATGTTGGTACACACCTTTAATCCCAATATTCAGAAAGCAGTGGTTGAGCAGTCTTGGTCCATGCCTTTAATCCCTAAGACAGAAACAGAGTGGAAGCAGACACAGGAAGAAGAGCTCAGAATGAGTCAGTGTCACACAAGAAGTGATTTCTGATATGAGTCAGTGAAGGACAGGCAAAGTGGCAAATCTAAGGAAGAGATAGCAGAGTGAATCAGAGTGAGAACATTCCCAACTCTGCTGATAGATAGGTGGGCTCTCAGCTCAGATGAGAGGCTGCTACAGCAGGCAATATGATGCCAGCAGTCTGAAGCTAGCAGACGAGGGACAAGAAAAGACACAGGGACAGTATGACTGAGGGTAAGGCAGAGAATTAGAGAAGCTCATTGAGGCAGAGACACAGGAGCAGCTCAAGAGAAGAAGTAGTGTCAGATGGGAAGAGTGAGTTCAGAGCAGAGCAATTCAGTCAGAGAAGTTTCGAGAGTCAGTCACAGTCAGCCCTGAGTTCAGAAGGAGCTAGTTAGAGTAGCTCAGTCAACAGCAAGTTTCAGAGGCTTAAATATTTTAGATTGCATGGAAGCCAAAATGCTCCAGAGCTCCAGGACTAGGACCAGTGATTTAATCAGCCAAAGAATAAACTGTCCTCTCTCCCAATTCAATGTCTATGTCTGGTGAATCTATGGCTACATCAAATACTTATCCCCTCATTATCAAGTTAAAATAAATTCTGGTAGCTAAGAGTATTTATCTGAAACAAAAAATAGACATATTGAGATAGTAGCACATGTGTTAGTGAGCACAAGTGCTAGATTGATTAGAGAGACTGATAAAACATTGGCCAATTTTTGATATTAAGAAAGTTTTCTTTTTATAAAAGTCTTTCTTGGGTGGATTGGTCAATAATTTGCAGCACAAAACTAATTATTGCATGCAAATGTGCCGATATTTGTCGTATATTATCAGCAAACTATGTGTACAAAACATGAACATATTACAAAAATTCCTGAACCACTAAAAATGTACTGTGTTCTAGATAACGTTTTAAAGATGAGTGACTATGTAATACTATAGTAACACTGTGCACAAAATCATAACCACATATAGCATAGGTCAAAGTTAAATGAAAAATCAGAAATTATACACCAAGTTCTTTGTTTTATGTGCTGTGCTATTAAAGTGTTGACAAATATTCTGAAATTGTTCAAAACAAAATAAGACATTTTAGTATTTGTGGACAAATATTACAAATGTTGGGTGGGTAGGATTGCTCAGCACTTGTAAATGTCAGGATTAGAGTATGGGTCTCTAGCAAAATAAGTAAGCATTTACCATAACCAGCTGCAAACCTTGAGAGCTGGAATAATCGAGGAGCTTGACAATGTGATGGCATGAACATAATGGATTTAACTAGCCATTTTCTGATTGGAATTTGAACCTAAGTCTAGACAGGTTTTTAGGCCCCCAGGGAATTCTTCTTGAAATGGACACAGTATTAAACTGATAGAACAAATGTATCTATCTAAACTCATCTGAAAAGGTTCTATTTGCAGTAGCTGGTGAGTACACAGTGATGCACAGCTGGTTAAGGTGCAGAGACTAAGGGATTGTAGAATGGTCAGCCCTAAATGGTCAACCCCTCCTTGCAAGAGATCTTTGTGGAAGAGAAGACGGAGTGTAAGAGCTAGTGGTGGTGAATGACTACAAGGAAAGAGTATCCTCTGGACTTAGCAGGGCAGCTGCAGATAAGAACTTACGGTGGTTGGAATAACACGCATAAAACCTGTGTGAGACCAGACCAAATCTTAGCATGAAAGTAGGGCATGCATACCCAGCAATAGAGCAGCAATTCTTAACTACTGGGAGAAGACTCAGTTTTCTAAGCATGTAGCCCCTTGTAAGAAGAACATGCGCTTGGGGAACCCCAAACATCGAAAAGTATTTGGGCAACACAAATTGGTCTTACAGGGTATAAAAAAATAGAAGGACATAAAATTAGGGGTTGTAGTTGTTGATTTAGGTTCAAATAGCAGTTTATTCTTTGCCTAGTTAAATCACTAGTTTCAGTGCTGGAGGCCTGGATCCTGGAGCTTTTCAGTCTCCTTACAATCTACTCTTAATCCTTGAACTAGAAGACTTCAGCCTTTGTACAATCTACAGCATTTAAACAGCTAGCCTGGATTTAGGCTTCTGCCTCAACTTCTAAGGCCAGTTGCTGATTGAGCCACTCTGAATAGCTCCTTCTGAACTCTGACTCTCCTGGTTCAACTCACTGGCATAGGGGAAATGTGAAAGGGGCTGACTACCTATGAAGTCCACATTTTCCAGGCCATGAAATCCTAAATGAAATACATTTAAAAAAACTTACAAAAATTATGTATGAACTAAATGAATGTGGCTATCCATTTTAGTTTAACTTGTTTTGAAGAGAAGCTATGAAAAAAAAACATATACTCAATAAATTGCATACAGAAGATGATAAAGCTAAAATTACAAGAGAGATAAATGAGAAAAACCACGAAGTCCTGGCTTGATTGGTGACAATAGAAATTTTACCACTCACTAGCATGGAGAATAAATAAAATGTATTTCCTAAAAGGATGAATAAATAGAGAAATATGTAAATTTTCTCATCCCCAGTGCTTTCTGTGTTTATTGGCACAAGGGTATTACTTCATGCTCATTTTGTCTGTTCAGAAGACTGAAGTACAAATTACAAATGAGATATACACATCAATCTTGGAAGACAATGAAATAAACTAGAAATCATTCTAAGTTGGGTATCAGGGGGTTTAAATCTCCTCACACATTGTATATAATGAGATATCTCTGCCATTTGTGTAGTTAGAGCACAACACTGTAAGACTATACTGGAGCTCACTGTCATTTCTCTATACTGTCTCCTCAATGCCCACATTTTGGTTTTCAATCCACACAACGTAACTATGATGTACTTTCCTGAAATGTAAGAGGATACACAAAATAGAGAATAATAGCACCTGACATAATTGCAATTCTGAGCTACAATAAGAATTATTTTTGTTGTAAAAATGTTAAAGATACTATATTATAAAAGAAAGAATTTTTAAATTACTATTCAAACAACATAGATTATTTTAAATATGTATTTATCTAAATATAATACTTCATGACAGAAAGTGGCAAAATGGAGAAAAATCACAATCATAAAAATTTAAGATCATTTACATTATCACCTTAATGATAGCTTTATTTGTTATAATACCTCTCAGCTCTTAAGGATATTATAACTTCATACTTCAATTCTTGATGGTTATACAATTTTAAATCCCTGTAATTTTATACTAAATTCCAAACATGTACTATTGAATACATTTTATAATGGAAACCTCACATTATGGTATATAAACTGAAATATTTATTTCTTTCCAAATGTGAGATGTTTATTTTACAAGTCTATCTATTATGAAAAATATTCTAATTATCATAGTTACATATGAGTTGCTTTCTATAAATCAGCAATAATTTGCTTGATGTAGATCTGTGTAACAGTAGTTATAAAATCAAATAATATAAGTTGTATTTAAAAGTGGTAGTTACAAGTTTAAAGGAATCTTCCTGCTCTAGGAAAATCATTTTTATATGTGCATTTATTATAGAATATACATATACCTTTTAACTATATTTCATACATTTGTTATTCTCTTACTAAGTTATAGACAATTTCTGTTATATAAAGTACTGAAATGAGTTTACTGTAGGTAATACAATGTTTTATGTTTTAAAATTTTAGCAGATTTCTTTGCAAATAGTGTATTTTTATACAATATAGTAGAAATAGAGAAAATTAACAATAAAATATAGTTTGTGATTATTATTCTATAGATCTTTTTTCTGGATCTTTTCAAAGAAAGATCTTTTCAAAGAAAAGGAGAACTCTAGGTTAGAAATTAAGAATTAATTCCATGTACCTTGTAAAACATAAATTGAATTTTAGTAACTTAATAAAAATATGACAATACAGTATAAAATACAAGTGGAGTTAAAAATTGTCAACAAAGTAGTCTTTCTAAAACACTTCAATTAAACCAAACTCTTATCAGGTTGTAAAAAGTTAAATGTGTGTGAATAAAATGTGAAGAACTCACTCATATCAAGGAGATATTTTGAAATACTCTTAACTACAGAGATTAAAATGATGTTAAGTTGTATGAGCCAGTTCCTATCACTGTAAGTGATACTAGGAATTTAACAGATATATGTCTCCAGGTATCTATTCCTATGCAACATGCAACAAATCAATGGAATAGCCTTCATCTAAAAATAGCTATCATCAAAATCTGGTTGAAGCTCTATAATGAAAAACTCTAGGGCATTTCCAAACTGGCAATACAGAAAATGACAAGGGATACATCATGGCAGGATACGAAAGGCAATAAAAAAAACAAAATGAAATAAAGACTTTGAATTGAGGGGATAAAGAATAAAGACAAAATAAGAAAGTCTCTTTGAAACATTCACAGTGGAACATTTCAGCTCCATTTTGAAATTATAAGAAAAGTAATTAGGCAAGGTATTATTGTCAAAAATACCAATGTCATTTAGATATATCAGGAGACTGTATAGTACATATATTTTTAGTTACAAGTACCCACTTACACATGTATCTTTAGGCTTCTGGGAGTGTTCTGCATGCCAAACTTATACAATGTAAATTACTGATCTCCAGTGACAGTTAAACCATACAAGCAGAACTCAAATAAAGCTGTCCTAATTCCTGAACTACTCTTTCATTTATATACCAAACTCAAAAGCAAAGAAAATATGGGTAATACTACTTCAAAATACTTAGTCAATTCAAAGAATACATTAGAAAGCCTTTGTTAAAAGGCAGCAGGTCCCTCTAGTTTTCCTTAACACAAAGTTGATATATAGTTAAGGTCTAGTATTAAATTATTTTAAAAACAGACTTCAGTGGCTGACCCAATTTATTACTTAAGGTCAGTAAAAGGCCTTTTCTACTTCAGAATCTCTAGGTTTTAATACTAAAGCAATATGCATAGAATAATTAATCTAAATAATCTATGACTGTTGTTATTGTCAGATTTTTTGACATATGGTCTCTCTGTATAGTGCATGCTTCCCTCAGCCTTCCCCAGTGCTGAGATTGCAGACATTCACAAATCTTGGGCCCAAAATTTAAAATAACCATAAAGCCACAAAAATCCATGTATCTCTCTTCCAATAAACTCTGCTTTCCATGAATATACCAAACTGTTCTCTAATTTGTAAGGAATAATTAAAACTATATTTCTTATATACTAAAATCAAAATAACAGAGACTTTCTGTGGACTTAATACTCTAGGGCATGCGTGCGAGCGTGCAAGCATACGGGCGAATTTGCTTGAATTTTTGTTGTGTTGAGACATGGTTCCATGTAGCCCTGACTAGCATTAAATTTACTATACAGCCAACTTCCTAAATCCTCCTACCTTTGCTTCCAAAGTGTTAGGAGTACAGGCATGTAGTACCATATCTACCTATCTTAAATAAGTAATACAAAATACCTACAACTATGTTGAATAAGAAGTCTTTTACCCTGGTACACTTGATAGGTCTCCGTTTCTCAGTCTTATGATAACTCAAAGTCAAAAATATGTTTCTCAGTCTTTTATGTGTACATACACTTTCACAGGACCATTTATCAATGAGACCCCTCTATTCTCACTTGTCTTAGCACCTTTGTAAAAGTTGGATGATGGTAAATTGTGTGGGTTTATTTCTGGTACCCACTTTCTTTACCGTGGGTCATTGCATCAACTTTATGGTTGCATCGTCTATTCTTAGTACTAGAGCTTAGTTTCAAGCCAGACAATGTGATGAGCTCAGCTTTGTTCTTCCTCTTGAGAAGTTCTTTAACGAGCTCCTTGTGTCCTAGGGATTTTAGAATATTTTTTTTTCTATTTCTCAATGACCAAAGAAACATGGGGAGGAAAGGATTTATTTGGCTTATACTACCATATCATTGTTCATCACCGAAGGGATTCAAGACAAGAACTCAATAGGGCAGAACCCTGAAGGCCTTAGAAAGGATGCTGCTTGCTTTCTCATCATGGCTTGCTTAGCTTGCCTTTTTATAGGATCCAGAACCACTAGTTCAAGTATAGAAACAACACCTGCACTGGGCTGGGCCCTCCTTCATCAATCACTAATTAAGAAAATGACCTGCAGCCTGATCCCTCCTTACAGATAACTCTAGCTTGTGTGAAGTTGATATAAAACCAGCCATCACAACTGACTCCTTGTCAGCTTGACACACAAATATATTGTTAAGCCATAACCCATCCTTTTTTTTTCCTTCTCTAGGGTCATAAATTAATATCAACATTACAATATTAACACTCCCATTTTAGAAATTCAAATACTTAAAAATTCAGGCTCTTTTAAAATTCAAAGTCTTAAAATTCAGTGTCTCTCAACTGTGAGACTCTGGGCTCCTGTGAAATCATAGATCATAAATACATTAAATACTTTCTTACTTCAAAAGGAAACAACCAAGTTACAGTCATATTCAAATCAATGCAAAACCAAATCCCTAATGTGTATTAACTTAGTACAGTATCCAGTGTCTGGAATCCACTCACAGCTTCTGGGTTCCTCCATAGGGCTTGGGTCACTGCTCTGGCTCTGCCTCTACAGAACACAAATTGTCTTCTATGCTCAGTCTGGCTAAACTCCATATCTGCTGTTGTTCATTGATGTCTTCTCATCATAAAGGCATCTCCAAAATTGCTGTGGTCCCTAGCTGCAACTTGGCTTCCTTTGCACCAACAGCCTCTTTTAGCCTCTTTTAATGCCAAACCTCAGCTATTCTCCATGACCTCTTCATGTCTACAAAACCAGTACCACTTGGGTAACTCCTACACTACCAAGTTCAGTTGCCAACAATTGGCTGTTTCTGAAACACAGCTTCTGTGTGCTGACCCTGAGGAAAAATTCCCAGAAAATGAATCTCAATGATGCTGGTCTCTTCTTAATCTTCTGCCCCAGCTAACAAACACTCTCCCAGAAAAAACAAAACAACAACAAAAAAAAAACCCAGAAAACTGTTTTACAGTAGTTGTTCTCATCTCTTGTTAATCACATCTGTTTCTTCAGCTCCAGCTGACTAGACACTATAGTTTCTTCATACTAAAAGGCCTCCCTGGTAGAGTCTTTGATTCCCACTGAAACTTCACAAGCAAGACCTCCATGGTCTGTACTCCTCTTAATATTCTCATCTCCCAAACTCCTACATAACAGCTCAGTAAGTTCACAACACTCAATGGCTAAAGTTTAAATGTTCTTCCATTATCCTCTCCAAAACAACATGGTCAGGTTTGCCAAAGCAATACCATACTATCCTGGTACCAACTTGTCTGAGTTAGGGTTACTCTTCCTCTAATGAAGCACCATGATGAAAGTAACCTGGGGAGGAAAGGGTCGATTTGTGGACACTTCCATTCACAGTTCATTATAGAAAGAAATCAGACTAGGAACTTGGTGTAAGGAACCAGAGCTGATACAAATATCATGAAGGCTGCTTACTTGCTTCCTCCCAATGGCTTGCTTTGCCTGCTTTCTTAATAGAACCCATGACTACCAGTCTGGGAATAATACCACCACTTGGCCTTTCCCTATAAATAAATAATGCCCTCCAGCTGGGTCTTATGAAGGACTTTTCTTAATTGAGGTTCCCTCCTTTCAGATAACTTTAGCTTGTGTCAAGGTAACATAAACCAGCACAGACCCCTTTGGATAGCATGGGCATTTTAGCAGTATTAATTAATATCAACTATCAACATAAGTTCAATTTATATTTATTTTATGGTCTTGAGTATTTCATCAGTGTATTACAGTTTTCTGTGAATAGATCTTTTACATCTTGATGTTTGTAAGCAAACATTTTAATTTTGTTTCTATTTTAAATGAAACTCTTCTCTTGATTTCTTTTTCAAGTAGTTATTTTAAGAAATGCTAACTTTTTTCTGTTGATCTTGAAGGAGAGATTTGTTTATATTTATTTCTTCCTCTCTAGCGGTTGCTCTAACACTGCTTTCTTTAGTGAGAGTAGGCATCCTTGTCTCACTTCATATCTTGGATTAAATTAGAAGAAAAACTTTCAACATTTTTTTTCCTATTACATTAGCTTTGGACATATATGACACTATTCTCTCTCTCTCTCTCTCTCTCTCTCTCTCTCTCTCTCTCTCTGTGTGTGTAATGAAAAGATTTTGAATTTTATCTAATTTTGTCACTGTGTTTGTTGAGATGCTCCTCTTCCTGTCTTTCATCCTGTTAATAAGCTCCACCACATTTGCACATTTACATACATGAATTCATCTTTGAAACACTGAAAAGAACTCTCCTTGATTATGATGAAAGATCCTTGTAACCTGGTATTAAATTCAGTTTACTGATATTTTCTTGAGAATTTTTGCATCTGTGTTCATCACTTCCAACTACTGAAAATTATGTTTCTTATGAAGAAGACTTCTAGTTTGAAGGCAGCTTTGCTTATCATTATACTATCATTTTATGCTCATAGTGATAATCTCTTCTCATCACTATATTGATAAGCTCATCACTATACCATCACTGCCTACAGTACTTCCATTTAGAGTGAATTTTGAGTCCCACAGTTTCTTAAGTTGTTGATAAACCATGAGACCTGAAATATTTAAAACAATTATATTTTCCCTACTGTATTGAAAGAATTCAGATTTTTAAAGCAGAGGATTGCATGTAGTAAGCAAGTTCTTAAGATGTATTCTGAATCAACAGCACAAGAAACTAATTTTCAGAGTACAATTTTGGTGTCTATATAGCCATTATCAGAATGTATATACTTTTCTATGCTTTTCAGGTGCCATAGGAATTTGCCTTTGCAGGCTATTGCTATCGTATTTCTAAATGCTCAGTTGTCTATAGCTGTTGCTCCTTAAAAGGGATCTTGCCTGATGCTTGATGCTCTCTATGACCTGAGGATGTTCATTTGACCTTCTTATCCTATAATTTTTCTAGTACAACTTTCTTAAATTCTCTCCATGTGGTACATGCCACCAGACAGAATAGAATTAGTATGAAAATGATTTTAATTGTTTGATTCATTCCTTTAAAGAAGCTTGAATTTTTCTCTGTATAATAGTGTCAAGGTTTTACAGTGCTGACTGAGCAGTTGTTTTTAAGAGTGAGAAGGATGTTATGTCTTAGCAGTGAAATTGTTTGATGCATAAGCAAGAGGAATAACTTTGAATACCCATATAAATGTTGTGTAGTCATGGTTGCCTACCTATAATTCCTGCCTTGGAAAGTAGAGACATAGTATACACAGAGCAAGATGACTAATGAGACTAATCACATCAGTCACTTCTGGGTTAGATTGCCTCACTGAATAAAGTAGGAAAGAATTCCAAATCTATATATCAGCCTCAGAATACTGTATGCACTCACACACATGTGCACGTCTACTCATACAAAATCATCCACACATGTGGAAACATGCATACAAACATATGCACACCACAGGCATACACATGAAAAAATAAACCCACAGATCAATACTTAAATTTATTTTCCTTATTTTCCACTATTGCAACTTTTAAGTATTATTGCTGTTTATACCATTGATAAGAAATTAAAACATATTTACATTTTATGATTTCTTCCATCAAAGTCCTAGCATTGCTAAAATCTAAATGCCAAAATTATATAACACACAAAGTTGAAATGTCTCATAAGTATGTGCAACAGTTTCAAAATGTGAAATTAATTAAAGATATTTTCTCAAATACAGTACTTAATACTGAGTTTTCAAACTGTGTTACTGAATAATTCAGAATTTTCACCTACCACTGACTGTTGGTATGTAGTAGAATAGAGCATGTCTTTAAGAGTTGACCAATTGAATGTGAATGCTAGCATTCTGTGTCCATATTACTGCATGTATATAGCAAAATTTCCTATTTGACTTCTAATTTCTTTCTTGAAAAAAGTGAGGATAATAATACCTTCAGGTTCAACATTGTTCCAAGAATAAAAAAAAAAAAAAAGATTGTGTGCTTGAAGGGCCTTCTGCTGTTCTTTGCATGTAATTGTAAAATAAAAACTTTTTTTTTTTTCCATTTAGTTACTCTGATAGGTTATATATTTTGGTTGCTTGTTTAGGACTCTTGCTCCTTTTGACTAAGGACATATTAAAAGTAAGGTATAAGAACATTATGTTTTTGACTTAGGAAAGTTGCTGAAGCATAAGGTTGCTGCCCTTTGTGTGCTATGAAAGAAAGAAGTTTTGATGCAGGGCATAACAAGAATGCATTAGCAATTAATACACACCAAATCTCACTAAGCAGTATATTTAGGAGGCAGATGCTTTCATTCATTCTGGTAAATAGTGGTAACTAATTAACATTATTTGCACAGCTGCAGACATTTGTAACTCATGACTCATGAATTCTGCTTCCTGTCCTTATACAACATAGTTGTCCACATATACATAAGGGACTTCCAAAATAATGTTGGCATACCGTTCACAGAGGGAAAGTGTAGATCTCTCTATTTGAATGGGTAAGTTGTGTTGTGTAATAGAAATTAATTAATGTGAAATTAATTAATTAATGCGAAAATACATTAAGATTTAATATTAAATAGAATAATTGCACAACCACAAAATTAACAAATAAATCCTCTATGCAGAAATCTACATGTAATATGGCATGATGTGTTCAATTAATCAGAAGAGTATAACATGGATATATAAAGATACCTACAGAAGTGAAAACTAAAGAATTCATGAGTCATAGTGACTGTTGTTACTATCTCATGCTAGGACCAACCAATGGCCTGTGAATGGCAGACAAGTACTCTATT
This sequence comes from Cricetomys ansorgei, assembly GCA_026225945.1. NCBI lineage: Eukaryota > Metazoa > Chordata > Mammalia > Rodentia > Nesomyidae > Cricetomys > Cricetomys ansorgei. The sequence continues at coordinate 3,444,054 of JAMJFZ010001121.1, read as the reverse complement.
ACTGCGATGACCACCTCCTTAACATTTTAATGACTTGCAGCACATGTTGTGTATTAGTTATCTTTGAAGGGGAAGTAAAATAATGATTATCGATTACTAATCCTTTTTTTTGTTTTTGTTTTTACAAGACAGGATTTCTCTGTTGTAACTCTGGCTGTCCTGAAACTCACTCTGTAGACCAGGCCACCCTTGAACTCACAGAGATCCACCTGCCTCTGCCTCCTGAGTACTGGGATAAAAGGCATGCACCACCACCATCTGTCTAGTAATCTATTTTTAAAGCTAGAATTATGGTACACATATCTATACTTTTGCATATGTTAAATAATAAGACAATAAAATATGTTTTTAAATATATTACTAAAATAAACCCTTCAAACTTTCTATTGTTTCTGTTCACATATGCTCATCATTATATCAGTATTTAAAACTTCAAATATGTTATTGTTAATTTGAAATCGTAAGTATTCAATTTTGTAATTATTCATCAAGATTGCTGTATTGACTTTGGGGAAAATGCCCAATTTTCATACCCTGAAAGCTGTCTTTATATGTCTTCAGACTAATTACTTAACTGCTGGAGATGTCAGCCAGTGATTTTGAATGGCATAACATAGATATGAGATTAAATATTTGACCATTTGAGTGATGCCTATCATATTGCAAATGATGAGGAAATGAACATAGAGTACTGAAATGACAAAAATAAAACCTTTAATTTTAGCGTCATTCTTCATTATACAGTAATTTTGTCCTTAAGTATGTATGTCCCATGATAATTCTCTTCCTTATTTGCTGGATTCTGGAAACCAGTACAAACTCTTAGCAAGACTTTCCTTATATGTTCAAATCTTACTCACAATTGGAGATAAAGAACAATGCCTCACGTTTTTCTTTGTATTCTCACAATACAATGAATGTTGTTATCAGAGATATGTGGTATTTTCCCCCACTACACGAAATAAACAATCAATTCTTCAGCATTGAACAGTGGCTGGGTAATCTCTAACTTAAGTCAGTCCTGATCCTCTACATCAAATCCCATAGGTCCAGGTAAAATCTTCAAGAACGTCCCTATTTCAGATGGCTTCTGGCCAATGACTGATAGCCAACATAACAGAGATCTGCTATAGGAAAAAAATTAAATTTACCTAAGTAGCTAATTGCTCTAGGTAAAACTTTTGCTTTTACCAGTTTATAATAACAGATATTACACACAAAACACAAAGGGAGCAGTGCATAGAATGAGATTATATGAAGAGAAATGGAACTCCGTGGCCCTCTCAGGAACCAATAAGTGCTAGTAGCTTTACTAGCTACTTAGTTTTACTTTCATCTAAAGGAAAATTCTTGTGAGATTTTGCCCATTCACACTGTCTCGTCAACTGGTACCATCATTGTGCAGGTCTGGTTTAGATAATCATGTGGTTAAAGGTTCATGGATACAATTTTCCTGTCCTAGAAAGAAGACAGACTCTCACAGTTGACATCCTGCTCCTCTGGCTCTTATAGTATCACCCCCTCCTCTTCCTCATTGTTCCCCTTTCATAGGGTTTGTATACTACTCCATCCCTCTAGAGCCTCTACTCTCCATGTCCCATGACATGCTCACTTCTCACCTTTTCACTTTCTCAGTTCTGTGGTTATTCAAAATTACATATTCACATCTAAAAATTTGCAGACATATTTCACAAGTAAGAGAAAGCATATATCTGGTTGGTATTGGAACATGCCTTTAATCCCAGCACTCAAGAGACAGAGGAGGGCAGATCTCTGTGAGGTAGGAGCCAGCCTGGTCTACAGAGTGAGTTCCAGGACAGCCAGAATTACAGCAGAGAAATCCTGTCTTGAAAAACAAAATATGACAAAAAGTGGTATAGTGGGTATTGGTAGATCTGTTTTCAGGTTTTTGAGGATGTTCCTCATTGGTTACCAGAGTGGCTGCTTCAGTCTTTAATAACACCAACATGGAATGAGGAGTCCCCTTTCCCATATACTTGCCATCTTTGATGTCAATTGTTTTCTTGATTTAACCATTCTGACTGGGGTAGGGTGAGACCTCTCAGTAGTTTTAATTTGTATTACCTAATTTCCAACGATATGTTTAAAAAATGTTTTCAGTACAGCAAGTAACTATCTTTCTTAGTCATTGTTCTATTGCTGTGAAAAGATGCCATGGCCATGGCCACTATTCTAAAACAAAGTGTTTGTGGGCCAGCTTACAATTACAGAGGCTTGATTAATTATCATCATGGTGAGAAGCATGACAGCAAATATGTCATTGGGAGCAATAGATGAGAGCTACATCCTGATCCACAGGCAGCAGGCAGAAAGAGACTGGGCCTAGCAGGGGCTTTTGAAATCTTAAAGCCCACCCTCAGTGACACACTTTCTACAGTAAGGCCACACCTGCTAAGTCCTTTCAAAGAGTACCACTCCCTGCTGACTAAGCATTCAAATAAATGAGCCTATTGGGCCATTCTTATTCCAACCTCCACAGTAACTGCCTGTGATCAATGTTGTTATGGCTATCAGCTACCCCACGAGAAATGATGCATTAGCAAGTAGGATATGAGCTGCCTCTGCAAGCTTTGATTTCCATATTACCACAAAGAACTGTGCTGAGCTCTAAGTAGAACAGAAGGTGTTGAAAATGAGTCAACACAGCTCTTGCCCTCAAGGAGCAAACAGACAAAATGTCCCTGAGAAATGTTAAGTACTTTCATCTCACATGTCACTGCATTCCTAACTCATTCCTACCCCTTTTGTCAATTTCAATATTTTCTTCAGTTAATATGCATTTGACTTTGATCTGAGTACAATCATATGCTTTTTGCCAGTATAGGTTAATGCAACAAACTGCACTGCTGATTCTAGGTCAACAAAAATTAGCACCTCACACGTAAAAATTGCTCTTTATCCTCACACATGCTGCTGACTCTTATGAACTCTCATTGTCATTAATTTTAGCAGAATAGAGTTCTTGCTGACAATTTTAACCTACAATACCTGGTGGCAGGAATGCTAGCAATGATGCTCTACCTTTAATAAAGAAACAGCAGAAAAATTGTACACAGTTCTTAACATAGAAATGCTTACAGAATACATTGTGTTGACTTCTCTATAGCCTTCTTTCTCATCTCCAGCTAAGGACCAGAATGGTACTAGCAAAATAAAATGAAAAGCAGAAAAACAGTCACTGCTTGCAGACAGTATGAATCTTCCTGGACTGAATGTTCTCTTTCACCCTTCTGAGCTAGCCTTGCCTGGCACCTGAGTTGGCCCACCTTCCAGGAATTCAGAGCCTTGCCTGAGCAACACCATGGCCGGGCTCCTTGTATTTCTCAACATCATATTGGATCCCTTAAATATACAAGGTATCAGTTTTAAAGAAGCTCAACATATATATATATATATATATATATATATATATATATATATATATATATATATATGATAGATAGATCTCATATATATATATATCATATATGTATATGTATACATACGCGTGTATGTGTGTGTGTGTGTGTGTGTATCACATTCGCTGATCAGAATTTAATACAATCAAGTTCTTAGTAGTTGGAAGAAACACTTTGCCTTTTTGAAAACATTTTTAGTCCCTGAATTTCACGGTCTGAGTAGTAATGTAGAGGCAATCTAGAATAGGGTGGTCACAGAAATTCTCTGGTTTTGATGGAATGCTTTGAAATTATGAAATTGACTACAATTCCCAGGGACTCATCCTCATGAGAAATCCACACAAATAAACTTAGAAAATATTAGAGCACCATCATCAGTCCAAATTTGGCAATTTTTAATGTTACTCAGCACTATTTGCTATTTTCCCTCATGATATCAATCAGTTTGGACAACAGTTATAACCAATATATTATAAAATACATTTTATAATTGTAAGACTCTTTAAAGTGTAGTCTCTTATCTTTCAGATGTGAGACAAAACAGACTCCAAGATTCCTTCCCAGAATGCACACATATTTCTGGATTTTAAATAAGAGGCAATACTCTACTTGTATTTTTTAACATTTCTGAGCCAAATGAAATTGGTGAATTTTACATATTTTACCTGTACTGTGCAAAATGCCAAAGCCAAAATTGGATTATAATCCGAAAGTCTGGGAGTTGTAAAGTCTATCTGTTAGCTGTACATCCTATATCAATGTCTGCTCTGAGCTTGACCCTCATGGTAGAATGAGAACATACAATCTCACAGTTTTGTCAGGTAGCAGATGTAAGAGAGAGGTGAAAGGAAAATGCAATTATTTTTCTACTTGTGCAGTTATGCATTTGTAATGATTGGAAGTGGGGGAAAATTGCAACTCCAGCATTAGGAAATGTTCTCCCTGAATATCTTACACAGGCATTGATTATTATACACTATTATAGCCTTCTGCCTTCCATGTACAGGGAAGATAAGACGAAATCTTGCCATCATATCTTATGTCTAACACAATCTAAGTCATGTATTCCAACATGATTTTCTACAGTGCTCTTCCTACTGTGGGTTTAGAGCTCAATGTCTCAAACTACTAAATGAAAGCAGTCTCTCCATTGGTACCTACTTGGTTTGCTATTTTTTAAAAAGAGTGATTTGAATTACAGGTCTTATCTGTTGTTTCTTGATTTTTTTTTTACATATATAAAAGGTTAGGGACAGTGAAAATAATTTATTTTTAAAAACCCTAAATATTAAAAAAAAGTTAACTAAAAACATTAATCAAAATTTGACATAATTTTATATGGTTAAAATCATACCACTAGAATTGTTAAGTAGAATGCTTAATTTCTGTGTGAAATGCTATTTAGTATATACAACTTGGCCTATATGTTCATATAGATGTATGCATGCTGAAGAGCTGAGGAGGATTGCTGTAAGACCTTTCATAAAACAGTGAACCTAACGTGGATTTCTTTGCATTCCAGGTCAGCCTGATCTCCATAGGGAGTTCTAGGACAGTTAGAACTATGTAGTAAGGCCTTGTCTCAAAACAAAATAAAACAAAAACAAAAAATAAATAAATAAAATATTAAGCCTAAAATCCATTGCCTCATGATTTGGAAGCAGATGTTATTTTTAAGAATGATATCATTTTAAAACTGCAACTTTTAATTAGATGATTTTTATACCAGAAGCAAAGTTAACAGGGTGAATGAAATTTTGCTTATGGCATCTGCTGCCATTTTTAGCAGGTGATTAGTCATTTTCCTTTTCCTGAGAGTATTTGACAGAAACTCAAAGGATGAATCATAGTTTCAAGCTGTTACTTACCTCATCCCTCTTAAAAAGGAGAGCCTGGAAATCATTCTAACAAACTGAAGAACTAAATTCTGAACATGCCTTAAGGGATTTGACAGAAGTATTTAGCAATCTGAAAATTACAGCAATCTGTCACATTAACTTTTTAGGAAAGGTAGGCTGCAGAAATGTACATATACTATTTATAAACATATATCCAAGTGAGAATATCTACTTGAATACATGAAAACACATCTGTCTCTCTAAGTATTGAGTTCCAGTTGGGCTTAATTTATATTAAAGACATAAGCTCATTAATAATCAGAAATATATTAAAGAGCAGATGAGCTCATTTTCTAAAAGTCATATCATTATATATAGTTCAATTCATATATTTCACATCATTGTACATATTGTTACAAAAATACAATTATACACACATATATATATATATATATATTCAATAATCTTATTTAGAACACAATGTGGTAGTACAAGGCTATATGGTGAGATGCTCTCTAAAAAATAAAAGCAAACAAACAATAAACCAACAAACAAAAAACCAAGAAACAAAGATTTTTTTGCTGAAATGATAAATGGTCACTCAAGTGTAAAAGCAAATAATTATAATATTAAGAATAATAAATTATTTACTAATGAAGGGTTTTCAATACAATGGAGACAAGAGTAACTGGACACTGATGGAAATAACAAATGAAGACTGGGCCCAATGGTAACTTCCTCCCCAATGTATTTTTAATAGCAACAGTCAGACTAGTATCTACCTTTCTGAAAGGTAAGGAGTTTGAGTGCTAAGACTGCCCTTGTACTGCTTTATTTCCCTCTTTCTCTGTTATATCTGCTGCAATCACTCAGGGATTGTCCTCAAAGCAACTCATTTCCCTCTAAGAGTACACAAATATTTTTGCAAAGGTTTTCATTTTCATTACAACAATTTCATTTACTTTTCATATATTCATTTTTTGTGCTTGTGTGTATCTGTGGTGTGCACATTCCATGGGGAGTATCTGGAAGTCGAGAACAGCCTTTGAAAGTTTGGGCTAACTTCCATCATATGGATCCTGGAAATCCATGGTGTGTGCCTTTACCAACTGAGGATCTCACCTGACTGATTTAAATTTTTCCATAGTTCCTATTGTATTTTATATTTTCTGCTGACCAAACAAATCTGCCTCATTCCTTGCTGCTGACAGGTGTTATACAATACATATCACAACCCTTTTTGAAAGTTAGCAAACCTCATTGTCCCACAATAAGTATCCATGTGATTAGATTTTGTGACATTGGTCATGATATGTCTCAGTTTTCTCATCCACAGAGTGAAGATAGAAAGAAAAGTTCTTAAAGATTTAATGAGATACATTTAGAAAGTACATTACACAGGTCCTAGGGTATTGTCAACACACAAAATGTTAATTCTCGCAAATATTTGTCTGAGTTTGTACAGCTAATAACTTCTACCAAAAATAAATGTATCTAAAGGCAAATTTTAAAATGTATTAGTATCTTCTCACAATGATAGTTATAGATTTATGATGATTTTGATATCTTCTTACATCTTCATTAGTAATAAAGTAAAAGCCATGCATACATGTATTTCAATAACGTACTCTTTCATAAATAAGCTATTCTTTCAGGTCAGACACCTCATGTCTGAGAATTGAATTTTCCTTCTTTATGCCTCCAGATTCCAAGAATCTTCTAGATTCCCCACTTTGCTACCATCATTGCATCCTGTCCTAGTTAACTATAATGTGCCCCTCTTTGTTTTTGTAAAATATTTCCCATAAAAATACTTTGTAAGAGAAACTATACAAGCAGAATACTGAAAGTTGAAACATTGAGCAACACCCATTTTGAACAATATTCTGTAATAAATTTACATATTATTTATGTGCATACACACACACATAGTATTATATATATGGTTGAGTAATGTGGTCTAGTAATCTGAGTCACAGAGCAGTGAGCTGGTCTGTCTGAAGTTACTCCACTTTTGATTACTAATGGGATTTATTTATTTATTTCATTATGGAATAGCTACTGCTATACATATTAAATTTTAGAAGTAAACCAAAACAAACAAATGGAAATCACTCTCTGATATCAGATATTTTACTGGGAGGTGTTCTCAGAAAACTTAAAGAGAATAAGGATGTGAGATAAAAGACCAGTGGGAATGTAGTATAAGAGACCTGAAAGGCAAGATACAGCAGGGCTTCTTATACTGAGGAATTCACAGAAAGAATCTTTCCCTCTTAAATATAAATGTATAGATTGTTCTGAGAGATCCCTTGATACTTTAATATACTAATATGTGTGCATGTACAAATGATTTGGGATCGCATAGAAATTCTGTGCTGAAGAATACTGTGCTATTCTGCAGTTTGGAAGCTTGAGACTGCTTAGCATAAAAGCAGTATTAGTACTGCTTTTTATATTTTATATTTATAATTTTATTATATTTTATAAAATATAATATATAATGTAACATAATAATATATTATATTAATTTAAAAAATATTTTATTAGTAATACTGTACTCTCTGAAGCAGGATTACAAGGGTGTCGAGGCCAAAGATCAATATGGAGTGTTTTCTTCCATGGTTTTTCAGCTTATTTTTGAGACAGGGTGTCTCACTAAGCTTGGTGGTGAGTTCTTTAGACTGACCATTCACCAAGCCCCATATTCTGCCTGTCTCCTCCTTCCCAGTGATTGGATTATATGCATGTACTATCCAGCTTTTTCCATGGATATTGAGGTCTAAGCCCAGATCATTATGCTTGTGTTGCAGTTTTCTAACTGAGCAGTCTGCCAACCCTTCTTTGGTACTTTTAAAATTCGATCCAACATGAATACAATTATCCTATAAATTACTAGAAAAAAAATTCAGTCTTGCTTTCTATTTCTCTATTTGTCTAGTCATGGATCAATAACAAACCATTTCCAGGACGTGTTTGGGTAACACTGGTAGAGACTTCTTGTCAGATATCTCTCTCACCTCTCATTTCCTGCTAAAACTGAATACAAAAGAAAAATTCTCAATACTGAGAAGCTGAGAGCGTTCCTTTTTTTTTTTAAGAATTTAATTAATTATTGTTAGAAATAATGCTGAAGGTCTACATTTCTTCTTTTAAAATATGTTAATTTTTAAAATTCTACTTTCCACATTACTCCTGCTCACACCTGCCACAAAAATTGACTATATGCATGTGTATTATTTCAAATATACAACCTTAATTTACAACTGAATTATAAAATGACATATTAGGATAGCCTATAAGTAGATCATATATGTTACCAAAAAATATACAGATGCAATTTGGGAAACAAAATTAAACAAAAGAACCTCTCCTCGGCTCTTTAGGCTGAAAATCTTGATTAGTGGCAGGAAACATCCGAATACTATAAAATACTTCTCAGAACTCTCAATTTTAAAAGACAATACCACCTCTCAGACTCTAGGAGTTTTTCATAAGTAATCAGCATTTTTATGTGTAATAAACACAGTGAGCTAGTGATTAGGTTGTGTACAGTTTCAAACTAGGCAAACTTACTCATGCACCAAGAACATAAGATTCTTTTTCTAATTCCAAGATCAAAGAATCTGAGATAAAAAAAAATTACTCAGTTCATATTTATTGATAGACTTTGGGGAGTTGTAATATAAGGACACTTTCAACAGTCTTGAGTAAAACATCATGTTAGATGCTAGGCAGCTGTCTTGTCTGTGGTAGAGGACCTTGTTGGCCAGCCGGACACCCTAGTATCTGTTTTGATGTTATGAGGTAAAGTGGAGACACTTGCTGCCAATGTGCAAAAGCTTCCTTTAAAGCCTCTGTCGAATGACATTGATGTGGAATTGGTCAAGCTTAAGTGCAGTTTTCTCTGTGTTTATGCTTCATCTAGCAGGAGACAAGTTGAACTGTAAACATGTCTGAAAGTAGCAAAAGAGGTTACGTGTGCAAAATCTTGTTTTGTCGCTGTCGTTGGAAGTGACATATAACCTTCTTGAATGTTCTGGAAGCCTTATATTAAACATATTCGTGAGTTAAGTATTTTGAAAACAAAACAATCCTTGATAAAGTAATTCTTAAGATTAAAAATTGAGTAACATCTTCATATTAAAAACAGTTTGAATAGTTTGTTTTGTCTGATTAAGTTTTTCAATGGCCATTCAGAATGTTAATTCAAAATTTAAGTACTATTTTATTTTAAAAACTACAGAATTCTGTATGTTCATCTATGTTGCAAATGGAATTCATTTTTTCACAAAAACTTTCTATCTCTGATCATCATTTTTGATATTATTATCTAAAATATATTCTTAAATCAGATTATTTCATATGTAATTACATTTTACAATAGAAAATTTCCATTTGTTCTTTACCAAATTTTGGAAATCACAAAAAAATTCATGGTATTAATCCATGAACATTTCTGAACATTTGTTAATAATTTATGTGATTTGTAAAAACATGTTTACATGCCTGCATGCATGCATATGTGTGAGAAATGTGAATCAAATCATTGAAGTTTCATGGCATTGTTCTATGGTTGTATCTTTCTTCTGTAAGCATCACTGAATCCTAAATATGTGATGCTGCCATTTATATTTCATTTTATGCTCACTGACTTTTAAAGGATCTTAAATTAAAGAATTTTGTTGTTATTTCTGTTTTTTTTTTTTTCTTATTTTTTACAGTTCTGGGGAACCGCCCCAAAGCTTTCAGTATGCTTGGTAAGCACTCCTCTAGGTAGCTACATTTCCAACCCACAAATTTTAAGTGACTTCATAGTAAACATTGCCTCTTCAGTGTATGATTAAATAATGGCAAGAAGGATATTACACTGTCCTATTTCATTTTCTGCTGACATTTCTTTAACAATGCTTACTTTGTTGCACATTCCAGTGACCTTTTAACTCATATGATTATCATCTTGTACTTGGTTTGCATTCATTAGGAATTCTTCTATTTAGTAGGGATAAAATTCTACACAGTGACTACTTTTAGCATTTTCTGGTTTTCAACTTTTCCATTTATTTCTCTTAGACTTTGAGTCTGAGTCCAGCACTTTTGGAGGCGTTTATGGCTATAACATCATATTCCCAATGTTAGTCCCAATTCAGGTTTCATCTTGCTCTAGATTGTATTGTTGTCTTCACAGGCAATATATGAATAAGTTTTGAAGCCTACCATGTGAAGGACATGGGTCTCTATTCACTACTAGAGCTCCATCTGCTTACACAGTCAAAAGCATATTGTAAACACCACTAAGTATGTGCAAAATATGTTGATGGATGAATTCGTGCTTAAAAAGGCTACCTCCTGCATGCAGGAAGACAGGGCCCTGACTTCTTCCCTACTTTATTCTCCGTTTCTTTGTATCTTATATACTTTTGTTATTTGATAAACACAACCATATTCTGATTTCTTTAGGACCATGTGTTTTATATCTGGGGAAAACATTTTTATTTCTACTTAATCCATATGAAGTACGGTTGGTATTCCCAGGAAACGTTGGGGAAATGTAACACAGATTAACACGAAAGTAAGTGCATAAGTATGAATGTGAATAAAATTCCACTCTATTGCTTCCTCGAATCCAATGCACATGGCTCAGCCTTTCTAGCTTTATGTCCCACAGCAGCTCTGATACTCTTTCTAACTATCCCAATTCCCTTCATAGCCATTTGTTTGCAACAGCTATGTGAAGCTTTTTGCACATTCGTCATGCTTAGCTTCTTCATTTACTATTCAAAATGACTCATTTGGCTCTCAACACTTGAAATATTTATGCTGTTAATGGACCACAACTGTGAACCTGGCTTTAGCCTAAGAAACATTGATTTTTCCAAATTCAGTTTCAGAAAATGATCATTGACAATTCATAAATCCAAAAGGATAAAATCATTTGAAGGTGTAAAATATCCTTTCCATGAAGCAAAGCAGTATTCAGATACAAAACATAATTTAATTACTATGTTAAAATGAAATGAGAGAGATTATGTTCATATAATCTCTAAGTTTGTGAATTTATTTTCATAAAATTTTAGAGCAAAATAAAAGAAACACTAATTCCTAACTTATATCTCATGATCGTTGTTGTTATATCTCTCCTGATTTCCCAAGATCCAATTTCTGGAACATTAGACCTACTTTCTTCCCCTTCTATGCCTACTCTGGTGAAGAGTGGGATGACTAGGAAAGCAGAGGGTATAGGCAAACTTGACCACATCCAATGTGTCATGAAACCCAGCTACAGTCTACTGCTACAGTGCTTCCCACCAGACCTTTTCCTACCCTTCCTCTTTGACATCATTAAAATTAAGGCTTTCAGAATTTCTTATAGAAGCTACTATAGAAAATCACTTTCCTCCTTATTTTTCTCAATACATTTCCTTTCTCAAACATCACGCATGGTCCTAGCTCTTAAATGTGCCCATTGCTTTTCAAAGTTAAATGGCACCTGGCTCACTCAGCATTATCTGTTTGATTTGATTTCTCAGTTGGACTAGGACCCAACATAAGCCATTCAAGTACATTCATGTTGCCCTTCCTGGAGCACATGTCTTTTCCCAGCCTAATTTCTATGAATGCTTTAAAACAGATTAGAAAGCAGCCCCTATTTCCAAGCCTTCTCAGAATCCTCATTTTCTGTCACTCAGACCTAAGGAAATGCCTCTCAAGTTTCTATAACATTTAATTTTTGTCTGTAGAACATGCTGTTCTGATTGCTCTTAGAGTACCAGTGTTCTCTGCAGTCTAAACCCTCGAATTAGGAAACCACATTACCCATCTGTTGGTCTACTCTCTGCTTGTCACCTGTTGTTATGTGTATATTCCATAGCATGTACTAAAAACTGCTATAAAAATAACTATCTGACCAACAGCAAGTATATGAATAGTTGTTTAAAAAATATGTTAGTTTTGTATGCTTACACATTTTTTTTCTAAGTCTTCTCTATGCATCCACAGCTAACCTATGTCCCAAATACTTAATGAACTTCTGCATGTTCATTAAGTAGTATTTTTCCCCCATGGAAATTTTTGTTAAAAGAAAACAGATTATTTCTTATTCTGATATTATTATACTCATTCAGAAGATCCTGTGTTTTATGCTTTAATTAAACTTTTCAGCTTCAGAATCTGCCTATGAAAAAGGTTAAACCCTTATAACAAAGTTTGAATACTAATCTAACATCATATCTTCTTGCACTGTGTCTTTACCAACAGCACAACATTCTTTCCCTTAATTCTACTTTAAATAACCATCTTCTCTAAACTCTGTAGTGTAATTTCCTTTGGTATGCTTCTCACCATCTGTTGTGTGTCTCATTCTTATGTAAACATTTTTCTTTTATAGAGCTAGGTATTTAATAAAAATGACTTGCTAAAAAGACAGACTCTGAGCTGGAGGGGATGGCTCAGTGGATAAAGCATATGCCAGGAAGCCATAAGGTTAGAGTTCAGATCCCCAGCACTCATGTGCATATCAAACAGTCAAGGCAGTGATCTTATCATCCTAATGCTCCAAAGGAGGAAGTGTGGTCAGAAGTAAGCTGGATATCTAGACTGGGCATGCCAGTGAGTTCTGGGTTCAGCTGGGAGACCTTGTATCATTGAATGAAGTGGAGAGCTATCAAGGAAGAATCCCAGGATTCTGTATGCATGCATATCTGCACACATGCAAAAAGAAAAATAAAAGACCAATAAAACAAGTTTTGGGGAGATTTGAAAGAAGTGAGTGGTTAAACAGAAAAAAATATTCATCTACTCTTTCTCAAAATGAAGTACGTGCTTTGGGCAGTATATTTCTTATCACTTTTTTACAGGCTATTATTGTGTTTAAAGCTTCTTACAGTGTTGTCTCATCCAGGTCTCGTGACAGTTCTAACATCAGCACTGATGCTCTTAATCTCATTTTTAATATGAAAATGATGTTCTAGAAATTTATAGCACTGAATGTGACAGGATTAAGGATTTGAACAAAACAGTCATAGCTTCAATTACTGTGCACAATTCAAGTACTCTTAATTACTGTGCTATGTTGTAGAAGTTTATTTTTTAGTTGTGTTTAAAATAATTGTTTTGTGCACTGTTGGGGAAAGGGCTGCCAAGGTCTTGGCCTTTTGTACCATCTGTTGATGTTGGATTTATGTGGGGGATGTTCGATTGCTCATGATCTGCATGTGCTATCAATAGAACGCCTGTGGAGTTCTGTATCAATAAAAGCACCTGAGCTGAGATGCTCAGGGTTCTACTCTCTAGTATGGTACTGGCCTGGATAGTACTTCCTTCTGCTGAGGTCTGGCAGGGATTGTACCTATGAATAAGCTTTTTTGTCATCCTTGCTAAGCTGTTATTGTAGGTGAACTACTATAGTGCTATGACCTTTTTAGTTTATCTAATTCTCCATAAGAAAGTAAGGATTACAGATCACTAGTTCCTCTCACAATGAGGAAGGGAGGCTGATATCCAGGTGATGCAGCATTTGGTCTTTTTCTACACACCTATCTCTTCTAGGAGAGTTTTGAGTGAGAAAAAAACCCTGACAGTCTTTTCCTCCATCATTTCTAAATCATGAATTTCTCCTTTTAGATTAAGGACAAGACTAGAAAGTAGGCAGCTGTTTAATGCTGAGTGAGCAAGTGAGTTCTGGAATGCTTTACATACTTCATTGGAAAGATGAACTGTTCCATTTCACATGTCAATATTTCTTTTCCAGTGATCCAAGGAGAAGTGATTTTTGTATGCTTGGTTAACTAGATTCAAGGCATGAAGACAGTGTCCATTTGGGACTGATGCCTGCTATCCCTGGCAGCAGATCAAGGGTAAAGAGAGTCACCTTACCTAGATTAGATCTGCTAATCTTTTCAGGTCTCTTGAGAGGTGGAGCGATGACATCAATCATTCTCTTTTTAACGCTTATAACTCACTTAGATCCTTAAAGCTTCAGTACAGGATTAGACAGAACAAAGAATGAGAAAATGAAGAGGAAACAGATGGAAAAGCAAAGAAAATTTATCTCTTATTACATTGGAGATACACACACAAACAGCAATACCCTTAATTTAAAATTATATGCTTAGCCCATTTCCATAGAGTCATTGCTATTAATGTACTGCACAAAAGGGTATATAGAACTGAAATGCTAAACTAATACTCATTGATGGGTTAATAATTAAACTACTTGATGAAATGAAGTATTTATAATAAGCCAATTATTAATGTTGACATTGTTTATAAACATAATAGGGAAATTGTAATGCTTGGTCTTGAGGGAAGGTAGATCATTTTTAATTTTGATGTCAAAAAATCAAACATGAAAATTAATGATAAAAATTATAACTTAAGTTGTTATTTGTTTCTAAAGATATAATTTAAACCACATTTTTAAGAGGCCTTTCCCTGTCCTGCACACCAAAGGTCTTTTATGTCTGTTTCTCAAGATTCAACATGCATAAAGTAGAAGAGCCCACATTTTGGGTGGTAACTTAGGTGACTGCAGGAATAGCATCCACATTTCCTAGTTATTTGCCCATAGATTACCTCCTGTTCTCCCTTGTTTTTATTCTTTCATTTAATGCTTCAGTGATCGTAGTTGGAGACACATTAAGATATGTGAAACTTATTCAATCTTCTATTTTATTAGGGGCTTAGATTTAAGTGTTGAATATATCTGAAGAAAGTGAGTTCTCTCTACGGCCAGGGGAATTAAATGTACTGACCAAGAAGTGTTTGTTGTTTGTTTGTTTGTTTTTTGTTTTGGTTTTTATGCCCTATGTTTGAGGAATGAGAGAAATAGGCTTAGCTTTGGAGGAAATGAAAAACGACATGGCCTAAAAATATGAAAACATATAATCAACTGCTCAAGTTGAAGGGGGTCTATCAAGTTTTTCTGCCTTCTTTGTGTACATTTAGAATTCTCCTTTTCTCTGTCTCTCTTTCTTACACACAGACACACACACACACACAGACACACACACACACAGACACACACACACACACACACACACACACACACACAGAGACACACACACATACACACACACTTTTTTAAAAAGTGAGTTAACTTCCCTCATTTGGCTGGCTCACCTACTCTTCCATCTGTCAGGCAACCTATGAATTATTCAGCGGTCAACTACAGAAGTCTTAGCTTTTGTGTGTGTGTATGCATCACTTCCAGTCTCATACATGAACAGTCTCTAACCAGAGCTTTCTATTCCTTTGTTTTTTATAAAGACTATCTATCATACCTGCCAATTGAAACTAGCTCGTCTGTTGGTGAGTACAGGAGGATTCTGTTATGTTACGAGTGGAATGATGGAGGCCATTCCCAGGTTCAATCCCATAAGAATATAGTTGAATATAGTAATTTCACTTCATTCCCTAGAGATCAACATTATATCACAGTTTTCTAATAATACAAGCATACACAGGGTATTGTACTTTTGAACTTAAAACTCAATTTAGATAGAGAAAAATTAAAATATATGGAAAATGAGGACATGTATTAAGAGCAGAACAAGTTTAAAGCTACCTTAGGAATAGCCATTGGCCGCTTGTGATTCTTGACCTCAGTTTTATTCTTTAACAATTAGCAGGATTAATCCAGGTATAGCCCAAACTGCAGGCTTAAAAAATTGGCATTTTCTCAATCACAGACAACTTATAGTATAGTTTTAGATTATATTGCTTACAAAGGGATTTTCTGTCCTGAAATTAAAAAGCAAAAGCTTTGTTTAATTGAAGGAGGAATTTTTTATTTTGTTCTGTATCTAATCTCCTCTATTTTCAGTGTCTTGTGGATAAGATTAACTAGCAAAAACATTAAAGAAAATATGTTTACATCAATTTTAAATGGAAAATTTTATTCTACTTTTGAGGATAGAATATATAGATCTACTGCATTTTTTCAATATATATATATACACACTTTTATATATACATATACATATATATATATGTATATGTATATGTATATATAAAAGATATTGCTCCCGATGAAAATAAAACATAAATGATTTAAGTTCAATGCATGTTGGATCGTGTCTATGAATGAAGGTGTATGAGGAGAATTTTTGAAAGCTTGTGGGGGATCCAAGTAAACAAGACAAGAGTCTTGTAACATCTGTGCCTTCATAACATAGGTTGTTCTTGGAATGTGTTTCCGTGCCCTCCCAGTTGTAGTAAATAGAAGTAGGTTTACTTCAGATTATATCACCTACTCTTATTATTCAGATGATATTTCCAAGCACAAGTTGTTCTCCTCATGATTGTATACAACCTAAACATATGTGATCTTTGCTTATTTGACCTTGCCTAACTCCAGAATACCCTCAGTATAAAAAAAAAAAAATCATCTGATGCTCTGAATAAAGTTGACTTTTGCATGAAACTTTAGTCTGCCCATTTTTAGGCTCTGCTTTCCCAGGTTCACTCTACCATCTAGAGCAGCAACAAATGCAGAGTCTACAAGTGAGCCTATATTCTTTCAAATCAATTATATCCAAGATACCAGGAAAAAGCAGAAGTTGCACATTCCACTCTCAGTGTAGGCTTCATTCTCTTAATTGATGTCTTTACAACATATTCTTTTTCGTCCTTTTAATGATAGGTATTATTCATTATGGCTCTGCTTTGCATTTCACTGATGGCTAAATATACTGAATATTTATGTTTTTTTTCTTAATCTTGGTTGGCATTTTGTCCTATAAAATTGTCTAGCTACATATCTTTTTAAATTATAAATTCAGTTACCCTTCAAATAAATCAGTTTCATTTTGTCAATTTTATATACATATATACTCTACATTTTCATACACACACACACACACATATGTATGTGTGTGTGTATATATATATATATTCCTTATTCTCTTGCCTTCCCTCTCCCCACTATTGTTGGTTCTCTTAATCACTCTGAGTTCCATTACTCTCTCTTTTCTCCCTCCTCCTCTCCTAAATCTCTTTCTTCCCTAAATCTCTTTCTCCCCTCTCATAGTCTTCTTTCTTGTTTTATGTCCTATAAAAATGCTCAGTTAAAATGACACTCTGGTTTTTCTATTCCTTTTAGATTTTGGACATTGATACATTTTTAATGGTTGGTCCATTTTGAGTTGAATTTGTATGCACTGAAAGATAAGGGGTAGTTTCATCTTGCATAAGAATGTCCAGTTATCCAAATACCATTTATTAAAGAGATGTCCTTTGTCCACTGTATGTTTTAGGAACTCATGTCCAAATTCAGTTGGATATAGATGAAATAAGTTCATGAAAAATCACAGAGCAGAAATCTGATAAATAACTTGAGTATTTACTTCAAATTTGGCTCTTATTTTAAGATATAATATTGAAATCTAACATAATTTGTATGTTTGTTAGTCACTTTGTGGTAATTTTATTTATATAAAGAAGGGTGAAATGCACAGCACAGTTCTTGTATATTACATATATCTTATCTATATTCCATTCTAAATTTTTGTACAATGTGTGCCTCCGTTAAAAGTGAAGTGTCTTCACCAATTAACTGTTAAGCCCTTTGTGATTAAGCTGGATGTTTGATATCTATAATATACACAGTGTCTAGATAACATAAGATAATGCTTCTGAAGATTCCATCTTGGCATTTACTTCATCAAGTCAGAATCAATTTGTTGGAGCTGAATATGACCAAATGGAAGCCATACATGTTGTGTAACATCATAGTTAGGTAAAAATTTTGAACAATAAAGAAAGTCTTATTTATAATGATAGTATGGATTTAAATTTTAGTAATGTACAGTATCATAAGAAAGTTATATATTAAAAATAATTGCAATTCAATCTAATATGTGTATAATTCAGAAGGCAATAATGAAAAGATGTACAGTTTATAGATTAGGGCCAGTGAGATGGCTTACCAGGTAGAGGTGTTTGTACACAAGTCTAACTACCTGAGTTCAATCCCCAATCCCACCACATGGTTGTGGAGAGGACATGTGAGTGTGCTGTGGTATGTGTGTGGAGGTCAAAGGACAACTTGTGAGAACTGGTTCTCTCCTTTCATATGTGTGCCGTAGGGATTGAAATAGGTTATCAGGCTTGACAACAGGAGGCTTACACACTGAGCTGCCTCATTGGTCCTACAGGTAACCATGACAGAAGGACTCATTCTTCACTTATTCAGATTAGTAGTGGAACAAATCCTATACCCATTAACATACAGGAAACATTTTAAGAGTTTAAGCTGATAATATTTGGAGTGGTGGATTTCACTGAAAATAATGCGTGGAAAGTTATTTCCAAGGAGATAATATAAGTTCCCAGATATTGAACACAAACAGGAAAACCAGTCAGGTACTTGGTTACAAAAAAGATGGTGATGAATTTAGAAATTTAAAATGTTACCCAACCTTCATATATGTAACCACCAAATAATACAAGCAAATATTTAATAGTCGTACCTCCCCATATGCAAGAATTTGAATGTTTCATTCTGAGTGGACACTGGGACTGAAATTACAATTATCTTGATTAAACTAAAGGTAGATATTTTACAAAATTGTGAAATATAGATAGGGTTAATATAGAAGATAATCACAGATGTGGATTACTCACTATTAAGCAATAAAGCAGATAAGTAAAAGAATGCACTACTCGTCTTAACTAATTAAATAAATTACAGTTAGACAGTAAGGACTTCAAAAGACATTGGTAGTCTTTAACAGAATACAAAGCCTTTTACTTATAAAATATAAGAGAGCTCAGTTTAACTTCTTGAAAAGGTACCTTGGGAAAGAAAGAGGACAAAGATTGCTAAGATTAAAAATGTGAAAAGTGTTTCATGCATGTATCGAAGAAGCACTAAAATACAAGTGTGAAATCAACCTAAAACTAAAGCAGCATACTGAAAATTCTAGATAACATGGATGAGTTCTTATCAATAAAAGTTACTGAAGGATAAGAAAATAAATATTTGGATTTCCTGAAAGAGGTTGGAAAATATATTTCCAGATTTTTTCATGGGAAAAAATCTTGTCAGAATCAGTTTCAGCTGAATTGGCTAAATTTCTAAAACACTGTCATTTTAAGGAATCTCAGCTAGTGAAGAGCTTGGCCCACAGCCCAAGGGGTAGTTGAGTTGGCCAGAACTCACATTAAAAAGCTGTGTGTGGTGGGGGCGATTCATAATCCCAGTGCAGGAGAGATAAACAAGCAGGTCTCCAAAGCTCATTGTCCACCCAGCCTTTTCTAATCATTGAATCCATGTTCCACAGAATAACTCTGTCTCAAAGACAAGGTAGGCAACACCCCAGAAATAACTCCGGAAGAGGTTGGAGCCACTTCTCATTTCACACATGCACATACACACACACACACACACACACACACACACACACACACACACACATACAGAGAGGGAAGACAAGTAAAAAAAAGTACTTTAAAAAATGTATACATTGACTTTATGAACACAATATATAATGCCGACATCTGACAAAAATAAAGTAAAAATGTGAATCGCTGTTTCTCAAGAATACTTGAAAAATATCTAAGAAGAAAAAGAAAGCCCCACAGATCACACCCTGCAGTTTATCAAAATTTTAATCTTACTGTATTAGACAGTGCACTCTCCATAACCAAGAAAATTAGTGCCATGGTTCATGATTTCAGATGGTTGCTGAAGATAAATCTAGAAAGTCACATCAAAATTCATTGAACAGGCATTTGATGAAATGTCATAACCAAGCTTGACAAAATCCCAAGATAAACGGGAAGAGAAGAAAATTACTTCCGTGCATTGCGATGCTCACTAAAAAGGTAAGACCAGAAAAATTTCAACTTAAACCAAACTCCAAATCTACATAAAAACAGATGAGTACTAAATTTAAGTTACTTAGAAAAATAGTCGTTATAAACCTTTGAAGGAATATAAGCAACTGGCAGTTTGCTGATGATAATGTGTATTTAGACAACCAACTGATTTTGTGAAATAAAAAGACCTTGATGAAGGAGCTGAATATAAATGAATTAGGAGCACGTTTACATTTATTTCTTCTCAGAAGCAGTAACATCAGTCAGAGCAATATTTAATTCTTACCATTACAAAAGTAGATTCAATAATATTCATTAGTGACTGTATTGTGAGTTTGGGGCCAGTCTGGGCTATGAAGTTTGACCTCTGCCTAAAGGAAAGCAAAACAAATCGAAACTCAATATTTTTTTTTACTGCATCTTTTGTTGCAATACTATCTTTTGGAAAACCATTCTAAACTTTATATAATATATTTTATAATACCATATATTATATATTAATATATATTAAAATTATAAACATGAATAAATCTTAGCGTTTGAGCCTATGATTCAGACTATAGTATCATATTTTGCTCAATCCCTGTTTCTTGTTAGAAAAAAATACTACAGAAGTTGGTGGGAGGGCGGAGCACAGCAAAGAGTACTTATGGCTCTTGTATGGCCTTGGCTTTGGTTCCTGGAAGTCACACGGCAGGTCATTGTCACCTGTCACTACAGTTCTCTAGGATCTGATGCACTTTTCCAGCCTTTGCTCACAATTTCACACATGTGCAGACACATACACACACACACACACACACACACACACACACACACACACACACGCACATCGTACCCAATTTTAAAAATAAATCTTTCAATGCATTAAAATCTCAAATGCTTCCAAATATTTAGTTTGCAACTTAGATGCATTTAGAATTACTATAGTTATAAAGGCTAACTAGTATTTATTTCTGTATTATTAATTTATTTATTAGTATTATTCATAATTACCTTATCTAACTTCTATTTCAGTAGAACTTAATGTTTTCCAAGGTATAAAACTTCATTTATATGAAATTAAATCTAACATTTGAAGCTAAGAAATGTCAATTTGCTCTGAGCATTCTTAACCAGTGAAGGAACCCTTTAATTGTGTCAAGGGATTAGAACCTTGAAATAGAGCAATTTATTTCAGGAAGGCTCTCTGGTTTGTGGTGGGGTAGTGACCCATATTATAATTTAATCTCTGGAAGCTACCTAGAAAAGCCACAAATAAGCAAGGATGTCCAAAGTCTTTATCATTTTCTAAGCAGGTGTTCAAAAGTGCCCATGAGGAACAGAGAGTGGGATAAAGAATTTAAACTTCTCAAGGTTAGTTGAGGAAGAATTTTTTAACATCATCTTGTGGAAATGAGTAAGTCTTGGAATCTCTCTCTCTCTCTCTCTCTCTCTCTCTCTCTCTCTCTCTCACACACACACACACACACACACACACACATCTAACCCACTCCTGTTCCCTCTCTCCCTTTTCCCCTGTCTCCCTACCCTCTAGTTCACCCTATGTGCAATCTAAGATGTATATAACATGTCTCTCCAAATCCACTTTCTCTTTACATCTATATTAATCCATTAAATTATTTTTAGTGAGCTTCAACTTGGCTTCAAAAGAAAAAGGTGGTAATCCAAGAAGAATATCAATGATTCTGTTTGATCAAGTGCTAGTATTATCAACTGAATCTAGAATATTCCCTTTAGATATCTGTCTGTATAACTTTATGAAGTTTGTTTTATATCAACATCTTCATTATTTTAATCACCTACATTTAGGAAACTTTAATTATTCAAAGAATTTATTAGCTATTCCCATAGGTTCTATGCAAAATATTTGCATTGATTCCAGAATTCTTAATCCTTCTTATTAATACACACACACACACACTGGTGCTGAAGGAAATGTCTATAACTCACCAGAAAGTTCTCTTCAAATACCATGAACAAGATCCGTGTAGAAAGTGTCTTCTTTTCATCAGTGTAGTTGACATCATGTAGCCATCTATGGGATAACTGCCTCAGACTTTTTTTTCTTTTCATTTAAAAGTAATTTTAAAAGTATTATGAAAAGTTAATCACAGTAAGATGTTTAGCACATCCAGAGTGGGTATTCCATTCACTTTTAAATCCATACTTAGGGACTAATTAATTTTATCAAAAATATTTTAAATGGAAATCTGAAAAGTGGAATGCCACTGTATCATGTTTTATCAGAACTATATAATCAATATGATCTGACATGCTTATTTTGTGACTCTAACTACTTTTAAAAACAAGCATTAGGATATTTTGAGGAGGCACATTGTTTAGATGTTAAAATTACTATAGTCCTACATTATTTTTATCTAATGAGTGTATTCCATTTATAACTCACATAAAGCCAGTGAAAATTAAACACATTTTATGGAAACCAGACACTTGTACTGTGTGAGCTTTCAGGGTGAGCTTGAAATTCTTTGATAGTACACTTTCGGAGAAGAAAGATTTCCCGACAGTTTTGTATATTGTGAGGCCATAAACCTTTGGATTAATTGCATGTTTTGTATAAATATCAGCTACTGATTTAGTTTTGATGGATGTATTTATGTCCTGTCTCAGCTTTAGGTGAGTTAAGGTACTGTTTATCATCAGTCTTCTTTAGCTGACCCCTGTGAAATAAAAAAAATCACATGTCATCAGAAAAAACATTTTTTTTCCTACAAGAGTCTTCAGGAAATGTGAAACATACTCTCTCGGATAGAACTATGGAAACAGTAAAAAACAATATCAACTAGTTTTGTTTAAAGTGACAATTATAAAATATGTAGCTAAATTTAACAAAGCATAGTTGGGTTAGTGTGAAGGCTGGCACATTTGCTCATGATTAAGAGAACCTGCAGAACTTAGAAAGCAATGTAGTTCAATATCAGACCCACGTTGGGCAGGTCACAAACACCTGTTAATTCCTGTTTCAGGGGATCCACTCTCTCCTGTCCTCAGTGGACACCTTCACACATACACCCCAAAACACACAAATACACATATTTAAAAAGTAAAATAAATATTCAAACAATGTAACCATTGTGTGTATGTGATTTTATTTGTAAACATTCCGAATCCTCACATTGAGGGTTGGCTCGTCAGCAGTTACAAAAGTGCTA
The DNA here is from genome assembly GCA_026225945.1 of Cricetomys ansorgei. NCBI lineage: Eukaryota > Metazoa > Chordata > Mammalia > Rodentia > Nesomyidae > Cricetomys > Cricetomys ansorgei. The sequence goes on along the minus strand of JAMJFZ010001121.1, from coordinate 3,420,801 downwards.
TAAACTATGTTGTATCCTTATGCGTAAATAAATACAAGATTTTGTTTTGCTGGTTGCATGCATTGAAGCATAACTCTGTTACTATGGCTCACTTACTCTTTACATACTCACAGTATTTTAGAGACTATAAACTGAATTCCTGGCCATGAGATCATTTGCTACTTGTCACCTACCATGGATCTCTTTTTCCTCAACTAAGGCCATTTGCTAAACTGTATGTATTATCAACACCTTGACTTCTGAAATCTATCAACATGTCAAGTTTATACGAAAGTCACTAATTCAACCTTGCCCAACAATAGTTTTCTCAGCTCTAATGTTTTAATATAGCAACTCTTCAGGAATGTGTGAATTTTTAACAGACCATTTTTATTAGTGAATCTAGTTCATCAATAAATGGAGAGATGTTAACGAAACAAGCATGATTTCATTATTTTTATTTTCCCACTGTTAATAGGACGTCTTTAGTATGATGCTGTTACTTCAGATACAAGTCTTATGCTTCATTTGTTCCCTCCACCACTGGAAATTTCCATAAACACTTCACTTTCTTATACCTGTAGTCTGTAGACACAGGAGTATAAACCTGTGCAGGACCCTGCTGTCTAATGTCTGATTGCCTGGCAATTCACCGCTTGTCTGGAGTTTTACTTGTTGTCAAATCTTAAAACAAAACAGAATAGAAACCTTTATTCTGTGTGTGAGAGGGCATGTGCTATGGGATATGTGGCTGACAGAAGATAACTCACGGGTGCCAGTTTTTTTATTCTAATGTAGGTGCTGTGGGCTAAACTCAAATTGTCATGGTTGGTGATAAGTTCTTTTACCCACTGAGACCTAGCCATCCCATAATGTCTAGTCTTAAGTTTCTCATCACCAGGATCTGAACACACCTTTTTGAACAGCTATGGCTTAATGCATCTTTGAATATCCTGTGCTCAGGAATTCTGCATGTCCAGTTCCCTAATCTCTGCATCAGAAATCACATTAGGTAACATCATGCCCTTGTATTGGAGGGCATAGTACTGTCTCCACATCTGGACTTTGTCACTTCACCTTGTTCAGTGTTGTCCTATAAGACAACACAAATCCATTTCACTGATGAAAAATAAACTCTCTCTCAATTTAGGGCTTGGCTCTTTTATAATTAAAATCATTGTGAATAGTGCAGACATTAAGGTCTCATCTGATAGGGTAGGTGCTAATGAGTGTATGACTAATGAAATTATCTCTAAATTGAATGATTTCTTATTTTTTATTAATTCCTGTGGCATAGTGGAGTTTCAGTAGATTCTTAATTACTGAATAATTTGAGTGGCACTTTGTAACTGTCCTTCCCAAATATAACTTGCATACATTGTCTAGGCTGCCAATAATCTGTCACAAATGTACTGCTGGATTTTTATTTGATTTGTAAAATTATCCTTTTGACTTTTAGTATGACAAGAAATCATATGAATCTAGTCATGAAAAAAAGATGACCCATTTTAGATGTTATGTATCTTGATTCGATATTCTCTCATCTCTCCAAAAGTAGCTGTATTGTTAATATTAAAAGAAAATTCAATTTTAGTCTCACTTTTTCACATAATTGTTATTTCTGTTATTAGGAAATAACTGACAATAATTTAGTATTAATGATGCTTTAATTTTATTAAATGCACATCATTTAATTATAGTTGCAGATAATTACCAAAACTGTGCAAAAACTGATAATTCTTTACAATTACTGTCTATAAAATTGAGAGTAAGATTACTAAGAACACTACTAAAGGCAACTAAGTAGGTATTAGAATGAATAAAGTATTTATTAACAAGGCTGATGTACATATTATCTCACAGAGACTATAGCAGCACACACAAGACCTACAAATTCATGCCAGACAGAATATCAGCAAAGAGAAGGAAAGTGGGGACAATCCCACCTGTAATGAAGAAACTGTTTACAACTGACACTTGCTGAGAAAGGGAAAAATCAGTTCTCTTCAATGGAATGACACTGGGTATAGCAACCACACTGTAGGATTAGCTTCATGCTCCCGAATTGCTGATCAGTACAGAACAGACTCCAATTTTGTTGTGTTTTCCTTTTTGTTGTTATGATTTGGTGTTTCTGACTCTTTTGGATTTTTTGTTTTTGTTATTTCTGTTGTTTGAAAAAGAGACAGAACATGAAGTCGGACTGGTAGGGTGAAGTGGCAGATCTCTGAAGACTAGAGGAGGAAAGAATATGATCAAAATATATGAAAAAAATTTTAAATAATAAATATTTAATAAAAGGTCCGGAATTAAATGTAACATTGGGGATGGAAGTGTATAGTAAAGCATGAACTTTTTGTCATATGAGACATGGTTAAATAAAAAAGCAGTACTAGAGTCTAGGACTTCAAATCATATTACAAACCTTAAATCTTCAGTACAGCACAGCATTAACATAATAATAGACACATGGTACTCTGTGTTTAGACAATGAAGTCTATGCGACTTCAATGTGTTTTAATTTTAGCATGACTTGTTTTCTGGTCTGGCTTCAGGCCATATACAAATATTCTACACTTGTAAAATCATTGGACAAGCTAGCCTACATATGTTGAATTGTTCAAATGTAAAAAGTTTCTGTTCAGTCTTGGAATATATTATACTTAATATGTGTTTGAATTAGTGTTACTACCTTTCTGCCACAGACATATGTTCATATACATTCACAGACATACATACACACATATCCAAACATGCGCATGTGCTCTCACACACACACACACACACACACACACACACACTTCAGGAAAAGTTTGAGTGTATACCCCAAGGACTCAATAATTACACATGAATATTTATTGCTGAATTATTCATAATATCCAGGAAATGGAACCAGCATATATGTCCATTAACAGATGAACAGATAAGGAAAATATAGCCTTTGTGTGTATGTGTGTGTATACAAGCACACACATGTGTATTTGAGTAGTTTACCATTCATGCAAAAGTCTCTGTGAGCCCACATACCTCCTGGGTTCATGCTGTTGCATCACAGAATTGCTTACAATTCCAGATGCATAGATTAAAATTTGTGAAATTTTGGAACTTGACTTTAGATTTGTTTTAGACGAATTAAAATAATTTAATGTGAAAAGTGACACATGCCATGATATGCTCTGAAAAATAACAAGAAATTCAGAATGCAGACACTACTAACATTCATAGTACTATTCTCACAAAGGCTTGATATAGCCCTTCGCACTTCAGTAGTCACAATGCCTATGTCATTTATTCACTTTTCGTCTCCCTAAAATATAATTTCAAAGAAAAATCACATGATATGCCATATATTTCATGCCTATAATCCACATATACATTCAATAATGAGAAGCTATGAAGTTGGTTTCTGTACTGTCTGTTTAAAGGTGAAGGGTTAAATGTTGGAACATTGAACTTTTTCAAGCATATGGAACAATAGACTTCTTGACAGTGTGTCTTAAATCAGTGTGTTCTGTTTTCTCAAATCTTGTTAGTTTTGCTATCTTATAGAACTTGTTTGACGTGAAAGTAAAATTAAACAAGTATTTGTTGAGAAATAGGCTAGCCTATCAGTATGCCTTCTAGTACTTGGAATGCAAATAGCTTTATGCAGTGTGCTTCATCAGGAGCAGAGGATTAAGTTCTCACACAGATAATCCACTTCTTCACTAATTTTTCATGTAATATATAATCAGTTTTAGTATTGCTTGTTCAGAGCATTCTCAATCTGTCAAAATTGATCTATTGTGCCCTTGAAGTGGTGTGTTAATTTTTCTGTGTCATTTCACATAATTAGGAGTCTTCTTAAGGATGCCAATTATTTAACTTATTTTACCTGATAGTATCAAACCCAAGTCTTTGTGCATGCTAGATAAACACTTCCCTACTATGCAACACTCAAAACTCCTTAGCCTTGACACTTGTTCTTTAGGCATTGGTGTTGTCCACTTTATATTTTAAAACATGATCTTTCTTTAGCCAGGAGCTCAGCTGCCTTCTCATTCCCAGCAGTGAGATTATAAGTATGTGCTACCATAACCCGTATTTAATATGAGTTTGGGGACTTGAACTCTGGTTTGCAAAGCAAACACTTTGCTGTTTGAATTATCTCTCTAGCATTTGTTCTTCTATATACACATAAGAAAATATCAGTGGGTAGTAGTAAATACGGTGATTTTTTTTTCTGTATACAAAGTGAGTATATCACCCGTGAGATATTTTCTTTGCCCATTTACTTCTGGTACACTCTTGGCAGTCACCCTGGAACTACGAATACTGCATGCATCACTTCCCCCAGTTCTGACATCAGTGTTGCTCTGTGGCTCATCCAGTAGCAGGTGTTGAACACTGATATACACAGAATTTCATCTAACAAAGCCAAAATCTTTCTGTATCAGGTCTCTGTTGACCAATGGAACATTAACGCCAAAGTTAATTCTAAATTCAAGTCTCAGGCATGACAGTTCATTATGCTACCTACCAAAACTACTGGCCCATGGAAACCCTTATTTTAAAAATTAAGGTAGAGTAAAACTTTCTCTCAAACAAGTACCTTGTGGTTTAGAGTAACACACTTCTATTTTTGCAGGTTTCTCATTAGCAAATTAAGATTGCATAGCAGTTAATTCCTTAATAACATTTCTGGTTTAACATAAAAACCTGCCTAATTATAACAGAAGTGCTCGCCACATCTTGCAAAAAATTTACTGTGAAGAATAAAAGCTTTTAGAAAATGTGAAAACTTTCAAATAAATGTAGCCATGTTCACCTTCTCAGGAATTTTAGATCCTAAACAGAATACCTCAATAAAGACATTCATATTAAGAAGACATTGACTGCTACTTACTTAAATGAAAAATTTATATGTGAGTATTTACATGATTTTAAATTCATTTAATTTAAAGTCTACTTGATTTCACAAGACTTTTTAAGTGAATTTTTATATAAGAGAAATATAAACAAAGATTTAATAGTGCAGAAATAGATGATTGTTTTTTATTTAATGTTTTACTTTGGGAACCACATATATGGGCATTACTTTAACATCACTCCCTCTATACAACTTCCCCCATATTCCATACCTCTGAAATTTATGATCTCTTTTTTAATTATTGTTTTTTTTTTGTGTGTGTGCATGCACACACATGCACGCAGAAGTATATACAAGCTCCTGAATCAATTTAGCTTTGCTTGTATATGGTTGTTTTCAAGTCTGACCATTTGAGTTTGGATAACCAATGTGGGAGACTGTCCTGTAGGAGACTAATTCTCCCTATCGGCAGGTGGAACCATGTCGAACATGTGAAATTTCTCAGCAGGTCAGATCAAGCAGAATTTTCTTTCTCCATACTGCTATGTCAATTAGTGTTGTCATTATTCTAGTTGTATTCAGGCAACCATATTACTGAACATACGTAAGTGTAGCTTTCCTCTCATAGATGGAGACATTATTTCATAGCAGGAATCCTGGCCTGATGATTCTTACAATCCTTCCACCCCCTCTTCTGTAACTTCCCCTGAGCCTTAGTACAATGGATGTGACACAGATGTATTAGTTGAGCTAAACACCCCATAGTCACTTATTCTATGCACTTTGACCACTTATGGAACTCTTTAATAGACTTCATCAATAGTTGCAAGAAGAAGTTTCTTTGATGTAGGGTGAAAGCTAAACTTATCTGAGAATATGATGATAAGTATTTAGAATACAGTTACTAATTATATTGGCTTTGGAAAATGGCAGCAATATGTTTTTCTCTAAGGTCTATGAGTCTCCAGCAATTGGTCCATGGCTATGTTACAGTTACCAGGCTTAAAAATAAGTTACAGGCATCTAACTTATAGGTACCTGGCTAGGTTACCAGGCATGGGTTTCATCCTATAGAGAAACCGAGTAGAGAACTATTGATTATTTCCAAGATAAAAGTGTCAAGACTGCACCATTGGGGATGTAAGAGGGTGTCTTGATGGCTCAGTCATTGCAGTGGTTCATAGGCTTCACAACAGAAGAAGACTGCTTATGGTTCTTATCCTTGGCAGTCTGCATAGCATCTAAGGGTATTATGAGACTGAGGCCCATTCCAGGTCACTAAAAGATAATATACAGAGCAATCCAGAACAAAAAAGAGAAAGCATGCATGTCTTCTCTTATTTGAGGATCCTAACATCAAATCTTTATATGAGAGTATATAACTTGCAGTAACCACAGAAATGAGGAAAGTGAAAATGGGCCATGGTATGTGTGTTTTAGATGGGAGATTATAGAGAAGAGATTAGTATGACACAGATACTATATAGATACTATATATAGTAATGGGAAAAACAGTTGGTGTACTTCATTTGGAGAGAGGATAGGGAAGAAAACACTGAGGAAGAGGAGGAAAGATGGAAAAGGAACATCAAAAATGGTTGAAAAAGCTATAGGGAAGATTAATATTCTTTATATTTAATTAATTTAAATAATTTAATTTACTATTAATAAACATGTGTACATATGTAAATAATTTAAGTGAAGTTATGTCAGATGAGCCAAAATGACCCTCAGTAGACACAAACTATTTAACAATAACTGCAGGGCCAAACATAGCCTCCTGTCAAGCTGTTAGTCAGGGGAGTTCAAGAGATTCCCTCAGACAACATAGGCCATCACCATTTCTCTAGATTGCCTCCCAGAACTTGAAAGTAAGATCCTATTGATGAAAACAACACATTCTTCAGACTTGAGTCTTGGAGGAATGAAGCTAAACCAAAGTTTGGGTACATTTAAATACAAACATGTGATAGGGCGACTTTTAAAACAAGAAAATCAAACATGAAGAGCTTGGTTATTTGAAATGTTATACATTATTTATGGAAAAAATGATGCCCCCCTCCCCCTCCCCCCCCACTCAAGTGTGTTTTTTGTGAATGTGTGTGTTGTTGTGTGCTGGTGCATGTAGAGACCAATAATCAGTGTTCAGTACTTTTCTATATCTCTTTCCAACTTAATTTTTGAGACAAGGTCTCTCACTGAACTCAAACTAGACCTTTCAGCTAGATGGGCAACCACATAATCATGTGCATATCTAAGCTTCACTAGCATCTTTGCAGATGCCTGCTTTATGTTAATTAATTAGTATTGTTTAGTTTGCTCTAAAGATGTTTTTGTATTCAATTAAATCAGCCTGCAAATATTGTATAGCAGAATTAAATGACTTAATCTCTAATAGATAAAAGAATGGGCCAAGGAATAACACTTAAAAATTCCAAGTGAACCTCTATACTATAGCTTATGGAAGATTATACAACTACTTTTTCCAGAGTTTTTCTGCTTAGATGTTGTAGAAAGGGTGATAAATTATTAGAAAAAAATAACTTAAATGGCAGTCAGTCAACAGACTGCATGTTTGCTTGATGTAGTATTTTCTAAATGTTGTTATATTTGTATGTGTATGTGTGTGTGTGTGTGCATCTGTGTGTGTCTGTGCCTGTGTATGTACTTGCCCTCTTGAATTGAGGTCAGATAATAACTTGAAAGACATTGTTCTTTTCTTCTACCACGTGGGTTCTGGGTATCAAACTCAAGTCATTGGGTATGATGGCAAGTGCTCTCATCCATTGAATAATCTCACTGGCCCCAATGGGATAGTGTCTGGAAACTGTTATTCTAAAAATACAAATATGCTGCATAAAAGTACATATTCACATAAATACATGTTACATTGGGAGTATTTTAGAAGACTGCAATGCTGAGCTGACAAATCAGTAAGAGGAAGAAGAGATGCTGTGCAAGCGATAAGCCAAAGCCTAGGAATCTGAGGATTATTATCAAGTGGGACAGAGAGTGATAAAAGGCCTCTGGTTCAAAGAGGAAATAAAAAAAGGCATATAGTATTAAAGGTATTGATCAAGCAGGTCATAGTTCTTCCATAATAAGACATCAATTACAGACCATTTTTAGTTTAAAAGTAATATTCTTCAAATATTCTAATCTTATTTGATCTCTCTCAGAGAAAGAATCAAAAGACTATACTTCCTAACTATGAGGTTTATATCATTTCTTGCTGAAATTAAATAGCAAGTATTCCTGAAAGAAACATTACCTACTAACATGACATTGCTTTTACAATTTGATGTGAAAAATCATAATCAAAATAATGACAAAATAAATTATGAAATATCTGAAATTTTTAATGCATCCTACTAATAATAGAGTAGCTTGATTTTACAGGAGAAAAATTATTTTAGTGTACTCTATTACTTTTGAATGGATAATATGATTTTTAAATAAACATATCACAATGTGTAATAAAGTTCAATACTCTTTCAAAGAATTTCTATCAGCAACATGGGAATTGGAGGAACTTTTCAACTCATTTATAAAACACCTGGAATTGGTTCTTATCAAATATTTCATTAAATATTTTCTGAAGGTCACCCTCTGAATAATAATTCAAAAACTAAAGTAAAATTTAAGATGGTAAGAGAAGAAGTATTAAAATATCTATTTGCTCATGACATATTTTTTAGCAAAAAACACAAATGAAAGAATATCTCATAACTAATGAACTCTTGGAGAAACTGGGTGATAGAGAAATCTATTAGTGCTACCTGTGATAACAGTAATTTAGGAGAATTATTTAGGTTTATATATCTTCATAGTCACTAGTAATTTGATAATTGCCATAATCCATTCAAGGGGCTATAAAAATATCTGAGATTGGGGCATTTACAAATTTACAATAGAAATTTATTTTTTCAAAGTTTTAGAACTGAGAAATCGAAGATTCAAGTGTCTACAACCTTTGGGATGGACATGATTTCTCAAAGAAGGTTCATTCAAGCTCTGTTTTATACACTGTTGAAAACATCTAATCCTACCTCTGTCCTTTTCTATGGGGATGACAATTGCATTAATGAGTAATTTTCACTTATGATCTAAGCATTCCTCACTAACTCCCCAACTCCTTTGGGACTTTGCATTTCAGAATATCAGTTTGAGGGGAATGAGTTGGATATTTAAAACTGAACAATAATACTAAAAACTAGTGTCATTTTATATGAGGATGTCCATTTACTAGCAGCCACAACATTGACATTACAATGAATGGCTTATTTCAATGTTAATGCATTATTTATTTTTCCTCTGTGATTAAATATGTGACTGAAGCAATGCAAAATAGAAGTTTATCTTTGCTCACAATTTCAGAGGGTAGAGTCTGTTATGATGGGGAAGGCATGGCGACAAGAGGGGCTCATAAAATGGTGGAAAGCTTGAAGCATGGTTTGTCCACCTCCTTTGGTCAATAAAGAAGCAGAGAACTATGCCCTAAATATGTGTAATGATCCCCTTCAAGGCCCACCAGGTATAGCCTGTGTCCTGCAGCTGGGCACAAAGCTCCTGAAGTTTGTTAGTCTCCTACACATCTAAGAAACAAATCCTCAAATGCATGAGCCTTTCCTGGATATTGCAAACCCAAACTTCAACATTCATTGTGGAAAAGAGAAAGAATGGTTTTGAGACATTGTTGCAAAGGAAGAAGCAGGGTGGGTTGCCTTCTGTGAGATGTGGTGGAGTAATAATGAAAAGGCTACCACTGTGTAGCTGGGTCCAGAAGACTAGTGCAACTGTCCCCTGGTGGCTAAGACAATTCCAGCACTCAGGAGGCTGAGACAGCACGTGCACACACACACACACACACACACACACACACACACCTGTACTTTCATACATATCTTGTCCCCACCATACACATGCATCCACACGCACATACCACTCACACATAAAAATGAATATATACAGAAGAGTTTCAAAATGGTTTCTGACTCTATCTTCTCCTGCAGATCAGCTTCCAAGCTATGCCAAGAGACCTACCTGTAGTTTCTAGTGCTGTTTCCTACATTGTTGTGTAGGATTCTTATTCTCTTTTGGGATGGTTTAATAAACAGATCCTACAATATATATGTATATGAAAAAAAGCAATGCAATGAGTAAAGAAAAATGTTAAAAGAAACACTTATGAAAATAATAAAATTAGAAGAAGTATATTTTCTTTCATTTTAGTCACAAAAGAAAAAAAAATAGATTAAATTGCTTTGTTAAATTTCCCTTTCAGTTCTGTTCATAGATAACTTGCCATTTATCTACACTCCAAGATTTCATAAGCAAGACTAGACAGTAGCATTGGAGCCTTTTTTGCTTGTTTGTTTGTTCTTTGAGACAGGGTTTCTCTGCTATTACTCTGGCTATCCTGGAACTCACTCAGTAGACCAGGCTGGCCTCAAACTCACAGGGATCCTCATGGCTCTACCTCCTGAGTGCTGGGACTAAAGGTGTGTGTCACCACTGCCCCATTGGAGACTTTTGAGAAGAAACAAAAACAAGTAAATTAAGTAAAGGAAACTACAACACAAATGCTATTTGGTTGGGCAATCTGTGTTTATATATCTATTTAATATAATCATTTCTTCAATATTATTTTTCTAATAGACTCATGTAGTATTGCATGAAAACTATATTGAGCAATCTCCTACTATTTTAAATAGGAGCATATATAGATTATTCAATACTTTCATATGGAATCATATTAGCCAGGAGGCAAGCTATCTCAATATACATGAAAGCTAGTCCTGGATCTGATTGTACATGGCTTTTGTTAATGTTGATAGAAGAAGAAATCATAAAATCATAAAATCATATGATAATTATGGTCCCTTCCATGTACCTCTGCTCCACCGGTCTGTAAATCTCTTAGGGTCAGAACTTGTCACATTTGTCTTTCAACATCACATAGAATCTCTTGATAGTTGCTCACATATGAACAGTCATATCTCCAAATTGTAAAGACTTCCTTCGTTTTTTAAATGTGCTCTTAAAAATTTTCAGAAATTTTGTACAACTCTATAAAAGTGAAGATGACATGGAAATTTCAAAGAAGATTAAGACTCACTGGACTGCATTGGGCTTGGAAGATACACAATTTATGAACTACTCAGTTTTGCTGGATCTTCCTGGGTCCTCTCCAGGCACCATCACTGTGAGCAGCACTGGCCAGTGCTTTTATCCTGATGGCCAACCTTGCAGGGAAGAAGCCAGAGGAGGCCACAGCCAAGATCTGCTCTCCTCATATGCAGCCTATTCTGCCAAAGGAACTCTCCAGGTAATTTGACCATTTGTCTCTGTCATTTCCAGTGAGATGGAATTAGAAAACAACAGCTTTCATCTAAATTGAACTAACTGGCAAGATGCAGCATACAAAAAGTAGCCATTAAATATGATCCATGTGGCAGTGCCAGCCAGCAAGGAAGATGGGGGATGCCTGAACCTTTACTTGTAAAATTTTGAAAGTAAAAACATGTTAGAAGAATTTAATTCAAAGGTGTTGAAGGTGCAACTGAGTGATTCACATTTTCCTCAGTCCACATATTTCAAGAGAATTTTATGGTTTTAAATAGGCAACTTTGAATATGTTGATATGTAGGGAAAGAATAGAAATGACAAGGATTACATTTTGAGATTGTTTATGCACATAAAAAATGAAGAGGAAAATTGATGTGATTATTCACACATTTAGGATTTGAAATGCAGCATGCCTACATTTGTAATGGAAAAAGTGTTAAGGGGAGCCAGGTGTTGAATATTCCTTCACCTTTCAGGGTTCGCTTTGATGGTACTTTTTGGTATCCTGGTTAAGAGTAAAATTTCTAGAGCCATGTGAGTAAGTTAAAGCTAGTTCTGCAGTTTCCCATTGTTTTCTACCTCTTATATGATGCTGAGCTTCTTAGCTCTGTGTGAAGCATCACGATTGTTCTACTTGAGGACCACCATGAGAATTAAAATAACTAATCTACATGAATCTTGTGGAACAATCCATGCCCAGAATGTACACAACATGCAAGTTAGATATAATGGTGTATTTTCTTTTATATAGCAGCTGTTCTGACTCAAAGTAAGTATACTTTTCTCAGACATGTTTAGTCCTTTTTTAAAATGGTAAATTTTCTAATTGAGTCCAGCTGGAACTGTACTGATGGAATTGTGCTATATTTCTGTTGTTTATGTATATATCTTTATAATTTACTATAAGTAAAACATGGAATGTGCAAACAATTTAAAGTTACTATATAACATTAACTTAAAACAATAGAATAACTAATGTTTTTTATATTGCCGAATACATCTTTCCTCTTGGGGTTGCTGAGGTGTGTGTCGATTGCATGTGTACTATAAGTTCACCAGGCTTCTATTCTGTATCATTTCTTACTTTGAATTTTAGTAGAATTGTATATAACCAGCACAGACATGAAGAAAATTTACTACTAATTAGATTTAATTTAATGTTAAATGCATGCAATATTTTTAGAAGAGAACTCATCATTTGATTTGATAATTCATCCATTTCTGGCAACAATAGAAACATTTTCATATCTATGAAAACACAAGTCAGCAGTCAACACAGCTCAGAAACTGTGAACTTAGGCCAATGCATGCATTGGAAATTCCCCACCTATTTTTCTTCAAAGACTCACAAGCTCCACACAGTTTCTCTGTCCTCTTTATTAAGCTAAAGTTCATTCAGATCATTCCTCCCCTGCTCCCAAAAAAGAAAAGAAGAAAGAAGGAAAGAAAGAAAGAAAGTAAGAAAGTAAGAAAGAAAGAAGGAAAGAAGGAAAGAAAGGAGGGAGGGAGGGAGGAAGGGAGGGAGGGAGGGAGGAAGGAAAGAAGGAAGGAAGGAAGGATAAAAGACAGAAGGAAAGAAAAAAAGAATAGGAATTTTAGTAAGTCTTTGGACTCATTTCTATCTACATGTTTTTCAATTTCTCCTGTCAACCACTGATGATTTCTTGATCATATGAATATTGAAAAGCCATCTTCCTTTAACCTGGCCCTTTATGATGACTGGGATATCATGGGGCAATAAATTTCATAGATGTGAGTTCAGATATTTCAGATTGTACATATTTATCTCAGTGACCTGTGTTAAATATTTTGTTTCATGCGATAAACTAAGCTTCTCTGAATATTTGTGCAATTTCACCAATGTCTATGAAATTTATCTGTTATCATCTCATCATTTTTAAATTATTAAAGCTGCCAATTTAAGTAAAGACTTTTTAAAAAGACTGTATAAAAGAAATCAATTATAAAAATGGAGAGAGTGTAAATGAGAAAGAAGAGTGGCAGAAATGTACTCATTGGGAATATTTAGCTTCAACTGAAGGAATTGTTGAAGGACTAGATATAGTTACAGCTACACCAATGCCTTCTATTTGAAGAGTTTAATTTGACAAAGTTAGTTGTGTGACTTATATGAAGACATTGAGACTAGCTATTTTAATACTTATAAATGCAAATATATTATACACAATAAGTAAATAGATACACAAAGAAAGTATGTACCTGTTACATGATATTTTAAAAAGCCAAATTATATGAATAGTATATTCAAAAGTAAAAAATTTGTAGTTGACTATTATATGTGCATACAAACATGTGCGTACACTTTACATCTGTGTTTTAAGGGGTTGTTACTGCATTGAAACTTGTATAGGATAGCTAGTAGGGAAATGATGACTTTTATGTATCTGACAATTCCCCAATTCAAATCAATCTTGAATGAATGTTGCTGCTGATACAGACATAATTCCTTTCTGATTTCGAGTACATTCTCTGTTTATGAATTTCTATGAGGCAGAGCCATTAACAGGTTTTTAAATTATTCCATTTTGACTGTCAGAAAAGCATTCCACAACTTTTGCTTTTGACAAGGTTATTTGCAAAGAGGAGTTCCCCTTTACTTTGGAAAGCTGTCATGTCCATTCATCATCTGACTGTTTTGTATAAGCTTCCAATTTGTGCTTTCTGGTAACCATCTAAAGAGCATTTGTGATATCTGATATCTACTCTGAAAACCTACTTAGTGCCAGCATGATGGATGGTGTTCTCTACAAATTCTTTGTAATTCATTGTGCAATAGAAAGGTGACATTGTTTAACCCATAATAATGACAGGTGGGTCAGTAAAAGGGTCCTAAGGAGAGTTGCCTTGTCATATACAAAATACATATTAAAATGGATATATAAATAATTTAGCATGTGTATGTTTCATTGAGGAATAAGAGATATTTATGTTTTATTAAAATAAAAAACAGCTACAGTAATATCATAGGAATAGAGGCACTGGTCATGAGGTCTGGCCATATGTAATTAATTTTGTATAAAGAAAATATGGCTTTTAGCTAATTCCTGTGAAATCATTTCTTTTGTCCTATTTGAAACTAATCTGACTCAGACAAAAGCAAAAAGAATGCAATTAATATTTATTAGATTTTGTTTCTACCAATGTTCTGCTTTTGAGGCAGGGGTTTTGTTCATAGACACATACGTTTTATAGGTAGGGCTTGTTTCCCTTCTGTAAAGCTTTAATTTTACACAGGGAACAATCCAGGTAATGCAATTTTATGGAGAAGCTTCATTTCAATAACACATTGACTGTGCATAAGATACAATGTTATTGATACATTTATTACTGCCTTGCTCTGAAGACAGCAGAATTCAAGAGCCTATCATATCAGCTGTAGAAATGCAGCCTCACTGAGTCATCTAAACCTTATTGGCCTTGTTCATGTCAGAAAGAAAAGTGACAATACATAAATAATTGCTCTGAGGTGGAAATCCTAAAAGCATAAACTTTCTGGTAGTTGGAAAATATTCAATTAACATTAACAATTATTATTTGGCAAAAAATAGGGACATTTAAGTGAATAAGTTAAGAAAACCTAAAACCTTATCTCCATATTGCAAAAATTCTAATTTATTATATTAATAATGCTGTGCGAAAATAAACTTCCAATTTTCTCTATGCCATGACAATATTAATAATTAGGGAAGAAAATACTTTTGAAAGTATGAATGAAGGATATAATATATATTAACTTAAAGGCTTAAGGATGTCAGAAATTAAATAATTTATTTTGGAATATAGAATGGTCAACCATATTAAGTGGGACCTGATGAATATGGCTTGTTTTTATGTACAGCCCTCATGGCACAATATTTTAACTCATGAAATCTGAACACTATGTCAAATATTTAGCCAGAAAATCTTAAAGAAAAAACATCATATCATTATTAAAATGGGTCCCAAAACTCATAATCTGTTAGACTTACCACGTTTAGGAAATGCAAAAAAAAAAAAAAAAAAAAAAAGAACTGTATGCACTTGGCTCTTAACTGATTTTTGTTACAGGTAAAAATAGTAGAAATTTAGGGGACAAGAAAAGAGTTCATTATTTAAATATTGTGTGCGTGGCTTTGAAAGTGAAGCTTTCATTTGACCAACATGAGAGTGGGACCCTGGAATAGCTCCGTAGTAGTAAGAACGGTTCTGCATTTTACTTACCTTGCTTATTTTTGTTTTCCTTGTCGGTTTCATGCTTTTGTAACCATGTACAAGTCTAAGATCAATGAATGTGAAGACAGCTATGCTTCCTGTTACTAATTTAAAAAAAATCTATGTGTGTATGATAACGTTAGCCAAGTATGACTTTCTGTTTCTATTTTTAAATGATCTGTTCGTTACTCTAGTGAGCTTTCAAGCCAAGGTACCATGCGATGTTGTGATGAGATCACAACAAATGTGGGGTCTTTAGTGTGAAAATGTTTAAGTATATATATTTAAATTTGGCTAAGTTTATTTCGAAAACAATTTTTTGAGACCTGGTCTTTCTATGTAGCCTTGGCTGATCTATTTAGCCTTCCTCTACCTTCTGAGTGTTGGGATTGTCTGAATCATGATGCCCATTCCTATTTAAAATGATATTAAATGACCATTACTATGATACTATTTGATGAAAAAAAATTACTGTTTTTAAAGTTTTGGTTTGACTTAAAGAATATACCTTGCAAAAATACATCTGATTTTCTTGGAAATTTTAACCATATCGTAATTTTAAAAAAATATGAATGTTTAAGTATAATAGTTTATAACAATATCTATCTCATATCAGTAAGTTCTAAAAATTCAGTGTTTTCAGAAGGAGTTATGTGTAAAAAATACAGTACTTCTGCTTTGTATCATTTCAAACTAATTCAGTTGCCTAAAGATATAAAATTATGGTGTGTTTGTTGGATAGCATCTCGGAAAAATCCTTCTGAATGGATTTCCAATTCCTTCAATGTGTCCTCCCTTAATTAGCTAAAATTCTTATTAAATAAAGCATCCTGTGGTTATTACTTTGTTATTTCTTATATTCTAATGTGCTACTGAAGGAGTGACTCATCTCAAGAATTTAGCCACAGGACTCACTTACATAACACATATATACTTGGCATTCGACAATACATCCTCAGGGCCTTTCATTATAGTGACTCAACAAGGGTCACCATAATAATCAAGAAAGCTTTAGACTCTGTCACATACAGTAAGCTACCTAATAGAAATGAAAAGCTGTTTCTAGAGAAGCAATGATAAAACAGTATGAAAGCAAAGTTTTGTAAATTATATTGTCTATATATCCTCAGAAATTAGACTAGAGTCTGCCATATGTTTTTTAAAGAAATTATATAATTTAATTTGGTACTCTCTTCTTTGAACTACCATCAATCACATATCTCCTATTTTTTCCTCTTATACATCATGGTGAAGAAATCAAAGCACTAGGATCTTGAATCAGCAGGAAAGAGAGAGGGATGACTGTATGTATGCCAGTGCTCAGATCACTTTTTTAATTCTGTAGATTCCAGGATATCCCTCTACAGGGAATGGGTATTTCCATATCAATTAATGTAATCAAGGTAACTCTCTAACAGGCATGCCCAGAAACTAATCTCGCTGGTCATTTGTAGATTCTTCAAACTGATAGATGACATGAACCATTACTGGTAGACTGTCAACAGACACATCTCTGACTTGATTACTTTGATTGTTTCAAGTGGTTTTTCAGATTTTCTTCTTTTAACTACTCAATATGATCGTGTCGTCTCTGAACAGGCATTAATAAAACTTGACAAATCCTTGTGTTATGTCTCTAATAGTACCTTATCTTGGGATGGCATTAAAATATTCATTGCCAGAAATGTTAAGAGGCAGAAAGCAAAAACATAAAACTCAAATTTCCAACTTCTACTTGTTGAATCAAGTACAGACAGAAGTCAATCTCTTGCTGTCTTGAATCCTTTGCTTCAATTTCCTTCTGTGTAAAATGAGGATAAAGCCAAGAATCTGCCTCTAAACTCTTACCAAGGCTTGAGAAGGTAAAAAGTATACAATGTTTAGAGGAGTGTGACATTATAGAATGCTTTAATAGAAATAGTTTTGGTGGCAGTGGTGATGGAAGTGTTAAGTTTTCTATAATTGAGAAAAGGTTAATGTGACTCATAAGGAATATTCTCACCTCATTCCAGAGTACAAATACAAAAACTCCTCTGCAGATGAGTTATATACCCTGTTTTCTACCATCTACTCTTCTGGCTACTCTCTCTTTCTCTCTCCCTCTCTCTCTCTCTCGCTGTTTCTATTTATTTTTCTCTCTCCATATATATATATATTCATTACCTTGTTTTGTTTGTCTATACTGTGTCCTAAAGACAAATGGATTACCACGGCCACTGCATGATTGTAGAGATCAATCCCTAATTATCCTTATCAGCATATGTGTTTCAAAATATGTGTTTCATTACAAATACATACTCTCTCTTTAGATGGTTTTCACACCACCACCAATAGGAATCCATCATAAGTCCAATTGTGCTTTCCATAAACTATATTATGTTGTCATTTTTAATGGATTATAATATAGCCATCTGGTATAAATTATTCTATTAAACAGAATTTTAAATTTCTATACCAATTAATTTGGGATAATGCAAATGTTGATTAAGAGTCAATGCTTGTTTCTAACTAGTGTGATTATTGACATTGAAAGAATAAAGCCGAATAGAAATTAGAAAATTATGTATCCTATTTAGAAATAGTGCTCCCTGCTTACATTTGTTTTGGGCACATGTGAGATGTATAGTGATTATTTGATGTAGATAAGTTTTAAATATTTTGGTTGGCCTAATGTTTTTTGTTTTTAATTAATGAAATAGACATCTTTACTTCTCTATAACATTTTATTGATCATCTACAGATTATGTTTTTAAAATTACAATGTATGTTAAAATAATCTGTGGAAAATTTATCATAAAAACAAGAGGATTATCAATGTCAAAGAAATTACTGTAACAGAAAATTATTATATCATTATGTCATATCTGTTAGAAAATTTGACCCAATATATTTTTACTTCATCATCATCACAAAAATAAAGCAAACAAATGAAAATAATAAAAAATAATAAAAATGTTTTAAAATATAGTGCTTCTCCAGTAAATTTTTTAAAAACAAAGTTAATTGCTTCATTTTTGTAAATTGCTTTTTGATAATTTCATCAGTCATGAAAGGTATGATTACATCATTTCAACTTTTCCTTTTCCCCCTCACCTCTTCCCATGTTCCCCCAACTCCCTCTCAAGTTCATGACATTCTTTCCTATAATTATTATTGTCTTGAACAAATGTACACACACACACACACACACACACACACACACACACACTGAGGCTACTGCGTCCAGTTAATGTTACTTATCTGTACACGTGTTCAGGGCTGGCTACTTGGGATTAGATAGCTTAGATAGCCTTTCAGGGTAATCATCTCTAGAAAAAACTGATTCTCCCTCTCAGCAGCCATTGAGTGTCTGTATTTCTTCATCTACGGTTGGGCCTTGTGAAATTTTCCCTATGGCATTAGCAGGTTGACTGGTGTCATTGTATAGATCTTGCTTAGGCAACCATATTGTTTAGATTTCATGGGTGCTACATCCCTGGCATCCCTGTTATGTCCAGAAGACAATGTCTAGCAGCAGAAGTCATATTCTTCTGGCTCTTACAATCTTTCTGTTCCTCTTCTGTGATGTCTGTTTCACTTCTCATTAACTTTATTTTTCCCGTTGAATACATATTAAGGCAATGAGCATTTCAGAGTACATAAGAAATATCTTCTAGGGTTCTTCTATTGATTAGGCTATCTGGTTTGATCAAGCATTCATATAGCAAGCCCAATTATTCTCTATCATTGTCTTGGGAGATGATTTCTGAGAAAATATTAAGATTAAGGTAATGCATAGTGATGGGGATCTGTTTGATGTAACTAGTGTCCTTGTGGAAGAGACTTTGAGGTTTATGGCAGCTAGAATGTGTTCTCTCTCTCACTGTGTATGTGTGTGTGTGTGTGTGTGTGTGTGTGTGTGTGTGTGTGTGTGTGTTTGTGTGTGTGTCTCTTTCCCTATCTCTGTCTTTCTCTGTTCATGTAAGGAGTCAAACAAGCATAGCTATTTTGATTTTTTATTCTCTGCCTGCTGAATGGGCAGAAAGTAAACTCTTGTTGTTTGGGTTGCTAGAGGCTATAGAAGTGTGTGATACCAGCAAAGCACACCAAGACAGGTTTATTGTGGTTCCGATACAAAACAAGGAATTTGTAAATTTTTTATTTGTATGTAGGTCTGCTTATACATGTGTATCTATGTGTGTGTGTATGACTCTGTATGTGAATGTGTGTGTATCTATGAGTGTGTGTGTGAATGTGTATGGGAGGGTTTATGAGTGGAATGTGTGTTTGGTGTATATGTGTGCTATGTATCTAAGTTTATGTGTGTACCTGAATGCTTTCATGTGGTGGGAAGTGGGTGTGTGGGGGGTGAGGAAGTGTGGTATGTATGGATAATGTGTGTAAGGAGTGTGTTACTTGTCCTAGCATACCTTTATGAAGCCACAGTCTGATGTCAGTTGATTTCTAGGACATGTCATCTCATTTTTTATGCAGACCTTCTCATTCAGTCTAGAGCTCACAACTTCATCTATCCTTAGTGACCCAACACTGCAGGGATTATCTTGTGACTGTCCACAGCACTGAGGTTACAGGCTGGGCTTCAGTGCCAAGCCTTTCAAGTATACACTGTGAATCTGAGCTCAGGGCCTTGTACATAAACACCAAACACTCTTATCTAGCCCCTAGGAGTATGTAATTTAAAGCAGAGCTTTGTTCCACAGACTGATTGTCTCTGATTAACCAGGCATAAACATGAATTTTTCTTCACCAGTGGAATCTAGTTGTTCACTACCTTTCTTGATGAAATAGTCTCCTGGAGATGACTCCATAGAGTTTGTGATGACCTTGAACTCCTGTAGCATAGCTTAGTTAGATTTTTTCATTGTTCTGGACCTTACTGTCCTTATATATGAAGTGGTGATAATATTGGATTGTGATTAGGGATGGATATTGTATAGAGTGTTCCTGGCACATGATAGAGATTTATCAAAGATGATTTTGGTCATTGTTCTTCTTCTAAAGTTGTCTCATTAACAACTCTAAAGCTTGATATTTTAAGGAATATATGTCTTCACAATAAAATTGGAGCACTTTTAGCAAGTCATTGATACACAATGTCTTTCCTCAAAAGATTTAATTATCTTAATATTTTATAATACTCATTACAAAAGAAGACTTGCTTTCAAATTTCTCTGATTTTATTCAACAACTATTTTGACTTATGACAATTCCATGAAAAATCGTAGAAATCCTAATGTAGGGATTGCCATTCCATTGTGTTTGAACAACAACCTTTGTTAATATCTTATTACTGATTCCTTCTACTCAAATATTTTACCAGAGACATTCATTTTTACAATGAGTCCATTCATTTTATTTTCAGCCATTTTTTTGAGACAGGGTTTCTCTGTTTTAAGTCTGGCTGTCCCGGAACTCACTCTGTAAAACAGGCTGGCCTTGAACTCACAAAGATCTACCTGCCTCTGCCTCTGCCTCCTGAGTGCTGGAATTAAAGGCATATACCACCACTTTCTCAGCCATTTCTAAGTTGACAAATTCTGGTTTCAACCCAGTAAAATGATTTCATTTTAACATGGAAAAATATATGATGTTGCTTTTCAGGTGTTGTTGTTTTAAGTAGTTCTTTGTTCCTCATTTAAAAATAAATATGTAAAATATGACTTCATCCCTACTTTGGGGATACACTAAATGGAGTGTTTCTGATCTAACTTTTTAACATGACAGGAGACATGAAGTCAGAAGAGGGTCATAGTGGCAATGAGTACATGTGGAGAGGAATGGCTATCATATCATTGTACATTGATTTGTGCCTCAGAACAATTCAGTACCTTTTTCCAGATGTGATTTTCAGTTTTCTTAAAGGTAAATAGGAAAGACTTTCAGAAAGAACATGCTCAAAAGACAATACATGCATTTTTATCAACCCCTAAATCATCAGAAAACTTGAGAATATTGTAATTATTGGTATTTAAAATATAGCCCCAATGCAAATAAGCCAAAATTACTATAGTTTTATATGTGCTGAGAAATATCCATGTGAGTATAAAATCTCTTGCACATCAAAAAGCTCTTTGAGCTATTGACAGGTATTTTACATGAGGTGAAGTGAAGGACTTAATTTTCTATACATTATTCAAACTATTGATCATTTCCAATAACATAGCATGTTTGTATGGATATTTTTAATTGCTATACATTTCTGATATTCATGAATATATACATTTTTATTTATATCAAATAAAGTATGAATTTTCTTCTTTCTGCAGTGTAATCATTATTATTATGTGATCATTTATTTATTTAGTGAGGCTTTTAAGATGATAGATAAACAGTTATTTAAATATTAATGGCAGTATCAAATTCAAAAGTTATGTTAACAGCATTGACTTAATTATATTTAATAGGAAAAAATATAATGAAAAGCCATTCTGACAGAAGGGTTTTAACAATTAGGTTTCTTGACAAATCCACTTGGAAGTATAACTTAACGTTTAAGATATTGCATTATTATTTAACTACAAGCTTCAGGAACTGACAATACATGTTGAACAATTGGGAAAAAATAGTTTGCAATGTCCCCTTCAACAAGAAATTTTCTAGTATAGGAATTGAAACTGTGCACAAACACACAGACACAGGAGGATGCACACCTACCACAGGGGCAGGACAGAGAGGTTCTTAACTGTGGTAGACACAGATTATTTGGAAGTAAAACTAGTGAAAGTACATATGTAATTGGGCAGCAGTGAAATACAATTCATCATATAAATGAGGTTTGAAATTGGCTTTGATGAATTAGCAAAGCTTTGAAGATGTTGGTAAATGTGATAGCTCAAAGTTATAGTAGTAATTGTCAACTTGACATCATCTAAAATTACCTAGGGGGAGAGATGGACCTTTACTCACGCCTGTGGAATATTTTACTGACTATATTAATTATAGTTAGAAGAGTTGCCCACTAAAAGCTGCACCATTGCCTGGCTTGGATCATAGATAGTTTTCTATGAAGAATGGGCCTGAGTAGTGGCATGTGTCTGTTGCTTTCTGCTTCTTGACCTCAAGTACTATTCATGAGTTTCTGAAACAGAATCCTTTCCTCAAAGAGATCACTAAGAACAGTGTTTATGTCCTGCCAGAGGGAATGCCCTAGTTTTAACCAGAAGGTCTGAATTTCCCCTCTCCATTTCTCTGTCCACCCCACTCATTCTCTCCATCATCATATCTGTGGTGAGCTATAATTTGAAAGAATACATTTTGTATTACATAAACATTAGAGCTTGATCAGAACTTAGTTTAATAACAAAATTACAGTAAGCATAGCTGAAGAGAATCATCTAGCCTGCTAGGTATGTTTTTGGTGGGTTCTACAGTTCATAATTTTGTAAGGAAGAAAGCATTAATAAAAAACAGGACTACTGATAGAGGTTTCATGTATTCATAAATATTTTTCTTGAGAAAAAGGGAACTTGTAAGAGAGAACAATATAAAGGTAAGATATGGTAGAATTGTGGCATAGTTATTTGGAACTCTGTTTTCAAGAGCACACTGCCACATTTGTGATAGGGTTCCAAAACCAATGACTGTCATTGACATCTGGTCAGGCGAGCAACTTGAAGATCTGTGCACAATTATTCACATAGAAGATTTTGTACTTGATAATAATAATAATAATAATAATGAATAATGAGTCATTGAACCTTGCAAGTTTGAGAGTGGTATGATTATTATTGATCAAAAAATTAATCTTTCAATGTTTGTAAAATGACTGATGGAACTTCCATATAGGAAAAACATCATGGTGGTTTTCAACTTGTAAAGGAGAGAAAAGGCAGAGAAGCAATAACTAAATTTTATCTTCATGTTCAAAGGCATCATTGTAACTGGTCAAATTAGAGAGTAAAAATTAATACAGGATGAGAGATAAAATTAGCTTCCCTTGGAATCTGGGTTACAAACAATTGGGCAACTGACATTATTCTCAGTATAAGGCTTTATTTTTCTACTTATTTTCTTCTATTTCAGGCTGATATCATCGATGTGAGTTATGGAACTACAGATGATTTGAAAAGGATTACAAAATTGAAAAATACAACAAATCAAATTGCACTCCTGAAATTAGGAAAATTACCACTGCTTTATAAGGTTAGTTCAAAGAGTCTTATTTAGTGATAGAGTAAATTAATTTCTTTGTCCTGTTTGAGGTAGGTATTTTTGAAATTAAAGAGAAAGAGAAAGAGTCATACAGAGAGAATTAAAAAAGTATCGTTTCCAAAATAGAACAAATTATGATTTAATGAAATAGAAATTAGTGAGTCTGTGAGCTCCTAATCAAGAAGTATACTCATATAAAGGACCACATCTAAAATGCTGACAAAGAGAACTGGGGCCCCTCCTCTCACGACATATGTGAAACTTCAAATCTGTTGTCAAAACTGGCTAATTTCCATGTGCATACATCCTGTTAGGCCAGACTCAAACTGACTTAAACTCTTTGGTGATTAATTTTATAAACTCTGTAACGTAACAGTTTCTTCATGTATTAAGGAATCCAGTGAAAATATTATAGGCTAAGGAGATGTAGAAGTTTTATTTGAAGTTTATTAACATTCATCCATTAGATGCAATTCTTTAATTAAAGCAGTTCAATCTAAATATTGGAGAAGGGTTTAGCACAATATATAGACAAGGCTTCTGGTTATTACTTCATTTTCTATTTCTGTTTAGAAAGAGTGATCATTGTAGTTATGTCGCAGAAAGCTTCTTGTTCTGAAGTTAAATTGGACTTCTTCTTATCAGATCTTAAAGGATTTTGCTAATCCCCAAGTGCAGAAATGTTTCCATAAAACTGTTGGATGCTTTATTAATAAAGAAGAGGCCAAGCATGGTGGCACATACCTTTAGTCCCAGCACCGAGGAGGCAGAGGCAGGTGGATCCCTAAGTTTGAAGCTAGCCTGCTCTACTTGGCTCTTTGCATAGCTTCAGCCAGCCAAAGCTTCACATTGAGATCTATTCTCAAAACAAAACAAAAAAATATATATATAGAGAGAGAGGTTAAACAAAGAAGAAAGGAGGGAGGAGAACTCTCTGTATTTATTTTTCATTATCATTCAAGGATGTGCTTGTAAATCAGTGTCAGGTCATGCCTAGCTGGCTAGAATTGTGATTTAGTTTTAAAGATAAAAGGGCAATTATTATTTTTGTTGGATAATCTTTCAAAGTGCATTAAACACATTAAAAGTCACATATGGTTACAGAAATCTTGCTCAGCCAATGTATCCTAATTGGAAAAAGAAGATAATAAACCAAGTATGGCCAATAAGATGACAAAATATTAACAATGGTGCACACACCTAGTCCCATACTGAAAGGATTCCACATTTGTGAGGTGAACCCAATGGGTATAACAAAGAAACACTGATTGACGAGTATGAGCCTAATGTGTTCTGTCTACCCATTGTAAAATCTGACTTACACTAGATTTAGTAATTGCTGATGCTGATCTTATACTAGCCTGAATTTATACATTCTAAACAATTATTGTGCAGTTTATTAAATAAAATGCCTTTAAAATTCAAGTTAAGGGACTAGAGAGGTGGCTTAATGGTGAAGAATACTTACTGTTCTTGTAGAGAACCAGGATACACCTTGCTGTCAGGTTTGCATTATAGTTTGTATGGTTCAGAGCTGGGTATGTATTTTCATGCCTTTTTTCAACCAATTCTCTAGAGCATATTTGTGCCTGTTTTGTTAAATCTAAAGATTTAGAATATGGACTAACAAATCGGTTTGGGAATGGGATAGTTTTGTGATACTGTAAACGTTGGCTAGGATTTGCTTTGATTAATCCTCATGGATCCAGGGTTCTCTCAGTGGCAGTATGTGACTTAGTAAAGCAGACTTTGAGAATTTTATAAATTCCCAACTTGCTAAAATACGTTCCACTATGGAACGTATTTTATAAGATACTATAAAGTAATTTGCTTTCTTCTTATGGCCATTTTCACTAAACATAATAGATAGTGTATACTCTATAACATGTAAAATTCAGTAAGGTACCATGGACAGTAGAGTTTACAGTAAACACTAGTAAAGTCCTACTACACAATAGTTCTCACACAGAGGTGTCTATCCTATGTGGAGTAAATTAAAAGTAAACATGTATCTTAATTAACTATGTCATTTCAGCATAGTTAAACTACACTTAAATTTACAAATTCTGCCAGGCGATAGTGGTACATGCCTTTAATCCCAGTACTCAGGAGGCAGAGGCAGGCAGATCTCTGTGAGTTCAAGGCCAGCCTGGTCTACAGAGTTCCAGGACAGCCAGAGTTACAAAAGAAAAACCCTGTCTTGACAAAACCAAAAGAGAAAAATTTTACAAATTCTATTGTTGTCCTTACAAATGGAATAGTGGAGGTCATGTTTCTATGATTGTTATAGAACAAGTTATCAAAAATATTTATTCTCGTTTTATATACATTTTAAATTTACAATGACAATTTTAAAGATTTAAATATCCTATATTTTTAGATCCCTAAAAATGAACTAATCTGTCTGATCAAACATAATATACACTGGGAAAAATGAAAAGCAAATGATGTGTATTTCTATACTTTGATATCAATACACTGATGTATGGTTCTTGATCAGTGTGTGTCACATGAAAGATTTTCCCTGGGAGATAAAACACATATGTCTACTTACCCCCCAAAAAAGACCTACAGTAGAACAATGTAAGGCCCTCTAAATCCAAATAAGCAAAGCTCACATGAACTCACAGAGACTGAAGCAGCATGGACAGAGCCTGCATGGGCCTGCACCAGGTCCTCTGCCTACATGGGTCTGCACCAGGTCCTCTGCCTATATATTATGGCTTCTAATTTAGTGTTTCTATTTGATTCCCTTTTTTCCTCTCCCTCCATCCATTCCTCCCCCTCACTTCCTACATGTTTCCTAGATTCATGATCTTTGGTGTTGTTTTCTGAACCATTTAGTTTAATCATGGACATCTTTGTGACTACTGTATTTGGAATATCTACTAGAATCTGATAAGTGTACCAATGGTCACACCACAAATGGCTCCTTTCCCCAAATTCACTAGTACAAAATATTGTAGCAGTGATGAGTTAGGCTCACTGGGCCTTTCATCGACCCATCTCTGCCTATGCATGGGCCCATTCTTGTGCATACCTAGTATAGTTGTTAAGAATTCCTGATGTCCATGGCTGTGTATTGCCCAGAAAATGTCATTTCACAGTTTTCTTCTATTTTCTAGCTCTTTTCTTCTTTCTACTTCCTCTACCACAATATTCCCTTAGCTTTGGAAGAGAGGTTGTTGTTAAGTACTCTTTGGGTTGAAGAACATATTTACATAGTGGTTAGACCTTATGTCAATTTAACTAAATAACAGAATTAAGTACCCTATAATCTTCCTTCTCATGAGTTTTACATTTACAGTAATGGGCCTAGTGAGCATCCTGTGAAGTGAGACTAAAATACAGTCAAAGATCAATTGATTACCTTCATAATTTCATGCCACTATTATACAAGTAGCCACATCTTGCCTGACAAATCAGTAATCACTATTGTTCATGGAGTTCACAGCTGGATAAAACCATTGATGACATTTCTCTCTCTCATCAATCTTCTTATCACCATTTGGCACTATGAAAGCTAGCAGGCAGACAAGAGACTGCTAGATAAGATCCAGCTTCATTTCTCTTTTCCAAGAACCAAGGTGTGTGGTGCCTTCATCAGTAAGGATCTTACCTAGTTCTGGAGAACAACCAAGAACAATGGCAAGAGCCTATATTGTTTTGGGGCCTCTAAAATTCTGATCAATAAAATTATTGTTTTTATGATAAAATATTTTAGACAAGTATATAATATACAGTAATGAGTACAGTTAAGCTTTATATGAGTCGTGCTATTGGGGCTAAGAAGTTATGAAAGGAAATAACTACATTTCTCCTATTGAAACTCTCAAAATATCATCTCTTTCCCTGTTACAGGAAACCTATAATGTTTGAGTAGCAGCTGTAGAATATTTTTGGACAAAAGCTTATTTAACTGGTATCACTGGTGAGTTTAGGGTTATTCTGCATTTGAAGGCAAACTTGTTCGTGTTTTACTTCCAAACAATCTTTGCTGGTATTTAATGAAGAAAAATAAAAGACAAACATTATCTTGTTGCTTAGAAAAGATGTACTTCAACACTGAATAATTTAATGGGGCACTTCACACCTAATTCTCAGAAGTAATTTCAAGAGACCAATGCCTCTATAATTTGTAATTATAAGAATCCATAATGCGTCCATTTGTCATAGAAAACATGGTCAGTAGTAAACACAAAATAAGAACACAGTACTCTAACACATTTTAAAGCTACGTAAGCAACATTTCATCAGAATATCTTCTCCCTTACACTAACTTCAGTAGTTTCAAAATGATTTAGATCAATATAGCGCGTCTACAAAACATATTTGGAGTGAAATATAATTTCAATGATAACTTATGAAAATATGTTGAACTTTGTTATTCTACTATTTAGAAATTAGCTTTTCAGAGAATGAATTTAGAAGGCCAGTAAGTTGGACATTTGGGTAAAGGAATTTGCCACCTGAGTTTGATTCCTAGGACAAACATGCTAGAAGAAGAGAATCAACTCTCATACATTTCCTATGGCCTCCACATGTGGACCATTCCATGGGCAAGATACAGAAATACATACATAAAGACACACAATATATAGATAAATAGATGATAGGTAGATAGAAAGATAGATAGATAGATAGATAGGTAGATTGATAGATGGTAGAAATAAAATAAGTGGATTTAGAAGAAACTCTACATTTGAATATTTCACATTACATTCCGCATATTTATGTGTTCCTTGTGGCTTGAAACTAAATGCAAGTTTGTCTACAAAGTGTCATATTTTTCCTAGAATTAACTGCATTATCTAGAAGTGGTGCCTATGTTTTACATTTAGTTAATCACATAGGTATTAGCTTACTTATATCTTTATTTTCAATAGATTTTGAATCAATTGTCATTTGAACAAGTGAAATTGTGTGTTAGGCTGATTTTGTTTAGATTCCTCTTTATTGTGACATATCATAATAATCTCTATTGATTTGTGCTCACATTGTAACATGAAGGAGACTGAGAATTTTATTTTTCCCAATTAAATGTTTCAGTTTACATTTATAACAGAGGAATACCAAAGAGGAAGATAACAAAGAGCAGGAAGAAATGGAAAGAGAGATATAGAAGAGAGGGAGAAGGGAAGGAATGGATGAGGAGGACAGGAGGGAGTATATGGTCTAGTGAGGGAGGAGGGATAGGAAAGAGAAAGGAAGGGAAATGATAGACACACTTTTCTGATTTAATTCATAGACAACCATTATTTCATAAATATTGTATTAAGTAAATACTGTATCAAAGTATTAAAGAGTAGCTTAAATTTTTGTAATCATTAACATAGAGAAAATACTATGATAATAACCCCCTTTTCAAGTTTCAGACTTTCCTATTCCTCCCATTTCAGGTTGGTAAATTTTTAGTACATTTCAGGGATTCCCAGTGTTCCTCATCTTCACTGTTTACACTGCGCTCAATAAGGGACTTGTTTAAAGCAGTAAAATTCATCACTGCAGGATAGAAAAGATGGCAAAATACTTTTCTTATTGCTCATTGATTATGTGTCCCTGGAATATAGTCTAGCAATCCCTAAATTTTAATCTGTACCTTAATTATACAGATAATCTCAACTAAACATTTGCTACTATTAAGCCTTTGGCCAACCACAGATTATATTATTATTGTTAACAAGAAAATGTTGCCCACTCTCACCATATCTATTAAGTATAGTACTTGAAGTCTTAGCTAGAGCAATAAGACAACTGAAGGAGACTAAAATGGTACAAATTGAAAAGGAAAGAAGTCAAAATATCTTCATTTGCAGACAATATGATAGTATACACAAGAGACATGAAAAATTCCACCAGGAAACTCCGACAGTGGATAAACCACTTAGAGCAGAGTAGTTGGAAAAAAATTAACTCATAAGTTAAGTCAGCAGCCTTCCTATATACAAATAGCAAATTATCTGAGAAAGAAATAAGAGAAGCAACACCTTTTACAATAGAATCAAATAATAAAATATATCTTGGGGTAACTCTAACCAAATAAATAGAAGACTTGTATGATAAAAATTTCAAGTCACTGAAGAAAGTGAAGAAAGAAATTGAAGAAGATATCAAAAGATGGAAAGATCTCCTATGCTCTTAATAAGTAATAGTTAAAGTGGCTATGTTATTAGTATCAATCAATGCAATGCCCATCAAAATTCAGTCACAATTCCTCACAGATCTTTCAAGATTTTTTAAGAACAATTTTGAGCTTCATATGGAAACATACGCATACACAGCCAGGAAAGCTACAATAATCTTGCATAATAAAAGTACTGCTGGAAGTATCAACAGTCCCAATTTCAAGTTATACTACCAAGCTATAGTAAGAAAATCATCATGCTATTGGGAAAAACAGACAAGTAGATCAATGGAATTGAATTGAAGGCTCTGACATTAGTCTACATACCTATGGATACCTGAAATTTGATAAAGAAGTCAGAAATTCACACTTGAAAAAGGCAGCATCTTCAAGCCAGAAATTCACACTTGAAAAAGGCAGTATCTTCAACAAATTGTGCTGGTCAAACAAGATGGCCTCATATAGGAGGATCCAAAGAGATCCTTTGGATCCTTATCACCCTGCACAAAATTCAAGTTTAAATGAATCAAAGACCTCAACATAAAAAAAGATACACTGAACATGAGAGAAGAGAAATATAGCTTTGAATTCACTGGCACATGAGATTTTCTTAACAAAATACCATTAGCACAGGCATGAAGATCACCAATTAATAAACAGGACCTCATGAAAATGAGAAGATTTGTATAGCAAAAGCCATCATCATTTGGACAATGGGGCAGCCCTGTAGGATGGGAAAAATTTCACCAACTACACATCTAATTAAAGGCTAATATTCAAAATGTTTAAAGAACTCAAGAAACTAGATATCAAGAAAACAAGTAACTCAGTATTTAAAATGGGGTACAGGTCTGTCCAGAGAATAATCAAGAGAAAAAACCCAAATGGCTGAGAAATACTTAAAGAAATGTTCAATATGCTTAGTTATCAGGGAAATGTAAATCAAATCTACATTGGGATTTTATCTTATACCAGTCAGAATGGGTATGATCAACAATACAAGTGACAGCTCATGCTGATAAGTTTGTGGAGCAAGGGACACACTCTCATTGCTGGTGGGAGTGCAAACTTGTACAACTACTTTGGAAATCAATATGGCAGTTTCTAAGGTAGCTAGAAATCAACCTACCTCAAGATCCAGCTATACTAATCTTGGTCATATAGCCAAAGGTTATTTCATCCTAACACAGAGACACTTGCTCAACCAGCTACTTCGTTAATAACAACCAGAAATTGGAAAATATCTAGATGTTCCTCAACTGAAGAATAGATAGACAAAATGCTTTGCATTTATACAATGGAGTATAATTCAGCCATCAAAAAAGGGACAACAGGAAATTTGCTGGTACATGGACGAAACTAGGAAAAAAATCATCCTGTGTAAAGTATTGCAGACCCAGAAAGAGAAATATGGTATGTATTCACTTATATGTGGAGATAAGCTGTTAAGTCAATGATAAGCAACCTACAATCTATAGTAATATAGAGGGTACATAGTAAGGGGCATGAGGGAACAGGCAGTTCTCATTAGGAAAGGGAACTAGAATAGATATTAATGCCTAGTTGGAGGGATGGAATGGGAAGATTAAGGGAGTTATGGGAGAAAATCTGAGGAGAGACATCTAAAATTAAAGGGCAATATATTGAGAGGCAATATACAACTTAATACAGTAGAAAACTTCTAAAATACATATATTAAAATGTTCTTAATAAAATCAACAAATGAAAGAGACAGAGTCTCTTGTCACCAAAAAAAGCTTCAAGTAACAGGACTGGATCATATGTAATTGATTTGTTGTCCAAAGTGGTCCCACAAGCATACCCAAACAACCTTAGGTGTTACCAAAATTATAAGTTGCTCTCCACAAACTGACCGCAGGACCCCATTGCTGAAGACAACTATACAACTTATTGACATGGAGATGTCTAGCTGGTGCCTACATAGAGCCTTCACCCATATGATCTAGTATCTTTGATATTGAAAATACTCTGCACACTATCAAAAGAGAAACATAAGCACCATGTCAGCCACATACCCTTTTTCTACAATGCTGTCCTGCCTGCAAGATATGCTAGACAACTATGGAACAAAGCTTATAGAAGTAAGCAACCAATAACTAATTTTATTAATTTCACTCCGTGAAATGGAACCCATATTCAACACTCCCTGGGTAACCGAGAACCTGAGATGAGATAAGGTAGGAAAAACTAGATAACACTGGTCTAAAAATAATGTAGTGTTGCTAAAATGACTTCAAATGATAATCTGCTATATTCACAGATCAATGCCTTGTTTAACTAGCACCAGAGAAGCTACCTCCTGCAGCAGATGAGGACAAATATAGAGATCCACAGCCAGCCGCTATGCAGAAAGTGAGAGATCCGGGAACACTCAGTGCTCCTGTCATATCTCCATCAAATCTATTACCCCAGAGTTCAGGGAACCTGGCAGAAGATGAAGCAGAAAAGAATTTAAGAACCAGATGTGAAGGAGGGCACCAAGAAAACAAAGCTCTCTAAATCAACATTATTAGAGCTCATATGAGGTCGCAGAGACCGAAGCAACATGCTTAGCCCTTCAATGGGTTTGCACCAGATCCTCTGCATTTATATTATGCTTTTTAGCTTAGTGATTTTGTGAAATTCCTGAGTGTGTGAATGAGTGGGTCTCTGATTCTTATGTCTTCTCATGGGCTCTTTTCCTTCTGTTGGGTTGTCTTGTCCAATTTCAATGTGATAGCTTTTGCTTTATCTTATTTGTATTTTATCTTGTTACAGTTTAAAAATGGTTTGAATGAATGAATGAATCTAGGGATTAGGGTAAAAATTAACAACTTAACTGTCATTTTATTTTCCTTCTGGGAGAGGGTAAAACAGTTTTCTTTGATCGAGTGATACTCGATTTATACTCGATGGCAGATCACATGTTCAGGAGTAGTTGGCCAAAGAGTAAAGGTATGAATATGATCAAAATATATTTAAATTTACTGATTTTTTTAAATAATAAAAATATAGTAACCAATAAAAGCTACATGGTACACTGTAATTAAAATTCAGTTCAGTGGAGGTCCAGTTTTACAAGAAATCCTATTTAATAAATTATACAAACTATCACTATACCACAAAATAATCTACTTGAACTTTGAGACAATCTCTACTTAATAAAGTACTATGTTAATTACTAATTGTTAACATGCAACTGAATTTATTGACTTCATACATTTTCTTTAACTAATATGTATATACAATTATATATATCATATAGTATATGATATATTTTATATATATATATATATATATCTTATGTAAAAGCTATCCAAAAATGTTGTGGCCCATTCATATTATAGTTAAGAATGCAATATTTTTTCTTTCGAATAATGAATATTTTACAAGAGCTTTGATTAGAGCTAAAAAAGTTACATTTCATTTGCTACATTTCCATTTTTATTGTCTACACACAAGTATTATTTTATATATTTTCTCTTACATTGCATTTTAAGTTACATTTGATAACCTAATTGAATATATAATTTCTTTATCATTTACATAAATTAATAATAAAGTGATAATTATTCCAGTAGTTTGATTTTCTTGCCATACTTTAAAGTCACAGAATTAATGGTTCTGACCATTATTAGTAAAATCTCACATTTTAAATAATTTAGTGCTGAAAATTATGAAAGAACTAAGTAGTTTCTTTAATGTATAAAACTAGGTTAGATAAATTTAGACTAACATTCATAAATAAGGAAAGTATATCAGCAAATTCTTAAGAGAAATTGTCAGCATTTACATTTTTAGTTTTAATTTTCTTTTTAATCTAAATTGCTATACTTCAAAAGATTATTTAAATTATCAACATACCTTTCAGCCTGGAATTAGTGTGCTTATGTATTTATGTCTAGAATCTTGAGCACTTATAAGATATTTGAAATTCTCAGGGATGAATTTTACAAAGTTGTAGGATAAACTTCCTCAGATAAAGTGAATAATTCATAAAGTTTAAGAGAGAATTCTTACTGACCAGGACTGCCACGCTTACTTACTATTGTGTTACCCCAAACAATTCTTCTAGCATCAGTTTGCCTCAATAATGGCAGGTCTATGATGAATTAATAGCGGAAATAATTGCTGGCACTATGGACAGTAAAGTATCTCTCATATAGCTGAAGACACTATTTCTCTTCCATTATATTCTTGATGATACCAAACTTTAGGCTCAGTTTTATTTACTCACCCAACTCAAATTTCTTTACATCAAAAGAAGATTTATTACAAATTATACCTTTAGGCCAGTTAAAATGGAATTAATCTTTTCAAACGCAAGTAGGAAATATTGTACAACTGCCAACATTTTCTCACTGGGTTTTATATGTCTTCCATAAGAGGTCATCTAAGCCATCCTTCATATGTATAATACATGAGTTTTATAAAACATCAAACACAGTGAGACAAACTACACCTCATTAACTTCCTTTTGATGTTTATATGCAGAGTTATTCTGTATGCTTTAAAAGTAGTGATTTGTTGGTTTAAACAAGCATGGATGGATAACTATCAGTTCTTAAAGGAACCAAAAATGTAACTACAAGACACACTGAATCCTGGTGGAATGCAATCATGCTTTGAAAATAGTGAGGGAAAATTAAACAAGCTTCTAAAGTCTTCAAAATATTTTTTATAATGTTTAGGAATGTTTATTGTTTCTTTGGTAGTAAAGTAGAGTTGGATAAAAAAGTTTTAAAGAAATAAAAGAGCAACTGTAATGGGAGCTCATTGAAATTTGAATATGCACATTTTAATTTGATTGACAATTCACTAAAAGTCATAAAATGCTGTCATCTACATTTTAAAACTTCTCCAATAATTCTTATTAAATATGTATGTTTATATTTATTTTGTCTGTCTTCATGTTTTCTAAGCTAATTGATGACAAAGCAGGATAATATGTTCTATTTTTATTGTATTTTTTATTTTGAGATCTTAGTGGATTCTTCCCTATTATTGAAAATAGATTTTTTTTTCTTACATAACATATCCTGATTATGATGGATGTCTCATCCCTGTACTCCTCTCGGTTTCTTTTCACCTCTCCTCCCATCTGGATTCACTTCCTTTCTACCTTTTATTAGAAACCAGACAGGCTTCTAAGGAATAATAATAATATATAACAAAATAAAATATAACAAAAACAAATACTATCACACCTGATTGGACAAGAAAAAAAAATTAAAGGAAAAGAGCCCAAGAGAAGGTGCAAGATTTAGAGACCCACTCATCCAAACACTTAGGGATTCCACTAAACGGGAAGCCATAATCAGTACGCAGAGGTGTAAACTCCTAAAGGCCATATGCATGCTGCTTCTGTCTCTGTGAGTTTATAAGAGCTTTGCTCATGTTATTTTTGAAGGCCTTGTTCTCTTGTTGTCTTCCATCCCATTTTGCTCTTACACTCTTTCCAGCTCCTCATACACAGGATTTGATGGAGATGTCACATTAAGCACTGAACGAGTGTTCCAAGGTTTCTCACTCCCTGCACAATGTCTGGCTATGGGTCTGTCTCTATTTGTTCCCATCCGCTGCATCAGAATGTTTCTCCGATCACAGCTGAGCAAAACACTGACCTATGAGTATAGCAGAATGTCATTAAGAGTCATTTAATTGCTACAATTTTATTTATAGAACAGTACCGTTTTTACTTTATCTTTTAGTAAAGGGTTGAGAATGTTATGATGATGATGTTGATGATGGTAACGATGATGAGGAATTTTAAGCATGTTGAAGAATACTTGCTACTTCAGAGCTTTTCCTTTCTGAGAAAATTATTTTTAATGTAATATTTTCTGATTATAAATTCCCCTCCAATACCTCCTTCCCCAACCTCCTAACCTCCTCTTCCATCCAAATCCATTCCTTTTCTTTCTCTCTCCTTAGAGAGAAAAGGAAAAAAATGGAAAGGGGGAGGGAATACACTGAGGAACAGCTAAAACTAAGGGCTATTTGAGGGTTAGTATAGAAATCTCATACAATAGAAGCTTCCTAAAATACATACATATATGATTAAATGTGAACGTAGCCACAAAATAACAAGGGAGACAAGACCAAACTAGACAACTCTCATCAAAAAATGAAGGCTCCAGTTTTGGAAATGGATTACATCTAGTAGAGTTGTTGGCCAAAAGAACCTCATGGGAACCCCCAAAGAACCTAGGCTATTGCCAAGGCTATTGGTTGCTCTACACAAACTGATAAGATCTATTGATGAAGACAACACCTACTCAACTAATTGAAAAAAGTGAGGTTGCACTGGTGCCCTTATCCATAGAGCTTTACCCCTACTGCATTCATATATTAGAGAAGTACTCTACATTGATGCCAAAGGAGAAAGGTAAATTCCAATCCAGCTTCAGAGATATTTTATAAGTATCTATTTAAAATGTACCAGTGTATTGTAGAAGCTGTTTTCTGAATATATGAACTCATATATGAATATATATGAATATATAGACATTTCTTATGTTTTCAAATCCCTGTATAAAGATGGTGACTGTTGAAAAATGAATATAACTCCAAAATCTAGATGAATGACTTCACTAACACTATCCAGTCAATTATGGGACAGAAAGGAATGCCTTCCAAATCCAGCATTTATGAATTCACCTGTGTTCAAGAATACATAGATGGCTTTTCTGAGACACTTGCACTGTTGCAGTCTCAATCATGGTTCCTCACAACTGAACAAATAAGCTTTCAGATTATATTCAAATGCATCATGAAGAGAAGAATAGGAAGTGATAGGGAACTGTGAAAAAATTTATAACTGGTTGAAGTAAATGATGAGTATGTGAGTATTCATCTTGTGATACCTGTGCTTCTGTTGAAATCTTTAAAACAAAATTTTCTAGCTACAGTATTTGAGAGGAAAACATAGCCAAGATCTCAATAGGTGCCTGGAAATGGTTCTGATTCTCAACAGCAATTGAGCTAGTCCTTCTTTAATGGAGGCTGATTGAGTGCTTTCAAGAAAAGCTCTCCATTTGGACACAATTTCTCACTTATGTGGAGAGTCTTTCAGTTATCTCTGCTCTTACTCAATCAGGCATACTAATCCGAGGACTTGGACTTTCCAATTTAGTTGTCCAAAACACAACTTGACTAACAGATAAAAAAGTATCATTTGACATTCTGCTTGCAAAGTATAGTAAAAATCATCCAATGGACTGGATGTGGTCATTTCAGGTTAAATCATTCTTCATACAAATTGATTTTTATCAGATTAGTGACACGCAGGAAGGCATAGCCTAGGGCTCCTAAACTAAAAACTATATGTAATGAATTAGTTTTGAATTTTCTCTTTAGCAGAGTACCTGGGGAATCATGGTACCTTTGTATTTCTGAGTTAATTTATTATTAGACAAAAGTTCTCATTAAATTATTTATCAGATTGACATTAAATTGTTGTTAAATCTTACCTTGAATAAAAAGAATTTGTAACTTGAAAATACTTATGAATCTTTAACCATAATCATCTTAGGTTGCATGCTTGTGTAAATAGCCAAGCAAAGGTAAAAATAGATTCATGGAGTATGGTAAGTATTTGATGATTGCATATAGAATATTCAATTAAAAATGCAGTGTTCTTGCAGGAATTCTGTGAACATCTTCCAGCATTATTTTGATTTAGCTGGCTGTTAAAATCTTTGCATACAGAAATACTTTTTAATTAACAATTTAAAATGATAAAATTATTTTATTATGCTAAGTAACCTTTAGACATGTTTAGGACTAAGAGTCTGTGATTTATTTGTTTCTTTTTATTAAAAATACTTTTAAATGTAAAAATGAACAAAGAAGTTTTTAATGATTTGCTATCCATTGCTGTTTTAGGATGGATATTCAATTTAAATGCATTTGCTTCTGGCTCTCAATATGTCACAATCCCAAGAGAATTTTATCAAATTTCAGTTGTAGAAGAATATTAGTGTTTTGGGCTGAGACTGCACATCAAGACTGTGATAGCAAGACAATCTCATTAAAGAAAATAATGAGAAAATTACTGACTTTAATCTTAGAAGATATACAGAATGAACAATCTAGTCTTTTCTAACTATACATTTTTAATTAAACTTTCAAATTTAGTTTAGTTTTCTGAATTTTAAAATGTATTAATCAAATTGAGGAATGGATAGAAAAAGTCATATGTGAATCTGAAAAAAATGAGTTAAATTAATTGTGGGTTGTGTTAAATCTGAATAAAGAAGGCAGAAGAAAATGCTTAAAATGATCCAGGAAAGTGTCTTCATGGATTAGAAAATTAGAACTTCTTCCAATATAAAACATAGGCTTAATTACAGATATATTTTATATGTATATTTCAGGTTATACAAGAATAATGAAATGCAAGTAATTGTCTCAGTGTTTGAGTTTACAGAGCATTTAATGTCTCATCTGTCCTAACTTTAAAAAAAAATTTTTGTCTTTGTCATTTTTCTAAGCGTAGAGACATGTTTAGAAAGCATTGTAGAGTAGCCACAGGTACTTCTTTTTATATCACTTTCGTTGTTGATGATAAATCTGTCACACACACACTCCAAAATAAAGAAGCAAATAATGTTTTTATGAGTGACAGTTTGTGATCTAACAGACTAAGGAGTTAGCGCTTTTTGTAAATAAGGGCCTCAGCATTGATTAACTTACTCAATTCATTTTAGTAAACCTAAACAACTTCAACTAAACCATAACCCTAGCAGTTTATCCATTTAATAAAATATCAAAGAAATTTTATGTATGTTATTTAAAAAATGAATTTACTCTTTCGTTGAGTGTTAATTTTAGCATAAAGTGAAAGCCTTATAGATGGGTGAATTGTTTTCATTATCTCTGCAATAATCCTTATATAAATCTCTGCAATAATCCTTATATAATCCCTTTTGGATTATATCTGTATTATAGGAAGGCCTGTGTCGTATCTTCACTGATATAATTTTAACATGTACAGAGTATAGATATTCTTCCATTGAGCCTCAGACTTTAATTAGTTTTCTGTTTAAAGTTTGCATTCCCTCTACTAGTATAAAATTGATTGATTATATTTCAATTTATGATGAGAGTTGTATTAATTTGATTATTCAGACTAAATGAGAAACCACCTAACAATACATTTTTTATGTAGATTCCCAGAATATACTCTAAGACACAAAATGGGAGAGCAGTTAATCGTGTCACTACAGCTCTACCCATTTTATATTGAGCACACAGGAAACAGAAAACTAAAATGTTTGAAATGCAGCTATACTGTCTTGTGGTACCAATCCAGTATCAATGAATCTTTGTGACACAGCTAAAATTAATTAATCCAGATGATGTGATTACCACAGCCCCTGATTTCTGTTAATAGCCATGTTCATCATCTTAATATGAAATTGGCTTCTAGCAATTTACTTGATCACAGCTAAGTACGATACACTCATCCTGCTGTATTTGACATCAGATAAATATGGAGGGCTGAGAGCCATGCTTCTGCTATGATCTGTCAACCCTGGTTCTTCCTTCACTTTTCCAGAATATAGCTTAAAATGTTTTGTACATGAATTTATATGCTGTGTGATTATGGATGTTCCTATGGATTGAGAAAATGTGTGTGTGTGTGTGTGTGTGTCAGAGGTGTTTATGCTTACATGTGCATCTGGAGACCTCACACTGTGCCAGGTGTGTTCCTTATACTCTTTTTATATTATTTAATTCTTCATGTATTTATCTCTTTAACTATTTAGATAGATTCTCTCTCTCTCTCTCTCTCTCTCTCTCTCTCTCTCTCTCTCTCTCTCTCTCTCTCTCTCTCTAAACTTCAGAATTGCAAATTTGTCTAGGCTCGCTACTCAGCTTGTTCTTGGTGTCCCCTGTCTCTGCCTTCTTAGTGATGGGAATATTGGTGGGTTTCTATGCATTTCAGACTTCTATGTGAGTACCAGGGATCTGAAATCAGTTTCTTATGCTAACAAGACAGGTCTTACCAACAGATCCAACTTCTCAACATAAATCATTTAAAAAGATTTTTTAAAATTACTTTAAATTATGTATATGTGTGTGAGGTGGCAAGTGTGTGCATATAAGTTCCAGTGACTGGTGAGATCAAGCTTGACAGATCACTCTGGACCTGGAGTTACACGAGGATCTGCCTGACATGGGTTCTGAGAAAAACAAGCAAAAATCAACAAACAGCAACAACAACAACAAATTCAACTCCTCTACTTGAGCAGTAAATATGCTTGATTTTCAAGTCACTTCCCCCAACACTATTTTTAATGAAAAAAATATATCTGAGAATATTTGAAAATCATGTGTTTTCTTGTACATCATCTGATATCTAAAAAACAGATTATCAATGAGCTCATCCATTGAATTACTACTAAAATATGAATTATCTACTGAATTATCTAACTTAAAGTACAAATCTCATACCTTACAATTAAGAGGTTATCCTCTTTGAAAATTTTAAGTTTATTATTGAGGATTTTATACATATATACACTGAAAGATGAGCATATTTGTCCCGTCTTCTTGTCAACTTTTCCCTATTCTCTTCAAGCATGTTCCCATCCAATTAATTTCATGTCTTTTTTTAATCATATGTTCTACTAAGTTCAGTTAATGCTGCACATTGCACAGAGTGTAGGCCATTCACTGGAGCATGAGAGTCCAATCATTGGCATGATCCTTTAAAAAGAATGTTTCTCTCTGTCTTCCAAAACTATCAACTGCCAATAGCTGCTCATTAAGGGATGGACCTGGAGATCATCTACCCCCTGGAATTTTTGTTGACTTGATCTTCTGCAGGAATCCTCAGGTGCTATGAATTCATGATTAAAACATCTCTCTCATAGAAGACATTTCACAGCACTCCCTACTCTCCAGCTCTTAGATCCTTTTTACATACTCTTTAACGATGTTCCATAAGCCCTAGTCTGTGGTGGGGCGTGTTTTAACTGTCTCAGTACTGAGAAATCAGCTTTCAGCAACTTAACCAGTTATGTGGCTCTCTATTGGCTACTGTGAAATTTAGTCTCTCTGACTAAAATTGGTAGCAGCTCAGGTCTATTTGAGTACAAACACAAATATTTAGATATCAATCTATCACCATGATAGTTTAGCACAGTAACAATGGACAGTTTAACTCTAAGACCTATGACCTCACCAGACATGCAATTTTCACCAGAATTATAGTACCAGGCATTGAATTAACTCCTGTGGAACAGGCACCAAATCCACTCAGAAAGTTCTTAGTTAACCATAACAGTCATGTACCAGTAGGGCTGTCTTTACTTGTGGTAGGTCAGGGCCATTGCTGGTTAAGATTGCTGTCTTTTGCCTCTAGAACCTGTGTAACATTTTCCAGAACTATGAAATTTAGCCAGCAGGGATGACGTTTCCTAGTCAGTTTAAGATTGAAATTTTCTATCTCCTACAACTAAAATATGTTCTGTCTTCATCAATAAGTTCTTACCATATAGTTTGTTTTGTGTTGAGAATCATTGGAGCCTTCCTGACCAGTAACTCACAGAAAGTGTCTGTGAATTTCCTTTTAATGACCCATATATTTTGGGAGCAATATTGTCCATCCATTCAGAGTAATGCTGCCCAACTTTATTCTTTAAGTTGTAGTTTTTGGTCATCTGGAAGTTACCAGGACCTCCTACAAGCACCAGGGCCTGCCTTAGGCATCTGTACATTCTACAGGGGTGAGGACCTCCTGCTGGCAGGAGGGAATACCAGGGAATACCACAGAAGCTCAGGCATCACACAGGCATTCAGCCAACATTCAGACACCTGCAGGCATCTGGTCACCCTTCAGGTACCAAACATCCCACAGGCACCAGGGCCTCCTCCATGCACCAGGGCCACCCACAGGATCCAAGGCATTCTGTAGGTGCCTGGACATCCTAAAGTCATCCAGACATCTCACAGATAATCTACATCACACAGGTACTTAGTCATCCCTCAGGCATCAGAGCCTCCCATAGGCACTTGGATATCCCACAAGCTCCTAGTCATTTCATAGGCACCAGATGCTCAGACATCATGTAGGCACATGGATACCACATAGATACCTGGATATCACACTGGAAGCTGGCCATCCTGCCGTTACCTGGACATCCAGAAGGCACCTGGACATCACTCAGGAATCCAGTCTTCCCACAGGCACCTGTGAGCCCCTAATTCCTTCCCACATGGACTTGGAACTCCCACAGGTACCAGAGCTTCTATATGTACTAGGCATCCCACTGGTGCCCAGACATCCAGCAGGCACCCTGAATTCCTGCAGGCACCTGGACATCATGAGGGGCACTGACTTTTAGAAGGCATACAACATCACATAGGCACCAGGATATTAACAGCTACCTGGTCATCCTTCAGGCATGTGAACATCACATAGACTCTCAGGCAGTCCTGATACCTGGTTGATGTCCAGGTGTCTACATTATGTCCAAGTGCCTGAGGGATGACTGGGTGCCTGTGTTATTTCTGTGGGCCTATGAGATGTTCTGGTTCACACAGGATGTCAGAGTGTCTACAGGATATGTCTGGGTGCCTGATAGATGTTCAAGTGCTGTTGTGATTCCTTAGTGCCTGCATGATGTCCCGGTGTCTGTGGGTTGGCTGGGTGCCTATGTGATGCCTGAGTATATGAGGTATTTCATGGTGCCTGTAGGAAGTCCTGGTGCCTGCAGGAGGCCCTGGTGCCTATAAGATGTTGGGGGAGCTATGAGATGCCCTGTTGCTTGCAGGACACCAGGAAGCTTACTCAGTATATGGGCTTGGGTGGTGAGGCTCAACTTCAGGTTGAATTCTGTCATGCTTTATCTAGGGCTGATATGGGAGTAGCCTTCTGCCTCCAAAGACCATGGTGATTCCTGTGATCCTTGCTCTTGCCACACAGTCTCAATTTAATTTTCTTTTTTCTTTTCTTTTCTTTTCTTTCCTTTCCTTTTCCTTTTCTCTTTCTTTCTTTCTTTCTTTCTTTCTTTTCTTCTTTCTTTCTTTCTTTCTTTTCTTCTTTCTTTTCTTTCTTTCTTTCTTTCTTTCTTTCTTTCTTTCTTCCTTTCTTTTTTCTTTGAGGGCACTGGAGTTGGAGGGGGAAATAGGGAGGAATGGGAAGAGAGTGTTATCCAGATACATTGTTTGAAACTCAAATTATTCCTAGAAGTATAATAAAATAATAAAAGTTGTATTTTCAAATTTGTTTACTAACTGGGTTTTCATAAGGCTGTTTCATATAGGTTTATTATTGGTTAACTCACCTACTACCTAGAATTCTACCTGATCCCTTACTCCTTCAGCTCTCATAATTTGCTTCTCCTCTTTCATTTCACATGTAATCTACTCTTTATCTTATTATTCTTTTATTTATCATGTGACATGGTTGGTATCCATGTCGGTTTTCATACATTCTTTCTTTAAATTAGTCTTCCTCTCCACTCCGCAACCTCCCCATAAACCTGCAAACTTTCCTGATCAAGTATTTCTTCATACAGTATTCTACTTTTCTACTTTTATTTTACGTAAATTTACTATTCATTTTTCCTTACTGTGTCCCCCTAAAGGCTCTGTCCAAAGTTTCTGCTTTCACTTGTGTTCCAAGATAAACCCACAGCCATTAGTGGATATCTAAGTTGGCTCTGTTTTCTAGCTTTGTGTGTAGAGCAGCAGTGAATATATGCAAGAGGCACTCTAGAAAGACCTGAAGTCCTTTGGTTACATACCCAGAGTGGTAGTGCTAGGTCATATGGTATGTCTATTTCATTTTTCTTTCTTTATTTTGTTTTTTTTTAAAGGAATTTCCAGATCTCCAAACTGGCTGCACTAGTTTACACTTCTGCCATTAGTATATAAGATTCTCCTCCCATGTTTATACTGCCATTTGCTGTCATTTGGATTTCCAATAATGGGCATTCCAACTGGGAAGGGAAGAAAATTAAAAATAATTTTAATTTGTATTCTCTTGGTGGCGGAGGATGTTGACAACTTTTAAAAGTCTTTCCTAGCTATTTGTTTCTTTTCATGAAATTATTATTTAGCCCCCTAGCCCATTTTTGATTGAGTTGTTTATTT
The DNA here is from genome assembly GCA_026225945.1 of Cricetomys ansorgei. Classification (NCBI taxonomy): domain Eukaryota; kingdom Metazoa; phylum Chordata; class Mammalia; order Rodentia; family Nesomyidae; genus Cricetomys; species Cricetomys ansorgei. Next base: position 3,377,029 of record JAMJFZ010001121.1, on the reverse strand, counting down.
TCTTGCTCTTCAATTATATGGGTGTTTTGTATATTTTACACACTAATCCTCTATTGATGAATAGCTGGAAAATACTTTCTCCCATTCTGTGAGCTTCTATCCACTCACTTCAATGTTTTCTTTGTTGTACAGAAGCCTTTTAGTCCATGATCTCACATTCTTGATTGATGGTTATATTTCCTGTGCTATTGGAGTCTTATTCCTGTGCCTATAAGTTGAAGCACACTGCCCTACTTTTTTCTGTAGTGATTTGAGAGTATCAGGTCTTGTGTTTTATTCCATTTATTTTATTTGGTGCATGGGTGTGGCTATTGTAAATGGGATTATTTCCTCAATTTCTTTTTTAATCTGTGTGTCATGGGTGTGTAGGAAGGCTACCAATTCTTGAATGTTGGTTTTGATCCCTGCTCTTTTGTTGAATATGTTTATCTTCTCTAAGAGTTTCAGAGTATTCTTTATCAAGTCTTTGTGATGTATCATAACATCTGCACAAAGGGTTAATATTGGTTCTTTTCCTATTTGTTAGTAGCTTTAGATTAATGAAGTCAATTTAAGTGAAAGTGGAAATGGCTCACAAAAAAATACAGCGTATCATGTCATAAAACTAATAGACTATCAGAAGACAAAATAAATATGTATTTCATGGGAAATTCTTTGATGAATAAACTTTTCATATTATTTTAAGATGCATATTTTATGCAGTCATATTTTGTAATATTTATAAACTATGTGAACTCCTTTATTGTATTAAATTTTTCGTGTGTGTGTGTGTGTGTGTGTGTGTGTGTGTGTGTGTATGTAAGATGGTGGGTGTACCATGACATGAAGCAAGATAAAATAACAGGCCAAGTTGTGTGAGTTAGTTATTTCTTTTCAACATATAGGTTCCAAGAAGTGAAATCAGATCACATGGCTTGGTGTCAATCACTTTACCTGCTGAGCCCTCTCACCAGTACACCTCTCCACCCCCAATATAAGAATAGTTTCATTCTTCCCATTTAAGTAGCAATTAGTATGACATAATTAACCAGAAATGTAAAGAGCCCTATAAAGTTAACAATCTAGGCCCTGAAATCAAGCATTTTATATGTATATTCAAGTTCAACCTGATCGAAAGAATTAAACGCTTTAAAGAATCATCTACCAGTACATTTATTTATCTGTAAAATAGATTTATTTATATTCACCACTAAATCTTTTCTGTGAAGTGAAAGTGAGAGAGTATTTCAAGATAGTATATTGTTCTCTTTCTCAAGCAAGACAAGAGAGTGTGACTCTTAGCTTTGATATCCTTAGAGTAATTTCATCTCACTGCCCCCATATGCTCTCAACATGTCTCCTACTTATTTATAAGATAATATTATATTCACTATACATACTAATAAGGTGAGTGTCCAAGTTATTACTTATTGCCAGTGCACCTTTCAGCACATGGCCAAGTTTAGGTATGAAATATACAAAATTCACAGCTAGTTATTCTGCCAGTATATGAAGGGGATTGTGAAAATATTTATTTATCCATGAAATATGGAATATCTTCTTAAAAGTCAATTCTCTAGAGATAAGAATATGGTTTTGTTTTGTTACTTTGTTCAACAATTCTTTATTCTGGATAAAATGGGTATAAATTTTGCAAAATTTCACACTGTGTATTCCTCAAAAAAATCAGTTCTTTATATCAGCCTTGTATTTCATTCAAGGTTACCAGATAGAACTACCAATAAATACACTTGCAAAGTTACAAGAAAAAGGAACCTCAAACTTGGATTCATTTCATATGGAACCCCAGGGCAACAAATGAGATTTATTCAATATACTCATTTTTATTAAAGTATTCTAGTCACAGCTCAGAGAAAGAAAGCTCACCACCTACCAGATTAAAGAGTTTACAGCTCATGATAAGGCTGTCAGAAAACTGAATCTGCTTAGTGTAGATTTTCATGTCTGCTTTCATTTTAAACTTTGGTGCAGAGTGCTGATGCTTTGATTAAAAATATGTCTTAATTAAAAATACAAGAGGGGTGCTTTTTTTTTATTAAACTTTCCATTTTGGTTAAAACACGTAGTAAATCTGTAGCTTGAATGCATTATGGACATAAAACTATATATTATGTCTTACTTTAATTCCTAGTTCAAGCCATCTGTGCATGTTTTATGGCAGAAGATATTACATGGCATTTTATTGCTTCCTGAAATTTGGAGAGAGAAGAGTGATCTAGAGTGATAATGTCAGGAAGGGCAATGTAATAAAAGATGGTTCTGAATTTTACACAGATCTCTGAATAAGACCCTCTAAATATTAGTGTATGTGAGCGATATCAATAAAGATGCTTAGCACAAACTGCACTCAGACTTCAAAAGTGTGTTGTCATGGAATTTATCACAGAATAGGCATAACCTAGTATGTATGGCAAGAAGCCATACAAATTTGCTGACATTTTAGGAAATTTTGTGGACAGGTATTTTTTTCTTTATTCTTTATTGATGACACAAATGGATAGAAAGTTGTCTTCTTCTTCATTCATTTAAACATATTTTCAAGTATTACCTGTAGTTTAGAGTGGGCCTTGGGAAACAGCACCCACATTCTTCCATTTATTCCTCAAGATGAGTTTGATCTTCATGGAACTGAAAAAAAAGTAGATCCTTCTTTTGCCATTCCATTAGGACCTGCTTTCTAGTTCTGCAGATGTTTTTGTGGTTTTTATCACCATCTATTTCCTCCACTTAAGTCTTGATTTAAACATGTGTGTTATTTAAAAACAGTAAACTGTTTAAAAGCACACAGGGCAAGGCAGGTCATTCTTTCTTTCCCTTGGTATGAAGACAATCCATTCAAATGTGGAGAAAGATACAATGTTGTGAGTTTGTGATTAAACTCCTCATCTGTATATACACCCACAGTAAGCTGCTCTTGGAAAGTTCCCAAAGCAGGAGATAACAAAGGATAAAACCAGGCAGTTGCTGCAAATCAGTAAACACTACGGGACCCACCACCTGAAAGGTGTATTGTTTTTACTGAAATTCTATAACCATTGTGTGTGTGTGTATGTGTGTGTGTGTGAATCTTCCTAAAATCAGGAAAGAATTGAGAGAATCAAATTTATATTTCCTTATTGATATGCTTATCACATACACTCAAAACGTATGTTATATGCCACTCAGGGTTCAGTAGAGTACAAAAAAGGCACTTTTTAAATTCTTAAACAGAAGAGAGACCTACACACCCCAAATAAAACATTGCAAGCAGGGCTAGACATGAATGTCTGTAGCTACAGAAAAAGCTCACTACATATTAGCCAAAAAGTAAAAAAGCTGCTTTATATCATAGGCATTTTATGGTAATTTGTGTAATGTACTAATTTTCAATGAGGTATCCTAATAATTTTTCCTTCATCCTTCTCCAAATCTATCTCCATTTTATGGCATCTTTGTAAATCATGTGAAGGTATTTAATTGTTTTATAATTTTAGAGCAGTTATCCTTAGGCTTATTTAGTGAAATGATTTCTGAGACATTTTGTGACCATTTTAAAGACTTTTCATATTAATTTTATATTACAGTGTACATTTAAATGTATAGAAACAATCTGTTTTATTTATTTTGGCAAATAATTGCCTTCTGACTTAATTAAACACATGGGTAAAAATCAAAGTACAATTAAATAATTATGTTATTATTTTAAATTTGGCAACATTTAATATTCATTTTCCATTGGGACTACAGATATATTTAATTTAAAATATTAGCTATGTCCTGAAAATAGTTGTAAGCTTTTGACATAATACACAAATGTTGGCCTTCTGTGGCAAAATAATAAAACAAGTCTTCTTTTTCAGGATCTAGCCCATGCTTCCAAGTTTTTAGTTTCATTTTTAAAATTTTATTTTCTGTCTGTAATATGCAAGATTTGTCTTCCACTTAATAGAATGTGATCCATCTTTCTACAAAGCTGACTTGAACAAGTTATTTAAGATCCAATTCTGTGAAATACACACACACTCACACACATGTACATACAGTGCTAGTCAGGGTCTCATTTCACATATATTACTTACATTATTTCAGGTCAAGTTAAATATAAAGATTATGACTTTCACTTATGTATATTTCTATTTTTCTGATCTTCAGGCTTTTTCCAAAATTAAGCAATAATTGTATACCTAAAATTTTCTTAAAATAATTTACAACTAACTAAAATACAATTATAACTGTAGATATAGATGTATGTGCTAATTTTATTATTCTCGTGAGTTCATGGCACAGGACAGTTTATTCTTTGCTAATTCAATACCCAGTCCTAGTAGGTTTCAGTCTTTGTACAATCTAATCTTCAAATCTAGAATATTTCAACCCCTTAGATTTACTACAGACTTAGCCCACTTTGACTAACTATCCTCTGAAATACTTTTTTTCACTCTGAGCTGTACTGTGAAGTCTGAACCATAAATCATAAACTGTCTGTTTCTGACTTTCTGCTTTCTCTCCCACTTCTGGACTGGTTCTGCTCTTCTTGGCTTCTCCTTCTGAATAAACTGTTGGTGAGCTGACTGCACTCAAACTGTCTGATTGAACTAACTCTCTGGTCTGCTTCTTGTCTTCTTCTACCTCTGCTTCTACCTCACTTCTCTCTGAACTCTGCTTCTTCTCTTTGAGCTCTGCTTCCTGTCTCTGCCGCTTCTCCTTTTTGAGCTCTGCTTCTACTCTCTGAATTCTGCTTCTACTCACTGAGCTCCATCTCCCTCTGAACTAACTCCCACTCTTGTGAACTGAGAGCCTCCTTTTATATTCTAAGAGTTGTGATTAAAGGTGTGTTCTATTGCCTTCAGAATTGGGATTAAAGGCATATAGAGGATTAAAGGTGTGTACTACACTTGCCTTAACCATAGAAATTCTCCTAGCTTTAGCACAATCAGGGCAGAATTAGTCTGATTAACATTCTTTCTACATTCCATCTGGATCACATAGGCCTCTCAATGTGATCCTTTGCTAGAGCAGCCATGCTGCTGGATTAAAGGATTAAATATCCTTTTATATATTCCCCATTTCTGTTTAAGCTATAAATGGTGCTTTGAAAATAACTTTAAATGTTAAATAATGTTTAACACAGTTTAAATGTTACAATAGGATGAACTTATTTTTTTTATTCCAAACGTCTATAGAATTCTTGTGTTCCATAAAATTCACAGTCCACTTGAGTTGTAGGAGATCCATTTGAGTTGTAGGAGCAGTCAATGCAATGATCTTCCATAATTGCAGTAACTATCAGTCCTGATCATTTGTCACATTCTCTTCAATATTTTTTTCAGCAAATGTCTGTTTCAGCACCAAGGTTTTCCAGTTTTATGAACTATTTTTCCTCTTTCTTCGGTCAGTTTCTTGAGCTGTTCCCATTGTAGGGGTTCTGTGGGTATTCACTTGAAAGACTGCTTAGACATAGATTTAAGCCAATATAAAGTCTTTGTTAGCTGGTATTCAGGATCCCAATGCACCCCCAAGCCTTTCTCTGGGTGAGATTTTAAGCACAAAATCTATATTCTGGGTTGACATACGTCATTTAGCAAAAACACTTAACCAGACATAGAAATACAAAAGCTAAAAAGCAAGGTTAGAACATTTTGAGACTTTCCCAGAACTGTATGGACTTGATGGATTAGGCCTTTGTTTTAGTTTTGGCAGGAGGTGCTGTCTATGTGCTGAGTCTTACAGCCTGAATGGCACTTCCATCATGGAGTCAGTTGTGCTAAGGTTTCAGGGCCTACTAAGGTCTGGAACAACAGCATTTTACCATTTCTCTAAAGATGTTTTTTCTGTAGACTGATATTCTTTCTATATTTGTTTTACTACTAACGTGAATGTCTGTAAACCAGTAATTAATTAATTAAATAGGAAGTAATCACTGTGAATTCATCTGGATCCAAAGGAAACAGCTGATTTGAATGTTAAGTTGTGTGGTTGACTAATGTTTAATGCATCCTTGAGTGCGTCTTGTAATTTCTTACAAATAAAGTCATATTCTAGCAATAATCAGTATGAGCTAAATTAGGATTTTTCTCAATCACGATATTTTATTTGGTATATTTGGAAATATGGTATATTTCAATAAGTATGAAAATGGTTTTATCCTACAGTATTGATTTACTTAAAGATACACTTTGCCAACAAATTACTCACATGTTTAATTTTGTACATGAATGTAAAATTTTAGTTGGCTGATTAATTTATTCGAAAACATATACACCATGCCCAAGGTTACATATGCTATTAAGATGTAAATAATTAAAACAGAACATATCTTAAATGTTTTACAAAATGTATAAAATATCAGAGAAATAAAGATTTTATTATAAGCTGTCTTACATGGGTGACACATGGCAACTCATCCAGATACAGAAAGTGCAGGCATACTTAATGTAAAGTGAGTGCTAAATGTAATGTGAGTGCAATCACATGGTGTGGAAAAAGCATTCCAAAACCATGACGGCAGATGTCTGGTAGAGATCCAATAACTCGAGTCCCAGCACTCAGGAGGCATAGACAGCTGAATCTCTGGTTTCAAGGTGAAATGGTCTACATTTGTAGACCTACAAGAGTTCCAGGCTGGTGAGGTATAAATAATGAGGCCCTGTCTATAAGTAGACAAGAAGAATTTGAGAATAACTATTACTTACACATGTCTTCAAATATGTCTTAATATGAAGCCATTTAATGAGACACAGACAGATGCAACTTCTAAATTATCTTCAGTGCATTAGAGTTCTTCAATATACATTTTATATTACCCTTGAAAGTAGATTTCTTTACATTATTAAGAATGTACCTTAATAAGAACATAAATGTTCATTGACTTGAGCGCTATGTGTTAAGATGCCCTCCCAATTAGGTATCTTTCTTCTTGGTGTCTTCATCATTTGAATAAAAGCACCAAAAATAAATCTATTGAGTTTGCTATCAAGGTCAAATATACACATTGTTTTAAGTTAAAATTATCAACTATGAACAGCAAAACATTCAGGCTGAATAGATGGCTCAGCAGTTATAAGCATGCAATGCTCTTATTGATAACTTGAGTTCCATTCTCCACATCTTTTTCTGGAGGTTCACAATGCTTATACCTCCATCTCCAGAGGATGTGTTCACACACACACACATGCACACACACACACACACACAGAGACACACACACGAGGTAAAATTTAAATAAAACTTTTAAAAGATCTTTACATGACACTTTAAAGTTAATCTTTGTTTATGTATATATGTGTGTGACACATGTATATTTGTGCATGTGTGAATGCCTAAGGTGGCCAGCAGAAGGTATTAGATCTCCTGGAACTACTGTTACACACCATTGCATCATGTATACCTGATGTGAATTCTGAGAACTGACCGGAGTCTTCTGGAAGAGCAATGGCTGTTTATAATCACTCTTCAGCCTTGTACATGCCATTTTTAGATTAGAAAAAAAAAAAGAATGTGTCTATTGCTAACGTCTTTAAAGACAATCCTGATTTATAGGTATAGGTCAGGAACTGTAAACTTATATTTATCTCTGTGGTAGTTTTAAATGATAGAAAATACACATTGAACAATAGAAACATTGTAGGTCTGGGGAGACTAATGTTTGAACTGACATTTTTTATTTTGGTATATTCTAGCTATGACATTTTAACCCTTTGGTTCACCCTATGGATAACATTTTCACCTGTTGTAACTATTCATCACTGACAGATTATAAATTACACCTCTATGAATGTATGGTCCATCATAGGATTTTGAGTTCGAACTGAGATAATCATTTTTGACACTCAAGGGAATATGAGGTTTCCCAAATTCATTGTGGAGGGTCTGATAATTCATCCAGTCAACAACAGTTCATTGATCAATAAAATGTATATTGTCCCCATATGCCCATTATTCCCTTGCTCTCTGCCTGATGACTATAGTCACAATGCAAATTAAAGTCTTCTTTTATCTTCATGCTTTTCTTATCATGATGAACCATATTCACATGAGCAGTAAGTAAATAAACCCTCCTTCCCTAAAGTTGCTTCTTGTCAGGCATTTGTTAGTGTAATGAAAAAATTTGAATAAATATGTACATTATTAATCAAAACTTTCTAAAATGTTTTAGGTATCTAAATGCTATGTACCTGGTATTTAACATGGAAGCCTCATTGTCAGTGTGTGTTTTCAGAAATATCCTGACAGCAGCATAGAGTATGTATCAATCCAGGAAAATCAGGGGCAGAGAAACTTGGACTTAAGAAGCAGTAATAGCATAGAAGATTAAAGGCATGTTAAAAGCTGCAAGCTTTGGCAATTTTCTGAATGAGGGCATTGAGGGAGAATCAAGGAGAGTGTATTGATTTGTAACTTGTGTAAAGAGGTGTATTGCTCTGCTGCTCACTGAAACAAATGAATACAGAAGGGAAAAGGGAGCTGAAAAAGCGATGAATTCAGGTTTAGACATTCTGAGTTAGCCTGCTGCCTCTCTAAGGACTCAGCGGAGCTGTCCAGCACTCATTGGTCTGAACTGTGATGGGAAGCATCACTTGGCTGACTTTGCCACAAAGTCGATACAAGCCTCTTGTTTGATAGAGCATTTGAAGCTCACCTTAAACATTTATGGACTGCATATGATCCATTAATTTCTCCAAAGGCTCTTATCTTCACCCTGAATTCTGAAAACACGAACTAATGCTGAGAGTGACTGATGAACCTAACAGTGTTAAATATTCTCATGTGACATGTGTATTGGGTTATGTGCTCCTTATAGAAACACTATGAGAAGAATTCATTTATTATATATCCTAATCATAAAAGGAGCTCAATAAGTAAATTATAGATCATAAGTTCCCAAGCAAGTTTAAGATCAGAGAAGCAGGTTTCGAATGCTTAGAGATAGAAAAATAAACTTGAAAGTCAGTGGTAAACAAGCAATCCACCTTCCTGTTTCTGCATATGCTGGGGCTTTATACATTTTCTACTCTATTGGCTATATCCCGAGTGTGGAGGCAACCTACCCAGGACATTATTCACTATGCTTTGTCAAATTTTTGACTAGATTTGCATGCTCCTGAATTATTTCCTTCTTAATTAATATCTGTTACAACCTTCCAGCTCAGCTTCTGGACTCAGCTGTTAGAGGTACTCTGTTTGTCATAGACTGCTTTTGAGCTAGAATGTCTTCATAACTTCCTTTCATCTCGTGATGTGGAGAACAAACATCATTAAACTTCAGGTCTCAGATTGAACGCTCAGATCTAAGGTGATATGTTAGATAATTATGACATGAGTTGGAGAATTATAACAAAATGCCACAAATTGGGTTGTTTATAAACATCAGAGTCTGGGAAGTCCAAGACAAAAGTGCTAGTACTTAGTGTCTCTGAAGAGACCTGTTTCTGATGCACAGATGACACCTTATATCCCTGTGTATTGTTTGTTTGTATGAATGGTGATTACAATATTCACAGTATTATAATACTTAGTGTTCACAGCCATTGAGCCCCCTTTTTAATTTACTCCTAAAATTGTATAATGGATGGATCAGTGGATAGAGTTGTCTCTGTGCAAGCATGAAGACCTGATTTCAGCATCCATATAAAATGTAAGGTATGGGGAAAATCAGGCATATTCTTGGAGTTTCTGGACAACCACTCTGGTCAGTTGGTGAACTACAGTTTAGTAAGGAGACTGCATAAAAAACAAAAAAAACAAGGTGGAGCATGGGGAAGAATGAAACCTATCTCAATCTCTATTCTCCATCCACATGCAGGGACACACACATGTATACATTCACTTACACAGATACACACAAATGAACATATATACATTCATTTAACATACATACACACACACAAACACACACACACACACACACACACACTTTATAATAGATTATAATAAATAACAGTGCCCTCCTCTTTTATTGGAAACTAGAACTATTAGCTATGTCTATTATCTATTAATCTACTTATTTGAATGTCTATGACTGTCTTTTTGTCTATTATCATCTAATTAGCTATAATCTACCTTTTTATCATCTATCATTTATCTATCATCCATATCTCATATACATGTATAAATGTATATCATTTATCTATCCAGATTTGTAATATTTACAAATAAATCTTATGGGAGAAAAACAGAAAAACAACCATATCCAACTGCTGAGCTTTCCACATTTTCTTCTTGGACTTAGGTTTTAATGGAACCATTGCTCATTTGACTTGTAGTAAATCACTTTTATCAGAACTTTAAGGGGCCATGGATGGATAGAAGTCAAAGATTACTGCATTGTGGGATTTGATATTTTTAACCAGACATGTTTATCTCCCTACTTTGTTGTCATTTGTTGCATCTTGGTTATGGCTTAATGGGAGATAAAGATTATAGTGAATGAATATTAAAATATTCAATTGAAAAATATGCAAAAGTACTAATGATTTCTTTAGACTTTGAAGAAGAATGTCACAAAAGAAGAGAATTTTAAAGAGAACAACACATTTCAACTTCATTTCTTTCAGTGAATATTGTCCAACTTTGAAACATACAATATTTCATTATTTTGGTCTCTCCAGTTGCTCAAATCCTTTCACTCTCTGCTGGGACTCCCAATTTCTCTGACCATATTTCCTTCTCCATTTCTGAATGAGCATCTTTCAGGGAAGCCTAGACCTTTTCTCTCAATTATATATTGTGTATTTTTATTTTATGTTTATTTAATTAGATGATGACATACCTCCTGCACTTAACCAAAGAAACTGTTTTAGAATGTGAACAATCAGATTTCATTTCTATTTTAAAATGTACTTTTGTGGAATAGCATGTGCATTAATGGAGTATAAATCATTTGTTATTTTTATCTTGTTCAAATTTCTATTTTCTTTGATCCATTGCCAGAGTTACTTACTGGCCATTGTTTCATTCAAGTAAATTGAAGAACATTAGTTCTTCATTTGCTTTGAAGTTGTATCAATTCTATCAAAGGAATAACACCAATGTTTGTATGTCAGAACAGCACATGAGAAATCTTAAATTTATTGCCACCAAAAAACCTTGCAGTTAGCTTTTCTGTTTTGCATTCTTAAAGTATGGTAATTGCAATTTTGCTATTACACATTTCTAATTCTAATATGAATGCCGAAGTACATCCAATTAGCCATATTTTTTATCTATTGATGTCATGAGAATGGGTACACAAAATAAAGAGAAAAATGCTTAATAAAATACAGAGTTTGGGCAAAATTGATGAACACTAATGTAAATCACAAGAATATTAATAAGGAAATTATACTAAACAAATAATCCTTTCCATTTTTAAGGGTGAATGACATCAAGAGCTAACGATAACATTCATCATTGGGCAGTAATTATACATTGCTTAGTAATATTGATGCTTATTCAGTATGAGTATTGGAGGTCCCTTACGAGAAGTCTGAATTGGGATAAAAATACAATACAGGTGCACATATAAAATAGATTCAGTTAGTTTTTAATTGGAAGCACCATTAACTGTTTAAGCATATTCTAGTGACCAGTCAACAGCTAGTCAGAAGCCATACACATGGTTGAATTTGATTATGAAGAAACAGAAAGTAGTAATCAGTTTTGAATTAAGAAATACAAAGATAATTAAATTTTAATTTTAAAATATGAATAATTATTTAAGAACACAAAGTTATCATATATTTAATTCTTCTTTAAGAATTTGCCTACAGTTCCATGACACTTTCTACTAAAATACTCAAAGTATTGAAATTTGGTTTGTATGATATCATAGGAATTAAAGTAAGAAATGAGAGATGATGAAAATAATTGTGTTTTAGGAGGATGATGGGTAAGAATGACTAAAGAAAGTCATTTATTTTTCTCACTTATATATGCTAGTGGATTAGCTCTGAGATCATTAATACTTAATATTATTTGTCCAACTTAATTAATGAAATCCAGACAGGACTTAATGAATTTTAAAAATAATTATGTGTGGAATCATTTTGTAGATGTATACATTGGAATTGGGCTCCACAACTCTGAATTTTGATTGTTTGTTATACTATGAAGCGCTCTTCATCTGTTACAGAAAAGAAATTTTCTAGATTATGGATAAGTAGACATACAAATAATATTATACAAACTGAGCAGGATATATTTAGAAAAATATGCATATACATATATAAAATATACATATACCCATATGCATCTAATAACAATTAATGAGAAAAGAGATCATGAATTTGAAAGAGAGCAAGGAGGAGTACATGGGAAGGCTTGGAGGGAGGACAGGAAAAGGAGAATTATACTAAATTATTCTAATTTATACTAAATATACTAATTACACTAAAATCTCAAAAATAAAATGTAAGAAGATGAATAGAAAAATCTTGTATTATTTAATAGGAAAAATAATAATTATAAATTGGTAATCACCCTTCATAATAGTAAATGTCTGGTAACATTTTCTGACTATTTAAAATATTTAGTAGCAAGAAAATAAAAGGAACCATAAATAATATATTCATTCATCCCCATATACAGATTTAATTCATAGAAAATGCATTGTTGAAAGGAAAAAATATAATTCTGGAATACTGAGGTCGTAGTTTTATTTTTACTCCAAAAATTAGTGAGCAAATGAGAGTTTGTAGACACTGGGCAGTAAATCGGGTTCATACTTGGATTAATTTTAGTAACAAATATTAACTCATCCATGATTATGTGCCTTATATAAATATGTATAAACAAATATGAAAACACATAAATATATACTTTTATGTTAATTTTTCAGATATTGAGATGAGAATGATGTAAAACTAAATGGCAAGAAAAAGTGTTTTATTTTATATTTTAGTTGAATTATTAAAATAACTAAGGAAATTAATAAGAACCAAAGGAAGGGCAGGAACCAAAAATAATTTGCAGAGTTCTTTGGGTGAATTTTTTGTTGTCTTTGCATTGTACTTGCTATATAGACAACAATAGACCTTGTTTTTATGGCCAAGTAGAAAGCTTACATGTTCTGCAAAGACAGATGAAATTATTACTAGCTAAACTACTTTGGAATTGGGACGAGTTGCCACAAGCTACTTAAAATTTCATTCCAAAGCAAGCTTTAGAATGAGATTAATAACATCCATCTTTCTGCATGGTAGTATAGATCATCTGCAAAGCCAGATAGAGCGTAGGCACTCTTTATAAGTTCTTGTTGCTACAGATAAAATAGTGTCAAAATACTTATGCCACATAAACAAACACACAATTTTAAAGCTACAAGAACTTGCCTTCACATATTAGGATGTTTTTAATTTGCATTCTGTAAACAAGGATAAGATCACCAAAATACTATTTTCCATATCTGATATCTTCTCCTTTTTTACTGCTTTCAGTTCCTAATTGCTAATTGATAATGATGATCATATATTTTTAGCTTTGTGTTAAGATTTTGGAAAGAAATTGTATTATTGTAGTTTTCTCAGATTTTCCCTGTCTTAGTCACTGTTCTATTGCAATGAAGAGACACCATGACCAAGGTAACTCTTATAAAAGGAACATGGTGGTGTTGGAGTAATAGCTAAGAGCTACATCCTGATGCTTAGGCAGAACTGCAGACAGAGCAAGAAAGACTAGACCTGGCATGAGTTTGAAATTGGAAAGCCTACCCCCAGTGACACACAGCCTCAAACAAGAGAGGTACTCCCACAAGGTTACACCTCCTAATCCTTGTCTAACATGCCAGTCCCTGATGAGTAAGCATTGAAATTTATGAACTGATGAAGACCATTGTTATTAAAACCATCATACCCCTGGTGCTTCTGAGCCATTAGCCTAGTTCCAGGTTCAACAATAGACTCTGTGTTCAGGTAATAATGCTAAGAATGTTATAGCAGGAAATTTGATGTCCTCCTTTGGCCTCTGCCTCATGTATTATACATTTACCCACACATACAAATATACAATATATACACTGCACAAATCAAGAAACAACTCTTTTTTAGAGTTTTCCATTTTTTAAGTTTTCCTTAGCAATAATGTTGCTGAAGAAGAAAGATAATATCATTGTCTCTACATATTTTTTACACTTTAGACACCACAGTTGTAGCTGTCTCAGAAAAATTTTACAGCCCCAAATGATGTGGCTTCTCATTCATGTGACTTTACATGTAACTTTTGGCATGACTTCCCTGTTTCCTTCTGGAATTAGTTATGACTCTAATGGAACAACGGTGTGCTGTGGTATGCTATGTTGCTTTTCATCTGTAACTAAAATACTTGTGGGGATTTTTCAAGGCGATTTGAAGAACAAGATGGCAATCTATGAATTAGACTCTCTCACTGCATTTCATAGAGAGGCAGTTAAGAAAGAGAACCACACAACCCAATTACAGAGTCATTGTCTCGATTTTATTTTACTTTTCACAAATTTAAGAAGTGTGAATTGTTATTCTAATGAAGAAAATATATCATATTTTTTGAGGCACAAAGGAGGTAAAAGAGAAACTTGAAGAAGATTATTGCTCAACATGAGTTATTAGCATCTGGTCAGCTCTTTCACATGGCTGTCTATCATGATGTCAGAAGTTAAGAGCTTCTTGGCTTGTACAGATGAATCTTAGTGAGCAACCCTCTTGTCTTCAAATGTCCAAGCATAAAAGAAATGTGTCTGTCTTTATCTTACAATGCCTATCTAAAAAAATGGCAGAGAGCCGTGTGTCCTCGTGTTTATGACCTAAACATGCTTCAACTACAACTGTCCATTAAAATCCTATATAGGACTCCTCTTTTCATTTTGAAAATGAGACAAATGTCTTTACGAACCTCTACATTAACTTGATGCTGTTCCTGCTTGTTGATGGCTTTATTAAAGGCCCTTTCCCTTGGCAGTCTCCTCTTTAGCTTCCAAGTGAAGTGAGAGTTGCAACTTGCAGGGTTTGCTCAGCAGCTGCCGGGCCAGATGCTGCTCTGCTGGGTATTTTGTCTGATTTGAGTCTAGGGACATGGCCTACTGCTTTAGAAATATTTAATTTCTCCATATGCTGAAAACGTCAACTTTGCCACCAGCTCTGATGAACTTGTTCCAATCCTCATGTTTGCAGATAGGTCACTGTGCAAATAATCTTCAGATCTGCAAATTTTAAAACCATGTGCTTGGTACCACTTTTTTTTCTATTTCATTATTTTCTTCTTTTCTATGAAATAATATCCTCTTCCTGCTTAGTTTTATATATCTTTCTACAATTTACTTTTCTTTTACTGTGATAAAATAGTCTGATGAAAGCAACTTCAGGAAGGGATGTGTCATTCTGGTTCATATTTTGAGAATTCAGTTCCCCATGGTAAGGAATATAAAGCTTCAAGAGCTGGTGTCAGCTGGACACATTACATCTACAGTCAAGTTACAGAGGGCTTTGAATGCAGCTACTCAGCCAGCATTCTCCTATCCCATGAAATAGTGTTGAAGAAGTCTATCTTAAGCATGAATCTCTTATATTTTTGTATTGTCTTAGTGCTGTCAAGGATAATTAGGTTTATGGCATGCCCTTTTGTCACTTAATATAATTATTATATAATATGTATCTTCAGTCTTTATTGGTTTTATTTTAATGTTTTATTTTTATACAAATTTGCCTCTTCTCTCACTTTTATCCTCTTTCTATCTCTTAATTTTCATGGAGCATACTTGTCTAACCTGCAAGTATTATATTTTATTTTGTTAAAAATTTTAAAAAATGCTGAGTTTCATTCTTCACATTTGGTCCAATTCAAAGAACCCTGACTTCAATATTTGTTTTCTTCTCAAGTTTGTACACTTTATTTTTTCTTATATTTTGCCTAATGTTCATTATGTCTTCTACTTTGTATATTCTGAATTGAAATGTTCATCCAACTGTAGTGTCCCTATGTTCATTTTCTTAAACACATCTAAGCCCTTCTAACTAAAAATATATTAGATTGTTGATGATGACAATGCTAGTTTATATTTGACTAGTCAAGTTATTTTTATTTCATATGTAATCTCTTTGTTTCATATATATATATATATATATATATATATATATATATATATATGACACATAAATCACTGTTGGAGGAATAGATTTAGGTTAAATTTCTGACCTGTTATATAGTGACTTCTATAAATTACTGGTGACTTCTATAAATTACTCGGTATGCAAATATTCCTCAGCATAAACTCCCATTTTAAAAAATTACTCATTTTAAGGGGCTGGAGAAATGTTTAGCAGTTAAGAACAATTGTTAGTTGCCCTGCAGAGAACCAGGGTTTGGTTACTAGTATGTGGCACCTCACAACTATCCATAACTCTAGTTTAAGAGTGGTTTATAGGACCACTCTGAGCTCAGACTGCATCCTGGTATGACAGAAATGGAAGCACAAGGGAATGAGCAATGAACCATGTACCTTGCTCCTCCCACACAAGGTTCTATATTTTGTCTTCATTCAGATTATGGTCATGTTTCTATATTTTCCTATTAGTTGAAAGCAAGTAATTGTATTTTCACTCTAAGGAGATCTATAATTATGGGAAAAAGTACAGCAATTCACTATTTGACAATTTTCTAAAAATTAATGAAGCAAAACAAAGTCTAGGAAAGAAAATGACCAGTGTCCTGGGTAAAATACATATAGAAATTATTAATGATAAATGTATTTGTGATGTCATATTTTCCACTCTTTTGAAAGTTTTTTTTGTTAGAAAACATTCATACAATTTATTCTCATCATGGTTTCCCTTCCCTGACCCCTCCTAGATCCTCCCCCCCCACCCATTCATCAAATTTCATACCTCCAATCTCTCTCTTTTTAGAAACTAACAGACAAATAAAACAGATACAAATATACCAAGCAAACCAGGCTTTTTTTTTTTAAAAAAAAATGAAAAAGTACAAGAAACATAGACAAAAAACATAAAAACACAAAATTGAAAACCATAATATACAAGCAAAAGATCAGCAATAAAAAAAAAAATGCCCAAATAAAGAAATATGAGACAAAACATTCTACAAAACAGCATTGAGTTTGTTTTGTGTTGGCCATCTACCACTGGGCATTCAGCCTACTCTTGAGTTTGGTTTACATCCCCAGTGAGACTCGAGTGGAGAAAACTAATATTTTCTTTGCAAGTGGGTGTCACTTGCAGATAGTTTATTGATTAGGCATGGGAGCTAGTATCTACTTCCCCCTTGCAGCATTGGGACCCATGTGGTTTGAACCTGTGTGGGCCCTGTGTATACTGTCACAGTATGTGTTAGTTCATATGTACATCAGTCCTGTTTTTTTTTTTTTTTTGGCGGGCATGGATAATCTTGAAACCTATATGGAATTTATAACCAGCAGTCAACATTTGAACATATGTAATATATAAAAGACTGGAAAGTATGTGTTTCTTTAACAATATATGCATTTTGTCTTTGTGAGAAATTCAATTATTTTTTTTATTAAATAAATTAAGTAAAGCTTACTGAGTCTGATCAGCTCTTGTTTCCAGGGAATTGCAATTCAATTTCATTTTTTAATTAGAACTGAACTGTGAAGTTCTTAGCCCTTCCAAGCAAGATCTAGCAATAAAGTACCCACTTAATTTGTATTAAGTTTCTGGAACTTAGTGAAGAGAATGAGTACTATAGTTAATATTTAAATATCATGCAATGTTCTGTTTCAGAAATTTCAATTTACGTAAGCTGCCATTTTGTAACAAACTACTTTCAATTTCGAATAAGCATGTTAACACAACATGAGCTACAGTTATTCAATTAAAACAAAAACAATATAATTCATATTCCAATTTGATGTGCTTGTCAGTATCTACGTTTCTATAAATGCATAGTAAAAGAAGATATGTTGACTTGAGACATTATCTTTTCTTAAATATTCTAAATTTATGTATGTATTTCTTTGGCACAGATATTTCTCATTAAAACTATTCTTTTGACACAGAAGAATGACATATTAATATTAATATTTTCCATTGGGAATTCTCACAGGGAAAGAAGTGAAGTACAAAATCAATTGATCTGTTCCAACCTTTCTTAGCTGTTTCTTCTTCCTTTCTTCCTCTCTCTCTCTCTTTCTTTCTTTCTTTCTTTCTTTCTTTCTTTCTTTCTTTCTTTCTTTCTTTCTTTCTTTCTTTCTTTCTTTCTTTCTTTCTTTCTTTCTTTCTTTCTTTCTTTCTTTCTTTCTTTCTTTCTTTCTTTCTGATGTAACTGTGGATGTCCTGAAACTCATTCTGTAGACTAGGCTGGCCTTGAACTCACAAAGATCCACCTACCTCTGCCTCCCAAGTCCTGGGATTAAAGGTGTGCACAACCATTGCCCAGCACTTAGATGTTTCTTACTCATTTATCTTAGAAGCTGTGTCAGTGATATAATTTCTCTTTATTTCTGTGCACCTAGACATTAAAATGAATGTGATATCTACCTATAATTCTTAATACAGACTTTGACCTGGAGAAATTGAAAGTATAGCAAGCTTGAGATTGATAGTACCTAGGGCAGTCTACTGAAATAATTGAAATACTAGGACAGTCTATTGAAGTAATCATACCCCAAAACTCAAAAGCTTTTTGGGGCCAGGAAGATGGAAATTATAACATTAGCATGCAGTAAGCTTGTCCTGTTTGTGAATCTTGTCAGGAGGAATGGCAAAGGCAATGAAGACTGATCTCTATAAATGGCAAATACAGGAAGCATAGACTCTGACTCTTCCTCGGCAACTGTTAGTCTTTGTTATTAGTAAAAGCAGAAAAGACGAAGTGGAGTATCTTCGTGTTCTAATTCATTTCCTTACATGAAGTTCACTTGGAATTTGTAACCTACAAGAATTTAAAGATGACTCATGGCCATGTGTGTGAAATCATTGAGTATGCCCATAAGCAATATTGTCCTCTAACTGTTCACATCTTCCTTGTTGTGTATAATTGAATGCACTAATTTTGAGAGGAGATAAAATATATTTTTGTTTTGAAATTGGAGGAAATAAAAAATGTTGCAACTAAAATAGTAATTCACTTATGGGAAAGAGAAATATGGAAAATCATTATACTAGTTTTAAAAAATATAAACTAATGTTGTAAATAGAGTAATTGTTAGCTTTTTATTTAATAAAGTTTGGAAAAATATTCACATATTTTGGAGGTCCTTGGAATTCCTAATACTTGCAATCTCACAGGGAATGAGAAGCAAAGAGGACCTGGTATGCATGGGTGACAGCAGAAGAGCAGCTCCGTATTACTGTCTGCTTTTGGGAATATCACCACACATTTTTCTCACTTTTATCTCTAGCCAGTTTTTGTCTCATAACAACAGTTTTCCTTTCTTGGCAAAGGTGCCTCATCAGATAATTGCAAAAAATGAATCCCTATTAATTACCAACCACTTTTCCCCTTCCTTATTTATTATCACCACTAAAATAACTAAAGACAAAGAAAAAAATCAAGTCTATATATCAGATAGCACTTTACAGTGTGTAAAATTCCCCAGCCACACCAGTCTCCTCACCTTTGTTGGTTATCAGCAGGCATGGTAGGCAAACACTATCCTTTTTTTATCTTCATAAGATCTATAATGTTAAAAAGCAAGAATATGAAGACAATCAATAACCAATGAATTCATTTTTATTTTTACATATAAGAATATTAAGGCCTATCTTAGTATTTCAGTAATAGAAGAGATCTTTTGTAAGCAACACAAATAAAAATATTGAATGTTTATTCTTATATACATCAAAATATCAGAAGATTATTTTTGTCAGTAAACATAATCAGTAGCTATTATTTGTGGTAGACAAAGGAGATTCATAGCTTCAAATCTTCAGATGTGACCTATCCCCAAGTAACTGCAGAAATGAGAAAAATAAAACAGGACTATTCACAGGATAGATGAGTTAGGGAACAATAAAAAGAGAACTAGCAGGATACAAGTGATCTTATCAGGTAAATGGGAAAAGGGGCCCCATTAGAGAAAGGAAAGGAAGGTAAATACAGAGTAAGGAGGTATTTCATTTGTATTATCAGATAAATACCTGAATTTCTCCCCATTTATCATGGCTTTGGTTAAAGCACACACTTAATTAAGAGCACTTTTAGTATATGATTTGAAAAGCTAAAAAGCTAAATGTAAATTTTGAAGCATTAAACGAAAGCCCCTGTAATTTTTCTCTTATTTTCTTTACTGACCCAGAAAATTATATAATCTCAGATGTACACGTGCATGCCAGTCTAAGAGATTAGCTCGTCTCCAACCTATAATAACATCCTTTCTCTCACCACAAATATAAGCACTAAAAACCATTGTCACTAAGTCAAGTGTTTATCTTATGACACAGTTTCTCTATGCATAGGATTAATGCTTCCATAGAGTTCATCCTATGCATAAGATTAACACTTTCTGTTTCTTTTAAACATGCTTTGCATTATTTAAAATTTGCACCATGTCAACAGATAGAAGAAAATACATGCAATACAACTGTCAATGTGTATCCTCTCTCTGAGAATAGGCTCTGAGGGATGAAATCACATCAGGAAATTGTGACAGACTGGTGGCCTTTAGCTTTATTACTTCATGGAGCACTTTAATAATGATGGCTGAAAAGCAACATCTTTTTTAAAGGAATGAAACTTACCCCCACAACAAATGTTGCAAAAGTTGTCAGAAACATGAGGTTATTTTTAAATAATGAAATTTGAGATTATACTATTATTTTCTCATTATCTAGCAGCAATGTGGATATTGGAAGGGAAAGGCACAAAGAGTACTTCTTAAAGAAAAAGAGTAAAGAGTAATTTTAAAGAAAATTTCTCCAGTCTGAAATCTACTACTCATAACACAGTGGTGTTGACCTGGTAATCTTTATGCTATGTTTGCTTCATTTGAGATAAGAATACTCCAGATTAATTTGCAGCTACAATGAGATAATCTTTTAAAGTAGAATAAAACATCAATACCTAGGGATATCTCCCTGCCACCTTTCCTTTCTCCCTGGCATATTCTCCCCTACCCCTCTTACCCCTTTTTCTTAAATTGTAATGATGCAAGTTGAAAACTTTTGTTTCTGACCTTTGCAGTAAGATTAACTTTCCAATGACTCCAAGATATCTTCCCTACAAGAGCAGAAGTCACTTCTTATTAATGTCACTGGAATTATTGAAATAACTGTATGCATCACGTAAAGCAATTTGAAATGGCAAGTTAAGGTGTGGAGTGATTTCAGAGAAGAATGGTGTGATCATCCTTGGGTACACTTTATCTGATTGCAGTAAATTGTCTTACCTTAATAGTCTTTTCTAGATAACAAAAAAGCAAGTTTATTTCTGAAACATAACAAAGCAGGTAAAGCTCTACAGATATATTTAGTGTCATCTTTTCAATACAATACACAAGTAAAGGCCAAATGCATGCCTGCCAGTGGGAATAACAATCACAGGAATTTCTGTAATAAAATGTGAGATGTGAGTTCTTAGGACAAAAATAGCTGCTTTAAAGGGACTGTGTGTTATTTGTACCATTTTTTTTTTTTTTTTAGTTTTTCACTTACCAAGACCTATTTAATTTAAATGTTTAAAATGTATTATGCAACATAAGACTTATGGTATTGCATTTATATTATATATTAGTTTGTTTTATTATTTAGTGCTATTTTTTATTAGAGACAGGGCCAAACTATGTAGCCCTGGTTGGACTAGAATTCTGTATGTAAACCAGGTTGACCTCACAGTTATAGAGATCCTCCTGCCTTTGCCTCCTGAGTGCTGTGATTAAAGGCATGTGCCTCCACTCTCATTATTTAGTCTTTTGAGACAGGGTATCATGTAGTCCAAACTGAGTTTTTACCATGATATTGAGGGTGTCCTTAAACTTGTGGTCATCCTGTCTGTACCTCTGATTACTGGTGTCACAGGCATGTATCACTATATTCAGCTTGGATCCATGTTTTAAAATATGTATATTCATTTATGTTTATGTTGCTATGGTCATAGGTTTAAAAATATCTTAGTATATACTTTAATATTTATTAATTCCCAAAACAGAATGTTTATAAATTCCATGTCATTTATTTTAAAAATCTAGACTGGCATGCAGTTTCTCACGGCACTGATAGAAGTTCCTATTTGAAAATTGGTCACAGCAAGAAACATCTACTCTTTTATAAATTCATCCTTTAGCTAATGTCGGGTATATAACTGAAAGAAAAACATTATCTTAGTTAAGGTTTCTATTGCTGTGATAACAACAAGACCAAAATCAACCTGGGGAGGAAAGAGTTTATTTCAACTTATAGTTGTAGTGCATTATCCATGGAAGTCAGAGCAGGAATTCAAGGCAGAAACCTGGAGGCAGGAACTGATGCAGAGGCCATAGAGGAATGCTATTTACAACCTTGCTTTATGTGGCTTGCTCAGCTTGCTTTCTTACTGTACCCAGGAAGATCAGCCCATAGATGTCACCACCCACAGTGAGCCAGTTAAAAATGTCAATCATAAATGAGGAAAATTCCCTAAAATATTACTCATAGGCCAATTAAGTGCATATATTTTCTAAATTGAGATCCTCTCTTTCTTCCCAAATGACTCTAGCTTATGTCAAGCTGATATAAAACTGGCAAACATAGATGTACTGAAAAATGTCCAGACTCGAATTTAGGAAACTCCTGTTTAAGTCCCAACATTACTACGTGCTAGCTTTAGTCCTTGACCAAGCCTTCAACAGTCATAGTTTTAGCAGTTATATAATGGATATTTAAATAAATTATGTTAAATGATCTAAATATACATCAATAAATGGTTTAGATCAACTCCTGTCCCACAGCAGACGTGTCATAAACACATTACGATTTATCAACTGACTCAATATGGTAACTACACCTGTGTTTCTGCATCTTTGTCAGAAATAACTTGCTACTTTCTTCTGTGGGTATCTCCTCCTCCTCCTCCTCCTCCTCCTCCTCCCTCCTCCTCCTCCTCCTCCTCCTTCTTTTCTTTTTTTAAACTGGGTTGCTGTAACAAACTGCCACAAATTGGGTTAAATACAGAGTAGAAATTACTATTCTCAGAAAGTTTCAACCATGACTGTAGTTTTTTTGGTTTGTTTGTTTGTTTGTTTTGTTTGTTTTCCTGAGGTTTCTCTTCTTGGCTTTCAGTTGTCTCCCATTTCCTCATTTTCTCAAAAAACTTTTCCTCTTTCCCTATCTTCTTATGATTAGTGTGTGTGTGTGTGTGTGTGTGTGTGTGTGTGTGTGAGAGAGAGAGAGAGAGAGAGAGAGAGAGATGTTATGTGTGCATGTGTGTGCTGTTCCCTGTTTCTGTGTTTGTGTGTATGTATATATGTGTGCATATGTGACTGTATACTGTAAATGCACGTATGCAGGTGCCTCTCTCTCTCTCTCTCTCTCTCTCTCTCTCTCTGTGTGCAGGTGCCTATGTATACATATGCTTGTGTGTGTTTATGCATGTTTATGTGCAGATGTCCAGGTAAGTGTGTGTACCTATGGAGGCAAGGAGACAATAAAATGTTATGCCTGGAATGTCCTCCCACTAGGTGTTTGGAGGAAAGTTTCTATATGGTGTAAGGTGACTGCCCAGTGAGCCTTAGAATCTAACTGTATTGACCTCCCTAACATGGGGGTTAAAAGCATATACTATCATGCTCAACTTTTTCAGTTGCATTGAGGGGACCACACTCAGGTCCTCAGACTTGTGCACCAAACACTTTGCTAACTATTTAATCCATCTACCTTATAAAGAAACTAATCCCTTTGGACTAAGATCCACTTATTTGACCTGTTTGAATATTATGACCTTGCTTAAGGTTCTGCCTCCATTAGTAGTTGACTTTAATATTTGCTGAGGGTAAGGTCTTCAATATGTGGATTTTGAGAGAACCCTATTCAGCAAGTACCAGCAAGTCTATATGCTAAACTACAGTCAGTCATTCTGTGTGTGCTCATGTTTTCCCATATGAAGCCTCAAGAAGTTGTAGTAGTTAGGAAGGCCCAATGTGACTGCTAATGCTGTAGCAATGCTGTGAAGGTGCTGTAGGATGGAAAACAGAACCATCTTTCTTTGATGCTTGAAATGACTGTGGTATTCTGGAAATGCCCTAAATTTTGTGCAAGGAAAATCAGAAGAGCAAGACGTTATTTCACCAACAGAGCCCAGATATCCTACTGTAAGTTCTGAATATTCAAACACAGCTAAAGTACAAAAAAAAAAAAGAAGACCTTAAAATCAACTTTATGAAGATAATAGAGGGCCTTAACGAGGAAATGAATAAATTCCTTAAAGAAATTAAAGACAAATTAAAAAATGGGAGGAAATCAATAAATCTATTAATAAAATCCAATAAAACCAAGAAAGAAAGAAAAAAAAACAGTTGAAGGAAATGGATAAAACTGTCCAAGACCTGAAAATGGAAATAGAACCAAAAACTAAGGGAATTCTGGGAATGAAAAATCTAGGTAAGTAAACAAGAGCTACAGAGGCAAGCTTTACCAACAGAATATAAGAGGTAGAAGAAAGAATCTGAGGCATTGAGGACCTGATAGAAGATATAGAAACAGCAGGCAAAGTAACTGTTAAACCTAAAACATTCCTGACTCAAAACATTCAGGAAAATTGGAGCACTAAGACTAAAACTTAAGAAAAAATAGAAATAGAGGAATCCCAGCACAAAAGGCCTGAAAAGATTTTCAACAAAATCACAAAAAAATATTTCCAAGCCTACAGAAGATGCCTATAAAGGTACAAGAAGCAAACAGACAACCAAATGAATTAG
The DNA here is from genome assembly GCA_026225945.1 of Cricetomys ansorgei. Taxonomy (NCBI): domain Eukaryota; kingdom Metazoa; phylum Chordata; class Mammalia; order Rodentia; family Nesomyidae; genus Cricetomys; species Cricetomys ansorgei. Next base: position 3,352,239 of record JAMJFZ010001121.1, on the reverse strand, counting down.
ACTAGAAAAGAAACTCTCCATCTGATAATCAAAACACTAAACATACAATACAAAGAAAGATTAACAACAATAGAAACAACAGAATGGCTACAAACTCTTGGAAACTGAACAGTTCTCTACTGAATAACTACAAGGTCAAGACAGAAATAAAGAAATTAAAGACTTTCCAGAACTCAATGTAAATGAATCCACAACATATCTAAACTTATGGGACACAATGAAACTGGTGCTAATAGGAAAGTTCATAACACAAAATGCATACATACTAGCAAAATAGGAGCATACCTGAAAGATCTAGAACAAAAAGAACCAATCACAGACAAGAGAAGTAGCCTTCAAGATATAAATTGAGGAGTAAAATCAATAAAATAGAAACAAAGAGAACAATATACAGAATCAATGAAACAAAGAGTTACTTCTTTGAGACAATCAACAAGATATACCAACTCTTATCAGCCTATCTCAAGTGAGAGAGAATTTCCAAATTAGCTAAATCAGAAACAAAAAGGGAAACCCAACAACAGACACTGCCTGGATGGTCAAGAACTGGAAGCTGGAGAGCCTGGAGACCTGGAGTAGAATCAAACAGGACTGGTGGAAAATAAATAAAAAATAAAATAAATCAATGACATGATTCTTAATGATATTCTGCTATTCTAATAGCTCAGTACCTAGCCCAATTGTCATCAAAGAGTCTCCCTCAAGCAGCTAGTTGAGCAGATACAGAGACCCAGAGCCAAACATTAGGTGGAGCTCAGGGAATGCCAAGGAAGAGGGGGAGGAAGGATTCTAGGAATCAGACAGGTCAAGGACACCTAGAGAACAAGACCCACAGAATCAACTAAGCAGGGCTCAGAGCACAGAGCACAAGGACTGAATAATGCAATCATGCAAGGGTCTGAGCTTGGTCCTCTGCATAAATGTTAAGGTTATTTAGCTTAGAATTCTTGTATGATTCATAAGATTGGAATTTAGGGAGAGGGTCTTTGTCTCTTTTGATTGCTCTTGGAACTTTCTTCCTCCTACTAGGTTGTATCTTCCAGCTTTAATATGAAGGTTTGTTTCTAGTCTTATTGTATCTTTTTATGCTGTGTTCAGCTGATATACCTGAGAGGCCTGCTATTCTCTAAAGGGAAAAAAAGGAGGAGTGGATCTGTGGGAGAGGTAAGGTATATGGGGATAACTGGGAGGAGTGAATGGAGGGAAAACTGTGGTTGTAATATAGGAGAAGTATAAAAAAATCTTAAAATACTATGAGTAAGTTTTGAAAACCAAACTTAGCATTTCATAACTGTAACATCAAATTATGTCTAAATGAGAAGAAAAGATACATTTGGATGATCACAATATTTTAATGCATTGCATTGATACTATTTTAATAATCCTTGCATCTTATCTCTAGTGGGAGACTGATCCAAAATTAAATATCAGTATAATGTATTCTGAAATCCTGAGTCATAAAACTATTTTAATAGTTGTTTTAATCAGAAAAATTGTATTATTTTTGGTGAAAATATTTCTCACCAGTAGTTTAAAAAGAAATCTTTTGGTATTTGGGTTTATTTGTTGTTGTTGAGATAGGGACTCATGTATCACAGGATGACATTGAATTCTATATGTAGTTGTGAAGGAACCAAACTAAGTTCTTCTGTACCATCTATAGGTACTGGGATTACAGGCAACTGTTGCCATACATGGCTTTAAAAGAAAATTACAAGTATGACATTACATTCATTACACACACACACACACACACACACACACACACACACACACCCTCATGCACACACATCATATATATAGTGCTGTTTCTTTCAACTGTGTACCACATATACTTGGATCACATACATCATCCCAGTTTATGGGAGCAGGGTTTTTAAGGTTTGCACAATAATTTGCCTAACAGCAGTTCCTAAAAAAATGTCCTTGTTAAACAGCAGACACATGTCTAAAACACAATAATTACATTTCCATTGACATTTTAAGATCACTGGGTTAGACTACATGGTCTTTCATTTGGACCATAAAAGATGTTTGTTGAAAATGTAGTTCATTTTTTACATTTTGTAGGTGATAAAACCAAAGAGGAGAGATACTATGTAATTCATGACATATTCATGATGTCAAATGGACAACACACAGTATCATCATCCATAATAACTCTTTTGCATTTATATTGGTTGATACATATTTATTTGTAAGTACTGTAAGCTCTTTAAAAGAAATAAAAAAATATGAACTAGTACAATTGAAATTAGTGTGGCTGACTCCTTCTCTTCTTGTCATTAGCTTCTGGTTTGTCCTCAGTTTCCTGCATAGTCCATATTGTGTCTGCCTGGACTCTCTTATCTTCAAACCATTCAAGATGCTTAGCAGCATGAGGAGAACTGAATAGGAAGTTGTAGCCTACATTTGCATTCTGGTTTCAGGAGTTATACTGCCAATACTGTCATTATCTAGGGACTAAAGTTATCAGAGATGCACAAGGTGCTGGACAGTGCTAAATACGCTCACCTGCGACAGGGGTAGTCTTCCTACACCAAAAAGAAATGCTACAAGCTCATTTTGCTTTCACTCCTTTACATTGGATTGCTCTTAATGTATGTGTGACATACCAACAAATGTATAATATGTATAATAAAATATGTGTATGACACTGACACACATGCACATACATACTCTACTTGATCTTAGTTCTTTTCATAAAACATCAATCAAAACTAACTTGGTGGAGGAAAGGATTTGTTTAATTTATACTTTCTGGTAACATTCTATCACTGAGCAAGTGAGGGCAAGAGCTCCAGCAGAAGCCTGGGGACAGGAACTGAAGCAGCGACCGTGGAGGAATTGTGCTTACAGGCTTTCCCCTATGTCTTGCGAAGCTTGCTTTTTTTTTTTTTTTTTTTTTTTTTTTTTTTTTTTTTTTTTAATGACTCAGAACCATCTGCCCAAGGTGGGCACCAATCACAATGTGCTAGGTTCTCTCCCATCAAATATTAATAAAGAAACACACACAATCCAATCTGATGGAGCCAAGTCTTCAGTTGAGGTTCCTCCTTCCTGGATGGCTCTGTTTGCGTCAGGTTGACAGCATTTACCCAGATGAGCAGTAGGCTTCTCGTACATTTTATCCAAACTGAAACTTAGCATGTTTACTATGCTGTGTTAGTATATATATATATATATATATATATATAATGAAAATTGACAATGGAGGCATATTGCTTTTTACTAAAGTAAATCTCAAGCAGGTTTAATAAACATTGAATAGTCTAAAAAAAATTATTCTGAGTAAATTTGCCTTTCTAAGTACAATGGATAGAACCCAGGGCCTTGCATATGCTAGTCAGGTGCTGTACCTCTCAGCTAACTATTTAGACACATGCTGAAATTTTACAGCAGGTTTTGAGAATATTTGACTATTTCACTAAAGCATGGCCAGAAAATTAAGAAGAGATAAAGAAGAAAGAGAAATAGGAAAGGAAGGAGAGAAAGAATGACAAAGGGAGGGAAGGATAAGGAAGAGGATGAGGAAACATAGAGGAGGGGAGATGGAGGAGGAGACATAGAAACAGAGAGGGAAACAGGGGACAAAAGAAGCCACAGAAAGACATATGGATGATGACTGAACTAGTGTAAGTATTAGTTGCTATTGAGATTCTAACTTACTGTCTCATACATAGGAAATATAGCTTATTAAAACTCACTGAATTAGGGTTTTCTAGAGGAACAGAAATTACAGAATATATATATATATATATATATATATATATATATATATATAATACAGAATACATATATATATATCATAAAATATATATATACCATATATGTGTCTTATAAAATATAAGTCCAAGTGGATTGCTATAGAAGACAGTTGGTTTCTTTTTGTCTTCTCACCGTCAACTACATTATAATTAAAAAGTACACAACATTGTTCATTATATCCAAAATTACAAATAAAAACATTTCTACAAAATGACATTAAAGTGCCATATTTATATTTTATGTCAGTGTTTCTGTGTTCTTAAATTATTTTCTTTGTGTGATGGCTGTTGTTTTTTGTTAGCTTGACACACCTAAAAGAGAGATCCTTAGATGCTGATCTGCTTTCATCAGATTGGCCTTTGGGCATGTCATGTCTGAAAGCATTTTCTTGATTATTGATTAACTGGAGAGAGCACTGGTAATGTCGGAGGTGCCACTTTTTGACTGATGGCCCTAGATTATATAAGATGGGTAGCTGAATGTACATCTGAAAGCAAGTTAGTAAGCGGAGTTTCTCCATGCCTATGGATTCAAGCTCCTGCTTTAGTTGCTGCCTTGACTTCTTGCATGATCGACTGTCAAATAAATCCTTTTCTCCCTTAGGCTGATTTTAGCCATTCTCTATATCACAGAAACAGAAACCATACTAGTACGTGTGTGTGCGTGTGTGTATGTGTGTGTGTGTGTATGTGTGTGTATGCTTATTTTTTTCCTAGTTTAAGTGCAGACTAAGAAAGAATGCTGAAAGTTCTTTCTCTGGGCTTCATTTTATTTAGGAAGAGATGTTATGCCACGCTCATTCTTCACACAGAAAATTTTATATACCAATATTTTTGATTGCCCACTAGGATCCCATGATATGCATCACGAATTGTGGTATGGAGAATAAGCTTAATCCTTGCCCTTACAGCAGGGACTAGTAAGGGTCACAGCAACTGTCCTTCATCTACTCTGTAAACAACATGAGCAGTAATTGGGAAGTAAAATATAGGTGTTCAGTGAAGTCCCGGGATCAGTAGTATCAATCTACACTCAATATGGGTATTAATCTTACTCTCTTTTATTGCTGTAATGCCCTTTAATTACTTTTACTCTCTGATGGAAAACAAATAGAAGCAGCAAATCACAATTATTGTTATTCATATCAGATTAGGTCACACTAAGGTGTGGGTAACAAAAATAAATCAGTTAAGCCAGCTAAAAAAAAAACCCTAAAACATGGGAAAATGTCAGTATCATCTTGCCAATTATAATTATACATTGTGTACTTTTAAATAACAGAATAAATCTTTACATCAAGAAACTTAAAGGAGGTAACCTGGAGCTGTTTCAAATATTTCCTGGCTGGGTCAGGCAGGAAAGGGTTTGTTCAGAAACAGGCCTCTCATTAGGTTGTCTGAAAATGCTTTAACTGCTTTGTCTCCCACATCAGACTGTGTATACAGATTGAGTAATATCATGAAGGATTTTGTAAGGTTCATTGCAGTAGCTATTTTCCAAATAGCTGAAGAAGAGGTTTTCCATTTTAAGTTGGTATGCCAAGCTTGCCTCTGGAGGAAGTACATCATCATAATTGGCTGCTTTTTGCTCTGGAGAATGACAGAAGAATAAGCAGGACAACATTCTCCTAAAAGTAGAGCCCTGGATGTGGGGGATCTTCTGTTAGTCTCACAAAAGTAGAAATTCTTCGGAAAAATTGAAAGAAGTAGAGAGAATGGAAAAAGTCTGTAGCAGAGAATGAACAATATAAGACTGTTGCCTAGGTTGTAGAGGGGAGTTGTCAAGACCTCTGGCTGGAATGACTAATTAAACAAGAGACACTTATACCACACTGTCTTCCCTTAAGTCTCGGAAAACATCTTAAAAAATTGTAAGAGTCAGAGATCATGGAGGAATGGGCTGAATGAGTATCTCCTAAATATGTCAGAACTGTTGCATTGTGAACTCAGGGCAGCTGAGTGCTACAGTAGCTGACCTGAAACTAAACTCATGTATGTATAGGCAGCACTGATTGGACTCAGTAGATGATTTAAAATCAAATCAAAACAAAACAAGGAAAAACAAGGAGATGAAATTGGAAGGGGATTTGGCAGGGAATCGAGAATGACTTGTAAGGATTTGGGGGGGATACGATCCAATGCACTGCTTTTGTGTATGATGTTTTCAAAGAATAAGTAAAGCATGCTATATTTAAAATAAAAATAAAACAAGAGAAGTTATCCATGTGCCATTCACATTGTCTTATATGCTAATGGTAATTAGTATAGTGAGTTTTTGTTGTCTTTACATAAACCTAGACTTATTTGAATCTCAATTGAAGACTTGCCTCCTTAAGATTAACATGCCTTTCCTGTGAGATATTTTCTTAATTTCTAATCAATAAAGGAGGGTCCTGCCTACTGTGGGCATTAGCATCCTTGGGCTGGTGGGCCTGGGTTGTATAAGAAAGGTAACCAAGCAAGCCAGAGGAAGAAAGTCAGGAAGTAATGTTCCTCCACAGTCTCTGTTTCGGTTCCTCCCTCTGGGTTCGTGCCTTGAGTTCTTGCCCTGAAATCTCCTGATGATATGGAACTGTATGATAACCCCCCCAAGTTGCTTTTGGTTATAATATTTATCACAATTACAAAAATGAAAGTAGGACAATAGTGCACATCTCAAATCTTGGAAAGCAGACAGTCTAGGTAATTTTTTTTAAATGTTGAAAAAAAGCACGAATCGTTCCATTTTCCCACCATAAGGAAGCAGTGACATGTGGACATCTATGTATCAACTGCTTGTTCCCTGTTTTAGATTTCCTTACTGGAGAAGGCTGGTTTTGGAGGTGCTCTTCTCTACACTGATCCTTGTGATGCACCGTCTGCAGATCTTAGCTTTGACACCTTTATGGTGACACTGAATCCAGGAGGAGACCCCTCTACGCCTGGATACCCCAGTCTTGGTAAGTTTGTCCTTGTAAGCCTTACATTGATGTGATTTTTAAGTGTCTGCCATCTAGCATAGTCAACAGATAGGAATGAATATAATTCTAAGCATTCTATATTTATTTAAAGTGAATATTTTATCTTTTCAAAAGTATGTACTAACAATCTGTTGGAATAAAGCACTTGTAGAAATCTATGAGTTTCCATTTCAGTAATGTATGCTGTTAACAGAGAACAAGCGTATGTTATTACTGATTAATTTATAGGAGGAAGTTCATCTGGGGGTACAAACATCTAGGACTCTTGGTGGTCACTGCTCAGTGGGCCTGTTATGATAACTGCAAGTTCAATGTTAAAAAAGGCAGCATTTGGAAACTGTAGGACGTTAGTGGCTTGTGATGTTAGCAGAAGTAGACTATTTAGGAGTTCTCTGCTTACTTTGGTAAGTTGTCTACTTGGCAGTATTTATCTTTAATAATTTTTTGTCTTGGGTTATTTTGAAAATTCAGAATTCAGTCATATCTAGTAAAATGTTGGGCAAAGTGTTAAGTTTTCTCGGAATGTTGTTTTTCTGTTTAATATTGAAATAACTTAAGCTTAAAACATTGCCATGGTGTTCACAGAGTCTGTATTCTCTTCACCCAGCATTGTCTAATCTTCTTTCTATGTGGACATACTCCAATTACCAAAGCAATTACAATAACATTTATATGATTTCACCAACCAATTACAGACTTTACAAAATATTCCCAATTCTTCTGTTAGTTTTGTTATTTTTTGTTTGTTTGTATGTTGCACTGCCTTCGATCTTGAATTTCAGTCTGCATTTAGTCGCCATGTTCATAATTCTCTCCATTATGTAATATTCTCAAAGTATGTTTTTTCTAACCTTGACACTTGACCTACTGTTTTGTAGCATTCCCCATAGTTGGCCCGTCAAGTACTTTCTAATTTCTAGATTGTGCCTGTGTCTTTTGTAGACACACTGAAGAAGAGATGCCATCCATCTTGGAATGCCTATCAAAAGGAACCAGTTGTTGGTGGGTCTCAGTACCCATGATGCTACCCCTAGTCCATCAGTTTGCAGATGTTTGACCATTTTCTCTACTGTCAGTTCCCTTTGTAAGCACTCTGTGTAGCAGTGCTAGGAGACTTTAAACAGCCACGTTTCTTTTAACCAGGTCTCTCAAACTTGGGAAATTTTCAATGATTCTCATCTGCTGTAATTTTGACAGGGCCATTTGCCAAATGATTTGAGATTTCTAGCATTCCTTTAGAATATATGTCATTTTGAGACAAGGCCTCACTCTCTAGATTGAGGTTGGCCCTGAACTTTCTATGTTGCCAGGCTATCCTCATATTATATTATATCATTCTGATTCTGCTTCTTAAACCCTTTGAATTGCAGGTGTGAGTCACCACTAAGCTCAGAATACACTTTTAAATAGTGGTAGAAATTGATGTCTGGATTCTCACCAGGTACAGCACTATTTAACTACTAAAGATACAACTGTATGTTGTACTTACTAGACCTGAAGATGAACAGCATTATCTGTTTTTCTCAATGCCATTTAAATATATACTAAGTGAAAATTTTGTTTGCAAGCATAATACTAGTGTGGAAGGTATCTCCATTTTTATATGAAAGCTCAATAAAGCAGACAGAACGGGGAAAGATAGTGACTGTGGGTTTTTTTTTTTTTTTGTGTGTGTGTGTGCGTGTGTGTGTGTGTAATCTTCTACAAATATTTTGTTCTTTGGAGGTATGGAAAGTAGACATCAGATGATAGATTTGTAAATATACAAATAACAGTTTGTACAGCATAAAACAAGTATCTGATTTGATGCTCTTCAACATTGTCAAGTTAAATGACTATTAGAAGAACTAATTGAAAGCCATTTATCAATGACTAGTAACTCTGTCTTAATTTAAAAGTGATTAAGCTCCAAATAAGTAGGATAGTACAAACAAAAATCTTAGAAGGTATTTTCCTTCTGTTGGATTTGTTTATAATGTATGCAAATTAACCTGAACACTCCAGTACCCACTCTGTGTCACATGTCTAGCTTTATCAGTGGCTATCATTTTACTCTTCTCATTCTGTCTGCATATTCCCTAACACATTATAGCACAATTCAATAATTTTAAGAAGTTTTGAAAAATTAAAATGACAATAGAGATATTTGAGCAATCCGTTGGCCATTTAGCTAAGAAAACTTTCATCACCTCAAAAAGTTCTGAGTCAGGGCTAATAAGATGGCATGTAGAGTAAATAAGCTTACCACCAAAATCAGTCCTCTGATTCTGATTCCCAGAAGCCACTTGGTGAGGGGGACAGATAACTACCACAAATTGTCCTGTGACTTCCATGTTCACACCCCTACATCCCTCCAAAATAAATAACACTCATTGCTGGGATGTCTAGTGCAAGTTTGACATCACTTCAAGTGGGTAATATTTAAGTTGAGACTGTGGAAGTATTCCCCCCAAATTTTCAAATGAATTGCTGGAATGGGACACAGGGATTCTATATAAGGAATTGCTACTTACTGAGCCTTGTTGCCCAGCCAAGTAGTTCCTGAATATTATTGATCAGAGCAGGGAACAAATAGTTTTTAAACAGCATTTTCTGAAGTGATTCAGAAAAGAATGCCTTGGGGTCATCACTTTAACAAAGGCAATCTTTCAGATCTTTCCAGCCTGCCAAGTGCTCTGAGGTTTAGTTTCTTGATAGTAGAAAGAAGATTATGCTGCTCCAGTATGTTTTAAGGAAATGGAAAGCCTTGAGTTCCAAGTCAGACTTAAATGAAAACACTGAAGGAGAGAGCCATCCATTTGTATTCAAACACACTCTGTTGATGATTCTAAACAACTCAGGTTTTAGAAGCACTGACCTAAAAATGCTTTATCATACTTCATCAGCCATGTTCAAATTGGACCAGTGGGGCCAATGCTCTGAACTGTATGACCTTGTTCTTCTCTTCTGTCTGCATCTAGGCCTTTCATATTTGCTCTCTCTACATCAATCAGGATTCTGACATGGCATTCTGGATTTGCAGCCCAATTCTTGCTCTAAGCAGGCTTCCAATAAAAAGTCTTTGTTGCTGAGTAAACAACTTCTTCCTGTCACATGAATGATGCCTTGGATAGTGTATGTCCCTGAGTTAATCTTCAACTATGGCATAAAAATTGCTGCTTTAAAAAAACGTTATAGCGCATATCACTCTGAGTTGTTCACAGAATACATATATCCTTGTCTTCTTAAGTGCATTTTAGGATTTCTCCTTTATGTTCTGTCGCTTAAAACACAATTCTATTGACCAAAAGTTTAAAATTTAATGGCGGTATTAACTAATTAATGGTATAATCTGTTAGTTCTTTTGAATTGCGCATGGTGGTCTACGACTGTAATGGCAGCAGCTGGCATATGATCAGGAATCAGTCATCCTTAGCTATGTAGTGAATGTGAGGCTCACCTGCAACACACCTTGTTACCTTTCACTAAAGTGAAATAAACAAAAGCAACAATAACATAACCAAGGCCAACACCCAGAAAATGGAATGTATCAAAATTTAAGGCTTAACTTTAGCATATCAAAGTTTTATTCTGATTTTTTTCCCTCATATCTTTGTAGGAATGAGATCAGCTCAAAGATTTGTCTTATACTATGTATGCTTTTTAGGTGATATTCACAATAACTAAATATATTTATGATATGAATGGTCTGTTACATCTGCAGTTGTCCTTGGTCTAATATCGTTTATTAGCTGCGTAGGTACAAACAAAAAGAACTAGAAATCTATGGGTTGCATACATGCCAGAAAGTTGGAAGTGTTCTTTATTGAATCATAGTAAAGAAACATTTCCCATGTTTCAAACTATTAATGTTGTCTGAAATTTAAATCCAACATAGTTCCTAGAGACAAAAACATTTTCTACTCATGTATATGTTTTAACGATTAGTCTTTTGAATTTTACATTTTTCGTTATTTTATTGTTGTTTTCAAGTAACAATATATTAAAGATTTTTATTACTATTTTATTGAAATCCAAGCTATTTCTTTCATCTTGACTTAATCTCGAATATCTACATGCCATATTTCCCAAAATCCTTGTTTAAAGATTTTATCTGTTTCCTTCTCTGTGCTTGTGACAATTCTTTTCTCCTGCTTCTTTTTGTTTTAAATTCTTGAGACGAAGGTATTTTCTGTGTTTTTACTCCACCGAAGTATAACAGAGGACACAGTTTATTTAATATTTCCACTTACAATTCAGTGGGTCTGTCTGTTGTTTATGTACTGTCTGCTCAGCCTCATCCCTGCCAGCCAGAGCTATTCTAAGAATAAGATTATCACTGTGACTTGTGACAAGGCTTGAGCAGGTGTCCTTGGTCCAGTTACTTGAGCAAATTTTGGAAGACTGACTTGAGTTGATGCTAAATTACCTGAGACAATGTTGAACTATTCCCTGACCAGAATACCTGAAAAATATAAATATCTGCCTAGTTGTCCAAGCAAACTATAGATATTCACAGCATGAAATGTATTGTCACTTGGTTGGAGAAACACAGAAACTGTCAGTATTCTTACTGTTTTACTGTATCTGACTAGTGGTTTGTGTCCCAACATCTTCCCAGCTGTATGAAATTTTTATCCAACTCCCATTTTAGAGGAATCCTCCCAATTTAAGGACTATTTTTTAAGCATCCAATTTTTTCTGATAGTTTAGTTCATCAAATATTAAAAACACATATTATTTAAATTCAAACATCACCTTAAAACAAAATTTTGTTTTGAAAAAAATAATTTGTCACTATAAGTTTTCACGGCCCTATGCAGGAAAATTTTTATTGATTGCTGAAATATCTAAGTGTGCAGCCTACAAAGAATGCTTTTTGAGTGGTTATTGTTCTTAAGAAATCTGTGTGCCGCTTGGTGTATTTGTCATTTAGAGTGTTCTTCATTGCTGTACTGGGAATGCTTTACTTTGAACAAGTACAAGATCGATAGAATCATTTGCTTTGCTTAAGAACCAAAGTTTCCATTGAAATCTATGGTGAGTTTTTAGGCTGATAAAAAACTCTGCTGAGACATGGATCAGCAGCGAAGAGCACCTGGCATTCTTCTAAAGACCTGAGTTCCATTTCCACCCACTTCCCAGCCTGCTGTAATCACATCTCCAGGGTTTCCAAAATCTTTCTCTGGCCTCATTGGGTACCTGCACACCACACACACACACACACACACACACACACACACACAGAGAGAGAGAGAGAAACACTCATACTTACAAATAAATAAAATGAAATATTTAAAAAACCTACTCTTTAAATTTTGATGTTCAAATACATTTCTACAGAATTAATATAATAAGGTACTGAAGCAATAATTATTCATCATTATGGTAATTTTTATTTTAATTCTCAGTGGATTTTTAAAAATATTGAGGTACAATTTTTATTTTAAATTATGTGTAAATGTAGCAGAAGTATGTACAGTCACACAGGCCCCTTTAGTAATCAAAGGTTCTGCATTTCATAAAGCTGAGGTTACAGTCAGTTTTGAGACCCTAAGGTAGGTCTTCGGAACCCAAATTGAAATTTCTGAAAGAGGAACAAGCAGCCTTTACAGCTGAGAATTTCTCCATTGCCTTTAATAGTCTCACAAACAGGATAGCTTTTAATAGTTCCACATTCCAAATAAGTAAACTGATCTAGATTAAAAGTGACCTAATTAGCATAATAATAACATCAAGTCACAAATTGTCTGATTTCTAACCTAGAGCTTCTTCTCTAATAATATTTTTTATCTATTATATAACTTATATGTAAGAGTTTGGGCTATTAATAAACAAAAACTTGAACTTAATGCAGAAAAATTTGGGATTTAGTTTAACACTGAACTCATTTGAGGGTAATTTAAAGGTGAAATAAAAAGGCCAGTGGGACTTTGGGAAGCTGTGCTGAGGCTCATGTTATGTGATGGACTGTTTGCAGTGTTGGCACAAAACACCTGGGATTGAATGGAAAGGCAGGACTCCTCTTGACACACAGGTTCCACAGGTTTCAGACTGTCATGGTCGGGGAGGGCCTCCTGAGAGCTGCACAATGTGTGCTGGCAGGACCATGTGGCAGGGCTCCTTATATCAACCTGTGCTATCCCCTTAGGGTTAGCTATAGTAAGTTACTTTTGTCTGCCAGATTCCACCTCCTTAGCATCTTTGGCCTCTTCAAACAGCACCAACAGCCTTGGGGGGATTTATTACTCAAACCATACTAGATATTTTGATATGTCAATATGATATACAAAATTAAATTAAACAGAATTTCTCTCCCTCTCTCTCTCTGTCTCTGTCTGTCTCTCTCTCTCTTCTGCCTCTCTCTCTCTCTCATCTCTCTGACTCACTCATATTTCTATCAATAATTTCAATGCAAAATGATTGCATTATTATACAAGAAATAAATAGTGCATCTAATCAGTCAGCCAAAGAATGTAAGAGAAAACACAAGATAAATAAATAAATAAATAAATAAATAAATAAATAAAGTGCATTTGGAAGTTGATAGATAGCTCAGTAGTTAAGAGGGCTCCTTGCTTTTTTGCAGAGGATGCAGATTTAGGTCCCAGCGCCCACACAACAGCACATAAACCTCTGTTACTCAAGTTCTAGGGAGTCTGGTGCTCTCTCCTGGTCTCTACAGGCATCAGACACGCATGTAGTACACACACATACTTGCAGGAAACCATTTGTACACTTCAAAAGTACAAATAAATTAAATGTGTTTAGAATGTGAGTTTTGTTTTTTAACCACAGACATTTGGTTACTATTTTTGGTTTGAGGTTCTGTTTTGATTTGATTTTAGAGAAATGCATTCAAAACCTGTCATTCCCCCATTTTATCAACTTTCTACTTATCAGATTTGAACTGTATATAAGATGCATTTATCTTATTCCCAAAAGTGTTTTAAAGAATTACTAAAACTTTATTAGCCATTGCTTTCTTTAAAAACAAGCTTTCTTACTGTGGGCTGCATGTCTAGTCCTTCTTATCAGCATTGCTGTAGTTGGTCCTGGCCTCTGACATGACTTGTCAAGCAGCTTTCCCTGTCAAGGAGGGGTCTCCCTACCCTACCAGGTCAGTCAGTCATCAATTTCTTCTGTGACCAAGTTTTTGTTGAGGTGGTTAGGCACAACCTATTGTTTCATAACTTAAATTTACCAAAAGGCAAAAGTAAAATATTCTGCCAATAAGAATTCTAGTAACACTGAAATTACCCCAAGGAGGCAGAAATGGGGAATCTGCAAGAAAATTTCATGAGGGCCCAATCTCCCTTTTGAAACAAGCATTTCATGGTTTTCACTTAAATTCTTTCTGCCCTGGTATTGAGATGCATTCAAAAAGCAAAATTTTATTAGCAGTCTTCAGAAAACATTATACTGCTTAAAAATTTTGTGTTACATTAAAAAATTTGAAATAATAGAAAGCCTATGGGATATCCTTAGTAATAATAATTTATATTTTATCTGTACCACATAAGGGTAAATTTTCTCTTTCTTTCCTTCCTTCTTTCTTTAAAAAAGCATTCCCCCTTTTATTAAAAATAGATTCTTTTCTCACATACTATAACCTGATTTCAGTCTCTCCTCCCTCTACCCCTCCTAGTTACTGTCAACCTCCCCTCCCCTTCTAGATCCACTCCCTTCCTGACTCTCATTAGAAAAGAGTAGGCCTCTAAGAGATAATAACAAAACATAACAAAATAAAATATAAAAAGAGAAAACAAAAACCATCACATAGAAGTTGGACAAGGCAAACCAACAGAAGGAAAGGAGCTGGAAGAGAAGGCACAGGTACCAGGGACCACTCGTGATTCACCCAGGAGTTCCACAAGAACACTAACTGAAACCTATAATATGTAGGCAGAAGACCATGATGCAGACAAACCCAAGTCAGCCCTGGGCTTGTTGCTTCAGCCTCTGGGAGTGCATATGAGCTTTGCTCAGTTGATTTACAGGCTCTTGTGATTTTGGTGTCCTCCATTAGATATTTTAAATATTATATAATTCCATGATATATATATATTATAATTATAAATATTTTAAAATGTGAGTTTTGTTCTTTAACCGCAGACACTTGGTTATTTTTTTGTTTTGTGTTGATTAGCCTGCCAACCTTAAGCACATGAGTATTCAATATCCATGTGGCTGTCATTGGAAGTGAGCCTTTCTAGGAAGATTTGGCATTAATAGCAGGTTTTTTTTCCTAACTAAGGAAAACCCTGACAATCTGAAAGACTGAGAGTACACAAGAAAGGGATGGCTTCTTCTAACACTCACTGTAGTTGGCCAAATGCTCCCTTGAGAGGACAGGGCAGCAGAATGATTCATCTGAATAAAGCAACATGGTTTGTACCACAGACACTGTCCTTGGCAATGAGAAGGGGAGCGCTCTGTTGTCTAATTCAGTAGCCACACGCTATGGTTCTCTTCTTAGCTTTACATTTAAATCAATTAAAATGAAAGGAAGTTTAAAATACTGTCATCCTAGCCAATTTTCAAACATTTGGCAGCCAATGTGGCTGTGGTAAAGGATTTTTACATCAATAAGGGAAGTACTTCTACAGAGGTTGCTACAGAATGTCTTTCTACAATTACCACTTCATATGGAAGTTAATAGTTATCTGTTTCAGATTATCTAGGAGCCAGTCTTGGTAACCTAAGGTTGTTTATCTTTTTATTTATTTATTTTATTTAACCTTAGCATTATTTGAAAACTGTATTTGCAAAGCAGACACTATGATCCACATGTTAGACATGCTCCATAAATCCTTTTATGGTTTAGTGTTGAACCAAAACATAGCTGAGTGCTTCTAAAGTAAACATGCTCCATTTCCAGAATTCTCAGAAGGGTTTTTGCATTTTAAGTATGTTAAAATAAATCTTGAAATGTTATTTTAAAGTGTTATTGCATTTGTTTCAAACTGCTAGCATTGTAAATTTTAGCCCCATACAATTTCCTCTGAAAGATATATCCTGCGTGAAAAAGTGTGCTCTACTTTTGTTTTGCCTATCAGCCACCTCTCAGTTTAAATTTTTCAGTGAGAATTGAAAGATTAAATCATCTTTAGAATTTTACAGGATTTGTTTTTGAGAGAAAGAGCAGTTAAGTATTAGGTTGTTCAGAAGTGTGAACATGAACCATTTTTGCAGTAAGTCAAAAGCTAGATTTTAATAGTTGTTTCTCATGTGAAATTAACTTTGTCTTCTAGAAACAGCCAAGCAAAGAACTTTCTTTCCATGGGGATTGATGCCACCTGCATATTTGCAAAGATTGTGGTTTACAGGCATGTGCACAGCCCCATCTAATGATACAGAACAACTTTATTATCTATTGGTAAGGGATCCTGCAAACATCTCATTTCCTTCCTCCTTCCCACTCTCAGAATTTGCTGTGGCTTGTGACTTGATAACAATGAGAGGAAAGAATATCCATTGCAATTTTAGGAAATGGGATCCCAAACAAACCTCTATAGACAGCCTCACTATAGAGTGCTTTTGGTCTGTTGTGATTATGATGCATTTTCAAAACTTCAGAAGCAGTGCAGTCTGAAAGATCCCCTAATTTTGAATGAGACACTGGGTGGGTTATTATTCAATCAATTCTAGCTTGGGGCTGGTGGCCTGTAAGCCCTACCTCTTTTCCTTGCTTTTCATATTCCGTGATCTAGGATATGATATAAGAAGTAATGCAGGAAGTAGGAAAAGTGTGTGCTGTGAGGTCACGTGGTTACAGGAGTGCTCTCACCTGCACAGTGCACCTGTTCATGAGTAGGCAGGAAGCAAAACACTTCACACTGGAAAGTAGTCTGGTTGATTGTTTAACAATTAAAGTTGTAATTAGATTTATAATTGAATTTTTGTTGTAGTCTAACGTCTGGAAAAATCAGTGTATTTCAACTAATCCTTCACCCAGCATGATTTGTTCCAGCCCACTGCCAACCATATTGAAACTAGTTTGGTTTTTTTTTTTTTTTATGTGGGGGCCTTTTTTTTTAAAGATACAAATTAAAACCAAACTCTTAACCTTCTCTAACTACTCCCTTAGGTGACTCATTCCCCATTCCAGTGACAGAATACAGAATAGAAAGTGCAATTGTACTCTGGAAAAAAAAAGAAATTCAAGTGACAGTTTTAAGACAATACCTATGTGTATATTTTCTAGGACTAGGCCCAAACCAAAATATGCTTTAGACAATTATTTCTAGAATATATCTTATTAAAATTTTCACTTGTATCACAAACATACTTAAGTTGCTACCATAGTATCCCTCAGTAATTCTCAGTTATGTCAATGTTCTACACACATTTGGGCCCCATAATAAATACAGCCCAAATTCATAACTCAGAACCCCTTACTCATAGTGATAAATTGGCATTCTATGGAGGTTGTTTTTGTTTTTGTTTTTGTAAAATACAGGAAACCAGAGCAAAACAAGGAATTACATTAGATGCAGAATAACTAAATAATACATGCACCTGTCATCGATGTTATTTAAAATAAGAGTTTTTGATATGAATAATTAACTGACACCTTATACATTTACTGGTCAGCATGGTGATGCTGATATATTTAAGCCAAGATTTCCCACTGTGTTTGTGAATCCTAGGTGACATTAATGAGATAGGTGCCCTGGGTAGTAATTTATTTCTCTAAAATTTATATTTTGAAATATGAGACCCTAATATATCAGAATGCTATTCTCTTTTTCTTTTATTTTCTGTCATTCTAATTACATCCTTTTGAAGACAGAAATGAGTACATTAAAATAAAGCGTTAATACATGCAGATTTTTATCAAAAAATTTCTACTAACAAGTGAAGATTAACACTCTCAGGGTAAAGACAGGAAGAATCAAAGGTTCAGACCCAACCTCAGCTACATAGTGAGTTTTTTGTATGAAGACATTCTGAGTAGTTTAGGAAAGAGCTGTTCTCAATCAGAAAGGAGCTAGGAGCTGGGCCAACTTGGGCATGGCTTTTCCTTAGCAGCACCTGGCTCTGGTCAGGAGATTGCAGGAATAGAGTGGAGAAATGAATACAAACACAGACCTCTGTGCTGACTTCCAGAACTACCGTGAAGAGTTCCTCCTTAAAATGCAAACAGGGCTTTAAGACATCCTTGAATTCCCCTTAAATATGACTAAAGTTGGTTGCGTGCCCTTTGAAATTGTTTGTCAGCTTCCGTGAGGTGGAGAGGCAATGGTGTTAAGGAAGTGAGTCCCCACACAGAGACTCCACAAGCTACTATGTGGAGCCTTGGAAGGTAGCACATTAACCATTCAGGTGTTACACAGAGCTCAAATGTGATAATTAGAAGCAGGAGAGCCTTGGGAAAAGCTCTGAAGTAGAGCCTCTAGGTCAGCCTCAGGCAAAGCCTGAAGGAAAGAGAACAGCTGCCCCTGGCACTGAGGGCTGGAGAGGGAAAGCATTCTTCAGCAGACTCCAGAGGAGAGCAGTTAGCTTAACAAATAAATGAGGTACAATGCAGACACATTGACAACAATCACTGATCAAAAGATAGGGAGGGATTCAGGGAGGGCATGCACAATGATCTGTTTCCAGTGTCTTCCAGATCTGTCATCTCTCTAGGTGATCCATAGATAGGTACAGAGGACCCAAGGAGTTCCTGGGGTTTTCCTTTTAAAAACTCTACTGCTACATCAAAATAAAGAAGCAGTTTTGGTTACTCTGCATGTGAAGGAATTTTGGCGATCATGACTCTACTCCCTTCCATGTTAAAAGTGAAGAAATGGAACAGTTGGTGACTGGCATGATTAAATACTTGAGGACAGGAACAATGCCCTTTTATGTTAGTGTTTAATTTCCTTACAGCATCTAACTTGGTATTGAGACTAGTCCTGAGAAAAACTGAATATAATGAACACTGGGGGGTATAATTCAGTTGATAAAATGCCCTCTTATAGCACCCATGATGACTGATGGCTGTGTTGAATCCTCTGAAGCATGCTTGTAATCCCAACAAATAAAGGAAGATGCATGAGGATCAGGAGTTCATAGTGATTCTTACCTACATAGTGAGTTTAAAGATAGGCTGAGCTACATGAGACCTTAGAAATGAATACAACAGGGTAGAGATTGGTGGCCATTACCCAAGGCTTTGACTGCCTTGATAAATGCATCTTTTCCCAGAGAACTGTACATAAAAAAAAAAAAACCACCAAATTTAGAAAATCACCTGTAAGATGTCAGAGAACTCACTGATCCTCTGACAAAATATCTTTTGAAAAAGCCGTATAAATTATCTGGATAGATATGCAATTTTTGCAGTTAATTTCTCTTGGGGAGAAAGCAAGCTTCCAAACTATGAAATAAATGTGTGAAAACATGAACATCAGATGCTATTTCTGGAAAGAATCATCTCATTTTCTGAACTGAACGTGGTTTTAACAGGGCTATTTAAAAGTGTGTAACTAAGTTATATTGCCAATTATTTTTAGCTTCCTGAGGGTTTCAAGTGTGTAACATATGATATTTACACTCACAGTCAATTTTCTGATCATTTTCATTTCTCTTTTTCAATAAAGCTATAGACTATGACCTATTTTTATAAATGGCATTCAGAAATGTACCCTATCACTTAATTGGCAGTGGGATATGCAAGAAAAGCTGAGATTTTTCTTTTGTCAAAGATAAATACTGCAAACATTAAAAATAAGCATGTAACTTTTATCATTTGGTTTGCTATAAAACTGCATTTAAATACAATGAGATTGGAGGTGGGGTGAGGGCTGTCTTCTGCCTAAGACCTTTCTTTTCTTCTTCCTGTTTAACAGATATCACTTTAGAATAGATGGTGTTTATGTGCTTGTATTTTCATTTGCATTATATACCTGATAATTATGGAATATGGTAACAACAGTTTCTTCGATGACTTATCTGGAAATCCTAGAAAAATAGATATGGCTGGTGTCCTACTGAAACAAAACAAAGGAAATTAAAGTCTGTCAGGATTACAGCTTTGACTTTTAGATGTTAATGTTTAACAGTTCTGAAAAGGAACATATGATTAACCATTTATTATGTACTGTTTTCATAAATGTTATAAGAAATGCATTTATTCTCCAGATAGAAATATATTAGGTAGTTATTTTTTAACTGCTAGCATTTTATAGATATTTCCACCACCCCAAGCACTTCAATCTACAATAAACTGGGATTTTATTTTTATTTTATTTTGTTGTTATAGCAATATGCACCTATATCACAAAAAGTGACGCCAACAATTGAGGCTTAGCTTTTACTATCAGTCATTCTAGCAGAGTTCACATGCATTACATATGTGAGTGGTTTAAAACAATCTGTCACAATGGTTCAATGACTCGGAGACACAATGACAGAAAGAAAAGTGACAACTTTCAATTTTCCCCACTATGGTTGAAGTCACACAACATTGGGGCTATGGAGAACCTGGTGGAAACTTCTTTTTTCACAGATGATGAAACTACAGGCAAGAGGGTTAAATGACTTGCTTGGAGGTTAAAAGGAAAGCTTGATCTTTTAAACAGTTTGTTAGATGTCCAATGTATGTTTACCTTTCTATAAATCCATACATGGAACTAACAACTCCTTCATAACAAAAAGCCGCTTTGGCAATTGAAGCCGTTTCCTTAGCAGTTATTAAGTACTTGAAGCAGAGCTGGATTCAAGGTGGGCATCGTATTAAACAAATTTAGGTTAAAAAAAAAGGAGATAGGTGTCAGAAAAATTGTTTCCTTATGCCTAGGAGCTTCTCACTGGAAAGGCCTTGAGACATGGATGGCCCAGTGGGCTTATATTAAAAGTATCAGCACTGGAACCCATAGGCTAGGGTCTCAGAGCTAGGAAAGTCATCTCAGCATGAATTTGCAGTTCTCAACAGACATTGCTAACAGCTCTCTCTCTTTAGTCTAGCAATAATTTAACCAAATAGGTCACAGATGTCCAATCTCCATCCAATTAGCTAGGCCAAGATATATAGCTGGGAAAGCAAGCAAATGTTTTGTGTTTTATACAAAGACCTGATGTGGTATGAATTGGCTATTGATTATGCATTTAAAAGAGATATTTAAAACTAAATGTACTAGGTCAACCCTATGTGACTCAATATTATACTCTGAAAAGAGGGAAGTATTTTTATTTTTGTGAATATATACTCCATAATAACCCTGCTAAGCTCCAGTGGGAAAGAAGAGTGGCTATACCTTACAGCTAAATAGGAAACACTCCTCTCTTCACCATGACAACAATGGTGGCTATGGAGTGAATGAGAGAAACTTTGGAGCTCTGTAATTGCTTGATCAGTGATTCATATCCAAACTTTATTAAAGAAATGAAATTGGCTTAAGAAACACTCAGGAAGCTCAGTGGCTTATGGAGAGAACAGCTGAGGTTCTGAAATGTGTTATATTGTTATATGCTTTGTGTGTGTGTGTGAGAAAGAGAGAGAGAGAGAGAGAGAGAGAGAGAGAGAGAGAGTGTTTGTCTGTGTGCACATGTATGTACTCACATACCAGAATATACCATGGCTTATTAGAGGACAATTATCTTGGTGTTCTCTTCTCCCACCAGGTAGCTTCAAGGGATTGAAGTCAGGTTATTGGATGTGGTAGCAAGAAGCTCTACCTGCTAAGCCATCACACTGCACCATGAGATATTAGTTCTAAATACAAAGCACATTTTCTTACTAAGTGAAGTCCTTTTCTTGAATTTGGATATTTATAGAGGATTACTATAAGCCTTAATATGAACCTCCTATAATAAATGATCATAATTTTAATTTCTTGAAATATTAGGAATGTATTCTCTCCATTTGCCTAGATATCTCCAAAGTAAAGGTGCTCACTGGGCCTTGACCCTTGAAAATTCGACAGAGGACTTTCTATCCTGTGGTGACTGTGTATAATCTGTGGTGTCCCTGGCCTAACTGAATCACTTCAATTTCTTTTTGCCTATAAACATATATCCATCTTCCTTTCACATGTGATTTCTCCTTATGTCTCTTCTTGTAAGGACATTAGTGTTAAGACACAGGGGCAGTTTGATGTGCATACCTTACATCATAATTACATCTATAATGGTTCTTCCTAAGTAAGGTCATGTTAACAAGTACTTGAGGTACACAATCCTGCTCATTATATCTTTCATTTGCTTTATTGACTTAAACTGAGTTATAGAATGACTGCTTATAAAATTGTTCAAAGTAGCAATACACACATAAAACACCACTCTAAATTTTACCAATTAGGTAAATATATTGTTTTCTCTGGACACAAAAAATATCCATAGTACTTGATACTGTTGTTCTTGTATTCCAATAGTTAGTTGTGTTATTAGACTGTAGATATTCGGAGATGAATAAAAACGCTGTGCTCCCCATCCTCACAGAGAAGAATGAGAAGGCTCATCATACACAGAAACACTTTTTGTTTCTGATCAAACACTATAAAAGAAATACATAGTGCACTCTTAACTGTGGTAAAGACTGGAGTAAGTTGTTGAATTCAGATATTTAGCAACAATTATATGAATAAGGAACACTGGAATCTTCTAATGAGTATGAACTCTCCACACAAGTAGCTTTTATAAACTGCTTTTCTTTCTAAGAAAGAAGGCCATCACTTGGTTCAAACTCCTTTTCCTTTGTTTTTTATTTTTGTTTTTATTTTGTTTTTTTCTGTGTATGTGTGTATGTGTGTGTGTGTGTGTTTAGTAAAAGGTCATTGACAAATGTGATTTAAAATATGTTTGTGGACAATGAAGTTCAGTAATTCGAAGGTTAGGTAACTCTAACTCACCCTATTTGTACCATGGTAGACATGTATCCTTTGGTTCAAACTGTATCAGCTGCCTGATGAGTTGGAGTCAGTAGTGAGTGAGAACTGGGTATTGATACATTTCTCCCCCTCTCTGGTTCAGGAGAGTCTGGTGATCAGGCCTGATGAGACCTCTAACAGGGGAAGTCCCTGGCCCTATTTCACAGGCACAAGAGGATAAGGATGATCTGGATTTTGTCTCTGTTTTCAGTGGTTGGCAAAATGTTCCTCACATAGTAAGTTGGATGGAAAGATGTATAACTTTCTGTAATTTCAGGAAGTCCTGGTTTATAGTTTCTGGGGCTTTCCTTATATTTGTGACTTCCCAGGAGGTGCTAAGGACATGTGCTTATTTTCTCATATTTTTTTACTTAAAAATCCAAGGTTTGGTTGAGAAAAGAAAGGATAACCTGGTAATCCTTGATAAAGTTTTTCAAATACCTGGTGGATTTTAGAGAACCCAAGGAAGATGGGGAGGCATTGTAGGGACCAGCAGGGAGGAGAATACCAGGAGAACATACTCCATAGAGACATCTAACCAGGAATTTTAGGGGCGTACAGAAACTGAAGCAGCAGACATGGATCCTGAATAGACGTGTGCTAGGTCCCATACATATATCCTATAGTTGTCTGGCTTGGTGTTCTTGTAGAACTCCTAAAAGTTGGAGCATGTGTTGGGGGCATTCACCCTTTTACCTGCTTTTGGGACCCTTTTTGTCCTGCTAGGTGGCCTCGTCCAGCCTTGATATTGGTACTCATGCCAGACTTGTTATGCCATGCTCCATTGGTAGCCTTGGGAAGGCCACTCTTTTCTAAAGGGAGGCTGCAGCAAGGGGGAGGATCTGGGGGAGAGGGCAGATTGGGTGAACTGAAAGGAGGGGAGTAAGAGGAGGATGAATTCTGGATGTACTGTACAAGAGAATAAAAATAAATTAAAAAAAGTCTTTCAAACAAAAGGGAATATTCTCAGAAACACTTTTCTCCCTCATTTTTGTAGATCACCTTTATCTTATTTCTGCCTTCCTTTTTTTAGTTTGATACTCTTTGTTTTCTAGTTATCTTATTTGCTTGCTTAAAAAGTGTGGTTAAAATATGAAACAAGAAATCAATACATAGTTCAAAAAGGAAACCACAAAGAGAAAACTAGTGACTAAGTTAAGTCCTACTGTAAATCATACCCTCCCTTGATGCAAAGACACAAGGGAAGCAGAGCTTTGTCCTCAAAAGGAAAAGTCAGAGGAGACCCAGCCAAGGAATTCACTTCACAGCATGAGAAGCACAACAGTGGGTCCTATCCTTGAATTCATTCGCTTTCTTCACCATGTTCCTCATCTTCAAGGACCTCTCTTGGTAGAACTTTGGAATGGCCTTCTGAAGACACCATTGCAGCACCTAAAAAGTTGGTAGTAGTATGGAGAGCTGGAGCAGGGCTCTTCAGAAGGCAATATATTATATGAATCTTTCTCTTAAAGTCAGGAATCTTGGGTCTACGAATCAAGGGATGGAGATGGCAATGGTACCACACACCATCACCACTAGTGTGACCCACTAGGAAAATTTTGCTTCTAGTTAATATGACCTTATGCTATTCTGGCCTTGATGTTTTAGGCTCAGATGTGGGAGTACTTCTGCAAGAACACATAGGAAAAACTCCACTAAAATAGGAACGTAGGATCCTGATGCCCTTAAGTCAACAGGATCAGAAATGAAGGACAGTATCAGAAAGGGTAATTGATCTAGACTAAGATAGAGAATTTTCACTCATTCTCCACAATGTTTCAGGAGCATGAGATCCTTTAGGACTGTTCTTTTCACTATGCCTTAACATTAACCCAAGAGGGATGAAAACACTTTAATCTAGTCATGATGACAAAGGACTCAGAACATTCAGAAATGAAAGAATTCATCATTTGTTAAGGGAGAAAACTAACAAGACTTTCCTGGATCCTTGCTGAGGGTAGAAAATGCATAGGAAATAAAAGAAGGTAGTTATATACCTGTCAAGACCACATGGCCAGATACAGAAAAAGTTATCCAGTTGCCTTTTGTGTTTCTGGCCTGTTTTTTTCAGAATATGATTGTGAACCTACACACATACCTTAAGTATATATTTGTGTTTTATTTCATCTAATTCTTTATCATGAAGTGTAATATTGATAGAAATAATATCAGTAGTTAAGAATTTTAAGTTTGTATTATTATATCAAAATTAAGAAATACCAAGACTAAGCATTCCTCAAGATACTTTGCCACTCATTCTATGGGAAATAGTACATTTACAGTTTTATGTAGGATAGTTATGTCATGTTAAGTGGAATTATGCCCTTGCTGTATTCATTTGCAAAGTATACATGACCCATTGAGATGTAGTTGGGTATTGAGTTGACAAGGAGTATATTTGTGATGGTTAGTCTTGATTGTCAACTTGTCTAGATCTGGAATGACCTACAAAATAAATTGCTGCACATACCTGTGAGAGATTTCCTTGATGAGGTTATTTGGAATGGAAAGATCTACCTCTAAATGTTGGCAACATCACCCTATGGCATCTGGCTTAAAGGAAGTCCAAGGAAAATATTTTCCCTTTTATCTTCCTTCCTTCCTGCCTCCCTTCTACCCTGTTTGCAAGCTCATCTATGCTATGGCTTCTGCATTCCTGTTTCATTCCTTCACTCTTATCAGATCTCAAATTCTCCAGTCTCACAAGTTGGATTGAGGCCAAGCAGCTTTCCAGAAATCCTCTCAAAATTCAGTGTCGGTTCAAGACTGTTAAGACACCTAGCCTTAGGGAATAAGTAATTAATTACTTGGTATTCAGTTTCTCCAGCATGAAGCCTGCCTCTATTGGACTACCTAAAATATATTATTTAATCCTACCTAATGAATGCCCCTAATAATCTCCCATTTATTATATATTTTTTGATCACATCTTTTCTTCTAGACATCCCTGCTTGACTCATGCACACATATAGAGCAAATCTTCCCTGAAAAAGCATCTTTCAAACTGATCCTTTTTGGCAAAAGGGAATCATAAAGGAAGGAGGTTTTTCTTTTTGTGTTGTTTTATTTTGTTTTTTTTTTTTTTTTTTTGCTAGCTGGGACATGGAGTTGAGATGAGGGCCGCGACTATAGTTTGAATTTACATCTCTAAAAGAGCATGATCCTGAAATTTCTTCTCAGCTTGTCAATATGTGGGGTCATAAAGAAGAAGGTATGAGACATATAACTGTAATTGGAGAAATACCATAAATGCAATCAGTCACTACTGCACAAAGGGGAACAATAGTGAAAGTATACCATAATGACATCTTTCAGATTCACTCGCCCAAAATTCCAGTTGAGCTCATTCAGCCCAGAGTTGAGGTAGAACTTAAAATAATGTTTCAGATTTCTTCTCTTGTTAGTTGAGTGCTATCAATTACTCACATATTTTCCTTAACACATATATCTCCTCTAGCTCCCTGAAAGTTTCAGAACCTTGAAAGGGAAACTACAGAAATCGCTATAAATAGTATTACAATAAGGAGACATTTCACAAAGCATTGTAGTTCAAATTTAATTTTTTTGTAGAAAGATGGAACACAGAATCTGAAAAAGGGAGAACAAAGACTTAACAGGAGAATTCAATAGGAAATATATTAGGTCAAAATATTATTGAATTATCACATATTGAATTATGTGCATATTTGTGTGTATGTGTGTGTGTGTGTGTGTGTGTGTGTGTGTGTGTTGTACACTAGGGCATTGTTCTATATTATTGTTCCTTGGAAATTCTGTTACATTTTATTTCCAATTAAATAATCTGATGTAATTCTTATTAACTTTAAAAAATTCAAGTTAAAATTTTAATATTGATTAGTACTTATTTAATTCATGCTTTGCATGTTCCCTGATCCCCAAAGCATTTACATTTTCTAAAGATTTACAGATAGAAAACATTGTTTGTCCATGTAGATAGTATTTAGGTTGCTGTTGCTTTAAAGGATTTCCATGATGAGAAGACTGAGGTATGTCATGTCTGGAGGCACACTTGGGACAAAGGCTGCTGGGTAATAGAGCTGCCTTCTTGCTCTTCTCTTTGCTGTTCTATTATTAAGTTTCATAGATAAAGCATTTCCAAGAAAATTTAAGTTTCATTGATCTATGGACAGGCTGGCTTGAAAGAGACAAGATTTGAAATCTCATATGCACTTATTCTAGTGCCTTCAAATCTAGCTTTCAAATATGGCAAGTTTTCCACTCAACAGATTTTGTCAAACATGTTAGCATATAAAAATAACTTCCATGCCTATGGAATAGACAAATCAAAACTAAAACTATAAAATAGGTGTCTCTATAATAACCAAGAATCATATGGAAATACTGTTATTTTAGATTGCCCAATAGCTGGCAGGTTGAGAAATATATGTTGTTTGCATACCTATTAAATTATTTCTACCTTGCAATCATGGTTCTATATTATTCATAACCTGGCAAATCACTGCACTTCTTCCTAGACCTATGTCTCATGGTCACCCTCCAGCCTTTAGCTTTACTGTTTTGCTAAGAGAGTTTTATTTGTTCATGTGTGTGCTGTGTTTTCATATCCCTGTGTTGGAGTACAAGTAGTCTTGTGACAGTACAAACATGTGGAGTCAGAGAATAACAGCACGTTTTGGCTTTGCATTCCACCATGTTTGAAACAGTATCTTTTTTGCTACTGCATAGGCCAGGATATCAAGCCTACAATTCTCTAAGTATTATTGAGGTCTCTGCCTCCAATATCTCTGAAAAAGCTCTGGGCTTTCTGATATGCTTCAATGCCCAACTTTAAATCGGTTGCAGGGATCCAAACTCAAGTCCTAACTTTCTATTTACTAAACCATCTTCCAGTCCTGGAATGCCATTTTTAAAGAAAATTCCCAGATCAATAAGCAATGAACAATCTTAGAGACACCTAGGTAATGAATGATACTTTGAGTCAGGAAAGGACTAGGGTACAGTAGAAGACAACGAAGAAAATCCCAAATAGACGTAATCAAGTATCTACTTGCTTCAATCATTTCTGCACTTGAAGAATGGTGTGAAAAGGCAATTAATCTTATATATAAAGATTTTTTAAATGACAGAATATCTCAGAATGTCAACTATTTGGTTTGTAAGGAAGGTCAATTGTATGAGAGGAATTTTCTGGGCCAAATAGAGAAGATAGTTTCATTTATATTAAAAGAAAACAAGGAGTCATGAACTATTTCTTCACAGTTTATGATTGCTACCATGGTAACAGCATGAGGAGGAACAGAGTTAGGAGGGAGTTTTGAACTTGTCATGATAAAGTGACGTACATGTGGCATATGATGATGTCCTGTGACCGATGTGAGCATATATATATATGAATATGTATATATGTGTATATATATACATATATGTGTATGTATATGTGTGTGTGTGTGTGTGTGTGTGTGTGTGTGTGTGTGTGTATATATATATATATATATATATATATATATATATATATATATCCATCCCTTGGCAGTTTCCTGGTCCTGTGAGGTGGCTCCACATAATGGTCTGTGGTAGACCCATCCTGTCTTAGATCATAGAACTGTGAGCCCACAAGAATGAACAGGCTTGGCTTCTTGGGAGTCAACAGCAGAGGACTTGAACTCAACTTTATTGTTGGGAAGTGTTACATATATATCCAGAGGAATGGTCCCTGTATCCCAGGAAAGTCTTTGGAAACTCATTAGTTAGGACAGGCAGTTCCACTTGCATATTGGGGTTGCAGGTTAAGCCTAGGTGTTTTCTGGGGACCCAAGTATGCAAGTGGGACTGCCTGTTTAGTTGTAACTCCAGATAAACAATTCTGCTAGATCCCTTAATATGGAGGGGGCAATGCCTTGCTGTGAGCAGGCAATGTGGCTTGTGGCCTGTCAGCATTGTAGAAGGGAGGGGCCAAATTCCTGCCTCTCTTCAGAATGAGAGTTCCTGGGGTTTTAAGGCCCTCGACCCACTTTAGCTGCGAGATAGTCCCAGAGACCTTGATGTTGAAGTCATCTGTTTAACTATAAGGCACTCTGATGCTCTGAACCCCACCACCTCCTTCTCCTGCTCCTCCTCCTCCTCCTCTTCTATGAGTATTCTACTCCTACTGTTACTGCCATTCTTCTTTCTGCCAAACAGAACATGAGGCTGTGCTCAGATCCCCCATGTTTACTATATCCTTTAGCTTAAGTTATTTTCAATCCTTGCCTCTTTCTTGGTCAATCATTTCCCTTTTACTTTCAGTGAGTGATGGAAACTTCTCTTTTAAAGTGAAAAATTTCCCTTTAAACATTTTTATATCCCTTCTTTGATATTTTTGTATTCCACTTGGCTTACTTTAATAGACATATTCAATCCACCTGGAATCCTTATTCTCCCCACTCTTTGAAAAATGAGAAATGCAACCCACACTAAGGAATAGGTCACAAAGATCAATTGAGGGAGAATGACAATCTTTGCTGCTGTATTATTTAGGCTCAAGTCATCTTAAGTTGGTTTCATTTTTCATGAAATGCCAAGAGATTTTCAGATAAAAGGATTTCTTTACAGAAAACTCAGACTCACTTTTGCCAACATTCTTATAACAATACTTTTCTATTTTTCACCAACATAAGGATTTGTCAGATATATAATGAAAGGTATAATTAAAGAGAAAATACACCCTAATTGGAAAAAAGTCCTAAGTTTTCTACTTTCCCTATTGAATATCATAGCTGTCGTACAAGCATGCCATCAATCCTTCCAGCAAGTCTGTTATGCTGTAGTACTTACCCTAATGTGGGATGCCTCATAGTTCTGAGTCCCTCTTTAGAATCTATGTAAAGCCATATAAATGAGATATTTGCCTTTCTTTTTATATCACATATTGATGATTCTGTGATTATATAAAAAATGCAGATTTTATGATGTGACTCTTAGGAAAGGCATATGTTAAGTATTTTATGAAAAGATAGTCTGAAGCAAATTGGTTTACTAGGGTTTACTGCAGACAGTGGGAGACATGGAGAAGCTCTTATCGGCAGGAAGCTGTCACCACCAGAAGAGCCACTGACATAGAACAGAGCTCAGTAACCACAAAGTACTCAGCAAAGGCAAGCTGGCAAGAAGTCAGCAGAAGGGCTTAGATTAGACTCTATGTCATGAAAAACTTTAGGAGATGAATTGCATTCCAAATTCCCAAGTACACTAGATTTTTAAAATAATTCTTTCTTTAAATAAAGTTCTTATAACTAAGCAGCATACATAATAGCTTTATTTACTTTCTATTATAGGATTCCTACTTCTTGGCCCACTTGCTGTCTATCCGAATACATGGACTTGCATGCAGCTTTATTATATGTATGCTTTCAGTTATGACAAGCCGTAATTTTCCTCTTTATATTTTTCCTTTATTATATTGGCTCAGAATATACAGTTTTGTGTTCTTACTTTAGTATTTTTAGATTTTCTTAAGTAATTATGTATGTTTATATTTATTTAATTATTTCAGGTTCCAGAAATAATTACCACCTTGTGGAATTTATTGAACAGCTGGATTTGGATGACTTTTCATTTCACCTTATTTTATTTTTAAAACAATAGTCTAATGTGTCCCAACAGACTAAAAGAAGTTGTCACCAGAGCCTGGGAAAGTGTCTCAGTCAGTAAAGTGCTTGCTACACAAGCATGAAGCCTGAGTTACATTCCAGAACCCATGCAAAAGTCGTGTGTCAGGACATGTACCTTTAATCCCAGTGCTGGGAAGACAGAGAAAGGAAAATTCCTGAGGCCTGCTCACTGCCATTTTACCAGGATCAGTAAAGGTTGGGTTCAAAGAAAGTCCCTGTCACAAAAATAACTTAGAAAGTGATTGAGAAAGACACTAAGGTTGACCTCTGACCTCCAGACACATCCATGAACATTCCCACACACTTGCACATGCACACACACACACACACACACACACATGCAAAGTGGAAGGAAGCATCAGAGTTCACATTCACGCTTTCTGTTGTTATCTCATTACCTAAGTGAAATTAAGATTTAACAGTTTTAAATTTTTAAGTTTATTTTTAATTAGTTTATACAATATCTGATTTCTGTTTAGATTTTTTATACCAATATGCTTAGGTTGACCTTCCACAATCCTCCCCCATCTCTAGAACCTCATCCATGTTTAAACCTTCAATGTTGAATGTTAGTATGCTGCTTGCCTCTATATTACACTCTATTGGCTTCAGTTTCTGCAAAGTACTACATGGCTAGGTTAAACTGAAAAGCTGTTCCCTGTGCTGCTGAGTGCCACTACCTTCCACCCACACATTAAGGATAATGAACAGCATAAGGCAAAACACTTTCCTCCTCCTAAAGTTGGCACAACTAAAGAAAGTGGTTAAAGACTGTCCATTTCTGATAATTCCAGGAAGATAGTGAGCCCCACCAACCTCAAATAATAGGAAGGGATACAAAACATCTGTCAAAACTGCCACTGGGAACATGATGCAATCCTATCCAGGGCCTGCATTGCTGCCTCAGCACATGCTTCTGAAATTTGCCAGCATTTCTAACATCATATCTAATCTGGTGTCAATGTAGATTGAATTTCTCTGTGCTAATGCTCATCAAAAGCAGTAAGTGGACACCAACAGTTCTTGTATAATCTCCTAAATAGGATTGCTAACTGCCAGTTAATCTCATTATTCTTAAATATTCTATTATTTCCAATATGCAATCATCCTTTATAGTAATTAGCTAATAATTATGTAGCTTACTGCAATGTCCTCCCAGAAAACTAATGACCTTGGAGAGGTATTGCATAATTTTTGCCAAAGGCAAAATAGCCACTTGAGTTAATGATATTTTTTTCCAAAGCCATCTCAGAAAAACATACCATGACTATCCATTTTAATTAAAATAACAGCTACATAAAAATGATAGAGAACCACTCCATGGCACTAAGCACAACTGGATGCAAGATACAGAGTAACAGTAAGTAAAATTCACTTTTAACCTCATATGCATTACCTAATGAAAATGGAAAAATGATGAACCAATTTAACCTACCTTATGAATGAAATATTTATTTTAAACATCCCATGTGCCATTAATATCTTGTCAAAAATCTCAATAATGCTTCACTTGTGGAATAATAATTCTTTCTTCATTTTACACAATTGCTATGAAAGGAGAAAACACAATTCTTACAGAAGAGAATAACACAAATTTCAGTATATCCCTAGGTGTTACAAGGGTTTCACTGTTTAGTTTGTGTTGTTCAGTATCCCTTCATAGACAAGGAATGACTTAGTTCTACAGATCCTAAGACAAGAAAACAGGGAAAGAAGGGAAGGAGGGAGAAGTAAGCAAGATGCCAGGATGAGGAGACAGACAAGGCATAAGCAAGCTGTGCCCCAGCTCTCTGGACTACCTCACCTGTATCCTACATTCAGCCACTTAAACTATTTTATTCACATGCCTCATTTTTTAACTGTATTTCTAAATGCTCTTTGTATGCTGAAATTTTGTGAATGATGAATTGAAATCTCATTTAAACAGGAGAAAATTTGTCTATCCTTAAAATGGC
The DNA here is from genome assembly GCA_026225945.1 of Cricetomys ansorgei. Lineage (NCBI taxonomy): Eukaryota > Metazoa > Chordata > Mammalia > Rodentia > Nesomyidae > Cricetomys > Cricetomys ansorgei. The sequence goes on along the minus strand of JAMJFZ010001121.1, from coordinate 3,320,090 downwards.
TAACATTCAATACAATCAATCCTCTACTCCTTTTCTCATCATTTAGTCTATTTCCAAAGATTTAAGCTTATTAGTATTTGCATCTTTATCATTACATGGGCATTGGTCACAAACTAGCAATAGCTTATACTATTTCCATTAATTCCTTGTGTGAGTATTTTTTCTGTCTTTCCCCAACTCTTCAACCTTACTGTGAATCACCCAAGTGCAGATAAGCAGGTGAATACACTGTCTCTCCCTTTGCCCTGGAGATGTTCTCTTGATAATCTTTGCTCTCCTCCTTGTTGTCTTTATGTCATTTTCAAATCTATAAATAACCACAAAAATCACAACTCATAATTCATATAACTCCTGTCTTCTTGGTCTTTTGTTGGGCCCCATGTTTTCCTCATTACAATTTACTTTTTCATTTTAAGTAAACATGTTTTCCATTAAATTTTTAGAAAGAATTGTTAGGAATAACAAATTGAGGCACTGTATTTTTAAAAATGTTATTTACTTATATAATTGAATGGTATTTTGTCTAGGTGTACAATATTAATATAATTTTGTGTAGAATTGTCTAGTGCTTTGACATTTTTAGAGATACCAAAGAAAGGACCCAAGTGTGTATGTGACTTCCCACTGCTTGTCAATGACCTGCTTTCTATCCTTGAGAAATAATGATACTTTTCTACCTATGGAGATGTACATTGTTATGGCGTTTTCATGCCTTTATTGGGTTATTTTCAGGATGGCTTTTCATTTACTTTTATTTGGGAAAATTGCTAAACTTGATGAAGTCCATTTACAGGTAGCCAATCTGCCAGGTCCATCAGTTCCCTCTTCCTGATGCTTTTGCATGCAGTTGGGCGTCTGTCACAGACTCACTTTCTCCTTTTCTCTCTACTCTCCAACTCAGTTTGCTGGTTTATTTGAATATCTCTCAATCTTCTTTTTAATTTTAAGACTTTCATTTAGTTGTTTTAATTTCTGTATTCATAGGATTTCTGTTTGAATGCTATTATTTTACAATGACATCATGTATGGTTTAAGAGAAGTGCTCCTTTTTCCTTTATTATTATATGTGCTGCCTTTTTCTACATTATAATGCATGTAACTTTTCCAGACACTTGCTTACTTTTAAAGTATTGTATTTATGAGCCTGGAAATTTTTTTTAAGACAAAGTCTCACAATGTGGGCCTGGCTAGCCTGGAACACACAAAGATCTTCCTACCTCTGCCTCTTGAGTGCTGATATTAACTGCATACATCAGCGCACTACCATGCCTGGAATGCTTGAAGTTTTTGTTACATATTTGGATGTATGCTTGTGTACTGTTTTAGCATGGGGTTTTCTTCTAATAATGTCAAATGCTATTTGAGCTTTGTATTTTAAAATTGAATATCATAAATGTAATTAGTTAATGACTGACCATAATGAAAAAGATGCTTCTCAAGTACAGTTTTCTCCATTATGACATTGGAGTCTTTCCCCTGTGTCTCTGCCCTTGCTCCTTCCTCTTTATATCTGTTTCTTCCTTTCTATTAAGTTTCGTTAGAGTCAACAATTATTTTCTAATGCTCAACTAGCAACACACACCTAAGTATGTTTGAATCAAAATATGAATTCATTTTATTTTAAATATCTTTGTAATTATTGTTTTTGTGAATATAATCGAATTCATCTAATTAATTTTCTCATGAAAGTCACACAGTGTTTGCCACTGTTTTTTTAAGATATCACAATTATAAGAACAGTAATTTAAAAGAATCTGACATTCCTTTGACATTCTTACTATGATATTACTAGAATTTTAACTGAAGCATTCCCTTGAGCTATATTATCTTTTACATCTATTCATAAAATAAATCTAGGTAAGTAAATAGTACATTTTAAGATTCTGCACCTATCAAAATCAAGAGCCTAGAAATAAAGAGGCTGTGGAGACTAGTTAGACTTTTATTTCAGAATGCTGATATTAACACAAACACTTCTTAGAATACAGTATCTGTTTAAGTTCTGTGAAGCCTTGTCTAACCATCCTGTGTAATTATTAATTCAAAGGATCTCTCTTTCCCTCTTTCCATCTCCTTCTTTTCCCTTTTCCTTCTCTCCATGTCGCTATATATTATACTTTTCTTAGAAAAAAAGGATCTTCCTCATTTCTGTTTTGTTAATATCAGAACATATGTCTTTATTCCATGTAAAACAAAGCAAAAGTACAATCTTATTTTGAAACTGAAGATAAAGGACAAAATGCCAAACAGAGAGAATTTGGTGGGGGGCATGTAAGGAGCTACAAATAACTACTTAAAAATCTGTAGCATATTTGGGGGGGTCTAAGAAACTTGTACAAAGTCTTATAACATGTTATTTTCTTGGTTGTAAACTTAGGGGTGAGATCATCAGATCCATTGTCTTTAAATTATCATTCTTATGACTCAAACACTGCAACATCCCCTAAGTCAAAATAGCCTACAGTGAAGGAAATTATCTGTATGAATGTTGCAGCTGAGACCGAAGCCTAGATACTCCACAGCCTATCTACTGAACTGTCCTTCCCTGCTCTAAGGTAATGAAGGCTTCTTCCCTATATATGAGAGCAAAGAGAACCTATGTGGATCAAGTATAAATAGTGTTGGGGTGGAAATAAAATGAGTGCAGGGGCATTCTCAAAGGGCAGATCATAAATTCATAGAAGGAGAGTAGAGACATATTTTATAAAGGAGAAAAATGAAGCTGATAGCTTTTAAAAGGCATTATATGGATATATATAGACCCTACTGGAATGGAGAGAAAATGGTATTCCTTGAAAATCTGGTACTGTAGACTGAAACAAATTATCTATCGCTACTAAAAGAAAACTAAGTGTCACATAGAATTACTTTCTATGTGATATACCCCAGTTACAAGTCAAAAATTCACTCTGTGATAATTAAATGGATAGCCTGTTTGATTACAGGTCACCATTTTCACTACTATAAGCAGGAAATCATACAGATGATAATTATACAGTGTCTAGGGGGGATCAGGTAGTCTTTTTTCTAGAACAAATGCAGTAATTTGGATTTGTGGGTTATTACAGAAAATACTCTGTGTATGTTTATACAGAGAGAACAGGTGCATATATAGCTATAATAGGTATATATTCAGCCATACATGAACAGTAGATACATTATTATGAATATACATTAATGCATATAATGTATGTATATCATATATAGGCACTATGTATACACCTAGAGCCCATGGAAACATTCATGCCACAGACCATCTATTTTTATCTATCCATATTAATGTTTGTAGAATATTTAAGGCTAAAACAGAGATCCTGGAAATACTGGTATTTTTCACTAGCAACATATTTCCTGATGGGCATGTAAAATGAATGCCTCCTGCTTCACAATCTTCAGAGAATCTGAGGAAAGAATTCTGAGGGCAGTATTAGCAAATCATACCTCTTCCTCTTGAGCTCTGTATCTGAGTGTGTGTTAAATTTTAATAAATATTAACTGACTTTTATTCCTCCTAGACACTCTACTGGGATAGCAATATCCCACTTCTCAGTGTCTGAAGAATGGTGTATAACCACCCAAAAATAATTGGATTAATCCATCTATCACAGGTGTGAAATTGAGGAGTGCTGTGCTAAGATTGAATTGAATATTGTTACATGTCATCTGAGATCTTGTCAGAACATGTTGTTAATGGACAAAGTAAGCCTGTATACAAATGATAAAAGAATGGTTATTTAGTCTATTCATAGCTCAGCACCAAACCCTGAACAAAATGGAAAGAAAATATTTTTACATTACGTGATTTGATCCATGTCTCTAGGAACTCATCTGATTACAAAATATGAAGAAGCGCAATCTAACCTGTCACTTTAAACAAAAATTTTAATAAGACAAGCTACTCTGAAAAGCCCTAACACAAGACAATACAATAGTGAAAACTTTTTTTACACATTGGAAAATGTGTAAAATGTGTAAAATGTGTAAAAAAAATGTGTGCAAAAACCTTAGCTGACTAGTGGCCCAATAATGTCACCAGCTCTGATTCTGATCATTCTGTGACTTAGTCTCCTCCAGCCTCTGAAGTAGACTGGGAGTATTGTACTTAATAGTATCCAGACTGTCTTCCAACCCTGTCTCTTCCAATGCTGTGACATTTCTATTGTAAAGAACTTCAGCATATAGGTCTAAATGATAAAATGATTTTATATTCTTGCATTATTTCAATAAATATAAAGTGAAGGCAGCTGACAAGTTCATAGGAGCTGACAACTTAAAGCAGCAAGGTTGTTGGCTTTTAAGGATATCTTTGCTTTCAACTGAATGCAAGCCTAGAAACCTTGTTCCTTAACACCAGATGCTATTTATTGTTGTGTCCACTGTCATTGAAGTATCTGACAAGACCATCCATTGAAAATGATAATCATTATCCATACTTGCTGCATTTAAAAGTATAGGCAAGGTTTCTCCAAAATACTAATTTAGGCTAGAAAATATTGAAAATATTTCAAATAATAGTTACAGTCATGTGTAGTAACCTACCTTTACTTTTTTCTATATTTAACTTTTCATAAAATTTTAATACTTCATGGAATGCTGGGTTCAGAATTCCAAAGAGACCACCAGCTAACATTACAGATGATAACATTTAGAAGGCAATCTGTTTTCTGTGCATAAATTCTTGAAAACAGTTTGATTGCCACTTAAAATTGCTATCATCCATCTTTTAAGATGTGTAATACGTGGAAGTTATTCGTGATGGTTAGCAAAACTACATCCACAAGAATATTCCTTCTAGTTCACTAATAATTTTTAGAAGAAATATTACCATAGGATGGTAACATAGTTTTGTTTCCCTAGGCCAAATAACTGCCATCTCACAAACTGGCAAATACAGTTCATTAAAAATGAGTTCAGCCTCCATACCATGGAGTACACAGGAATTACTCTTAGGAATTTGATCACAAAATTTCCTGCCCCAGATTCTTAGGCAGGTCTTATTTAACATGGCTGGCATGTTCCCCTAAAGGCACTACTCAACTGCCATGGTTTCAGAGGTTGCCATATTTTTAGCAATCCCATTCATATTCTGAAGACTCCATCATAAATTGATGCAGTACATTGGTGAAACCCCTATGTAATCCTTAGCTTGCTCAATCTGGGCCTTCTGAAGTAAAAATAAATATGCTTGCTCATTCTTTATACTTATGTAGTGTCTGTTTAGATGTTTTTATGTCTGCTTGGTTGGTTTTGGTGTGTGTGTGTGTATGTGTGTGTGTGTGTGTGTGTGTGTGTGTGTGATTTCCTGTATGTAAAGAAAATTAATTAGGAGTGGAATTCTCTAAATTAGCCAGGGGGTTATTTTTTCTTTCTAAAAGAAGTGAAAGGCTTGCTGTTCATTAAGACTATCAAAAATTCAACCAGTTAACTAGCCTTTTACCATTTTTGTGGAAGGAGGCTTAAGTTACTGCTTTGACTTAAAGGGAAGATATAGGCACATGCCCACTCAATATGATGAATCTTTACGTGTCTTTCTTTAAATTGCTATACAATAATTTCTATTTTATATCTCATTTTGGCTAAAATGGAGTTTCATCAGAGAATTTTTCTACCTGGGCACAATGCCATACTCAATATAATTTATATTCTTTTTTTCTTTAACATGGGAAAAATCAATGTTCAATCAAACAGATTCTGTTGCCTTAACCTATAAGAATGTTAGAAATTATAATAGGATCCTGACTAAAAGTCCTCTTTCCAGGGATGAAGCAATCATGGTAGCTATGGGCATTTCTTCTGAGTTTCTATAGAAAAGAGTCACAAGCTTTCCAAGTTAAAATGCCTTCCTAAAGCTGCCCCATCGAGGTGGAAGGCTGACATACCATCCTATCTATTTGGACGGTGATCACTCCACCTTGTGGTCTATAGTTCCTGCACTTTTATTAGTTCGTATAGAAGAGATTGAAATTTATTTAGGCACTGTGGTGAGATTGAGAACTATCTTTGGTAACTACATGACTCAAATTGAAGATGTAACCTGACTAAACTATTAAAACATTTTCTCTTGAATAAAATTAACCTAGGAATACCATGTCCTGTATTCATTTTTTATCCAAACTTTACAGAGATGACATAAGAAATTGTACCCATTTTTAATACAATACTTGTTAAGTTGACAGATGTAAAAAACTGTGTGACTAACCCAGAATGTCTAAAACATGTCTAACATTCAGGAAGGTTCTCTTATGTATCTGTCCTCTTAGTCAATTGCCACCAAATCATTTCCATTACCAGAGATTTAGTCTTTAGAAGTTTTATGTATTTGCCAAGACAAATACGAATCTTATTTTTAAAGGAATTGCTATGCATTTCAGATGAATCTAATTGATAATGGCAGCTTCTAATTGGGACCCATCAAAATGTCAGTTAGTAAAAAGAACAGAGAATGTTGGCAAAGTATGGCGAGTAACATGAAATACTTTCTCCCCCTCTGTAACAAATTAATGACACATACAAGAATATAAGAAATTAAAAATGCTGAGAAAAAAAAGACCAAGTGGAAGACAAGATTTAACGTCCCATTTTTGAATATTCTAAGTTGCTCACATTTACCAAATTCAAAAGGATTTTCCATTTTAACAAAAGCTATGATCATACTCCTTTGCTTCTCTACCTTCCCTTTCTCTCCTATGAACAACTATACTTTGTGTATTTTCAGGATTTCTACATTTCTGACCAGAATGTTCTTTAATAACAGGAATTTTTCTGCATTTATGTTTATTCTTCAGGACCAACATACAAACACAATATTGTTTTGATGATTTATCACTGAGGTTTCCTTTCCCCATATTGTTGCCTCCATCGCACGTGGGGGCACAGAATACAGTTTAATGGATAAGAGTGCTTGATGTGAAGCAAGTAGACCTAAATTAGAATCCCCAGCACCCAAATAAAAGTTGAGGATACACATCCATGTCTGTAACCCCAGCACTGGAGAGTGTATACAGACCTCACTGCCCAACCAACTTAACTGCAATAGAGAGCTTCACGATTAGTAACAGACCCCACCTCAAAAAATAAATTTGAGAATGATAAAAGAATATTTCCAATATCAACTTCTGGCCTATGCATATGTGTGTGTGTGTAGATAAACACCTGGATATGTGTGCATGCAGCACACAGATGCACAACACACAGTCACATACATATGTAAACAACGCGCACACACACACACACACACACACACACACACAAACACAAAAAAGAAATCACATGAGAAAAAAGTCAAAGTTCTTCCTATAACCACTGTCTAATACCCAGGGCTGGCTTGCAAACTGTCAGCTGAATGTCCCCAGAAAAGAGAGAAGAAAGAAAATAAATTATTTTAAAGTGAATCAGCACTCCATGTTGCAAAAGTCAACCCCTCCATTCTAATTGCATAAACCATAGATCTAGTGATATAACATGGGTTCTAAGAGCCTTGAATGTTCTGTGAAGCTACTGAAATCATATCTGTGGTTATTTAATCCATTGTGGCCTGGCACAATTTCTATTCCCATGATACAGAAAATCTGTGTGTGTCAGGAAACAGAATGGGATATAATCTAATTGAAGTAACTTAAAACACTATGTGTTAAATTTATAACATCTTTTTTCAATGTAAGTCATTACTTTGAACATATACCCCATGTTTAATCTTACAGAAAAAGCTAAGAATTATAATGAGTAATCTGAAAATATATTTTAGTATATTATATTGTTTCGGTGTCTTCTGGCTAGTGTGGCCTGTGATTGAGCAGGGGTTCTCTGCCCTTGTTGGGGGACAGACACAGTTTGTATCTATTTTTATAAACTTAAAATGATAGGAGTGGAAAATCATTTTTCTTTACATGTTTTAGAATTTATTCAAGGTTTAAATTTATTTTCATAGATTTTAATTTAAGACATTAATATTCATAAATATTTCTATGCAAAATTTTCAACTTTGTTTTTAAATTTAAGTTTGTTCAAAAAGCAACAAATGTTTATTTCCTCCTATGTACATAAATTTAATACCATGAATTTAGCATTTCTTGTTTTTTAAAAAAATTATTTTTTCACAAATTCACATATATGCATATATGTGTTTTTATGTATACACATTTGCAATATACTTTGATCACCTCTACCATTATCCTTCCTTATTTCCTTTCTCATCCCAAATAACCCTCTCTTCTACCCAATAAGTCCCACTCCTACTTTCGTGTCTCTCTTTTGTGTTCATTGAATTTAGTTACTGTTACCTGAACCAGTACGAATTAAGGGTATTTACCTAACTGTGATTCAACCACTGAACAATATGACTCTATTTCCTCCAGCAACCATGTACCAGAACCTTCAGTTCTGCAGGCAGTGCTGGGGCCTTTTGAGCCTCTCCCCACTATTAACAAAGTTGATGAGCCTAGTGCAAGTCTTTTGCAGGTAGACACCCCAGCTATGAGTTTCACAGGGCAACAGCCACGTCATGCCCAGAAGACAGTGTTTCCCAGCATTCCTTCCCAATATTTGGTGCAACCATTTTTTCTACCACTTCTTCATCAGTTATCCCTGAACCTTGGTTGGGTTGGAATAGATGTCTCACTTTAGAACTCAACTGTAAAGTGTCATTTGTTCTGAGCATTTTGATTAGTTATAACTGTATACATAACTCATTGTCCATGGTAAACTGAAGCTACTCTGGTAAAAGCAGCATTAATCTACAGCTGAAAACAGAAATAATTAGAAAGCACTTTGAACTCATGTTCATTTAACAAAGAAAGAGTAGTAGGCTCACCCAGATACATATTTCCTCTGACATAAATATATTTACTAACGTAAATTTAGAAATCCCTTTGCTTTCTAAAGATTTATTTTCCATCTCTAATAATTTCTTAAATATGCAAATATTCACAAATGTTTCATCTCAAAATTTTTATATTTATTTGAGATAATTCTTGATCATCTAAACTGGAATTTAGTCATTTCTGGAATTACCCATTAAATGTGTTTAAATGCTCATAATGAAAATTCATTTTCAGTTTCTTAACAGGAACAGTGGCTGAGTATCAGGGCAATAGTACAGAGCTCTGTTGAGAACAGTACTTCAGTTATTTTTATAGTAAGAACTTTAAAAAACATGAGTGATTTGGCTTAAGTTGCTAAGAATTAATAATTTTTAGTTTTTGTCCTAGAATGATTGTAATATTTGGCTAGGGCATGACTCAAAGAATAGCAGAGTGTGAATTTCTGTATGACAATAGTGTGGTTTCTGGATCAAAATATAAGTGCAGGTTTGGGGTGGAAGGGCAGCTGCAGGTGGGGCAGCATGGTGCTGATGGCCAGAGTTTCAGTGCCACCTGTCAGTTCGATGAGCTTGCTGTCTTTTGAAGGATGCTCCTCTGTGCCCTAGTTTTCTTATTAACCCACTTACTACCATACTGCTCACTTGCCCTTCTGGACGAACTGCTGTGTCTTGTCCTATCTTTGATACAAAATCTTAAGCATTTCAGAGGAAGCACTTAATTTAGGCATTCAGTACCACAGGAGGGGAGCACCTTGGAAAACTGAAGTTCTGTTATATTTTTCTACCTTCCAGGATAAAAAGCATGCTGTTTGGAGAAGCACTGAGCATGGTTCAAGGAAAGAGTCCCTGCTAAAAATAGATAAACAAGTGTAGTCAGACATGAAGAAATATTTTCAAATAGTTTATAAGACAGCAGGAAACTATTTCATACTTCCTTAGAAACTGAGGGGTTTGAAGGGTAAACTCACGATGTTAGTCTGCGGCAGAAAAGTTCATGCCAAATAAATAGTACAGCAGTACTATTTCTGGGTTTTTAAAATATAATGTTTTGTGAAAATAATAGAAAGTCTTCAAATCTTTATTCAGCAAATTTAGACAATAACACTTAATATGTAGCTTTGGCATCTCTTCTTCACTGAATCCCCAAAACAATAAAAGTCAGCAAAGCAAATGACTTGTATTTATAGATAAATGCTTCACTGAATAATTCTATGATTGACAGACAATCATATTTTTAGATTAAAAATACAAATTAAACAATAATTGATTTGGTTTTACTCCTAACATCAATCATTTCTCAAACAGAGATCAGTTTTGTCTAATGGGTATGTGGAAAAATTTTGGATATGTTAGAAATAATTGTTTAGCTACATGGAAATATAGACATTGTTTCTTCTACTTGAGATTAAATATAAGGACAATAAATACCCAAGAATGTATTCAATAAACTAAGAATTTTAATTTTATTTAACCTAATATTTTAAATGTCTTAAACTTCCCCCTTCTACTATTAAAACACTTTTTATATTTTATAAGTTAGTGGTGTTCTCTAGAAAGAATATTAGTATAGTTTTTCCAAAATATGCATAATAAAACATGAATACAAAACAGACTCCTAAGTAGGATTCATAGGATAGGAGGCTGATAGGCTGTTCATTTAAAAAGATACACACAGGAACTAGGCAGATGCTCCATCAGTAAAAATGTTTTCAAGGCAAACATGAAGACTGACGTTTGATCCCCAGCACCATGTAAAAAACTAGGCATAATAATGAGCTTGCCTGGTATTAGGGACTGAACAGAAGGATCCCAGGAGCTCTGTGGCCAACACACCTAACTGAATAGAGAGCTCCAAGTTTGATGAATAATTACAAGGTTCTTGTAGTTAGACAAGCTGCATTTCACAGATTGTACCTGTTGACTTCATTCCAGATGGGAAGTATCCTTGTGAAATGAATACCAAGTTAACAATGGGTTTCCATATTGCATTAAATTGTTGAGTGCTATCATTAATTTTAATAGGATATTTATGAGTTCATAACTACTTCTAGATTATGTTAGAGGTAAGCACAGAAGGCACCCTTTCAGTGTATGTTTTCTTATTTTAAAGGAGATATAAATTTAATTATGAAGATTATCTAAGATCTTTATTTTCCCTCCAGGGGATCACTTTCATTTTTACTGGCCTAAATCCTTCCTGTCTTATCTTAAATTGGATTAATTAAAGTTACAATGCTGTGTTAAGTATTCTGTGATGAAACAAATTTGTTAAAAGTGTTAATATGCATGTATTGACTAAAATATTATAGTTTACCCTGTGTTCCACAACAGAACTTTTCTCCTACTGAACTGTAACTTAATGCTTGCTGACCGTTTATCTAGCCCTTCTTCCCCTCTAAATTCCTAAGCTTCTGATAAACACCATTCTATTCTAAACGTGTGTACATCATTTATATATATGTATTTATGTTACAGATATGTGCATATACACATATGTACGTAGGTGTACATATGCATGTTCAATCTATGCAGATATCAGATGTCTTCCTCTATTGCAATCCACTTTATTTTTTGTGATAGGATCTCTCTCTGAACTTAAAACTCACCAGATTAGCAAGACAATCTGCCAGCAAGCACCAGGGATCCTCCTAACATTAGCTCTCTAGCATTCAATTAAAAGCCCCTTCAATTGTACCCAGCTTCTTATGTAGGTACTGGGGATCTGGGCTTAGGGCTTCATTAGCTCAAGTCAAGAATTTTAGCCACTGAGCCATTCACCTTAGTCCCAACTCTCAACTTCTATGTCATATTTTTTTGTGTATATTTATTTTTTCTTCTGTACCTTTAATAATAAAGATATATTTTAGTTACTCTTCTATTGCTATCAAGAGACTTCATAACCAAAGTAATTTATAAAAGGATTCATTTAAATGGGGCCTTGATTAAATTTTTAGAGGGTTAGACTCTGCTCATGAAGGCAGGGAGCATTGTGGTAGACAGGCAAACAGTGCTGGAGCAGTAGCTGAGAGGTTAGATCTTGATCCTCAGGTAGGACACAAAAAGAACTGGTCCTCATATGGACTTTCAAAGGATCTCACAGCCACCCCCAGTGATAAACCTCTCCTATCACACCACAGCTCTTAATCTCATTTAAATCACCAAAAATCATATCCTCTACTTCCATAGCTGGCCCTAATAGTAAATAGTATTTTTTCTTTTTATAGCTAACTAGTATTCTCTTGAGTATACATACATTTTATTTTCTACTGGTAACATGTTAGACACTCATGCTATTTCCATTTGTTGGCTGTTAGGAACAGTACTGTAATGAACATGAACATCTCATCTACAACGACTATGCGGTTATCTCTTCCACATACTGATTTCATTTCCTTTGGACATACATCCAGTATTGCTGAGTTATAAAGAAGTTTTCTTTTTAATTTCTCATAGAATCTGTACACTGTATTCCATAATGGCTGTGTTATTTTATATTTCTGCTAACATTGTGCACAAATCCCCTTGTCTCCAGATCCTTGACAGCACTTGTTATTGTATAATATCCATTTGTCATATCATACGTGAAAGCCATCGCACATCTCTGATAGATTGTATTGAGCAATGCATCATGAGTCTTTTTGAAGGTTGTGTTCTTTGTAACAATGTCTGTTCAGGCTATCATCCATTTTAAATCAAGCTGTTTGTTTTGATCCTATTACGTTCCTTATATTATGAATATAAGCCCCTAATCAAATGTAAATTTAAAATATTTTTTTAAAGTTTGTAGAAAGCTTCACCTGATGCAATACCTTTATTTGTGCTTTGGTTATCTAGACTTCTGGGTTGATGTCCACTCTTTTTTCATCTGATGACAATATCTAACTATATTTTTCTATAGAGATCTTGAAAATTTATGCTTCATTTAATAAATTTTATTTCAAGGAGCCAACAAAACAATAAGCTAAAACCAACACAGATGTAAAGAAATAATATCAAATATGAAACAGGGCTTAGAAAAAATATATAAACCAACCACCCAAATCTATGCTTTCTGTAAAGATAAATACAACTGATAAAAGCTTTAGGTAGACTAAGAAGAAAAGACTCAAATGATTAAAATAAATAAAAGAGAAGACACAAATACTGATATCACAGGAATCCAAAGAATGTTGAGTCTACGATAAACAATTTCATGCCAAGAAATTAGAAAAATTAGTAGAAATGGAGCCTTAGATTGGCTTAAGGAGAGATAAAAATGAATCATAATCGACAAATAGCAAGTAAGATTACAACAAAAACAAAGAACCTTTACTAGAAAGACAGTCATGAAATGGAATGTTTGGTGCATAAATTTTACAAAATATTTAAAGAAGAGTAACAGGCTGCTGAGATTGCCCAGTGAGTAGAGGCATTTCCTGCCAAGACTGATGTCCTGAATTAAATCCCTGGGATCCACACAGTAGAAAAACAATGTCCACTTCTGTAAGTTTTCCTCTGACCATGACACATGCTGTGGCACATATATGCATGAATGCGCACACACACACACACACACACACACACACACACACACAAATATTTTGAGACAAATAGCATACCATTCCTTTTTAAATTCTTCTAAAAATTCCTGAGGAAGTATTTTAATTACCTTTTTACTGCTATTACAAAATATTTAACAAAAAAAAAAAAAGAGTGGAAGGTTTCTTTGTCTCACAGTTTGAGGTTCTAGTCTAGTCCATTATGGTGACAGGAGAGTGAGACAGTTGTTTGTATTGCTTCCCTTCAGGAAGCAAAGAGCAATGCATGCTGGCGATGAGCTCTTTTTCTTCTTTTTATTTATTCAAAATCCTGTCTCATGTGATGCTACCTGTGGCCAGGGCATGTTTTTCTACACCAATTAACTGAATCTAGACAATCCCTCACAGATACGGCCAATGGTTTATTTCCAAAGGTATTCTAAATCCAACCACTTTGTTGATCACCATTAACCACCCTGAAGGATTACTTCCAAATTCATTTTGTAAGAGCATCAGTAATCTGATTCCAAAGGTAGACAAAGACACTACTGTTAATGGATCTTAGCCAGAGTGCTACATTCTGGGTTCCTAATAAACTTGATGTGGGAACCTGATGTCTGATGACCAATAGCAATAAAGAAAGGGGAAATATGGAAGAAAGAGGAGATGAAGGAGATGAGGGTGGTAGGAGTTAAGAGGGAAGAAAGAAAGAGCAAGAGACAAGGGAGGAAAAAAAGAGAGAGACAGAAAGAAGCAGGGAGAGAGAAGAGGAAAGGCAGAAAGAGAGGATGGATGAGGGAAGAAGACAGAGATAGAGGCAAGAAGAAAGAGGGAGAGGGAAAGATGGGAGAGCAGAAGGGAAATAAAATTTGGTTTTTGTCATAATAGAAAAACAGTAGATATAGGAGCCCACTAAGAAAAGTGTTTTAATAACACATAGAGGGAGGATATCATGGGTGTATCTATATGTGCATGGTAGTTCCCCTACCAGGCTTTAGTCCTATTCCTAGTTTAGTTCTGTGGGATTCTGAAGAGATCCTGCTGGCAATGAGGTTTTCAAAGGAAAGATTTGTTTCCCACTATGAAATGCTTGCCTGTAGGTCTAACCTTTCCTGGTGTTTGAGATAAGCTAGGAAGAAGAAATAACAGTCATAAGGAATGGATTAGAGAGACAAAATGTGTTCAGGAAGTGTAATGGGTCTTCCTTCAAGGTGTGTATGAACACTTTTCAAAGATGTCCAGGTACACTACAATAAAGGAGATCTTAAGTCAGTATCACTTGTGGACATATATGCTAAAATGCTAAAATCTTGAAACACATACTAGCTTACCAAATGAAACAATGCACTGATAGGCTCACTCATGTGATCAAGCAGGATCTATACCTGGAAGCAAGCTTGAGTCAGTATGCACAAGTGAGTAAGTGATTCTCAGAGTGTGATTGTGTTTGTGTGCTGTTAAATAATTTATCTCAGACTTAGTCATTACTCGAAGACTGCATTATTTTAAAGTGTAGTACTTGTATTTTGCATACTGTGGAGAGTTTGCCCTATATTCAGCTAACATTTGAGCATGCTGCAGTTTCATTGACTAGCAAGCTAAACCTTAACTCTCTCTCAGAGGCAAAACCTTTGTTAACAACCACTGTAACAACAGTAGGATACCAATGATTTCTCATACCAGGTCTTCACCCTCAATTTCTTCAAGGTGATGTGACATATGACAAGTAGCAAGTACTTCTAAAAGAACTACTACTTTCTCAAAAGAAACAAAGACAGCATTTCTGTCCTCTATGACACATACTCATTCTTAAAAACATTCTTCAAAACAAAGTAATTGGTGTCTCTTGAAAAAGAGGGTAGGCAAGGGAAGAAGGGAATAAAGGAAAAAGAGAGGGGAGAATATTAAATTAATACGCAACATCATCAGGTAATACTTTACAGCTAGTGAATTATCATGACAATTTTCTGACTTATATGATTGGCTATGCTGATGAAGATATGTGCAGATGTCCATACAGTGAATTTAAAAATTTCTACAGGTTCTGTACTTAGGTCAAACACTTCATTTTATTAATAGTCATAGTCTTGCTATGTTCTTTTATTTCTCTGTGATAATGGCCAAATAAAACTTTAGTTATCCTCCGAAAAGTAATGTGTAACAGATATGACACTTTCTTTAATATATGTCTTACCTATTTGAATCAGTAATACCAAGTCAAAAATTAACTTTTATACAGTTGCAATAACCTTGGAACTAATCTCATCTCTGTCATTAATATACATCTTTACATTAATATGAAGGATATCTAGGAATATCTCAAATGAAATTACACAAAGCGCAGGCAGCAAGTCAGTTTGGCCTAAGCACCTCAACACTGATCTATACAGTAATAAGTATTATCATATAGAGAGATTATTTTCTTTCAACTGAGTTGTTGTCAAACCATGATTCTAATTGCTTATACTAAGGCAATTGACTTTTTATAACTTATGTGCAGGAAATTAAAATATCCCTTCTGTATTTTTCATGTTTTCACCATAGTGCATCTATATGTACTATATATATATATATATATACATATATATATATATACACATACCTTGCTATATGCCTTCAATACATGTTTTATTGCATTTCTTCTGTTGACACTTTTCACTATGATAATCTTTCAGAAGTATGTTTCACTGGCGGCTTTGGGCATGTTCACGTTTAGGTAAAGCTAATCAATGTAGAAGGGAGATATGTAGGAAAAATAAAATCTCTCTTTTTGTTTCAGTTTTCATTCATGTATTTTTCATATAAATATGTTTATCATCAATATTATTTTGTGGTGTAAGAAGAATCAAGAAATAAGAAGGGACGACTGGAAGGAAGGAGTATTAAAAGGAGGGAGGAAGATTGGGAAATAGGAAATAAGAGATGGAAGGGAAAAAAAAAGCAAAGATTGATCATGGCACTTTGTACTTGATGAAGCTTTGACATTGTGCTCATTCTGATATATCCATATATCATTTACCATACTATATAGCTATCTTATTTCTGAACATTAATAGCAACTTCATCAAAATTTTCTTGTTTTTCTTTCTAAATTTTAATTTGCATATTATATTCAGTATCAGTAATTCCTTTCTCCCTGAAGCCACTTCCTAAGGAAGAGTCAGAAATAAATTTGAAAAATCTTTCCATTTAAAAATAATTTATATTTAACAAATAAAATATAATATAGTTAAATGCAAGGAGATAAAGCCATGTTTTATTTACAACATTCCCCTGAGATATTAGGAGAGAATATAATTGATTATATACAAATGCATATATATGCAGATAAAATTGCATAATATCAAAAATTTCTTTATAACCTTATATCTTGTATTAATAGTTATGATTCTCATGGGTCTGTAGGAGGCATCAAAATGGCGAAACTGAAAGCATTTCCTCTAAGGCCTAGAACAAGAGAAGGATGATCATTTTTAATACTTTTAATGTTGTATTGGAAGCTTCCAACTGAGCAATTGGAAAGATGAAGAAGCAAATGACATCTAAATTATTAAGTAGAAAGTTAAATTGTCTCTGCTTGAAGGTGAGATTACTGTGTGTTTATATGTACCCAAAGATTCCACTGATAAACAGTGTTATTAATAAACATGTTCTGAAAAGTTTCAGGATGTAAATTTAATACATAAAATATAAAATTTTATATATAAATAATGAATACATTAAACAATACACCAGAAGAGTACTTCCATCTACAGTAGCTGTAAGAATTCCCTTCGTGAATCCAAACGCCTCTCTGCCAAGTGTGGTATTTACCAGTAATTAGAGGATTTTTAAATAGAATTTTGATAAAACAAATCTAACCCAATTATATTTTGACTTCAATGTTAAAATTCTTTATGCAGTCTGATGAAATTCCAACTGCACAACATCTTTAATTCCAGTAATTTATGATTTTATAGTGTCTGTACTGTGCTTAAAATGTTGCTTACTCTAATTAATTAGCTTATGGTCAACAGGATCTTTAATTAGAACATTGGTAATCTGTCCCCTGAAGCATTTCATGGAGTGTTTATGGTTCCAGGATGGATATCTTAATGAACACGATATTAAAAAGTACCATTAAGTAGAAATGAAATAGAATACCCATCAGGGCAACACAATGTTTTTCTTTATAAAAGAACAGTCTGTGCTTAGAATTCACTATTAAAATAACCAGCAAATTTTAATAGTGTATCTTTAAGTTTATGCCAATAGTAACTATTTTATAAGGTGTCTTTATTCTGACAGTGATAAAGGCTAAAATCAAAAGGAAACTGGATTAGCTTTTGTAAAGATTTAATTCATTGAAACAGTTCTAATGGTAGCCACAGTGTTATGAGCAGTGCAGACATTTTGTGGAAAAAAATGTTTGGCTGTGTGTACATGAATAATGTGGAATCGCCAAGTTGTGAATCCCGCTTTAGAGACACTCAGGAGCTCTAACATCATGCATTAGAATGATATCACTTAGATGGTTGTGCTTTCAATAGATGGCCATATTTTCTGAACTATTTTAGTCATTTCACTTATAATTCCATTACACGTAATTTTGGGTATTTCATGTTATCTCAATCCATGTCTCCTGAAGTCTATAAGACAAGAACATAATATATAGCAATGCCTATTATTACAAAGTCTTATATTGTACTAAAAAGCATTCCAATTAAATTAGGATATTAATGTGAGATTCTATTCATTTTTCATCAGTAATATTGGGCACAATTTTCCCTGATGTCTTTCTTATTATTTATATTCATTTTCAACCATAGACATTGTCTTGACTTAATAATTTGCTTCTTCCTAATACAACTAAATTTGGTGAGCTTTACCTATTCACAAATGAAGTGTCACTAAGATTATTATGATACTGGAATTCAAACTTATTGCTGTGTTTGGAGGTGCTAGAGACCAAATTCATCAAACAGAATGAAGGTAAATAAAGAGAAATAATGATTGAACTTGACTTTCCTACAAAAATGAAGTCCTACAAAAAAGGGAAGTTTCTATATTATTTTAAATAGATGTATTCTAGAAAACGTAGCAAGTAGAAATGAATTAAATGATTTCAGCAATATAATCTGAAGTTATGAATCTAGGCAATGAAGAGCAACTGATTTTAATGAAGGAAAGAGGGAGAGAAGGAAGCAGAGGGACAAAGGATAAACAATGTACCTATTGATGAATGCTTATAATATAACTAAAATATTATCAACATGTTAAATCTACTCAAATTAAATGCCATATTTAACCCCTGATTGTCCTCAAAGATAGAAGCTGAGTGAGTATTTTTAAAGATGCTCTGAAGAGGACAGTTAAATTACTATTCAACCACAAGCTCTACAAAATGACTTATTCTTTTGTTTAAAATGAATCTGAAACAATAACAGAATGTAGAAGATTCTACAATAAAAGAGGCAAATGATGAACTGTCAATCAAAGCTATATATCTAATAGTTGAACAAAAATACTTGAAGCTATTAATAGCTATATGCATATGGAAATCTAAATAATAAAAATTACCTACATAGTACATTATTAATACAATTATTTTTATCTTGTATAGTTAATTCAGAGGTGACTATTGTATTGAAATATGTATATAACTATATATTACTAAAAAAGAGAAAAGGCAAAAATAAATGAGATTCAAATAACATTGAATTTTAAAATAGAATCTATCATTGAAAGATATCTTTAAAATTCAAGGTAAGGTGTTCACAAATTTAAATTCTCAGGAAAAAATGGTGCAATAAAAGAGACATCTGTTGTAATGGCAGATTGTGTGATTTTTGTCATTCTATATTTGCTTTTACTTCTGCTTTAAAGTAAGCACCAAAGGTTTGTGGCTTCCATGTATACAAAGCTTATCTGTTTGCATACATCGATGTTCTCTGTTCCTGCACTTTAGAATGAGTAAATGAAATATATATATATATATATATATATATATGTGTGTGTGTGTGTGTGTGTGTGTGTGTTTCATATTTATATAACTAATATATATTATTATATATAATATGTACTACAAGTTATATATAAAAATAATGTATATATTTCTATATAATACAAGAGTAGTATATTAATAAGTGATCATTCAAGCACTTTATTCACAGTGCTTTACATGAATTTAGGAAGCTCATAGATTCTCTCCAGCCGGATACAAGATGTTGTCTTTGGCTGTAGATGTTTAATATAGCCTAACTGTGCTCTTGTGAAGTGTTAACCATGGAGTGTTATTTCCTTTCACTTGAATAAAGACGCTGTAATGTCTTTTTCTATATTTACTCCCAATTTTCTATGGAAGATATACTGATTACTTACAATGAAATGTTATGGTAAAAAGAAATTTATTATAGACTGTGATTCAGTAATATTATTATTCTTACTTGCATTGCAGTATATGCACTAAAATTTTTATTTTTTGAAAAATTTAAACTTACAATTTGTGCTACTGCATGCACTTTTAAACAAAGACTTGAAAACCCAATTTATAATGATGGACCTATTCTACCTTGAAAAATATTACATAATACTAATGAGTTAATGATAAGAAAATTTCTTTGTAAGGTGAAGTTATGCTGAAGATTTTCAACATGATATCTCAAAGGGATTGTTCAGTAGAATACAAAATTTATCTCACCATTAGGAAATCACCATTATTTTAAATAAGAGAACATGAAGAATATATCACATGACACCAAAGAAAAATAACAAATAAGATATCTTTAAAAGAAATAAAAAAACATTGAACTTTAAAAATAATAGGGCTAAGTAGAGGAGAAAGAGAAGAATAGAGAGGGAAGCTGCAAGCAGGTGACACCAGTCCTTACTGGGAGACTCTAGACTTGGGACAATCTCAGAAAAGAGGGAAGGGAGTCTGGATAGTCAAGAAAAGGAAAAATCAGTATTACTCAGTTACTATCCAATAAATAGGCAATGAATGAGAAAACCTGATGACTTGTAAAAGTCTCAAGGCAAGAAGCAGCTACTCAAATAAAAACAGGTTTTTATGGAAGAAAGACAATAGGAATTTCCTAGTAGGACTTCAAAAAGGCAGTTACTCTTTAGTTCCACTTCTCCAGTTATCACCAGTTGATTTCTAAGAAAGAACTGCAGAGAATTAGTAGGATCACCGTATACGTTTATAATTTGATATATAGAAATATGGAGTAAAACATAGCTTTCACTGTTCATTACAAAGTAAAGATTCAGTGATTCTAAAAATTACCAATTATTACCTTTATAATATTTTTAATGAGAAAATGTGTTCATTTGATGCTAAGGCACAGAAAGATTGGTTAGCTTTCCTGTCCCTATCCTACGTTCACTGACTGGACTCTTAACCAAACAGATTAAAATAGGAAGGAGAAAAACGGATCTAACTAGAGATGTATAGCCAAGAGCTTAGTATAACATGAAGGAAAGACAAGAAAAGAGGCTAAATACACAATAATGAATGCAGGTCATAAGCATAGACCATGAAGGAGGAAATTAAGCCATTTTTTTCTAATTCTAATTTTGTCATGATTTTTTTTATTCTGGTGGTGAATAAGTACATAAAATATATGCAATAATGAAAGCATAAAATTTAATGTGAAGTTCTACAGCTTCATTTCCAAATACATAAGTGTGTAGAAATTCATGGAGTTCTATGGCCTTTGGATCTGATTAATTTTGGGGGTGAGGTGTTTTCACTTGCAAGTTGTTTATAATGATTATATAATTGGAAAAAGATTTCAGAAAAGAATGAAAATTAAACATTTAACCTAGTAACTGAAGTTCATAGATCATTCCAATCTAAACAGGAGAAATAAGCAAAGCTATTGCAATTGAAGAACAAAATGGTAAGAATGGTTTTATGCTATAAGTCAAAAGTTTCCCAGGAGGTAAATATGATGTCTAGGATTAGCTTTCATATAAAATATTAATTCTATGATTATAATTATATAGTATATAATTCTGTAATCATAAGTTTTAATTTCCCATGGGGAAAAAAAGAGAAATCTATTAGAAGGTACAGGGTTTTCTGATATCCTATATATGCTGGCTCTTGGTCACATTGCAAACAATCCATATGTCAAAGGTATAGAGTTTGACCAATATTCTTGGGGAATACACAGAGCCTTTATAATTTATATATATATATATTTATATATATATATATATATATATATATATATATATATATATACACACATATATATATATTTACATTCCATTGTTCAAAAGAGCACAATGTAAATGCTGCTTTTTTCATATTATGCCTCAATGGTGTTTCTTTCTCTCTGAGAGTTTTATGTTATATGAATAGTTTCTGCTGTGTGGTAATTATAGTCTCTCTCAGATTCAGAGAGTTCATTAGAGTATGTGTTATATCCTTGTCTATATTTGCAAAGCTAGCATAATAATAGACTTTCCCTTTTGGGGAACCTCTTTTCAGTGTTGAAATCCTGGTTTGGGATATTCTTCCTCTTTTCTCTTTGATCATTAGATACAACATGTTGAGATTATTTATCTCTATTTTCACTTATACAGGGAATCTTCTTTAGATGCATACTGGTGTTCATGCTGTTTGTGAAATGTCCTCCTCTTTATTGCAGGCTAGACTGATGAATAATTTTAAAGAACAGAATATGTCAAAAGTTATGAAATGCCACCTCTAAGACTGGGACGTTACAAAGACACTGTAGCTTCCTTCCTGTATGACTTTGATCTTTTGCTTATTCATTGTAAGAAAATGTATCCCACAAGGTAAAGAGTAGTGCATATCACAAGAAACTGGAAGGCCTCAAGGCAACATACAATGAGTGATCAAGACCTTGAGTTCAAGTGTGTGAAGCAAAGTAAGAATGAAACTTCCAGAGTCATGCCTTCAGAAGAGATCTGACACCTAGCTGATGCCTTGATGGTATCTTCAGAAAGTTCCACAAAGTAGGATCTCAAAGCTACATCTCTGGACATTTGAGTCTCATATAACATGATAAATCAGATATTTATTGCTTAGGCTGTTTACTTTGGAAGTGGAATACAGTCTTGTCTTATAGGTAACTAATACACTATGTTGGTGTCCTTTTCTGAACCAACTCTTTGTTCCTTAAAGAACATGATACAGTATGTGTCATGTACCATTCCTATATTCAACATACACTATGGATTACTTTAATTATATTAGATAGTAAACAGTTATTGATTTAATTCTATAAATATTATTACAGTCAGCTAGATGTTAACAAATACAACAAGCATTGTTCTATGTGTTTCACTTATACTTACAGTCATCATACTAGACCTTTGTAGTAGGTTCAGTCATAACTTATACTCTTAAAATGAGGAATCTGAAGTCCAGAGACATTAGTCATGCCTAAGGTTAACTAATCTCTAAGTCAGTGATTCTCAACTTTGTGGGTTATGTTCCTTTTGGGGGTTTAACAACTCTTCCACAGGGGTTGCTTAAGACCATCTTCATATCAGATATTTACATTACAAATCATAACAGTAACAAAATTATAGTTATGATGTAGCAATGAAAATAATTTTTTGGTTGGGGATCACTACAACATGAACTGCATGAAATTGTCACAGCATTAGCATTGAGGACCACTGCTCTAAGTGATGGACTATGGTTCTAAACTCTGAGATGAATTTAGATTATCTGATCCCCTGGTTCTAAAATCCATGATGTCTTTTACCATGATTTTGAATACTATATAGAAAAATAAATCACCTGTTCATATATAACACTCAAATTTATATTCTTAACTTCTAAATAATATAGTTTTTGCTTAGCATACATTAACAATATTGAAATTTATTAAGAGTTAATTAATTTGTTTGTATGCATGATATATGTGCATGCATGCAATGTTAAACACCAAAGAACATTGTTTAAGAGTAGATTCTTCCCTGTACCATGTGGCTCCTTAGACACTGCTCAGCTCGACAGTCTGGGCAGCAAGCAAGTCATCTCACTGGCCTACTAACAATTTTAGAAACATTAAATCTGTAAGCTCCATGTTACTCTTAAGAATCAGAGATTCTTAAGTAATTATAAAATTAAGAAAATATTTCTAAATTCAGAAGAATGTCTTCATAATCTATGAAATAAATATGGATATATCAGTTTATGAATCACTCTGATTTCTTTGTAATAAAATATTCATTCTTTAGCGTGGGTGGTGGTGGTTCATGTTTTTAATCCCAGCCCCCAGGAGGCAGAGGCAGATGGATTTTTGCTATGGAGGCCAGTCTGGTCTAGAGAGTGAGTTCTAGGACAGCCACAGTTACAACAGAGAAACCCTGTCTCAAAACATACTCACAAAATTATTCTTTGATGTAATTCCTGAAAACATGAAAATAAAGTTCATTTTTGTAATGATTTTTCTCAATTCTGTCTAACTGACTTTTTTTTTTTCCTTTTTCCTATCTGTATTGTTGCCTAATCAATAGGGTTTCCTTTCATTCATTTCCTTAAGACAGCATCTATGTTGTTGACCAAGACAAGAGAGACAAGTACAACTTTGGAATGAAAATCAATAGTGTACTGTGAGGGTAGAGGAAGGCTAATTTTGGATGAATGCCACCTGCTGATCTACAGCCACTCAAATTCTCACAGCTAGAAAGTGACTGAGTGAACACAGAGCAAACCATATTTTGCCTTCTTGACTTGAGGAAGACAACACAGAAAGACCCTAACTCAAAGTCTTTTCAAAATAAGAGCTCCCTGAGTGTTGCTGTTTTCAATTCCACATCTTTAACATGTGGATAAGAAGATCACAATCTTAGAGTTTTTCAGAAATGATATAGAACTCATTTGTATATTTAAAAGCTATATTAATTATTAACATACAAAATGTCAACTTTTACCTTATTATTTAGCATAAAATAACATTTCTATTGAGACACACTCATACTATATAACTCTGGCTGTTCTGGAACTCCATTATGTAGAATATGCTGGGTCCAACTCACAGTGTTCCCTGCCTCTGCTTCCCAAGAGTTGAGATTAAAGGTGTGTGTCATTATACCTGGCTAATTAATAATATTATTTTTAATGTTTTCCTATTTAAGCTTCATTCTTCTTATAGTTTGCAAACTATGGTTTACGATTTGCTATAGATTTAGAATAATAGTACAGAATTTATTACTTTACTTAGATGCATGAAATACTGAAATATAATGAGTTTGATTTATTTAATCATGTTGTAATCATTGTTCTACACAGGTACTTCTTGTTGAATTATTGGAATGTAATGAGTGCAGTCATTTATGAATAAGTTATAGATATCAGGTTTCACTCTAAATAATTAAGAACTTATCATATATAATAATAATATCACTATTTAATACATTATGCTTCAATGACCAAAATTGGAAAATTTAATATTGATATAATACTTAGGTTTAACATCTTTTTATACTCAAAATTTGGCAATTGTCCTATCTTTCTCTCCGAATAATACTTGTTTCCATGAAGTGAACTATCATTCTGTAAAAATGGTTTCGGTTTATCATGATCTTGATACTATTTAAGCACAAGTTATTTTGGGGTATGCACATGTGTCTTATATATCTATAGAAAATGTACCAGAATATCATTTCTTAAACTATTCTGGAAGATATCTAAGAAGCGTA
Source organism: Cricetomys ansorgei (assembly GCA_026225945.1). Classification (NCBI taxonomy): domain Eukaryota; kingdom Metazoa; phylum Chordata; class Mammalia; order Rodentia; family Nesomyidae; genus Cricetomys; species Cricetomys ansorgei. Next base: position 3,295,085 of record JAMJFZ010001121.1, on the reverse strand, counting down.
GGAAGCCAAAATATTCTTTCCTCTTCCAAAGGTAAAGAGAAAGTGGCACATATTCCTTTGAATTTGCTTCTCCCGTCTCTCCTTTTTTTCCTGCCTGCTCTATCTCCCCTCCCTCCCTCCCTTTCTCCCTTCCTTCCTTCCTTTCTTTTTTCATTTTCGTTTCTTCCTGTCCCATTATTTCCCTCCTTCCCTCCTTCCTTCCTTCCTTCCTTCTTCCTTCTTTTCTTGCTTCCTGACAAGTTATCATGTCATCTAAATTGGTCTTATTTTATTCAGTAGTCAAGAATACCTTTAAATGTCTATTTCTCCATGCCTCCACACTCTGAGAGCTCAGATTATAGCACCATGAAGATTTTATGTGGAGATGGGGATCCAAGCAAGGATTTGTGTGTGCCAGGCAAGCACTCTAGTAACCAAGTTTAACTGTCTGCCTCCTTTGGAATTCTAACAATTCATGGTAATCTAGTTTCTTTGAAAGCTTTAGGGGTGTTACATGAAAAGAAAACTGAGTGATCTATTATACCAACCTAACATCACTTGTACTTTTTATAACATGTTAAGAAAGAGGAACCAAATTTGGATACAAGCTTATGTACCATTAGTTGTATAGTATTTCTGTAGCCTTGAAAATTATGCTGTGATGTGTTCCTTCATTTGTCTTCAGTCTCTGAAGCTCTGTTCATTCCTATAGAATGCTACACTGTAGGGAGATGCAGCCAGATTTATTGGCAGCTACCTGTTCCCAATTTGAAACACACTTCTACCAACAGAGAGTAAAGGATGTATGTTTTCTGTTAGAAGTCTCTAGATATTAACAATAGTTAATGAGTCTCGAGGAGACTGGAGGCTCCATGGGAGTTAAAAATGTTTAATATGGTTGGATATATGTTAATCAAAGAAGGTCAAGAAAGAACTGAAGCACCTATTTAGTTTAGATACATATAAATTACTGGTTTCAATATAATTTTTACTTATAGAAGATAATAATTTCATCTGAAATCTGGAGAAAAATTAGCTAAATCAAAGAATACATTAACCCAGAAAATAGAACATTATGAATTATCAGTTCACAGTGGCAACATTTTATATTATATTTATATTGCAGTTTTGAGACTATTACTTGTTTGTAATAAGTTATATGTTATAAGCTATGCTTTCAAACTTTTTGTCTTATTTTATTTGATTGGTTCATATTGTTGATTTGTTATATTTTATTTTTTAAACAACAGGATTTTGTGTAACTCAGAATGACCTTATATTCTATGTAGCTCAGAATGACCTTGATCTGATTCTCTTGCTTTCACCTTCAGAATGCTAAGATTATAGACATTTATGCAGTACTAGGGATTACATGCAGCTTTTTGCATGTTATGCAACTATTCTACCAATGGTGCCCCACTCTTTAAAACTTAGAATTCTTTGTTACTATCAGAAAATTGTAACATGTGGAGGCAGTTAGTTAGAAGTTCAGGAAGATGTGATGCTCTATTTATTTTTTTAGAGTTCACTGACACTTACCTGATTTAACTTTGTAACCTGTGATGACATGTTAACTGACACATAGTTGGGTAACTACACACAATTGTAAATTAAGTTTATATTATGAAATTTAGCCAGGTACTTAGTCTGAGGGTTTGACTCTTCAGCTTAAGAAGCATTAAATCATAATTTAGTTACTGGTATATATCACCTGCAGAAATATCACCTCCTAATTAAAGAAAAATGTCAATATTCCATGACTCTTAAACTTTGGTAAATGAGGGTTGAAGAGATGACTCAGTGAGTAAACATACCCAGGCTCCACATGGTAGAAAGAGAGCCAACTACATGTGCATTGTAGTGTACACACATACACACACACACAGATACACACGCAAAACAAGTGTAAAATAAAAATTGCAAAATTAAGCTCCATAGTATAGAGTCAGGGCAGACTTTTATGTTGGATGCTGACTTTTGGGGTTCTGGATGATCAAACAATGAATATGTGAAATAAATATACTCAATTTTATTTAAAATATTGGTTTGATATATTAGTCTCTTTGTTTCAGGTCATACCTTATGACATTTCTAGCAGACTTTGATTTATGAGCCTATCAATGTCTACATTCTTACTTTCATAATGTATTTGTCTTACGCATTGCTTTGTTTCTATAAATATCAATTTTTGATAAGCAATATTCAGTGCATTGGAAACTTTCACACAAATGTTCTTATACATTAATCTTGTATTTTTTTTTAATACTGAAAGATATATCACCAACCTTTTATTATCTTTTTTTCTTCTCAAGTATCCATTTTTGCAGGGGCCTAAAGGAATAGATCAGGCAGATTAAAGCACTCACATTACCAGAGAGAGTTTTTTTTTCTTACATTTAAAAAGAGAAAATAGTATCCAGTGAATATACAACAGAATGTTTGTTTGTTGTAGAAGCATAAGCCTGTATGAAAGCTAGGAGAGGTCTATGTTCTAGGGGTCTATATGAAGAAATCACATTCAGAGGCCTGTATGGTCTGGATGGAATGTAGAAAGAATGTTAAGAATGTTGATACACACCTTTAATCCTAGTATTCAGAAAGCAGTGGCAGCCAACATCTTTAATCCCAGTATTCAGAAGGCAGATTAAAGGTCCACACCTTTAATCTCTAAGACAGAAACAGAGTGGAAACCGACAAAGGAAGCAGAGCTCAGTAAGAGTCACTGTCACATAAGTGATGTGTGAGATGAGTCAGTGAATGAAAGGCAAAATGACAGGATCCAGGACTAAAGATCAGGGAGTGAATTAGACAAAAGAATAAACCAGCTTTGCCCTGAATCAATGCCTACATATTGTGAATCTATGGCTACAGTATTTTGTTTGTTTGTTGTTTTTATACAAGGATCTCAGCATGTCAATACTATCAAAAGTCTGTCTGATTGATTTCACAACAGTTGCTTTGAAATATTTTATCTGATGACTAGTAATTCATAGAGAAAAATCCTTGTTGCCCATGTAGTTATCTTGAGCATTTTCATTGTACAAAGAAACACAACTTTGTACCCTCTTTAATCCTTGCTGCTAAGGTCATCCTGCATTATAGGAAAGAAAACAAAGCACAGAAGTTGTCATACTAAATGACAATTGTGCTGAGGTTAGACCTAGGCCTGGGGTCAATTGGGCTTGCACTGAATTCACTGTACTTGGCATTAATTGGATGGTGTTGGTTTTAACAGGTTTTAAACATCTATAGGACTGAATTATTATAAGAAACATTGAAAAGTAAACTAGGAAATTGTAACTGTAGATTTACCAGATGTAGGTGTTGGTTTGGTACAAAGTTTTTTTAATTCTTCAATTCAATCAACTCAATCACTGGTTCTGGTATTAGATCCCTAGAGCCTTTCAGCCTCTGTGTAATCAATACTTAAACCTAGAACAGGAAGGCTTCAGTCTTCATAAAATCTGGGTCATTTAAACTGCTAGCTGTTATCTAGAAGGCTCTAGCCTCAGCCACTGAGACCTACTAACTGACTGAGCCACTCTAACTAGCTCCCTCTGAACTCTGACTCTTCTGGTTCAACTCACTTCATCTGATACTGACTTCTGTGGAGCTCTGCTGTATCTCTCAGTCTCTCCTCTTGAGCTCTCACTGCTCCATTCTGCCTCTGTAACTGACTCCGTAACTGACCCTTTAACTGACTGATTTTAACTCATTGACTCTGTAACTCTCTGTAACTGACTCTGCTCTGTAACTCTTCCTCAGATTAGTCACTTTATCTGTCATTCACTCTGACTCATTTTAAATGTCACTATCTGTGTGACACTGACTCCTGAACTTTGCTTCCTGTGTCTGCTTCAGGCAGATTCTATTTTTCTTAGGGATTAAAAGCATGGACTACCACTGCCTTCTGAATAATGGGATTAAAGGTGTGTCTACATTCCATGTATACCACATATGCCTCTGAAATGTATATCTATGGAATATAGACCGTTCCTAGCTTGCACACAAGCCTATTCCTCTACAGGAGATATAGAGAAATCCTGAAGAAACACTCATTTTTCATTCTAAATCAAAGACAGAAGTGATTATTTGATTAGTGGTCATTTTATCACCAATATTCTGTATGTGGGTATTGTTATCCCCCATCCGTCTTATTACTTCTAAACACTTCCAAATTCTCTTTAATGGATATGGCATGTAAGGGAGTAAGGGAAACAGTAGGGGACAACTGTAACAGCAGGACTTATACAGAACCCAAAACCTGACTTGCTGGCTTCATGAATGACTCATTTTCTCTAGGGATTAGAAAGCTTCAGTAGTATAATTATCCAATTTTAAATTTTACTTTGTGAAAATCATCAAATCATTTAGTGTAGAATGTATATTTTATATATTTATTTCATTTTTATTTGTTTTGTTTTCAGAAAGGTTTTCATGTATCCTAAGCTAATCTTGAACTTACTGTGTCGCCTTGAAATTGTGATCATCATGCCTCTACTTCTTGAATGCACATTGTATTAGCAAGCTGAAATCCTCTTATTAAAAAAAAAAAAAAAAACTGTTTTTTTGTTTTTTATGATTCACCATATCTAGGCATTGATTCACGGCAAAAGTGGTTTATTCATAGCTACTGGCATTCTTAGCACCTTAAGTGATATTCCTGCCTATTAGGCTCCAGAGTTCTGAGATGACAGATTGAACTGCCACTCTATGCTTGAGTGGAGTAATTTCTATGATTCTCTTCATTTACCATTAATATAATGAAGAAAATGACTTCAATGGAAGCTTATGAATTCATTAACTTGTACAATATTCAAATTAAGTCATAATTGTAGGCCATCTTGTTTATTAATATTTACATTTCATATATTCATTTATAAAGGAAATATTTATAAACTGTTTATCATCTACGCAGCACTATTCACGTGCTTATGAATGATAGCAATGAGAAAAAAATTTGTACATTTACAAATTATATGCACTCTTGGTCTTGTTTGAACTTTTGTGTGACTATCTATTTCTTTATAAGTTCTTAAAATATGTTTTGAGAGTGAAGACATTAATGCAAATGTCTTGATATGAATTTCTGGGCCCCAGCATGAATTATACCAAGCCACAACTCCTCACATGATTGCTGGAAGCCATTTCTTGTGAAATATGATGAAACAGAGTGCAGTGGGTATATCAGGCAATCTCTCCAGAGTTACAGAGCCTGGGATCTGCTTCTCAACAGTTCTCCAGAAACTCCTCACGTAATTCAGAATTGGGTCATTGCTACTATTCTTCTCAGGGCATGATTCTCAACTTAAAAGAGCTAATGACTTGATAATATAAAATACAACTTAATATCTTAATGATTACTAACTCATCTATAGTCACAAACACCTAATAGCCACAGCTTTTCAAAAAAAGTTTGGCTGCAAAAGCCTTATAATTCCTAACAAGAAGATCACATCAGAGTAAGAAATCATAGACAGAAAAGGCATATATTGATTGACAGTGCACATAATCTGATAATGCTGAGAATTTAGCAGTGCATGTACTGTAACATGTAAACAAATTCATACCATGTGCCATATAATCTCAACAGAAAATCTAGAAGAAGATATCCTGACTCAGAGAAATCTATGCCACAAAATCACTATCCTCTGCTTTTGTGAACTACTGAGAAAAGCTCACATTGTCCTTACAAATAAACTTTCATTTATCCTGCACCTAACAAGTAGGCTGTGCTCTCATATTCAGGCCCAACAGCACTTTACCACTATACATGTGGCAGGATATATTGCTTTGACAACACACTTTTCTGGGAACATCATATTTGCTAAGTGTAATAATTTATCACTCAAATTTACATTTGAATAAAATGTTTTTTCCAGGAAAATATTTTAATTTTATCATGCCTCTCATAATTTCATCTGACAAACTAAATGACTTGTAAAAGAAATGGATTTTCAAAAATTTATGACTTGTTATTATGATCTATACAATCACATAAATCCTAGATTATCCTGCATATATTAATTTTACCATCAGTCATGCATACATAGATTTTGATTCATTGTAGCTTATGCAACATTTATACATCTGGATGATAAAGTCACGTTCTTAAGTGCTGAAAACCCAACTATAGGTACTTTTTACAAATGAGGATAATTTTGTGATTTCTATATTTGTGGTCACTTCCTGATACTGATTTATAATTTTACCCCATGACAGCTTAGTTTATAAGAATCTTTTACCAATCAATATAATGAATAGTTATATTAAGTGTATTATTCAGTGTGTTAATTTTAAGTTGCAGAAAGGAACTTTATGTACACAGTTATGGTTATGCCTCATTGTCAATGTGAATGAATTTTAAGTCTTCTAGGAAGCATACTACTGGGTATGTCTAGAAGGATTTTTTTCCTGATAAGATTAACTGAGGAAGGAAAAATTTACCCTACATGTAGGCAGCAACATTCCATTCTGTGTTCTAGGCAGAATAAAAGGATTCCCTTTTCTCTGCTTCTATTTCTATGTGTAGAGTCCAATCCAAAAGCACCCAGGAACTCTGCTGTGTTTCTCCATAGTGACAAAAGAAACTACTCTTTTAAACCTTGAGCCCAAATCAAACCTATTTTTCTCAAAAGTTCTTCTGGTCAGTTATTTTGTTAGAGAAATATGAAAACTAACACATATTATATTAGCATCATTTTGAATGGAAAACATAACAATATTCAAATCCTTCATAATGTAAATAAACATGCCAAACATTTAAATTAACAAAATGAGCTTGAATATTCAAACCATAGCAATTTTTGGGAATATGAATTTAAGTATATATTAATGATATTATTTTAAAACTCAGTGGACTTTGATCCTGATGATTTCTTTTAGGTATATGTTAATATTTCCTTTCCAACATATTTTACATACATTAAAATACTACCTTAATCATTTTATAGACTTTTTTTCTTGAGTAAATAATGATGATAAGTACCTGTACTGTGTGTTTTCTATATTCCAGACCTCATAGATCAATGATTCTCACTCTGTGGGCCATGACCCTTTTTGGTATTAAATGACTTCTTCACAAGGGTCAGTGCATTGATCAGTTTATATAAAAGCTTATTCTTCTGATTTGTAATAAAAAATCAAATACAAGCACGTTTGTTTTCTTATATTTTACTAATAATTATTTACAATACTTTTATGAGAAATAACTTTAGTTTTATACCTATTTTAAGTTAGCTTTCCTATTTTATAATATCCTATTTTCTTACATAACTTATTTTCCTAAGAGAGATGAACTCTTAAATTGTTTTCTCGGCTATCTGTCCCCAATTTCAATATTAGGTATTTAATTTTAAATGCAGATTTTATTAGTTCTCTAGATATCGTAACTATAGAATTATTGAAAATTTCAAAAATTTAAATTGATTCTTTTTCTCTGTAATGAAAAAGAGAAACATGTGAGTTGAGAAACATAAGTATCAAACTACTTCTGTACAAGTCACTTATGATATTGTCTTTTATGACATTGTCAACCTCTTGAGTAATTCTTGAGTCAAGTGAATTTTGAATAATTCTTGAGTCAAGTGATTTTCAGAGATATACTCATCATGAATGTGAAAATTTTTTCATACACACATGGTGGTTAAATTTAAATTCAAGTGAAATTTATAGCATGCTATTTGGCATATGTTTAAATATTAAATACAGATCCAATTTCTATTTGGCATGTTTAAATATTAAATATAGATTGAAATTGCTACATCCATAATGACTCCAAGGACAGACCTGACTGGGACAGCCAAGGTGCTGAAGAGAAGTAAAACACAGGGACACAGAGGAAAGCTGGGATCAGGTGGACTTGGCTCTCTGATGGAGAAATTTCAGCACCTTAGGAGCTCAGCGTGTTTGCAATATAGGTTGAACAAGTATGTGGAGCTATTTCATATAGCTGAATCAAGAAGGCATGTAAACAAGGAAGCAGGTTTAATGCTGGGCAAAGAGACAAATTTAGCTAATCTCTGTAGGAGGAATCTCTATAAGGCATCAGTTTTCAGGCCATAAAGGTGGCTGGAAGGCAGAGAAAGCTATGGAGACACTTTTTGCACATACTATCAACATCCTCACATGGACCAGAACGAGGTATTTCCCTCTCTCTCAAACTCACTCAGGAAGGAAGGCTTCGCCATTTTCCCATGGGTCCGAGTTTAGGGTCCTTGGTGTAGCTGTGGCTGTGTCAACAACATATGCTCTTTCAAGATTTACTCATTCAGATTCAAGTCTTCTTCCATTCTCCACAACCAAGATATATTATAGTTTCTTTAATCATGGAAAAGTTTTTTTTCTTTCCCTAAAAACTTTACCACCTAAGGAAACTGCCAATGATTTCTGGTAGAACAGAAATGTCTTACTTAACTTACCATAATTTTAAGTTATAAAAATGTAAATATGTATGAGCTATGGATATATTTTAGCAAACATAAATGTGAGTGCAAATTTTTCTTACTTTAAAGCATAATTTAATCATATACAGTGGCAGAAAAATCACTATGACATAATGAGATTGGGCACTTACTTATTTGCCCTTTATTGGTAAATGTGAAGTATAAGAACAAAACTATAAATTTAGAAGTTTTGAGAGTAGGACTCATATTTCAAAAGGAAATTTCAGAAGTATTGTTGAAAAGTGAGTGTTCACTAGATAGAAGATCAAGATATTATTTAAAACTATAGACAAACTATTGAAGAACTAAAGACACGTTTATAGTGTTTGTATTTGTGTGTGTGTGTGTGTGTGTGTGTGTTTGTGTGTTAAGCTTGGAAAGAAATAGGGAAGGATTTTGCACATTCTCATATCCTGTATATCAGATAATCAATGTATATTCCTTAAGTGAATCGTTAGTCATTAAAAGTGATTTAAAAGAGAGACATATAAAGTAGCAGCTCCTGGCAACTGGATTAAGATGCAGAGAGCTGAACTTTGAGTAGACTGCCTTTTATCCTAATTCTATAATTCTTTTATTATTTGCCATGTACATATAGAGTCTTCACGAGAACATTCCTTAAAACATGAGTGTACATTGAAATCATCCGCTCAGCCTTATTTAAAGAGCACAGATCACTAAGTTTTAATATACCAGGAACCAGCACAGAGAACTATGTGGCAGCAAATGCCACAGCAGAAAATTCACAACACTATAGAATTTGCTGCCCTACTGAATTATTTTTTTATTCAACAAATGTTTATGAGTATATACCTGTGGCAGACATTCTCTTAAAGCTGGAGAAAACACTGCAAGCAAAAATATATACTATGTTTCCTCTAAAGCTTTAAGTCTAAAAGGCAAGATGGATAATCAAAGAACTTCTAAAAGTAAATGCAAATTTTTAACACATGGTATAGTTTGCCTAAAGAGCAGGTGTTTCTGACATAGGCACAGGCAAAACCACAGAGGACTTTGCTGAGAAATGATTAGAAGTCTTCTAAACCAAAATTAATCTCCACTTAATGAATTTGCAGGACTTTCGGGTGGAAATTAGGGGATATGCATTCAATTCTATGAACAGAAATGCATGAGAGAATGAAGGAAATTAAGCAAGTGTTCTTGATCTGAACAAGACCAAGCACAAGTTTCAGCATGAGTAGAGGAGGGCTTCACAAGTCCACACCCCTCAGTGAGGAACTATTGGCTGTTAATGGCTGCTAGGAAAGAGTTAATAATGTGTGGGGCCCATATTAGTTTGCCCATGTAGTAGTAGTGGTTAGCCCTAATCCATATACATATATTCCGCACTAATTGTACTCAGTAGGATATTTTTTAAAGGTTGTAAAATTAGAAGGGCCACATGTTGGAAGTCTAGCAGAGGTAAAGGAAATGGATGTGATAAAAATGCATTGTATTTACATATAAAATTCTATAATAATAATTTTTAAAAGAAATGCTCTTTTATCCAGGAAGGAGAGCTTTGAAAGAAAAAAAAAATAGCACAGTCTTCACTGTAATGTTCAGGACACAAGTCTTAAACATATTACAATGAGAAGATATTGAAAGGTTATGAAATCACATATTTCAAAACAGTTATTTTGATTGCAGTTTTGAAGGCAGATTAGAAGAACAAATAGTGAAACAAGGAAAGATTATACCAATAGCTCAGGACTGATAGTATACTCAAGTACAAAGAATGGTCAAGATTCAAATAAATAGTTAAGTATCACCCTTATCTAGGAAATTGTCAAAAGAGGTGACCTACTTTTCCATTATGTCATCTGTTGGTGTGTGGAAAGAGAGACACTGCACTAAGGAAAGGCATTGTGCACAGGAGCTACCAGGAAATCTACTTCCCATTTTCACAGTTAAGAAAAGCATAATAATTTCTAGTATACAATAAAAGAGCTGGCATACTCTGCTGTTGTAGTTAGCCTATTGTGTGGGCTCAGCCAGGAAACATTTTCATCCTTGGAAACCCTGTCAGACCTCAGCAGAGGGAACCATCGTCTTGGGCAGCACCACACTGCAGTGGAACCTTGAGCATCTGAGCTCAGGCATTTTTGTTCTTTCAGAAACCCTCAGGTATTCTATTGAAAGCATATGCAGATCATTCCCAATCTACATCCCCCACATAAATCCAACACCTGCTGACAATACAAAATGCCAAGACCTGCAGCCCCTCACGCAAAAGTGCATAAAACAATTATTTTATATATAACCAAAAATAAACTTCTACAACACTCTGCTGTATTCAGTATACTGAACTTCAAAGGAGAAAATAGATTACAAGTAGACAGTTGAGTCAATTCCATTTTTATTCAAACTGAAGGCAAAGGTTCAGCTGAAGCGTATCACTGAGAAAAAGAGGTAAAAGTTCAATGTCAGAGTGAGTGATGGAACTGGGGATTCTCCCACTGATAATAAAATTGTGTCCAGATGTTGAGTAAACAAATCAGGGCAAGAGATAGGAGAGAATGACTCACCTGGGCAATGTCATGTGACCACACAAAAACAGTAAGAGTATATGATTATCAAAACTCACTTTATTTTAAAAATGTCCAAATTCAGAAAAAACAAAAAAACAGGTTGTTTTCTTTTTCCTTTGATAATGAACTATTTTGCAAACAGCCATGTTGTATCAGAGAATAACTTTTCATTGTGGTTTGATAACAGCAACGTACATTGTCAGAACCACAGTGATTTACTATCTATTATCTCTAAGAAGCTATAGATAAGAAGCCAAGGTTTGGTTTCCAGATACCACATGTTGGGAAGACTAGAGGTAAGTACTTAATTAACATATCCAATGAATTAACATGTTTTTCTAAATTAAAACACTAGAAGAATGTTCTACACAGTGAATTCAGACAGCAGTATTCTTGTGAGTGCATCCCCAAAGGAAAACTGTCTCAGTCAGAATCGGCATGCTGTTGGAAGTCACTGGACCTAAATTCAGCCTGTTATTTCTATTTAGTTAGGTCAGCTGGTGTGTCTATGTTGCATTCTGAATATTTCTCGAAATTTTTATGTTTTAATTTTATTTTTAAATTTATTTATACTTCTCTCATACAATACATCCCATCCAAAGTTTCCTCTCCTTCCACTCCTCCCAGTTCCCCAAACATACCTCTCTCTTCTTCCCCAGATCCATTCCTCCTCCCTTTCCCTTCAGCAAAAGAGCAGGCCTCCAGGGATATCGGCTGAATATGGCATAACACGGTACAATAAGACTAGCCACAAACACAAATATGGAGGCAAGAAGAGGCAACTCAGTAGGATGAAGAGAGTCCCCCAGAGCAGGGTGAAAGAGTCAGAGACACCCTCCCACTCACTCTTACTGTTAGGAATCCTACAGGAACTCTAAGTTAATAAATAATCTTAGCATATATGCAGAGGACCTACTGCAGACCTATGTAGGCTGCATGATTGTTGTTTCAATCTCTGTAAGCCCCTATGAGCCATGCTTAGTTGATTCTGACATTTTTTTTTTTTTTTCGTATTCTGGACTCACCTGGCTCCTAGAATCTTTCCTCTCTGTCTTCCACAGAGTTGCCCAACCTCCACCTAATATTCGGCTGTGGGTCGTCGGATTTGCTCCCATCAGCTGCCTGAAGAAGCCTCTCTGATAACAACTGGCCTAGGCATTGATCAATGAGTATAGCAGAATATCATTAAGAATGATTTCTTTGAATTGCTTTGTCCTTGTCGTTGTCGTCATTGTTGTTCATTGGCTAAATGTGTTTGATTCAACGTTAGGTCTCTGGGCTATCTAGCCTCCAGGTCCTGGTCATTCAGGCAGTGCTGGGTATGGGTTCCGTCTAGTGTCAGGGCCTTCGAGTTTGAACAGTTATTTGTTGCCCACCCCGACAAGTTCTGTACCTCCATTGTCCCAGCAAGCCTTGTGGGCAGGAAAGATTATAGGTCATAGGTCAAAGGTTTTGTGTCTGGAGTGGTGTCCCAGTTCCCCGAATGGGAGCCTTGACTCGTTACAGAAGATGACCTGATCATTACCACGAGTCCTAGGTCCAATGACCCTTGTAGATTCAAGAAAGTTTCCATTGTACTAGGTTTCCATACCTACCCTTAAATGCTCTCTAACTCCTGTTGTTTCTCCTCATACTCTTTTCCTCCATCTCTCCACCCTATAGCTAATCCCTCCTATTCTCATCCCCAGCTACCCCCAGTCCATCTGCATAATTTGTTTTATCTCCCCTTCCTATGTGTGCCCTCCTAGAGCTCTCCTTGTTACCTATCTTCTCAGAGTCTGTGGATTGTAGCATGATTATCCTTTACTTAATGTCTAACATTCACTTGCAAGTAAGTATATACCATGTTTGTCTTTCTGGCTCTGGGATACCTCACTCAGAGCAATTTTTTCTAGTTTCATCTCTTTGCCTACAAATTTCATGTCATTTTTTAAAAACAGCTGAGTAATACTCCATTGTGTAAATGAACTAGATTTTCTTTATCAATTTTTGGGTTGAGGCAAATCTACGTTGTTTCCTATTTCTGGCTATTATGAATAAGGCCATAGTTGAACATGAACACATCAATAGAACAAAACAGCAGTCTATAGAATAGGAAAAGATTTTCACCAACTCCACATTCAATACAGAGCTAATATCCAAAATATATTAAGAACTCAAAAAATTAGACTTCAGGAAACCCAATAATACAATTAAAAAATAGATTACAGATCTAATCAAGAATTCTCAATAGGAGAATCTCAAATGGCTGAGAATTGAAGCAATGTTCAGCATCCTTAGCCATCAGGTAAGTGCAAGTCAAAACTAGTTTGAAATTCCATTTTACACCTGTCATAATGGCTAAGATTAATAACACAAGTGATAACTCTTTCTGGCAAGGATGTGGAGCAAATGGAACACTCTTTCATTGTTGTTGGGAGTGCAAACCTATATAGCTACTATGGAAATCAATATGGCAGTTCCCCTGAAGACTGGGAATTGATCTACCTCAAGACCCAGCTATACCTCTCTTGGGCATATACCCAAAGGACACTCCATCCTACCACAAGGACCCTTGTTCAACTGTGTTCATAGCAGCTTTATTCATAATATCATAATAGTCACACTTTTCTATAAAAATACTCTGTCTTCTGTGCCTCTTTCTGTGTGTGTGTACATGTATATATGTATATTACATATTACTATATATATGTAATATGTATATTACACACACATACATATATATATACGAGTGAGAATATATATACATATATATGTGTATATATATATATATATATATATATATATATATATAAAATCTCATTCATTTTCTTTCTTTCTTGGAGAGAAAAATGTGTAAAATTCATATACTTCATTGTGTTGAGACAACTTTGCTACTTGGATTGCAGTAAAAGAATATTTTCAGTGTGTGTTATGTGATACAGGAGGGAAAAGAGTGCTACACCATAGAAAATTTTAATCAAGCTGTGTGAGAGTTTTACAGGCAATAATTAAGATAGAGTTCATTCGTAGACACTAGTTATTCTAGGAAAATAGCTATTTTTAAAAACTGATTTTTGGCACTATCATTAAAAAATATCAAAGTATGAAAAAAATCCCAAATAATATTGTGAACATTCTTACTAATGAGTCAGTTTTATCATTATATAAGACTCAGATAGATACTTTTTTGATAAGTATTTCAAAAGAGGGAAAAGACCCAAACTCTTCAAAAATGTGCATATTTCCCCTTTCATTAAAAAATAATAATGTTATTCTTTTACAGATTTTCTTATAGATTTAAGCATTAGGATATTTTGTGTCAAATTCCAATTAGTGTTATGCCATGGAAACACGTTTGACTTTCCATTAAATTATCTGAAATAGTGTTGTTATATGACAATTTTAAGAATGTGATCAATAACTGACATGAAATTATCATTTAGAAAATTGTTCTTGTGCAAGTAATCTCCAAACTCACTACCAGGTTGGCTATCAAAGAGGCCTTATAATATAGACATTCATAGAGCAATGTAAATGTCTCGAATCACATTTTAAAATGAACTGAAATCACAAAGAAAAGCTACAGTGGATAGAAAGATTAATACATACATTCCAATATACAAGTGAGTCTACATTGTGTTTGAATCTTCCTGCTCATGTTGACAAGCCATGGGCTTAAGAGGTACAGTTTAAGCTAAGAGAACTCCAGGAAGGGATATAGAGTATTTCAATGTCATGTATTTTTTTCATAGGAAAGATTCAGGGGCAATATGACTCATCAGTAACAATACCTAGCCAGCTGGTTCTGTGAACAGCCATGGCTTATTTGATTTTTTGGACAGAGAGCACACAGAGCCAGAATGCTTGTCAACAATGAGTAACAGATTAAGGGCATATGAATGCTGTTTCTCATGCATTTTACCACGTGAGTTCTTAGTTTGCGATGGTTTGTATGTATTTATGACCCTTGTGTATTCAGCATCTCTTCATACTTCTATCATTCTTGTTTAACACACATGTAATTATTAATGATTACCTAACTTGACGTACCATGACATGCCTTGCTTATATTTTTGAGCAGTAAAATTATTTATCCTTTAAAAATAACATTCAATATTTACCAGTCAAGTTCTTTTCTAAAATTTAAAGGCAAAACTCTTCCCTTTGTTATGGCATTAATAAAACAGACTAAACTTCAGTGCAAATATTACTCAGAATTCAATTCAAAATTCAAAAATTGATTTTGAGATGCACTGAAATAATGTTCTTAAAACTGTGATAATTAAAAGTAACTAAGAAAAAGACACTATCGTGACCTATGCCTTAGTGTAGATCCAAGGTTAAACTAGTTAAGGTAAAGGAGCTACAAAACTGCAAGATAAGGGAACTGTAGAAAGTCTTGAGGGAAAGTGCTTATAGTTCCTTTGGCAGAGAAACAAAGGTTTGAAGAAATTCTAGCAGGCAGAATATTGATCAGCCTCCTTTGAGGACTCAGAGTAGAATTAATTTAGAATAAATGTTAAACACTACAATGGATC
Source organism: Cricetomys ansorgei (assembly GCA_026225945.1). NCBI lineage: Eukaryota > Metazoa > Chordata > Mammalia > Rodentia > Nesomyidae > Cricetomys > Cricetomys ansorgei. Next base: position 3,279,611 of record JAMJFZ010001121.1, on the reverse strand, counting down.
AAAGGAAAGCACTTTGAAGGAGAAGATTTCTGATGAAATTAGAGCTATATAATAAACTTCTTGACTTGGACTTTCCTTTCTACCTCTGTGTAAATGTAGGTCCATGAATCCCTGTTTATACGTGTATGCAGTTTTGACGGTAAGAAAGAGAAAGGAACTAGCATACACCGTTGCTAACAGAGTAAATCATCTCAACAGCAGCTCATGTGGAAAACAGAGGATAAAGATTAGCATAATCAGAATTACAAAGATTTAGCAAACATCAAATAAAAACTAAATAAAACTAAATAAAAATACTAAACACAGTAAACAGAACATTCACTTAAAATATATCAAGCCACAGAATATTTTTTGCAAATATCAAAAAGTGAGGCATAATATAATACAAGGCTAAAGTGAAAAGTTGAACACGAAATAATGATAAACTTTGCTTTGTTTTCTTGTGTTTTTTGGTGTGTGGCAGAGATAGTCTACCTCTGGAAAAGCATACCAATTGGTTGTTTGGTACCAAATGGTGAGCCATGAAAACGTACATATACGTAGCATTGTATTGTTGTACAGGTTATATTTATATGCATACAAAAACAAGAACAATTATTGTTAAATAAAATAACACTAAGGACCTTATTAGGTCATGAATTTGAAGGGGAGTTGGTGGGGGGAGACTGGGAGGTTTGAGAGAGAAGAAATGGAAGGGAGATGTTTTGTTATTGTATGATAATATCAAATATATAAATAAAAACAATAAAATAAATATGAAGGTTAAATCATTGTCATTGATAATATAAACTCAGTCCTTGCAGCAAACCAGATACAAAGCAGGACAAAGCCAGAGGCACCAGAGGCAAGTTATACCTTTAGTACAATTATTTCAGCTAAAAATGTATTTAAGCACATATCAATATGTGCAAAATCTAACTTTAACATATTCCCCAATGGTTTACTAGCAGACAAAAAAAAGGTCAAAATCACTCACTGCTTCAACATTATAGTAAGATGTAAGATGTCCTAACATAATTAAAAGCAAAAGTCATAAACAGTGGAGAGTCGTTTGGAAAAGTGTAAGCAATAGTGTTCAAAATTAGATAAAGAAAATTATTTACGCTTAGATAATCCTCTATATTCTGAAGACCGCTATTTCTCATAATTGAATAAGCAGTCCCTCACTTGAAATAAAGTGGTGTGGAAGCCCAGCTGCTTGCTTTAAACAACTTTGGGCTTTGGTTATTGTCACCAAATGACAAAGTCTGCAAGGATTGTGCTAATAGGATCTCTGGCATTAAAGAGAAATAAGGCATTTTTCACTTTTGAAATGTTTAATGTAATAAAATGCTGCACATGCAATTTGCAAACTAAAGGGCTACATAAATAGAAAAACAAATTTTTGCTAGTATGGAAATGACTAGTTCATTCTAGTAGTTACTTTTACGTTACTCTCTAATAATATGACCAATTATACACTTGAGAGAATAAATTAATTGAAATGAGTGTTAAAATGTGTCAAAATATGGTTGTGATTCTATGATTCATGAAGTCAGTGGATAATAATGTGTGAAAATGAACAGAGATATGAAGCTGAGCTGCCGAAATCCTTATGCTAATTATTTCCATGCTAATATTACCGTTGAGACTTAAGAGCCTCAGGAAACATAATGTCAAAGGATCAGCCGTTGTTCATTTTGTGGAACACTAAGCTACTTAGCTTTTCAGGATATACTTATAAGTTTCTTCACAACTGCATTTGAAAGTTTAGATTGAAAATTAGCAGCCTAATGCAAAAGGAAAATAAAACAACAGGCGTAGCCTAGCGAGTAAGCACAAATCAATGACTTCTGAAATATTCAATACACATTCAGGGTTAACTCCATGTGACAAGACCAGGCAATGCAAAATAAGATGTATCTTTCTCTAATTAATTACTCAGAAATTGCAGAGAGTAAATAATCATTGAACTTATTCTGAAAGTGGACATAATTGGCATCATTAATCATCAGCTATAAATTATTTAATTCAATAATAATCCTGGAAGAAAAATTAGTATTATGGTAACTTTTCCATTTAATACCCATCATCATAATGTTGTCAGCTAGAATGCATGATGCCATCAAATTATTAAAAATTGTTTAAGTTCAGTTAATACTGTTAAGATGTATTAACTTGTACTGTGTAGGATAATGAGTTTAAGAAAGCCAATTCAGTAATTATTTCTGATTTGAATTTATGTGACATAAACCAATTAGCCCACTACACCCTACCTACATAAGCTCTGGCTCATCAACACAATATTGTAAGCATTTTGAATAGAATTCTAAGAAAAGGACAAGGAAACATATATAAGATGAAATCAAAATTAATCCCTTATAAAGACATTTTATATCTCTGACGCAAATAAATGTAATGCTTACTACATAAGAAATATTTTGTTTCACTTACTATCAAAAATGATTTAAAAAAACTTTAAATACAGTGGCTAGAAAAACAACAAAAACAAGCTCTCAATAATCAAAGTTCCAAAGTATCTCTTACTTTTGGACTCATGATCTTTTCCTGCAGATGCATGAAGCTGCAACTTAGAAAGCCTTAGTACTTCCTTTAATCTGGGCTGGCAACAGGGAGAGTTGTAAAGTCATGTAAAGTAACATACTGAACAGGGAGGGGATGAGGGAAGGAAAGGAGGTAACTAAATCTCTTCAGTAGCTGAGTTTGGATGCAGGTTTAGGCCATTAGGAGATCAAGAGTTGAAATGGTAGTCACACTGCCTCAAGGCAAGAAGCCCTTAAGTGGACAAATTAACACACATGTTTGTTTTCTTATTTGGAACATCAGTTAAATGGAGCATAAAAAAGGCATGTTTTATTTTCATCAGGTTATTGTCCACTGTATGGTTATTAGATTCAATTTAAATACTTTTATATGTAATATATGTTGTGTTCAAATTTCTGTAGTGTATCGGGTATTCATGACCTTCTCCAATGTTCCAATAAGCAGAAATTATGAGATTGGATAGCTAACACCATTTCCTTCCTCTGAGTAATGCAACATATAAAATAAGTATAAATAAAATATATAACATTGCCTAGCTTTTGCAGTTTCTCGGAACCAGTGGAAGATGTCCTGCCAGCCCTCATTTTTAATTTGGAAGTGGTTGGTATATGATAGCCTACTGGGGTTGGAATATAAAAACTGTGGGGTCAATGACTGTGATTTTCAGAGTGAAGAGCTCAAACAATTGGAAAGGAAGCAGATGGTGAAATCGAGCAGGCTGATTTTCCACTATATTGGCTATTACTTTGAAAATGGGGAGATACTACAATAGATCAGTTGGGGGACTCAAATTGTTATAGTTTTATACCTCATGTTAAGACATGAAAGTACTTGAATTTTTGTGCAAACTCTTGAACAATAGATAATTTAATGCCTGACTATTGCAGCTCATCTGTGTCAAATGGACTATACTCTGATACCTTCAAGTGTTTACACTGGTTAGTAAAATATTGATTTGAGGATGTAAAAATATATAGAAAATTTAAATAATTCATATATTATTAATATCAGATATATTTATCAACTAAATATGATGCTTATGATTATTTATAATTAATATTAATTCTTGGATAAAGTAGTTCACACATAGATGTTGGAGCCATGTCAGAGAAATGTGGTTTCAAGGAACTTCTGTTCATTTTAGAGGCTATGATTAGGGAAATGCTTGCTACACAAGGAGGAGCTTTGACTTCTCAGATACCTTCTCAGTTATGTATAAGGGAGAGACTTGAACATCTTGGCTTTGACAGAGTAGATTAACTGCATTACATTAATCCTGAAAACAAAATAGTTTGGTAAACTTTTCAATAATTTAGTTGTATTAGCTGTATTTCTATTGTTCCAAAGATAAAGCAGAACAGAAACTCACAAAACTTTCACATATGTTAAATTAAAATAATCTATGCACTGGAGAAATGGTTCAGCACTTAAAAGCACTTACTGCTCTTGGAGAATACACAAGTTCAGTTTCCAGAACCTACATGATCTAAAACTGTCCACAACTCCAGTTGGAGATGTTTTGGCACACTCCTGTGGACTCCATGGGCATGAGGCACGCAGGCAGCATATGTGCATTCAGGCAGTCAAAATGCTAATGCATATAAATCAAAAATAGATACATATTTTTAAAAAGAAATAACACATTGAAAGGTTAGAAAATTAGCCCACTATCCCATCGTATAGCACAGATTAGGCTATTCAGCAAACACACTGCCGTTTGGTAAAGTTTATTTTGATTTAAGAGTCTTCTGTAGCAGGTCTATAATGGTTAGAATACAAAATTATGTTAACATGGTTTACTTTTCTTTCCAATCTTTCATATGAATGTTTTCATTATTGCTTTATATTTTCCATGGTGCTCTGCTTGTATTTTTTTTTAGAGAAAATGTGATCTATTTATGACATGTAAAAGTATGAGAAATTGTCTTGTGGGAAAGAACTGTTTAGGGAAGTGATAGTTGGGGAAAAAAAAGGAACCTCACCATGCTTCATGGAAGAACCAATGTCCCACTGTCCAAGAAAAAGACACAGAAAATCTATAAACATACAGACATAATAAAAACTACTAGACCCTTGACACAACCACTGAAATGATCTAGGAACAGTATCTAAACAATAAAGAATACATTTGAATTTATTAATTGAAAATCCAAGTTGGGGTTTTCTCAGGTACACAGTATACAGTACAGATATTGATACCTCAGGATTTTTCAACCAAGGCCAATTGTCAAAATCACCTGCAGGGCTTTGTAAAGATAGAAATGTTAGGGTATTTACTAGTCCTGAGACCTTCATAGCTTAAATATAATGAGGCCATATTTGTCTTTTAAGGTGCTTTTGGAACTCTTGCCTCCTTTGCCTATTCTGCCTTGTTTTGACACAGCTCTTTTAAATTTACAATATTTTCCTCTGCCTAGTTGCTGTTTCCTGTGACAAAATATCATAAGAGAAGCAATTTAATGAGGTTACAACCTATGAGAAAGTCATCAGTGGCTAGGAATTCAAAAGGCAACTGACCACACTGTATCCACAATCAGAAAACAGAGGTAAATGAATACTGATGCTGGGCTGACTTTCTACATTTTACACAGCCCAAGATCCTCACCTAGGGAGTGTTCCACCCAAAGTTAAAAAGTATCCTTCTATATAAATTAACTTAATGGATATAATCCTTCACAGATATTCTCAAAAGCTAGCATGACTGTAACTAATTCCTCACAGGTGTGCCTGGAGGCCTACTGCCTAAGTGATTTTAGATCCTTTCAAGTTGACAGTTAACACTAAACACCACACTCCTCTACTTCTGCTAAATAGAGAACAGGTTAGATGACATCCTTTGAATACCTTAGCTAATTTACTGTATATATGAAAAGTCAAGGATAAAGAAAGGCTAAAACATGTTGAACAATCATAATATTTTCCTATAAAAATGTTGAATAGTTCAGACTTGCCTTTAGCCATTAAAACTAAGCATGATGCTAAGTATACATAGAGCAAGATTTATTTTAAACTTTGGAACATATAAGTAATGAATTCTAATTTTAAAACTTTCTTTAAATGGCCATTGAAATACAATTACAAAAAGATTACTGGGGATGTTTCTTTAAAAGATAACTTTAAAAAATGACTTCATATTAATTTGAGTTCTAAGTCCCATACTGGAAACCATGATAACATTGGTCACTTCCCTTTTCTTGGATTACACCTTGGTTTGAACTGCATGATCTTTTAAAGTTATTTTAGGTTTTAATACAGCACAATTAACTATTTGACAAAAGAATTTTGAAGCAGGAATCAGAGGTTAAATCTAATTGGCCATAAAATCGGTGGAAAACCTTTGTTAGGATATCAAATATGATAATTAGATTCTTATATACAGCATTTGCTTTCCTGTTGGTATCCATATAAAATGTCAGAATTTTTTTTTGGTTAAATTTAAGAGTAGAACTATTCTAATTTTATTCAAAGGTTATAAACAGTAAGTAATAAATTATATGTAATGTATTTCTAAAGTGAATATGGAATGAATTCCATCCCTTTGTTGTCATTATAATTTTCTTTATCTGAGTATTTTCTATTTTAAAGAGTTATTTTGATTTTTCATGTGTATTATATGTGCATACATACATAGTTACATATGTATTTTATTGAATCACTTGAACGCATCCATAGTTCAGGCAAGTGCTTCATTTCCACAAATGACACACCTCTTAGGTAGAGAAAGCAGTTGTGACTACTAAATATCAAGTTACATTACTTTGCCTTTAAAATGGTCCTCACAGTGTAACGTACATGGCAGAAAATGCATTACCAAGAAATGTCTTCACAGCATGAGTTAAATCCTGTAATGGATAACCTTTACTGTCAAATTGATGTGATTAAAAACCACCTGAATGACATGCCTCTGGAAATATCTGAAAGGACATTTCATTTCTTTTATTATCTTTTGTTTGTTTGTTTTATAAGACAAAGTTTCTCTGTTGTAACTCTGGCTATCCTGAGCTCATTCTGTAGACTAGAGTGGCCTTGAACTCACAGAGATCTGCCTGCTTATGCCTCTCCAGTGCTGGGATTAAAAGTGTACCAGGCTGAAAGGACATTTCTGTAGAAGTTTAACAGAGGGAAGAAGGTCAACCCTAAATTTGGACAACACATTCCACGGTGAGGTCTCAGACTGAAGAAAAATGGGGAAAAGTAGAAGCTGGACTGTCCACATTCTCCTTTCTCTGCTTTCTGGTCCACAAATAAAACACGTTCATCCTGCAAGTTCATCCTGCCATAGCTGTGTGCCACCTCTATTGTTACGCCTTCCTTGCCCTTTCTTCCTCCTTAGCTTACTTCCTGTCATATTATGTTATGACAATGAGCAAAGTAACTAATTCACAACCTCTCTCCCTGCATGCCAATGAGGACTCATGAAGGGTGAAGTGTTTGGTAAATTATGTTTTAATTTACCATCCAAGTACTTGCTACACAGACAAGAAAACCTGATGTCATATCCCAAAATCCATGTACAAAGCTGGGTTTGGCTCTGAATTCCTGTGACCCAAAGCTAGGAAGCAGCACAGTGTGGAGACACGAAAATCATCGGAGCTTGCTGGCCAGCACCCTAGCTCTAGTTTCAATGAGAGACCCTGTCACAAGGGACTAATGCAGACAGTAATGGAGCAGAATATCTGACATCTTTCTCTGGCTTCTGAACACCCAATGTACCTGCACTAACTACTACTATTACTACTACTACTACTACTACTACTACTACTACTACTACTACTACTACTACTACACACACACACACACACACACACACACACACACACATACATACACATATTCTCTCTTTCTGTACCTCCCTCCCAGATATACACACTTGAGGAATTGAATCTCAGTGAAACATATCTCCAGACATGAATAAATTTTAAAAGAGCAGTAAGTCATTTATGAATATTATAGGATGCTAAAGAAAAAAATTGCAAATGAATTGAACAAGACTTCTCCAAGTGAAGGTAGGGGTAGAAAGGAAGAGGAGTACTGTGGTTATCAACCGATATGTGTTAAAGCTATTCATGTCCCAGGAACGTATGATGCATAAACAGTTCTGTAAAGCAGGGTCAGAACAGCAGTTCAGAACAACAGTGCCAGCCCACTCTATAGCACATCCCAGTAGCAAAACAGGTGTCCAGAAGGCTGTCACTTGTTACAGAAATGTAGCTTAAAACAATACTCCTTGTCAACCTAGAAATAATCATTATTGGAGATAAAGATGGGGGAAACTAATATATTTAAGGAATAAGCATGCAAAGAAATGTGCATCATGGGCTATTAAATATAGGTATGGAGGAAAAAAAGCTAGAAAAATAAACACCATTTTGTATAGCTGAGCTGATACAATCTAATCACATAGGTTTTTGCTCAAAATAAATAAAACTAGTCCTCAAGCAGGAGCTCTTCATGACATTTGTCACCCACACTTTGTCCTAAATTTCCCTGGTAATTGGAGCGGCCACCTGTGTTTCCTAATTGCCTTTATATTTAGGGAAAATTCATCTCTCATATCTTCATGACAAGAGGTAGGTTTGCAGCTTGGAGCCAGGCACCTGCTGGTATTTGTCTTTCAGTCCTCCCATGGGTACTCGGAGATAGAGGGCATGGTATTCTACTTTGCATGCAAAATAAATTATTTCCTGGGCCCATTAGAAAATATTCTCTCTTTTATTTGTAAAACTGGTAAAAGTTTTAAAAACTCTGTTTTGTGCATAAAAGATAAAGTATTATAATTACAGATTTTCTAAAGTAAATACTGTCAGGAAAAGAGAATTTTACCCATTATTTCTAAAATTTTATTTTTTTAATTGAAATTTAATTCATAACTCACCCTTCCCCTTTCCTCCATCCAATCCCTCCTATAGGCCCCTATGCCCTCTCAAACTGATTAGTATCACTACATATACATGAATAGACATATAAATATAACATGCTGAGTCTGTTTATGTTGCTGGCATGTATATGATTTCAGGGTTGTATTATATAAGCTATTAGGAATCTTATCCTTCAAAGAGGATAATTCTCTCTTTAGCAGCAAAACTTAGTTGCCTTGAGTTCATTGTCTAGGGTTGAGTCCCTGAGATTTCTCCTCTTTCACACTAGCATGTGTATAGTTTCCCAGTTCCTGGGAGAAACTCAGCACACCTCATTGTCCTCTGGCTCTTACAGTCTTTCAGCCACTTCTTCCACAATGTTCCTTTACCCATAGATTCAGGAACTGTGCTGCAGACAGATCTACTGTTGTTCAGTTCCCATGGTCCACTGATGTCTGCATTCTTTCCAGTGTGATTTTCTGAGGTAATTTCCATTGGCTGTAAAGAGAAACTTAAGGGGTGACAGCTATACTTACTGTTGTGAAGAGCCACTGAGACTACAGCAACCCTTATAATGAAAAACATTTAATTGGAGCTGGCTTACAGTTCAGAGGTTTAGTCCACTATCATCAGGGCAGGAAGGATGACAGCATGAAGGCAAATATGGTACTGGAGAGGTAGCTGGTCGCTCTACATCTGGATCAGACAGCCAGAAGTGTGTGTATGGGGGAGAGATTGATCCTGGCTTGAGTATCAAAAACCTCAAGACCTACCTCCAGTGATACCTTTTCTCCAACAAGGTCATACTTATTCCAACAAGGCCACACCTCCCAAGAGTGCCACTCCCTATGGGCCTATGTGGGCCATTTTCATTCAAACCACCACAGCCATTCAAAGGCTTACAGAACTCCCATATTACTGATGTGATATTTCCCACTCCTCTTACTGCATCATAAAATTCCATCACAGCAAGGACACTGCCAGTCAAGTTTTAGCCCAGAATGCACTACCTTGAAGGTGACATGGACTGTGTGCTGCAATCTTTACATCTTTATTTTCCTGTGAAAGTTCATTTAATTATGCTGCTTCATTTCTCTGGCATCATCTATTCCCCAGTTAGCTTTTTTCTTTTTTTTTCTGATAGTATGAAGTGCAAGTTGGTAAAAGCCAGAATCATTCTACAATAGATGGAAACTAGTGAACGGTGGTCTACTAATTGCTGTAGAACTCCAGCTCTATCCCCTATTGTAAAATGCTATACTTACTCTTGAAGACACAGCAAAAGTTATGACATGGTGAGGTACTTTGAAGAACATTTTACCATCTGTAGGGCATTTCTGAGACACTCACTAACAATTATTTTGTTTGGATTTCTTTTTTCTTATAGGTCTGTTCTTACTCTGAAATAATATCTCAAATTTCCTTACGTATTTAAGGGCCTCCTCATTCTCTGTTTCTTCTAATAATGAAATGGACAGTGTGCTGTTGTCTAAGAGTAACAGTAAAAGGATTTTTATGTGTGTAAAAGGTGGTACATATTTTTGAGGTTTTATAAAATTATATGAAGAAACCGAAAAGAAAGGTTGAGACTAATTTTAAAATAATCTTGAGTTTGTTTCAAGCTGCTTTAAGATCACATGTTTTCAAGGTTTCAAAACATTACCATGCACGAGCTGCCTGAAGTCCTGGACAGAGTTGCTAATGACATCATTGCCACCATTTAACAATACTGTAACTCCACACATCACACTGTGCCACTGAAGCCTTTGTTCTAATGTCAAGGAAGATGTTTTTAATGAGATGATCTTTCAATGCATTGGAAAATATACTTTAGTAACAAGATAGGCAAAATTTACCATATAAATATATACATATATGTATATATATATATATATATCAGTCTCATAAAATAATGTTTTCTCGATTATATTTTATTAATCTCTTTGTCCTATTAAATTTAAGCCTCACTACATTGGCTAAATTATCAATACTTTTGTCAGAAGTTGTCATCTTTATATATCAGAAGAGTAATTATTAATAGAATATGAAGAATATGACATGTACAGGTACTTCTTAATGGTCAGTCTATGGTTAATTAACAATTGTTCATTTGCATGAATCTTTATGAATACAATTTTTTGAATGTGTCTTTTCTCAAAAGACACATGACTATAGCAAATAAGCCTTTATTCTATGTGTAATTGGTAGTAATACGCGTATGTTGTTATATTATCATATAAATGACAAATTGGGAAACAAACATACTGAATTCTTTCAAATTCTCATTCTAACATTGAAAGACACATCAATAAGCAAATAGAGGAGACAGTCTCCTTCAGTGTCAATGGGAAATAGTTCTGTTAAGTTCATGTCATGAATCCTATGTATACATTATGAGTTTAGGACTCAGATAAGAATCACAAAACATCCCTCAGCATCACTTCTGAATCAGGGTCAACACCAAATGATGCTCTAGACCACTGGATAGTTTCTCCTCTGTGTTAATGTTGCCATGTCAAAACCAAAAAAGACTGAAGAGATTGTGACTGTCTAAGAAACACCTTACACCTGCTGGTTCATTATCCTAACAGTATCTTTATCAGGAAAGCAAAGATTAGTTCCTTTATACATTTGTTATCAGGAAATCTTTACCAATATGTAAATATCTAAAAAGATGACTGTTCTTCCTACTCATATAATCAGGCTCATAAAATAATATATTCTCATTACAATCTGGTGTGAAAATTTTTATTGGAAATTAATGGCTGCAAACTTCCAAATGATAACAAATTAAGCAAGCAAAACAGACTTTATTTGCTGTCATTTAAAAAATGCAAAGCACACTTTTTCTAAAAGTAGGAAATTTGCAAATCATTCCAGTGTTTATACCCTTCAAGTCTGAGATGAGTGGCTTCTCTGGGGAAAGTCTCTATAGAGGATTGCTTTACTTATGGTACATGTAATGTACAGATGGTCAATTATTCCAGTTATGAATCAAGACTACTCCCCTTGAAGTAGACAGCAAACTCAATAGTCTATCTACTTGTTTTTCATGGTTGTTTCCAAATGCTGATTTTGGGAATGCTTTAGGGAATGAAATTGTCTTAGAATAAACAAAGGACGAATACAGAAATTTTAGTACTGTATAAAACAGAGAATAGCTCTCAGTATCCTGTTATTCCTCTAAAATAGAAATAAGAAAACATCTGTTAGTATCACAACAGTGTCACTGCTATTACACAGCCTAAATTTCTCATAAAGTGACAAATTTATAATTTATTCAGTGAGACAAAATTCCTGTACAAATTTTTTTTTCAGGGGAAATGATTAGAATTTAAAACTTCATTAAAAGGCCATGCAGTGGTGTGCATGCCTTTAATCCCAGCATTTGTGAGGCAGAGGCAGGCAGAACTCTGTGAGTAAATTCCAGGATAGCTAGAGTTACAACAGAAGACCCTGTCTTGAAAAATCAAAAAAAAATATTTAAAGGAAGGCATTATTATTGAAAATACAGGACTTGGCTTTGTCTTGGAATGATTATATTAATGTGTTTCAAAGTATTGAGTATCTATGAAAAATATGCATGGAAATATAGACTCCTAATTCTGTAAATAATATTAAAATTACAGGACATACCATATATCAAATAGCATTACAGTTAAAAAATGTGTACTATGTCATATAGCACATAAATTCTAGCTTCACAAGCGTTTTCCTGAACATCATTAGTCAAACTTTTCACTACATCAATAAAAACTGTAACAACTTCTTGAACTGCTGAGCATCTTAGTGACAGTTTAGCACATAAGTAAACCGAACTTTTTTTTTTTTTATTAAAAAGTGTAGTAGGGATTTATATATTATCTTATATGATCGCAAAATAATTTTACTTTACCAAAACAAACCTTGAGTTTGTATGTTTAAACATAAAAGAAAAATACATTTGATCATTGGAAAAGTTATCTTGTTCTTTTTAAGTCAATTTAATATATATATGTATATACATATATATATCACAACTATATGTGATAAATAGTTGCAGATGAGCTAGTTAAGAAGAAAGAGCTTCATTACCTTTTCTTTAAAATTCTTTACATGTGTGAGTCTTTTGCTTGCATAAGTACCAAGTGCATGTGATGCCTATGGAGGCCAAAAGAGTGTGTCAGAAGCTTTGAAAGTGGGTAGTTATGAGTTACTGTATGGGTGCTGGGAAATCCCACCTGGGTTTCTTTGGAATAGCAGCCAGTGCTGTTAACCACTGGGCCACCTCTCCAGTTCCTACTTGAGTTTTGTGCAAAGTAATACATATGGATCAATTTAATTTCTCTACATGCAGACATCCAATTAGACCATCACCATTTTTTAAAGATGCTTTATTTAATCCATGATATATTTCTGACTTCTTAATCAAAGATCAGGTGTTCATAAGTATGTGGATTTATATCTGGATTTTTGAATTGGTTCATTGCTCAACATGTCTGATTTTATACAAATGCCATGTGGTTTTTATTAATATTGCTTTGCAGTACAGGATGATATCAGGAATGTTATATCTTATTGCTCTAGCTAGAATTTCAAGTAATATTTTGAATGGGTATGGAGAGAGTGGACAACCTTTTCTTGTTCCTGATTTTAGTGAAATTGAGCTTCTCTCGATTTAATTTGACATTTGCTGTCAACTTGCTGTCAATTCCCTTTATTATGACTAGGTATATCCATTAGTATCCCTAATCTCTCTAATACTTTTATTGTGAAGGGATGTTGGATTTTGTCAAAAGCTTTTCAATATTGAGTGAGATAATCATGTTTCTTTTTTCTTTCTGTTTGTTTATATGGTTGATTACATTGACTGATTTTCATATGTTGAACTATTCTTGTATCTCTAGGATGAAGCCTACTTGATCATCTTTTTGATGATCTTGATTATATTTTTGATGTGTTCTGGGATTCAGTTTGCAAGTATTTTATTGAGTATTTATTTCATCAATGTTCATGGGAGAAACTGGTTTATAATTCTCTTGGTTGAATCTTTGTGTACTTTGGGTATCAGGGTGACTGTGACCTCATAGAATGAGTTTGGCTGTGTTCCTTCTTTTCTATTTTGCAGAACATAAGCCTAGATGTATGTGTGTTGATTTATTAATTATTCTTTTGGGTTCATGGCAGAGGACAGTTTATTCTTTGCTAATTCATTCCCAATCCTAGTGGGTTTTAGCCTCTGAGACTTACTGCTGACTGACTCACTCTGACTACCTTCTTCTGAACTCAGAGCTATACTGAATTCAACTGATTCTTCTATTCAGCTGACTCAACTCACTCCCTGTTCTGGCTCAAACACTTCTCAAAGCTGATTAGTTCAAACTGACCTTTGAGCCTGAGCCAGCTGTCAGTTTTTGACTGAACTGTTCTGATTATGGCTGACTCCTGCAACTTCTTTGACTGAACTGCTCTGCTAGGCTTCAAACTGACTCTCACTGCTAGCTGATTATTCTCCCAAACTCACTCATACTGTCTGACACTGACTCCTTCTACTGAACTGACTCTGTGTCTTATCTGACTGATTATTTAACTGAGCATGACTATCTGAACTGGGATTCTACTTCTTCTTTGTCTGCTTCAACTTCTTTTTGAGCTCTGCTTCCTGTCTTTGCTTTCACATTTCTGCTTCTACTCCTTGCTTCTGTCTTGGGGATTAAATGCCAACATTAAGTGCCAACACTGACTGCTCTATTGGGTCTAAAGTTGTTTGCTACATTGGGATTAAAGGCATGAAATAACCAACCTTCTTTCTACTCTAGAGCAGCCATGTTGCCGTATTAAAAGATTAGATGTTTATCACACGAGCCTTTCAATATAATCTTTTGCTAGAGCAGCTATGTGGCTGGATTAAAAAATTATATGTTCCTCTATGTTGGAATACTTTAAGGAGTATTGATGTTAACTCTTCTTTGAATGTTTGGTAAAAATCTACACTAAAACCATCCTTCCTTGGATTTTTTATTTTGTGGGAAGACTTTTAATGACTACTTTTGTTTCCATGTGGTTTATAGGTCTGTTTCAATTGTTTATTTGATCTTGATTTAACTTTGATAGATTATATCCATTGAAGCCATCAATATCTACATTTTCACCATTTTATATTTTATGAATCATGAGTTTAAGACTACTACTGACACCTCAGATAACTGTTCATTTGGACCTTAATACAATCATTCATCCAAAAATTTCCATGGGTCACCTAAATTTTACTTAGTACTATATTTGTCCTAACATGTGAAACAGTAAATGAGCCCTAGGGATCATACATACTGTGGAATAAGAAGAAAATGAGAAATTGCATGTTAAATTCAGTATTCTATGTAGTAAAAGGTTTATGTGAGACCCAGAGATTTAGGACAAATCTTCCTAAAATGAGTGACATAATTCAATTATCATGGAACTTCCAAAATATAGAATATAATATCAGTTTGAGAGGAAGGCTCAAGGAGAGATAGTGATATTTACATGAGTGGTTAATATAATACTGAGAAAAATGAACACTCACCTATATTCACAAGGACAACAAAATGGCAAGCTAATTTATCGTTCTGATCATTTCAGAAAATAACTGTAAATTTAGTGGGCTCAAGTAAAATGAAAACACATTTGCGCCACTTGGCTAATGGCTAATCAGTCAAGGTGGCAGTCTTCGAAAGAAAGGACATCAGAGAGTCTAGGACCGTAGCTGCATAGCCTTCTGGGACATTATCTGTATAGCCTTCTGGGACAACACAACATAACCACTTCTTTTGATTGCTTGCGTGTTTTGTTTTTTTTTTAAATTTTATATTTTATCAAAGTAAGACAGAGAGCTAATACAGTTTTCATTTTCATTGCCCCACTTTTTATATTGTTATTTTGGTTAAAATTATTTGAAGTTTGCGTGGAAAACTACAGACCACTTTAGGCCAATTTCTATCTGATGTGCCTGGCGTCATGTGAGTGATTTTTGTAAGATAATGTAATCTAGATGGTAGGTCCTGAGGCTCTCCATTTCTGACTTGTGTCTAGATCATGTGGTTGGTGTTTGTCATGTGCCTTTGAAGTAGAATGAAGAGATAGATATATGCTTAGATTGAAAAGAAAACAAAAGCCAGAAAGAGAATGATGGAGATGGAGGGATGGAGGGACAGAGATATGAAGGGAGAGATAGCTCAACTGGATGCAGAAGTCACCTATTCCTCTCAACTGAAGAATTCTAGCTATTAACCCTCAGGAGTTCCACCTTTTATTTAACTAGCACGTTTCTTACCTTAGATTCTTTTCATATCTCAATATTGAGACTCCCAGAGTCTGATATTTCTGTTTGGACAATTGGCTTTTGTTGTATAGGCTGATATTTGAGTCTGATTTAAATCCCCCCTGGGCCCCTTCTCTCTTACTTAAACTAACACTCTCTCTCTCTCTCTCTCTCTCTCTCTCTTTCTTTCTCACCACAGAGAGAGAGAGAGAGAGAGAGAGCTACATTGACATTCATGTTCTCTTTATACCCATAACCAGATGTAGTTGAAATGGACATTAACAGTTTGAAATGCTATAATACCATACTAAATATACACAATTACAAAACAATCTCCCCATTTTCTCTTACAGTCTTTAACTTGACTATCTGAAATTATAAACCTTTTATTCAATAAGTCAGCATACCAAAGACACTAGTGGCTTAGGAAAAACAGTTATATTGGTTGATATCTTTTAAAAAGATTTATTTTTATTGTCACTTTAAGATTGTGTTTATGTATGAGGGCAAGTACCTTCAAAGCACAAAAGAAGGTGTTGATTTCTTTAGAGCTCTAGTTACTGGTGGTTATGAACTGTACTATGTGGGTTGTGGGAACTGAATTTAATTCCCCTTGGAGAACAAAATGTGATCTTAATTATTGAGCCATCTCTCCAGCCCCAAAGTGATATTATCATAGTGAAATTGTATGCTTGCTACATTCTAACTAGTGAGTCAAAAAAGACTGAAACTTACAAGCTTGTCTATTCAATTCCTCATTTTATATTCATGTGGTATCTGCCACAGGTAGAATTACTAATAAAGGGTATCCAATTTCCTCCTTAGATTAAAGCATGTACAGAAAGTGAAGACGGGCTGGTGTCATTGGTGATTTAGTACAGATAGTGGACAGGCCAGGACACAGAATCTGATACCACAGAAAGTACTCGGTGCTTTGCCACATATCTTCTTACTTGATGTCCTTTGTATCCTTGCATATAATCCATCTAATTTTGTATCATGTCTAACAGATTCTTACAGTTCATAAATGTGCTTTAAAATGTAATTGAATAAAATGGTATGCATGTTTAGTTGTTTTGAAATAATACTAATATATAAAAATGAAATTCTCCTGGTTCTTCAATGAACCATTTTTTAAAAATATAGTTTGTGAGTATATTTTAATCTAAGTGTCTTGCAAAGTCTAATATCTGGTCTCAGAAGTGAACTGTTTGTCAGATTTCCATTAAGGTGAAAGTGAAAAATTAATGAACTAATTACTTAGGATATTTCAAAACTAATTCAAGTCTGTTAGTCATGGAGCACAAAAATAATCAAAGATTTAGGAATGTTCAATTTGTGTCTAAGTTTCACTTTTATTTAACTTTTAAATCTATTGTTTTATATGCTTAGTATAGCAACTCAGAATAAAATGAAATGTGAATATTGATTTTTTTATTAGCCAATCATTTATTTAATATGATTTATTGATTGAAATAGTCATATACCAATGGTTATTTTAGAAAAAGATTAATCAGCAACTTAGTGGAAACAAATGAGCCTTGGAAATGTATTTAATGGGTTTACTTGGAGGTGATAGCTTTGTAGGAATAAAGTATAATCAAAGTGTGAGCTTAGTCAAACTTTTCTTTATTTATGTCCTTGTTCTATTTGTAGGCAATCAGAAACCCATAAAAACAGAATAGTTTTCAAACAATTGATTCTTTTCTCTTTTTCCAATTCTTGATCCCCTGACACTGTGCTAGTCACCTTGTGGCATATTTTAACAGGGAAAGGGAGACAATTTTTTAGTGATTGTATTAACTGGAAATGAAAACAGACTAAAATAGTGAAGTGATAGAGCTGAGATAATCTTAAGCGGAAATTTTCCGAAGGAAGAGGCTTAGAGTTGGACTTTGTTGAAGGTGAGTACCTTAGATATGTGTGATGATCTTAGAATGCTTTTGGTGCAATTAATGCCTTAAATCAGATCACAGTAAATGTAGATCACAAATTACACAGAGGGACAAAATGGGTGTTAGTAGATGATATGTGAATATTGTCAATTCAGGGCTTAAGGGTGTTTTGCATGTGGTAGGCATGATGTCATTCATGATCATGAGAAGTTTTGTTTGCTTTTGGAAATATCCCATTCCCTGACATCCATGACAACATTGCAAACACAGATTCCACATGAATATGGTATCAGAGGATGTAAGGCAGCATTTTCCTTGTCAGTGTGAGAGAGTAAGATGGAAGCCCAGAATGCATGCCGAAGGTCAGATGAAGTAGTGAAAGCCTGTGATCTGGGGAGTTGAGTCCCTGGGGCTCTCTGGCTGCCCAACCTTAGCTACTTGGAAAGTTTCAAGCCAATGAGAGACATTGCCTCAAAATACAAGGTGAAAGTAAACGGGACAAAAGAAGGAGAAGGGAGTGAATGGATGCAGAAAGTGTCGTATGCATATATGAAGTCAACAAGAAAGAAATTCAAAAAAGAGCAAGAGAAAAGAAAAGCTTTACTAGGTAAAGGAACTAATACAAAAGCAGTGTGCACAGGAATATCAGTATAGTGCTTTCAAAATGAAAGTAAAATTAAAAGAATAACAAAAAGCTAGGAGCATGGTGCGAAGTAGGGATGTTGGATCAAGGTAGTGGTGGATAGTTTGGATCAATATATATTGTATAATATGTAGAACTTTCAAAAATAAAATATTACTATGTTTAAAGATACTGCTCCAAGTGTAATTAAAGCA
Organism: Cricetomys ansorgei; assembly: GCA_026225945.1. NCBI lineage: Eukaryota > Metazoa > Chordata > Mammalia > Rodentia > Nesomyidae > Cricetomys > Cricetomys ansorgei. Next base: position 3,261,198 of record JAMJFZ010001121.1, on the reverse strand, counting down.
CCCCAGGTCACGACTGTGTGAGAAATGCACACATGGTGATCCATAGTAAGCTGGATATTCCAAAACTTTACCACTAACCATCCAGGTTTTGTGTATATTTAGAGACATGAACTGTGTTGGCCCAAGGTACTGGGTGGAGCAAAAGATGACATGAGACTGGTCACTATTGGCTGAAAGCAACCTCCTGACACCTGCATATCACCATCATTTTGACTCAACAGGCTGCATGACTCCTAGCATCATGTCTATAATCCCTGCATATCCTGTTTCATGGGTATATGAATTATGCAGGTTCAGAGTGGCCTTTCTGAAAGCCCCAACACTTGATTTATACTCTGCTATTGCCATATCAGAATTCTTCCTGCTATTCCAACAAGCAACCCCGCATTGTCACTTTGTTCTGGGCTCTGCAATTTATACAGCTTGTCATGGTCTTTGACATGAGACAGTCAGGGAGCATTGAACTACACAGTGGTAAAAAATGACTGTCATACATGGGCATAAAGGAGTCGCTGAGACCCAAAACCAGCCATGTGCTTCTCCAACAAAACTGATTCTCAGTTTAAATCTTGTGTGCCTTTGATCACAGCACTCAGAAGACACATGCAGGTAGATTGTTGTGAGTTTGCTGTCAGGCTAGTCTACAGGGCTGTTACACAGAGAAACCCTGTCCAAACAACAAAAAACAAAAATTTAGAAATTGGGGTCTAGAGGAACTGGAAGGGGTAGCTGCAGTTGGGATAAGAATAAATAATATAAAAAGAAATAAAATAGGAAAATAAAATCTTATTACTTTTTCCTCAAAGCTATGGAATCCACTACAGCCACAGCCTTAAGATATATATATATATACACACATACATATACATATATATACATATACTATATATATATGCACACACACACACACACACACACACACACATATATATATATATATATATATATATATATATACATATATATACATATATATATAGTCTTAAGATTTTCCACATGATAAATTAAAGAAGCAGTTAACAAACATATTTTCTCCTGTGTAATCAGCCTTCTAGAACCTGTTACCAGGATCAGGGAGGCCCGCACCCCCTGCAGGCAGATCAAATTAAATTCCAAGCAAACCTCCAGCAATCATTTCCCTAATAAAAGTTCTGAAAACTGTAGTACTGAATTCTAAAATGTAACTGTTGGCATTCAACTGTGAATTTCCTCTTTTGAGAGTCAATAAAATAGTTTTAATAAGTAATTTGTTATTTAGTTGAGCACAGCTGGTTTATGGTCTCCTCAACTATTCTCTGAGTGTGATGTATGTTGTTAGAATTATTTTGTCTTACCTTGCATTTTCTTAAAATTATAGATCAATGTAGTTCATAACTTGTCCAAATACTTCTAAGTGAATTTAGTTCCTAAAATCATCTTGCTCTACCCATTCCTAAATCTCTCCTTCTTCTATTGGTTTCTCCCAAGTGCAGAATTAATTGGTTTTAGCCTCTTTAGTTTTCACCCAGGTTTTATCATTTCCTTCTTACTCTTCCATAAGTGTTTGAGGTACATCACCTTAATTTACTTTTATTATTATTTTATTCAATGAGTTTGTTTGTATGCCTGTGTGTGGAGGGTGAGCTTGTACATGTGTGTGTGGAAGCCAGAGGACATTCTTGGATTTTGCTTCTCAGACCATTGCCCACCATATGCCCCTCCTCCTTTTTCTTTTTTGAGATGGAGTCTCACAAAAAGTGGTGGCCTGGAACTTTTGAACTAGATTAGGCTACCTAGCCATGGAATCCAGGAATCCTCTTGTCTCTGCCTTCTCAATGCTGTGATTCCAAAATGCATGCCACAACTCCCCCCGCCCCCTTAACATGAGAATCCTGGGCAACAAACTCTGGTCCATCCAAGCTGTCTTCCCAGCCACTGTATTTCAGTTTTCCTCTACTGTCTCACCATCCAGTGTCATTAGGATTGACTTCATGACTCCTGTATACCATTCCAAGTTTTTGCTTATTTCTGCTTTCTCCTGAAACACAACTTTTCTGACTATACTATCTAATATATTATCTATTATTATACTACCACTTTTAGTCATATTGTACTATTGCATTTCTCTTTTTATACAACCTTTGGCCCTGTTAAAGTAAATCAATGTCTTACTTCAGAGAATACTTATTTTCCCATATATTAGGGAAAGCTTTAAATCCTAACTCAAATCTTACTGTACATATTCCCTGGAGTCATCTATGTTTTCCCACTTCCCACTGGCATGAGGAAGAATCAGGAATCCATACTGACTGTGCATGCAAGGGATAGAGGTCTTCTTCACGTAACATTTCATAAGCTTCTTCATCCTGTTGAAGGTGGCTGGAGCTGACAGTTTCTGGGCCTTCTGAATTCTGTGCTACAGGCCACATAGATTCTCAGTCTCCTCACCACAGCTTCAGTTCCAGTCTCCGGCATCTGCTATATTACCTGCTGTTTAACTACATTTCAGATCCTACAACCAGCCACCCTCTGCTGTCTTGCTTCCTATGTATTTCTGTGTATCCATTTCTTTCTTGTCACCTTAGTGAGTCATATTTGGTAGAATTGATGGTCAATGTATATATATGTTGTTAATGAAGATACATAATCTTATTCAGACTAAGTCATTTTATAGTGTTTCAAATCATTTTTAATAAGCAGACAGTATAATTGAGGAGTACATAAATGACCGAATATGAACTCACTACTCAAAATTAATATACTTCATTGAAAAGAATATGTCTGTGATTGTATTCTGTTTCTGTTTGCTAAGGATTTGACTCTTTTTTTCTTTTGAATACAGATGGAAGCTTTAGACAAAGCCGATCAAACCTCACCTCCCTGTTGGTGCAGCCCATTTCAACATCCTTTGCTAAAACACTCATCTCTTTGTCAAAATTAAGACTGGATAATAATGCCTGTAGCCCTCTAGAACTTCCACACAATGGTAAGGCAACTTGTGCTTCTGCATATGTGGTGAATACTTTAAGAAATTTAGTAATACTTATTTTTAAATCGTCATACATTGAATGGTCTAGAATTATTCATTTCAAAAATTCCTGACTTTTGGTGGGAGAGGGATCTGTCCCATTCTCTGGTTCTTTAGGAATGATTTTGAAGGCAATCATGATTAAAAACTAAGAGATTTATCAAACTGAAATTTTTCAAAGAGCAAAAAAAAAGGGCTTTATACTGTTCAAAAGAAAATTAGCGTCATAAATAAAGAATGTTGTACAAGTATGGAAATCTGCTTAGAATAGCTAACTTTAGAGGTTCAAGTCTTGAGGGCTCACTGCCTCGACAGCAGAAGTTCTCTGGCAGTCTCGCTGCCTGCCAGGATTCAGTGGATAGAATCTGGCATCTGGGGTATGAAGTCTTTTAGTATAAAGCATTAAAGCCTAATTCCTGCAATTGACTAAAAAAATCCCTCTGTCTATAAGCATCATCACCTGGGAGCTGATTCCTGTTCAGTTGTGCAGTTTGTCAGGCCTTGTTGGACTTTGCAGGATAAAACAGAAGCAGTTAATCTACCTGTGGTAGGATGAAAGTCGTGGGCTGCATCTTTTTTCTGCCTCCAGCTTCAGTATTAAAGTTCTGAAGAAGAACTGTGTTTACATATTGCTAAACGTGTCTCTGCTGCTGTGAACTAACACTTCAGTACTTCAGTGCTTTAGTGTGTGTGTGTGTGTGTGTGTGTGTGTGTGTGTGTGTGTGTGTGTGTTTAGATCTGGAGGCTCTACAGCAGAGTTTTATATCATCTGTTTTCTGAAGGTATTAAAACATGTTTTGAAGAAACCATTTCCAAAGTTGAGATGACAGAGACATATAAATCCCCCCCTCACCATGTGTGTGTGTGTGTGTGTGTGTGTGTGTGTGTGTGTGTGTGGTATCTGCCTATGGGTGCCTGTATCTGTAGATAAGAGGGCAAACTTTGGGAGTTAGTCACTCCTTCCAACATGTGAGTCCTAGGATCAAACTCAGCTCATCAGGCTTGGTCACAGGAGCCTTTCCCTGCTGAGCCATCTCTGTTAATTCAATGACAAGTAGAGCCTTTTATGCATTTCAGCAACTCTCCAGCTCTTAGGGAACTGACATTTCCTATGATGGCTTTGTAATTACTCATGTCACTACTGCACTAAAAGCCCTGTACTTGCATCTATAGAAACATAGAAAAGCCACACATTTGTGAGAATCAAAATTGGATATAGGGCCCAGCACGTTTGTATACCACAAACTGCTCTGTGTATTAGGGAGCCTCTTCATAACAAATAATGTTATTATTTCCCTTTTCTACAGTCAAATATCTTAGCAACATGAAATAATGCTCTTTATCTATATCTCCAAACATGAAGTCACATACAACGTACATGAAGCTTGGAAGGAAAGTTGAGATTGAATGTTGAAACTTTACAACTCCAGTGTCAAAGAAGCAACAAGAAAGATCTGCTAAATAATTATGTCATATAAAGTTTTTCTCACGTAGATAGTAATTGTTATTACTATGTATTAGAAAAAGTCAAATGTACTTAGAAAAGAAATACATGTTTTTATGAAGCTTTCATTTTTCAGAAAACAGATTGCTATATTTATATTTTCCAGATATCAAGTGAGCATCCTGGTGTTTCTGTACTTAAAATTAAATTAATCTTAAATAGAGGATAATGACACCTTACAGAAATGTTTTGCATAGAAATATTTACAATTCATACAAGATAATTAATTTTTAAGTGTGATATACTCTTAAAAATTGCATTTATTGCTCATGATGATATTTATGTAAAAATACAACAAAAATATTAAGAGAGTTCTTTACTTCAAATAAGAGCAGCACCTTTAGTTTGCAAATTAAAAATAATCTATAGCAATTTACAATTAATTTTTTGCTTTTTATTGAGTCTCACAAGCATAGTCTTGAACATCGGGTAGAAAATATTAATTTATCAAGGTTGAATAACGGGAAAATTCATATGCACAACAAGCATTTATTTATTTTACTTATTTCACTTGTTATGCACAATGAATCAGAAGTCTCCAAAATCTAGACAATGTAGCCAATTTTCTCTATTACAAGTGTTTTATCAACATCTTTACTCTTTATATTTTGTTATACCTTTCCAACAATTAAAATAATTCACAACAACTAGGTTTGAAGGTTCTATAAACTCTATAGATGGGTCCTGATTTGCTCAAACCTATTGATTTATTTCTTATGACAATTAAAGAATATCTGAATATAGAAAAAACTTTCTGAACTTTATTTCAGTAATGGCCCATTTTAACTCTAGAAAAAATAAAAAAGCAGTAACTCTGGACCTTCTGTTTCATCACTGGGACCATGAGATTCTATAGTGCTGGCTAATGGAGCCAGCAGTGTATAGATTTAGCTGAGTAATGGAGAGAGATAGAAATGGAGGTTAAGATTAAGAGGCAGGGGTAGATTGACAGATTCTTTTCTACTAAGTGAAGCAGTCATTTCTGAAGCTAAGTTCGTTGAGCTGGCCATAAATACAAGCTAGTATATTTCCTTTCGAATGTAACAAATTTGAGTTTGCTTTTCAGTTACTTAAAACCAAAAGCTATCTAACTGGTATAGACAATAAAAATTAGATAAAGGACTGTAATGCCAGCACTCCTGAAATAGGTTCTGTATACATAAATAAGAGAGCAGTCTCCATAGAACACCCTGTCATGAGAAATGTGTTTGCCTAAATAGAGACAGATTGTTTACATTGATTAAATCATTGAATACCCAGGATTTGCTTATTTTGGTCTCTCTTTGGACAGTTTATCTGCTAATATTTGGAGGGGAAATGTTTTATGCTGTATCAAACTTATCAATGAAGAAAAGTTTTTGCATCAGTAAACTATGTAAACTACAATCCTATCTGCTAAATACAGAGAAAAATGGTGATGTAGCTGTGATTTCCCTATTCACAATTTGACAAATTCTCTGGTGAAAATTAATTTCATTAGAATAATATAACAACATTTAACTGATAATATCATTTATACTTTTTACAATTTTCAAGTGTGGTGTAAATAGCTATCATTTTATTTTGTTAGTGGCTGCTTGAAGAATTCATTTACATTTCTTTAACAGATATTTCAGTGTATATTTAACATATTAATGTTATAACTTGTGATTATGAAAAAAGTTGTCAACAAATATTTCAACTATTCAAAATATAGTTATTAAAATAATGTTCACTCACTTGCATCCATAAGTATTTCTTCGCTAAATATGAAGCTAATGAAGCTGTTAAGAGTATTAGCTTCACAGTTGCCCCGTGAAAGGAAAATATATACCATTAAAATTTGCTTATTATCCATCCTGTGATGCAATATGTGTTCTTGGACACTGGAGTGTTATAGAGTCAATAGACTGAAATGAACTCCACAAATTCTTAACATCTAGATCATTAAGTTTTTTATCATACAAGGGACAAGAACGTAAGTAGGCCTTTTATTTCAAAAGAAGACAAACTATAATGTATTTTGTAATAAGGTTGGTGTGTTTGTCACTTTTCAAGTTCTGCAAGCAGAAATGTTTGAGATGAAGGAGGATTGTTTGATTTTGGCTAAGAGTGATAAGATTTAGTTCATGGTCAATTTGCCTTGTTATGTTGGGTCTGTGATGAGAAATTATTATGGAAGTTGTCAAGGGAATCTGCTTATGAAGCAAGAATGAGAAAGAAGACAGGAGGTGTTCCTATCTTTTCCAGTGGTACATCTCGAGCCATCAATCTTGCTGACACTAGGCCTACTTCTAAATCCTAATGTCTTCCAAAAGTATCACAGACTACAGACAAATGCCGACATACATACACCATGGGAAGTTCTTGTTCAGAGCTTAGTTTAATTACTTCTAGTAATCATTATGAAAAAAATACCCAGGAGAAAATGGGTGTCATTTTAGCTTGTGTATACAACTTTATACAGCATACATATGGTAAAAATTGATGCGCTAGATCACATAAGGAAAGACATGACTGGTGATGAATGCAGGCTAGATGTTAGGAGCTGCTATATGCCTTGGTTCTGACACCCACTTTTCTAAATTCTCAAGCTTCCAATTGCACAGTGAACCTAGGAGTCTGGGCTGGAAGCTAAGAACAGAGTAAGCTGTGGAACTAAAGATCAGCATTCATGAGGTGTCAGTCTGAAGTCCTCAGATAAAAGGAAAAAGAGCTTCAGAATTCACTTTGAAGGACTGTTCATGAAGGATATGAAATAGAGAACACAGGTGTGAGACCTATTGTCCAAAGTACACAGACAGTAGAGTCAGAATCGTTTCCTGGGGAGTGAAGGTATGGCTTACCCAGGGTGACAGAACTGTTAATAGCCCTGAACTTCCCAAGGTTCCAGCATTCTGTTTCAGCAGTTAGCTATTAGAAATAATTCAGTATAAAGTTTTGTTTGTTAAATGCTGAGTGGCAATCTGAGAGGCTTGCTTTCAAGTAAAATCATTTTCACCTATACTATTCAATATTCCAGCGTTAATTTTGGCATTTTTGTAGCTTTCTTACATTTTTATCTCACTGTTTTTAAGGATTTCTCTACTCTTGACAAGTTGCAGCAGCTCCAACTAAACTTAGGAGTTTTTACACGTGATAAAATCTAATACAATATATGCTATCTATTTTGATTGTCTAGTTTTTCACAATAGACAGATGTTATAATTTATGAAGTTACAACCTATTGGAAATCCCTTGCTCTTTTTTTTGTTTTGACATCCTGATATTTCACAACATTTTTTGCTATTGTTCTTTTCACAGCTGTTCAATTACATCTTGTATGTTTGCATGTCTCAGCTGTAAAGGCCCCACAGCTTCTTGTCCTTAAGTCTCTGTGCCAACACTGACTCTTCCAAGACAAGTTATTGAGGCCCCTCTCAGTTGAAGTACTCATCTCTTATCCCATCTGTCAGGCTTTAGTACTTGTATGCTACTAGACATAGAGATATGAAATCTCTCTGACCATGATGAATAAATTAAGGCTCATTAGAAAACATTGTTTATTCTTTGTTTTTATGTTTCAGTTTTTGTAGTCCAGGTCCCGATTGTGCCCTATGGTATTTGAAAAGAATGTAGACCATGTAGTTTACAGGTACTCAAATTCCCTTAGCTTCTAAACAGAGGCCATTATGTACTTTATCTGTGTTCTTTGACCTAATAATGTCCTAATTTTTTGCTGTTTCTCACATACTCCTACCAAAATTTTTTGTCATTATAAATTAATTTTACTGGGAAGTTTATCCCAGTATTCTAGGTTACATATTACCAGTAAGAAAAACTTCTCCTCTTTGTGCATCCATGACTTAACAATGAAAACAAATGAATTGGTGTTTATACAAAAATTGATTGTCATAGAATATAAGGTGCTATTACAAAGGTAAATAATATACTGAAAATCTGCACTACACAGGCATCTAGCCAATAGCCCCTGGACAAGATATAGTACAAAGTCAAACAGAAGAGATATATCATTGCTGCTACCACTTAACCTGTGCTAGTAATTACTGTTATCTCTATATTCAAACAACTAAGAAATGTGAGGACAGTTACAGGGAGTGGCAAAACTCTGTGCTCTAAGAGATAATCTGTGGCTTTTGATTAAGCAATGTAGTATTTGCCAGCAAGCAACCAGCCAAGGAGGGTGATGGAAAGTTAATCCTCAGTCTGCCACATCCATAGCCTACTGATAACTATTGAAACTTTCCCTTGGCTAACTCTACCTGAATCCAAACATTCTAGGAGCCAAAGTGATGTCGTCTACAGCAGCCATTCTCCTGGAGCTCTAGTGTGAGTGAAGAGTGAACAATAAATTTAGATAGACAAATGGAAGCTGTGTAGATGAGGCAGTTTTCCACAAGATTAGTTTTCTGATTGATTTGTGAATTGTAGAGGTTGGATAGAATGATATGGGAAGGAAATCAAATTTCACTCTTCTTAAAAGGGTTTTTGGTTACCTCTCTGATGGTCATATTCCTTAAAATCTTTTTTTTTTTTTTTTGGTTATACAATCTTACGAATAGGAAAAAAAAAGACGAATTTTTTTCAAATGCATGCACGTTCCTATATATAAATGTGGGGATGAATGTTTGAATATATATACTGGTGATAAGGCTATCTATATACATTTCTGAGCTATAAACATTTCTGAAAACTGTGTTAACTGCACTGGCATAGGATGCTTTTTTTGTATAAGTAGTTGACATTTTAAAAGATGTTAAGAGATTACAGAACACCAATTATTGAAAATATGAATCTATAAGAGCTTATAATCTCACCATGGAATATAGGAAAATTGAACACACACACGCACACACACACACACACACACACACACACACACACACACCAGAACCCCAATAATAGAAGAAATTTCTAATTTAAATTCATCTACAAAAATAGTGAAGCATAGAGAATGGACAAGACTTCTATTTAATAAAATAACTAAAAAGTACTGTGTCTAGGACAAGCAACAGAAGCCTAATTATTATAATTGGAACTTGAAGCTTTCTGTGCAAGGCTTTGGGATATTTTTGAGATATTTGCTACTATTGGCTATATCATAAATGAAGCCTTGTTAATGTTCTGAGGCTGAGCCTAAGAACCAGTTGACCTTAATAATAGCAGACATGCAAGACACTGTTGTCTCTGGGATACACACCTATAGCAGATATTTTTTCTGAACCTGAAAATTAAGAATAGCAAGAGGCAGTCTCTTTCATGTCTTTCGACTCTGACACAGTTCACTCTATTTGAATACAAATATTTCTGAGTGAATCAAATTTTTGTCATGTTGAAATCTTTTGAACTTAGGATGTCATATTTTAAAGCTTTCATTTTGCAACATGAAAGACAGAAACCACTTTGTTAGAGAAACCTGGGAAGGTAATTTAAGTAGCTGGATATCCACACATGAGTGTGCACCAAGGATTTAAATAATAAATTACAGATTACAGTTGATTGTTCTAAAAAATTTCCTCATTCCAAATTTCAAGAGACATTTGATTTTAAAATAATATTAATATTAATAAAAGCTTGAAAGTATATTGAAAAGTATACTCTCTCTTAGCTACTCAAAAGCAAACTACAGAGAAAGTAGCTCCCACATCTGAATGTTCTAGGAACATATAACACAATCATTAAATCCATTGATAGACTTCTGCTTCACACTCCACAGGCACCATTCAACTTGAGTCAGTTATTTCAACAATGTCCCCACAGACTAAATATCAAGTCAGGCATATACATTGCTCAGAGCTATTTATTCTCCTGTCTCCTTGAATATGATTTCTCTTCTATTTTCAGCCACTGCTTGTTTTACTTTAAAGACAGCATACTAGTTCTTCAGATTGCCCTGTCTGAAACTTTCCAATATGTTCAGGCTATGAATTTTGACAGTAATGGTGCTTTCTTTCTCTTTACATCTTCCAAATGATATATGGTACCCTTTTGTTCTATCACCAGGCTCACTATTACCGTGGATACTTTGCTTAAGTTGTTGTCTTCATTGAAGCCATACATTTCAACTTTTCTTTTACAGATCAAGTCTGAACTGATGTATCAATCTTACCTCCATTCCTACTTCTACCCATTAGCCTTTATTGTTGGAACTCTGGCCCAATTACTGATAACACTGGTGAATTACATATACCAAATTCACTCTACTGTGAAGGTCTTTTTCTCGTTTGCTTGCAATTTTCTTTATTTATAGACATTAATATTTAATAACTAGTTAATTTGGATTTATTTTCCTAACAGATTCAGTAAATTATAATTATGCTACCTTCTCTGGGAATGGCTTAACAAATTTATTATGGAAAGTATACAATTATACACAAATTCCAAGATAACAGTTGAAATGAGCCCATGAACTGATCACACTTTAGGCAGATTTTGATTCAGCATCTGTTCTGACACAATACTACATGCTGCTTCTGTTACAAAAGTTTTCTGAAGCAAAACTAAGAGAAGATTTAAATGAATGCTTCAGTAGATGTTCTAAAAGAAAAGAGTATTAAAGCTCTATAATCATAACACCAATAATGCTTAACAAAATTAGTCAGCATTCTATAATATCATCTTGTATTTACTTCAAGTTTAAATGTCCTTGGTTATCTAAATAAATATTGGTTTATTCAAATCAGAATTTAATTGAAGGCTACAGGTTGGATTTGATTGTTAGTCCTTTGAATATTCTGAAAGGTGTTAAAATAAGAGCTATTCCTTTTACACTGCCATTTAGCTTTAATTAGATTTTTTTTTGTCCTGAAGATGGACTTTTGACTTCATTCCCATGTGCACAGCAAACACTAAACCTACCTACCACTAAGCTATAGTCCCAGTGTCATTGTTTTATTTAATTAAAATACAGTCCTATCATTTTCCCCTCCCCATCATTTCTCCTATACTTCTTCCTAAAATTCACAGCCTTATCTCTATAACCATCATTGTTACATACAGATATACACAAATAACGAATAAATACAACATGTTGAGTCTGTTCAGTGTTGCCTGCATAAGTTCATTTCTAAAACTGACCACTTGGTTTTGGATAGCCCATCAGTGATTCATGTCTGAGGAAGACTAGAGTCTCTGATGCATCACAGTTGTTCTTGAGCTCACTGTGTAGGCCAGACTGGCCTTGAACACTTGATCCTGAACTTCTACTTTCCAAGTCCTGGGATCAAGGGTCCTACAGTAACACATCTAGATTCTTTGATTTTTTTTTCAACTGCCCTTTTTATTAGAATTTTCTCTTTCAGTTTTTAAAGATTCACATTTAAACTTTTGTTTCTGTCATATGGTATGTTACAATATACTTCCTCCCTACCTTCTATTTCACCCAGCTCCCCCTGTCTCCTCTCTCCATCAGATCTATGCCCCTATCATTCCACCCCCATCCCTGCTTCTCCCCAAGAAAGAGCAGTCCTCCCAGGGTTATTGCATAGCGTGTTATAAACATAGCATGACAAGATGGAACAGGGCTAGGCACTATTCCCTGCTTCAAGGGTGAACTAGGGAACCCTGCAAGGGGAGAAGGGAAAAGGGTCCCAAGGGCAGGCAAAGGTTGAGAGATACCGCTCACAAACCCACTCCAGTCTGTATGAATTCTGCAAGAGCACAAGCCAAGCAAGCTCAAGACATAGCTGGGGGACTCAGCAGATTCAATATCTGCCACTTCAGGTTCTGTGAGCCCCTAAGGGTGCTGATCATTGACTTCATAAGTTTTGTTCTACTGATGTCCTTGATCCCTTTGGTCCCCATAATCCCTCCTCCATATTTTCTATGGGGAATTCCCGAGCTCTGTACTTTATATTTGGTCCTGGGTCTCTACATCTGCTCCAATCAGCTGCTGGCAGAATCCTTTCTGATGAAGATTGGGCTAGGCACTGATCAATAAGGAGAGCAGGATAACTTTAGAAGTCCTCTGGCTTCTTAAGTCTGTATGTAGATTATACAGACTATAGTTCCTGTCTTGCTGGAATATCAATCATGGGCTCCCTCCTTTAGCATGTTCTGCCCTTCTATTGTCCCAGTGGCTCCACGTTTCTTTCTGGGACTAGATTACCCCACTTAGGATGACTTTTTCCAGCTCCATCCATTTGCCTGCACAGTTCACATAGTCATTCTTTTTAATAGCTGAGTATTACTCTTATTTTGTAGATGTTCCATTTTATCTATCCTTTAGTTGAGGGGCAACTAGGTTGTTTCTAACTTCTGACTATTATGAACAAAACCACTATAAACATGGCTGAACAAGTGTCCTTGTGGTAGAATGGAGCATCCTTTAGGTATGTGCCTGGGAGTGGTAGAGCTGGGTCTTGAGGTAGGTCAATTTCCAATGTCCTAAGGAATCGCCATATTGGTTTCCATGGTTTGCATTCCCACGAGCAATGAAGAAGTGGTCCCCTTGCTCCACATCCTTACTAGCATAAACTGTCATTTGTGTTATTTTTGACTTGAAGTTTATTTAAAGTACACATGTCAAAATATAATTTTAAATTTCCCCCACTTTTTAATGCATGATAATTCTCCACATTTATATAATGTGTTTTCATCAAATCTACCCTCTGAATCACTCCCTTCCAATTCCTCTCCACCTTCACACATTTTTCCCTCCTGAATTCTTTTTTAAATAAAATCAACTAAGTAAATAATTGGTTTTGTTGAAACTGTAGTTATCAAAATTTGTCCAGCAAAACAACCTCAGCCTGGATTCTTTGTCCTTTACCATTTCACATTTTCCTTTGAGCATTTTCTTAGTTTCTGATATGGCACAATTTTCTAAATGATGTTGTACTTCTCCCACCTCAGCCTTGCTGAGAAACATTTCTTAAAAAAGAATTATTTCTTTTAAGAGAGACTGTTGTCTAGAAAGTAAGACCAGCATGGTGCCTATATTTGCAGTTTTGGGAAAGTTCTTCCCAATGGCCCAAGGAAGAAGACTTAGAAAATGGTTGCTTTAGAATTATATTATATCCCAAATATGTAAAATATATCAATACACTGATATAACTGATATCTTGTTTGTGTCATTTAATTATCTATCCATTTACCGGTCATACACCTGCTTCCATCAATCACATATTTTTTCCATTTCACGTAAGTCCTTTCTTTGACAGATAATTGGTTCTCATATTACATGTTCTATGTAATAGAATCATTTCATCTGTATGTAATACATTAATGTTGCCCCTTCTTATTCTAAAGGAAATCCTTCTCGCCCCATTATAGTCTGTCATGCCTGACATCAACTCTTAGGATCTCTTCTTCCTACATCTAATATTCCATCCGCTCCCTACTCCAAGATAGATGATAACATCGTCACTATTCCAATATTAAATCAGTGCATGTTGTTAGTTAGCTCTTACATTCACTTGCTATGCAAACCCATGCCTTTTTGCATGCCTACAGAGAGTACTTTCTTTTTAACTCTGGGACCTTTCAGGATTATTTTCTTTTGTATTTTTAACTTTAATATAAAATACAAGAATGTTGTTCTTTTTTCTAGAAAATTTTCAATTATTTTCTGTGTTTGTCTCCCCTTTTTGTGCTGTTTCAGGCATTATTTACATAGCTTCCATTTTTATTCATTGTATCTTTTGATTATACTTACATGGTTTCTGTTTCTATAACTTCTTGTGGTTCTCTGGAAGCATTTTTTAGGGTTAATTTCAAGGATTTATAACAATTCTTTCTTTATAATCATATATTACACTTATTTAGTCTGTCTTTTCATATATTTCTTATAGTTATTCTATTTTACATAGCAACTATTCACTTCCATTTTTAAGGCTTTTGGATTGTTCCTCATTGTTACCATATTCTGATGTCTTTCTGAGTCTAGATACAGTGTTTATATATCATATATCATATATGCTATCATGTGACTACAATGTGGGGTACCTTATGTACATTGTGTCATATGTATTATAAGTCTTATAATGTACAGAAAGACACAGCTTTAAGTCAGGCTTCAGTCTACACCTTCCTGAGTCAACCAGTAAGAGTCAATTTCTCTAGGTGTTTTTAAACTATTCTAAAGCACCTTGTTTTTCTTCCAGTTAAGTAGGCAGTTCCAATATGAGGGGGATCAGTGTTATTAGATGCTGTTCTAGAAAGAGAAAATATCCTTGGGTTTTAATACGATCATCTCTGGAGATTTGGAGGAGAAAACAAATACATGAGAAAGAAAGTTTGTTGAAATCTCTTTGCAATAGAGTTTCAACCCAGCAGGCATGGGGATGCCTGCTAACCTGATTTCTGTCCCACTTGGTAATCACTCTTGCCTCATAATATCTGTATATGTGGTCTGGCTGCAGCCAATACATACACCTTATGTATCCTATTTTTATCACTTATGATGTGTTCATGTTTCTAAATAATCTCTTGACACTTGAACGGCGACAAGTTTATCATTATTTTCAAATCCATTTCTCCATTTGGGACATTTTTCTTGCTTTCTATAATTTCTACTATAGATTGTACTGTAGAGAGCTAAGCTATTTCTTGTCCAAAGTTTAGTATATTTATTGTTGCTACTATGGACAGTCACTTTGCCTTGGCAGTGAACTGTTTACTTTAGTAATGACAGCAGTGGTATGTAGACCTTTAGAATGTCAGTTTATCCAAAATTTTACAGAGATCTGTAACTATAATTTAAAGTATGACCATATATTTATGTGTTTTCAAATAAGGACTAATACATTAGCTTGTATCAGGATATACATATATGAGAATATAAATACATGGAAGAAATGCACATTTTGCTGTGTTATTATTTCAGTTTTTGGATCCATTTTTTGCACAGTGGTTCTTAAAGAAGTCATTCTGTTAGTTGAAAGACTGTAGAACAAAGCATGGATCTCAGATTTCACTTCTTTGCTCTGACTCTGTGCTGATTTAGTAAACTGGCATTCTGATGGTGCATATAATACTGTTGCCATCAAGAAACTGCATGAGCAACGGCTTAGGCAAAGCCACTCTTCATAGCACGAATGATAGCTTGGGGGAAAATTCATGAGAGATATATAAACCAAAGGCAAGATAGATTGATTACATTAGTATTTGGTTGGGTTGTAAGAAGAAGGCTTTAGAAAAATGTACAGACAAATAATTTATCAGAAAGGTATAGCATTTTGGAGAGTGGATAGCTCAGTTGGCAAAGTGCTTACTGTGAAGGCATAAGAATCTGAGTTATCTTCCAAGAAACCATGTATCAAAGCCTGATGTGGCAGTGGCTGTAATGATACCAGTGCTAGGGAGGCAGAGACAAGCACACTCCTAAGACTCACTAGCTGACCAGCCTAACTTACGTTACAGGTCCTCGGTCATTTGGAGACCTCAAAAATAAGTGGGATAGGTCCTGAGAAACTATATAAGGTGAGGTTATCCTCTGGTCTCCACATGAATATGCACACATGGACATGCTTACCTGTACATACAAACATGCACAAACACAAAGATACAGCAATATCAAAATCTGACAGACTTTGTAAATATTTTACAGAGTTGTTAGAATAACATGATAAACAGTATCACTGGAGAAATGGGTAATAGGTTTGCAATTATTATGCAGATTGGAGTATATTTAGAACAATCAACGAAAACATGACATACATTTGAAACTTGAACACTGGAAATGAGTACAGAAGGCTGAAGCCATTTAAATAGTGTAGGTATTGATTTATACTAAATGTTTCTAAAAGTTTTTATTCTCTATCATCTATAATAAGTTACAGGTCATTGAACAAATCATACTTAGTATCAAATATCAATGGCATAGAGACCTTATTTGACATCCATAGTTATGGATGTGGATATAGATATGGATATCAAGAAAAAAATGGCTATTAAAATAATTTTAAATAATATATGTATTTGGAAAAAAGTTTTAATAAAAATGTTAAGAAAGAAGTATCTGCAAAATATTAAGTTATCTAAATAAATCTTAACATATTACAACTACATAGAAAATCTATGTCCTAAAATTTATGCATATATTAAGATTAAAATGTAGTGAGCAAAGAATTTAAATGAAGAAATTAGGTTAATAAAATGGTTAATTAGGTTAATAAAGTAATAAAATCAGGTTAATAAAATTCAGGTAAAATCTGAGAGGATTCAATACATATTCAATATATATTCAATACATATTCAATATATGTAATAATTAGGAAAAATAAAAGAAACATTTCATATTTGAAATCTACTTTTTTTGTACAAGAGAAATTACATAAACCATAGAATCTATGAAAGGAGCAAATGATTGCTAAAATATTTAGATGTATCAAAAGTAATTTAAAACTAAGGAGATGTAAAGTTACCAAGTAAATGCATACATGTGTATATATTTTGCGTGTGAAAATATCACCAGGAATTGGACATATCATCATGAAGTATAGCTCATTCCAGAATTAAATACATCTGTAAATAAATATGAAAAAATAAAAAGTTTCCAGCTCTCTCCATAGATGACTCAACATCTGCTTATAGGAAAACCTCTTAGCAAAATAAGAACAGAAGTGAATTTCTTAATTTGATAAAAGAAATTTCCCAGAAACATATATCAAGAATGTTTTAAAAGATAAAATGTTAAAAACATTCTGTGTAAGTTAATAATAAAAGGCAAAGATCAAAGAATACTGTTTTGTCCCATTTTTCTCTGCATGGGGTCCAGGACAAAATGATAGGTTGCTAGCAGGAAGCCAGGAGGTTAAGGAGATGGCTCAGTGCATTGTATCAGTGATCTCATCCTTGGGAGGCAGAGACAGAAGGACCCTCTGGATCTTGCTTGCCAGTCTGTCTAACCAATTGACAAACTTCAGGATTAGTTAGAGACCTTGCCTAAAGGTAAAGGGAGCCTGGAAAGATGGCTCAGCAATAAAAAGGGGGCTGAAAAGATAGCCCAGTGGTTAAACATTTGCCACATGAATGGGAAGAATGAAATTTGTAGTCCCAGAACCCAAGTAAAATCTGGTTGTATTTATTGGCTTATCAGTTATTCCAGCTTTTGAAATCCACAGAAGAAATTGGTTGGTGAAACTGGCCATATCGTGTAGCTATGGGCTTAATTGAGAGATCTTGCGTTAATAAGGCAGACAGTGATCAAAGAAGATTCCTGCTATCAATATCAGGCCTCCAACATGCAGGTATGCACATACACACTCAGACCTCCAACAGACAGGTATGTACACACACACACACACACACACACACACATACACACACGAACACACAAGCACACATGTGTGCATGCCAATAAATTGATTTGAACACACATGCAAACCAATAAATAGGAGAACAATGGAGAATGATACCAAGTGTCAGTCTGCTGTCAACTGCTGGTTTCCACATGTACCTACACAGGTATATTCACATGCACAACCGACACTAGTAGATATACAAATAAAAGAGTGAAAAGCAAAAGACACTGTCTTCATGGAAAACCACCAAAACTAAGAACTCCGTGGATGCACACCTGTGAAATATTGAAGATTAGCAAGAAATTTCATTAGAAAACAAAGGTTTAAAATTAAATAGTTCTCTTATCTAAGAGACAAATTGTTAAAAATGTATTTGGCAAAATAGTAAAGAAAGGATAAAAATATATTAAATAGTAGTTTTACAAAACATATAAATCTCTGTTGACAGACTTAGACAACTGAAATCAACTAAAAAGTATACCATATTTTTGTAAGAAAGAAGATCATTTCCTCAGGTATATGGGTGTCTTACAACCATAGTGATATCCTAAAAAAATATTTTCATGAAACTTAAAATGTTAGCATTAAAGTTCATATGAAAATAGCAGTCTATCAACAGAGTACAAATTAAGAAATTAATTGCATTTTGATGATGGGATGATACCCAAGCTATATTCGTTAAAACACTAGAACATAGGTTAAAAGGAAACACAGCAGTAAAGCTAAAAATAAACACATGTATACTAAAAATACATATAATAGCAACATCAGTAAGACAAATCAATCAATTACATAAAAACAATTGGCTTTCTACAGTCCAAGACCTGGATCAAAGATATCAATCTGAAAAATCCAGTTTCAGTGTTTCAAATATTTTTTATAATATATTCAAAAAATTACATGAATTACATGTAGTTAGAATAAAAAGTGATTTGACCCTCTTAAAAGGTTTACTAGACTTATTTATTTATTGGAAGGGGCACATAAGAACCCTGGAACATGTATGAAGATCATAGGGACAAAATCCTGAAATCAATTCTCTTCTTCTACCAGGTGGGTTCTAAGTATGGAACTCAGATCATCAGTACAGACAGCAATTGTCTTTGTCAGCTGAGCCATTTTGTCTGCCTCAAGGAAGTGCTTTAGAAGCTAAACCAAACAAAATATCATATCTCAAAATTACCCATTTCAGCCCTCTTTTGGCCTCCATGGGCAGTACACACACATGGCACACAGAAACCCATTCAGGAAAATATTGATATATATAAATAAAAAGCTTTAAATAAAATAAAAGAGGTAGAAAAAATAGTAGGGATTTATTATACAGTCTTGAAAATAGGTTGTATTATATGAAAATGGGCTTTAAGGGTGTTACTTTGTGAAGTACTTTGTGTATAGTTTTAAAGTGCTAATAAAACAGTGAGTCACAGAGAGAAAATGTGTGCTTATCTCACCTTCCTGTACCGAAGACAGGATAGTATTAAAATTCACAGAAATAATTGTATCTGCCTTTTTGCTCTGTCTCTTTCTGAAAACTATAACTTTACCAACACCCCAGCAGTCTCCTGTGTGTTCTCATGTTGGACCCTGTGCTACAACAAGTGAGAGATTCAGAGTTGTCTCTCCATGGTTTTCAGAACCAGGAAGCTAGCAATTGGATCATGGTCATCATAGCATAACAAACACCTAAAATAGAGTCTGCATAAAATATTGTTAATGTTTGGTAACAAAGTGTAGCTTTAATCATCTGAAAAAAAAAGAATTATGTGGAACTATTTTGCTGATGAGATGAGATAAACAACTTCTAATGATTTTAGGGAACAGAACAGAGTATAGATAAGTAAATGTTTTTAATTTCTTTTTTTGCAGAAAAAAGAACTATTAGTTTGCATGTGCAAACAGTCACAAAATTTAAAACAGTGACTAATGTGGTTGGTTACCTAAAAGGCTTGACATCACCAGGCAAGTATGGTTAAGTAGTTATAATCTATTTCATAATTCATATGAAATGATTAAAATGTTCTATGTTCCATAATAATTTCAAAATGGAGTTCAATATCCTACTTTAAAAGTAATTAGAGGTATAGAGGCTTAAAAGTATGGATTGGTACGAAAGTTTGATGTTTTCCTTTCTCTCTTACCATATCTAATCAAAACTAAGCAATAGCAGGCAGAGTATGTGTAAAGGCCAGAGAAAGGAGAGACGTAGCAAAGTTTATATTTGTTAAATTGATTTGGACATCGATAGGCAATATTATTTTTAATTTTACTTACCAGGATACCATGGAGAATTTTAGTTTAATGAAAAAATAGTTTAAAAGAAAATATTATAGATTTTAATGATGCAGTTGTTGAAAAAAAATCAAATTTTGGTCTTAAAATTAAAACTTCTATTGCTAATCTCCATCCAGTCCAAATACATCTTCCACTTATAGCTCTACCCATTTCTATATTTTTAGGTTTTAAAAGTCTCTTATAGAAATGAAATTCTGGTTAGATGTTACATAACTTACACCTTCTTATGAACTGCTGATAGAATCGTCATTCTAAAAATTAAAAATAAAAAGAGTTGATACATATATCAGTTAACAGGCTAATCCTAGCACACTCAGAGGCATCACATTGTAGAATCACTAATTATTACTGTATGGCTGTGGTAGCATATACAGAGTATGGTATTGTTTTTATTTTATTATGTTTCATTTGTTATGTATATGTGTGAGAGAATGTATGGGCATGGTGGTTGTAGGAGGCTAGAGAACAACTTGTGAAAGTACTCTCCTTCCATCCCAGGTTCCAGGGGTTGACCTCAGATCATCAGGTTTGTGAACTAAGTACTTTGACTCACTCAGCTAATCCTCCATCCCCTGAGCACAATTAAGGTTTTATTGCACTCAAACTGCTTCTGTGGATATGACTGAGACGCTTACTCAATTTCTCCTGGGAGAATTATTCTTCTCCATAGCACTAGTTAAATTGACCTAATTGCTGACCCAGAGAATTTTGAAATCAAGTTTTATTTCTTCCCTACTCCTTGGCAGCCAACTTTTAAAAATTTCATGCAATGTATTTCTTATCCATGGTTCCTATTTTGGACAGCCTGTCATCACATTATCAGACACAGACACAAATAAACTTAGAAATCCATATGCTTATGTCTCACCTACTTCTGTGACTTTCTCAATAAGCAAGTTCAACTGAAGTATGAGAATATTTATCATCACCATTCCATTTGTAATTCAGCAAAGGAAAACACAGTTGTACACAAAGTATGCTGAATTCATGCTAAAGGAATTTTAATCTACCAAAAGAAGATTTACACTCAAAAATTCTCAAATATTGCTTAGTTTGATTTCTATATTTTTAAATGGTTGTGTGTCATGAGACTTTCTTATTAGCTAACACTAAAAAAGCAGAAACAGACATAGAATGTTAATTTATTTGGAATACAGTCCATCTCAAAGAGTACTTTCAGATATTTCTAGAAGATGAGTGGCAAAAATAACCAAGTGTTTAATGCTTGAATAAATACCTATATAATCTTGCATATAGCCCTATATCCCATTAGGTATATCTTAAGAAAGAATGGAAAGATCAAATCAGTTGCAGATTCTAATTAAATATTGAAAACTTAAATGGTTCTATACAATTATAATTCTTATGGGAATTGTTGTGCTCAGGTTGTCAAGGGATAATTCATTTACTCCATGTAGATATAGGATCTACTTTATGTTAGATACTATTCAAAGTGACATATAAATTATAATTTTCTTTAAACAACTGAAGTGTATCCATTGTTTCTTTTTGTTGTTTTTCACAGAGTATTTAAATAAAAAAGGGACAGAGTATTTAAATAAACTTCCAGTGGTTTGGTTATTATGGATCCCAACTCAGATGTATTCAAAGTAGGCATATTTGAAAATTACATTGATATTGATCGAATTATTCTCCAGCAGGTCCAATAAGAACAAAAAGTCCATCTCCAAGATGTAAGCCTTAGGCAGAAGGGAGAGCCTCTGAGATGGACTGAACCCTGACCTCTTTATTGAGGAAAGGCACTGCCTACAGATAGAAAGGTCCCATTTTCATTAATGAAGAGAACCCTGCAGTTCAAATCCCCCACTGTCCAGCCATCCATCCCTGATGCCATTAGGCAAAGGTCAAGGCCAAAAGACATAGGTGTTCCCATAACTCTTTGTTGGATACTGTGCGAGGAACCACAGAAATACCTTTCATTAGTCTTCAACATTGAGATAGCAGATGGCAAGTTAAATTTGGACATCAATTGCTTCTTCTAAGAGTATTGAGCCAACAAATACTGGTCCCCAAACTAGCATTGTTTTTGCATTCCAAAAAGCTGCAGCCCTTCCACACCCAGATAGCTGGTTCTAACAGCTAAGGAAGGTGACCTGTCAGCAGCTCCTGCTGCCATATATAGCAAGTGTTTTAAAGTTCATTTCACCTTTACAATATTTGAGAATAAGTTCAAACATCCCATTACATATCAACATTTATTTCTCTTGTGTACATAATCAGGGGTGAGGAACCAGTGCTTGGATATGGAAGTCAGAGGGCAATTTTCAGGTGTCCTGTCTCTCTCTCCACAGAGTAGGTTCTAGAATCAAACTCAAGTCATCAGTCTTGGCAGCAGGTGCCTATACCCTAATGCTATCTTCTTGACCCATGGAACATGTTGTAATAAAACAAATGAAGAGAATACTCTTGCATAAATGCATAGGTTTACTGGATCAAATATTGTCAGCTCTGTTGCTACTGTGAATAACATGCACAGACTGAAAAAAAAAAGACAGAAGAATCACTGGAGCTATATTTTATCCTATTTTAATTGCAAGAATAGCTAGTGAAACATACTGAAAGGACCATATCTATGAATCATGGCAAGTTTCTACAGGAACATCTAATGAACCATGTATGGCCACATGAAATAAAATGTGTGAAAATTTAAAGTATTAGTAGTTATGCTTTGATGCTGGTGAATTTTATTTTCTTTCAGAGAATGATGCAGGGTTAGCATTATAAACTAAAACTATAAATCTAACCCTAGATACTCTATATTTTTTAAAAGTCTATTCATGACTAGCAAATTTTTAACATACACAGCTCCTAAGTCACTTCTATTTAAGATGTTTTAATAGCACATTGCTCTTTACCAAGCACACACACACATTGTTTGCTCTGGACTTCCCACTATGATGCTGGAAAAATGTTAGATAAGGGTTTCATTGTGATATATTTGTATACTTCATTAATATCCATGTTGCAGAGAACAATAATACAGATCAAAGTTCTGAATTCATAATTGGCTTTAGCAGCTGCTTCTGTATTGATATGCCCAGATGTATGAATCAGGGAACAGAGTGGAAAAAGTGCTAAAGTGTATTAATTATTAGAACAATTTGGCTTAATTGTAGCTTATTTGTATAATAGGATTATGTAAATGTCATTAAATTTATTGTTAAGGTTTACATTTTGTTTTAATAATTCTTTTAATTCTATTTTTAGACCGGTATGTTATAGTTGGCAGTAACCACCTTGCTGGATACAGTTATAATGGAAAAGAATGGGCCAGCAGCACTGCAATTATCACAGCATTTATCCAGGCCTTGATGTTAAGAGTGAAGAAAGGATGGAGACCAGAACGTACTATTGTTTTCTGTTCATGGGGAGGAACAACATGGGGCAATATTGGCTCCTATGAATGGGGAGAGGTGAAATAAATTCATTAACTTTAATGATTTTCTTTTCTTTTGTTTTTCCTCCCATTCTTTTCTTTTCCATTACAATCTAATATTGTGAAAGGCAAAGAAAATAATGAACTAAAAAATATGAACTTCCTATCTGCTATTTGATAAGAGGAAATTTGAGTTGTTCTTTTGTGTGTTGTATATGATTTATAACTAAACTTATTTAATTACTATCAGACCTATATACCTGTATATTGCAATGATGTTTTCTGAATCATTTTATTTCTATTTAGGGTAAAAGCATGGTAGAAACTGAAAAAGAAAGAATCAGTTTACACATACCATCCCATTAAAAACCTAAAAGTTATAAGATTTTCTATGTTTACCAAACTATAGCAAGCTCTAATTAGCAAAACATTAATTATATCTATGCAATGAAAGATTTCATTCATTTCTTCTTTCTACTTTCTTCTTCTATTCCTTCAGCCACATCTCTCTACCCCTACTTTCCTGTTTGCTTTCCAACCTATCATAAAGAACTTGAATCATAAGAAAATGGATCCCGCATTGGGGTTTAGTTTGTAAGTTATTTCAGTGTTTGAGTTGAAACTCACTTGGTATGTCTGAGTGTCAGAAAGACACAGTATTCTTGTGGATTAGGGCAATGAATAACTAAGTAAAACTGTGCTAACAAGAGTGAGAGCACTGTAAAACATTCACATATTTTATGTAGTTTTATGATTACTTGAAAAGAGATTAAAAGCAAACATGTAGATAAAAGATCTTCGTAGTTTTGACTTTGTGGAAAAATTTTAATTAATGAGAAATTATGGTCGTAATCCATTTTTTTAGCCCCGAAGAAAGAGAAAATGTTTATGAAGATTAAGGAAAATATCAATAAGACCTAGAAAACAAAATAGTGGTGTTAGAAAGATGGCTTAATGGTTAAAAGAACTTGCTGTTTTGCAGAGGACTGGATTTGGTTCCCAGTAGTTACATGGCAGATCACAACTATCTGTAACTCCTGTATCTGATGCCATCTTGTGACCTCAGAGGGCAGCAGGCTTCCTCACTGTGTGCATACATACTACGTACATGCAGACATTCATGCACATAAAAAGTTTTTAAAAAAATCTTTAAAAAAATACCCCATATACTTCTTAAAAGAGAATAGTCTTAAAGCAGAGAAAATATTCATGGGTGTAAGCTCAAGACTAACAAACTTAAAATGAGACTGTTTCAGTGTATATAAATAATAATGAGAGGGTTCTATTTCAAAATGTGTATTTCTTTTTGTTGTTGTTGTTGTTGTTTTTGTTCTGTTTTGTTCTGTTTTTTGAGACAGGGTTTCTCTGTTGTAACTCTGGCTGTCCTGCAACTCATTCTGTAGACCAGGCTGGCCTTGAGCTCACAGAGATTCACCTACCTCTTCCTTCCAAGTGCTGGGATTAGTGGCATGTGCCACCACCATCTGGCACAAAAAGTATATTTCAAATGAAGAAAATATTGCTTTGACAACTTTTCTAAACTCCAGAATAGAAAACAGTAACCCTGAACCAAAGTTTTAAAGTTTAATTCATACTTCAAGATCAGTAAAAACAATTTAAAAACAGCTTTTTTAATGTTTATGGATTTGTACTGCTTAAAAAAATTACAAAGCAATAAAATAGTGATTCAAGCTTCTAGTTAATGTTATGAGAATACCTTAAAGGATGTTTTAAACATTTTTCATTATGTCTACAACTTTTCACAACCAACTTATATTAAAATTTAATTAATAAGTATTTATAAACCACATTCGAGAATAGGGTTTTTTGCTCACATTATTTCCTAAGTTACCTATCTTAAACCAAAATTCATAGAGAATTATATTGCAATAATTCCTTGGAAATATTTAAATGTCAGTCATCACAGGCTAAAAATTAAATAAATATATATTTGCATGCATAGGAGCATTTTTTCAAGCTAGGTAAATATTTTGTGCTTCATAAAATATAAATTCATTTTAAACATTTTGTGAATCCATTGTTCCTTTTGACAACTCTGTCATTTCTCAACAGAAACAAACATAAAATCTGCTGCAGTGTAGTGTATGAGTAAAAGAAAGTTGAAATCTTTCTTGTATACACAGAGGCAAACAACAAATTTAGACTCAGCATGTTCTGTTTATATATTTGTTCATGCACATACATATATGTGACTGGAGCAATAATAAATAAAGAGACTGAGGCATTAAAGTTATGGGAGACTTTTCAAGAGAGGGTACCAGAAAGAGGTGGAGAAAGGAACAGAGGGGGAAAGTGATATGATTCTCTTTCAATTATATATTTATATACGTCTTTATTTCTCTCTCTCTCTCTCTCTCTCTCTCTCTCTCTCTCTCTCTCTCTCTCTCGTGTGTGTAAAACTGAGAAATTTACACATGTAGTTATCTTTGGACCTCTTAGATGAGTAGATGGACAAAGACATAGATAATGAAAATGATCAAGGATGTTCAACTTTCACTATTGGCTGACGAAAATATATCTGTAATTTTCTATATAACAGATTAAATTACTGTATCCCATTAAAAAAATCATCACCATCCAGTTCAAGGGAAGTTTAGACCTTTAGTTACTTATTCTGTCTATTCTTATTCTCCCTGTGCCTTCTGAGAATGAAACACCCTCTTTTAATTTGATCCCGAGTGGAGGTGAACAACAAAAAGCTTTGTCCATGTGCATTCTTGCTCTCTATAATTTTGATTGCATAGAAACCCTGGAAACTCAAGTGAAGTTAACAAGATCAGGTGAAGTTACTCAATATACTTGTAAAGGGGCTTTGTAACCATGCAAATAATAGAGAATTGACTCAGTACTGATGTTGATCCTTGAGGGAAATTATGACCTTTCCAAAACAGACTCTTTTAAAGTACCATTCCTTTTATGCAGAACATTTTTCACATGTTCTTCTAAAATATATTACAAATTTTAGTGTAAAAAAATCAGAATTCAGATCTTTTCTACCATAGACATGTTTTTACAAGCTTAACTTCTCTAAGATGAGATTCATCAATTAACTGTATGAGCGTCTTTTACGGTGCTCATGGAATTCATATTAACTTATAGAGAAACTGTCTATATGCTCATGTGTTAAATTTTTTTCATATAATTTAAGTAAAAATGGACATTTTAAGCATATTATATGTGAAATCAAGTTTTTTTAAAATTACTTTCTGTTCATTGAAAAGATGAATTAATTTTAAATATTTATTCATCTCTCTTTTGTAGATAAATTTGTAGATAAATTTCCAATGTTAAGCAGAAATAAGCCAAGGATTTAAGACCTTACTTTCTTTCTCCTCACAGCATGAGTTCAACAATCTTCAATACTGCAGGGCAGGGGTTATAAATGCAAAACTGAGTCATTTCATGTCATTAGTATATACACCATTGATGAGGTTTTTATAAGATTATATTTTCAGGTTCACAGTTATGTGTCCAAGTTTTCTCAAAATAAGAGTTTATTTGTGCAAAATTAGCTTACTACTTCAAAATAAAAGTCTTTCAATACTAATCACCAATTTCTTTTCTCTAATTCAATGACTATAAAATTAGACACTCTCATTGAAAACAATATCTAATTTGTGTTCTGTAATTGAACCCAACATTTTACTAACTTTTCAAACTTTTCTCTTAAAATGATTACTTTCTATAAGTACTACTTTAGCAGCACTTTGATTATGCTTAGCAGAATAAAGCAAGATTTGGGGAAGAGATTACATGTAGAAGGAAAAGTCTTAGCCTTAATGCATTATGAAATATTTTACAGCATGTTTCTGATAAGTCACCTTTTAGCATCAAACATGTTTATTTAATAAAGTAGAGCATGTTATTTAAACTGAATTAATGGTTTAACCATTAAAATTTTTATTTCAGAATTTTGTGAAGATTCTACAAAGGAATGCTGTGGCTTACATTAGCCTCCATAGCCCTATCCGCGGCAACTCCAGTCTATATCCAGTAGCATCTCTATCTCTCCAACAACTGGTTGCAGAGGTAAGATGGATCATATATGAGGTAAATAGTTACTTGAGGCTGCATATTGTTTTGAAAATTAATATTTCTTTATTCTTTGCATTTAAGTTTTTGGAAAATTATCTATATGAATTTTAAAGAGTTGTCTATTGTTCCTTTTTATTCATTTTTTATTTTTTTTTACTTGTCTGGTTGGTTGTTTTTGAAAAGGAGCCTCCTTACATAGCACTGAGTGACCTAGAACTAACACTGTAGACCAGGTTGACCTGTAATTTGTGATTCCCCTGTCTCTGCCTCCAAGTGCTTTGTTTACAGATGTGTTCCAATACACCCAGCCTTTTTTTGTTGTGTTTTGTTTTATCCATCAATACTATTTAATCTTAATTTGTCATACTCTGTATTTCTTTACCTAATTTTATTCATGTATATACTTGTAAAAAATTGGGTATAATTCTATTATAAATACAGTGAAATATATATTTTCAAATTTAGCTCCTAAATTCCTAATTCTACATTTGTGTCCTATGTATGGTAAACTTGGCTACTTTGGCATTTCTTCACACTTTGTTTTGTATTTTATCAAATTTCGGAACTCTTCTAGGTTTTTAACAACACTATGACCATCGCTGAAGGCATCAGTACAGCAATAAATGAATTCCACATGTTTATAAAGTATGAGGCTGAGTATAGTAGCACACGCTTGTAATTCCAACACACGAAAGCTGAAACAGCATTGTGAGTTTGAAGGTAACTCAGGCCAAATACTGAGACATTGAAAAGAAAAGAAAATTAAAGAAATTTGGAAAAGTCTTTGTGGAAAATGAAAAACTTATTTTTCAACAAAGTATTGTGAACTGTGAAGTTTATGACATCTCATCACTAATAATCACTTCTCACATACCTCAAGAATTTAACAGAACATTTTTCTCCTTTTTGTCAGTTGATCTCACATTTAACATTTTCACAACTTTTACTGCACATAAAGGTATCTGTGATATTTCTCTGTATGAAGACAGAAACTTGGGTGCAGTTTTTGTCCAGCCCAACTCTCTGTTGGCACACATTGGACATGGCCTTTCAGATGGCTACAGGGATTCCAGTCAGTACTATAAGAGCTGAACTAGACACAGATGATAAAACATGCCTTGACTCACCAGAATTGTTGACTCAAATATAATGCACACTAAAGCTTTATGACTTTCATAAAATATTTTCTAGTTTGAGAGTTTACATTGACATTTCCATATGCCATTCAGTAAAAATAGACTGTTCTTTTCTGGGAAGGAGCAGGGAGGGGATGTTTGTAGGTGGCAATGTGGGGAGTAGATCTGGGATCTGGGGGGAAGGAGGGTTAAGGGGACGTTGGGAGTATAGAGAAGGGAGGAGAAGGAGTTCTGGATGCATTGTATACATTGTATGAGAGAAGAATTTTTTTTTTTAAATCAGGAACAAAAAAGTAGACGTTGAAAAAATGGAATGGATAAATATGTATCCTTAAGATCAGCTGTACCCTAGTGAGCATTCAATGAATTATATCTGGCTTCTTTACCAGATTCACAAGAAATCCACCATAGGTAACAAGCTACATATTTATTCCCTGAGGAGTTCAGATATTTCTAAATAAATGAGTAGCCACACAAAAGAGCCCAGACACTTAGAAATAGAGAAAAGACTTCATTTGCATTTTTCTTTTGTTTTGCATATCTAAGTATTAGATAAATAGACTTTTATTTTAATATTTTAAATATTATTTATCATTATTTTAAACTTTATAATATGTTTATTATAATATATATCACATACAATTTATTTTGATCATATTCATGAGTGCTCTTACTTCTAATGCTTCTCAGATCCATCCCAGTCCTATTAATTCACCTCTCTATTCCATGTCCTCTTATTTATTTTATTTTTTCATACCTCACTGAATGCAATTTGTGCTGCCCATCTACCTGCGAGTGTGGAGTCACAACTAGAGCATGGCCAATCAACCAGGAGTCTAGAACCTTAAAGCTGACTCTCTCTTCTCTTCAGTCAGTCATCAACTATCATGGCCCTAAACCCCTTCATATTGGAATGTTGACTAGCTTTATTGGATGAAGATCTTTTTCAGGCAATCACAACTTCTGTGAGCTGAGTACAGAAGCACTGTCATGTTCAGAACATACTGTTTTCCTTAGTCTTCACAGTCCCTTCATCTTACTCTATTTCCATGCCTTCATCCATGATGTTCCCCGAACCTTTGGGGTGGTAGTGGTGAGAGTTGTTATGTTGATGTTCTATCTATGAATAGTCCATAAACACTTACTCTCTGCATTTTGATCTATTGTGATTATATGCTGTCTGCATTACTATGTTATTTCTAATAATATAGTAAGGGAACAGAGTAAGCAGAGTGTGTTAAAAACATGTCTGAACCTATCAACTAACACATTTAGTTAATAAATTAAATTATTTTAAATTTAATAAATTAAGATGTTCTTTAAACACTTTCAAAAGAGAAACCACAAATCATTAAGTGTGTACATGAACTTATATGGGAGGAAGCAGAATGTGTAAATAATGAATGACTCATAGCATTAGAAAAGAAATATTTGGGGGGCTATATTGAAAAATACTTATATACCAACCTTATATGAAAATGAGCTATAACCCATATTGAAAGAAACTTCAATACACTTTAATATACTTACTAATATTCACAAAATTATTTCATTTTAAGACATAATAGTGATACTGACAAATTAATTTGTTTTTCCAGAATAATTATAGTCTATCAATTACTTACCAAGCAAATATGAACCAGAAGCAAGAACTAAGACTCTTATTCAGTGAATTTTTCTGATATTTGTGGTATTATGTTGGTTATGCTTTTCTACTCCATTTGTGCCTCTAATGTTTTAACAAATACAAAACTGATCATATCATTTGAAATTGTTATAAGTTTTAGAGTTGGAAAAATCAATTCAATATCTCAGATATTAATACTTTTGAGTCCCAAAATATTTTAAGAAATTCATATGTATTTTCAAACCATAACTTAGCACTTCCTTGCTGTCTGAAAGTATTAGCTACCTCTGTGTGCCAGATGAGGTAACTTATAAAGGCTGGGTGAGTGCATGCTTCATGTGCAACAAAAAAGTGTGCAATTATATAATAAAGGTAGCAAAATACACTGAAATATTAAATGCTAACAAAACAGGCAAGTAATTCATTTTGATAGTTGTTTCTAGTTTTCTGTTTCTAGAAATACCAATCTACTGGAGATTCCTGTGTTTTGGCAGAATGGTGACACTGGTTTCAATAAATGTTTATGTAGAACAGAACTGTATTATCACAGGTTAGACACAGGATGACTTCATCTGCCACAAGCAGTAAGCTCTGTAAGTCAAGTGTACCAGTTACGGTCTTGATGACAAGGTCTCAATGATAAAGAAGACACATGTCATGACTGATGTACAGGATGGTGGTATTATTTGGGATTTTCATGTAAATTTCACCTATGGTTAACACAACTCAACATTTTTTATTTTTATGGGATTCTTTTTGAACTGCATATTGTTCTAGCACTTTTTTTATCTATAATAGAGTGAAATTATTTTAACCTACTACTATTCTTAAGAATGATTTTCCATTCTATCATTCACAAATATTTAAATATGTACTCTGTATGTGTTTATGTGCGTGTGTGAAAATGTTTGTGTGTGTATATGCATTTACTTAGTTCTTCTGAATTAATTAGTGTAAAATAAGTTTTTTTTTTCTAAAAGTACAATAGCAGATACACAAGTCAGAGGTCTTGGTTGATGAAACACATCTGCGTTCACTCAAAATAACTTACAGTATTTCTGCTAAGATGGCTCCAGAAATAATAGTTTTAACATTAGTACACAGTGTAAACATGCACAAACCTCGGTCTAGATAGCTCTTCTTTCTCAGGCTTACAATCATCTTTCATAGATCACAGGAAGAATTGATTCTTGCCCTTATAAAAAGAAAAAAATATTGATCATTCATGTATAAATCAGTGCTCTGTGTATCTCAAGTAAGTAAAGACGAAATCTATGAGAGCTTGTTTTGGGAAGGCCTGAAGCACTCATACATATGAAAATAGTTAATCTAGCCATATTCTACTCACATATTACTCTTGAACCACTTGACAGAGCTGGAAAATCTAATGAAAACTAAGGGACCACACTGATACTGTGAAACTGCATGGCACAGGCACAGTTCACAAAGACTTCTTAGAGCTAGTCAGGATAGTTTTCAGTTTTTTAAACTCTTTCAGTTGTATTTTACATTTTTATACATACCAAGGTGTGGTGCTTTCAATGAAAATGGCCATTTGTTTAAATGCTTGGTCCATAGTTGGTGGAACTGTTCAGGAATGACTTGGAGGTGTGGCCTAGTTGAAGGAGGTATGACTTAGTTGGATGAAGTGTATCACTGAAGAGTATCACAAAGCCCACATCATTTCCAGTTAATTCTCTCTCTCTCTCTCTCTCTCTCTCTCTCTCTCTCTCTCTCTCTCTCTCTCTCTGTGTGTGTGGATAAGATGTAAGCTCTTAGCTACTTCTCCAAAGCTCTGCCTGTCTGCCTGATGCTATGTGCCACAACATGATGGTCATAGATTCACCCTCTGAAACTGCAAGCAATCCTTCATTACACATTTTCAGCAAAAGAAAAGTAAGACATAAGGCTGTCCACTAAAATATGCAGGGCACGTATCTCAAATCACCCAGATTCTTTAGGGCATTCAGCTCAGAAGTGGGCAGTAATACTACTTCTGAATCCCCAGTCTGTTGGAGAGATCATTAAGGGATGGGTATTCATTAAGAACTCAGGTTGTACAAGAAATTGTTTTAAGTGCTGTGGAATACAATGAACAGATGAAATATACTTACTGTCCAGGTGCTTAGGTCTATGCCAGAAACATAGAGCATGCAATAATTACTAAGAGATGGTACCAGTATGGAGTAGACTACAGTAGAATTCATAGGAAAGAGGCAACAGGAATAATTGTATTCAAATACATGCATTATAGGACATAGGCATGGAATATAAATGGACTCCAAAGATCACGCAAAACCCAGTCAACTCCTATGATATTGAACTACTAGTTTCTTCTCCAACCAGCTATGTTGATGCTTCTTTCCACTTTTGGTCTCAATCTAAGGGTACTCTTAATAGTTTCTTGTCCATCTGCTGTGCTACTGACAAAGTCAGCCCCCATTAATTCCCTATGGGTATCTATTGCTCCTCCTACCTGCCCATGTTGTATTTTCAAGGGGTCAAAAAAGACCCTGAGAGGCATTAGTTCAAATACTCCGGGTAGCAGAAAACTGGCTTAAAGATATTACTGGTATTTATTAACATTTTTCTTGGTTTAATATTCTATTGTCAGGATAACTAATAAGTTCTTATGTCCTTGAGTGTATTTTAAAAGTTCTATGGTAATCAATAGGTATTCCCTTTAAGTACTATTCTAGGAACAAGACTTTGATATGAGATAGCATCTCCTAAAGGGTTCACATGAGAAAATGATGCTACACATCTTTAAGTAACAAACATCAAAATTTGAGAGCCATGTTGAAACCTGACTACATTTGAGGATATTTCACAACACAAATGTTACCTAATCCAGAATCCAATAAGCTTTCACCCATTCTCAGATTTCTTGTATCTCTCTAATGCATGAATGTCTATGTTTGTATACATGACGATGAAATCAGGAAACTCTTAGAAAGCATCTTACTTCTTTTTAAATTCAAAACTTGTTCTATTACTGTTTGACATTTTACATGTTGGCATGATGCTGTAACAGCTAAATTGTAAATGGAAGTTGATTAAAAGTGGTGGTATTTAGCATGCTAACATTTTGAAGCATTATAGAAGTTTTTCCTAACCGAAAACCTACTACATTTAGAAAGTATCTGCATATTTTATTATTAGAACATTAGAAATATGTACAGCCTAAGTGAATCAAAGTTGTAACTAGAAACATATGACCTTTGCTTACTTAAGGTTTCTATTACTGTGATAAAACCCCATCACCTAAAGCATATTGGGGAGAAAAGCAACAACAGCAGCAAAAATCCTTTTAAAATCCTTCACTGTGGAAACCCAGGACAGGAACTCAGGGCAGGATCCAGGATACAGCAATTGAATCAGAAGCCATGGAGGAACATTGCTTACTGGCTTTCCCCCCCATGGCTTACTCAGTTTGCTTTTTTATACAACTCAGGGCTATGTGCCCATAGTGAGCTGGACTCTCCCTCCTCAATCATCAATCAAGAAAATGCACCACAAGCTTACCTACAGGCCAATTTGATTAGAGTATTTTCTCAACTGAAGATCTCCCCAAATGGCTGTAGCTGGTATCCAGGTGATGTAAACACAGCACAGCTTTGTAAAATGTTATTCAGGTGTCTATATTCTCCTACTCATCCAGTTAAACCACCCATTCTTTTATGTGTTTGTTATCCTGTCTTTAAACAAATTACCTTATATTTTTTGATTTTCCTAAGATTATTTTCCATACACATGTCTGACAAATGGTCCCCGTCTAAGATCTGTGGACAACAATGAGGGTTATACACATGAGATTGTTCAGAATTTGGGAAAGCATCACTCTCCACACATCTTTGTGATTCACTAAGGGCAGTCATTACAATGTGACTTTGGTTTTGCTTTATATAATTTTATTTGTGATAATTCACATATTTTTCATGTATCACAATTAATTTAACTTGTGTATATTTTTTTGCCAGTGGCAGATAATAAGAGGTGTGATGGGAGAACTGTGATAAATCTTTGCTGCTTCTCCCTATGCTCTCGATAAGGATAATAGATACACTGAAACAAAGCTCATTCTTTTATTATTCTTGTCGTAAAAGAATAAATTTGCTTAAAATGTACTTCTATTGACTTGTCTTTCATGACAAATCATATAACTGATTGCATGTGTTTTATTTTCTATTTTGCTCAGTTTATTGAAGAGAAAAAAATATCTTCACTTTCTTGATACTCATGAATTCTAATAGTGCTCAGTGGATTCTACTTAATTTATCTATTTCACTGTGACTTCTTCTACTATAAGTCAACTGAAATGACCATCTAGGCTAATATCCTGATTTAAATTCCTTTGTCTCACTAATTTATCACTTCAATAAAGTCTTCCATTTAAAATTGTAATTCTATTGACAGGATTATCTGTCTCCTAGGTTTACAAGTCTTCACTCTGTGTTAAACACCAGCAGTCTCTCAAGTTTATTACTGTTTTATTGGGTTTTCTGTTTAGTGTACACTGATAATATGTAAATGCCTTCTTGTTTAAATCTAGATATCAAGGAAATCTCAGATCTGGTTCAAACCCTGAGTATCAGAAGGTAGCTTACTTGAATGTTTGAGTTGTGTAGCCAAAGAGAAATCAAAACAACTGGAGGTATTAGCAAATTAAGCTTGAATTCATTCATACAATCATAATTAATTTCCCATTATTAAAATGGCCTGAGATGAGTAATTTTTTTTTTCTGGGTTTTGATCAGTATCCTGAACATTAGCTTGGCAGGACTTCAAAGAACAGCTGTTCATTCAGTCGAGATGTTAGTAATCCTGTATTGTTGGCAGGTTAAATGCCTATATTCAACTACAGAGCCATTAATGCAGCTCAACACATGTTTCCATTTTAAAAATGCAATTCACTGTAAGGATTTGTTGTGGCTTATTTTTCCCCATTTGAATGTCAATTATCTCTTACATGTTTGAAGAAACATCAATTATATCAGTTTACCATTTATCCCACACTCATAGCTGTGATAGTTGTCATTAGTAACTTGAATATCTCATGTTTTTATGCATGTCTAAATGAATTTAAGCTTTATGGTACAAAAATAAATAAATAAGAAGAAACAACCTTTTCACCTTTGGGGTGAATTCAGTTTCTGTTGTCAGAGACTTTTGCTTGATAATTGTTGCTTCTCATTTTCAAAGGCTGTTTTGTTAAAGAAATTTTTACTTTGACTGGCTGGAGAAATGGCTCAGTGGTTAGGAGCACTGACTGCTCTTCTAGAGGTTGTAAATTCAATTCCCAGCAATGACAGGGAAGTTTACAACAATCTGTAATGCGATCAGATGCTCTCTTCTGGCATCCCCCTCTTCTGGCATCCATGTGTACATGCAGATACATGCATATAAATAAAATAAATTAATTAAAAACAATTTTTCTTTACTCTGAATGCTTAGTTTGGTTTTATTCTTGAAGAAAATAATTTGATTTACCAAAACATGAAAAAAAACAATGATAATATTGAATAAATGACTAAATAAGTCCACATGCAAATGGCCTTATTTAAAACGATTTCTCTATTATATGGTGAAAGCCATTACTCTCATTCAAAAAACTCAGAGAGTAAATGAAGTAGCACAGCTTGCTCCAAACCTACCTCATTCAAAAGCATTACCTTTTAGGCATAAGGGAAAAAAATCATTCCACCAGCTTAGTAGTCACTGACATTTGATGCTTCTGTTTTCTTTACTGGTGTGACCAGTGGCAGATCACCACATGCCAGGGCAAGCTCCACTCCTGAGACTAGTAGGGCAGCAAAAACTGTAATTGATGGATGGGAAAAAAGAAAACTCAAAGATAGGTTAGAATGTATGGGAGAATGGCTATAAGAGGGAGGAGAGCTGAGAAAGAGGTGAACATGTTCAAATATATTGTCTTAAATTCTCAATGAATTAATAAAAATATTGTCTAAAAAATAAGATTACTCCTCCTTGAAAAAACAGATTCCTTTCCCCAAAAAATGTCCACAGAAAAGCCATATTAAGTAAACATTGTTGAGCCTACAGGTAGAAACCTAGGCAAGTGTTAACGAACAAATTACCTAAAATGATAACATCTAGAATTTGTATTTCTTAAGTAAATACAACTTTTCAGAAATAATCACTCAGTATTTGCTGCTACTATGACGTGAAGGCCAATCATTTTTTCCATTTGATCAGAACTTTTAACTGCAAATGTACAGCATGAGTGTCCAGACTTGACCCCAATCCCACTCTAGCTACCATCACTAGCTAATGCTTCAGTTTCAAATTGTAGTTTTAAGGTGAAGATGATAAAATAAACTAAACAGTAGAACATCAAGTTATTTCAATCCTGATACATAAGTTCTCCTGTGTACCATGATAGCAATTTTCTGTGTGTCTCTGAGGTGCTGAGAAACAATTTTATTTTGGCCTAAAGAAGAATTCTCAAATAGGAAGAATTACATTCAGGCACTCAAATATTGTTGACATATTGGGAAATAGATTAAACATTTTTTATGTGTGACTTCTTCTGCCTGTGTTTATTTGTATAGTAAATCATTCATAATCCTTCTTTTATTTGTTTGTATTTGTTTGTTTGGTTAGCTTTTATATTGCATGAGGGAACATACTTTTTTTTCAATTCTATTGGTTACACAGCTAACTAACAGCTTTCACGTTTATTTGTTTATATCATGACATCTGAGTCTAAATCTATAAACTATATATGAAAACAGTTGGGAAAAATATAAGAAACCATGAAAATTTTAGGTACTGTGTTGTTATCTATGCTTTTTGAAGCTATGTAAACACATAATCATATGACACATAAACACATCAACATCTCTGTGATTTGCCATAGAGATTTTTATTCATGGTAATCATATCACTCAGAAATAGACTAACTCATTTATCAATGGTAACAAGTTGTACTTAAAATAAGAGACTAAGATTGCAGTAAATAGGATTAGAGAAATGTCTCAGTGGTTAACAGTAAACAGTGCTTACTGCCCTTACAGAGGACCCATGTTCAGTTCCCATCACTCACAAAGGCAGCTCACAACCTCCAGTAAGGCTAGTTCCAGGGGATCTGACTCCTCTCTTGGTCTCTGGTCTCTGATGTATTGCACTGACATGCTGAAATCAACAAAGAAACATACACATAAGAACAAAATACAGTCTTCTTAGAATGATGGCAGTATACAAGACTGGAATGGGAATGATCTCCTGAGGATAATTGGGAATAATGCAGTTTAGAATCACACACTCAAGGTAGAACCTTATTCCATGGCACCCATTATCTTTACAAACACTATAAACATTTACTTTTAAGATTTGGAATTCAATGAAGGGTGTTGGTCAATTGTATTGCAAGAATTTTAATCAGATAAGAAATAAAATAGTATCATTTCTGGCTAATATATCCAACCTTCAGAAAGTTTAAGCCATTTTCAATGTCATTTAGTAATTCATCTTAGATTCTGAAAATTATGTCATTGCATAATATCTTACAAAGTGGAATATTGCTATAAAATCTGAAAACATGTTTTACATTTGTATTTTATAGTATAAATGGGAATTGGTGCTAAATAATTATGTATCTTTAAACTTTCAATATTAATTTATTTTACTTTTTGCTGAAAAACTGTGGATTCTTTAATCAAAAAAAACCCTATAATTAATCACTAATATTTTACTGCTCACAGAATCACTGAGATCATGTCTCCCTGGAGATTTTTGTAACAGCTACACTGTTATAAAATGCAAAGAGCGACGTGCAGCTTTTCCTGTGGCTGTACTGCATAAAGCTTATTATTCAAAACACATGGGGCTATACTTGGCAGACTGATGAATCAATGAAGAACATAGGAAATGTACGTAATATGCTAACAACTCTTCTGTAGAGATTTTTATTTTTTTATAAATAAAAATTTTTAATGTATGAATTCTATTATCTCATTATATATATGTAAATGTATGCCCCCTTTATCAACTTTATCTCTTTTAAAACAAATATTTCAAATATTCTCTGTCTCCACAGTGTTGAAAATCCTTTGTTTGTTCAATTAGAAATCTTGAGAGTTAAGAAGCTATCATTCCAAATACTGTGACCATATATTCTGCTAAACTGGTGTGAGCACAAGGCCACTGTCACAGTTACTGAATTTTAAAGCGTACTACTTTGTGGTGACATGGTGACATGCAGGGAAATAGAGTGTTCCTGTATTCTGCATTTTGAAGTTCCCTGAGACAAATAGCACCTTTCCATCACCAGCAAACACATGCATGATATCCCATCACCTGACTGTCTTCCTGTCACCTTTCTAATCCCAGTTTCAAGCCTGTAAATGTGGAAGATTTGGTCTCAGCAAGTTGTAAAGTTGTTTTTATATTGTAAAATAAGGACTGATCAAAGTTTGATTTCATACCACATAGTCTCAAAAAGGAATTTCTTCCTCAGACCACAATGTTTAAGGGATTTATGGCAACAAAGTAAATACAACTCAGAGTAAATGCTCCCAGTAGACAAGGTATAGCAAACACGAAGTGGAATGACCTCCCAATTTACTTAAAGTCCAGTTAATGAGATAAATGGAAGTCAGACTCTGTGGAAAGTCAAATCAGATTAAAGTTTTAAGTGTGAATGTAAATGAGTTGTTCTCAGGAGAAGTTAGCAGCTCCGCAATGATAGAGACCCACCTGATTCTAAGAGGCCATTCTTGGTGTTAGTTAGGGCTCAAAGTCCTAAGAATTGTCACAACCTTAGTTCTTTGTGTCCGGAGACATGTCTGACAAAGTGCTGCACTGTAACTGTGTGAGCAATTGATGTGCCCTGCAGATTCTTGAGTACATGTGGATTCTGCAGTCCCACAGTCAAGGTCAGTAACTTATAGGAGGGTTGGTAAGGTTCATGCCATTTCTGGGAGGTAAAAGTTGAATTCAAATTGTGACATAGATGTGATCATGTGTCACACTCTACGCTGTTTGGAAATATTTTGACTATTGTACAGAAGATAGTCATCTTTCCAGACTAGTGGACAGAAGTTAATCTATATATTTAACACTTTCCTTGAATAAATTATAGAGCATGGAATTTATGAGTCAAATAATATTAGCCTATAACATTGTTTTGCTACTCTTTTCTCAATTATTTGCAAATATTT
Source organism: Cricetomys ansorgei (assembly GCA_026225945.1). Taxonomy (NCBI): domain Eukaryota; kingdom Metazoa; phylum Chordata; class Mammalia; order Rodentia; family Nesomyidae; genus Cricetomys; species Cricetomys ansorgei. Next base: position 3,221,771 of record JAMJFZ010001121.1, on the reverse strand, counting down.
AATTTTATAGAATAGTAGACGAACTCCCACTTAACTCATATTTGTATATGCCAAGCAATTGAACAATTGAGTAAATAGTAGCAGGTGATTATAAGACAGAGAAACATACAGATATCTACAGTCCAGTGTCCCAACTGAAATCTTATCCTTTCCTTGCTGTCTTTATACAGAAAAGGACAACCCTAAGTTCTTACTGAGAAAACCATGACCCTAATAATTAAAGCCTAAAATGTCACCTAGAAATTTTTATTGAAAATAGTTTTTAATATATAAAATACAATTATTACAGTTCCCCTCACTCTACTCCTCCCAGACTTCCCCACAACCCCTTCCATTCAGATCCACTCCCTGTCTCAATAAAAAATGGCTTCTAAAGGATAATAATGAAATCAATTAAGATAATGCAGAAACTATATTGCAGTTTCCCCTCCTTCTTCTCCTCCCAATAAATAAGATACAGCAAAACCTAGCATATTTAAATAGTAAAAAACAAAACAAAACAAAACAAAAACCAAGCAGAAGAAAAAGAACCTATGAAAAGGTACAAGAAACATATAGATGCTGAGGTCCATGTGTTCACACACTCAGATATCTCATAAAAGCACAAAACTAGAAGTCATAATATATGCACAAAGGACCTTTAGGTTGAGAGAGAAAAAGAGGGGCCGAGGATATAAAAATAAAATTTAATAAATATATAATAAAAAAGATTAAATAAAAAAACAAAACAGTGATACCACATGAGACAAGAAACATCCAAGAAGTTGTTTAATTCATTTTCTGTTGGCCACGTACTGCTGGAATTGCAGAGTACCCTTAAAAGTAGTTTTGTTTCCCCTGGAGAAAACTAAATTGTCTTTTGCAAGTGGTTATCAGTTGGAGATAGCTTCTGGGTTAAGGATGGTAGAATGTGCCCCATCTGGTGCAGAGGCATGCAGGCCCTGTGCATACAGTCTCTATGAGTTCATCTGTGTCACTCCTGCTGTGTTTCCATGGCATCCTCAGATCCTCCAGCTCTTACACTCTTTTTGCCTCCTCTTCTCTGGGGTTCCCTGAGTCTGAGAGGAGGAGTTTGATGGAGATATACCATTTAGAGCTAAATGTTCCAAGGTCCTTCACTCTCTACTTGTTTTCTGACTGTAAGTCTACTTATTTGTTTCTATCTGTTGTAGGAGGAAGCTTCTCTGATGATGGCAGAGCAAAGCACTTATCTATGAGTATAGCAGAATGTCATTGGGAGTTCTTTTATTGCTTTGTCCCTTTAACAGTAATATTTGGTTTTAACCTGGGTAGTTAGGCTATCTAGTCTCAGGTTCTTGTTCACCCAAGCAGCATTGGGTATGGGTTCCGCCTTGTAAAGTGGGCCTTCATTCAAATCAGATATTGAATGGTTGTTCCCACAACTTTGTGCCACCATCTCAGAGTATATCATGCAGGCAAGACAGCATTGTAGATTAAAGGTTTGTAGCTGGGTTAGTATTTGTTTCTCTTTTAATAATGTTCAGAGTAACTTACAGTAAAAAGGAAACTAGGTAGGCAAGTACTGGACTTTCTGTGTTCAATGAAATGGGGCTGTTGTCTTAAGCAATTAAGCCCTTGCTGTCAGTTTGTGGAGAGCAACTTAAATAGCCTTGGAAATGGCCTGGGTGTTTTGGAGATTTCTGTAGGACCTGTTTGGCCAACAACTGAATTAGATGTAACACATTCACTTTACTGGAAGTTTCATTTGCTGAAAAGGCATGTTCAAGGTAAGTCCAGTAGGGACTTCCCATGTTGTTTGGTTATTTCCTTTAAATAGCCTTCATATATGTCTATGTTTTAGAAAGCTTCTATGATATTTGGTTTCCATATTACCACTGTAATTCACTTTTAATTTTTTTTTATTTAGGGCAGATCATAGTGTCTCACATACAATATATCCCATACAATATATTATTTTAGTACATCTTTCCCAGAAATAAATGGTAACATATTGAGATGAGGTGTCTTGGAGTGATTTGTTCATAGCTACTACACATTATATGGTACTTAAAGTCTCATCTAGAAGAAAAGAGCTACTGCATCCTTGGAAGAAGGACAGGATGATAGGTTATCTAGCAAAGACATGGATGCTGACCACAGAGAACAGGCTGCCAGAGCTTGAGTCCAAGAAAGATAGCTAAGAAAAAAATCCCCTGGGACACTCAGAATTTTGTTCAAAAGAAGACAATGGTATCTGGATCTGGAGTCCAAACAGGTAAGCTGAGAGAAATATATCCCAGACACTGAGATGCAGGGCAATAAGTATTGAAGTGTAGGCTAGGGCAGTGAAAGAAATCTTCAGCTCAGAAAACCAGGCAGGATGGGAAAGCAAAGGTTATTCTAAGTAATACAGTTAAAAGAAAATAATGCATTAAAGCTGTAAATTAAAGAGGGATTTGCTCATGGCTTGGGCATGACCTAGACCTCAGGATGGCTCTGGGATTCATTCAGGTGCCATATCTCATCAGGACACTGTACAGAAGTCAAATTGCTTACACCAGCAATCCAATCATTCATACCTAGGCGCTTGGGCATACAAAGCATTATTGCCAGAAAGAAGTATTCTAAGGGCTTAAAGCTCATCTCCTTGGAGCAGACAAGACCTTGTGTCAAGACCTTGTGTATATGCACATACATATACACAAACATATGAACACACCATTGTAGATGAAATCTGAAAGGTTATCGATATTCTATAGGTATTAGAGTAACTAGATTTGCATACTTCACTTCCTGATGTTCCTGTAAAGTTTTCCTGTTACTTGAAAAGAACAATTTAATGAATTATCGTGAAGAAAACGTGTCATATATATTACACATAAACCCAGAGTCAAAGTATTCCTCCAAGAGAAATGAGAATGTCTGTATCAAGGCCTATAGGGCATGCTCCTGATATGTATTCATAGTTGCCCTACCACAAAGCTCAAATCTCCATCAACATGAGAATGTGTACATAAAGTATGCTCTAGTCAAACAGGAAGCAGGCCAACTATGGGGAAAAAAACAATCTATTGACAGGTAGCTGGTGGAGAATCTTCAATGCATTACTGTTTCTGAAAGAAACTACTAGAAAGAGACTCTTTCCTACCAGTCCATTTATAAAAGTAGTAGAGTTAATGTGTGATAAAAGAAGCCAGTATTTACTTCTGGATTGGCATGCGATTAGACAGAAACATAAATTGCTTTATATTCAAGATATGTGTATATCTTCAAAAAGTTCCATGCCTTGCTTAGAAATAGAAATTCTTCTGCTATAAAAACCCTGAGGTTAAACATAAAATACTCATGGGGGAAAAATCTTAAAAGTTATCCACTTTCAAAAAGAAAAAGAAAAGTCAGAGGAACTAAAATATACTTATCTAAAAGACACATATTAGCCAACATTAGCCAACATCAAGAAAATCTCAGCAGGAATGTTAAAGCAATCATTAGATTCTAAGTCTTCTAAAATTACTGTAATTTTATATTCAGTGAATTCTTGAGTTTGCAAAGGAGGCTGTTTGAATCTAAAATTTTCAAGAGGCTGTTCATCTATGTTATATGCCCAATCACCAAATGTATCTCTAAAGAAAAAAAAAACACAAAATTATTAGCTTCAAATGTAACCGTATATTCTAGACATAGAGTTCATTTAGCCAAAAGCTTTTTAAGACACTAAGGAAATCTGTGCAATTGGCAGAGAAAGCGATATTCTTCAATATGGTCTTGAATCTGTCAGTATCATTGAAAAGCATTTCTTGAAGCATTACAATCCAGCTCTCTTGGAGAAAATCTTTTAGAGTGCTGTGAGTTGTCACATGCATGTGTTCAGAAATAGTTCAATAGATCTTTTTATCACACCTAAAATACATGAATGTATTTTTTAAAGGTAATTGTTCTGATAGAACCACTGGTTCATTAAAAAGTAATTTACTCTTGCCTATGTTTTCACTACCCTATTTGTTTATTTGAGATTAGTAAATACTTTAATTTGCAAAATATACTAAAGTAGGATCTATGGTTTAAGTGAGTTTTATTCTGATGTGGGGTAGGAAATTGTATTAAGGAAAAAGATAAGGAGAACTAACATACTCCTTTGAGACTAACAGTTCATGTTGTACTTGTTCTCAGCGTTTGGTAGTTTCCTTCAGCATCTTTTTAGGCATAGTAAATGAAAATTTATTTGAAGCTTCTTATATTTTTATTTTAATAATATCTTATAGATAGGGACATATAGTTGATAACTCTACAGTTTTCAGGCATTGTTTTTTTTTTTACTTTGCACACAGAATTTTTAAAATACAAAAAATCATTGTTTTATAAATAAACCTACAGAGGGATTAAAATTAGTTGAAGCTAACATTTCTAAAATCAGTCTTCTCTCTCTCTCTCTCTCTCTCTCTCTCTCTCCTCTCTCTCTCTTCTTTCTCTTTCTGTTTCTCCTCTCTGTGTGTGCATATGTGTGTGTGTGTGTGTGTGTGTGCGTGCAGGTGCCTTAAGAGGACACAAGAAGCTTGGAGTTACAGCAGTTGGGAACCACCAAACCTGGGTGCTGGGACCTAAATATCAGGTCCTGTGCAAGAGTAGCAAGCACTCCTAACCACTGACCTATCTCTCCAGCTCAATTTTCTTCCTTTTTTGCTTTTACTATTTTTTCTTACTTTCAAGGTGTTTCAACCATGTATAGTATTTAATGTGTTTTCTGAACTATCATAGCAAAATATCTATGTTGATAAACTTTATTTCACAGCTTCTTTGACTCAGTTCATCAAACCTTATTGTTGGTACTTCTGTGTTATTTGCTTGTTACAGTTGTTAAAAATACATTTTTGGGGATAAGGGGACAATGAAATAATTCAGCCGAATAAAGTCCTGGCCATAAAGCCCAATGACTTGAATTTGGTCCCTGAAATCTATAGTGAAGAGAGACAGAGAGAGAGAGAGAGAGAGAGAGAGAGAGAGAGAGAGAGAGAGAGAGAGAGAGAGAGAGAGATATCTGACTCATTTAGGTTATCTTCTGGTTTCCACAGTCACAGTGTGACATGCTAATACACAGCACACACACCACAGGCATGCACAGTCACAGAGTCACACACATGTGTGAGCATGAAAATACACTGTAAATATGTTGATAGATAATTTTATTTTTGAAAATGTATATGCTATTTTAAGACTTCATCCAAAGGATTATTAATTTAAATACAGATGTCCTCTGTTGAAAGCAGTGCCTCCTATTTTGGAAAAAGATAACTGAATATACATTTGAGTGGTTAGAAATCCCAGAATGAAATTCTGATAATAGTGTAGACTTCTTTTGCTAAGAAATATGAAAGAAAATATTTATTGAGTGGGCATATGCCAAACCCTGTACTGAATGTGCCTATGTAATATTACTTGATCATATCCCATAAGTTTTATGACTCAGTGACAATGTAGATTATGCTCAGTTTTTCAGCAATGAATGTCTATCACAAGAGATCGTACTAGCAGATACATATAACAGTTATATCTAGTTCAAACCACACTTTTCTGTTGTCATGATGGTGGAGTGAAATCATGACCAGCTGGATTTCCAAGGCAAGCAGATGTACTCAGGAGCAAGATGATGCCTCTGAAGGCCTACTCCAAGCCAAATACCTGATTTGGAAGAAGGCTGAAAGTAACATGAGAATACTACACAAATACATAATTATTTTCTATGAATAATGTGGCCATGTGCACAAAGATAATGTTTGCTGTCATTTTTTGACATTTTTGCTGTCATTAACTAGGAAAACCTACTTTGAAGAAAACATAGCTATATTTATAAATATGTACATTTGTGGAAAAAGTTTGTACTCTATTTGAGAAGAATTATACTAGATAAATACTTTCAAATCACTGAAAATGTATTTTTGAAGATATATCTTAAGTGACATAAGTACTTTCAAATCACTGAAAATTCATGTTTGAAGATATATCTTAAATGACATAATTACTTTCAAACACTGTGAAAGTTACAAATCTAGTTTACAAAATATATTTTAATCATGTTATCAAGCTGCCATAATTGCAAATAAAATGCTACTGTATTGATATTTTATGTTCCAAATTAAGGATGCTGTGTAGTCAATTACTGTTGATATTTATCGTAAGAAAGGAACATAAATCAAATCCTTTATCAGAGAAAAAACAGTTTGATAAATGTCAAATCATTTGTAAATTGTGTACATGAGGCAAACAAATTGCATTTCACACTGAGCTTAATAAAAAGCAAAATACACAGTGACACAGTCATTTTCACAAGACGCAAAGGATTTATATGAGTGTGTGTGTGTGTGTGTGTGTGTGTGTGTGTGTGTGTGTGTGTATGCATGATTGCTTGCATGTTGATTAGAAAAGAAACTGATGAAGCCAACTGTGGGAGTAGGTATAATAGATATTCTTTGCAAGTTTCATTATTTGAATTAGCAATATTGCCAAACATTCTGAATAGATACTCATTTCCTCTTTGCATCTTGTCCGGTGGAGACATGGCTATGGTTCATGTGTTCTCTGAGTGTGCAGAGGAGCTCCAGGTTAAAAAAAAGAATGCAACCCTTACTTGCTACAGGAAATTCTTTCTCCTCCAACTGCTCTGATAAGAATGGGAAGTGATTGCAAGATTGCAAGCACTGGAGTGGCCGTATTTGTGTACCCTGACATGTTAGATCAAGTGATAACACCAGCCTTGATATACATGGCCAATTTCTCTTTGTATAATTTCCCTTCTAGGACACTGGGACAATGAAATTAATATTATTATGGATTAACTCTATTCCCCAAATCATATAATCAAAAGCATGTTTTCCGGTGTTTCCGTGTTTGGAGGTGTGTCTGTAGGAGGGAAGCAGATCAGAGTTGGAGATACTTCTAAAATGAGATTAGACGAGGAGACAGAAAACAGCTCTCTCTCTTTTTCTCTTCACCTTTCTCCATTTTATGAGGAGACCATGAGAAGAAGACCATCTGTGATCAGAAAAGCTATGAATAGGAGCCCAGCAGTCCTGATGCTCTGGTTATCAGCCTCCAGAATAATGGAAAAATAACTGTTTCCAGCTTTATCTACCTGCCTGTGGTGCTCTGGGATAGTAACCCAAGCTGATTGTACAACTCTCTTACTTCCATCTGAAAGACAGTGCTGGAAGTGAAAGGGACAAAGAATGTTTGGGATAGCAAAATTTGTGAATTACACTTTCCCATAACTAGATGAGAACATGGAAGACCGGAGTCCAAGCATAAGGGAGGAATAGTGCTGTGTTCGCCATGCTCTTTAGAAGAGAAGGCAGGGAACCTGGCCTTCCCAAATCCATTCTTTTGGAGGAGATGGGCTCTGGAGAATGTTCTTCTGAGAGATCTGAGAGGATTAAACTGTCATGTACCTCCTCTTCTTCACGTAGGCTCACCTCTCCAGGTTCTGCCAAGACTGCGTCTTACACTCTTCCTCTACCAGTACCAGCTTCACAAGTGTGAAGATATTTGATATTGTCTTCAAAATCTGCATTTATACTTCTGATCTCATTTTAAGACATAATGCTATAATTTTCTATTCTTTAAGTATTGATTTTTCTTTTGATTATTTTTCTTAATTTTTATTAGTTCATAGAAATTTTTATATTTTCAAATTTACCCCCCACATTCTCAGATCCACTTCCTTTCCATGGTCACTCAATTTTGTGTCTTTTTTTTAACACCTAAAGTACGGTTTATGCTGCCTGTGTAGTCTCTGCTGGAGTTTCTTCTACCCACCAGGGACTGCATATTTAAGGAAAACTGACTCTCCTTCTCTCAGTACCTATCAACTCTTAATAGCTCTTTAGCTGGGGCTGGGATGTTATGCGTGTCTCCCTCTCATGCTGGAGTTTTGTGTGGCCAGTGTATGTACCGGTCTTGTGTATATTGTGTCAACTGCTGTGAATTTATTTGTGCTATTGTCCTACTCTGTCTAGGACACAGTTTCTTTGCAACCATCTACCACTTATGGTTCATGAAATTTTCTACTTTCTCCTCTGCCATGATTCCTAAGTCTTGTGTAGGAGGGATGTGATTGAGGTCATTTTTAGGGCTGAGGATTCTGCAGTTCCTTATTCTCTACACCTTGACCAGTTGTGAGTCTCGGTGTTAATTGACACCTACTACAAGACACTTCTATGATGACAGTTGAGGTTGACTGATTTAAGGTAAGGGTAGAATGATAAACTATTAGAAGTCAGTTTAATACTGCATCCATTTAGGAGAATAATATTAGTTTCTCCCATTGGACTATGGCCAGTCTGGTCACAAGTTAACATAACTTTCAACTGCTATTCTTTCATTTCTGGAATATCAAGCTGTTAGGGACACAGAGTGATAGTGGTCTACTTCTTTCACTGTTATATTCTTGTACCCAACTCAATGACATATGCAGGAGGTTCTACAGCAGTTAATCTTCTTAGCTTTTAATTCCCCAAGCCAAAGCACTGTCCATAGTGTTGAGTACAGATTTTGTCTGCATGCCTCCATTCCTTCAGTTCTAGCCTCTATCATTTTCCTCACTATATCCACAGAACATTGTTGTCTCAATAGGGCCTGATGGTCTCTTTCTTCAACATGAAAATTAGACATAGGACATCTATTGATGAACCATCTTTTACTGTCCAATCTTTAACTGTCCGATCCACACATCTTTAGTACTTTTCAAAATTATTTGTTCAGTATTTTCTTATATACATGTAAACTGTGCTTAAACAATTAATCTACAAATGCATTTACTTGAACTGTTTACTTGAGAAAGTGTACATATTAGAAGAAAACCTGTCCGATATGAATATTAAAAATAAATTCCTGTCAAGGTATAGAATTTCTGTCATTTCTAAGATTGTTAGAAATATATTTGTTTTTAAATATTTACTTATTTCATTTATAGTTGATTGAGTTGTTCTATAAAGAAGCCTGTGTTCTCGGAAAGACAGGCATCAATTTAACTAAGAATGTTAATTCTTAGTTAAGAATTGGCCTTAGTTAAAGCCAAAAAGGCATACATCAATGAAATAGAAAGGCCAAGAAAGATAACGTGGTAACCTTGACACTGTTACAGTGAAAAGAAGCATCAGGGTGCTTAGTAGCCCATATATTTGACATGCTTACTTGTCTGTGTAACATTATTCTGTACTGAAACACTTTTATATCAAAGACATTTCTTTGAATGTTTGATACACTCAATGATTTCTTAGGACAGGCAGATGTAAACTGGGAAACAAGAGTGAATTGACTTAAGGTTCTAGATATAAAATCTTATGGTGCAGTTTAAATTAATGTGTGTATGTTCCTGTTTGTCTGTATGTACACCACATGTATACAGGTTAGGTGTCAGATCCCCTGGAGCTAAAATGACAGGTGGTTGTGACTATCATAATGTGGCTTCTGGGGACTGAACACAGGTTTTCTGTAAGTATACCTAATGCTCTTAACCACTGAACATCTCTCCAGGCCCTCTGGAAATGCTTTGGCTGCAATTCAGAATATGTGGAAAATATGAAGAATGACTAGAAAGGTTCTAATATTGCATAATATGCTAAGTATAACACAGAAATAGGTTTGTCCCAGATTTGACATTTGAGTTTACTTGTCTGTATATGAACAAGTGCGTATATGTATACATGCATTCATCTGAGTGTAAAAAAAAATTAAGTAAATTAATTTTCTGTGAATTTGAATGAAACAAGTTCCTACAAAACCAGTGACTTCATGAGTGATGCTGTGTTTCTGATTACCTTACCTGATCTGCTTACTTTCAAATAGATATTAACGTAAGAAGTGGACCTATTGTCAGATTCAGCTGTAGTTTTGAGAGTGTGCTTGTGGCCATATTCTTTGCTCACTCTATAGAAGAACATTGTCTATATTGATAAGTTACTGAAAGACATATCAAATATAAATGTTTTGTGGACATTTCTGTACTTTCAGCAAAACCCCTGCCAGGACACTATTTTTCTTGCTCAGAGAGAATTGGAGATCTTGAACGTAGAGAAATAACATTGCTGTTGCTTCTAAGCAGTGTACAGGAGGACCAGTCTTAAAGGCTGAGAGTAAAAGCGATTGGTAATAAGATAAAATGACTAATGAATCTCTTGGTAATTTTGCCTGGTAGTATTTGTGGGGATTAGCAGACTAAGATTTCATCCAAATGTCTAGAGGTAATATAAAAGCAGTTATCACTGAGAAAGAGTGAATATAAATCTATTCATCAAGGGATTTTGATTTCCCAGATTCATCTTTAATCTACTATTACAAAGTTCAAATAAGCTCTAAGAGAAAAAAAAAGATAGTTTGCAGAATTGAGCTAGTCAATCAGAAACATGAATTTGGAGAGGTTTGTGAGAGCCTCCATACCTGAGGAGCTGTTGCTCCTGCTGTGCTGCTGATGGAAGGAAAGTCACTTTTCTTCAGGATTTTGTAGGTTGTCCATGTTCAAGTAGATGGCCCAACATGCACATATGGGCAGCACTAATAAGACTAGTTAATTATAAACTTTTAAAATAGGACAGAAAGTAAGGAAGGGGGTGTTGTATATGATAATTGGGAGAGATCAAAGAGGAGGATAGAAGGTAGATGTGATCAAATTTCATTGTAAGTATGTAAGATGGCTAATCTTTGCTGTCAACATGACATACCTAGGGAAAGGGAATTTCAGTTGAGCATATACCTCCATCAGAGGACATGGAGATAAAGCAAGGATAAACAAGTAAAAGAGAAGTTTTTCCAGTAAATAGGCTGTTGATACAGCTCAGTGTGTAATTCACTTTCTACCAAACCTGATGACTTCAGTTCAATCTTCAAGACCCACAGGGAGAAAGAGCCAAATCCAACCAGTTATTCTCAAAGTCCCATACTTATAGTCCCATATGTAACATTATATGTTTACCCTGCCCCAACACATGCACAAATAAATAAATGTATCTAATAAATACAAAAGTGTAAAAAATTTAAAAGAGAAGGTCTTTAAATGAGTTATTGGTATATGAAAATTAAAATGCTGAACAATACAGGATAGAGCTTTTTGTTTGGGGTCACTGATATGAATCTGGCAAATGCCATATTATCAGGAACCAAGCTCATTATCATAGAAGCTTCTGTGAAATGAGATGGTGCTTATACCCTTTCCCAAGAGAGAAACATTACTATGTATGGTATAAATTACTAGATGCCAGTTAGATTTTTTGACTGAATAATGAAGTTAGATAAAATACAGTATCATACTCCTTCACAAAACCACAGTTTATTTAAAAAAAAACGCAGAATATCATCATTTATGTGACTGCCATAGAAGAATTAAGTTACAGTAGAATAACAATTGTCATGCTAATTTTCATGCCCAGAAAATATCACTCCAGATGGTGCTTGGACTGACTTTGGCCTTTTCAACCAGATGTGGGCAAGATTGCACAATCACAACAGTAATCCATAAAAATATTAGTGTCTGAAGTGAAATTATGTAATAGAGAAGGGTAAAAATGTTTCCTACCATCTAAAAAGGGATAATCCATTCCATCATCCACCAGACAGCTGGATAAATAAACCATTTTCATTTAGAAAAGCAGATCATTTTTTAAAGTTGGGGAACTTCATAGAAAAGCTTTTCACTATGTTAACTTTTTTTAATTCATTTTACTTCTCAATTTTGTGTGTGTACATATGTATAAATACTATGGATGGATATGTATGTGCATGCTGGTATCTACAAAGTCCAGAAGAATGCCTGAGAAACCATGGACTTGAAACTAAAGGTGGTGTTGAACTGCCTGGTCTGCATGTTGGGATTTGAATTCTAGTAATTTAATAGAAGAATGGGCACTCTTAACCCTTGAGCCATCTCTCCAGCCCCAACAATGTCAGCTTTTAATGGCTTTTCCTTAACATCTTTATAAAGTTACTCTGGAAGAGATAAGGTTACTTTAAATCATGATTAGATACAAAACAAACAGAAACTTTCAGAGAAATTCAAATGCCTTTCCAAAATCAGTGTTGAAATGTATACAAGCTCTGAGAGTATCATATAGCTATTGCTTTCAGCAGGCCTGGACATCAATAGTTAATAACAAACCTTGTCACACAGGCCCCAGCCTTCCCCTATTTATCTAGGGAAATGACAGTCTTTCAGACAGTCTTCCCATTTCACAGATCCCTGTAAGCTTCATGGCCAGTAGAGCAATAAAATGTGAGAAGCAAGAAAAAAATTGGATCAGCCCAACTTGGTACTGGTTCAAATTTCTAGAGTCTGATACTGGTTGGTTTATTTTAGATGTATTTAAATATAGTACAATTTGGGGAAAATAGATTCCTGATAACAATTATCTCAATCCTGTATGCACAATAAAGCTTAACGCATGACTACATCAAAACTCTTTTTTGTAGCCATGGATTCAGAGCAAAGGATGCTTTATTTTTCAGCTAATTCAATCACTGGTCCTAATCCTGGAGCCCTGAAGGGTTTCTGCCTCTATACATTCTAATCTTAAGCCTAGAACTGGAAGGCTTCAACCTCAGCCTCTGTACAATCTAGAACATTTAAAGCTCCATACAATCTAATCAACCTTTGATACTTACTGCTGACTGAGCCACTCTGACTAGCTCCATCTGAGCTCTGACTCTTCTGGTTCAACTCACATACTGTTCTGGCTCCAAGCTGACCTTCTGAGCTGACTGACTGTTTTTCTGTTGAGCTGCCTCTGTGTCTCTGCCTCAGACTCTTCAGATAGCCTGCATCACACTGTCTTAGATTGCTCCCTGAACTCTATTTGGCTCTCTGAACTCAGAGCTTGCTTTTATATCCTGAGAGTTGGGCATGTCATCACTGTGATCTGATCTCAGACTTCTCTCTGCTGGCTCCTCACTCTGATTAAATCTCAGAGTTGGAATTTAAGATGTGACCACCATTGCCTTCTGAATATTAGAATTAAAGGAGTGTACTGGCATTCTTTCTACCTTCTATCTGGACCACGCAGGCCTCTTATTTGATCCCTTCCTAGTTATCACCCAGGCCTTTCAACTTGGTCCTTTGCCAGAGCAGCCATGTGTTGCTGGATTAAATGATTAAATATTCCTCTGCACTTTTGCAAAGTATATGTGATCATCAAAATGGGTTCTATAGCTTAAGGGTTTAGGATCTGATATGGTCTCTGACCAAGAAAGTGTTGAGGTCAGTGGCTGTAACTACATGTTACATCTCTCCTAAGGCTGAATTCTATTGTTTGATAAATAAATCTAAAGATAGAGGTCTTGGGAGAGTCTGGAATAAACACTCTGGAGAATTTTAGTGATGTGTGGCTCCTACACATAGCAAAGGTCAGCAGGTCATTAACAAATCTGCTCCCAGCCTTCTGAGTAGATAATTGGCATTCATTTCCTATGAGGAGAAAATTCTGTGTGATTAACATTTCTAAACAGGATTGCTTATCTATGAACACTCATAACTTCTACGTCCCATCAATTCAGTTTTCTTTAAACTAAAATGTAGACGTTCTTATCATTTGCAACTGAAGAAACCATTTCATTAAATATATTTCTGTCATCACAATTTTCACAACCTTTGCCAACATAATTTATTTAAAAATATCTTTTAAGCATCCCCATATATATTTATCATCATTTACTCATTTTTTCATTTTTTAAAAAAAATTTATTTTTATTTATTTTTGTGTATATGCTCATGTAAGAAGATGCCCACAGAGGCCAGAAGAGGGCATCTGATCCACTGGCACTGAAGTTTCGTGTGGTTGATTTAGCCACTCTGTGAGTGCTGAAATCTGAAATCTGATCACCTACAAAAGCAGAAAGCACTTTCTGACTCTGAGCCATCTTCTCAAACCCAAATTCAACAGTATTTTCAGTTAATTATCAACTTCAAATACTAGATATGTCTTCTGACCAACAGATTTTTTTCCACAAATGACTTAATTTTATTACTGCAATGCTGATTATTTCTGTACTTTTAAAATTTTTTTTTTTTGGTTTATGCCTGAATCTCACCACATAACAATGTTGCTTGAGAAATAAACCAATAGCCATTCATCTCTTCTGTTTAATGAGGCAGTCTTGAAGCCTCGAGGCCTAGTGTCTCACAGACACTGGTTATCATAGTCTCAAAGAGCATGGTATTTCTACTTATTCATGCACTTAAGGTTAAATACTCTTTGGAAGAAGAATACCTTCACAGGCTCAATTATTTTCTTAACAAAGGAAGACTAGTAAATACATCAGTGCATTTGCCCTCAGTTCAGCAGTGTCTGATTCACTATGGTGACATACTCTTAAGAAAAAAGGAAATAAATTTATCCCAACATTTATGTAAAGAAACAAACTTATACAGAGATGAATAAATATTATTCAAATATTATATATCAGACAAGTAAGCTAATCTGTTGCTTTCATTTAATAGAAATTAAAAATCTGGATGTGGAAATGAAAATGCTCTCTATGTCTAATTTTCACATTCTTTTTTAAAAGAATGAAACTATTGTGGCTGGATAATAAAAATCTCCCCCAGTAGTACTCTTTCCTCAAAAAAGAAGAAAAAGTTACCATTCATCAAGTGGATTTCACTCAAGGGATCTGTGAAAAGACTGAGAGGAAGAATAATTCTTTCTCTTTCCTCATTATTTTTGGCTCACCCATTGTTGTCCCTGCCTTATTACTTCTTTGTAGCAGACTGCTTCATGCTCTTTCGTGACTAACGTAATTCACATCACAAATTTGACTCATTTAAGAAACTGGCCTGTCTTATCAGTTTAGTGTGACTTTCTTAACTGATTGTCTGTGTATGCAGAAATGTACCTGGCAAGCTATTATTACCCTTTGAAAATGTGTCCTCATGAAAGACACAGGTATGTGAAATCATCCTTGGAGAGAGTCCTCTATTTATCCATGTATTTTCTCAGATATTAAAGCAACAAGTCTGTAAAATAATAAAAATAGAATGTATGATCTATATTGTTTTTTGAGACCCTCATTAGTCAATAATTTAACAAGGTAACCCTTGGGCACTGATTTTATTTACCATAACTTGAAAAGCTATCTATTTTAATCTACCTAAAGAATGTATAACTTTCTTATATAAAGAATTACTTTATTTTATAATAATTACAATATACAATTCATATATGTGTGGTATAAGAAAAATATCTCTGTAATATAGATTTGAGCATCTAGGAAGATGATTGATGAATATATAAATTCCTTGAGTAAACAAAGGGAGAACATTTACAGATGTATGTTACATGGATTAGACATTTTTCTGTGGAAAGGAGGTCACAAAATGTCAGAGGACAGCCCAGTAGCAAGCAGTTCAGGCTCTGTGAGCCATCAAGCCTCTAGAGTAATACTCTCTGTGACTAGAGAAGCATCCACTAACAAAACCTAAAGTTAATTAATTTTAAAATATTGCAAAATAGGCATCAGGTTAGATTTGTTGTATTTGGCTATAATTTGAACTACTATATCATAATCATATTTTCCTTTCCCTTAAGTAATTTTATATATATATATATATATATATATATATATATATATATATATATAATACCTATATATAGTATATTGTATATATATATACACACATGTACACACACACATATATATAATATAGATAGGTATGTATATGTATGTTGTATATATATAACTTAAGGAAAGAAAGAAATATATATATATATATATAAATATATATATAAGAAAAAAATATTTTCTTTTATAAATATATGTTTATATATATACATATATAATATATATATCTATATACACACACGCATATATATATATATATATATATATATATATATATATATGCATGTGTGCGCGCATGTGTGTGTGTGTGTGTGCGTGCAGAAATAGCTTAAAAGTTAACATCAAATTCAAGGTGTTCTTTTGAATTATCTGAAACAGAAGTCTATCTATCCTTAACTGTAAGAAGACTGTCTTGGCATTTCAGTTGATAAAGTAGAGCTTTTCACCCAGTAACTGAGGGCTCTGGAGAAATTAATTGTCTCCTGCTGGTCCTAGACAGTAATTTCTTCCAGAAATTCATGCTACCAATGATGCCAACTTTCCTGAAACAAAGTAAAGGGTACACAGGATAAAACATTCTACCTGTGGCCCAATATGAGGAATTTGTCTATACTTTACATTCAGGGATCCAGCAACATGATCAGGGATAAAAATGAAGCTAATGTGAATAACAAAGCAGAAAAGTTTAAACTACAAATAGAGTAATATTATTAATTCCTTTATAGTGGGAATTCATGTTAAAGGACATTTCACTTGGATCAAAGTACTCATGAATAATAACAAAATTATTTTTCATAACTTTCTATCAATTGCCTAATTCTTAGTTCTTTTCACAGGTCCTAAAAACATTCTATCAAAACACTTGATATCATTTGGCAAAGCTGGGGTAGAAGAAATAAATTTTACATTAAATAAGATTTTATGATAACTAAAACTCAGAAACATTCAAAATTTCAGACTGGAAAAATATTACTAAGATTCTATTCAGGGAGGAGATCATCCAGTTAGAGATCCACATTTGAATAATCATTGCACAACAATGTGATCTATTTATACTGAAATTTCCTCCACTTACTGGTGTCCAAGTCCCTCCTTGGAGTTCAACACCCACTTGTATAATGTAATCCAAGATGAATTAATGACAGTTTGATAAAATGATGAAATTCTACTAGCATTTTAAAATTTTAGATGAAAACATTTTAATTAGTCTAAATGCATTGAAATAATTACAATGGACATCACTAGCTCATTTTGCTCCTGAAAATGAGAAAAACTGATAATAATAAAGCCAAGCCCAATGATGGAGAAAATGTTTTTATATATCCTTAAAAGTGAAGTAGTAATTAGCTAGAATTTGAGGGAATGAGGAGCAATGATAATTTAATTTTCATGATAGTATAAGGTAAACACAAATCTGTTCAATATATACCCATTTTGTGGCAGCAAGTCTAAAATGATTAGGTATTATATCTTGCCTTAGTAAGTATAATTTACTGAAAATAATTTAATTTTATGGTTATTGTAGGTCATTGCAGAGAATCATCTCTCTGTTTTCTAAACTCATTTCATTAGAAACTCACATACAGCACTTATCCTAATCTTTGTAGCATTTAGAACATTTCTTCTGCCAATCTATAAGTGTCTCAAGACTAAAAAAAATTATTTTTTTCTCTTAGTCCATAATAGAAAACATAGTACCTCATATGTAATATATACTCAATAAAAATTAAATTGGGTCATTATGAATTTCAATTGTGAGTGTGATATTGATAAATTCAGAAAGTGTCTTCCATATGAGAATGTGTCTGGGATAATTGAGGTTAATGACTTATGCGGGCTAATTAAATCATTTTGTTTTATTTTAAAATATGATTTTTTTATCATGTACAAGCCACACATCTTCAGACAGTTAACAAACTTCT
Organism: Cricetomys ansorgei; assembly: GCA_026225945.1. Lineage (NCBI taxonomy): Eukaryota > Metazoa > Chordata > Mammalia > Rodentia > Nesomyidae > Cricetomys > Cricetomys ansorgei. Next base: position 3,204,294 of record JAMJFZ010001121.1, on the reverse strand, counting down.
AAATCATATCCAAGAGCCTATAAAAATACCTACTTAAGGTGGTTATGTTGTGTGGTCCCAACAACAAATTCAAAAGTCAGTGAGAAATAGGGGCTCTAATGAGCTGTCTGTAAATATTTTTTATAGGTACAATTATACTGAAAGTGGAGTTTATTTAAAAATTTCAAAAACATGTTTCTGTTAATTCTCAAATGGTGCTTGATACTGTTTAACATTTCCGTTGTGACTTCTGTATGAGCTTTGTTATCTGATAGAAGAACAAATATATAATACAAGCCTTGTGACTCTCAAGTAGTGCCAGAATAAGATAGTACTCATACACAGGCATGGATCTGCTCCCATCATATTGAAATGTGGTCTAAAAATGACAGGCTGCTGTAAAGTTAACCTTACCAAATGAATCTTCTACAGGAGTATTTTTTCAGTGTTTAGTAATTAAAAATATAAGGTCATTGATAGTGACTCATTTCTGGTTTAATATAAATTAAGGATGCCCTCTTGTTGTGACTGGCACCTTCATCACTTCTGGGAAATGTTAAAATGTGTAATATTTAATTTAGGCTTTAAAAAGCTACTATATTAGATCTTTGTCATTTGATTAAAAGTAACCAGGTAAGATCCGGTGCTTCAGAGTAGAATGGGCATTGACAGATATTCTGCTGTGTTCATAGATCATGCCCAGCCCAATCATGATGAGATAGAGGCTTCCTCCAGCAGATGATAAGGACAGATGCAGAGGCCTGTAAACAAGCATTAGGCAGGAACTCCCAGGGGAAGAGAGGGAGGAGGGATTGTGATGACGAGAGGGGTCAAGGACATCAGGAGAACAAGGCCCAAGGAGTTAACTGACCAGGATTCATAGGGGCTCACAAAGACTGAAATGGAAGACACAGAGCCTGCCTGGGTCTGCACTAGGTCTCATACAGTCTTAAAGTTGCTAAGCTAGGTGTTCTTGCAGAACTAAAAGTTAGAGACAGGAAGTCTCTGACCCTTTTACCTGACCTTGAAAACCTTTTCCTCCTACTGGGTTGCTTTGTGTAGCCTTGCCTGACCTTGTTCTATCTTGTTATGCCCTGTTCAATTGGTAATCCTGGGTGGCTTGCTCTTTTCTGAGGGAAAGCAGGGATCAGGGTGGGGTTGGGGGTTGAAGGTGGGGTAGTAGATCTAGGGCAAAGAGGAGATGTGGGGAGCTGGAGAAGTGGGAGGTGAGTCTGGTGTCAGGTGTCCAGATAACTTTCTTGTACAAGAGAAGAAAAAGGAAAACAACAACAAAAACAACAGAAAAAGCACACACAAAAAAAAATCTAATAAACTATTATCTTGTACTTCTTAAGAAGGAAACAAAGTTTTTTGCTAATTACTAATATTTTACAAGAACCACATAGTTTTAATTTAACTTTTTATTGTAGCTAGTGCTTGTGTGTGTGTGTGTGTGTGTGTGTGTGTTTATCTGTGTTTGTGTGTGGTGTTGATGTTTTCCTTCCATTATGTGGGTCCCAAGGATTCAAATCTAAAGAATGGCAGGTGCCTTTATTGCTGAGTCATCTTGCTGGCCCTGAAATCACGTGTTTTGAATATATAGTAGGAAATCAATAAATATGAGGAAAATGCTAACCTGAACTGCTATTAAAATCTTGGTGTATGAGTTTCTGGATTGCTTATTAAGATATCCATGTCTCTGCATCTTTAATTCATATCTTTTTGTAATTATATAATTTTACCTTGCAAAATGAGAAATCTTTAACTTTAAAAGATTTACATGATTTAAATATTTACAAATACAATTATATAATTATTCTTAATGAGCAAACTTACCGTAAGTAATAATACATATTTTTGTACATTCCTCTTTATTTATAAACATGCCTCTTAGATATAAAATATAAAATATATAAAATAAAATATATAATATATAATAAATATATAAAATACTTTTACTATGAGGATTTTCTTTTCTTCTTTTGCATAATACATATCAACATCCCTCCTACACTCCCTCCATTTCTGCTAGCTCCCCCATCCTTCCTCTCCTCCTATTATATATATCCTTCCCAGCCTCACCTACTCACTCCCTGTCCCTGCTTTTCCCGATAGAAGAGAGCAGTCCTCCTAGGGTCACTAAACAGGGCACAACAAAGGGGACAAGTCCAGGCACCAGTCCCCATATCAAGGGTAGATGAGGCAACCAAGCTGGAGGAAATGGGTTCCAGGGGCAGGCAGAGCGTCAGATCATACACACACACACTCTAGCCTGCAGGCTCTCTCTCTGCAAGTACCCAAAGCCCGAAAACAGCATAACATATCTAGGAGACCCTTCAGGTTCACTGTCTTTTGTTTCAGGCTGTGAGGGTCCCCAAGAGCACCTGGGCTCTCCTGATGTCCCTGTCCCATCTGGTTCCTGCAACACCCCCTCTTCTGTGAGTTTTCCAGAGCTCTGCATGATGTTTGGCTCTGGGTCTCTGCATTTGTTCCCATCAGCTGCTGGCAGAAGCCTCTCTGATGGAGACTGGACTAGGTACCGATCTAAGAGTAGAACAGAATATCATTAGAAATCATCTCCTGGCTATCCAGTCTAGTTCCTGGCCTACCCTGCAGAATCAGGCATTGGTTCTCTCTGTTGGCATGGGGTTCTGCCCTTCCATTGTCCCAGTGGGTCCTGTAGGGAGAATGGGTTATAGAGCAAAAGTGGCCGAGGTGATGTCCCACTCCCTCCACTAGGAGCCTTGCTGACTACATGAGATGGCCATTCAGGTTTCCCATCCCACATTGCTAGAGGTCTTTGCCAAGGTCTCCATAGTGGGCTCCAGTGAGTTTCCATTGCCATGAGGACATTTTAAAGCATTTTGTAAACATAAGAGCCAGAGGAAATTTTGCCAGTATCCAAGCTAATGCTATTTACTTCTCAAATTTGTGTTCAACTAGTGTTAAATTTGTATTAAGTTAGTTTCTTTTGTTATGGTTGTGATTAAATAGTATGGCCAAAATACAACTTAAGAAAAGAAGGGTTTAATGTGGCTCACAATTGAAGACTACATTCAATCATCATGGGGAAGTCATGAAAGCCAGAGTGTGAGGAGGCTGATTACACAGCAAACAGTGTCAGAAGCAGTTCTATCTTGTAATTAGATGGAGTCCTCCTACCTCAGTTTATCTCATCTATATAATCCTTTAAAGCATGTCTAGAGATCTCCTAATTTATTTTGATTCTGTCACGTTGATAGATAAAAGAAACCATCACATACCAGGAAAGTTTGGTAATCTCAATAGATTTTACAGCTTTGCCTATCTCTTTATACATGTCTACTAATTTAATGATTTATATAATAATTCTTGTGGATCTTCTACAGAATAACATAATGATAACATTTATACTAGTAGATTTGAAAAGCAATTCCATTTTTGTTTATATTGGTCCTTGTTGGGGGAAAAGTCCCACAGTTTTATAAGGAGAATTCTGTAAAAGTAAGTATCTCATGTTGTCTCTTTGCTAAAACTAGAGATTCTATAGGCATGTTGTTAAATATTTCTAAGTAGCAATGCTGTGAAGGACAAACTTCAACAGTTGCATTGCTTTTCAGTGAACTGGATGATATTGAGCTATAAATAGTGAATATATCCCATCGATCAGTCTTACATGTAGTGTATGTCCCTAAGGATTATACATACTTTGATAGCAGTACATACTTCCTGTTTTATTAGACTTCTAGAAGTGTTAAACATGCTTTTAAGAGAAGTTGAACTCAAGTAAAGTCTAAATATGAGACTGCTGGGAAGAACAGCTCTCAATTTTCATTTCTAAAATGAAAACAGACTTGCACTTTCTGAATCAAGAGTTTTTACAGAAAGTATAGGAAAGTGGAAAAAGAAATTAAAGCCAAAATAATCATCTCACACTACAGTTATCATCCCAATGTGTATGACATTTTGTTGTTAGTATATCTATACACCTATAATATACTTAATGGTTAGAAAAGCATGAATCTATTTTCAAGAACATAAATCTATACGATCTAGGGTCCAGTCATTCATTCAAAAAATGGTATTTGATTTTTGTATGTGTGTGCAAAGTTAGCAATTTATTTCCTTTGTAGCAACAGTAGCTGTAATCTAATTACTTGAGAAAAAAATCTGAGAAGCAGTATATTATCTTTAAGTATATCCTTCATATACATTTTAAATATTTAAATAGGTTCAATATACCCACACTTCTATTTTAACCATGTATTTTTTGCTTCCACATATGAGATCAAGGAATGTTTTCATTTCTGAATCAGCCTAATTTCTCACAGTACAAGGTCCTCAAGATTCATCTATGGCTGAAGCACCAGCAGTACCTACTCTATCATTTTCTTTTATACAGTATGTTCTGATCACAGTTTGCAATCCCTTACCTTCTTCAAGATCCTTTCTACCTCCTCAACTATCCAACTTGATTATTTCTTTAACTCTTTCTTGAGAAAACAAAGAGAAGAAAAGGCATAAGAAACACATACAGATATGCACACACACACACACACACACACACACACACACACACACACACTAAAACCTTGAAATCTGAACCCGTAACATGCAAGCAAAAGACCAGTAAGATTAAAAATGCCCAATAAAATCAATATGAGACTAAAAAATATCTGAAAGTACCATGCAGTTCATTTTGTTTTGGCCTTCTACTACTGTGCGTAGGACCTGCCCTTAAGTGTGGTTTGTATACTCAGTGAGACTCCATTAGAGAAAAACTAAATTTTCTTTTGCAAGCAGTTTCAATTGGACAACTTCTTGGTTAGGGATATAAGGTCATGTCCACATCACCCTCTCCTTTGGCATAGGGTTCTGCCCTTCCCCATCTGGCTTGGACCTGTGCAGACCTTGTACATCCTGGCACATTCTCTGTGAATTCATATGTGCATCAATCCTGTTGCATCTGGAAGACATTCTTTCATTGGTGTCATTATCTGCTCTGAATCTTACAACCTTTCTGTCTCCTCTTCCTCAAAGTTGTATGAGTCCTGAATGAGGGAGATTTGATAAATATATCCCACTTAGGACTGAGTTGTCCACTTGTGAATCTCTGTATTAGTTCTCATCTACTATAAGAGGAAGCTTCTCTGGTGGTAGTTGAACAATACACTGATCTATGAGTATAGCAGAATGTCATTAAGAGTCATGTTATTGCTATGTTACTTTAGTGGACAACAGTATTTGGTTTCCCCTAATTCATGGCCTACCGAGTCTCACATTCTTCACCACCCCTATCAGTGTTAGGCATGAGTTCCATCTCATGGAGTGGACCTTAAATCCAGTCAGATTGTTGTTGATTACTCCCACAACTTTTGTGTCCTATTGCACAGGTATATCATGCAGGCAGGTCATCATTGGTCACTGAAGTTTTTGTAGCTGAGTAGGTATTTTTCTTTCTCCTCTAGTAGAGTGTAAAGTACCTTTCAGTACCATGAGAACTACTCAGTAGAGGTGAAGACTTAGGCTTTGATTTCTCCATGTTCAAATGAGATGTACAGGTCTTATCTTCAGCAATTGGGTCATATCATCAGTTCATGGGAGCAACTAATATCCTTGGTGATAACCTGAGCTATTTGGAGTTTTCCATGAAGCAAATTTGACTAATAGCTCAATTAGATATAACTTACTCCTGGCACTGGAAATATCACCTGGTGGAGGGAGTTGTATATTTTGGGCTTTGTCTTTCTCATTATTTGCTGCTTGATTTTTAAAATAAAAAATAATCAGGTGACTTTCTTATCATATAACAGTTATTTTTAAAAGCATTTTATAGTAGTCTAGTGATTTCGTTTTGCTTTTGTTTTTGTCTTTAATTTGGGAGTCCATTCTCTTTCCTGGGGGTTGAATTTAAGTGGTTTAGGCTTGGTAAAGAGTCCCTTTGCCCACTGAGCCATCATTCCAGTCCCAAAGTGTTTTGTAAAGCTATATAGCTATACAAATAATTAAGAAATAGTAGACCTATGTAGTCTATATCAGTCCATATATATGTGTGCATGTTCATATCCGTATTTTAATTAATCATTATTTAATTAATCATTGTCATGGCTGAGATTGCTTAAGATAAATGGTCAACAGGCTCCACTCATGCATTCTTTTCTTGCCAGGCATTGATATCTTGGCATAAGTAGCAAGCAGTCATGCCCATCATAAATATGTAGATTTTAGATTTCCCTTTCATTTACCATCTTACCTGACCAGCATTTTATATTCCATGTATATTAATACTGTTCTTTTCTGTGTAAGATGCTGTAGCACAAAGATAGAAAGTGGAAATGTAGATGAAACGTATCCTGTTCCTCAAAGCCACAAATTCAACTCTGAGGGTTTCACTTTAGCATTTTTATCACTTTCCACAGCTGCCTGATTGACTACTCCATAGACTAAAGAAGGAGTGCAATTGAGGCCAATCATGCTGAACTAAAAGGAGCTGTGGAAGGAGAGATTTTTGATGTAGAGTTCAACTCTAAGAGATAAACAGCATTATTCTACATTAAGAGGAAGCATTTTTTCATCTCAAAACTTAAAAGAAAATTTTACCCTAGAAATTCTTTTGAAAACACCTTTTTAATGCCTACATTAAACAAGTTACGCCAATCAAATTCTTCGTGTTCTCTGAGACCAACATAACTTTATTCAGAGGTGTAAATATCACCTTCTATTCACAGCTGAAATAAATTTGGGGGGGGATACATATAACCTCAATACCAGAAAATGTCAAAAATGCCACTCCTAAGGCTTTTTAAAAATATTCATTGACAAATATTTCTTTTTATGTCCTCATTTTTAATTTTTAAAATTTATTTACTTTGTGCTGAGGACTAAACCCACAACATTGTGAATGTTGAGCATATGATTCATTGCTGAGTGTCTTCCCAGCCCTCATTTATAATTATTCTGATTAGAACTTCCAAAATAGGTGATGCTCAACTGCTCTGCACATTGCACCATACACCACCACCACCACCAACAACAACAACAACAGCAACAGCAAAACATGTGGATGACTGCCACAGAAGCCAGATGTCCACAGTATGAGGAGCTTGTAGGTACTGAAAGGAATAGATTCTCCAGGATCACTACCTGCACTGATGAGGAACATGGAAAAGTGATCTGGTGTCAGGAAGGGAAATTTTCTCCATGGGCAAAGACCTCTAAAGCAAACACAGCATAAAAAGACAAGAGGAAAGTGTTCTTCCTGGCACTTATTGTTTTAAGCTCTCTTACATATAGATGATATGTTTAAATGTAAATTTTTGAATAATTGTTTTCGATCAGAAACTCCATGTTAATAGGGTACAAAGCCAGGAACCCTACATTTGGGGTAACCAATAGATTTCCTTCCTTTGCAAAACAGACATAGTGACACGTAATAAATTATAAAAACCTTTTCCAATCCTTTCCATCATTCAGAAGTACATATTTCAATAGAAATTACTTTCAATCAAATCTGTGATAATTTAATGGTTTATTTTTTCAAGTGAAACTATCTAAAGCAGGCTTTTCTACAACTGTGTTGATTTTCAGTCACTCCAATAAAATCTTATCTTCTTGTATATTTTAGGTCTATTTGAAATTTGTGTATACCTACAAAGTAATTTCAAGATGGACATTTGTCTCTCATGTGTTTAAATGATAAATTTAAATTATCTAGATTCATACTTATTTTCCTTAAATTTCACTTGCGTAAATACCCTATTAGAAGGATAATTTCAAATTCTATTTTAATTGGAAGGATGGTTTTATTTTTCAAGTGGATGGGCAGTATAGACAACTGTTACAAAAACATTTCAAGACACAGGCCTGAGCATTCATGTATAATTAATGCATTATTAATTAATTCAAGTATAAAGTAGAGAAAATGGCTTGTCTTTTTTATTTTTCATCAACCACAATCCTGTAAACATTTTGGAAGCCATGGCTTTGTATATGGACAGTATCTAATTACTGCTAATAAGCATGGAATATTTAGAAATATAGGAGAAGGCTCTGTCTTCAACTGGCTGGCTATTCCTTTTCAATTTTGTGTGATGCAGCAGTTTAGAATGGTTTGTGCTGAACCCTGGCCATGTGCTTGTATCCTCTCACATTTTGGTTGTTTAATAATTTTGGAATTCTCTATAAACATTTACATTTTCTGTGAATGTGTATATGTATACCACGTGCATGGCCAGTGCCCTTACACTGTAGAAGAGGATTTAGATTCTCTAGAACTGGAGAGGACAGATAGTTTTGGGTCATCTTGTTGTTGCTGGAAACTTAACCCTAGACTTTTGGAAGAAGTTCTCTTAACTGCTAAATCATCTCTCCAGCCCTGGCATTTGGCTTTTTACCTTCACACAGCATCAACAACTGTCAAGTGGAGAGCTTGTGATAAAGGCTTCTGAAGATTTCTCAGCTTCTACTGTGCAGTTTAAAGTCATTGCCTCTGAAGGGCAGCCTTTGCTTCCATATTTAAATCTTACTCCATTTTCCACAAACTCTTCATTGAATTTTTTTTATCATTTTATTTATTTTTATGTGTAAGTGTGTATTGGGGGAGGAGACTATCAGTACAGGTGACTACAGAGGTATCTGACCTAGAGGAGGTAGAAATGTTTGTGAGGCACCTAAAATGCATGCTGGGAAAAGAAATTGGGTCCTCTACCAGATCAGTAAGTGCTATTACACACCGAATAATCTCTCCAACCACTAGTTTCACAAACTCTTACATCGAGTTCTATGAAGTAAGTTAAAACTCTGAATATGCTTTCCTACTAGTATTTAAACATCATCTTTTTGTAAAAACACTGTATTATTGGGATTGAAAGTCCACAACCTCCATTCAATAACAGAGACACTTATTCACCCATAGCAAATTACTCTGTCATTGAGATTAGATTAGATTTTTTAAAAAGGAGGATGTATAACCTACCCCACTCATTGTTTGTTGCCTCAAAATTTCAAGAGACTTGTGACTTGAAAAAATAAAATGGGCTCACTGATGATCATAATATCTGTGCAATAAGCTTTTGTGAATCCTTAAAATTCAACAAAATTGATAGATTGACTGCATGATATAAGAATGAGTTGTTTTCTTAAAGGTTGACTATATCTAAGTCCAGTTTAATTTGTTCAGCTCTCTATGACTGGAAAGAAACTTTTAATGTGATCTGAGAGAGTCGAGGTTTGTTGAATTCAAAAATTTCACTGATCTGAACACTTTGTAGATAGTTGATGAACTCATGGTAATGAATTTCTATTTATTGCTAGTATTGGGATGAATAGCAGAGACTTCACATTGGAAGAATGATACTCAAAAATTCTAAAATTGACATTTCTTCCCTGGTAAAAACAAATACACATTACTTTAAAGTCAATTTATCATAAGTAGCCCTGATTATTACCAGTGGCAAATCATCCTGTCCTGAAATTTAGGTCATGAACATTAGAGTTTCATTTCATCATTAAAACTTAAATTGAGAAAATAGGGTAGCAAGAAACACAGTGTTTTTCCTCCTGTACTTTCACCCAGAATTTCTGTTACTTAATGCTATTTAAAAATTTTTGTTTGAAATTTCCTTGTCTGACATATCACTTGGTATTTTGAAAGTCTGTTTTCTCATCTGTTAAAAAATGTTTTTTTCAGGATGTCTGTATTGTACATTTATTATGAAAAATTGGCTGGACACATACAAATAAAATGTGCTTCAAATGTTTGCAACATACTAGGCCTTCAAGTATTTGAATTAGCTTTCCCCAATATATGTAAACACCAATAAACTAAAGAAGTATTCATTTAATTTGGTCATGTTCTGCTTTTAGGGACTTTGGACAATTCCAAATTATAGGAACTCGAATTCAATTTTTTTGTTTTGTTTTGTTGTTTTGTCTTTGAGATGAGGTCTCTGAGCTCAGGCTGGAGTTAAACTAGATGTGGGGCAGAGGCTGACTTTGAGCTCTTGATCCCTCTGCCTTCTGTTCCCTAAGCAACTGATTGCAATTGTTCACCTCCATGACCTTGGATGCTCCATTAGCCACTGACACTCACCAAATCTCTGTAACGATATTTAGTGAAACAGCCAACACAATGTTCTGCTTTATACATTGACTCAGCCCCAATAAAGATCATTTTAAGCTCTTGCTAACTTTACAAGTAAGAACTTTTAGAAGTTCTTTTCACTCTATGAATATATAGAAAAGCAACAAAATTGTTTCTGTGAAAAAGAAAAAAATCACTGAGGTGAGAAAAGCATTCTGGAACCAGGGTGGAGATGGGTGCTCTGTACTGTTCGTGGAGTTAATGCCATGAAATTGTGTTTGTAAGTGGTTGAAAAGGTCAAGCTCTTAGGACCAGAATTTTAATGTAATGAGATGTCAACAATCAACTCAGGCTTTTTTTTTCTCCATTGTCTGAATATTATCTCTAACATATAAATGAACGTGATCATAAGACAAATTTCCACATAATTTTCTGTCCAAAGTAGAATTTCTAGGTGAACCTAATGTTGGTCTATATGGCATGCCTTCTGACACAAATACTTTAAATTATTATGAATACAAGGCAGCATGTATAGCTAGAGCCCTCTGAATGCAGTTATACATGTCAACCCCTTCTGAAAAGTATCCCTTTTTCTGGTAGAATAGAGTAAAATAGGCTTTTAAATTATTTTTAAGAAAATTTTGTCCCAATCTTCATTTTCTTCATGCTTACTCACATAATATATTTATTGGCTTCTTTTGTCTCTTCTCAGGAAGGACAGAGTCAGAAGCTCAACTCTATTCTATCACAAGAAGAAACCTGAGGGCTTCCTCTAATCTGTTAGGGACTTCAACTGCAATTTGTACCTTTGACACAGAAGGAACATCAGATTAGACTGGCACTTAATATATGTTTTAATATAGATTTTAAATGAGATTGTTAAGAGAAGGAAGGGGTGCTAGGGTAGAGAGGGGGACACGCTCAAAAGCCATGTGAGTATCTCTAAGCAAGAGTTGTCCTTCAGATCTTTACAATAGTCATGTGTATAGTATTTTAGAAGGCTTGACACTATTACGAGTAGAACTAATGGATCTTATGGGATTATTGAGTGGTTCTGGGGGCACCAGACAAATATTATAATTGATAAGAGCACAGAGATGCTAAAAGATACACTGTCATAACTGTAGATAACTTGACAATCTTGTTTGGGATTCTCAGGGAATGTCTAGGGAAAAGAATGAGGCCCCACCCAAGGCCCCTTGCTACTTTCACATTTATATATGATGGTATCATCTCTGACTCTACTACTTTCACAGTAAGTGTGGGTTGTGCTAGGATTCTTCCTTCTAGCTGGTGAGAGGGTTTCAGCCATACCCTAGATGAGGAACTTTTTTGCATTCTTATGTCCTCAAAATATTCTTTTATTGTACCTTTTAGAATTTTTTAAAAATGCAAATACAAATATGTGTATGTGTTCCTCAGATATACATTCTTCTCTATTTTGCTTTTATTTTCACTATGAAATAAAATACTAATAATTTTGTCTACCAATATAAAATTGGTATTCCTTTCTTTGTCTTGGGAATATAGTATTACAGACTGTAAGTTCAATATAGATATTTAATTTGCCACTTTATTCATGGACTTTAAGTCCATTTTATTTTTAAGTCCAACTAACAATGTTGCAATAAAGCCCTATAATCAAATCATCACGTTCCAAAAGTAGGATGTTAATCTCAAGAGTAGAATTTCTAGGTCCACATAATTTTGACAAATATACCTAGATCTCATCAAATGAGCTTTGAAAGTTTGTTCTTTTTATTACTTCTCAATATAAATTGAAAAACTTTTAACAGTGAAGCAAATGAGTAAACACATGAATCTTCAGTCTCTGTCTAAGGAAGGAGACTTTGTGACCCTGAAGTGAAGTTGTTGACTATTAGTTGATGTTGCATACCTATAGCTCCACACGGAAAAGGCTGTGTCTCAGAAGACTGGAACTTGGAGAGCTGCCTGAGTTATAGAATTAGTCCCTATTTCAACCCCATACCCACACACAATATGGCCCAGCCTGCTATCAATCTAGGTTCCCTTTCTGCTAAGAATGCTGTATCACCTGACAAATGCAATAATTTTGGAGATTCACTTTGGGAAAGAAATGCCAAACTACATCTTGATTTTAACTCATCTCAAGCTTCATACATTATTTCTGCATTCCTGTCTCTTGGAGACTATTAGGAAAATATGTAACTAAAGAGTTGGATTTTCCCCTTTAAAATATTCTGTGTAGTATTTTGCATTATTTTATATCTTGTTACTATTATAAGGAAGGAACATATCACCAATAAAATCTTTATGTCATTATTATGAGTTAAATTGTCTTCCCCTCAAATTTATATATTAGAACCCTGACTGATAGTACCTCACAATGTGAGTAATATGTGGAATGTAGTCTTTAAAGAGATAATTAAGTTAAAATGAGGTCAGAAGTGTGGTCACCCTCACAAATTAATATGGTCATGGCCAAATGTACTGGAAAGGCTCTGAGCATTCCTTCATGCTTAATTTTAAATAAGAATTTTCAATGATTATGCACCAAAATTTCCCTTGTTAGGACTTTTAAGGTACTTTTTGTCTTTTCATATGCTTGCAATAAAGTGACATCTAAATAGTTATAATGTCATTTTTTTAATTCATTGTAAAACCCTTGGCAATGTAAACCAGGTATTATTTAAAACACATATTCTAGTATATGATAGATAGACTTATAGGAATCTCATGGACCCTTGTGCAAGGGCAAGAATTCATACTACAATTAAGATATCCTCTTATCTCAAATTTGTTTTTGTTATTTCCTAATATTAAACAGGGTATTAATGCAACTAATAACATGTACATATATCTAGTGTCATTTCACCAAGCATTTAAGTTGTTCTTGTAAACCTGAACAATGAAGTCATTAACAGTTTTGCCATAAGAGTCTCTGAACCATTGCTTTAATAACCCTAAAAATCAAACTAAACTGTCATTAAAGACTGGTCGGTACTTTATTTTAACTGATGTACTAAATCACTGGATTTAAATTCATTTCTAAATTCTGTTCTTTGTTCTATTCTTAACATCTTAGTTCTTCTCTGTCCCTATTAATTTTACTTTCTCCTAATGAGAAAGGTACTTTTGCAGTCTTCTTGTGGAACTGACACAAGGATCCAGGATTCAGAAAGGAGGCAGCCACGTGTGATATTTCACATTTGTACGGCTAGAACTCAAGAAGCAGAGACAGGAAGATCATGAGTTTGATACCAGCTTAGACTACATAATGAAATTCTATCTCAAGAACATAAACAAAAACCCCATAGCTAAATAAATAAAACTGAAGAGAAATTGACAGAAGAACTGCGTATAGAGATTCCGGGATCATTGTTTTTATTAGCCTATATTCAAGCTATAAAATAATGATCTTCATTATTTTTATACATACCTATCATGTTGATTCATTATAGTCACCCCAAAAGCCTCTCTTGTCTGGAATACTCATCCCTTTCTGTTGCCAAAGAAGCCCCTTTCTCCTTTCATGCCTTACATGTGTATTTTAAGAAAAGATAATTTTCCTTAAATCTGTTTCCATATGGTTGTGTTCTACTTAATAATCAATGATACCTACATCATCAGTTACTGTCCAAATTATTGCCTCTCTTATAATAACTGCATTTTACTATGAAGTTAGTCATTTCTTTGAAATGATGCTTCCCTTGATTTACTTATATTTCTGGTCAGTGCTGCCTTTTCTCCATTATGATAAACAGCTGCTGGTCTGAGTGGGGTCTCATTGCCTTAATCACTATGTCTGTTAATTCAGATCTCTTTAGTGTCTGTTAATTCAGATCTCTTTAGTGTTCTAAGTTTTCTGATATGGCAACATTTCTTCCTCATAGTTCAATTTTAACATCAATGTGACAGATTCCTCTTGCTTCCTTCTAGCAGTATGTCTTATTATAGATGTTTGGCAGTCATCTATATCAACCAAAAAATAAATGGTGAATGTCTACCTCATGCGAGGTCCTGTGTTAGGTGCTGTGGGATACTGCAGTGAGAATCATTCACCCACCTCATGCAGTCATAATGACTTTAAAGACAATGCACAAGTACATCTAATACCAGTCCAGAAGTCCAGATAACTCAGAATGAAAGAAATGTGTTTTGTAGGAAGGTGAGAGTGAATTTATTTTTGGCTTGATGAATCTATGACAGTTACTTCAAGGAGTCATGATTTAAGTAAAGCATGGGCGTGTGGACAGTATTTCATATTTATGGCAGAGAAAAGAGGTAAAACATACTGTATTTCCAGCAGCACAGAACCGGGAATAGTGATGAGCATCAGATACAAGCACTCCTCATTCATTCCCTCATCTGTTCCCTTGTGCAGTGAGCTTCCCCTTACAGTGACCGCAGGATAACACAAACCAGATTAAAACAAGTCCCTTTGATTTGGCTTTGATTTATTTTAAACTAGTATTTATCACCATATCTTCCTAAAGTTGATTATTTTAATTATCATAACAATCTTTTGAGGCATATGCTATTGTTATGCTGATTCTTCAGGTGTGGAAATTAGGGTAGAGGGAAGAAATGTGATCTATTTATGCATTTATGTAGTGGTGGATCCTAGATTTAAATTTGGAATCTGGCATCTGCTTAAAAAAAAAAAAAAAAAAAAAAGTGGGCTGATAGACGTCCTTACAGGTAATACAGAAAGACTGTGAATGGCCTTGAATGATAGCAAGCAGAGGAGTTTGACAAAATCAAAACTGTAATTTAGAAAGATAGTCCTAGCAACAGTGAATATTGATTTTGACTGGGAAACGAAACTGTGTAAGTAAGTGGCTTTCGCTTTACTGCAGATGACAGATGATGAAGTTTTGCGTTAGGTGGTAGCTGTAATGATACACAGAAGAGAGTTTTATATGGGTGTAATCAACAGGGATTGGATCAGAAAACAGCAATCAAATATAAAGGCAGAAGCATCAGTCAGGACTCCACAGATTACAAGTGATAGAAAGCCAACTCATACTCACATAACAAAATCAAAGTGTATTGGTTCATATATTAGAATCAAAGCAATCTTGTCTCTTACTATTTCTGAGATTTGCTTTCCTCTTAAAGTTTTCAACTTCAGACAAGCTCTATATATCTGTATCTATATCTATCTATCTATATATATATATGTGAAGCTGTTTCCTGGTACTTCCAAAATTACATTATCTGTGGGCTGAAAATTCTCAATCAAAAAGGAACATCCTTCATACATATTTTATATAATTTAGCAGGTAATTCCAATAGTTCAGCATGGGTCTAGTAGTCATATTCGAAGCTGAAGTTTGGGGAAGTCCTGGTTGAATCCCTTGTACTGGTGGTCAGGGAGAAGCAGGTTAAAATTAGAATTCAGAGGACAGACAATAAATAGGTTAGTATCTCTCAAACATCTGGACCCTAGGAAGGCTGATAAATACTTTTTAAGCATGTGGAGAAAACAATAGCAAGTTTGAGACTAAAATTAATAGTCATCCAAGAATAGGTCAAGCTTGAAAATCTGGGTAAAATTTTCTGAAGTTTAAAAATTTAAATAGTTTTTAGAGATACAATGGTATGTACAAAAAAATGAAACTGACTGTGATACACACCTTAAATCCCAGCACTGGGAACACAAGTGGAGTACAAGGACAGCCAGAGTTACAGTGAGACACTGTCTCAACAAGTATAAATAAGTACATTACAGGTAAATATATGAGAAGTCAAATGTATATACAGATGGTCTCTAGAACAGTAAATTTTAGTAGCACTAAGAAAAGGAAAAATTTTTGTTGTAAAAAAAAAAAAACACCTAGAGTCAAATAATAGCATTAAAACTCAGTGGTAAGTATTCCAAGATAGATGTGGTTCCTTGAAACAAAAGCCCTGTGGGAGTCAAGAAGCCGAGGAGTGACATCTCTGGAGAGTATGATGCAGTGTATATGACAATGCCATCTAGGTTTTTGATTGTGTTTTGCTTTAATTTAAGAAGTTGACTTAAAGTTTATTGACCTGTGGATTTCTATTAGAAAATGAGAGACTTTCCATAGTAAATGTGTCAAGAGTTGGAATTCATAATAGAAAATGTAAGCAAGAGGAGGAGTTTGTCTTGGCCAGAAGGACAATTATCTCTAACTGTGAGAAAGGTTAAATGAGAAGACATAGAGAATGCAAAGTTTGAGGTATAGAGTTAAAATTTTGAAGGGTATCTATCTGTCTAAGAGATTAAATAGTATAACCTATTAATTTAGAATCAAATTCTGAAGATGCACATCATTTTTTTTTAAGTATTAAGGCCTCCTAATTCCTCCTATCTCTGGTTTCTAGTGATTAGAATCACTCCAAGACTAAACAGACTATTTGGAAATGCAAAGTCTTCAACAGGCCTGAGCATGCTTCAGGTCCTTTTTGACCTAAGAATTCCATTGATTACTATCAGTGCTTTCCTGACTTGCCTCTCGCCTTGGGCACTGAAGTTATGAGCTGTTGCACTTAAAGATTCATTTAACACAGTTACCACACTGCTTTTTGCTCAGGTGAAATGGAAAAAAAAGTGTCACAGATATGATTTTGGCATTGCAGTGCCTTGGCAGATCTGTCAATTTATCTTCTGCAGTGTGCGTGGTGTAAACACTTCTAACTTTTATGTTCTGCACACGTATCATCCTTGAATGCTTCATTTTATTGGTACAGAAGTAATTTCTGAAGGTCACTCTATATAATGCTTAAAAACTTGAAGGTCCAAGCAATCTATGTTCATTTTAGATAATATCATACAGCGTTTAGGAACGAACGATCAACTTTCATTCTCTAAATGTTTGATCTAATAAATTTAAAGATAAATATGTTATCAGTTTTCTGTGAATATATACCCTATGTTGGCTATGAAGAATCATATTCGAATATTGATTGAAAAATGTAATCTCTTCTACTTCTTTTCTTTAGAAGATTTTAATTTCTCTCAGCCATATTTCACTGGACTTAGGATCATGATAGGAAAAAGACATACATCTAAGAGTGTAAAAGTTAAGGAAAGAAATTGACAAAATTGATAGTACAATTCTCTGTTTAATAGTTTTGTTCATTTGAAGTTTGCTAGATACAATCTTAGGCTATTTAAATGTATTTTTCATCATTATACACTAAGTGCATAAACATTTATGTTATTCAGATGCTCTGAATTGTGTTATTTACATTTTATATAATAGTCGAAAGACGTTCCCATCTTTTTTGACCCTGCTTACTTGATCATATCCCATATGGTCCACTCCCCTTTCTGTGGATGAAAGATGTGTATGTATGAGGCTTTACAGTGGACTCTTTCATGATTAATCTAGTACTGAGGACACTATGAGTAACCGTGCATACCTCTCTACCTGTATCATTACTCATCATAGATGAGATCATCATAGATCTTCCTATCTGACGTAAAAACGAGCATTCTCCCCATACACAGGGAAAGAAAGACATCATCTACGAACAACATTAAACAAGTTCTTCTTTCAGCTGTGCTTTTCTCAAACACTGCTTCACTTTCTCCTCCCTGGAAATGGAGAGAGATATTCAATGTTTCTATTTCCTTCTCCCATAGTGATTGGCACTTTTTGTCCTGTATGGGGAATTATTTCTATATCAAAAGAAAAAATGTCAAAGGTACCTTTTGGTTCCCACAAGGACTAACAGAGGCAGTAGAGAGCCCCACATCCTAGTGTCTTTTGCTGCTCTTAAGCAGTCTGAAGGAAATCTCTTTTATCCTTCGTGCATTGGTGACTTCCTTACCTACCTCACATCAGTATCTTGGCATCTCCATATTTATGACTTAAACCTGTTCTCTTTTACCTTTCACAAATGCATGGATCCATCCTCAGATCTCTCCTTCTGTATCCTCTTCTTATCCTACCTGTGTGATCCTATTAATTTCTGTGATATTGACTACCTTCAACATCCCAGAAGGCACATGAACCTCTCTCCTTAGTGACTATTTCTACTACTGAATATCTCCAGAATCTCTAGCTTCTATTAAATTAGTATCCATTATTTCCATCAGTCTTCAAGATCTGTTTTATCCTCTTGTATCTGATTATCCATTCACTTAAGCCAATAGCCATAGAGTGAAATGTTATTGCTGCCACCCTTTCATGTTGAACATATATAAAGAGCAATTTTGTCATATTTCTGCCTACTAGCTTTCCTTGACAACCCCTTCCTAATCAAGTTAGCCACCAACTTCCATGACCATTACTTCAGAGTTTGTTCAAATTCATGTCTCTATTTTCACCTTACTCTACCTTAATTTAAAAAGCTTAATTTAGAAGCTTCTCTACATCATTACAAAAATATCTCTTTTTGTCATGCTAAGAATAGAAGTTTGGGATGCATGCATGTTAAGAAAGCACTTTACCACTGATCTGTATCCTCATCCCTGCAGTACTGTCTTAATTGGTCCTTTTGGGTCTGTTCTCTTACATGTTTATAGCTTTATGAATATGGGCATTAGATTGGATTGAAGAACAGATTCACTGAGGCTTACCTGCTACCATGAGATAATATTCATGTCTGAATTCTACACAACTGTCCTGAGCATGGTATTAGTCATCTCCACGTTACCTACCAGAACTCTTTCTGTCCAGGCTTCCTACAATCAAGCTTGCATGAGTGACTCGCAATCTCCAGAATATTCTTCCTTTGATAGTATGGGTAATGGCTCTATTGTGTATCTCTCTCTCTCTCATTCTTTCATAGATACCTAACACTCCCTACAATTGTCATGTGATTCATGAAGTCTTCCTGATATCTTTACTGCAAATTACACTAACATAAAATGAATTGATTTTTTTTCTGTGAATTCTACTCTAATAATTAGAATATCATATAAATATAGGTCTTTGTCCTGTTAGTTTTAGTAGTAACATGGACAATGTTTTTAAATACTAAATCATCTTATTAGTTAATTAACATATAGATGAGTACATGAGTTGGAATATGCAATTCTTTCTGTGACTCAGCTTTGTTCATTCCTACATACATGGAAAATGTCATGACTAGTATAAAGTTGGTCTTAGAATATTCTAAATATGTCTGCAAATCTCTCAAGGAGAGCCTTACCATATGCTGGTTCACAAGTCATTTATTTTTGAAAAACTAGAATGCATAAATGTCTTTTGTAATTTTCAATTTGTCTCTGTATTTAATAACTGCCTTGATTTGTAGTAACCTGCATTGGGTACCATTACTAGAAAGTCAAATAAAGGAATATGTTCAAAGGCACACATGCATAGGGCTACAGAACTATGAAGTTGCTAGGTACTTTCATTATATAAGCTGTTTGTATTTGGGATTCAGACTTCCTGAGTATCAATCTCAGCACTACTTTCTCCTGCTGCAACACACTTGGTAATTCTGTGCCTATTTCTTCACCCCTAAAGTCAGCCTAACAGTGCCACCTATCTTAGGGGTCTTTGTAGAGGATAAATTGATAATGTATCTGTACCTCTTAATAGTTTAGCTGTCAGGTAGCATTCTAGAAATATTAGGAATTATATTATAGAACCTCTGGAAAGTAAGTACTAGACTTATATAGCAGGAATTATTGTCTCTGCAAAAGTCTAAGATTTATAAATTATAAAAAATTAATATTTATTAAAAAAACAAACTATATATCATGTAACTTTGGACACTATCACTCTGATGAGTGATTTTCATTGCTAATGTGACTGGATTTAGAATGAACTAAAGGCACACATCTGCATGTGTCTGTAATGATGTTAACTGGGAAAGGAGAAGCCACCTTAATTGTACATGCATACTTCCATGGACTAGTAAGAAGGAGAAAGGAAACTGAGAAGCAACATTTGTCTCTCTCTCATCTCTGACTATAGGCCACTATGACTAGCTCTTTCTCATTCTTGCTGCTGTGACTTCCACTACTGTGATTAATTCTATCTATATTTTCAAACAGTAAACCAGAATAAAGACTTCTTTTCTTTAAGTTGCTTTTTTCAGGTATTTCTCACAGAAGTGAGAAAAGTAACTAATGTTATCACTGATGATAATAAAAAGTCTTGTGACCACATGCTTAGGTGAATAATCACATCTACTATGATGATACTTTGCTATCCAATCTTATCATGATCTAGTCACTTGTTACTAATATTAGTTGTTCAAGGCTAAACAACATTTATCACAATAAATACCCTAAACCACTCCTGTACTTTAAAATACAAATATATTAGAAGATAAGACTTTTTATAAACCTTTTAAGTTTAATGGGTCTCTTAGGTTGGGTCCTAATTCATTCTGACTGTTGTTCTAATAAGAATTTTGAACTCACAAAGAAATGGGTGCACATAGATGAAAGGCAGCAAAGGGCACAGCAAGAAGGTGCTCTTTTCATATACAAGCAAAAGAGAAAGCTCACCAAAGAATCCAAACAAGAAGCACATTGACTTGAACTGCTCGTCTCCATCACTGTGAAAAAAAACTCTGTGTGTGTGTGTGTGTTTCTATCACTAATCCACAGTCCTCTTTTTGACAACTAATGAAGACTAATAGAGAGGAAGCCCCCCCCCGACTTAATATCATACAGTTAAATCATATACAAATGAAGATATTTGTAACTTGCTTCAGATCAGTCAGACTGCCAGAACCATAAAAATACCAAATTCTTCAAGGATAGACTTTGAGCTTCTACAAAAAAGAAATTCAAATGTCTGTAATCTAGGGTCCAGAGAGTCATTGTTATAATCAGATTTTAACCTAAGTTGTTCAATTTTGTATGTTTTAAGTTTCTATCAACTTTAGACACAGTTACTTTAAGCTTTAGGGAGATTTTCATAAGCAAATTGGGCCCTTTTTTAATGTGAATTATCCTAGGTCAAAGTTGAAACTATTGTGCAGGTTCAGTGGTATCACCAACTTAATAAAAAAATGAACATGTAAAATAATTATGTTTTTTAGTCCAGTGCATTTGTAACATTGTTAACTTTTCCAAAGATCTCTTATTTCTTCCACTTAAAGGTTTTTGTTTATTTGAAATAGAGTATCACTAAGTAGCCTTGGAAGGGTAAGAATTCTCTGTGTAGATAAAGATGGCTTTGAACTCAAAGAGATTTGTGTTAATCTGCCTCTCAAAGGCATGTGTCACCATGTTCAGCCTCCCACTTAAAGTTTTATAAGGAAAAGATAAAACTCAAAAAACTAAAGCAGAATCAAAGAATTTAGTACTTTATACAAAGAGAGAGAAAAAAATCTCCCAGTGATAAGGAATCTGCTTTATTGTAATTACTTTTATAATTGGAAAGACATAACACAGAAGATCAAGGTGTCAGTGTGCTGAAAAATATCACTGGGAATGACTGAATTACTGTCCAATTTTCTTGAGAGGACCAGTAGTCTTCCATATGAGATATTATCTGCTGTCACATCTTCGAAAAATGGAGCATCTGTTTCTCATGCTTCTGTTTTGAACAATATTCCTAGGCAGATTGTGGCCTGAAGAGGCAAACATTTTGCCTTTGTTTCCTTTGTTGTTGTTTATTTTCTGGTCAGTAGTCATTGCTTCTCCATTCTTTCAAATTCCTGGTTGAAGTGTTATTGTCTAGTTTGCAGAGTTCATTTATTGTTCAGATTTCCCAGTTTGCACTGCAGAGGGGGAAAGGTTACACTCAGAAGCAACTCCATGGGGAGCTACAATAAAATATATATGTGTTTATTACTTATTGAACATTCTGTTCTGAGATCAATGCTGTGTCCTAGTTTCCACATGCTTATTATTTCAGTTTTTGTGAACATTAAAAAGCTAACCAGATAGTGCACAATTATAATTCATTCCCTTATAAATTTAATAAAGATTATTAATGGAACACATTCTGTATGCTACTCACAGACTTAGAAATAAAAAGAACATAAAGTATGTTAAGGAAAAAAGAAAGAAAGAAAGAAACCTCCATAGTCTGTCTCTGTCTCAGTTTCTCTATAGTAAAATATTCTTTATATAAAAGTACTTTGTGTAAGCCTGTGATGGTAGCACATGACTTTAATCCCAGCACTTGGGAGGCAGAGGCAGGCAGACATCTGTAAGTTCAAGGCCAACCTGGCCTACAGAGTGAGTTCTAGGATAGCCAGTATTACAACAGAGAAACCTTATCTTGAAAAACCAAAATAAATTTTAAAAAATTAAATAAATTAAATAAATAAATAAATAAATAAATAAATAAATAAATAAATAAATAAATAGAAAAGAGGCAGGAAACACCAACTCTGTATCTAAAGTGGGTAGTTTGGCACCAGACACACAAAGTGAGGACATGATTTGACTGCTCCAAGGTTGAGGAGAAGGTTTTTATTGTACATATGAGGGAGAGCATAGTCAGGAAGCACCTGAAAGAGTCCAGAGTAGGGAGAGAAAGTAGTGGATTGAACATGGCTACTCAACTTAACCAGGCCATGAGAGAAGCGGGGGAGGGAAATGAAAGATAGGAAGAGGAGAGAGAGCATACAGGAGAGAAGACCAAGAGAGAGGGGACCTAGAGGACCAAGAAAGAACCAAGACGACCAAGAAAGCCCATGGCCAAAATGGCAGCATTATATAGGAATGAGAAGCTTGGAGAAGGGAAGCACATGAGCTAGAGAAATTTAAGGTAGGGGGCAGGGTGAGAAATGCTGTGAGGATTAAGGACACCAACATGAACTCTGTAGCAGGCACTTGCTGAGGCAGCCTGGAGGCCAGAATGAGCTTTGGGATGCTAATATGCACCAGAGTTAGCCATTTGTCCTATGTTCCTTTCGGATCTGAAGTTCTAACCAAAAGATCTTAAGATAGAAGTGGGTTATTTTAGCTTGCACTTTTTGGTAAGGAAGTCAAGGTAGCAATGGTTTGATGAAGCTGTTCGTATTATATCCAATGTCAGAAGATGAGAGCAGTGAATACCTATGTTCAGTTTATTCTTTCCATTTTATACATTTCTTTCCCAGGGAATGGTTCTGCCTACAATTAGATGAGCCATTAATCCCACATCACTTAAAACCATTAAGATAAACCTCCTCAGACATGCCCACAGGTCATCCCAATCCAGACAAACTCTCTCAGGGACTCCCTTCAGATGACTCTATGAAGATTTTATCAAGTTGGCAGTTATCACTAAACATGATAATATCTGAATTGCTCAATAGTTTAGCAACTAGTCATGTGAAAAATTTAAGAATAAACTTAAATAAATAAAAATTAAATAAAGTATAAAATTCAATTAGCCTTATTATACTTTCAAGCATTCAATAGCTTTGTGTCAGTGGCCACAAAAAAGGTCAGGATTAAAGGGCCTTTGATCTTTGCTTAGAGTGATTTTCTGGTTGAAAGATTTGTATGTATCCCTGCTTTATTTGTTATGGTAAAACATAGTTTAATTTTGTGGTTGAAAAGCAGCACTGTGGAGAAACCGGACTTATTTTAAGCACAGTTGTGAAAAGCAACTGATGTAACCTATTTACATAGATGTAGAACGTCTATATAAAAGGAAGTATGTAAAAGATATTTTATTACTATTGCTCTTTCAACAATGGAAAAGAGGATTTATTGTGAGCATGTATAGGTTACAACAGACAGCAGAATGTAGCATCCTATCCCCACAGGGCTTCAGAGAGATGGACATTAGTAGTCAACAGTTATAGAACGGTGTTTGAAAGGCCAAGGGGTCATGTAAGGGTTAGCAGTGAAATCTATAATAGGTGATCTCACAAGCACCAGTGTTGCCAAGGGGATAAGGGATCAAAAATGCAAATTAGCGTAACTAATTAGAACTTGGTTTAAGAACCAGCTGAGAACAAGGAATCAACTCAAATAAAATCTATATGGATCTCATTGAACAGGTAGCTTGCTGGTTCTTCCAAGTGCATTGACTATGAGACTTTACAAGTGACCTCCATGTCGTGCTTTTAAACAAACAAGATGAATGACTTTCGATTGTATAGGGTCATGGGTAAGATTAATGTGGCAACTGTAGCATGATAATTTAATGCCTCTCTGACACTTGTAATTCAATTAATTTCTTAATAAATGTGTGTGATTGTTTGCTTCTTTCACACATTTCTATTTGCATACGTATCTATTCATTACTGGAAGACTTAAGTAGCATTGCCCAGTATAGGAACATTAACACTAATGTCAAAAAATTAACACTCATAAGCCATTAACTATATCATCATTAAAGACAACATATTTTCTCTAATATACATGAGTTCCATAATTTCATTTCTTTTCTCTTAAAGGACAAACTCCTTTTAAATTTTATTTATCCTTATATCAATATTAAACACAGCAACAGTATTCTGCCAGTTCTCCGGAGGCTACTGAGTTTTGGGTTTCTTTTTCTTGGTCATTTACATGCCGATTCTGTACAATCCTTTCTTCAGGTGGGAATATATGGAGGGTTGTGATGTGGAAGTAAATGGGCAAGAAAATAGAACTAGATTTGGTTTCTGGACATCACAGGTGTGTTGTATTTGAAAACACACACTGGCAAAGGTAAAAAGAAATGAAATATGAGTCACAAAGGACACTGTCTGTGGCGTCAATAGAGAGGTAAGTTCTGGGAGCAAGGGAAGGAGACAGAGTCAAATAAACAGGACAGATCCTGTCAGTAACAGAAGAAGTAACTAGCAGTCAAAGCATTCATTCAGTTTATACAGACATAGGATAATATGTCTGATTTTTAGTAAGTGATTCTTTTTCTTCCAGATGTTCACTGAATCTAATCTAAAAAATTATGATTCTTTCCTGGGCAAAATGAGTGACATATTACTGTAATGTCAATATTCTGAAAGTGGAGGCAGGAGGATCTAGATTTCGAGGTTATCCTTGGATAAATAGATAGTTTGAAGCCAACGTGGACAAGTAAACAAACAACAATAACAATGACAAAACCCAATTATACTTTAATAAGAATAAATATCTAAATTAGTCATTATCTTGGTTTCTTTTCCTGTTTGCTGTGATGAAATACCTGTCTAAATCAATTCAAAGAATAAACAATATATTTCAGCTCACGGTTAAATAGGAAAACAGCAACAAAACTACCAGAAATTGTCATTCTCTGTTTTATTACACTTGTCACATCATCTTATTAGAATTTTCTGGAATTCTGAGGAATAGAATTAAAGATAG
Source organism: Cricetomys ansorgei (assembly GCA_026225945.1). NCBI lineage: Eukaryota > Metazoa > Chordata > Mammalia > Rodentia > Nesomyidae > Cricetomys > Cricetomys ansorgei. Next base: position 3,179,089 of record JAMJFZ010001121.1, on the reverse strand, counting down.
CAAATATATCCAGAATAAATGGAACAAAGAAGTAAACTATGTGGTCTGAAATACAATTGAAATAATGAGGATACTGAGCTCAGGAGAGGGATTAAGTACAGGCAAGATGGCTGCCTTCACTTCCAGAAAAAAAAAAAAAAAAAAGACACTTTCTCATAGGTTAAAAGCTGGAACATGTTGGTAGAAAACGTTTGGTTTTTATGTTTTAGGTTTTCATTTGTTTTTGTTTTATTTTGTTTTGTTTTGTTTGTTTGTTTGTTTGTTTTTGTTATTTACTGCTGTGCCAAAAGAAAAACAAACAAAAACCAAACATTTCTGCAAGAACTCCCAACGGTAGTAATATGGGAATTAAGTCTGAATATAAAATTTTATAGTAGTCATTATGAATCAAAGAAAATACCAGTCTTGCCTCCCATCAGCTCTAGACTACACTGATTCATTCAGCAACCGAGAGGGGAAATATTAGACCTAGCCTGTTTTATAATATTGACATTTCAAATATCTGGAAATAATCTAAACTAAATGCCTTCATATCTGAAATGACACTAACTCGGGATGCAGGGACATGTTCATTTTTCTTGCAGATTGAAAAAAAAGAGAGAGAAAGTTTGAAGAACAATATTACTAGAGTTAGAAAGGAAACAAAATCACAAGGTAGACAAGTTGTAAATGGGGCAGCTACATAGAGTAGGAGAAGGAAAGGGGCTGTGCTGTTTAAGTTAAGCATGCATGGAGGTCAGACACATGGTTTACAGCCACAGAGCAAGGATAAAAGCTCTCGAAAAAGTGTAAGGAATTCTCAAGTAACAGGAAAAAAAAGCATATTTAGGTTCTCATCAGCATCCAGAAGAAAGGAAGGAAGGAAAGAAGGAAAGAAGGAAGGAAGGAAGGAAGGAAGGAAGGAAGGAAGGAAGGAAGGAAGGAAGGAAGGAAGGAAGGCACAGTTTCAGACTGGAAAGGATGGGTAGAGCCAACAGAAACAATGGCAGGTTGTAAGGACAGCACTATTACATTGGGTACCTGCAAAGAAAAATACAGTAATTCACTGAAAGGAACATTATCTGCCTATATTTTTAAACATATATTAAAGACGTCCATTGCCTAGTTAACTGACCAGTCCAATAGGCTTAACCCCTTTGTATTTGCTTTCTTGGAATGTTAAGACTCCATGTATCCCAGCCTCTTTTAAAATTATGACACTATTCCAGTGGTGTTGGTTTACACCTTTAATTCCAGTACCTGGGAGACAGAGGCAGATGGATTTCTGTGAGTTCAAGGTCAACCTGATCTACAGAGTGAGTTCCAGGACAGCCAGAGTTACAACAGAGAAAAACTGTCTCAAAAACAAAACAAAATAAAACAAACAAACAAAAAAATTCCAATGCTAGCACTATTCAAATGCTAATTTTGGAATGATTTAACTGCTGTTTTTACAGTAGTAAACAGTATTTAGTACAATAGATAACAATAGGAAAATGATGTGTGCATGTTTTAGTAACTTCCAGTTTATCAATATGGTGAATGTCTCCCTCACCCACTTGTAATTTCTGCTTTTGTGCTTTGAAGTCTCCTTGGAGTGTAGATGATTAATGATGACTGAAATCAAAGTTTATTTTCCTGTTAAATAACTGAAAGGAGGACATTGGAGTGAAGATGGCCAGGAAATATAGGTTCAGGTTTTCCCCTATTACATGGTCTGATTGTGATAACAGTTTCTTGAGAATTTTACAGAAACATATTTAGGAAAAATAATAAGTCAAGGCCTTTTTCAAATACCATTTTTCAAATGGCAAGAACGTAAGGAAAGTAGGAATAGGCTTCATATAATATCTGATGATTTTCTTTGCTTTGGGTTGGTGCAAGCCATAAGTCTTTTTGTGAATCCCAGAAGAATCTTACCAGATAGTCACAAGGAGATTAGGTCAAGTACAGAGGTGGGCAATAAAAGCTAATTGATGGCTAAGGCAGCCCGAAGGAATTTGGGTCTGATGGATTAATATTCCAACTTTCTAAGACCAGTTTAGTTAAAATCGTGTGACTTTTTCTTTTTTCTGTGCTGGAAACCAGTTTATAAGGCTAAATGTTAAATAAAATATAGGTTGTTCTAATATGAAAAACATTTATTTACTTTTCATATCATGTTTATAGTTCAAAATGTGTTTATGTGCATGTGTTTGGGGTATCCGAGTGGACAGAAATAAAAGGTATGAGAATTGAAGACCTGCTGAGGACCTGTTGGGTCCATGATCACCCCTAAAAGACCACCAAGACCACGTGTGCAAAGCACAAGAGCAAGTTTATTCTGCAGAATGAACCAGCATGCGGGGGTCAGCATTTTTAAAATAGTGACCAGGAAGTAAAAGAGTACAGGCTTTTTATAAGCAGAAAAGGGGAATCTTAGCAAGGTTGAGGTAATTGGAGAACACAACTGGGGAATAGGGAGATATTTACAAGGGTTGGTTGCTGGTTATCTCAGGCCTGGATGGCCAAAGAGTTCATATTCTTGTCTTACAGATGTTTAACCTCAAGACACTAACATACCTCCCAGCATGTAAGGTCACCTGTTGCTTAACCTTAAGATAAGGCACTCCAGTACTACCTTGTCATGTAAGGGTACCAGGCACAGAGATAAGGCCTTCCTGCATTCCAGTGGCTATCCTGGGCTTGCCTTCATCTCTGATTGGCTGCCCTTCAGGTGGGGAGCTTTCACGGATTTTTTTTGTAGAATTTATGACTTTTCAGGGTCAGGCCTAGATTAAACCCAAGATGGAGTTTATGCACAAATGGAGTTGCTTAGGTCCTACTGGGCCAGAGAGGGAACGATCATCATCACCCCGTGTGAAGCATAGACTTGTTGCTGCTGATGGGGATCTGTAAAATGATATGACCCGGGGAGTGGAGAGCAGCATCCGTGTTGCTCTGTCTTCATTGATTTCAGGAGCCATTGGGAACTCTCTGCCATGAAAAAATCAGAAACATTACTTTCATTTTGTAAATTATTTTTATGTTATCATTTTATGTGCATAGGTATTTTGCCTGCATATATGTCTGTGTATCTACCACAAAGGTCAGAAGAGGTCACTGGCTCCTCTGGAGCTGTAGGTAGAGACAGTTTGTGAGCTGCCATGCTGGGAATTGAAAACCTGAGTCCTCTGGAGGAGGAACAAGTACTCTTAACTGTGGAGCCTTCTCTTCAGCCCATGCGGGAATATTTCTTTCACAGTTTGGGTACAGTTTAGAGTTAAAGCACTCTCAGAAGTATTTTGGCAAAGGTCCTGACTTCATTAGCATAGCAAAAAAGGACTTATACTCCCAGGAGACCTAGGGTCACTAACACCTTTCCAGAACTTCCTGGTTCTTTCCCTAGTCTGACACTTTCCATTACCTGCTTCATTTTCTTTGGAATGAGAAGTACCAGAAGCCTCAAAAGGGAGAGAGTCAAAGCTTTTGAGCTGTGCTAGATGGAGAATCCTGAGGGCTCCACTGAAAACAATGAAAAGATTTTTGCAGTAGAAGGATATCCCAGGGAAAGGAGGCCCAGGAACACCATATAGTCACCAAGCAACAGAATTCCATGGGAGAGAGTTATTGGAGGGATGAGGGTAGGAAGGGGTTTGTTTATTATAAAAGGCAAGGGAACTATGAAGGGGTGACTGGAGAAGTAGGAATGTGGGTGCCATGTTCTTTAGACTACTTCCTGCTGTTTGGGGGCATCAGCATCTCTGGGAAACTATTGGTCCCTCACCATCAAGGCATATTTAGGAGTCATAAGTCTCCAGTTCTATGACTAGGGGCAGGTTGTTCGATAAACAATAACTGATTAATGGTTTGATTAGAGATTTTTCAAAATTGTTGTTGAAAAAACAACCATTTCTTCTCAATTAATAGAGCAGGAAAATGAGAAGGATAGAAGAATGGGAGTCAGGAAGGACATGGGGTTCTCCAAGGCCCAGAGGTTGGAGGCCTCAGGTTGTTCCTTACTTCATCACTCCTTGAGGCTTACAAGATATTTTTTAAGTTTATAAAAAGAGATGATAAGAGCTTTAGGTATGTTAGCATTACCAACTGTTTGTAATCTGTATCGAAATCCACATTGCAGTAAGAGCAGTAGACTCCTGCCTTTGAATCATGGTAAAAACTTGGGAACTAAAAATATTTTGGTTAAAAGCAGCAACACTTTTTTCAGAAGTCTGGATATATTGATTGAACAGAGGTGGTTTAGCACAATGAGAAGTATTTTTAAGTCTATACTTAGAAGATAATCAAAGGCTATTTAAAATTTTGAGCTTGTGACTATGGTAATACCTTAACTCACTTTCTTAGACTTCCACATCTTACTTAAGTTTTCATGTCCATACCTTAAATCACTTTCTTAGACCATTACAACTTAGTTAAGCTTCCATATCCTCAGATAACACTTTCTCAGACCTTTCCAACTTGTATTTACACACCTTAAAACATTTTCTTAGACCTTTACAATTTATTTAAAACACTTTCTTAAATCCTCAGAACTTGTATTAGCTTTAATTTTTTTTTTTTATCTAATCACTATCATGAAACACAGGTGCTGTCATTGTAAGGCAAGCACCTTTAAATAAACAGTAAAAGTTACCTTGAATCCTGTTATGTGAGTTGATCTCTTTTTAGAGTTTAGTAGCTAAGTAAACTCTCTAGAGACCTCGAAGTTCTAGCAAGGTGAGGTCTGAGGCCTGATTTTATGAAAGAACTGAAAAGGCAGCTGAAGACTTGGGGGAGGAGCTGATAGATGCTCGTTGCTCTAAAGGCTACAGGTAGCCTAGTTATCAAGCCATCAGAGATCTAAGGAAGGATAAATTATGACATCCAAATGGGCTGTGTATCACTTAAAATGACAGAGCTCCATTACCTAGACAGTTCCTTAAAGCTCTTGTGGATCACTGGGGGCAGAAGTAGTTGATTTCCATCTGTTGTGCAAAACATTTGATCTCCAGCTGTCATACAGAGTAATACAGGCCTTTGACTGCTCAGGTGTGAGGCATTTTTCTATGGTAATGAACTTATGAAAAATTGATCTTACTTTGAAGAGGCAGAGTGCAGCAGTCAACCCAAAGGTGTCCACAATTTGTGCAGAGCTGTGAGGCATGTGAAACATGGGACAGTCTTGCACCATGGTTAGCACTACCACCCCCAGGTGGATTCACCATTGCAGGGCCCCTTCATCTTCTTTGGAGATCTCAAAGTCACTGTTAGGAAGGGTCACTGTTTATTGTGGAAAGCTTAAACATTTAAAATGCCATATTCAGCAGATCTCTGAAGGATTTGAGGACCATAATCTATTAAGAATAATTGATCTAAACAAACTTTGCCTGTTTTTAGTTACTTGTCTTAGATTTAACTTTGAAAACATATACAGGAGGCTAAATAAAACTTATTCCTGGAATTAATTACATTAGCATTCTGTATGACTACAACTATAGCTCTGAACATTAACTGACCATTTATAAGGGACCAACTTTTTACTTGTATGTCTCAATTATCTTTAACATCTTATAACAAGTGTTAATGACAATTTTAAATTGTTATTATTTGTCATTATATTATTATATAATATATATTTTAAAATGCCATATCATTTTAACAATATGATTATTTAAGATTATATCATTAAATAAAATAGCAATTATTTAATAATTATTGATAACTAACATATTTTAATATATAATTAATGTATTAATTATCTACTAATTAATATATATAATAAATATAATATATAATATATACTATATATTAAACATATATTTATAAATATATATAAATAATATATATTAAATATATAAAAATATATTTAAATATATATATATATATATAAATGCTATATAATCTCATAAAAATAAAATTAGTATTTTACAGCTTTATCTCTGTTAAGTTTGGGCCATAAAATTTTGAGTTGAATATTTAATTGAAGATCCTTTAGGATGAACCATACACAGACTGGGAACATTACTTTCATGATCTTTTATAGCATACCATTATAAGATATCACAGTTCTTGTATCACTTATTTGTATGAATAGCTAAAGCTTAACAAAGTTAGCAAAGACAAGAGGATAGACATACATTTTTTAAGCCTGGATAAACTTTAAAATTTGAAACCTTATTTATCAATCATACCTATGTTGTGTTTATCATATCATTTTCTAGAAGCCTGATGCTGAATAGATTAGCAAAGGAATGAGTGGTTAGACATTAATTTCTAAGCCTGAATAATTCTCAGGCAATGAATGACATTCTTTAAGCCAGTGGTTCTCAAGCATTTTAATGTTGCAATCTTTTAACGCAGTTTTAAGTTCATTTCCAGGTTCTGTAGGTCATTGTCTTGCTGCATTATTTTATATCTGTAAAAATATAAATGTTCCATAGCCTTATAAGTTTAAATACCTTAAAAGCTGTTCCTTAAAATATCCAGTTTTAAATTTTTAATTTTCTGTAAAACTCCAAAATTTTCCCTTAAAGAAGTTTAAAATCTCCCAACTTTGTGCTCCTACAATATAAAACGGTAAAGTACCTTTATTTTTTTATTTTTTTAATTCTTTTTATTTTAAGAGAGAAAAAGATAGAGCAGGACCACAATCTGCATAAGGCAAAACCAAGTTCCAACAGTACAAACAATTCAGTGCTTAACATCTAGGATTCATTCATGTTCTTCTCTAGCCCCACTCTTGGCAGCAGGAACATCTTGCCTTCTAGAATCCAGTCAGCTCCACCTCTCAGCAGCTACCCAAAACTGGCACTGGGCATCTCCCCAAAACTGCCAGAGCCCTTCTCCTGGGCTCTCTTTAGTAATTCCAGTCCTGTCATACAGTGGCAAATCTCAGTTCTTTTTCAGGACTACCTTATATCTTTACAATCAATGCCATCTGAGTGACTCATACAGAAAAAGTTTGCCTGTCATCATAAACTACATTCTTGCATATGAATGCATGGAGGTGCAGCTTTAGTATCTTGTTAAACAAGTGTTGTTTTTAAAATCCTTCCTTTTATAAACCTTGTTTTCAGGGCAGGAATCATCATGCAAAAATCCATTTTGACTTGAAATATCTAGGTAATATGTTGTTGCTTCTTTGGTGATGACCATGTAGCCACTCGTATTTAAGATGGTGGTGAAATCAAGTGAGAACAGTCTTTTCTGACCCTAGTAAAGATGGGTGCCACTGCCAGCCACATAGTCATCTCCTTCTCCAAGTGGGAAAGTGGCTGAATGACAGCAAGCTATATGGCAGCAGGCCACATGGTGGTCACATCCCCAAATGGTGTCATACCATGTGGTTCCCTCAAGATTAGCCATGTTTAGATTGTTAACTATCAACTCAGGTGTCACAAGTTTTAAGCTAACCCTTTTGTTACAGATTTTAACTATACCAAATATGCTTAAAAATCTTGATGTACAGAAAGTGTACATATACACAACAGTCTTACATATCTTGAGATAACATTTATACCTTAGGTAAGTTTTAGAGAGTTAAACCAAAACCCAAAGAGTATGAAGAGAGTAGCAGTAGTCTTCCATTTGGAAAGTCTGTCCCTTTATTCTGTTTTGTGCTCCTTTCTCTGTCACATCCAGGTGGATCTCCTAGTATGGGACAGATATTTTCGGAGTAAAACTTTAAATAATCATGCTTAGGTATGGAGGAAGGAGTGAGACACAATCCAACTCCAGATCCAGCTTAATTGAAGTGGAATAGCATAAAACGATTTAATGCCACTCATAACTAAAAGACACCAACAAAAAGGCTTACAGATTTAAAAAAAAAAAATTGAGTGCTGCCTACAGACACAGGAGGCTGCAGGGGGAGCAAAGACATGTAAGAAACATTTTTTCAACAAACTAGTAAATACTACAACAGTAACTTAAGAAAACCAAACATTCTCACCATGTTGAGGGAGGATCAGAAAATAGATAGGTAGATAGATGATAGATAGATAGACAGATAGATGATAGATAGAAAGAAAGAAAGAAAGAAAGAAAGAAAGAAAGAAAGAAAGAAAGAAAGAAAGAAAGAAAGAAAGAAAGAAAAGAAAGAGAAGAGAAAAGAAAAGAAAAGAAAAAAGAAAAGAAAAGAAACAGGGCTTAAAGCAGAGAAGACAGAAAATTGAATATAGGTCAATGGGGCATCTGAGTCCCATTCTAATTAATTACGTGCGTTATTTCTAAAGATCCCCAGTGTGGGCTGCAAGGCCCCACAAGCAGCATGGCTCAGTACCCACTTGTGGTAGTGACCAGAAGTTTTCAACTCAAAGAGGAATAAAAGTGTGGTGACCCTTGGAAAGATCATGCAATTGGTTCTAGAGGTTGCTTGCTACAGAGCTCATCCCAAAGAACTGGCAATAGTTTGACCTCTCCCCTCTGTAGTGACAGACCATGGGACCACAGCAAAACTCCACCCCCTTCAAGGAATGGCTACAATTGGCAGAATTGCTTACTTGTTTTAATCAATGCTTTTCCCTTGAGTACCAAAAATAATCCTCCCCCTAAACCCCATAAAATACCATGGACCTTGCATTAAACTTGAGAATGGGTTCTTCTGACAGAGTCTCCCATAATTCTTCTTTGTGTTCTGTCTCTTGGTTCCCCGACTTCAGACCCACCAGACATCAACATGTTCAACCCATGCCTGCGTTTCCTTCCAGTGAGCCACCTACTGGCAGCTAGGCTGCTGCTTGCTGTGGAAGGAAAGCTAGACCCTGTAGGCCTAGGAAGTGAGAGAAACAACCCTACAAAAAGGTTCTTAGGATCCTATTCCCAAGGATGAGAAGGCAAGTCCATAGCTGCGGGAGCGCCTGTGGAACCACACAGGCCATTGAGTGTAGCTGTCACTTCACTCAGTAGGGTCAAGTCTAATAGCCTGAGGAATCTTGGTACATATTAGCAAAGCTTTTCAACTAAAGCAAGAAAGTGGAAAACTGAGACCCAGAAACAAGAGTTTATCCAAGGAAAAAGGCCTGAGGCTGGGTGGCAAAAAAAGCCAAGAGGGCCAGCTGTGGTCCTAAAGTCTGTGGTAGATAGTACTTCTACCTAAGTTCCCAGGGAAATTTAGCAAATTACAGCTGGTAGATTGGATTGCCAAGCTATTAGTGGGCCAGCAGGTGAGTCTGTTGTTGGCAAACTGAGAAAGATAATAGGGTCCCAGTGACATTCAAATCCAGGCACCTGGAATACCTATTCAAGTCTCCATTGAAATCAATGGAAGGATTTTTGTGGCAGAAGGATGACCCAGCAAAAAGGGGACCCAGAAATACCACAAAGTTGCCAAACAACAGAATTCTATGTGAGAGATTTATTGGAGGGTGATGGGTAGGTAGGTGGGAGTGGGGGTACAAGGCAGCTGTTTCAGAGAAGGAGAAAAGCACCAGGATGCTGTGATGGCACCCTTTTTAAGGTTGTGGGTATGGAGTGTGTACAATGAACATGAGACTTTGACAATTAGAGATGACTTGTGATGTTAGCCTGCTTACACATAGAAGATGGGATAGAGGTGGGAAATGGGTGGCTCTTTCAATAGTTTTTAGTATACACAACATCAACTACAGAAGAGAAGGAGGTACTTGAGTTTGAGGAAAGGTCATTAGAGTGTAAGAAGCCACGGCTTGGCTTGCTCTTGACCTTCAAAGGAAATGATTAGAGCTTTGTAGTTGCAGTGCCTTGAAGACTTTAGCTTGGGTTAAGTGAGGCATATTCACTCTTTTTATGTACATGACATCCTTCATCCAACATTGTAACTGTAGACTGCTGAATAACCAGGTTAATGTTTGGTTGGTGTATTTGCCTAGGTGCTAAATGGTTCACCCAAATGCTCTTACCATGGGAGACTACGGGTTGTAAGCTAATAAATCAAACTGTGCTCTCTGATGGAGATTGAGCAGAATTTTCAGAGTTATCATAAGGAACTCCAAAAGCTGCACTTTAATTAATGAACTTGGCACCTAGTATCAAGACATTCAAGTAGCTGATTAAAATATTTATTTCAGAAATCGAAGTCCAGATCCTCACAACATAGACAATATTTATGAAGAAGTCCATTGATTTTTCTCTGTTATTTTATTTGGATTGTAAAAATATACCCAGGAATTCCTGTTAGGAACAAGTAATACATTCCATATAAACTATCACACCTTTAATTGTTCTTTAAAAAATTTACTCTCCCCATTCTCTCCTCTGCTTTGTTTTGAAAATATCTTCTCCAGTATTTCTAGAGAGGCTTCCCCTTTCTTTGATCTAGCAAAAAGGCAGCAGCCAGGGGAAATGCCCAATAAAGTGGCAGGTGTAGGTTCTTCTCAAAGATCCATGAACTCATTAGCTCTGGGGTAGTTGACTAGTTTTCCAGTACCAGGAATGATTTCCCTCTCTTTGACTGGATGTTAAGTCTGTTTAGAGAGCTGTTGGCAATTAAATCTCAATAAGATGGTTGCCTAACTAAGGCCTGAACAAGGACACAAGTAGACATGCTAACATTAGAAGGGTACACTCATGAGACCTCAGTTTTAGATGGAGAACTATTTGTAATTAAGAAATGCTAGAGCTGAAGAAATGGTCTTCCCCAATGATGAGCCTCCCAATTGGGTATCCAGTGCTTACTGGTCAGCCCAGAGTACAAAGAATAAGCAGGTTGTATTTATATATTTAGGTGTGTGTGTGTGTGTGTGTATAAAACAACATTAAAGAAAAAGAGACCATGAATTTGAAAGAGGAAGAGGGTGTTGTTACACGTATGGGAGGAGTTGGGCAGAGAAAAGGGAATGGGGAAAATGATGTAATTATATTTTAATCTAAACAATATATTAATTTAAAAATGTTCAGGTAAGTATGTCAAATGTGTTTTCCATTTGATTTGTGAAATAATAAAAATCTGGCAGAAGTTAAACTGTTCACATTGAGCCCTAAACCTCCAGTCCTTTACAATTCCCTAAATTACAAATATAGCACTATTGTCAATGGAGATAATAAACTATAAATTATTTGTTTACAATAGATAACAGAGTTAAATGAATTTGAAAAAACATAGACTTCACCTAAAAGTTGTTTATGTGAATATATTTTTGGAATATAGAAACAGAAAATCAATGATTCCTTCTGTTTTATTCCATAAATTTACCCAAAACTTATTTCTTGCAATATAATAGGATTTCTGTGGACTCCAAATATTAATTTTATTATTTTTAATTCCCTGTGTATATGTGTGTCAGTGTGTAGATATGTGCACATGTGATTGAAAGAGCCTGTATAGTTACAGGTAGCTATTGCCACTCAGATTAAGTGCTGGAAACAAAACCCTGTTCTTTCCAACAACAGTATGCATTCTTAACACTGAACTGTTTCTCCAGTCTGAGTTGGAGGAAATGTTAGCTTTCACCTTTGTTCCAATAGCCAAGAACCAATCCCTTACTCCTATTCAGTGCTGATTTGAGGCAAAGACCTTTTCCATTTTGGACAAGCATTTTGGTTTTGATTTTTTTCATTGGTTTTGAGACTGAGTCTGAATATGTATCTCAGGATGGCCACCATTCCTGGTTTTGTCAGCTTTGTCTTTTAAACCTTGAAACACAGTATTTGCATTATCATGTCCTCTTTCTTGACTGGTTTTGGGACAGCTATCTTTGTTTTTCATTTATTTTGTTTTTTATTGGAAGTTTTCTTGATTGTCACACAGTAGTTGCAATAGTTTTGAGTTTTTCATTTTCATTCATTCACAAACTTCAAAAATAAAGAAATGTCAATATTGTAAGGACTTTGATCAAATGGATGTTGTGCCCTGACCCACTAAATCAGATTCAGAAAACCTGAAATGTGGTCAGTTATTAGACCAATCAGGATCCACATCTAGACCCACACTTGTTCAGTCTTATCGGTTGTATGGCTGCTGTATAATATAGAAGGAATAATTAGATACTGAGAGATTACCAAAGCATTTACTATTTCATATTTCTTTCAAAGTTTTTCAATTTAAAGAATTATTTGGTTATAACAGCAGATACTTTAAATTAGCTAAACTGATGAAAAGTGTCTAGTACAATATCAAGGGACTCAATTTTGGCAAAACATCCTAAGGGGTAGGAACTTCCTGTTCCTCTTTCTTTTGCTTTCCTGTGTCTCAGGTTAACTACATTCTTCCGTATTCCCCTGCTACTGCTACTCTTCATGACAGTTTTTATTCTGAATTTATTTAATAGAGAATACATGGTTGACCAAAGTTACAAACTCCATATTTGTAAGGCCTTACATCTACCATACCCACATCTGACAAGCCAAGCACAGTATGCTTCTTTCTGAAGTTCCACCTCTGCTTGTTCTCCTCCAGAGGTTATAAATGCACTAGTACCTATGGGGTGGAATGTAATGTGATAACTCAAGTTACTTCTTTAAAGATAAGAAAGGGATATGAATAGGAAGAGAAGGGACTCTTCTCATATTAAAGAAAGATCCACTTTAAAGTGAAGCCACCTACCTATGTCTTACTTAAATCAGTCACTGGAAATTAGTTTTTATTACTTTTAGTCCTAAGGTTTTATATCTTTTCATAAAATAACATTAAATACAGTGTGTTAAATATTTACATATAATGTTTCATTTTATTCTACGAACTTAAGAGAAATATATTTGTATTCATTTGTGTAGAGCTACATTGAGAGCCAATATAGTTTAATGACATTGACAGTTGACAAACTTGCTATCATAACCCAGACCCGTTTGATAACCAAGCCCTATCATTTCACATTCTTTACAATCATAGGTACACAGAGTTTTAAGCGAACTACATTTAAGTTTTAATTCTATCTTCATGTTTTATGAAAACCAGTGAACAGCATGGTACCTATGAAGAATGCATAAAATAAAAGTCACAAGTAAACCAGTCACGAGTCTTGCAGATATCACAGCAGGCTTTTCAAATTATTTCTTTTATGTTTTATGATTATAATAGAATAATATTATTTCTCTCTTTCCTATCCTCCCTTCAACCCCCTTATGTACATCTCCTTGTTCTCTGTCAAGTGTTATAACTTTCTTTTTAAAATTAATTGTTGTTACATACATATATATTCCCAAACACATAAATACAGTCTGTGTAATGTTAATTTTATGTATGTTTTCAGTGCTGACCACTTGGCATTGAATAGACAGTTGGTGTGTAGAAGACTGTTTCTCTTGCTCTCAACATTCCTTAGTTGCCTGCAGTTCTTTGTGTAAGGTCAAGGCTCCTTGGGCTTTCCCCTACTCATGTGAACATGTCTTTTTCTGCTCTCCTTGTTCAGTTCAAGTTTAGGCAATCAAATTGGTACAATTTTATGATTATAATGCAAGTTTTTAACAGATATTGTTTCACCATGTCCCACTTAATCAATCGAATAATATTTAGGGAAAATATTGGACTATGTTGAAAATACACTGAAAAGGAAAGTTGGTTTAAATTCAGTATTTGTCATTAAGAACATCTCTGACCATAGATAAGTTACCTAGCCTCCGTCTATGTAAAGTCATATTCCTTTAAATAGAGTCATGAAGACTAACGGTGATGAACACAGAAAGGCTTTATTTCTAGCACATAGTAAACACACCATCAATATTTACTACACAAATACTGAACTAAAGACTTGATAGATGGACACATGTATAGATATGTAGAAAAAGCCCAGAATATAGAATATTTAAATCAAATATCTGTCTACTCTGTTTATTTATTTATTACTCAATGTATTTCAGAAATACATTCTATTTATTGGGTGACTATGAAGATCCAGACAATCTGATACTAGTTGAAGTGATTGCTACTCTTGTCTCTATAAAAATCTCATGAAATGGGCAAGTTCTTTTAGAGAAGAGGAAACAGGTTCAGAGAGAATACATTATTTGTTAATAGTTATAAACTTTTGATGCAAAGTGAGACCAGATTGGTTTGATCCCAAGCTATATATCACTTTGAATATCTCTGCTTCTCAAATATATATTTTACACATTAAAATGAATCACTAATATTGAGAAGACAGCTTATGAAATTGCCAATTTATTATGTCACCACAGCTATAGAGATTTTGTTTTGTTTTCTTTGTTGCATGTGTGTGAGTAGAATAGCAATTGATTCTATGATTTTATGACTACAAAAATTATAGGGCAACTTGAAAATGTATTCATGTTTATACTTACTTTTACAACTATGACTCAGTGGCCATATTTATAGAAATGACATTATTTACCATTCAAAGCCTAGAAAGAATTTAAAAAATATCATATATAAAAATCTTAATTTAAAATGAATTAGAGTTAATTTAAGATACAGAATTATGAAAAACTGGACTCATTGGAAAACCTTGTTTTCTCTAAAGTGAAATTTCAGATGCCACAAGCCTGACCTTATTAGCTGACCATAACATATTTTTTGAAAGAAGATGCATCATCAACAACAGGTTACAAAAGAGCAGTAGAGATTAAAAAGTTTAGTCTTTGTTGATTTCTAAACATTCAAAATATTATGACTAAGACATACAGAATTGGAAGAACACTTTAAAGATAAAGGTAAATTTTTAAAAATCTTATTGTTTTGGTATATCTATTTATTAGCTTCTATACAGTGGCTGATGCTTTCTACAAATGCAAATATACTTATAAAAAAGAATTAAAAATAAATAAAATTGGGAAAAGGTGACTTGTTTGAAAGCCAACCTTAATACAGTAGTTTTCAGGCACCCACTTATTAGTGAAATATTTAAAAGCTTAATCAGAATGATGTCATTGCCAGTCTTTATTAACTCATCCTGGGAATTGGAACATGAAATAGATAACAGCAGCAGTAATGGATGAAAATTTCTGAAAAAAAAAAGCCTTTATCAAAATGTATCATTAACACATGGATGGTACCCACACTAGATATAAGATATTCCCTGATCATTTTTTAATTGTGGTTGATTTGTTAATAATATAATCTTTATATTGGAATATGGGTTAAATTTAACATTTGAATTTTAAGTTTGCCATAATAGTCCACCAGTGATTTATTTATATTTTTTTTATCTTATGTGTGTATGTCTAAGTTTTTAACCACACCACATATATGTATCTATACCACATATATATTTGGTTACTCCATGAGTCAGAAGAGGGAATTTGATCCCCTGGAACTGGAGTTAGAGAACCATGAGCAGACACATAGCCATAAGTGTGCTAGGAATAGAACCTAGCAAAAGTACCCAGTGATCTTAAATATGGAGCAGACTTCCCAACCCCCTAGTGATTTGTTTTTATTTCTCAAACCTAAAATTGAATAAAAACATTAACACCTGTGTTCTGTTATTCCTTTTCCCTTTTTAAAAGTTACTGTGGTTTGGAATATGGTTGTACATCTGAGTTGGAGGGTTATTGTTTGAGAGTAGAATACAAAGTCTTTGCTGGTGACTCTAATGTGAACTATTGGAGAAGAAAACTGTAGCATGTAACACTGATCTGAGACATAAATGAATGTAAATGGCATATTGTAAATAAAGGCAACATTTAAAAGATTAACACTCAGCTTCAGTATAATTTTAATTCAAAGAAATAAGATGTGTTTAGAAATGAAATTCATCTCAAAACTCACCACAGAAATAGTAGTGATATAGCATACCAAATCATGAGATAAAGGAAATAATTTAATGGCATATGTCAAGAAGGAACAAAAGATTATGGAAGTGCAGGATTGTTGGCTGTTGTGTCTTTAGATGGCAAGAAGGGAACAAGTTTGTGAAAAGGTCATGCACACTAACCAGGGAGAGTAACAGATCTCTTCCAAAATCCCACCTCCTTTCACTTGAACTTCAATTTCAAGTCTACTTATAAACAAACAAAAAACAGAACAATAGCAGCAGCAAAACCACAACAACAAAAACTCACTAATAGCCAAATCTGCTTTAAAATTGATTTTCTATTTCTCATTTCTGAAGAGTATAATGAAGTACATGTTGCAGTTGTTAATAGTTTTTCCTTCTAAAATCTCTTAGGCCAGGGTTTATATTCATTGGTCAGCTTTTTGTGGGGGAAAAAAAAAAACAACCTATAGTTAACAACATCTAATCTCAAGAAAAGCTGTTAGGTTACAACTATGGAAAAGCAGAATATTCTTAGTATGAATGGCTGTCAATCCAGTTGCTTTGAATTAACGGGTCTTGGGAACCATCAACCATGTACAAATAATCTCTCAGATGAGAGGAATCTCTTTTATCACTCTCAAGTTATAATAATATAAGTGGAAATGGTGTTCTAGGGACTGACAGACTAGTTCATATATTTTTTATGGAAAAGAACACACACTAAAAAGAATAACTATTCTGTATTTCCACATTTACATAGCTGGTGTCTAATATTTATGAATTCTCTACAAAATGTGATTCACATATTTTAACTCTGAAATAATTGTATGTCAGTTTAAGTAACTTGTGGTTTTGACATTCCCATACATGTCTTGTATGTCTTGTGAGCTAGTAATAGAGATAAAGTTGAGGAATGTGTATGATAGAACTTTAGCAATTAAAAAATTCTTATTGTAGTACCTACCACCTATTATACACTTTAGGGGTGTTCATCCTACCACCAGGTAAGTCTTTTGTGATATTGCCTCAATCGTCTCCTTCATCTCCACCACCAGAAAATCTCTTGTATGTGTTTAATTTCATCCATGTCCGTGGTATATTTAACTTCCAAGAGAAGTCATTCATTATTTCATGCATGTTCTTATACAGCTGACACATCCTCTTTTTTTCTGCCTCCTGTCTCCTCCTCTTTGACTCAAACTCCTTCCACATCCTTCACTGCCTCACCTAGTATTATTGATCTGTAGATTAAGCAAACATTTATTAGACTCATTGCAGTAAAAGAAATAAATAGACCTTTAATATGTATTAGCATCTATCCACAGTGTGGAGGTCAGAGGAAGATACTGTAGAGTTAGGGGTATTAAAGACAAATTGCTAACCTGTGGTGGCATACATCTTTAATCTTAGCACTTGGGAGGCAGAAACAGGTGGATCTCTGTGAGTTCCAGGACAGCCTGGTCTACAGAGTGAGTTCCAGGACATTCGGAGTTACAACAGAGAAACCCTGTCTCAAAAAAACAAAATAAAATAAAATAGAGACAAATGAACTAAATCTTTAATGACATGATTTTGCTTAGGCCATAGAAACAGGAGAGCTTCATCTCCAAAATGAGAAAGATCACACAAAATCTGCTGGAGGCAAATACTGGGAAGAAGCAAACTGGAAAGCTTTATCTGAAGAATGCAGACAGTGAATTCCAAGAACATCTAGAGACAGAGCAGTTCATTGTGATTAATCTATTTTACATTATAAAATATTATGTGCATATTGTGCTGTATGAGTATGAACCAGTGTCTCTAGTAAATCATGGGTAGGAATACGGAGCTCAGAGAAAATCCAACATTGTTTCTGTTATGGGTTCAAAGGATGATGGAAGGCATTTCAAGGCTGAGAAAATGTTTAATTTGAGTAGACTGCAACTGTTGGAGTGTTAGAGAAAACACAGGGTAATCAATATAATCTCCATAAGTCTGTTATTTGCCATAATTAAACAAATTATTTTTTTCATGTGTGCAGAGAATTCCTAATACAAAAGTAATATTGATTTATTGCCCTTAGTGTCTTCCTATGATTGTTTTGGATTCAACAACTAACATGTGTCAATATTCCTGAGATCTTGCCAGTTCAAAGTCATGATTGTTAAGGAAAAATGGATGTGTCTGGATATCCTTCTCAAACATAAAATATTTTCTTTCCTCTCTTTTCCCATAAGTGGATTCTATTCTATTGAAATTGTATAGCTATTGAACAATGGGTTATTACATCCTTTCTGTGAGAGTCCTTGTAAGTATTTTATTGTTCTCCATGGTTGAATTTGAAAGAGTTAGAATTACCTTTAACACCCACCTGTAGTATAACCTTTCTTTCATGTCGCTCCCCTCTTCCTCAGGTCTCTCTCATTCCTTTCTTCTTCTTATACCCCTAAGCCCTCCTACTTTCCACTTCACTGCCATACTGTATTCTATATCATTCACCCTGTAAAACCAGTATTCATTTCTGTGAATCATCATGGCCCATGCTCTGGTTTGTGTGTAGTAAGTGCTTTGTCTATCCCCAGCTAAAATTCCTCTATTATTTACCCAGTCAACCAAGTTGTATCTGCAAAGCCTCTCTCCAAAGAAATGAATACCTAAGTAAAATCATATAGCTCTATTAAGATTCTTTTGCATATCATGAAATTCTTCTAAAATAACATTGATTTATTTTAGTTTTTATGTATGAGAGCTTTGCCTGCCTAGGTGGATGTGTACCACATGTGAGTCTGGTATCCACAGTGTCCAGGAGAAGGCATTGGATCTCCTAGACCTGGAGTTAGCTTTGTTTGTAAGCCACCATGTGGAGGTCTGGGAATTGAACACAATTCCTATAGAGAGCAGCAAGTGCTCTAAACTGCTGAGCCATCTTTCAAGCCCAGCAGGATGACTTTCTTATAAGCCCAACAATAGTAGTATTAGTAGCAATACTATTTTGAAGCATCTATATTTTGAAGCATTTATATTAAGAAGTTTTGATACCCAAGTGTGTTCATTCAGCTACAATGTGAGAAAGAACAAAGCAGGTATTTTTATGTTCATTTACCAGGAACCGAAACAGAATCAGAGAGTTTATATGACTTCTGTGAACTCACCCAGCTAGAACCCAGCTAATAAGAATGTAAGCAGCATGAATCCAGAATTAAAAGGAAATCCCCTAATCTAAATACAATGATCCAAACAGTGCCAGATTAGCTAATCATTTATGTATTGGAAGCCCTTATGAGTGAAGTTAGTTTTGTAGTATGTGAGTATATGTTAAATTTATAACCAAGTCTGCATATGGTAAAATTCTAAACCAGACAATTATGCCTCGGAGCACTCTCAGCACTGTCAAAGAATTAATGGTTCGCACAGTGTCTGTGTGGGCTCTTTCCGTTGTTTCCCTTGTTGAATTATTTCACAGAATGGGTGATGTCTGTAGACAATTTCAGCTTGAATAACACTGTTATTTCTTTGGTTGCTTAATAAGAGATAAGCTATTGGAAGCACTGTATCTGGCATGCAAAGCATTTTACATTAGTATCTGTTAAATATTTATTATCTCATGTTTTTGATGCTGACACAACTCAATTCATAAAGTAAATAAAAATGCTGCCTTCTATGACTTGTTAGTTTAATAAAAGCTGAACCAAACTGGTAATGGCTGAGTTACATGAACAAGAAAAGTGTTCTTCCAGATCCATTAGATTCTGAAAGATTTGGGCATCTGGTCATAAAATAGTTTACTTGTTTGATGTTTAAGAAAAGAACTTAACAACAAATTTTACTATGTACTTATTATCTGCAATACAAACAAGGGATGAACAGAGAAGTAAGGAGCCAAAAGAGAATGGAGGCCGGTATACTAAGTGCTAAGCACGGAATACTACAAGATGGGTGAGTGAGGGAATCCTTGCTTGATGTAGAATAAAGAGAGAAAGTCATTACTAGCTCCTTACGAGTCCTCCCATTCACCTCAGTATAGTTTGTCAGTTGTAGTTCAGTCTGGATTATACAGAAAGACCATATTACAAACAAAAAAAATTTCTCTAGGACACTGCTGAATGCAATGGAATATTACCATGGAGCTTTTTGGACTATGGTGATCCATTTGAAGTCCCAAGTCATATTATCTTTTTTCTTATTGTGATAAAAATATGAAGTTTTTGTGAAAGAATTATGTATCAAGTGTTCAATATTACTTCAAAATTTTATTGTGTGTGTTTTGGATGTGTGTGCGCTTGAGGATATTTATGTGTACCACATGAGTGCTGATGCCTGCAGGGGCCAGAAGAAGATATGGATTCCCCTGATACTAGAGTTACAGGTGGCTGTAAGCAGTCCTGTATGGTACTGGGAATTCTACTTGGATTCTGTGTAAGACCAACAAATAATCTGAATTGCTGATCCTTCTTTTCAAATCCTTACTTTCCTTTTTTTTTTCTTTTTTTCTTTTCTTGTTTATTTTTATTCTCTCATACAACATATACAATACATCCCTCCCTCCTTCATCCCCTCCCTCGACTCCTCCCAGATTCCTCATTTCCCCTCTTTCTCAGATCTACACCCATATCCACCCACAACCTACCCTCCACCCCCACCCCTGCTTCTTCCCAGAAAAGAACAATCACCCCACAGTTACCGCTCAAACATGGCATGGTATAGCAAAGCTGTAACAAGGCCGGGCACTAGTCCCAGCCTGAAGGATCACAGGTGCGCCAGGCGACCCAGCAGGAGCATAAGGGTTCCAAGGTCAGGTAAAATGGTCAGAGACTCTCCCACTCCAGCCAGGAGTTTTGCTGGAACACAAATCCAGACAGCCATAAGATAGATCTAGGGAACTCTGCAGGTTTTGTGTCTGACCCATCAATCTTTGTGAGCCTCAAGAGTGCTAGTCAGTTGACACTGTGGTGCTCCTGGTGTCCTCAACACTGTTGGTCTCTGCCATTCCTCCTCTCCCATTTCCATGGGGTTCCCCAATCTGTGCATAATGTTTGGTCTTGGGCCTCTCCATATACTCCCAGCAATTGCTAGACCGGACCTGTCTGACTAGGACTGGGTAGGCACCAATCTATTAGCAGAGCATGACATTATTAGAAATCATCTCCGGGTTATCCAGACTCTGAGCCTTTGGGACACAGAATTTTTCTTGATCTGCTTTATGGGATATTTAATTTATATCCATTACAGTCTGAAATTACCACTAAATATAAGTACTATTATTAATTAATCCTATTATAGAGATTAAGAATGAAATAGATATTTTACATATTCTGTCTAAATTAGAGCTGACAAATGATGGAATTAGAATACTTAGTTGAAAGTGTCTCTTAAGAATGCTCCCAAAACCTAACTCTTTGAGACACTGTTTTGCTGTTGTAATTCTAGCTGTACTGGAACTCTTTGCAGACTAGGCCCCTGTCTCTGCCTCCCAAGGGCTGGAATTAAAGGTGTATGCCACCACCACCTAGCATAAACCTAACTCTTATAACAAAATTAATTATGTGACATTTTCCCAACACACCTTATGGTAAATATTAAAACACTGATACCATGTTTCTAAAAGCTATTGAAAATTAAAAATGCTGTTTATGATAAACACTTTGTTTTACATTTTAGCACTTTTCTTTGTTAAATAATAATCTTGCCTTATTTTTCTGTATTTGCCAAAAGATTCAAGAGTAAACTGTCATTTTTTTCAATGAATAGCTGTCATTTTCTGTTTCAGAAAACACTTGTTTTTCAAAGTTAATTCATTGTATTTGAAGAGAAGCATATGGTTGACCACATTTGATTTGGGTCAAGCATTTGATAAGTGATTAACACAGCTCTCTGTGATATCTAAACGCCTCAGAGCAGTTACCCACCTCCCACTACTCTGACAGAAATGGTGTCTCTGTGAACCTTAACTTTACTTCCGATTGATGGTTTGTTATGCAAGTTGGATTAATCAATGAAAGAAAATAGAGATTCATTTAATTAAACTGTTTCCCCCTAACCTCAGCACCCTGTTCCTTTCATACTTTACATATCTGTTGTTGAACACTTTTTTGTTTTGTTTTGTTTTTGTTTTTACTAGAAGAGACATCGGTTTTAGGTGAAATGAAATGAAATGAAATGAAAAGCATATTAATTCGCTCACAGTCTTCCTGATTTGTCCCCAGGAAAGGCTTCAAAACACCCTACCCCTTTCCTTAGTGAGTCCTTGTTACTAATCAGAAGACTAGGTGTAAACCTCAGCTGAAAGCCATTGGTCCAGACCCAAGAAACTCTTACATTCAACTCCTGAAAATCCAGTCCTATACCTCTAATTATTTCTACAGAGCAGATTTTCACATAGACAAGATCACCTCAAGTAATTAAAGTGTCAATGGAGTTTTCTGTTCCCATTTTAGGCTAGATTTAGGATAGGCTTGACAGCTTAATTCACACTGAGTCACAATATTTCAGACACTGAGCCAACTCTGGACTATGGGTGTAGGAGCCACTTTTAAGCACTTTTAAGCTCATAGAATTACTTCTATGAACAACAGGTTCAGTAAAAACAAAATACAATCTTTTATAGTGAGAAAATTCTTTTTACCTTTTATGATTTTGAAGTTTTTTTTTATACAGTATGCTATTTAAGCATTATTTGAGTATAATATAGTCTAACTAGCTTTACAAATTTTCAATTAAGAAAAACTACTTATTTTTATTTATGTGGACCTATGTATATGCCCATAGAAGCTGGAAGAGTGCATTGAAACCTCTGGAATTAGTGTTATAGGTGAGTAATGGAAATGAAACCTAGCTCCTCTGCAACAACAGCAAGTGTTTTTAACCATGGAGCTATGTTCTCTAGCTGCAATATTATGTAACTGTATTTAAATTCTAAATTTTCTTTCTGGGAGTTCAAACCATAAGCTTCTTATTGAATGAAAAGTCAGTAAGCAGCCATTACTAAATTATGAAAGAAAAATTAATGTACTAATTAAAAAAAATTATTTGAGATAGTTTAGAAAATATAATAGGAATATTAATATAGCCTTAGTCTAAAGTAACTGGTTCAATTACAATGATTCATCCTCTAGATGAAGAGAATTGGGAAAATCAGAGGAAAACAATAAATTTCTTTGGCTGTAGGACAGTTCTAATAAAAGTAGTACCCTAATTAGGTAAAACCAACAGGAAGAAGATGCTATATATTGTTTAAGGGCCTTTACAGTGGCAAAAATTCTGGCTAAGGTTCTTAAAGAGCAAAATAAAAAAAAAAATAGTTAAGGCTATAAATTGACATTGAATTCCTTATTGTATAGACTCTATGTTTGTGACAGCATGGGAGAGCTAACTGTGTTGTAAATCTGCTTGTGCAGAATTTCTGGAATTCAGTAATCTATTTAGACTAAACAATGAGAGAAAACCAGGAAGATCTTCAGTCATTTTGTGGCTTCTGAACCAGCATTTCTAGATTGAGTGGTTCAGATGAAGCAACCAGTATTGAAACTGCTCATCAGAAGTCTCTAGTATATGTTGCTTGAGGGGAAGGTGACAAATTTCTAAAACATTGGATTTATGGCACTTTGGAAGAAACATGGGCAGGAGATTGGTTCCATGACAGCAGAGCATCAAAAGTAGAAGAGAGAGAATAGTAAGATATTACAAGATGCCTCCAAATCAGTTTTACTGAGAAAGTAGAGCTTGAGATAATTGGGAGTTGGAGATTTAGAAAACAAAACAAAACAAAACTTCTTAACCGGAATTGATTTGGTGAGTGTGTTTGCGTGTGTGTGTGTGTGTGTGTGTGTGTGTGTGTGTGTGTGTACATATTAGCACTAATCACTGAGTTACTGAGTTCCTGTCATGCCCCATTTAGTGAAATAGTTTAAATTTGGACTTTTTTTTTTCTGATTTAGGTATAAGAACTGGAAAATCAAGAAATACCAGTAATGAAGTTTGATTGTCAATCTACATTGTCAGTTTTACTAAATTTAGGATTGCCAAGGGAACAATCCAGATTAGATTAATGAAGTGGGAAGACACACTTTGAACGTGGGTAACATTGTTCCGTAGGATGAGTGACAGACTGAATAATAAGAGAACAGGAACTAAACACCAGCATTCTTTCTGCATTCTGACTGAGTGCAAGGTGAACAGCAACCTCCCTCTACTTTGCCAGATCCTCCCTGCCATGAATCACTGAACCCCCTTGAAGTCTAAGCTAAAATCAACCCTTCCTTTCTCAAGTTGCTTTGACCAGGTATTTGATCATGGTAACAAGGAAATCAAAACATACACGAGATTCTTACAGAGTTTGAACTTGATTCAGAGGCCAGCAGCTAGGCTGTCAGTGCCGCATGGTAAGCATGAAGTGGTGAGAGGAAAGGTAGATGTAGAAATACTGTATCATCTGCTGCTGATTGACCAGATCCCTTGCCTTCAGTCAAATATCTATGTAAAAGTGGTATTGAAGGGAAAAAATGCTAGCCTTTTCATTTAGTTGTAAAATGTAATCATTTAAGTAGCATTCAAGAATTGGGTTTCACTGTGGCATGTCCATATTTAATTGTTTAAAATATTGATCATTCTCTCCTGCCAACCCTGTCCCCTCTTCCAGCTGGTCATAGTCTGCTTTAAATTACATATTTATTATTCTATTTTTCTCTCTTTCCCTTCCTTATTAAGCTTTCTTTCCTTTTCATGATCTATACGCATATGTAAAAATTAGAACCTATGATCCACATATGAGTAAAATTATGATATTTCTCTTTCTGAGACTGGGTCACTTCATTGTCAAGACAATGTCATGTTTTCATTTTCTTTATGGCTGAATAAAATCCCATTGTGTATAGCCCATTTTTCCCAATTGTTTACTGATGAATAATTGGGCTGATTCTATTTCCTGGTTACTGTGAGTTGAGGAGAAGTAAACACGGATGTGCAAATATCTTTATCTAAGGTAGGAACTAGAATCCTTCAGGTATAAGTCCATGAGTACAAAGCTGGGGCACATGATGCTACCATTTTTAATACAATACCTAGTTTTAAATTGTCCCTCATAAAATGAAGAAATAAGTTTTATAGAATTTTAAACACTCTTCAAGTAATGCATTTTCTCTCTTATATATGACTTAATTTGTAGAAGAATGCATTTTTATTGTAATACTCCCAATATGTAATGGATATTGAGATAGGGTCTCAGGAAGTCAAGGCTGAACTCAAACTTGGAGTGTATTTTATGATGACCTTGAACTCCTAATCACGTTGCAATACATATGTATATGTATTATATATATATATGCACACACACATACCTGTGCATACATATATGTGTGTGTGTATATATATATATATATATATTATATCCATACATTTTTATGCTTTCAATTCATATTTTATCATTTTTAACTTAAAAACTAAATACTTAGTAGTCTTCACTTTCCCATAAATTTACCTCCCACGATTTCAGTTCCACAAAGTCTATTATGGCATGTAAATATGAAAAGAATATTCTGGAAATAAATGACTGTTAAGCTTTATATTTCCAACTATTCTGAGGAACACTGAAGGATCTCTTGCTGTACATTTGTTCCTTCCTTTTTTTTTTTTTTTTTTTTGGAGCAAGAATCATCCTTCTCATACCTTGACTTTGGGTGTTACATGCTTTTTCATCACTCAGTAGCCATCTTGTTTTCAGGATGCAACATCACAAGGTTTAATTATTGTTATTGTTCAAGTAGCCCAATGCTGCTTTTAATTATGGTCCAAATGCGAAAGCAGCCACATTGGTAATTTAGTATGCCAAAATGAGGCCACACATTGCTTCTTATCAGTGAAAAGCAAAAATACAGTAAGATATTTTGAGAGAGAACAAGGGAATGAACAACCAGATTCAATTTTTATAGAATGTTTATAGGATATGATTACAGTTCTGTATGCTAGTTAATATAAATATTATGGTATCCCTATTTTTTCTTAAACTTTATTTGAATGTATACTTGCATAGGAAAATACACTATATATCTGTTTTTTATTCTGGAACGTGTCTGGAATCCACTGAGTGTCTTAGAACTTATGCTCCCTGACAATATTTTGTAAGGATTCAACATCACTTAAAACTCTGCATGTGCAGTGCATAATATGTATTACAGAAATAATTGTTTATAACAAATCTATTAAAGAGACAATAAAATGATTGTAAAGAAAATATTTTGTAAGTAGAAATATAAAGTCCAAATGAATGCAGTGGGATACAGTGCTATTAGTCCTTTACTTGAAGTTATCAGAAGATCAAAAATTCTGTAACACAAGACACCTGCATATTTTCTGCTATTTTCCCCTGTATCTGTAAAGTCTCTAGTGACAAGGCAAATAGCCTATTAAATTTTACATGAAAATTTTCAGCACTTTACAAATGACAGGAGGCAATTCAGCTTGCTAAATTATATTATCCCAGTTCTAGTATTTTAATATGTTGTACATCTAGTTCATGTTGTAATACAGAGCTATACTTTTCTATCACTGAGATTTACTAAATCATGTGCTTCTCAAAATCTGAATTTTCCTCCTCGTAAAGTTTTAAAGAAATGTTATGTTAACATGTGTGTTCTTGTCTTTGGTCTTATAGTAATGTTATCAGACAAATATTTAATAAAAGTACAATCAAATATAAAGCACGTTTCACGTGATATATTAATATCTTCTCATTGCTTATGTTGCCTTTTTATATTATTTTATCAATTTGGAAACATGTGCTGATGAACACAATAGATTAGAATATTTTTCATAGAAGTGAAGATTCATGCACATACTTGTGGTATGTTAGAATTTCCTAGCATTAGTTGTTTAATTTAGTTGAGAATATAAGGAAGTTCAATAAGGTCACATTTATTTCAAGTGGACTGACTTTAAGACATACTGCTGGTGTCAAACTTGTGATCATTATACACTTTTTCATTTTTAGAAATGTTTATACACTGAATCAAATGCCACTAAATCAGTTAGTATTCGGCATTTCATCTCACCTTATTTAATGCCTTCCAATATATTCACTATGCAGAAAGGAGTTGTGGGTAGTTCACTGAATGTTAACTGTCCTTGCTTAAATGTGAATAATAATCTTCATTTTATGCTGACAGCCCAGCTTGTATTTTCTGAACATGTCACGTCCCAGAAAATAAACAGAAAGATTTCGTCTCTTACCCAGTTCATTAGTAATTTAATGCAGTAACTTCAAAATAGGAATCTCTAGAGATTAAGGTCAGTCTAGAGACACTTGGGACCTCCTGGCCAGCTGTTCTTCGTTTGATATTTGGAAAGTTCTGCAATGAATAAAGCATCATATTTTGTGAGGTTTCAGGGACTTACTGTTTCTTACAGATCTTATGCTTTTTGGTTGTAAGTCAAAATGTTAGTATTAGGACGGATTTAGAGCTTCACGCTCTTAAAAGTAACAAAAAATTATGATGTTTTAAATTTTCCCTAAAAGGAAGTTTCCCTAAATGTCTCTGTAGACCTTTTTCTTATTTTTGTTAATGGGGTAAGCTGTAGCTTCATTTAATCTCTCCAGGTGTTTCCACATGGATCTCTTCTGTTGGTTACCTGCTAAACACACAAGACAGCTGATCATTTATTTGGCCATGCTGGCAATTGACCACAGCTTTGCTTTTGCCTTGCAAAGGTTCTACAACTCTTTTAAACCATCAACCCTTTTATTCCCTCATACAGCTCTTGTTCTTGCTGAACTAAGTAACATGCCTTTGATACATTAGTTTGAATTTTTTATAAATGTTTGGCTTTTTGATATTTTGTTTCTTGCAAAAAGCATAACTGGAACTGACTCCTATCCTTAATTTATCTTATTTCAAAACTTTTAGGCTGTTTGGGTGGCAAGAGTACCTGATTGTTTTAATCACAAAAGACCTTTATATAATATTCTTGAATTTTCTACTTAGAATTTTTAAATACATTTTATTCTTAATTTTAAAAATATTTCTAATATAATGTAATGATATAGGCATTAATTGAATAAATATTTGCCAAGCACTTCCTATGTACCAGAGATATTTCATAAAAACTGGGATCCTGAGCGAAATATCTACGTGTATGATGAAAGAAATGGACAGCAGCTAATAAGGTTAATAACGAAGTCAACAGTGACTATCAATTGATAATAAACAGGAAATACAATAAGCCAGAAACTTAAGGCATGGGAAAAACGTAGTGAGTGATCACTTTGCATGGGAAGCCAAACAAACATCAACATTGAAAACACAAGACCTCTAGAGCATTTAAATTAAGACCTGGATTTTCTGGCATTCCCACAGCTGAAATCAGACAGTTCTATGTAGACTATTAGGGAGGAAAAGAAGAGCGTAAGAAGAGAGAGGAAGCACCTAGCAGCCATGTTGACCTTGGCTTTGCAAGCCACAGTCTGACTTCAGACTTTATTCTGAGTGTTATAAGAAGGCTCCAAAGTGTTTGAAACTAGTAGCAAGAAATCTGGTGGGTGCTACATTTGACTGCTCTGATGTTACTTTTTAAAAATACTTGCATGCATCTCACCTTATAATCACGTTTAATTCAGTGTGTCATGATATCCAACTCAAGAATTTACTGTTTGTAAATATTTAGCCTAGGCTTATCCATTTGTGCTGGGCTAGTTTTTGTGTTTGTTTTTGATTGTTTTATTTTGTTTTTCAACTCGGCACATGCTATGGTCACCTGGGAGGAGCAAAACCTCAATTAAAAAAATGCTTTCATTAGATTTGTCTGTAGGCCAGTTGTCTGCTAGACACTTTCTTGATTACTGATTATGTGGGAGGGTTCAGCACACAGTGAGCATCGCAAGCCCTGGACATGTGGTTCTGGGTGATATAACAAAGAAAAAACAACAACAACAAAAACAACCCCCTCTTTAAAAAAAGCCCACACCAGTGAGCAAGGCATACAATCAAGCCACTAGCAGCCCTCTCTATGAATCTGCTTCAGCTCCTGCCTCCGGTTTCCTGTCCGCGGTTACCTTCATGGTGGGATATAAGCTGTAAACTGAAATAAACCCTTTCCTCCACAAGTTGCTTTTGGTCACAGTGTTTATCGAAATTGAAAGCAAACTAGGACACTGATCCCTATTTAGAGAATATATCAAAATGTATACCATATTATATATAGTAACATTTTGGCATCTTTACAAGAATCTCTGCTGGATAGATTATATGGAGGGATACTAAAAAGTAAGACGTTAGACCTAGAGTTTTCACGAATTACTGAATGCACCCATTTCTGCACCCATTACTACACCATTACTAAATCATGTAGTTAAAGTTTTATTGTCCCCCGCTCCCCCGTGACTTATCAAAGTGTAATTTAGTGTAGCAAACTTTGCAGGGTGGTTTTTATGTCAACTTGGCACAAGCTTGAGTCATCTGAGAGGAGGGATCCACAATTGAGAACACGCCTCCATAAGACCTGGCTGTTGGCAAGCCTGTACGGGATTTTCTTAACTAGTAATTGGTGGTGCCACTCCTGGGTTGGTGATCCTGGGTTCTATAAGAAAGCAGACTGAGCAAGCCACGAAAAGCAAATCTGTAATCAGTACTCCTCCACGACCTCTGCATCAGCTCCTGCCTCCAAGTTTGTGCTCTGTTTACTTCCTGTCCTGACTTCTTTCAGTGATGAACAGTGATATAGAAGTGTCATCAAAATAAACCCTTTCTTCCCTAACTTTGTTTGGGTCATGATGTTTCATCAAAGCAATAGTAAGCCTAATTAAGCCATGAATCATTTTGTTGTAGAAATTATTTAAAAATGTCATGCTAACTTCATAAGCAAATGCCATGCTAACTTCATGAGAAAAACACCAAATGATTATGTTGTGTGCTTAGCATACAATGAAATACCCCTTCACACTTTAAAGAACAACCCAAAAACTCTTTCTAAACTATGAGTTATCTGAACTTAAGTGTGTTCAATTTATATGTCATCAGTTGCTACTTCCTTTTTGTTAACTCTGCTATGCTGGTCTAGTTAGTGCACATTATGGTACTTTTGGATCTTGGAAAACAGCTGGAACTTAGAAATGTGCTTCATAGGAAACTGCATGCAGTTATCTCAATGAGGCTGAGAGAGCAGAGTGGTTATGTATGTAGCACACACAGGAATCCCAGTAACAGCTTTTAACTACTTGTTGGCACACATGGCAGACAATCCGAAGACACTTGGACTAATCCTTTCATCTTGAGAAAGGACAGCTTGTTGTTAGTTTTGACATGGCTTTTATAGTATCTGAGTATACTCAGATACTATGGAATCATAGTATCTGAGCTCCTGGATATTTAATAAAAAAATGTTAGTGTCTGTTAACTGTCTGATATCTAAACTCAATCAGTTTTATCAACAGCAAAGTAACCCTTAATTCATACTATTTAAATTTTCTTTAACATTTTCCATTTTTGTTTTAATTTAATTTTAATTTTTAAATATAATTTTGTTTGAACTTATTATGTATGCTTTGCATAATGATCATTCTCAGTCCTTATTTCGCTACTACCTTCTCCCACTTCCTCTCTCCCCACCAATCTCTCTTGAATTCATGTTTATTTGTTTTTCTTTTGTGACCCTGCAATGTTAACCAAGAAGATCCTCATGACTGCAGTTGTGGAGCTATTCTTTGGAGGTTAGTTGGCTCAATAGAGGGTAGAAAACCAGAGCTAGTAATGCCTCCCTCACTCTCAGTCTATTCATAGTTCAGAGGTAAGGTAGGGTCGTGTATCCTCCCCACAAACACACACCCTGGCTTGACTGTTTGTTGATAAGGCTGGTCTTCAGTGGTCCTTGCAGGGACAACTACAGTTATTGTGAGTTAATGATCACAGTAGGTGTATTATGTCTAGGAAATGTGTTTCATAGCCTTTCACACCTATCTTCTAACTCTTAGCATACTTTCTAACTCCTCTTCCAAAATGTTTCCAGAGCATTAAAAGGGGTGGTATACATGACTTGTTTAAAGCTAAGCCCATACCTGTTACTTTTTTTTGTTGTTGTTGTTTTTGTCTTGGGTAGCTTAGTATTTGAAATCATCACTGTTAATTGTCAGGAGACTCGTTATTCTTAAGTGTGGTAGAGCAGTAAACTTGAGAGCTATAAGCAGGTTCTACTGATGTCATCAGCACAATACAACTTCCGGGTAGACAGAGGTAACAGCCACATCTCACTTCTCCTTGACACAAGTACACACAAGTACACACAAAGAACAAAGTACACAAGGCAGAAGAATTGGAGAGGTTTAAAAACTAGCAAACAAGACAGCCAGAGTAGGGGTCAGATTCCTAAAGAATATCAGTCAACTGTAATATCTTACTTAATTAAAAGGACTATAAAATAGAGGTTATATAGGCCAAAGTCTGGTATAACATATAAACCATTTAAAAAGATGAGACAATTAAAAAACCAAAGAAACAAGCAAAATACACTCCAACTTAATAAAAAAGCAGTGGAAAAATGAGCTTGGTTTCATATGATAGAAACTACACACTAGAGGGATGCTATCCTAGATATTTTCGTGAAACTGTACAATTTAAATTTGAATTGTTTTAGGAAACAAACTGTGATATAGATATGGCCTCCTCAGCCTCATTCACTACAGATGATCTTTATCTCTCTTAACAAAGACAATTTTTAAACAAAGTTAATTAATTCTTCCCTAAAGTGATATTATGCCAGTACTATATATCAAAACACCTGGCCCATAGCAGATGTGAAATACATACTTGTTAATCCAAATTTCCCATTATGTATAGAAGAGTTAGATATCTTTTGTTGGTTCCACTGATACTGGAGATTTGTTGTTTAAGTATTAAAGGTACTTTGTTTTTCCTGATAGTTTTTTTTTTTTAAAAGCTGGTTTTCTTAACAGGTTCCTATCTATCTTTTACTAACCCTATTATTTATATAGGTTGATTCTGCAGTTATCATTTTCTATTATTACATGGTGTTAGAAATTCTCTTTTCAAGAAAGAAATTTAATTAAATAAATATAACTTATTACAGGGGAAATCATATATATATATATATATATATATATATATATATATATATATATATATATATATGTATATATGTACACACATGCACAAATACATGAAAAGTTTTGATATTAAGTACGAATATGAGAGACTAAACTGTAATTTCTCGAGTATGTATAATTACGTTACATAAGCAAGTATCAAAGAAAAGTTTTCAAAAGTTTAAGAAATTCTAGTCTTACTTTGCTTTGAAACTCAAGAGGGAAATATATTTCACAACACTCAATGTTTTAAAAATATTCTAGAGATATCCTTCCTATTTTTAGGATGAGAGTCTAAGTGAGAAAACTTCAATGAAAAGACTTTGCTTTCCTAAGATTCCTAACATTCTGTACCTTAGAAGATGGTGAAAATAATTCTAAAGAGGTTTGCTGAAGATGATATTTGCATTGGTTACTTCAGCAGCAATGCTATTTAGAACACTTATGAGAGTATTCCATAGGGTTTATGTGCAGTATCTAATGCACTCCTCTCATGAGAATATAGTAATCATTGGCTGAGTCCAGGTATTTTCTTAAGTATTTATAATGTTTTTTCTTTTCTGTGACTATTTCTTCCTATTGGAAAAAACAAAACAAGCACCATTAAAATAAAAACCAAAAACATTGCTGTGACTTGGCTGACATTGCATTTACAAGCCTTTGTATTTATTATTTTATTTTCCTGACCCACTTAAAGACAGCAAGAAAATGGATAAAACGAAATTACTGCTTTCAGAAAACATGTATGAGAGAAGAAGGAAAAGATATAAAAAGGTATATAATGCTAATAATGTCGTGACTGAAAAACTGTGGTGCATTATAACAACCAAGATAGTGGTCCCTATGCCTGACATAAAGAAACCCTAGGGGTGAGGGCTGGCCTTGTATGGGGCTAAGATGAGCATCTGGGCAGCTCTTGTGCAGTGTCCCTTGATTGTTCCCTAGATATAACAGTGGCTTGCCAGGCTCTGCTGGGCTCTCTCCAGTGAAGCTCTTTCTTTGCTAGCCATTCTTTGTGTGTAAGGCTTTCAATCTACATGACTTTGCCTCCATCTGTCAAGCTTAGACATATTCCTGCTCATGGTGTTATTTCCTCTGTCTGATTTATCAATTTCAGTGTTTCACTTGCTTGAAATGGTAATGCATGGTACTATGCTGGCAGCATCCCTTGCTCCCTCTGCTTGCTAAGTGTGCATTTTTTTCCTTCCTTTTCTCTGTGTGTCTTCCCAAAATTAAATGAAATACCTCTCTGATACCTTACAGTCCCTATCTGATTTACAACTGCCCCAAAATCCTGGCCACAGACAGAACAGCACACTTTGCCCTACACCCTGCTGGTACTTCTAAATACATGCAAATACAATTCCAGTTGTTTCATCTTTCTGGGTTACTCTCTTCCAAATATTTATTTTTTAAAGGGAAGTTACTAAGTTGTTTCACCTGGAGAAAGACTTTATTTAAATATTTTATTAAAAATATTTGCAGCCAGAGACAGTTAGTGTTTATTTGAAAACCAGTTAGGTTTTTTTAACTATTTTTTTTAATGCTTGGCAGCTGGTATCTATCACAGAAGTGCTGACATCATATTATTTAAAATAGCACTGCCTGTGAGGTTGGGGAAGCTATTTAAGACAGACCTCAAGAAGGCTGGTGAAATAATAGCTAATGTTATGTTATGTCAGCCATTTCTTCAGCATAGAACAGCATGTGAGACCAGACTGGTTATCATTCATGGAGACATAAAATCTATATCCTGTTCTGGCCATTAGAGATCCTGTGGGGACAGTATCCGGGGAGACAGGGCGAATGTACATGGAGTTAGTGTGCTATCCAGAGGTCAGCATGGGGAGGGATGCTGTATTTTTCCAGTTAAGCTCTCAGTTTTCCTTAGATGTAATATAAGTATAGCATTGGAGAGAGGTTCTGTGGTTTGTTGCTCTAGGTCAAGGTTCTGATTCATGAAGAAATAGCTGTAACATTGAGAGTGACCAGCACCAAGCTTGGTGAAGACTTTTCAAAGACGTGAAGACATTGTAATAGTCTTCATCCAATATGTTATTTACTTTATTTTTTAAATAATTTTTTTATTTTTATTTTTTATGTACATCAGTGTTTTACCTGCATTTGTATCTGTATGAAGATGTCAAATCCCCTGGAACAGGAGATATAGACAGTTAAGAGCTGCCATGTGGGTGTTGGGAATTGAACCCAGGTCCTCTGGAAGAGTAGCCAGTGCTCTTAACCACTGGGCCATCTCTCCAACCCAGGGTATTTTTATTTTGAATCATCATTTCCCTTAAACTTAAAGACAACTTGATTTCTTTGTGGTCAAATGACACTTTGCATATGAACTAAGGAAGTCATTCCTTTATTTGTGACTAAATAGGAGAAGTGAATAGAATCATTAAGCTGGGGTTTTACCCTTCAAGATGGTGCAAGGAATCTAAGATAAATGCCCTTACTAAACCTTTTAAATATGGAATCCCCAATGTGGTAGGATTTGAAAGTAGCACCACCACCACAGGGAGGTAATTGGGTCCTAAGAGTGGAGCGCTCATGGATGGAATTCACACTCATTTAAAGAGCCATAGAGATAGGTTTTTCTGCTCTGTAACTTAAAGACCCAGGAGAATTACACTCTGTAAACCAATCCTCAGCCTGACTGACCACTGCAGCTTTTCAGCAGCAGATCCACGGGAAGGCAAATCCTGTTGTTTCAGTTGCCCAGTCTGCCATGCCATTGTTGTTGTCAAGGGTGAGCTCTGTACATAACAGGGTTCAGGCAACAGAATCTTTGTCACATGGGGAGATCAGCCTGCTCACTCCATTCAGGGTCTCATTTGACTGGATGAGTGCTTGCTTTACTCAAACATAATCTCATCCAAAATCACCCAACAGGTAGATGTAACAGAGGGCCATTTGTCCAGGCTCCCAGTAGCCCAATAAGGCTGGCACACAGTCTACAGTGAATGACACAGACATGTGTTTGTAGTGAGAAATTATATTCACTGCTTTGAGTATCATGATTGCAGTGAGGATATCACTGTGCTACAACCCCAGACAAACCAGCGAGATAGATTTGCTCTTACACAACTGAGATTAGAAGATAATGGTGAAATGAAAATAATTTAATGTAATAAATAAATAGTTTAATTTAGTAGAAATGTACAGAATGTAATTCTTTTCCTTCAAATGTACTTTGGTTGAGTAAGCAGTCAAGTTATATTTCCTTTGACTTACTAGGTTTTTGTTCATTCAGGGAAAGCAGAATGTGAAAGAAACAAAACACTTAATTTGATGAACAGAAATATGACCCTTAAAAGCATTTAAAATTTGTCTTTGATTTTACACTATAGTACAGGATGAATTAGAACTCACCATGTAACCTGGACTGGCCTCACAATATTGTTGATCCTCTGTTTCAGCCTCCTATGTGCTGTAATTATAAGTGTGAGCCACCACCAAGCCAAACTTAAAATGTTTCAGTATATGATGCTGAAGAAAAAGAAGGAGGAGGAGGAGGAGGAGGAGGGGGAGAACAATTATTACATACTGATTTGTTGATTTATTTAGTAATTTGCTTAAAGTACTGCTTGCACCTTTTGCCAAGTATGACTTCACTTGCTACTTGGAACAGAATGACCTGACTACATAGCTGAAACAATGGGTCCTTGCCCTTAACAACCTGCTGACTGCCACATACATGTCTGTACATTCTTACTTGCTCACCTTTCCCACCTTGTGGCT
Source organism: Cricetomys ansorgei (assembly GCA_026225945.1). Classification (NCBI taxonomy): domain Eukaryota; kingdom Metazoa; phylum Chordata; class Mammalia; order Rodentia; family Nesomyidae; genus Cricetomys; species Cricetomys ansorgei. The sequence goes on along the minus strand of JAMJFZ010001121.1, from coordinate 3,143,695 downwards.
TTAGTATATAAAATGAGAATACAAACTGCATCTGAGATTGGAGCCTTTCAGGAGCTATCCTGGCTTTGGTCCATTAGTGATATCTCTTCACTTCCACTCTCATTGGTGTTGGAGGAGTGCCTATGTCTATATTTATATCTACATAAGTCTTACTATCAAGAAGACATGAAGTTGGGTGTGAGATGTGGGGGAAGAAACTGGGAAAAGTTGGAGAGGAGGAATGAGTCATAATAAAACATTTATCCATATGGAGGAAGAATACATAAATACAAATTTTAAAGTATTTTAAAAAACTTGTCAAGATGTCTTAGCACCACTTCTCAATTAATATAAATGCTAATTTAATTTCTATATATTTCATATATATGCTCATTCACTGAGGTTCTTGACTTGTGGCTTTTGAGAATTGGGATGTTAATGTCATTTCTGATCTGCAGCAGGCTTGTATGGAGAAATTAAACAAGTGACAGACACGGTTGTTGCCTGAACTTGCTTGTTTTATGAACTGGAATAAAAATGCTTGTTATCAAACATTAAATCTGGATCGTTTTGAACTCCTTAGATAAAATACTTAATAAGAATTTACTCAGCCTTGTAAATAAATCTAAAAAGTTAATTGACCTGCACAAATTTGCTAGCAACCTTCCTTCTCCCACAGTGCTTAACTTCTAGTAAAATAAAGAAAACAACATTTCTTTTTGCTCTCCTCAAAGATATTAGTGCCTGTGAGGGTTGAGCTTATTCCAATCTATTACTTGGCATGGATCAGCTATAATCCACTAAAGTGCTGTTTGGAAAACCAAATATACTTAGAAGAAATAAGACTTAGTGTTGGATCTATAAATGTAGCTTAGTTGGGTTTTCTTTTTTTTTTTTCTTCTTCATTTTTGTTGTTGTGTTTGTTGGTGCTGGGGTGGAGTAATCATTCTAAGACTACTTTGCTAAATCTTCAGTCCAGGACTAGACTTTAAAGTAATGACTAGTGAATGTGATTCTGACTAGGAATGTTCTCTTTTTAAATTAAATCCCTAAATGAAACTGTTTGGATTAATGCAATCTCTAATCTGACAGTTAAAAGTCTTTCCTCAACTCTAAACCTCTTCTGGAACAAAAGCCCTAGACCACAGATAGATACATGCAGGCTTGATTGGGGTGAATCATTTCTCATATCTAGCTAATCAGAATAGTAGAGTAAAAAGTACAGAGCAGAGGAGAAGGAAAGAGAGAGAGAATGTGGCAATATGGTGAAATATGAAGGAGTTACCTTTAGCTTAGCAGGTGGCCAGAAGCCCACAAGTAGATTCTTAGGGACCTCAGTCACTCCCTACAGCTCTCAAGTATGGATAAGTTTTCCCATGAGACCAGTGCTGTCAGCTTCAGTCCCCAACTGCCCCTGGGTGGAACCAGCCTTACATTTTATCTCTACTCTGTAAATGATGCATGTTTAACATGTCATTTGTAGATTGTAACTCTGAAAACATAGTTTTATTGCACTTCTTAATAATGACCAGTGTCAATCTTAGTTGATTTACAAAGTGAGTTTACCTATGACAGAGGTGACAACAAAAATTTGAAAGAAATAAAGATACTTTAAGAAAAGGTATAGTGATAAAAGTAGCCAGAGTGAAGAAAAAGATGCAGCTTTGAGTAGGTTTATTTTGAAAGTCAGATTATGGTCTTTGGGGTTGCCTAAAAAAATAGGAAATATGTAAGTAATGATGTAGATAGAAGCACAAAGCGGGTCTAGAAGGTTGACTTCATAAGTATGAGTTTTTGCTGTTCTAGAGAACCGAAAGTCAGTTCCCAATACCCATATCAGTAGCTCACAACCTCCTGTGACCACAGGCCCAGGGATCATGTTTTCTAGCCTGTAAAAATCCTACATTTGTGTGCATGTAATCACACACAGACACACGAAATAAAAAGACAAATCTTGAAGAAAAAAACAAACAAGTACGTGTAAAGGAACACACTGAACATACACTATTAAAACCATGCAATGGACATGGCCATGAAGAACAGAGAGCCAGAAGAGAATCTGAACAATTTCAAAAGGAGTTCCCTGAAAAATGAAAGACTGATGGTAAAATGAGAGTAATTTTCAGAAACAAATGAAAGTGAAAGGGTTGATTGGAGTGGACCGTTCCTGAAATTTAGGAACGTAACGTATATGGGAAGATAACTCATTTTATTAGATGGCAGTTCATATACAACAACGGCGGTACTATCAATTATTTTACATAAATATATTTATTTTAAAATTAATTCATTAATAAGCACAAGATATAAATTAGAATTGTCAATTCTTGATCCATACAATTAATTTTTTTGAGAGAGAAACACCTTTTATCCAAGGTGCACAACTGATACTTGGGGTGGAGTTTTAGAGTAAAATATGCAAAATGAAATTCAAGTCCAATTGGATTTTCATTGGTGCTGTCTAAGGTCCGAGGTTGTCTTGAAAAAGCATAGATAGTATTACCAGTAGGGATGGAAACTGTTTAAATAATGGGACATTTTCATTACCTAGGCAATCAGAAAAAAAATAAACACGAAGTAATAATAGTACAATAGTACCCAGGCTTCACATATTTAAAAATACCTGCCACAATTTGGTAAAATTAAAAGAGTAAAGCAGGCTGAGTATGAGAGACAGTTATTAGGAACTGATGAATATCTTACCTCCCTGTGGCACGCAGGTTAACCTAAGAAAAGTAATCCATTATAGATAAACAAATGATTCCAAAGAAAAATTTTAATATTTGGATCACTCATAAATATTCAGGAGTTTTAGCATGAGATAAAATAGTTGATTGGTATTGCATACTGTGTTACTTTTGTTATATTTGGAATATGTCTTTTAGAATATTTAACAAATGTCAAATGTTCCAGGTTGATATAAAACCTCCAGGGTGTTAATAGTACAAGGAATGTGGTCAGGAACAATAATATTACTTCCCATTTCAGGAAATCACGTTTGTAAAAAGAAAAAAAAAAAAAAGAGGTTGCTACTCAGAACACTACTCAGAACACTGTGTGGTACAACACTCTTGTCTTTCTAGTTAAATATAGCTTCATCCACCAAGACATTTGTTCATAAAATCAAGCTAAAACTGTTCTGTGTTTCTACATAGACATGTTGGTTTTCCATTTGAATAGATTTTATTTTGTCGTAATGATTATTTTTTTCTGTTAACTCCTAAGAAAGTTAGATTAATAGTGAAACATTATGTGTTTGAAAAATCTATCACTACAGTTGCAGACGTGGAATAATTCATTGTCATCCAAGATGAGAATTGGGACTGCTAACACACCCAGGGTTACAGTCTTTTAATTGATTATATTTTTAAAGATTTTAAAAGTTTCATTACATCAAAGAAGTATGAGAGGTTGCACAGCCAGTGTCCTGCTTTTAGTGCTGAGTATACGGAAAACAATTGTATTTCTGAGGGCCAGAGATACTGAATTGTGTCAAAGGACTTTTCTGTGTCTACTATAATGATCATGTGATTTCTGTCCTTAAGTCCATCTATGTGCTGTTCTGCATTTATTGACTTCTACATATTAAATTACCTTCGCGACTCGGGCGAAAACAATTTGGTTGTGTTGTGTAATTCGTTTGTGATACTTTTTGACTTTTGCTTTTGGTGTGTTATTATCAGATTTTGATTTTAGGGCAATAAAACTTCATAGAACAAAAGCTCGTAATATTTCTTCCCTTTCTATTTTGTAGAACCATTTGAAGAATATTGGTATTAGGTCTTTTTGAAAAGTTGTCAGGTTTTTGTCCTTTTGTGTGTCTGTCTGAGGCTAGGGGAGTGTTACTATTTCAATCACATTCTTACTAGTGGATTTTGTTGATGGTTGTATCTTGTTGATACAACTTTGGTAGGCCATATGTGTCTTTGAATAACTCCATTTCTTCCAGATACTCCAGTATCTTTGAATATAAAATTTTAAAGTACCCTAAATGACCTGCATTTCACTAGAATCTGTCCTAAAGCCCCTTTTTGTCATCTCTGATTGTCATAATCTTAGTTTGTTAAAACCTATTTTGTAGCTAGACTGTGGTCTGTTTTCAAGAAGTTGCCTTGTACTGCTGAGAAGAACATGTATTAAGAGACTTTGGGTGAGGTATTCCACAGAAATTCATTAGAACTATTTGATCTATACTACAGTTTAAATGGTTCATGCTTTTTTTGTTGCTGTTATTGATTTTTAGTTTAAATGAACTATTTAAAGATGGAGGGGCATAGATCATCCATATTTATTGTAATAGGAACTATCTGGCCTTTTATGTCAATCATATTTGTTTTATGTAATTGGAAACCTCAACATGCAGTGCATACATGTGTAAAATTAGTGTCTGGAGATCTTCACTACTGGAGGTTTTTTCTCACTTTCCCTCTTCTTTTAGACAATAGATAGCTGTATTTTGGTTTTAATCCATTCAGCAAATCCTTGTTTCTTTTTTGGCACAATTAGGTTATTTACATTCAAGCCTATTGTTAAGAGATGTTTAATAATCCCACAACTTTTGACAATTGTTTTTCTAATTGGTTGACTTACTGCTTTTATTTCTCTACTATTGATATTGGGATTATTAGGTTTACTGTGTTGGACCTGATGAATTCTTTCCCAGCTCTTCTTTGTTTTTCTGTTCTTCTCATGAAATGATTCTTTCCTGTGCTCTCATGATTGATAGTATCACTTTTTCTTCTGTATTGCTAGCTTGGTAGTCATGAATTATCTTAGTCTTGTTTGTCATAAAGTATTTTTTGTCAATTTTAAAAGATAGCTCATCTGGATATAACAATATGGGATGGCATTTATTTACTTACAGGATTTGAAATATATCAGTCATACTTTCTTGGCTTTTAAGGTTACCTGAGAATATATATTATTCTGACCTGTTTAACTTTACAGGTAAGCTGGTGTTTTTCCTTATAACTTTTACTAGTGTTTCTTTGCCTTTTTTGTTGGCATTTTATTGTAGGTAATATGTCATGGAAAAGTGGTCACATCTGGTTGAGATTCTAAATGTGTCTTGTATTTAGATAACCACTCTTTTCTCTGGATTTGGGAAATTTCATGTAATGATTTCATTGAATGGATTCTCTATGCCTTTAGATCTTATTATACTTTCTGATATTATCCCATGAATATTTGGTATCATGAATATACATATCCTATTTGGCTATGCTTTTTATTTTATTTTTTTTATTTTTGAGGCAGGTGCCTAAGTCGTCAAACTCTCCACATAGCCCAGGATAGCCTTGACTTATGATCATCCTTCTTTTACCACCCAAGTGCTAGTATTACAGGCATGTGACACCATATCAGGTTTATGTGATACAAGGGACCACATTCAGGGATTCACCCATACTAGGAGAACTTTCTACTGGGATACAGTCCCAGTCACGTTCCATTTCTTTATTAGTGTTTTTGAGTGTTTTATATCCTCGATATAATTTTATCTACATTTTTTATCTTTCTTCTGTTTAGTCAAGAATGATTGGTGACACTTTACAATATGATTTATACTTGATTCTTTGAATTTTTTAAATTTCCAACATTTCTTTTTTTTAACAAAATCCAATTTCCAGACTAAATTTTTCTTTCATGCTGTTTACTTTTTCCATGTATATTGCTCATTTATTCACCCACTTTTCTGATATTTTCATCTGTGTTGCTGACATTCCTCTCCACATCTACACCTGAATTCATTTCCTCATTTGTATCCTCTAAGGTTTTGATCACCTTTGCTAGTGTACTGTTGACACTGTCACCAATCATTTTACCTGGTGAATCACACTAGAGCTCAGAGGGAGAGGAGTCACTGACTTTGCCAGCAGTCATGGCACCCTGTGTTTTTACGTTTCTTTTCTTTCTAACCTAAGATTACATGAATGTTGTTTCAAATATCTGCTCTGATTTTATCTGGAGACTGTCTTGTGGAGCAGTCTACTCTTGAAGGCTTTATTGTCTATGCCACTCAGAGCAAAGAAAGCAGACTAATATAATAGCAGTAATGCCAAAGCATATAAAATTCAGATACATTTAAAATTAAATGGATTAAGGACCACTAATATATCATTTGTGATCATAAAATATAAAATAACAAGACATATAAAAATTAAGCTATGAAATTATTATTCAAATGTATATTTTATATATTATTAAATTCTTTAAAGTAAGTGTAAGAATGATGAAAAATAAAATGACAGAGGCAGAGAAGGGGAGAAAATGGAAAGAGGAAATGTTACATACATTAAATGAGAAAGAAGAGTGAAAAATACAATTATGGAGGGAAACAAGAAGAGTGAAATAATAAAATAAGTAAATAAAATTTAGTAAATATATGAAGGTAAATAATTTTTTTTAGACAGGGTTTCTCTGTCCTAGAACTCACTCTGTAGACCAAGCTTGCCTCAAACTCCCAAAGATCCACCTGCCTCTGCCTCCTGAGTGCTGGCATTAAAAGTGTGCACTACCACCCCCCTGGCTGGTAAATACATTTAAAAAATATGATAAAAGTAAAAGTACTGTTAAAATTACCATAAAAAGAAAAAAGCAGCGGTATAAGGAGAAGATAAAGGAGAAAAGAAACAAAAGCAACATACAAACAAATGAACAAACAAACAAAAAACAGAAGTATTGGAGCAACTTTCTGGGTTCTTGAAATGTGAAGACTGTAGTGATGTGTGTGACGATCAGTGTAACCTGTGTCCTCTTGTGGCTCATGCCGATGTAGGCCTGGACTGTAAACACGTTTGATGTGTAGCAAAGCTGTCTTCAATTTAGTTGGTTGTCTTTCATTGACTAACAGGAACCCCCAATTGGCCACTTATGAACTAGGCAGGTTCTTTCATGATCTAGGGAATGTCTCCCACATGCACTCAGAGTCCAGGAACTAACTACAGCACCAAGATCTCTATAGATGGAGGACCAGCTTTTGTCCTTTCAAATTTTACCAAATATTAATCACTCATCTGTAGGAATTCATTTCAGAGTTTGTGGGCTCTATAACACTGAATAACCAAAAGGTAGTTCTGAGGTTGAGCCTCTTATTGACTTCAGTTTCCCTGCTATCAAATTCTTGTGTTATGTTGCATTGATATGATCTGCTACCACCTCAGAAGGTCTAGTTATGTGATTTTTCTGCTATACCTGATCATCCTGGAAATTGTTCTTTTATGTCTGGTCATCTGCTCTCCGTCACTGCGTCCAAGGATTGTTTCTCACCATTGAGATGGGGCAGGCTAAATTCAGGCATCCTGATATGTGAATGTTCCTTGATCTAACACAATCTATGTAGCTCAATTGTAACCTGGTAGCAACTAGCTAATATACTTTACACTGACCTTTTCTTTGAAAGAATAACAATCCTACCCTAGATTATAAATGCAGTCCCACCAGAGACAGGTAACCCAAGATTTCCCTTTAGTTGCTACTAAATTGCAAAAGGAACCAATAAACCGGCTTCTGAACACATTAAGAGTGGCAGGAGTGAGAAGAAAAGGAAAAGGGAAAGCTGAAATCAAAGGAAGACATAGAAGAGAGCTAATACCAGACTGTAAGGAGCTGAAGAAGTAAACCTACAGGTGGGCACACAGTGATTTCCAAAGCACTGTCAAATAATCAGGGATGCCTAGAGTCTCATCCTCTGGAGTGAGAGATTGTAGGTCCTTAAAACCTTGGTAAAAGCTATAGTCAGTACTACCTAGGCAGAGGAATTTGCTGTGGTCAGAATCCTGGTTTCCAGAGTGGATCTCCAGCTGGATCATCAGCAGACAAACAATAGTCTACTGATGCTCTGAGCTTAAATCCAAAGCTTGATGCTTGGAAACATGGTACAGTATATAAAATGGGCTATTCTGGAGCCTTGCACCACAGTGTCACCAAGTCCACAGGGTACCGGGCAGTATTTTGAGTACATGGAATCAGGTCTGTGTTCTGAATGACTGCAACAGCCTTTAAAGGTAGAGAGAAATGGCATTTCAGCTGTCTAGCAGACACTGTGATAATCCTGCTATTACCCCATACTGTTTCTGATGTGTTTTCATAATCTGATCTCAGCTCACCTTCCTGAAAGTAGTCAAGAAAAGAATACTGGACTGAAAGAAACTAATGGGCTTAAGAAACTCAGTAGAAACACGGCTCAGGAGATTGTCCCCAGGTGACTCTCAGTGAGCCTCAGCATCCTGTTAATACAGTGGTTTTCAAACTGTGAGTCATGACCCCTTGGGGGGGTGTTAAATGACCCTTTCACAGGGGTTGCCTAAGACCATTTGTATATAAGATATTTACCTTACATTACAATTCATAATAATAGCAAAATTATAGTTATAAAGTAGCAAAGAAAATCATTTTTTGGTTGGGGTTTACCTAACTAAATAAGGAACAGTATTAAAGGGTTGCAGCATTTAAAAAGTTGAGAACCACTGTGAAAATGTGATGGTAAATGGTCATGCTTGGACTAACTACAGTCATTTAGTCATTTAGTTAGGAACAATCATAAGTACTTGCCTGGGCCAATTACATCATTACCACTTAACACCAATCATAGTCATTAAGGCTTGTATTTTGAACAAATCTCATATGTTAGTATGAGTCATAGTCATCCTTGTACCAGAGAAACTGTCCCTCCTCTAGTCAAGTTGGAAATGACTCTTTGAAGCTTGTGTTTGAAAGTCTGTTATAGACTGACTTTAACAGCCCTAGATGTGGCTGTGTTTTGGAAAGCCAGGACAATTAGCTTTCATCTTTTACATAGTGATCTGAAGGCATTCTTAGAGATTTAAACATGGCTGATTTTGCCACACAGTGATGCAGCTGGCTGTTTGACTCATTGACATTGTTTAAAGCATTTCAGGCAGCAAGAAAGAAAGAGTTCAATAACTCCTAACTAATGAGACAAATGGCTCAATCCACATCATATTTGCTTATTTGCATGAAAAATGAATGTAAGAGGGAAGACTTAAAATATTAAGTTAAGAAAATATTATGCACACTACCAGTAATCTCAACAGTCCTTTAACATTGTGTGTGTGTGTGTGTGTGTGTGTGTGTGTGTGTGTGTGTGTGTGTGTGTGTGGGGCGCGCACGCGCACACCCACTGCCTAGGGGCAGGAGTCACCTACATCTGCCTTAATGCTAGTTATACGCTATGAGCTTTGGAATCATATACAAGTCCTTGAGAACAGATTTCTGCCTCTACCTCCAAATGATTCCATTAGAGAGGACATAGTAAAGCCTAATTGTGTGCATTTTAGACATATATTTCATTGACACAGATGAATTCTCTGATCCTTGGACCACATTTTGATTGATGTTTACTTACAAATGATCTGGGAAGCACATGTATATGTTAACAATATTTAAATTGTTTTCCAGAAAACTAAGCCCAACTGTACCAGAAGAGCTCAGTGCCCAAGAACCAATATCAGCTCTGTACAGATACAAGGAGACGCTGATTATTTCATTAACCATCTTGGAGTTCCAACTGTGCAGTTTGCTTATGAAGACATCAAAACATTAGAGGTAATTGCTCCTAAACATGTAAAGTGTTCACACACAATGTAGCAGATGTGCCGACTTGATTTTAACATGGCTTCATATTCATCTTTCATACCAAATAGATTACAATAGGAATTGGCCTCATCGTGAGACCACCTTGCTGTTCAGAAGCTTTGTAATTGTATTTGAAAACATCACCACTTTTAAGAGTGTTCAATTCGCATTAGAAAGATTTATACTGTCATTCACATTTTCACAGTGAATTTCACAAGAAACATTAGTTGTTGGATTAACATAAAAGCACAATTGTAGTCGTTAGTGTTTACAGAAACACATGGTACACACAGGAGATTCTCCTATTTTTGATCAAGGAAAAATGAGTTTCATGTGTTCTGTGTTAACGAGTCTTGTGGGTTAGCTCTCCAAATTTGTCAATAGTTTGTCTGCCTGATAACCTTTTCCGTGAAGAATTTCTCTCATTGTCCACCAACCCTAGCACACTGTCTTGCTATCAAGTTGAGTGACAGTTCCTGTTCTGTGTACCTGATGTATTTTAGTTAAATTTTGAGTCATGGATTAGAGTATTCTAGCATAACTGTGGGATTTGAGTAAATTGCTGACACTGATACTTACTAGACAATTTATTCAACATGTTTTGGGATTAATAATATAATATTATTAATTAATTAATTTATTTATTCATTGGTTTTTTGAGACAGGGTTTCTCTATTGTAACTCTGGCTGGCCTGGAACTCACTCTAGCGTCAAAGTCACACTGACCTACCTGCCTCTGTTTCCCAAGTGCTGGGATTAAAAGCATGTACCACCACTGACCAGCTTGAAATTATTTTTATGATGAAACACTTTGGTTTCCTTGGAGTACGCTCCATAGATAGACTGTGGTGAAGACTAAATGAGATTGTGTATATGTAGGGCTTAGCTAACACTGTGCTCATGCTAAGACCACCAACCAAAGCAAGTATCACAATTTCTTGTTAGGATGTAGGGTCCAGAGTTTAGTGGAGTATTTTAACTGTGAAAACAAATATCAGTGTATGAGGTAAGAACTGTTCATTGTCAAGGTGAACAAAGGTGGAGTTTGAGGATAATCAGCCTGGAGAATGTGGGGAGCAGATGAGAGGAACCAGATTTAGAAATGGGATGCCATCAATCCCCCAAGGTACTGTTTATCACTGGGACACTCCTGAAGCCAATGTCTCTCTTAAAGAGCAGCCTTCCTCTGAAGGACCCAAGCAGTGTTTCAAACTATACCAAGAATTCCTAACTCCCATCTTTCAATCATCATTTTTATTATATTTGTTTTTACAAAAGCAATTAATAGAGTGTTCCCCATGCTTTAATGATGAATCACCTTGCTTATGTTGATTTAGTGAGGAGAATCTTTAAAAATAGCTTTGCCACTTGCAAAGGATTGCTTCTGATGAGATAAATTTGTGTGAACTCCCTAAAGAACAGATATTAACCTTTACTTTCTGTGTTAACCTATCATAAATATTTGTACACAGCTATTAAGATGAATTACAAATATTAAAAAGAGTCACACCAGACATTAAAATATTTTACAACGCCAATTAGTAAAGTAGTCCAGAAAATTGCAATGAACTTATTTGGCTTTCAAAATATAATTTTCGTATGTAATCTTTAGAGAAGTATCTCAGTGAGTTGGGAATCAAAAACCCCATTCCCATAGATCTGTTTGTCATTTATCAAGTTCCATGTGTCTCTGTGCCTCTGATACTTTACACATATGTAAATAAAAGAAAACTGACACAAGGTACTACCTGCCATTATTATCATTTGAATTTGGAATTTCTCATCTAGGCTCATGTTCTTATACTTGATCCTCAACTTGTGACACTAACGTGAAGGCTGTATAATCCTATGGAATCCTGGTTTGATTGGCATAGTAGGGGCAGGATGGTACTTGTAACTGGTCCTACTCTCTTTTCTTTGTTTTGTCTTCTGCTGCCATGTAAGGAATCTCTACCATATGTTCCCAACAACACATACTTTTCTGTGCTCTCCTTGTGTTTATAGACTGTAACACTTCTAAATCTGTAAAAAGAATCTCCCTTCACATAGATTCTTTCCGTCAAATAATAAGTCACAGTGGTGCAGGAAGAACCAATGTTACTATTCACCAAGAATTTAATGTGCTATTTTGTATATATAAACAAAATTAATCCCTTTCATGCTAAGGATAAAATCAAATTTAAAGTTAAGTAGCTTATGCAAGGTCACAAATATACCAAATGGCCAAAATGTAAACAAAGCTTATATCTAGTTGATACTAAATGCACGTTTTCTTCAACTTCATTATGCAAATCAGAAGCCCTAGGATTCAGTTCAACAATATATTTTGTTTGTTCTGCTCTTTATTGAAAAATAGTAGATTTCTGGAAGCATTTGGATTCTCCTTTTCTATGGAAACAATTGTCTGATTTAGAATTGCTCTTCGTTTTTCTATGATTTTTATGACAGTCTGCCATGCTTTTTGTCAAATATACACTGATGAATCTTTTCTTCAATACCAGATTCTTCCCATTGCAAGTTATACAATTAACCTAAGGAGTCAAATATTTTTATGAACTTGTGTCATTTTCAATACCAGATTATTCCATCAGAATTAAAGTAATTATCACTGAATTCTTTCTGAGTCAAAACTGAAGTAAATAATTGTATCGATATTTCTACTTTAAAAACTCTGTGTTTTAAGTAAGCTGACAATAGCCATATCCATATTTTGAAGATGTTATCCTAAGTGTAATGTAAACACTAGGATTTACATTAATCCTATATATTAATCTATGTTGTAAATAGAGTATGGCTCTGTTACTCTAAACACTTTTTATCTACAGGGGATATGCTCCAAAATCCCACTGACCAATGGGACTGTTGGATTGCACTAGATACACTAATCATCCATATATACATATATACCTATATACATATATATACATATATATATACATATATATATATATATATATATATATATATATACACACACACACATACCTATAATAAAGATAAGCTCTTAACCAAACACAGGTAAAGATCAACAATGGTGAGCAATAAAATAGATCAATTATAACAATGTACTGTATTAAAAATGCTGTCATTGCTTCTCTTGCCATTTTGGATTGTTTTTAAATTAAAAAACAATAACTGAACACATGTACCGCAGTAGCAGGGTAGGCAGTCCAACGCCCAATGACTAAGTAACTACAAGTCAGGTTGCTTGGAAATTATGTATGCATTGGTTTAAAAAAAACAACCACATTTTATGCCAGATAGAACTGAATTGTGTTGGGTTTCATTATGCTAAAAAGAGCAGCATGCAATTTAAAATCTATTCTTTATTTCTGAAACTTTCCACTTAATATTTTAGGAGCAAAGTTGACAAGAGTTAACTGAATTGGTAGAAGACAAAACCATGGGTACAAGGGGCCTCTTTACATTTAGCTCCAACAATTAATTCAAGTGAAAATTGATTTTAATAAAATAAACTATTGCAAAGGAATACGTTTTTACATATTCTAAAATGACTAAACATTGTTAGTTTCATTTTAATGAAATCTAACAGTTTAAAACTATTTATGTCCAATTCCTCACATTATCCATATTCTAAATTAAAATCTTCTCCACAGTTTCTATGGATTCAGATATACCACCTGAAATTGCTTAAAGCACCATTCATCTTGGTCTTTTCTTGCATATTTAACTTTCTGGTAACTAAAGTTCACAAATGCACAGGAATCAACATATTTGCCAAATGGCAACATGATCCTTTCTTATAAGATATTGTGCTATTAATTGAAACATCTCTGGTTTCCTCTTCATTTAAATAAGGTTTTAAATTTATAAACACTGTTGCACCTGTTTGGAGAAGCATTCTGCATAGATTAAATAGAAAGTAGAGATTGCCATAAAGGAATGAAAAGACAGATGTTTTCCAATTAAAGGTGTAGTATTTATGACAAACAGTGGTCTGAGGCACATTGCTTCTGTCACTTACCACCTGCTTGAAGTAATTTTTGTTCTAGATCAGTATATTTAGTCTCTGCAAGGCATGCCAGAGGGCCTACCTTTCTTAGTGTATCAGAAGTTCATTTATGCTCACCAGGCTTTATAGCACAAACTGAAGTTCTGGTTCTTCACTCTATTTAACCATATATTTCTTGAGTTCTGCTTGAAATATTTCATTTTAAACCCAATACACCACTGCATTCAATACTTAATATTTAGATAATAATAAGCAAAGAGAATATCATGGCTTTTAAATAATGAGAGTCATGTCATTATTTGTCATAATTGTTTCAACTTCATTTAGTAGGACAGAGTCAGGAATCTAAGCATCAAAGTCACAATTAAATATATTAATTTTCTTTAAAAGCTAAATGACTTTGTTACCAGTCTGACTCTTAAATCAATATACAGAAAATTGTATATATGTATGTATATGAACTTTAACAGTGAGCAAAATTTATGGCCTAAAGATGAGAATTCATTTCTGCATATAATACCAAATGCAGTATCAAAATTCATGCACATTTCAAGGAAGATGTTAGTTTGCTTTATGTTTGCTTTATTCTGATCAGAAGAACAATCTTTTTATATAAATTAGAAGTCATTCTTTTACTGTACTTTCTGTTCTGAACACAGTCATGTCATTGTTAGGTTAAGAAATGATTGGTATTCAAATCAGATCAAAATTCCAGACTTCAGGAACCAAAGAAGTTGCATTACTTTCTGCAGATGTTCTACTGATATTTGCAATTTCTGGTAGAAAACATCCTATACTAGTAAGTAGATATTTTGTGCAATTTCAATAAGGGGCATTGTTTAACCTTTTCTATTTAAAAATATCCTCATTTAAAACAGGAAGAGAGGGTTACTTAATGTCTAAATAATTATCCATAGTCATAACTTATTTTAGGAAGACTGCTTATACTATTATGTCAAAGTAGATAGTATTGTTATTTTACCATCAGATTTGTTTCACTAAGAAAAGAGTTTCCAACTGTGTCCACTCACAGTCTGCAGTTCCTTCTTCACTATTATTTTTGCTTTTATAAGTAATATACTATGAATACTATATTTTAGTTCTTATTGACAGAATGTTTATTCACTTAAATAAAATATTACAAAATTATTATTAAATATTAAGTTAACTGTAATATAAATTATTGGAAATAAATTTACTTTTTGGAAATTAAGCACTGATGAGCTAGTTTTTAGGTCCTATGACTTGCTGGCAAGTATTAGGACCTGGGTGTGATATTTTATAACCCACGTAAAAATCTGGATGTGATCATGCATGCTTATAATCAAGGCACTGGGAAGGCAAAAACATAAGCATACCCAGGTTCACTAAACAGCCAGCCTTACTTAACCCACTGAATCCTCAAGTCCCAGTGAGTTGTTCTGACTCAAAATAAGTTTAATTACTTCTGAGAGATTACAGACAATGTTGACCTTGTGGCTTCCACCTGTATACATTTGCATACATGCATTAACACATGCAATATTGTACACACACCTGTATAAGCACACAAAAATAAAAAATACAGATGTTTAAAGACAAAACTTTATAGTTGGGAAGAAAAGCATTGGCTTACATTTTTATAAATCTTATTAATAGGATTTAATAAGAAACAGTGGTATTTTCATAAATTTCTGCATTGTTCCTTTGTAATATGTTGTCCTAGTGCAGGTATATAAATAAAATATGAACTAGTACTCTTTTTAATTAAAAACACATTTTTCTTCAGTGCTACCTTTGTGCTAAAATATGTAATTTCCTGAGAGGTTAATTTCTGTGTAGAGTCTGAGTTCGTGGTAATGAGCTTCTTGAATCTCCTGGATAAGTACAAAGATGAGACTAAGAAACGATGTTATATTACTATAAATTTGAAAACAATTCTGATCTTAGAGGGACATGAAAGTCTCTGAACTGAAAGAATGCTGGTTTGGGGAAGCTGACTTGGTGAAGCTGGCCTACTTTGTTTTATATAATGTACAACAAGTGTTCAGCATCACCTCATTCAAGGATGTGGGCTATGATTCAGTATAAATCTATGTGTGTCTTTTCTGATCATCTCTGGATATTACCATCCCACTCACCTGACAAACAATATGAAGTAGAGAATATAACACTGCCATAGACTGTGGCTCTGCAAAGAATTCTGCCTCGTAGATATATTTCTTTGGAAGAGAAGGTTAAACTCCAATCACAAATCAACAGTTACAGAACAGGCTGGGAGAGTTTTGATTGCACATATATGAAATGGCTGTCACACGAGGAGTGCTATTAAAGTTGCTATGCGCTTCCAAAAGCCTGAGGAGTAAACACAAGCAATTGAAATATGAGACAGATATTGGGATCAAAAACAAAGAATGGAGAAACTCTTAAGACTCAAATGGATAATTCAAGGGATCATGCTTCAAATTGCTTAACATTTTGAAATGGCTTCAAGAAGGATAGTTTTCCCATAGTGCTTGTCTTTTTTTTTTGGAATTATAAATAAGAGCATTTTTTTTCTCGATGGCTAACATCATAAAATCAAAATATATGCCACAGGTATTGGGGAGCTGTCTAGTTGTCAGCCCTGTTATAAGGGCATAGGAGACATGATGAAGTTTTATAATAATATTAAAGCAGGTTTAAAGGAACACTATGTAATGGTTTACCAACATTCAATCTCAAAATACATGGCAATTCTCACATGATTTGTTTTGATATATGTTCATTTAAATTTATGCATTTTTCTACTGAGCAATTTTATGTATGTTTTATGACACTGGAAATATGCCAGAAATACAAAATATATAAAACATAAACATACAAGGAAGGTTTCTTGCATCCATACAATCATAGTCTAGATTAGAATTTAGGAATGAATACAATCAAATAAACTGTGTATAGTAAAAAGTTATCTTAAAGAAGGTTAACTGAAAATTTAGACTCCATTAAAGCATAATAACCATGACATACCTTATGTTCAATCAGGGTCAGGGGGATACTTGCCTGATGCCAATGCTTTTACTTAAATCCACATATGCACTTTAAATTAGTTATTAATAATTTTTACTTAGACTTGCAAAACATGAATATGGAAAAATTACTTTTGATATCTCTATTGATGTCATAAAAGGTGACCAGCCAAAAATACAAAAAGTAATATAGAGAAAGGAGCAATCTGAAAACTGGAGGGGAAATATTCATAGTAGATACATTCTGTACTGTTTGCCTCACAGATATCTTTAAAAGCCCCAATTTTATAAACTTTATCAATCAAAATATTGGCTGGTAAGTATGAACTCACAACTTTTAAAGCATAATCTTCTACATATTCATTTTCTATTCTTTGAGTCAGGTTCTACTTAACTAGCCAATTAAAAGAGGAGCTAATCCTATCAGCTTAGTGGAAGTCCTATGAAGAATTTGGTAAATAGAGGCAAAGTAATATCAAGGAAAATTGTATTTTGTAATCAATCATTATACCATCTGTACCAGACACTGTTGTCTTCTAACTCATTTTCACATTCCAAATTTCTTTCTTGTACTTACAGCCAATCTCTTAGAAGAAACTGGTAGTCCTTACTTTTTTTAAAGTTGATAAAAACCTAGCATAGAGTAGCTAAGTAACTTAATCAATGTCAGCCATTAATTCAAAGGTAAAACCAAACTTGAACTCAGCATTCAGTTACAAGATCTCTGACCTGTATTAATCACACACAATTACACTATTTCTTTAGGCTTATTAGATAAACTACAGGGTAGTAGAAAATACTCTCTCCATTTCTTACCATCTCCATACTCCAACATGGTAATTTGCTCTTTAACCCATATTTTCCTAGTTATGCTTACAAAAAAAGTTGAAAATTAGTTATCTTGACCATTTTCAAATGTAAGCAACACTGTAAATGTGTAATATAAACTTATAATCTAAATATTAGGATATGAATGGATATTAGTATTTCTTTGGCCCATTGTAAAAGCATACAATTTGATTCTAAGTGTCCCAATTGTATATTTCAAGTAATTGATGGAAATAAGAAAGGAAGAATTTAAATCATCTGTATTTGTTGGTGATACTATCCTCTACAATAAAGACCCAAAGACTACTAGAACTGGTAAACACCTTTAGCAAAGTAGCAGGATTCAAATTCAACAATAAAAACCAGTAGCTCTTCTATATAACAATAACAAACACATGAAGGAAGAAATGAAGAAAGCAATTCCATGCAGAACAGCTTCAAAAGTACTTATGAATAAACATATCCAATAAATCGAAAGACTTCTGCAATAAAAAGTGTAAAAATCTGAAGAAAGAAATTGAAAATCAAACAAACTGTCTTTAAAAAACAACAAATGCTGCTGAAAATGTGGGGAAAAGAGAAACCTTAAACACTACTGGTGGGAATATAAATTGTTCCAGATAATCTAAGCCAATAGAGAAGTCCTTAAAATAAGTGATACCGTTTGTAGAACCAGATATGACTCTGCCATAGGACCCTAAGGCAACATGTTATTGAAGCACCTGTCCCAATAGTTGAGGTATAGAATCAGCCTGGAATTCTATCATCAAATAAATAGATAAAGAAAATGTGATTATAGATAGCTAGATAGATAGATGATAGATATGTAAACAAATAGATGACATGTAGATAGATGATTGCTATCATATTCAATTTAATTTTGTTCACAATAAAGATGAATAAAATTATGGTGTTGGAAAATGGACACAACTGGAGATCATCACAGTAAATGAAATTAGTGGGGCATAGAAGGACAAATACCATGGTTTCTCTCATTTGTGGGTCTTAGAATTGTTTACATCAATAAAAGCTCATTTACATACCTGCACAGAACATTGAAGCAGACGGGAGGTGAAGAGATGGGAGTGTAACTTTGCGAGAGGAAACGAAGAGAAAAGACTGAAGCTGGGATGGGGCAAACAAATGTGGTCAAATACCACAAAAAAAGAAAGTAGAAAGCCTGCCAAAATCAATCAATGCCATTTCAGTTTTCAAAATTTTGAAAATAAAGATGTCATGATTTTTTTTTTTTTTTGGTCAGGGCATTCCTCAGTGACTGTGGCTGCACATGCGACTCACTGCTTTAGACACAGTGATCATCCCTTACAAGCTTCCCCATTTCATCCCGAGTTAATTTATGTGGTAGTGGAGATACACATGCTCACCTTGTCTAATCCCTATGTTAATGGCATATTTCCATGAGGTAAATATTTTTAGAACTAAAAACATTTGGGAAACCAATGTACATGGTTTTTAAACATACAACTAAATCGTGAAGGCCATTTTGCTTTCCATATGTTCCAATAAGTCACTGCAGAGAGGAGACTGTATCTGGAGTTCAGCAGCTGTGATGACCATGACCAAAAGTCAGTCAACATGTACATCCTTCCAATTGCTACAACTTCAGCATAGTTTTGTTGTTGTTTTTTCTGTTGTTTGTTTGTTTTCTTTTGCTTTTTACTGCTTGTTTTTTTTTTTTTTTTTTTTTTTTGAGACTGGGTTTTTATGTGTAGTACTGACTGTCCTAAAACTTGCTCTATACATCAGGCTGGCTTAAACCAAACTTTATCTATATCATTAATTTCAGATCTTCTAAGTCTTTTTCAAAGAAATTTAAATTTTGTGCATTTTTTCCTGGTAAACAAAGGTTTTTGTAAAAATTACACATATATGAAATCACGTAAGTGTTCCAAATTAACATATGAAAGTTAAGCCTCCTTGATTTATAGAGATCTCTGTAGCTTCCCTATCTAAGTTCTTGTTTCTGTGTAAGTCTCATGAGACAGGCAGTTTTCTTTGGAATCCTCCATGGTGTGTCTATCTCTGTGATTTTAAATGAGTACAGAAGGTTCTGCCAAAAGAGAACAAAGTATTTGTATGCATTTTGATTTCTGCAATCTCTTGTCAGTAGCTTTAGCCTTGAAGCTATTCTGACCCAATTTCCAATTTTTCTTAGTAGAAAACAGCACTGTAAGCCTATATATATGTATATACATGTGTGTGTGTGTGTGTGTATATATATATATATATATATATATATATATATATTATCAAAAAGTAAATAAAAGGAAAGATAAATTGTACCTATATGTTGAAGATCATTTTCCATCTTTAAATCTCTACATAGTTTATTTTTATTTATTAATGTTTCTAACCTTAAGATTATAGATTTCACTATATTTTCTATTTTGAGAATACTTTTAATTTATGGAATATGTATTCAAGTCTGTCATCAGTATGATTGGGACATGCATTTGAAAATTAAAGAGTGAATTAAAAGTATATTTTAAAAATTTATTTCTATTAATATTATATATACATATATATTCATTTTCTCTCAATATTCTAAAACACATCGATGCAAAACTGTATGCATTTACTATGTAGTATAAATCAGTTAGAAATTATCCAAAGTATGAAATTTAACATCATTTGTATATAATGCACTTGAATATTCAATGATTCTGTTATGTATAGGAAGTCTTGGAAGCCAAGACTCATGTTACTGTCTTAGGGTTTCCATTGCTGTGATCAAACAGAACTACAAAAAGGGAGTTAAGGGTTTATTTCATTGTATAGCTCATAGTGCCTCACTGAAGAAGCCACATCAGGAACTCAAGCAGGCTGAGAACATGGAATCAATAACTGAAGCAGAAACAACAGAGGAAAGTTACTGGGTTATTCAGCCTGTTTGGTTAGAGCACCCAGGACCACCACCCAGGATTGGCACTACCCACAGTGAGCTCAGCCCTTCCACATCGATCATCAATCAAAAAATGCACCACAGGCTTGTCCATAGGCCAATCTTGTGGGGATATTTTATTAATTAAGGGTCCTTCACTCTTTTCATATGACTCTAGCTCCTGTCAAGTTACCATACAACTAACCAGGACAGATGCCAACTGGCAATTATCAACAAATTTGTACTGATGATGCTGAGAGACATGATATGACAAAATATTGAAATAAATTTAGGGTAGTTTGTCTCTGTGCAATAGCCAACTTTCCAGGTCAGTTGTGTAGGCCATTTGGATATTGGAAGGGAAAATGGATGGTAAGGGCTAGAGAAGGAATTGGAGGGGAGCAAATGAGGCATGGATTTGATCAAAACACAGCACCAATGCTAAAATTTGCCTGCCGAAACAAGTTTGTAATCCAAGATCTGGAGAACAGAAACAAATCCTTGTTGCTAATTCGTTCACTAGCCTACCCAAGAATCAGCAAGCTCCAGGTTCATTGAGAAATTTTCTCAAACATAAGATACAATTGTGTTTGAGGAAGATACATGACGTTGACCTCTGGCCTCCAGAGTGGTGCTCACCGAAGTGAATACACATGCATGTATGTACACACAACCACACCACTCATTGAATTAATCAGCAAGAGTCAAGTGTAGCCCATTCTGTTGACATATAATTGCAATCCCAGCATTCTGGAGTCTGATACAGTAGTTTTGCAAATTCTTTTCCAAGTTTCACTTTCTAATGAGATTCTGTCTGTAAGAAAACTAAGTAATAAATTAACTTCAGTCTTCTCACTTTTGTCCACCCTCTGTGGTTCTCTGTAGCGACTCTGCCATAAGCTTATGTTCTATGGGTTGTATCCTTTCTCTAATTTCCTTTATCACCTTTCCCATGCCTCCTATTATCTCAGTTTCATTTTTTTCTACACATTTCTTCTCACTCAGTATGCTTCTTTATATTTTTTTCTTCAGTTTTTCATTTGCAGTGCTCCAATTTTGTTCACTGTCCATTATTTTTAGTTGATCCCAAACTATGAACTTGCCTTTTTTTGGTTGCCCCAGCGAAGACTTGCTCTTGCTTCCTTCTCCATAGGAGGGACCTCCTTCTGGTAAGAGGAGCCATAAAGATGGAGGGGTATTTGTTATATGGTTAAGTACTGAATATTTCAATGTACATATCAAACTGAACAAAAATTGTTGGATAAAATATATTCCTTCTTTCAAATCTTGGCTAATACCCATTGAAGATAATTTAGGAGATGACACTGAAATTGGATGTTTATAAATTCTTCATTATTTCATACTAAAGAATAGTGACAGAAGAGAGGTGAATTCCTGCCCTTTTCTCTCCTCCTATCTCTCTCTGCTTTTTCTACTCACCCAGGCTCTGTCTCATATTATACTGATACAGTGTGCCGCGCTAACCTCGACCAGCAAGGAAAGAGACATGACACGACTGGTTCCTTCTCAAGGCAGTTTAATCAGGAAGTTGATTGTAGGAAGAATGGCGCGAATCCCCGGGAGCAAGCTGCTTATATACACTGCAGGAATCATGGTTCCTAATGATAGGCTACCTCTGCAACACTTCATTTGCATATCCGCATTTGCGGGTTTGTTATGGGTGTGTTACCAAGAGCCAAGCTGTTCTCAACCGTAGCACATGCGCAAAGCTGTTGTTTACTACCAAGCCGTAAGGAAGCCGGCGCCATCTTAGCATTGTGCTGAAATGGCGTCCTACATCTCCCCCTTATTTGTATTAATAGACAAGAGAAGGGTACATTCCCGATCAAGAGACGGACTTCTTGTTGGAATCAGTCTCGATCAAGGGATTGTCCCAAGCAGAGGGGGAAACATTGACCTGATCCCTTATGATTCCATACGGAACGAAAGGAGACATTGTAATAGGATGTTTGCCTTGTCGGTGCACCATAGGCCATACCTCCTATATCCGTCTCGATGACCTTTTTTCAGGGGGAGGCATTTTGTGTCATCAAACCTCCATGCAATCAGGTATATTTCCAGGAAGACCATGTGCCATGTATCCTCCTAGTCAAGTACCCACTTGACTCCCTGGCTGCAATTATATTTCTTGTATGGTGGCTAGCCAACATTGGGGAGATTCTCCCTTTTCTAAGGCAACCAGTGCTTGGTAAACAACAGTCTTATGTCTATCATGGCTTTTCTTGAGCTTACACAGCAGCCAAATGCAGAGTAGACTACCAACAAGAAGCACAGCCCCAAATAAAAATATCCCCACCCACTCTTTAAAGAAGGAAAAGGCATTAGTAATCTAGGAGGTGAAGTCTCCAAGGGTGATGGGATCCACTCGAGTTCCATTTAGGTTGGCAATCTGAGAGAGTAGATCTCTGGTCATCTGTTCCGCCTGTTGTGACCAATTTCCTTTAAGGTATTCCGACAGTTGACGACTCTGATTGATAAACTGAGAATGGTTAGCACGTAAAGGAGTAATGTACAATCCTTTAAGAGAGGAGACACATGACACTTGTACGATATTATAAAGTTCTTCCAATTGTTCTTGTACTATATCAACTCTCTGATTAACTAATAGAATGCCTGAAGCAAGATGGGCATTAATTTTCTCCTGTGTTGTCAAGGCAGTGGCTGTTTGTGTCACTACCGAGTTGATAGTTTCAGCTGTTTGAACTTGATTAGCCATTGCAACAGCAGCAGTAGTAGTAGCAGCTGTTGCAGAAATAACTATAGCAGAGATAATAGCAGCTGTGATGCCAAAATCTCTCTTATCTCTTAACAAGTTTGCAATCAGAAAATTCTCAGGATTGGCATTCACAGGTATGGGAACGAATGTGGGAAGTTTCACCACAAGAGCAAGGCTGAAAGATCCGTTCCAGCATTCAGCCAAGTAACAAATAATTTTAGTTTGATTACAATTAATCTGATCTGTGGTATCATTTTTGGTTAAGACAAAGAAAAATGGTGGTCTGACGCATACACTTTGAGGGCCATATGAAACATTGGATAATACCTCATTTGGACGAATATGTGTAAGATTTACCCTATTAGTACCATTAAATCTTACGGCAGATATGTTTTTTAATTCAAAACTTTGTCCTTGTAGCCCAGCAAAAGCTGATAAACTAGTGAATGCTCCTGTCTCATTGGATAATACCCACTGAAACCAAGGCCATGTATTTTCTCTGCCAGAACTATAATTATTTTTAAGCATATATCTATGTAAGGGTGGAGAAAATTCAAATCCTTTGGAAATTTGTTTAAGTCTATGTACGTTGCTCTGACAAGGAGAGAATACAGGAGGAAACTCTAGATATGGAGAGCAGTAAGGAAGTACACGTCTATTTGTGGAATTTTGGATAGAAACACTGGATCTAACAGGTATGGTATCATTATGAAGCATAATTAGTGTGGTAATATTTGATGAAACCGCATCATAGATGTTCATATCACCATTCCCTGAAGACTGTCCTGAACTCACTTTCCTTAATGCATCAATAATCATAGCAGAGCCAACCTTACTGTCCCCAAGAGGATCCAGCCAATTGGCCAAAACACCCCTTGTAAGCTGTATACATGGTAATTTTGACTTATCAGGCTTTATATTAAAGCAAAGAGTGCCAGCTAAGGAAAAATTTGTAGAAGAATAAGATTTTTCCTCTAACGAAGGTATAATACAGGGAACATCTCCAAAACAACTTGTAGAAAAGAAAGCCGGAAGTGTTGTTGAATTACTGTGAACCGGCATTGGCACTGGCCATGTCCTGGCAACCGCCCAGAGCTCCAGAGTTTGGCTCAAATGAATTAACATCAGTAGGAGTGTTACCACTTGAATCAGGGAATGCATCTTCATCCCGGTGATTAGGAACTGTTTTTATCATCCGTGTCAGCCTCTCCGGCACCCAAATTGGATCCTCTTGATCCTGCGGAAAAACACATACAGCTCCCCTGGATCTGGACAGTACTGGATCCGGGCCTCTCCAGATCCCAGTTAAGATATCTTTCCATTTTACCATTATATTGTCTTCAGGGAAGATATTGGCATGACGCTCTGCAGAAGAGCAACCATTTGCATCAAGTTGTAAAAAATTTAAAGAGGCCAAGGGAAATACGTTCCCTTGGGGTACGGCCATGACCA
The DNA here is from genome assembly GCA_026225945.1 of Cricetomys ansorgei. Taxonomy (NCBI): domain Eukaryota; kingdom Metazoa; phylum Chordata; class Mammalia; order Rodentia; family Nesomyidae; genus Cricetomys; species Cricetomys ansorgei. The sequence goes on along the minus strand of JAMJFZ010001121.1, from coordinate 3,119,240 downwards.
ATTCCCCCTTTTTGTTTTATTAGGCATTCTTTAAGAGTACGATGTGCTCTCTTCACTATCCCTTGACCCTGTGGATTATAAGGCAATCCATGTTTTATTGACACCTGTATTTGGTGACAAAATGATTTAAAGGAGGCAGCTGTATAGTCAGGACCATTATCAGTTTTTAATTCTTGGGGTTTGCCCCACGCTGCCCATGTTTCTAGGCAGTGGCGAATGACATCTCTGGCCTTTTCGCCTGACAAGGGGTAAGCAAAAATAAGACCTGAGCAGGTATCCACAGACACATGAACATATTTTAATTTTCAAATTCAGAAAAATGGGTCACATCCATCTGCCATAATCGTAAAGGCAACAAGCCTTTCAGATTTACTCTTACCCCGGGGGGGGGGGTGAGTATGGATGTTACAATCCGGGCAATGGACCACTATTTGTCTAGCTAGTTTTCTGGGAAGTTTAAATTTTATCTGTAACGTTTTTGCATTAACATGAAAATTTTTATGAAATTGAGTAGCCAACGCTACTGGAGAATCCAAAATATTGGTAAAAATAAACTCTCTGTGTGTGGCCATATCAACTTTATTATTAGCAGAACTAATGGGTCCAGGCAATCCTGTATGGGCTCGCACATGTTGCACAAAGAAAGGAAATCTACGTTCCCATACTAAATTTTGTAATAACCGTAACAAACTATAAATAGGACTACCTAACTTTATCTTACCAGTAGCTTCTAAAACCTTCAAAATATTTACCACATATAATGAGTCTGATACTAAATTAAAAGGTTTTTTAAATTTATCAAAAACTTCTATAACAATTTTTAACTCTATAATTTGAGGAGAGGCGGGAGCAAACTGAATCACCATAGGGTCATCATCATTATATTTATATGATCCACATCCATTTTTGGAACCATCAGTATATATAACAGCAGCACCAATTAAAGGGCTACTTCTAGTTATTTTTGGAAAGACAATAGGATGGGATTCAAAAAATTGTATCAAAGGGTGTTGAGGATAATGATTATCAAAGTCCGCACTACACCCACATTTTAGCACTGCCCAATCATCTATGGTAGCACACAAAATCTGTAACTGATTACTATTAAAGGGTATAATAATTTTGGATGGCTCCACACCAAAAAATTGTAAACACTGTTGTACACCTTCTAAGGCTAATACAGCTACAGTAGTGGGATAATATTTAAGAGTTCGGGCTACTGAAATTTTAGGATGAATCCATTTTAATGGTCCATGTTGCCATAACACAGCGGTGGGTTGAACTTTTGTCTTAAAAATCAGCAATAAAATATCCTCTGCGGGCTGATATCGTCGTAAGGACGTTTTTGTTAGCTCTGTTTCTACTAAATCTAAGGCTTTTCGCCCCTCGATGGTCAATTTCCTAGGTGAATCTAAAGCGGAATCTCCACATAAAATATCATATAAGGGTTGAAGTTGATAATTAGGAATTTTTAAATATGGCCTAATCCAATTAATATCTCCTAACAACTTTTGAAAATCATTTAAGGTATTTAAGCAATCCAGACAAATCTCAACCTTCTGAGGCTTAACCTCGAGAGGCTCAATCTTAGCTCCCAAATAGGATACTATAGAATCTTGTTGAACCTTTTCAGGGGCTATAAATAATCCTTGTTTTTGTAAAATTTTTACTAATAAAGCATAGGCTTCCTGTAAAATATGTTCATCTTTTGTTGATAATAAAATATCATCCATATAATGTAAACATTTTAGCATAGGAAATTTCAATCTTATAGGTTCAATGGCTGTAGCAACAAATAACTGACACATAGTCGGACTATTAGCCATCCCTTGAGGAAGCACAACCCATTCATAGCGATTGTCTGGCTGTTCATGATTTATAGAAGGTAATGTAAAAGTAAATCGTTCACAATCTTTGTTACATAGGGGAATGGAGAAAAAACAATCTTTTATATCAATTACTATAATGGGCCACGCCCGAGGTAACGTAGTCAATAGTGGAAGTCCATGTTGAATAGGCCCCATAATCTGCATTTGGGCATTAATGGCACGCAAATCATGTAACAATCTCCATTTTCCTGATTTCTTTTTAATAACAAATATGGGAGTATTCCACGGTGAAACCGAGGGTCTAATATGTCCCATCTCTAATTGTACTTTTACTAATGTTTGAGCAGCTGTTAATTTTTCTGAGGACAATGGCCACTGAGGAACCCAGACTGGATCCTCAGTTTTCCAGGTAATAGGTATACCCTCCTCAGTGGCCCCTAGGAAAAACCCAGACCTTGTTGGTGTGGTCTGGGGGAGACTTGAACTGGGCTTGTGCGGCCTTGCAAAAATTTGCCAAGGCCATGAGAGGGGTACCATCGCATGTTTTTCATCATTGTCTTAGAGTTTGAAGAATAACTTCCCTCATTGGTCAATTTTAAATTCATTTCCTTTAAGAGATCTCTTCCCCATAGACTGACAGGCAGGTCCAACACAAATGGCTTAATAGCCCCCTTGTGCCCCTCTGAATCTATCCAAGGAAGTTCTCTGGCACTCATGTCAGGTGATTTGGCATAGCCAAGGCCTTGTAATGTTTGTGAGGAAGCTTGAATAGGCCAATCAGGAGGCCAATCCTTACTAGCGATTATGCTATGATCAGCTCCTGTGTCTAACAGACCCAAAATAGATTTTCCATTAACTGTCAACTTTATTAATGGGCGCTGGTCCAAATCAAGGAAAAGAAATATAGCATCATGTTTTAAAGAGTTAAAGCTTTTGTCTCCTCTTTTCTCTTGTTTTGTTGGAAATATAGAATGTAAACTGGGAAGTAACACCAACTGGGCAGTTTAATCCCCGGGGAGATTGCAGTAATGCATCGGGGGGATGAAATCAAAATTTTAACTCTTCCTTCAAAATCTGAATCAATTACACCGGGATGAATCACCAATCCCCCAAGCGTAGCAGATGCACGGCCAATTACTAAGCCCATGGAATTTGGAGGCAAAGGTCCCTTAAGGTCAGTGTCCACGGGCTGTACTCCCATTTGGGGGGTTAATACGAGTCTGGTGGTGCAACAGAGGTCCAATCCGGCAGAACCGGGTGTGGCCCTTTTCGGGCTCTCTGACTCGGTATGTTGGGAGTCTGTCCCTCCTGTTTCTCTACTGCCCCATATATTTGTGTCGGGCCCTGGGGTCGAGGGCCCTGTTGACCGTTTTTTGGACGAGCTCCACCATATCCTGAAGTTAGTGGTTGCCCATCAATATCCTTAACGGATCTGCATTCATTAGCCCAATGGTTTCCTTTTTTACATTTTGGACATAGTCCTGGTCTAGGTCTCTCTTTAGATAGCTCCTTTTCAGGGCAATTCCGCTTAAGATGCCCTTGACGTCCACATTTAAAACATACCCCTGAAGTGTTTCCCTTCCCCCTGCTAAGCTGTAAAACTGCAGCAGCTAAACCAGCATTGGATAACGGACCTCCTACTTCTTTACAAGCCTTCATCCATGTTGTCAATCCTTTAGGTTTCCATGGGGTAATAGCTGTTCTACATTCTTTTGTACATTGTTCAAAAATTAATTGTTCAACTAAAGGCATGGCAGAATCAGGATCTCCAAAAACTCTCCCTGTAGCCTCCATTATCTTGGCTACAAAATCTGAGAAAGGCTCTGTTGGTCCCTGGATTATTCTGGTGAGATTGCCTGACACCTCCCCTTTATTAGGCAAGGCTTTCCAAGCTTTTATGGCTGCTTCATTAATTTGTTGATACACTTGTGGAGGAAAAACAGTTTGATTATTCGCCCATTGTCCTTGCCCCATAAGCATGTCATAATTCCAGGCTGGCTGATTAGTAGGGGGCGCAACGTTAATTTGAGCTTGTGCTTGTACTAAATCAGCATAAATTGATTTTCAGTCCAAATATTGTCCCATTGTCAAGCAAGCTTTTATGGTACTCATCCAGTCATTAGGAGTCATGGCTGCCATTGCCAGACGCTCTAACTGTGCTTGTGTAAAGGAAGCATTTACACCATAAGTTCTTGCTGACTCCGCTAAATTTTTTAATTGTTTGAAATCCAAAGGTTCGTGATATCTCTGATTATTAGCGTCTATAAACACAGGGAAAGCGGAGGAGGCGGAAGAGGCCTCCTTCCACGTCTGAGGACAAAAAGAACATGCTGAAGTATTAGGCGCCGCCTCCATATAAGGAGGAGGCACCGCGGGCGGTGCAGTAGGGCAGGGCAAAGGCTCCTCCCACATGGGCTAAGCTCCATTGTCTCCTTCCTGTTTCTTCTCTGGTCCTTTTCCTGTTTCTCCACCCCTTTTCTTTGTCTTTGAAAGAGCCTCCATCTTGTCTTTTTCTCCACCCTTTTCTTTGTCTTTGAAAGAGCCTCCATCTTGTTTAATAATTTTTTAACCCTTTTTTCTATTTTCTCTATATCCTGAATTTTCTGAATCACTAGAGCCTTTCTGAATCACTAGAGCGGCTCTCTTCCGAAACACTATCGTCGCTACTTTCGGCCTTTTGTAACTCTTCCCTTAAGTCTGGATAAAGCTTTTCTCTCTTCCGCCCCTTTTGTCCGCCTACGGATGACCTTTTAGAGCACGCTTCCTTCACTGCCTCCAATGTCTTAGCGGAGGCTTGTACAGCCTCTCGGCAGTCTTCATCTTTTAGACAGCTACGTATCATTTTCCAGACTCTTCTCACCCCACCCTTTAAGGTTTTTTGTTCCCAGGCAAAGTCTAAATCCTTTCCTAGTTTATCCCAACTTGGAATGGTTACATTACCTGTAGCTGCAAACCATGGAGCTACGGTATCCACCTCCTGCAAAAAATGAACTATGATCTTATCTTTTATCTTAATTCCGCGAATGCGGAGAAGTTCTTGCAGAGCCAATTTCATTGGACAGGAAGGTGAGGCACCCATGGTTTCACTTTCTGGTTTTGTATATCCGCGACGGACACACAGATTCACTATCGCTGCTTTACCGCGGTCCTTTAGTTTAGTCTCTTTCCGAGAGCTTGAATATAGTCTCCTTCCAAGAACTTGAATATTGGCCTACTTACCTAGGCACTTACCGATCGATCGCCCTGTCCGCCAAGAGTTCTGGAACCCCGGGACTTTAACGTTCCCTGTACAGGCCACCAAATGTACCGCGCTAACCTCGACCAGCAAGGAAAGAGACACGACACGACTGGTTCCTTCTCAAGGCAGTTTAATCAGGAAGTTGATTGTAGGAAGAATGGCGGGAATCCCCGGGAGCAAGCTGCTTATATACACTGCAGGAATCGTGGTTCCTAATGATAGGCTACCTCTGCAATACCTCATTTGCATATCCGCATTTGCGGGTTTGTTATGGGTGTGTTACCAAGAGCCAAGCTGTTCTCAACCGTAGCACATGCGCAAAGCTGTTGTTTACTACCAAGCCGTAAGGAAGCCGGCGCCATCTTAGCATTGTGCTGGAATGGCGTCCTACAATACGGGGCCCTGGACATGTGTGTATACATCTCACTTTGCACTCTGGACATAAGCTATAACCATCCCCTGCCCTGAGCCCCATGAGAATAACTCCTACTCACCAACACCTGGGATTTGAATAATACAATAGCAGAAAAAACTCTGTGGTTCTGGAAGAGAGGGCCATATCATTAGGAATGCAAAGGGTCTAGATCAAAATGAAAATAGATTCTGATGTCTAGAAAGATTTGACTATGAAGGAACATATTTGTCTGTGTTGATTTAACATCAAAAAGTGTGGAGATTTTTTTTTTTTTAAACATGCATTTCACCTTTGGTGACAATCAAATTCAATAACAGAAGGCTGTACAGGCACCAAATAAATGCTAAGAGTTGAAGGTCTATTTTTACTCAGAAAAGGCTATCTAATAACAAATGATCAGCCCTGAAAACATGCATACAAGTAACATTATACAGACATACAGACAGAACAGTATTTAGGAATGTATTTAGGAATATGCATAAACATATTCATGAACTTGAAAAAGAACAAGGAGGGGTACATAAAAAGTTTTAATTAGAGGAAAGGGAAGAGAGAAATCTTGGAATTTGATTAAATCTCAAATATGAAATAAAAATTAAAGCCTGTATTTTAGAACCTAAGTATTAGCATGCCAGAAGTAATCAGTGTTGGTGTAGAAAGTGAATTATCCTTGAATTAGTCTACTTCTATGTCTTAGGTTTGCAGCCTAAGATTTGATTCCATGAAATATAGAGATTTGAGCCAATTGATAAGAAGTCATTTTTCTTTTTAAAGATTAATTTATATATTGTAATTTTGTTGTATATATTCATTTTACATAATATTGTTTTACATATAGACATTTATTTTCATCTAGATGCTGTACAATGTACATATTCCCATTACCCTCTTGTTTCATACTCTCCTCTCTTGTCAGTTCCTTTTATTCCTGAACAATTTAACTTTTATTGCCACATCATATGTATATACATGGAGCAGCAAGCGAAAGAAAATGAGACATTTGTCTTTCTCAGAATGGCTTAATTTTTGCATAACATGATTATTTCCGGTTTCATCCATTATCCTGTAAATGTCAGTTGTATTAATCTATTTAATCAACTGGGTATTGCCTTTGTCTACCATTTAAAGATTTGGCCTAGTAACTTGAAGGTTTTGAGCTGCTTATTCCATCAAATTATAACAAGAATATATTTCAAACTTATTCAAAATACTAGATCAGAACTAAAATGTTTCCTTAAAATGAAGAATCTTCAGATGAGGAAACACAGTATTTGGGAGGACTATTTTACAGGAAGAATTCATTTAGCAAACCCTGTAGCAAAGTATTGATTGACCGAAGTATGAACTGAGCCTATGTAAGCAAGCTTCAAGAGCTGGCTCTCAACTGTAGTTAGGTTGATGTTGGCCAGATTCCACGGAGAAGTGTGTGGACGATATGGATATCAGATGGTGTATATAAGTATGCTGAGTATGTTGAGGCAGGAAATGTCTTTAGATGCTCTTGATATTAGAATTTCATGTTTGAATCTTAATGAGAAATGCAAGGTCCCTAACCAACTAAAGGGAAAATTAGAGAATGTTGTGTAAGAACTCAATTTCTATACTTCACACTTTTTACAGGATCCATAGCCACAATGTTTTAAATTGTATCTTAAGAAAGCTAGATATATAGTGTTATATAAACAAAACATTTAAAAGGCAAATTGTCTATTCTTTGCTTACTGCATCTGTGAAATCAAAGAATGAATCTTTTTTTAAAATCTCTGTTGTTACCAAAGTTATTATGTACATACAAATTTTGGTCTCCTCCTCTTTCATCCCTAATTTCTCCTTTTCTCCTTCTTTTTTCCTTCCCTTCCACAACAATATTTTCTTTTATCCAATTTTGGTCAACTCTTTGTATTTCTCATATTTATTTTAAAGGAGAGTAAAAAGACAGCTTTTAACTTTATTTTCAAATATAGTGATATTTCATTTTATCAGTGTATCATAAGCAATGTAACTATCTCATGTTGGATATCAGGTTTCCTGTACTGTTGTTATTTCAATATGTGCTTGAAAGCCACCCTTATTGTCCACTTGCATTTAGATAAATCTTTGCTGATCTACTTTTTCACATGATCTTCTGTATATTAGCATATTCAGCCTTAATTACCAACTTGCAAACTTTGCAAGGATGTTCTGTGTTAAATCTGTATTCCAAAATGAATGTTAGTGTTGAATGATATATTTAGATATTCTTCCCAATGCAAAAATATAAGTGATATGCATAGATTTTATTTGCAAACCAACAATAGCTAATTACAAATCTGTAATTAATTTAATAACAATATTTGGAAGGTGTCTGTATTTAAGGCATGCACCTTTCTGCGTACTCAGATGTTGAAAGTAAGCCACAAGAAGCTTTGAAATATTTGAAGTGTTAAAGCTGGAAAATACAAAATGTGTGACAACAGCTTGACAGGTGTCAGAGATTGCTTATGACAGTCCCACTCTACTGTTTCAAACTATGGTGAAGAACAGGTGCAGAGAGCTCCTTCAACAAGGTCATAGCACTTCCCAAAAGAGTAAGAGAGAAGGGACAATGAAAAGATCAGTACTAAAGTATGTATAATTCTGAGTTAATGATTTCAACAGCAAAATTCTAAAACTACAGCTATTTACTGTTAAAGCTGACCAAAGGTATACGTTTGTGCATAGGGACAAGGGTGCAGGTTGTTAACAAATACCAGACATGATTAATGCCTACATCTAGCCTGCCATCCCTTCAGAACAGCGCCTGCTGTTTTCATACTATGATTAACCTGTAAGGCAACAAAAAAATAGACTCACACCACAGTGCACTCCATCATTCTCTGACATTTTTTTTTTAAGGAAGAGAATCCACTTCCACTATGGTAGGTGGGGCCATAGGTTAATGTAGAAATAGATTCCCAAGCCAAATTCTCTTCATGACATAATGGTTTCATTTGTGTTATTATTAAACCATATCTATGTTTATATAAATATATATATATATATATACACATATTCAATTTATATTTAACATAATATTTTTATGATTAAAATCACATTCATTGTAATTCCAAAATAAGACAACGTGCTTAAGGAACATTTGGAATTGACCACAAGGCATTGGTAAATCTTTTCATATCAGAGAATTTTTCAGAATGCTTCCTAAAATGTTTCTAAACTTGAAAGAATAATTTTCAGAATACATTATATGGAATTTTTAAAAAAGTTTTTGGTTTTTATATTTGAGAGACTTTTATTAACAGAAAATTACTTTTTCTAGTCTAAACTCTATTATTCATTGGGTGCCATGAGGTGCCATGTTGCTTTTAATATTCCCCAATATTTTCCTTTTACTTACAGGAAAATTTTATATAATATGATCATAGTTTCCCCTCACCCACTTCCTCCCCAATTCTCCCCATGTTCCCACACACAAAACCCCCATGCTCTTCCTTTCTCTAAAGAAAAAAAAGCACAAGTATGAGTGAAGACTCTAGGTAGGCACTAGCTCTACTTCATCTTCAATGGAATATGTTAAGTATTATCTTCAGCAACTTCTTCATGGTCAGTAGATATGTAAGTGCTGTTTCAAAAATGTGGCCTTAACTATCAGTTTGTGGACAGCAACCAATAGCCTTGGCAACAGTCTTAGTTGTTTTGGGTGTCCATGAGCCCAACACATAGTATTTAACCCAGGAACTAATAAAAGCATCATACATAGGTTCACAGTTTAAAAAAACAAACAAACATGAAGCTAGTTTATATTTGTGAAAAACATCACAGAGAGAGAAAGAATTGAAAGGAAACTATACATTATGCTAATATGAAAGCTACTTAATCTTTCTTTTTAAAAAAATTAATAATTACTATCAATTAAGTTTAATTGAGCACAAACTGTGCAGAAGACTAAGCTATAATTTTAGAACACATAAATCCATTATATAATCCACAGAGCTCAAAAGAATTATACTCTCATTAGAGTATCTAATAATTAGCATAAACAAATAAATTGTAAAGAGCAAGTCATAGTTTAATGACAAGGAATCTCTCTGTGTTTTAAAAGATTTATTTACTTTTGTATGTGTGTTTGTCTTCATGCATGTATGTATATTTGTATGTATGTATACATGAAACATGTGCATGCGGTGATAGTGGAAGCAAGATGAGGGCTCCAGATCTCTTGGAAGTAGAGTTCCTGGGGGATAAGAGCTACCATGTGCATTATGGAAACTGAACCTGGGTTCGCTATGAAGTCTAGCTCTTCAGCCTCAACAAGGTATTTCTATAGACATCAATCACAGGATAATTCCAATCTTTGTAAAGAATTCTTTATGCCTGCCTCGTTGTTCAAAGTTTCCATTTTTATAAAATCATAGACATTACATGGAAAACCTTCCTTGCAACCTTATCTTGATCATCTCAACCGGCTTGTTTCCCTTGTAGAAACATATTTATGATACTTAGAGTAAAATATTCAGTGTCTTTTATGAGGGACCAATTCATACTAATGGTTTGCAAGCTCTTACTTGATAATGTTATTCTTCCTGTTGTGTAATAATTTTTATCAATTGTGTCAGGAGACTCTGATAAAATATCAAAGCACTAGTAGTTGACATACTATATATGTTTATGTTCCAGTTATCTGGATTCATTAGTCTGGGTGATTGTCTAATCACATTGCTGTACAATATCCCATAGTAGTCATAGTAGAAAATAGAATCCTGATTTTCTATGGCTCCAGATGCTGGCTTGCGTATCATAGTTTAGATTTAATCATGGTCATATTAAACTAAATGAAGCTAAATTATACCATCTTAGAGAGAATTTTCATGTAACTTGTAATTATAAACTCTCATAGAAGACTTTTCTTTATACAACATAGAGACAGAATACTATGATCATGACATTATTTGTATGTTGCTTCTTTACAATATGAAAATTTTTAAATTAGTACACCTTAGTTTTTAACATTATTTATCTTTTGACCATGTCTAGATAGAGCATTGAAAAATGTCAAGGAACCTGGTCTCCAGAATCATGACAGGTACACTGAGATTATTACAAACATTATCAATTTGCTTTAGGAAAATGTTATAGTGTACATTAGTATGAAATCTCTCTAGTTTTAAAAGTAATTTATTGGCATATATAAATTCACTATGCAATATTTTATTCTAGCTGTCCAGAACCTAGCTCTGTATGGCTTACAGAACATTTATTTTTACCTCTGAAGTCATAAAAGTTGTTTTCCATATCTTCAGACAGACTTAACTACGGGCAGGAAGAAGTAGAGAAATTACCTGTCACATTTTTCATAGTCCGGATCAAGATACTATAATACCATGGCCCACTAAGCTAATTTAGGAGAAAAAAATGAAGAAAGCTTTGTAAAAGATGGCATTTATATGTAATATATGTAGAAGAGTTTAGGGTTTTGACAGTTTGAGATCGTATTCTCTTTAAAGAGAATACTTAATAACTTTTATTTCTTCTGAAATATACATAACTCCTTGAAGGGAACTTTCAGCTTTCATTAACACTTCTCAAAGCAAGTTCTCCATCTCTGTGAAAGTGAAGGACATAATAAACTAAAATTTGAGTGTGTGTTTATTTATCAACAATTCTGCTATTTGCTCTATTATTTGAGTGTTAAAATTTCTTAATTGGTAGGGAAAAACTCTAAAACAGACATAAATATTGGGATTTAAACACAGAATCTACTGATTCTCAATACTCAGTATTAAAAAAAATGTATCTGATAAGAATTAGAACCATGGAACCCATTGCAAACCCTTAATGAGAAGGAATGGAACATTCTTGATTTAATTGCAATGTGTTTCTTCCTGACTTGAACCTTTTGATGAGGATTCTTTAAACCATATCCTCCTCATTTATAGAGTAAAAGTAGTAATGATGCCTGTCAGGATTCTGTTGAGTATTGCATCAAGATATCCCAATGTCAGCATACACACATTTGATGGTAGAGGATCCTTTGAGGCTTTAGAGGAAGTTTGGTAGTGTCTTTATCTCTGCATATTAAATGCCAGTATGGTGATCCCTCTTCTCTAGTTATGCAACTAAAAATGTCTTCACATATTGCTAAATTCCCTACTTGAGACACTCAGGATTACATGGACATCTGTGTTTATACATATTCAGAGCTCTGTACAGTTTCTGATACATAATAAATGGATCAATAACTTAGAGACTATTATTTTATAAAACATATACTTATTTTCTCAGAAGAGTCATAGCCTTAATGAACTCGAACATTATTTGCATTCTCTCTCTACTGGTGAATACATATATTGTTTCTGTATGTGTGTGTGTGTGTGTGTGTATATATATACTTTATATTACATACTTTTCAATATAGCATTAAGATAATTTAATAAAAAGTAATTGGGAACATAGAAAAACAAATAAAATCTATAAATAAGTGACAAGCTGTTGTAATTTTATTTTTTGCTACTAAATACTTAATTTAGTAAACTTTGCTATTCAAAGTCTATTTCAAATTCAAATGGACTAAATTAATTTTTTCTTCTCTGTTACCCTACAGTCCAAACTGATAGAGCAGAGATGAGATGCAAAGGAAGGAAAGAGTTCTGCCATACGGTGTGGGGTTGGCAAGGATGGACTTTCCTGTATTTAAGTAAAAAAGTGAGGAGAAAGAAAAAAGTAGAAGGAGGATGGAGAGACAAGGGAGAAGAAAAAGAAGAGTTAGGAGAAAATATTTGGTGGTTAGGGAGGTGAGAATAGAAAGTGTGGATCTTAGAGGTGTAGAGTGAGGGATGAATATGATCAAAATGCATTGTACGAGATCCTCAAATATTCATAAAATCATTTTAAGAAGAAAAATGTCTAAGTTGTTTACATTTTTCCATTTGTATTCAAATCCTAACATGGGATGAGTCATAAGAAAATTTAAAACTTGGCTTAGGAAAATGCACTTTAATAATAAAAACAATAAATTGACTTAAAGTATCTTTTCTTGTTTTTAATAATTGTCTAAATTACACTATTTAAGGACTATTATTATCATTTTATTAACAGAGATGATGACAGCCTTTTGAATGACAGCTCTAGGATGAATGTTACAACTTGAACACAGACGTTTCCCTGATATCCCACAGGTTTTCAAAATTTTAAGCACAAAGTCAGCAGCAGTAGCCATTGTTATTTGGAGAGGTTTCCCTAATACCACAACCCCCACTTCAGAGACTTTTCCATACATTTATTGCTCTTCCTCACTAACTGAAGTTACTGAATCTTTCTAGGGGCACTCATGGTCATTCCCTCTAACAGGTTTTGGCAAAGCTTTTAGTACATTATGCCATGTGAGTTGTGCTCTTAAATATTCCCCTAGATAGTCATTCAGTTGAGCTTCTTAGTGAGAGCACACTGACATTGTTAAGGTCAATGCCTCAATGTTTTACAAGTTAGAATATGTTTGAGCTTAACTTGATTGTTTGGGTCATTTTATTAAACAACATGAAGACCTTGAATTCTGGAGGCACTTTTACTGCTTGGAAGAGCACTGTTGTTATATCCTTAAAGGTTGACAGTGGAGAATGATAACATGGTAGCAATTGAACACTCCTTCCACGGTGTTTTGGAAACACTGCCAATCAAAATTACTGACCCTGAATTTGCATATATATACATATATTGTATATATATATATATATGAATATATATGTATATGAATATATATATTAGTTAATATGCAATAACATTTATGAAGAATTTTTACATATTATGTTCTATGTGTATTTGAAAAGTTGTTACATAGTAATTGCTACTACTTCCATGCTGTCTATGCTAATAGGTTTTTAGTGTGCTGGGCACAACTCTACAAGTATTAAATAGCAATAATGATAATTACAACAATTTATATTAATAAAGTGATTACTATATACTGGATATTGTATGGAAAAAGTTTATTACATATAAATCCATTTATTTCTCAGAAAGTTTAAATATCTTTTATAAATAATATTAAGGAGGTCTAAGAAGTCAGACACCTGGTTTTAGAGTGCTTTTCCTATACTCCCTTAGCTTAGTCACTACTATACCTTCACAGAGCTGCACCGTGAATCAAGTCTTCCACCTACTGTTGCCAAATTGTAGCTCAACTGTGTGAGTGTTCTGTGTGTGGACTCACACATGTGGACGTCATTTTTACTTCCTTTGCCTGCCTGCCCTATTCTAACATTTTATGTTGATGTGCACCATATCCTGATGCCTCCAGAATTTGATGGATAGTAGACTAATAAGTGTCACTATTCTAAGTTGATTCTTACTAGGAAAAGCTGTTTTTAATTAGCTATATGTCTACCATGCTAATTTTACCAGCTAAGCATCTAATAAATGCTAATGAGTTAACTTACTATTCTATCAAGTTAAATATTTGAAAATATCTGTCATACTCCACAGCAGCAACTGAAGTATGTATGTATAAGGTTTATATTTAAGGTTTTATATGTAAGGGTTTATATATTACATTAGGCCATTATGGAGATTTATGAGATAAGAACATATAATCATACACCTAATATGTCATGTGACAGGCAAAATTCTCAACCTGAAAACTGAGAAAGCAAGTCCTTCTTATCATCTTATCCTAACAAATTATTCCTAAATTTTTGGTCTTTATATATTATACATTATATGCAATGTATTATGTTTTATAGTATAAACATAAAGTAAAATCATCCAAAGATTAAAAATGGTCAAAAAATAAAAAGCAACAAAGCATGGCATACACAGAGATTAAGACTGACATCAGATTTCTCATCAATAAGTCAGGATGAAGGTACAAAACTGGTTATGCCTACATGTTTGTTGAAAATTATTTCAAACTTACTGCTCTAAAATTAGCCAATTTATCAGTCAACTGTGAGCACAATGAAGATATCTATTGCTAAGTCACAGAAAGTTTACCTCTATGTATATTTTCTTTGATGATTATTTAAATTGAAAATTAAAACAAAACTAAAGAATGTTCAAAATATGGTACTGACAAAAAGGTATCTGATTTCCGAAAAGTGAAGGATTTGGAGATCAGGGTCAGTGATAGACCACTGCTATTTAAATAAGCATTTCTATATGAATTGTGTCTTTGAATAGATCACTGAGTTCTTTGGAAGAAGCATATATGATCCACACAGCATAGTCAGCTATGTATGAATAATAAAATTTAAAATAGTGTACATATTTTGTTTCCAAATTTAGAATAATCTTATACATAAGCTACTAATTCTTTCATAATAGAACATAAGTAATAGTAATCTCATCATTATAAAAGCATAAGTAATTTGAGATAACAGGAGAATAGGGATAATCACATATGAAGTCTAAAGTACAGAATCATTGTGATATAATCCATAGTTAATGGAACCTAGCTAGAAAGTTCAATTTATTTGTTAAAAAAATATTGGTATGTACAACTTAAGATTAGTGTTGAAAATTAATGTTGGGGTAAGAAAATAAGCTATTAATATAGTTTTTAACTCCAATTCCATCCTTGAAGCCCCAAAACCAATAATATATTTACAATTTACAAAAAAAATTAGAATAATATTAACCTATGATTCAGGAAATGGTAAAAGCATCATTAGAGGCCCAAAATAAGACTAATTGCTATTCTGATGGTGTACATTGAATATACAACTTGTTATGATGAGAATTTAGATCATTTAGACAAAAAAAAAAAAAAAAGAAAAGAAGGGAAGGAGGCAATGGCAGGGAAAGACAGAGAAAAGAGAGACTGATGGAAGAGAGGTTGATTTGGAAATTGAAACAGTAGGAAATATTTAGTCAAATTGCACAGCTGGGATTAGGGAAGTCTCAGCTTTCAGCAGAGCTCTCCTCTGAATCTCTTAAGGCTCTGCTGTATATTTTCTTTGGTTAAGGAAAGTATAAGCTAAGGAGCAGCACTGTGAAAAATAGTGAGAAAATATCGAACTGTATTCTTTTAACATTCTCATTTCTTAGTTCAACAAGGTAGTGTACTTTCACTCAGGAAGAATTTCTGTGATAATGTGGACAATATTTAAGCACAGTGGTGTTTGTGTGATGATGATATCACCCTATAATATGTAAAAGTCATCACTATAACAGGAGCAGAATAGAGCAGTAGCTTTCAAGTAATATGTGAATATTTAGCCATTTTATTTCATTATTTTGTAAGCACAACTATTAAGCCCATGTGAACTGAGGAGTATAGAACAATGGCATCCTAACTTTTAAATCTGATGAATGTAAGCACATGCATACCATATGACATTTAAAATTACAAAAGCATAAACAAAAGTGTATGTAATTTTAATGACACCAATATTTCTACTTATGTTAAATTCTTAAGAGCACTTGTTCTTGTAGAGAACTTGGACTCAGTTCCTAGAATCTACATTAAGTGACTCACAACTACCATTTCCAGTTCAGAGTTTTTAATACCTTCTTCTGGACACATCTAGTACCTACACACATATGCACTTTCAGATGATCAGATATATACATCCATAATAAAAATTAAATAAAAAGAATTATGTCTAAAGTTCTTAGAAGTATGTACTAACCAGAAAAAGTTCAGAGATGCATATATGTGTGTGTGTGTATATATATATACATATATATGTATATATATATATATAATATCATTATATTTATTATATCATTTACATTCAAAATATGTATATTTAAATAAATATTCCCCATAATATGAACACTTATCGAATAGCAGGTGTTTTGTCTCTTCATGGTAGAATTAAATGGGCTTGGGAGACACTTGGAAGCCTCCAACAGGCTAGCATTTGTGAGCTTAATGCATTTATTAGCCTGAAGCCTCGCTTGCCAGTATTTTCTCTTCATTATCCTTTCATCCCACAAATATATTTTGGTTTTAACCAAATCTGAGCCAATGGAAGGACCATGAGCCACTGAATAGTCTCTGACAAATGGACCTTGTTTTATTTCAAAGGATTTTAGCTTGAAATCCTTTGAACAATTCCAATGCAAATGGCTCTCCTCCTGTCATTCATTTCCCAATTTAAACTTCCCATCTGCATTTCTAATTATGAAACAGAATAAAATCTGTGTTGAACAAAAGATTGTTTTTATGAATTTTCCTCTTAGGAAAGACAAACAAGCATATGGCTACATGAAGGACAATCTTTTCATTTCACATACTAAAATACTTTCTAATTGCTTAAAAACTGTTTTGGATACCTGACATTTTCCTTAGAGTATACTATAATACTATAACAAAAGTTTATATGTGACCATTTTCTATAATTTTAAAAATAAATTTATGGGTAACAGTGTTATTTTAAGTTTTATGATACTGTATATAATTGTAGATTCTAAGCACATTTTTAAAAGCTTTGTTATTGTGATGCATCAATCCAGTGCTTCTTTCCCCAATTATTTTGTTATTTTTAGCTCTGTGATGTTGGACTTAATAAGAAAAGCTGCACTATATTTTGATAGAGAGATTGAATAGAACATATGTGTCAGGAGCACAGGGTATCTGGCAATTCAGAGCAAGTTCTGAGTTCACAGCAATATCCTGATATGAAGAGTGTCAGACTTGGCATTTTAGATACTTTTTCTACTCTTAAAATACTTTAAATAGATAGAACAAGATTAGTGACTAATGCTACTACAGAAATACTTATTGTTCTAGGTAAAATTTGAGGTCAGTTGATAAAATGATTAATTTACCCAGCTACACAGCAAATGATGCACAGACAAACAAAGGCTTCATTTCTCAACTCATCAAATCCATACCTTCTAAATCCATCAAACATTTAAACTAAAAATCATATACTGAAATTGGTAGCTTTATAATACCTTTTTCCAAGAACTATTCTCTGTTTACCAGATATAGGACTTTTAGCTTTTAGTTAAACAAAATTATATATGGTCTATACTCCCTCAAGTACATAATTTCTATGAACTATGAAAAAAGATGTTAAACAGTTTTTTTTGTTTGTTTGTTTTAGGTTTTAGATGCGTGTGTTTTCCTCAGGTGAACCTTAACTTTACTGACATGCATATGAGAATTCTTAATTCCCTCTGTTATTTTTTTCTCTTAAGTTTAAGAGCATTTTTGAGAAAATACAAAACTCTTATTGTCTGTGTCTAGTAACACCTCAAAAAATGACAGGAAAATAAAAGAGAGGCACATGTGTAGTAGTACACCTACTGTGGTGGCTTACACAAAAAGGACAAGGAGGTACATTTCATAGGGGCAGTACTCAGCAGAGGGAACCACTATCATGGAAGATGCCATACTGGATAGTGGAATCCTGAGCATACCAGCTCAGGTGGTTTTATCGATTCAGAACTCCCTTAGGAGTTCTGATAGCATGTGCAGATCATCACTCAATCAAACACTCCCCATATAAATCCAATACATGCAATAATTACAAAATATCAATATCTGGGCAGCCCCTTTCCCAATAGTACACCAAACAATTATTTTATACATAACTAAAAATAAACTTCTACAACAATTCCCCTTTTCTGTATAAGCTAATCCAAAAAAATTTGCATTATCTCTACAAAACAATTTAACACTATGCCAGCAAAATTATTTACATGAAGAAAAATGAGGGTTGCTAATGCAAAGGAACAAATGAACCAATTGTCTATCAAGCTTTTCACAGTGTCTTTGGACAGCAGAAAAACATTATTACTGTCCAATTATTGTATGAATTCACATACAATCTGGGCTCCTTCAAACAGCTGGAGTCACTTCTTTGGTTCTGACCTCTACAGCACACACAACTTATTCTCCAGGCTGTGGGGGGCTCTTCTCCACCACTGCTGCTGTTCTTGGTAGTTGTCCCATGGTACTGGCATCTTCAGACTTCTGGGATCTTCTGCTGCAACTGGTCTGCACTTTCACCAATAGCCTCTCCAGGCCTCTCACAATGCCAAGCCTCATTTGCTCTCCATGACACCTTCAAATATTCAAAACCAGTACCATTTGGGTAAGTCTTTATACTACTAAGTTCAGTTGCCATTATAATATACAAACTTGGCTAGTTCTGGAAGACAGCTTCTGTGTGGAGACCCTGATTTCCAGATTTTAAGACAGAGTCTGGTTTCCAGGGAAAACAACTGGTAATCTTGTCTTCAGGAAGGGTTGCCTGGTGGGTTGGAGTTCTCATCAGATGTATCTTGTCAGGACCACTTCACCAGTATCTGGACCACTTGTACTGGACTCTGTGAGTTCTGAAGTTTCTTCTTGCCCTTCTCTACTTTCTGTCTACCATGATGGCAAACTATTTGTAGATGTCAGGCTGCTGTGTTGACTCAACGCAGAAGACACAGATGCATTTTCATATATACAAAACTCTTTCAGACCTCAGCAGAGGGAACCACCATCATGGCTGGAGCCATACTTGATAGTGGAATGCTGAATGTCCCTGGTCAGGTGTTTTTAATAATACAGAACTCATTAGGTGTTCTACTGATAGCATTTGTGGATCATAAGCAATAAAATATCACCCATATAAATCTAACACCTGCAGACAATACAAAATGTCAAGACCTAGGCATTCCCTTACCCAACAGTGCACAAAGCAATTATTTTATACTGAAAATAAACTTCTGCAACATATATGATGAAATAGTGCATTTTGTTGTATATGAAATGTCTTTCATGTTTACCAAATAGTGAGAAAAAGGAAGATCACAATAGGTAGCTAACTAGCATATTTTTAAAAATTATACAGAAGGATCAGATACATTGTAAACTCTACCTTTAAAAAATTAGTAAACTTCTGGCTTAAAGCCCAATATTTTTTAAATGAGAGTTTCACTAAACTTAGATTATATTTTTTTAATTCAAGTATTTTTATTTGTAAATATAGTCCATAAACCTTGTCATAAAATAATAGAAAATAATAATAGAAAAAGAAAATATAAATCTCATATCCATCAATGTATTTCATAATTTTCTTATATTTGTTCTCAGTATTTTACTTTAGTATACATTTAATATACAACATGTATTTCTCCTGTATTTTACCCTAAATTATTTTGTTGCCCCTTAAAATTTCTTTCATTCATCATTCATCAAAATTCCTAATTTTTCTAATTATTTATTGCAGTTTCCTCTGTGAACAAAGACATATTTCTAGTTATATAAAATAATTGTCATATTTATATTTTCAGTATGTTCAAATATCACCTGCAGTAAAATAGCCTGTATTACACTATGAAATGTTGTAGAGTAGAAAGTGAGAAGAGGTGTCAAAGTAGACATACTATCTACTATTCTATCATTTATCATACATGTATTTCCAAGAGCAAGAAATTAAGGTGAAAAATAGTATAAAATCATGTAACAATTACCGTACAATTCAACTGGCTATAAACTGGAATAATATTTTAGAATATAGTTTTAATTGTTCCCTCTTAATCACATCTTAATTAGAAAGAAGTTGACTCTTAATTCAATAGAATTTTGTGAAAGGATACTTTTTGTAGTCAGTCTTAAGTTTTAAAATTATGTGTTAAAGATGAGGCCTGGGTACAGTCTTTATTTTATAGCTCTTTAGATTTTAATCTATACCCAGGTTGTAAATGGATAGGTGACTTAGAAGATCTGGTGATGTATGAAAAAATAAAACACAAAAATATCAAATCTAAAATTGGAGACAATCAGAATTATGGCACATTAATTCAAACTGAAGCTCAGTACAAGATGGATGCTGTAGAGGTCATAGTTTTGCTTCCCTTAGCTGTCAGAGTATGGAAACTTTTAGGCTAAGTTCTGTATTAAGGTGTGTATTTAATTCATTTAATAGAAGATGTATGTTATTTTCTCTCTCTCTCTCCCTCTGCCCATGGGGGTCCTGCTTCCCTTCCCCACACAAGGCTGAGCTATTGGCCACCAACTCAGCCCCCAGGAAGGAAAGCTCAGGGTATGGTTCAATGCTTTCAAGAGGGTCCTAGATAGGTGGACTAAGAGCCAACAAAGTGAATCAGACTCTCAGGAGAGGCTGTCAGAGGAGGCATATCTCATTTATTAAAGCAAGGATAGTTACATTTATAGGGTACAGGCAGGGGAGGGTGTTTGGTACCCAGGAATGGGAGCCATTGGTAAGTCAAAGTCCTGCAAAGGCACCTTCTGCATAAGGTGTGGTCTCTCAGGGAAAAGAGGAAGATACTTTATCAGTAAATGGGCTAACCACTAGACTTCCAGCTACAGCACAGGTAAGCACCAACCAATCCATAATCATTTGCTAGTGACCGTCTGTGAAGCAGGCAGTATTTACTGTTTAGCTGGGTTCTGACCAGAGCTAAGAAAATTGGGGAACAACTGAACTCCTACCACTCTCAGGATGAGAAAATCCAGGGTTCAAAGCATACTTCAACTCACTTTTAGCTCTAGTGCTGCCCCATAGATATATTCTTCAATTTAATATTGTGGGACATAAACTAAGTGTACAACATCCCCATGCCTAAAGCTCAGGAAACATTGCAGAAGAGGAGATAGAAATAATTTTAGGGTCAGAGGATCTGAGAGTTTGCTATGAGATTGTGTTTCTTAGTAATGTCAGAAGCTACAGCATTAGATATCACCAACTTGACTACTCAAAAGTAGTTTTAACAAGGACAACACCAATGAAGATGCCAAGGTGGATGGGGAAAAACCCATGAGGACTCAACTCTACATAAAGAACTATAGGAAACTGAGGAAATTTAGGAGTGGGAGAGGTTGTCCTCCTCCTGGAAGAGCACACTGAGGTGTTCTGGTGCCAAAGAGTAAGCTGTACTACACAAGTAAAATTATACATACTGAACTGGTTAAAATATACCTATACGCATGCAATAACAATTAATGAAAGAAAGAATTTGAAGGACAGTGGGAGAAGTATATGAGAGACTGAAAAGAGGAAAGGGAAGGGAAAGATAGTAAAATTATAATCTCAAAAATAAAAAAAAATGTAAAAACAATAGAACGTTTTGTAGGATAACGTAGGTGGGTCAGTAGGTATAGTGAAGAACTGATCTCAGCCTGTAATTGCAGCATTGAGACAAGAGGTTGCATAGGGTTGGTTACTCAGCTACTTTTAATCTTTTAAACAAGATATATTAGTTGTTATTTCTAAATCTATGTTTTCTATAATGAAAATTCCAAAATATGTTATTTTATACAAGAAGTCCATGAGCAAATTGAGGTCCATGCAGAAGGGATTACTTATTGGAAGGAATGGGTGCCTGTAGTGCAGATATAAGTAGCATTTCCTTCTGGATTTCTTTTTATCTTCACTCTCAGTGTTTCTTTCCTCTTCATACTTCCACAGCCTTTGGAATATAACCTGAATTCAAAATGAGACAACCTGTTACACATTTTTATCACAATTGTGTAGGGGTGTGAAGTTCAGTAGAGGTGTTTAAACATGGGCTGCATTCAAAATATTATAGGTTTTAGAATTGCTTAAGTTCAAGGGAAATAAAATTATCTTTATTTTCCCATCACATTTACTGGATATCTGTGTTATGCAAAATACAAATATGCAAAATATGCTCTCAGTGTAGCATCCTAATAAAGATAGCCTATAATAGCCTTTGCACTATGTTTATCTTAGATTATGTTTGTGACATTGACTATTTTTCTTCCTAAAATATTTATAAAGCAAAAATGAATGCAAATAAGGGCCAATCCCCACTGCCACCACCTTAATGCACATAGTGATGAAGAGATCTCAACTGACCTGAGACCCTGCATCCTCTGTGTTGTAGTACTGGTAATTGTACAAAATCAGGTTTCTGTACTGACCTAGTTTCTCTTTTGGACAGCTAGAATAAACCACACAACAAGATAGATAATGCTTTTCTGAGATGAACTTATTGGCTTGCATGAGTATAGAACTCTGAGTTAAGACAGATTGTCACAATTTAACTGATCTTCCCAGGGTAAATGATCAAATAAACAATAGATAGTGAGTCCTGGATGCAGTGAAAATATGAAGCAAGTACACTTACAAAAGATTTATAAACACAAATATCTTTGTTAAAATATCCTAATGAGTCCACTAAAGGAAGCATAAGAAATATTTTGAATAAAGAAACTATATTCATAATTTTATATAATTAGTATATAAATATACTGTATATTTAGTGCTACATCTATGGCATTAATTTTTTTTAAATATATATATTTCATTTCAACATTGCACTTTACATATGTATGGATGTGAGCATTTGCAACTGTGTATATACTTCTTTCAATTGGAGGATGAGGTTAAAGGACATTTTCACAGCTCGTATTTGTATTATCCTCAGCTTTTCTTTGCTCTGATTTAAGTATATGAACTAGGTGATGGACAAAAACTCAGTTCTGACGAGAGAGTTGAGTGGAAGTTGGGGGGCAAAATCTTTTATTCCCCTATCCCCTCCCTTCCTACTTAAAATTGCTAGTCATTTTCATGGTGTGAATAACTGCAGTTTTGATAAGCTGTTTTGGAAGACTATCATAGATGTGTAAAGATAGTTTGTGATGAGAGTCTGTACTTGTCTCCTGACAAGGCTTTGAAAATTTTTCACTGGCTTTCTAATGACCAGGATCCTGTTGTGGGTAAATTAATTCTCTTGTTTTTAACACTTTTGACTTGTAAAAAGATTTTTTTTCCATATTTCTAATACATTAGCCCTGAAATATTCTATGTAAGACAGGAATCTAAAATAAATTAACATACATTATTAATATCCTTCTAAATATATTTAAAACATTATATTACTAAATATAAACGTAATATAATATGTTATTTTTAACATATTTTAAATTTTTAATGAGATCATATTTGCTGTGATTTTTCCAGCATCTATTTATTATATTAGTGACTTAAACATAAAATATTTAATTTAATTTAAAGATGAGAAATATAGAGGTATACTGTATATAAGCAGAATTTTACCAGAGTTTTTTTTTTTTGATAAATTAAGAAATGAGAATTGTTTTGTGAACAATACACAACCTGATAGTGTATCATTATAAAAGAGGGATAATTATATGGTTAAAAGCTAAAGTAATCATTGTTCAGCTGGATTATATGTTTTGGACATTATCAAATACAACTGTATAAACAAAATTTTGTTACTGCCATCTGGCTAAAATAGGAAAAGAGCTTTTTTTAAAAAAAAATTATGTGTGATGACTTTGGTTGTAAACAGATTTTATCTGCACATTCTGCTCACTATGTTTTGCATGGCTGAGCTGTAATGTAATTTAACAACTTTTAAATCAAGTATGACTTGACTTGCTAATATTTGAAATAGCTTTGTTATACAAGTGTCTTTTCCAGCATATACTCATAAACCTATAAAAAGAACTTCTGTTTTATAATCATATTGTGGGACAGACCTATGCTTTAAATATGATTAGTATATATGGCTAATAATTTTCGTTATTTTGTGGTGTGTATATGCTTCTTTCAGTACAGTCTATAAACATGCATACCACCTACAATCATTGAATGTTAGAGGTGAAATGCTATTGAAACAATCTAATCTGTCTTCTTGGCTCTTTGTTCTAAATCTTAATAATATCTTTTAATTATCTTGAAGTAAGGTACAAATTCCATGCTATTTCATTCAGTAAGAATCTATGTGACTTCTTTTGTTTCATGTTTTTACAATTGCCTAACTTAAACATTTTAATAAATTAACATCAAGGAAAGAGGATCCAGCTTCAAAGCAGGATATTCATCTGTCTGCCTTAGTGTCTCCTTCCCTTTTCCTGCAGTATGCTCCATTCCTTTGTCTAGGTATATTCCAAGATTAAACTCACTATAGTATAATATTTTATATATATTTTATATTTTTACTTTTTGATTTTATAATGATATGATTTTCCCATTCTATTCCCTTCCTCCAACCCTCCATATGCCCTCTTGTTATTTTTCAAAATCATTGCCCTATTTTCTTTAATTGTTGTAGCAAAGTAACTTCTTATGGCTTCCCTTCTCTGATACAATGGTCTGTTACATAACTGTTTAGTTACTAATTTCATTTTACATAAGATTTAGATCTACACACATGGACAAAAATGTGCATATATTCATAGAATGTATGTTTTGAGTGTTATTATCACAAATAAAAATGTGGTTGATAGTGGCAGGTTTATTGCTACTGTACACAAACATGCACATAGACATGTATGCTTAAAGTGATAGTGTCCTTAAGTGATGAACAATATCTCATCATCTTATTTATATATAATTTCTATGTCATATTTTCTATGGGTATATTTCATGTTTCTCTTCTAATTTGTCTGATTAATAAAATCATTTTCCTGTGTTTTATTTTTCTTTGAACATGCACACGTTCTGATCTTTAGCTCAATAGAAAGTTTCTGAAAGCTTATTTAGAGGTTCTCATAGAAGAGCATAACTACTAAACATCCTTGAAAAAGCCCAGTACTAACATGTCAAGGACGTTTATTGTCTTTCACCAATAGTATAGAGTTTCCAAAGATTTATTAGGAGTGTTGAGAGAGGGAAAGGATAACCACCTAACTAGTCAAACTAATCGTAAGTCAGGAGGTAGGCATTACACAGAGATCACACATATATTGAAATAAATACAGAAGGAGATGATGTATTAGTCACACAGCCTTAGAGGCTATTGGCTACTGGTCTATTGGTGAATTACTATTATATATAATTTAAACAATTTTAGGCCTTAAACAATATAAGTTTCCTCCATGGTATTTCCCATAGTTTTGAGTAATGAAAAGTCACTTTTCTGATGTTGGATTTTTAATTATGTACAATTTTGATAAAAATTTAATGTATTCAAATAAAAGCATAACTGTGTATGGTTAAAGTCATTCTATGCATGGCGGTGACAGATTTATGAATGTTATAATAATGAGTATAAACATTTGTTTAACAGTTACTATTCCAATGTACTTATTGTATTTCCTCATTTAATATAGTTGAATAATGTTACATGATATTATTATTGTACTCCTTAATTATAGCATACAATTAACATATAAATATAATACATGCCATGAGTCTTAGATTTCTGATCACAGCTACAATATTACACATGAAAAGCTGTAAACTAATCTGTGTAACGGCAGGCTCTTCCATGGTAAATAGTAGAGTCAAAACTCAAACTCAATCAAAATTCTTATTAATCCTTCTATACCATCCTCATTTTATTGAGAAGTTGGTGGGAATGATAGATTTTCAGGATTGGTTATTCTATCAAACAACAATTGGACTAATCAGCAATTGTATAATATGTTAAAGAACTTCAATTAAGACTCTTTCCAAATGCAAAGATAACTAATCTTAGTTAAAATTAAGTGTGAATATCCCTAAATATAACTGATGAATGTGAAACTTACTAAATTAAAATACCTCCCACCACACACACACAGTCAAATTGAGAAAGAATTTAGCCGTTTGTAAAATGTTGGACACAAATATTAAAGAAAGCCCCCTTCTTTTATTTTCATTTTTCCAAATTTAAAATCTCCCTTCCATTGATTCATAAATCAATTAATTACCATTGAGAGACTTGAGGGCAGCAGGAAATTGGATTCAAATTAAAAAGAAAAAGGAAATAATTTGTTTTAAGTCCTAAAGTTCCATATTCAATGAAAGTTTAATTAGAAGTGACCCATTGTTTGAAGAGTAGAGCATTGATGTCCTTTTGATTTCACTGTCACTAGGACTGCGGAAAATCGAGGAAACTGATCATCCAAGACCGGGTTTCTCTGTAGTAACTCTGACTGTCCCAGAACTCACTCTGTATACCAGACTGGCCTCAAACTCAGAGATCTGCCTGCCTCTGCCTCCTGAGTGCTGGGATTAAAGGTATGCACCACCACTGCCCGGCAAAAATTGATTATTCTTAAATGAAAATTAAGTAATCAGTAATATCAGAAATCAAATAAATGCATATAGTACAGAGTACAAATTCCTTGTATTTTAATTCATAAAGGAAATATTTTGTTCTACATTAGAGACTGTATAAATTTTGAAAGTGGAGCTAAATATGATCTTTAGAGGCAAATGTAACTACACATTCTCTCTGCCAAAACTAAAATAGTTTCTCCTGTCTTTTAAACCTAATTATTCAATTAAATGTGATTATTTTGTTTTAAACCATCTCAGAATTAACTTAGTGTCTTTACTGATTTTCAATGATGTAATATAATATATAAAATAAAACAAATCCCTTCCACCACCACCTCCACCAAAACTAGAAAAAATGATTGAAATGAGTACATTTAGCTAAAGGAAAACATTCCCTCAATTGTAAGATTTTTTACAGAAATCATTCTTAGTCCATGGTGAACCTGAAAATTAGAGAATTTCCTTTAGCCTTTAGTAAGTGGTAGATAATGTTGCTTGTGTCCATCCACGGGGCCCTTGGAGACTGGGGTAGAGTTGGCACAGAAGCAAGATGCACAGCCTCTGGGAGTCAAGTAAGTGGCAAAAAAGAAGACTCAGTTTATTGCTGGAAGGGACAGCACTTTTAAATCCTCTGCCCAGCCCAGAGTTCCACTGGCTTCCAGACTACAGGCTGCTGCTCTGGCTCTTCTCATCTCTGGGCATGTCTGGTCAGGTCTCAGGTCTTGTTCTGTCCAGTGGCAGGTCCAGTTTCTCCTACAAGACAAAACAATAATAATTTCTTAATGATATTAATAATAATAATAAATTCTAGGAATTTCTTCCAGTATCAGTGTGAAGTTATTCATATGCTAAATGAAATACCAATAGGTGGGCTACATTGAGACAGATATAGGAGTTTGAATTAGTCCTTTCCACAATTTTATCTCTGATTTTGTCACAATTATTGCCCATGTTGGCTTAGTATTTCATCAAAAAAAAAGTGGGTAAGCAAATTCAGAATTATATGCTAAATGGAAATACTCAGATAGACTACTGCTCCAAGCTTAATTTTTCTGTATATTTTCACCTAAATTATAGAACAGAAGATCAATTCCATCAGGTTAATATCTTCCTACTTCTCAATAAAGGACAGTGAAAAGCTGAAGATGCTTTCTTGAGTTTGAATAATGCATTTGTTTCTTCTTAGACAGATGTTGAGATTCTTTTGCCT
The DNA here is from genome assembly GCA_026225945.1 of Cricetomys ansorgei. Taxonomy (NCBI): domain Eukaryota; kingdom Metazoa; phylum Chordata; class Mammalia; order Rodentia; family Nesomyidae; genus Cricetomys; species Cricetomys ansorgei. Next base: position 3,091,636 of record JAMJFZ010001121.1, on the reverse strand, counting down.
TTAACTTTAAGACCTTCAAATCCCTCAAATTTTCTACGGTTAATTAAGTAAATCCTTGAGAAAAGTATGGAGTGACTATTAAACTGAATGCTTTTCATGCGGCTAATATTCTCTGACTTTTGAAAAAGTTGTAAAATTAATGTGGGGCTTTTTCAGAGACCAGATTTTACAAAAGACCATATCAAAGTTTCATATTCTCATTATTGAGAAAACATCTTTCTCCTAAGAGATCTGAGATAACTGGCTTTTCTTTCCCTGCCTTGCTATTTATTTGGTGCAAGTCTAACATCTCAGCAGAAGAGAAATTCCATATCACTATGTCGTATGCGAACCCCACAGCTCTGAGTCTCTACCATTCACCAAAGGTCTCCAGCAAGTCATGATTAAAGTTGTCCCTCCAGTTGATACTCAATTGCAGATCTAAGCTCTCTGTTGTCCTCCCCTCAGCTATAGTGATGAGGTTCCTCCTGAAGATTGGTTATTACATAGTTTTACAGTCATCTTTGCTTTCTCTTATATTTAGGAGAGCATTTCTCTCCCAAAAGAGAGAAGGTAGTTAGAAAACAAAAAAAGAATGAATTTAACCACTCAATAGCTGAGTTTATGGGGCAATGTCATTTATTTTACTGCCATTTATAGGTCATGTGACAGTAGAGATGTATCTATGTAGTCTAAGTCAGCAGTTTCTAGGAGGAACTACGACATATTAGCAAGTTCTACATTCATATATTCTCTTTTGTAAACTTTTGGTAGAATATTTGTGACATGTGTTTAAAGTTTTAGATGAAGAGACAAGTTTTAAACATAAAAAATTCAAGGCAAGAAAAGATTTTAAGTTGCATTACTAAGAGTTGTATATTTTTTCATACTTATGAAATTTTTTTTTCTTATTTACCAGGATTTTCAAAAGTGCATATGTTCATAATGTATTAGAATTTTAATTCTTTATGTTATAGATAATGCATTTTTTGTTGCTCTTAAAACTAGTCATATTAATTCAAAATACATTTTTCCGTATAATATATTCTAATCAAGGTTCTCTTAACTCCTCCCAGTTCCTACTCACCTCCCAACCCACTCAACTCAATGTTTTCTTTCTCTCTCTCGTTAGAAATGTAATTGTCAAACAAACAAATAAAAAAATAATAAAAAGAAAAAATGAAGAAAGAGACAACACATACACACACACACACACACACACACCAAATGAAACACATAAAAACACGAAATTGGAAACTGTAATATGTTAAGAATATCAAAAGCAAATGATCAGTTAGACAAAAAATGCACAAACAAAGCAATGTGATACAGAAGGTCTACAAAAATACATGGAATTCATTTTGTGTTCATCATCTACTACTGGATATGGGACCTTTCCCTGAAGTCTGGTTTGTATACTCAGTGATACTCCATTGGAGAAAACTAATTTTTCCATTGCAAGCAGAGATAAATTGGAGATAGCTTCTTGGTAAAGGATGGGAGTTGATGACTACTTCCCCCTCTCAGTGCTGGGACCCAATGTATTTTAAATATTTAAAAGCGCAGAGTATCTAGGTTCATTTCCGAGTTTGCTGCTTATATGTAAACTTATTCTGCCTCAGTTTATCCACAAATGGGGATAATATTTATTTAATGAGAATTTATTGGAATCAATCGAACTGACATTTGCCATATAATTTGCAGCATTGAATGTTACTCATAATACCAAAAATGACTTTCCCTGAATGTTTTGTATCACTTAGACTAATACAATCTCATATACATTTGGGAACATATATGTATAGGTGATTTACTTTGTTGAATACATGTTGAGTAAAGCCTTTTTTAGTAGAGCAATTATCAAGGGCTGTGCAATGCCAGTATAACCCCCTCAATATTTCGTTCACATGAACTAGCCAAGGTAAGATACGTAAAAAATAAATATGTTTAATATTTATTTTAAAATTATATTTATTTATGCTTTAATGTTTGTTTTGGGAACTGGGGTGTACATGAATGCTACATGTTGGAGTCAGTTTTCTCATTTTGCCATATAGGTCCCAGTGATTGAATTCAGGCCACAAAGATTGGTGCAAAACCCCTTACTCACTGAGTCATATTGTGCTTAAATATTAAGAATGGTGTCTCAAGTGAAAAACTTCTTTGTGCTGTAGGAGTATATTTAAGTGTTGGGGTGAATTTACCTTCTTAGTAGTACTTAGCACATATATTAAAAGTTCCCTTGAGGCTCCTACTAATCAGCCAATCTATAGCGGTTTGGCCATGAAACTATTGCTTCAGTAGAAAAGATATTTTAAAGCTTTTTGCTTATTTTTATTGTTTTGAAATTGTGAAATTGCCTATGAACTTTCTAAGACTGTACTATTCATTCAGTAAACTTACATACAAATGCAGGGTTGTGTGAGGCTGTGTAGATGGCTCAGCTGGCAAAGGATGAAACTTCACCTATGTCATAAGTTTAAGGAGTCATGAAGATTTTTAGTAAACTCAACAAAACCATTGTTTTCATCTTATGGACTCTCATAAATAGTTCTGGAAGACTGCATCGTCACTTTTTGGACTTTAATTTTTGGGACAATAAAATGAATTAAAATATAAAGCACTGGAACTGACATGCAGTAGCAGATTTAAACTTATCAAGTAAAGGCATTCTCACAAAACAGATAAAGAACAAAACTGTAATCTATTTTCAATGTTTGCTAAGACAAAATACTATAATATTAAAAGAGAGGTTGCACCCTCCAGCTAAAAGAACAGTTCTTTGATTATACTGCACTTTGATTTATGAAAACACAGTCTGAGTTCATGTTTTGTTTTGATATTTTTCTACTCATTTTGTTACGGATCAGACTGCTCCATTAGTTGACACTGGGCACATTGACAGATACCTGTAATTCTAGCACTAGGAAGACTGAGGAAGGGTTGAAGTAGCCCTGATGGTCAGGGTTATAGGCTGAGATCCTGTCTGAGAAAATGTGATATAAGAACAAGATAGACATAGAATATATGCTATTAATACATGGTATGTATAATGGTTAAGATAAACATAAAGCCCAAGGATAGAAATGAAGGTTTGTAATTTCTGCTACTCAGGAGTCTGAGACAGGACAAGGATCATAAATTTAAGACTAAATTGGGCTAAAAATAGGAGTTTTGCCAGTTTAGGCAGGTTACCTAGAGCTCTATCAAAACAGAAACTAAAGAGAGGGCTGTAGAGGTAGTGGAGAGGTCCTGTAGATAAGAAGTCTGGAAGGTAGTGTTTAGATTGTATGCTTGCATGGCATGTGACAATCCCTAGATTTAATCTACAGCTGTGGAATAAAAAGGTACACACCCATGATTAAGGTATTAGAGAAGGCAGACATATATATAAAAGAGATGAGCCTGAAGGAGTTTAAAATATGAATGAGTTTAAATTATGGATATTCCTAACCAAGTATTTTATCAACATAGTACAGGATAGAAAGCTAGTCTGGTTTAACTAGAATTATCCATCCTTCTTTTTCTTTTTTCTTTTTTTTGAGGGGGAGGTAGTTTTGAGACAGGATTTCTCTGTTGTAACTCTGACTGACCTGGAACTCACTCTGTAGACCAGGTTGGCCTTAAATTCATAGATATCAGTCTGCCTTTACCTCCCAAGGGCTAGGATTAAAAGCAAGTGCCACTGCCACCAGGCTAATCTATTTTTAAGACATGTAAAAGTTCTTGTTCTAGGGTACAGGCCTATGACTCTTCTTTGGAACACAATGTTACTTATGCTATGTGGTGTTGGTAGTATAATGTGCCAGTTGCTGGGGCTCTGGGGCTTATGCCCCTTTGGGATTTAATTATATATGCTTATGAATAAAAAACAATCTTCTTAGGTTTCGTTCACTTCTATTCATTTATCATAAATTTCCTAGGATTATCCCTTTAATCTGAGTTCCAGTAAAATTTCCTCAGAAAAGGAGTCATAAAATATACAGAAGTAATCATTGTCTAGTAGCACAGGTGTAGTAGGTTTCAGAATATAGTGGCTTCAGAGTCACTGTTTCTGACTCTCAATTCACTAGATAGCAGCATCTTTACTCTAGTCTTCTGTTGTATACAGACACACAGACACACACATAGACAGACACACACACACACACACACTTAAATTGCAAGAGCATCTAAAAAATTCCAAAATGCTTACTAAATATGCATAGACCCATGACACACAGCAGATCTCTAGGACTGACTTTCAGCAAGTGTTTATGAGTCATTTGCATATCCTATTCTTTATTTAATGTATTTAAGTTGAATTAAAATTTTTAACTTCTTTCTCAGCACTAAAATTAGAATACTAAATCAATAGGAGTTGGCCTATAAAGATAACTGGAGTATTTTCAATTATCAAGTACTATGTATAGAATTTCCTAGAACCTGGAAATATAATTAAAATGTTAATAAAAAGAAGTGTATTCAGAAAATGATGTGCCAATATTGTTCCACATTTGACCCTTGGTTGGTTACTCTTTTATTCAAACTCCACATTATATCTGGTCATTTTTATATTAAGGAGTAATGAGAACATTATGTTTCAAAAATTATGGGTATAATTTCCTTTTCCGTCTGTCCAGAACATAATGAATGTCAGTGCCATTCAAAGGCTACAAATGTTTTAATTTCATATATTAAATTTAAATATTGATGTGTATCTTCTTGATTGCAGAGAGAATATTGCAATGAAGGAAGTGTATGCAAGACTTTTGGATTCATATTATTTCTTTTAAGGAGGGAGTCTTGGATTATAGTCTTGAAGTTGTTTGTAATTCTTACATTACTTATGTGGAATAGACTATGTCTGAGAGGACATTGGAACAGAATCTGGAATAGTCATCCTTGTTCAGTGCACAAAATATTAGATTTTGAGAAACTTTACAGTAGGGAGGCAGGATGGTGTTGGAATAGGTATAGTCTGTGGAACCAGATACACCATGATGTCAGGCTAGTCATAGAAACTCATTGGCTCTCATCTGTAAAGAACAGGTAGAGATACCACTTACTTCATAGGCACATGTGGAATTAAAGTTGGTGATGATGAACATGAGACTAGAAGGCCTGGACCAGCAATGCTAGGATGTGGAGACATTGTAGTTATCCTCACGAATCAAGTCCATGCTCACTAAGAACCAGTTAAAGGAGATGCATATCTGAAGTTCTTCTCCTGAGTTCAAGCCTTTTTGAACCTATGTTCAAAATAATTATAAATGGTCACATCAGGAAAAAAAAAAGCCAAATTAGGTGTTTTAGTGTGGGGGTGACAATGAGTTTAAAGCTCAATGTAGACTAGAACCTAAGACATGACCTTCAAATCTTTTCTTCCTCTATGTAGACACTAACACTGTTTTCCACCATATTTGACACAGCATGTCCACTGAAAAATGGCTAGAGTCATGAAACCAGAAAGCTGTTTGACACAGTTCCAGCAAAGCTGAGCTACTTGAGTGTTCCTATCACAGGCAGGCTCCTCTCACTTTTGGTTTTGGTTTATGTGTATTGCACTCTTGGGGTTTATTTTTGCATTCTGATTCATTTATGTCTTTTCCCAAGAAAATTGTGTTTGAGTCTTTTCAGAAATTTTTCTTATGCCTTGGAGATTCTGATAAACACAAAGACATAAGAGATTTCTTTATGTGGTTATGGTTATGGTTCTAAGATAATGGCACATCTGACTCTAAACTCAAAAACAAACTATTCAAGACAATGTAAACTGAGATATATTTATGAGATTGTAGCTTCAAGATTTTTTTTTTTTTTTACATTCTCCCCCACACAAACTTAGAAACAAAATAATTTGGGCAGTATAAACTTAGAGGAAGATGACAAGCTTCAGCTGACCAGGAGAATTGGCAACAAATCAGGGGCCTCCTCCTACAATCCAAGTAATTATGAACACCAGAACTTAAAAATACATTGCTTAAAGTATTATAATTCATCTGAACTGGCTCAGATTTTTTCTCCTATCTAATGCTTTATAACTGCAAGTGCTACTAGTCTGAGAACTGCCATATATCATAAATTCTTCCTTAACTTGAAATGATCTATAAATGAGGCTATGGGGTTTAATACAATCTATTCTACCTTTGCTTGTAAACTGTAACTGTATTTGTGATCCTGGACATGCAAGAGAAAATTGAGCACATGTCCAGGGACAAAATGATATGATCTGTATTTCTTGTAAAATCATCAGTTTGTCTTTGTTTGCCTTTCATGAAATCTGTATAAATAAAGATGTACCCCGAATGCTAAACAGTCATAAATGCAAGATTCTTCCAGATTCGGGTTCTGACTCAACCTCCCCCTTCCTACTCCTTACATCCTCTCTGGACTCCTGTAGACTGCCAGGGCTGGCCGCCAGCACATATTTAAATTTTGATAGTTTGCCTCAGTTGATTCTACCTGAAATATTTCCTCAAATTCTGCTTTCTTGGAAACTTGAACTTTGATTTATTTTCTTTTAAGCCTATGATCTGTTAATATAGTTTGTCTTTAAGATAAACCTGGTATGTGTGGGTGTGGGGATGTGTGCTACTTTTTTGAGTATTGACATAAGAAAACAACCTTGGGTGTTGGTCCCTTGTTGCTTATCTTTGAACAATACAGACTAGCTGGACTGTGAACTTCTGAGTCTTCTCTGATCTCTGCCTCCTGTCTCACTAGAGGGATGTTGGAAATATAAATGTGCACTACACCATAATATGTCACTTGTTTGTTTGCTTTTTTGTCTATCTTTTTTTTCTCTATCCCAAAATGTTTGTGGGCAAACATATCAGTATATTCTTCCTTCAAAGCACATCAGGAAATTATGACTTATTCCATTCAAGTGTCCCTCAAATATCATGCTACTGTTGGACCCCCAAAGGCCCAAACCAGGACACTGCACCCCCACAGAGACTCACAGACGGGATATCGATGCAAATAGCAAGAGGATTTATTCCAGTGCACTGGGACCGTTCTAACACGCAGGATAGAAGTGGCCCCAAGGAGCAAATGGTGAAGCTTTTTATACAGTTGTTGGGCACAAACCGAATTGGTACAAGTTGATTGGTTCCCAAATTGTTTTCCCATTTTGATAGGTAGGGGCCAGTTAACCTTTAAATTGATTGGTGTTGGCATATAGCAAGGTCACGGGCACCAGGAAATGTACACTTAGGGTAAAGTCCCTTGCCCAAGGCTATTAGGTGGCGGCTGTAGCTGCTGCTCATTTTAGGAATTTGGGCTGGTCACAGTGCCTTTGAATTAAGCCTGACAATAATTGTTTTATGATTTCTGGGGTAGGCTAGTTCTTGGAACAGGGAGTTCTGGAAAGTACTCAATAACTAATGTATTGAGTAGAGAAAGCCAGGGCCGGGGGTCTCCGGCCTCACACTACCTATTGATTGTTTTCAAACTTTAAGAGTTACATATTTTTAAAAGCAAAATTTTACACATAATTCATTATGCAAAGGCATGTTTCTGCTAACACAATGTTGAGGACTATAGCTCTTGGTTACAAAGAAAAGTTAGTTTTAATTAGTGATAATAGTCAACACATTTTATTTGAATATTCATTTCTCCATTGCATGATGTTTTTGTATACTTTAGATGTGGATGTGAATTTCCTGATGGGGAAGGTTGTTTTTTTTTTTTTTTTTTTTTTTTTACTTTCAAGGTTGTGGATGATCATACTTAGACATTCAATGAGTTGCAAGAAGATCACTGACAAATTTTAGCTACTTTAATGAGAAAATGTTCCCAGGTTTAAAAACTTCACAAACTAGGAAAATACTTCAGAAACACTATAATAAATTTGTGAGAATTGGCAGAAAACAATCCCAAGAATGGACCAGAAAAAAATGGAAAAAGAGTAGTCGAAGATAAAGGGGAAAAATAGCATAAATAAAAGCATGGGTATAGCAAACAAAAGATCAGAGTCAAGATTTGGTGAATATGTTGCCCTAGAAGAAAGAGACAATACAAAACAGCATGAATGAATTTTTTAGAACAAAAGAAATGTTTAGAGACTAAAGAAGAAAGATAGTTGGGACTTGGCTATATGGTATACATGTTAGTTTGGGCTTTGACATGTACACGTCACAGAGTGAAAGTAAAAGGTTGCTGAACTATAGCAGTGGGTGCAAATTTGTATAAAAAAATGTCTTAATTCCCAGATTAGACACTGAAAGGAAATAGGAGGAATAGACACAAAACAAACCCAGAAAACGGATTCTTAGCATAAGGATATATATTTGTCCCAGAGACAAAAGGCAGGGAAAGGGAGAAGAAAATAAAGAATAGGGCAGGAAACAGAACTAGGGAGAAGTGGGAGGGGTATTTGTCCCAGAGGGACAGTGGACTTCCTCCTGGAATTCAGCTTGTAGACATTGCTGACTATAAACTCAAAGAACCACCTGTCTCTGCCTCTAGAAGGCCACGGCTCAAGCTGTGTGCCATCATACCTAACTCATTTATATAATTTTTAAATAGTTATTTAACATATAGTGTTTGACATGTAGTATTTTTTAAGTGTAGGGCAAAATCATTATCACTACCCTATGTAACTTACAGAATTTGAGGACATAAAATACTAATTTAAGCTTTCCCTTTGAAGAGAGAGAGAGAAATATGAAAACACAAAAGGGACTATTTGGGGAAGAAATTGGACCAGTAAGATGGACACAGAAAGAGAAATGGGAAAGGGGAAGAAAAATGAACTATCAAGTTGTAATGAATACAACAAATGAATCTTCATGCCTATACTATACAGAGTTATTTGTATTTGGATAAAATACCAATTATTTACTATTTCTAATAAAAGAGGGGCATTTCATATAGTTTAGCATCTTATTATAGCAGGAATTCTGTGCAATATATCCTTATATATAGTCCACAGTGCTTATGTGACTGTCAGCCACCACCTCCTTATCACCATCACCATGTTCACTGATTTCATTCACATCTTCCGTGTCATTACAGTGATGTCTATATGACACTCAAGATGTCAGACTTCTGTGAAATATATCATTATACAAGTTCCTTATATCCTCTTCATGTACTTACAGAGAATAAGATACTTCAGTTTACTAAGCAAACAAATTAAAAGTCTAAGTACTGTCAAAAGTAGCTCCGAAAACTAATGACTAAGTAAAAATAAGTTTGTTAGTTATACTACACTGTGTAAGTATTCCAACTGAGAGTTGTTGAAGTCTGCTGAAAGAACACTCCATAAATATTAATTGAAAATCACTGTATAAACATTCCATTTTTTGTTGGTGCAAGTTCCTTCTAAGACAGAATATGTCTTGGGCCTCATGCCTGATGCTGGTAATTTTCTTGTAATATTTGTTATTCCTTAATATATTAAAATTCACCCTCCCTTTTAGGGACACTATTCTTACTTCATTGGGAACCCAAACTACTTCAATATGACCTTATTGTAACCTAAATATTTAGATTATCAATACCCTGTTTCAAGTAAGTCCACATTCTCAGATTCTAAGGCATAAGATGTAATATGAATATTCGAGAGACACTATTTCACTAATAATACTGTCCTAAGGATTTCCAAATTGAGAACATTTGTGAAAATTATATATTATACTTTAAGTCTAAATGCTGCTTGCTTTTCCTGGGGAGCCATGAACAAACATCTATGTGCCCCTGATAGGGCATGGATGACAGAACAAAGAAATTGTTCCATCCAGGTATAGTTTGGTGAACCAATCAACTTTTTGGACTTACATAGAGGAACATGGTAAGGGCTATTTTAACAGGGACATGGCTCACTCAAGACAAATGCATCACTGAAAATCCCACCCCATGGCTGCTGATTCATAAAATCTGTATCCCAAGAGCTCACTGCTAAACTTATAAGCAGATCTACCAGAGAATCTCCTCACTCTAGTAATTGATACCACTTATAAATAAAGGGAAGAACCTTATGAAATCTTGTAACTTTCATGGGCTTTCCTATGCCTTGTACAATGAGTTTGTGGATCAAGTCCTGAGTGAATGTGTATTGTTGCTATGAGAACAGCCATGTGAAGAACATAGATCCTTAAGACCCATGGGAATGGCAAGCTCTTTACCTGGTCTATGCATGTATGTTAAGTAATAGTTGACGTTTAGCTAAAACCAGCACCCAGATCGAGACTGCTCCTTTAAAGGGACCCCATACTGAGATGACCTACCTTGTGTCCTTTTCATTCTATATAATAAACATGCTGAGGTTCCAGGTTACTCTTGGTAGCTTCATCAGAGTGCATGTCCCATCTGACCTCAGCTTTTCTATATATGTCTGTCATTTCTCCATTGCTTATTGTCCAGTCAGGTCAGTTCCAAAGAATCAGGTCACAGCATTGCACCTTAAGTACGTTTCCTGGGTCTCATTACTCTCTCCCCATCCAAGAGATATTGCTTTGATTCAGAGAAAACAGCTACAATATGTTGGGTCATATATAATTTGTGAAAAGTCTTATTAAATACAGCATTGGTTGGAATTGGGAAGAGGTTTTAACAAATTTTTTGTTGTCAGACAAGATGAAAAGAGGACTGTAAAATACACCATGATGAATAGACTGTTAGTATCCATAGGTACTAATATGATTTAATTAGTTAATGTTATTTTCCAGAATACAGAGCCTCAGTGAACTTACATTCTGTTTTGTTATGAATACTATAATGAAAAGCAGTTTGAAATCATTACTTTCCTAAATCATTTTTGGTCAGGATTAAAAAAAAATCTTTTTTAGGATAATTATCAATCTATCTATTAAGTCTATCTATCATGATCTATTATCTACCTATCTATCATCTAAGTATATCATCTATCTTTCTCCATTTGTCTGTCATCTATCTATCATCTACTTATCTATCTATTTACCATCTATCTAATCTTTCCTCTATCTATCTACATACTTACATAGATATTGTTCCAAATTTTCTATTTTCTGTAAAATTGATATCTTAGTTATGGATACTATTGCTGCAATGAAACATCAAAAGCAACTCCAGGAGTACAGGATTTAGTTTGCTCACAGTTCCATATAACAAAGCAATGAGAGCAGGAACCTGGAGACTGGAGCTGCTGCAGAAGCCATGGAGGGACACTTCTTATTGGATTCCTCATCATGGCTTGCTCAGTCTGTTTTCTTATAGAACCCAGGACTACCAGCTCAGGCATAGCTCCACCTATAATGGGGCTCTCCCCATCAATCCTTAATTAATAATAATGCCCTACAGGCTTCACTGCAGCCTGATCCTATGGAGGCATTTTCTTAATTGTGATTCCTTTCTCTTGGATGACTTTAGCTTGTTTCGAGTTGACATGAAACTATCCACAACAATTAACCTTCAAGTTTCTAAATTGGGATTATATTTATACTGTAAACAATACCACTTATAAGGATATTAATAATATACTGATGGCTCCAACAACACTGATGTAGGTAGAAACAATATTAGTATCCTATGTCTTCCTGCCTCCTAAACCTTGGCTAGACTGAAAGGAAAAATAAATTATTTGGATTATTTTTAATTCATTTCATTCATTTGAACACTAAAGTTCCGATACTATGCTTAAACAATTTTTAGGAAGCTCATAAAGCTGTCTGTTGTTTCTACCTGTACCTGACTGTTTTGATGATGCTATCACTGTATTTAAAATATCATGTCATACCTATTTTTAATATGCTTTTCTAGATAGTCATACTTATCAAATACATTGTAGTCTTCTAGCCATAAATGCACAACACACAAAAATAGAAAAGAGATTTTTAAAAGGAATTTTATAGTCAAAACACCTCCTTTTGGTTTATAAATATAAACTATATAGAGAGTAAATATGAGAGGAACATGAAAAGTTTTTCTTTTGAGAAACACTATTTTGTGAGTTTATAAAATGTCAAAAATAATAGAATTCTACTCATTTTAATTTACAAATATTCTTGGTGTATAAGTAGATCAGTCACATGACTCTCTAGCATCTCTAAAGAAAATTCAGTAAGCATGTGAAAAACAAAATCAAGGAAGATTTTCTCTTTGCTTTGCCACAGGGTCCAAGTTTTCTCTCTGAGGCCATTTTTCCTAAGCATGCAACAAAAATTGAAGAACTGGATCCATCTTTCAACCTCCATGAAACCGTTGCTAAGGTAGGTGCCTCTGTAAACTTATAAGGAGAATGAGAAAATGTTCTTAGATGTTGTTGTTTATTTATTTGTTTTACTTAGGTGGAAGAAAACACAATAATCAATCAAGAGAAAGCTATGTACTTTCACTGACTAAATATACTGAAAAGGATATCACCATTTCCTTTCGTTTTTCTAAGTAATAAAGGTGATAAAAAATGCTTGGTATAGAGATGATAAAATCATTCAAGATAAAGTTTGTGATTTAATGATAAATCAATCCTCAACAAAACAATTAGATTTTGCCCTTAATCTGAAATTGAGTTTGCCTTTTATTTTAAATACACAGATACTTCAATGATCATAGAACAAAATGAGTTTTCTAACTTTTTCTGTCCCAAATTTTGCTTTGACATGTTTATTTTTTATTCTTTTAATTATTTAATTTGTGTGCATATGTGTTCATGACGCATGCCAATGCATATGAGTCTTGTGCTTGTGGAGAGCGAATGATAAGTTTTCCAGTGTGGAGAAAATAAATTTATTGTTACTGATATCAAATGGCATGAATTTTTACATTTACAAATTTTTCATCTAACCTGTCGACCCTGCCTCTTCAGGGTAGACTTTGCAAGGCATATTGATATTTCAGTACCATTAAAATAATCCATATTTATATGTGCTTACTAGAATTGTTTAATCATCCTTAAATCTCAGCAAAATTTGACAGGCTATTTTTCTTCTTAAAAAGAAGTGTGGTACAATGAAGGAACTGCAATATGTGGTCATAGAATAAGCTCAGAATTCAAAGCCTGAGGGGTCTGTCTCTGAAATTTAAGGGCTATGTAAATTTACTTTTGAACATTAAAAAGAGTAAAGTTTGAATTACAGTCTACTTAAAATTCTTCTAAGCTCATAATATTTATCATGTTTTCCTTTACAATCAACTTGTTGCTGGAATTCATCTTTAGTACTTTCACCTTCTTATTATATGTTATTATTTAGATAGAACTAAAGAAAATTTATCACCAAGAGCTTCCTTAGCATTTAAAATATTAGCTGTATTTCTAGTACTTAGAGATTACATACATCTTGCCCCAAAATATATATGAGTATACAAATGAAGATACAGGAATTTGAATGGATATTTAGAAACATTTGCATCAGTATATATAAATATATGCGTGATATTCACTTAAAAATCTGGGTACTTAGTTTACATTTGTTTACTATTTACAGCAATGAATTAGTGGACTATAAAATGATGGTATCATAATATTTTTCTATAGTTCTTGATCTCTTTTGTTTAGAGACATAAAGGATTTTTGTAAAAGGGCAACTTGAGACATACTGACTTCAGATATATGATAAGGTAGCTGATGATAGCTGATGAAATTTCCAGACACAGAAAATACTTGGCCTTACTTTAGAATATAAATGCAAAGTTATTCTCAGTAGCTGGAATTTTTCCTACACATAAGAACTAGAACTTCTTAGAAAATGTTGGGAAGAGATGGATGGGTGAAACATAGCCTGAATACTTACAGACTTTCAGTACTCTGTGTGTTACTGAGATAAAAGAACATTAGAAAATGACACATTTTTTCCATTTTGTCTTACATATGTTTTCAAACATATTTGATGCTAAATATGTATTTCATTAGACCCTTAAAGGAATATTAGAATGGTTTCCTTGCTTGTAAATAATCATAAACTAAGTAAGTGCATAGAGTTCCATAGAAGTTTTCAGAACTTTATATCTTTATTCAATATTAATTCTTCTAAAATATTGAGAGTGCTTGCATTCACATTGCAGACATAGAACAAAGGGAAAAATTGTACTTCTGGAATTCAGTCTTAAATAGTCAATAGCAATAATGGGGAACTGTACAAGGAAATGTCTAGTATTACGTGACTTGATTTTAATATGCAGTCTTTTGATCAGCAGCAGCAACAAATATACTTAGTAAATGTAGATGAGTTAACTGTGATGAATAGCTTGAAAATAAACAGCATGAATTTTTGTTCTAGTATACCTAACAAATCTTAATATTAAACAATTGAATTTTAGTTTATTATTAACACCAAAAGTAATAGGCTTATTACATTCATTCTCACTAGAAATATGAGATCAAAAGAAATAATGTTGGCATTTTCTCAACAAATTCAATATGTATATGATGAAGCATACTACTAACATTAAAACTTAAAGAACTAATGTCTGTAAAGAAGATTATTTGCCCGTGTTTTCTATACTGTAACTTTATGTGAGAAGTCAAAAAGTAGCATCTCTCTATTCTCTTTCTATGTACCCACTTATCATTTATACTTTATAGACATAGGAAAATAAAGCTGAACTAATTAAGAGAATGCTGGTAATATGGTCAATATGAGGAAATTGAGTGTAAATTTTAATGTGTGAAGATGGAGGTTGTCATAATATTGTATCAGTAAGTGGTTTCACAGTGTATCACAGGTCATCAATTGCAATTCCACATAGCAACATGACCTTGTAAAAATAACATTTGCTTGAGTTAGGAAACAGAAATATATACATTTATGCATAATAAGAATTTACAAACTATGACAAAATGATACTGTCATAGAAGAGATATGATATAAATTATAAAGTATAATTAATATTGGTTTTAAATGTTGAACCTTAGCCATTATCAAAGTATTTTTAAGATACTGGATATAACTGCAATTTTCAAGGTTCATGTCTTAAATTCTTCTAGTTAGAGTTAATTTTCACATCGTACCAACACAAAAGATAATGTTGTGTTAATACCTGTGAAGCAATTGATTACCCTCTCCCAGCAAATAGCTATTTGCATTTAGACCCTTGCTAAGGAACACAAATATACATTTACATCAGTATAAATTTTCAACATTCTAAAATGTTAACTATTTATAATTGGTGCTTTTCTGCATTGAACCAATAATTTAAAATAAATAAAAGCTGTCTGCATATATATTATATGGACTGAGTCCTTGAAAGCCAGTCTTCAATGTCGTCCTCTAAGGTTTATTTTTCTCTATGTTTGAATCGTTCATGACATTTGTCTTTTTGATATAAAGCACAGGACCTAAGAAAATAATGAATGAGATTCAATATTGATGCCAAAAGATGTAATCCATCATTACTTCAGCTGTCAGGTGCTGCTATGTGAGTTGCTGAAGGGCTGCACATACTTCATCGGTGGTGGCGAGGCTTTCCCTACTCACCATTACAGTCATCTTAAAAATGTCATTTTAGTTTTTAAATTATCATAAAAGCCAAACTAATACCTTCAAAGACTAAAACATGAATAAATATTAGTATAAATCCTAACTGCTTAATCTTTTAGTAACTACATAAAAATCATCATGTATTTATGTTTTAAACAAGCTTATTTCTTCTACACTTAGGGATTCTCTTATTGTGTTTCTAAATCTTCAGCGATTTTCACAAATTGTTAACTATCTAGGCATTTCTGCTACTTGACAATAAGCCAGGCATGCAGCAGAACCACTTGAATTACAAAATCAATGAAAGCATAAAAGTGGGTCCATGGGATACATTTGGAAGTCATTTTAATGTCATATGCCAAAAAAGAGACAGTGTCATGGGGAAAGTACGGTAAAATCAAAAGCTGAGGAGGAAAGACCAAGATTGAAATGTTTTATGCATTTCACAGTCAAAGCATTGAGGGAAGAGGAC
Organism: Cricetomys ansorgei; assembly: GCA_026225945.1. NCBI lineage: Eukaryota > Metazoa > Chordata > Mammalia > Rodentia > Nesomyidae > Cricetomys > Cricetomys ansorgei. Next base: position 3,075,805 of record JAMJFZ010001121.1, on the reverse strand, counting down.
AACAGACCAGGACTTATGGAGAATAATTCACCAGGAAAGGTGCATTTTGAGAATTTATGCTGTTTCACCTTTAGAATGCATGAGATTCTTTAATGGTGATTTAAAATTTGATGTTGGTAACAATGTGTGAAAAGGAATGCCATTTGTAAAAAAAAAAAAAAATGCCACATTTAAGAAACTACTTTAGAAATGACTATCAAGTTGTAGGATATGAGACATGAACAGAGTCAAGACAGGGGTATACTATTAGTTCTGTCTTAGTCAAAGTAATATTAATGAGTGACTAAAGTTCCCTTATATGGTGCAATAGAATAGCCAGAAGAACAAAGTCTGCTTGTGAATTGCTCAGGAATATCAAACAATTAGTTTTTCATTGTTTTTCCAGGATATTTAAGAAAAAATAACTTTCGATAAACAGAATTTTATTGAAATAGAATTATATCACTTTTTCCCTTTCTTTCCTCCCTGAAACCCATCCTATGCCCCTGCTATGTTGATCTCAATACACACTTCTATTTCTTTGATTAGTATTGTTACATGTATGCATAACATGTGTGCATGTGTGTGTGTATACAAAAATATAAGTACAACCTCCTGAGTAGTTTCTTTGTTATTTGTGTATATATGGTTTCAGTGCTATCCACTCTATATAGTACATCCAACCAATAAGTAAGTTCATCCCTGTGAGAGGCTAATTTTTCTTCTCCTAGCAGTCATTAGTTGCTAGTAGCTCTTTGTTTAGGAGTGAATCATGCAAAATTTTCCCATTTTCACTTAAATATGGCCATTGATGTCACTAGTGTTCTGGTCTTGTTTGTACTACTATTTCTACGAGAGACTATTTAGCCACGGACTTTCTGCTATTCTGGCTCTTACAGTCTTTTAATACCCTTTTATGTGATATTCCCTGAGCCATAGAAGCAGGAGCTGGGGCTCCTGTATCCATTGGTGGCAAGGCTCCCCCAATCCACTGATCTCTATATTGTGTCCAGTTGTGGTTTTCTGAGATAGTCTTCATTTGCTGTAAAGAGAGATGTTTTTGATGAAGGATGGTAGCTACATGTAATTACGTTGGCCCAGTAAATTGGTGGTAGTAGATTATTTCTAATATCTATGACCTCACTAGCCCCAGGAAACTGTCTAGATGTTTAGTGCTGGTAATTATTTCCCTCTAGTTGAGTAAACCTTAAGGCCATGTAAACAGATGTTAGCACTGACATATGGCTTCCACTTATTGTACCTTTATGCATATCCTGCCATTCTGGTCATGGTCATGGCTCACAGGTATTGCAGCTGAGTAAGAATATTTAATTCCCTCCCTCCTTTTGCAACTTGCATAATACTTTCTGGAATACTGGAACTAGAGAGCAGAAAAGCGGTTTTTAGTTGAGATCTAACTAGTTTTATGTCCTAAGTATGGAGTGTCCTAGCAATAGGTGCTTACCCTTGACCCCTGAGAGGCAAACCAAGGCCAACAGTGATAATGTATATTATTTTGGGAGTCATTTGACTACCCTAACCATTCTAAAAGAGGTTTGCTTTGCCTAGTACTAGAGTTTTTGTTTATAGTTTTTGTGGGAGCACTGTCAGCCTGTAATTATTACAGGATATTTAGTATTATTATGGGATGTTAATATTGTTATAGGATGTCTAATATTATTACAAATATCAAATATTACTACATGAAATCTAATATTGATGGATGTCTAATATTATATTATATCTAATGTCATCAGTAGAGCCCCCTCAGAAACATTGTTCTTGAAATTAGTTTTCTTTTTTCTTTGCCTATAATAATGTCTATGATTTTTTAAAATAATTTTGGGTGATACAATATCACAAAAAGAAAGTAGCAGGTATACTGTGGTATTTCTCCTTATTATACATGTGGAAGAAATCTAAATTAATAATTTTTATGCAATATACATTCAAAAATGCAGTAATATTTGACCTTAATTCATAGATATATCTTTTAATTTAATATTTAGTGACGTGAAAAGTTTAGTGACAGTTTCACTAATGACAAAAATTTGGATCCACTTTGATTTTAACCATTTCAGTTGATATTAATTCTGTACAGCTGTTAGTTAACTTTTTGAGTGAAATAATTACCACTATATTGACTAACATTCTAAGATGAAAGCATTAGCCTTGAAATGTGAATCTGTTTTAAGAGCTAAAATCTTATTTTTCCTCTTCTTTCAGAGATAGTCTAGCTGAATAGCCAGAGTGGCTAGTAACTGGCAATTCTCCTTCCTTGCCTGAATTCTAGAATTACAGCTTTATGCTATCATGGGTGCATAATGATTTATTTAGTTTTTGCTTATCATTTTAGGTTTCCAAAACATGTTTCACTCTTGAAGATAGTAAAGTTTTCTGTGTATATGTCTTAAAGCCAACACAAAGCCTGACTGTCACTTCTAATCTGAATGAACAAACATCAGCATTTTACAAAGTGCTCTAATATTGAAGATGAACTGTTTAGATAAAATACAAAAAGTATTTTTTTAGGAAATCAAGTGTAAGGATATTTACATTCCCATATATCTATATATTCAAAGTCATTTTAAATCTATGGATTTAAAGATTTTATATAAAAATGAATTCATTCCATGTTGTATGAACTTAGTGATACTAGTTGCAAAATGTCTCTGTAGAGATGCACTCCATGTCTTCATGACATGCACTAAGACAGATAATATTCCGAGAAGTATTTTCAATGAAGAAATAGTGTGTTGTGTTAAACACTGTGGGTTGGAGCTAGTCAGGAAGATGATAATACATTACAACTAACCTTTTATGATTTGAGAAGGAAATATTACAAGTGTGTCTTCTTCACAACTGTATGATTAAACACATTACCTTCCTTTCTGAAACTGGAGATTGCATTGCTGCTATGATTTTTTTTTTATGTAGAAAGGTTTAGTTTATTGTTTTTCATTATACTGAGTAAATGTTATAGTTTCTAAAGGAATGCCTTAGAGGATCAATTTTTTTATTTTGTTGTTATTCCCTAAAAGAAGATTATTATATAAAATGTATCAACATTTTATCTGTTTTATTAAAAAAGTTAATTATCAACATAGTTAGAATGTTACAGTGCATTAAAAGGGTTATTACTGAATTATAAGATATGAAACTAGAAAAGCTGTTACCCTCTGAGTATATTTTACTCAGTTATATAGTAGTACACCTATGGAGCAGCTAACCAAGGAAGACGAGGAGGCATTTTTCATAGGTGCAAGCCCTGCCAGAACTTGCACAGATAACCATTGTTATGGCCAGTGCCATATTCAATGTGGAACCCGGAGCTTTCAGTTCAGGCGTTTTTATTGATTAGAACTCCTCAGGTGTTCTACTAATAGCATATGCAGATTACTACCAATCAACATCCATCATATAAATTCAACATCTGAAAACAATTCAAAATGCCCTAGAAAGCCCCTCACTCAACAGTGCTTAAAACGATTTCAAACATAACTAAAAATAAACTTCCCCACACAGTTATATTAAAATTAAGCCTGAGAAAGTAGGGAGATGGCTCAAAGTTTCAAGTCTTTTACTGTATTTTCAGCAAAACCTGAGTTTGGCTCTTACCACACATGGTTGTAGATCTCATAACTACCTGTAACTCCATTTCCAGGGGATCCAATGTCTTCTTTGGCCCACAAATATACACACATGTGTGTATTCATGTATACACACAAATTCATAAAAGTCAAAATAAATTTTCAAATAAACAAGAAGAAAAATACAAATTTTAACCTGTTAGTGGCAGAATATTGATATATGAGCAATGTAAGTCAGATTAGAAAGATATGTGTTGATATATCTTTATGTAGATATATGTGACTCTACATAATGTGACAACTTTGAAGCACAATAAATGTAAGGAAGTTTTTACATCTAATTCAGGGAGCAGTAGTCCATTAAGTATAGTGACAATTTTTTATAATTTCATTTAATTTAATTTTGTGCCCTGTGCATATATGTGTTTCTTATTAACAGAATCTGTCAACAAATGGGAAGTGAATTTTTATTTCGAGTTCCACATTTCTCACTCACTCTGAAGAGGATTTTATGTTTCACACCAGTTGTGGACAATGTCATTCTAAAAGTTACCTAGAAGTATGCAGACAGAGAGCATAGTAACCAATACATAAAAGATGGACCAAGGGAAGTAAGGTCAAATGCCTTTTCAAAAAGTGCTGTTGAAGCAAACTTATGTAATAAAAAGATTTAACAGCTCCAGGCACTATCTCCTTATTATGAAAAAAATCTTGTGAAAAAAATTTTGAAAAAATATGAAAAAAATTTTGTGCCCTGTGCATATATGTGTTTCTTATTAACAGAATCTGTCAACAAATGGGAAGTGAATTTTTATTTCGAGTTCCACATTTCTCACTCACTCTGAAGAGGATTTTATGTTTCACACCAGTTGTGGACAATGTCATTCTAAAAGTTACCTAGAAGTATGCAGACAGAGAGCATAGTAACCAATACATAAAAGATGGACCAAGGGAAGTAAGGTCAAATGCCTTTTCAAAAAGTGCTGTTGAAGCAAACTTATGTAATAAAAAGATTTAACAGCTCCAGGCACTATCTCCTTATTATGAAAAAAATCTAATATAATGTAACATATCAGGATGACCTGCTCAGTTTCTTGGAGTCTGTAGTAATAAACTTGAATCTTAACAGTTCAGTGTCCTGAAAGCAGGTCCCATTGTTTCATAGACAAGTACAGTAAAAGCTGGGCATGTGTGCACATGTGCACACACACAGACACTCATGTGGTAAAACTAATCAGTGCCTCTGACTTTCCCTGTCACCTCCTTCAGTATTACTCCTTGCAACTCCCCTCCTGTGTCACTGGGGATCTCTAAATTTCATACAGATGTTTTGGTTTTTCTATTTTGTTTTCTGAATTGAATTTCATTTCTGTATGTTTGAACAAGATCTTGGTGTTCTGTGAACAATATTTGATTTTTTGACTTTTGTTACCACAGAATATGGCCATTATTTAATTGCTTTAATATTTCATGATTTAGTATCATCAGTATTTAGTATAGACTGAATATGTTAATAAACCATGAGTGTTATATGATAGTACAGTCAATTTACAGAACTGATCAATATATACTTTGAAGAAATAAACCAAAACTGTGCTTAAATACATATTATCATAGAGAAACAATGTTAATTTGGGTCAGTTGGGGGTATATTTACTAATATATCCATTTCCTTTCAAAAGTATTAAGCTGTAGAACTTAAATTATTGACACTATATTTGTCTTATGTCACTTAATAGAGATTCATATAGTAAAATTTCTATCTTCTAAAATAAAATATTGATATGTAATAATAGCTATGTACCAAAATAATTCAGAAAAATTATGACCCTTATAATTATTGACTTCTCACAAATAAGGACTTTGATAATCCATTATAAAGACATTTTGCTTAACAATCACAATAGTATATATCAGAATGTTTCTTCTGCTATTATCCTATTCAATAACTATACACAATCTTGTTCAATAAAATGCCATCATTCTATAGACATACACATGTGATACAACTGCAATAGTCATATTTCACTAAAGCTTCAAACACAGCTCTGGATTTTTTATCTGTTATAATCTTATATCTGTCGTCTACACTGAATGCTGACAAATCAAATTCTTCTATAAGGAAAGGTAAATATATTAAACTATTATCTATGCTATACTATACTACATCAGTGATATAACACCATTAAACCAAGAGAGGGACTATTTGAGGCATCTTTCCCAAAACAAGAATGTTAATTATTGGTACTAAAAAGATGGTTCAGTAGTTAAATACTTGTGTAAATATGAGGACCCACTTAATGTTGAGTGAAAGTGGAACTTAACCCGGATTCTCTCTGACAAGGTAGATACAAAATACACAGAGAGACTGGTAAGTGAGATTAGCTGTTTAGGTGAGATCTGCTTTTTTGTTTGTTTGTTTGTTTTTTGTTTTTTTGAGAGAACTTGCCTAAAAAAATAAAGGTGAAGAGCAATGAGAAAGCTGCTTTTGAACATGAATGGGCCAAGCACCTGCACATGTGAGCTCACTCACATGTCAGCACACAGATGTATACGCATATCCACTACCACACATACAGGAAAAAAAGAATGCTGATTTCTGGAAAACTACAGACATTCATATCAGTCATTTGAATTGACTTTATACTCCATTTTGGGATGAAGGATTGAACTATGGTAATTGGTTTAGAGTGGTGCATAGATAATCACTGTAGAAAGAGATTTAGGTCATGTTAAGTAATTTTGATTAGAAATGGATAAATTGTCGTCATCTGGTTCCAAACATTTGGTGCCTGAGAAGTGACATGAAGTACAGAGCATATGCAGTGTATCAAAACACCACCCTGTTAGAAACTGTTATTTTTGGTAAATGTCCACAAGAGGTAAGAACCAGTGTTGTAGGAAATGCTGAACCACTGCTGGCAATGAAGATACTTCTGATATTAGATTGGTATATACTCTAGATGGTCACTGGAATGGATTAGGGGGTGAATTTTTCACAAAAGAATCTGTAAGAAGAAAATTACTCATAAAGTAAGCTGGGAGAGCTCAATTTGTTACAGAGCCTCACTGCTCATTATAAAGACTTGTGTAGATTTCAGAAGAACTAAAAAACATTTCTGTATACTTTCAAACATTTTCTGCCATTTTCTGCCACTTGGTAGACATTGTCTGACCATAATTATCATACTCACCCCAAACTCAAAATCATCCTCAATACATCACTTTTCATGGTCACTTCAAACTGATTGAATTTGACTGATGACGAAACCTGCTTACTGTACTAGTTCTAAAACACTCATCAGTTGAGAGGAGGCACTTTAATCTTTGAGGAATGCTTAATTTAAGAAGTCTCAATAATATCATGAGTTCCTTAAGTCCACATAGTAGCCAAATAAATTAATAAACATTTTAGGATAGTGATTTTCATTCAAAATATTAGATTGTTTAAAATGAAGTATATTTTAAAACACAATATCTTGTTTTAAAGGTTAATGGGCTTATCTGTGTTATGAATGTGACAGCATGTTGCTGTGTTCAGCAAGTTTTGTGGTATTTCTTTAGATTTATTTATTTTTTTTAGTTGGCATATAAAATAGTGAATCTCATTATGGCATCTTACTACATATATATCATTATATTTTATTACTTTATTCTTTTCACCCCTTCTTCCCTCTACTCTGCTGTGACCTTATATATACCCCATTGCTTTCTCTTGTTCCTCTTCCCTAGAGTTCTTTTAACCCTTCTCTGACCACTATTCTGACTTTTACGTCCTACATATATGCATGCATACACACAAAAATAATATACACACTCATGCACACATAAATGTAGATCCCATATTTAAAACAAATTGAATAGTTTTATGCCAGATCTTATTTTGTTAAATATAATGTTTTCCACCTACATTCATTTTCTTCCACATATTATGATTATTCTTCTTTATACATGAATAAAATTCCATTGCATATATAGACTACATTTTCCTTATCCATTCATCTGTTGACACAATCTGAGGTTGTGTACTGTGTACTGTGGACAGCACAGCAATAAACAAGGGTAAGCAAGTTCCTTTATTGTATACATAGCACACTTAAATGTTTAATACCATGGATTTCCCAAACTTTATGTTGAAAATACTGTCTTAAAAAGAAAATAATAAATTAATTAAATATATCAATATTTTCTTCAATAAAAATCTATAATTTAACCAATGACCTGTGATTGACAGAGAAATAAAATCAGCATAGAGATATTAAAACATAACAAACCAGCCAGGCAGTGGGTGACACAACTCTGTAATCTCAGTACTTGGGAGGCAGAGGCAGGTGGATCTCTGCTAATTCTAGGCCAGCCTGATCTACAGAATGAGTTCCAGGACAGCCAGAGTTACAACAGAGAAATACTGTCCTGAAAAAATACAAAATAATAATAATAATAATAATAATAATAATAATAATATCAAACCATAAATACCCTCTTATTTTGTGTCATCTTTATTCATACTCCAATTTGATTCTCTTGTCTCAATCTGAGAGATGTTTATATGTTTATATGTATGATATATGGCATGACTCTTAGTGATAGACCCACTACACAAAAGTTTAGAGTTCTTGATTGAACTAAAGTTTAAAAGTACTTTTATCTGTTAATCGGCTCTCTGTGACAATGACAAAATGCCTAAGGTAATCATGTAAAAAAAAGAAATAATTATATTGGCTCATAGTTTTGTAGATTTCAGTCCAGAATGAGTTGACACCATTGCTTTTAAGTTAAAGTTCAGCAAAAGCTAGTATCCCATGGCCAGGGACAGAAGACTAGGGTCTTCAATAAGCCAGAAGATACAACTTCAGTGTCTCAGGGCTGTCACAAGGCTGCACATATCAAGGCTTCCACTGCCTACTAATAGCATGATGGGCAGAGACTGAGCCTAACATTATTTTTTTGAGGTCAGATATAATCAATGTCATTGAATTAAGCAAAACACCCCTTCTATCTTACCCAAAATCAAAGGTATTAGCATTCATTTCAGCAGTTGAATCTTTGGACTTTTGGTAATATACTTGAGATTTATGGATTAAAATATAAGAGGTGACAATTTAGGGTTGGGGAAATGTTTCACCTATTCTTAGTGCTTGTTCTACACGTCTGAGAATGAGGATTCTGATACCTAAAGCCCACATAAATGCCTGGTGGGGTTGTCTACCTCACTGCAATTCTAGTCTTGACAGACAGACATGAGCTTCTAAGAGAAATGTACTTGGTATGTCAGTGATCTCTCAGTTTGATTCCAAAACTTGCCTAAGTACATACGTTGCCTAGTGACTGAGAATGGCTCCCAACTGAAATGATTCCCCACATCAGCTTGGCACCACCTTATGCACCCACATACATATGTGTGCCCATACATATGTAAACTTATATATACACACACATACATAACATACTTGTAGAAAAAATGGGAAAAAATATAAACTTATAGATCAAAATGCTAGTCAATACTTGGATATTAGCAATATCCAATATTGGTATATTAACAATATCCAATAGATAGATGATGAAAGAAAAGAAAAAAATAGAAATGTGTACCATTTGAAATGATGAAGAACAAGGCAGCTCTGGCAACATGAAAATATATGTTGAATTTCAACTGTATCTAAGATCTGTGATGAAATAAAATATTTTACACTAAGGATATGGTTTTTACATGGAATTATAAGATGTTTTTAAAAACAAAATACAGCAAGTTAAACATTAGTCACAATTTCTGATTATCAATCCATGCATATGCTGTATAGATGTTTTCTGATTGAAATAATTCATGAATTTTCAGGACAGTGAGAAGGAAAAAATGGGTTTTGTGATTAATTTCCACCCTGCCTCTCCAACGTATTTCCCCAGAAAAGAGTACTGTTGTTCTTTGAAACAAAATTAGTCAACATCCATGTCAACTAGGTTATTCCAGGACCCAGGGGAAAATCAAGTGGCAAATTCTGAAAGATTTACTTGATATTACTTAAGTAATAGCTTGTCAAATTGTCATCTAAAAATATGGTCATAGTGCCTAAAATTTGTGTCTTTTAAAGATCCATTATATTTTTAAAATTGTGTGCATGTGCATGTGCATGTGCCTGTGTGTGTGTGTGTGTGTGTGTGTGTGTGTGTGTGTGTGTGTCCACATGCTCATGCACACATGAATGCAGATGCCCATGGAGGCCAAAAGCTGGTGTTAGATATGGAGACAGATATATAGTTGTGAGCTGACTGATGTGCATGCTGCGAACAGAATTCAGAACTTATGTCCTCAGCAGGAGCAATAAGTGTACTAAACTATTGAGCTGTCTCTGTAGCCCTAACCTTGTATCTTTTAAGTTTTAGCTGTTGCCATCAAATGGCATCCTAGGTTACAATAATGACCAAATGAAATTATAAGAAAGCAATGATGAGCAAGAGATGATATAGAAAGTGATGCAAACACAGATGACACTGCCATTTGCAAAACTGATTCCCATTTAATTTTGAGAAAACAAATTTATAGTAATTTCCTACCTCATTAAAAATACAAATGAGAAAAGAAATTACATTTGTTGCTTATACATAAACTCCTATTTATTCTTCTGTAAACCTATAAAAATCTTCCATTATAAGTCAAAGTGGAAAAAAATCAAGACATTCCTAAGGTAAAAATTGATATGGAACCATACAGAGCCTGCTAGGAAATCTTACTCTGAGGTATTAGGATAAAAATAATATTGTGCTCATACAAGATGAATTAATAGGAAGAGAAATAGAACCTAGATTCCAGGGAAATGTATGTATTTGAAGCGGATTTGTAGTGAAGCTTTATGGAATAATCATTGAGGGATGAGGTAATTCTCAACTCATGGTGGTTCATATTGTTTATGAAGGAAAACAGGTTCCAAAAAGAGTCTGAAAAGATTTCCCGAAAACCGAAGAGAGGGTTTTTGCAAATCAATACTCACATTCTTTGGAATAGAAAATGATGACTGGTTGCATTGATTTCCTTTAGGCAGTAAATAGTACCTGACAGTAGATCTGTCATGACTGAGAAGCAATTGGCTCAATAGTCTGACAATGACTGAAATTTTTAAAAATTAGAAAAATGCAGAGAAAGGAAATCTCAATCAAAATGGCATTTGTTAATTTTTAAAGTCTTAAATTGAGACGGCTTAAAATATGTGTAATGACAAAAAATTGGAAGAATTCTTTTTTTCTCTTGCTTTTTTCAACATTGTTTTAGTTTATCTCACACATTTTTTTTTAACATTCAAAAATGATACAGTGCCATTTCTGTTCATGTGAATGGAATTCAAGCATTTTAAAGCCTTTCTTTCAGTATGTTGACATACACATATGTATAATCAGTATTAATTATTGTAGTTAATATTTACACAAGAAATATGTTTTGAAGTAGTCCATATTATCTTTCCTCAAAGAATAACTAATGATTAACTAGTTTATCTACTATATTGACACTCTTCAGATGTCTTCTATGTAGTTTTTGTGGCTAATATATACATACCTAGATGCAATATTTTGACTCTATGTTGCATTTAGAAATGCCTCGTATAAAGTCTTTCCATCTGTCTAACTGTCCATCTATCTATCTTATCATCTATCTATCTATCTATCTATCTATCTATCTATCTATCTATCTATCTAAATATAATAAATTTGACTCATTAAATCAAACAGAAAAGTTGTCTTAACATTAGTTTAACCTTCTGGATTTGTGGATTCATTTGATATTCTTCTATTTATCTCTACAGTCTCCTGAAATTTAGTAACCGATTTCATTGATATAAAATATGTTTTTCTCTGTAATACAACAGATAATGCTCATGTGACATAGTCTACCAAAACACATCTTACCAGGTTGTAATCAACCTGCTATATCAATTATATATGTGTAGTGCTTTTTCCATTCATCACTATTTTGAGCTTATTAATTTTCCTCTTATTTCATCTTTTCTATTAGCTTACATTTATTGGATCAAAGTAAAGGGATTTGTTAGGACGTGATCATACATGTGTAGAATGTACTTGAATCATATTCACCCCTTTATTATTCTTTTTTATCCTCCTCCCTCATTGCCTCTCTTTTGCCCTTCCAAATTTCCAGTAGGATTGAATTCCCTTTAAATATGTGATTACAGTTATTTCCAGGCTACAAGTTTTAAGAATATATTAAGGAGAGTTGGGATTATAACATAAGTGGGTTTTATGGATATATTTTTACTTTAAGTTATAGCAGATAGCACAAGTCTCTGAAAACCCAGTGACTCAGGCAATGTTTGTAACATTCTTTTTGCCTGAAGCCCTGTGTAAATGTAAGAGCAGAGTGAGCGAAGCCTTTATATCACATAGATTAGTGTCATAGACTAAGTTTTGACAGTTGCTATGGCATCGTGGTGAAGCGAAACTCTCCAGCCAATAGCTCTCATTTCTTGTGCTTGTTAGCACTCTGTATTTATTGTCTATGGATTTCCCTTCAAGCAATCAGAGGCAAAGCAATTACTTTACAAACGCTGATTTGGTCTGGATCTTGTGTGCCCCCAGTAGAGCTTTGTAATAATATTGGACACAAAGTAGTGAGCAATGAAGCCATGTTTCATCTTTCTATTCTGCCTCATATTGACATATCCCAGTTCACTTAACTAAATATTGAGTATTTTTTTCTTTAAGTGCTTTTCAGAGAAATAGCACAGTGGATTCTGGGAGCAGAGTCAAGAGGTAACTGTGGATGCTACATGAAGGTTCTGCTTTACATTTATGCTATTTTTGCCACATTTACTGTACTATCATTATAGAATGAGTGTCACTTTCTCTCTTTAATCATTCCTCCATTTTCTCATCTTAAAGAATACAATAGGTATAAAATATGGAGAAGTATTTAATCAGGGGTGTTGAATAACTATCTAAATAAAGCAACAAGATACAATCTATGTAAATGTCTGTATCTGGATTGTTCCCCTGTATAAAACACAGTTAAAAGCTGAATATGATTCATATTGAAAATACACAAATTAAATAATAGTTTCAAACCAAATTATTTTTGCTGGAAATAATTCAAATGAAACATCCCAAAACTCAGATAATTTAAATATGGAAATATTTAAATTCTCTTTGGAATATGAAGAAAATATTACTTCTGAACATGTACATATATACATATATGTATGTATGCATATAATATACATGAATACACACACACACACACACACACACACACACACACACACACAATTTTATTCTTTGCCAGAAAATAATTCTAAACATAATATTTGTTTCTCTAGTTCTTTAAATGTAATTCTTCAATAATGAATCCAATTCATACATTCTCCAGAGAACAGTCCTTAGATCCTAAACCTTCTATTTCAGAAACATCACCACTTAGCCTTATTGCAGCTGATGAATGCAATACAAATCAACAAAGAAAAAAATATATTCCATTCCTCTTTATAAACTCCAACTCCAAAAATAATTACTTTAAGCTTTTTGGTTTTTGATAAGAAGAATCAAATACTTTGCCAATGGTCACTTAAAAAAATTCTCTTCATATCTTTAGCGGTTCCTATTGCAGACTAGGCACACATATTTAATTCTGCAATAAAAACTAAGTGTTTTTGATGCTGTGTGCAGAACTGTCCTGCCAAAGGCAGTTGCTATTGGCTACAGAGCTAATTCTTTTGGCAGCAGCTTGTTTCTTATTGTTTACACATAATTAGTTAGTTGGATGCCTGTGAGAACAAGATAATTTATAAAAAAAAATATATATATACAGATGGACCAAAACTAGAGATCTGGGCATCAGACTTTTTAAAAGTATATTAATTCCTCTCTGTATTCTAACATGAAATCTTCAAACCCATATTGCTTGTTTTCCTTTATTCTAATGATAGTTTGTGGGGAGAAGAATCTAACAAAACCCACAAAAATATTATGGTTGTAATTCACAGGAAATTTAAGATTCCAAACCTCCACTATCTATATCTGAACATTGCTGAAAACATGTTTCCCGTGTCTTTCCTGTGATTTCTGTCAAGCTCAAAACTTAATATATTTAGGTGTATATGTTACTGTGCTTGGCTTGCCTCTACGAAGGATCACAGCCTAGATTGTTTAAACACTAGAAATTCATTTTGTCAAAGCTCTGCATGGTGGTAGTCAAGATCTGTGGACAAGGAGATGAGGTGTCTGCTGATGATGCTGCACTGGCCTTTCAGAAAGCTGTGTTCTCACAGAACAGCTTTCTAGTAGGGTATGTTCACACAGAATAGCTTTCTAGAAGAGTGTGTTTACACAGAATAACTTCATGGCCTCTCATCGGAGTGTGTGCATAGAATGACAGCCTGGAGGGGAGAAAGCAGGATGCTCAAGTGTCTATATTCATAAAACACTAATCCAATCAAATCAGGACCTGCTTTTGACCTCATTTAATTTTAATCACTTTTGTGAAAGCCCCATCTGCTAAGGTAGACACACTAGTAGTAAAGGTATTATCATATGAATTTTGAAGAAAAATAAAACTTTAGTTTCTTTACTATATTTATCAACACATAAATTTTATATATTTAACTCCCAAATAAAAAGTAAAAGTCTTCACTGTAATTTGGCATAGTTAATCTAGGTATCAGTTTGCCAGTTTCCTTAAAAACTGGGTTCTTCTGTGATTCAACAAATCTACTCCTAAAAATTTACATAAATAACATGAGAAATGTGTTCACAGAAATGCAGGAAATTATATAGCAAAAGTGATATTATTTAAAATAGGCCTGTATCAAAGCCAAAATAATTTTTATCAAACAAAGCTAACGTATTCATAAAACTTAGAACTTGATATTAACTGGAAACTATTAAATGCTGACTTATGCCTGAGTATGGATGGAATTTAGAAACACCCCACTAAGTAAAAGAAACCAGACACATGTGCTATTACCTGACTGTATTGCTCTTAGCAGAAAAGACAAATTTATCGATATAGAAAACATAGGTATCTAGGTACCTGTGAAACTTGCACAGAAAATCTCACAAATGCAACTACTGAGATGTTGAGGAGAAGATGAATATATAAATATTCTAGAACTGGAGAGCAGGGATGGGGGTGGTACCTTATAAGTTTATTTTTGGACATGAAGATATCTTGGTGGCTCTTGACATGTAATTTAGCTATTGTGAGGCTCTGGCAAGAAGATTATGATGAGTCTGAGACAATCCTGTATTTTATATCAGTTTAGGCTGAAGAGTTAGAATGTATCTTACACACACACACACACACACACACACACACACACACACCTCAAAACTTGTATCAAGCAAATCAACAAACACATAGAGAAAGGCCTATGCATAGTATTTTATACTGGTGATGAAGGAAATTTGTGTTGAGTAAAAGTCATCTAAAAAATTTGTTAAAAAAGAAAGCTGTCTTCTGTTCCTATGAGATATCTCAGCAGTTAAACTTACTTGCCCCCAAGTCTGACAAGCTGAGTTTTATCACCCAGGCTATGATGGAAGGAGACAACTGGGTAGCATAAGTTGCCTTCTGACAGCCACTGCAGACATAGCACATGAGCCACTCCACAGTAAATATATATGTAAACATATGTAAATATATTTTACATATTTATGTAAATATATCTAAAAAATTAATACATCCTTGCACAGGAGATACATGTCCTTAAACTATATAAGTAATATTTGGGTAAATTTTTGTCTGTTTTCTCTCTTATTTTTTTTCTTCAAATGACTTGAGATTTTTCTCTTCTATTTTCAACGGAGTACTTTGTCTCAGTCACTCCCCCATCCATTTATACCAGCTTACATTTCTTAATATTTCTTTCCATGAAACATCCCCATCCTTGTAAAAGATCCTTCCAAGGCATCCAGATTGCTGATCGATGCCCTACTACAGAGAACTTAACGAGTCAAGGAGTTGAGATGAGATGCTGTACAACCTTCCCTGGTCTGTTTTATGCTGCCTGAGTGAAGTTATCTGAGTTTCCTAACCTCTCTGAGCTTCCAGGCTTATCTCTCAACATAGAGTGTGTCAAGATATGTATACTTTTACTGTAATATCTGTTCCATTGCTCACATCCTATTGAATGAGTGAGAATGTGTTTTGTCATTTTTCAAAAGAGAATATATTAATGCATTGCTATTTTTTAACAATTCACTTCCGTATAATTCATTTATTTCGCAAATACAAATTGATACTACCTTGAGCTTAATGAGTTTTCTTTCTATAGCTGAAGATTATCAACTCATTGACTAAAGCTAAGGATAGGGATTCCACAAGAAAGCTCTCATTTGAGTACAAGGGGCACAGAAAATCACTTTGCAAGACAATAAAGGAAGACAATTAATGTCCAATATTTGTGGCATGCTTTAAATGTTCTTATTCAAGGTTGTGATCTTGAACAAACATACCGTATTTAAGGATTAAATGATACAATCTATAGACACGAGCTTTTGTGGGGAACTGAGTGGTTGATTTCCCTCTCTTTTATCGTAGAGAGATTTTATCACAGCTAATCCAGAGAAAAGAGAGCTCCTAGGATTCCGATCATTTATAGATAGGGCAGCACAAGTCACTTGGGATTTACAGAAACAATATTACCAAACAGGGATCCAAATAACACTGTGAGTTTATACAAGTGTTTTTGCTAGAACCCAGTAGAATTTCACAGCATGAATTTGGTTTTTTTCCAATAGAATAGAATAATCTTGATATCATAAATACATTTGAAATGTTTCCTATCTATTTCTTAATATTAAGAATTTGTAGTGTGCACATGATTTTGTTTAGTACTAGCTTAAAATTTTGTAAAGTATTAAACAGAAATCCTTTCAATGAAATGTCATATATATGACTCTGACAGCTCAACTATATATTTAGTCAGTGAAGAAGCTGGCCCTGAGGATGAGTAGACTCTGATCTTCGACTGTTGTGTTTTCTATTCAATATCAGCTCCTTGATTTCTATCATAATTCCTGTTTTGTGCTAGATACCACACCTAAAATTTCACTAGGGAGTTAGTTTGCTTGTCTTTAAATAACTCTTATTTTTCAGTAACAAAATGAAGAAAATTATATACCTTCTCTAGGGCATTTTGATAGAGTTAGCTACTTTCAATTACTTCTCAATGTATGAACAATAAAGTTCTTGTTCAGTAATCACTGTCTCTCAATACGCTAAAATGGACTTTATATGCAGAACGCAATGAAAAAAAAGATTGTAGAATGACTGGATATTATTTTGCTAATGAACCTAAATTAGTGAAGAGGAGTTTTTTGTTGTTGTTTTGTTTTATTTTTAACAGCTTTCTAGTACTTGCTCAATTTTCATTGGGATAGCAGAAATTTTGTTCCCCTCTCCTAAGAGGAGCTAATGTGTTAACACCACTAACTCAATGTCAGTAATGGAAAAAGAACAACAAAACAGCCTAAATTAAAAATGTATACTTGATAACAGTTAAAAGGCAAACAATTTCCAACAGGTGTTACTAGCTTTTAATCCCATGATACAAAAGTGCCTGCATTGGGAATAGAAACTTGAAATTCAATCATAGGAAGCTCAGACACTAAGACTAAACTCAGTAGGAAACTTAAGATGACTGCCTAGAGGGTTTCCCATGGATGTTCTGAGCACCTGATTGAATGGTGCTAGCAATATCTGTTGCTGTTTGTTGTTTTACTTGGCAGCCTTACCTTTGCAAACACTCTGATCTGCCTGTAACTCTATGGGAAATTCTAGCTGACTTCTGTAATGGCCTTTTATCAGTCATCTGATGGATGTTTAATACCCAATTTGATGATTTTTATTTTTTTATTTTTTGCTATTATATCATTCTCTATTATCAATCTATCTATTGATATCTATCTACCTATCTAGAAATTTACTATTTATTCTTTCACTCAGCTTCCTACATAATTAATAAACTCATTATTTCAAAGCCCAAAGTACAACTACTTTCAGGTCACAACAGAAGAGAACAATGATTAATACCATGCTCTTAGAATATAGACTGTACTGTGGGAGGAATATATATTTCATATCATACATGACAAAGGCATTTTGGTTTTCAAAATTTGAGCACAAAAAATAAGTAACATCTCCAGAGCTTTATAAATGGTCATTATTATCATTCTAAATGATATTTTTTGCTTAAGTGGTCCATTTGTAAAATATATAGGCAGAAAATATGACCCTTTTTCTAACACACATTGGTTATAGGAAGATACTTGTGCTTTACTGATGAGCTGTTAAAATGTGCCATGGTCGCAACATAACCGCTCATATTTTTAATCTTTCAATTTGATAAAAGGTTATTTCTACATTAAGACTTTGTGTATGATTGTGAAAATACAACATATCTGATATACAAACTTGTGTCTTTTTTCATGGTATCATATACCTAAAATGTGAGTGCACATTATGTTATGAATATCTGTTAGAAAAGATTTATTAAAAATGTTTTTCTATAAACAATTGAAGTTTTAGTCTTATCTCAAAAGTACAGATGATTATAGTTTTTCATAAAACACTGTAATCATTAATGCTAAAACTATGAGGAAGTTCATAATCAAACTTATACCATTTCAACATTAGGAAATGAGACAGTTGGGTAAGACAAAAAAAAATAGCTATCTTACTATACTTCACTGGATATATATATATATATATATATTCATATAATATGTATGGGGGAAGTGTCATTCATATATATATATATATATTCATATAATATGTATGGGAGAAGTGTCATTCATATATATATATATATATATATATATATATATATATATTCATATAATATGTATGGGAGAAGTGTCATTCTTACCTGGAACTTACCAAATAATTAAAAAATCATAATTATCATAATGCTTAAGTTTGTTTCTCTCTAATCAGTGAAGCGTGCACATGCTATTATGGTCTTGGATTACAGGGTCTGTGCTTTAGTGATGGCTAAAATTGCTTCTGGAAATGACTAGATGATCGTTTTTGAAATTATAATAAGCCACTCACACTAAGATTTTGGTTTACCTCAATGATATCTCATACTCCAAATTAAATCTTAGGAAATATTAGGACTATGCAACTGCAATTTTTAATGTATCCATGGAATACCTCAAAGTGTTAGATGGGGGTCTTCATGATATTTTATTTCTTTATTTATTTCTTCTAAGATTTTTATTTATATCTTTAATTACCTGTATATTTATATTTACATGTGACTTTGTGCCTTACACGCAGTGAAGAAAAGAGGTTAAAGGAGTTCTACAGATATCATAGAGCTGGAGCTACAAGTAGTTGTAAGACACTGGGTGTGTGTGCTAGAAACCAATTCAGGCCTTTTGCAAGAGCAGTACAAATTCTTAATCACTAAATCATCTCTGTATCCCCAATGTTAACATGGAGTGCCAAGATTTTCACATTTCTATTTTCAGGGTTTTGTTGATACATGTGGTGGTGTGAATTAGAATGGTCTCTACTCACTCATATATTTGAATGTTTGGTTCTTAGTTGGTGGAACTGTTTGAGAAGGATTAGGAGGTGTGGCCTTGTTGGAGAAGGTGTGACACTGGAGGTAGGTCTGAAGTTTCAAAAGCCCATGACAAACTCAGTCTCCTGCTGCCTGCCTCAGGTTTGTGGATCAAATATAAGCTCTCAGCTACTCCTCAAGTGCTATACCTGCCTTGCTGCTGCCATGCTTCCTACCATGATAGACATGGACTCACCCACTGAAAGTGTAAGCATACCCCCAATTAAATGATTTCTTTTATAAGTTGCCTTCATTGTAGTGTCTCTTCACAGCAATCAAACAATAACTAAATACCTCTACAAGAGAACTATTAGCAAATGATGAGCCAGTAACATAGGAAAGCAAATAGTCTTTTGTGTGTCTTATGACACTTACTGCTGGTATCTGTATGCCAATGAAAAGGGGTCTGAGAAGTTGTGCACATGACCCTTGATTTTAGGGATAAGTATCTAAAGTCCAGATTTTGAAATGGCTTTTCAGAAGGCATCTCTGTTGTATAAAACTTTCCTCAGAGATTGAAACATTTCATCCTGCAGGGAGGCTCACTGAGCAGGAAAGTAAAGATCTTAAGGTAGCTTCAGGAAGTTCCTGAAATTGACCAGATTCATGAGGCTCCTTCCCATCAGATTAAACAATTCAAGCTGAGCACCTCTCTGAGGTGGAAAGAAGCTGAACTGTCAAAAATACTCCAAGACAAGACAAGCTGAAAGAAGACTCAAACCAAACCAGTTGTCCAGAAGAAGCAGAAACCAGCCAAGCTAGCTGGAAGAAATTTAGGCTAACTGAGGCACCTGGAAAGGACACTCTTCGGGCAATTGACCTGCCTGTAGACTATGCAGTGTGCTTCAGGTTCTGAGCTTTGTGAGTTGGCATCTGTACTGGGGTGGACTTTGGTGATGCAGCTGTCCTTGAGTCACTTTACCTCCTGTAAGTAAACCCTCATCCATACTCCTGTAAGTAACTCCAATAAAACTCAGGGGTCATAAAAATGGACTTTGGTGATATCTATACTTTGGTTTGTCATTGTTTCCCTATCTAGGGTGAATAGATGTCTCTGTTGCATATTCCCAGGATAAGTTCATCATACAACCATCTTATAAAGCCTCAAAGCAACTTAATGCTGTCACAGGGCTGTAGCTCTTAAAATGCTGACTAGTACACATAAACTGTTCATTATGCTTGCTCTGCCACTCTCCTAGCCTAAAATGTACATGAGAATTCTCTTTGGCATTCACACTGTCTGTCCATATCCATAGGTATTTTTCAGTCAGACATAATAACATTGCTTGACAGTATAAGTGAAATTCAGAAATCTGCCCTAGGATCATACTATATGTGATACACACACACACACACACACACACACACACACACACACACACACACATTTCCATATAAAATCACTTCTTGATTAAAGTGAATGAACAATTTCTGTCAAGCTATATAATTCGAAGTTTAACCCATTAAATTGTAAATGGTAATACACAATAGATCTCCAAATATAAATATGAAAGAAATTAAAATTAAAATAGTGTTCAATTTCTGTAGAAGTATAGAATTTTTATCTTTTTATTGTTTATCGTATTAATCTAGTTTGTAGAATGAAGATCGTAAGCAAAATGATAGCATTTTATTGCAACAGATTAAATATTTTACATGGTTAATAATGGAATGTTGGTTGACAAGAGAAATGACAAGGACTCAGAAAAAAATATTTATTTTCTTTTACTAAGGACATTAGAATTACTTTTTTACCACTTTTGCCAGGTTACAACCTTAACCAAAGAGCTCAATCTAATAGGTGTGTTATAAGGAAATGTAACTCATTCTCTGAAGAAAAAGTTATGGCTCTTAGGGGGAAATGGTAGATCATAAATATTTCACCATCATAGATTATAAAGCTACACTCTGTAGTCGGACTACTAAATTGAGTGAAATTAATATTTTAGCCTTTAACTGTAACCTAAAAGATTTGTTTTCTTGTATTCATTCCTTGCTTGCTGTCGTTGCTCTGAATTATACAATCTAAGGTCAGTATTTGCTATGGGTAATTAAACTCAAATGAAAAGGTCCTCATAAAATCTTCTTGGGATCTCAGGGGACTTAGGAAATGTAGCATATTATTCCGTAACAAAATGTCTGTCTTGTGGGAATATAACCTTACACATTTACTTTTTGGCCATCAAGAACAATACGTAATATTTTTGGACTAAATCTCTTATGCTCCCTTTACTATTTTAATTCTAGAGATTATTATTAACTGGTATTGAGAAATATAAAAAATTGTTAGATTAATAGCTAAATGTTTAAACACAATAGGAATTGACTAGCTTTTCTTCCTTAAAAATGTTTAACAACATATAATCAGAAGTCGTCTGAATTGAGAAATGTTTTATCTTTGATAAAGATACATAGTGTCAACATATAAAAATTTATAAATTGATTTAATAGTTACAATTAATATTAATTTTGAAAATTCATTATAACTTGAACGCATTATTTTGTTATACATTGTCTTCACTTAATACGAAATTTGTCAGAGAAATGATTTTAAGCATGACCTATGTAATGAATTTTAATAGGTCCTGTAAAAATGTCAATATTGTATATTACTCAGTATCTAGCTCATCAGTACTAGATGAGCTTTTGCAGATGTGTACACAAACACATACACAAACATGTGCATGCACACACACAGAAAGACACACACACAAATATATATATATATATATATATATATATATATATATATATATATGTAGGGGGGGACTCCAAAACATTACATACACTTTTTTTTTAATAAATTCTGGATATACAATAAGAAAGATTGAAGGTTGTGGAAGTTAAGTGTCTAAACATAAGTGATTTTAAATTCCATATCCTGTATGAATATATCATATAAGGAAATTTAACTTATCAATTTTTCTTATTTTTCAGTAAAATGATGATGATTTTAACTACAAATTGAGTTGTTCTGAAGATCCTATGTCTCATACATAATAAAAATTCCATTAATATCTGTGCTTTGTATGTATTATTGTCAAAAGCTATAATTTCTTTCACAGAGCTTGATTATAAATACAAAGAGATTAATTCAAACATTAATAACTATACAATAATTACAGCATAATTTTTCTTTATAACTCATTAGAAGCCTCATAGCACTGTATGGGAAATTGAATTTTTTATTAATTAAGACTTTTCTTTGACAATTTTATACATATATACATATATATACCATTAGTCCCATCCCTCCGCTCTGTTATGTCCCTTCTATCCTTACCTTTTATGCAGAATTTTAAATGTAGATGATATTACCCACAGGTCTATCCAGCATTTCTGTAAGGAGTTCATTGTTTCTTAGTAATTAATTAGCAGCCACAGTGCAGTCTGTCTTCAAATGCCTGTGGCTCTCCTTGCTTGCTTTTTAGTTATTGAAATGTTAAATCATTAAAAGCAAATAGAATGAACATCAGCAGGCTTCACTAATAAATTCAGTATTTTGTAATTTAAAAAAGCAAACATTCCACTTTGTACAATTGACTTGATTAAATTCAGTATTTTACTACTTGTGTCTTTCTTAAAAGGTTCAGTCTTATTCTTAGAAATAAATTAGATGAATTCATCATTTTGCAATGTTTAATGTAATCTTGGATCACTTAATTATACCCAAATAGCAAGATAGACATGTAGAAGTCCTGATGTCCTATGTGGGTTCTTTGTCTTTTCATATTGCTAGGCTTCATGAAGTTGTTCAATAAATTGAATTCAAACTTCAGTTTGGTACTTTCTCTGCCTGAGAAAGCAAAATATCTCAGTCCTGGGATTTTTAAGAAAGTAGAAGTGCACAGGGTAGTGGTGGCTCATGACTTTAATCCCAGCACTTGGGAGGTAGAGGCAGGCAGGTGGCTGTGAGTTCACGGCCAGCCAGGTCTACAGAATGAATTCCGGGATAGTCAGAGTTACAACAGAGAAATTCTGTCTTGAAAAACCAAAACCAAAAAAATAAAAATAAAAAGATAAACCAGGATCCAAACTCAGTAGATGCATTGTTTTACTAGGCTCTGCTTCTGTTTTGACAATGGTGGCTTTTTTTTTTTTTTTTTTCGTTTTTATCGGATAGGGAGAGTGAACAAGCTACCTTTTGCTTCTTGCATGGGGAAACTAGATCCAATAATGAGGGCTCCATCTTCATGGAGATCTACTAAGTGCTATGCCTATTCACATTACTTCACTTAAAAAGTAAATTGAACATAAGTTCTAGAATAATACTGTTTAGACTTGGTACTTATCCCTGCCAAAGACAAATTTAAAGTATGTACAGTGTCATTATGGATCAAGTCCATATACAATATTAATCTTTAATTATTGAAAAAGTTACAATGATACTAGAATGTACTTTTCTAAATTGCGTCAAATTGTGCTATTACTTCAATGTACAATATGTGATTAAAAAGCTTTATCACCCTTTATTATCAGCATACAAAAATAGTGTAGACTATAATAAAACAGTTACAAGAGTATGAAAAGAGGTATTTCATTCTGCCTTTTCATCTGTGATCTGTCTATCTATCCCCAATAGAAGGGGAAACTGAACCAAATACCTCATCCATAATAAACAATTGCAGTTTGCTTTGGTGTGAGAATTTCTGATCAGCTTTATTTGCAAAAGTAAACTGTTGTTCATCTTCACATAAACACTCCCACTCTCATGAACTCATCTTTCATGATTTTCAAAGTCCTTTCTGCAAAACTTTAGCTATAATTATGTAAAGTTATTAATTTTGTCCTGAAAAAGAGTATTACAAGATTAAAGTAAAATTCATCTTTTTAAATGAAAGCTTTGTAAAACATTCAAAATAAGAGAGACTTCATCATACAATTATAATAAATGCCATTCCTTTTTAAAACTACAGTTGCCATGAAATTTGAAACTTTTGTTTATATATACTGAGATAGTTTTTTTTTTTTGACTTATTATCTAAGACATCTACTTACAGATGATTGGAATTTGTTGACTTGTTTGAAAAGTTTTAAGCTCTTATCATATATTAAAAATGAAGTTTATACAATCTCATCTTGACCACACATGAGATAGTTTAAAAATCTTTAAAGGTGTATTGAGAAAAAAAAAACATGTTTAAACAAACAAACAAACAAACAAACAAAAACACATTTGTCTTTACCCAAAAGAGACACATTTAGGTAAAAATATTAAAAACTGCTTGCTGCATAGACTTAAGATCTTCAGCTCCAATCATTGTTCATTTCTTATTGCTGTGGTTTCATACTAATTTTTCTTTGTATGAATAATAGATGAATAAGATGATCGTAGAGATGGTAAACCATCATTTACTGTACCCTACCTTGTTCAGCCCAGGGAACAGATGAACTCTCAGCCATTAGATCTACTGCTTTGGTCTCTTTGCCCTCTCTTGTGGTTTAGAGTTCTCTGGACATCTAAGTCAGTAACTAAAGTTACAGTAACACCTCCATTGAGGTGGCTGCTGACATTTTGATTCATCTCCATGATTTTCTGTGTCCTTTGAATGCGGTCATCTCTTGGGGACTTTGGAGAGGAGGGCCCCTTGGAATTCAGGTTTGTACGGTGATACATCTTTTGTCTATCTGGTCTGCCTTGCTCTCCTGCACCCTAGGTGTCTTCCCCCTGCACAGCAGGTTTGGAATACTGTGGGTGATGCCCATAGGGTCTTGCATTAGTGCTGGGGTGAGGGGAGGCACTTCCATGCCGCCAGGCCTGGGTTCTTGGGCTTGCCCTGGGGATCACTTACCCATCTCTCATTCTTTGCCCTACTCTGGTAATTGTGTGTGGTACCCAACAATGACATGAATAGTATCTCTAATGGCTGTAGTCAGCTGCGTATTGGCTGATGAACTGGGATTCTACTAGGACTTATAACATTTGCTGTCTCTGCACCCATTTCTCTTTTAATAACATCAAACCCTGCCATGTTGTGTTCCCATCTCCTGCACTGTGAACAGCTGTCTGTTATACAGATACTTTGTTCTTTGTGTAATTCTCATAGATGAAACTCTATTTGTCTTTACATTGAACCATTTTACTGTCCTAATCATTTTCATTGCGATGACCCCATAGACAGGCAGCACAGTGAGGCAGCCTGGGTCACTGCAGGTTGTGGAGGTAGGCTTTGTATTAGTGGCAGGAATCTGCTGGATGTTGGCTTCTGTGTACTGCTCCTGGTTAGGGTTGTGGTGACTGGGCCGTAGCAGCGCCTCTGCTTCCCCTCCTGTGTGTGACTAGGCCAGCCAGGTAAGACTCTCAGACTCTCTTGACTTTCTAGGGTCTACTCTTACCTCCTGTTAGCTATAAAACTCTGAGATAGATTTAAACTCTTAAATTTGTTCATTTCGGTAGATGATATTTCTAATTCAAAAAAATAAATAAAAATTAAAAAAAAAACTACCCAATTCCCAAAAAATATGAAAACATTCTTTTTGTTTTATAGCTGAATATTGGACCTTCAGAATATATATATATATATATATATATATATATATATATATATATATATATATATATATATAAAAATACATGATTTATTTTTAAAATTTTTACATTAATTAATTGATTGGTTTCAATTATGCGTGTATATATGCATGTGCCCACCTATGCATACACTGTAGCATTTGTCTGGACAACTTCTGTAAGTCAGTTCTTTTCTTTCGCCATGTGGGTTCTACAGATCATGCTTAGGTTATCAGGCCCTATGGGAACAGCTGTGACCTGCTGAGCCATCTTGCTGTCCTGTGGAAAATATTTTTTCAGAAACAGTGTGCTTCCTATTGAGGGAAAGTTGATCATCAGTGTTTATGAATAATGTGGAACTGAGAGAGATGCAAATGGGGATATGAAATATGCTAACCAAGAACAATCATAAAAGAAAAAGTCATTCTTGTGTAATTTACAGTATTGTTCCACTCTTCAGCCTGTTATCATATCCTATGGTAGTTTTAAATTTTGTTTTCAAAACCTTTATACTTGCCAATAGATTACCTTTTTAATTCTAACATAACTCACTAGACCTAACTGACATGGGATCCATAGTATTTTATTTAGGCTGTTAAAACTACAGTGTTGTCTTCAGTTAGTTTGGTAATATGCAGTATTATTGGGTGTCAGTTCATGTCCATATCTTCTTGAATTTTTCTGCTTTCTTGGATGGAGGTTTTTGTTTTGTTTTGTTGTTTTTTTTTTTTTTTTTTTTTTTTTACTTGTGCTTGGCACATTAAAATGCTATCTCTTATAGTTGATCTTAATTTACGGTTTCATTAATAACCATAAAATATAGACATTTTGTAAAAATAATAAATCAATAGTAAAGTGAATTGGAGTCTTTTTTTAATCTCCTATGCATGTAAGCCTTGAGTATGTCCTTGCTCCTGTGCATAGAGGTTGGATATCTGCTAACAAGATAAAATATTCATATATTCCATAGACCCTTCTCACACAGCAATATTTTTGTATTAAGGGAAAATCAATATGAAAGACTCTTAATTTGAATGAGTAGTCAAAACTTATTGATATTAAATTATAAGCCTCTCTCCTGATTGTTCCCACATAAAACCTTTAAATTATTATCATGTTCACTTTCATTTGTATTAAGTAAAACTAATCTAGGATGAAGAGGAGACATATAATTATGTATATTTGACTAAGTAGCTTGAACTTTTTTCCCTATCAAAATCTATGAAAGGTTTTACCCCATCATATTTCCAGCTTAGGGTGACAGTTCTCTCACTAATTTCCTATGACACAGTGAATTTCTTCTTCTTCATTTGGATGGTCGTTTAACTTGTACTTTCATCACCTGGGTAATGCAATTGACAAGTGTGTATATGAGCCCTGACACATCTCATCGATATATATTGTAGTTAAAGAGAGTAATTTGCCCAAAGATCATAGCCTGCCCAGCAATTTATCTCACACCTGCCCAAGCAGACACAACAGTCTAAGTCATCCATCAAGTTCATGATGTAAGCCCAATGGAATTAGAAGCTTACAGTACAAAAATGAGATCGGTGTGATCACAATTACATGCAAGGTGGCAGAGTAACTATTCCAAGGCCACAATTTAAAACAATTGCTTGCCGGTATCTAAACATTCAAAATATCAACATCCAAATAAAATTAAGGATAAATATTTAATCAGAGATAGTTTTAAAAGTCATTCGTTTGATGGGGCAATATCCTTGGAGGGTTTATGCTAATACTTAGGAATATATATTACAAGATGAAATTTATTTTTTTTCTGTTTCTATCTCAATTAAATGATAATATGAATTCTGATTTGTTACTATGAAAGCATTTTAACACTTAAAAAGTGCCATTTCTCAGCCTCTGTATTGGCTCTAAGAGATAGAAAAATGTGCTTAGAAAATAATTATAAAACGTTTACCAGCACTCCATTAGCACTTGTAATGGATATGTGATCGTATCCCAGTTTTATGGATCAGAAAACAGAAATTTGGAAAATGTAAAATACTTTGTCATAGTAGTAAAACTGACCACTGGAAGTGCCAAGAAACTAATTTAAGGATATGCAATCCAAGACTTTCTTCCACATTGGAGGACTGCCTTATATGATTCTTACATGCCTCACATGTTACCGCTCCAGAAAATAAGCACAGCAGGTAAATTCCAGAGCTGAAATAATCTTTGCAACAGTGTGGTATTCTCGCCTTGTTTTTCATGAAAGAAAATAAAATTTTTAAAAAGTGGAAGAAAATAAAATGAGTATTCAGTTTCTTCAATTCATCATTTGGATATTTCGAGGTATTTGATTAAGTAAACTTATTATCATTGTCCTATCATTGTTTTAAAATTTTCCAAAAAAGATTTTCCTGGTTCTTATAAATGATTTTATTAAGCTTCCTATTCTGGTTCTGGAGAGATGATTCAGCAGTTAAGAATGCTGGCTTCTCTGAAAGACATGACTTGGTTTTCATCATCCACTTCTAGTGCTTGTAACTATAGCTCTAGGGTATGAGCTACCCTCCTCTGACTTCCACACGTATTTTCGCTCACACACATACACCCAGAAGTGAGCACATACATACCCATGATTAAATATAAAAATAAAACTTAAAAAGTTCATATTCCTAAAATTTAGCAATATCTAGATACCAAATTAACTCAAAAAACTATTAATGTCAATTTTAAATGGAAAATGCCATTATTAAAAAAATACTGTAAACCTGTTAAAAGAGTTGATTTTGTTTTCATCTTGATCTTAGCTTTGGAGACAGTAGAATTAATCCCTGGAATACCACTATATATACTTCTGGTGAATGTGATATTTTAAAGTATTAGTTTGAGCTTATATCTAGAAATTTTAACACTTGTCATATGGATTGTCTTTTATAAAAATGTAAGTAAGTGAATGGACTTATAGCATATAACAAGGAGGTTACCAACAAACATGCCAATCTGCATGAGGGTAAGCCATGAGGCCTAATTGAGATTGACAGTGGGAGAGGTGGTCCTCTCTAGGGGAGACCATGCAAATTGGTTGTCTAGTGCCAAACTGTCATTCCTAGAAGCATACATACAAGTTACATTATATGGACTAAACAGGTTATATATAGAAATATGTGGAAAGGGAAGGTAGAAATATTATAATTATATTATAATTTCAAAAAATTACTAAATGTAAACAAATCCCATTTCTTTGTGGGCTTCGGAAATTAAAGTCTAGATATAAATGAGGTAAAACCTAAATACTCAATTCTATTTGATCACATTAATGTAGTGATTTTTCCCATAGCTGTCTTTGGATTTCAGACATACATAATTAGCAGTGAGTATATTTTTTTGAAACTTATATGACAAATATAATGGTAAATTACTAATTTTCTATCTTTCAAGTGTTTCCTGCTTGTAAAAAGACAGTGAACCTTATGTCTATTTTCCAAGTAGAATCAAGGAAAAGGACTGAAGGAGACATATTTCTTCTCTGAAATGGTTCAATCTGAGTATTTCATGCTTCAAATATTTTATAAGACGAATATCCAAGGAAAGATGAACACTGACAATTTTTTTCAATTTCAGCAAATACCTTCATTTATTAAAGCATTGACTCATCAAGTCTGGAGATGGGGAGTTGAGGAAGGGGGCCAGGCAACTGTGACAGAATTGTGTGATTACTGTGCTGTCCCCTCCCTTATTCTAAGAAGACAGCATTACTGATGTTGGTAAAGAAGTAGAATTAGGCCATAATGAGTCACTAACCAATGTGAAGGTGCTGATGCAGCAGCAGAGGCCTCTGAACTGAAAGTGGATAAACAGACATAGCTTTTGCTTGTTCCCTGAGATCCTTTGTTATCCCTAAATACACAAATCCAGACATCTATTTGTACCAGAAAACCATAATTAGATGAAGAATATGTTTCTTTCTTAACCTGTGATCTGTAATGAGAAGCCATTCAGAATGTCTATTCAAATTTTGGTATTTTTGTTTGCTTGTTTTCAATGTCCTTGAAATTTAGCATGATTTCTATCCAGACAAACATTTGAATAATAAAACTTATTTATACTTTGTCTGACTCATCAGACATCAATTACATGCTGGGTTTTTCTGTGAAAACTGCACTCCTTATTACTCAACCCTTAGACAATAACAATACTTTAATGCCCCATTCCTCTTTGATGTGAAATGTTATAATTCCTCTGAAAGAATTATTTCCTTACACAATAGGTGACCTCTTGTTAGAATCTATTATAGAAATATGTACTCAGAGGGATGGAGAAAACAAATTACTCTCATCTTAGTTGCACCCATATCCTTTACAATGAACTTGCATAGCTGCCCAAGTTACTAGAAGGTCCTAATATTCTTGAAGTTTGGCTTACGGATCTTTCAGAAGGAAAGCCATTGGGCCTTTGATTAGCTCTGTGCTGTGACCACAGATCTTTTTTATGAGATTATTGTTCACTATATTACAATGCCTTAACAATAGCATTGTAATGTAAGTCCATATTACATCTGGGGTTTTACTGTATTTTTAGAGATATTCATTTTTCAAGAACAAAAATGAGACTGTTTAATAACTATAGCTGTACCAGATGTGAATAAGTTTGGTCTTGTCTAAGTAAGTTCAGAATAAATTGCAACCATCATACTGCACAAGAAAACATTAGGGAGAGGAAAGGAAATTATATTTCAAGTCATTCTTTTTAATTTATATTATTTGTGTACCCACACCTTAATAAGATTTCTCCTATTCACAATTGCTCTCCTCTTTGCAAAGATAATTTCTCCTTATTGTGTATTGCTTTAGTAGCAGAGTCTGCTGTATTTATGTCTGTGTAAACACATACACACACATGCTCACACACATGCACACATACACACACACACACATGCACACACACACACAACTACACACAATTTACATTTGACAAAACAATGGATTGCCATGCACATTAGTTACTTATACTGTTTATGAGACAAATTGGCAAAAGCAGCATAAGGCAAGAAGGATACAGTCTATAGGGGTGATTTTGGCTCACTGTTCCAGGGTACATTCCACAGGAATAATGTTGGCCTGCAGTTCTGCAGTAGAGTTCATAGGTTGAGTTTGGATTATGTTCCAGGTTACAGTACATGGGGTTGGTTCTGGTCCACAGTTCTGGAGTGTAGTCCACAGCATTGATTTTGGCTTGCAGTTTCCAGGTACAGAGAGAACATCATGGCACCAGGAACTTGTGGAAGCATTTGGCCACATCACTTGTAGTCTGGAAGCAGAGGGAGATGAATGGCTAGTCTTCAGCCCACTTTCTTCCTTTTATTCAGTCCAGGAGCTAGGGTGTGTCTTCACACTGTAGTTAAGCTAATCTTGAAGAACTCTCACAATCATGCCCACAGATTTGTCTCCAAATAATTATACATCCTGTTCAGATGACAATTTATACAACAATCACAACATGTTTTACACTTCTTACTTTTTGATAGATATAATCCTTGTTTAACCAACACAGAACATAAGTGTAGAATTTGTAGTTCATGATTTAAACATGATTTTAGATCATAAGATATAATGCTGGCCATCATTAAACCAAAGCAAATCTATTGTCTTATGTTCCTTTCAACCTAAGAACAATTTATTAAAGGAAAAGTGTGCAGCATATATAAACTATGGGCTGTCTTGTTTTTTAATTGTTATTAGACTTATTATTATTATTACTACTATTATTGTTGTTATTATTATTATTATTATTATTATTATTATTATTATTATTATTAATGTAAATTTAGGTCCCAATGATTCAGGACTGTGAAATATTACAACAGCTTGTTTTAAGTATGATGCTGTAGCATTCCTCACCTGCCCATACCCACCACTGTGACATGGGATATGTAGTAGACACATTTGTTGTACCTTTTTGCAAAATGGCTTCTAATGCTTCTGTCTCACTCTTTAAAATAATCCTTGATGTGCATGTACTTTCATTCAAATTATGAATCAAATAATATGATAGCCATAAAATGTTTAAAGCCATACATGATTTAGAATATAGTTAGGAGGTTTAGTTTTGTTATTATTTTATTTTCCTTAATATTGATATGCCAAATGATAATTACCAGTCTTACCCAAACTGGAAAAGACTGTGGGGAACCAGGAGTATTGAGTCAGATTTTCTTATTTATGTTTGGAGTGATGCTAAATACAGCTCAACTGAAAGAATCTAAAATGTCCTTCAGGGTGGCAGTGTGATGTAAGTGAATACTTTCCAAAGTGATCTCATCGAAGGCATGATTTATTGAAATGATTCAGCTCAGTCTACTGTTTGAAACACCCTGCTCAGTGTTAGGCATTTACTCCAGTCAACAACATGATATGTAGTAACAACAACAATCACACACTGAGCTTGCAGTCTAGTGGGCACCTTACATTTAGCATCAATATTTTTAGTATTTACAGGTTTATGAGGCAAATCATTTCAGTATCATCCCCATTTTGAAATTGTTTCCATTACTTCATGCAGATTCTAAAATGAAGTTGAAGAATAATTAAATATAATTAAATTAATCTTAAAATTGTTTTTGTATTCAAGTAACAATAACATTTAAATATATTTCCAGTGCATACAGTTTTCCCGATTAACAAATTTTCAGTTCTGTAAAAGACACAGGTTTTATCCAAATGACATCATGGGGGAATAGATGGCTTTTTCTTCACCATTGTCTATTGGAAATTGCCACAGAAACGGCCCAGCGTGTTGGAAGTTGTGTTAGCTTTTGTTTTACTTTGTTTTTCTTTTTGTACAAACATTGTTATTTAAGTATGACATAGCTGAAAAGTATTACAAATAAAATTAAGAGTTATGCTGTTTTCAGAAAATAATTTCAAAAGAAAAAACAATTTTTAGTATTCTTAAGTGCTTATATAAACAACTAGGGAATATTGATTTTCTGAGCAATTCCTGGAAGATGGTTGAACAATTTCCAAAGCATTTATCTTTATTTTATTTATTTATTTGTGGTACTTGGAGAGTCCTTTATTTAAGAAAAATTAAAATATCCTCAGAACATTTTTCTTTCTGGATATACCAGCATTGCTGAAAAAAAAAATGTAGGATTGTCTCAGCAATGGCATTTCTTTGAGTGTATTTAACCTAGTGATTTTCCTGTAAGATATTAACAGCTGCTATTTTTCATCAGTTTGGGCTTTGTTGATAAGGTCATGGGAAAGCACATGATATCTATTGTTGTCTACAGAAACAATAGAAGTCACATGACTTATGAGTTCACAGTGCATCTTCAGTTCTTTGATTTGATTTCTTGTTTGCCCAAAGGAGTTAATAACTGGGAATCCAAAAGAAGACTGAATCCAGATTAGTGCCTTTATTTCAATCTTTCAGAGAGAAAATTTAAAATGTTGTTAAATTTATAGGAATATATGAATAAGTTTTTTAATAATTAGCATAAAATGATAAGTTCTTGTGAGAACAAGACATCCAATGACATATATTTTATTACTATACTTTTAAAATATTTAAAAACAAAATTATTACCAGAATTTGAACTTAAGTCTTCATTTGCAATGGAAATAATTTGTGTGCATGTTTGAATATGTGCATGTTTATATGTGTGAGGGTATATGTGTGTGGCAAGTACATGCATGTGCACGTTTATGAAGAACAACGTTCATCCTCAGGTACGTTGGATGCCATTCAGAGTCATCAGGTGCTATCCAACTTAAAATATTGTTTTTAGACAGGACTTCTCACCTGCCTGGAACTCACTAAGTAAATCAGGCTTAGTGCCCAATGAGCCTGAAAGATT
Organism: Cricetomys ansorgei; assembly: GCA_026225945.1. Classification (NCBI taxonomy): domain Eukaryota; kingdom Metazoa; phylum Chordata; class Mammalia; order Rodentia; family Nesomyidae; genus Cricetomys; species Cricetomys ansorgei. The sequence goes on along the minus strand of JAMJFZ010001121.1, from coordinate 3,042,340 downwards.
CTCATATTTTTGACTCTCAGTCATTGGGAATACAAATGTGCTCATCCATGTCTTATTTTTTTGGTCACTATGGGAATGAAATTCAGGACCCCATTCTGATAAAGGCAAACACTGTGCTAAGATATCTCCCCAGTCCATGATATGTACTTTAATATCTTTTATTCTTATGTATATGCTTATGTGTATATTTGTATGTACTTGTATGTGGGTTTACATATGTGTGTATGAACGTTCATGGGTATGCACATACTTGTGAAAGTCAGAGCTTAATTTAATATCTTCCTCAATTACTTCTATATCTTAATTTTTGAGACAGGGCTCCTCATTGAAACTGGAGTTCACTGATTGTCTAATCTGGCTGGCTAGAAAGCCTCAGAGCTTGTCCTGTCTTTGCTTTCTCTCTGATGGAGATATCACTTTATAACTTTAGCCATCTTTGCAGCTCCCAGATTTAATTATTTTAAATATATCCTTTCATTATTCTGGAGGTAATCATTGAAAAAAAAAGAATTGTAGAATTATTTAAATTGCATTATATAAATCTATTGCTTTGTCTTAATTTTCTCATTATGCAGTATTTCTCTCTATGAAGTTACTTATGAAATTATGTTTTATAACATCTAAGGGAATATCTCGCAACAGTAAACTTTTAATCTTTAATTTCTTCTATTGAATTGTTACCAAAAGACATCATTTTCCACCTCCGGAACACTGGTATTTCAGTATTTAAACACAACTTTAATTACTGAAGCCTGTAGAACAAGTTGCTGAGGGAAGGAAATGCTGCCGAATTGAAACTTGAACTGGAGTCAAGTGTTAATCATTTCTAGAAATTGTGCTACATTTTTATCGGTGCTTAGTTGAGACTGCCAGAAGCACATTTCCATCTTAACCCCACCAGGGAATGCCTAATTCACTAATGCCTGATAATGAACGGTACACATAAACACTCATTCTGGCTTAGTCTGCAGATTTTCTGCAGAGGTGGTTGGCTAATAAGTAGAAACTGCCCCTCTCATCCTGTGGGTTCTACTGAGGGAACAGGCAACCCTGTTAGTGCTGGTGAATGAAAACTCCACTTATCAAGACTGCTTATATTTGGCAACTACACAAAAAGGAAAAGGTGCTAGATTTTGGCTTGTCTTTCAGCTTCAAAAGAAGATAAAGTAAATTGCTTAACCTCTTGTGGAGCTCATTACAAATCTGAACTTCAAAAGACCCATCTAGAAACATATATAAAAAAAGAGAGACTTCTAGAATTTATAAGGAAGTTTAAAGTAGAACAGCAGAATAGGGTGTATAATCCCAAGCAAAATGACATGGATACCCAATGCTTCTTTCTCAATACGTTATTTTTATCATTGAGCTGCACAAGAAGGATTTATTAATCAAAATATGTACAAAACAGCATATACCGGCATGATTATAATATATCTAGGTTTCACAAAAAGTGATGGTTGTCTTGCAAAAGTAGCAAGAAATGCAAGCTATGTTGGTTACAGATTTTTTTAAAAAATTTAGATTTATTTGGAAGCATATACATTCATCGTGCTGATAGGTAAATCCCAGTCATTTTTGAGCATTGTTGAAGGTTTTAGAGGATTAGGTGTTTTCTTTCACATGTCGCTTGTATCTGTTCCTGTTGGGTTCTGTCCTTTGCAATGCCTCTTAGCTTTCTGCTCCATGTCCAGCTAACTCTCTTCTATCATTTTTAACTCACTTCATCGTACCTACGAAATCCTTTAAGGAGGCAGATCTGCTTAGAGTTTCTCCCCCTAAGATTCATACTTAATCATTCTCACCTAGTAGAAGTATCTTACTTTGGACTTAAAAGAATTTCCTGTTAACCAAGGGGAAGCTAGATCATCGAACATGAAGCAGATGGACAAGTATGCTATTTATCCATCTTCCTACTCTATTATTAATCATAAGGATATGTTCTTTAATTAGTTTATTGAGGGCTTTGTATGGATAGAGCCATGTCTGAATGGAGTCATAGACTTTGGGGGTTAAAATTAGAGTTTAAATTTCCACTGGATATTTAAATATTGGTGACTTTCATTGTTGGGTGAATTAAGAAAATTTGATATGATAATTTTAATTAACTTTTCTTTTTCAACTAAAATATAAGATTCTCAATTTTAAGGTTACTAGTGGGAGAGGCATGAGCAGATTCCACATAAAAGTCCTCTCATAAAATAAAGTCTCTTATGGAGCCTGTCTTCCTTATGTTACAGTCTTCTTACCACTCTTTCCGTCACCATGAAGGCCAAAACTTAACTTTTATGAAGGTATTCACGTTACACTTTTTATACTTACTTTCACGTTATTATAATATGTGTTCATTTCCAAGGCAATGAGTTAATATTACTACAAAAGTTCTGAAGAATTTTGAGAGCTTGCATTCATTGTGCTTTTTGCTTTCCTGTTTCAATTTTAGGTTATGCACACTAAGACCTTGCTTTTTAAGGTTCTAAAAATAGCAGCTTGTGGGGCTGGTAATGTAGTTCAGTTGATAAAGTGCTTACTTAGCATGAATAAAGCCCTGAGTCTGATACCTAATGTGACATACATTGCTGTGGTTTATGCTAATCTCAGTGCTTAGGAGCTAGATTAGGTTATTCTTATCCTCACTTGCAAAGACATTCCATGCCAGAGACCACTTGTCTCAAAAAAAAAACAAAAACCAAAAAAAAAAAAATTATTGTATTCTCCTCAAAAGCTCATCTCTGATTACCAATGTTTACATATTTTTATTTATATGATGATATCAATGATTAAAATGTATACATTTTATATATAGCAGTACATTCCAATTACTTGATTGTCTATTGTTTTAACTGAAATAGATTCAGTGTTTACTATTGCTGTTATCATTACTTTTCATTTTTGAGTATTTTTAATTTCACTTTTTTATTTTACAATTTTTTGAGATTATAATATAGTTATAATACTTCCCCCTTTCCTTCTTCCTTGCAAACCCTCCAATATTACTCCCTTGCTCTCTTTTAAATTCATGGTCTCTTTTCCATTAATTGCTGATATATATATATGAAAATATATATATCAAATATATATACAATATACAAATATAAATATATATGAAATATATACATTTATATTTTTATCACTATCTGTCTAAATTGTGGTGGTATATATGTATGTTTAGGTATGCATGTATTTATAAATATATAAATATAACCTTCTCAGTCAGTGTAAAGTTATCTGTATGTTATTTTCAGAGCTGAATACATGGTATTGGATAGCCAATTTCTGTGCTCTTCCCTAGGAAATACTTAATTGCCTCTACTTCTTAATCTGGGATTGGGTCACTCTGAGCTTTCCCCCTTCTGTGCTAGCGTATCTATTGGTGTTGTCATTGTTAGTTTGTTGTGAGACTGTGTCATTATTGACATTCTTTTGATTCTCTATTGAATTTGTAGATTAACAAATACAAGTTAGTTTTTAAAGTATTGGTTAAGGAGTTTCAGGATTGTGCAGCTCAATTTTGAGATTTTCCCCCACAGAATTTTCTCAAGGAAATAAAAATAAGTTCTATTATAACTTTCTCTTTCTCTTAGATAATTAATGCCCCTCTAGTGTGTATGTGATAAAAAATAATAATGTTTTATGTTTCTCCGTGGACATTTTGAAACTCAGTGTTTGACAACTGAAGCAATGTGAAATTCGTTGCTTGCTTGACTTGGTAAAGCAGATAAGGTCACTTCACTGCTGCGTGTTCCCATGTACACATGCTGTGTCTATCTTAGAGTGTTAGCGGTTCTTCCAATTAGAGGGACATGCTTCTCTGAGAAGTTAAGTAGTCATTTGTGACACATTTTCTTCTTCTACTTCTAGTTCTCTGGCATCCATATCTACAATAATTAGAAAAGGAAAATTTTCATGTTTGAATTGATTCAGAAATCAGACATACAGCTGTTGACTCTTGTCACCATGAATACCCATGGCAGGCCATCTGTCTCCTCTTATTTTTCTGATAAGATCTTTAAATCTTTTAGTTTTAACAAAGAAAATAGATTTATTTTCCTTCTCAAATAAGATTTCCTTCATTAAAAATAGAAGGTACTCATGTTTTTCCTATACTGCTCTTCATCCTCACACAATAAAGAATGTTGTTAAAGCTTTCATTCATTCCAGTATGCCATCATAAATTTGAATATGGTCTGATAGGAGGTCTTTCAGAAGGTTCTTTATTTCTTTTAGCCTAGTTTTGCTCTACTTTAGAGATTGTCTATCAAGTCTTACATTATATATAATTTTCTATAGGTTAAAATTGCATGTCTAGTATTTTATATTTCATCGGGGATAGTCCAGTTTGTGTTCTCAGATTGATTTTTTTTTGCCTCCTAAATGTTAGTCTTTTGAGTATTTTAATGCATATGTCCATGTCTTTCTTTCTTGAACTGTATATTTGATCCCTTGAAGACATGACTAGAGATGCAGGGGACTCTAAATGATGATCTTCATGATATTCAGCATTTCCTTGTCCATCAGATCCTGGGTTAGCAGCAGCCCATGCAGAAAATCTCACCCATCCTTCTGGAAATAACTGGATATGGGAAGAAGGAAAGAGAGAATAAATAAATGTTCTAAGAACAACCTACAATACTATCTTCTCCATTTAGAGCAGTGGGTCATCCCTGGACTCAAATCACATTAGTTCCAGTATTATTCTAACTTTCAATTATGCCAATGTCATTCACAGAGTATCTGAGTATATAGAAATACTGAACTGACTGCAGACAATTATGTTCTTCACCTGGAATTGTTTTTGTTTTGCTTCTGTGAGTTCTAACTCTTGGCCTGAGTCTAGCTTAGTAAGCATATCCTTGATAAGAAAAAGCCAAGAAAAAGAAGACAATTCTCAATTTCTTTTCAAGATTCTCTTAAAAAAACAAAAAATGAAAAAAAAACAAAAACAAAAAACATGATCAGAGTTTCCAAACTTGTTTCCAGACAGGATGCTTCTCAACTTCCCCCTAATCAAAAAACATCGAAACCATGGCTAGAGTGATGGTTTGCTGCTAATAATGTGTACTGTTCTCTTATAGGACATCTGAGTTTGTTTCTCAGCCCCCACATCTGATGACTCACAACTGTGTGTAATTCCAACTCTGGGGGAATTTGATACCTCTGTCCAACATGAGCACCTGTATTCATGTGCACATTAAAAATAAAAATATAAATTTAATAGAAACATCAAAACCGACATCATGACTAAAGTCAAAATCACTTTAACAAAGCAACCATGGTATTAACGGTTTGTGATGAGGAAGAGGCTGAAGAGAATGGAATGTATAAAGTCTATGGCAACAGATTCCATATTAGTGACACTTTGCAATAGCAATTGAATAACCTCTGACAAACATAGAAACCACGTGACTGGTGATAGAGAAAAAATATCAGGATGCTAAAATGAGGATATTGAAGGAAACTTCTATAGACAATCATGTTCATGAGAACACACATACACCACATTATTTAACAGCCAGTAAAAATTATATTCAATAATTTTGAAAACTGTGATTGATCCTTTAAAATGTAGAGCAACAGTCTTCTTAACTATGTGGAGACTGGTTTTAAAAAGTTTTTTTTTTTTTTTAAAGAATAAGTTTGAGAAAAGCAAAATAATGTTAATGGTTTATTGATCTTTTTCCTATCTTCTCTACTTCCCTCAGGGACTCTCATCCAACTCCACAGAATATGTAGTTTCTTAAGTGTGTGAATTTGTTTTAAAGTAACAGAGCATTTTTTAAAACTGACAAACATTTTAGATGAATTATGGTTATATTTTCAATATAAACCAGTCTGTGTCTTCATAGGGAAAGCAGAGTGAGAAACAACTTAATTAATTTAATTATTATAGATGGGAAATCTGAATAGTTCAAGCAAACATTATCTTGTCTGCAGTAGGAAATTTTTCTGCTTGAATCACTCTAATATTTGTGTCAGGACTCAGCTTTCCCCAGGGTAGGCAGTCCTCAGCTGTCCTTACATTTTCATAGTTAACTTAGACTTCACTGAAAGACTTAGCCTGCTAGGGATTTTGTAAGGAACTTTAAGATTTAAACGGCTGAAAAGCCTGGTAACTGGACAACTAAGATTTAAATGGTAACATTTTTAAAAATTTTTCTTGATGTATATATCCCCATCTATAGTCTATAAGGGTTATGGCTTTGTGTGTGAGTACGTTTATGCTTCTGTTTGTGTGTTAAATGATATGTGTTACTAACAAATATATATTTCAAAAATGGAAATATTAAATGTGGCATTTTAAAGCAAGAAACATATTTTGCTTACAGTTGATATTTAACTTAATAGAAATGGATTGAAGTGCAAACAGTGCTTTGTTGCTTTCCCTGTTTTTCTGAAGGCAGGTGAAGGTACATTGCATGCCTAGGACCCTGCTATGTCATTTGATAGTGGAGAATACTGCAGGAGGTATAGGCAGAGGCCTGCAGAGTCAGTCTAGATAGAGCTTTGAGCTGCATTGCTATTACCATCTGTATTGGTTGTTGTTCTTAAAGGTATGTACTTCACAGAACACAATTGCCTTTAGAAAAACTGAGAGGTAAGGTATAACCCCAATGGCTCACACACGAGTGATTCCAAAAGAAAGACATTAGAGGACTTGAACATGACTTATAAGATCTAAAGTCTATTTCATATCTGTCTAAGCTTAGTAAGAATGAATTTGTAATTGTGCCCATGATCCAGAATTATTTGTGAATAAAAACAGAGTACACTCTTGGCTTCTGCTAGTCATAACTTGAAGTTTAACTCTAAGGTTCTCTTCTATGATCTAAATTCAAATACCATATTTCTGAATGAAGTCAGTCAAGTGAAATCTAGTTTATCCATGAGAAATAAGTGACTCTCTCATTCCATCAGGAGCTGCTGTTCTTGAGAAGTGAGGCAAGGCTATATCCATGAGTGATTTTCTTTCCAAGATAAAGTCCTATGTCATGGCTTTCAGAGACTTTATTTGAGCAAAGACTTATCAGTCAAAAGTGTAACAAATAAGCAAAAATAGAATTTGGGGGGGACTTGAGATCAGACCCATCAGGAAAAGATGAAGAATCAGAAATATAGGAGAAAGAAGATAAAAAATAAAAGGATTACTTCACTCACATTTTGTCCTGACTGAAAAAGGATAGGGAACTGATAACGAAAAAAATCCTTACTTTTATTTAAATTATCATTGCTCGTAGCAGCTCTTTAAGGTTTTGAAGAGAGCAGAAATGCCCCAGGTTTGCAGCTACTGCTTAAAGATGTTACAGGCTCCAAGGTATTTTAACCTCAACATCGCATTTAATGAAAGCTTTGCTCTTTTTATACTTGAGTGTCTCTAAAATGCCTTTCATCTCTACATATAAAAATGTTCGACACTGATTTTGACTGCATAAGAAATACCTACTGTGTCAATGAAAAGATTCTCTGCTTGTTGAGAACTCTAAAGAAATGTGCATGTCCCCTGACTTATTTGCTGCTCTAGAAACTGCTAGACATTATTGATTTAAAAATCTCTTTGCAGGAAGAACTCGAAGTCTAGTGCAGTGATAGACAGGCAAATGGGTATCAAATTGCAAGAGAAATAAAATATATATACTATGTCAGAGGAAAGCAAACAGTTTACTAATTTGATATGTTTTTCAAAATATCAGTTAAGTGTTATCTCAACTCCTGGGACACTGTTATATGCAGTAAAAGTTACTTGCCTCATTATTGTGACAAGCGCTTTATTTTACATCACAGTTCAAGATGTAATCCATCGTAGTGGCAGAAACCTGAGGCAGCTGGTTACATTGCATTTGCAGTTAAGAAGCCAAAAAGGTGAATGCTTACCTTCAATCTGCTTTTCTTTTTATTCAGTCCATGACTTTAGTCTAGGAACAGTGCTGCTGACAGTTAGCATGGGGATTCTGAACTCAATTAATCTAATCTCCCCCAGGCATGTGATATAGATAAATAATATCTTACAGCTGTGCCTGGAGGCTTGTTTACTTTTGTGGTGGTAGATCCTGTCCAGTTGAAAGCAATATTAACCTTCACACATGCTTTACAAACTTGGTATCATTGCACCTATCATGAGATGCCTGTCACTCTCATCTTCCTGTTAACTGAAGATGAAAGTTACTGAACTATTGTGCTTCGTGTATCGCAACTGAAAGACAAAGCCTGGACTCATGTCTAGGCCCATTGGATACCATGTTTCAAGTTCTTCTTCACCACTTTACATTCTTCTGTTATAAGCATTATGTTTCATCACATCAGAAATGTCCAAAACAATGTATTTTATAATTCTTATCAAAATAAATTTACATTTCAGTTTTTCATATTTTCTATATGTTACAATCTGAGGTTTGTATATGCATAAGATTTTTATACAGACGTCCAATATTTACAAAATAAGTGCAGAATCATTACCCTGGATAATTAAATCAGATTCTTAAAGTCTGAATGCTTACATATAATCACCATGGCTCATGGAAACTTTTTTTTCCATTTTCTTTAGAGTATTTCTAAATGTAGCTAAATACTGGTTCAGTTTAAGCCACACTTTGTAATAATCTGAAATTAAATTGTGTAGTTTTAACATAATCAAAAGTGGATAAGTGAGGTGTTTTCTTGTCTGAATCACCTGGATTTTCATTACCTAGCCCGTGGTCCATAAACACACGCTTATGGATAACTGTGTTTTATCACAAGCTTAACCTTCAAGAGGCTAGTAACCTATTTCCTTAGTGTTAAATTTTTCCAGGACTGCTTCTTTCAATGGTTTTACAGGGACATAATGTCAAAATGTAACAACTTCTCACCTGGGAGTGTTGCACTTAGGACATTTTGACTGTTAAATCCAGAAAGCAATCACTACAAATAAAGAGAAATATGAAACAAAGAAATTTAATCAAGTGAACTTTAAATGAACAACAAAAAAAAATCTCTCTAAATGTGACATTTACAAATAAAAGAGATAAAATTAGAATAGCAATTGTTTCTAAGAAAAATTATCATGAAATTAATTAATATGCATTTTATTCAGTGACAGAGATCAAAAATGCAGAAAAGAAAAGAAAGTGCTCATATAATGAGAATCAAAATAGTAACCTTTGGCTAGAACAGTTGCAGAGAGAACTTAGGGACTTGGAGATCAGCACTGAAGAATTTAACATATGGCACTGAGAAATACAGACATAATATGAAAATATTTTAATTTTTTAATTGAGCTGATGAAATGGCGAGGTCAGTAAAGTGCTTGCTGTGCGAGAATGAGGACCTGAATTCAGATCCTCAGCACTAATCTAAATGTGGTGCAACAATGCACATCTGTAACACCAGCTCTGAGGAAGTGGAAAGGGGGGCGGGGCTGGAGTTCACGGGCTAGTTTAACCAGAATGTGTTCTCCTTGTGTCTTACTGGAGACAAAAAAAGTATTTTCATTAGTCATGCTATAGTAAATAAAATCAGTTGGGGGAATAGAAGAAGCATGGCTACAATAAAATAGCACTGAACAAACTCAACAATTAAGCTTGCATGCATTCTTTAATATCATAGTGTGTTAATATTATCTTAGTAATAACTTTACTCCTTAATTTCAAACTTTAAATAAGGACAATTTTATAAATTATAATATAGGCACTGTTGAAATTTGCTTACAGAACGGAAAATTTCCATTGGCTGTTGGCCACTAAATATTCAAATATTTAAAAGGAGAAAATTAATTAAATTTAACAATATGCAAGTAAAGACAATTTTTAATAATATGTTTTAATAAAACTTCCCTGCTGTGAATATTAGTAGATATTTCCATATATACATATTAAATGCTATTTAAAGCAAAATAATAAAATCTAACTTTAAGTAATCCATTTAAACTCAGGTTTATATTATTTCTATCATGAATATTTATATAACAACTTATTAAAGAGGCAATCCTTGTAATACTTACTTTGCTAAAGTTTAAAATATCTATCCCTGACTACTCACAAAATCCTGTATTTAAACGTTTTCACTTGTAGAATGAACAATTTCAGAGAGAGGTCAAAGTGAAATAGAAATGATTAAAAAAATAATATAATGCAATTACAGATTTCTATAATTCCATTGAATTGACAGTGAATAAGCTCCTTTCTGTATTTTCTTTGGTATTATCTGAAGTCTAACCCCACTTATGGTTGTAATTGCAGCATTTCAGGGTTTCAAGTCACTTGTAAATTCTGGAATTTAAAAGAGAGCATTTTGCTCTCTTTAAAATAAAAGCTTGTAGTTGAGATCCACAGTCTATAGCAGTATGCTACGTCTTTTACCCTCTATTTAGGGAATGAGATGGGAAAGATAGAATGAAATCTTCACTGCTACTGCAAGTGGACTTGATATAGAAAGAAAAGTAGAAATCTTCACAGTTTCTTTTTAGGCTGGCTTAAGCTTGAAGAGGACTAGCTAACAGTGAGTCAGACTAGCGTCTCAGCTCACAGTCTCTAAACTCACTCTCTCCAACCTTTGTTCTTTTAGGAATTATCACAGTAACTAATGACAGGACCCCAATCAATGAACCACCAACCAATGCTTTTTATACCCTAAGCAAAAATTTCCCACAAACCCATGTGGCACGCAATCTCTCAAACAAGCTACAGGTGCCAGAACGACTGCACCTAACCAAATTATAACCACCTGCATCAAGCATTCTAAACCCAACTCGTAAACAACTATACCACAGCTGGGATGAGAACACAAACCTAATGCAAGCACCATTTTGCATTTTTAAAGAAACCAAAATAATCAAAACTTCTTTCAAGTGTTCCTCTACAACAGTCAATATCAGTCAGATTCTTAACTTCTTCAATAATCTCCTTTGATAAACTTGGTATGAGTTTGATAGCTGGTTTTGTAGCAAACTTGCTCATATGGTATTTTCTTTATTCCTATAAATATTGCCATGGGCATTTTTGACATGTTCATCTTTCAAATAACACTGATTTTAAAAACCATAAGAAAATTAAAGGAGGAAATAAACTTTAGGTATTGAGTTGGCTACCTAAAACACAAGGTTACAAGGTGTGAAAAACAGAATGTTATTGTCATAGACAAATGATTCAGTCTAAGCAAAGAATAACAATTTTATTAAAATCCTAGAGTAACAAATTGCTATGGATAAATGCTGAATGCCACTTTGAAAACAATACTGAGTAATCTAGAATAATCTACAATAATGTTTGGCCAACATGTAAGTGATAACTGAATTGTAGATTCAGAAAGGCCCAGGCAGCTGTGTAGATGCTGGGATCTAGTGCCAGGTAAAGAACTCTGAATTTGTAAGAACATCTATTTACTTAGAGAGGGAAAATGTCTTTAAATTGTTTTCTCAATCACTAACTTCTATAATTTAGACTCAGGGAAGAAGCTGAAAAGGATCTCTGGCCAAAACCTAAAGAAATATTTTTCATAATTGTCTTCTTAGCCCAATTATATTACACAGATTTATATTTCTTAATATAAACCAAAGGTCTGAGTCTTTGGTCATCAGTCCCATAGGATACTGCAACATGCCAGCTGGGTAGTGAGCCTGATGTGGGTGAACAACACCCTCCTCATCTGTTGGGTGCTTTCATGATTGTGCCTGGTAAGGTACATGCAAATCTGCTCCCCCTTTCAGTTTAGATATGATCTTACCATGTAGGCCTGGCTAGCTAGGACTCTTTAGATAGAGCAGTGAAAGCATGCAGCAGTCCTCCTACCTTTCCCTTCTTAGTGCTTAGATTACAGTTACACACACACACACACACACACACACACACACACTAAACACACACTTATGTCTGTAGTGTGTGGTATTAAGATTGAAGATTGAACCCATGGATTTACACATGAGTGAGTCGAGCTATACCAATCAGTTATAACTACAACCCTAGTTACATTTTATATAAACATTTTGAAATGCCCTTAGGACAGTGTGCAAGTTTAATACAAGAATTTAATATACTGAGACTTTGTATAGGATCAATATTAATGTTAGTAAAAATATATAATAATACATTGACAGCACTAATATGCATAAAATATTACTCTGTATTCTTTCATGGAACCTGAGGAAACTTATTTTGAAATTCCTACCATGACTCACAAGTCCCTTAGATTGGGCCTAAATAAAACAGTGTTCATGAATGAGAAACATAAAATATCTGTTACCAGAGGGCTAACTGTCATATGAAACACAATCTCACAATTCTTTGGACTTGAAGAAGATAAGACACATTTTATCAGGGCTGGAATGGGAATAGTTCAGCCTTGAAAGTACCACCGGGAAACTTTTAGAAAAAGGTGTTGGTCATGTAAGTGTCTTAATGAAAGGGGATCCCAAATTGTTTCTGGTTTTTTATTTTCACTTTTCTCCCAATCTCCAATGACAATCCTTCATGCATATGACAAAATCTACAGAGAAGGATAAAGAATACTGAATACTGAATCCATAAGAAAGCAAGTCCACAATTATAAAGAAGGCCTACGCCATCATATGGGGAGTTGGCTGACTGGAGTACATGTCTTGCTGTGAGCCTCTTAAATGTAAATAGATGTCTGAGAATCTTTATGGAGTTTCAGCAAGTGAAGGATGATAAATGGAATTAATTACATGGTAATTTGGGGTGTATAAAAATATCATCTGCAGCATTTTATTGAGTAGGCTCTTTTTATTGTTTTGGTTTTGTGTAAAAATAGTACAAAAACGTTTTATGGGTTTTCTCATTACCTTGGGCCTCAAATCTAGTTTTTCTATGAAATCTTAAATACCTCTGTGTCAGTTCTCTTATGTTGGCAATCCTTCAAGCCACTATCTCTCATGTTTGTGAAAACCATTTATTGATTAACAGGGTACCTTTAAAAAACACCTTCATTCTTGTACTTGAATCAATTGCAATAATTACATTTATTGAGTCACTGCTATGAATCAGGTCCTTTGCATTCATCACTGAATTTAATTTGTAGAACAATTCCATAATAAATATTAATATCTGCATTTAATATATAAGTAAATGGGTGGTCACAGGTGTTTGGGTACCTGATGACATTTTCATACATACCATGTCACAACATTAAGATTCAAGCCTAATTGAATCCACACCATGGAGATACCACAGTGGTATGTTTTCCCTTCTCTCTGTTACAATTATAAATAAATAGATAAGGCATATAATAAGATAGAGTGTGTATTTTGAATGAAATTGTTTTGTTTCAAGTCTCTACATTTTGAAAGTTTTTCAGTGAGAAAATTGAAAGAATTACTAGCTTTCAGTGTGTTCTCTGCAACATGAGGCCCCCAATACGTTTGTTTCCTTTATGGCTGTTGTTGAAAATAAAGATAGTGAATTTGGTGGGAAATAATCTGAACAGCTTTGAGATAATCAGAAAATGGAGGGACTGAAGATTTAACTTGCTGAAATATAAAAATCTTACAAAATGCCTTTGAGGTCTATAACACTTAAGCCGTGTCATTCCAGGCCCTCTGATCTAATTGGTCAATGATAAAGAACTCAGAAATAAGCAACAATTTATTCTGGACTACGTAATGTGATCCTACTGTTCTGTATCAGTATCTATTGCCACCCTTTTAAAAAAATTAAAAACAACAGGAAATACTTGTCTTGAGACTCTCTTACTGATTTAAAGAAAATGATTCAAACCAAATATTCCATGAATAAACAATTATTTATTTATTCCAAAAGTTTCAGACTATTCTTTCAAGCACAATAGTATACACTTGCCCATTAACCAGTTGGTGCTGTTTGCTTAGTCTTTAAAAGTGATCAGTAGCTCTTAAAATAATGAACTGGTTTTACTTCTGTCACTGAATACATATCTAACAGGCATACAGGCACTGTCACTCATGAGCAAGCCCCTTCAAGTTGGAGGTCAAACCTTGACATGAAAAGACATTTTCTTTTCTTATGTATGCTCTGCATCAGTGTATCAATATTAAACTTTTCCCATGAGAGGCTTTCCATCCAGCTTCCTGGAACATCTGACCCCATCCCATTCTTTCTCTCTTTAATTTGTTGGTTAATCTAAACTTACATCATATGGAAAAACATATCACTGTCTACAAAGAACCCTTAGTAATAAAAAAAATATATGTATTTAAACTACAATATCTTTGCTACTGAAGGTATCAGTTTTAATCTGGTAATAAGTTGCTAGTTTATTATTTTAAAACTATTATTTTGTCTTTTAAAATATTGCATTTTTCCTGATCACTCTCAACAAAATTAAAATCTAGCACATGTAGATATTAAACAAACATAGGCTCAGCCTTCTGCCAGTTTTATTGGTATTGGATTAGTCTTGCTGTTAAGCGGGAATGGGTGTCACTATGGTGGTAATCTTACATTCTGAAAGTGTGGTGCATCATCATGTTTAGGCTTTCAGTTTGATCTTGAAGATTTTTGCATGTAGATATTGTACACGTTTTAGTGATTCTTCTTGATTTGTATATTCTTTACATTTGTAAATGGTCCTAGCTTTTATAATGTGTTGCAACTAATTTTTATAGAATATATATATAATGTTCTCTGTAGATATATGTATATAAACACACGTATCTAAACACACATACATAGACAGACACAGACACATAAAAACGCATGCACACATGCTTTGTGCTAATGGAGTTTTGAATGCTAGGAAAATGCTAATTTGATGCATAAAGATATTACCAAAAATTGTCCAGTTTATACTATTTTTTAAAAATTACATTGGAATTCCAAAACTTTAAAGTTTATTATCTATTTCATTCTTTTTGTTAGTTTTGTATCACAGATTTATATTTCCTTTATAATTATGTAGAATTGTTCCAGATGGAAATTGAAAGCACTGGTAGCAATCTTTTCCCCCTCTTCTTAAGTGCTTCCAGCATCTCCCTGACCTACTAGCTTTTGTTGTCTAATAGGCTTTCATTTCTGCAGTGTCTCTCATGAGCAAGCCCCTTCAAATTGGAGGATAAACCAGTGACATGGGAAGACATTTTCTTTCCTTATGTATGCTCTGCAGCCGCGTATCAATATTTAACTTAATGCTGCCCTTAATGTTCCCATAAGAGAGTATGTCTCCATGACCTGACTTATGCTATGGGCCCCTCCTCCTTTATAGAACTACCATTTTAAACTGCAGCAGCTATAGTAATCTTAGTAGACTGCTCATATTTTAATGAGGAAAAGAGAAGTCATTGACGATAATGCAGTATTGTTTTCAGAAATTCACAATAGTCATTGATCAATAAGTTGTTGGTGGTGAATGAGCAATAAAACTTAAAGGGGTACAAAACAGAGCCAATCCCATATGAAGTGTCCATTTATCCAAACAGGAATGTCTATACCCTTGTCATATTGCATTGTGATAGATTAAATATCCCAAAACAAATAAAAACCAGTGAACACAACTTACCAAAATAAAATGCCAGAAGATACCCTTTAAAATACATTTTCACAAGCCTGGCAGTGGTGGTGAATGTCTTTAATCCCAGCACTCGTACTTGGGAGATAGAGGCTGGTGGATCTCTGAGTTCGAGTCTTGTCTATAGAGTGATTTCCAGGACAGCCAGGGCTATACAAAGAAATCCTATCTCAAAAAAACTTAAAAATTAAAAAAATATGTTTTTACATTATGGCTTCAAAACAACAGTTTATGGATTTCAAATATAATTACTTTATTAAAAAATGACACAAAAATAATTAAATTATAAGTAAATGATTAAAGACTCAGCTGAAGGACAAGCTATTTATAATCTATTATATTGTGGATTAAGAATATATTTTGAAATCAAGTTACTAGGTAACAGTTTCTTGGTAGGTATGACCATAGAAACATTTTGATTCTTGCTTCGGTGTTCACTGTCCTTAAAACCTATGTATGTACTACCTGTTTATTCCCAGCAATGGCATGAAACATAGTATTAAAATATTTACATGCCAAAAGATAAATAAAAGTCAGAGATAATATGTGTTCATAATTAAGCCAAAGGAAAGTGACATCATGTTACATGAAACCTGGATATTAGGTTGCCCTATAGTGTCTATTTTAAATCAAAGGAAACAGGAAGAAAGTGTTAACGAATTTACATGGCAGTTGGCAATTAATTCTTGGCACTTAAATTTGTTTCAAATGCTTTGTCCTGTGTGATTATTTGAAACAAAAATGTGATTGATTTGAAGTCCTTAGATTTCATTTACATTCTATTCAGATTAAATTATAGATATATAAAACTAAGTTTCAGATGGACTTGTGGACAAAATTATATGCATATTCTGTTTGGACTAATCACTCCATTAAGAAACTGAGCTCAATATAAAAGCTTACATAAAATATAAACTTCTTGTAAGCATTTTCCTCTTCCAGTCTCTCTGCATTCCGCATTTACTTTAGTATGCATGCTTAGGTAATTAAAAGACTAAAATAGCAGTAAAATTAAGCTTATTGTCAAGAAAATGTATATGGAACATAATAATCACGTTGATTTTATAAACATACTAAATTATACATATTCATAAAGAAAATGGTATGTATTATTTACTGCACTACAATGTTGCAAATATTGTCTTTTCTATCTAAAGACTTTTACAAAACTGAATTTTCTGCACATAATGTAAACATTTTTGGGGGAAGCTATATTTGTACCAATTACTTAATAACTACGTTTCACAAACGCTATTCTATCATGATCTCCTAGCTTAGGGACAGTATGTGATACCATAAAAAGAAATAAATGCAGCACTTGGAGCATGTGCAAATTTTTAAAAAAATTTAAAAAAACCAAATATTTGTCTTGAAACTCTCTTATTGATTTAAAGAGAGTAATTCAAACCAAAAATTCCATGAATAAATAATAATTTCTTTATTACAAAAATTTCAGACTATTCTTCCAAGCACAAAAATAATGTGGCTGCATATCCACTTGCCCATTAACCTGGTTGTGCTGTTTTCTTAATCTTTAAATGTGATCAGTAGCCTGTAAAATAATGAACTAGTTTTACTTCTATCACTGAATACACATCTTTTTTTTTTTAATTCACACAGTATAAATGAATATGTACCACAGAGCTATAGCAAATCTTTAGTGTAAAAAAATCAGAGTGATATAGGACAGGGTATATAGGTTGGAGTTGTTCATTTTAGTCAACTCTTGAGAACTGATTTAAGGCAACAGCCATTGCCAACAAAATGACACAGGTGTGCTCCTGGGCCATACACTTCTCTATGTTTTCCATTTGCCATGCAATAGTGGTTTTGTGGAAGTCAGGAAGAAATCAGTGCTGAGATGAGGAGAAAGGGCCGTCATGAGCATTTGTGGTCTCTGTATTAAAATTAGAAAGTGGGGATTCTGGCTTTAGGCATTCTCCTTTGGTTTCATCTCTGAGTTCTTCATCCTTCATACTTTCTTTTTTAAAGTAATGATCCTCATTGATATCTCACTTCACCGATAGTCTCTCTGAAAACATGAAAGCAGAAATGAGAATAGGGAGATGACTCAATGAACAAGCATGAGAAACAAAGTTGAGATTCCTAGGACACCTATAAAAGTCAGGTTGCTGGAGTGCACGTATAATACCAGCACTCTTATGGTAAGATAAGAGAAAGACAGGATATTCACTGGAAGCTTATGAACTAGCTGGCCTAGTCTATATAGGGATGACCAACAGAAGATTCAGTCTTAAGGTGGAAGGTGTGGACTGATACCCAAGATTGTCTTCTGTCCTCCACACACATGTGGTGGTGCCTATATGCAAACCCACAAACACACAAAGATAATACAACATAAACATACGTGTGTTAAAACCCAAAACAAAACTAACTAGAAATGCAGGTAGAATAAGTCATTTTAATTCACCAGCAGCATGGCTGTGAAGTCTCTGGGGATTTTCAACAATGTAATTGGTAAACCTAAAATTAGATTTCATACTCAGGCCTTAATGAGCAGTTTCAATGTTGCTACCGCTTGACTTCCCACATCTTGCTGTGCCTGCATCACCTAATTTGATGTGCTTACGGTGAGATACAGAGATGCCTGAAAAACTCCAATCCTTGGGATAATTGGGCATTTTTCTATAATACACACTTGCAATTTTGTTTAGAGTGATTTTTTCAATTATACATAAGCCATGGTTTCCAACAAGACCCTTTCAGACTTTGAATAGGAACTTTTCTGTTTTCCCACTTCTTCCATCAAAACACTCTCAAATTGTAGACTTCACTTCGCAATTTTGTAGTTGGAGCTTACTTTTCAGCATCTGTTGTAGTGATTTTCACAGTAGTGTTTAAAAGAATATTTATTGAAGAGATGAAGCAGATCTCAGCTTACGGACATATGCTAAGCTGTGTAGATTCTTGTCACCCTCTTTATCTGAATAGGTGCAATTAGTGTTGTTTCTTCTTTTAGAATCAAAACTGCTGTAATACATGACATCTACATCTTAATTTAGGTAACCTTACTGAGCAAATGATTTAAATAATTTCTAAAATATTCCATTAGAATGGCATAATGCTTCTGAAAATAGGTTTAAGTGAGCAGGGGATATTTTGGGATCTACCCTTTGAGGAATAAACAACTATGGTCTCAGATTTATAATCACTAAACTTAATAATGTTTAATAAACTTAATACCCAAGACTCCATAGGTGGTGGTATATTTATTAATAATAATTATCCTAGCTGTTATCAGTGAAAATAAAATGGCAACACAATGCCTAACTAAAAATTATGAAACAGGAAGAGGGAGCAAATAACTGGCCACCTCACTTTTCTAAATAGAAAATAAATGACTTGGTGGTTCACTGTTATGTCTGATCCTCACTTTGAAAATCTGACTGTGAAGGAAGGGTGAAGGGAAGCATTACAGCAACCTGGTAAATACCAAGATCATCTTCAGTACCCTTGGAAAAACTGCTGATTTCCTTTTTTTTTTCCCCTGGGGAAAAATATTACCACTAAATTCACAAAATAAGGATCAGTTGGCACCTACCACATCCATCTAGCATTTTGTCCAGTCCTATGAACACAAGCATGAGCTAGACACAAGGACACAGATCCTCCATGACAGCTTTGTATGCATGAAGGAAGGTGAGGACGCAGAATTCACTGGAATAGTTTAACAAATGATTTTAGTGTTAATTTCCAAATTCAGGAAAACATTATCCAGAACAGAAAATGCTACCAGAAAGCATTACATATCTGCTTTATCTGACATCAGTCTTTTGTGATTTTCCTGTTATTCATGCATATAAGGGGTAGGTAGCAAGGGATAAATGATAAAGAAGTATATTCATTTCTTTCCTTCTTGCTACGATGAAATACCTGACAAAAATGGCTAACAGTTTAAGAATACAGTGCTAGCTGCGTGGTAGTGGTGTATGCTTTTAATCCCAGCACTAGGGAGGCAGAAGCAGGAGGATCTCTGTGTATTCAAGGCCACCCTGGTCTACAGAGTGAGTTCCAGGACAGCCAGAGTTATAACAGAGAAACCCTGTCTGGAAGAAAAAGAAAAAGAAAAGAATATAGTGTTTGGAACAGTATACCTTTGCAGGCAGGTTAGTTAGACAGCTGGTGTAATTGTATCCACAGTCCGGAAGTACAGTGTTGAGCTCTCTTTCTCCTTATTGTTCTGACCTGAACCCCAGCTCTTGGAATGGTGCCATCTACAGTTAAAGTAGGTCTTGACAGCTCAGTTAATCCAATCTAGAAATCCCCTCATAGGTCCTGTCAGGTTGACAATTACTTATCATAAAAAGTAAATTGTTTTCTGGTGCATACCTTTGCCTTGTGTATACATCATAAAGACTCAGTTCCTATTAGCTTGTTGGTATTTCTCCTAGAACAAGTTATAATGCCATTTCTTTATTCAGTAACATGCCTGGAGCCTCCAGCTGAGGCTATACTCCTTGCCATGGTAGCTTTATCACTCTAGCCCTCTACCCTTCATTTCTACTTGAAAATCTGGAAATTTACTCTCCTGGAAATTACCTGCCATGATATTAATTCTCCTTAACATTAGTCTATGACAATAAGGTTTATTATAGTACTTTTATTAAACCACTATGAGTCACATGCAGAGTTAGGTTAAAAGACGTACACCCATGTGTTTGGTGTGGCAAGTGTGTTTGTGTGTGTGTGTGTGTGTGTGTGTGTGTGTGTGTGTGTGTGCACATAAACAAATAGATACAAACACACATCAGTGTACTTATGTATGCTACTGAATAACTATTAAAATATATTTTCATTCATGTAACATGAATCATAAGATTTTATTCTCGGCTTAGTCACTATTATAGTAAGAACTTATAAATTATTGATAAATGGCAAGTCCATTAAATACTAGATTCAAAATATTTTTAACAATGGTATACTTTTAATGTCAGAGGACATGTCATTCAAAGACTTAACACAGAGTGGCTAAGGACATGTTCCAAGTTCCATCTATTGAAATAATGAACTTTTGTGATTTCTAAGTTATTTCTTGAGTTCTTGTTTTTGAAGATAAAATTTGACAAGTAATTGTCTGTATAAAAGAATTTATACTTCTTCTGAATTTGCAATCCATTGTGCTTTTTTGTAGTAAAAGTACCTGCAGAGACTTTGATTATAAATATCATAAGTTGGAATTATATGTATCCAAATTTAGGTTAGATATATGTTTAAGAAAACAGATTGAATTTGAAAAACTGCCAAGTGGTAAGCTTTCCCTTACTAAACTGAGGCAACTGAGTTGGATTATTGTTGTGATGATGAGAAGAGATGAGAGAAGAAACATCTCTGATTTCTTCTATGAATGAGACTTTAGATCAAAAAGCTTTGCATATTCAGAGGGAAAAATACTCCGGCAATGGGTATTCGAACTCAGCTGCTCCTTTCCTTTGCAAGAGGTATTGAAAGCTGAGCCACAAAGGTTACAGTCTGTCCTTCAACCCCTAGAAGGCTCCTGTGTTAAAGGTCTTTTTAGTCTTTGCAATAAATCTGAGATTTTCCATATATATGACACTTGAAATGTGAGAACTTTTATGATACAAAATACTTACAGTAGGATGGAAGAAGTCTGTGAAGAGGAAGTAAGGGATCATTGGATTGTAGAGCAACTTCCAGTTTTTCACACTCTTTGCTTACCAGATGAAGACAGGGTCAAAAGTGATGAAAAAATAACCCCAATCTTTGAGCATGCTTTCTAAACTTACTCTTGTTTAGATTTCTATATTTCTTTGAATTCTAGTTTAATATAGTTAGTCATGTTCTCTAAATGAACAGAAGTAAGGGGATGAGCATGCACACTCGTGTATGTGTGTGTGTGTGTGTGTGTGTATGTGTGTGTGTTTATCTCTGTGTGTGTATGTGTGTGTGTTTATCTCTGTGTGTGTATGTGTGTGTGTATGTGTGTGTGTGTGTGTTTATCTCTGTGTGTGTATATGTGTGTGTGTGTGTGTGAATTTATGAAGTGACCTAAAAAATAATGAGAAGCTGAGAACATTGTACTTGTCCATGAGGTTGTGTGCTTCAACAGGCAAAATAGTCCCAGAGTAGGTGTCTTTCACCAGGGAGTGATGACTTGTAATTATGTAGTACCACAAGGCTTGGTCGTTTTGTAGTAGTCCTAATCTGGTAATGGAAGCCAAGAAAGATCCCAGAGAACAGCTGGTTCCTATTCTAGAATAAAGGATTGAAAATGATGATTGTTCTATCAAGGCATGAATCAACATTGGCAATAACATGAAAACAATTCAGTGGCAAGGGGGAAGGCTCAGTGAGGCAAAGGCCAGATCATCTTCCTTCCATACACCTTTTTATCTGAGTTGCTACATGAAGGTGCTACCCACAATCAGAGTAGACCTCCTCATACCAATCAAAGCAATCAGGACAGTTCTTCACATAAGGCTTCTTACTTAGTAACTCTATTGTAGTAAGTTGACATTAAAATCAACTATGAAATATGACTTGTGCATTTATCTTAGAAAATGTATGTGGGAATAATGGAGTGTTTATGGACTTGGTCTTTTCTCTGGTTGCATGTTCTGTCAGTCTAACAATCAGTCAAATATACAAAGGGAAAGCACAGTGAACTATCACAGGAGCATTAGGGTGATATAAGTTGATACAATATTGGTCAACAAAATTGGAAATTGATGTCCACTTAGATGAGAAAAGAAGGCTGTCTATCTGGAGC
The DNA here is from genome assembly GCA_026225945.1 of Cricetomys ansorgei. Taxonomy (NCBI): domain Eukaryota; kingdom Metazoa; phylum Chordata; class Mammalia; order Rodentia; family Nesomyidae; genus Cricetomys; species Cricetomys ansorgei. The sequence goes on along the minus strand of JAMJFZ010001121.1, from coordinate 3,020,130 downwards.
TTTCACTGGGAAGTCTGTCAACATAGCTTGCTTTTACAGAGACTCAAAGGCAGAAAAGATAGTTTAATAGATTTTTTAGGAAAAAAAATTTATTTGCTGGTTGGAACCTACAGTCAGAAATCTATGGACAGGATACGTAGAAGTAGGGTATCCTAAATAGGTTGGGGAACTTATTTCTTCTGATTGGAACTAGGGCATGGAAATTGAAGAAGCTATTGGTTAATGTTTGAGTCTATCTGCTTTCTCTGATAGATGCATAAGTTTTAGTTTGGTATCCTGGGTGGTTGTTGCAAATCATAAATCAGAGTTGTATGTTTTTTTAAATATACATTTTAAAATTTCAGTTATATGTACATGTCTGTGTATGTGGATATGCATTTGGAGACCAAAGGTGTTGGATACCCTTCGGAGATGGGGTATCTCCAAGCAGTTACAGCAGTTGTGAGCTCTGTGACTGAGTGCTGGGAACCAAACTTGAGTCCTCTTGCTCTGCAAGAGGAATTCACACTTGAAATTGTTGAGTAATAAGTGCAACCTCATAACTCTATTTTAATATGAGTCTGGCCATTCTTTATTTTTATATTCTGTTTCTCACTACTTACTCACAGCTCTGACGTGTCCATTTGTGCATGTAAACCAGAAGTTGATTTCATACTCATTTACCAAGAAATGTCAGTTTGCTTTGCAAGAATGTAACTCATGGACACAGGACAGAAATCACACCAAATGGCTAATTGGCTATGATTCCACCATGCTGACTGACTCAAGAGAAATGAAACCATATCAGGAGCAGACAGTTAATTCTACAGGCAGCTGTGGTGTGACCATCATGACTCCACTTGCTGCTAAAAGAGAAAGAAATAAATTCAAAGTGAAATTTTTCTTAAAATGTTACTATTTGTCTTGCCTTTTATCAAAAATATATATATAATAGCATCGTTGTAATTGAGTTACCTCTTCCATTTAGATAACATTAGCTGCTCATTTTTACTGTCTTTTTTCTATAAAACTAAATGGGTTTCAATTTTATTCTGTGTTTCTACTCTTAGAAACTAGATGACTACTGCACTAATTTATCCAAATTTTAGCTTTCTGAATAATATCCTTAGTCTACTATGAGAACTAATGGATTCAGATAATATTTCAGAATCTCTAAACTCCAATGTTTATTTATGATGTCTTCAGTAGTTCTTTTTTCTTGAGAAAATAAATTATGAGCACGTCAAACATGGTTTTAACATTTAGCCAGATAACAAATGGTCTTATAAAGCAACACTAATGAAAAGAAATATGAGGCTAATTTTGCAATCTGTGCTAACAGTCATTTATAGAAGTCTGGAGCTAAAGTTTTGATGTTCCCTCTCTGCACGTTGTAAAACACTTAGAGGACAGTGTGATTCAAAAACGAGAATTTGCCCCTATATCCTTAAAAGGGATTCTGGCTCATGAGTCTGCCAGGCTCACCTTAGGATCTTTTTTCAAAGTAGATTCTCTTAAATGTGCTGATTTTACTTGTGTTGCCAAGTCACTTAATCAAAGCATCTTTAAGCTGGCTATGGTAGAGGCACTATGTTTCATGGTAGACCTGAAAGGATCTATTCTAAATCAGAATTTCTGCCCACAAAGTTAAAGAACAACAAAGCATACTTGAATAAAAAGAAAAATAGCAGTATATTAAAAATACCCAATGAATATGACCTTTGCATCGTAGTTACAGCCCATTGTAAGATATATAATAGGATTTGTTTCCAGCCTGTGAGAGATTCTTATATATGTTATCAAAACGTATCTAATTTTAGAAGCAAACCTCTTAAGAATCCAAATGTTCTCAGTGGTAAGAGAACAAAAAGTAACAACCCTTTTGTCTATCTCAGGTTATTATAAACCCCTATACCACCTAAACATATATTAGTGAGCCTGATATCAGAAAAAATAAATTCTCTGGGGGAAGATAACTTGAGTCCAAGCTGTAAAGCCTCATATATTTAACTCTGAAAACAAAATCATCTAAGAAAGCTGAATGGAAAGTTATGGTTGATCTAACCCATCACTAGAATGAGGCAGGAAATTCACTGGCATGCTATTAAATATCCTCTATAAAATGCTTAATTTGTTTTACTTGCTGCTGTATAAATTATTCTAATTATACTTAGTCCCATCACCAAACAGCCTCTGAATCCATTAGAGAACTAACATAGGTTTAGAACCACACTCAGTGTGTGCCAGCACTCAAAGCAATTCTCTTGGAAATAACTTTAGATAGCCCTCTTGAACTCTTATTTTCCATAAACCTGAGCATATAGTGCTTTTTTTAAATAAAGAGAAATTTATTTTGCAGGTGACTCATTAAAACTTGAGAACAAGCAGTTTGATTCTAGAATACTTCAGGAGGCCCATCACACTATTAAGAGGTCCCTGAGCAATGCCCCCCCCACACACACACACACAAACTCTCTGACTACTCTGAGGAGGAACTGCACAGTTCCCTATATGTGGGGACTATTATTAATTCTTAGTTCTTAAGAATTAATTCTTAGTTCTTAAGAATTAATTTTTATTTCTTTTTTTTACTTTTTAAACTACATTTTAAGCTGTAAGTTAAATAAATCAACCCACACACATGTTCCTCTTCTTTTTTTTCTGCAAGATAAGCTTTTTATTATTTCTGAAATGAGAGCCCTTAACACATACAGAGGTCTCCATAAATTTATATGCATTGATGAGTGTGTTAGCTAGCTGATCTTATCCATACAGAAAGTCAGTTGATCTATTTATTGCAAGAAGTAGTTTTACAACTGAGGTCAGGTTCCTTGGATGTTATATTTTAGCTCTAACAGAGAGTGAGAGATAAGGAAGAGCTTTATCTTTTTACAGGATCATATTTAAAAGAGATATTGTGTTCCAGGTCATGGAGAAAGGCATTCTTCTTAAAGACAGCTGGAGGCTTAATTAACTTTTTAAAAGAGACAAACATTTGCCCTTATTATTTTTTTCTATTTTTAAAGGAAGCTTATTGAAATTGATATTTTATTTCCATATACACTTTCACAACACTAGCCTATGTCCATGAAGAGTAAATGATTGCGCATACATTAAGAGTAACTCCCATCATACAGCTGCCTGGTGCTCCCTGCTCTAAACTATCTTTAAGACTGGATATTTTGATGACCTCAAGGATTCCCAAGCATGCACACATTCCTTTTGCTTATTTGTACAGACATTTCTCTGTTAGCAATTTTCTTGGTATTCAGATATAAAATCTGAATGAGACCTACAATCTGCCCTTCAGGTTGGGTCCTGTGGGGAAATGTTCATTTCCTTAGGATGAAACATGCAGAAGTTTGTACCTCTGGTGTATATGGTAACAAAGTAAAGAAAAACATCAGCATTTCAGAGAGTTAATGTGAAAGCCTTCCTGAGGAATTGCTGCATCTTTTTTGCTGACAGATGTTTTCATCTTTTATTGTTAGGATGCTTACAGCTGTTAAATGAATTATATATTCATTATTTTTAATACAATGAATAAATAAGAAATTCAGATAAAAATAAAACTTTTTTTTTTTTTGCCTCCCCTGTTCTGGGGAATCATTGAGCACCAACCCTTGGGGATGAGAGGAGGAGAAGTGGCTGGCAGGATCTGGATGGCTGTGAGCATGGTGGAAAGAATACATGGGATCAGCTTCAGAGAGACAGCTCAGTTTATTGCTTTATTGTGGCAGAAGCAAGGGCGTATAGGGCAACAAGTCAGTGTCTAATTGGTTAAAACACAGTACTATACATATCATAATTATCATATGCAGCAGGGTGGGGCAGACTTGTACAGAGTTATTCTGGGCTGTGGGCGGGGTCCTTTTCCGAGTAAGGTCAGGAAGACAAGATAGACATTCTCCAGGCAAGGCCAGGTGGGAGAGAGGGAGCCTTTCAAGTCAAATCCTCAGTGCCCAGTGGACATCTCCATCAGGCAGTTACCTACTCCTTAGAACATGAAGACAATGAATTAGGTTTGAAGTAATTAATTTGGTACTTTTTTGTATATTACTTTAAAATGATAGTACTAAATAGAATTACTTAGAGAAATTTGTTAGCCCTTCAAATTAAATTCTTTACAAAAGAAATTGAAAAACTGTTAATAGCTAGCAGTTATGGAAACCTAACACAAGCTATCTAATGAGGCTGTGTTTTTACCAGGTCTTGTAAGGGCTTACTGAGTTTAGAAAAACACAGGCAAATCATGTTCTTGACCAAACTGGTGACTGTGGAGTGTAGTGCTATCATTTGAGGTAAGTCTGGGATAGGATGTGAACCACGGCTATGAGTATATTTTCAAGGGATTTTGGCCTCCCAAGGAAAGGTGTGGACAGGACAAAGGAATTAGTTCTGCTCACTCTTCCACATAAAAGTCTTTATTATTTCCTTTTGAAATGGGTCGAAGCCTGATGGTGTTCTAGTGGTGATAGAACAGAGATAGTAGAAAGGGATGTTCAAAAAAGCAGTGACACAGATAGCTAATAGAAACCAGACATAGAGCTTCAAGAAGAATGTGTCTAGGGAAAAAGAAGAGCCCTGTTTTCAAGGCATATTATTTTTATATTGAAAGGAGAGGATAACAGGAAAACAGAAATGAATACTAGATGTACTTTAAGCCCAATATCTTAAACACAGTTGCTTGTGATGAATTTTATTGTAAAAAGTTAAAAATAGATGGAAGGGAGTAATGTGGTCAAAATTGGCATTGTACAGAGGTCAGATTAAAGATGGTAATAGTGGAATTATACAGTAATTCATGGAAAACTGCTTTTATCTAAGATGATGAGATATTTAACACAAGCATTTGAGAACGATTATGCTTGAAAATATGTTTTAGTTTATGTGAATAGATTTTATACTATTACATGTATTTTGTATATACATGTATGCATATATACACGTGTGTGTGTGTGTATAACATATGTTTATATGGACAAAGATTATATGTAGACACTTTAAAAGATTGACAAATAGGCAGAATACACACACACACACACACACACACACATATATATATATGTGTATATATTGTACATGTATATATATGTATATGTGTGTATATATATATATATATAGATATATAGATATATATATATATATATTGTGTGTGTGAGAGAGAGAGATTTGAGGATTTTTAAATACAGCCACATATATTTATATATGTATGTATAGTGTCTATGTGTGAGTGTTCAAATTCAACTGTGTACACCTATAAATGTATATGTGTATCTCAGTTCCACTTTTAAAAATATGTTATAGTTTCACTTGCCAAAAAGTCTCTAAGTATATGTAGCTGATATGAAAAAATTTTTTGCATGTTCAGTTATTTTTTATGTTCAAGAATGAATAAAAGTCAGAATTATTTTCAGTGTTTCTGTGAAATCCCTTACAAATTCCACCCTGATGTTGAATTTTATTGTTCAATGTCTAATATCAAAATACAATATTCAGTAGAATATTGGCATATGTATTAATATTTTCAAATTTGTATTTCCTTAAATCTAAAAGGAAATATTCACTCTGTTTGGAACCTGAAAGAGAGATGAAAATCATTCTGTAATAATCAGAAGCAAGAATGACACTCAAGATTATATGCATTATTTTAATTAGGCATGTATGAAAATACATATGGCTTTCTTTGAATAATAAACATCTACAGATGAGCTTTGATTACCAAATGCAATCTCTTCTACAGGTTCAATTAAATCAACTGCAATTCAATAATGGTGAGTGATTAGAGAAATTTTTGTCAGAGTCCCACTCTGAGACATCATTCAAAGAATCTGTTTTATTAAAAAACAAAACAAAACAAAAAAAAAAAAACTTGGGGTAGTTTGCATGGTAATGGTTCAAATTCCAAATCAATGTGGGAATTTTAATCAGTTTGTGATTTAATGTGGCTGGTGGATTTAAAGAATTTTTATTTATACTCAAACAGAACCATGGATGTTAGTGTGCCTTGTAATTAGTGAGAGACAAGCTTCGAAAGTCACACTGTATAGCATATGTAGAAATAAACTACCCCTGCCATTTAGAGCCCATTGACTTTGACTTCTTCTTTTTAAAAATAAAGTGTATGGCATTTAACTGGTTACTATGCTTTGTTTTGTTCTTTTTTATATTTTATCCTGGAGAAAAGTGGGGTGATTAGTTATAAGGAGAAATAAAAAAATGTGGAGTAAAATGTTCTATAATTATTTGCAGTCAAGGAAATAAAGCTTTCGCATTTGAAAAACCGAGGATGGTATTTACTTTTAAATCTATCCCAGTACGATTGCAATGTATATTTATTCCTGGTATTGATGATGAAGTGTGAAACATTACCCAAATGCCTTTCATTCTAGAGAAATATACATGCACAAAAGGTTTACTCCTTTTAAAGTTGCACTATTTATTTCCACCCAGAGAAGCTTATCATAAAATCTATTTGTCATAATGATAAAGTCTATAAAATATTTTATAGAGACATGATCTGAGAAATGATGGACCTTTTTGTAGAATAAATATAAAAAGGCAATATTCTTATCAGAAGGTGCATATAAATAAAAGCAATAGTTATTTACTATTATTAAATCATCAAATTATAAATATGTAAAAGCTGGGCAGTAGGCATAACTCAATGATAGGACACATGCCTAACATGCTTAAAGCTCTGGAATCAATCTCAGAACTCCACACTCAACACCAAAAAGTACTACAACTATTTGAAAGGTTTAACTTAAACCGTTTCCTTTCTTCTGTGTTGATTCAATGAAATCAACAAAGTTATATTTGTGTCATTAATCTGGATGTAAAACGTAATGCATATTCTAGTCTTTCCTGTAATCTATCTCTAGGGGATCAATAGAAGATTAAGCTGTAGACTATACCTCTTCCTACTAAGGGGAAAATAGAATTTTCACACAGGGAACTTTAAAATGATGAAGTGAAGAGGATTTACAAAGAAGTGTTAGGAAATAACCCCTTGGGGATTCCCAGAGGATCAGAGTGAACTGATTTTGAATCACACAAAAATCTATTTCCAAAAATCAAGAAAGTATTCTAATTGTCTCTGAACACAGAAACAAAGAGGCCAATGATGCTAATTAGTTTACTAGCACAGTTTTATAGATACAATTACTCAAACTATCCTTCCTTATGTAGTTAATTGGTGTTTGCTTATATTGTACAAAACTCGTAGTTCTATAACATTATGTTGAAAGTCACTATGCCAAGTACTATATTGATGTCTGAGGAAACCATGAGAAAGTCATGGGTCAGGTCCATGCTAGAGTCTCTGACATTTTTATTGTGTGAAATAACATTATTATTTACTAAATTATCTACATGATTCAGAAATGAACAATCAAATTACAAAAGGAAAAATGGCAAAAGATATAAACCTACTCATACTATTTTATGTCTGTTTATGTTATGTATGGGCCATATTCATAACTGCCCTTGGCTACAAACAGTCCTTGAATTGCCTGTTAGACACATGTGGAACAAGATCTTCTTCTCTGTAGCTTAATCTGTTTTTTGCTATTGAAACTGGAAAATAATAACAATGAAAGTCATTTGTCTCAGGGCTTTGGAGACTAGGAAATTCAAAAGCACGGTACTAGCATCTGGTGACAGTCTTCATACTACATGGTAGAAAAACAAGAGAGCACACAAGACAAAAGAAAGAAAATCTCATTGAACTCACTGTTATAAAGAGTATGCTACTGTGACAAGCCTCAGCTTTTCATAGGCCTTATTCAGAGATCAGGAAAATGAGAATACTTTTTAATTCGACTGTTCAGGCCAATTACAGCAGTTGTGAGCCAATGGCAGGCCCTCCAGTCCTTTCTCTTCATTTATCATTGAAAACAACATTCTTGACTGCAGACTGAATATATGTGACCCCAAGATTAATAGATTAAAACCTACTCACTAATGTGATAGTAGTAAGCATTGAGGTTTTCAGAGGATCAGAAGATCCAAGAAAGTGCCTGCTCTCATGAGGGGAAAAAGCACATGCAAATTTACAAAACAATGAAAAGTTTTAATAAGTGTGGGAAATACAAGTAACTGAGAAACAGTGCCTTGGTATGTTTGGAGAAGAGACTCCCATTGACCTTCAAAGTGTCGGTTGGCATTTGAGTAAACAGGAAAGCCAGGTTTTAAAAGTCATGTGACATGATCTGATTTACAGAAGGAAATTAGATATTAGAAATTAGAGAGGAAGGAAATTCTAGATCCTATGTAGAGAACCTTTCAAGGAGGCTAATCCATCAACAGTGGAAGCTGAACTAAGGCATTATTGCTTTCTGATACCAACTGTGTAGCAGGTCAGTGTTTACGTTCAAGATGGGAGATTCTATGCATTAACAATATATAGCAAAGCTTGTCTTAGATTGTGTATGGGAAAAACAAATGTAAGCTGCTTTATAACATTATTTATAAAAGTTTCTAGATGATTTTTTTCTTTTTTTTTTCCTTCCATTTGTAACAGATGAGTTCATGTTTTATCTCTTTTAAACTCTGATGCCCAATTGAATTTAATAACCAGTCAGCATCCTTAAGTCTTACAACATCTTGGCATGTCACTTTGAAATGTACTCCCTCTATCTTTATCCATAATATACAATATAATATTATAATGCCCCAAAGTGAGTAACTTATTTAAAAAACAAACAAACAAACAAACAGAAATTTATGTTCCAGTCCTTGAGGCTAGGAAGCAAAGATTAGCCACTGTCAGATTCCATATCTGATGAGGGATGATTCCAGATTCAAACATTATGCCTTGTTTGGCTGGGATGGGCTTACTGATAGATCACTTGCTGAACATGCGTAAGGATATGAGTTATATTCATAACATCACATGTGAGCATATGCTGGTACACGCACAAACATACATACACACACACATACACACACCACTTTATACAGTGTTTTACTGTTTTGACTTCGATGGCTTCAATGGCTATATTGTACGTTTATAGGGAAACAAATTTAAATTATGAAGGCTCCACTTTCACATTCTATTAGACCCAAAGGCTTTACTTCCTGATATCATCACGTTGAGAGGTACAGTTTTAATATATAAATTTTAGGCAGTCACAATGTAAACCTTATCATTCTCAGTTCTTTTTTTAAAATTTTGTTTATTTATTGTGTATTCTAGACTCCTGAGCCATCTCTCTAGTTCCTATGTCTCATATTTAAATACTTTAGATAAACATCTTCATCACATAATTGGAAGTTAGAAGACAATTTGGAGAAGTCTATGCTCTCCTTCAGTGTTGTGGGCCTTGGTAGCAAGCACCTTCACCCATGGAGCCATCTTGGTGGTCTATTTCTAGTTCTTTTTATGTCATAGAATCACACAAATAAAGTTATAGATGCATACAAGCAGGCACAATTATCTATGACTGATAGTCGGAATTGATTCATCATAAGAATGGATAACATTAGATCTATACACAGCAACTTGAAAATAAACTAGAAGACATTTTAACTATTATTATAGAAAAAGTAAATATTGGAGACAACAATGTAATATTAAATTATAATGAGAAAAGTTTTAAAAATAATCATGCATCCCCAGAAATGATATAAAAAGTAAAAGTTCAATGGAAGATATATATGTAGATATAGACCATGTATATATATATATATATATATATATATATATATATATATATAAATATATATATATATACATATATACATACACACACACACCATACAGATATAGATATAGATATAAGTATAGGTATAGATATATAGATATAGTTATAAAATTACTGAACTAAAATTAAATCTGTAAAAGTAATCCAGAAAAAATAGTACAGTAAGTTTAAAACATAAGGAGATTAAACAATGAGAACTATAGTACTTGAACCATTTCATTCTGGATTCTGTTAAAAAGGTGATGATGTGTTTAGTAGCAGTATCTAACCATATAATAGTTGAGAATTTTCCAAAATTAATTGATGACATAAATTTTTTAAAAAATCATTGTGTGTGTGTGTGTGTGTGTGTGTGTGTGTGTGTGTGTGTTTGTATGTTAGTACCCACAGAGGCCAGTAAAAATCATTGAATACCCTGGAACTGTAACTAGTGGAAGTAGTGAATAGCCAGATTTGGTTGCTAGGAATCAAAATCAGGTCCTCTGTAAGAACAGCAAGTGTTCTTAAGTACTGAACTTTTTTTCTATCTTTCTCAAATTTTGTTTTGAATATCAAACCATGAGTAGTGTATGTTGAAACCAAATCAACATCTAAACAATGGAGTGAAACTGTGCATAGAAGAGAGACAGCTGCAAAATTCTAACTAAGTGATGCTCTAAGCTTTCTTACAAGTAACAAAATAGAAATGAATAAGTTCAAAATATTAGAGAAATATAATTCTAAACTTATAATGGTGTGTTTTTCTAAATAATTTTAAATGTGAGAAAGAAGAGCTGGAGAAATGGCTCAGCAGTTAAACATATTTGCTGCTCTTACAAAGGGCATGGAGTGGATTCACAGCACGTACATCTGGGGCTCAAAACTATCTCTAACTCCAGTTCCAGGGCATCTGATGCCCTTTTTTGGTCCCTACCAGTTTCTGAATGTTTTTGATGTACACACATAGATTCAGCACCACACATCCACATGAAATAAATGAAATACTTGAAGTAGAAAATACTTTTAGAGAAAAGCTAATACAAGTTCATACATACAAACTTAACTGAAATATCATTGTCTGTCTTAGAGTTACTATTGCTATGATAAAACAGCATGATCAAAGGCAAATTGGGGGAGGAAATGGTTTACTTGGCTTATACTTCCACATTGTCATTAAAGCAAGTCAGGATGGAACTCAAACAGGAATTTGGAAGCAGGAACTGATGCAGAGGCCATAGAGGGTTACTGCTTACTGGCTTTTTCCCCATGACTTGTTCAGCCTGCTTTCTTATAGAACCCAGGACCACCAGCCACCCACAATGGGCTGAGCCTTCCTACATCAAGCATGTGGGAAAATTAGGAATATGCCTTAGAGCTGAATCTGGTGAACACATTTTCTCAATTGAGGTTCCCTCGTTTCAGATAACTCTAGCTTTTGTCAAGTTGACACAAAGCTATCTGGCACATTAATTAAGAAAGAAATCAAATCCTGAAGGAAGGCATAGGAAAAAGCACAGGGAAGACAAAAAAAATTGAGCTCATGAATAAGTGAAAATAATTGACCTTAAATCCCACTAACAACTAGAACAAAATTGAAGTGAACTTCCTAGAGAATGAGGGGAAAGGAGGAAGGCTTTAAATACATTCTAATAACGTTGCTGAATTGCATAGCTGGGGAATGGATGAGACTGTTGGTTATTCAATTAATCAGCAGTTCTTTTCTCAAATATTTTTATCAAAACAGTAATAAAATAAAATAAAAATTTACACTTTTAATTTTATGTGTGTGGGTGATTTGCCTGATTATATTTCTGTGTGTGCACCTGGTGCTTGAGGAAACCAGAAGAGGGCTTTGGACATGTGGAACTGGAGTTACAGAGGGTTGTAAGCTGCCATGGTGATACTGGGAATCAAACTTCCATTCTCTGAAAGAGCAGCCATCGCTCTCACTGCTATGTGATCTCACCAACACCTCAAAGTGTAATTCTCAAATCTAAAGAGAAAGAAAAAGTAAGGAAAAAAGAAAAATCTGCAAGTCAAAGGAGAAAATGAATGAGGAGAAAGGACAGAACAATAAGATAATACAAATGCATGCATAATTTCAATAACAATAACATACTTGAAAAACTTTGAATAGAATTTTGAAGTTTTATAAATGCAGTTATGTGTTACTTTCACATTTCATAAAATATTAAAATATAAAAAAACTAAAATGAGAATATAACCAATGAAAGCCAATGTCACAGGCAATAGGTTTCATGACAAGGCCCAACCTTGGAGTTTGTATAATTAGACAGCAATCTCATAAAGGACTATAAAGAATAAATCAGCTAGAAGATATAGCATTTATAGATGTCCTACCAATAAGCATGTGTGTAAAACAACTGATCACACTACAGGCATTGATACACCTACTATTATAATGTGGGATTTTATACACTATCTCAGGAATTGATGTCATAAATTGTCTGGTTATAAACAGGAGTTATGCACAAGTTATTGTAGGACATGGGAGAGGAGATAATTTGTGTGGACTGTAGGATCTACCTAGATGAGGCCAGTTTATGTTTTACAAGGATCACCTTACTACTCTACAGTAGTAAAATGGAAATGAACCCTAGAGATTATCTGTGTAGCATAACATTTTTAATGCAGATTTGGGGCATGGTTCACTCATAAAGCACTTATAGAAGAACCCAAATTCCATCTATAGAATCAATGTAAAAATCAAGACTTGATGTCATGTGCTTGTGATCTGGTACAGGGGAAGCAGAGACTAGAAGATCCCTAGGCCTTGCTGTCCACCAGCCTAGCCCAGCATAATTAGTGAGTTTCAGGCTAGTGAGACACCTTTCAAAAAAGGTGGGTATCACCCTGGGATTTTACTTTGCACCCCCACCTCCACACATAAATATACACATCCACACAGATCTGAAGTTACAATATTATAGTCTACTATTTATGCAATTTTTTTTGTGATGAGTTTACCAAACCTTGCATTATTAGCATTTTTTATCATGTATACATAAACATGAACAAGAACATGTGTAATTGATCAATTTAGATTCTCCAGGTACCATTTTATTATGTGTAAAAACAATGTATTAAGAGTTTTAAGACTTTTAATTCCACTTCTGGAGTGTCTCTGAAAAGTTCTGTGATGCTCAGAAAGTCATTTCAATTTGCAACCCCTATTTCCTTATCTGCAAATTGAGGTGATAAGATCAGACAGCAGCCAAGATTTCTTTCATTATTTGATCCTCTATAAATTTATGCAAAATATTTGCTCTTCTGGAAATTAATTTTGTTACTTATAAATGTGTATTTACATTATTTATTTCACAAGGATATATTGTCCCACATTTAATTTTTCATTAAAAATAAGTATAAAGTTACTTGTACCAATAATGTCATAATTCAGATCTCAGTTAAAACCCAGATACTTCTCAATCTTCCTAAATAAGTGGGTTCGATCAGTAGAGTACAATCCTTTGATATGTCCCCAAGCTTCTGTATAAGCTGAACAGAGGGACATTATGCACTTTGTCACCCCTAGAAAAGAGACATAGCTAGCTACTTATGATATGTACAAAAAACTTAAAATATATTACTAAAAATACCTTTAGCTGCCATTTTCCACCAAATAGTATTTTAAATGGAAGAAACTAGGTGTTTGTTTCTTGACACATTTTTGTCTATTTTCTAGTTACCAGAGCAGTTCGATAAGCTTTTGTTCTTCACAAAATTGTCTCATAACTTAAATTATTTTTATGTACTTCCTCATAAATCAATATGGCACATAATTTATATTTATATTTTAAAGGTAAAGTTAGATAACATAAGATGTATGCTTTCAGAATTCTAAAAATCTGTATATATCAATTTGCCCGAAAACAGCTTTAAGCAGGCAAATGGCCCAGTGTTTAAAAAATGCTTGCTTCCAAAATGGACAATTAGAGTCTGATTCCCTGGACCTATATGGTGGAAGAAGAGAGCTGATTCCCACAAGACCTCTATACACACACCATGGCATGTGTGAAACACACAAATACAGACACACAGGTTCTCAACATCCACTCCCTCACTGGTGGATATTTAACATTAGTGATGCTTATTTTATCCTATTTTATGTTTTTGAGACAATGTCTCATGTAGATTGGCCTTAAACTCTCCTGAAGCCAAAGATAACCTTGAATTTCTAATCTTCTTGCTTCTGCCTCCCAAGGGCTGAAACCATAGGCATGCTGGCTCACGTTGTACAGGGTATGGAAGAAGGGTCTTCTGGGTGTTAGAAGGGCACTTTACCAACCATGCAACTGTCTTGGCTCAGATGTTTATTAGAAAATGATGGATCTCAGGATCTTTACTCAGATCACTTTAGACTCTATTCTGTGTAGAGGAGTCATGGTTAGGAATTTACATCTTTGGGAAATTAAACAGGTTTTTCTGGTGCTAACAGTCCAATAGTTTCATTCCTGTATCATAATATTGAATACAGAACTCATACTGTTTATTCTAACTCAGTAAGCCTTTCATAGTCCTCACCGACATATTTCTTTCACTACTTATTATAATTTGACAAATTTGTATAAGATGAAATACAGTCTGGCCCTCATAATTCTAGCAAAATGCCTAGCTACAGTCTGGTACCTTTGGAAGTGTCATCAAGGAGCTTGCAACAAGTTTTTACAATCAGTGTTGACTGGTCTTGTGTATGAGAGTAGGTGAGGATAATGGGAATATCACAACTAGGCAGATGAAAGGACTACAGTGAATATTGGTAGACAGTATCAAAGGAGGGAGACAGATTGGAAGGAAGTTGATGTTCCTGGCAAGCAACTGAGAGGCAAACCGAACAGATTGTGGTTGTACCAGAGGAGCAGAGCTGGTATCCTTGTGTCTCCACAGCACATGGGAAAGGTATAGGGTCTGTGGTGAAGTAGGGGACTGAGATCGAGTGAGTCTCAAAGGAAGGTTGTCACTTCTGGCAAACATCCATGGGGAGAGTTGGATTGGGGATGGAGAATATTAGGTTGTATATTTGAGACAGGAACACATATATCCTAGGCTAACACCAAACTTGGCCTGCAGCTGAGAGTGACATTGAACTTCTGATCTTCCTGTCCCTACATCCCTGATAAGTGCTACAGACTACAGGCTTGAGTCACCATGCTTGCTCCTTTCTTCCATATCCCTCACACAAACAGAAACACAGATATGCTGGATTACTTTTTTAATACAATAGGTGGAGCAGTATATATTGTGGAGGGAGGAGTCTTGTGACCCACTGATGGAGAGGGGAATACAACTAACTCATACAAGGATCTGAAACTGCTAAGATCACATAGACTTCTGAGAATATGGAAGTGGGCACAAAATGTGTGGGTTCCACTTGATACCCGATTAACTCTCCCACAGACAGTTGACTTCAAAGGAGTGTTCAGGTTATCCACAGTAAGAGCTGCATAAGGAACTGAATTGTCTGAACTCTGGTAGGTGACTATCGTTCCTTTAGGTTCTCGAAATTAGTCATGGCCATAAATTCTTTAGATGACTCATATCATCATCAAAGCCTGTCAACCATCTCATTGTTGGTCGATAACCAACCCTGTGCTGAAACTTCCTGAGAGTATTGTGACCACGTGAGAAAGTAAGGTTTAAAGTGATCAAGGTGCAGAGGGAATCAAAGATTAAATCCACACTCTGTGGGTCAAAGGCCATTTTAGTCTCAACAAGTTATATTTACATATTATAAATTTGGCTGATGTTGGTAACATGGAAGCATGAAGTCACAAACACAGTCAGGTCCATGTTTCAAATGAAGCATTTCTTTTGTCTTGCATAGAATGGCCAAAGCTAGTTTCCTGGTAAATTTTTTAGTAATCCCATGATGTCACATTACAAAATATGTCTGCAGTGTAGCAGAAACACACTTCTTTGCTGGAGATGACTGACAAGGAGAGTCATTACAATATAGTGATCATCCACTTTCCTGCTTTTTCTTCTGTAAAGTTGACTTCCTCGGAGATTGAGTTAGCTTTTGCACGTGTCCTTTCCTTATACTAGAATGTTCTGAATCCTCCAGCCACTGTAGGCGTTACCCTTGTTTTAAAGCCCAACAGAAGTAGGATCTCGAGCCAGTGTTCTGGGATGATTGCTCTCAGTAGTAACCCATGTCCTCTCATGTGACTGTCATTTTACTTTTAAAACCCTTTCACAATAGTAACTGCTTCACACTTTTTAATCTAATCCATTAAGTGTGTGTGTGTGTGTGTGTGTGTGTGTGTACACCTGTATATATGTGCAGCCGTGTATGTTGTATGGCAGGGGAACATGTAGAGTTTGAAGGACAAACTTGGGTGTCCATCTGTGCTTTCCACCTTGTATAAGACGAGGTCTCACTGTTGATTGGCACAGTGCTATAGAATTCTTACTAGCTATTAAGAGAGCTTTCAGGGATTTCCCTGTGTCTACCTCCAGTTTTGCTGAAAGAACACTAGGATTGTAGATGCAAACCATTATTGAGGCTTTTAACTGAGGTCTAAGGATTTGAATTCAGGTTCTCATGTTTGCATGGCATATGTTCTACTCATCGATTCACATCCGACTAGCATTAACATGGAACTATTGACTACTAGAACAGGACTGTTACAATTATTCTATTTCTAAGGTCAGCAATACATACATATATCTAAGAAAAAAATTGAGACAAAATTTCAGGATCCTGTCACATGGAGTAATAGTGAACTACAATAAGACTTTCAAATTCTTTAACTGTTCTGTGCACAATCAAGATATATTTAAAGAACCACAGGGCTGAATAAGTCCTGTCTGTTTCTAAGCAACATGTGAAAAAGAAAAAAAAGATATCCCCAGAATGCCTGAGCAAGGCAGTGCACTCTGTATCTGCAGCTCCTTATTTATATCCGTATGCTTTAAGATTCAACTGAACAAAAGCATCTGCTTCCCAGAAAGTTGCTAGAGGAAACTTGTCATGAATATAATCACACATCAAAGGATATGAAACCTGTATGTTTCTTTCACTATTTTTAAAATGTCAAGTCTCACTCTGTAGGAAGCCATCTACAACAACATTTATTGCATTTAAAGTCAGAAAAAAAAACTGCATTAGCAATGTAATAGTATTCTTTGCAAGTCATATATATTTTGACCATTATTTAAATCTGAAATCTCTGTAGGTAGAAGCAGTAAGCTCAAAAGAACATTTTTTTTCTGACCCATTTACATATCATCCTTCCTCCCTATTGCTTTTACTGCTTCTGTGAGGAAAAAAAATGCCATTATTTAATTAAAATATAGAATGATATAATAACATTATTTCTAGAAGAACAAATTTTCACCTGGTATCTAAACTACATTAAAACAACAGTGTTTTTGTTGGCTCTCACTGAAGATAAACAAAAGGAAATAATTATGTGAGCAACTTATTTGATAAAGGAAGTGGAAGCACTGGTCAGTTAACTCAATGTTAATATTGAATGTCAATTTGACAGAATAGGGAATATTCAAAGAGATAAACAAGCCTCTAGGTATGGCACCAAGAAAGTTTCTTGACTAGAATAGCTGTTGATAATGCCTGGGGGATTATCTTGATAAGTAAATTGAAGTAGGAAGGTCATTCTAACTGTGTGGCACCATCAACTGGGCTAGAGTCCTGGACCGAATCATGAGAAGAGTATGAGATGAGTACCATCATTCATTTCTCTTTCTGCCTCCTAACTGTGGCTGTACTGTGTTGTGTCTAGCTGTGTTTTTAAAGTCCTACAACCAGGACTCCCCCAATATTGTGGACTGTAACCTTAATCCTTTCTTCCGGAAGTTGCTTTTTAACCTTCTTGTTTACTTTTCTTTTTACTGCAAAATCCTTTCTTCCATAAGTTACTTTGACCAGGTACTTTTGTCTCAGCAACATTTAAAGTAATTAATACAGTAAAGGGTTGTCCTTGAATATGATTAAATTCATTATTGTCAAAAGGTAATTTGTTGGACACTGCAAACCAAAAGTATTTTTATTCTTGACTAAGGAAGTTTTATTATACTGGTAAAACACACATTAATTTTCATGTACAAATTCTAGCATTGTACTCTAAAGTGTAAGCTCATGGTAAAGCATTGCCATTTCTGCATTCCCGTGTCTTGAGCACTTGACACATGTTGAGTTAGCATTGCTAAGTCAACTGTCTTCTGTTTCTGACTGCAATAATTAATGGAGTTCTTGATGTAATAAATACACATTGACAGTGCAACAACCCTTTTTGATTGCTACCCTACAGCTCCAGTGATCTGTGCAGCTACAGAGAACTTGATTTCTTTAGTGATAGTGAGGAGGACAGATAACTATCTCTCCCAAATCAAGTGTGTGACTTTTCATTTATATTTCCAAGACAAGATGCTAAATAAGCAAGAAAATATTTTAAAAATTGTAGATTTCATAATCCAGTTTAGAAAGTTTGTGTGATATAGGGGCATTTACTGTTTGGCCAGTTTATTCCTGATTCTTTTCTTAGTGATGCAGATCCTAGGGCGATGCCTTTCTCACAGAAGGCCTTTCCTCAAGAGCGAGTGAGATCCCCTGTATACTTTTTGACAGTGCCTCCTGAAAGTTTTCATCCTAAAATTATAGTTAATATCTATTTCCTGTCATGAGCAACAATTCAATATCCCTAGGAATTTAACATAGTCCTTCCTGTATAGATTGTGTAGAATGAATGTCTGCTTAATGGTAGAAATGTCCTCTAGCAGCATGGATGAGGATGAGTTGGCTGATCATTGACAGTCATTTGGATGGCAGCTCTGTTAATTATTAGAAGTATTTCCCTGACCCTTTTTCAAAGATTCTAAAGTTGGAATCCTTCCTAACTTTCAGTCTTCTAAATAGACACTGTTCTGCAGGCAGTGACTTCCCTTATTTTTTACAGATCTTGCTCTTCCAGATTATCTGGCTAATAGCTGTGTCATAAACACTATTCCTTTTAATGAAAATGAAGTAAAAAAAATCTTTATTTGTCAGCCTCAAAAGGAATTATTTTACTTCATAAATTTCTCCATGTTGTTTTGGAAATGGGAAACCAGAATCTGTATTTATGAAAATTAGTACTGGTAAGTATGGAAATAATACTCCTGCTATGGGGACTTGCTCAGGTCTTTATTTTAAATATCTGTGATGGGTGTAGCAAGCCCTTGGTCGTTCTTTAGAATTATATCATTTGGTTCAGTAGATGCTGTGTCAGTAGCCATTTGTCTTCTTGATCTGTTAATATTCAAAAGTGAGAAATCATGTGCTAATTGGTATTATAATTGAAGTCTAGATTCTGTAGATAAAATGCTTTCAGTTAGATCTCAGAATTACCATGTATTAGTTAAGTGGCCTTGAGATAGTTAATTAGCTGAGTAATGTCTTAGTTTTCTCATCTGAAAAATATAACAATATTATTGTATGGTTTAAATGAATTAACTCATGTAAAGAATTTACAATATTGCCTGACACAGTGGGAGAGCTCTAAAATGTTAGTTGTTAATATTATTACTAATATTGTGTTAGTATATATAATAACTAACTAACAAATTAGTTATTAGTATAACATGATGAAGGTATTTAATCTTTAATTGGCCAGGCCAAATAGTGCTTGACAGCAAAAATAGGAAATCTCATGTCTTGTTCCAGTGCATCAGGAAATATTAACACACTGAGCTCCTCTCTTCAAACAGTATGGTTAGCGAAGTCCAATCCAATTATTATACTTTGAAAGGTCACCTAGACACCAATAAATTAACCACATTATTTTCAAGCTCATGGTCTGCAAATACATTTTGTTCACTATAACTTAATGGCAGAAGATAGATGGTAATCACTGACAAAGGAAAGCTGCCAGAACATAAGAGAAATAGTAGACGTGCCATATTTGCGGTCTTGAAAGGAAGCATTTGATTTTCATAATTCATTCCCAAATATTAAACTACATTGTTCAACCTGAGGCTCTTTTCAACTAAGAAAAGTTCCCAGTACAGAAGAAACTATGTAGCCCAGGCTGGACTTGAACTCTCCATCCTTCTTCTTCCTTTTCTTTAGCTTTCCCTACTGGCATGTACCACCACAATCAGTACCAGTATAAAAGACAGTACAGGAATATGGAATCTGTAGCACCTACGTAGAGCAACCTTCCTCTCCTGTGTAATATGATCTAGGCAATCAGTTCCCACCATCTTCACATCTTTGGTGACCATGTTCTGAGGCACCTGTTTTTTAAGGGCTTTTCACTTATCTCCAACAAGGATCATAATCAATCCAAATTTATGTGGGAACATATTTTTTTCATGTCTTCTTTCTATTTCCCATCAGCCTATGGAGCCAGTAATCTTGCGGTCTGTCAATCACAACAACTCTGCAATGGAAAGACGTGCCACTCCCAACCTAGAATCCTGGAATGCTTGCTCAGTCTTTGACAGCTGTAGTCAGTGTGGTAGAGATGGAAGAATCAGTTCCCTGAGGGCACTGAAGAGAAAGGATTGGTTTTCTCTGAAGTCATCTACAGCTCTGATGATCTTACTGCCAGGCATTCTAGTTTGCCATGACTTGTATCATTCTACTTTATTTTCACATGTACTTTTCCTATAGACAGCCCATTGCCAGATATCATCTCTTGGAGTTCCAGGTATTAGCAACATGTCTATTGAAGTTAGATATTACAGGTGTTTTTTAGACTAAAAACCTTTTTTAAGATTAGTGTCCTTCTAAGATATAATTCTGGAATTATTCAATCATTTCAAAATCCTTTGTTCAAAAGTAACTTAACTGGAGACTACTGGTTCATCCAAAGTATTCTGGTACTTTGAACCTTGTGATGGAAAGGGTTTCTATAGCAATTTTTCTATCTTTCTCTCTTTGCACTATTAAGTTTTACAAGTACACACAGGCCTTTGAGAAGACTTCCTCAACATCCCATTAAGATATTTCCACAGAACGAACCTTCTTGTCACCCAGTGGAGCTGCTTCCCATTTTCTAGATGTCTCCCCCTAACATTTTGGCTCATGTTGGTATGAGTGGGGAAGGTTTTCTAGTTCAGATTTTATTTCCTATTTTGTGTGGTAATTTATCAGAAGTATCTGTTAGGTTACTTGTGTAGGCTACATGAATATTTGATTATTTTTTCAAAGATCATTTTAATTTTGAGCAATATTTCCTTAAATAAAATTGTTGTATCATGGATATTTGAGCTTAGTATCAGATATTATGGTTCCATAGTTCAAGGGAAACAACAGAAATGAAGCAGGTCTGTTCCATAGAGGTTCAGAAAAGGAAGAGTTTTGATTAATAAGTATAGTTCTACCTATAATGTGAAGGAGTTGGATATAGACATGTAAAATTGGTATGTCTGTGAGGACTATACAAATGGGAGATATTGAGTACAGAGTACAGAGGAGTATAGTAGGAGTACAGAGAGATCATGTGTTGATTTTGTCATTTTCTGGAAAGTCTGGTGTGTTTGTGTGTGTGTGTGTGTCTGTGTGTGCGTGTGTCTGTGTGTGTGTGGCTGTGTGTGTGTCTGTGTGTGCGTATGCGTGCAATATAAATCTTTGCTCTTCTTCTAAGGCCTTAATCACATGTTTTGAAATGTATCATGAGGACCTGAACTTCCCTCCAACCTCCTGCCCCTGAATGGTTGCTATAAAATCTGTTGTTCACAGAAAGTTTATTGCCCATTTGGGGGTTCTCTGACATGAAATAATATAAATCAGAATCAGGTTACTTCAGTACTGGCATTTACCAGGCACCAAAAACTGATGCTGTGAAATCAATTACTAGTCTATATTTCTAATTCTACATGATGCTTTTAAATGTTTGCCCTTTGTTTTGCTTTTATTTTTGATGTTATTGGCATTTCTCTTCTTGCCTGTCTTTTATTCTTTTCTTTTCATTCTTTTAAAATTTTTTAGATGGGGTTCCATGTATCTTAGGCAGACCTTCAATCTCTGATCACTATTTATCTACTTCCTGTTTTATAAGATTGCAATAGGTACCACAGACAGTTCATGTGATGCTGGGGATTGAATCCTGAGGTCTAAACATGTGAGGCCATCACTCTATCAGAAGAGTTACAACTTCAGTCTCATTTTTGCTCTTTCTGCTTCTTTCAATCCACAAATTTGATCTTTCCTCTCTTCCTCCATTCCTGAGACCCAAATCCCTATTTTATGTACTATACTTACATGGTATGGTAAAAAATAAAATGGGTGCTTTATAGTAAACCAAAGACTATCCTTACCAAAAGTTTGTCATTAAATTGTTTTCCCAATGATATAAAAATATCATGACTTATTATTTCATTGCTAGATTTTAGCTTTCTTCTCCTCCCTATGGAAGGTCACATTGGAAGCCTCAATAGAACTTAGCTCATGGCTTATATACTTTGGCCACATGTCATACCATGCCTACGGGGTTCAGTGTCCCTCAAAGTCTCTGTCTCTCTATCTCACTGACCTAAAAAGTGAGTGCTACGATTATGTCACAATGGCAGCCATTATTCTAGAGTTCTGCTGCATTGTAAGTTTGACCAAGGACATAAAATCAACCTCATAATGATAGTCTAATTATATACTATATATGTGATACGATCTGTGTTCAGTTTAATCCAGATGTGTAAAACTGAACAAGCCTAACAGCGTTCAATAATTTTCTTGGCCTGAAAATAAAGGAAATTTGCATTATAGATCCATGAGGTTGCTTTTGTGAAGCTGTGAATGCCTTGTATAACATTGTGTTATCATTAACTAATGACTCAGTTCATAAGTTGTTCTATAAATATGGTCACCATTGCTGGTCAAACTACTGTTTTACAGAAGTCATCTAAGACCATTTACATATCAGATATTTACATTACAACTTCTAACAGTAACAAAATTACAGTTTTGAAGTAGCAACAAAAATAATTTTATGGTAAGACTTCACCATAGCATGAGAAATGGCATTAAAGGGTTGTAACATTAGGAAGGTTAAGTAAGAGAGAGAAAAATAGTTCTATTTTCTAGATATTAAAAATGTGTGAAAAAATGCTTTTTTTACCCCCTCTCTCTCTCTAGACTTGTCCGATAAACAAGAGAATGATTTCAGAGAAAAATCAGAAAATATAAATATAATCTTAGAGTATAATAAATAAATAGGTATATTATTTAGTAACTTTAACAAATAACATATATGTAAGAGAAAGCATAAGCATACGAATATTATACGTAACATATGGTCTCATAAAAATCATTTTTGTAAACATACTATTTTGTGGTAATTATTTATAATTATGGAATGAATATGTAGAGTTCTTATATTGAATTTACTTAAAGTACTCTTTTGAATTTTAAATAGGACAAAAACTAAGACAGACAAACTTATACATGGAATAGATGCAATTTGCCTCTATTTCCCTTGAAACTGGAAAGAAGCTGCTTTGTGATTTTATCTTTTGATATTGAATCTTGCCTAAAGTCAGCAATCTCAGGATATCCATCATGAACATCAACATTTTAGTGAAGGAGGAAAGCTTTTGTCTTGTAGTGTTAAATAAGTCATTTTACATCTTTAAAATATTCTTAATTCCACACATAAGTTTTTCATTCTGGTTCATTTTTTATCTTCTGATCAGGGTTAAAAAAGCTAGAGATGGAAATGCTGGGTCTGTGTATAATGGTTGTGCACGTAGGTGTGTGAATACCATGTGTGGGTAATACTACTGTATGTATGCTACAATATGTATGTACAGGTCAAAGTACAGCCCTTGAAAGTCATTTCTCTGTTGCCATCATGGGATCTTGGAGTTGAACTTGGGTCACATCATCAGATTTGCACAACAATTGCTTTTACCCCCTGAGCCATGTTATGGGTCTTGAAAACAAATTAGATTATGTGCTTAGTTATGTTTGTATTTTTAGTTATGGGAACATGTGTGTGCTGGGTTAGGTGTGGTGAGGGTATGTGCACCGAGTGCCATGCTCAAGGAGGCCAAAGATGGCATCAGATCCTCTGAAGCTGGAGTTGCAGGTAGTTTTGAACCACCATGTGGATGTAGGGAAGGGAAGCTCAGCTTCTGTGACAGCAGCCCATCTCTTCACAACTAAGTATCTCTACATTCATGTGCCTAGTTATTCTGTGTAATCTCACCACAACTGTCCTCTGCTGATCCTGTACTGCAGGGTAATGATGTGTACTGTGGTATCTAAATACATTTCATGTTGCTAGTAGATTACCAAAGTCTGGGAAATTTATGCACAATAGAAGTTTATTCAGCTCATGGCTTAGGAGACTATAAAGTTCGATAGCAGGGGACAGTGTCAGATGTGAGCCACCCCCTTGGTAATAACATGGTGGGCAGAGAGCTCGTGAAGAAAGAGCACCAGAACATGTGAGCATTACTCACCCTTATTTCAGTTACATATTCCTTTGTTAGCCCATCCTCTGCACCAAACCTAACCCAATTTACTTTGCAGTTTCCTCTTCATATCAACATATGAGTTGTAGATTTATTTTCCCATATATGCACATGGACTATATGTCAAACAAAACCATGTGGGGCTTTAGGTGTCACCACTGTCTAGGAGTTGAGGATTTGGCAAGTGCATGTCAATATCACAAAAAGCTGATATCTTTAAGTCAGACAGCATATGTATGCATTACAAATAAGAGTAGGGATGGAGATTTAGAGTATAGTTTTAATTATTTACAAAAAATCGATTAAGAAGCCTCCACAAGACTCGACCATAAACCTCAAGACACAACAACAAAATGACATTGACTTCAAATAAGACCTGAGCAGAGGTGTGAGAATGTTGCCCAAGTTTTCTGAGATTTGGTTTATCTATGATACAAACATAGTGACACTTGCTCTGCTGAGCCGCAGTGAGAATCAAATGGTGTTAATACTTCTGAACAGCATCTAATTCCAGAAGGTTCTTAATAAATTTTGAGCATTAATATTTTAACTCTTACTTTTATTTTTCACAAAGCTGTCTCAGTGTAGTTGCTCTCAGCCATGGGAATGGCTATTAATTTCCCTACTGCCAACTTCTAGGGGTGTCATTATAATGAAATGTAATAGGTAGAAAAACCCTGAGCCTCTCACATAGACATCTGGGAAATTCACGCTCTTCTGTCTCAAGAAGGCTACAGCACAGCTCACCTCCGTTCACATGGCACACAACTCACCCTCTTGTCAATGAAGTTCAGAAAAAAAGCTGGGTTAGTGGCTATCATGGCCCAGGTGCTTCAAAGTCCCCTCTTTGTTTCCAGGCTCTTTTCCAAAGAAGTAGCAGGTGGCTGGCATATATTCCTGCTGTTGGTGCTGCCAAATGAACTCTTTTAAAAACAGAACAAAACAATATTCTCTAGCAGCACAGAGTCACCCTTCTCCTTCCTCGCCCTACTTTCATTTGAATCTCTTGTAATGTGTGGCTTCCAGATACCAAAAGCGTCAACAAAACATGTCTGTTCTGTACTTTCTATTATCTGGTGCAAATTGGAAAAAGGAACCTTCATACTTCATAACATCCCTTAAATTTTTCTTTTACAAATAATTTATTTCCAAATATTGGCGTTCACTGCATGATTCAGATGAGGTGGGTGGATCAGAAGGATGACTCCCATCAACCTACTGCAGGCAATTTTCTGTTCCTAAAGGGTGGCGTGATCAGGCCAGGCAGCTCCCTACAGTATTTGCAATGGATGTGCTAGAGTCAAATTCTGCAAAGATATCTTAGCCATTGGGGAAAAATTCATTGCTACATGTGGGAGTAAAATATCTCAAAGAAACAACAGAATCTGGAGAGATTTATTTCTCAGAAACATGTTTCTTTTTTCAAGCCTGGACAGATCAGATTGAATTGTATTCTTACCGTAAAATGAATTGTGTGAACAATAGGGAAATACAAATTTTAAATTACATAGGATTTGGTGCTTATTTGACATATAGGTATGGATATCTAAAATCCTGTTTACCTGGGGTTTTGTGCCTCCAATGGTTCAAGTTAATATTCTGATTTCCATGTGTCGTTTTTATACACTAGCCACAAAGCATAGGACATTTATAATACCGACACTACCTTGTTTTCCTCTGTGCTTGGATTCAAGCTAATAAGACACAGGGATACTGTACAGTCCTGGCAAACATTAAGTATCATATATGAGGGCAAAAGAGATATAACAATGGCATTTGCTGGTGGCCTTAAGGTCTTTTGGTAGTTGTATGAGTGCCGATGACTAGCATAATGCAACAAACATGTGCTAACTCAGATGTAGTATACCAGTTTTCAAATACAGTCTTAGAGTAAGGTGAGCAATATGCATGTAAGAAATTCCAATATGACCCTGGGAGATGCTATTTAAAGTTGTATTTAATTTTTAAATTCACATCAAGATGTATTCTGAAAAAAAAACAACATTGATGTAGATAAATTTCAAAAGCATGATTAGGAATGAAGTTAAGCATTAAGAAAGGCATACCCAAGGGACTAAAGAAATGTATCAGATTAGGTTATGTGTTCAATGAAATACACTGGTGGTTAACTAACTGCATCTGAAGTTTTTCTTAGTTCAATAGCCAGAGGTTAGTATTTTTCTCCAATGTTTAACTATTGATTGAATATGAAGAATTGCTTTAAACTCTAACTTCTTGACATTTTAGCTTAAAAAAAAGAATGAGTCATTATATCCTCATGATATTAACCAAGTGTCTAGCCTTTTTATTTCTTTACAGAAATATGAGCTCAAAAAGAATGAGAAAGGAAAATAATTTTATTAAATTAAATTTTCTTCATTTTCTTCTTACTCTGGATACGTAATAGTATGGAAAATAACCAAAAAATTAAATAGCCATTGTAATTACTGAATGCTAGAAACTATTTCTTCTTTTCATTTCAGCTCTCAGGCGAAGTGATTTTACAAATTGCCAGTGAACCTGTTCTGCCCTTCAGTGCCCTCGATATAGCCTTAGGAGTTCAAAACAGCCTTAAAGGTAATTTTTCTTTAACTTGTTTTAATTTTAATCAATGAAAAAGTTTTCTAATATGTTCAACAAGGAGTAGGTAACATAACCAACATCTATAAAGTTGTAGCGATGTTATGAATCTTTTCCTCTTAGGGAACAGTGAACATAAACTAAAAGTGTTTTGCTTTCCTACAGAGAGAAATGAGATGGACATGTGTGATAGAGAAGGCAATATGTCAGAGATTGAAGGAGTCTACCTACATCCTCTATTCTGAGAGATTTGAACCTCAATTCACAGCTTCCATCACTATTTACAGATTCATTGTGAGCTAGCTTTTTATGAATTCAGCTTTCCCCCAACACTGTACCTAACACATTCGTTACACAGAAGATGGAATCTGGAGTTTCTCCTTTGGGACTGCTTCCTGAGTGATGTGGTCCACATTCCTGGCCCATGTCAAAGGCAGCTCTGAGGCTATGAAATAATTTCACAGTTACCATTTCAGTCCCTCATACAAAAACCTGCAAAATTCAGATCTCTACCTTCCAATTAGGTTTTGCTTGTCTTCACTAACTAAATACAAAAGAGGATATTGTGATTAAAGTTGTTATTCTCTTGAGTTAATGAATCAGTGGTAGAATACTGCTCAATTTAAAGAAAACCAATATTTTAAATATAGGGCTTAAAGTATCTTCTAATAACAGCAGCCCCCCAGAGTCAACATTTCTAGAAACTTAAAATTAAATATCTTTTTAAAATTAGAATCATTCTTTTTCAGAGAATTATCTAGGTTTGTTTATTTGTTATTTGTTTATTATTATACTGGATGGAAACAATGGCTAAAGCAACATTTTTCTATCTACTCTTGTTTATCTCTGTAGTTCTCTTCTTCCATGCTTCCAGCAGGCTTCCCTCATCCCAAGGTTGCTATGGCTACTTGTGTCACTCTTTTTCTCCTTCATACTTGGTATTTCTAGAATATTTGAAGATCAGAAACGAGTGGTAAAGCACATGACATTTTACAAAACAAGCATTGAGTGGATACAGAAAATAAATAGTTCTGTAAATAATTACCTTTCTTTACAAATTCTTGAAAACTAATTTGTTCTGGAGTCTGTTTAGCTTTTTCTTAGCATCTGAACCTTATCCTCTATAAAATTCTGTTGGAAGGACATATAGTTTAAACTTCAGAGAATAAAAGAGGAGGCTTTTTACATTATGCAAATCCTAGTACATCTGTAAAGAAGTAAGTATCATGCATGAAAAGGAATCTCAAGTAGTGTACTTGAAAATACTGATATTGTATAATAGAATTATAAACAAGTTTCTTTCTGAGTCAAAATTTTCTGTGGTCAGTGTATCTGCAAGAAAGAAATATAGAATCATAGTTTAGAAGGTTAAAGAATTTAAGCAAGTCAAAACAGAAGTGTTAACAAAATGATTTTGAATGCTATTTGGTTAATTTTTTTTTTTAACAATTGAGTTTATTTTAAAATACCTTCAAGTACGCACAGAAGTTTATTATTATAACAGCTATTATCATTTTCATAATGTAGGGTACTTCTGGAACTCAAAAGACCTATTATTTGTAGTTAGAGTCGTATTATTAATCTGGTTTTGGTGGGCGGTCAAAACCCTTCTCAATGTACGTCTTATCTTTCTCCCAAGAAAAGTAATATGTTACAAATTGTTTTTTGCAACATCCCCTGGGCCTTCACAGAGTCTCCTAAACTCATTTGTCAACTAAGTTAAAAATTTACTGAATACACATGATATGATTATCTCAAAAGACTAGAGGGAAAGGGAGGGGAAAGATACTAATTCTGGTACGTGATGCTAAAATCTCAAGAAAACTGTGGACCAGACGTTCACTACTGAGTGGAACAATTTGAATATCAATGTGACCTCAACAAAAACAGTTTTAGAACAACAGGGTATGCAAAAAGCATGGTTGGAGGGGCTTAAAAAATAATGGGCAGTTAGGAACCAACCAAAGAAATATAGGGCAGATAGGAATTAGGAAGGTTGGCATATTTTTGTTTGATGACAGTGGTCTTCTGGGGAAGCAAAATGTGTTTATAAAAGAAATGGAGAATTAATTAATTAATTAATAATGTTTTCTTGAGAAGGAGATACCTTCGGTTTGAGGACCTTGTTATGTTTAGAATGGGCTTTGGCCCATTTAGGATACAGTAACAAAAGCTGCAGACTTGATAAACACAGAGTTGTATTGCTCACAGTGCCTACTACTGAGAAGCCCAAGATCCAGGCGTAGTACATTCAGCACCTGCATTCTGTTTCCCAGATGCTTGTGGTTTTCTGTAACCTCTCAAGGTAGGTAGGTGAGTGTTATTTGGGCCTCTTTTATAAGGATTTCTGTTTCATACTTGAGGATTCTGGACTAATAACATAGTGATTTCCCAATGACCAGACACTCTAATGCTATTCCTCTGGGGGTTAGAATTATAACACTTGAACATCAAGAGAGAACAAGCAGCTAGAAGAAAGTGGAGATAGAGATTTTATCCTTAATGTATGAAGAAAGATATGGAACATAGTGGATGGTAAATGTTGTTATGTAAGGTCCTCGCAATTCTTCTTATTCATAAAAATAATGTAATTGTGTGGGAACAATAAGAAAGTAGAGAGTTATGAAAATGTAACAATTAATTAGATACCATTGACATCCCAGAAGAAATAAGTATTTAATAAATATATATTGTAAATGTGATAATTCAGCTTAACTTTGCAGTTTTATACCTTCATACAAAGATACAGGTGTAGATGAGAACAATTATTTTCCCTTGCCTTAATGTAGGTTAATGGCTAGACTTGGAGAAAAAGTGAGGCAAACACAGTCATTTCATATAAATTGTACCTATAAAAGAGCCTTTTGTTATGGAAATACAGGGAAATGTAGAACAATACTTATTTTTATCTAAAGTTTGAAGAATAGTAGATATTCATGCAGGAGCTTGAATGAAGGTCAGAAGGGTATGATATAATGCTAGCAACTTTGTGATCTTACCAAATCCTGCTGCTTCAGTTCATTTTTTAGGACTGGGTACCTCTGTAACCAGAGATAAGGACCCACCTCACTCCCAGCATTGGGGAGACTACACTACAAAGGGCTTATCACTGGTCCTGAGAGGGGGGTCAGAAAATTCTTTTGTGGTCCTTTTCAGGACAAAGGGTCAAGAGGACCATAGAGACTGTTCTATTCTTGTATTTCCTCAACTGAGAACTAAGTTACCAAAAATTAAGATGAGAATTAATTGAGAAGGAGTTATTATTGTTCAAAGAATGGGCAATGATTTAGAAATCTTTCATATTACTTCCTAGGCCTAGTCTTAGACAGGACGTGAGAGGCAAAATAATACAGTCCTGAGTAGGGAGAGAAGCCATGGAACTAGGGCACTGCCAGGCTTAAGTTAGAACAAGAAGGCAAATAAATCACTCTGAAGGTCAGTGAGACAGTTCAGTAGTAGTAGATTGATGCTGAGGGCCTAAGTTCTTTACCTGCCCATATCCAGGTCCTGTGGCCATGCATTATTATGAAAATATCTCTTTCATCCAAAGAGGCTAGAAGTTATTCTCAACCTCACAGCCAAAGCTAACAGTATACTTTGATGTCACTTAAAACTTAAGAGTGTTATCCTACTGTGTACTCAGGCTATTTAAACTACCTTTAAAAGAGCAATCTTACTTGCTTTAGATTTCCCAAATAATCAACTTTTATAATCTAAGATAATGCATAGCTTAAATTATATGCTCTTCCATGCCCCTGACCCACAGAGCAATTCATGTATATGTGTATTAATATTTACTTTAAATAACTTATAGGAAATATACCCTTAATAAATGAATATTCACCATATATGCTCGATACAACATACAGATATCATTTGATAAACAAAGTTTGTAGTACTCTTTGTTTTCTTGGTCAGTTGTGATCAGTTAGAGTCAGTGACTTTATCCCATGTAAAATTCTGTTAAACATTACTGTACCCTTTATTCCTTACACATTTTGATTCTTTCTGTGCAGTTCAATAAATTAGAGAGCAAAACTCTTTGTTAGAGGCACACAGACAGAGCCAGGGAGAGACAGATTCACAAGATAGCACTTAGGCAGGCACATATTCAGTCACCCACAACATATATACAGGAGTGACAGAAGATACTGGAAGAGAAACAGAATTCAAATCTACCCTTGCTTTGGTTAAATGACACCAAGGATCCAAGGATAAGTGCTTTATTAAATTATTTTCCAAAATTCAACGACAACACATTTTGGGCACTTGGGATATTATCGATGCTTTCAAACCAACATAACACTCAAATGGTAGAAGAAGAAAACTGACTCCCACGTTCTGATTTCCACACATGCACCATGGCACATGAGTAACTGTACACCTACACCCAAAACTAAATCAACATGTACAAATGGAAATATTCTACATGTGGGCCAGGCAACTGGCCCTCTCTGATAAGTCTATTCGGGAGCATGAATTATAGCAAGAAAAATCATAAGAGGCAAAACCCTGGCTATTCTGTAGGGACTTATTTTCACGCAAGATCAGATGCTGCTGTCTATATAGAGAGGTTTGCCTGAGATCCTAGGTTTTGTGTGGGCTCAGTCAGGAGTGCCTGGCTCCCGGCACTTCTGTTAGGCTACTTCTGCTGCAGGTGAAGAACTTTGCCTTTCACTGTTAGGGATTTTCATTTTTTTTATGTCTCACGTGAAACTCCTTGGATGTCACCATGTTCCTTTAATTCAGAATTATGAGGTCAGATTCTAAAGTTACCTGTATCAAAAACTCAAAGGAAAGAAAATGAGCCAAATCTAAGTTTAAAATTCTTTTCATAATGTCTTGTGGCTAAATATTTGTTTAAAGAACTGCAGCTTGTAGCCTTCAACAGAGTTGTTTTTTTTTTTTCCTTATCCTAACTTAAAATGATGAAATATTAATTGCTTGCTAACTTGTGTGAACCTGTTCAATTCCTATCATATTGGCTGTGGCTGTATTTCTAATACATATTACATCGAGATGCTAATGCATAAATGAGATTATGATGTCAACTCCTAAATAAGTAATCGATGTTGTCAACAATACCAGATACTTCCCTGAATTAAACAGTTTCTGTACTATGTTCAATGAAACACACATTTTTACTGCTTAATACAAGCTTAAATTGTTGATATATTTCTTATTTTGTTATGACAGTCAGCAGCGGTTAGTCGTAAGTTCTAAATTATAGTAAAGAAAAAACAGTGACCTTCAACACTGAACTATAAAATACTGTTTCTCTTCACTACAAACAGTGTGACTACTAAGGTCCCTGAAACCCAATTGCATTTTCAGCACCATAATTTTTACCCCTTGACAACTGGCCATCTTGTTTATTTATAACACTAGTTTATGGGCACAGCCAACCATTCTCCACTATTCCCACAACCACAGAAAGAAGGGTCATTTACCAGTGAATAATTTGTTTAGAATTGATTTACTGCATCTTTCTTGAAAGTACATTTTGACTGAGTGACCTTGGCTCTTGATATTTGGTCAATGTCAAACACAGAATAGAAACTGAATATTTATATATTCATCCACTGCATGTGGGCATGGAGTGGAAATAATGACTGATAAGGTAAATGATAGACTTCAGGTGAATGTGTGTGTGTGTGTGTGTGTGCGCACACACTCACAGATATACATGTGCATACATCTTTGAAGATCAGAGGACAAGATTTGCTGCTTTTCCATTGTCCCTCAGTTGCTGTCTGTGTCTTTTAGAACAGAGTCTCTCAGCAGCCTGGGACTGAGCAAGCAGGCTAAGATAGGTGATAAGTTAGTCCAGGGTCTGCCTGCCTCTGACTCTCCAGGGGTGGAATTCTATGATACCACAATTAGCTTTTCATGTGGGGCTAGGGGCTCAATTCCTCATTCTTATAAGGAGGCACTTAAATGATTCAGATATTTTCCCCAGACTTCTTATATGTACTTTTGATAAAGAAAGGTAAGTCTAGAAGACTCTCCTAGAAAGTGGTGGTACTAGTTTGCAGAAGACAGAGAAGGCATCAAAGATAAACATCGTAAATTAGGCTTATACTTGATTAGAGAATGGGTAACTAATAACCTCACTCAGTTATTGCTTCTCAATTCTACTATATTTTAAATAAAATGACACTTTAAAATAATTGATGACTATGGATTTGTAATGCCTACTGTTTTACTTTGTCAGAAGTCAGAATGTTAATTATTTAAAGTTATTGTAAACATTGCATGAGACCAAATAAGCAGAAGTAATTCCCATTTGATCTGGATATGTACACATTTATTTAGTGCAAGCCAGACTTAGCAGGAAATACAATTTTGAGCACTGTGGCTTGTTGCCACTTTTTGATTGTCACACTAAATTTAAATACTTGTTGGCAGCTTTCCCCCCTGTTCTTTGAATAACTGACAATGCTGATTTGATAGGATCTTCTTCGTTCTTATTAGCTTGGATAGTTCATTGATGTCATTCACTGCATTTGGGAAGGAGACAGAATTTTCAAGGTGATGGTTCAGAGAGACCAGGATATAGAGTACTGTTATATTTGTAGTTTCAATTTTTAAATGTCACAAGCAATTGA
This sequence comes from Cricetomys ansorgei, assembly GCA_026225945.1. Lineage (NCBI taxonomy): Eukaryota > Metazoa > Chordata > Mammalia > Rodentia > Nesomyidae > Cricetomys > Cricetomys ansorgei. The sequence goes on along the minus strand of JAMJFZ010001121.1, from coordinate 2,986,838 downwards.
GATCTACCTAATGTGTTAATTTCCTTCCTAAGTAATATAAAATGAATTTCCCAATTGGCAAAATTAAGTTATGTATCAAACAAATTACATGATTCTTGTTCTCAACCCATCTGTCTCCAATCTTGGTTTTAATTATTACCAACTTCAACTCTGTACTGGCTGATACATGGGGAGCCATCCATGTCCTGCTGACCTATTTCTGTGCAGTCCCCTTAAAGTCCATGGCACTCTAAATTCCAATGATTCTGAAAACAAATTTTACTTTCTTTCCTATCCATTTTGAATTATGCTAAATCTTGAGCTCAGAACAGGAATGTCTGGAAATGACCTATTTATATGCTAAATATTTCAGAGAGCATTCCTGGAGTGAGTCTTATTTTGCTTGCTTAATCATGCATATTTTTTTGTTTTTGTTTTTTTTGCTTGTTTGTTTTTCTTTTTTTGTTGTTGTTTATTTTTGTTTTTTCCAGACCAGGCTTCTCTGTTTTAACTCTGGTATCTCGGAACTCACTCTGTAGACCAGGCTGACCTTGAACTCTTAGAAATCTACCCGCCTCTGCCTCCTGAGTGCTGGAATTAATTTAAAGGCATGCACCATCACCACCTGACTTTGCACACAATTTTAAGAATAGTTTAGTCTTAATCTTCACTTCATTTACAAATTAATTCTGACTATATGACTATATTAAATAATATGGTTCACTTACTGTTTGTCAACACTTGATCAGATGAAATATTTGAGAGAGTGAGTCCAGTAACAGAATATCATCCAGCTTTACACTGGTCTGAAAAGCTAGAGTTTTCTTTGGAAAACAAAGTTTTCTTTGGGTTTTCTATGAAATCACTGCTTTTGTTTGTTTTTCAAATAATGCCCCTTAATTGTTATTTTATGTTCATGGTTCTTTGGAATTCCTTGTAATTCTACTTTTACTTTTGTTTATCTTGTGTTGCACAATTTGGAGCTAGTCACTCAGGCCCCTTTGTGGCGATCCTTTCTTTCCCCATGACTTCCGTAAAATGTGTGCTCTCTCTGCTTTTACCTGTTCTTCAGAGATGACAGTTGACTGCAGCCGGATGTCTACCTCTTACTTTTCTTACTCTCCCGTTATAATAAAGGTCTATTGTATTAAATTTTTACCTGAATGTATTCTAATCTAAAACTCCATGACTATGAAGTTACAGAATTTCAATCTCTTACTGTATGTATTTGCTCCAATGGTAACTTTTAAAATGTGTTTTGTTCATTTGGTTGGTTTAGTTGCTTTGTTAGTTTGCTTAACATATTTGTTCAAGGCTCTGGGTTTCTTTTCAGCAACAAGATCATTAATAATTCTAACCTTCATTTGTAATAGAACAAAAGGACTTGTCCTCATGTTCAACAATTTTATTTAAACCTATATTTTTCATTTTTTGAGCATAACTAAACTCACATAGACTGTTAAATATACAGCTGCAAATTTCTACCTTAGGTGGATAATGTTAAGTATATATAATATGTAAATATATAGTTCATTTTAGAAAGCTTTGGGATCTGGAGATGTGTCTCAGTGGTTAAGATTATTTGCTTTGATTTGTGTTTCCCTGATAGCTAAGGATATTGAACAAGGGTTTCTTAGCCATTTGAGACTCCTCTATTGAAAATTCTCTTTAGATCCTGTATTTTAATTGGATAATTTCATTTGTTGATGTCTAGTTTCTTGAGTTCTTCATATTAGCCCTCTATCAGATGTGGAGTTAGTAAAAATGTTTTCCCATTTTGTAGGGTTCTGTTTTGTCCTATTGATGGTCCCTTTGCCTGGCAGAAGCTTTTCAGTTTCATGAGGTCTCATTTATTAATTGTTATTTTTTGTAGATGTTGATTCAGGGAAAATGCAGTTCATTATTTGGCTAATTCAATCTCCAGTCTTAGTCCTGGAGCCCTGGGGTATTTCTGCTTCTTTACAATGTAAAGTGTTTAAACCTATAACTGGAAGGCTTCAGCCTCAGCCTCAGTACAATCTAGAACATTTAAGCCTCTGAACCTCACCACTTATGGAGTCACTCTCACTAGCTCCTTCTGAACTCAGAACTATAATGAACTCAACTGACTCTTCTGGTTGAGTGACTTTTGCAGTTTCTCTGACCAAACTGCTCTACTTGCTTTGACTCACTCTTCCCCTTTGATACTAAATTCTTCTGCTGAACTGATTATATGTCACTAACTCTGACTCTTCAGATCGTTCCTGTGTTCAGCCTCTGTGTCTTTTCCCTCTCTGAGGAGCTCTCTCACTGCTCCATACTGCCTCAGTCAGCCTTTCTGATTCTCTACCGTATCTTCAGTCAGACTGCTTCATTGTCTCCGTGTCTTGTCCTCTTTGTGCATCTCTGAACTCTGTCTCTCTGAGCATGTTTTATATAGTGAAAATAGAATGAGTCTTCACCCTGCTAACTCTTCTGATTCATCTCATTGTCTGCCCTTCACTCTTACTCATCTCAGAAGTCATTCCTCTCTGACACTGACTCCTTTTGAGCTCTGCTTCCTGTCTCCCAAATGTTGGGATTAAAGGTGTGGGCTACCACTGCTTTCTGAATACTGAGATTAAAGGTGTATACCAACATTATTTTTACCTTAGAACAAAAATGCTGCCAATTAAAGGATTAAATAATCATCTATAGTTCTTAGTGCCTGTGCTATCAGTGTTTTCTGTTCAGGAAGTTGTCTCCCATGCCAATGTGTTCAAGGCTATTCCCTACTTTCTCTTCTAACAGGTTCAGTGTATCTAGTTTTATGTTGAGGTAATTGATCCACTTGGACTTAAATATACTGTAAATATGAGCTCAGTGTTTCACAGAACTCTCTGTTGTATACATGAGCTTATCACAGTTTTAAAGGTGCTAACAGTTGCACAATTGCAGCTTAGACATCGCTGATATATAGCAACACACACAAAAAAGGATCACTTATACTTGGTGTAATATAGTGGTTAAAAGCAGAATAGGAGATTATTTGGAGGAAAATATATGGTACTTAATATCATCTTAAAAATATCTCATGGCATAGCTAAATAGAGGAAAAGAAATTATTGCCAGTATGAGTTCAGCCAAGAGAACAACTATTATTCTACATTTTCTATCCCTTATGTTGTCTTCTTCAATAGGAATTGTAATGTATCACCTCATAACATCCCAGCTCTTCCCCTATTTCCCCCTCCCCAGTTCTACCCAAGCTGCCCCACCCCAACTTCCCATCAGAAGAGACCAGGACTCCCAGGGTTACCAGTCGAGCAGGGCTTAGCAAAATGGAATATGGCCAGGCACAGCATATACCCTTACATCAAGGCTGGACAAGGACACCCAGTATGAAGAAAAGAGCTCCAAGTGCAGGTAAAATGTTCAGAGACACTCCATCCACTCCAACTTTTAGGAGTTCCAGACAACCTTAAGATATATGTAGGCAACCATGTATGATCCAATGTCTTCTGCTTTAGTCTCTGTGAGCCACTAAGAGTCCTGGTCTATTTACTCCATGGGGTGTCTTCTCCTGGTGTCTTCAACCACAATCCCTCTTCCCCCTCTTCTCAGGGGTTCTATAAGCTCTGCCCAATGCTTGGCTGTGGGCTTCTGCACCTGTTCCCATCAGCTGCCAGAAGAAGCCACTGGAGAGGATTCTTAATGATATTCTACTATGCTCATAGATTCTTTGGCTAGCCCAAGTGACCATCATTTTAAAGGTTGACTCTTGCATTCTTTACTGCCCACATCAATCCTTTCCTTTCTTCACAGAGGTCAGTGAGTCCAGCACTTGGTGAGGATACATGTCTGGAGAGATAGACATCCCAGAATAAAACTGATATTTCTTAAAGTATAAACAGCCTGTAATACTGGAGGGTCATAGATCTGAAAAGTGTTTGGGAGAAACAAATTTGAGATTAAACTTAGATAATTGTGATAATGTTTTTTTTTCTCTCTCCTTTTTAAAAATAAGTTGTAGACAGCATGTTTAATTTGTTTTCTCTAATAAAATCAATAGATTTATGGTGGTCTATGTGTTTAGAAAATGAAATTACCATTTTCCATTAGGGTGGTGAAGAACAAACAATACGTAATTTACTCCAGATCATATTGGTAGTAATTATGTGGATACAATTGTCATCATTTTATTGATATCAAATTATTGGCTTGTAAATCTCTGAATATAAGTTTAAGATAATCTTAGCCCCATCTCTGAGGTTTCTAATTTCCAGTTAAATATGTTTTAATCAAATGGAGGCATTTTTTTAAAATGTGAGCTGACAACAGCCTCCAATAGTCTTGCATTCTCTGACATTCCAGACCTTGAGAGAAACTCAAGTGTTTTTAGGAGGTCTGCAGGGAATATTTTGATTTAGTGTTTTAATTGATTACTACCTTCAGAAAATTTCTTCTCTTTTTATGTTTCTATTTTTCAGCTATAATTAGTTTAAATTTAGAAAGTAAAAGAAATAGCATCATGGATGATTGTTGTACATCAAAAATCTCCCTGAATGAATTTTTAGACATTGCATAAGGCAGCAGTATGTTTCAAAGAGGACATCATCTTATGACTCAATATCCAATCATTGTTTTTTTTTAAAAAAAGCTTAATGTTTATGGCAAAACAGTAATTACACAAGCATCCAGATACCCAGATATATGGAGACAAATGTACTCTCTTTTCTGATATGAATTTATATTAAACCATGCGACTAAGAAACTACAAGGCAGATAGAGATGAAAATGTTACTAGTATTTGGATTCTGTGATAAGACTAGGTAATGTGATGGTTTCTTCATTAAATGACACATCTGATGCAATTTTAAGTACCAGGAAAAGGACTCTAACTAAGTAAACCGGTGCCTTTCTGTGATACAGAATGATTATTATATCTGGGATCAACAAAGTTTCAGGGAAAGGTGGTATTTCTTTCTGGCTCTGATTGAAAGGTAATAACAAGCTCTAATTGACTGACAGGGAAATGGCTGCTAGAATTTCTTGAAGCATAATTTATACATCAAAAGATTGGGTGAGCATTACATGTGAAACCATTTCTCAATCCGTGTCCTCTGACCCTGGAAGTAATAGCTGCTGTGTGTCAGAGTAGTTGCCACATGGGTTTCTTCTAGACTAACTAGTTCAGAAAGCTGTCAGTTCTCTGCATCTGCAGTACCATAAAAGATAAATTCATTTAGAGCTAAATAAGAGAGAATGGCACAGTTTGTCTCACTTGATTCTGTAGTAATGTCTTCAATTCTGCAGTAGATGTTAGATCAGAACGATTTTTTCTTTCTTAAGTGGAAGAATCTCAAAGATGTCGAACTTGTTTTTTTCCTTGCTCACTCTTTCAATCTTGGTGAAACCTAAATGTGCCATCTCTTTCTTCTTTGTGCAAAGACTGTGTGAGTTTTTATGTGTTACCTTTGGTGAGACATCACAATTTAAGAAAACATATGTCATCTTAAAATTCCACTAAACTATTTGCGACTTTATTTTCAAAATGCATAAGAGTTCATCCTCATGATCTGCTGTGAAATCAAACACAAAAACTCATCAATGTGGAAAGCAATCTGAAAATATCGTGTCCAAACTCTGTAACTCCTACAGTTTAAATGTGCCATATCATTATCTGTGAACAGTGATCTGAAAATTATCATTAGCTCTCACATTTTCATCTATACAGTCTTTAGCTATATCTGTAAACATACTATATTCTTAAAATTTTAAGTTTTATGTGATCGTCCTTTTAAGCCAATCTGTAAATGTTTTTGTAGTTTGTGTACAATGAAATATCTTTGTTTTAATTTTTAAAATTTAGGCCACGTGCGCTAGCTCGGCAGGTAAAGGCAATTGTTGTAGCTTGATTATTTGAGTTGCATCCCCAAGACTCACAGGTGGAAGGAGAGAACTGATTTCTATAATTTGTTCTCTGACCTCCACACACACACACTAAATGGAATAATTTTATGTGACCATTTTATACATGTTTAAGATTAGATTATGTTCACTCTCATTACCATTTCTTATTTTCTCCCCACTATATCTGAGGGGAAAAGGGGGCATGTAAGTAGGAGGATTTGTCAAATTATTTCTTTCACATGATTCTAATTTTGGAATTTTTGTAAACATCCATTATTGAATCTACTTTGTTCATATAGTGATTACTGAGTGTGCACATTCAACTAGATTCCCAAGGTTATAGTAGTAGTAGTTGATAATTTTGTCAAAGTCTTATTTTATGAATTTTCATCTTACCACATTATTTTAATAGTATTTCTTGAATTTAAAATGGACAGAATAACTGTATTAGCATGTGGAGGAGATTCCTGAGTGCCACACTGAAATAAAATGAGCAGAACAGAGAATCTGATCTTTTATAATTACCAGGTATTTGACGACCTGATCATTTTGGACTTTGCCAGGAGAATGTACTATTGTTATTCTCTTCTGTCCAAGACTCCCCACAATGAATGCCCTAAAAGGGTGCCTGCAACTGCCTGCCTTAGTGTCATACAATAACTTAGACTCTAGATCTCTGCTCCTGAAACAATTTGACTTGAAGTAACTCTGCACTGACATGTTGGAGTTAGTTGTCTCCAGTCTCCTAAGCAGTAGCTGTTGTCTTACAAAAAGAATCATTCTAATGATTATGTAGAAGATGATCATAGAATTCTCCTCTCATAAGAGTCTAAAAGATATGTTTTCAAACATGGTTCCAAATCACCACTGCTTACCTTCAGGGAAGTATTTGACATGTATTAGCCATTTGATCCTCATGAAAAAAATCTATGCAGTAGTTAATTTGACAGTTTTCAGAGGGCCAAAATTACTGAAAATATCGCACAGATACTAGGTGGTAAGAGCATGTCATCAGAGTCAAGTCGGCTTGTCCCAAGTTCCAAGTCATGGCCTTTCTCTTGGATAAAGTATGGACCTGTGGATGCTTTACTACAACCACTAATGTTAAGAATGAGTTCCAACAAGTGGAAAATAAACAAAAAGACAGTCACCTTAGAAACAAGTCAATCAAGCTAGCAGCACGTGGGATCATTTGTTAGCATATTGTACAGTCAAAAATAGATTTCAAATGTTCATTATAAAAAAACTTATACTAAAGAAAATAGAATCCCAAGGCATATAATGCCATGTAGTAATATATCTTCTGTCTTGTTATAAACAGAGACATCCTTTTCTTTTCATTCTTTCTTTCTTTTATTTATCATCTTTGACAATGTCTGATTTGACCTTGGCCTGTTCATATTCTCTATGTAACTGAGAATGACCTTGAGTTCGATTGAGATCCTTCACCTCTGTCTCCTACATGCTAGCAAAGCAGACATGCACCACCGTGATTGGGTATTTTACATTTTTTCCTTCAAAGAGATGTATACTATGGTGAGCATGGACTGTTGAACCAGAAAGATCAAGTTTCCAATCCAACTCTCTTACTTGCTTGATAACTTCTGACTTTAATTAATTTGTGAGCCTTACTTAAGTCTCATCTTCCATAAAATAAACAAGGTTTGATACATTTTAAATGATGTAACTAATAACATTTGTTATTAAGATTAAGTAAAAGGATTACATGTGAAGCTTAATATAGTGTCTGTAATATAATCTCCACTACCTTCTGTTATCCTGAGTGAGTAGTCATATACTATGTGGTAGAATAGTAAATACAAGTTTGGACATTATGCTTGTTAAAACAAAAACAAAAACAAACACACAAATAAAACCATGTTATCAGAGTTTAATTGAAGCATATAAATCCTTTTTTGGGGATAGAACTGATAGAACTATTGATGACAGTCCACTCTCTTATCAGGGCTCCGTCTGATTTATAAACTAAGGTCAAGATGGTACAATGTTTGCTTGGGTCCTTTGGTAAAATTCTCGTGAGATTGGCTCAATTATCTTCACCAGGTGGTGATCCCAGTGTCCCTCACCTGCTTGTTGTGGCATCACTCCTGAGGGAGAGTGCTGAACTCTTCCAGTCAGATGAGATGCGGCCTGCTAATGACCCAAAGGAGAGAGCTCCCAGCCCTGTCCGAATGCTGAATGACATCCTTCAAGACCTGGAGAAGAACTTCCTGGTACAGGGGGTGCCACCAGGTTTTTATAGGTAGGAAATATACCTCCAAATTCATATCTTTCCCCTAAAGCTTTAACTTAACTTCCAGAATATATATCTTTAAAGACTGTAACACTATTTAAGGAAACTCTACTTTGGGATGTTTAAGAAGAGTGAGAAAGTGAGGGCAAAAGAATGTGTACAAGGAAGAGCAAGAAAACATGGCTGGAAGAAAAGTGGAGAGAGAATAGAAGCGTTAGAGAAAACAGAGTAAGAGTAGAGTTAATCTACACATATTATATGCTTATGTAAATAGTGCATTTTTAAAAACAAAATAATAAAATAATTGTAGATAGAATTTGAAGATGCAACCATTATCCAAAGAAAAACTCAAATGAATAAATATGGAATGAAGAACACATTTTAAAATGTATTACAGAGTCTAATTTATGACAGTATTTAATATATTTAATATTCTTGGAGCATGCAACTTCAAAGGATCTTGAAACAACTGAGAGAGGCAGCCAATTGGAGAATCACAGGCATGCTCCTGAGATCATGTGAACAATGGTTTGTAGAAACAACAGTGTGACTTGGGCTTAGTGCCTAAAACAATGGAATATGTTTTTGTTTAGAATGTTCTCAAAGTAGAAAATAAACAGAGGAAAGGTGGAAATTAAACAATTTTGAATATTTTAAATATTTTATATAATTGATTCATTCTTCTGCTGATGATAAAAATACATATCTTTTTGTGCAATCCATCTTATATAATGTATATAGCATGACAATCTAATGTGAACATTCATATGTACCTATATCTTACATATGCATGTCTATATATATTATGCTTTTATATATGATATTTGGAAAGTGTTAAATTTATGGCCTTATATGAAATGTTCTGGGCTAAACTGACCTACTACCTCATTTTCCCCTGGATTTCCTTTGTCTGCTGTCTTGTTTCATAGTTAGACTTACTACATATATCATGTATAAACAGAGATCAAAGCAAGGAATCAATAGTTGACACAAAGGTACACATGTGAGAGTTTCTAAAATTACTGCTCCTCAGAGACTCTCTGTGGCAGTCTTACAGCAGCAGATACTCCATCACTGTACTTATTTAGACAAAGGTTGTAAACCAAGAGGCTGTGACTGTTAAGTGAGCATGAGATTGGAGAGCTGTTTGACAGCAACTTAGTGACTTGACAAGAACTTTGTTGACCTACATCTTAATTTCTGCACCTATTAAATAAGATAGCAAATAGAAACTTTTCATAAAAGAAACATTCTTCTACTTTTGGTATTTGTAATTTAGTTTTGTGAGTTTTAAACTGAAATTTACATGTAGATTAAATTTTCATATAATTTCTTCTAACACTACAACTCTGGGACATAAGACATTGGAAAATATTATATACTATTTAAATATTTGTCTAATATTTGAAGACATTAAATATGTTCCTTATATTTTCTAACCCCCTGAAACCTAGCAAGCACTTCAAGTTAAAAGCATTTTCCCTGATAGTAATCTAGTGAAGGATTAGAAAGAAGAAAAAACAACGTGATTGGGTAAAATATAAAGATGATATAAATAAGTAACTACTTAAAGAAAATATAAACACATTATTGACATAATTATTTAAAATACTTTTATTGAAGTAGGGAAATTATCTTTGGGGACCAATTTAACAAGTTCTGTTTCTACATGAAGAATGATTTCCCTTCTTGACAGTCTTGCAATGTGTACCCTGCCTACCTATCTAGTGTCCTTTTCTTTCCCTTTCAATAGTTTATGAAAGAAAGTGTTACCTAGATTCCTTAATCTTCAAGTATGAAGTATTCTAAGAATTTGTCAGTTTTATGTTTTAGACTTAGGTGAACTCACAAGTTTGAATATATCTTTGTGCAATGTAAAAGGTTTACCACTAGAGTTTTTATTTCTTTATATTTGCAAAAAGTATCACTGATATGGTCCTGTTTGTTTAAATTCTATATTTCTCCATCCAATTGTCTTGGCTAATTTGTTCATACAATATGCATTTAATATTTCACTGTACTAGTAGTTTCAAACTTGTTGAAGTAAATGACTTTTACGACATGTAAAAAAGCATGGATATAGAACGAGCTGAATTGGGAGTGTCAGAAGCAGGAAGCGACTGCATAGGGAGATTTGTCTTTTTTATCTTGGAGTTCCTGCAAGAAGTTAAGTAGCACTGCTGAACATCAGTTTCCCTTTTCTCAACTAAAAAATCTTCAAGATATATTAATAATAGAATAAAGTTAGCTGAAATGAGGTCAGAGTATGATAAGATACATTAATTTTAAAGTTCTAAACAAAAGTTTCAAAATGAAAGTAATATACCATTATGCTGTGTCTATTTGACACTCTAATAGTATTTGTATCTCTACAGTTTTTTTCCCCATACCACCAAGGGAGAATTGTTTTAATATTAAGTGACACAAAAAGTTCTTTTCCCCCAGGATGATTGCAGTGATATCTATCTTTAAATTTTATTTTTATAATAGTCTTTTCCCTGTACAAGAATTTGTTAATCTCTGGTTAGCTGAAGAAGTCATATCATCTCAGGGAAAGAAAGATTTTGCAGGAAACATATTTTTAGTTACATGCTCTTAAAGAAACTGTAAATAAATGTATCAGCACTATCTTCCAACCTCTACCAGGCACTTCAATGACAAAGATGCACATTGAAAATGGGGCTCTCATGTCTCTTCTGTAAGTAATTGGGCAATAATGACAGCATCCTGCCTTTTGCGAACTATTCTCAGATGTGTGTTAAAGGCTGACATGTAAATTTTCACATTATGGCACTAACAATTTTTGTGACTGAAATTTGCTATCTTGTGAATTTACTCTTCCTATCTTGTTTTAGCTAATCTCAGGAAGATTCATTGCATTGTCTCCAATTATTTGGCTGTTAAGCGTGTGTTCTGGGAGCTGCAGTGGTATCTCTGTTATTTCCCTTTTCTCTCACTCAACACCAGCCTACGTACTCTTAACAATGAGAGAACACTAACTGTTGCCTTACTTTTGATTTTAAATGACTAGACTGTACTGCCCTGACCTAGAAGTATCTTCAACTTTCAAACTTTACAAGTAGAAATTTATGGGGTTTCAAAATGCTCTCCACAGAAGCAATTAGCAAAGACTTTCTACCAAGGAACACCTGAAGGCAGGAATACTGGTTATAGCACCATGTTCTTAGTCATATATTTAGGTAGAACATCAGCACAAAGTCTCAGTGTAGCTTCTCTAAACATTTTAAGGAATAACAATTTAACAGAAAAACTAAGAAAAGTATCTTAGTTAGCTTTAATTTCAACTTGGCACAGCCTGGAGTTATCTGAGATAAAAGCGTTGATTGAAAAATGCCTACATAAGATTGGCTTATGGGCATTTCTGTGAAGGGTTACCTTGCTTTCTAATTGATGTGGGAGGGCCCATCCCACATTGGGTGACACCTCTTCTCGTGGTTTGACAATGTATAAGAAAGATACATGAGCCAGAGAGCAGGCCAGCTGAAAAACAGCATTTTCCACAATTTCTGCTATACTTCCTGGACTATGAGTTCCCTAGCCAAATGAAATACTTCATGGAATAGCAAACAGGCCTCCCTTCAGGATCTTGCTCTGACTTCCTTCAGTGATATGGACTGCGAACAAGTTGCTGTGTGGTTATGAACCACAGTAACATGAAGTAAATACACACACAAACACATACATACATACATACACACACACACAAACACACACTCCCACTGCTCTGTCTTGGAACTTGCTGCCAAACTTGATGTTCTGAGTTCAATCTTTGGGACTCATGTGTTGGAATAGGAGAAATTAATTCTGCAAAATGTTCTCTGGTCTCTACACATGTACACATGTACACATGTACATAGGAACCCACATAACATAAAGGCACAAACATACAGACATACAAACAAAAAGACACAGGAAAACACACACATAAATATAACTTAAAGTTTTAAATAATTCTAATGATTTATTTTATTTTATTATCTTGATACTTTTACAAAGTATGTGGTGTATTCAGCTGCATCATGATTATATAGACTGTAGGTCTATTTAGGCAGCCACTATCACATTTCTTAAAACAATAAAACTGAGTATCAAATAATGGCCATATGCATTGCTTTAAAGAATACAAATCATTTGTTAATTAGGGGATAGTATATGTTTGTACTTGAGTATATGTGTATATTATAGGCCTCATGTTCTTATGAAAAATGTGGCTGTAAGTTCACAAGAAAGGACTTCTTTTGGAGATAGTCAGAATGGATTTGTGGAAGTTCAGAAAACCATTTCAAGCTAAGCCAAGGCAAGACGATTTTCATGTGTGTCCTTGAAATCAGGAAAATAGCAGTGTAAATGTCAAGATACTCTGCCTTGAACCAAGAGTAAACATAGCAAGCAATCCATTAAAAGTACTTTTCAAACATGTAAGTTCCCCAACTTTTCTTTAGAAAAATGTTAGCTCAAGTTTCTATGTAGGCAAGGAAGGAATGACATTATGCAGAATGATGGAAAACCCACTTCCCAAACACCTATGCTCATGTCCCAGCTGCACATTCATGGCCAATACTTGATTTTAAGAATTTCAAAAATTGTAAAACATATAGAATGCATGTTTCCCCAGCATTTCTGAATTTACCATCATCTCATTATATAGTTTGCATGGTGTTTTAATTAGAGTTAGGTTTGTAAGTTATAATAGAACCTATTATTTGGGCTCTTATTAGAGTAATGACTACTTTGTTTAGGTTATACTTTTCCTTTTAGTCATGTATGGGTGGTTTGGATGGTAATAAAATCCTACTACTGTTTCTCTTTTCATTAATTCTATCAGGTCTGCCCAGATTTCCTTAGATTATGAACAAAAATTACTGATTAAGCATAATCATGCTTTTAAAGCATTTTAATGGTGGCTGGTAGCACAAAAATATTAATGCATGAATAGAGAGTTGAACAATGAACACAATGTAAAATTTCCAAAATTTGGTGTCCCAACTCATATGCAAAGAATTTTATACTGTACCTTATACATGTTCTCTTTTATACTTTATGAATAGATGAATTTATATGCTTTATGAAGATGTGTCCCTTGCATATTTTTAGTTTATTTTTCTAGGAGAATAAAACATTTCCTTATTTTAAGAGAAAAAAATTAATATACTAAGATCATTTTCAATGACTCCTTTTTTCTACTAAAACAATGTATTTCATTGTGACAGGAAGCATTCACATGCCATCAGGCAGACTTTTATCCAGTCCTTTAGAAATTTCAGTTGGCAATGATTCGTTTCCATGGGTATTTGTTACTGTTGTTCTCAGTATATTTTCATTTCATTACTACTGTAATTACTCCCCTGTGCTACTACTGAAACAAGGGAAACTGAGGCAGAAACCGAGAGATATCATCACAAAAAATGAAAATCAGTTGTCTTCCCTCCTCACAATAGTTCATATAATACTTTATCTAAAATTTGAAAACAACCTCAACTAGTGAATGAAATCCTACTTTCCAGCTTAGTCCTGAATGCGTTATAAACCTTTGAAAAGTATTGGCCTCGTGCTACCATCTGTGCTGGTTTCTTATTCTTCTTGCTTGACCCTCAGTTCTACAGCTCCATCTCCAAAGTGTAAGTCATTTGTTGTCTATATGTTGGTGTCATCTGTAGTGTAAGGTCTGTAGGGATGCGAAAAGTCAAAGAAGGATTGTCATAAAAGATACAATTAGTCTATGGCTGGTTCTCTTATGAATGAAAATTCTTTCATGTATATATTATGAAGGTTTTCTTGGAATTTTAATCGGAAGTGGGACCACTATGGAGGCAAAGACCTGGTCATGGGAGAGTGTTCTCAGTGGTTGGTGTGAAACAGATGATATGTTCACTGATGTGGACTGTCCTTCAATAGAAGGATGAGAACTCTCAAGTCCACACTCAGGTTCTAGGTCACCCTTAGACTGTGAAGGTAGAGGGAGCTGTTGTGCTATGTAGCAAAGCCACCCTGCACTATACATCATCTCTTTCAAAATCTGGCTAAAATTTTTATTATTTTACCTGCACAAGTTTAGGAAATATTTTTAACCCTTCCCCCCACCCCCCAAGCAACAGTTTTCTAAGCTAGCTACTTGGTATCTTTGAGAAATTGCTTTGAGAGATAAATGGGAAATTTGTAAGACTAATTTGTTTTTGTGGAAACTCCATGACTTACAATCATGACTGCCTTATTGTTTTGTACATTCAAAGCCCACCTAGTGATTAGAGCTCAGTAAGACTCAGAACAAGTTTTGTTTCACCTCTCTGTTCTTCCTTTAAAGTACATGGCAAAAATACTAAATCAAAACAGCTTATATCAGATGATTGGTGCTCAATGGTAGATGTTTGTCTATCATGAGTAAGGCATTGTAGTTGATCCCCAGTGCTTAAAATAAAATGTGTGTGTGTGTGTATGTGTGTGTGTGTGTGTGTGTGTGTGTGTGTGTGTGTGCAAACATTTTTCCCATTGTAGGATGAAAGAAATAAGCACAATGCTCTTTTGTGAAAGGCTGTTGAAGGGAGACAAAATTGGAAGTACTACAACTGAATTTATATCTATCATTGCCAGGAGCTTAATGAGGTATGAGACTAAAGAGTTATACACAAGCTCAGTTCAAACTCTGGCATGAATCTTCACACTCTGTTGGAATTCAGAAACATTTGTGTGTGCTCTGATAACTTAGTTCCTTTATCTATAAACAACACAACATTCACACCCTTTTATAGGAATCACTCTGCTTTAATAGCAGAGTAACTGGGGTACAAATGTAAGGAGTTGATCAAGTATTCGTTGATAGCTTGATCTTGCTTTTGTGATCTCTATTATACCACATGATACTTTGGTGAAAGTTATCTAACTATACTTTATGTCTCTAAGAAAGACATGTTGTTTCTCTTGTAATCTACTTTAAGGTTTAGGGAAACATGAAGTAATAAAGCCATATTTTGGGTAAGACAAAGTTATAGATTCAGAAAGATAGAGACTATATATTTTGCAACTCCAGAGACAGAGTCAGAACCTTGCAGAGATTTATCTGTGATAGTCACAGTTAGAGGAGAAAGCAAACTGAAAAACAAGGGAAGTTTTAAAAGCATCTAAGGATTTCAAGCAACGATAGACTATAAGAATACAAATATCTAATGAAAATTATTATTGACTTCTGATCAAACTAGGGGCAAATTGAGTCAAGCGTGTACATAACATTCTCTCATAGAAAGCAAAGTGGTTTTTGGTGAAACAATCTAGGTTCCATGCCCATCCCTGCTTCACATGAGTTTTCTCTTCCATATAAAGGAAATAATAATAAATGTATTGGATTGCTAAGAGGTTTACAGATAATATATGGAAAATGCAGAGCACAGTGCCTTCTACAAATTACTCTTCCTTTGGCCCAAAAGTTGAATTAATTAGTAGTTTTAATATTGTCTAACATATAAAGACATTGAAGTTTAATACATCTTTAGAAAATAACCATGTGCTATACAAGAGAGATCATAATGTTTGCATCTTCAGAATGTCAGTATATATCCATTTGGAAATCTGACAGTTATATTTTTCTCACTTTAAATAGAAAGAAAAGAGATAGATAATATTTATGATTCTTTTAGCAGATTTTTGGAGAACAATGTCTTTTTGTATTTATCTTCTGATCTGTTATATTGATTTGAATATATATATTTGTATGTGCTAGGTGTGATGATTTATGTGGTACATTATTGAATCAGTGTAGTTACGCTTCTACTTGTGTATACAGTATAGATAGATTGTATTATAGCTAAACACATGACATAGTCAAATCAAATCAATAGACAGAATAGTATACATACTTATAAATTAACTCAGAGATAACAGATTGTATATGATCTGATTCTTATGATCTCATAAGGTCATGTATGTTTTGCAATTGTGAAATCTGACAGTTATATTTTTCTCACTTTAAATAGAGAAAAGCAACAAACCTTAAAAAGCCATTTTTATTGCATGCAAACATAGTTTATACAGGGTTCCTAGTCTGGTGCTAGCAAAAAAAAAAAACAAAAAAAACAAAACAAAAAAAAACCCTAAAATGTCTAGTACTGGCTGCTAAGAAAAAAACAGAAACAAAAACAAAACCAAACAAAAAAAATCCAACTTGTTATTTTCTGTGCTGAACTCCAGAGATAAGAACTTAGTAAAGTCTCTTGCAAAAAAGATTTTAATAAAATGGGAACATATGCTTTTCTTGTAGCTAGTATTTTGAATCTGTTATTAGGACTGATGACTCTTTATGATCATTATTGTTGACTCAGGCTGTGTAGAATGCCTACAAGTGGTACATAGTCAATCAATAATGATGAATGAATAAGTAAGTATACATCAGCCTAATTATTCAGAGATACTAGAACAGCTCCCTAACCCTGGCACAACGTTTCCAAACACACAAACACACACACAGACACACAGACACACACACACACACACACACACACACACACACACACACACACACGAAATCTTGCTAAAAAAGAATGAGAGTGTATTATATGAGACCATTAATTAGTTAAGATCATTGCAAAGACTTTGTGCTCGTGAAAGCCAAAAGTTGACTTCATTAAAAGTGCATCATAGCAGAACAACATGGTTCAAAGGTAAAGCAACATCAAAGGATGCTGGAAGCATGCATTTTTAAAATTGGTTATGCCCTGAAAGCTTAAATGACCTATTCTATCTGAGGACGGAAGAGACACTAATGTTATTGCCTCTTCTCATTGCCACCTATGGCACCACCTTTAGTCTAACCATTAGACTTGGTTGTGTTGAATAGTTATTCAACCCTCAGGGCCAAACATCACATGCTTATACTCATACAAACATAACTTTGAAATTATAATCATGTTTAGATGAAATCTACCTGGAAATTTAAAAAGACAGTAAAGGATGAATAGGGAAATACATCTCACATGGTATAATGACATGTACTTGTAATATAAAATTTGACATATAATTAATATAATCTAGGAAAGCACAATAAAACACTGAAGTGTGCAGAAGGATGCATTAGTTCACCTTCTACCATATGAAAAGTCATCGTCTATCTCCATCAGATCAGTCTAAGTGAGAAAACTTGAAGACAACCTGTGCTTCCTAAGTACAAATAAATCTTGTGTGCATTTGTTTAAACTTTTTAAATACATAAAATCACCTTATTATAATTAACTCATAAAAACATCACACAGCTAGTTTAAGGAAGCTATTTCAAAACTTTTTCAGTTCCAGTATCTTATAAGTGAATAAAAATGATAGTGCAAATGTAAAATCCTAGGTGAAGTTTCAGGTAGCCATTTTAACTATATAGATATTCGGTAAAATACACAGACTTTAGTACGGCTGTGGAATCAGTTTGTATATGTGTTGCATGTCCTGGGTCCATTTGGCTATTTCATAGGGTCGAAGCCTAGAACTCAAAAGACCCCCCACCACCACCGCACACACAAACATTTTGGGCTAGGTGTTCTTTGAAAGATTCATGGCTCTCCTGCTCCCTAACTACCTCTTCCTGAACTGCTGCTGAATAACATTTGTCCTCTTCTTTTTGAGCCTTCCAAATTATACTACACATTTTTTAAATGTGTTGATGAAACTCGTGAGCTACTTCTTTCATTATGTTGTTCTTTTTTCTGTCTCCAAGGAACTGGGGTTTGCTTCATGCTGCATAGGGACAATGCAGTTTTATTTATTTTATTTTTATTGACACCTTTTTATAATATCTCCATTATTATAAAGAGATCTTTGAAACGGAAAATTTAAAACGGAAAAAAAAATTTAAAACGAAGATATCAGGGATGATTAATTACAGTAGGTAAGTAATAATAACAATTAATAATAAAACTTATTTTTATATTAAATATATGATTAGTTTTGTAGGTAGCATACACAAAGAAGAAATAAAATCTTTTTAAATAGTGACAAAGGACAATTAGCCTATATCATACACATACCAAAGACATTTATATTTAGTTCTGTAAGATCAATGCCTATGGGTTGGGTGACTTTTTTCTTACATTGACATCTAGCTGTCATTTTAACATTTAACATTTTAATTTTTTTTTAAATCTCTGAAGTAAAAATCCTTGGCTCTGCTTCTCAACACGTAGCTGGTCCCCATCACCACTGATCCCCATCACAGCTGGTTTATTCATCAAATCCTGAGCATTTGCATTTGTCAGACTTGCCAGACACAAGAGAAGAATTAGACACACAGGGCTCAGCCTAGGTTCTGAAGTGTCTTCTAGAAATAAGGAATGAAAAAAGGGACCAAATAACTACACCATTAGAAGTGTTAAGAATTGTCTTAATTGAAAGAAACAAATGTTTTTTTTCTTTTAAGTGGATAAACTGATTTCATACAGGAACATGGTATGAAATTAGAAATTAGAAAGTGGACTAGAGGCCATCGAGAGGGAATTAGATGTTATTAACAATGGTTTAAAATCAGCTTATAAGTAGATATGCTTATAAGTAGATATTTGCATACTTCATTAACAAGTTATCTATCTGTATGTCTCTGACTACTATGTAATGGAATGATTATATAGGTAATAAAAGAAAATAAGAGATTAAAAATTTTATTTTAATAGTCTAGGGAAAACAAAATAATAAAGATGAGAGAGAAAGATAAAAAGACAGATATTAGTAAAGTAAACCAGCTAGAAACAATTTTGAGTTCAAAATCTATATGACCAGTTTGAATTAAGATAGGTATTATTTCATCATCCATTCATTAATATTTATTTCTTCCTCTTTCTTCTTTTCATTCTTCCTCTCTCTATCTTCTTTCTCTCTTTCTTTCTTTCTTTCTTTCTTTCAACATTCTTTCTGGATGTACCTAGATTTTTTTCTTTTGCTCTTGGGATCCTCAATTGATTATATGAAGCCCAAATTGGGTATCAAGGGAAATCTCCTTTACTTAAATCAGCTGGCTATAGTAATTCATGTATAACATGACTCCATAGCAATATAGAGATTAGAGTTGACCACATGATTAAGCTACTTATTTAACTAAGTAGACACATAAAATAAGCCATCATAGACATCATTTGCTGGAAAGGAAAACAGAAAAAAGTTGCATTTTTAATAATTTGAAAATAGAATCTACAAAATTAGTGCTGGGTGGATCCCTGGGTGACAATACGGGAAAACAGGACAGTAACCAAACTTCCCTATGGATAATATATTTTAGCAGGGATAACATAGACAGAAAAAAAAATCTGTTTAAAAAAAATTCTTCTCATTTCAGCTCAGATTTTTTGATTTACATGATAAGACCTCTGTTGTTAAGGGCATTAAAAGGGTAAATAGATGGGAAGAAATTTTGTTTGTATCTATCTGATTATTTTTTGAAAATTCTAATATAAACAATAGTTCATGTTATGATGAAGAAATAATTACAGGCAAATAGTGATTGGTTCCTTACTTCATCCTGTGAATTAAAGAAACCATTGCCAAATCCTTTTGGAAGGAATAGTCTTCAAATATTCTGGACAAACAGTATCCTTCTTTATTGCTAATCACAGTAGGTCCCATTTTCTGATCAGAGCTTACATATGCTTCACTAGGGAGTCTGGAAGAAATGGTAATTCAGTGTAATTTTATACAGATTCGTTCAAAAGCTAATAAAATGTAAGTGAGTTAAATCTACTTCCTGCAGGACTCCTTGTTTTCCAACCCTCTCTTCTTCTTTATACTATGCTATTAAATAAAAAAAATTGACAAAAAAGGAAAAAGTATTTTTGAAAGCAAATTTATAATGTCTGAATTATTTTCTAAATAAAAATGACAAATAGATAAACTGAAAATAAATTTGGACTTTGAATATTTTAAATTAAAAGTAGACAGAATGTGTTTTGAGAATCACTTCTAGAGAATGAAGAATACCTTTGTTTCATTTCATTTAATAAACTGTTGGCCTTTTTTGTGCATTCAGTTCTATAAATCATATGGTTTAATAATCCAGAAGATTAGAGTCTCTAAATTAAATAAGTGGTATTTATATATAAGTTAGATTAGCTTTGCGTAAATTTCATTGATCTCAACTCATCAAAGTAGCCAGTTTTTGTCCAAAGTTTGGCTTTTCATGATGTCAGAAACTTCAGAAATCCTGGCCTGAAAATATTAAATTGAGAATTTAAAAAAAAGAATTAAGTTTTAAATTTTGTACCCATTATAGTAGCATGCTGAAATTTCAAAACATCATATTCTACCCTGCTGAATACAAATTTCTCCCTTGTCTAGTGTTTCCACTTGGTGTAAACTACTCATCCATTACATATTAGGCTTCTCATGAGGTCATGAAATTGTCCTGATGTCAGAGTGTACCAACATTGTGCTGCCTCAAAGTCACAAAATGTGTTCTGGCAATTTTATTCAATAATATTATCATAATTGTTTAGTTTTGTTACTGGATATGATGAATATCTTTCCACGGTTACTTACTTGCAAGTATGCCCACAAAACCAAACAATACTATGTTTGGTTGCAGGCATCTTCAGAGAGTGTTAAATGTCTTACCCAGGATAAAATTGAGATGTTATAGTATTAAGTTGTGTTTACAAATGCCTCAGTAAATTTAAATTTTTCTGAATAAGTAAATCAAAGCTTTCATAACTATAATTTTGCTTATGTTATAAAATTTTGGTAGCTATTATATAAAAGACATAAACTAAATCTATGTTATGTCTGTCATAGCATAGATATAACATAAAATAGATATAACATAAAGTTATGTCTGTCATAACAAATTACTATAAATCCAGTGGCTTAAAATGACAGGAATGTATTTTCTCATAGCTCTGCAGGACCAAAGTCTGCCATTAAGGTGTCAGTAAGCTGTGCTCTCTAGAGGCTTCAAAGGAGAATACATGCCTGTGCTGTCAGCATTCCTTGATGTAGCTCTGTCATTCATATCTCTACCTATTCCTCCCATTCACTTCTTTTCTTCTGTGTCTGCATAATATCATTCTATATCTTTTTTAAAAGAGTTACTAGGGCAGGGGAAATGGCCTATAGCAAATTGAGGACCTGGGTTTCTATTGCTTATCTCTGATTGATGTATATATATATATATATATATATATATATATATATATATATATATATATATATATATGATGTAGTAACTGTTCATGACTGTCTCCACTCTTCAGTATTACTTCACCCATCCTTTTAAAAATTATTCTTATGTTCATTGGCCTTTTGCTGCATGTATGTCTATGTGAGGATGTCAGAAGCCATTGAGTTGGAGTTATAGACAGGTATGAACTGCCATGTGGGTGATGAGAATTGAACCCATGTCCTCTGGAAGAACAGCCAGTACACAACTACTGAGCCATCTCTTTAGCCTCCTACTTCATTCATCTTAAGAAAGCAGTCTGCTGAGTTTTCTGTGATTCCAATTCCTTGTTTTAGCTTAATTGCTTAGAGTAAGCAAGGATGTAAACATTTGTAAACAAACTCATCCCTTCCCAGCTCACCCTACCTGTTAATGGAGAGTAGAATTTTAAGTTTCCTTGTAGTTCAATCATATTCACCACTGGATCATAATAGGAAAAAATGTCTTACAAAGGACTTTTAAGACCTTAGTGTATGAAACTTGCAAACTCAGTACTGGAATTTCTCTAAAGTGTATCTTTGTAATGAGGTCATAGATTTTAAAACCAAAACAAACAAAAGAACAAAAAAAAAAACTCTGGCAATAATATCACCTGATTAGTACTGGGTGAAAGTCAATTTTTTAATGTGTGTGCATTTTTATCACATATATTATCAGTAGACAAAAGAAGTTGAGCTTGTGAGGTCAATCACTCACTCATGTCCTTCCCACGTAATATATGTGGTTTATTATGTCCACACTGTCTTTTCAAAGATGGCAAGTTATTTTATTTATATACTCTTGATGATCCAAACACACTTGGAGCTTGAAGGTCAAAACAGAAAACTGAATCCTAAATTTCTGCGTGTGGTTGATGAATGAGACATGTAGCAGTATACTTTGTGCTGCAATTAAAGATCTGTCAGCATTTCTAACATGCACTACTATTTCAGGGAGTGAAAACTGGATGATTCGGCTTCGTGCTATCTTAAGTTACATGAAGCAAGCCTTCAGATGAGGGAAGGAGTCTGCAAGTTCTTTTATCATGAGATTTATTTACTGTTTTTGACTAAAGTGCTAAGCAATTAAACCTAGTCTGTGCTAATCTTCAACATGTATACAATCCCATCTATAAAATGCATGCTGTGGCCAGGAATGTTTAACTACAATATTAAGAAACTAAGGACTAAGGATGTAGCTTAGTGAGCAGGGTACTTGCTAACAATATACAAAATCCTAGTTTCAGTCCACTGCACCACATGGGGTAACACCATTAGTCCTCTGCACTACATGGGATAACATCATCAGTCCTCTGCTTTACATGGGGTAACACCATCAATCCTCAGCACCACATGGGGTAACACAATCAGCCCTTTGTACCACATGGGGTAACACCATCAGATCTCTGGACCATATGGGGTAACACCAGCAGTTCTCAGCAGTACATGGAGTAATACCATCAGTCCTCAACTCCACATGGGGTAATACCATCAGTCCTCAGCACCACATGGGGTAACACCATCAATCCTCAGCATAACATGGGGTAACACCATCAGTCCTCTGGAACATATGGGGTAACATTAGCAATCCTCAGCACTACATGGGGTAACACCATCAGTCCTCAGCACCACATGGGGTAACACAATCAGCCCTTTGTACCACATGGGGTAACACCATCAATCCTCAGCACCACATGGGGTAACACCATCAATCCTCAGCACTACATGGGGTAACACCATCAGTCCTCTGGAACATATGGGGTAACACCAGCAGTTCTCAGCAGTACATGGAGTAACACCATCAATCCTCAGCACTACATGGGGTAACACCATCAGTCCTCAGCTCCACATGGGGTAACACCATCAATCCTTAGCACTACATGGCGTAACACCGTCAGTCCTCAGCTCCACATGGCGTAACACCATCAGTCCTCAGCTCCATATGGGGTAACACCATCAGTCCTCAGCACCACACGCAAGTAGCACTAGCATTTAGGCATTGCAGACAGGAAGATCAGAGTTGGAGATAAATTTTAACTTATAAAAAAATATATAAAAAATTTAAAAGAAAGTCATTTCAGATTTTAATATTTTACTTATATTCACTTAGAGCAAAGATTAAAAAAATTGTAATGTCATTTTTTCAAATGTCCAGCTTCTGCCTTGTCCACTGTAAAATGCCTATATAGAGCTTAGCTCTGCAGTAAATTAAGGGAAATATTGATTCATTAGTTTGCTCATAAGGAAAAAAATGTTATTTTCAGAAAGTTTTTCTTTTTAAAGATCTCTGTTAGCTGTTCAATATAAAATTTGGTGCTAATTATACGATCTGAATTTCTGAATCTATGCTGTTCAACATGGTAGCCACTAACAACAATATCCATTAGCAATATCCAAAACATACTTAGTCCAAATGTAGTTGTTGAAAGAAGACAAAAAATTGAAAACTTGCTATTAAAGGTGATACACTGAAAACAACGAACTGAAAATTTTGTATTGACAATTGTTAAAATATTAGTCTTGAACTGAGTATAATAAAATACTTTTATGTGTTTGTTTTTTAACTTAATTAAATATATCCTCTAGAGAATTTTAAATTGCATATGGAACAACTATTAGAGTTCTTCTGTTTAGTGTTGCTTCAAATGTTTTTTCTAAACTCAACATATACTTTTTTTTATAGATGAAACATACAACTGATTAAAATTGACTCAAATGAAGAAGAAAATTTCAAGATCCTATAAAAGCATACTTAGACTTTTTGGGGGGCATGGGTAATGAAAATGTTGTATATATACATAATACAATTTTATTCATATATAAAGAAAAATGAAAATTTTCGGGAAATAGATGGAAATGGAAATATTATGTTAAGTGAAGTAGACAAATTACATCTCCCATATTTATTCATCCTATCTTCTATTTTTATGTATGTACATTTATGTGGGAGTATTGCAATATGGGCAACGAACTAGAAACAGGGACCATGAGAAGGGACAAAGAAGTTTAAAGAAAGGGTGTCAGGAGAGTAATAGAACAATTGTGATATTAGTGTGGAGAGGTGAATGCTGGAAGAGAGTGGAACCGAATAAACAGGGAAACATTCAAGGTGATAGAGCTGAGACATGTAGAAGATGGACCACCAAGCAAGACACAATGTGTGTGAGAATTTCATAAGGAAACTCTTACATTCCATGCTAATTAAAAACTTTAAAATATAATAAAAGTTTTCTCTGTTTCCAGAAATCATAGTGGGTAAGGCTACTGTTGTCTATGATATAGAAACAGGAATGGCTGAAAAACTTGAAAATTAGCATCTATAAAAATTGGTATGTGCAGCTTAAAAAGAAAAAAAAACTCAATAATCTCAAAGAACTTTAGCTGAATGCAAATTTATTTGCTTAAGATACCTGATAAGATATAATGAATATATTTTATTTGCTTTTGAATAGACTAAGTCTATTTTAGTTGATATTATTTCTCTCCATTGTTATAAAGTTGTATGCAATTTCAACACATATCTTTTTAACTTCTAGATTTATAATGTAATATTTCTGGAGTTTGACTAACACACTGGTGATTCTCTTTGCTTATAGATTCAATAAGGTTGCAAATGATCTTGTCCCTTTCGAATTCTAGATACCAAACTCAGAGCACGATGATTCCAAGATAAAATACTTTCAACTCTCTGGAAACATTGTTAACATTCTTCTGCTAATTTACAGCATCTACTAGTTTGCATTTATTGACATCTGCAAAAACAGATGAAATGACTTGAGGAGTCCAATCAGAAAGAATTAGAGAAACCTATTTCAAATGTCATTCTATAAAGCTGCCATAAAAGTCTATTGAGAAGTCGTAGTGTATCAGCATCTTGGAAGTGATGACCTGAGGGATGGGAGCATAGATTGGGTAGGATGTCACATACCTGGGTTCTAACAGCAGCAAGAAAGTACAGGAGTTAAGTTTAGAATATTTTAAGCAATTTTTGCATAGCAGCCATTAGTCTTCCTGTTCGTCCTTAACTGTTTACTATGTGTATCCTAATCTCCTTTCTTCCTGTTTATGACTAAATAATGATCTTTCCAGTTTTGAAGTGATGACCCAGTCAGTAAAACATGGGATACCCAGCACCTATGTAAAAAGTCAGTCATAGAAATGTGTCTATAATCCCAGCACTAAAGAGGTGGTGACAGAAAGACCCTAAAGCATCAGTTCTCAACTTGCAGATTACAACCCCTTTCAGGGTCAAATGACCCTTTCACAGGAGTTGTCTACGGCCATCCATATATCAAATGTTTACATTATGATTCATAACAGTAGCAAAATTACAGTTATGAAGTAGCAACAAAAATAATTTTGTGGTTGGGGTCACCACAACATGAAGGACTGTATTAAAGGGTCACAATATTAGGAAAGTTGATGACCACTGCCCTAGAGCTTTCTCTCCAGCCAGCAGAGCTGAATTGCTAAGGTGCAGTTTTAGTGAGAAACCTGGTCTCAAAAAATAGAGAGTGAATGAGAAAGATATCTGACATCAACCAAGTACATACATCACATACTTTACACACACACACACACACACACACACACACACACAAAAGGAAAGAAATTAAGAAGAAAGAAGGTGGCTTTTCCAATGCTAGCCTGCTTTCCTCTGTTCCTAGGCTGTTTGTTCCTTGTTTCTCTCATTGGCTTGGCTAATCCTCTAACCTCCACAAATGGGTATTTATAAAGAGTTTTGACATCTGCTATGATTTCTGCTTTACAGACACACTACACTAAGACCCATGTGGACTCCTTCATATCCCATCCCCAAGCCATGCTCTTTAAAGCTGCAGCACTCTTGTTCCTTCATCTGTGGCCCTATCTCCCTTCCCTGTTTCTGCAATATTCTAATGTGTGAGTGTCTCTTGTCATCAACAAATCATTTTACTTCTCTAATCTTGTTTGGAAATTATTTCTTTCAGTGTCAGTAAAATGAACAATTTTGACTGCCACAGTTTTCCCACTCTGATTTTATTTGTGTACTTTCAGGAGAATTTTTTTTTTACCTTTGATCTACTTATTGTATGTGCCCTTTAAATTATGAAGCATCTTTTTCTTCCAAAGTCAACATCCAAAAGAGTTCATTTATATTGTAATAAGATATGATATTCAAAAACATCTTCTAAAAATATTTGATATGATTAGAATGACTCCAAAGTTCAGACTGAAATTTATTTTCCATTATGATTGTGTTTAGATATGGCAACTTTAGGAACTGATTAGTTCAGGAGAATCTATGGTTATAAATGGTTTCCTAACTTCACAAGTGATGGGGTTATTATCAATGCTTTGTTATAAAATCTAGCTGTTTCTCATAGATGTTTCCTGTCCTGTTTTAGCTACTGTATATGTATGACTTTTGAGGCTCTCTGCCCTGTTATGGTAATCTGAGAAAATCCTGAGCAGATGAAGCCTCTTGACTGTGGGCTGCTTAGAAAACAGTGAACATTTAAATTTTTAACTTTATTAATTATCTGGACAGTGATATTCTGTTACAGAAGAAAAATGTGCTTAAATCTCTCATGGAGAAAAAAAATCTCAACTAATAGTGCTCTTTTATTCTTCATCTATCAAAACAGACAGGCTATCCGGAAAACTGTGATCAAGAAAGGAATACAGCTAGAGACTAGGATGCATATATTTGTAGGTCATATTGGTCATACAATCCTCTTTCCCTTCTTCTTCCCTCCCCTTCCTCCTCTCTTAGGTGCTCCCAGAACAATGTTTTTACCAGGATGAAAAATATCTGCTTGTTCATGTTCATATTGCTATGTTGCAGACACACAAAATTTAAATTTTCAGGATGGGTGGACAAGTATTTAATACCTGAGATAAACTGCCTCTTTGTTAGAAAACAGCTTCAGGCAAATATCTCTATCCTGGTTGTTAAAGCAATACTACTGTCACAGAGTAAAGAGGAAAATACATTTGCTGTTTTCTTATTGATGAAGTTGTGAATTATTATAAGTTTGAGATGTGCTCTACTTTGGCTGCTTGACTAAAGGTTTGTTTTGATTGTTTCTGTTGGAAACATTCTCATGAGTTCCAATTTAGTACTTGTTGTAATGCAATTTTAATGTAAGTACATAAACAGATAATATATTGAAATTAAAACCATTTTAGCTTTGCCAAATCTGGCTCTGCTGGGCAAAGGGCATGGCTATAGAATAAATGGATTTGTCTGTCTGCTTACTTTTTCTAATACATATATATACACATATATATGTATATATATATATGCATATATATACATTGCTTTTTTATATTGAGTTGTTTTGAGGATTATGTGAGATAAATATGTAAAATACGCAGAATGTAAATGAGCATGTTAAATAACAAGCAGGATTAAATTATTTCATCAAACTTATTTGGTATCTCCTTGCTAGAGATCAAGAGGCAAATATTTTGAAAAAGAAACTATCTCTATTCATTAGAATCTCCATCTAGGGAGAAGCAAGTGAAAATTAAAGAGTTACAATGGACCTCAGTCAGTGCAGTGATGATATTATCAACTCATTATTGCTCACTGAGGAGACATCCATCAACTTTTTTATGAATTGTTAGGTTCCTCTCTGAACCATGTCCCTCATGCATGTTCATCCAGAATACAAGCCATACCTTTGCTCATTGCTTTTCAAAGAATTAGTGGTTGTATTCTAGGTCAAAAGGAATACTTTACAAACTGATTTACTGTAAGACTGCCCTAGAGCTAAAGATGGGGTAAAAGTGTGCTTGGAACCCCAGAACTCTAATTCTGAGAATGGAATGCATTTTTCTGGTCCCCCTCCTGCTGGTTACAATGCTGCTTGCTTTCACAGCAAGTCATTACCTCCCTCAAAGGTTTGCCACCTGGCAGATGTTTACCTGATGATGAGACTTGCTTCTTCCTGTAGGACCTTATAAGTTCTCACCCTCTGGTCTTTGGGAAAACACCTAGGTCTAGGTTATCTTACCTGTGCCACCCTAACCAATGGGCTTCTCCTGACATCCCTGGGTGCCAGAGACTCTTTGCTTCTCTATAAATGTGATCCATCCTTTCAATAAGCTGAGTGACACCATCTGCAGAGCTCTCTAGGGAATTCTGTACATCCTGTCGGCTCTCAGAGACTCCAATGGAGGACTACATGGATGCGTAGATCCACACCCTATGCTTTCCTCCCCAGAGCTGCGCTGCTGGCCACGGTGTAGCCACTTCCTGGGGGATGGAAGCAGACAGTACTAATTGGATCTCTGATTGTTTAGAAATGCATACACGTTTTAAAGAACATATTTCAGAATAGAATGTCAATATTTGTTATAGAAGGAAACCTGAAGTTATTTGTGGAGTTGAATTATTAGTGGCATAGAGGGAAAGGAAGTTTCTTAAAGGAGCACAAACTGGAATACTGATATATGTTTGGCCATAAGATTATATACGCAGCATTAGGAAAGCAGAGTGATTTCTGGAAAATGTTGTGGTAGCCTTTTCTACTAACTATTTTAGTTAGGGTTTTATTGCTGTGAAGAGACACCACAACCACAACAACTCTTATCAAAGAACATACGTAACTGCGGCTGGCTTACAGTTCAGAGGTTTAGTCTATTATCACCATGGCAGGAAACATGGCAGCACACAGGCAGACATGGTGGTGGGGAGGGAGCTGAGAGTTCTACATCTAGATCAGTAGGCAGCAGGAAGAGAGAGAGAGACAGAGACAGAGACAGAGAGAGACAGAGAGACTGGGCCTGGTTTGAATATCTGAAACCCCAAAGCCCACCCCTAGTGACACACTTTCTCCAACAAGACCACATCACCTAATCGTGCTACTACCTATGGGCCTATGGGAGTCATTTTCATTCAAACCAACACAGAAACACAGAAAGGACTGGTGGTTCTATTTGACTAGAAACCTACAGGGCACTAAAATATCTGGCCAAAATTACAGAAGTAGTTTTTGTTTACTTAGAATATCTGCATGAACCCTTTTCTGGTCATTGGCTAATACAGAGGTCATAGGTCATACTCATTTGAAAGTCATTTGACAGTTAAGGGAGGTGGAGGAAGAATGTTCATGAAAGAGAAATCTCAAAATGTTAAAAAATAAGAGGCTATGTTTAAAGAGCATTTTTGCATATGCCAGTCATCATGGTAAGTAATGTGCACGTTATAGCTCTCTTAGCCATTGTAGCTACTGAAGACAATGGGAACTAATATTTACTGTTTTTCAAGTGATTGAAAGAAGTATCAGGTTACATTAGTTGTACTATGCTCAATGTCATGGAGTAAGAAAGTAGTGCTAAAATATCTATCTGAAGGCTTATTGGTAGGTGAAGAGGATATAAAATTTACCTCTACCCTGCTAGAATTGCTGCACAACCCTAAGACTAAATTTACCTAAGAAAAATTAACAAAAGTAAAACATATACATTTTATTTAATAAAAGTTCAAAGACATGCATGGTGGTGTTCACAAAGAAAATAAAGAGCCAAAGTAAATGTCAAGAATGCCCATAGTACATTGAACAAAACAAAACAACATCAAAAGCAGTACATTGAGAAAAAAAAATGATGAGAAAAGGAAGGCTCACTAGCAGCTAAATTGTGTAAAAGTGATAGGAAAATATACATTAGCTACAAAAACCGGTTTGGCAGATTATTCTTGGCCTCTGTTCTTGTGTGGCTGATAAAATTGTTCATTTTCCTTATTGTACAAAGGGAATACCCTTTATATAGTAATATTATCTACCCTGCATTCCAGAAGAGGGAAAACCAGAGGTCCTTTTTTATCTTCTGTGTTTCAAGTATTTTCTAACTCAAAATAAAGTGACCCCAGTAGCCTGTGGATAGAGTCATTGTAGGTCATCTACATCCATAGACAAGGATCTACACTTGATGGACAGGATTTTTCTACATAACACAGATTTCCCATGGCATTTTTTTCTCACAATAATTTAAAATAAATATTTGTCTTCAAATATTTCCCTTTAAATATTGTACAAGATTCTAGGGAAAAGATCACAATGGGTCCTATATCATATAGAGCATGTAATTGAGGATAATGGTTGACTCCTTGGTATATAATCTGGTAGGGTGACTACTATAATTATGTCTGTTAAGAAAGTTCCATCTTAATTTAGGAAAGTGTACTTAGAGTTAAGATTTGAAGACTACTCTTAGAATAGAAAAGAGAGTATGAGAAATGAGGATAAGTACCAAGACAGGCTACAATGAGGATTGCCTACAGCCTCTCAATTATACGGAGCTTTGTGTGCTCATGTATTTCTATGGTGACAATAAAGGATTACCAGAATCAGTATTTTGTCACACAGGACAGAGAGCATTTGTTTAGTTTGGAATGATTTAGTTTTACTGTTTTCATTACCTTTAAACTTTGTTCTTTGCAATATAACAACCACCTTTTAGTTCAGCTACTGAATTTGAAGGAGACATAAGATTTAATATTTTTCCTCATAATTTATTGTAATTCTATTTAAACACCACATATGTATATTATATATGCCTATATATATGTATATAATTCATATAATCATATATAATCAATATATATGTGTATATTATATATGTATATCAATATATATTGATTATATGAGTGTATTTATTCTTGTTTACATATGTATGACATATGCAAATGTATCTATATGAGTTTGTATTGGTAACTATGCATAAATATTTACACACATGTATATATCTTAAAACATAAGAGAAAGAATAAATAAGAAATAGTTCCCACATGCTCTCAGGCATAAGACTTCTCTATGCCAATGCTTCATGTGCTCATAAAAGCACAGGAGAGCAAAGTGTGTGTAGCTTATCCTCAAAGACTTTAGTTATTCACTGGTGTTGAATAGTAACAATAGCTTTTGTTATAACTGCACCTCATCTGCATCTGGAAATTGAAAAACAATTTTAAAAATGTATGATAAAATGAAGCAAAACTTCCTATCTGATAAAATGAATAGAGATTCAACAAAGTACATAATTTTAAATTTTGTCCCATTTTTTTGTGATTGAGAATAAGATACAACTGTATTCTTTCTTTTGTTCCTTTCAAAATGTTCTTGAATTTGTCGTCTTCATATGCAAATAATATCAAAATTCTGTACCTTAAATATCCGCACATATAACTTCATCATCTTCATATAACTAGTGAGATTGTAAAATCATTTCATAGACTCCCTAGCACTTGTCCAATTTAGGCTGAGGACATATTTTGCTCCAAGAGGTCTTTGTATACCTCATAGTTCACTGGATGGTATTTGTTTTGGAATATTGCATTTATGTGTCTGCCAGAACACTCACTGAGTGTGGGACAAATGTCAAAGTGACATACACCAACACGACTATTTCAAAGAACCCATTAACATCTTTCCTCTCAACTTGGATCTACTGTTCCAAGGATTCCAGCTCAGAAGTGCATTGCTGATTTATTTATTTATTTATTTATTTATTTATTTATTTATTTATTTATTTATTGCATGAGTTTAGTATTAGGATTCAAGATACAATACTTCAGACAAGGAGAACTCTGCTAATTAAAAATGTCATTAGTAATAAAGCTATTTACATTTTAAATAGTGGCACTTACATCTTTCATCTTGCAGTCTAGATTCCCAAACATACCTAAAATATAGGTATTAATTAAAATACACATACATTTTAATTATTTTTTAATTTAAGCTAGTTAAGAACAGACTAGTTCATTTCTCAAAAGAAAAGAGTCTAGTAAAACGAGTAAAGGAAAAATTTAGCAGCTATTCAATTAATTCAGATTTCATGAGCAGAGTATCCAACAGATTTAGCATATAAAATTTAGAAGTTACTGAGATACTGCTACCTTAATCAGAAAATCAAAATAATTATGACTTTCTCCTTCATTTTTATACTTTTGGTGATATAACAAATTACTGAGAAGCCCGTGCATGGTTACCAAAAAGGTGGTCTGATCAATCATAATGAATCAGGGACTGTATGGACGAGTCTACTAAATATTGACCTCTTTTCCTTTGGGTAGCCAAACAATGCCTGATTCATCTTGTACCTAAATCTTCAGTCCATGACCTTATATGTTGGATCTCAACATGAAGTCACATCATGTTGAGAAGGAAACATCCTTTGTAAATCTGACACAGATTTAATTAGTAGATGTTCAGATGTCTGAAAGAGCAGTATATTCTATACATTTTCCAATCATCTCTTGTTATACAATGAAGGACCTTTCTCTGGGAATCATTCAGGGAATAGTAATTCTGGATTTATTTACTAGTGTAAATCATGTGGGTGATACATTATCTGAGACTTTCTAATTTCCATTTCCTCACAATGGCACAGGAAATGGACAAGTGGAAAGCAGTCTAAAAGTAGCTTTCTTCTTTGCATTTTCTACTATCATCCTCCTTTCTCCAGCAATTCTCCCATTTGTCTCTCCAAATATAATTCAGCAATACTCCACATATTAACTACATTTTATGAGTCTTCCAAAAACTTTCAGGGTTATTTGATGGGTATCATTTTTTGTTGTATATTTAATTTGTTGCTATTTTAAGAGTGTCATTTAAATCACATAATTTTATATAAATTTTTTTTCTGGAAAAAAAACTGACTTGAAAACAAAAAAAGAGTTCTTGTTAGATGCAGAACTCATTAGAAGAATTGGGGAGTATGTAGGGGTCATGATATAGTTAAGGTACAGAAGAAAAACACTATAGATTCACATAAGTCATCTAGAATGCACTGGGTCAAAATCCTTTCAGCAGGTTATTTTTTACCTTTCTCTGTGTGTGGTGTACATATCCATGAGTATGCATGTGTGTGAGTACACATGTATGTGGGCATATGTGGGTACCTGTGCATAAAGAGGCCCTAGATTGATGTCTAGAAACTTCCTTAATGTCTATTCCATCTTATATAATGAAACAAGGTCTCAATAAAACCCAGAACTTGCAGATATTGCTAGTCTAGGAATCCAGCTTGCTTGGAGATCCCCTCTTCCTGTCATGTGAGGCTCAAATCACAATCATGCTATCATGCCCACCTAGCATTTACATGAGACTTATGGATCTGATCTAGGATCCTCATGCCTGCGTGGAAAGAGTTTAGAACTGAGCCATCTTCTTAGCCCACTAAGCAGTTTGAAAAGTATTCAGGATGTTCCAACTACACATTAAATTTAATAACCTCTTCTAAATATTATAGAGAACAGTGAGCATATGGCAGAAAAGTATTATGAATTAGAGGAACAACATAAAAGATGATTCCATAAAGAACATTGTTGATATACACATTTCTTTCCTGTCACCAGTGCAGAGGTTCTATGGTTCTATGTTGTAAAATGATTTCAAAAGTCCAAATTCATAACTTCCTTCAGTATGTAGGACCTCTTCTGAAACACTGTGGCAAACAGGTTCTATCTCTTCCCCCACATGAGCAAATGTGTTCAGATATTTTATACCTGTATTAGAAGACAGGTGTGCTGGCTAGTTTTATGTCACTTGACACAAGCCAGTCATTTTAGAAGACAGAAGCACAACTGAAAAATGTCCCCATCAGATTAGCTCATGGGCAACATTTTGGTGCATTTTCTTGATTGGTGATTGATGTGGAGGTTCCAGTTCACTATGGGCCTTGCCACTCCTGGGCTTGTGGTTTTGGGTGCTATAAGAAAGCTGATCAAGCCGTGAGAAATAAGCCAATAGATGATGCTCTTCCATGGCAGGTATATTTTGATTATTTTTTTTTATTACAGTGACAAAACACCATGACCAAAGCAATTTATAGTGCAAAGCATTTGATTGGGCTAACAGTTACAGAGGGTTAGAATCCATGACTCTAAAAGACATGGCATCAGGAAAAGCATGTGTGTGTGTGTGTGTGTGTGTGTGTGTGTGTGTGTGTTTATATGAACAT
The DNA here is from genome assembly GCA_026225945.1 of Cricetomys ansorgei. Classification (NCBI taxonomy): domain Eukaryota; kingdom Metazoa; phylum Chordata; class Mammalia; order Rodentia; family Nesomyidae; genus Cricetomys; species Cricetomys ansorgei. Next base: position 2,952,616 of record JAMJFZ010001121.1, on the reverse strand, counting down.
TGGAAATAGTGTGAATCTTTTGAAACTTTAAAATGGCTACCAGTGGCATACCTCCTTCAAAATCCCATACCTTCTAATCCTTCTGAAACAACTCCACCAGTAGGGACATAGATTTGGCACAAGTGAGCCTGTGGACACCATAGCCATTCTCATTCAAACCACCACAGGGTTTCTTCCTGGAGTTCCCTGGATAATGTGCTACAAACTTTAAGAAGAAATAAATCCACCATCTCCTCAAATTGCTTTGGACATTGTGTTTTACCACAGCAATACAAGTCTAAGACAACAGTCATATGATCCAAACTCAAACACTTTAACTCTCAGGACTTAAAATCTGCAAAGTGAAATGCAAGTATCTCCAAGTGTGTGATGGTTAGTATTGATCATCAGTTTTCCAATATTTAGAATCGCTTAGGAGCCAAACTTCTGGTTATGTCTATAAAGGCATTTTTAGATTAGGTTAAATGTGTTGAGAAGATATACCCTAAATCTGTCTGGTACAATTTCATGGGCTGGAGTCACAAATTGACTGAGAGAAAAAGGAGTGAAGTTAGCAAGGGAATTCATCTCTTTATGCTTTTCCAAATGCAGATGCAATGTCAATTGCTCTTCTGCCACAATGATGCACTACACCTCAAACTGTGAGTCAAAAATGAATGTTTTAAGTTGTTGCTGTCAGGCAGTTTCTTACAGCAATGAGTAAGAAACAAAAATAAAGTAGTTTCATACCATGCCCATGAGTTGCAGATCGAGGCTATTGGTAGAAGAGGCAACACTGAGAAACAACAGCACTGCCATAGTAGAGGGAGGCTTTATGCAGTGGTGGCCATGTGTTCTCACAAGTAAGTGGCATCACCTGGATTTTTCCTCAGGAGGATCTTGCTCAAACTCTTGGTGTTTCTTTTTCTTGTTTGTCTGTTTGTTTCCCTTCTTCCCTGGTGGCATGAGACACAAAACTGAATTACAGTGTGCATCTACACAACTTTATATATTTATTATTAATCTGGACATACTTCACAGCCTTCTGATTATCTTGGCCTGTGTGTGGATGAAGCTCTTTATTTAGAGTTCCTAAAGTCTAAAATGACATTTATATTGTTTACATAAAATTTGAGATTGTTGTCATACTCAACTTTTGCATAATCAATAAAACTTCATCTATTTCATACTTACATTTTGAAAAATAATTCACAGTACTTGAAAATGAGCAAACTTTAGCATTTTAAAAATTGCAGACTTTGAATGATGGCTTAGTGGTTGAAATCATTTACTGCTCCTACAGAAGACAGAAGTTTGCTTCCTAGCACCCAGCCTAAGCAGCTCACAACTGTCCATAACTCCAGTTCTAGGTAGGATATCTGAGGCCCCTTGTTTTCTGTGGGTGCCTGCGCGCACCTGATGCAAATAAACTCATATAGGTGCACATACATACATATAATAAATATTTAAAATTAAAATAATTGCATAGTAAATTTATTATCCATTCATATGTCTTCAGATTGAAAGTAATGTGTTTTTGTTTCCTCCCTGCCCTCAGTACTAGAGAGTGAACACAAGACTTCATCTAGTGTGAGTACATCTTCACAGTTGAGCTACATCTACACTTCAGAGATTTTATTCCTGATGCCATTCAAAACAGTGACAGAGTAATGCACCAATAACTCTGAACAAATATATTCATTAAGGAGACCTACAAAAAAATTGATACAAAATATTATTTTTGTGATGTTTCAAATCAGTATTTACTGAGTAAATATTCTCATTAATTCTTTAAAACATGAAAATTCATCTTAGTTTATAAGTGACTTTGCATTGAAACATCTGCTCTTTAAGAATTTGTAATATTTGAGAACATTGTTCATGGTCTTTTTTGTTTCAATCACCACACTTCATGTGCATTTTTCCTTCCAACTAAAATTAAGCAAGCATCACAATATCCTGATGATTTTGATATTCTTGTCTTGAACAACATAGTTGGTATTAAAGAGACTCAACACATTTTGACTCTAGAGCAGTTTTTTTCAAAATATTTATCCAAATTTATAATAAAGCAGCATATTCTGAAAGTATACTATACACCTACATTAAATATAAATTTGATAAATTGATTAGTTTCATTCAACATGATGATTAAAAATAGTAAAAAATTAAAATTACATATGAAGTTGTTTTGTGCTTGGTTTCAGCAAATTTTTCTTTAGTTCCCTTAATATCTAACACAGTAACTAACACATCTTCAACGTTTAATATGAGTTGCTGAGTAGAATGAGGGAATCCAATAAAATTTACTTTACTTAAATTTTAAATTATTACCTTTAGAATAATCTCCCTTAAACCAATAATTCATACCTTTCTCATTATAATTGAATGCATGTGAAATTAAGTACTCATTTTTTTAGTTTCATTGGCCCAAGTATTACTGTTTACCAGAAGTAATGAAAGTATCTGAAAAATGGGCAATCAAAAATTGTGAATATTGGGAATATAAGATGTAAAGAAATATACCCCTATTAACTGTCATGACCCTATGGAATATTCAAATGATATTGTGCTTAGAAGGCATATTAAGTACTTGTTTCCTTGATGTAACAAAACATTTGACAAGAAGCAAACTTAAAGGAAAAAGGGAATATTTTAGCTCACACTTTTAGAGTTCAGTAAATTTTGGTGGGTAATTCATGGCTGCAGGTGCTGATCACATTTTGTGTATAGTCAGAAAACAGAAAACAATAAATATTATACTGAGGTGGCTTTCTTCTTTGTAATTCAGTCTAAGATCCCCAGTCTATGGAATGGTGCTGGCCACAGATAGGTCCTTTTTTTCTCCTTCAATTTATCCATCCTAGACAGTCCTTCATATGTGTGATTACAGAGTCATGTAATCTAGAAACTTCGTCATATGTTTTGTGAAGAGACTTGTCACCTAGAATGTTCTAGATCCTGCTAAGTTTGCAAGCAATATTAGTAATTATTGACGGTGACAGATCATACCTACAGGATTTAAATGCAAATACAATAGGTACCAAATAAGGAAGAAATGCAGTTGTGTAGTTCTGACATTCAGGCTATCTATGCAATTGGAAGTAAAATGGAAAGGAAATTGCAGTGAATAAAATGAGAGGAAGAAACTAATAACCAACCATGTGAGAGCTAGGAGAGTGTTCAACTGTATCAACTTCTTGTCCAAGAAAGGAGTTCTAAGAATAATGAAAAGTATTGTTGAACTTCTGTCTCCACATTTAGATTCACAGAAGATTATTTTGTACACAGACACATGATTCTCTGCTTGCTTGATGATCCAAGCTCTGTGATGGAAGGGAATCTTCCTCAGTCACATTAAAAGAAATATACCTTGAGTCAGAAAGCCACTTGAAAAATTAGGAATTGAGTTGTATTGAAAAATCTTGACTATCACTGCATAGTCCATAATTGTTTCTCTAGAATATTTTACATTGAGTCATAATAGAAACAGGATAGTTTTCATCTATTTTCTGGGCTATCACTTAGTAAGATGATCCATTCTTGTATACATTGGTGATTTTCTTAGATGAGCCCATCTAGACAAAAATACCATTCAATGGATAGATTGAAAAACAAGCACATTTTCCTCAGAGTTCTAGAGGCTTAGACATCCCAGGTCAGGATTCCAGCATAGCAGGGTTACAGTAGTGATCCATTTATATTGTACAAGTGTCTGCCTTCTTCCTGGGATCCTGGCACAGTGGATAGAAGCTGCAATGTTCATTTTTCCTGTTGCAAGGTACTCATCCCACCATGGGCATTCCACTCTTATAAATTCATCTTAAATCAACTACTTCCTCATACTAACACATTGCTGAAGCTAGGACTTTGGGTGGAAAAAAAAGTTGCCATTATATTGCTATCTTAGTTTTTTGTTTGAATCAAATCCCTACTCAACACTATGAAAACAGATTTTTTTAGGAATCAACAAAGATAACAAAGCTCTGTAATGTACACTTTTCAATATGGGTCTTGATTTTCAGAGAACCCTCTATGTTTAGCTGGTCATTTAAAGTATTGCTAATCTACACATCTCCCTCTGTGCTGTTGATTTATTAAGAAAGAATAGGAAATGGATTCCCATATCAACTGAACCCTGCCCTTTCTCACAGGGAAGACAATCACTACAAAACTGTACCAATGACCTATTGAAAGTAACCCCAAGATTTAGTGTCATAAAACAATAGCTACTTATTTCTTTATAACTCTCTCGTACAGCTATTTAGGCTGGACACAGCCATGAAGTGCTTGCAAGCCAGGCCAGCCTGTGATTATGTTGGCTTATGTATGCATCTAGTATTCCTGCTGCCTAGCTGTCTGAAACTAACTTTTCACAGGCCTCAAATGACCACAACTTCTGTAATCCAATGATCTCCTCTTAAGCGGGCTAACATAACACTAAACTGACAACTTGGGACTGAGAAAAATAGTCTGCCAGAGTTGGTGAGACATGGACTTGCTATATATGCCACAATCTATTTATCAAAGCAAGTGTTAACGTTAGACCAGATTCAAGGGTTCAAGATGGTGAAATGATCTTATGCCTTATGAGATGAATTAGAAGTAATTTATAAAGGGGCTTGCACATAGCGAAGAGCATAATTATAACCTTTTGTTTTGTTGTATTTTATATTGTTTTGCTTTGTTCTTGTTACTGGAGATTGACCCCAGGGCCAGGGATACACTCAGCACCTGCTCTATCACTGACCTAGACCTCAACCCAGACTGTAGCTATCTCTTTGCACAATTTCTTTTGACTATATAATGAATGTTCTGTGGCTTGACTGTATCAATAATTGCTTTAATTATCACCCTGGGAATTTTAGATAATACAAATCTCTATTTACCTTAAAGGATTCTTTTTGTAGTATAGCTGCATATTTTGTGAATTCTCATATATATAGTATCCACATTCAATGATCTTTCCTAAATTCAATATGAATACAGTAATCTGCTCTTGATGGTGAAGTGCAAATAGTGCTGTCTGTGAAAGAATTAGAAACCATCATTCACAATTGAACTGGACATTCCTTCTGGCTTTAGCATGCATACCTAGTCAGTTCTGAGAGATGTGACTTAGTATTTAGTGTGATTTACCTTAGAAATTCTTTAGCCTGTAATATAATGAATGTTAATTCAGGTTGATAGTGCATGACATCTAATGCTCATTTACTTATTTAAGAAGAAATACTTAAAAGAGAGCTGTCATTTCTATCTCTCCATCACTGATTTTCTAATTCACATGAGAAGAAATGGCTCATGAAGATTTTCTTAGTAGTACACTAAAATCTTTTACCCTAGATTTAGGGAAGGAGAAAGGAAGGATAGAAAGAAAATTTCATGGAATTTTTAGGTGGCCTTGATAGAGAAAGAAAGAAAAGTAGAAAATTTCACAGCCTTTTTAGGCTTTTCTAAGCTTGGAGAGGACTAGCTGACAGTGAGTCAGACTAGGATCTCAGCTCACTATCTGCAAACCCAATTTCTCTAACCAATGGTCTTCTATGCAAGAATCAACTCAATAACAACAAACAAATCAACCAATGAACCACTAACCAACACCCACTCCAGCTCTCAGGGCTTCAAATCTTTTATACTCTAAGAAACAGTTTGCATAAACCCAAGCAGCATGCAATGCCATGAACAAGTTACATGTGCCAAAACAACTGCACCTAACCGAATTATAGCCATCAGCATCAAGCATTCCAATTCGAACACATAATAATCCATCACATCTGAGATGGGAGCATAAACCTAGTCCAAATGCCATTTTATGTTTAAAAAACAAAAAACTAAAAATACAAAAACTTCTTCCAAGTGTCCCGATTCAAATTTTTAATGCATTTGTCTCAAAATTCACTTTTTCCACAGTTTTCTTTTCCCAAAATTGAGTGAAAAATACTCATTAGTTTAATAGAGTTACTTCATCTCCTCCACTGATACTGCCAGAAAGAGGCATTAATTAGGTGTCTGAGTTTGGTACAACACTCTCTTAGTCACCACGATATGTCATTGAAACAGATCCATTAAAATGAGTGATGTGTGTTACAATTTCATTAGTGTCATCAATAATGCATTACATTTTTCTTTTCGAAGTCTCTCTCTCTCTGTGTAAGGGGGCTTCAGTATAATTCTATGAATTACCTTTAAAAGATCCAAATTGTTACAGATGATGGCAGATAGGTATGAGAGTAGAATTGATGTTATCTTAAACACAATAACTACTAAAATGGTTCCAGTTAAATAGTATTTTAATTATTTAATGCTGAGATACATGTTATATTTTTGCAAATGCAAAGGTGATTGATTGAGTTAAAGCAGTGTTCACCATTATTCTTTCTGTAAGGAAACTTTTCTGAATTGGACCAGAGCAAGCCTGTCTATGGTCAGTGTTCACCGAAGGATACAAACATTATGATTATAACCTAGAGACTCCATTCATGGAAACTTTCTGCACATACATTTTTGCATTTTCTTCTAATTTTCTTTTTCCCACTACATGTAACTTTTAAAACAGCCTATTGGTTGATTATCAGATTTTCTGAATCTGAAGTGTTTTGTCTGTTGTTGAAAAAGAAAGACATTTGAGGTCTCTGATACACTACAGGTTTTTCAAACCTTTAAACTATGTTTGACTGAATTTCAATTTCTGTGAGATTATATGGGAAAACTAAAAGCTCCTGGCTTAGAAGTTTCCATCAGAAACATTGAAGTAATTGAAACATTTCAAAGGTGTGAAACATTTGCATATTAAACTGTTACAGCAGCAGTTTCACCATCTGAGAAAATCCTGAGAAGATCTGAGAATATCCACATAGGGTTAATGGTGGAATAAGTGAGAAAATCTTCCAAATTAAGAAATGCATAGAAATATCTGTAATGGCTGTAAACCTAGCCTGGTTTTCAGTTTAGCCTTAATCTAATATTCAAAGGAAAATGATGATATGCTAGCTTTTCAGAAAATAATGCAAATATAAAAATTCGTTATGTAAACAGGAAACTAAATAGCTTCTATACACCAAAAAAAAAAAAAAAAGGAAAAAAGAAATTAGAATATATAAGCTACTTCTCGAAGTTACTAAGAGAAATAATCATTGGAATGAGAATGTAAAAGTGTTTGGTTATCCTCAGTTTGTTTTTCAAGTAATGTGATAAACAAGGTGAAGATATATTCTCTTATTATAGAAGAGATAAACTTTGCTGGCTTACATCAACACCTACTGAAGTTGAAGATTTTCCTTCAAATTAAGAAGGAATAGTTGTCACTTACATTCAGCTGGAATCTCAGTTTCTGAAGTTATATTCTGATTTGTATCTAATCTGAGTAGAAATAGATACAAGCATTTATTTTACATAATAGCTTGCTACAAGTTTCCTACTTGCATCACACACCATATGGAAAATGTGTTTTGCTCGTTGTGGAATTTCATAAAGCAAAGCAAAGATCCATTTCTGTTCACATGGCATGTTTACAATCATTAAACAGGCAGGCTGTGCATTCTTACTAGTTAGAAAAGGCAAATGTTGGCTGGCATTCTTCAGATGCCATTACATTGGCCTTGGAGAAATTCATGTATGGTTTACTAATACTTATTTTTAATTATGTGTATATATGTGTGCCTATGTGTGGGTATGTGCATATGTGTGTGGGTACTTGTAGAGACCAGAAGAGGGTATTGGATATTTTGGAGCTAGTGTTACAGGCATTTGTGAGAGGCCCAGTATAAAATCTAGGAACCTATATTGTTCCCTTGTAAGAGCAACAAGCATTTTTGATCTCTGAGCCCTTACTCCTGCCCCAGCACCTTCTTCTATTTTATAATAGCTATGGCTGAAATTTTTCATAAATATCCTAGATACTGTCCAAGAATGAATGAATTGTTATTGAGGGATGAATCTTATAATCTTTATGAGCATATTTTAAAATCATCTTATTAGAAAAGACTGTTAATACTTTTAACATTTAATAAGTACATAATTTATATGTGGAAATATACTTTGTGCTATTTTTGGAAAAAAATAGAAAACTCATTCTTGCAACTTGAGAGCCATAAAGCATGTTCTCTATAATATGATAATTCCTTAGGTGAAACTCATAAAAAGGATATAACTATATGCCCTACATAATTGATATGATATATTATTATATAATGCAATTATGTTGTATTAAAACAACCTTCTTTGGATGAACCATGTGATCTATAAGAATAGAAATATTTTATAAGAGTGTCTGAAAATGTCACCTATACTTTTAGATTTCAGAAATTTGTTTGAATGAAATTATTCATAATTAAACTTGAAATCAACAGAATAGAAAGAGGGGATTCAAAATGATAAATTTTTGAAAGTTTTTTTTAATTCTACTCACATTATTGCTTCTAGAACAGGAACATAAGTTTTATACAAAGGAGTGCTATATTCATATGAATAAAACAAATCCATCAACTTTTATCTTTAAAATGACTGATTATCAATCAAATTTGTTTGCCTGATTATTAATTTTATTAGGGGAAATGAATATACTGGCAATAAGATCACACTCCTCTTACTGAATATTCAGTGCTAATGCTGTATTATAATCAGAGTGTCAAGTTTTTTGTATATTCCATCATGTAGGAGATAATACATGAGATTAACCTAACAAGTTTCATATTGTGCTGAATATTCCTTAATTTTGTCTTTATTTCTGGATTATTGGGTTTCTTTTGATTTTTTTCTTCTTCATAGATCTCATTTTTATTTAACAAAATTAATGTTTAAGCAAGCTCAATTAAGCTGTTTCAGTCATTCTTATGTTTTTGTTTCAATTTAAAAAAATTTAAACCATCACATAAAATCTGTACATATTTGGGGGATGCTGCAAAGGGTATTGGCCCCGTGGATGAAAGTTCTTACTTCCCAGCCCGACATCTGTTTGAAGAGTAGGAAGAGAGTACTGACTCTCATAAGTTGTCATCTTGCCTATACAAGTGTACTGTGACATGTGTAATGCCCTCCACCATGCAAACCCCCATTAAAAACACTAGCAGGACAGTGTAATTATTTGCTACATGTCTAGTGTATAAATTCAATTTCACACATTTAAAACCTCAAACATTTATTAATCCATTATTCACAATTTTATCCTGCAGCTTTATTAGATATTCAGTGTGAGAGTGCCATTCTATTGTGAGAAAGCATGTGAGTCTTCTTGCTCCCATCTAATTATACCTTAGTCCCTATTGAGCAATATCTCCCTGTCCTTTATTATTCCTCGTTCCCTGGCTTTAGGTGGCCTCTACTCTAATCTTAACTTCTATGTGAGTCATTTATAGTCCACATATTAATGGCAATTTCATTTTACAAAATCATGGATTAATATTGCAAACATACGCTTGTGCATATATAATTGCTATGATTGCCATTCTGTAATTGAATTTTGTTGTTGTTGTAATTATCTTAAGTTTTTGAAATTCTGTGGGAATAGCAAAAGATAAATTTTTACTGTAAAGGGCTTTCTCCTCCTGGAAATGTGCCCACTGAATCTTAGACTAAAGGAATCTGATATGGTCTGGGGCTGGATTAAGACTCACTGTTGTTTTATGAACATGACAACTTAACATGTTTTTCATCTGTGTCAAAGACCTGTAGTCACTGTGGGAATATAAACAGTTCAGGCTACCAGGCTGGATTATGAGGCTGGAGGCACTGTCCCCAGTTCCTAAGGGAGTGTATGCTGTTCTTGTCTGCTTTGGGAGACTAAAGAGCTCTTGTACTCTGGGTGAACTCTTGCCAGGACATTGTTCACAGTTCATTTGACACTGTAACTAAAGAGCGGTCATCTAAGTCCATATATAGGAAATAGTTTGCTATTGTATAATTTTAAAGTTTAATTAAAACATAGTATCATCTAGACATTTTTTTTTTTTGCCAAGTTTGTTTGACACAGGCATAAGATCCAAGGCTGATGAATTAGGGTTGCTTCCTATTCAAATCATGTTTCTTTTCTTTTTTTAACAGTTGCATTTTGTTGTATGTAGACATTTTATTCTAGTATCTTATATATTTAACTGCATTCATCCTTACATCTTCTCCTTTCCCATTAATCTTACTCATTCTTCAAGGCAGTTTTGTCTGTCTACTCTGATGCCCTATATATGTATAAATACCAGTAAATCAAACAATTAGATCAATGAAGGGGCTAATGAAAGAGAGAGTTCTCAAAGGATAAAGTACAAATGAAAGAAAATATGAGAGTCCCACTCACAAAGCAAGTATTTCATAATTAGGAAATGCTTTGGTTTGTGTTATAGAGAAAACACATTACTAAATAGAATCTCAATAGCATGGAAACAGCCCCAATAACTGTCAAATGGGAATACATTAAATTAAAAGACTCTGTATGGCAAAATAAACTACAAGATGTCTATAAAATGGCAAAAAATCTTACCTATATTTCAGTTAAGGGGTTAATGTCTAAGATATATAAAGAAGTGCAGAAGTTGTACACACACACACACAATTAGTAAATGAGTCAATTGAACTCCACAGGCAGTTCTCAAAAGAAAAATAAATATTTTAAAGTGTTCAACATTGTTTATTTCATCATATAAATGCAAATCTAAATTATGAGTTTCTGTCTCAGTCTCATCCTATTTAAGAAAACAAATGACTCCAAATCTGGGGAGTATGAGGAGAAATAAACCTTATTAACTGTTAGTAGAAATTTAAACTAGTGGGGTCTCTATGGAAATCAGTGTAGAGGCATCTAAAAAATAACAATAACAAAAAAGAAAAAAAAAAAAAAAAAAACCCAAAAAACTCAAACAACAGCAAGCAAGAAGTAATACTACCAGGTGGTCCAGCAGTAAATCCACTGGGCCTATGCCCACTATGCCCAGTCTTATATGATTTAGATTTACAAAATTACTTGCACTTTCATGTTTATTCAATATTCTTGTAATTTCTATTTCTTTATTTCTTCCTTTCATTCATTCTTTCTTTCTTTTTGTTTTTTCCAGTCAGGGTTTCTTTGTTATAACTCTGGCTCTCCTGGAACTCACTCTAGACCAGACTAGTCTGAACTCACAGAGATCTGCCTGCCTCTGCTTCTGAAGTACTGGGATCAAAGTCACATGCCACCACCACCCAGGTTCAATATTATTTTCACAATAGCAAACAGGGAAACATTTAATTTTTTAATCCATCAGCATGGCTGTCCTAGGATAGAAAGAATGTGAGTACATACGTTTCTTTGATCCCATTATTCAGAAGAAAGTGGTTGCACACACCTTTAATCCATCAAAACAGAAGAAAGTAGAAGCAGAGGAGGTAGCAGAGACAGGAAGCAGAGCTCAGAAGTAGTTGACATCTGAGATTAATTAGAGCGAAGAACAGGGAAAAATGACAAATCAGAGGAAGAGTTAGCAGAGTGAATCAGAGTTAGGACACACACAACTTTCACGGTATAAAAGGAGGTTCTAAGATTAAAGAGTCAGGAATTCTGAGGAAGTATGAGGCCTTCAGAAGCAGTTCAGCAGAAAGAAGAGTGAGTTTGGGAGAGTCAGCTTACAGTGAGAGTCAGTTTGAAGTTGAGCAGATTAGTTCAGTCAGAGAAGTTGGAGGAGTTAGCCAAAGTCAGAAGAGTTCAATCATAAACACTCAGCCAGCACAGGAGGTAAATTTGTACCAGCAGTTTGAAGAAGAGTTTGATCCTGAACAGTGAGTGAGTTGAATCAGCCAACTAGAAAAGTCAGTTGAGTTCAACACAACTCTGAGTTCAGAAGAAGCTAGTCAGAGTGAGTCAGTCATCAGTATGTCTCCGAGGCTGAAACATTCTAGGTTTAGGTTTGAAGATTAGATTCCATGGAGGTTAAAAAACGTATGGAATGATAAAATATTATATTAAGTGAAATGATATAAACATCATAGTTACTATGTCAAATGCAGACCACAACCATATGCATACATAACTGTGAAATATGTATGTCCAGATGGAAGTAAATATGGATAAAGACAAGAAAAGAAGAAATGGATTCATGGAACTGGAAAAAGAGATACCTTAAAAGAGGGAAATGGGGGGGCAGGGGGACAGAGCAGATAGAGCAGAATAGAGGAATACAGGGCATACAAGTTACAGCAAAGAAGGCAGTGAATGCCAGGAGGAAAAAAATCAACTAAAGGCAAAATATGTATGAAAACCCCATATGGAAACCTATTATTTGTCAGCTAATTAAAAAATAAAGCAAGTGACAATGGATGTTGAAAGGATAAGGGGAAATAAAAGTGCTTATGTGCTGCTTTGTAGAATACAAATTAAGCCAACTACTTTGGAAATCTTTATAGAGATTTCTTGAAAAAAACTGAAAACAGATCTATCATATAATCTGTCTTAAAAACTGAAGACTTTGAAATAATATTATAATTCAAGGCTCTTGTTTACTCACAATCAACTGAATTTTCTCTACAAGGGTACCAACACTAGTCTCCTTACAGTTTAAAATAAAAAGGGCCTGAATTACAGCAGCAGTAGTGTGGCTCAGTAGATTTCTATTTTGAACTATGACTGATAACCATTTAGATAAATAAAGCCACAAGTTTTAAAACTTCCTGTGCTCGAGAGTTTTTACTTCAACTTGACTCAAGCTAGTGTCATCTAGGAAGAGAGAATCTTAATCAAGAAAATGCCTCCAAAGGATAAGCCTGTAGACAATCCTGTCTCTTGTACAATTTCTTGGTTGACTGATATGGAAAGGCTCAGCTCACTGTAGGTGATATCACCCCTGTACTGGTGGTTTTGGATGCTTTTAGAATGAAGACTGAACAAACCATGGGCATTAAGCTGTAAGCCAACATTCTTTCATGGCCTCTGCTTCAATGATGGACCATCATATGGAAGTATAAACAAAGTAAGTCCATTCTTCCCCAAGTTGCTTTTGATCATGGCATTTTATCACAGCAATTGAAACCTTAATTACGATACTTCCCTTGTTAACTGTAGTAAGTCAGAGCTAATAGAGTAGCAAAATTTATCACTATGATGTGTAGTACAGCATTATCATAATATTACCTTGCAGAATATGGGCCCAATAATAGAACAGAAGGAAAAGCACAGCCAGTATCACAGAATACCTGCCCATTCCAGGAAAAAATGACTTTCAGTGGGTTTATGACATTAGGTAAATTTCTATGCTCAATAACCACCACAAATACATAGTTGGAACTTTGAGAAAGGTGAGGTAGAGAACCATGAACAAACTAGTAAATTGCAATCTAGAACTTTATCATCATGGAGTTGAGACCAAGGAGAACTATAAATAAATATGTGCTATAGCCCAGTCTCTACTTTCTCAAACTCAACTATTATTAACTTTTTATTCATCACTTTTCTGGCTAAATAGCCTTTTGTTCTCCAGTGATGGTTTAAAAATAAAATCTGTCCTCATTTCTCTTATGTTTAGAAATTTACTTTGGCTCTTCTTGCACACAGAATGAGTTTAGATTCTTTTTCTTCATATAGCAGGTTTATAGTAGTAGCTCACTCTAATTCTGCACCACTGTCATACAAAACTCCAACTTCAATGCTCTCAAGAACAGCCTATTATTTCATGGTTCCATGTCTTTGCAAATATGCTTTTGCCTTCACAGAATAATGAATTACTCCTTGCATCATTCTTTACTCAACCATTGAGGCTAGTAACCCATCATCCTTAAAGATATGGGTCAAATAGTCTCCTTTAAGAACATGTTAGGACTGTTCTATGTAGGAAGGCTTCACATGTTGTCAAGAGAACTTACATTTCTCCTATGGAAACTAGTCAAGTGTATTTCAAGTATTTATTTGTATGCATCTCTCATGAGAACAGGAAATTTCAGTTAATTCAACTTCTTTAGGTTTGGGGACAAGGCTATTTAAAAGATTGTAACTTTCTGCCCAAACATCTCTGACTATTTATCAATGAGTGAAGGACTGTTTGACTTCATCATCACACCCAATTCCTCTTTCTCAGACAACTGGCTAGGTCATAATGCACTGTCTGATTGCATACTCAAAATATGTAAAGAGATATAGAGGTCAAGCACATGTGGAAAAAAAAGAGGAGCATACAATTCCATTGTCCAGGTTCAACAGATATTTAATCCTTCATGTACTGACTATAACTCCAATGTCCTATCTCCATTGAAATTATTTTAAAGCAAACTCCACACATAGCATTTTATTTGCAGTTGGAGTTATTTTTGCTCTGTTAACGATAATATGAAAAGTATTGAGAGATTTCTCCTTCTTAAAAATAAAAGAGTCCTAGTTTCAGTTCTGTTGCTGTACTAAAATACTCCAGTGAAATGTAACTTTGGGAAGAAAGGATTTATGTCACAATTCTAGATTAAAGTCCATTACTGAGTTATCAAAGCAACAGGAACTTGAAGCACCTAAATCCCGGGAATGCTGTTTCCCACATATGGCCGCGTCTTCACACACTAATACATATATTGAAACAATTCCCCAACGGATATGCCAATAGATAAGCTTGGATCAGATATCCCTTCAGTGAGAGTCTCTTCACAGGTGGTTCTACATTGTATTAAGATAACTGGAAAAGCTAAACATTACCAGAAGGATGCCACTGATACCTAGTCCTGGAGGCCAAGGATGCATGGGACAGCTACTGCAGCAAAGGATTGTCCAGCCCAAGGTGTTGATAGAATAAGACCCAGAAACTCTCTGTTATAGGTTCTAGCTTTACAAATTCTACCTTTTATTTGTATAATATACTGACTCATTTTCTTACAGTCAATTATTTGCTAGGTCATTTGATAAGTGATAATTTATCAAATCTTTCCCTGTATTTTCTGGTAATTAGAAGCTTTGCAGGTATCTAATAAAAGTTTTTGGAAAACCATTTCATGTTATGCCATAGCATTGGATCCTTCAATCAGGAGACATACATTGTCTAATGACCTCTGATCCTACCAATAAACTGTATCTCTATGCACTCAATCATTATTGAAATGAAAAGTGGTGATGCTGTTTATTTATATCTTCATGGTTTTAGAGACATTATTGCTTTCTGGTACTAGTCCTAATAAGGTTTTGATATGAAAATATAGTTGTGCATAAAACATTTACATATTTCATACATATTTCTTTTAGAAACATCCTGTACCACCTTGATGAACAGACAAGCCAGTTTTCCATCCTCAAGGAGGCTTGGGAGCGCTGCAATTCACTGGCATCGAACGAGACCTTTCGAGAGGCCCTATCTGATGTGCTGAGTAGCATTAATTCAGCTCAGGTTTCCCTCAAAGCAGGATTGAATGTGTTTGAGGGTGTCTTGGATAGAAAGAACTGAAAAATGTTCAGCATTTTTCAAAGTTTTGTTTACAGTTGTATAAGTAAAAAACTCTAATTTTTTCAGGTTTTTTTGTCATTGATGATGTTTCCGCAAGTTTAAAGCTATTATACAACATATTTTTAAATATACATAAGAAAGAACATTTTGAACATTTTAAATATTTTCTTATATATCCATTTGAGTATGTAACAGCAACTATTGAAATAATACTTAAGACTTATCCATTACAGAGAAATATGCTGTATTTTTACAAATAAAATGTATGTGTGGGGGGGGGGTGGATTATGATGTTCTTGGCCTCATCACTGCTGTGGACAGAACCTGAAGGAATGCCAGTATTCCCTCTGATGAAGCCTCCAGCGACTGAGTTCCTATGTTAGATATGGAGACCTAATAAAGTTTCAGATATTTTTTGCAAATAACTGTTCAATATAAAGAAGTGATGCATTCTAAATTAGTGATTGATACCCCAAACCACTTTGAATGTTTCTATTTTATGAAATGACATTCCCCTTAACACAACTAGTTGTAGTAATACACTGGTTATGAAATTGTATTTTTTAAGTACTAATGAAAAAAGAGCCGTAAACATTCTGAGGGGAAAAAACTCTCAAGAAAGTGAGCAGAGCAATTTAAATGCAAATTCATTCCTAAGTTGTCAAGTTTCCAAAACTGTAAATTGCCTCAGTTGATGCTACATGGACTTCAGCAGTGATGTAGATCTGACAAGGTAGAACACATTCCTTAGTTCACTTTCTGTGTTTTGTGATGGAATTACAGAAATGAGGACTGGATAAAGGAGAGCATCTCATGTGACTGTCCATCCTTATACCTTTTCCCCAATCCCTTACTATAAAGTAACTTTAATAGAACAACATTATATAACTACAATGGAAAAATGACAAAGTTTATCACTGAAAAGCCAAAATATTATCAAATGCCTCCTCAGTGTTGTTTTATACTACTGGCAAAAGAAGCCCTACTATGTTTGTTTTTGCCAACAAATACTCTAAATCCAGGAAGAAAATTTAGTATTTTCCCCTTAGTTATCCTTCATGGTGACGAAGGCAAAAACAGAAAATAGGCATGTCACTTATGCTATCAGATAATAGAACACTTTAAAGCCTTTGTCTCCCACAATTCTCTCATGTAGGAGATTGACTTTGTACATTGGCATTGGCATTCAGTAGCTCCAGAATCCTTAGTCCCTCCAAATTAGAAATTCTGCCTAGTGATGAACAAGTAAATTTTTACACAACCTTTTAAAAATCATTTGTTTAAATAAATGGATATTTTATTTTGGTATTGAGTAATGCAGTTTTCCTTTGGCAATATACTATCAGAATATTTCTTCTGACATTCCCTACCAATCATGAAATTTCAATCCTGAAACAATTGGTATGACACATAGTTATGGAAATGCTATGACCATACCTGTGTGTCTAAGATTTTTACTTCCTATCAATGAAAAGTAAGACTAGTTGAAAAGAAAGCTAGAGTTGAGAGAAAAAAATTATAAGGGTCAATTCTTTCCATCATTAGTAATATTTATGTGTTCAAAGCAGAGAACTGAGACAATTAGCTAGATAATTCAAGCAGAAACACATGTTCATTTGAAGTGCCTATGTACATACATTTTCACAGGCAAAATGAAACAACTTTGTAATATTTCAATCTAATTATTTATTGTAATTATTTGAAGTGTACTTTTTTGAGAATAATTGACACATTCCTAAATGTGTATGGAAAGACACTAAGATGATCTGGGCACTGCTTGCCTGGCACTACTTTCCAATTATCTGCAGAAATCAGCAGAAGAAAGGGTATCAGAATACCTATATTTCAAGAGAGTCAAATCCTATGTCAAAGGGTGCTTAATATTGAATCCAAGGTCAACATCATGCAGCTTTTTTGTGAGACATTAAATTTAAAACAAAGAATGAAAAAATACCATTCACTTGAAAGATTATCATCTTATATCAAAACCTTAAATTGTTTTAGTAAAATAATTAAAAGAAGTATTATGAACAGAAAATCACTGTCTTCAAGATTTTTATTTAGACTGTATACATAGGTAAGCCCAATCACATATGTGTCCAGCATTCTTTATTTGTAAATTTATTATATCTGTTCTTTGAAACCATAGTTAACTATGGTTTGCTAACACATTTTATTAGATCATTTAAGAGATCATATAAAATGATTAAATTACATTTCAAGCAAATGTCCATGGATCCTACAAATGCTGATTCATGGTTGGATTTGAACTGAGCTTGAGCTCTTAAAACATTATCTGACAGGTATAGCTTGATTACTTCAAGGCTTTTTCAGATACACAACATGTTAACTTTCCCCAGAACTCCAAAGTAAATATCATCCTGAGTAAGTCAATCATGAGTGGTATGTGAATCAGTAGTATTTTCAAACTGACACTGAGACATCTAGGTATAAGGCACTTCTCAAGGGATTCAATATGAAATTGTGCCTGAGAGATAAAAAATCATAGACAATTCATTCCCCCCAAAAAATATGAGGACTATATGTGCTGTGACTTTGTATCCTACACAGGGAAGTTGCTTCTAATCATAGCAACAAACGTGTGCATAAGTGACAGTCAAGACCAAGGCCTTCAATCTTAAAATCATCACTTTCCTAATAGAATGCAGTAACTGAAGACAGTTGATGGAGAAACATGGGCACAGGTATACATTCAGAGAGTGGTTAAAGCCTCCTAGATTTGCAGTTTCTCAACCATCTTGTCCAGTGTGCACTGTCCTCTCTCTCAAAAGACAGAATTATAGATGACCTTTTCAGTGAATTTTTTGAACAAGCCACCTAGTCAAATGCTGTTGTGGGTTTGGAACATGATTTTAAAGCCAGTCAAGCTCACATTTTGATTAGACTTGACAAAATGTACCCAGAAAGTCTGATAAAGAATATGAAATCTGAAGAGTGACTGCATATGACCCCAGAAATCAGGAAGGAGGGTGCTGAGCAAAATGTTTTTATAGAGGGACCTGTTATCTGGGAAGATCAAAAGTCTAAAGCGGTGTTTTTTGAAATGCAAAATTTGAGACATCTTCAGAATATCTATTCTCAGATTCCATTCTATCTAGTTCAATAATTTCTATTCTGTATTTATCCCATGTCTTGATAAATATCTTTTGAAAGTCTAGTAAATTTTTTTTAAAAAATGTCACATTAATGAGGGAATCCCAAGGATTTCCAAAACACCATCATTAAAACCCAAAACAAGGGGCTCAAGAGATGGCTCAGCAGATAGGAGCACTGATTACTCATCATGAGCACCTGGGTTCAGTTTCCAGTACCCACATCAGGGAGCTTACAAATGCCTGTAAACTCCAGCACTAAGAGATCCAATGTACCCTCCTCAGCTGCAAAGGCACTGCACATACATTCACAAATGTACACACACAAGTGAAACAAACTAAAAAAATAAATACAAGGGACGGCTTGTTTTATCAATATTAAAGAAATAAGATATACCTGATATTTATTTCAACCACTGAAGGCACTGGTTTAGACATAGTTTTTTTTTTTGTTTGTTTGTTTGTTTGTTTGTTTTTTGGTTTTTTTTTCTGGTTGACCATCTCTAATAACTTATTTAAGAAGTAAGAAGCCAGATTTAGTGAGACATGTTCAGAGTTCGTATAAAACGGTGTGTTGTTTCTTTCTTCTCAGAGGGATCCTATAATATCAATTTGGTATCTCTTACACCAGGTGCTACAGAGAACACTATTATTTTGATTTGAAAACATGATATGATGTAATACATCAGTGTGACATTTCGAAGTATGACCAGCCTCAGCTGGGTTATCAACAGACTTGACTTGGAGCCAGTTCACCATAATTGCAAAATACCTAAGAAGCAAATTACATAATTCCCAATGGTTATAGACCACCTAAATAATAGTATGCATGTATAAGTCTGAAGCATTTTAAAAAACATGAAAACTAAGCACATGATTATATACTATCAGGAAAACTAGGCTTCAAGTTATGAAACCAAGCCAGAATCTACTAATCCTGTAATTTCCTCTTCCAAATATTTGTACAATTCGTTGAGAAAATAACAGGTACTTTGATTTAGGACTATGACTATAAACCAGACTTCAAATATATTAATAACCAACATCTTAAATAAATACATACTATCTGGAAGTTTGTTGGATAATAAGCATCATAAAAATTTGTTACTATTTTATTACTGATGAATCAGCATCTTTTCTCAAATTTAAAAAAAAAAAAGATTATTTGCAAGATACATTGGTAGACTTAGCCTATAATATTCTCCTGAGACACTTCATAGTATGTGTAATTAATTCCTGCAAAAATTAAGCTTTCTCTGAGGGATTACAGTTTGCCATCTCATTGGTTTAATACATTAGTGAAGTGTGCCTTAGCCACACATTTGCTTAATAAAAATGAATTACTTTAAACTGCCAACACACGTACTGAGTAGAAGGGAAATGGTCTCACATATTCCAACAAATTACTCTCTAACATGTTTCTGTACAGGACAGAGAACTTAGCCCAGGGATGGGAGAACAAGCTTATGGTATTTGCTCAGCTATGTTATCAAATTCAGACCTCTTGCATGAGTTTAAATTGCTTAAAAATGGCTCATTACAGTTTGCTATTCTGAAATCTGAAAATGCATTGCAGAGTTTGAAATACCCTATTAAGTGTGACGACCTTTCATTTGAATGGATTTGTTTTATCAAATTCTGAATTTGAAGCGACATAAATCGGAAGAATTGCAAATTGTAATGTACAATGTTGCTGGTCATCTCTCTGACCACTCAGTAATATGTAAAATTTTCTTTCTAGCTAGACTCTAGAAGTAGGATTAGACATTCCCTTTTTGGGGAGTGGTTTCAAGACCCATCTATTCAGTACAAATGTATCTGTTAACAACCCAGATTTTCATTCCATAATACCTTCCCATTATCCTTCAAAGATGTACACTAAAATGCTCCTAGCATAGAGAGGTTGTCAAGAATCCTAAAATTGGCTTACTGTGAGGTGACACGCTTCTTACAGGCACTTATAATCTCATATTCAAGCTGGATCAGATTTTTAAGAGTAAAGGAGTAAACTGAGACAGATATAGGGCCACCAATTGTAATGTTTTTGTCTATCTTATTATGTGTTTGCATATACAGTTACAAAGCTTGCAATAACCTAAGTAGCGATAGTGAGGTTTTCAGCCAAAATGCATTCAACAAAATCAAAGAAACACATGGCTACTGTAATTTCTTTTTTATGGGATTCAGTTGAGAATTAGATCATAAGCCACTGATTGATTACCTACACACAGAAAAAGCATTAATGACAGAGCCTAACAGTATTCCCTCTTACTCCTTTGATGGCTTAAGCCAATAAGCACTGTGATATCTTTTCTCAGAGGAAAATTGTTTCCAGGGACTAATTAATATGCACAACCTCAATTACAAAAAGACCACCCAGGTGCCTGTTCTATGCCAAGAGATTAATAATCAATCATTATTATGAATGATTATGATGTATTAAAGTTGATACTGTTTTTTTTGTTCTTATTAAAGTAAAGACATGGACTCTTTATAGAACTTTACTGAGTGAGTTGAGTCAGAGTCCCTATTTTAATATACAGCATATATTTTCCAATCAAAATGTATAATTATTTAATATCTATTTTCTCAGTAATTATAAATTTATAACTCCTTGAAGGGACCTGTATCCAATATGTGATCATGCAGATGGTTAATAACTGGGTTTCATCCTTGAGATTTCTTAGCCTTTTAAAAAAAATGTGTTCTTGGTACATACAGTAGAATTTTATTAGTAATGTCATAGTGATTTGTTTAGCTTTATATAAAGATGCCATGAATGGACTTTATTCTGAAAGTTATCATGAAACTCAACTCATTTATAACGATAATTTTCCCTGGTTTAAAGAAAACTGTATATATAAGCAAACAAAATATTTCACCACACCCAACGTAGCCTGTCCATAAGAAGCAAAATATCCAGATAGTTAAATCTATCTCATGTAATTATATTTCAAGGATGTTATAAATAATTCTATTTAGTGGACAATCCAAACTCTATTACATGATTCAGTGAGTACACTTCAAACAGAAGGAATTAGCAGCAAATACATCTCACACATTTTAACTTTCTATTTGAAAACAAAAAATAACAAAAACAAAAATCTTTTCAGAAAAAAATATCTTCCTAGGGCATTCTGAAATTCTAATTTGATTTTATAGACATCTAGAAAATGAATTGCGCTTTGATAATACTTTTCTATATTGGCTTCCAATGTTCATATCCATAGGAATATAAAATTTTTAGCTTTGTTACTTGTGTTTGTAATAAACAATATTTAAATGGACAAATTTTATAAAAATTATTTTTCCAGTGTTATAATATCAAAATATGTAATCATAGAATTACAAATGAAAATGAGTAAGGTACAATTTATAGGTTCATTTGGAGCAAAATTTAAAGGGTAATTTTACCAAATAAACGTACTATAATTAAAAACAATCACCTCTTTAAGAGATGTGCCCATTAATCATCTGTGATTGATAAGCTTCATTGCATAGTGATTACTAAAGTAACTGTAGCATTCCTTGATTTTTGGTGATATTAGTTTATAGGTATATGTCTATGTTTTTTTTCCAGTTACTATATATGGTCAAATATTTAATTTCTTATGTGAGAATAACCACTCAAAACTGAATGTTTTTGCATGTTCCCAAAGTATGTTCTCAACTCAGTGTATAACTCTATGTTACTTCAAATGATTCAATATGCAGGCTCTTTTTTTTGCATGTGATTTAGAGTGATAAAACTGGATTGAGTTATCAACTCCATTAAGAATGACTGAATATTTTGTATTTCATTTGCTTAAATATTTGCACATAATTAAAAATTTAGTAATATAAAATGAGAGCATCTTTTAATTAACATGTTCTGATTTATAAACATGATGAATATGTATAAGTGAAATGGTCATTTTTAAGGAATCCATTTAAAATATGTTAAATAGAGGTGAATATTAATTCTGTGTGCATTTGTTACAAATATAGAGTACTCAAATATGTAAAATGAGTGAGTTGTTTGTGTTTTATAAATGAAATATCTTTCTATAGTGATTATGTCAAAAAAGATGTCCTTTTTCTTTCTACTCTTTGCTTGAACTTTCTGTTCCTATATTGGGAAATACCAGGTTTCCAGTTTCCAGTTTGGGAAGCATTCTAACATCAAGAAACAATTTCTGTACCCATCCCAATATAGACAAGTTTTGTTTCCTAAAATAACACTTTGCAAAATGTTTTAAGTTACTTGCCACCTATAGAAGGAGACTTCTTTGCATTTTATAGCAAATTCCATCCATATATTCATGTGTTCAGCATGCACTAAGTGTCTGTTCTAGCCCAAGTGTTGTAAAGATATCTAATACAACTGGATCTCTTAGCTTTTCAGACAAAAACATTTAACATTTTAGTTTCATTTCGATCAGAGTTTTAGAGCTAGCCATGATAATGAGGATTATTTAAAACTGAGCAGAGCAGGTATAGATAAAGGGCAATATGGCAGCCTTGCTGGTCATCTGAACAGTTCTTTAAGGAAAATTGTTTTTTTTACCCAGTATTATTTTGCACAATAGCTGTTATTTTCTAGGCTCTTACCTTACTGTGTAGCACTCTGATATGATTCTATACATAAACACCCCAAACACTTCACCAGGAAATTTCAACACATGATAAACTCATTCACCAAAGTAGAAAGATACAAAAGTATCCTGCAAAAAATCATTAGTCTTGTGTTTCTTGGTCCTCTACTAGAGCAGTATTTTATTCAGAAAGACACTCATGCCATCAACTCTATTCATCCTAGAGACCCAAGGACTGTCCCTCCTCAGGGGGAACACTAGACATACATTAGCAACTCTGCCCACCTCCATGACCTGCCTGAGGACAAGGAGTCCCTGAAACTGCCTCTGACCAGGGGTTGGGGAGGATCAGAATCACTCTAGACCCTCCTCTTTAAGAAAGGATCTGAGATTCACATTTTCAACTCCCCAGAACCCATTCCCAGAGGAAAAATTCTGAGGACCTCCTCTAAACTCTGTAAGGTTGACTATAAGAATTGCAGAAAGTCTGCACCTATGATAGCAAGCTCCACTTATTTTGAAATGAGGAATGATTACTTCTGATATGATACAAGGAGACATTCTAAAACTAAGACATACTTATTCAGACAAAAGAAGCGCAAAGACATCAAAAACACATATCAGAAAGAAACTCCACATGCATCTCATTAAACATTATTATATCTACTAAAACCCTAAATATGCTGAACAAAAATCTAGTATTAAAAGCTTAAAGAGGAAAAAATACAAGTCACATATACATAAAAACCATTAGCATAACAACTGATTTTTCAATTGAAACTTTGAATGCCAGAAGAGCCTGGAACAGTGAAACCCAAAGTCTAAAAGACCATGACTGCCAACCTAGGCTACTGTGTCCCCTACTCTCCCCCCCAAAAATTAAGGCTATATTTGCATGAAAAAATATTTTTCTATGATACAAACATGCTAAAAAATTCATGTTCCCCAAACCAACCATAAGAAAAAAAATACTGGAAAAAATACTATAGATTGAAGCATAGCCAAAATAGTCTAGAAAGACAGCAAAGTTGTAATTACTAAAACAGAATACAGCTAAGAGCACAAACAGAGAAAATAACAACATAAAATGACTACAACACACATCTATCAATGACAACTTAAAATATTGGTATACTTACCTCTTTAATGAAGAGACACAGTTTAGATGAATGGATTAAGAAACAAAATTCATCTTTCTGCTATCTACTAAAAACTTACCTTAGTTTTAAAGATAGGCAGAACCTTAAAATGAAGGGACAAAATGTGTTCCAAATAAATGAGAGGAGAAAACAAGCAGGTGTTGCCATCATCGTAGCTGAAAAATTTTGATTAATACTAACTACAAGACATAATGCAGTTTTACAGAAGTATATTTTTAGTTATATATAAAATAGCTATTTTATGCACTGTTGGGTGATAGGCTGTCTAGGGCATTCTGTATAGTTTGCAGGTGTTGGAGTTCTGTGGGGGATGCTTCATTGCTTATAATCTGCACCTGAGGAGTTCTGAATCAATAAAAACACCTGAACTCAGATGCTTGGGGTTCCACTGTCCAGTCTGGCACTGGCCAGAATGGTGGTTCCCTCTGCTGAGATTTGGCAGAGTTTATTCCTATGAAAGTGCCTCCTTGCTGTCTCTCATGCTGAGCTACCACAGTTGCGAACTGCTACAAATGATGCCTATAACATGGGGCAGGACACCATAGTAGCTAATCTAACAGGGAGACAAAGAAGAGAAAGAAACCTGAGACCTCACAGAGTCCAGTACGTGCAGAGAAGCTACCAGAGGATAGCGATTAAGATATTAATTGAAGGCTCCTGAAGGAAGAGGTAAAAGAGAAAGGAAATAAGCCTCTATGAAGAGAAAATCCTGTGAAATTAATAAATAAATGAGAAAGAAAGCTCTAAGATGAGAGGCACAGAATGGAGGCCCTTAGAAATAAAGAATTTATCTGGGAGCAAGAAAAAGCAAGGTTCTTACTGCTTTTCCTGATCATGGAGCCAATGCTCCCACTCACTCCTGCTCCTGGAGGTAGCTTAATGTTTCACAAACTGAGTTTTCTGATCGCTCCATTGTTTGCGTGTGGAGCTCAAGATGTTGTATTGGAGGTCTATGAAGAAGAGTGCAGGTTTACCCATGGTGGTGGTGAAAAAGAATGCCAAACCATCAGAATGTTTCAACAGGAGATTCTTCCCACCAGCCAAAGGACCCCTGCTGTTGTGGAAGCAGCTGCTTATAGTCAAAAAGCCTCTAGTTAAAGTGAACAGTTTTTGTTGTTGTTGTTTTTCTGCAAACCTGTCCACAGGAGGTCCTGATAAGACACATCTGCTATGGTGATGAGAACTCCACCCATGAAAGGACCCTTACCGCAGTCAAAGTGACCAGTTATTTTTCCAGCAAACCAGACTCTATCTTAAAACCTGGAAAGTGTTTCCTAAGGATCACACACAGAAATTGTTTTACAGAATGGGCAAAGGTTGTTCCTCATGCTGGCAGCCGAACTTAGTTCTCTAAGAGCCACCCAGCTGGTGCTGGTTTTGAAGGCATGAAGGGAACTTTGGAGAACAGCTGAGGCTTAGCACTGTAGGAGGCCAGAAGAGGCCATTAGTGAAAGTGCAGACAAAGTAGTAGTTGAAGGCCCATAATGAAGGGGATCACACAGAAAAGTTTGGCAAACTGAAGAGAGCCCAGGAGAGGCTATTGGTAGGGACTCCAGGAGTTTTTGAGATGCCAGTACCACAGGACAACTACCAACAGCAGCAACAGCAATGGAGTGGACCAGTCAGAGCCTGGAGGACAAACTGTATGTGCTGTAGAGGGCAGAGCCAGAGAAGTGATCTAAACCTTTGGAGGAATCCAGAAGATTGTGAGTGAATTCCAGATAGTTGGACATTGATAGTGTTTTTCTGCTGTCAAAAGATATTGTCAAAAGCTTGATAGATGTTTGGTATCATTTGGTCTTGTGCATTAGAAGCCTCATAATTGTTCTTCTTGTAAATGCTTTTGCTAGTGTAGTGTTATAAAAAGCAATTATTGGATTGGCTCATACAGAAAGGGGGAATTGTTGCAGTTTATTTTAAGTTATACATAAATAATTGTTTTATGCACCTTTGAGTGACAGGTAGGGTGCTCTGTATTGCTTGCAAGTATTAGATTTCTGTAGGCAATGTTTAATTGCTTATGATCTGTACCTAAGGAGTTCTGAATCAATAAAAACACCTGAGCTCAGATGCTTGGGGTTCCACTATCCAGTCTGGCACTGACCAGGATGGTGGTTCCCTCTGCTCAGGTCTGGCAGGATTCCCACGTATAAAAAATGCATCCCTGTCTTTTTGGCAAGCCCCCACAGCAGTATACTACTATAAAGAAAGACACTTAGTTCTAATCAAGAAAACGATTAACCAATAGGACATTACTATCCTGAACATATATGCACCTCGTTAGACAGGGTTTTCTAGAGTAACAGAACTTATAGAATGCATCTCTCCTAATATAAAAATAGAATTTATTAGAATGTCTTATAGCCTGCAGTCCAGCTAACCCAGCAATGGCTGGCTGTGAATGGAAAGTCCAAAGATTCAGTAGTTTCTCAGTTCACAAGGCTGTTTCAGCTGATCTTCAGTATATGCTGGAATCCCAGAGAAGTAGGCTCTAATGGCAGTGAAGAAATGGACTTGTTAGCAAAGGAGAGCAAGCAGGCAAAGAGCAAATGCTTCCCTCTTCCACATTTTTACGTAGGCTTCTAGCAGAAAGTGTGGCCCAGATTAAAGGTGTGTCTTTCTGCCTCAAGACCTAGATTAAAGGCCTCTGTATTCATACCCCAAAATTACAGATTAAAGAGCATCTACATACTTCAAACCAAGAAAAAATCTCTCAAAGGCATGGGCTCCACTTACGGATTTTAGTTAATTCCAAATGTAGTCAAGTTGGCAACCAAGAATAGCCATCACAAGTATACTTCTTGTCAACTTGACATACAACCATATCTCTTTATATCATGATTACTTTCCAAATGAAAGCAATAGCCAGGTCATAAAAACACCTAACCATAAAAGAACTACCCCAGGTACAATCACAAAATAATTATATATTTAATCAGGTCATAATTATATCTATTGTAATAACTATCATATCATACCTATCATAATATCTATTATAATAACCTATCACCATAACTATCCCTCATACAACCATAAACACATAAATTTAGAATAGGTGGCAGTGTGTGAGGGACATTCTTTTACTATCTCAAACTTAAATGTGATAAGCATGATAATCTCTTAATTGATGTTCTATTACATGATAAAGAAATCAAGAAAACTCAAATATCTATATAACTACATTAACAGAAAATGACAGAATACTCATGTCAATTATATTTCTCATTTTTGTAACTGGTCATATGACCTTTTTTATAACTATTTATAACTACCTTCCTCTAGTACCCACCCTGTATTTTTTTCCATCCTTGGCAAGAGCTTCAATGGGTCTTAGCTCTCTTCCTGGAGTAGTGAGCCATAACTTCACTCCTGATAGGTCTGCGCCCTTTGTCATTCTGCCAGAGTTAGGCTGTTGTAGTTCCCCATTGACTTTAATTATAGGATATGTTACCACCAAAAGACTCCCTGAAGGATCTCCTGGTCTCCAGACATAATCTTTTTTACCTCCATTGTGGAGAAGGAATTCAATTTCTGCATTGAAATCTGGATCAATCGTCCCTCCTAAAACTGTTATTCTTTCTTAGTCTATTGGTTTAAGTGCATTAGAAGCCCAAAGGAGTCTGGGGGAAGTCTGTACTTCCAAATTAATGGAATGTTTGTTGTGGCTCCAGGCAGGAGTGCTCATTTCTCTGGAAGCAAACTTTCTAGGACTGAAGAATTCAAAGTCCAGGGAACAAGAAGCTAAATATTTTCCTAGTTGGTTACTAGGGATGATAGTAGAACTATTCCCATTTCCTTTACTCCTTGATTACTGGACCTGTGGATCCTGGTTATGGGAGAACTACTGTGCACCTGATTATAGAAATATTTTACTACTGTAATTAAAGACAAGGATGAATATTAAACCAATAATAGTGAATGATTTCAATACCTTACTGTCTCCACTTAACAGGTTATCTGGTTTTGTGTGTGTGTGTGTGTGTGTGTGTGTGTGTGTGTGTGTGTGTGTGTGAGAGAGAGAGAGAGAGAGAGAGAGAGAGAGAGAGAGAGAGAGAGAGAGAGAAAATTATATTTGAAAATGAACCAAACAGATATCTACAGGATATTCCACTTGATTAACAAAGAAAACACATTCTACTCAGCAGCCAATGGAAACTTCTCTAGAGTATATAGATTGCATCCTGGGACACAAAACAAATCCTTATAAGTTCTGCACACTAAAAAATGAAAAAACCTCCCATGTTCATGGGTTTCATCTGTAGAAATGAATAACAACAAAAACAAAGAAAAAAAGCAAGCAAAAACACTAAAAGGATTACCATTCCATATTTCAAGATACATTACAGAGCTAAAGAAATAAAAACTGTATGGTACTGGCATATAAAGAGATATGTAGACCAGTTTTACAATAAAAAGGCATAAACTTGAGTACCTGTAACTATAGCTATCTGATATTTTGCAAGGATTCCCAAAATATATGCTGGAGAAAAGGTACCATCTTCAACAAACTGTATTGGAAAAACTGGTTGTCGATGTGTAGAAGAATGAAATGAGACCCATATCTATCACTATCATCCTGCACAAAATTAACTCCAAATGGATCAAATATCTCAAAGTGAGACCTGAAATGCTAAAACTTTAAGAAGAAAACATAGCAGTTCCTTACAAGGTTAAGAAAAGTCTGACTATGACACCATTTGCCAAATAATTAAGGCGTACAAAAATGAAATAAATATTATTAAGACATATCTCAAACTGTGTTCATCATCCATAGCAATTAGGACAGTGAAAATTACAGCAACTCTGAGATTTCATCTCACCCAAATGAGAGGGCTAAGATCTACAAAGCAACTTAACAAGTGCTGGACAGAAGGTAGGGAAATGGGACCTCTCATTTGCACTTGGGATTGCAAAGTGGTGCAGCCACTCTGGAAATCAATGTGCAGAATTTTGTTTGTTTGTTTTGTTTTTTTCATTTGTTTTTGTTCTTTTATTTTTTCCAGACAGGCTTTCTGTGTTGTAACTCTCACTGTCCTGGAACTCACTCTGTAAACCAATTTGGTCTCTAACTTATAGAGATCGGCCTGCCTCTGTCTCCTGAGTGCTAGGATTAAAGCCAAGTGCCACCACCACCTGGCAATGTACAGAATTCTAAACAATTAAAAAGTAAATCTATCATGTGACTCAGCTCTATCATTTCTTGGTTTATGTCCAAAGGATTTGACATTTCATCCCTACGTACTTGCTCAGCCATGTTCATTGTCATTCTGTTCACAATAGATTGAAAAAGCAAAGAACATAGAATGCCCTTCAACTGACAGAAGAATAATGAAAATATGGTATATAACCACAATACAATACTATTATTGTTCAACTATAAATAAAAAAGAACTCATGAAATAAATGAGTACACTCAAATAAATGAATAGAACTAGAAAATATATTGACTGAGATAATCCAGATCCAGGAAGACAAAATCACATGTTCTCTCTCCTCTCTGATTTTATCTCAAAATCTTCAGAAGTGAATATATAACCTAGAGTAAATACAGAATCCAGGAAAATAAAAAAGGACTATGGAGGTAAGGAGGAGAGTGCTGGATAGGTATATGAATGAAGAAATTGGAAAAATGATAGGACAATGCCTTTAATTGGGGAGATCGATAAAGAAGCAAGGGAAGAGATAAAGAACACTAAATATCTTCAAAAGGACATAAGAATCATTTTATATTTAACTGAAATTACATTAAAATATATATAAGTATATATTTATACATGTGAATAGAGTTTAAATGAAGTTTTGTTATTTGGGAAGGTAATCCTTCCCACCTACCACAAGAGCCAATGACTCTCTAACAAAAACCTCAGTGTCAGGCATGAGAAACCATCTTTCAAGTTATTGGTCAGAGACATTCATGAGACTTCCAAAAAATATACTCTTTTGCTAATGACCTTAATCACTCCTAGAGCTTCAGGTAAATCCTATTGATGAAGAATAACACATGCTTTAGGCACAGGACTTGAGAAATCATGCTGGATCTGATCCAAAAGCATCCTGCCAAGGGAAAAGATTTCATAGTACTGTCTGTTGATCTCTGTCCCATTGTTCCTGTCTCTTGTTGCTGGAGGCTGGCCCCAGCAATTGACAGGATCCAGAGGTATGGAATAGGTAAGCTGGGAGGGTCTTACAACTCTCATTGATTAGCAATCAGGATGCTTTTTTATTTATACAGATTTCACAAAACAAAGACAAACTCATGGTTTCCAAGGAGATACAGATCATATCACTTTGTAAATATCTGAACCAGTTTAGGTGAGTCCCCAAGCCTTGAACAATGTATAATTAAGCATTGGTAAAGTGTTACTTGCAAGTTAACTTTCTCAGGCCTAAAAGTCTCTGCAGAGGATTTGCTTTTATGATCTTTATAAAAAACTGTTTGTTTAAGAGAATTCCTTTTGTTTTCTAGTTAAGTGACACCACTGTAGCCTGGTATAAGCCAGTCTTTTCATAAATGGAAAAACTGTGTGCCTAATTATTTTTTTATATCATGCTACCATGTAGGGTAAATTTGTTTTAGCCAATCTAACTTAGTCTCTAAGTCCCTATTTTCTGGTGGCATGTCTTGCATAGACCACCCCTCCCCCCCATCTCATAAACTACATAAGAAAACTCTGAGAGTATGTATGCAGGAGAAAGCCTCTAATCTACTACCACTTCTCCTGGCCAACTGGGGCTTATCAGCTTCTCCCAAGTTTACATTGCTCTGACTACCTTGCTTCTGAGTTTGTTCAGGGATAGACACACAAAGAAGATCCTGTAGCCATAGCCTAATACAGAAATTCCTAGCATTTTTGTGCTTATCACAATCTACAAGGTATAAAGAAGACTTCTGAGTAAGGTCAGATAAGGTTATTTCTCTGAAAGGAGATGGGGAAATATAATTAGGACTTTCCTTAAGAGACACAGAAATAATTTTCTCAGGTAAAGACAAAAACGAATCATAATGTCAAAAGTTTCTAACAATGCAACATGTAGAGACCAAAACCAAAAGTGAAAGACAGCAAGGCAGCAACCTCAGCATTTGGCTTAGCTTGTTGGAACTGTGTCAAACAACTGTGCTGGCTTCATGACTTGTTATTTCCATTGGTGCCACTTTGTCACTTGCCCTTTGTGCCCTGCCCATTGTCCACTGTCTCCTGTCCCTTGGTCCTTGTCCCTTGTTCTTTGTCCATCCTGGGCCAAATATATCTCCTTTATGCTAAAAATCTTGTGTTTGGGTGTGTTCTGAGGTGACGTGACGCTGGGGCTGCCATTTGTAGCATGATGTAGAGTGACTTCCTCATTGTCAGTGTCATCCCAGCAATTTCCCACCAATTCTGCCAAGCAATTTTCTGCCTCTTCAGGAACATGAACATCTTACCTGGGCATTGGAACAGCTCCTTGAAGGCTTCCAGGAGGGTTCCTAGCTTCTACAAACACCCTTCAACATGCTAGATGACTTGAATGAGACAATCACTGATCTATGGCTTCAAGGACCACTCTAGCTCCTCAACCTGGAGCTTATTCAATGTTGTACTTTGCTTCTAAGCCTCTTACAGTTCCTACCTTCCCATCCTTCACTGGCCTCATTCCAATTCTTATAGACTAATAGCTCTTTTTCCTTGAAAATCACCTGTCACATCTATAGTGGAGCAGCCAGCAGCACTCTGGTGAGTCCATCTCTAAGTCTCTAAGTCCTTGTTATTTTTTAAATGGTCAGCAAGGCTTGGACCAGCCTGCCCTGGCCTAAAGAGCCTCCTAGCATAAAGGTGACCTCCCTCCAACAGCTTGACCTTCACTCTTGATCATCAGTATTTAGTGAAAGAATGATACCCAAGTACCTGCTGGTTCCAAATAACATAACAAAAAGATGAAAATGATGGGCTAGAAGAAGCCTCACAAAGAGTTCTGAGAGGCACAAACATGGTGCTTGCACCTCCCTTCTCCTTTGTTGAATTTAGCATATCTGACAGGCTCAGGCCCACAGGAATTTCCCATCTCTAACAACAGAGACCAACCAGAGATAGCTAGTTCCACATTACTAATGTTACCAAGTAAGGCCTATTCTCTTATTTGACTACTTTCTTATGCCTCACTTATTTCTGAGGATGATAACCAAGGTTCAACTATGAAAATATCAATATCCAGCATTCAAAAATCCTCATTTGACTATGCTAATTAACATGCCCAATCAAAACTTAACAATTCATCCTAGCTCATTCTAATGCATACCTCCCCTTTTTCCTCTTAAAATTATAGCTAAAAGCACTGCCTGAGGATTTCAAGCACAGAGGATAAGGTACCAAGACTAAAGGACAGTGAGAAAACAAGGGCAGGGCCCACCAGCCTAGAATTCCAGTGGGTCCTGCCCTAGAACATACCGACGAGCCTCAGGATAATCCTGATCTGGAGAAACAGCAATGCGTTCCAGCCATTGGTGGAGTTGAGCCTGCTCTGTTAGGGGAGGGGAATAAAAACTTCATGATGCACATTGCCATAGTTTACCAGGTGCTGGACCCTGGCTTCATGAGGTGCTAACTCTGGCAGGCAGTCTGGGGCCTGGGTGATGTCCAGATGCCTACTTGAAGTATGGAAGCTAGCATGATGCCCAGGAGACGGCAAGATACCTGGTTGCCTGTGGGATGCCCTGGTGACAGAGAGAAGACCATGTACCTTCAGAATATTGAGGGTCTATGGGATTCTAGGACACCTTCAGGTTGTTTGGGTACATGTGGGGTGGCCAGATGACTGCAGGAGGACTAGGAATCTTGATATGTTTGGGTGCCTGTATGATAACTGAGAGCCTGCTTGCTATCCAAGTGCAGATGAATTGTTCACCTGCCTGCAGGATGACTGGGTCCCTGCTGGATACCTGTGTGATGTCTGGGTTCTTGCATGATGTCCAGGTGCCACTGTGATGTTCATATGCCTTTGGAATGACTGGGTTCCTGCAAGAAATCTGGGTATCTATTGGATATCCTGGTGCTTATGTGATGTTTTGGTGCCTATAGGTTGTCCTGATGCCTGCAGGAGGCTCTGGTGCCTGTGAAATGTCCTGGTGAGACTTCTGAGCACTTGCAGGATCCTCTGGAAATTTCAGGATGTTTGGATGCATGTGGGATGTCCTGGTGCTGGTAGGAGACCCTAGTACCTGTGAGATGGCCAGGTACCCACAGGATGGCTGGGCACCTTTGAGCACCCTGGTGCTTGTGGGAGGCCCAAGGGCCTACATGATGTCCTGGTTCCTGTGTGGTAAGTAGTGCCTGTGTGATGTCCAAGTTCCCACCTGATGTCTGGGTGCCCGTGTACTGTCCAGGTACCTGTGGGCTGCCCAGCACCTATGGGATGTCCTTTTGTCTGTGTAATTTCTGGGTGCATTCAGGAGACTCTGGTACCTGCAGGATGTTCATGTGCTTACAGGCTTTGTCGGAATCTTTGAGATACTCTGGTACCTGCAGGATGTCCAGGTGCCTGCAGGATGTCCAGGTGCCTGCAGTATGCCCAAGTACCTGAGGGATGCCCATGTGCCTGTGGGATGTCTGGGTGCCTGTGGGATGTCCAGATGCCTGAGGGATGGCCAGGTGACTGAAGGATGGCTGGATGACTATGTGAGTTCTGAATGCCCGTGATAAGCCTGGGTCCCAGAGGTATGCCTTGGTGCCTACAAGATGTTCAGGTGCTTATGGGAAGTCTGGGTCCATGTGTGCCTGCCTGTTTTGGCTGTGGAGCCCAACTTCAGATTGAATTTAATCATTCTTGATTGTGCTTATGGGAAGTCTGGGTCCATGTGTGCCTGCCTGTTTTGGCTGTGGAACCCAACTTCAGATTGAATTTAATCATTCTTGATCTTGGGATGATGTGGACTGGGTGAATGACCAACCATGAAGGCTGGACTTAATTTTATTGTTATTGGTTATTTCTTTCTTTCTGTCTTTCTTTTTTCTCTTCTTATATTTTAGGGTACAGGAGTAGGAGAGTATGCTGGGGTGGAATGAGAAGAAGGTATGATACAGATCCATTGTGTGAGACTCAGGTAATTAAAGTATTATGAAAAAAATTACATCTGCAAAGCTATTTGCTGCTGGTTTTGCTCAATTCAGAATCAGCTACTTTTTCTTTATTTGCTTGCTTAATAGAGGATCTCTTTGCTGAAAATTGGTGTTTGAATGTGGTCTGTGCCTTATCTGGGGTCTGGGAGGGTATACCCAACTGTGTGTGGGTCCCTGCTACCTGAAGGCAAAAACTGAAGCCCAGAACTCAGAAGAATGCTGCTTACTAGCTTGTTCTTTTGGCTTACTCAATTTGCTTTTCTATAAAACTGAGGACAGAGAGGTGGCACAACCTGCAGTGGACTGGGTCCTTCCACATCCGTTACCAGTCAAGAAAATGCACTGCAGACTTGCCTACAAGTCTATCTTATAAAAGCAACTTTTCAACTGTGGTTCTTTCTTCCAAGATGACTCTAGTTTGTGTCAGGTTAACAAAACAACAAAAGACAACAACAAAACTAAACTTCACAGTGTTCAGTGAATAGATATTGAATGAATAAATATCTGGAATACTTATATTAGTGTTTTTTGAGACAGGGTTTCTCTGTTGTAAAACTGACTGTTCTGGAACTCACTCTGTAGACCAGACTGGCCTCAAAGTCACAGAAATCCACCTGCCTCTTCCTCCCATGTGCTGGGATTAAAGGCATGCACCACCACCACTAGGATGTTTTTATATATTCTTTAGATAATTACCTAAATTAATGAAATATAATTATCTATGGCCATTTATCTAATAGAATATGCAATTTGAATACACAACAGCAACAAAAAAAAAAAACAGTAATCTTCAGAAACGTTATTTTTAATGTGGGAAATATTGCCCACAACTAGTTTAACAGGAAGCACTGATAGACAATAAATTGAATAGCAAACAAAATTTAAAATATTGGTATGGTCAAGGATGGGTAAATGGAACCAGTAAAGCAAGTAAAATGAACAAGTAAAAGACATAAAATCCCAAGCTTAGCATGTCTTTCAGAAAAATGAAAAAATCTAGTGTGGTTAATCAAATTCAGACATGTGTTGCTGTTGATAAACATCAAGAGAAATTCTATTCCTATGCCATTCAGATTTATATAAATCAAATGGTCCTCCCCTCTATGGGTGAACTTCATCCAAACAGTACAAGCCACAGCAGAATACAAAAATCTGACTGTAGTCTTTCTCTGCCTAACAATCTTAGAACTAGAACCCTGATCAGAGGGGAGCTGAGATTTTTCAACTGGTTTGGAATTCAATTTTCTGTCTGAAGATTTAAAAATATCTCAATTGTAATTGTCATATGAACCAATTAGTCAAAATAACACCCCTCTTATATACACTATTTACTTTATGATATTATATACACATGTGTACATGTGTGTGCTCAAGAGCATAGATTTATGAGAAGATAAAAGACAGTAACTGTTACTAGAAGGATTCAAGTTATTATCTATAGGATTTTGATATAACAGGATAAAAACTGAGAGAGGGTGCAAGAAAAAAGAGAGGAATAGAGAGACACAGAGCGGGAGAATGATAAAAATGACTTTGGCAATGATAATAATGATGCTGATCATTGTGATAGAACACACAAGGAAAGGAATGATGAAGAGTATGGAAATGAATGAATTCATTATTTGAAAAGATCATATTGCATTGATACGATGCCGTCATCATTCTCTCCAGCTCCAAACCAGCCCACTAGAAATAAAATTTGCAATATGACCCTAGATTCTATCTTTGGAGAAAATTTTCAATTCCTGCGTTAGCCTTCAGCCACATGTATATTATATAAATTTTTATATGCCGTAATAGTCAAGCATCCTAGCAATCTATCATATTTGATCAAGACATGCATAAATCATTTATTCATGATTTATCGTTCCTAGTTTGACTCATTGATTCATCTTGAGACAAGACAAGGTCAGTACCAAAAAATATGATTAAGTCTCTTGCCCTTAAGAGAGAACAGCTTAACCAACAAATTCATCTTCACATCTGACCTCATGAATCTTGACATTGGGAGTATTGCATGAATAGAAATTATTCTTAAATGGGAATGTCTATGAATGAATGCAGAGGGTAGAAGGAATGAATATAAGAGTGAAATAGGTGTTCTACAGCTACTGTGTGTCTCGTGGAAGAACAATCAAATTCACCTATTAGGCCATTATCTATTCTTAATGGCATTCATCTCCATTGTTTTCCACACTAATTCCTCCCTCTGGCAGCTTTACTGTTTCTCACTTACCTGCCCTCTGATACTCTAGTATTTTCACAGTTATCTCCACATTATTCATATTAAATGCTTAGCCCTGAATCAGATTAAGTAAGAGGTGGGAAAACAGTAGTCTCAAATATTGCAATATTACCACATTAGCAAATATAACCAGACAGACAGCAGTAAAAGACTCCATCAACTCTGACAGCCGTGGTCATGGAGTTTCCATTTTCTTTTTTCTTCCTCTGATTCCTCACATTGCTTTGGTATATATTTCAAACTCACAATCAGAAATAGGAAAATAAATTTTATGCTGTCATATTATTATAACAAATTACCCTCAATTAAACAACAAATCCTATTTTTTTTTTCAAATTGAAGCGCATAAGTTTATGACAATGATTCTGGCTAATGTGAATCCTATTTAGAGCTATTTTCCCAGTTTTCTTGTGGAGATTCCTGGCTACATCCACCTAGGGCAGAGAGAAAGGATCTGCGTTATCTCTCACTGTGTAGGTATCAATTCTATTATGGTATTCTGGAATAAATGACTTCCTCTAAAGCCAGTTGCCTGCCCAAAATACTCCCTCCAATAACCATCATCTTAGCTGTTATAGATTATTATATGAATGGTAAAATATGATGTATTTTGTAGCTTATACCTATAGTCACAGGGCACATGAATTGTCTTACGCATAGAATAGTTCGACAATTGTATCTGATATTTCATTTTCTATTAAAAAGTAATATATAGCTTAATTAATTTTTCATAGAACTTAGGATAATTTCTAGATTCTATGGCCTAAAAATAGAAGTTATTTCACTATCTGACTTCAGTT
The DNA here is from genome assembly GCA_026225945.1 of Cricetomys ansorgei. NCBI lineage: Eukaryota > Metazoa > Chordata > Mammalia > Rodentia > Nesomyidae > Cricetomys > Cricetomys ansorgei. The sequence goes on along the minus strand of JAMJFZ010001121.1, from coordinate 2,915,289 downwards.
TATTTGGTTTCTATATTTTCTTTCTCTTGCTAATGGTCTCTTCTCTGAACTATTTTCAACTTACACTCCAATACTTTTGTTTCTCTCCATGTTTTTGCATATATGGTCCCCTCTGCCTGAAATGCCTTCCAACCATTTGAACTGAGAGGAGCATTTACTTATCCTTCAAAACCCAGCCTTATTTTTATCATTTCTGATCTCCTTTCCCCTCAATAAAATTGATGATCCCTGATCTAATCCCACATTTTTAACTCTTCTGATGCAACACTACATCGGAATGTGGTGATGCAGTATTTTGAAAGTATATTCTAAGAGATTGGAACTTTTGCTGGACTTCCCATCCAGAATTAATATTACACGCTGAGATCACTTAAGACTTTAGACTGCTAGCCTACTGTGAATGTTTAACCTGCCTTTATTTAGGAGAACAATGTAACAACCAACCCTACTTACCTTGCATTTTCCATGTAATTAACATCTAAAACTTGAGAGAATGCCTAGCTGTAATCTTAAATTGTGCATTGTTCCATGCCCATGACCCAGAACAATGCAAGTATATCATTTGCTGAAACCAGAAAATACAGAAGTCGAAGCAATTTCCTAAAAATCTACCATAAAAGTTAAAGGCAACCATTTTTTGACATTGGTTGATAAACAATGATGTTTGTTGTGTCAGTTAGAGTCATTGTCTTAATCCCTTGAAAAATCTGTGAAATATCTCTGTAAATTACCCTATTCCTTCCCCATGTGATGCTTGTTATATTGTTCAATAAATACAGACCACGCCCTTTGTCAGGGAATGACACACACAGTCAACAGACATAGAGACATACAGAGAAAATCACACCACTCTCAGAAAGACTAAATAAAACAGACACAGAGACACAACCACACAGACAGAAGCAAACAGAAACACACAGACACAGACAAACACTCAGGAACAAACAGATTCTCCAAATTGCCTTCAGGCAGGCAATGATTTGGACTCATACAACAGATGCACAGAGTATAAAGACACAGGGAACATGAAATAGAGAATTGAAATCTGGATTCTCTTGGTTAAAGGACTCTATGGGGGAAGTGCTTCTATGTCTTTCCTTTATACAACACAGATGTATTATTTGTGACTCAGGGTAATCACTAATGATTGTAACCTGTACATCAGAGGTTTTTCTAAGTTGTGAATGTACTTAACTCGCCTACTAGATTGCAATTCTCTTGAGAGTAGATGTAACTTCTAAGAATCTCTTTTAATCTGGTGAATTTATAGATGTACCTGATGTACTCACACTCAGTATATGAAAAATTAATGACCAAATAAACAATTAATTTAAAACACACTATGAAATAAGAGACCTGTTGCCTCTCAGTACTCACTGGAATGAAGTGCCTAATATCCTTATGTTACAAAACCCCTACTTCCCTTGTTGCTAGTATTTACTTGAGAGTCTCTTCCATCTCAGCACCTAAAGCAATGTGACCCAACCTTTTTTTCCTATAAAGCTGAAAAATCTGGTTACTAAAAATACAAATTCCTGAGCCTAACCACAGACCTGCTAACGATTATATTACAGGAAAGAAGCTCAGTGTTATTCAGGTTTAAACATGGTCCTAGATGACCTCAAGATCAGTGAGAATAATACAAAGGGCTGGAAAGATGACTCAGAGGTTAAGAGCACTTATTACTCTTCCACAGGTCCCACAAGACAGATCCCAACCTTCTGTTAACTCCAGTTCCAGAGAGTCTGACATCTTCTGGCTGCCAGTGGCACAGCATGCCCATGATGCAAAGACATAAATACATTCAAAACATTCACATGTGCAAAATGCACACAAAAACACACAAACAACAAACATGCAAAGGAGGGCTACCCCATCTGATGAGTGACAGCTGCTTCTTTCAATGCCATTCCTTTTTGATATTTTATTAAATAGTGGTAGAGCTTCTTCCCACTTAGAAAGATGAGTTCACTTGGGTGTCTTTCTGTAGCTGGCTCCTCAGCATTTAACAAGATAGAAATTCTTCCAATGGATCCATGCCACTGTGCACTACTGTTTCCTGGCAGACAGCCCTGTAGAAGATTCCTCCTGTTGATTGTAATGCTAGACTCTTCCTGATCTGTTTCACAGGTGCTGCAGAAATTCTACTGTTAAACACTAGAACCGCTCTGGGTATTGGCAGTCTACAAACTGAATCTGATGAAGTGTGACAAACCTGCACTCTGTGGGTTTATCCTTAATTAAACTAGACCCTGAGTATGTATGGATTTCCTGTAGTAAGCACAGATTGGGTGTTACCAAAGGTTAAAAATGGGAATGAAGACTAAGTACATCTCATAGAGCCTGGCAAAGAATAAGCATTCAATAAATATTGAGAATTAGTGACATTCTGGATCTGATGTACTGCATTTATTTTCTTGCTTTTATCTCAACCAAAGAATATTTATACTACAAAATTTTGGGCTTGATTTTTGAAATATGAAATATTTCACTCATATAAAATATTAAATTTTGTTTAAATATGTAGAATGTCAGATTTTTATACAAAATATCAATACTCAAATTCTTACTTTGTAGTCTTAAAATTAAGGAACTTGTTGGATGATTTAATTAGGATATTAATAATTTAAGAGTAGTTTTGTATACTAAGTATTTTTACAGCAGCTTCTATTGTATACCAAATCTTTCCTAAGTTGAATAACTTCAAATAACCATCCTTTCTTACTTCTCATAAATCTGAGTTGACTGCTGATATAATTTCACTTAAGTTGGATGAGTTAGGCTGAGATCACACATAAATTTGTTGAAGTATAGAGTTTTTGGCAAATAGTTTATGTGTTCTATCATTTTTTTGGCTGAGAGGGCTTATCATAGTCAGTAGGAGACTATCTGAAATTATATTAACAGGACTCAAAAAGAGACAAGATCGGTGTCAGTGTCCTGACTCAGGTTTGGAAAGAATACAATGCCATTTCCCATAGTAAAATGAGTCAAGCCTTAACTCAGGGTAACAAATACATAGTATCTTCTTGACTGTAGTTACTGAACAGTCATATTGCAAATTGAGACTGCTATTTGGAACTGTCAGACTAACAATCTGCCATATCAGTCATTCTGGAAAATATTCTACTTCTTTGGATTTTCTGGAATTGTATAGAAAGTAATAGATGCTAAATTAAGGTAAAACATCATGTCTTATGACATTTATATCATTCAGATTGTTATAAGAAAATCAGAAAACCTTTTAATTATTATCTTTAAAGTATTGATAGTATAAAGATCATATGATTACTAAAATGACTTCAGAAGATCGCATGTTAGTTAGAACATATAAATTATGCATGAAAAGGAATACACACACATAAATATGTTTACACATACTCACAAACATAGTATGAGGGTTCACTCCTGTAAATGCAGCACATGAGAAATAGAGACAGGAGGATCAGGACTTATTGCTATCTTTGGTTATATAACACATTTGAGAGCAGCCTTAGTTATATGAGATCCTGTCTTAGAAAACAACAAATAAACAAACAACAAACACAAAACAGTTTATGAAAAAGAGATTGCTGTTTACATTTGTGTCTTTATAACATTTATTAGTCTCAACTTTCAGTTTCGTTTTTATGTCACCATTACACAAGTTTTATATACCAGCCTTAATTCCTTTAAATTTATTTGATAATATTATCCAGTATCTCTTCTTCTAGAATATTCATTTTCCAAACTCTCTTGATTTTAACTGATAAGTAAGCATCTTTCACTCTTTAACAATGGGACCCTTTAACAAGGTAGGTACTACCACTGGTCAATTTAAAAGAAATGTTTAATATGTTCATTAAACATACTACAAAAATCCCAGAGTTGAAAAAAATTACCAGTGAACCAAAATGAATTAAATAAATGGATAAGAGACAAAACTGACCTATAAAATCATATCAGGAAGAGTTTTCTCAGACTTTGGAGTAACTCCTTGTGTTTAAGAGTGACTCCACCATGGGTGCTCATTGAGCCCTTGTAATATACCTAGAAATGTTAAGATCATGACAGGATATCTGACAGAGGAGCCTAGACCACACAGCCCACCACTAATGTTATAGAGCTGGAAGAGAAACCATCTGCTTTATTAAGTTTTTATTGTAGAACGCAGAGCACTCCCAATTAAATTATTTAAGGAGTGTTTTGATGTTCAACAATCCAAGACACATATGCACTGTAATTCATTCCTTTTCTTCTTCAAAACCCATAATGCACATTTGTTCACATATATTTCAGACAGGAATTATGTTCCATAGCAGAATACATCTGTCTTATATATATTTACACTGTTATAAAAGAGATAGACCTGATGCTCATGCTCATTTCTGTTTGATTTCAATGTACTTGAGGTGTGTGTGTGTGTGTGTGTGTGTGTGTGTGTGTGTGTGTGTGTGATTCTACCTCAACATGTGTATACCCAGTTTTCAGGATTCTGTTAAAAACAAATAAAAAATTACTACTGGGGTCCAGAGAGATGTCTCAGCAGTTAAGGTCACTTGCTGCATTTGCAGGAAACAAGAATTCCTTTCCCATCACCCAGATCAGATGGCTGACACCTGTCTGTAACTCCAGTTTCAGGGGATCTGAGACTCTTTGGCCTCTGCATGTATTCACACGCATATATGCACAGACATGCACATATGCACACACACACACGCACACACACACGCACACACACACGCACACACACACTCCTTCTTTCCCTCACCCTGTGTGTGTGTGTGTGTGTGTGTGTCTGTGTGTGAAAGAGAGGGGAGGAAGGGGAGTCACAGCAATACAGCATCAAACTATGCTAGTAGACAGGAGAAAATGGAAGTAGTATTGTCTATTCAAATATAGAATACAACTGTTTTAGTATGAAACATGTCGATAGATAGTGTTTTTTCACTTTACATATTTTACAAATCACACTTAAGACAATTTATTATATACCACGGGGTTTATAATGTTGGTATTTATCACCAATTGTCTCCTCATCATCTAAAACATACCCTAACCTTCTTTTATCTGTTCTCTCAAAAGCACATGGAGTTCATAATTGTACCAATAACCTTTGCTATATATGAAATGCCACCCTCTCATGTTACTAGTCTATTAATAAACACTTAAAACTCAAGAACTTACCAACAATATTTATTGTCCTATCCAGCACAGGATTTCAGATGCATGTTAATTACGTCTTCTTCCTAGGCTTTATATAAGGTGTTCGTGGGTGATAGTCTCACTTGGAACATCTAGCAGAGAAAAACACTTTTATAATAATTCTGTAGTGGCAGAATTCAGTTCTTCATAGGGTAGTAGAATGAAAGTCTTAATTTATTTCCATGTGGATCTCACAACAGAGATGTCCACAATATGACACCAACTCTCTATTTAAAGTACATGATGGAAAAAGAGACATTAGCAAGACTAAAACCACATTCTATGAATAACTTATGATGTACTCTAAATTTACTTTATTCTGTTTATTTTTTAAAGCCCTTATATCCAGCTCACACTCAAGTGTAACAAATGACATTGAAGTATGTAATATGTCGTTTATATGTAACTCAGGACATGCCTCAAAGATGACTATCACCAATACTTTCATTGTAATCAATGGAACTCAGTCTAGCTATAATATTTTTCAATAAGGACATTCATTTTGGTCATGAAATGAATCATTGTCACTTGTATCATCTGGTTCCAGACACAGGTATTAACTCATTGAGAATTGTCTTATTTCCTGTAATAGTAACTTAAACATAGTCTCTACAGTCCTGGAGCTTCTAAGAAAAGACCACAATTTCCATGAGAAAAAAAGCAAAGCCTTTTTTTCACGGTTAAAATTTATTCCTTCTAAGAAATATTTACCTATACATTGGATGACATATAAAGACATTTAGTGAATCAATAGATGATAAGGATGGCAGAGGTATGATGAGCAGAGAAGTAAATCTAAACCCAATGCCTGTTTTAGAAAAGAAAAAAAAATGTTTTACTGCCTCCAACATTCAGTAAAGTTGAATTATTATCTTCTCTAGGCTGATCCCAATGGGAAAAGGTGTACTACCCTAGAGATGTGATTGCTTCTGGCTGTAGTCAGTGGAGCATGAATTGCTGGGGTCCATGATGTCTGTTCAGAAGTCTTTTTCCTGGTATCTGTATCCATTCATTCATGAACCCAGTGAGTAATGTCAATTTGGAGACCAGGGGAGAAAGCTCATTGACCTCCTAACCACTTTTATATTTGCTTTGAATTATGAACAAACTTTCTGGAAGTTTTGACAATAGAGTATTTATTTTTCCCATAATAATGATGGTTTTAATGTAAGAAACTGTGCTGGTTAGATTTTTTTTTTTTTTTTTTGGGCAACTAGACACTAGCTAATTTCATCTTGGAAGATAAAACCTTAAATGGGAAAATGCCTCTATCATATTGGCCTTCAGGCAAGTCTATATTTATTTTTAATGATTGATATGAAGGCCCAGTTCACTGTGGGTGGTACCATCCTGGGGCTTGTGATCCTTAGTTTTCTAAGAAAGTGAACTGAGTGTGCCATGAGAATAATCCAGTAAATAGCACTCTCTAATGGTCTTGCTTCAGGTCTAACCTCCATGCTGTTGAGTTCCTGCCTCGATGCGTTTCATGATAGCCTGTGATGTGGAAGTATAAGTGAAATAAACCCATTCCTTCTCAAGTTGGTTTTGGAGAGGTCTTTAGCACAACAACAGAAAGAAAACTAAGAAAGAAGTTCTATATTACAATATAAAATGATTATATATAAGCAATTATTTTCCAGACTTAAAGGTTTGAAACAGCACTGGTAAAATATAAAAAAAAAAATGAGTATATTGTCTCTGTCTAGGAAATGCACAATTCCTGGTAAAGTATTTATGTTTTCTACACAAAAATCTGTGAAATTCATCTGGAATTGTACTGAAATGGAAACACATCCTAGAATGGCAGATTCTCAATCAGATTCACTTTCTGCTTACAGTAGTAATTCTAATTTACTGTCACTTTTCAAAGCACACCTAACTTTTGGGTTCAGTCCAAATATCTCCGATAGGACTCAACATTTCATATCTTCAGCTTCTTCTTCCTCTTCTTCTTCTCCTTCTCTTCCTTCTCCTCCTCCTTCTTTTTCTTTTAACACAGTGTTTCTCTGTTGTAACTCTGGCTGTCCTGGAACTCTGTAGACCAGGCTGTCCTCAAACTCACAGAGACTTGCCTGCCTCTGCCTCTTGAGTGCTGGCATTCAAGTCATGTGCCACCACCACCTAGCCTCTTTAACTTCTGAAATAGTCATGATAGGGACAGAATCTTTACTTACTACTTCATGTAAAACATTTCAAACAAAATAACCCACCCTTAAAACAGATTCAGAAAACCAATGTGGATTTCTCTTAATTCTATGAAAGTTATTGCCTAAACCTGCCTATTTTAACCCAGTCTTACAAGATATTAAAGAAAGGTGTTCAGGTAACCAGTGAGCCAAATTCCATTATCATTTAACCAGTGTGTGGGGGGAATCACATTGAAATTCTATGTCTTATGATTTATTGATCTAATTATTTAACATTATTTCAGAATCTTTTTCAATGGGTTCTGGTTTCCTTGGGTCTAAGTAATTTTTGCTTAAGAACTTATTCAGATGTGAGAATTAGGACAACTGTCAATAACTTTACAATATGGTAGTTTAAGTTGGGTTTTTCAAAAATTTCTTTGTATCTGCCAACTCAGTTAGATTCCCTATTCTCTGAGATTATATTTGATCATGCAACTGAATTCTAGTTACCCAAATGATATCTTAAGTGATGTTGCCATTTACAATTCTGAATACTGAATTCCTTCATATTCATTTTCCTTACAAAATAATTCTCTGTCTTCCATGGAAATAACATGTTAAAGGTGGCATAGGTAACATCAGCCTGAATCACTAAATACATCACTAGTTATCTCTTTTCCTCTCTATAACCTCTAACCTGGATGATGTTGGAAGTGGGTCATTGTCAGTTTAGATACATATTTGTCATATACATTTGTAATTTGAAATTATTCCCATATCTTTTCTATCCTGAGTAATACAAGGTTCAGAGTATTTTCAACATGTTGTAATTTTAAGAAATACTGTGATCAATTAACCACCAAACAATCATAATTATCATAATTGCCATCTTCGTCTCATGATAAACATCAATTTGTCTCTTATAAGGAGCCAAGTTCAACTGAATTTTTCAACCAATATATAACACTGAACACATGCATACACAACCACCACCACCACCAGCAGCAACAACAACAACAAAAAAGCAAAACAACAATAAATATTATAAGACCATTAAAAAAAATAACATTTTGGTCTGTAAGTCATTGCCTCTGAGTTTTCTGGGTCATTGTTTGGAACATATAAAAGAGAAGGTCACAAATGAAAGGTATCCTGTAAAATTTATGCATATTAGACATCTGTATCCCATAATACCAAAAATTGTCTTTACTTCATTTTAAAGCAAAACATATATTTAAGATAGTTTCAGGTGTTTGAAATAACACAATTGTCCAAACTATTCCATGTTTTCATGCCCATAAATTAAGTTGGCAAAAAATTTATAATGTAGATAATGAGATGGATAATAGGTAAGAAATTAAGATAACTGTCTTCCTTTTAAAAATTAATTATTACTATAGGAAAAAAATAGTTACATCAAGTAAAGGAAAAAAGACTGTGTCAAGTGGTAAAAATAGGGCATGAGGGTGTAAATGCACAACGCCCTATTATTCTTCCCATTTATGTTTGATACCAGTTCTTGAATTCAAGCCCTATTCTGATCAAAGCTCCTAACTTTCCCTGAAGAGATTTGGTAATTATCTGTGTTCAGTGAGTATTGGAAATTGGCAGACTGTGAAAGCTCAGTCTTTGCATTGGGTTCTTGGCTCTTGCAGACCCACAAATGTAGCTGTAGCATTATCACAGAAAAAATTGAGACTTTAAGCTGTGAGCTGGGAATTCAGTATTTTGAGCAAGCCAGTTTCATCTTTGTCGCTGTTGTTAAAAATAGCCAATGAACTCCATTGTTCTATAATTCCTCATTTCTTTCTTATTGTTCCAAAATAGATGCAAGTCTGTTTTATAAAGACTTGCTTTTGAAAAACACTTTATTACAGGAAAGCATAGTTGATAATTCAATTAGAAAAATCCTTCATTGGAAGTCACAACCTGCCAAAATTGTTTTTCTTCAACTATAGCAGAATTTTATTCCACATCAGTCCTAATAACAGTTTCTTGCCTGTGATATACTTATCAGTGATCTTGGTTAAAAATAACAGGAAGTGTTTCTGATAAATAAAACATTCCCATTAAAGACTATGGGAGAGAGAAGAGATCATCCAGGGGTATAGATACTCACTTCCAGGATGGACAACTGTGAAAGGGCACAAGTTCAGACAAGATCAAGACTGACTAATTACTATGGACATGACCTGATTCTGGCTTTGCTGTCACTGGCCATTTCCCAAGTTAATGAACCACTCTACCCCTAAGTAGACAATTGTCCCTGCATGACAGTACTCTGGTTTTCAGAGTAAGAGCCACTCTCACTGCATCACACTATTAGTTTCTTCCCCCATAGAAATGTAGACATGGCCCAAATGCATATTGAGAATTGTAGGCCAGACAGTTTCACTGGAAGGAATGGGATAGTTACATAGTTGTATAAGAATGACAGACAGGCTGTGTCCTCACTTTGCTCTCTTCAGGGATTCATGCCTCTGTGGGTGTGTACACCTTCATCCATGGCTCACTTAAAGTGCTATAGTCTGAAAACTCAATGTCAGCACTGGATTCAAGCAGTTTCATTTAGACCTCATGACTCAACAAAATCATCTTTCCAGCACTTTGATGGGGAAATGTCAGAAGACTTCTTTGAAGGTACCCCAACAGCAGCACTCTGTGTTTATCTGTGTCACGAGTTTTTTGTAAGAACTATGAGAAGATGAGGAGTGATTGTCTAAAAACAATGAATCCTCTTGTCAAGAAAGATTGACAAAATAGCATTCACTTGGAGCTTTAAAAATATGATGTTTTAGGTTTACAAATGACTTCTCCCTGAAATCCTGTAGAGTTTTGCTCCCATTCCCAAGTTAAGTTACTCATGATGCTGCAATTGTTGATCAGGAGCTAAGAGAAGCCAGACTTTTTACTTGAAGAAAACTGATATTTTGAGAACTATAGGTTCACAATTGGATATTTGAAATGGTTCAAGGATATTTCCATGTACCCATCACCTGGGTTTCCTAGAGAGTAAGTTCTTATAAACTCAGAGAAGATAGCAACCAGAATATTGGCATTGGCATTGAGCTGTCTTGTTGAAGCAGATAAACTAGCTGAGGAGCTATTGGCATGTGATTGCTGCTGGGAGAGGAAATTATGTTTTCTTCAATAGTGTGACATGTGATATATTGAGCACACTGCAAAGTAGGCTTAAAGCCCAGGACTAGTCAGCCAATACAAACCAGAGAGGGAGTGGGGAGAAAGAGGTAGCAGGAGAGAGAGGGAGGGAGAGGGCAGCATGGAAGGAGGGATAGAGGGAAGAGGGGGTGGGGTCAGAAAGAATCAGGAAACATGCTGCCTTGGCACATATTTCTAAGATACTTGAGAAAAGCATAGTGCAAGATGTTGATGGTGTGCTAAAAACATTTGATAGACTAAAGGCTCATGCTGAGTACTAGGGAATTCTTACTCATTATTGTTTATTCGTGTGCATTTTTTCAATAAGCTCTTGAAGGAGGTCTGCTTAAGCTTTCCTGCTAAATGAGTGGCTTTATCTTTTTCTTCTGTCAATTCTATTAATTTTCTAGGATCTATTTATTTTTAGATTTTATATGTGTGTGTGTTTGTGTGTGTGTGTGTGTGTGTGTGTGTGTGTGTGTGTGTGTGTGTTAGGGGGCATGCCCATAGAAGCATAGGTGTCCATGGGGCAGAAGGCTTTATGTACTTGTTGTTCATATTATACATAGCAGTGAGCTGCCCAACGTAGGCACTGGGAATTGAATAAGAGCCTTTTGAAGAATAGCAAGTGTTCTTAACCACCAATCCATTATTCCAGCCCAGGTTTATGAATTTTTATTTCACATTGATCACAGCATTCTTGATTAGAGTAGCTTGCACATTTAATGTTTCTATATCAATTGGTGAATTAGCTTTTATTGTTATATAATTCTGGCTTCTGTCTTTCATCAGTCTTCAAGAAGTCTATTCTATCCAATATTAATATAAGTATTTTTTCAAATTGATTTTTTCTTCTCTTATAAGAATTTTTATTTAATTGAATAATATTTAGATAGTACAACACTTTCTATACTTTAAATTTCAACCTGCCTCTGTCATATGTTGTGTCAGAGGTATTCCTAACCATGTGTGGTTTTATGTAGTACTGGGGGTTGAGCCCAGGGCTTCATGCAAGCACCCTAAAACAGAGCCTGTCCTCCACTATTTTTAATGTGGGATATTTTTTGTTACTTTTACAGTTTTATTTATTTGTTTCAAGTATATTGTGAACACAGGAGTAGCATGGTATGTGTCACAAGGTCACAGAAAAACTTGCAGTTGTCAGTAGCCTCCTCCTACCCCATTGGTCCCACGTATTGAACTCAGATCATCAGTTTTAGTAGTTAGTGATTTTATCCATTGAACCACCTTGCCATCCAAATTTTAAAATTTTTGGTGTATATTTTGTGTTGCTTGTTTTGTGATGCAATTGTACATTTCATCCATTCAACTGTCATACCCTCCTGTATAACCTGAGTCAAAAACATGTGGAAATGTTACATCTCTTAATATCTACCCTTTTATCCTTATTCATAATATTAGAACTTTGAATAAGTAGACATTAGATTATGATTTTGTTTCATCAAAAGGAGTGCAGGAATATGAAAAAATAAGAAACGTTAATTATACAAACACATATTTTAGTAATTACATTGTGGTTTTTTGTCTTTGTTTTGGTTTTTTTTTTTTGCATCCCTATTTTCCAAGATTCATTTTCATGTGCTGTTTAAGTTCAGTAAACATTTTTAGATCATTTTTCTGGGTCATTTTCCTCGTGAAAAATGGTCCTAATTTCCTTCAAACAAGCATATCCAGGTTTTCCCTTCCTTCTTGAGCTGTTTTCACTTCTAATGAGATTGTGAGTTAAGGTTCATTGTTCATGGTACTTAAACACTTGCCTTTTTTTATGTGGTAAATAGATTCTGAGGAGAAACTAGCTCTCATTCATTTTTTTTTTCCAGGCTGAGGAGATAACTTTATCAGTAAAATGCTTACCTTGCAAGCATGAGGCCCTGAGTTCAGGTCTTAGAAGACACGTATACAAAACTGTGCATGGCTGTGCGTCTCAGCGTCAAGGAGGCAACAGCAGGAGGATAGTTAGTAATCGGTGACTAGTCTAACTAGTACACTTGGTGGACTTGAGGTCAAACCCTGACTCACAAAAATCAGGTAGAAAGAACCTGAAGGAAAGATAGCCAATGTTCTCTGACTTGTACACATACACAAACACTTACACCTACAGAGAGAGAGAGAGAGAGAGAGAGAGAGAGAGAGAGAGAGAGAGAGAAAGGGAGAGTGATTTCCTTTTATAGGTATGGTATTATTATATCCTCTTGCTTTCATGATTTTTCTCCCATATCTTCCATTATTCACCTGAAACTGAGGTTTCAATTTAATCTTCTCAATCTAATCTATGTATTGATAATTTTTGTCAACTTTGTAAAGTTAAAGCGTTGTGTTTTGAAGAAGCTCCACTCTTCACTCCTTATAGAAGGTGATAAAATAACATTTGAACAGTTTTCTTTTAGAGTCTCACAGCGCTGCATGGACCTGTTTAGTTCTGCTTTCCTCCTCCCTTGGTTTGTATTCCCTTTATTGTTTTGATTGGATAACTGTTATTATACTTCTAAGTTTATATTTCTTCTATCCCTTTCTCTCTTTTGTTGAGGCAATGCATTGAGTTTTAATCTCAGTTATTGTATTTTGTTGTTCTGAAATTTCCCTTCGGCACTTCATGTCTTTTTATTTATTGGCTGAGATTTTCTGTATTCCCATTTGTTTGTATTGTGTTCATAATGGTCCATGAGGCATGTTTATGATAGCTGCTTTAAGGGCTTTGTAATCCTAAATATTTTGTCCCTTCAATGGTAATGTCAATTAATTGTTATTAATTGTGAAGGAAGTCTTCCTTATTCTTGTTGTGATGAGTTATTTTTCACTGAAATGTAAGCATTTACTGAGCTATGTGAGACTAAACCTTATCTAAGAATTCTATTTTAGCTATCTTTTTTATTACTGCTGGTGAATACTGAAGTTCATATTTCACTTCAGGCTTCCATTTAAGAGGTACCACTACAGCTGAGGGGAGTAGAGAGGATCTGCCTTCTTCTTACCTGATTTCTGCTACTGACACTTCCTGAGGTTCAGGGATAGAGCTGCCTTGCTACAACACCCAGTACAGACCTGACACTTCTCAGGCCAGGTAAAAAGGTTGCCTAGTTTCCCATGGGCAGTGGTAAAACACCTGATTCTCTGCTAGGTCTCTTATGTCCAAAAATGTACTGAAACAAGTGACTCATGAAGATCTAGCTGCAATGGGCAAAAGATTCAGAAAGGAAGAAAATGAACTCCACCAAAATTTCTACTCTTGTTTCATGACTGATTTTTTAACAGATTATAGGATTGGATTGACACACGTAACTAATGAGGATCCAAGGCAGCATTCCAATATGTTCCCATCTTACTCCTGTATCAGCTTTCTAGTGTTTCTACAACAACACATGAAGCTGAGTGGATAAAAAATATAGCCTGTTTTTTCACATTTCCAAAGGCTAGAAGTCTGAAAGAAAGTTGTCAACATGGCTGATTTCTTTTGAGATGCCCCTTCTGGCTTAAGATAGCCTCCTCTTTCTTGTGTTTAAATGTTGTGTGTGTGTGTGTGTGTGTGTGTGTGTGTGTGTGTGTCCAATGCTCTTGGAATGACATCATCAAGACCCTCAAAACTTAGATGATCAGAGAAGAGGACATAGAACACTTAGTAGATGTTTAAAATGTAACCATAACTGCATGGGTATCCTTAGGAAATGATTTACATTATATTTATTATTATAAAAAATACAAGGCTTCTATCATTTTGTAGTTTCTTTATCAACTTAATGATAGAGCCCTCCACTCAGTCTGCAGAGTACTGCTTTGCATCAGCATCTGGGCTCCAGGGCACTCAACTCTAAATGGAAACATCAATCACTTCCAGTATATTTTCTACTTATTATATTTGAAAACATAATTTGCACCAAGTTAAGATATTTTTTCTTATTTGGCTTGAAGCCAAAGCAATGACTCACTGGAGAAGGCACTAAAGAAGGGAAGAGTTGGGAAATGAAAGGTCATAAGAATTTAGGAATAATACAATTTGAATCAAGTTACATAGGATTCTGATAAGCTATTGTTGTATTCACACCTTCCTGGGCCTGGGTATGGTGAGGTCATATGTGAAAAAGAGTTGTATCTAATGCCATAGATATTTAACATTAAAGATTTCATGTTGTAGGGAAATCACAGTTCCTCATGTAAGCTCATTATCAACCTGTGTAATAGGGTCTTAAGTTGGAAACTTTACAATAAGGTATTCATCTATCATAGATGCTTATTTCAAAGAAAATACTCTTAAAATTTTAAAAATAGAGATCATCAGAAACTAGTTATATGACCTTGAACTCCTTTATCTTCAGCAGCAGTACTGAAAAGAAAGAAGAAAAAGAAAATTTCTTTGGAAAGAGCCATCATTATTTCATCCTCCTTCCCAGGTCAAGTACACATTTGACATAGATAAGCTTTTGTGTCTCCAGAGCACAGAACTGGATCTTAATTCATAATGATATTTTCCTGTCAGGTCAAAATATATGAATGCAGGGGAAGCAATGTTGAACCTGTAGCATAATTTTCAGTTTGTAGCAGTTGCTCTTTTTTTTTTTTTTCCTTTTCTTTTCTTGAGTCAGAGTCTCACATATCCCAGACTGGAACATAACCTGTCATCTAATCCAGGATGACTCTGAATGAGGACCTTGAATATCTCCTATCTCCACCTCCTCATTACTGAAATTACAAGTGTGAACCACCATTTCCAGTTTATTCAGTGCTAGGGATTGAATTCTAGGCCCATGCATGCTAGGCAAACATCTTTCTCAAGGAGCTCCACCCCCAGATATTGGAGTCACTTTTTAAACTCTCAGAAGAATCCCAGTGGGCTGTGGGATTGAACCTTAGGATCATTGGTTTAAAAAGTACTTGCTATAGCAGTTTAAGGTGATTCTCAAACAATTTAATAAATGTTATCATTAGAAAGACCAAGCAAAATATCTCCAGCACTTCCACAAGTGCTCCATGTAAGCATCTGCTTGAACTATTTGAATGTTTTGAATATTTTGATATTGGTTCCCTTCTACATCATAGGACAAATCAGAAACACCTGCAAAATAGGTAATGAGAGGCAATGGCATCTGTGCAAGGGGAAAGGATCATAACCCTTGTCCCCAGCCCAATGCTAGTTCTAAGCCACTCTCCAACTGAGATTGCATTAGAATCCTGTAATCCTGTCGCAGGTAATAACACTTTTTCTTTTTCAATCAATTCAGTGAGAGATTTTTGGAATTTGGAATATATATATTTGTGCAAGTATATTCTTCTCTCTTTCTCTCTCTCTCTGTGTAACTTAACAGTAACAAAAATATCATATGATTCTCCTGAATTTGTATTCAAGGTCAGTTGAATAATTGTGTTCACTAAGTAGGAATAAAAGGAGTAGAGTACATAAAGAAAAGTAGCTCTTGTGTTCTGAGTCCTGTTTGTGTTCTAGACATATAAGAAAATGGGAACAGATAAGGGTAGTCTCAGTGGTCACACAGTCAGACTCTCTCAAAACCAGTTACCTCAAGGGACTACAAACAACACATTGAGTCTCATGGATCCCAGCTGGGCTTTAATCTCCTTATGTAAGAAAGGATGATTCTCCTGTTTGTTTCTACCTTCAAAACACTAGGATGACAGGCATTTCCCATGATACCCAGTGCATGAAGTGCTACAGATAGGTTTCTTACATGTTAGGTAGGTGTTCTACCAACAGAGCTACATCCACTGTCTATAGCAATTCATGTTCAAGGTCTTCAGCAGTTAATGTTCTCAGAAAAGAAAGGTCCTGATCACGATCATAGTAACTTGCTCTATATTGCTTCTCTTTCTGAGCCAACATTATCTTGGGCATATTTCCTCTCCCATTATCTGTTAGATTGTTCATGGTGCCTTTGTTACTTGGAAGCTTCTGTGTTCTCCTTTCTTACCTTCATTATGAGTCCTAGAATTTGGTGAACAATGGGGACACAGTACCAATGAATACTGATAATTTAATCTTACAGACCACCAAACACCAATAGTAATGTTTAGAGTATGAATGTAGATTTTATATGCATACATACATTTTATACAAATTTAAAAGTACATATGTGTAAATCATGACCCAATATCTATGTTTACACAATATATTAATATAGTAATTATAGAGATATAATTTCATATAATAATAACATGCCTATATACTCACATATATTTAAACAACTTTAAAAGATAACTTGATATCATATAGTTATGTAATCTATTATCCATGGTATATTGTTGTGGAAGTTTAATTTTAGTGATGTATATAATAATTGCTTTGTACACTATTGGATAAGGAGCTGCCTTGGTACTGGCAATTTGTGCATTCTGTAGGTATTGGATTTATATGGGGTATGATTGATTGCGCACGATCTGCACATGCTATCAACAGAGCACCTGAGGATTTCTGGATCAATAAAAAGACCTGAGCTCAGGTGCTTAGGATTCCACTGTCCAGTATGGTGCCTCCCAAGATGGTGGTTCCCTCTGCTGATGTCTGGAAGGGTTTGCACCTGTGAAAAATGCCTCCTTGTCTTCTTTGGTGAGCCCACATAGCAATGTACAAATGGCATACCAACATGGGGCAATCTAACTTGGAGACAGGGAAGAAGAAGAAAACAACAACAACAAAAAATAAAACAACTCCACACCTCACAGAGTGCATTTTGTTTTGTTTTGTTTTGTTTTTTACAAACCTGTCCAGATACTGGTGAAGTGAGACAGTCCTGAGAAGACACATCTGCTATGGTAATGAGAAAATACCCCATGAGGGACCCCCTTCTAGGACACAAGGCTGCCAGTTATTTTTACTGCAAAGCAGACTCTATCTTAAAATTTGGAAACTGTTTCTTCAGGATCAGCACACAGAAGCTGTCTTCCAAAACTCTCCCAGGTTGTATCTCATGTTGGGAGCTATAAGAGTCACTCAGGTACTGCTGAGTTTTGAAGGCATGAAGAGGTCAGGGAGAGTTGCTGAGGCTTGGCACTTTGAGAAGCCAGGAGAAGCCATTGGTAAAAGTGCAGCCTCAGTAGCAGTTGAAGGCCCAGATTGAAGGCCCAAGTTGTGGCTTGGCACCATGAAGAAAGCACAGGAGATGCTATTGATAAAAGTGCAGCCCAGTTACAGCAAGGGACCCCAGTAGTTTTTGAGATGCCAGTAACCATGAAATGACCACCGAGAACAGCAGCAGCAGTGGAGAGGAGCCAGCCAGAGCCTGTAGGACAAGCTGTGTGTGTTGTAGAGGGCAGAGAGAGAAAAGTGACCCAAGCCCTTTGGAGGAGCCCAGAAGATCTTGAATGAAGTCCAGATAATTGGACATTGATAACGTTTTTCTGCTGTCCAAAGACATTGTGAAAAGCTTGATAGATGTTTGGTTTCATTTGGTTCTATGTATTAGCAACCCTTGTGATTGTTCCTCTTGTGAATAGTTTTGCTGGTGTAGTATTAAATTGTCTTGTAGAGATAAAGCATTTTTATTGGCTTATACAGAAAAGGTAAATTGTTGTTCTTTTTATTTATGTTTAAAATAATTGTTTTATGCACTGTTGAATGAGGGGCTGTATAGGTCTTGGTGTTTTGTATTGTCTTCAGGTGTTGGATTTATGTGGGGGATTTTTGATTGCTATTTTGATGTAGATTTTTGATCTACATGTGCTAAGTAGAACACCTGAGGAGTTCTGTATCAATACAAACACCTGAGCTCAGATGCTCAGAGTTCTTCCATCTAGTATGATGGCCAGGATAGTGGTTCCCTCTGCTGAGGTCTAGAAGGGTTTGCACTTATGAAAAATGCCCCCTTGTCTTCTGTGGTGAAGTGCCACAGCAGTATACTACTTTAGTGCATTCTACAGTTGCCTGGGAGGGCAACAAGCAGAACAGCAGTTCTGAAGAATGGAAATTCAAAATTTTCTTGCAAGTATAGAAGTGGCATCAGACATGATGCTTATGATAAAGAATAAATTGTGTCTCTTGTCTTGTCACTTCAAGTCTAGTTCTCAATTTCTTCATCCTCCCAAAATTTAATATGATACAACTGAAGTATACAGTTCCCCAGATCCCCATCTGTTTCAATCCTTAATCATCCTCATAGATCAAATAAATGAAGCCTGAACCTCAGAGAACTGACAGACTGCTTTTAGGTTAGTTGAATAGACTGAATTCTCCTTCAGATTTCTAATCTAGTGATAATGTACAATAACGGACTAACTCAGCAAGTGTCTGTTGTTATGGCTTATATATACAAAGAGTAACACTGTTTTCACAATTAAGGAATCTTCTGACTCAACTCTTATGTGTCCCTTCCTGATGGACTGTATCTTCCATCTTTTGGTTCAATATGAGATACCCTGGGATGTCTGATAGCTACTTAATTCCTGTTTGGATGTCATCTTCCCGTAGCCCTGGGTTTTATTTTTAGGTAATGACTTCTGCTTCTGATAAACTATTTTCTTCTATTTGTGTGTACTTAATGGCTTTTCTTCCATGTGCCATGTGGTCAGTGAGTCACTTTTTTCTTTTCTGTCTTTAGCATGCGACTGAGGCAACGGAGTTGCCAATCCACGCTGAAAGTTTAAGACATTGAACTTGATCCTGTCTGACCTCAGGGATTTTGCAGGTAACAGTGGTATTAAGTGCCCTTCCCACATTCCTTTCAGAAGCTGACAGCCAATAAGAAAAAAGCTTGAGGCAAAATGCTGACATTTTGGAAAGAACCGATTGAAGAGCTGTAAAAGTGAGAACTTGAAAATAATTCCCAGTGTGGCTTTCTGGGACAGACGACTTTGAGGAAATGTACTTGCCAGATACCAAGAGAGAAGACTAGCCTCTTCCACTCTCCAACATTAAAGAAGACCTGATATCAAGATGATTGTAGGTCAGCATATAGAAAATGAACCTGGCAGATACTGCTGGGTGGAACCCTGACAAAAAAAATCAAGAACAAGCTTCACATTAACTCCAAATCATTACACCAGGGATGGGTTCACTGGGTCAAGGGCATCTTTGCAACTTTGCAATCTGATTTTCTTTCTCTTGTGACTAGACTGCTAGATTACCTTTTTCTGCATATTTCGCAAAATTGTACTTAACAGTGCCTTTGTTAACCTCTCTTCCTCACACTAGAGACATCATTTAACTCCAGAAGCATGCATCTTATCTTTAACCAAGCAGACCTCTCTGCTTCATTCTGAGCCTGTGTTGTATGCAAAACTTTAGAATTCTTGAAAGATCCAGGCTTGTTTTATGAAATGTAGGCCAGCATAACTTATAACCCACTAGTGGTGCAGGTTAACAGTTCTGCTCCTTAGGAGTAAACATGAAATAAATTTTGAAAAAGCCTCTGCAAAGCCCTTCATTCTTCATCATTCTTACATTCTTCATGATGGGGATCAGCTCATATTCAGAACAGATAAAAAACAGCACAGGTATACAGCATATATTTTCTTAATATAAGAAAAATACACTGATAAATGTGAATAAAGTAAGCTTACCTTACAGGTCCTTTGTGTGTATATCATGGCTTCCAGATTGGGGTTTCTGTTGGATTCCTGTTTGTGAGAATGTGCATGTCTCTGTGTTTATATGTGTTTTGGGTGCTTTTACTTTGGCTCTTTTTCTTGTTTGTTTGTTTGTTTGTTTTGATCATATTAAAATAGGATTGATTTTGATTTATCAGTTTTTATTTCATTATTTTTCCTTGGTTGCCCATCTGTTTTCTAACAAGAGAAAGAAAAGGTGTGGATCAAAGTGGGAGAATGGGGGAAAACAGGAGTAGTAGGGGGAGGGGAAACTATTTTCAATAAAAGAAAAAAATATTCATTTGACAGCAAGATAGGTGACATTCTAATTTAAAATCAATAAAAGTAATAAATATAATTAATCAAATTTTCACTGGATGTCAATCTTCCTTTCATCCCCAAAACAAAGGTAAACTCTCATTTCATGGTTCTGAACCTGAAAAATTAGTTAACAACAACAACAATAAAATACTCTTAATTCTTCTGATACCAGATTAACTACCATGGCTAAGTGCATTTATTGAGTGTCTCTAGACTTATTTCATAGTTCTTATCCATATAAATTCTCACAGATTGTATGAAAGTAAAAATAAAATTAAAATTCATTATATTTGTTTTAGTAATGGGAAGTGGGCAATCCATAATATTTATTTATTGTTAAAGTCTCAAGTAATCATAATATTCTATATTTACCTAAAATTACACAACATATATAAAACTGAATATAGGGGACATGGGAGGGGTTGGAGAGACAGTGGCTGGAAAAGGGTAGAGGGGGTAAGGGGAAGTTATACAAATTTATAATTATGTAATTTCAATTGAAAATATATTATAAAAATATTTAGTAAAGAATTATCTTTGAGAGTTTTCTTCCACTAAAAGATTAGCTTCCCATGACTATTCTACTTTCTTACCCTCTGATACAGAAAGTTTACAGTCAAATGAAAGTATTGAATGCATACATAAAATGAAAACTCACTGCAAGCTGAATATGAAAAGGGTTAAGAAGATATTACAGAGTATTGTGCAGAGATGAGAACTTACAATTCTTCTTTTATCTCATTATTGCTCTTCATTGTTTGCCATCTTAGAAAAGTGTTGACTTTAGTACTCCAATCTAGCCCTGGCAACGGTGGCACACACTTTTAATCCCAGCACTCAGGAGGCAGAGGCAGGCCAATTTCTGTGAGCATGAGGCCAGCCTGGGCTACAGAGTAACTTTCAGGATAGATAGAGTTATAGCAGAGAAACCCTATCTTGAAAAACCAAAAAAAAAATAAACCAAAAAAGTTCAATCTATGCTGGGATCTCTCTTGCAAATACTTTCAGGAGATATTTTCTTGAATCTAAAATGGACAACACTGACCTATTTCTGTATTAATAAGTTTTACATCTTCTGTATTTTTTGTCTTCATTAGGTGACAATAACTTTTTTGTTTCAAATAAGGCCTTTGCCGTGTTGCTTCAGCAAAAGCCAGGGTAGTGTTCTCTGTCTAATTCAAGAGCACATACATATTGTACCCTGTGGTATATTTAATAAAACCTGCCAAGAAGCAACATCTTTTAAATCCCCTAAAATAGAGAAAGAAAGCAATTACTGTTATAGAAGTTTATTTTTAACTATTTTGTGCACTGTTGGGTGAGGGTCTGCCTAGGTCTTGGCTTTTTGTATTGTCTGCAGATGTTGGATTTCTGTGGGGGATGTTTGATTGCTTATGATCTGCATCTGATGAGTTCTGAATCAATAAAAATACCTGAGCGCAGATGCTTAGGGATCCATTGTCCAGGATAGCACTTGCCATGACAGTGGCTCCCTCTGGTGAGGTGTGGCAGGGATTACATCTATGAATATGCCTCCTTGCCTTCTTTGGTGAGATGCCCCCGCAGCAGTGTACTACCATACAAGTGGTCCCTGCAACATGGGGTCCCGAAGTCATGCTCATACAAAGTGGAGACAAGGAAGAACAAGAAAGAAACTCCATATCACACAGAGTCCAGTAAAATATACTCAGGGCAACTCCTAGAGGACAGAGATTTTATATATATATATATATACACACACACACAAATAATGAGCAGAAGTCTCCTGAGGGAAGAGGAAAGAAATTAGTCTCTATGAAGAGAAAATTGTGAAAAGTTAGTGAGAAAAAGGATTCATAAATGAGAGTCAGAATCAAACCCTTTAAGGAAAGACATTTTCATGGTACAAACAAAAAATTCATCTGGGAGCAGGAAAGAAACAGGGTTTCAACTGCTGTTCCTGATCATGGAGCTGACACTCCCTCTTGCTGCTGGTGGTAGTATACTATTCCACAAACTGCATTGCATTGTATGTGTGTGAAGCTCATGTTGTGTTTGAAATCTGTGGAAGGGTTGCATGTTTCCCCATAGCAGTGGTGAAAAAGAACATCAAACTACCAAGACATTTCAGTCTGATTCTTCCCACTGGCCCAGAACCCCTGCTGTTGTGGAAGCTGTGGCTTAGAGCCAAAAACAAACAAACAAACAAAACCTTAGTTAAATTGAATTTTTCTTTCTGCACACCTGACTATAAGCAGTCCAGATACTGATAATGGTGATGAGAACTCCACCCACAAGGAACCCTTCCTACAGATAAGGACTAGCTGTTTTTCCTCAAAATCACACTCTACCATAAAATCTGGAAATTGTTTCCTTTGGGTCAACACACAGAAGCTGTCTTCCAGAACTGGCCAAGGTTGCATCTCATGCTGACAGCCCAACTAGATACTGTAAGAGTCACCTAGGTGTTATTGGTTTTGCAGACATGAAGGGGTCTTTGGAGAGCGGCCGAGGCAGCAAGAAGAGGTCATTGATGAAGGTGCAGCCTCAGTAGTAGTTGAAGCCACAGATGAAGGGATCATGTAAAAAAGCTAAGGTTTGGCACCATGAAGAGAGCCCAGGAGAGGCCATTGGTGAAGATTCAGCCCAGTTGCAGCAGAAGACCCCAAGCATTCTGAAGATGCCAGTACCATGGGATGACTACCAAGATCAGCAGCAGCAGTAGGGTGAATCCAGCTGTAACCTGGAGAATAAGCTGTGTGTGCTGCAGAGGGCAGGGATGGAGAAGTGATCCAAGCCCTTTGGAGGAGCCCAGAAGATAGTAAGTGAATTCCAGATAGTTAGACATTGGCAATATTTTTCTGCTGTCCAAAGACATTGTGAAAATTTTGATATATGTTTGGTATCGTTTGTTCATGTGCATTAGAAGCCTCATAATTGTTCCTCTTGTAAGTGGTTTTGCTAGTGTTGTGTTAAATTGTGTTGTAGTGATGAACCTCTTTTCAATTGGCTTATACAGAATAAGGGGAATTGTTATAGAAGATTATTTTTATTTGTGTTTAAAATAATTGATTTATGCACTGTTCGGTGAGAATCTGCCTGGGTCTTGGAGTTTTGTATTGTCTGCAGGTGTTGAATTTCTTTGCTGGCTGTTTGATTGCTTATGATCTACACCTGAGAAGTCCTGAATCAGTAAAAACACCTGAGCTCAGGTAGTTGGGTTTTCACTGTCCTGGATGGTGCTGGCCACAGCAATGGTTCCCACTGCTGAGGTCTCGGAATGTTTGAGTCTATGAAAATGCCTCTGTAATTCCTTGTTGGACCACCCCAGCAGCAGCTAACTGCTACAAGTTACATATGGAAAGCTATTCATTAGTACATATTTCTTCTAAAATAAAAATACACATGAAAGCAATGGAAAAATAAGTAGTTGTAATATGTGTCAATATTAAAGATAAACCCAAATATTGGGGAATAATATTGGGGATGTTTTTAAATTATGGAAAACTTGGTTTTAGCTCTGTTTAATTATATACCATTTGAAATGTGATATTTTAGGGCAGTGGTTCTCAACCTCCCTAGTGCTGCTACCCTTTCATACAGTCCCTCATGTTGTGGTGACCCCCAACCAACCATAAAATTAATTTCATTGCTACTTCATAACTGTAATGTTGCTACTGTTACTAATTGTAATGTAAATATCTGATATGCAGATGGTCTTAGGCGACCCCTGTGAAAGTGCCTTTGGTCCCCAACAGGGTTACCCCCAGCAGGTAAGGAAGAGCTATTTTAGTGAATTCACTCCACATTGAGTAAGATGTATTTCTTCTCTTCATTATCTGAGTATCACTGTACATAAATTGGAATTTTATGTTCTAAGTTGTGTACAGAAATACATGTACAAAGATGCCCCTATGCTGTTTTATATCTCATCACCATTACTATATAGATATATAGAATCATTACATAGAATTACTATTAACAGGAAATAAATTGTGTCATATCATAAATCACCTTACATATAAACCATGAGTTTTGCTCTTTTATTCCTATCATAATGTACATAAATTAATTTTAACAAGCAAGCACAGTTGCTACTATTTAAATCTGACATACAGGATTTTGATGTACCATATTAAGAAATTTAGTGAACTATTCTAAAAGAAACGAATATCTGATTTAGAGAAGACTAGAGGGAGAGAATATACGGGAGATTACCAGAATTAGAGGATATTTAGGGGATGAGCAAGAGACCTCTTGCAATGGAAACTCCCTGGAATCTATGAGGCAGACCCTAGTGAGGACCGCTAGTAATAGGGACTATTGAGCCTAAATAAGCAATCTCCTGTAACCAGGTAAGGTTTTCAGTGGTGGAACCGGGACACTACCCTAGCCACAAAATCCTCAACCTATGACTTATTCTGCCTTCGGGATCTGCTGAGACAATGGAAGGGCAAAACCCCATGCCAGGGAGGGAGTCCATGCCTCACACTGCAGAACTGGGCAGGAACTAGAGACTGGGTGTCCCAGAGACAATTCCTAATGGTATTCTGCTCTGTTCATAAATCAGTGCCTAGCCTAATCTTTATCAAAGAAGATTCCTCCAGCAGCTGATGAGACAGATACAGAGATCTAGGGCCAAACATCTTGCTAAGCTCTGGGATCCTTGCAAAGAGGTGAAGAAGGGATTGTAGGGACCAAATGGGTCAGTCATACCAAGAGAATAGGCCCCACAGAGTAAACTGACCAGCACACTTATGATTTCACAGAGACTGAAGTTGTAGACACAGAGCATATATATATATATATATATATATATATATATATATATATACACACACACACACATATATATACATACATATATATATATAAATATATAATATACAATATTTATTATAGTTATCTGGCTTGATGTTCTAGCAGAACTCCTATTAGTTGGAGTAAGGCAGTCTCTGACCCTTTTACCTGCCCTTGGGATCATTTTCCTCCTGCTGGGTTGCCCCATCCAGCCTTTTTATAGGGGTTCATGCCTGGTCTTGTTCAAGCTTGTTATGCCCTGTTAGAATAGTAACCATGAGAGGACTGCTCTTTTCTGAGGGGAGACATGGGTTTGTGAAGGGTGGATCTTGGGGAAAGGAGAGATGAGGGAACCTGAGAGGAGTGGAGGCAGGAGAGGATGGGGGTCAGGATGTATTATATGAGAGAATAAATATATAGATGAGTAGGTGGGTAATAGATAGATAGATAGGTAGATAGATAGATAGGTAGATAAAATTGATAAAGAGGGTGAAAAGAGAAATACCCACATTTGAGAGAGTGACCTCTGCTGGACACCTTGGGATATACCCCTGTTCATCTTGGAACCATCAAACAGCTGCCTAACCTACCCCACAATTAGATGAGCTCTTAAAAATGTACTCATACAATCTCAGTGTTTTTCTATGTCAATTATTAACACACAATAAATAAACCCCAAACATAAATTCAAGTGATGAGGATTTATTATTTCTTAAAATCTTTGGATTAATGAGTGTCCAGCTTTGTGGTAATTCCGATGATACTGTCATCATTATCTCAATTTGAACTCTTCTTGAGGCCTAGGTCCTTGTGATATCCATCAAAGTAATCTTTCCTAGCTGCAGTTAATTAAAATGAGGCCACATTAAAATAGAGTGGAATCTAAAAGTAGGATTGCCACATGATGACACAGATGCAAAGGGGGATGTTTTAAGCTCAGAAATTGGAGTGACATAGCATGTAGCCATAGGTGATTGCTAGATCATAGAAGTGTTCTCTTAATGATGTGGTGGAATATTTCTGCTGACATTTCAATTTCATACTTCAGCTTCCAGAAATGTGTAGTAAACCATTCATTTTGGAGTTCTTTTGTGACAACAAGCTTTAATACACTTGCTTTAATATATAACGTTGATGAATTACAAAAGCTCTTTACTTTTGGATACACGTATTTTATGAAAAATAGAGTGAATCACTGTCTTTGAAGCTCTGCTTCCTGGAATCAACATTTAATTTGTGTTAGGCCTTTGTTAGTTGGTGGTATCCAGTCTGATCCAACTATTCCTACTGGGTGACACATAATGAACATTTAATAAACTATTCTATCGTTACCACTTACATTTGAACTTCACTAGGAATTATAAATGCATTTATTCAAAACACTAATTCTCCAGTGTGTTGGTTGCTAGAAGTAAAATCTTATTTTTAAAATCCATAACAAAAAATTTTGCACATTCAGTAAAAACCTGAAAAATGCTGGATAAAAGGCTCAGTGGTTAAGAGCTTTTCTTAACAATGACTGCTCTCCAAGAAGATCCGGGTTTGATTTCAAACACCCAAATGGTGGCTACAACCGTCTCTCACTCCAGTTCCAGGAGACCTGATGCTCCTGGCTGGCCTCCACAAGTTCCAAGCATGTGCATTTTCCACAGACATCCACACTGGAAAAATACCAATATATGTAAAAACTATTTTAATTTTATAAAAAACTAATCTTTTCTTAAAAAGAAGCTTAAAAAGAGCTTGCCTTCATTTGGAAAACTACTGTGAAGATGCCAGACAATGGGGAAGATTTAGGAGAACAGAGACAAGGTTCCTAAATCTCAGTAAATACATGGAAACTGACTTTAAGCATGAGTGATAAAAAAATTTTCATGTGTTTTACTGAGTATGTAGGCTTACTGCCAATTAAATACAAACAATAGAAGGTTGCTGTCCATCACTTAGCTATCATGTATGTCCAGCCCTGTCTCTAATAAGAGATGTTCATTTGATAATGAATGTACCTGGAGGCAATACAGGAAGCAGTTCTCCCCCAGTGAGCTTGTTCCCACAGTATCTGCACAGCAATGGGCTGACTTGAAAGTTCCACTCAATGTTTGAGCCAATGACGGTATGATTTCAAAGAATGTGCTCAATTGTATTATATATTTGTTATAATGTGGACATGTAATATTTTAATCAAAATCCTAGAGAATGAGGAAAAAATAGTAAATATTATTAAGTATTCAGAATAAATAAATCTCTTGTGCTTAATGGCATTAAAACACTAAGACAACCTTAAACTAATAACTTTATTAATATTATATTTTATATAAACTATTGAATTTTAATTAATTCTATTTATTATATAATTAAATTAGTTATTGAATATGTTAACTATATTGATAAAATAGTAGCAAAATTTTATCAACAAATACAGAGAATATATGAATTCAAGAGATTAGTTGCATTACTATCTATCTTACCTGAATAAAAAGGGAAGAAGTAGATGAAATTTCAAACAACTCAATTTTTTTCTTAAATTGTTGTAGATTTATTTTTACTGAAGGCATCACTGCCTTTGCCTTTATTAATCTGAATTTTCCTTGATACACTGATGTTACTTTTTTCTACATAGCATTGCATAGTATATTTTTTTATGATTTTCCACTTTTTCTATTCTTTAATGTTTTGAGTTCATATTTATCTACCAATTGTTATTGAGCAAAATATCAAGAAACAATAAAAAAAACTATTCATGTGAGACAAGCTAAGCATCATCCAGATATGGTTTCTTTCTTTCTTCCTTCCTTTCTTTCTTTCTTTCTTTCTTTCCTTTCTTTCTTTCTTTCTTTCTTTCTTTCTTTCTTTCTTTCTTTCTTTCTTTCTTTCTTTCTTTCTTTCTTTCTTTCTTTCTTTCTTTCTTTCTTTCTTTCTTTCATTTGGTTTTTATAGGGTTTCTCTATTGTAACTCTGGCTATCCTGGAACTCACTCTGTAGACCAGGTTGGCCTCAAACTCAGAGAGATCTGTCTGCCTCTGCCCCCCAACTATGAGTACTGGGATTAAAAGCATACACCACCACCACCTGGCCTCAACTCTTTTTTAAGCAGGGTAATTGTGTGGTGGTGGAGTAACAGGAGAGGATTCTCATAGATTCATACAATTACACATATAACGAAGGTTAATTTCTCTAAACTGGATCATGTTCCTCAAATTGGATCCATACTAAATTCCTTCTACAAGGATTCCTGAAAAAGCAAACATTCATTCTTTCCTATTTGTTTAGGAATACAAAACTAATTAAAATAGCTTGGAAAATATTGGTCTTGCTGTTTCCTAGATAAACAAACAGTCTCTCAAAACTTATTTCTACAATTCCTTGGTGCATCATTTAGCTATCAAAAAAGTGAATATTATTTTTGGTGTAGTGCTAAAGATCTCTGAGTAAGATATACATATTGCAAGCATAGTAGACTCTGATACCAAGGCAGTTACCTGAAATGTTCCTTCAGCACTCATTTTTTTCCTTTTCTGTTTCAATTAAAACAACGTAAAGCAGGCAGACCAAAAATATCTCTTGCTTTCTGACTGCCCTAAAACATTCTCTATGAAAATGTGATAAACTTGGTATTATTCAGATTTCATAAAAAATTAACATAAACATTTCTAGAAATCCAGGACATGGTCTTTTCTATATTGATTTAAATACCAAAGTATTACTCTTGCTGATAAGAGTATTTCATTCTATATTCAGCTACTACAAATCTTAAATCTCTTGAAAAATGATTTAGCTTTTCTAGATTGAGAAATCATAGATGCAAAAGTTGCCAGTGTTGGTGGGTCTGGGGAACACACACTTTGTTCTGATGGTAATAATTTTCCTTCTTTTGTTTCTATAATCTTGAAAATACTATAAGTCCTTAGGATCAAATTTTTATAAAATATTCCTATACTCAATGGTCCTCTGTGTCATCGTGTCAAGTGGAATGGAACAGTTATGTATGCACTGTCAAACACCTACACAACATTTATAAATAATTCTTTAACTATTTCATCTACCCGTGTTCACTTATGCGTTTACATATTATGTGTTACTTTTAAAATTTAAGAATAGCAATTTACCACAACATACAAAAAATGAATTGAAATTGACTTCTTATTGTCTTGGAAATAATGGCTACAAGAAAGACTATCATCAAAACTAATTTGTGGTAATGTGGCTCTTTGATATCATAAATGCATGAAATACATTAAAGAAAGTTAATTGAATTTTAAGGACTCCTCACAATACTTAGATCAGATACTTTTCATATTGAATATACAAGGAACATCTGAGCTAGAAAATAATTGGGTTGAAGTATAATAATATAGATCTCATAGATTTAAAGGGTATGTTTTCTTCAAGGACAAAAAGCATTTTGAAAAGAAGCACACCATAAGAATATCTACAAATCCTTTCAAACTGAATGCTGGAAAGTTTCAAAACTGCTCAGACTTCCAGGAAAAAAGAGCAGAAGGGAGTAGGGCTATAGGAAACCTCTGCAGCCCGAGTACTGGTCCACTGTCTGAATTGGTGATATTCTATTACCTGGTTTTCTGGACAGTCTCACTGTGTAGACCAGGCTGGCCTCAAATTCATAGATCTACTTGTGTCTGCCTTCTGAGTGTCAGGATTAAAGGCATATACTACCATGTCTGCCTTTTAAAAAAATTTTTTAAACTATTTTAAATGCCTTTCCCTTTCATTTTGAAATGTGTAAAGTCTAATATCCTGAATACCTATCCCACTGAAAATAACCAGCAAGTCTGGGTTAAAAAATTAGTATCAATGATAACAGCAATAATCATTTTAAATACTTTTTGTATCTTATTTTAATTAATGTTTATGTGTATATCTATATGTAGATATTTATATATTAGTTCAGGTGCTATGAAGGCCCGAGTATCATATCCTCTGAAGCTCAGATTGCTGGACATTCTTAGCAACCTGAGATGGGTGCAGAGAACTGAATATGGGTTTTCTCTAAGAGCAGTGCATGACATCTCTCCATGCCACAATATTCGTTATTAATTCACCTGAGCTGAATCTGCTTGAGATATGAATTGATGATGAAATGAGGTGTCACACAGATGAGCTTATTCAATGTGTCTTTTGGCTGCCATATATCTCAGAAAGTTGGCGTCCTTGAAATTCCATTTTGGACCTGAAATTTACAGAAGTAAAAGAAAAAATAATATACTTAATATAAGGATAATGCATGGTTGCCTCTCAGGAGTTGATAGTAAATTTCAGTTGCTAAAGGCGCCATGCATTTCATACTGAAGACTTAAAGGACTCCAGTTGCATGTGATCCAAAAGCTCTCTTCCAGAGGACTAGCTTACATAAAACAAGAAATTGTTATACAAGCTGCCAAGGGAGGGAAGCAATAGTCCTCTAATGCCTAAAACCAAAACAATGACCAACATCGAAAGTATCTTAGTTACTTTCCTATTGCTCTGATAAGGCACCATGACAAAGGTAACTCACAGAAAGAAAAAATAAAGAATTTATTTGAGGCTTACAGTTATATTTTGATTCACAATCATGAAGCAGAGAGAGCTAATTGGACTGCTATGGGCTTCTGAAACCCAAACCCTGCACCCTGTGACATATCTCCTTCAAAAAGATCACATCCCTATTCCTCCCCAAACACTTCCACTAACTGGGGAACAAATAATAAAATATGGCCCTATGAGGGCCATTCTTACCCAAACCATAACAGCAAGCTATCTTTAAGGATTCATTAGTGGTATTGACATATTGGCAATATCCAATAGCTGTCTAATTGGACTTAAGACTTGCTCAATATATGGAAAGTCATACGTGGTACTAGTAACCTAGTTATCTGTTCAGTACTAGTGAGGTTATGGATCTTGGAGGAGAACCTACTACTATCATTTTCTTTAACCAGAATAATTCCTAACTTCTTTCAAAATACTTATCTTTATACTCAGAGATAAATGTAGCACACTCTTTCATCAGAGGAACTTCTATTTGCAACATATATAAAATATTATGGAAAGACACAACTACTAAAAATGCAGCGAACTTATTGTGGGGTGCCCACTCCCAATGTATGCATTTATAACACAACAGCTACACCTACGGCCCAGGAATCACCTTGGAAGATTGCTAAGAACTTCCAGTTGTTAATTGTTATAAAACTATTTATTAAAACATTATCGATATATTAATCATGAACCATTACAAATCTCAGGGATCCCTAACCCAGGTGGCTCATCCTGAGAGCTCATTCCATCGCCTCCTCACCCCATGGTCTCCTCTTGGTTCTCCTCTCTCCTGCTCTACCTACTCCTCCCTGCTCCACCCCTGTTCCCCCAGGTGTTTTTATTCCTGTTTCCACACAGACCCTCAATAAACAAATGAAAGGAACCTCTCAACAGGAAGCAGATCCTTTACAGTTACAGCATACAGGAATATTATCCATAACTATAAAATAGCCCTCAACAGAAGACGGGTCAGAAAGATTGAAAGAACAAGTGGCCAGGAAGTCTATTTGAAGATTGTATCCCCTAGAAATGCCAGGAAAGCTACATTTATGATACCTCAACAATACTGCTACTTAAATAAGACCTGAACAATGACCATAGCAATAGACACACTAACTTGGAAAGAGACCAGCTGGTGGGGCTCCACTCCTAGATAGAGAGCTACAGGCAATTTATGACTTCTAAGAGATGAAGAATTAGTCTTCTCCAAAGACAAGTCCTCTAATACTTTATCTAATTCTAATTAGTCAGGTCTTAAAACACATACATATTAGCAACACTAAACAAACTCAGCAAATTGTATTTATATATTTATACATTTACGAATATATGTACCAATAATAATTAAGAGAAAGAAACTACGTATTTGGGTTAAACTGGGATATGGGAGGGACCAGAGATAGGAGAAGGTAGGGGGAATTATACAATTATATTTTAGTTAAAATGATAGATAAATCATTAGATAATGAATCAATAGATAATGTCTTCTAAAGTTGAGTTCTTACTTCTAACAATCATATAGTACAGGACTGTAGGGTCAGTAGTGGATGAATGACATGAAAAGCCACTCTAAAGAAAAGAAAAGCAAAGGAACTATAGACAGAAATGAATATTTATTATTTAATTTTAAAAGTAAGGAAACAAGGAGAACT
Organism: Cricetomys ansorgei; assembly: GCA_026225945.1. Taxonomy (NCBI): domain Eukaryota; kingdom Metazoa; phylum Chordata; class Mammalia; order Rodentia; family Nesomyidae; genus Cricetomys; species Cricetomys ansorgei. Next base: position 2,882,984 of record JAMJFZ010001121.1, on the reverse strand, counting down.
TTAACAGATCACAAACAGAAAAAAATCAGAAGAATAAAACCAAAGAGAGACTTCCAAACTTGGTGATGGGGAAAAATTAATATTACTGGAAATCATAATATATTTGTGGGAGTGCAGGTTGACAGTAAGAATTTAAAAGGCTGCTGCGTACTCTTCACAATAATTCTAGATCAAGTGTTAAGGAAAATGAGTAACAGGTATGAATGGAAAAATACACAAATAAAACCATCTGATGTCTGGCATAGCCATAGTAATATGAGGCAACACAGAACTAATGGGTGGACCTCTGAATCAAGGAAGAACCCATTTATGCTTTGAATAATTCAATCCTGGATCCTAGTCCTGGAGCCCTGGAGCATTTCAGTCACCATGCAGTCTACTCTTAAGCCTAGAGCTGAAAGGCTTCAGCCTCTGTACAACTTAATCAACCTCTGAGACTTATTGCTGACTGTTTCTGACTCACTCTTCCCATCTGTTACTGAACTGCCACTGAGTCTCTACCTCAGACTCCTCAGACTGCTTCAGGTTGCTTGCCTCATATAGCCTATGATTCCTGCTTCATACTGTCTCTGAGTTTCTCTCTGAGCTCTCACTGCCCTATAATGCCTTAGTCAGCCTTTCTATTTCTCTGCATTATTCAGTGTCTCTGTATCTCTCCTCAGTCAGACAGTTTCATTGTCTCTGTATCTTGTCCTGACTCTCTGTGCTGAGTGTTAGGTGTGTACTCACTCTAACTCATCCTGCTAATTATTCCTCTGATTCATCACTTTATTTGCTCTTCATTCTGACTCATTTCAGGCATCACTTCCGATCTAACACTGATCCTTCTGAGCTCTGCTTCTTGCTCTGCTTCCAGTCTCCTAAATGCTTGGATTAAAGACATGCACCACCACTGCCTTCTGAATACTGGGATTAAAGGTGTGAACCAACATTCCTTCTACCCTAGAGCAGTCATGCTGATGAAACAGAGATTAAATTTCCTCTATACCATTAACAGAATGGAAAAGAATGATTTCTTAATGACAAATTCTCAGATACACATAAAAATGAAATTATCTAGCCTTTTTTTGAAAAATATTTTTCATACAGTAGATTTTCATCATACTTTCCCCTCCTCCATCTCTTCTCAGATTCTCCCTATCTCCCTTTTCACCCAAACTGATCTTTATATGGCAACCTAAGGAAGAACAATATAGCAAGACTACAAAGAAAAACATTGAGAAATTATCGACCAAGTAACATGCATTTGATACAGTTATTAAAAATATGTGCTTTATTAAATGTACTTATGCACATTTATATTTATGTATATTTATGTCATATATATACTAAACATATATGACATATGCTATATTATATGTATTTATGTATATTGTTTTATGTTTTTATTTTTTACACTTTTTTAGTTATTTTTGTGTATATGTGTGTGTGCATGCGAATGTCATGTCACAGAAATGGTGGTCAGAGGAAAACTTTTGGAGTCAATTCTTTCCCCTTGCAAGTTCCAGGAACTGAATTCAAGTCATATGACTTGGCCTCAAATGCCTTTACCCACTGAGCCATCTCACTGGCTAATGGGGACAGTTTTAAAATAAGACAACTCATTTTGAAATCCAGCCAGTGGGGGAGCGAAGGAAGTCTCTGACTATGCAGTGGGCCTGAGCTAGAGTATAGGTTCAGACTGCCCAGGCTACAGATGAAGAGTGAATGTCAACACTAAAAATTCATAAAAATGTTTCTCTGTATTGAAATTAAAGTACTTAGGTATAGGCCAATTAAAATATATTATGATAAACAATTGTAGTTTAGGCTAGGGAGTTGGTTTCTATTTTTTTCTTTCAAAAGTTATGTTTCTATTATTGCCCATGTCCTCAGGTTAACAATTGTCCTTAACTACAACTCTGGGAATCCAGTTGCCCAGTTTTGTCCTTGAAAGCACTTGCACACATGTGATGGAGACTCATACCAACACAGACACACACCACACACACACACACACACACACACACAAAGTTAAAAGTAAAAGTAACAATAAATCTTTAACAAAGCCCTCTCACTGAAATATGTGTATAGGTCTCTGTACTTGATAACTCCCCAGTTTTTCAAGTCTTTGGCTTTATACAGTCAAAATTATATTTTTCTGTCTATTTTTGGTTTTCCTGTCAATTGACCACATATGTTTTAGAAACCTATATCCTGAAGTTATGCAAGGCTTTTGTTTTGTTTTGTTTTGCTTTCCTTTTGGTTTTGTTTGTGTTGTTTTTTGACTCTTGTCCTATAGTATAGAGCATGTGGTCTTGTCATGATTTCTGGAAGCAGTGTTCTAGTTAAAAGTGGTTGCAGCCTATGGAGATAATCTTGATCACGTTATCACAGGTCTCTTCTAGAGAGTTAGCTGCACCTTTCAAGTGCTTGTCAGCACATCAGCCTCCACCAAAAGGGAGGATATAACTGCTATTGCTTTCTCTTGTTGATCTGTTTCCAAACTGGTATTTCAGAGAGACATGGAAGGCCTGTTCCTTCACCATTCCTTCCCCACTCTTCTTTTACACCTTTGAGTTAAAGGAAGTCCGTCACTACAGAATTCTCACACGTGTTCTGTAAATTGTTAGAGCATCTTACAGGGTGAATATTAGCTAAATTTTGTATCTTTGGTATGATTTTTTGTTCCCATTTAAGATCCATGGGCTGAACACAATGAAGGTGTCATTTTTTTTTTCAATTTCAGGAGCTCTTGTGGCTGAATTCTATTTACACTTCAGTTCATTTGGCTGTGGCTTCTCTTCACTGCACATATTAACTATCAGAAATGTCAGAACCCCTTAGGACATGTACCAACTAATTAAAATAATAAAAGTAACAGAAAAATAAGAACTTTAGGTTGCTGTAATAAAGGTAATCAAGGTAGATTAATGAGGTGAATGGTAATTCTCTTATGAAAAAGAATGAATTTCTATTGCAGGAAGTGAAGAGGATGTGCCTACTGAGAACATAAATAAGCAAAATCAACTGTTGGAAGTTGAGTATCAGGAATATTTGTTCTTATCAGATAATGAACTAGCTCTGAGTGATGAGAATAATAATAATGATTCTGTTGCAGGCACAAGGAAAATGTAATTATACTTTTAAAAGCCCAGCAAGCAGCTTTCTTCTAGAAGAAAGAATCCGTAAATTCTGAAGCAGGACAATAGGGAAATGTAAGAGCAGAAAGAAAAAAAATGAATGGACCACCTAACAATTTCTTCAAAAAAGATTGATATTTTAAAATATCAATAAAAAGATCAAGTCTTTTTATGAGTGCCATTAGATATAGACCTGGCATGACTAAGGAATTTCATCATAATTCTACCTCAGATCTGTTCAGCTAATCTCAAATATAGACAATAGAAATAAATCACAAGGTTTTTTTTTTCTTTTAAATGTTAAATGAACCAATTGCTGATATTTTATTCTTCAATGCATTCACTAATCTTTTTGAAAAAATTGTTGGATATGTATCTAATTTCCTTAACTGAGAATTCTTAAATCTCAGAAAGTATTCTAAGATGACATAGACTTAAAGTGAATATACATTAAACAGAAAGCACAAATAATACTCTGTATCTGTAAATATGAATAAAAATAAATGTCAAATGTGTGCAGAGAATAATTTACTTTCCTCTTTGAGGAAGGTGGTAGAAAAAATTCTGTTTCATTTGCAAATAGATTGTTTACTGTTTTGGGTTTTTTTTGTTGTTGTGGCTGTTTGTTTATGAACAACAACTTTCATGAGAATAAACAGAATGCTTTCTTGAGCTTTAAAATGCTCATTAAAATGTTCAAGCAAAAGAAAGGTCGTTTTTGAAGCTGATTGTCTTGGGAATTGGCTAGTTTTAAGAGGTCAAAACTCATTGTGCAGCATGCTTTGAGAAGCTCTGAAGCAGTTGCCAGGTGTTAGACAATTCTGAGACTGTTCAGCCTCAAGCTACAGCTGAGAAATCATGCTCCAGGGGTTGAGTTAAAGTGGGAACTTGGTCCATGGTATTTAGGAAGTGAGGCCTTACCTGCTCTCCTTCCTCCTCACTCAACTCAGAGTTCAAACTTGATGGGTAAATTCTCCCATTGAATTAGAGCCATTGGCAGACCTCTCATGCCAGAAGAAAGTGTTCAGAAAATATCTTTAGTCACCAACAGAAAAAATAGAAAATCCATACCCACCTACATATTTCTTCTTGAAAGTGGAATGGGCATAGACTTCCTGTCTAAAGAACAGTCAAGGACTATAATGCTCAAAAGTAAAAGCCCTAGAGGGGATAGGGAGATGCACAAATGTGAAAACCTGATTTTGAATCCTTAGGGCAGGCACACACACACACACACACACACACACACACACACACACCCACCCTACCTAGATAACTGGAGTGCTGGTGGGGAAGAGAGTGGAGAAGACATAATAAGAGGATCTTCAGACCGTGCCGGTGAGCTAGTACAGGCAAACGGTAATCTACAAGTTCACTAAGAATCAATGTCTCAAAATTAAGGTAGAAAATGCTAGACGACACCAAATGTCAACCTCTGAGCTAAACACATCCTCATAGATACACACATGGATGCATAAGCACCTACATACTCACACACACACAAAAGCAATGCACATGTATACACACACACACACACATACACATACACATAAATGCAGTGCATATGTGTATACACACACACATGCACACACACTACAAACATGCACATATACATTAAAGTATACTTCTGTGCATATTGGTAATGATGATGGTGACAATGAAGAAAAGGGAAAAAAGCACTGGACAGAATGAATCTACCAATGATGTTTAAAGGAAGATATTAAAATTCATATTTCAATTAAGTTAATGTTTCTACAAACTAAATCACTGATGAACTGAAAAGCCAGTAACTATGGTCTACAAGATAAAATGTAGGAATTCAATCTGAGTGTAGAAAAAACAACTATCAAAAATGCGAGGAGAGTTTTCAGAGAATTGGGAAACTCTGATCCTCAGACTCTCAGTGTCCAGAGGAAACAGAGATTAGCAGCAATCAAACTTTTATTGAAAAATTCTTGGCATCTAGTATGACTGGCAGCAAAATTACCTGGGATCCTCAAAGTCAAGGCAGGATTCAGCCAGGTGTTTAAGCTTACAAAGTTTACAGGTGTAGACCATTCTGTGTTTTTCTGAGAGAAGGATTCATTGCTGAAGGTGAAGCAATATCTAATGTTCTGAAAGTTCAGAAAACTTTTGTTGTCTTATACACTATTTTAATTAGTTTATTAATATATTTTATTGGAATTTATATAGCTGATAATAATATTGTTGGCAAAACTTTATAAAGACACATGATTTGTTTAAGGGTAGATGAAAAGCAATGCAATTGCTTCCAAATCTATGTTTTATTGTAAGGTTTGACAGTAGTGAATTTACTAATGTAAGTCTCCAAATGAAGCCAACCTACTGAGTCAAAGAAATGAGAAAGTTTAAAATTTTAAGTTGTTATTCATTGTTTCTGATACTTAAAAGTATGCTTGGAAAAAAATACCCAGATAAGAACATCTTATATGTATGTTCTTATGTTATACGTTTATGTTATAAGGTATGTTTAACTGCAGATCAATTCTTAAGAATAAAGGGGTCACAAAAAAATAGAAATCTAAGACACAAACTCCTTGCCTTCTTAAATAAATCACAAGTATTGTATATCTCTACAAGACCCACATATTGTTTTACTTTAATTAAGAAATTATTGTATTTTCAATGAGAAAGTAGGTTGCCCACACTAAATCTAACCATGGTTAAATCATTGACTCTGCAGGCATTGACACAAAAGTATCTCTCCATCCCTTTCCAGACTCTCTCCCTTCAGGTACTGCCAGAAAAAAGCTGAGAGACCTCTCACATCTCTCAAGAAGAGCCCCACATTTTCCACTTCCTACCATGCAAGATTTGAGACAGCTTGACTGTAGTCACTAATTAATAAGCTCTACTCCTCTACCCAGAACCTCTGTGACTCTAATTACATACTCTAAGTCATATATACACACGAAAATATTAACTAAGCTCGCTTCCTTGCAAATTCCAGAACCTCTCTTTTTTCTTTTGGAAACTTTTATGAGTAGAGATATGTAGAAGCAGAGGTGAAAGCAGACAAGAAGTAGAGCAGAGAATTAATTCAGTCAGTCAGTTTGAGTGCAGTCAACTCAAAGACAGCTCAGTTCAGAAGGAGAAGCCAAGAAGAACAGAGCCAGTTCAGAGTAAGCTGAGAGAGAAAACAGAGAGTCAGAAGCAGACCATTTACAATTTATACTTCGGAGTTCAGAAGACAGCTAGTCAGAGTGAACTCAGTCAGCAGTAAATCTCAGAGGCTGAAACATTCTAGGTTTATGTTGTATGAAGATGGAAGCCTTCCAGGTCTAGGCTTAAGATTAGATTGTACCAAGGCTGAAACCCTCTAGGACAATGGATTGAATTAGCAAAGGATAAACTGTCCTCTGTCATGAACCCATGAGAATAATTATAAAATCAACGATCACATCCATGCCTACCATATGATACTTAATAAGAATTAAAGAAGCTGCTTAAGATTAGAGGGTTGCTCGAGCATAGGAAGGGTCTTTTATGCCACCAGTGAATTCAGTAATTTTCTGGAGAACTCAATATGCACTCTTACTAATTTTGTAGCTGAAGGGTGCAAAACAAAAATCAGCAGAGAAAAATATGTATATAAGAGCAATTCTAGATGAAATAAAATTTATAGTTTTCTGATGGAATCACATGAGACGTGTGTACTCCTCCTAGCAATCAGCAAGGCAACATATATGAAACATTGACTCATTGTAGATGGATGACCTGTCCTGGTTGTTATTAGGAGTTGACCACATTAACATCTTCAGTTAGTGAATATAAAATTCTAGTTTCCTACAAAGGAAGCTGGTAATTAGGGTAAAATACATGGTTAGAACAAGTACATTTAAACACAATGAGTTATTGTAGACCCCTGGAAATACTGGGAAACCTCTGAATGTACAAGTTCATAGAAGGAAACCAAAGACCAAGGTTTAATCAGGATTCTTATGCAGTGAATTATAAAAAAGTATACTTATTCACATAGTGTGTATACATATGTATGTATAGGTACATGTGTGCCAAAGAATGCATGTGGAGATCAGTGGACAATTTCTAGGATTAGTTTCCACCTACTATATGGTCCCAAGGAATTCATTTATTTTTAAAAATTTAATAATTTCTATTCTTTGATTATTTGAAACAAGATCTTATTTTTTTATGTCTCCTGACTATAAATCACATTAGTTAAGGAAAAATGTTCCTACTACTGTTGGCAAATGGCTAACCAATATTTTGACTCACAATCAAGTGTTATTCTATAGAAAGTTTAGAATGAACACAGACATAAATCAATCTATTAATCAGTTGTCTGAATAACCCAGACTGTGACTCCTGTGTTTTAAAGGCAGAGAGTGATTATATTTAGCCAGCACTGCCTGACAAGGATTGTTAAGGACTGTTAAGGAAGAAGAGGCACAACAATGGAAGGCTAACACAGTTATGAAATTGTGCTTGGGGAGGTTAAGCTCTGCCTTGTCTGACTGGAAGTTCCTTGGAATTCAGTCTGCCTTTTCCTCTGTTATGTTTTCAAAGACAGTGAGAAAGAGATTATAAACTAAAAGACTTGTGAATTTTTATTTTCAAACTTGGGGAACTCTTGCTTGTATACCATCATAGAATATTAGGGATTTGTTTCTACATAGAGAAGTGGCAGGGAAGAGGCAGTTCCAGACTTCTGAAGCCACAACATAGATTCATGAGAAATGACACTAAAACAGAGTCTTTGGATGGTGTTTATAAGCAGGATGCAGGTTTTGTTTTGGATTAATTGAACCCCACATTTAAAAACAATGAAATGGAGTGGGTGCATGAGAATGGCTACATAGAATTTCTTATAATTAATGTCCAAAAGTTTTTAAGTAATTAGAAATATAATAGGTCTTCGGTGATGGGCACTGGGTAAGAACATCTGCTGTGTAAACATGAGAAACTGAGACCAAATCCTTAGCACTCATTTAAAAGTCTGAGGTGGCTATCAATGTCCGAAGCTCCAGCACAGTGTAGGTGGTGGTGGGAAGCAACACAGGAAGATGCCAGGAGCCTTGTCACGACCAGCCTGGATGAAAAACTGATGTCTGAATTCAATGAGAAACACTACTATATTGTATTATATTGTATAGTATCAATGACAAGCAATAGAGGAAGATACCTGATGCCCTCCTCTGGCCTCTGCATATGAGCACACAGGTGCACACAACCATATACACATGTATACACCACACATACACATCCGGAAATATAAAATATACATAAAAATTTATAATCTAAACTTATGGAGTATATTATGTAATTTTCCAGGTAACATGATATACAAATAATGAGGTGATATTAATCTAATAGATAAGAACATTTTTAAAGCAAGAAATAGAAATCAACAGTAGTATGAGAAAAAAGCCTTTTCATAAGTGTAACTGACATTTTTTTTTCTAGGCTAATTGTGTAATCATGTGGATTTTTACTTGTATTTTAGGTAAAGAACAGATTTAGCATCTGTTTTTTTTTCTTTCTATGTACTTAAAGGCCTGTATGAGGCCTGCCATTAACTAAAGGAAGAGAATCAGTTTTAATTTAAAGCTCACATATAAGGGGAAAGGGAGAAATTATAATTAAGAAAATGACTTCAAGTCACTATGGAGCCTAATCTGGATGATAATATAACTAGTATATTCATTGATTTACCTACTTATATGTCCACATTACTGCAGGAGGCCAGGAACATTAGGAAAATGTGCACCTAAATGAAAGCGCTGTGTCAGCTGCACTGTTCTAACAGCATAGCTAGTAAATTGAGCAACTCCCCGAATACTTCAACTCCTAAAGAATGGCATAAATATTCATTTTCTTGCATCTTTGTGCATGAAGTAAATTGCAGCACTTAGATACTGGTATTTCATTTCAGAAGAAAAAATAAAAATAGAATTTTCGCTGAAGATATTCAGGTAATATAAACAGCAGGGAAGGTTTCTGTCTTCAATTAGTCTTATATTTTCTTACTTTTATTTTGAGGTCTGGTCCATTCCACAAGCATCAGTCACCTGCACAAAGTTTTTATTGTGAGAATGTGGGGAAAGCAGACATCAACAAGGCTCTGTAGCTGCCCAGGAAGAACTCGAGAACTCATGTGACTGAATTAATGATTAATATTTAGGTTAAGTGTCTAGAGAAGGAGTCTGGTCTAAATTTCTCAGACCCCGAAAGTTGCAACAGACAGATGAGTACTTTGGATGTGTTATGTCCTCCAATGGTCCCTGCATCACTGGTTTGTTCTTCAGAACTGCATTGACCAGAACGTTATGAAAGCTTTGCCGAGTGGGTCCAATTAGGGAATCTTAGATACTGCAGACATGGATACTGGAAATCCATTCTCTGCTTCCTCGTCTTTCTCTCTTCACTTCATGACTGATGAGATGAGCAGTTCTTTCTGTCACATCTGACAATCCACCACAGGTCCAAAGAAATGGGTCTCCTGAATTTGGATGGAAACATCCAAATCTGTGAAACAAAATAAACTTTTTCTTCTTTGCAAGTAAATTAACTCAAACATTTAATTATATGATTAAAAGCTGAATGAGAGCAGTTAATATCTATCAGTGGAGAAGTCAATTGTATGTGGTTACAACTTTACCAGTAAGTATTCCCTAGATATGCCTATTAGAATTTATAACCCTGGCCCTTTAAACCTGTAACATTTATTAGGCATATGAACAATATGTTCATATTATGATGTCATTGTTTGTATAGTGAATTTCCTAGGAAGTCATCATATTACAGACTTGTATGTAATTCCTTGTGTGTGTGTGTGTGTGTGTGTGTGTGTGTGTGTGTATCCTATATTCCTGTTTTATTTAACATCTGAATAAATTCAAGCAATATTTTTATTAGATGAATAAATTACAGGGAGCTGAAAGATAAATTCATGTGCCAATGACAGGTCTGGATAATTCTTCTGAATTATATACATAAAAAATATTCTATCTAACAAATGGATACATACAAAGGAGAGTTTCCAATGGGCCTAAATCTTTGCTTTTTTCTGCCTTTGTATAATGAGAGTCTCCAGCTGTTATGCTGGGAGCTGTAGATTATGGTTATAGAAGTAGGATAAAAATAATCGTCTAATTAAATGATTTTAATTTTCATTATTTTTATCATGAATACCTAACATAATAGTCTCTGGTACAAAATACTGTAAATAAAGATGAATGAAGATTATTCTATTAGTCTTATTGAAAGTGTGGGCAATACACCTTGCCATGGCTGCCAATGACAACATTCACACAACAAATGAAGGTCTCTATTAGTCCATGTCACAGAAGTTTACATATTTATAAAAGAGCTAATCCTCTGAATGTCTCCATTATTATCTTCATCTCCAAAATAGTAATCATGCTTAACATATGGAGCACATATTTTTATGTTTATATTTGTGTCTTTATTACATAAAGAAAATATATCACTAACATACTGATTCCTTGTGGCATCAAGAGTCCTTATGATGTAGAGCAGCTATGATGAGCAGTCACCACCTCAGATCCATGCAGAAAACATAGCACCAGCCCAGCAACTGTACACAATTTAGGAAGACAGCATTAAGTCAGTGTAGACTACAAAACACTACTGGATGCTTATTCACAAGAAGGTAGTGGGGGTGATCAGTTAGTACTGTCAATCTCCATCTACACTTCCAACATGCCATGTTGGAAGCTCCAATTGTTTATCCAAGTCCAGTTCTGTTGTGTTCCTTCTGCAAAGATTTCTCTGGTGCATCACAGCCTATCTTAAACACAGTGTTGTTTCATTTGAAGCAAAGTGAAACTATGATGGCATTCACTAGTGCTATCTAAGGGATGTAATGTATTCTTTGAATATAAACCTAGAGTTGCAGGATACCTCTACACATTCTTTTTCTCCTCCCTGTCAGTGGGGATGTGCTTAAGGCATGCCTCAGCTCCTGAATGCTAAAGATGTAGGGCAGGAGTACAGGTACCCCTGGAGCAGGAGTCAAAGGTTGTCTGTTTGTTTAAAAGGGCAAGAGATTTCCTGAAAATGAGACTTTTCCTTCATGGCTGAAAAGGAGAGACATATGAAAAATAAAACTTTTGTATTTTCAGTACTTTTGAGTTATTTCTACATCAGTATTTCTGTAGTCATTCTGTAGTCTATAAAATACTTTGGAAAGATCCTCATTTTACATTCCAGTTTCTACATTGAAAAAATAAGGAAATTAAGCTATTTAGTTTCTAAAGTCTAAGCCGAACCTATTATTCATCAGATTGATGACTCTACTCTAAGGCAAGTTGTTAAGAAGCTAGTAAATAAAACCTGGAAGAGCTTTATATTAGTGAACCAGTTGTCAAATAAATAGGAAGCAAAGCATTTGGAAATGTTAAAGAATCAAAAAAGGGGCTGGGAAATTGCTCAGTGGTTGTGCTCTTCCAGAGGAGTCTAGTTCTATTTGTAGCACCTATATGGTGGTTAATAACCATTTGAAACCCCAGATCCAGAGAATGTGACTTTTCCTTATAGCCTCTGTGGATACTACATACATGTGGTACAGAGATCTGAATTCAGATTACGTATATTTCATAAAATGAAAATAATAACTGTATTGGAAAAAAATCAAACAAAGAAAATCATTTATATGTAATTAACTACACATAGCCCATTAACATTTTTTAATTGAAAAGAAAAAAAATCTGCAGAAACTCTGCAGAGAGGTGGCTCCACATTATTACCTACTCCTGTCTTATTATTATATATTATTATTATCTTCTTATTATTATTATTACTACCACTTGTCTCCCTGATTCAAGGGGTTATTTTGTGATATGAACTAACCAGAGAAAAATTAAGACAGAATGACTAAATAGCATGTGCATAATTCAAAAAAGAGCATGTATGAGGCTTCAGGAAGCTATAGATCCAATTGGAAGGATTGTGACTTGTGCTGTGGAGATACACATACATTGACCATGATACTTGGTGGTGGTGATTATATGACATTGCTCAAATTACTTATCTTTCCAAATCTGTCACCAATCTCTTTGGTAAAATATATGTTAAAAACAAGGCAACCCATCAGTGCTGTTATAATGATTAAATAATACAATGTGGGTAGAACAATAACACAAAAGAAAGTGCTAAGGATATGATAGCTGCATTGGATGGCAGTAAATATCGGTGGTGGTGAAAGCATTCTGATAAAAGATACTGTGTGCTCAAATGTAAAAAGGCCAACTTCAAGTAAAGAACAAAACAAGATGTCCTCAAAGAGGACTTGTAATTAAGTTGATCAAATAGGACTACAAAATGAACATTTAAGTCATGGTTGAGAAGATTCTGTGCTGTACTCTCAACATTTTCTGAAGGTTTCAAAGTCACAGAGGGCCTGGACATGGTTGAGTTCTGTAGATAATGTAATATTGAAACCCAGTGATAGGGAGAGTGAAGATGTAAGCCTTCCTATGCATGGCACTTGTACTGGGCTTGTACTGGGCTCCCAATAACCTTATAAGTATGCATTTCATTGCACAAGTTGAGGGAGAAGTTACATATGTTGCCTGATATTAGAGGTGGAATGTAAAGGAACTTAGGTGAGTTGACAAATGAAATCACTGAAATATGAAGTTAGGCCAAGATCTCAGAAAGGAAGAATCCATGAAGAAAAAAGCTAAATCATTCAAACTGCAGAAGACAATGTATGAATCAGAGACAAATTTTGTGCCAGATCTCATCTAAGCCAGAAATGGAGGCCTGTTATTGAAGCAGCAGCTGACAGGTTCACAGGTACCCAGTTATAAAATCTCTGTATTTACATAAAGAAAATTACATTATAATAAAATACAAAGAGACAGCATTTTTCAGAAACCTTGACACTCTAATCAATTTCAGTGTTATCTGTTCATTTCCAGAACTATATTATTGGGAGACTAATCTATGGGGAATAAAACTCTCTAAGAAATCTGGGCTCTCTTGATCAAACTTCTAAACAAGTTTTCTATTCTATAACCACATGCAGCAAAATATTTCCCTTACTTAAAGGAAGCTTTTGATATTGGTAGTATGAAATAGAATTTTATTTAAAGAAAATTTGACAAGTTAAAAATATTACACAAGTTTGATGTCAAATATCAACTGCTATAATGAAATTTTGGCAAAAATAAGATGACGCCTTACTTTCAACTGAAGCTCATTTTATAAATCAAACAGACTTTAAATACAGGAAATAACACACAGTGTCACACTTTCATGATAATTTTATAGCAGAATGTTTAAACAGGACATCTTGATATCCACAATGGGATTCAAACATCAAAAATATCTTTAAAAAGCTGACTAGATGCTATTGGGTCACGCAAATCTACTTACTTCTATTTTTAAAAAATCCAAAACTAAGAGACACGCGTGTCCTCTAGATTTTTCCATTAATAATGAGTATTATATTTTGTCTAAAATTGTTCTTAAGTAATATATCTGCTTAATAGAAGAAATGTAAATGGATATTTGAGAAAATATATAAAGTATACTTTTTATAGTAATTCTAATTATGTAATTATAGTTAAATTATTATTCTATATGTTAAACTAGAATGGTGATTTTTAAAAGTTTTTATTTGTATTTACATTTGGAAAAAAAACAGCAGCAGGCTGGACAGAAACAAGAACACTTTAACATTCTTTAACATTGTTAGAGAATAATTTACTTATCAGCACAATTTATTAGCAAAAAAACAAAAAACAAAAAACAAAACCAAGTCTATGGTATAATTCAGTACTCAAGCTCAGACCTAATGTATACTATCTGTTAGTATAACCCCCCCAGCACAGTCAAAGCAAAAGAAAACAAAAGAAACTAATTAAAGTTGTCAAAATTAGCAGTGCTTACTCTCTTCTGCGGACAGTTTCATAAATGTTAAGATAGCACACAGAATAGCTCACTTTCTCATCATTCATGTTCATGGAACATCTCCAGCTGGCTCATCCCTTGTTCCTTTCACATGTTTCTTTCAATGTTCTACACTGTCATCCTGCTACTCACAGCTGAGCATGTGGAGAGAGAGATATTGATTTGCTCAGGCATTATGTTAAGCCTTAGACTGCAGTACTGAGTCAGAGGACAGTACTCGCTGGTCAAGTGGGACTTATAATCTACTGCGAAATTGTGTCTAAACCAATTTTAAAAATCTATAGCTGAAAAAACGGAATGCCATAATGGTATATTATGAGTAAGTTTCAAAGAATTTCTCCTGTCCATATTATACTTGTCCTTTCAAAGGTTTAAGAAGGAACTATCATTGTGATTTGATTTTTATTTCTTTATATTGTTTACTTATTTACTTTGGCTCCAGAAAATTAAGGATTTTTATCCTTTCCTATTCTGATTTCTTTTGATATGAAGTACCTAAAACACAATTTCTCATGTCCTCAGCACTCAGTGAAGGTGTCAGTCATGGACTGCATTGCTTGTGGATATATTTATGTCCTTTATAACAACAGAGATGCACAGACAAACTGATCTTTGGCTTCTTAGAAAGTTCAGTACTAATAGATTGTTCTAGTCTAAACTCCATTGTCTTTTGCCCCCTAAATTAAATGTACATTTTCTAAGAACTTGAATTTAACCCAGATGTTCACTATTTAAAGCAGAACCCTGATTCTCTTTTCCAGATAGAGAATCTAAAAATTTATTTATTATTAGTTGTTGTAATAGCTATTGTGTGTGGATACAGATGCCAAGTCATGTATGTGAATGTCAGCGCCATCTCATTGACTCATGTTTTAGTTTATAAAAGAGGTAGATATATATGCCAATGGTTGCCATGGTACATGAAATGTGAGGGCATGTATTGAATAATGGAATACCAGCATATGTTCAGCAAGAGAAGCTCTTCAATTTTGTCTAAGTTACTGCATAGGCAACCATGGAGTTGGCCTGGTCTAGTTGCCTTGAGAGGCATGGATCATAGGATTTGTGTTTAGAATCCATGGTTCCTGGGGAACTGTGTGCTTTTCTTTTCCAAAGAAACCAAGGCAATCCTTTACACAGTGAAGCATCAGGTCACCTATGTTTCTCTGAATTTCCTAAAAGTGAGAGAAACATATGGAAGTTTGACCAGACAATTAGTCTTAGACATTAATCTTGTGTGCCCTGTATGGCTTGCAAACATCATTGTATCTTGGCAACTATCAGTGTACTGATCCTGGAAACTGTCATTTCATTCTGTTTCTGATAAAGGTATATTGATTTCTTGTAATAAACTTGTCTCAGCCTCTGTCTTGCTGAGACCCCTTCATCCTGACCTGGTTTTCATTTCTCATCATCCATGTCAGGTAATCTTGGCCCAGTAAGTGCTTACATTACTGTAACAAACTTTGTGGTGGTTTGAATAAGAATGGACCCCATAATTTCATATATTTGAATTAACTGAGTGGCAGTATTTGAAAGGATTGGGAGGTGTGGCCTTGCTGTATGAAGTGTGAGACTGAAAATGGGCTTTGAGGTTTCAAAAGCCCAGGCCAAACTGATGCCAGTGGATCAGGATGTGGAACTCTCAGCAACTTCTCCAGCACCACATCTGCCTGCATGCTGCCATGCCCCTTGCCATGATAACAATGGAAAAAACTTCTGAAACCATAAGCAAAACCCAATTAAATGCGTTCCTTTATAAAAGTTGCCGGGGTCATGGTGTCTCTTTCCAGTGATAAAATGATGGTACCAGTGAGCAGGGTTTTGCTATGAAAAATTCTCACCATGTTGCTTGTTGACAGAAAGTGGACCCTGGAACGTTGAACTAGGAAAGCAGTTGAATGCTGTAAGTGGTGCTTAATGGGCCATATTTGTAGATGTGTGAAAGACAGTGGTGCTTGAGACCAGTGCAGATTATGATGGTCCAACTCAAGTTATTAGTAAGTGGCCTAGAGACCATTCTTGTGATATTTGGTAAAGAATGTAGCTGCTTACTGCCCTTATCTAAAATATCTATCTGAGGAGTACAGCCTAATATTGATTGTGTTGTATGGTTATTAATGGTCACTCTCATGCAAATCTAGGAGAAATCTTATCAAGGAAAATTACAAAATGTACAGTTTGAAGAGAAAAAGAGCTCCAGGAAGTGTAATGAAGCCAAGTTCAGGGCTCAAGGAAATAAAAAGTTTAAAGAAAAGCTAAATTGGATAAAGGGAGTGGTGAGACCATACCCAATTAAGCTTCCAACTTGCAAAAATCAGTTAAAGAAAAGCTTTCCAATGAAAGAAACCATTGAAAACAGAAAGCTGATGCAGATGCCATTAGATAAGGGGGTCATGTTCCAGATCCAGCAAGCAGCAGAACTTGACAGCTTCAGACATGTGGTTCCGGCTTTAGAGAAAAGGATACAAGAAAAGGGTTATGCAATCTCCTTCCAAGACTAAGGAAAGTTGTTAATGCCAGGCATATGTCATCAATGTCCTTGCATGAAGGACTAGAGAGGTCACTGTGTGAAGCTATAAAGTTGAAGCCTGAATTTTGTTGGAAAACCCAAGATGTTGAAGATGCCAGAATCACCGGGTAGACTATGAGATACCAAGGAGAGCTACTAACTGAGTGTGGAACCGGTCCAAGAGAAAGAACTATATTGCAGTTAACAAAGGTAAAAGGAATTGGGGATCTGAAGAGTGCTTGGACATCAGTCATGGAAATGCAGAGTTTGGAGCTTGCTCTGCTATTTTTTGGTCTTGCTTTAGTCCAGTATTTCCTGATTATACTCCCTTCCCTAACATTTGGCATGGTAACATATATTCTGTCCCTTTGTATATTGGAAGTATGTGATCTGCTTTTTTATTTTGATTTTACAGGGGGTTACAGTCAAGAGGCTGCCATGAGTCTCAGAAGACATATTGAAATTTGGACTTTGAAACAGTGTTGAAACTGTTATGAACCATGAGAGTTTTAAAGTTGGACTGAATGCATTTTTGCATTACAAACCTATAAGGGCAAAGGAAAGGAATGTGGTGGTTTGAGTGAGAACGGCCCCCATAGGCTCATATACTTGAATGCTTTGGAGTAGAATGATTTGAATGGATGAAGAAGTATGGCCTTATTGGAGGAAGTGTGTCACTAGGAGTGGGCTTTGAGGTTTCAAAAGTTGAAGCCAGACTGAGTGATTCCTCTCTGCTACCTGAAGATCTGGATGTAAAATTCTCAGATACTTCTCCAGCATCATGTTTGCCTGCATGCCGCCATGCTTGCTGCCATGATGATAGACTAAACCTCTGAAAATATAAGCACGCCCCAATAATTTTTGTAAGAGTGGCCATGGTCAAAGTGTCTCTTCACAGAAATTGAACAGTGACTAAGACAACCTCCAAGCTGAATTCATCAGCTTTGGAAAAAAATTGTCCCAGGTAATGGCTATCTCACATTGTATGCTTACCTAGTCTTTCTTTATTCTGTTATTCACATTGGCATGCTGAAATGTAATGACCTTTGTCATACTCCAATTAAGTTATATGAAGTGAGACTCTGTCTCAATTACCATGTATCATTTAGGGAGCACTTTGTATATTCCAGACATTGCAAACACCCTCCACGCCATTTCCACACTGATCCATAGCTGAGCAGTCACTTTATCTTTAGGAATGTCCTCCTGAGACATATTTATCTTCGTGTCTGAATAACAGCCCTACAAATTCTTACTCATTGAACTAAAATTGAAAAACCATTAGTTTACTATTAAAGATTGTTTTCTTATAAAAAAAATAAATTTAAAGAAGTTATATATTTGAACATATTTTTCATAATTTTTCCTTTATTGTGATACTAAAAATCTTAAAATAAATAGAATGAATAGAAATGTTCCACACAAGGTAATGATGGGTTTTTAAATGCCTTCAAATATGAATTATTATAATTCAAAGTGTGATTAAATAAGGGCAAAATATTTAACATGTATTTAGAATAGAGATAGAAATACAGAAATTGAAAAAAAACTAATTCTAGATGGATTGAATTCCTCAGTTGTCAAGTGTGGATTGTTCCTGCAATGACTGATTATAAGTCAAGCTAGATAGACACAATTTTAGGATAAGTCAGTTATTCTATGTTTTTGTCTCTGTTAATATCTCTCACTATACCCTCAGCAGACAAAAGTGTGTGTGTGTGTGTGTGTGTGTGTGTGTGTGTGTGTGTGTGTGTGTGTGTACACATACACTCAAATAATTGAAAAACTCTTAATGCCCAATATGTGATTTCTTTCACGTTTGGTGTGTGACATACTACCCAACTACTCACCATTAAAAACTTACAAATACTTTAATGGATGAGAGACAAAAACATTATTAGGCCTAGGAATGTATAAATATTTTAACTAATGCATAACTGAACTTAGTTTGTGTAAAATAATGGTAAAAGTGTAAAGAAACTATTAATATTGTGATAATCATCTCTCCCAATTTGAAAGTCTTACAACATACATTCATTACTTTAAAATCCCTGGAATCTGTTTCCCTAGTCTGCAGGCAGCCACTGTATTTCCATGATCATTTCTTGTGCTATGCAGACATTTCTTAGCGGGATATGATCCTATGTATTTATTCTTGTTTTGTAGTCTAAGCTTTTGTTGTTTATCTGAAAAGAGAACTCATTGCCAAGATCAACGTCAAAGAGTATCGTGTAGTTTTGTATCACAGGATTTTTAAAGTTTTGGGTTTCAAGTTTAAGTCTTTTGTCAATTTGAGTTGATCTTTGCATTTTCTGTAAAATAAGACTCCAAGTTTACTCTTATAACATAGAAACACAATTTCCCTTGTTCTATGTTTTAAAGAGACCATCCTTCCCAGCTGTTTGATGCCCACATGAAAAGTCAGTGGATTTTACACATTCAGTAAATAAAAAAATAGTGTAATTTCCAGACATTATAACAAATTCATACAATTCACCAACAGTCACAAGGAAATTCCAATAAAAGTCATAAAAGTCAAGAAATGTCAGTGTGGACTATAGTTATTTTTAAGTGAGACTTTGGACATGTTGGTAGAAATGTAGATTGACATTGTCAGGGCAATTAATAAGACAGCTCCTTAGAAATTAAGAACAGAAATGGCACACAACCCAGCAAACTCCTTTTGAGGTACACTTGAATGATATAACATATCCCTTCATAAAGATATCCACCTGCCTATACATATTCTCTAACGTTCAGGGAGGAAAAATATAGATAGTAAAACTATACTTTAGCATTTTAAAAACATGATAATATGTAGAACAGATACACAGATGCAGAAGTGTTGGAAATAAATGTGAGAGTATAACTCAGTGGGTGAGTGCTTGCTTAGCATTCGCAGAACCCTAATTTTGAGACCCAGCAGTGTTTGTACAGGTCATGGTAGTTCATGCCCATAACCTCAGAAGTTGGCAGGTGGAGGCAGGAGGATCAGGAGGTCAAGCTAAGTTCTCAGTTACATAGAGACTTTGAGGCCAATCTGAGATAACTGAAAGCATGTTTCAAAAATAAATAAATAGCAAAACAGCAAGGTCCTTCAGAATACAGTGGTTACTCAGGGGAGGAGGTAGTGTTCAAAGATATTAGATTTAATTACCATGAATTTTAATTCACATATGCTAAATATTTCTCTGAATGTATTTATTGTGACATTAAGACAATGAAAAAATTACAATTTTAAGCAGTAAATAAATAACCCTTTAAAATGTATTGATGGTTCTGAAATTGGAATGTAGACAAAGCATAAAACCCCTTAACCATTGTACAGTGAGCCAATTGCACACCTGGCAGAAGGATAAGGTTCCTGTGAGCTAACTCACTTAGTTTAAAAAAGTATACCCCTTCTGCTTTCTTAGATTAGTAATTAGAATCTTGTAAGATTTACTTTGTTAAAAAAAAAAAAAGATAACACTACAGAATTTAAAGCTAACTCTTTAAGTGCTGGCAACAGTTTGGAATGAACTGAGCTAACATTTATCTTTTCATTATTCTTAATGAAATCAGATGTGTTGCTAAAGTTCCTTCCTTGGGAGAGGCATAGAAAATATCTACCCATTTTCCTAAGGACCCTGAGACAAACACTGATACCACCCTACCAACAGTTCCCCTGGGGAACCAATGAGTTCCCCACAGAGAAACGTGTGAGGAAATATGGGTAGGGACATAGGTGGGTGATCTTAAAGTAGCCACAGTATAAAGTCTATACCCAGCCATGATGATGGTTTTCCCATGGCTACACAGTTGTGACCCCTTTCTTTTTCCTTCTCTGTCTATATCCTCCACCCCTATCCAAGACTAATTTCATAATTGCATGCAACTGGACACTCAGTTGAGGGTCCCATGACCCTCCCTGTACCCTTCTTCCAAGAGAAAATATAAATTACAAACAGGCCTAGCTGTGTTGAACTTCTGTGGAATCTCAGCAGAATTCCTGAAGATGATGGGTATTTGGCCCAAGAGGATAGTTCTGTACAACAGGATGTAAAATACAGAGGTTCATTGTGTTAAGATAAAACATTGAAAATGATATTTACCCACTTACTTATTGAAACTTTACATGACTATAGAAACTTCTGCACTTCTGCTCCAAATCTAAATAATGTTTTTTTTTTCTAATCACTGCCAAGGCTTATCCAGGCATGTGAACAGGGTCAGAACTTCACTCATCAAATCAGCAAGAGATGATTTGTTTCTCTCCAAATACTAAATGTGTCAGTTTTTAAAATATCTGTGAGTTGTATTTTACAAAAGTATCTGTCACTACCTCTCTTTGTGGAAAAGAAATGGATTATTAAATGTAAATAATTCCCCTGTAAGAGATTTGATTATAGATAAAATAAAATTGCAGACACTTGAAAATCAAACAGCAAGCACTCCTTGTTCTAAGCATACAACACAACCTACTTGCTATAAATGTAGGCTTTTTTTTTACTCAAAAATAACTCAAAAATAGCTATACAAAGAACAATAGGAAATCTTCCTGATGGATAAGAATGATATTAGAAGGAGGACAACTAAGCGGATGAGTTTAATGTTCTAGGAAGAAAATATATGGAGAAAGCTACATCCCAGTCCCTGGAAAATAAGTAAGTCTCCATGATAAAGAATCACGAGAAAGCAAGTGGAGTTGTCTATCATAGTGAAAATATTACTTAATTATAATGTATTAAGAGTTTAAAAAGAGACCATTTCAGAAAAATATAGAATATACTGATTATACACATACATTTATATACTTTTGTGAGATAAACACTTTTTACACAACAATTCTTTGCCACAATCCCTTCAAAATGACCATTTTAGGGGGCATTATTTCTATATGGAGTGCTAGAAAACTCATGCAACACTGATTTATTCAAGGAAATTATTCAATTAATTTCTACCAGTTACTATTTATGCTTATTTTCCGTTCATTTATTCATTTCGTTTTTATTCATTTATGCATTTATCAAATATTTATTTTAATGAGTTTCATTATAACAGGGAATTTATTCCTTAAACCGGTTTACTCTTGAAAAATCCTCTGAGCAGACAAAGACTGCTTGACTTAAATTCACATTTCATTACGTTTTCACAATTTTGTTTATTAATTTTAATTCTTGAATTGGATAATTTCCTTGGACTTCACAAATTATTTGAAATAATTTTTGGTAATTTATTTAGTATTTGGTTATCAAATAATGATTTGTATGGTGAACATGTTATATGCTAAATTATAGGGCTTATTTAGCTATCATAATCAAGAAAGCATATTTTATGAAAAATGATATAATTTGTTAGTTTTATCTTGATTAATACTATTCATACTTCACCTAGCTTTGGGCATGACCATTTCCTGCTTCCTTATATTCAGAGTGTTATTCTTGTGTCATTAAAACTAAACTTGCCACATATATATGAAAATACAAATGAACTGTATTTAAATGGCAAGTGAAGCTGTTTTTATTTGTTTAATGATGATTGCATATATAGTTTTGCTAGTCTAATGGAGCTTGAAATTCTTCTTCCTTTGAGCTTTAGTTTGGCCATATGACTCTTCTGGTTTTGAAAATGAACACTTTCTCAAATGCATCAAGAGAAAGAGAGAGAAGAGGTAGAGACACAAATAAAGCAATTTTGCTTATTTATATTTTGAACTTGAAAGTCATTAGTTAATAGGTCCCTTTCTTGTTTGTTACCTTCCAGCCTCATTCCAGTGCTCTCATTTGCTTTAACTATCTACCTTTTCCCTGTGCCTTAGTCAGCTCGTTGTGGCTTACCAATTTCAGATTCTTGCTTACTTTTGGCATTTTAGCACTCCTTTGAAAACATACAATCAGAATCCAACACTGAGAAAACTCTGGTCCTATCTTCCTTCAAGTCCATATGATTCTTTTTCCTGCTCTTCTTGTTATAGCTTTGAATAATATAGTTAATATGTTCATTCTCTGTGTAACCGTGTGTGTATGTATGTTCACATGTGTTTGTGATGTGCATATCTTGTATGAGTAGATGCACATGTGCATGTGTACCTTGTATAAGGAGACCAGAGGTCAATGTCATGTGTCTTTCTTATCCATTCATACTTCTTTGTTATTTTTCCTTTTCTTTCAATTTATTTATTTTATTTTATGTGGGTGACTGTTGTGCTTGAATGTGCACCACATAGATGACTGATATTCGATTAAGTCAGAAGAGGGCATCAGATCTTCTGAAACAGTTACAGATGGTTGTGAGCAAGAATGTGGTTCTAGAAACTGAACTCCAGTACTCTGTAATAACAATCAATCTCAGCTACTGACCAGCCTGACCTTTGTCTGTTTTGCCTGTTTGATTAGTTGTTTTTTTCTGAGACAGTGTTTCTCACTCAACCTAGATGATTTGGCTAGACTGACCAATGAGCCAAAAGCATCCTTCTCTCTGCTTTCCAACATGGGTTGCAGATATGTGCTGATGCACTAGGCTTTTAAAAGAGTTGTGATGAATCAGACTCAGATCCTCCTGCTATCATGAAATGTACTTTACAGTCTAAACCATCTTTCTAACTCCCTGGTGAATTATTGTCATGTATTGTTTCCGATTCAAATTATGGGCTACTAAGTGAATATAAATGTTATAGTTGGCTCAGGTTTGGTGGACCCTTCTCCCAGTAGTTCCAGTTCAGTTGTTTGGCACTGGAAATCCTTTCAGAAATTTTAATTGTTACAATTCCTCTTGAATAATAGGAGAAAATAAATTCAAGATTTAGAGAAGTCAGAAAACTATCATTCTCTCTCCTTTGAGTTAATCTCTTCTTTGAGATCAGCATGGTTATGTAGACAGTATCTATAGTACTTATAGCAATATGTCAAAGTGTGAAGACTGTGGAGACAAATGAGCACCAACGCTGGAGCCTGTTGGCAAATAATTTAGCACAAAATTCCATTTACCATAAATTGACCTTGAGAAATGCTATGTGTAAAGACAATGCTGAGGCAGGCATAACCAATACCAAGGTTGTGTCTAGATTCAGAAATAAGATGGACAACTCCATTTACATGTGCTATATTATGATGCTCAGTCACATTCTAAATCAGTGTGCTCATGTGAGTGAAAGCACTTTGAAAATGATTACAGTTACTCCATTTTTAAAATAAAAATATTTCTTCATTTTCTGTAAGAATGCTTGTATGACACTTGTCATTTTTAAGTAATAAATATATTTTAGTAAGTGTTAGAAAATGGCTTTTTGCTCCCCCCATACTAGGGTTTGAACCTAGGGCCTAGTGTATACTAGTCAAGTGCTGTGCCATGGAGCCATATCTCTAGCCTTAGTCTTATTAAATTACTTGGACTTGAGATCCTGGACCAGCAAAAATGCACCACGCCTTACAGTCTGAATTTCCCATGGACCCACAAGATGGTAGAAGAAAGCTGGTTCTCACATGTTTTCTTCTTACTTCCATATATTCACCGTGGCATTTACATGTTCACACACATGAGAAAACAATAAATGAAAGTAAGAAAAACAGTTGTCTGAAAAAAATAAAAAAGTAAAATATCTTGAAGCTATTACTGTCATTTTAAAATAATAAATATATTTACATAATAGGTGGTATATATAAACATGAATACTCATTACGTAAGCAGCAAACATTAGCCTTGTTGTGAGCTCTTGTCTTTGCAGCTTTAGTCAATAAGCAGAGAAACAAAAATTCCTGAAGTCTGTCTCCCTGAGACTCTGGCACTCATGGAAAGAGCTGAAGATCTGCTCTTTAGACGGTGTGCTATCTCTTTTTGTCTCTGTTCATAAAGAACTAAGCATCATATATAAACACTCACATTAATGGATGCATTTATCTTATATTTCATTATTTTATTTTATTTTTATTTGCCCTTGTCTTAGCAGCCGGCCTTGAACTCACGATACAGCCAAGCAAAATCTTGAAGTGACTCACCTGCTTCTGTCTCCAGAGTGTTGGGATTACTGAAGTAGATCACCTAACTCTGCAACTTCCTGCCTCAGTTATGACCTCACAACACTATGGACAACTCTGTTACATACATCATCGAACCATCTTCCTGATAAGACATTTCTTACTCACAACAACAACAACAACAACAACAATAGCAAAAAAAAACTTCTAAGACCCCAAAGAATCTTGATCCTTTTTAGCACAGGCATTTTCTGGGTCATCACTTTGCAGGCACATCTTCCATCTTCGGATTAAACAGTGCCTGGCATGGGTCCTCTAGTCAACAACTGAGTAGGAACAATGACCTTTTTATAGGATTGCTATTTATATATGCTTTTATATCTGTTGATCCTTTATTTAGGACCCTCCTCCCCTGCTCAACAGTTCCTCTATTTCTGAATGAAAGAAATCACCTTTGCCTCACATACTCCATTCAATTGTTTCCTTTTACATAAAGTTTTTTTTCATAATCTCAACAAAGTTAGCCATTTTATCTCATTGCTTGAACATGATTTTGTTCACATATTTAACAGTGATTTTTTTTCTCTCATACAATACAGAAACCGCGTTTTATATTAGTTAAGAACAAGACTACCTGAATCATACTATTTCAGTTCAACTGGTGAATCAGTAACTCCCAAAACACAATATTGATTATCAATGTGAACCTTTGCCTTCATTCTGTAAGTGGTACTATCTCAAAACAAAGGGTTGACTATTTCTAGCTCTGGCTATAACATGTGAAGTATTCAGATGCTACTGTCTAGTGCTTACCATATGAAAAGGCAGAAAAATTGAAAATTCATAAACTTTATTGGACACCACAGTAACTGAAGCTACAGGAAAAAACATTACCAAAATATTTAGAGAAAGGAGCTCAACCTGAGTTATACACCGAAACTATCCTCCTCAGAGGCAATGAACTGGTTGGGAATAGTTTGTAAAACAGTTTTTTAAAGTGATGTGATTCCTACAAACCACAACAATGACCAGCACAAGAATTCCCAAGCTTGTAGTTGTGCTACTAATGTATTTTTAAAAATGTTTATATTTCTCTAATACAATACATCCGACTGCAATTTCCCCTCTCTTCACTCCTCCTAGTATTCCCTATTTTCCCTCTCCTCCATATCCACTCCTCTTCTGTTTCCCTTCAGAAAAGAGCAGGCCTCCCAGGGACATATGCCCAATGCTGCATAAGAAGACACAATAAGACTAGACACTAACCCTTATATCAAGGCTAGAAGAGCCAACCCAGTCAGAGAAAAGGGTCCCAAGAGCAGGTAAAGGAAACAGAGATCCCTACCCTCCCACTGTTATAAGTCCTGCAAGAATTTTAAGCTAAATAAACAATGTATACAGAGGACCTAGTGCAGACTGGTGCAGGGAGCATGATTTCTGCATCAATCTCTGAGAGCCCCTATGAACCCTGCTTAGTTGATTCTGTGGGTCATGGTGGCTGTGATCCCTCTGACTCCTAGAATCCTTTCTCCCCCTCTTCTGTGGGATTCACCAATGTTTTGTGCATTGTTGTGTGAGGGGTTGCCTAGATCTTGACATTTTGTATTGTTTGCAGGTGTTGGATTTATGTAGAGAATATTTGATTGTACATGACCTGCATGTTTTATCAGTTGAATACCTAAGCTTGATGCTTGATGTTCCATTCATTGTCCAGTATGACACTGGCCAGGATAGTGAGATCTGCTGAGGTCTGGCAGGTTATGCACCTATGATTATACCTCCTTGTCTTCTTGACTGAGCCACCCAGCACTGTACTGCTACAATTGTGGGTCTTTGGGTCTGCTCCCATTAGCTGCTGGAGGAAGTCCCTCTGATGACAATTGGGCTAGATACCAATCTGATGAGTATAGCAGAATATTATTAGGAATCATTGCATTGATTTTTGTTGTGACACGTTATATAATTAGACTTAAAGGTCACTCAATAGGAGGAAATTCATGTCAGGTACAATAAACCTAACCAACTATCCATGGATGGTAGGACCATGGAATCTAGAGAAGAACCTAATACTGTCACTTTTCCAAACTTGTATAATCTCTAACTCCATTATAAATACTTATCCCTAAACCCACAGATAAATGTCACCCTCATACCTCACCAGAGAAGCTTCATTTTTATAGCAGAGACCATTATAGAAAGATACAACTATTTAAAATGTAGAGAACAAAAGACTGTGGGCAGCTCTCTACAACTCAAACCAGATACATAAAGTTCTGGGCATATCTCTGAAGACTGGTCAAAAATACTGTACATGACAGAGCACCAAGACATATGATCTAGTCAGTATCTTCTATAATGAGAGAGAAGCTGCACCCATAAAGTTTCAACAGTATGGTTGTCTAAATGCAACATGAGCAATGCTACCACCAGTTGACATGCTAATGTGGGAGGGAAAGATCTTATAAGTTCCCATATCTAGATGAAAAAAAAAAAAACTATAGGTAATTAATGACGACTGGGGATGAGTTCCCTTATCTGTTCTCCAATAATAAGTTGATAGTCCTAAAAACGTACATTCTGGCAAGATTAAATTAGCACATCAGGTTATATTTATAATCATATTCATATATTTGTGTGTGTGTGTGTGTGTGAGAGAGAGAGAGAGAGAGAGAGAGTGGTGTGTGTGCAATGATAATAATTAGTGTGAAAGAGGCCATGAATCTAAATTAGAGTTGGGAAAAGGCCATGGGATGTGTTGAAGGAAGGAACAGGGATTGTTGTGAACATCATACACATATATCAAACTTAAAAAAATGACCTTGTAATGAATTGTGACATGCCAGATGCAAATAAGGAATCGGCAGGAACAGTAGGGATAGAACGTGATAAAACATTATATTATTTTTCCTACTTGTACCTAACTGGGTTATTACAGGAACTATCAGAGAGAGCCCTTCAGAGCTCAGGCAGCATATTATGTACTGTGATCATATTCACTTCCCGCCATTTTCTGATTTTTTTGTCTCCTTGCCCACTATTCTCTTTCCATTCCCAAAGAATTTCCTTTTTTTTCCTTCTGTTTTAATCTTCATTTTATATTTTCCTTATTGAATCAGCTTTATTTTGTCTAGTATGATCATTGACAGTTACATCCACTTCCCTACAAATGACACAATTATATTCCTAATTATGGCTGAATTAAATGTCTTTGTGAATATAAACTATGTTCTCCTTATCCAATCATCTGTCTGTGGACATGCAGGCTGATTCTGTAAGTTATCATTGCTTTGTGTGCCAAGAATTCTACAGCTTTTAGTTGGATGTTACAGAGAAGCACAGGGGAAAGGTTATATAGATCCATACACTGAATTAAAACAAACATATCACATTACAAATTCATGCTTAGTTTAATATGGAGCAAAGATGCACAAAAATAAAAGCTGTTGGATATAATTTGAAATGATCAAATGGACCATGTGTTTGAACACTGGGTCTCTGGCTGGCAATGCTGTTTTGAGAAGCTATAGCATTTTGGACATGAGGACTAGCTGGGTGGATGTTCCAATTTGCTCCTTTCTGTGACAAGTTCTTTGCTTCCTAGTCTGCTGATTCATGAGAGATCCCAGCTCTTAGCTTCTGCTACCACAGACAGAGATCTACTTGCAACACTTTCACTTAAAACATGAAACTTATTTCCTTCTGTCAGGCATTGATTCCAATTAATAAGAAAGTAATAATAAAAATTGAGACTAGAAGTAAGGTTATTGCTATGACAAACATAGCCATATAGATTACAGAACTCTGGAATATATTTTTGGGAGGGATGTGCAAGAACTTGGAGCTATGAAATGGCTATACAATCCTCATCTTGCTATTAACAGAATTTAATAGGAAACTGCTAGATGGATGTGGAAGACTGTATGCTGGTAAAATGCAGAGAAAATCAGACTCTTGAGACTGTATTGGGGATTGAGTCTATTTATGTTAATATTTTGAGTGGAAAGTATGGCCATGATCTGGCTGCATTCAAAAGATTTGAGCAAGGCTGCATTAAAAAAACAATGAACTAATTTGTTTGGCAGAGGAAATTTGAAGACAATAATAGCATCCCTACTGTGACATGGTTACTGCTTGCTGCTTTTAGGAGACAGTCAAGCACACAGATATAAGAAACTGTGCAGAATGGAATGGAAAAGAAAATGATTAAAGTTGTGAACAGGATGAATTTGGACAACATTCCTATAAAAATTTAACATAAGAGTGCCATTAAAGAGAAATCACTGATGAACTTTGACAAGGACAGTGGAGAATGTGCCCTTTGGCAAGATCCCAACCATCAAAGGCACCAGCAGTAAACTTGAAATTTATTTGAAAACAGGAATCCTGTTAGGAGAGTGTCTGAGAAGATAGTGCCTCCATGTAAACCCTGCTCTAACATAACTGTACTGAGAAATATTTTTCCAGATTCTACTGCAGAGATGTTTCACAGCTGTTTTAGCCAAGGTCAAATAAGTCAGGGTATATCTTTAACTGGGAATAGAACCTGCCATCAACTAAGTCATGAAAATCCAACAATCAAAGGGCTACAGAGGCTTATGTCTAGGCTCCAGAAAACAGTGAGGCCAGGCAATGTGCACAAGGTCAGAGTCTCTGAATGGAGCCCAGAAGCAGGTTTGAAGCCATGAATGTGAAGCCTATGTTACAGTAGTTATCTATGTGTATTTTAGATGCCAGGAACACAGAGCATCTGTCAGGGCAAGTGGAAGACACCAAGGCTTGTAAGAGTACTCATATATGCTACAGGTGTCAAGGGTAGAAGAATTATATTTCCTAAGTGTGTTGGAGCTCAGCTATTGCCATCAAAATCCCTGGTTGTTAGACCCAGACCAGGAAGTTTACTGTTTGCCCTATTGCCCTTGCTTTGCGTTGATCGTTCTTTACTGTTTCATGTCCCTGCCTTTTGGAACGGAATGTTACAGTGTAGTACTGTATATTGTATATATGTTCCTTGATTTTGGTTTTACAAGGGTTCATTCAGAGTGAAGAGATTGCCTTAAATCTCAATAGATATGTCAGACACTGACCTGATGATTACTGTTGAAACTAAGATTATATGACTGTTGGAGTTGGACTGAGTTCATTTTGCATTATGAGATGGCCATGAGCTTATGTTGGTTGAGGAAGGAAGGTTATGTTCTGAATGTGAATAGTCCTCCAAAGGCTCATGTGTTAAATACTTGATCTTCATGAGGATATATTTTTGGAAGATTGTGGAACATTTTGGACATGAGGCTTGTTTAACAGACTTAAGGCCTTAGGAGATGAGACTTCAGAATTCTTTGTCAGCTTTATTCTGGACCACCTTTACTGGCTTCTGGTCCACTGAAAAGTGAGGAGTCCAGCCACAAGTTCCACCACTACCGACAGAAGTCCCATCTTCTATGCTTTCCCCACAATTATGGACTTCATTCATTTAAACCATGCACTGAAATAAACTTCTTCTACCTTATATTGCTTTTGAAAGATATTTGGATCCATTCCATATCCATAGGCAGAGGTGACTATTTATATTCAAGACCTAACAAAGGAATGTAAAATGAGTTTAATTTATCCTGTACTATTATAACGATCCTATAATATTATAATATCAACGTGGGGGATTTTGCAAAATAAAACAGGAACCAACTTAAAGAGGTGAAAATATTCAAGGCTGAAAAAATTTATGTCATAGAATACTTAAATTAAATTACTTAAATAAATTAAATAAATTACTTAAATAAAAATTACTTAAAGCGATTTTTGCCCACAGTGGAAAGAGGT
This sequence comes from Cricetomys ansorgei, assembly GCA_026225945.1. Taxonomy (NCBI): domain Eukaryota; kingdom Metazoa; phylum Chordata; class Mammalia; order Rodentia; family Nesomyidae; genus Cricetomys; species Cricetomys ansorgei. Next base: position 2,852,655 of record JAMJFZ010001121.1, on the reverse strand, counting down.
TTCCTGCACTCATTCTGGGCTTATTTGTATTTGCTTAGAAAACAAGTCCAGTCCAGGCTATGTGCCACCCTGCTTAAAGTTGAGCCTTTTTTTATATAGCATTAGTCGAATCTGCCTCTCACTAAACAACAGCCCCAGAGAATCAAGGACTCAGTATTTTCAACTTTAAAGCACATACAAAAATTAGTGAACAGTGCTTAAACAATTCTCTATTACACTAGTGATGATCTAGTCCAGAACTTTTACATTTTGTTTCGATAACAGTAATTATTCAATACCTTGTACATTTACCATTTACTTTGATAACTCCCATCTGGTTGAGAGTCAAAGCAAATAATTCATTCTTTCTTCATCTACTCAGTGAAAACCCTCTAAGCCCCATCTTGTGAGAGATTGACAGATGAATAATAAAACTATCTCATCTATAAGAGATAGATAGATAGATGCATATATACATACATAAATACATACATATATACATAGACAGATAAATACTCTTCAATTTGAATCATTAAATTAAGTTAATCAGATTATTTCTCCCACTCTGCAACACTGTGGATTAGCAGTATATAATTATTTGGAAGCTTGGATAGAACTTAGATAAGATAAAGGAGCATTAACTCTCTACGTCTGGATGTTTTCAAAATGGAACACTGATCATGTCCTGCCCTTGGACTAAAACACACTTAAAGCTTCCTGGACCTCAGGTCTGCATTCCAAGATATGATATGGCAACTTTCTTTCTGATAATTATCCAGGCATAGGTCTTGAAGTGGAACTACATTGGTAGTTCTTGGGTCTTCAGCTACCATAATACAAATTCTAGTACTCTTAGGTGTTCCCTGAAGAAATTCTTCATAATCTTTCTACTCCTCTCTCTCTATCTATCTCTGTATCTGTCTCTCTCTCTCTTTCCTTTCATTCCCTCCCTTCCTTTCTGCCTCTCTCTCAATCTCCTCCTGACTAATGCATATACTAATTAAATTAGTATCATATGTTAGCAGGGATATGTGATAGTCATCTTATACCTTAATAATTTTTCTTTAAATCTCAAATTATTCTAACATATGTTTATTTATAAACTTGTTTTTGTTCAATAGTTGGTTTAATTCCACAGTATTGTGCTATAGTTTTAGTGAAGCTAATATGCATGACATTTTTGAATCAGTGCCAAGCACAAAGTTAATAACAATAATACTACCACTTACTTGATCACTATATCTTGAATGCCTATTTTATCAATTTTCCCTAAAAACAAAAACAATCTTTTTTTGTCTCTGAGTATTTTTTTGTTAACTCTAAGGATCGATTTTCCTTCTGTGGCAAGCTTTGGAAATTGAAGTAAAATCACGACAATGGTTGTTCAGTGAGCCTGACATAGGACAGATTCTGTATTTCATTTAAGTCTAATCATTACAGATGTTCACAACAGGCAGAGCATGTCTTCAAGTAGCCTATAACTTACTTAGTGAGACTGTTTTAGGATGCTATGCTTTATCTTGCTATCATCTATTGAAACATTTTCTTGAACTTCTTCCAAATGAACTTAACGTCATCAATATATGAGTTAAATAGTTTGTAAACAAGAAGATACGGTAGTTACGTGATGACATGAATCATGTATATAACTCTTCCAATTATGAACACAAATTTCATACACAAGTTAGGAACAACACCATAAGATGTTATGTATTATGTAGGCTCATATTTATGTTCTTATGCTTGCAGGTGTATGACTTTATCAAGTTATTTCTCCTACCTGTTATAGTTCTCCAAGTGTTTATATGATGATGAAACTTTTGATGTTTTACTTTACAGATGAAAGGAGATAGTAAATAATGTGTGTTCAACTAAGAACCAGGCTGAATGTAGTCATCCTAAAAGCAAAATGGGATTATATTTTTAAATCTTGAAACATTCATGTTGAATATAATGTGTATTGCTCAAGATGTAGCATTTTAATTGAGAACAGCCTATAATATTCAAATTATCAGCATCAACCACCTTCTTTTCAAATGATTTTTAGGAGACATTTCCTCTGTGTCTGCCTCAGATAGAAACAAGGAATTCTGGAAATATCTGGACATTCTTTTAGGAAGCATCAGTGACAGTTTCATGTCTCCTGAATGGTTATTCTGTCATTCCTTTCCTTGGCATCTTTGGTGTGCCATTTTTCCTGTCAGCCATTTCTTTTGTATTCAAGTATCAATTGGACTGTCATTTTCCATTGCCAATTTTTGTTGTGATGTACAACTAATATCTTTTCAGCTTTTCCATGAGTTTTTATTTTAAAAATTGCACATTCTCTCTCAAAAAGAAACTCTTGGACATATTCATGATTTTCGGACTTTATTTCCCCCATTCCTGACTAGCTTCAGATGAATCTAGTTTTCTTAATCTTCTTATTCTTATTCTTATTCTTATTCTTATTCTTAATCTTATTCTTAATCTTCTTATTTCTTTCTTATTCTAATCATTGATTTTTTTAAAAGACTTCCTTTTAAAATCAGAGTTTTCCCTGCACTTGTACAAATCTTTTCTCCATACCTATTAAATTTTTAGAAAAAAAAAGTTGACAAAAACATGTTCAGCGATAGTGCAGAATCATTTTAAAAGAAGATAATGAGAAGGACTTTGTAGTTCTGGCTGTAAAATCCTGACATCAACTAAAGAGTACTGGCAGTAAGTTTGGGTTCCTCTCTTTTATTGCCTGGATCAGCTTCCTGAGTTTTCATTTCCCAGTAGTTCCATTTCTGCTTTGAAAATGATCATCCATCAGATGAAATATAATGAATTGAAACCTGCCAAGCCTTTAAACTCTTTGAATTATGAGAAGGAATAATTATTTGTACTGACACAGGGAATGAAGATTAAAATGCTAAGACTTTGTTCATCACACTCTGCTAAGCATCAGTTCAAAAGACCCTTACTGGAGACTCTCCAGTAGCACAGGTAGAACAGCAAAATTCAAAAAGTTCCCTGTAGCTCCCTTCTAATAGGAGGGTTCATGGGAGACTGCAAAGGCACTTATCATGTTGAAAGGACCAATTTAGCACTGAAGATTGCTAATGGGGTCTTCAAGATGAGTCACAATTTATAAGCATTCCTGGCAGGTGGTTGAAGGTTTTATAGCTTGGAGAACTGAGGGCCATAGGGCTGTGTCTTAATTTAAGTGGAAATAGCAGAGATTTAAACATCATACCTCTTTTCTTGTCAAAAATCTGTGTTACATTTTTCCTGTGGAGTGGGGTATGTGTGTGTGTGTGTGTGTGTGTCTGTGTGTGTGTCTGTGTGTGTCTGTGTGTGTCTGTGTGTGTCTGTGTTCATCTCAGCTACACGACATAAAAATTCCAGGAGCCTCATGAATATCCCAGAGGTTGCTGCATGCTGGTTTAACTATCTCAGAGAGGTAAGCCCATCCTTGCAAAGTTATTAGAGCAAGAACTTCTGGCTAGTCAGACTTCCAAGAAAATAGACCTAGACCTCAGTACAAGAAAACTGAGAAATATTTGGAATTTTAAAATGAGGTAGTTTCTTCTATTCATTTATTTAGGTATTACAGGATACTAAATTAGTATCTTTTATTATGAAATGAAGCAGACAACAACAAAAATATACTATGAGTTGAGTGCTTGTCATGAATTAGGAACCTCTGAAATATTTCGTTTATATTAGTCTAATTATTTCAGGAAAAAAAGAAGACTGCTGATTTTGTATTTGGTGTCAGGCAAGGGTGTCTGAGTTTACACGCCATAGGTACTGGAGATCACTCAATATATAAGCAGTGAAGGCCAGATTTGAACCCAGGTTACTGGTCCTATTTTTACCAGTGTTTACTTAGTTAAGTCCTAAACACTGAACAGCTAGTCTTGCTCAAGAACTGTGTGACTCTTAGACTTTAAGTATCATGTTTTACTATTGTCTCTATAGGAGAGGCTCTATAAAAATGAAGGGAAAAGGCCATTTCTTTCACTGATTTTCTTGTCCCAGTTGAAACATCCTACACAACCCAAACCATGAACACAGCCGCTGCCTCGTGCAAAGTGGTTCTGAGAACTGAGAACATCAGGTGCAGGTATAGGTATATCAATGTCCTGTCAAAAAATGCTCCTCTGGATGATGTGAGTAATACAAAAGTCATGTATGTTTGCTTGCTTGGCCCTGGAAACTTTCTGTGTCGATGCTGTGTAGAACTTGGGAAAATGAAATATAGTTTCATTTCCAGTTTCATAAACAAAAGTTAGCTTCGCCTCATTCACCCAAATAAGTGTGATGTGCTTGAGACCCAGTGAGATGCTCCCATACAAACTCTAGAAACAAAAGATAGCATCACTGCATTTCTTGCCCTGACCTTTGATTCTCTACTTGTCTCTACCATTATTGGTTCAGACCCTATGGTCAGAAATTCCCTTCTTTCCTGGTCCTTCCTTCTTCAGTATCCCTCAGTGATTACTTCCTTGGTTTTCTGTCAGCTATTACAATAAGAAAGAGAGTTTAATGATTCTCTCCAGTGGAAGACCTTGAGAGTAGGAGCCCATGACACTGGACACAGGAAGCTAACATATTGCTGAAAGTTTACCATCCACTCAAGAATAAAAAAGGGGCTGAACTACATGAAAAACAAGAAAACACAGCAGAAAAATGGAGGTGAAGAGAGCCAATGTGAGAGGCATGCTTCATGATAATTCTAACATGGCCAAAAAGAGGCTGGGTTTGGGGATTATGTAGCATAGGCTCAAAGCCTGAGCTACAGTTCTGGCATGTGCCATTGGGCATTATTCAACTTCTAGAGCCCTGGTTTTCTCATTAATTTCTTATAGGGTTCAAATCTACCAGTAAAATTATTAGAATTATAGTTAAAAGAATTTATTAATAACTTCTAGCAAGTTGACAGCCTTGGAAACAAACTGAAGGAATGTCATCAGAAGAAGGGTTTTTAAAGGTGGGCACCACAATTATTTCATTTGTGTGGAATGTGTAGCTAAGCGAAAAACTTCTTTTACTCTGATCAGCCATGAGGAGTTGTTTTTGTTCCCCTATTTAAAACTGTAAAGGAACTGTTTCACCCCCTGGTACACTATGATAAGTGGGTTTACATAGCTGGATCAGAATCAAGATGTTAATTACCTCAATAGCTCTTTTACAATTTTGGGGAGGAGGGTAAGGAATCAGAGTTGCCAGGCACTTACCTTTTAGGAATTCAGATTGCGTGCTGAGCACAAAACAGAGGTTTGCGATTTAGGCATTTAGAATGGATGTCTAACACAATGTGGAGTTTTCCTTAGCTATCACAAAGTTAGAATTATAGCAATATCCATTAATGCAGTTTGTTAGCAATAAGTCAATCAACTATAAATTCATAAACATGGTATGAGACATAAATAAGCAGAATTTAGTGAAGGGTTCTATAAGAACATACAGGCTTCTATCTTACTTACTTACTTACTGTGACTGGCACACAGCTGACCTACAGTAGATATCAGTAAGTGTTGACTTCAAGAGGAAACTGTGTGTCAGGACTGGGGATGTAACTCAGTAGAGAAAGTGCTTTCCTTGCAACCAGAGGATCTGAGTTGGACCCTCAGAAACTACTTTTTAAATGTGTGCACGTGTGTATGCTTTCCTAATTGCTACACTGATGAATCAGTGTTAGGCAGATCCCTGGGGACTAGATAGCCAGTTTGGCTAGATAACCTGTCAGCCTAGCCTAAGATGTGAGTTCCAGGCCACTAAAGATGGTGTCAGAAGAAAAGAGTGAAATTAAGAAAGGAAGAAAGAAAGAAAGAAAGAAAGAAAGAAAGAAAGAAAGAAAGAAAGAAAGAAAGAAAGAAAGAAAGAAAGAAAGAAAGAAAGAAAGAAAGAAAGAAAGAAAGAAAGGAAGGAAGGAAGGAAGGAAGGAAGAAGAATGAAAGGAAGAAGGAAAAAAGAAAGAAAGAAAGGAAGGAGAATGAAAGGAAAGAAGGAAGGAAGGGAGGGAGGGAGTATTAAAAGAAGGAAAAGAAAAGAAAACAACGAATAGATAAGTTTGGCAGTGCCTAAGAAACAACAACAAAGTTCACTCTGTGGCCTTTATATACATGCACACATGTGCACCTGCTGCTGCACACACAAACATCTTTGCAAACTCACACACATATACACATCAATGATTAAATTATGTATCACACGATGAATTAAAGGATAAAGCATATAAGTGAAATGATAAAGGATATCTGTGTGCTTCAAACATCTGCAGCATCTTAACCCCTCAGTGTGATGATATTTAAAGATGTAATCTTTGGATCATGAGCGCATTAGAAGACCTCACTGGATAGAAACTTGAGACCGGATGAAAATCAGTTGAGTAGAGAGAGATCATAGATTACTACTCTCTATCTTCCCTTTCCCTCCAATCTCTCCTTTCCACCCCCTCTACAGTTCTATTATCCTGTTCCATGTGTGACACAGCTACTACAAAATGAACTCATTCTCTAAGCTAGAAAGAGGAGCCTGATATTATACCCCCAATATGAGGTAAATGTTTGCTGTTTAAGCCATTCCATTTTTGCTGTTTTGGTGCCACAGCTCAAGCTGATCAGTGCAAGAAAATATCAGTCATTTCAGACTGAAGTAAATGTTTAAAGAAAAAACATTTCCATATATTTACTAGGATAAAATGAATTATTTCCATCCATTAGTTGCTAGTAGATGGCTGACTCCAGAAAGTGATCTCTGCATCCTTTTTGTTGGATCCTTTCCTAAGTTCCTAGGGGTGCTTTGGTATCAGGGTGGAATTCACATCAAGTGTTCAAAGGTTGTGGGAAATTCACAGTCATACTTAGAATGTCTTCTAAAATAATCTACTCTATGGGCTTAGAGAACTTGTACAGGGCCTCAAGGGCCCAGGCTGACCTTGAACTTTCTATGTAGGTGAGGATGACCTTGAACTCCTCATCCTCCTATCTCTACCTCCCAATGCTTCAATTATAATCATATGCAACCATGCCCTGCTGAATTGGGAAATTTAAAGTATGCCTGAGTTTAAAGCTATCTCATTGGACACTCAGAAGGTGGAGGGAACAAACTAATGTCCACCTTCATCTCATTCAGATACTAAGAGCCATTCACTCTTTTACAAAACCAAGTGTGCTCTTCTACACAGCATTCCTCTCAGTCAGACTTGCCTTCAAGGAAAGAGAGGGAGTCAGACTTATGTCCTCACAAAAAATAATGAACATTAGAATTCATTTAAGGATTGCATTGATCCAACCAGTAACTCTAGCATTTTACTGTAGGGTATCCACATGTAATTTCAAGTATGAATTACTGCTGTATAATTATGACTCTAATTATCTTTTTATACTCTGGGTCAGTTCATTAAAATCGCAGCCCAGTGAGCACTCTTTCATCTTCTTCAGTACAACCATTGTCGCGGCCATTTTTCCCCCTACAAATGCTCAGCTTCACATACTAAATTGACATTTGCTTCCAGTTTGCAACTGGCTCCTTTATACATTTAGATATGTCCTAAGCCTAAGTGCATTTGCCACACTTTGAGAAAGCTTTAAAGACCTTAAGAAAATAATTGAAACTATTACCAGCAATACTAAAGTGCATGGCAACATTAAATGTAGATCTTTACTTCCAGGCTTAAAAGCTTTCTTTTTTGTCTAACAAGAAAACTACATGGTTTGTATTATTTGTCTATCCTCAAGTAATTTTGAAGGCAAGAAATAGCACAGTGGGAAAATGTGTGTGGTCTCGATATATACATAAAAGTAGGGCCATGGAAAGGCAAAAATAATAGGGATAACAGTAAACTAGCATTGGAAATGAATTTATAATTTATCAATACTGGTTATAATGGTTTGCACTGGGTCTTCCCATGTATATGCTTACCTTCTAATACTTAGATACAGTGAATGTGAATTTAATTGGTTAAAGGTCCTTCACAGATATAAGTAAGTTCAGCATTTTGAGATGTAATCATCATTGGCCATTTTATTAAATTTTAAGGATAACTGCTTAGCAGAGATAATAGAGACATAGGAGAAAAAGTAGGGATTTCAAATGTCAAGAATGTTAAAGGTAAGGAGAACACGGAAGGATCTCCTCTAGAATTATTGAAACTTTCTGACACCTTGATTTTAGATTCTAACCTTCTAAACTATAAGAAAATTGTTCTAAGTTGCTTAAAGTGTCTAATTATGTGCTGGAGAGATGGAACTATATTTATATCTTGGAAGATGACATTTTTAACTCATTTTGGCACATTGAAAATAGTATTTGAGTACAAATAATGTTTGGAAAATCTTTGAGAACTAAATGGTTAATCAGTATTTGCATTTTATCATATATATCTTTTATAAATATTTTGTCTAACAAGAACATTAAATTGCTTCAGAAAATTGCATTAATGTATATAGAGCAAAATGATATCATTTCTATGCATATGCAACACTTGTTAACTATAAAAAATCTTATTTTTTTAAGGTGGAGGCAGAATTTTTAAGGTGGAGGAAGTTCTTTTCTACTGACATGGAACTGACACTTTTTTCACTTATTCATTGAGTAAAAAACTATTTATTTAATATCTTCTACATACTATCATATTTTTCAGATACAGTACAAAGAAGATATCAACATCCCTTCCATTGTTATTCTTATATTCTGTTTCCAATGAAGAAGGGACTTTCAATAAATACCATCAACATAGACTGTGTATTCTTTTAAATAAGGTTAAGAAGCAAGTAATGTGGTAGAATTGTTAAGGATTTAAATCTTATGGTACAGTCTGCAGCAAGTACTTGAAAAAGATGAGGGAGGAGGGATAAGTCATTGTTCTATTGCTGTGAAGAGATACTATGACCACAACAATTCTTGTAAAAGAAAGCAATTAATTGAAACTGGCTTACAATTTCAGAGGTTTAGTCCCATTATCAGCACAGTGGGAAGCATGGGGCACACAGGCAGACATCATACAGGAGAAATAGCTGGTAGTTCTACATCTGGATCTGCAGGCAGCAGAAAGAGAGATACCCTGGCCCTGAATTGGTCATTTGAATCTTCAAAGCCTACCCCCAGTGATACACTTCTCCCAACAAGGACACCTCCTAATCCCTCTGATGTAGTGCCACTTCCTAATGGCCCAGCATTCAAATATAGGAGCCTATGGGGGTCATTCTTATTAAAACCACAACAAAAAGTTGTAAAGATGTATGGGAAATGTTTTCCAACTTGGCAATATCACCTTTCAGAGCTATGCTTATTTAACCAGAAGATAGCAAATTCATGAGGCCAAATAAGCTTGTGGAAGCTAAAGTAAAGAATTTAAAGATGTTTAAAAAAATTTATTTACTTTAGAATTTTGGGGATTTTCTTCCAATGGAAGTACAAACAAATGTGAGATAAATTAGACTTACAATTAATGGAAATTTCTCTCTTCTGTGCAAAAAGCAATGATAAATATGGAAAAGTAGAGCAAGGGCAAGTAAGAGGCTACTGACATTGTCTAGATGCAGATTGTTGCAATAAGATGGAACCAAGTAGGTGGTGAGAGGGCTGACTTTGGCCACCCATTAGATTGGATTTCAGGTGTATAAAATCATAAAAATTTAAACTTTATATTTCCTTATGACATTCCCAGAAACAGACTGTGAGCCTCTGCTTGTGACCAGATATATAAATGAAGTAAGACTGTTTCCTGGAACAAGTCCTCATTTTTTTTTTCATTTGACTATACCCTAGGGTGTGGGGCTGTTCATGGGCTATAGTGTGTTGAAGCTGACTTGAACCCCGCCTCTTGCCCAGAAGGTGGGCAGGAGTGATCCTCAGCTGTTCTAACTGCATGCAATAAGAAAAATGGCAGGTAAATCAGCTTTGGATGACAAACATTCTGATTTTCAGATAGCTACTTGACATCCATAATGCCAAGCAGGTATTTGGGAAATATATAGGACTAACATTCAAGGGAGTGGTTCAAAGCAGAGATACATATGTACCTGTTAAGATGTAGGTGGACTCTAAAAACACGAAGCTGAGAGACTGCCAATGGCATGAGACAGAGAAAAGAAGAGGTGTTGGAATTGGTAAGAAAAAAAGTCTATGTTGTCTTGCAAAGAACAAGTTTAATGAAGTGGTAGAGATAAAATCATGACTGAAGTAGATTTATAAGAAAACATGCAATGAGCATGAGAGGGAAATACTGACTATTCCTCTAAGAGATTCAGTTTACCGCTAAGTATAACAGAGAAATTGAGCTGTGGTTCAAGGAGTGTTTTTGTCAAAATAATTTTTTAAAGAAAGTCACATTAGCAAAATTAATCAGGAACGAAGAAAAAAGTCAACAATATAAAAATGAAACTAAATGGAGATCTTGAACTAGGAAATAAGGGGTTAACATTAGAAGGCAAGTAAATTGTTTATCACTAGATTGAATTGGCAATTGCTTCAAACTTTACAGTAGAAGTGGCTATTTAGGTCCAGAGGTTAGCAGCTAACAAAACGTGTTGAGAATTTCTTTTAAATTCTTTTAATTTTCTTAGTGATATGAAGTCTTCATTTGAGAATGGCAGTTGGCAAGGTGCTCTTAAGAGTTAAAAAGAAGAAAAAAAAAGAAGAAAATAGAAGAAGTAAGAAAAAATAAGTGAAGAAATGTGTTTGGTTACTGAAATATATTAGATGGTCTTGGAAGAACCTGGCCATGAACTTGTTAAGCTCTTGGCAGTAAGGAGCAGTGAGGGCAGAGCTGACACCACTCCCTCCCCCAACTACACCTTGCATTTGTCATGTCTCCTCTGTATCTTGCAATCAAATTCTGTTCCTCAGTGCTTTGTCTTGTTTTGTTTAGTAACCTTGACACTGCTGGATTTTCACTTTGTAGATCATCTCTCTATTGGAGTCTGTCTGATGTTTTCTCAGAAAGGGATTGAAGCTATACGTCTTTGTCAAGAATGTCACAGATGCAATGTTTTGCTCTCCTAAGTTCATTCTATCAAGGACACACAATAGGAGTAAGATTTTTAGCATTATGTTTATTTTGATCTCCTTTTTCAGGTGATATCTGCCAGGTCTTCTCACTCAAAACTCATTATTTCTATTTTTACTCCTTGTAATATACTGGCAGACTCATGAAAACTCTGTTTTTCATGATAATGTTTCAACTAATTTTAGTATATTTTACTTCTGTTACTGCGAAAATGCAATGACAAGTTTTTTTCTCCAAAGTCATTGATTGAAATCCTACCATAAGAAGAAGGTGTTCTTCAACATTTAATTGTTTAATCAATCTATCCTACATTATCATGAACTCATTTATATTATTCTATAAAACATTATTTATTTCTATGTTGTCACACAGATTTCTCTATCTTTGACCATTTTGTACTTCTTTGTGTTGACCCTCTCATCCTCCCAAAATGTCTTTCTAACACTTCATGTATAGAAGCATGGGGTATCTTGACATCACCTTGTTTGTGCCCTCCTCATCCTATAATCAAACATTTTTCAAGAGTTTCAAGAAACTCTCAATCCTCTTATTGATGCATAATATTTAGAAGCAAGATGTGCTTATTTTTTAGAGTGTTGGACAGGGCTAAGGGTTATCTATACATAAATGCATATCTACATTCTTACTCACATATATCTGTCTCTACATGCCCATCTGAAGTTAAGCATTCAAACCGATGCCTTTGATCTTCATCTAATTTTTCAGGGTTACTTATATCTTCAAATGCATTTGTCTTTTATTAGCGAAATATAGTAATTATTTACTTAATCCTGTTAAATTTCCAACGATTTATTGACACCCTTGTGAAGAAAAAATACCGACTACAACACAATGCTTATATTTAGCTCTTTTCAAATTAATGGTGGAAGCTTATAACAAAATGTTCTTGGCCAAAGTTGTTAGGCTACTTCTTTTATAACCATTTACTTACGTTTTCTATGTTAACCATTTGAACACTAGTAAAAGTTTACCATTTGTATTCCACATAAGTTTTCTCTACACTGTGATCCTTTAAAATACTCATATATTTTTAGATATGTCAATGCTCATAAACTCATAGTGATGAACTAATTTATGTTCAATAGACTTTAGGAACCTCTTGATCATATTCCTTAAGTTTTACATCTCATCTCTAAAGTTATCTCCATTCTATTCCACCTCTATTTCCAGATAATCAATGTATCGGACATATGTGATTTATTCTACTTGTTTTCATTTGCACAAATGAGTATATGGGTATATATCTTCTTGTATTCCTTTTCATACACAATAACATAAACTATATCATTTAGTAGGTGAGAATTTTTATTTTCTCCAAATATGTTTCTGTCATCGTATCACTTTGTAATTGTGCCCTTCATTCTTATAAGGCACAATTTTCCTACATGTATTTAATGATCTCCTATATGTGAGCATCTACAGGAAGGTTGATTTGACTTAGCTGGTACTATCATTTCCTTACTGAGACATCTTGTTTTACTTTCTTCTATGGCAAGTCAGTTGGAGGCTTGCTCCATTCCCCAGTGGAAAGATTATGCCTCACCAACACTTTGATATAGAGTGCTTTTGTGGCTTACTTTGGCAATGACATGCACAGAGAAGTAGAGTGGGTAAAGTCCAAATCTAAACTTAAAAAAAAAAAAAAAAGCTTGTTTCCATGTAATTTTAGTCTATCTGCTACAAGATGTACAATGCCTGTATATAGGTTTTCTCTCTGCCAGGACTCATGGATAGAGATGAGCATCACTGTACTAGACACAATGGTTGTGAAATGTGATGGAGACTATGAATTGTCATCAATGAGATTTGGGGATTTTTATGGTAATACAAAATAATTTGCTTAAGCTTTTAGAACTGATGAGTGATTTAAGGCCAATATGAAAACCTGCATCCTTCCTGCTAGTCTGTTCAGGCTGCCACACATACCACAGCCTGCATGCTTCAGACAACACACCTTCATTTCCCATGGTTTTAGAGACTGGATGATCAAGACTAAGGTACTGGAAGGGTGAGTTTAAAACAGACTTTTTATTGGTTTATGGTTTGGCCAGTTTCAAAGTTGTTTTTTCATGTGGCTTTGCTCCCATGTATGAAGGGAGAAAATGAGAGGAAGAGAGCTAGGGGAAGAAGGGAAGGGAAGGGAAAGGAAGGGAAGGAAAGGGACAGGGGAAAGAGGTAAATCTGAAATCTTTCATCTTACAGGATCATAAGTCCTGTCATAGTAAAGCCCCAATTTTAAGGTTTTCCTTAGCTTCATCTTTATACAGCTCCTTCAAATACAATGATATTGGGAATTAGCCCTAAACCATATTTTTTGATAATTTTTATTCTATAACATCTTGGAAGTAATAAATGTATAGAAGAATTTCAAAATTGTTCTTTAAAGGTATAATAACCATACTCAGTTTGAAATATTATATATATATATATATATATATATATATATATATATATATATATATATATATATATACCTACAAAGTTTAATTCTATTTTAAAATAGTGGCTATTTGGTCAGACATTATGTTATTGATATTCATATTGATGTTTCCCTAGGATATTGTACTTGAGTTATTTTCTTTAGGTTAAGAAATTGCCATTTGTGCATACATCTTCTGTAATTCAATAAATGCAAAGCTGTAAAGTGAAAATCAATGCCTGCTTATTTCAAATTGCACTTATAATAAGTTTTTAATCTCTTCTGAATGAGATCTGAGAATTGGTCCTGGCTTACGTTTCTTTAAGGAAGATTCAAATTTATTAGTAATTCAGAAAGGTGATCAGTTGGATCATCTTTGTCATTGTTCCTAGATGTAAGATGGAGGTGACATAAATAACATTATAGGCTTGCTGTCAGGACAGTGACCTGAAGCCATATCAATTCTGCAGTCATGTATGTGTGTGCTTTGAAGTGACATATATAACAAAGAGGAACATTATCTCAGGCACAGGACCAACATCTTAGATTACCATATAAATTAATTTATCAACTTACAATGATCATGAATAATTAAATTTCTTGAATATGGAAAGCTGCAGGACTGCTTAGGTCTTGTGAGTGTTAATTCTATAAGTTCTTCATATAGTGGAGAAAAGTACAACTTCTCCTCTGTAGCTTCTGGGGAACCCCTGGGGAACACTCCTAACTGCTGCCTGGAACCTTTGGCCCTGTCTACCCACTGTTGCCGGTGTGTGATGTGTGTGTGTGTGTGTGTGTGTGTGTGTGTGTGTGTGTGTGTGTGTTTGTTTGAGCCAATTGGAATCAATACACCAGATTCCAGGAGATGGACAAACAAACTCCCTTTGTTCAGGACAAAAGGCACTCTTTATACTCCCTATGACCCCTCATCACCCCCAAGCCTGCCCCCATTCACCTCTTGAGCACGATCTTGGTGAAATGTGGTGAAATGTCTTTTGCTGGTTGGCTCTCATGACGTCATCTGTTTCTTAGTATCAGCTTTCACATCTGTGTGACCACTGCCCCTGTTTTAAACTGGCAGCCAGTTCTTAGGGAGGCCTTGCTTCCTCCTACACTTGACAACCTTATGTGCCATTGTGTAATCCTGCAGATATTTTGAGATTAGAACAGAATGGAAAAAATCAGGGTTTTTTATATCAAAGTGTTGGTGGGCTCTCCCAGTATGTTTTCTATGGTGAGTAGTGACAGATATAAAACCCAATTCACACTATTCTGAGCAGAAGAAACTGGTTTCTAGAACCTGTTTTCTATGAATACATCTTCAGCTCATCTTCTCTTTCTTTATTCATCACTTAGTGGTAATATGTGAGATTCTTGTCTTCCCTTACTAGGTAGTATCTGAAAGAGTAAGCATATACTTTATTCAAGTCTGCATTTAATTCCCAGAAAATACTTTTCTCTGTAGTTTATTTCTAAAATTAAATCTAGATGGTAGTTCTTTTGTCTTTGCTCAGACTTCATAATGTGCCTTTTAAGTTAAATAGTCTTTAGGGAGCCACTTTTTCAAGGCATTCACAGCAACACTTATGTGGAAGATGTCACAATGTACTCTGGTTCTGGGCAACACCACTGAAAACTCTGTGCAATTCAAATATAGGAGAATATTCAGTAAAAAAAGCTCAGTTGTCTGAATAAAAACCGTTGATAGTGAACAGTAATCATTATGTCAAGTAAGTGCATCTTTGTAAGATCCTTCTTCCTTGTTCAAGTTATTATTGTTGCACAATAAATTTCTTCACTGATATAAAAAAGGTGCTAGATTATATACTTTCTGTCAGGATGAATTGACAAGTTTCTTGACTGGTCCATCTTTTTACGTATGGAAGACAAATGAAACCATGCTTGTTTTAGTCATATTTCAACTACTGTAAGAGAAAGTCAGAGAAAATCAGCAGGAAGGAAGCAGGACTGCCCAGCTCACAGTGTTGGAGGTATGACTCAAAATCTTCTGGCACCTCATTTGGGACTTAAATAGAATAGAAAGTAAGAGTTGCAAAAATATGTGGCAAAGAAGACTGCTTACTTCATGGATACGAGCACTGAAAACAGAGAGAAGAGCGAGCCAAGGACAAGATGGAGTTTCTAAGTACACACTGCCAAAGACACACTTCCTTCAACTAGGATCCACCCTCTAAACTTCTATCACTGCCTATGGAATTCTGAATCCATCAGTTCATCTATCCATTGATGAGATCAGGGTCCCTGTGTTCTATTTTTTCCTGGTATACACCAGTTCTAAACACTACAGCAACGTGCAGATGGCACTCAATAATGGAGCCTTTAGAAGACATTTATACTCAAACTACATGGTGCTGATCATGCAGTGCTTTGGAATAGTGTTCCAGAAAGCCAACCTGACTACCATTTTGAAAATATTTGTTATTGCATTGTTTCTAAAACATCTTGACCATACAATATACTATTTTCCTGAATAATTCTAAACCGTGAAATCATTTGATAAGTTCCCACCTAAATTAGAATGCCAGGACAACATTGCCATCTAACACTGAGCAAGAAGAATCAAGCCAAAATTCTTTCTTTTTAGTTCACTTCCTGTGGTACTACTCAGTCTACTTCTCATTCATACTCAAAACTCATTTTTGGTGCCTGGTGATAACTGCACTTTTATGTATTTCTGATAAGGTATGTTGTATTGTTGTTAATGTTACTGGTGACAGTGTGTTTCATTTGTGAAGTTATATCATCTTTTTTGTGCATGTAATAGAGCTGGAAATTGATAAAATGAAGAAAATCTACTTTTATCTGTCACTGAGAGTCTGTATATCATTCTGACAGAAGTTACAAGTCAAAACAAGTGGTTAGGTTAGGAAAGAAAGGGTATGGATATTGACTACAAATTAAAATATATACATGTAGCTAGAATAAGACAACTATTCATCTTCTAGTGAAAATGTCTTTTGGGATGATGAGGGACTCATCAGATTCAGGGACTTGTCTCCCAAATCCAGTGATCTGAGTTTGATTCCCCTGAACTCCCTTGGGAAAAGGAAAGAATTGAGTCCTAAAAACTGGCCTCTGACCTCCACACTCACACCATGGCATGCATATGTCCCACTCCATATCCACTAAATAAGTGTAATAAAAGAAAATTTAATACGACCCTTACTATAAAACTAGCTTTGTCTCTTCTTTTTAGACTGTGCAGGAGCTCATGTGACATGGTTTACTACTGAAAATACTGTGTATATGCTAAAACATACACCTTTGAGGCATTAAACAATCCAAAACAGCATCAGTTGTTTGAAAAATAAAAGCAATTTTAACTCATGTACACTTTATGAAACTGTAATTTAAGATGAGGATGCTTGTTTCTTTTTGCTGTTGTTCTTATTTTAAGATTAGATAAGGGGCATGTGTCTTCTTTCCAGGGATAGCCTCAAACTCACTATGTAGCCAAGAATGATCTTCCTGCCTTAATTTCCCCAGTTCCAGGATTATGGTTTTTTATCTTCATGCTTGGCTGTGTGTGTTTCTTAGTATCTAAAAATTGGTCCATTTCATTTTTTTCATTTTCTAGATTTAAAGGTATTTATTGTTCTTCCATCTAAACTTCTAATTTTAACTTATTATTTTAACTTATTTTAACTTATTATTAACTTATTTTTAACTTATTTTAACTCTAGTTTTATTTTGTCAATATCTGATATCTTCTGCTATGCTATTACAATCTTTAGTATTAATGGGAACTTCTATAATCAATAAGTAACTGACCTGTAATAAAAACATGGAATGAAGGGCATTTATGACTCATGTTTTCAAATATTTGTTTAATGCCTAAAGTATCCAAATCGTATATTTAATCATTACTTAACACATGGCTAAGCATTGTATTAATGCCATCATTTCTGAAACAATCTTTGTTGACAAAATAAAAAATTATCTTTTCAAAGTTAAGTTTTATTCAGTAATAGACTTTAAGCTTTCTTTTTTTCTCTGGCAGATATTGACCTTTCTTACAAGAGATTATTAACCAAAGGTCACAGCCTTTTTATTTTGTTACCTTAAAGCTAAAGAATTTATTATCTCACCCTTAATACTATGGCAGCTCATTTCCTCCCTGGGCTGTGTAGTACATAAATAATGTAAGATTGAAAGTCTGCAGATTCCTTTATCAGCAGATAGCAGAGTACTTCAAAAATCCTTTTCTGGCTTGAGGTAAGAGTCCACTTTTATTCTGAACCTATTCACAAGGATTTGAAAGCTCCGGCTACATGGGATATGGAGAGAATCTGTTCAAAACCAAGAACAGATGTGCCACAGACCGAGTCCATCCTGCATAAAATTCACTAGCAAGGGATTTGGGGAAGGCAGCTAGCATGCTAAGGAATGCAGGCTGCGTGTATCTACTACCTTTCATTTTCATTACTGATTTTTGGGCATAGATAATATATAGTATAGACAGGAAAAAATTAGAAGAGTTGAAATAGAATTATGTATGTGAGAAGAACTCAGACACTGGTATATTTTGGCAATTATAAGGTGAATGGCCATATTTACTTTCCTTAGTAGAGTTTAAATAACAAAAGAGACAGGAAAGTCCTGACTGACAGAACTATAACACATTTCTCAACTGCTACAAATTCTATTACCACCCAGAGGAGTGGAAATAAAAGGCAATATTCTAGGTTTTGAAAACACATGCACTGGAATACAGCCAAATAATTATGTGACCAATTCTTTGAGTTGCTTTAAGATGTCTATCAACAGAAGGTTCAAAAGATCAGTGCTTTTGTCACTAGACATTTGTGGCCTAATTAAATATATTTATGCATTCAAAAAATCACTTTTATTTTTACAGTGCTATTAAGCACTGGCTCATGCATTTGATTCCCATGCCTTGGTGATCTTGACAGATGTTAAATGGCTCTCAGCCAGGAGAAAAACGAAAGTTTCCTGTTAACCTGAATCACATTCTGCATTAAATGTTTAAACATCAAATACCATTAACTGTTATTGAATAATGTTAATAAACTATACAGATTTCTAGTGTGGAATAAGTGTGAGGTAAAGTCTCACACGTATGTTGGAACAATAACAGATATTCAGATACAAATAAATTGTTGAATATAATTTAAGATTCAGTCTTGCATTTCAGTATTTATTAGTATAAACTCAAATAACATAGTAATATGGAGAATGGTGGACATATTTTTCAAAAACTTTAAACAAATACTAAAACAACAAAGACTCTCATGTGAACTGTGATTGAAAAAAATCTGCCAACCGAGTGCAATATTTTATATCAGAACTTCACCTGTGGGTCCTTTCCTAAGTGTTTTACATCATAAAAAGGATAAGTTCAGCAAAGTTGTAATCGAAGGTTTTGGTATTATCAGTATTTCATCTCCTTTAAATAATTTAGTATGTTCAGTTTAAGATAAAAGGCAATATATACCTTTACATATTTATTATTACCTGCAATGAAAAAATTAAGTAGCTTTATATTCTATTCCACAAAGTGTCAAGTGGATATGAGATATTGAATAATTTAACATGAGAAAATTAAACTGGTATTATAGAGACAAAAAGCTACAAAGGCAACCTAATTAATTTATTTGGAGTATTTTTAATACAATAAAGGACATGAAATATTTATCTAGCAATTAAAGATGAGAAGATGAGACATAGAAGGTAAGTAAAACAGGTGTTGAGTTAGTGAACCACTGGAGACAGACACTAAATATTGATAAAGCGAATTATGATAAACAGGTGATAAAGGTGCAGCTTCATGGCAAGAGGACTTTATAAGAAAAATGTAACTTCATGAAGGCAGACCAAGTTCCACATATAAGTTGGCCAATATCCACATAAGTGAATACATATAATATTTGTCTTTGGAGGTTTGGGTTACTTAATTCTGGACAATTTTTTTCCTAGCTCTATCCATTTACTTGAAAATCTCATAGCTTCATTTTTAAAACTGAATAATATTTCATCATATAAATGTACCACATTTTACTATCCATTTATCCATTGATGGACAAACTAGGCTCTTTCCAATTTCTGGCTATTACAAATAAATCAGCAATGAACATGAATGTGCAAATGTGTCTATAGTAGGATGTAGAGTCCTTTTGGTATATTCCCAAGAGTAGTGTAACTGAAATTTAAGTAAATCTATTCCCATTTTCCTGACTAACCACTACAAAATTCCATAGTGGCTGTAAAAGTTTGGACTCTCACCAGCAATGAATAAGTATTCTGCTTACTCCACACTCTTGCCAGCATGAGCTATCATTTGTTTTATTGATCTTGGCCATTCCGACTGGTATAAGATGAAATTTTGAAGTAGTTTTGATTTGTAATTCCATGATGGCTAAGGATGTTAAACATTTGTTTAAATGTTTCTTAGCAATTTGTGTTTTAGCTTTTGTGAACTCCCCATTTAGTTCTCCACCCCATTTTCAATTGCGTTGCTTTTTTCATGTTCAGGTTTTCTTTTTTATTACTTGTTTATATATTTTAGCTATAACCCTCTATCAGATGTGTAATTTTTAAAGATCTTTTCCCATTCTGTGGCCAGTTGCTTTGTCCAAATTATGGTGCCTTTTGCCTAATAGACACTTTCAGTTTCATGAGTTCCCATTTATTAACTGTTGGTCTTTCCACATAGCTATTATTCTTAACTTTAAATTTTGTTTTGATCACTTTGTAATGTTTGTTTATAAATGAAAGTATATCTGTCAAAATATCAAACTTATCCTTTTAGTACAATTATTTACATAAAATTACCAAAAAGCCTATCCTAGTCCAAGTAAAATTAAGATATGATACTTTGCTAAAACATAGTTTTAGAGTAACATTTTTTATGTGTATCATTTTATACTATATATTTACTTTGAGCTCTGCTGTGGACAAGTTATGACTGAGATCAGATTAAATATACTAATTTCAGATAACTACAGTTAACATTTATTTATAGACACAACCTGTGGTCTTTTGTGATGCTTATAATAAGTTGCAAAAGTGTGTCTTATCATTGGTTGTATATATAGTTATTAAAGAATGCATCATGGCTGGGTAGTAGTGGCACATCCCTTTTAATTTCAGTACTGCAGAGACAGAGGCAGATCTCTATGAGTTTAAGGCCAACCTGGTCTACAGACAGAGTGAGTTTCAGGACATCCAGAGTTACAACAGAGAAACCCCATCTCAAAAACAAACAAGAAAAAACAGTGCATCAAGAAGTATCTCTAAAAGGCAATGTTAAGATAACATTTGACTATGGTATATAATACTATACTGGATATGAAAGTAGGGACAACATAGGGTATGGTATATAATAACTTACTAAGTGGGAAATGAAATAAGCACATTAAGATAAGAGTGCTTACCCATGTTCAAAATGTCACCATTCACAATAGCCAAGATGTGGAATTTACATAAGTTTCAGTCAACAAATGAATGAATAAAATGTGTCAAATATAAAACATGGAATATTATTCAGTTGCCAAAAAATATTGGACTCCTGCCTTTCTGGAAACACAGAACTGAAGATTATTATATTGGGTGGCATAAACTCTGAAAACAAAGATAGATGGCATATGTCAGAATAAAATAAATGTCATTAGATGTTAGGAAGATAGCGTAGAACAAGCAGAGGGAAGTTTGATAAACATCAGTAATGATGAGTAAATGGTAGATTGTTAGATGCTACATACAGAATTAAAAAACAGGAATTTGAAAATTCTCAAAATAAAGAAAAAAAGCAACCCTGTTTCAGGAGACATAATTGCCCATTTGTCTGATCATCCTACATTGTATACATATATTAAATTATTACACTGTGATCCATAAATAAACAGTATAGTACAATTCAAAGTATATAAAAAAATTTGATACTTAAAAATGATGGAAATCCCTGGGTAGTGGTGGCACACACCTTTAGTCCCAGCACTCAGGAAGCAGAGGCAGGTTGATCTTTGTGAGTTCAAGGCCAGTCTGATCTATAGAGTGAGTTCCAGTACAGGCAGTTACAACAGAGAAATCTTGATTCAATAAATACATACATACATACATAAATACATAAATTCATAAATAAAAATAAATAAATATATATTTTAAAAAAGAGAGAAATCAGCCCTTCACATCTTAATGTAAAGGAAAGTTCTGAGTTATTTTGTGAGGTAGTAAAGACCCCTTTTCTTTATGAGATGGATTCTTATGGAGCTCAGTCTGGCTTCAAAACATGTATGCAAGGAGGCAAACTTTTGCAAACTTAAGGCAAACTTAAACTTTTGATCTTCCTTCTATCCCTCCTGTTTTCACTGAGCCCTGTAAGCTCATAGTGCAGGGATCACGAGCACAAGGAGCAATAACTCACACACAGTTCATTTGGTTTCTACGGCTTCCTTCAAGCAGGTTAAGAACTGTCAGATGGGCCCCACTGCCCTATTCTATAAGTTTTGAAAAAAAATAGGTATTCTTTTCAGTATATCTGGTTGGGCATGTTGTACTAACAAAATTTGGGAAATAAATAAATTTAAGAGCATTGCTTAAAGCCAAAACAAAGTCTATAATGAAAAATATGTACTAGGCCAATCTGTAAATCACATTTCTTTCTTCCTCTTTTACACTTAACAACCATTGAAAACTCTCAGGAATATCCTTATGTGCCTTTTCTTGTAGTTTTGTTACTTTTATTGCAGTATTAGTTTTCTAACAAGTTTATATTTTCTAAAATAATCTTGAACTAGTAGCATTCTCCATCAATTCCGAATTTCCTCCTTTTTTTTTTGAAAAAACCGACTCAATTAGAGTTCACTTTACTTACTAGAGTTTCACAATTATATTTTCACAATCATGGGCTAGGACAAACTTTTAAATATAAACTTAAACTTGATGTTTTCATAGTTTTTAAGACTTTTTTTTTTCTCCTACAGAGAAACGTATAGAGGAAAGTACAGAAAAAGTATAGAGGTAGCTTTGTTTGCATATTCAGCTAACTAATCTTTGAATTTTTAATTGATGTATTTTAGGTTATTTACATTTAAAATAATTACTGATTTATTTACATTTAACTTTATCTTTTTGCACCAGATACTCATTATTACTTTTAGACTCTTTTTTCCATTGATTTGGATTAGGATTTTGTCTTAATCATTGTTTGAATACTGTAAAGAGACACCATGACACTTTTATTAATGAAAGTATTTAATTGGGGCTTATTTACAGTTTCAGGTTTAGTTTATTATTATTATTATGGAGGCATACAGGCTATCATGGTGCTGCAAAAGTAGCTGAGAGTTCTACTACATCCTGATCCACAGGCAATGAACCAGTTGAGAGAGAGCGACTGGATCTGGTTTAGGCTTCTGAAACCCCAAAGCCCACCCGTGGTGATACACTTTCTCTAAGGAAGCCAAACCTACTCCACCAAGGCCACAGCCCCTATTCCTTCTCAAGTAGTGCCACTGCCTAATGACTAAGCCTATAGTGTCTGAACTTATCAAACCACCGCAGATTTGTGCTAGTTTCTTTTTTTCTTGCTATGATAAAACACTCTTCTTAGTTATAGTTACTATTGTTGTGAGGAAACACAATGATAAAAAGAAAATTGAAGAGGAAAGGATTTATTTGCTTATATTTCCTCATCATCACTGTTCATTGTTGGAGGAAGTTGGTGCTGGAACTCCAGCAGGGCAGAAACTAGAAGGCAAGAGTTGATGCTGACTCCATGGATGGATGCTCTTTATGGGCTTGCTTCTCATGGTGGCTTGCTCAGCTTGCATTTTTATACAACCCAGGACCACTAACCTAGTAGTTTTACCACCCATAATGAGCTGTGCCCCTTTATATCAATCACTAATTAAGGAAATGCCCCACAGGCTTGCCTATGGCCCTATGTTATGGAGGTGTTTTCTCAATTGAGGCTCTTTCTTCTCCAGTAACTCTAGCTTATGTCAAGGTGACATAAAACTATTTAGCACAAACTCTGACCAAACAAATTAAGGAAGGAAAGGGTTTAAATTACTCCTGTCAACTATGGTATTGTGGCTGTCACACAGTGTAATTGTGGTAGTAGATCACTGATATCAAGATAAAGAATGCTAGATCAGGAATGTTAATGATGAGGATGTTCAAATAGGAAGCTTGAGTAAGAGTGCTCACATGTGTGAACCTACTACAAACAAGAATTAGAAATAAAAGCAACATGTTCTTACCTCTATTGGTGGTGGTCTATGCTACTCATGGAAGAAGGCTCTTAAAACATTTAAAATTTCTCAAATGCTTATCCTGGCCCGCGGGATCTTCAACCAAAACCCCAGGAGAAGCCGTGGGAATGGGATACGGGCAGGGGCGCGAGGAGTGAAAGGCAGACTATCTGTCCGCTCAGGCCTTCGATTTATTGAACACATAGTACCAGTATTTACACAATTTTTGAAGTGGGGAGAAGAGCGGGGGGGGGGGGTGCGTAAGCAGGTATCTGAGGTAATTCAGATGAACTGGACTATCCAGTGACTTAAGAAATCTTAGTGTCATGGGCCTCAGAGCAATAAGGAAATACTGTGAGATTTCTCTAAACTTTAGGGGTGAAAACATGAAATGAGGAAGCAATAAGGAAGTTAGTTGAGAGCCAGTTTCCCAGAACTGAGCAGCTTCGGGCTATCTGACCTTGTCTGTACTCTGTCCATTAAGACCAGAGCAGAAACGGATCTTTTTAAAAGGTGGGATGCTTTGTGTTTCAAGCCAGCGTCCAGGGGTCTGCTTACCACAAATGCTAAATGATTTATGTCTCAGATATTTTAAATTAAATTTTAGCATATCTAAGATCATGAACTTCTGTTTTGGAAAGTGAACCTAGTCTTTGCTAATCAAAGGTTCATATTCTTCCTTATTTTTTCTTAGGGCATCTTGTAAGAAAAAAAAGAAGGTCTGGAAAAATCATTAGTTTTGTTTACTCTTTAGATACTATACCTTTTGATTTTATGTTTAGAGAAGCTGAAGGGAAACTTTTAAGAAATCATTAAATTAATTACTTCTATGGTAGATGTAAGATCCAAGGAGCACTTCTAACATTCCCTGTAGAGCTATCTTCAAATAAAGTGGTTAATTTGAAGATAAATCTAGGAAGCTAAGAAGTAAGTTTTGACCCTCATATCCACAACATTATCATATTATACCTAAAGTTTCACTAAAATGAATATCCATAATCAAATTTGGTAATTGAGGCTTCCTTGCAGTTGAAATCGGACACTTATTATCAAATACTTTTCTTTATTTGCACTAGTCTCTTATATAACTAAGTCACATTTCCCAGAGTCCCCAGTCATAAAATACTGTAAGAAAAAAGATCTTAGGTAAGGCTAATTTGTTGTTAAGTGTAAGAAAAACGTATTCTAAATTTTATTATGGCTGTTAGCTGTTATGCTAAAATTTTGATATTTCAAAAATTATTTAATTTTTAGTATTCATTTTTATTATTTTTTAATCATTATTATCAAATAATTTATTTTTACTGTATTTCATTATTTAAAACAATTTTTAAATTTAAATATATTTTGATCATATTCTTCCTCACCTCCAAATCCTTCCAGATATTCTCCTCTCCCCTTCCTTAGCCATTGAATTTTAAGTTTTTTCTCACAAAACAAACAAAACTCCAACAAAACAAGGCCTTTCAAACCCAAGAAAACAAAATAAACCACTACCCTGCTCCCTCAAAAACAAAAACAAAACCAAAACAAAAAACAAAAACCTGTAATCAAATAAAAGCACACAAAGAAAACTGGAGTCCATTATATGTTGGTCAACTACTCATCAACATGAGGCCTATTCTGGAATTATTGATATATCCACTATCACTCCAATGTTACTTCATTTGAGAAAACATTTTCCCTCTCCCAGAAGATATAATTGACAGTTCTGTTGTTAAACTTTACCCTTGTGGCTATGTCTTGCTTCTTATCTACTTTCCCTCTTCCTTTCCACCTCCTTTCATTCCTTCCTTCATTTATTTTTTAATATATTACTCATTCATTTCTAATACATCAAAATCAAACATAATAAGTAAAACAAAATTCATCACATCAATGTTGGACAAGACAAACCAACATAAGGAAAAGAGCATGAAAGAAGGCAGAAGAATCAGAGACCCACTAGATCAAACACCCAGGAGTCCCTTAAAAACTCCAAACTAGAAGCCATAATATAAGCGCAGAGGACCTGTTACAGAACCCTGCAGGCCCTGTGCATGCTGCTTCCATCTCTGTGACTTCATATGAATTGTGCTCATGTTGATTTAGAGGGCCTAGTCTGCTTTATGTGGTCTATGCACTCTGGTTCTTATACTCTTTATACATCTTCTTCCATTGGGTTCCCTTAGCTCTGAATGAAGGTATTTGATAGAGACATACATATTAGGGTAGAGTGTTCCAATGCCTCTCACTATTTACATGATGTCTGGCTGTGTATCTCTATCTTTATTACCAGGTATGCAGGAAGAAGCTTTTCTGATGATGGCTGAACAAGGTACTTATCTATAATATAGCAGAATATCATTTGGACTCATTTTATCACTACATTTTTTTTCTGTTTTTAGCCCAGTATTATTTGGTTTAACCCTAGGCACCTAGGCTTCCCACTTTCATATCATTGGTCACCCATGCAGTATCACATATGGATTCCATCTCCTGAAAAGGACCTTAAATCAAATCAATTATTGACCCCAACAAGTTTTGTGCCTCCTTGCTCTAGCATATCTAGCCAGTAATACACCATTGTAGATACGGGTTTGTGAATAACTTGGTATTTATGTTTCCCTTTGATAGCATGTAGAGAACCTTTCCATACCAGAGAACATGGGGGCTCTATGTAGGCAACAGATTAACATCTCCATGATTAATGAGTTGTGTAAGTGCTGTCTTAAGAAATGGGGCCATGATGCCAATTTGTTCAGAGCAACTTGTAGTCCTGGCAACAGCCACAGTTGTTTGAGGATTCCTATGGTGTCTCCTTGGCCAACCACTCAACTAAATATAACTCAGTCTCAGTACTGGAAATTTGTTTGGTGACAAGGGCTGGCCTCTTAGGGCTTTTTCCCCTATTATTTGACAATTTCATTTAGATTCTCTTCATATATGTATATGTTTTAGGAAGTTTGTTTTTTATTAGGTTTTCATACTATCCCTCAAATGCCACCTAATTTAGCATTCTCTTCCAGTATTTTCTCCTTCAACCCTGTTTCCCCCCTCAATGCCCACCTGATACTCCTATTCTAGTCCCCCTTTCCATTTATAGCTATCTTATTTCTCTTTCATAGAGAGATCTGTTTGTTTCTTCTAGACCCTTATTCTATTCTATAGGACCGATTCTCTGTGGTTCTATGGATTGTATAACTTTGTTATTAATTATGTAACAGCCAATATCTAAATAAAAGCTGATATATACTATAATTGTTTTTTCTGGGTCTGGGAAACCTCACTCAGGATAATTTTTTCTCGTTCCATCTGTTTGTCAGCAAATTCTATGATGTGATTTTTAATGGTTAATAATATTCATTGTATACAACATTTTCTTTATCCATTTTTCTGTTGAGGGATGTTTGGATTATTTTAGTTTCTAGATATTATGAATAAAGCAGCAATGAACATGGTTGAACAAGTATCTCTGTGGTAGGATGAAGCATCCTTTGGCTACATGCCCAAGAGTGGTATAGCTGGATCTTGAGGGAGATCAATTCTTATCTTTCTGAGGAAGTGCCACACTCATTTCCATAGCGTCTGTACAAGGTTGCACCTCCACCAGCAAAGTATGAGTGTTCCTCTTTTGCTCCATATCCTTTCCAGAATGAGCTGTCACTTGTTTTGCTGATCTTATCCATTCTGATATGTATAAAATGAAACCTCATAGTAGTATTGATTTGTATTTTCCCAGAGGTTAATGATGTTTAAGTGTTTCTTGGACATTTGAATTTCCTATCTTGAGAATTCTCTGTTTAGAATTGTACCTCATTTTTAATTGGATTATTTTTTTTTATATCTAGTTTTTTTGAGTTCCTTATATATTTTGCATATTAGTCTTCCACCAGACATGGAGTTGATAAAAATGTATTCCCATTCTGTGAGCTTCTGCTTTGTCCAAATGATGTTGTCTTTTACCTTTTGGAATCTTTTAAATTTTATGAAGTCCCATTTATTAATAGTTGATATTAGAACCTGTACTTACAATGTTCTTTCTGTTCAGACAGATTTCTCCGTGCCTATAAGTTCAAGGATAGTCCCCTTATTCTCTTCTTTCAGGTTTAGTGTACCTGATTTTATGCTGTGATCTTTGCTCCACTTGGACTTGAGCTTTATGCAGGGTTATAAGTATGAATCTATTTGCATTCATCTAGATGCAGACATCTAGTGACCTCTTTTGTTGAAGATGCTTTCATTTTCCAAGTGTATTTCTGGCATCTTTTATCAAAAACCAGGTATCCATAGGTGTGAGGGTTTATGTTTGGGTTTTCAATACAATTCCATTGATTTATGTTCTCTTTTGTTGTTGTTGCTGTTTGGTGGGTTATTTTGTTTTTGTTTTTGTCAATATGAAGCTGTTTTTATTACCATAGCTTTGTAATGTAACTTGAAATGATGATACCTCCAGAAGTTCTTTTAGCATTCAGGATGGTTTTAGCTATCCTAGGTTTGTTGTTGTTTCCATATAAATTGAGGACTCTCCTTTCAAAATCTGTGAAAAATTGTGTTCAAATTTTAATGAGAATTCTATTGAATCTATAGATTACTTTCAGTAGAATGTTATTATGTAGTAATAGGATGCTTACTTTGTTAATCCTACTGATTCATGGGCCTGGGAGAACATTAATCTTTTAATATCCTCTTGAATTTCTTTTTTCAATGACTTAAAGTTTTCATCATACAAGGCTTTTACTCACTTGGTTAGAGAACCTTCAAGATATTTTATATTATTTGAGGCTATTGTGGAAGGTGCCATGTCCCTGGTTTCTTTATCAGTCCTTTTGTCACTTGTATTCAGCTACTCTGCTGAAAGTGTTTATCAGCTGTAGGATTTTCTTGGTGGAATTGTTTTGACACTTATGTATAATATCATGTTGTCTGCAAATGATGATTCCTTGACTTGGCTTCCTCCTTTCTTATTTGTATCTCTTTATCTCCTTCAGTTGCATTATTGTTAGAGTAAGACTATATTGAATAGGTATGGAGAGAGTGGACAATCTTGTCTTGTTCCTAATTTTAGTGAAACTGCTTTCAGTTTCTTTCCATTTAAGCTGATGTTGGCTTTGAGCTTGTTATAAACTGCCTTTATTATGTTGAGGTATGTCTCTTGTATCTCTATTCTTTCCTGGATTTTTATTATGAATGGGGTGTTAGATTTTGTCAAAGATTTTTCTGCACTTAATGAATTGATCGTGTGTGTGTATGTGTGTGTGTGTATGTGTGTGTGTGTGTGTGTGTGTTTCTTTCAGTTTGCTTATATGATAGATCACAATTATCACTTTATGTGTGTTGAACTATCTCTGCATCTCTAGGATGAAGCCTACTTGATCATGGTGGATTTTTTTTTTTTTTGATGTTTTCAAGGAGGAGAACATTCTTTTGTGTTTGGGTAAAACGTATTATAAATGTCTGCTAGGTTCATTTGGTTTATAATCTCAGTTTGCTCAAGCCTTTATTTAATTATTTTTACTCTGGATGGCTTGTTTATTGAAGAGAAGTATTGAAGTCTACAACTACAAGAGGAGGGATTGCGAGATTCAAGCTATAGTAGAGATCTTTACAAACATGGGTTCCTCTGTGATTTCCCCAGTGTTTGGGTGTGATACTGCCAAGGAGCTGAGAGTAGGTCAAAGCTGGCTTGGAACCCCCGTGTCACCCCAAAAGAGGTGAAAACCGCAGGAGTTTAGCAGCTCTCTACTCTAGCCCTGGCTGGAAACCCAGTTAGTATTCACAGGAGCAAAAGGAAAATAACCTGGCAAGTGTTTGCCCTGTGGCTGATAGGACACCTCCCTTTGTCCCTGAGGCCACAAGGTCAGTGCCTGGCATGCAAATGAGACTCCTCCACCCAGGGACCCCGCCCCCTCTGGGGAAAGAGATATAAACAGGGAAAACCCGCCATTAAAGGAAAGTTTGACTTCCATCAGAAGGATTCCCCAGGCTTTCTTCGCATCTCCTCCAATTCTCAGACCACGGTGATCAGGGCCCATGTCAAGTCAACCAGGACCCACACTCTGTCCCCTCCACGCGCCTTCCTGCCCCCAATTTTCTGCCCCCAGCCAGAGTGGGAAATGGAGCCGAGATTCCTATAGCTATGGGCAGGGGCAGTGATGGTGGCGGTGTGGAGGGTCGAAAAACAACATTTGGGGAATAGGATTTTTCCTTTGATGATGATATAATGTCCTTCCTTATCTCTTCTGAAAAGTTTTGGTTTGCTGTCTATTTTGTCAGATATTAGAATTGCTGCATCAGCTTGTTTCTTAGAACATTTGTTTGGAATAATTGTTTCCAATCATTTACACTGAGGTGATGGCTATGGTTAAGGTATGTTTCTTGGATGCAGGAGAAGGATGAATCCTTTTTTTACATTCATTCTGTTAGATTGTGTCTTTTTATTGGGAAATTGAAACTGTTGATGTTGAGAGATATCAATGACCAATGGTTGCTGATTCCTGTTATTTTCATGCTTAATGATCTGGGATTATTTATTGCCTATGTTTTCTTAGATGAAGTTAACCTGTTTAGCTTGGAGTTTATTTTCTATCACCTTCTGTAATATACTAGATATGTAAATAGATATTGCTTAAATTTGGTGTTATCGGGGAATGTTTTATTTTCCCCATCTATGGTAATTAAAATTTTACTAGATTTAAGAATCTGTGCTGGCATTTGTTGTCTCTTAAATCTGAAGCACATCTGCCTTGGACTTTTTTGGCTTTGGAGTCTCGTTTGAGAAATCAGGTATAATTCTAAAAGGCCTGCCTTCCTCTTTAAGGACCTCAATCATACTCACAAAGTCTGTTTGTAGGTCTTTAACTTGTGCTTCAGTTATGCTGGAATACCCAGGGCCTGCAGTGGTAGAGTTTCTGGGCTTTTGTGGAGACATATTATCCTTGATATTGTTTTTATCCTGGCTTCTAGGCATCTGGAATTGGGAAAATTATAATTCTAGGGGATGATATCCGGTCTTCTCTTTGTTGGGTAGATGTTTTGTTCTTTGGTTTCTGTTTCTTCTTTGGTTCTTAGGAGATTGTGGTGGCTTAGTGTTGCCTATAGGAAAATGATGGGTTCTGATAGGTTTGGGCACTGGGCATTCTAGTTAAAATGTATTTTCTGAGTATTGACACCTGAGATTCAGGAATGTGGACATGTTTGGGGCAATGAGGGGAGGGGCTTCACAAGAGGGAAGATAGCAGGGTGTTTAATCAGGATCTGCTTAGTAAGTCTCCTAGGTATGAGGGTATAGAGCAAGGAAAGGCCAAGCAGAAGGTTTGCTAAAGAGCTGGGATATGACTAGAAGATTAGTACTGGAGGAATGGAAGGATAGATAAAGATCTGCAGGTAGCTTAGCTGCTTCTCCTGTCAAAATGGCCTGTGGCTACCCAGGGAGAGTCTGTTGGAGTTGGGGGCTGGGACAAAGTACTGTGAAGGGGAGGTTGGGAAGGGAAGACCCGTAAGACCCACTGGAGATTAGGGTGGTAGGAAGCTGCAGGAGGTGTCCTATTGTAGAGCTTGAGATAAGACTGGCTGATTTGACTTGAAGGAGAAAGAGAGGTGAGGGTCTACAGTTTGCCTACCTGCTACCACTGGCTAGAGTGGCCTGTGGATTCCCAGGGGAAGGTGCTTCAGGTGTTCTGCTGCAGATTTGGGGATGAGACTAGGGAACTGGAGTTGGAGGACTGGAGAGAGAGTTAAACATCTACAGTTAGCCTATCTGCTTCCCTGTTCAGAGTGGCCTGTGGGTTTCCTGGGAGCTTCTGCTGGATTTGTGGTATTTCTGGGAACATAGTTCTTATATGTAATGCTGTCTCTTGAGCACATCTAATGTTATCTTAGAATTAATCAGCTCAATTAGTAGTTAGTGAGTTAAGAAAAAGTATGAATGGGTGTGCTATATAATACTCACTCTAGGAATAAAAATTTATTTTAGCAATAATTTTGCATGGAACAGTAACAAGGCACATTACTTTTGTTTTTGCTTCCTGGCTCTTGCATTGCTGTTTAATGATGCTGAACCTTTAGTGCATACCTGGATTACCCAGAGGCTTGTTAAAACACAGATTGCTAGGATCCTTCTTTTTTTTCCCTAATTTGACAAGTCTTAGATAAAGAGAAAAACTGTCTTTCTAACAAGTTCCCAGGGGACATTGATGGTACTCGTACAGATGCCAGTGTAAATACTTCTGCCCTAAGTTATACATAGAACACAGTTTCTTTGTGAATTCACTGCAGTTGGTCCCAGGTTGTTCTCTATGATCTAAGATTCTCCACCTGTCTCATTCACAGGTGCAACCTCATATTTACCAGATTTCCCCATAACACCAGTGGTACTAGGAACCTCTCAATGGTATTCTGCCTCCAGCTACAATTACCATGCTTTTGTTGGTCTTAGACATAGGAGTCCTTTGTCTTCTATGAAACTTCATTAAATTTTGAAAGTGTGAGTGAAACATTGCCTCTGCTTGGTCAGAATTCTGACTGTGGTTAGTAAACCCTGAAGTCAGTTTGTGGGATCTGACTTCTTCACAGAATGATTAACAAGCAGTTTTTCTTGTATGTTATACATTGACATTGAAAAGATCTATAGTACTTCTTAATTGGAAGCCCTAAATGGCTTTTCCATAAATGCTCAGCTTTCAGGGTAGGAGGGATTCATAGATATCATAATTCCCATAAATATAGAGAAGAATATAAATGTATGATCGAGGTCTCAAATATAGCAAAAATCTGTATCTTATGTTTTCTAGACTCTAGACATTCATTCACTTTAGCCCATATGCTATAAATAAAAAACAATAAATATATATCAAAAAGTCTTAGTTTACCAGCCAAATGGAATGAGACATACAAGAGTTTATGGTTGGCTCTTTAGATCAATTTATCACTCACCATAAGAATTTTTATGGAACTTCAGAGGAATACTGCCACTATTTGTTTTTTGAGGTCACAAACCATGCAGGACTAAAACAAAGACCAGTTTCATTTCTACTCAGTCTAAACTCATGTACTAATAAAAGAGGACATAAACATATTTTTTCTTACATGCCAATCTCTATTTTCTTCTCATTAGCCATTCACGGCAGTCAGCTTCATCAGCAGAGCATGTAGTAGCTGACAAATAAAAGAGCTAACATTTTCTTCATTAGTTTTTCATAGATAACACCACATTTCCTCTTCTTCATGATCAGTGAGCAAGAAAGAAACATATTATTAGTGCATGCTTGGGAACAATTCTTATGCTGTTGCTAATATTAAGAAAATTTGACTTGGCTTTCACTGGGACCAATGGCTTTTA
This sequence comes from Cricetomys ansorgei, assembly GCA_026225945.1. NCBI lineage: Eukaryota > Metazoa > Chordata > Mammalia > Rodentia > Nesomyidae > Cricetomys > Cricetomys ansorgei. Next base: position 2,819,695 of record JAMJFZ010001121.1, on the reverse strand, counting down.
TCCTTTTGTGGTTCAAATATGATGTGTCCCAGACAGCTTTTAGAGTTTGATTTGTACCTGATGGGCTTTTAAAAAGTGATTGATTCTTGGGCACCACAGCAAAATTAATGGCTTCATCACAGACCAGCATGATTGGGAGGGGATGGAAATTAGGAAGTGAGGCCAAGTTAGAGGAAGCATTTCACTAAATGCTTATACTAGGATTGTATCTTGCCCTGCTTATTCTTGCACCTTCCTCTGTCTCTTTCTGCACTGAAGCAAGCAGTCCCTTTATTGTTCCCTGGCCACCATGACAGTAAGGACTCTGTCCCTCCATATTTTTCCCACTATGACAAGCTGAAACTTCTGACACCACAAGGTGAAAGAAAATTTTCCTCCTGTCATCTCTTTCTGTCAGATATTTGGCACAGCAACAATGAAGCAAAAATACATGTAAAGAATAAACTATTGACTCCTAGAATTTTGACTAGGCTACTCATAAACACAATTCCTTTTTCTGAGAAGTCTGGAAATTGGAATGAATAGCATATAATTATTCTAAATGAGTCTTTCAGAAGAACACTTATTGATTGCTTGGTTTTTTCCCCTAAGAACTATTGTTATTATCTTTGGCAGCAAAAAATAAAAGACAGAATCACACAATTCATTAAAAAAATAAGATTTCACATTTCCTTGTCTAGCTTATAATTTCAGTGTTTCCCCAACCTTCACTTTACCTGATAACTGAAACATATGGGCTATCCCTTTTGATTATGATTTCATTGGCTTCCTAGCTCAGTGTTCTCTTTGTTCATTCAAAATAAAGTAAAATTCACTACATATATTTCTCCTTTTAAAATAGGTTTTGTTCAATTAGTAATAAAGCTGGGGTATATTTGAAGATGCTACCACCACTTTGTTTTGGTGAATGTTGACAAGATGATCAACATCTGTCCAGTTGACATTTCTGTGCTCAGAATTACTACCTGAAAAGAATTCTGGTCAAGCTATGCATTCATATTTTACTTCAGTGCAGTCTGTGGTCCTTTCCTATTCCAAATCCTTCTATTTGAAACTATAGGCATTAATAATAACAGTAGTACTTTGAATTTTGAGTACAGTTCACACTCTTAACTTTTACTTAATTAAAAATAATTAATTGTAGCTTTGTTTCTAAGATTTCTTATTCAAAGTGTGAACTACTTAATTGTAATTATCTGTACTCATTAATTAAAATAGTAATTTGATTTTTTCTGTACTTTACATAATTTGATGGGTGGGTGGCTGATGAGCCTCTATGTATAAATAGTTGGGTTGGATAGAGTCCTAGGGTTATCCCTTGCTGCTCCTGTTATGAAAGCACAGTCCCAACAGGTCCACCACTTTCATCACATAAACTCACAGTTCTAATGGTTCTGTGCTGAGGTTGATGTGCTTTATGGAGGTGCTCCATAATAAAAAGCTTGTTTGCCTCATAAGAAGATTAGGTACAAGAGCTATGAAGTTGTTAGTTACTCCACAGTAAGGGACAATCAGATCTTAAGTCATTCTGCATCAGGCCACTGAATCATTTGCACAAAAAATGACATTCTCACTCAACACAAATATTGGAGAAGCAAGACCTATTTATCAAAATGCAGACAATATATTTAGAATATGTATAACTCATGCTTGTTACTTTTTTTTATTTATGTCTTGTTTTGTTTGTTTTTTACTCTGTAACAGTAGCTAATCTTAGACATTGCATGCTGATTTCACTCCAAGTCTATAAGTCCAAATAAATCTTATTTTATAGATTTGAAAATTTAGTCTAAAATAAAAAAACTAAGGAAGCTTATTACAACTCTCAAGTACTGGTTAGCCATTCTAGAAATTGTTTTTACCCTGACTCTGTGGTCTTTGTGTGAATGAATATACATACCATGGCATACATGTGCAGTTCAGAGGACAGTTGAAGTTGATGATCTCCTTTAACTTGGAGTGAAGATTCTGGTGATCAACCTCAGGTCAACAGGATGAGGCTTGATGAAAAACTTTTAACTACTGATCTCAAAGACTTTTTAAAATGATTAATATATTTACCTAGCCCTAGGAATATATGATACAGGCTTACCAAATTCACTTATAAGTATTATGAATTTTATGTTTCAACATATAAAATACCCACCAGGAATAGTACAAGAACAATAAACAATAGTTTTTACCATTAGTTATTGCCACTTTGGAGAGAAGGGGATTCTACTATATCATATTTGCTCTTAGCTAACAAAGTAACATAATGATCCATGATAAAGACAGATGTCGTTCAATTATTTTAAAGGAGGCATTCACAAGTTTCCAGGAACATATTGTTTTTCTTCCTTGGACCCTGCTCTTTTATCTTCTCCATAATGTTCAGTACTATGTGACTTTACGAAAATGTGCTGAATTTTGAATAGTGCCTGGGAAATACTCTTGCACACACGACCCATGAAGAAAGAGGCCTTGTCAATGTTTCCAACAGAAACAAGGGAAACCTTAGAGATACCCTATAAGCACTTGAGAATTGAGTTGAATAAATGAATGTAGGAAAAATCTTAAAGGAACTGTAAAGAACTTTATATATGGAGCTGGAGAACACCTCACATTGCTGTCTGTTAGCTTGTTCCTCTGTATTTCATAGGCTTTTCAGTAGTATCATTGTATATGTAAGTTAGTGAATACTACATACAAGGAAAAAAGACAAGGTATGTCATTAAAGAATTACTATAGCCTGTAGAGGAATATTTAATCTTTTAATCTGTCAGCGTGGCTTCTTTAGGGTAGAAAGAATGTTAGTACACATCTTTACTCCTTGAAGTCAAAAGGCAAATGGTAGTACATGCCTTCAATTCCCCAAAGTAGAAGCAGAGGCAAGAAGAACCTCAGAAGGAGTCAGTGTCAGACAGATAATGATATCTGAGATGAGTCAGAAGGAAGATAAGGCAATGTGATGAATCAGAGAAAGAATTGGGAGAGTGAGTCAGAATGAGGACACACTTAATTCTCATGATAGAAAAAGCAGGTTCTCAGCTCAGAGAATAGACAAAGAATAAAACACAGAGGATAAGATGCATAGGCATTGTAAGTAAAGCAGTCTTAAATAGTCTAAGAGTCTGAGGCAGAGACACAGAGGCAATTTGGCAGAAGTCAGTATGAGAAGGGAAGAGTGAGTTAGTTTGAAACAAAGCAGAGCAGTTCAGTCGAAGAAGTTACCTGAGTCATCCAGAATCAGAAGAATTCAGTCAGAAACAGTCGACAGGCTCAGAAGGTCAGTTTGAACAAGTCAGCATGGAGAAGAGATGGATCCAAAACAGGGAGTGAGTTACATCAGAAGAGTTAGTCAAGTTCAATACAGCCCCAAGTTCAGAAGGAGCTGGTCACAGTGGCTCAGTTAGCAGTAAGTCTTAGAGACTTTAATGTTCTAGATTGTATGGAGACTGAGGCTGAAGTTTTCAGGTTTTAGGCTTAAAGGTTTTAGATGATATGGATGCTGAAAAGCTCCAGGGCCAGAACTAGGACCAGTGATTAAATTAACCAAAACAAAACAAAACAACACCCCCCCCAATTGTTTTGTCCTAAATCTATGACTACAATATCCAGCTTATTTAAAAGGGATGAGGAAAGAATCAGAAATTTCTTTAGGTAAAAAGAAACCAAATGAAATAAAAATATTTTCAAAGTTAAACCTCTACCAATGGATTTACACCTACTGAAATTCTATACTTCATGAAAATATTTCCTAATGAAAATAGAAGGAAATCAGAATTTTCTGAAGTCATAATGTTCATTTATAAAGAATAACACTTTGAGTAATTTCCTGCTTTTGAAGAAGTCTTGAAAAAAAAGATGAGTGCTAAATCTTATGATTTCTATTCAAGAATTTACAGTGTCATTGTTATGACATTGGACACACAGTGGAATTCATTCCTGAAAAGTATAACTAGGATACAATAGAGATTCAACTCAAGATGGAGAATGAAACAGTTATTAACTTCTTATCCCAGTTGCAATGAAACACATGACTGTAAAATCTAGGGTTTGAAAAACCTACGACTGTTGCTTCTAGCTCTCTAATAGTAGGTGGAAATAAAAAGTTCCAGAGTCCAGGTAGTATTTTCTGGTCTTAAGTTTTAAAGAGAAAGAGGGTGTGGGAAAGACCAGGTGGTTGGTTGCTTCAAAGACACCAAAGAATTGGATTTTTATCTGTTTTTATCATTATACTAACAAAATCACAAAGGCCCACAGAGACAAAGTATCTCAAAGATCCAAAGATGTATATTTCATGTCATTTATGGTGTAAATGAAAGTATTCTTAAGCATAAAAAGAAAAGTGATGGTAGTGATAAAAGGGCAGTAATAAACAACAGGGCGTGTATCAAGTAAGAAAGCAGAGAAGAAACCAGTGGGGCTGGTATGTACTAAATTAAAAATATTAGATAACGGCTTTCAAGAGGAGAAATGGAACACCCCAGTATGAAGAATTAAAGAGGAATAATGGAATAGATAGGTTTAAATTGGGGTAAACAGGGGAGGGGAGGGTAGAGAAGGAGATATGGAGTGGAATATATGGCATTAAACATGTTTGGAAAAGCCATATGCATGCTTAGTACTGTAGAAGCTTCCAGATAGATAGACAGATAGACAGACAGACAGACAGACGATAGCTAGATATGGATATTGCTATGGATACGGATATAAATATATTGATAGATGGAGAGAGAGAGAGAGAGAGAGAGAGAGAGAGAGAGAGAGGGAAAGAATTAAGTTATACTATATGGGGACAAGAATATCTCTTGAACAACATAGACTAGCTTCAGCGATGAGTGACCTTTCTCAGAGTTATTAACCAATGAGGTTCCATAGATCCCCAAACATTGAAGACTATTGCCAGTGTTCTTGGTTGCTCTCCAGAACTTGAAAGTTAAGGCTAAAGACACCATATAACTGAGTAATTGAATATGATGAGACAAGATCTGCTACTTTCAAGGTGCTATCTACAGATCATAGAATATTATAAAATCAAGCTGGTACAGACCTGGAAGCTTCATCCATACTGGATAGCTTTCATAGTTCTGGAAGGTTCTATTCATGCCACCAGAGAACAAAAGTAATAGTCAATCTAACTGAGCTGTAAACTCTATAAGATACAATAATAACTGACCTTGCAAGACATGCCCACTGTTCAAATAATAGCATGAATGGCATAGCATTATCAACCAAATTTTGTTTGGATTTAATCCCAATCCACAGATTAAATCCACACCTGACAGGACTATAGGGCCCCAAATGTCTTGCTAGATAGGTTCTAGATTCTAGAGGAAAACCTATTACTACTACTCTGCTAAATGGACATAGTATTAATCTGACTCATAATACCTTATAGGCCCCAAAATAATGTTTATTTACCCATATATAATAACCTAGTAACTTTATACCCATAAATTCTGCATCTCTTAACCCTCATCCATGAAGCTTTTATTTGTAATAGATGGTGATTAACATAGAAATTCACAGTTAGCTAGGGTGCAGAGACTAAAATGCTTATCCTTAAATGGTCCATATATAGTGTACCTTCTAGTCTCAATTCTCAGGAATCAGTATGGAAGAGGAGATGGAAAGAATGCAAAAGTCAAAGGAGGTGAATGACTACATAGCAGGGCAGCTGTACAGAGGAATTTGCAAGAGTTGTAACAACATGCACATGATCTGTGCAATCCCAATCCAGACCAAATCCCAACTGGAAAGAAAAGTTGTGTCTAGTATTAAGCTGCTGTGGCAGCTCAGCAAGGACAACAAGGAGGTAATTTTCATAGGTATAAACCCTTCCAGACCTCAGCAGAGAGAACCACCATCACGATAGGCACCAATCTTAACAGTTGAACCTCTAGCATCTCAGCTCAGGTGTCTTTATTGATATAGAACTAGCTACTCAGCTGTTCTATTGATACCACATGCAGATAATGAGCAATCAATCATCCCCCCCCATATAAATCCAACACCTGAAGACAATACAAAATGCCAAGGTGTAGGTAGACCTTTTCCCAACAATGCACCAATTATTTTATACATAATTAAAAATAAACTTTTTTCCCACATTTCCTCCTTTCTATATAAGACCAAAAACAAAAACAAAACTTGCTTTATCTCTAAAACACAATTTAACACTACACCAGCAAAATAATTTACAAGAGGAGCAGTCAAGAGTGTTGCAAATACATAGGACCAGATGAAATCAAACATCTACAAAGCTTTTCACAATGTTTTTAAAACATTATCAATGTCCAATTATCTGGAATTCATTCATTATCTTTGGGCCCCTCCAAAGTGTTTGGATCACTTCTCTGTCTCTTCCCACTATAGCACGAGTAGCTTGTCCATCAGGCTGAAGGTGGCTCTACTCACCTGATGCTGCTGTTCTTGGTGGTCATCCCTTGGCACTGGCATCTCCATAACTACTGGGGTCTTATGATGCAACTGGGCTGCACTTTCAACAATCGACTCTTCTGGGCTCACTTCATGGTTCTAAGCTTCAGCTTCTTTACATAAACCCTTCAATCTTCACCTTTAACTTCCATCTTTACCAATGGCCTCTCCTGGGCTCTCTTCATGGTGCCAAATTTTAACTTCTTTACATGAACCCTCAATTTGGGCACTCAAGTGCTACTGAGGATGCATTTTCATCATTGACCTCTCCTAGACTCTCAAAATGCCAGGCCTCAGTTGCTCTCCATAACTCCTTCATGCCTTCAAAACCAGTACCATCTGGGTTACCCTTAAAGTAACAAGTTTAGCTGCTAGCATGAGATACAACAATCTAAGCTGGATCTGAAAGACAGCTTATGTGTGCTGACCCTGAGGAAACACTTTTTAGATTTTAAGACAGTATTTCTTTGAAGGAAAAACAACTGATAACTTTGTTTGCAGGAAGGGTTGTCTCATGCAGTGGAGTTCTCATCACCACAGCAGATGTGTCTTCTCATCATTGCCTCAACAGTATCTGGACCACTTGTAGACAGGTTTGCAGAAAAATAAATAAATAAATAAAAATGGGCTTTGTGAGGTGTTGCGTTTCTTTTTGTTTCTTCCTTGTCTCCATGGTGGAGGTAGGTGGCATAATGTCTTACCCTTATTTATTTTCTGCCTACCATATTGGGCACCATCTGTAGCAGTTTACTAGTGTATAGGCTCACCAGGAAGACAAGGAGGCATAATAATAGGCTAGAACCTTTCCAGATCTTAGCAAGGGGATCCACTATCATGGCAAATGCCATACTGGACAGAGGAAACCTGAGTGTCTCAGCTCAGGTGTTTTTATACATGCAGATCATGAGCAATCAAACATCCCCCACATAATTTCAACACCTGCAGACATTATATTTTGTATTGTCTCTTTTCCTCCTTGCCCTCCTTTCCAAAATTGTAAAAGTGCTATTGAGGTAATTAATATCTTGATCCAGCTTTTGTAAACCCACTCATCACTGTGTACCAGGGGGTGAAACAGCTCCTTTATGGTATTATACAGGAGAAAAAAGCTACTCACAACTGACAGTTTTTCACTTAGCTACATACCACACAAACGAAATAATGTGGTGCCCACCTTTAAAAACACATCTTCTGCAAGACATGCCTTCAGTTTGTTTTCAAGGCTATCAGCCTGCTAGAAGTTATTAATAAATTCTTTTAACTATCATTTGAATAAACTCTGTGGTCTTTTACTGGTAGATTTGAACTCTCTAAGAACTTAATGACAAAACCAGAGCCATATATATATATGTTGTGTTTTCTTGTTTTCCATAAAGCTCAGCCCCTTTTTCATTCTTGAATGCCAATGCCTAGGCAGCCCTTCACCCAACAGTGCACAAAAAATTAATTTGTACATAACTAAAAGTATATTTCTATAACAGTTGGTTACAAAGTCTAACCTCTACCCCATGAACTATTGGCTACTCACAGACACTGATAGTGGAGAGTTAGTTTTCTCTAAGAGTATAGCTCAGAAAAAATCAACTATATACTTCAGTGAAAACACACCTACATCTAGAGTATTTTGGTAACAGAAATTCATTTTGATGGGCAAAAAGAAAAATGGCACACATTTGGGTGAGTAGGGAAGAGGATGGATCTGGGATGAATTTGAGAAGATCATCTATGATCAAAGCACTTTGTATGAAATTCTAAATATATTATATACAATTGTAAAATAATTAATAGCAATAGTTCTTCTAATTTATCTCATTTCTTTGTGTGTGTGCACTCACATGCACACGTCCATGCATATACCCTTACGCTAGTGCCACAGTAAACATGCAGTGGTCAGAAAACAACTTGCAGGACTCAGTTCTCTTCCCACCATTTCTGGCCTGGGGATGGAATTCATGGCATTGGACATAACAGCAAGTGCCTTGACCCCTAAGCCATGTTGTTGTCCCTGATACCTATGTTTATCATGGGGAAAGATCAAATGTATTCAGAATGTAACTTACTGTCTTTATAATTTTATGTGAAAATGTTGAGATTAAAGATAGTAAAATTGTCATAAAGAGATCTATATAAGAAGAGCCATAGATCTAAATTGTTGCAGCAAACCTTATACCCTGCTTAGGAAATCCATCCTGATTTAAAAAAAAAGGAGTAAAATTCTAGATAAAAATTGGGTATAATGATTTGCCAATGCTATTAAAGGTTAAAGCACTTTGTCAGAGAAAACAGATATAAAGGCACTTTACTGCAAAAAATACACTCATCTGACTGATCATCAATGATGATTTCCTAAGAAGAGATTAGATTATAACATTGGAAAAGTGCTCAGGTGTGCCTGCTAGTACAGCTTATCTACGTATTCCAGCTGGGAGCTCAGTGTACAATATTGCTTTTGAATATTCTTGCCTTGATAATAATTTTCTCTTTCGAGTATTTAAGAAACTGGAACTTACAAGCATATCTAACAGTATCTCCTATGGGAACAAATTGGAGGAGTAGTGAAGGAGACAAAAACATTTCTCAAGTTCCTTATGTCTCAAAAATATTTGCCTTATACAGAACCAAATGTACTTCACAGTTTAACTGCAGACTAAGAAGCAACTTCAAGGAAAGAGGACGGAGAATGATTTTGTGACCTACATCTTTAGCCATGATTCTCATCGGGAGGCAGATTTTTCCCCAGAGGATGGTTGGCAATGTCTGGATAAATGTCTAGTTGTCATAACTTCAGAATGCTTCTGGCAACTAGCAGAAAGAGGCCAGGGATGCTGATACCGTCTTGCTATGCATGTGACCAAGCCCATAGCAGTTGCCAAGCATTAAATCTCAATGGTGACATGTAGCAAAAAAGTGTTCTAGCTAATAATAGAGGCCTGTGAATGTGACATTTTAAAATTAAACTACATATTACTATAATATATTAAAAGGAGAAATGTCAAAGGAAGTAGTCTTTGGTCATTATTCACCTCCCTGTTAAAATTAGGAAGCTATGTTTAGAGTTTAAAGACTAATAGAATTATACACAAAGGCATGGTATCTAGTTCTGTATTAGCTACATCCTTTCATAACGCTGAGATGGTAGCCATTGTTTATGTACCAGTGAGTTACAGAATATCAGAGTAAGAGTGTATCCTAGATCTAGCTGTCACTACTCCATGACCATGTAAGCTTTTCTTAGGAGCTTTTCTTTTTCAGTATTTTTGCTTGTAGGATGGAAATGAAAGTAGTAACAGCATTATTGTATTTGGTGGTTCCATGACATCAGTACTACAAATTTTTCCTAATAATAAACATCAGACAAATTATGACTTTTTCTCATTGGTCTGCTTGCCATTTTCTTCTTCTGTAAATTAAAGGTAGGTATACCCACTTCTCAAAAATTTTAGGGCTTTTTCTCTGTACAGAATGTCCCTGGAACTGTTGTGGGGATTGCATTGAATCTGTAAACTACTTATGATAATGTAATCATTTTTACAATAATTCTGAAATCCATGATAATACCTGCCTTTCCATCTTCTATAGTTTTTTTTTCAATTTCTTTCTTTAGTCTCTCAAAACTTTCTTTAAAGGTATTTTTCCCCTTTTTAAATAAATTTTTTTCTAACAAGGTTTTGAATGCTTGTTATTACTAATGCTATTATGAACAGATTTTTCCACACTTAATTATTTGCAAGTTTGTTATTTGTATATTTGGATAATGATTTTAGTACTTTTCAATATCTTGCTACATATTGGAAGTCATGTATAATAAAACATGTTTCTACTGGAACATTTGGGGTACTATACGTATAGGATTATGTTGTCTTTTATTTCTTTTTCTTATTTGTATTCTGTTCCTTTATTGCTCTTGAAGACAAGAGTCTTGCTCTAGCTAATACTTTGAATCCTACAATATCAGAACAGTGAATATCCGTGTCTCAGTCCTGATTTTAGTAGAAATATTTTCTTTTTCTCCATTTCAAATAATATTGACTATAAAATTGCCATGCATAATCTTTTTATGTTGAACTATATTTCTTCTACGTTCTTGGAGATTTTATTGTAATGTGATCTTTTCAAGATTTAAGAGAAAGTTTGTTTTTTATTTCTTCATATGATAATGAGATTATGTATCTCTCTATATATATATCTCTGTATATCCATATATTGTGCATTTAATGGTGTGGTGGGGGGGTGGGTTGAGAAAACTTTATACGCTTGCAGTGAAATCAATGTGGTCATGATATATAATAATAATGTGATCCCAAATTTGATTTACAAGCATTTTACTGATAATTTGCTTATCTATGTTTGTTTGGGAAATTACTCTCCAGTTTGAATTACTTATCAATTTAATGGTGGATCTTTATCTATTTTTTGGAATTGGGGAAGCACTAATTTCATAGAATGAGTTTTATAGTGAACCTTCTTTTCCATTTTGTACATTTTAAGGAGTATTATAATTATTTCTTTCAATACCTGGGATTTTTGTTCTTGGAGGATGTTTTGTTTCCAATTTCACTGTTTGCTATGGTTTTTTTAAGTGCATATATCTTTGGTTTAGTTTTGGTAACTCATATGCATCAAGGAATTTGTCTCTTTCTTCTAGATCTTCCTGGATACGAAAATATAAGTTTTCAAAATATTTCTAAGACTCTTCTAAATTTTATTGAAATTTGTTGTAACCCTCTCTTTTTATCACTACTTTAATTTTCTTCTTATTTTTAAATTAGTTTTTCTGGGAGGTCAACAATATTGTCTCTTTTTTTTCAAATAATCAATTCTTTGATTCATTGTACATATTATTTTTTCAGTCTCTATTTCATTAACTTTTACTTATCTATATATTCTAAATAAATCTTGTTATCTCTTTCTAACACCTGTATTTGGATTTGTTTTATTCTTGATCTTCCAGGAGCTTATGATGTAACATTAGAATTTATTTTGTATTATTCTGATTTTTAATAAACACACATAGCTGTATTTTGTTCTGGTAAGTTGTGTTTTATTTCAATATTAACTTAGAAATTTTAAATTTCCTCCACAATTTTGGTCAGCTGATGATTCAAGATTATATTTTTCATTCTTCAGCTTTTTATGTAGTTTCTGTAGTTTATTTTGAAATTGATTTCAGATCTATGAATTCCATTATTCATAAAATAGAATATATTATTTCAATTATTTTCTGGGTCATAATTTGATCAATTTTAAAGAAGATGCCATTGGCTGCTGGGACTAAAATCCAATTGTGGTGGATGAACTTTTTTGTATATATCTAGTGAGTCTATTTGATCTCTGATGTTTCCAACTCTGATGTTGCTTTATTGATTTTAATTTTTATTATCTATCTAGACAAAAGTAGAGTATTAATGTCACCCATACCTGGAACTATCTGGGCTTTTATACCCACAGTAATTTATAAAAATGCGAACACCAAAATTTGGTTTATAAATATTTACCATTAAATGTTCTTGATGAACTTTTCTATTTATTAATATGAGTTAGCTTTTATGTACTTATTCTTGACTTCTTCTGACTAATTTTGGTTTGAAGTTTATCTAATAGTAGTAAAGTATGCTGAGCATCAAGAGTGTAATATTTTTTGAACGAGTTTCATTTTAGATATTTTGTAAGTCTAACATTTGTTTCACACCAAATGCACAGGCAAGAAAAATAAAAGATTATGGAGCTACGTAATATCAGAAATGAAATTACAACTAGACCATTAGAATACTCTTTTAGCATGAGCAGTTGAGATTTTTGGAGAAATATTCATATATGCCTATTTATATATTTATCACTACTCTGTTTTTTATTACAAACAGCTACAGATAGTTTGAATACAGAAGTGCAATTTCTGGCTTATAATAAGGATTTAATATATAAACATCAACTTTAACGTAATGTTTTTGTTAATTACTTGAGTATTTCATACAGTGTATGCCAATTACATTGACTTCCTATTCCTTTCAGGTCCACCCTCTCATCCCTGTGCCCTCCAAAAAAGCAAAACAAAAAGATAAATAAGAAGCCCAGAACAGGTGGGTGAATAAGAGGTAAGGCAGGCCCTTCTGTGCCTCTATCTTCCTGGCAGCCCAAAGACCTGCTCTACTGAGCAAAAAATTTGCTCCGTCATGCATGTGCTCCATTTCCATTTCAGCGTCTCTCTTCTACGCATGCTCCTCCATTCTGTAATCTTAGACTCTCCTCTGGGCTTATGTTCCTCCATGCTGCGGTGCCCAGCCTGCAGGCCAAGCAGCTGCTCTCACTTGTGGCTGACAAAAGAGCGAGGTAGACCTGTCTGTGGCCGCAGCCTCCCCTCACATACCTGTCACCACCCAGACTCTAGCTCCCCATCTCTGCCACACACCCAGCTTCTTATCACCATTTCTCCTCTCTCTGTTCATGGCCAGTCAATTTCCCAGATCTGTTATCTTTCCAATCACCTTTAATTCTTAAAGTACCCTCCCCATGCCAGACTCGATGCCAGAATAGCTTTTCTTGGTCCATGTTCACATGAGCAGCTGGAGGTGACTGGAGTGGAGGTGTCTGGGCACCAATTGGAGCCCTGTCTTGCTCTGCCTACTACCCAGACATCTTGAGTCTCTATATAACATCAAGTTTTAAGTCGTTTTAACCAGAACAGAACAGAATGTTAACCAGAACATTAGTTAGTAATTTTACATGCATGCATGTAAAAGGTTAAAGTTCATCTTACAACATAAATATCTGTTTTTGATACCTGTGGGAATACTGCTATGTTGTTAGGATATGTTAGCAGGTCTCAAAAGTAACTTTTGAAATCATGGTCCTAAAGGAACAAGTTCTTACATTCAAAAATATAGGAATGTTGAAAGTAATTTCTTAATGCTTTCTATTTGTGTTTGAAGTCTGTTCACGTGATCCGATTGAGAAATAAATTTAGACATTTTACTTCAAAACTTCTTCAAATTATAGATAACTGTGTATAAATATTTCCTTATTAAATTCAGCAAGAAATAAATGTTCTTTCTAGAACTTAGGACCTCCTGACCATAATCAAACTACGTCAGAGTTGAAGCCACTCAGCTCTCGTAAAATGCCACAGATGTGGTTATAAAATGATTTAACTATAATCTTTACAAAGGTGTCAACTGCACACATTTAATTTTCCATGTTTAGATTAATAAATCAGGTAAATGGAAATGCATACGAGAAGCCATAATACATTATACACTCAGCTAGATGAGGTGTGTTTTCTGTAACTTTAATAATTATTTAGCAGGAGTTTCTTTGAGTGAAGCAGTACAGTTCTGTCACAAACCCAAACAGAATAGTAACATTTATTTTAAATTATTTTACCCATTGAAACATATCTGTTAAATATATGTTAAAAATAAATGCTATAGCATAAACATAGAAATATGGCAGTTTATTTATTTAGAATTTTTTAAACAGGTTTTCTTTGTAAATCCCTGGTCCTGGAACTTGCTCTGTAAACTAGGCTGTCCTTGAATTCACGGAAATCTGCATGCCCCTGCATCCCAAAGTTCTGGGATTAAAAGCATGTGCTACCACCACCCTGCTAGGTTTTTAAAACTATTCTATTTCATTTTGATTTCTGTGTACTTGTGTGGGTGTGTGAGTGTGACTACAGATGATCTCAGAATCCAGAGTCATTTTGCCTCATAGACCTGGTTTTATAGTTGCTTCTGTGTTACCTAACTCACAATAACAGGTTCTGAGAACCAAATTCAGTCCTGTGCAACAGTAGTACAAACTCCTAACTTCTGAGCTATCTGATTAGCCCAGGAAACAGGATTTCTATTTATTTCTAAATATAAAGTCCATTTGTAGCCTTTTCTTACTATGTGTGATTAGGTATGCTTTTTTCCTGTTTGTATTTCCTCAGCAGGAAAATTAGAATTTTAGGAAGAATACACACTGTCTTGAGTTGTTATAGTAGCTAAGAGTATTATGACTGTGAACTTCATGTGATAGTCCTGGCATTTAGGAAAGACTCAATAAACCACACTTTGTTGTTAGTGCACTAGTGCAATGTGTGTGTGCACTTGTGCAATGTGTGTGCGTGGGGGCATGTGCACACGCACACGCGCATGTGTTTTAACTTTTCATTAATTCAAAAGCACATGGAGAGATCTTTGGACAGAGATAAGTTAGTAGAGGGCTTGCCTTGTTTATGTGAAGCCCAGGATTTTATTCCCATTACTACTACATGAAGTCATAAGAGACATGTATATTTTTTAAAGTGCCTATAGATTGAAATCTCTCTGCTCTATTTACATTAACTTATAGAATAGTATTCTCTTTCATACTCTTAAACCTCTTATCAAACATACTAACTATCAAAAACCTTAAAATATATATAAATTTATATAAAATACAATAATATATGTAATTATATAATAATTATATATAGCATGTGTGTGTGTATATATATATGTATATATATATGTATATATATATACATACATATGTATTACATCATTGATAAAACCAGCATCAATTTTCAATGTCTTTTCTCTACTGAGTAGGTAGCCTGACCACTCTGCTGTGCTTCATTATTTTAGTGAACTCTTTAACCTACCAGGTATACTTGGGGGATACTTCAGTTTTATCCTTCCTCTGTTTAATGGAGGTAATGTGTTTCTCTTTCTTGTAGTCAGAGAAACTTAACAAGTAAGAGTAAATAAAAAGAAAATTATATGTGTAATGATCCAACCAAATATAAACAAGATGTTTTTAAATTTAATGTTTATTAATTTTATATCCCTATCAACTTTGAGAGTCTAAAAAAATTTCTCTACTATTTTGTTTATTCTACCCAAATCTCTTCCTTTCTGTTTTACACTATTATCCTCCAAACATTTTAAATCCCAAGTAATATGTTTTGAGTGACATGTTCTGATGTGCTACTGGCAACCATAAAGACTGTGTTAGGCCTGGGGAGGTAAGTTTGTCCTCTCAGGGTCCATGGCTCTTCTGTCTATTTCATTAACCCTGTAAGGCATTCCCCTTGTATCAAACGGACTGCATCACATTCCTGAAGTATTGTAAAATTATAGTTGCACAGGAAAACTCACTTTCAATGATCTCATTTGAACTTCTCAGCAGGTATATAAAAAAGTGCCACCTTTCATTAGAATAGAAGTATGATCAAATACTTACCATGGTTACTGAATGTTTCTTCCTGCTTCCAACTTTATTGGTGGAGGCAATTAATCAATAAGTAAGGATGAGGGGAAAACATATGGTCTTTGATATTTAATAAATGAATCAGTGGAGTCCCTTGCTTAAGCATATAAATTAATAAGCATTAGATCCTTTACCTAATGAGGAATTTCCGAATAAATTATCAAAAAGGACCATGGCATAAATTCAAAGGCATTTTCTGACCTTCTTATACTCTGGCCAACATGAAATTTTAACAAGATGCTCTTTCTGGAAGGTCTACTAGGAATCATTCATGTGAAAACTGAGCTTTACAAAAGCGAACTAAGAATGTAAGTAAGATAACAATAAAATGTTAAACTTAAAGGAGATTAAATTTGAAGAAGCTATTTAAGGTCTCAATACTTTTATGAAAATTTGGAAGAGATAAGTGTCTATATTTATATTAATAATCTTATTTTCTACTCTATTTCAAAATGCTAGAGCATAGGAAATAATGGAAATAAAACTATATTCTTATTGTTACAACAATCATAAATAAAAATATAGTTTTCTATAACTGTGAATTGTTTTATATTATACTACTACTTTATAAAATGTAGTTTGAGAATAAAAATAAGAGAATATGATAAACCATCCACAGAGCAAAGTCCATATACTACAATTGTCTTTCTGTCTTTGACTATTTTATTACTATGTTTTAAATAGGTAATTTATAAAGAAATAGTATCACTTATCAACAGCATAAAAGTTGGCATGCAAAGTATTTTTCTAAGCTAAATGTGAAATCTAGAAAACTTGAAACAATGCATTAAACACATTTTCTCACAAAATTCTGCAAATACACAATTTTAGAATTTTAATTGAAAGTATGGCTGGGTTGTAGTAGCACATGTCTTTAATCCTGGCACTGGGGAGGCACAGACAATCAGATCTCTGTGAGTTTGAGGCCAGCCTAGTCTATGGAGTGAGTTTGAGAATAGCCAGAGTTACAATAGAAAAATTCTGTCTCTCAAAAAACAACAATAAAAGAATATCATTGAATATAACTGATATAATATTGAAATATTAAAATTAAATACTAAAATTCTATTTTCAATTTTATACAGAAATGAACTTTAATGATTTTAAGAAAATCTGTTAATATGAAATATCTCTAGTAATTTCATTCTCCAATGGCCTACTTTCTTGATTTTTAAAAAGTTTATTCTGTTCTTCAATTTTTGATACTTCTGACTTTTCTGAATGTGGTATTTAAGAGCATTTTTTCACATTTTTTTTTAAAAAAAAACAAACAAAATCACAGCCTACACCATCAGACATCCCTTATCACCATCACAGCCTACATTGAAAGACCCTGGTAGGCACACCATATGCAAAACAATTGGTTCTATTCCCATAACCCACTCCTCTGTTGCCCCCTACTCCTCCCCTCTAGTCCTGTCAACACAGATCTAAAACCCAACTAAGAGTGCTCAGCTCCAGCAAAACCCAGGCCATCTAGAAAATCTAGCTCCAGCACAGCCCACTGCATCATATAGCATACCAGCCAGCCATAGGAACAGTTGCCAAGTCCCAGGCCCCAACTCAAGTAGAGGTCCGATTGCTGGACAAGAGGCCACAAAGAACAGAAGAAATGAGAGCAAAAAAAACCAAGGCACAAAATACCCAATCAACAAAGGCAAACTTGGGAATTTAGCACATAAAGCTATAATTATCACAAACTCTGATGCTGAAATGCCACCATAATATCACAATCAACAACAAACCAGGGCAATCTTTCTCCATCATTTTACAAGGCCATAGTCTCCCTGATACTCAAACCATACAAAGATGCAACATATAAAGAAAGTTACAGATAGGTTTCCCTTATGAAAATAGATGCATAAATACACAATGAAATATTCACAATCTGAATCCATAACATATAAAAGAACATATAAAAAAGATCATTCACCATGAGCAAGTAGGCTCCATCCCAGAGATGCAGGCATGGTTCAACATACTAAAATAAGTTAATGTAATCCATCATATAAGCAAACTGAAAGAGCAAAAACCACATGATACCTAGATACCCACAAAGCTTTTGAGAAAATTCAATGCTGGTTCATGATAGAAGTCTTGGTGAGGTTGGGATAGAAATGGAGAAAACTCAAAGCAGTTCCACTAAAATCAGGAGCAGGACAAGACTGCCCACTCTCTCCGTAGCTATTCAATATAGTACTGGAAGTTCTAGCTAAAGCAATAAGACAACAGAAGGAAATCAAGAGGATACAAATTGGAAAGGGAGACATCAAAATATCAATATTTGCAGGTGATATTATAATATACATAAATAACTGCAAAAATTCTACTAGGAAACTCCTACAGCTGGTAAACACCTTTATCAAAATGTCTGGCTACAACTAAAAATAATATCAGAAGCCCTCCTATATATAAATGACAAATGGACTAAGAAAGAAATCAGGGAAACAACACCTTTTACAATCACCTCAAATAACATAAAATATCTTGGGATATGTCTAACCAATCAAATGAAAGACTTATATGGCAAAAACTTAAAGTATTTGAAGAATGAAATTGGAGATGATCTCAGAAGGTGCAAAGATCTCCTATGCTCATGGATTGGTATGATTAACATGGGAAAAATTTCCATTTTACCAAAGCAATCTACAGGTTCAATGCAATTCCCACCAAAATTCCAACACAAACTATACAGACATTGAAAAGACAATATTCAATTTCATATGGAAAAAGAAAAAAAAGCCAGGATAGCTAATATAATCCTGAACAATAAAAAAACTTCTGTATGTATCACTATCCCTGATTTCAAGCTATATTGTAGAGCTATAATAATAAAAGTAGTATTGGCAAAAACGAAACAAAACAAAACAAACAAATAAAAAATAAACCAGACATGTTGGTCACTGGAATCAATTAAAAGATCCAGACATAAATTCACACACTTTTGGACATCTGATTTTCAATAAACAAGACAGAAAAACGCACTGCTAAAAACAAAGCATCTTCAAGGGCCTAACTGGATTTCTGCATGTAGAGAGTGCAATAAGTCTGTATTTATTATCCCCTTGCACAAAACTCAACACCAAATGTATGAAAGAACTCGACAGAAAACTAGATACACTGAATCTGATACAAGAGAACATGGGAAATAGCCTTGAACTCATTGGCACAGGAGACAACTTCCTGAACAGAACAGTGAAGTGAAGACACTTGGATCAATAATTAATAAATGGGACTTCATGAAATTGAAAAGCTTCTGTAATCCAAAAGTCACCATTAATAGGACAAAACAGTAGCCTACAGAATGGAAAGAGATTTTCACCACCTACACATCTGAAGGAGGACTAATATCCAAAATACATAAAAAGTTGAAGAAACTAGACATCATCATATCAGATATTCCAATTTAAAAAAAAATGGGATACAGATCTAAACAGAGAATTCTTAATAGAGAAATCTCAAATGGCTGGAAAACAGAGGAACATTTAAAAGTCTTAGCCATCAGAAAAATGTAAATCAAAACTGTTTGAGATTCCCTCAATGACACCTGTCATAATGACTAAGATTAATGATAAAAAGGGCAGTTCATGCTGGTGAGGATGTGGAGCAAAGAGAACATTTTTCCATTGCTGCTAGAAGTGCAAACTTGTACAGCCACAATGGAAATCAATACTGTGGTTCCTCAAAAAATTGGAAATTGATCTACTTCAAGATCCAGCTATACCACTCTTAGGCATATACCCAAAGAATGCTACATCTTACCACAAGGATACTTGCTAAACTATATTGATAGTGACTTTATTCGTAATAATCCAGAATTAGAAACAACCTATATGTTCTTCAACTTAAGAATAGATGAAGAAAATTTGGTACATTTACACAATGATATATTATGCAACTTTTTAAAGAAATGACATCATGAAACTTTCAGATAAAGATGGAACTAGAAAAAAGTCATTTGGAGTAAGATGACCCAGGCCCAGGAAGACATTTATGGTATGTATTTATTTATAAGTGGATATTATCTGTTAAGTAAATGACAATTGTACCACAATTAACTGATACAGAGGAACTATGAAACAAGGAAGGCCCCAGTGAGGACAGGTGGAAATCCCTGGTAAGGAAAAATAGAACAGATATTTCAGGTACACCGGGGGAATATGGGAATGGAAACAGAGGGACCAGGTGAGTGGAGAGGGAGAGAATACAGGGAGAGTCAATTTGGGGGATGATTTGAAGACCAAGTACAGTGGAAACTCCCTGAAATCTCCATCAGTGACCCTAGCAAGGACTCCTAGTAGTAGGGGATAAGTAATGGGTCCAGGACATAAACCCAGACAAAACACCTTCTATCTAAAATCTATCCCACCTGCAGGATCTGCTGGGACAATGGAAAGGCAGAACCTTATCCCAAGGAAGGGAGCCAATGCCTGACATGGAAGGGCTCTCCAGGCACCAGAGACTGGATATCCAGGAGATGATTCCTAATGATATTCTGCTATATCTGTAGATCAATGCCTAACCTGATTGTCAACAGAGAGGCTTCCTCCAGTAACTGTTGGGAGAAGAGTTAGAGGACCATGGCCGAAATTGTGTGGAGCTCAGAGGATTCTGAGAAAGAGGACGAGGACAGATTACAGTGATCAGAAGGACTGAATGCACTAGGAGAATATGCCTCATTTAGTCAACTGACCAGGTCTACTAGTGGCTCACAGAGACTGCAACAGCAGACACAGAACCTGCATGTATCTGTGATAGGTCCCCCTATAAGTATCTTGTGGTTGTCTGAATTGATGTTCTTACAGAACTTCGAAAAGCTAGAATGTGTGGGGGTCTGTAACACTTTTACTTTTTACCTGCCTATAGGACCTTTCACTCCTGCGAGGATTCTTCACCCAACCTTGATATAAGGACTCATGCCTGATCTCGTTCCATCTTTTTATGTCAGGTTTGACTGGTAACATTGGGAGGCCTGCTTGATTCTGAGGGAAAGTAGTGGGATCGAGGAGTAGGAGTCAGAGGAGATGAGGAGTAGATGAGAGAAGGGGAGGAAGGGGATGGCAGGGTCAACTTATATTGTACAAGAGAAGAAAACTAAAATAAAATAAAATTTAAAATATAAAAGAAAGAAATCACGAGAGGCTTTTCTCAAGTTCTCACATTTAAAAATATCAGGTGCTTGTATGGTGTGTATTGGAAGTATTTTAACTTAAGATTTAAAACAAAAAGTTTCCTACAAATGCACTTCACTGTCCACATACTCTGTTTCTATCTCTGTTTTATATTAGGGGTTATTTAGAGTCAGGTGTCTTTGTACTGGAATTTCCGGGTTGGCCTGAAGAAAAATGAAGAACTATGGCAAAAATTATAAAACATTTGCCTAGTGCTTCAAGGTCTATTGCATGACAGGTCCTTAAACTCAGGAGGTAATAACTAAAAATATAAGAATTCTTTGAATAGTTGGGATTGAGACTGTACTTTCCTATTGTACAATGATATGAACTATCTATGCCTACATGCACAAAAAGAGAGTAGAACAGAATAAAACAAGGCCAGGTGGTGGTGGTTCATGCCTTTAATACCAGTACTTGGGAGGCAGAGGCAATCAGACCTCTGTGAGTTCGAGGCTAGCCTGGTCTACAGAGTGAGCTCCAGGACAGCCAGAGTTACAACAGAGAAACTCTTGTCTTGAAAAATGAGAGAGAGAGAGAGAGAGAGAGAGAGAGAGAAAGAGGATAAAAGAAAATGAGGCTGAGTGTTTAGTTTTAGTTAAAATGAAATGACTGGAGTCTAAAGAGACAGTACAGACTTGTGGCCAGTTTTGGTAGGACTATATGCTATGTGTTAAGAATTAAGAATACGGAAAGTAAAGCTAATAACTAACAGCTGTAGCTATTGTGCATACATACACACAGACAGCCAAGTCTTAATTCTGAATGTTTAATGGCCAGGTAAAATAGTTGACATTTTATGCTATATTAAGAAATGTAAAAAGAAAAAAGGAAGAAAAAATGCATGTGATATTTGTTCAGCTGAAAGAACTAGTCCTTCAATGTATGGTCAGAGTTACGTAGTTAAGAAAAGTAAACAAGGAAGACCCTTTTTCTTATTTGCCACACTAAACTGCAGTCTGTGTTAACCAGTCATTTGACTATATCTAATGGCATTCACTTAATTGTGAGGTCATATTATTCTTGGTTTTCAAATATTTCTCTGTGTACTCTTTTCGCCTTTAGGAGCAGATAAACTTATAGATATTTTACTGGGTGGATTAAATAATGATGCTTTTTTTGAGACAGGGTTTCTCTGTTGTATCTCTGGCTGGCCTTGAACTTACAGAGATCCGCCTGCCTCTGCTTCCCCAGTGCTGTGATTAAAGGCATGTGCTACCATAACCCGACAATGATACATATTCTTAACATTCAGTTTAATGAATTTTTTAAAAATGTAATTAAAAAATAGCTGAGAAATATTTTCAAAGTGGTCAACATCATTAGTCATCAGGGAAATGCTGATTAAAAATTTTCTGAGGTTTAATCTTACACTGTGAAGAATGGCTAAGATCAAAACACCAAATGGAAATAAATGCTGGTGAGAGTGTGTGGAAAAGAGATTATTCACCATTGTTGGGAGTACAAGCTGGTGTAGCCACTATGAAAATTAGTGTAGAGCTTCCTTCAGTGCTGGAATAGACATGCCAAACACACCCTCTATACCACTCTTGATCATATTCCTAATAGATTCTGTATCCTACTATAGAAATCCTAGCTTATCCATGTTCATTGCTGCCCTATTCCTAATAACCAAGAAATGGAAACAGCTGATATCCGTCAACTGATAATGGATAATTAAAAGGTAGAACTTTTACACAATGGAATATCATTAAGTTGTTTAAAATGAAATTATCCATCAACTGATAACAGATAACAGAAATGTGGAACATTTACACAATGGAATATCATTTAGTTGTTTAAAATAAAATTATCCATCAACTGATAACAGATAATACAAATGTTGAACATTTATACAATGGAATATCTGCTCCAAATATAATTTATAAAATTATTATTTTGTTTCATAAAATATATATAATTATATGTAAAATCATGTTATAAAATACTTTCTGAGGTTCAATTCCCATAGTATAATCAATCATAGACCCTCCTACCCTCCCCGATTGCTGTATCCTAACTCAAGCAGGTATTTCTTGCTCAAGTACAGGCCATGCTTACCAGAAGTCCAGATTGACCACCTGCCTGGAAATCTTCCTTACCCTCTCTTTTCCCTGACCCACTTCTAAGGTTCCTCCCTAGAGGAAGGAGACGAATCTTAGCTTCAAGGCTTTGAAAATATTTTCAACAAAATCATAGATGAAAAAAATTTTAAGCTAAGCAAGGAGATGCCCATAAAGGTAAAAGAAGTATACAGAACACCAAATAAATCACAGCAGAAATGAAAGTTCTGTCATCAAATAATAATTAAAACAGTAAATCTGAAAAACAAAGAATACTAAAAGCTGCAAGAAAAAAGAACAAATAATATATAAAGACAGACTTATTAGATATTGTAGGTAATTAATCAGTCAAGGGCTTAATAAAAAAGGAGACATCTTCACAGATGTAAGCATGCCAGACCTCAGCAGAGGGAATAGCACCATAACAAGAGGAAATAGAAAATATTTTGCAGACAGACTGGGGATTTGTGGGTTGCATATAGGATACATCAGCTGGGGTGGGAGAAACTAAGGTTGAATAAGGAGCAAGATGACTGGAATTAGGGATATTTGGGGATGATGTGGAAACGTAGTGCAGTGGAAAGTCCTTGGAATTTATAAGGGTGACTATAGTGAGGACTCCTAGTAATGGGGGATATGGAGTCCGAACTCGCCGTCTTCTGTATCCAGACAAGGCTTCCAATAGTGTGACCAGGTCACCAACACAGACACAAAACCTTGCTTGGATCTACAATCTACGATCTGTCTTCAAGAATTGTTGGGGCAGTGGCGTTGCAGAACTAGTGGGAGTGGCCAAGCAATGACTGACCTACTTGAGGTCCACTCCGTAAGAGGTAGCATATACTCAACACTGCCTGGATGATGAGTACCAGAGGCTGGATAGCCTCTAAACCAGAGCCTTAGAATAGAATTAAACAAGACTGGCTAATAACAAAAACAAAATCAAAACAACAACAAAATCAATTAAATGATTACTAACGATATTCTTCTACAGTCATAGATCAGTGCCTAGCCCAATCATCTGCAGAGAGGCTTCCTCTGGCAGGTAATGGGATTAGATACCAAGACCCACAGCTAAGCAGTAGGCGGAGAGAAAGCCCAAATTAGAGATCACCATCAGATCCTTCCCTTTGGAGTTTGGAAACCCCATAGAAAAGGGGGAAAAGGGGTTTAAGGAAGTAAAGAGATCAAGGACACCAAGTGAATATCACCCACAGAATCAAATAAGCAGAATACATAGGGGCTCACAGAGACGGAGGGAGCAATCATTGGCTGAGCCTGCTTGGGTCTGCACTAGGTCCTCTGCCTATATGTTATGGTTGTTGCCTTGGTGCTTTGTGAGGCGCCTAACAGTAGAAGTGTGTGTATCTCTGAGTCTTTTGTCTGATCGTGGGACCTTTCCTATGGGTTGCCTCATCCAACCTTGAATGAGAGTTTGTTCCTAGTCATATTGTATCTGGTTATGCAAGTTGATTTCCTTGGGAGCCTGCTCCCAGGAAGGAGGGAATAAATCTGGGGGAGAGAGTAAGTGAGGTGACACCTGGGAGGAGTTGGGGGAGGGGAAACTGTAGTCAGTATGTATTTTATGAGAGAAGAATAAATAAATAAATAAATAAACAAATAAATAAATAAATAGAATTAAAAAGGAAAACTCATAAAAAATATTTGGTATTCTATTATTAAGGTATAAAATTTTAATTTCATATTTTTAGAAATTGATTTAGATTTATTTTATCCTGTTTGAGTGTTTTGCCTACATGTATGTACATGCATCACATGTGTGCAACAGGAGTTTGAATCCTTGGTGCTGCAGTTACAGATGGTTGAGACACCATGTAGGTGCTGAGAACCAAACTTGGTTCCCCTGAAAGAGCACAAAATGCTCTTATAATATACTGAACCATTTCTGCTGCCCTAAACTTATTTCATCCTAAAAATTGGCATCATTGTTGTAGCACTGTTCTGTACTCTCATAAAGAGTATCTTCTGTGGGCCAGAGAGATAGCTCAATGGATAAAGTCACCTAACGCACAGGCTTGGTGACTTGAGTTTGGTACTCACAACCTATGTAAATGAATGGGACAACTCACAATGTTGTCTTCTGACCTGCACATGAGCATCGTGCCACATATGCTACTCACATTGAGTAGTGAATAAAATAAAGTGTAATTATTGTTTTCTTAAATATGTTTATGTGCAGATTTAATACTCACTACACAGTTAATTAGACCAATATTCACTTTATATTATGGAGCAAAAGTATCATTTCTTTTTCAACATCCACATTTCAGTCCTTGTTTTCAGTTATTTCTGAAATGAATGTTTCAAAAATATGTTCATTAGTTTGTGTTACCTTTTGGTATTAGTTATGAGCTTCACAGTTCACACAGAAATCCCACATTCATTTGCAGCCACTTCTGGAATTTGATTGATGCATTTACTATTCTGTGAATTATTTTATCTATAAATGTTTAATATGCTTCATATCAAGGGAGTCAGTTTTTAATGTTCATTTTAATGAGTGTCTCAGCTTTCTTGGAGATACAGAGATACTAAGAATCAGATAATTTATATATTGATTTAGGAAGTTGACTTGTTTCTGGAATTTTATAAACAGTAGGAGCATGCATGATGTATTTGTCTTTTGATCACTCAATGTTTTCTTGGTTTCTATTAATGTTTCAGTATTTTATGGTTGATTGTTCTCTTAAATATACATAACACATTTTTGATCAGGAAGATAGTTCATTCTCCAAAATCACTTGACACACAAGATTAACAACTTGAGCTTGATCCCAGAAACCCATGGGGAAAGAAAAAATTGACTACCAAAAGTTGTTCTCTGAGCTCTACATGTATGCTGTGACACATGCAACTACACTCATGCAAACTACACTCACAAACCCACACTCAGGCATATAATAAAAACGATGATGACGATGACGATGATGATGATAATGATGATAATAAAGAAAATGCAAATTTAGAACATTATATCACAATTTGCTCTTCTGCTCACATTTTGGGGTTTAATGCTCTGGATGAGTAAAAATCTCATCAAGATTGATATTGATAGATTTTGCTTCTATTTGGGACGTATCTAGGAGTAGAGTGTCTTGATTGTAAGGCGAGTGTTCAATACAAATAGGTGTTCCATGTGTTACATATACCAATCAAAACTGGGTGTTGATTATTTTTAAAACTTAACTATTTTAAAAAGTGTATAGACATACTGATTATGGTTTAAATTTGCATTTCACTGATAGTTAGTAGATTTGTGTCTTGTTTCAAGGGAACTTATTTTTACCCATATGTTTTCTCTTGTAATAATTTCCTGAATGCTCCGTTCTTAAATTTTGTTACTCCTGTGGAGTTCTGTAGCTATTCTCCTTGTACTCTGGATGAAAGCTGTGGGAGGACATTTTCCTTCCACTTAGCTGTTTCTCTGTTTCACTGACAGTCACAGAACAAATGTTTTTGTGTGGTAAAGTCCAATTCCTACATTGCAGATCAATGTATGTGTCTGAAATGTATATGTATATAAATATATATATACACACATATGCATGCATAGACACACACACACACATATATATAAACATATACATATACATATTTCATATAAGATATGGCTATATAGATATAGAATAATATAGATATATAGATATAGAATAATATATATTCTATGTAAGACATAAGAGATATTTACCAAGGTAGTGGTTATTTTTCCTGATTTCTTCTAGCAATATTGTTTTAAATTGTAAATTAGGTTAATTTTCCATTTCAAGTTAATTATCATTTAAGTTTTTAGATTTTATTATTTGAAAGCTTTACACATTTATACAAAATATCTCTTCAACTTGCCCACAGTCCCTGCAACACATCTTCTTCCAAACTTTGTTCTGTTTTGTTTTGTTTTCCCCTCTGTCAATAAACAATGGGTATATGGTCTAAAGCTCATTTTGGATTTTGTATGCTGGATGGTTAGTGTCAACTTGACATAATCTGGAAGCATTTTGAAAGAGGGAACCTTACTTAGCTCAGCCTGTGGGCAAGCCTTTGGTCCATTTTCTTAATTGGTGGTTGATGTGGGAAAGTCAGCTCACTTGGTGGTGCTAGCCCTGGGCAAGTGTCCCTGGAGGGTATAAGAAAGCAGGCTGAGCAAACTGCATAAGCAATCTAGTAAGCATCCTTTCCCCAGGTCTGTGCATAAAGTCCTTGCTCAGGTTCATGCTGGGTTTGAGCTCCTGCCCAAGCTTCCCTTAGCAAAGGAATGCAGCTAAGTGTAAGCTGAATTAATCCTATCCTCCCCAAGAGTTTTTAGTCAAGGTGTTTTATCACAGAAATACAAACCCTAACTAAGACAAGATGTGAGATAAGGACAGAAATATCTTGCCCTTCTAGCATCAGACATGTAAGTCTATTTCTGGACTGACATTCTCTTTTGATGACCTGATTTGGTACCTGATTTGGACAACTCACTGTTAATTAGAGCAAGCATAGAATATTTTTTTATAAAAATAAATCACTATGTTCGATCTTTTAAAAATGACTTTTTTGTTACATTGTTTACATTCCAATTATAGGAGAGTTGATATCTTAACAGTGTTGAATTTGTCAGGTGAGGAGCATGTCTCTTCATTTACTTCATGCTTCTGCTGCCACGATTTTCCCACTATAAGGAAAAATTGTCAGCTACAATAAATCTTTCTCCCTAAAAATATTTTAAAAAGTAAGGGTGACACTCATGACTTAATCTTAATTACCTTTTGTCTTTAAACGCTATTATAATCCCATAGGGATTAAAGTTTTGACATTATTTGAGGGACTATCATTCAGTATAGACAGTTTCCCTTTTCAGTGAGAAGGACCCCTTACCTACTCTTTCAGCCAGGAATATGTGTTTTTACTTTTAATCAAATTATTGCTTCTGTTACTCCTGATGAACCAGCCTGCCTCCATTTTAGACTTTAACACCATCTTATAATAAAGACAAACTAGGTTCATTCTGATTTTTTATTATACCTCTGTAATTCAAGGATTGGTCTATGCCTCACCTGTAAGCTTACCTACAAATGTACTTCCTGTTCTAGGAAATGGCAACCATACCTGTTTCAAAAGGTTTTTTTTGGCTACCTGTTTTTATGACTAATTTATGACCTCTTTGCAATCATGTCATTTGTTTCAAAAAATTGTTTATAATCATCTTGTAACCATACCTTTGTTTCAAAAGGTTATTATGAGTACCAGCTGTGACTACTTTGTTTTGACCACCTTGCTATATGATTCACCTGTCACCATTCCAATTGCCTCTCAAATCCTTTTGAAAAATTTGAAAAATCCCTACCTCTAGCTATAAAGCACTTGTCTTCCACACTCCAATGCTGACCTCTCCAACCCCACCTTAGGGGGAGGCATCCCGTGTATACAAATAAAAAAGCTTGCCCAAATTAATTGTTTGCTCTAATTAATTTGGCCGTGTGGCCCTGATGATTTTGGTAGGAGGTCTTTCTCCTCCCATCTTTGGGATTAACAACGCCTTGCACAGTTTTGTACAGAAGTCACCCCAAGAGTGGCAGAAAGTGGAAGTGGACTTACTAACACACTTCATTCTTCAAGTGGGTCTGCATTTCCTCATTTGCTTAATATAGTTGAATTTTACGTTCCCAGGTAGCTGCTTTTAGTAATTTTTCATGTGATTTTAATTATTAGCAGTGGGGCAGACATTCTCTACTAAGATATTGCATGTAGGTTAGCACTGGATTGTTTTTAACTTACCTGAAATATATCTGAAAAATCCAGTACATTGTATTTTCTCATCATTTTAAAATTGCAGACTATACATTGTAGGTTGATGTCAGACAGTGTAACACACAGGCCTGCAAATTCCGAATGTACTGAGATCTTCATTCTGGCTTATTACAATTATATGTAATTTTGAAATGAAATCATATGTGCATCGTTCTTGAAAAGAATAGCATAACACTTGGCTGTATCTTGTTATTTGCATTTTGGTTTTCATTTTTAATTTTTGGTTTATCTTTATTGCCAAAGTGACTCTTGTAAGGTCAACAGATCATCTTGTATCTTTCTCATCAGTGCTGG
This sequence comes from Cricetomys ansorgei, assembly GCA_026225945.1. Classification (NCBI taxonomy): domain Eukaryota; kingdom Metazoa; phylum Chordata; class Mammalia; order Rodentia; family Nesomyidae; genus Cricetomys; species Cricetomys ansorgei. Next base: position 2,790,702 of record JAMJFZ010001121.1, on the reverse strand, counting down.
TATTACAGGCACAGCCACATGCCAGGTCCTTCTCCTTCATTTCTAAAGGTAGAAAAAAAAATGTTGAAAACATTTGCATGTCACATTATCCTTGCACTGAAACTCCTCTGCTTCTTCCACACATACACCACTTTCAGTGTACCCACCTGGCGTCCTCAGGGTACTCTACAGCATTAACCATCCTTCTACCCTTTCCACATATACCCCATCTTCTCCAGCATAACCATCTCCCTAATCTTCTACACCTGAGGACTGTAGTGTATCCACCTGAATAATTCAGGGTCCTTCTCAGCATTAAGGTAGATCATTTGAAACATGTATTTTCTCCTCTACTTTAATCCCTCTTTATCATGTGTTATAGAACATTTGCATTTGGCAGGTTCTAAGGCAACATCTCAAGAAGACATTATAAATATATATACATACACACACACACACACACACACACACATACACATATGCACAGATGTGAGTCATTTTATCAGTCCTGCCTGTATGCTTTTATCCTCATCAATAGACATATTTATGGCAGAAGAGTTCATGCTTGTCTCTGTTATTTTCTAAAACTCCAAAATCAGTAGATGTCAAGCCCACACCACCCCTGACACACACATTATATTCTAACTCTTAACCTTTGCCTATTGTTTTCTGAACTATTTCTTTAAAATTTATAATTTGTAACTTTTCATTTTCAGTCTAATTTTTCTCTCTGGAAATTCGTGACATTAGGTTTAACACACTCAGTTGTGGTGATTTTGTCAAAGACATTTTTAATTGATTTTCTTGGACTCATTGTTTGGTTAGAGGGGTAGGCACATGGGTGAACTGTAAGACAGAGTTTTAGTGTGTATCCAGGATAATCTCAACCAAACTCCTGATCCCAACTGGGCCTCTGACATCAGTTTCTGGAGTAATTGGCATAGTATCTGTGTATCTTGCCTGGCTTGCTTAATTGTATCATATGTTGTATTTTATAATCTCTTTATAGATATCAATTTTCATTTGTGTTAATATGTGAACACTTCTTTTAGCACTTTAACTGAACAAGAGTTTCAAATATTTATTTTTATTTTTAATCATGTGTATGAGTCTGTCTGCATGTGGGTGTTCACAGGTTAGTGCAGGCATCTACAGAGGCCAGAATAGGGAGAACTCATCAGATCCCCTTGGACCTGTAGTTACAAATCAGCCACCCATAGCCCACAAATAAGTATTTTAGATTTTAATATTCTATCCTGTTTTTGCTTTCTTTACTGACCATTACTTCTTGTTTTTCTCACACATAATATATTTTGTTATTTTACAAAGATTAACTGTGTAAAGAATTTATTGAGATCTTTTGATTGTTTTATGCTTATTTTGTTATGCATATCTGAAGGTATTCAACAATTCAGAGACATTTTAAAGTCTATTCTTAGCTAAAGGGCTTCCAGGAAGGTGATAAAGATACAGATCTCTCTCTGTGTAAGGGCAATTTTATTTAAAACCTGTCAAGTCTTGCTTGATCTTAAAACTTGAGTAAAAGCTGTTTTTCTATTTTCTCATTTCACTAGAACTTTACCTTCTATAAGTCTTGGTATTTGTTTTAGTATCTCAATTCCAAACTCCATCTCCTTTGGGGATCATGAAAACAGTAAAACTAAAGCTAAATGTTCTCGGTGATTTCCAGATAAATGAAGTAGTTAATCTATCCAATGCCTTCCCAGGTTTTGAGGCTATGCCTGAGAAGATCAAATCATGAATGAGACATGAGCCTCATTATATCTCATGCACAGGATGTTTCTAGAAACTTGTAGGTGGGCATTGTACACAAATACTGCAGACTCATCTTCAGTGAGTTTTCTTCAGTGTTTCAGAAAGCATCTGGGCTCATTTAAATGATGTTGAATCATGTTTCTTTGAATAGGAAAATGCATTTTTACAAGAATGCACAAGAGGCTCAGATTGTGGTAAGTCACTTCCTGTAATTTTAGTTACAAAATGTTCATGATTTAACTTTTGATTAGATTCTACTCCAAAAAAGAAAAATAAAAAGAAATAGAACATTGAATATTTTGATGGAATATTTGTGCTTTGTCATCTGTATAATTTCCTGTGCTGTAATTTTTGCTTTGTATGATTATACATAGGACACACTTAAAATGCACAATAAAAGTAAGAGAAACACAAGTAACTTAATAAGTATTGTTAGTTTGAAGAGCATGAGATGAGTGCTTGAGGAAACATAATAAAGTGAATAAAATGGTGAAAGTTTGATTTAGAGACACGTAAGAGAAATAAAAACACTATAATTTTCCAAAATATTTCAAGAAGTTTATTCAATCAGATACTGGCATGGGCATATTGAATTGCTATCTGCATTTCTTTTGACATTCTGCTACTGAATCAGTGTGTGCAAACTATTCAAGTTATGTATCCACATACATAGGTATGCACAGATATGTCTATGATCAAACATGTGCATAAAATATAATGATTTAAATATGAAAATATATATTTACACTGAATAATATGGATGGAAGCTCATAGAGCCAAATGAAAAACACAGTAAAGATGAGGACACTAGATCATAACTGGGGAGATATTTACAAGGTTACATGTTTTTTCATTTTATTGATAAGTGCTTGGAAATTCATAATATTCACAATGACATAATACCTAGCATAATAGAAAAACTACTAAGCCCTACACAGTTGAAGTTATTTTCTTACATTCAAACTGCTTCTGAAAGACTTCAAGATCTTGTAACTATCTCATACAAAGTTGTAACTCTACAAAATAGCTTTAAATACCCTTTGTGACTTAATCTTTATCTAATTCTCCAACCGTGCCTTTAAGAATTTTCAGTATATGGCAGGGATGCTGCATTCATTTTGTAGAGCTTTGAACCTGGCATGCATTCCTCCCGGGGTGTGCATGCCATATCCCCTTGTTCACTTATTACTTTTTCCCTCACCGAACCTGCTCATCTGTCTCTTATCATCTTCATGGATACATGCTTTAGAAACTGTTCACAGATTCCCTGAGAGTAGATAATGCCCTCTTCCATAGTAACAGCCTGTGCTGCTTTTATTTTGAGCTACTTTGAGGAATAGCTAGCATTTATTGAGCTCTTGCCATGCTCCAGACACTGTAATAATTGCTTGGTATTTGTTATTTTATTTCACAGAACGTAAGATAATAAGAAACACCATGATTTTATCATGAAATGCTACCAAATATAATTGGAAGATATCACTGATTGTGTATCACAATTCATTTAAGATTGTTTGAAATTCGTGGAGGTAGATTGAAAGAGTAGAATGGAGTATGGTATTTCAGATAATTTTCACAACAACCGTATGAAAATATCCACAATTCTATTTTCTGAAAGGAAGGAAAATATATTGTAGTAGTACACCACTGTGGCAGCTCACCAAAGAGAAAACAAGGAGACATTCTCATATGTGTAAACTCTGCCAGACCTCAGCAGAGGGAACCACCGTCATGGCAAGTGCTATCCTGAACAGTGGAACAGTGCATAAAACATTTTATACATAACTAAAAATAAACTTCTACAACAATATGCAGATTGTTAGTTTTCTAAAAATCCAAAGGGAAAACATAATTTTAACATAAACAATTTTTGTGGCAAAATCTTTTATATTAACAACTGTACTTGTGTGGAATGGTTGTGCTGTGTATTGTCGGTAGAGGGCGCTGTTTTTGTTCTCATCTTAGAGAGCTGACAAAGCTTGGCCGCTCCCCTCCCTACTCTGGTGACTCCCCAAGTCCTAGCTGCAATTGGCAGAACTGCTTACCTGTCTTAACAAATCCATTGCCCCGGGTAGTGGGGACCTATCCTTCCCTGAACCCCAATAAGTGGACCAGAACCCTTGCAATAAAGCGAGTTTTTGTCTCTCTGACAGTTCTCCCAGAATTCAGTGTGTCCAGCCAACTTTTAAGATCCCCTGACCTAAGACCTGCATGGATGCTTCCAACCCAAGCCCCAGCTTTCCTTCTGCCAGCCGCTGTGACAGAAACTAGGCCAGTCACAGACAGAGGTAGAGAAACAACTCACATGCTTACATTGAAAATTTGTAAGGAGGGACTGGAGAGAAGTCCCCTTGGTTAAGAACACTTGCTGCTCTTGCAGAAGACCCAGGTTTTATTCCCAGCACCCACATGTTGGCTCACAATCATCTTCCCTTTTCTGACTTCTATGCACACCAGACATGCCTAAGGTTCACAAAGTATTTTGTTAATTGGGTTGCAAAGAAGACAAGCAACTATCTCTAACCCATCAAAAGTATTAATTGAATTTTATTTTACAAAATAGGACCTAATACTAATAACTGAATATCTGAGGAATTACAGTATAATAAAAAACAATGATTAGCCATGCTAATTACAGAAGATAAATATTACTTTTAAAGGATGAGCAGTATTTCATTGTAAATGCATCTTTATATGCGTGGCCATCACATTTTTTATCCATTCATCCACTGATAAATACCTGGATCAACTCAGTCTGTATATTGGCTAGTTTCATTGCTATGAATATGACTGTGCAGTTATTCTTATAACAATTTTTTCGGTTCTTCAGATATATACCACCAAAGAGGGATTGATGGTAGTTCTATGTTTAATTTTTAAAAGAACTTTCATATATTTTTTGTGATAGCTTTAGTCATTTACATTTCTTATCAATGATATACAAATGTTCCTGTTTCTCTATATTCTCCTCATTCAGGCTCAGCCTCTATGTGTCATCTGGACACATAAAAATGCTAGATCTTCAATCTTTCTTGAGAAGCTGGACAATAGTTCTTGCCTCCAGGTTCCCTCCTGTTTTGAGTTCCTGCCTTGAATTCCCTCAATGGACTGTGACTCCAAATATGTCAGTCAAACAATCACTTTCCTCCCTAGGTTGCATTTGGACATGGTATTACATCACAGCAAAATTAACCCTAAGATAATCCCTAATGCTTTATTCATCCATCTTAAATTCTTCCTATACCCTGTATTACCAGCAACCAATGACTCTTCTCAAAGATTACTTTGCATTTTTTAGAATTTTGTATTCATTCTCCATACTCTCTCCCACCCTTCATTTACTCCCTACCTGATACCCCCAAGTCATGCCCTACCATCCTCCACCTTATCTTCAAAATATTTTTTGAAGAATTCTATTTTCCCTTTCCAGGGAGATCTATATGTCCCACCTAGAACTCTTCTTGTTACTTAGCCTCTCTGGGTCTGTGAATTATAGCATGATTATCTTTTACTTAACAGCTAATATCTATTTATAAGACAACTTCCTGAACAGAATAGAAACTACAGCCCTTCTGGCTTTTAGAGCCTTTACTGAGCTGTCATATGATTCTACCTTTATGTGTTACTTTCTCCTTTTCTCTTGCAGCATTTAACATTATTTCTTTTGTTCTGTATGTTTAGTTTTTGATTATTATTTGGTGAGTGGAACTCTTATCTGGCCCAATCTATTTTGTGTTCTTCTTGTACCTTTATGCATATCTCTTTAGGTTAGGAAATTTTTCTTCTATGACTTTGCTGAAAATATTTTATGGGCCTTTAACCTGAGATTCTTCTCCTTCATCTATTTCTATTATTCTTAGGTTTGGGCTTTTTACAGTGCCCCAGATTTCCTGGATGTTTTATGCATGGAATTTTTTAGATTTAATATTTTCTTTGAACAATGTACCTATCTCTTCTATTGTACATTCAATGTCTGGGATTCTCTCTTCTATTTCTTGTATTCTGTTGGTGTAACTTCCCTTTGTAGTTGCTCTTTGCCTGCCTAGATTTTACATTTCCAGAATGTCCTCAGTCTGTGTCTTCTTTATTGCTTTGATTTCCTTTTTCAGGTCTAATCCTTAACGGTTTTACCGATTACTTTCAAGTGTTTACTTGATTTTTCTTGGCCTTATTTAGAAGTTTTATTCATTTCTTCCATGGGAGTGGGGGGGCTCATGATATTTACCTGGCCTAGGTGTCTTTAGGGTCAATTGTCATAGATTTTCAGGTGATAGTCCATGGCTATTTGAGTGCTGTGGGCCTTTTAGTTCCTGAGAAGCCAAGACACTTCCTCAGGTAGAGAAAAGTACAGGCCACTTTGTGTTTATCTGCATGTTCCTGTAGAAGTCAAGAAATCATGGAAGCTTAACAGGACAACTGATCACTGACATTAATCTTGTATACCTTGTATATTTTGCAGATATCATTGTATCCTTGAAACCTCAACCATATTGATCCAGGCAATTGCCATTATATTCTGTTTCTGATAAAAGTATAAAAAGTCTGATTGCTCTAAATAAAATTGTCACTGCCTTAGTCTTGCTTTGGCCCCTCTAATGGACTTGATTTAATTCCCCAACTAGCCATATCAGGTAATAACCTTGGACCTGTAAGTAAGCTCAGGCATATATACTTTCAATTGTTTGTTTGTCTTTTCCTTGACGTCTCTAAAGGATTATTCATTTTCTCTTTAAGGATCTCTATTATCTTTATAAAGTTATTTTAGGGTCTTTTCCTTGTTCTTCAGCTATGTTGGAATATCCAGGGCTTGTAGTTGGATAACGAGGCTCTGCTGGAGACATATTTTCCTGTCTGATGAATACAAATGTTAAACATTCAGAATTGTCTCTTTAAAGAAAGAGATATATAACCTGTTTCCTACCCAGGAGGTTGGGAATGGATGTGGTTAATAATCTGGTGACCTTTGTGCTATCTGTATGACTAGGGCCAAATAGCTCTCCAAAACTCTTAAGTTTATTTTAGCTATCTTCCTTAGACTTTTGAACACTGTTTCTCAGAATCTATCTTTAAGAGAGATGTCACACATACTACACAAAGAGTTTTAATGTAATTATGTCTTCAGCTTTTTTGAACACACAGGATTAAGATAATTATCACCAGGAAACTTTTTTTTTTCCAAATTGTGCTATGCTTAAATGTGCCTGAAATAAACTACCCCACATTAGGTCAGGTTCTGGAAGTTTGTACCAGCACTGGCTACTGAATCATGTTGAATTGGACTTCCCTTTTGCCTTGTAGGAATTCACACTCTTCTGTCCATGGTCTTTGCACAAGCCTCCACAATCAGTACTCAAAATTTTCTCTGAAAGAGGAATAAAAATATTATCTCAAAGTAAGGGGAAAAAGACCAACTCTGAGATGGTTAAAATAAGTGAGAAAAGAACAATAAAGATGAAGTTAAATACAGGCATCCATCTGAAATTCTCATATCCATTCATATTTAAATCCTCATATGAATGAGACAAATTTCCTTATACATTTGCATCTCTTAAACAGAAAGAGAACAAAGAATTGATGCATTCCCCACAAAAATTTCTAAACTACATAGGGAAAAATCTTGCATGTTAATTGTGACCTTAGAGTGTCACAAAACGCTGTTTAGCTCCATGTAGTAGATCACAAAAGTGACTTACATAGTAAGGCTTTGTAAGGATAATGTCTGATATTACTTCTCATATTTCCAGCATGGTTACTAAGAGCAGATGAGTGGAAAAGGATAGTACCACATACCAAGTGCACATTTTATTTGTTTTGAAAAGAAGGTGGTTTTAGTCAACTCTTCTTCCATCTCTTATTAAAAAACAATTCCAGGATGACTGCGGCTATCATTGCAAGTTAGACAAAGATTGCCAAAATCATGAGGAACAGCTCCTGAAAGATGGAGCCATCTTTTGATAAGTAGTGTGTTATCCATTGCTGAGGACTATGTAAGAAGTGTGGAGATGTGACTACTATCAGAGAGAAAACAACTTACATATTTAGTGTGAAATTTTGATGTTCCCTGAACTATTAAGACATATAAATAATTTAAGAAAAGTATTTAAGAAAAATTAATCTCCTTCTGTTTCCTATGGATATCAAAAGATAAATATACTAATGTTATTATCATATTGGCCAGATTACATGAGTATTTGTCTGGAAGTATACTCTTTGTGTTTTTCTCACGGCATGCTCCTTCCCTGGTTTACTTTACAATGTGAAATGTTTCTCTCACCAAAACACAATGAATGGTAACAAATAAACACATGGTTTGGCCAATGTCTGTCAAATTGTAAAAATACAACTGAACCACTAAGGACTACAAACCTCTTTCACCAAATCACACTTATCAGACAAACAAGCAAACAAAAGACAGACTCAGCTGACAAGTAGGGGTACAGTCTCTGCAATATATAGCAAGGCAGGTCCTATGCTTGCTATCTGAACTTGAAAACATTCTGGAATTCCACCAAGACAGTCTCATTAGAATTCATTTCCCCTGCCAAGACATTCCATAAGTGTGGAAGAGATAAAACTGCAACACAGAAACATATGGGCAGAAGATAAAAGGGGATCAGTGAGCAGGAAAATGTGTTTCTTAAAATCTGTGCTGCAGTCATTTTTCTTCTCAGTTTTGTTGTTTATTTTGCATTGGGTGCCCATAGCCAACATTGAAAATGTTTCTAGACAACAGCAGATAATAAATCAACTCAGATCAAGAAGAGACACTTCAGTTAATAAAACAACTAACAAACAGCAATCTCAGAGCATGAAAGTCAAGTTGTTTGGTGTATTATAATAAAATGGTTATTTGGGGGGGGTAGTATATAGGCATGACTTAATTAACTAGAAACAAAGGTAAGTTCTTCATTTAATATTTATTTTACTTGAAAACATTCAGATTTTGTCTCCCAGGTCATATCAAGTTGACAATATTATCCACTGCTCTAGTAATCCAAAATCTCTAGGAAAGCAAAGACACCTCTTTAAGACCTAATTCAATAGCTTAAAGAATTTACAGAATAGCCAAAAATAAATACCAGTCATTTTTAAGGTAACACATCCTGAACTTGTCCTCACTTCCTCCACTCCTCCCAGTCCCGACCACTCACATCTCCCTTCTCCCTCATTTGTAACACAGAAATAATGAAATAAGGTTCATTTTTAGTAAAGTTATTTGAGAGTAGAGTTTTATGCATCCAAATGCAATGATATAGTAGGGACAAAATGCATTTATTTATTTATTTCATATAATATCTAAGATGCTTCAAAACTATATGAAAGTGTAGTTGTTAAGATATTGTGTACTAATTGGAGGAGATGGCTCAGTGGGTAAATTTCTTGCTATGCAAAGATGAGGACTTGAGTTTGGATTCCCAGCTTCCATGGAAAAGCTGAGAAGTAGCATTATGTAACCTGCAACCCCAGCACTGTGAGGCTCAGTTGGGAGCAAGCTGGGCTAACCAAAATAAAGCTCTCCAGGTTCAATAAGAGCATTTTCTTAGAAAACCTATTGTACAAACAATTTAAGCAGGCGTGCAGTGACTTAACACCAATTCTGGTCTCCATGTCTAAGTGTGTTTGTGGGTTAATCTTCACAGACATGTGTACATGCATACAGAACACAAACACAAACACACACACACACACACACACACACACACACACATATATATAAATAAATAAATAAATAAATGTATATATATATATTTATGTTTTTTAATATATATATAATTTTTATATATATATATATATATATATATATATATATATATATGTGTGACAGATATTGATCAACAAAAGGAAATGGTCTTAGTAGCACTTTAAGAATGGGAAACAGTGTGGTTATCTTTGTGACCAGTGTAATTTATTGTCTGCAGTGTTTGCAGGATATGACACAGTGAGATAAGACACAGGCGTTAGATGACAATTTCCTTGAGGAAAGAAGACCTGGAGGAAGTTTAGATAACTAGAGTTTTCAGGGAAGTCTGTAGGGCACATAGAGAACAGTTCAAGCGCTCTGGAGATATATTCAGATATTCCCCTCATCCCGCATCTGAGAACTGACCAGTCAGTTTTTGTGTAGTCATCCAGTGAAAACAACCCCACATTTCATTGATAAAAAACTCAATATAATATTGCCTTAGAAGAAGGAAAAATAAGCCGTGACTGAAAACATAAGCGCTCACTTTATCTCACATACATATAAAAATAAATAACTGTAAAAGCCACAATAAAAATTTAAATATGTCCAAATGATTTAATGTGACATAAAGCAAATATCAAAATGTAAAAGTAAATAGCATACAGTTCCAACAAAGGTATACATTTATAGCCTTTATTATTCAACGAAAATGACAGAACATGCAAAAAAACAGAGGAATGCAACCCATAATTAAGAGAAAATTCAGTTATTGAAAGAGGACCTGGAAATAAAAGAACTTCCATGGTTAATAAAAAAAAAAGAGTATTCATTGTTTTATAAATTTCACTACTTAAATTCAATTAGCCACTTGAAATTTTAATCTTTCTTGTCCTTTGCAAAAGACAATGATGGGTAGGCTTTCAACAAATATCTATTTAATGAGTAAATGATTTAATGAATGTGTTCAGTGCTAAGCACAATAAACCAAATTTAAAACAAAACAACCAAGATATACAGTTTGTCTCAGTTCATTTTGAACGCTGTAACCAAATGTCATGATTTATAATCCATAAGAAATTTTCACAGTTTGAGGCTAAGAAAACTAAGACCAAGGAACTGACCCAGTCAGAGTACAGTGGTGTCCCACTCTCCGGTTCACAGATGGCTACCTCTTGCCATCTTTGAGTGGTAATAAAATCAAGGGTGATATATTATTAACAACAGACACACTGCAAATACTATGGGTCTTTCCTTTTGTCAATCTAAAATGCTCAGGGCTATAAACATGTCATTACATTACCATGGTGGTAAATATGCTGAGTTCTGACCTCATTCAGTGTAGGTCAATGGAAAAATTCCATGCATGGATCTAGGCTGAAAGTCAGGCCGGCTAAAGTTTGACTTGTGATTTTTTTGAGCATTACAATAATGAGAAAGTGTTATGCATTCAATAGAAACTATGCTTTAAACACTGAATCCTGATCTTTTATTGGGCTATCAAAACATAATAGACTTTTCTCAAAGATGCTGGGATGGCATGTAGCACCAAGCCTCTGCTCCCAGTCAAGCATGTGACCATCATGGCAAGAGACTGGAACTTACTCTTCTGCTTAGCTATGTCATTTGTAGGTTAGACGGTTCAGTGCATTGTCAATAATGATACTTGTAACTTAACATGGGTATGCTGGCCCATAACACCATCATAGTTAAGAAGCAGCTGTATTTAAAATATATTTGTATTTCTGTAATTTCATCGCAGAGACTGAAAAGATCCAAAACTTTGCAAATTAAACATTGAAATAAAGTTTAGTGTTACAAGCAAGCATTTGTTCCAATTTTTTCCTCTAGAATACCCTGGCAATATTTCTCTGGCACTTACATCTTGCAAATTTGGACTCATGCTGACTTTTTTAAAATGAAGAAGCTGTTCTTCCTGATTTATTGGCTATATCAGTACTGAATAGATGAGCTTGCATGTGGAACAGATTAGTCTTTATTCTTAATTTTATATTTTTCAGAATTTGAGCAGATTTTCAGGTTCCTGAGGGTTTATGCAATCATATGTCAATATCCATAAAAGCAAAGGGTCGTGCAGTGTACCGTAAATAGATTTATTTACTCATTTAGCATTCAGAGAACATGGGCTATTGTGTGCCAGAAAAAAAAAAGTCATAATATTTTTACAGAAAATTTAGTGTTTCCTCCCACTGACTGCCATAATTGATGTGATAAAGATAGCAGTCCTGACCTTCAGCCTAGGCATTTGCATAGAATTCTTCCACTGAATGAGGTCGGAGCCCAGCACATTTATTGCCATGGTAATGTGGTGATATGTTCATATCCCTGCACATTTTAGATTGCCAAAAGCAAAAGGCAGGGTATTGCTGTATATCTACCTGTCAATCTGTCAAGTGGCTCAGGGCAGAAACAAACACATATGACCTAGATTTTTCAGCAGACTCTTTTGGTCTAGATATTTGATATCTTTGGGGATGGCAGGAAGAGAAACTGAATGAGTAGATCTATATTGAAAACTGAATCCATTATAATTTATTATTTATACTATGACCTCAGTGTTAAAATTACGTAAAGTGATGTATAAATGCTGACGTGAATCATATTATTTAAAGGAATATTCTGAATATTTTAATAGTCTCATATATGACTTTCCTATGGACTAACTGAAGGGCTTTCTACCAATTTAATATTTTTTCACAGTATATACATTTTACACCTATATTCATTCGGTCATAAGTGTAGTTGATGTAGTGATTTTTAAAGGTGCTTTTTCCTGACCTTTCTACAATATTTTTACTGTCTTACTCTATTGCCCACAATGTTTATATTTCTCAGTAGCATAGTCTCTAAGTATTTTTGGTTACAGTGCATGCATTGAAAACTTTGTAAAATAAATGTTTGTCACTTCGTAGCCCAATAAATCTGTACACTTTTAAAAATGTTTCAAAAATCATTTTGCATATTATTTCTTCTACCAAATAAAATGTGAGAGATATAAACTATCCATTGTAGTCAACAGGAATGAGTCAAAACAATGAGCATAAAGAAGCAACCAAAATATTCTCAGGGTAAAAATATATCTAAAGAATTTAAGATTTCATTGCAAGTACAATCCATACTACTTTGAGTATATGAAGATCACAGGCACCTTAGGGGGAAGTAGCTCCATACCTGCCTGGAATGGCGGCTATTCGAAAGACCCTGTGCAATGCAAAAATATCTTAGAAAATTAAATTCTTTCAGAAATTAATCACAGTCAAGATTTTTCTATGACCGTTTATTTGCAATAATGATTTAATCTTACATCAAGTCATTGTCCTTTGAGAGAATGTCTATCAAATATAAGCTGTCAGTTTTTATTGTCAATTGTACACAACCTAACATCACCTGGGAAGAGCAAACCTCAAGTGAGGAATTGCCCAGATCAGACTGGCCTGTAGTCAATGTCTGTAAGAGATTTTCTTGATTGATGTAGGAGGAATGGCCCACTGTGGGTGGCACTATCTCTAGGCAGCTGAGTCTCAGTTCTATAAGAAAGCAAGTTCAGGATGACAAGGGAGTGAGCCAGTAAGCAGCATTATTCTGTAGTTTCTGTTTGAGTTTCTGTTTTGAGTTCCTGCTCTGACTACCCACATTAATAGACTATAACCCAAGAGCATAGGCTGAAATGAATTCTTTCTTCATCTAAGTTGATTTTGGCCAGGATGTTTATCACAATAACCAAAAAGTAAATTAAAACAGAAATATTCCTTACTTAATAACCAATAAGTTTTGAGCATTGTCTGAAATGTAAATAAAACGAAAAGTTGTGTGTATTTGTCTTTCTAACAGCAGGCCTTGAGAATTTGGTTGTCAGACCAGTTCTCAGTGTAAGGCTCATCAAAATGTATGTTATTGTTAAGAAGGAAGACCATCTTTGAATATTTGTCTTCATCTTCCAGTAACATTATTATTACAAGCATTCTAAGAAGAAAATCGAATTATAATAGGTATATGAAGATATTGAGCTTAGGTAAGGTTTAGTCAACCTCCATGAATTTCAGTAGAGAAACAGAGGGCCTGGGATTCCATACCAATGTTCTGCCTTGAGTGTACATTCACTTTTTCTGGGCATGATGTGGACTTTCACAGAGATGGAGAAAACTGATTTCTTACTTTAACTTAATTTCCCAACAAAATTCACCTGCTATTTGAATGACCAAAAACCAAACAAAATGCCACTTTTAATTGCTTGGTGTAAAATTATTTAAATAAGTTTTAGTAAGCAAACTGTAAAATATTTGAAGAACACTTAAAGTTGAGCTTTTTAAAAACAGTCACCAGCCAAAGCATCACAGTTACGTGTAAAATTGAACACATTTGGCTTGTGACTTGTTGCAGAAGATGAATTTTGGTTCAGAGTTGAGAAGATTATACTATACAATACAGGAAGTTACATAAGGTAAACAGTGTGTGTGTGTGGGTGTGCATGTGGGTACAGGTCTTCAAATTAAATTAATTAATAACTACTGCTTTGAAGATCTATGTATTTATAAGCATTTTGGACTAAAATAGGAAGGAACATGCTAGTAACCCTTTCACACAGACATGTATTTGGTGGTTAGAATAATTATAAAAGCATGTGTGTGTGTGTGTGTGTGTGTGTGTGTGTGTGTGTGTACCCACATGAATGTGGAGGCCGCAAGATATTCTTGTCTGTTAGTCCTTGACTTCCATCATGTTTGAAACAGGATTTCATTTGTTTGTTGTTGTTCTCCTCTCCATTTACTAGACTAGTGCTCTGCAAGCTTCTGAGGATTCTCTTGTCTTGTTGCTTACCCTAATGTATGAGCACTGGCATTTCAGACGCAGCACTAGATCTTCACTTATTTCTTCTTGTGGTAAAATACTATGGCCAAAAGCAATTTAAAGAAGAAAGGTTTATTTTGGCTCATGCTTCCAAATAGATAGAGTCTATCATGACAAAGAACACATGGAAAAAAAAACACAGAGAAGGCATGGAGGCAGAAGCAGAAGCTGGCCATCACATGCCCATCCACATACAAGAACCAGAGAGTGAGATCAGGAAGTAGGGCAGTGCAAGGCTGTAAGCTCTCAAAGCCCACTGCAGCTAGTAATTCCTTCTGGGAGGCTCTACCTCCTAAAGGTTTTGTAATCACCCTGAACACTACTACCAACTAGGAACCAGGTATTCGTATATATGAGCCTATAGGGAACATTTGTTGTTCAACAGACCACCTAAGAACTGCTTCACCTAGCTTTTCCATGGATGCTAGGGATGCAAACTCAGTTCTCACAATTGAATGTAAAGTTTTTGTTTTGTTTTGTTCTGTTTTCCTTGCTGGCCCATCTGCCCTGCCCTCTAGACACTTTCAGGAGTAGAAGATGCAAATGAAAAAAAATCTTATGATGTGTTTCTGTCAAAACACCTTTCTTCAAAATACTGTGTTCACATAAATTTTCATGCACATGTATTGGGCGAGGTGGACATGTATACATTTGCTTCTTTGGTAGCGGCAGCATAAAGAAACTAATAAAGTTCGGGTGGTAGGGGCAGTAAGAGTGGGAATGGAAGAGACATTTTGATAAATTTAATATGTCTTCTTATTTTCACTCTATAAGTCGAACTTATAAACTCACAATAAGTTTTTAAATAATTTAAAATAAATCAGATGAAAATAAGTCAATGACTAAAAATTGAAAGCAAACAGAAGGAAGAAGGAAAACTGAGTTTAAATATATGTCAACCTGGTTGAAAATTACTTTGGTTTACAAGTTGGAAAGAAACAACAACAACAACAACAAAAAAAAAAAACACCTAACTGATTTGTTTTCTAATTTGTGTCTGTGTCAATCACACAGTCAGGCAACTGGTCTTCTGTTACAGTTTCTTAGTTTTTAGAATTCACTGGCTCTTAAAACAACAACAACAACAGAAAAAAAAAAAAAACTATCACATATTTGAGACATAACAACCAGTTGAGTTTTTAAAATTTTTGATTTTTCCTGGCATTATTCATATCCAGATGTGAGAGTCTTCTAACAAAAAGCATTACCAGCATGGCAAATCCAGTGCTGAAGCTTTTGTTTCTGCTTTCTTCTGAATGCTTTACTAAAATTTATTGTTTTTAATCTCTTACATTTGTGGTTTGATCCATTGTGAGTCTGTTTTTATATACTGTAAGACAAAGATCAAGCTTCACTCCTTTTTCATGGAGCTTTCTGCATTTTTAAAATAGGGGTAATATTTAATTAAATGTTTTCATAAATAAAATTTGCATTCTAAATTCTTAGTTTAAAAAAGTTGGGGTTTTTTTTTGTTTTTTTTTTTCTTTTTTGTCTTTATTTCATAATATGAAAAGCAAAGATAAAAAGAATCTCTTCTAGAACTGAATCATATCTTTATTTAGCAAATTAGTTTATTCTGCTTCTGGTGTTTAGTTTACTGGATAAAGAGAAAGCCACTAATACCAGTGCTGGTCCTGCTCAGTCAGATTTGTCCTTTGACGTTCCTCCCCTTGCCACACACTGCAGTTCCTAGTATTGCAGTGTCCCTGGTTTACATTATTAAAATAATAAAACCGTGTCAAAATCTTGCTCCTTGGAAGGAAACTAAAACCACTGTTAGTTTCAAAAAAGAAAATCTTTCAGCACAAATCAGTTAACACTATATAAATGTTTAAATTTTCAACAGGCTTCAGTAGAGTGACATTACCAAGTTTCATGTTGCTGGTATTAACATAATCATTATTGGAAGAATATGATTTTCCTCCTTTTTAGCATTACGATTTTAATGAATTTTATTGATGCATTAAAAAGATTACACTAATGATACATAATCCTTAAGATTATTATATTTAGAGAATTTTGCTTAATTTTGATGCTTTAAAAATCATTGAAATGTGGCTTTTACTTTCAAAGTAATCATTTTCTATATTATGACTGTCTTCCCCCCAAAAAAACATCTCATTACAAATAGATTTAGAAAATTATAGTACTTGGGATTCTATCGTCACCTCATTCACTGGAATTCTGTAGAGCTCTCGCTTGACAGAACTTGGCTGATTGCTTAAATATCCAATGAAGTAAATGTAAAATAAAAGCAGCTTTCTAAATGTCATGCCACTAGTGAGATTACTTTAAATGCAGCATAAAAAACTGTATCCTAAAAATGGAAAACTGATCATTAACGAGAGGTATCATTTATGAACATTCTTTCCTAGAGAAGAAGTTCTGCATGGATTTGAATAAGTGTATTTGGGCAAAGCGAGGAAAGAAGATTAAGAAAGTTATACTAAGGTTAGGTTGTTGGATCAGTGTAAGAGTCCCTTATTGCACAAGCATGAGACCTGAGTTTAGATCCCAGCACCTGTGTAACAAGTCCTCTGTAGCATTCCTTCACTCTCTGAGCACTCAAACACATAGCACCACGTGACTCCAGAGATGAGTCAGTCTTATAGTAGGAATACTGGAGCTCAGTTTTCCTATCAACACTGACACCTGTGAGCAGAGGTAGGAATTGGATCTTTTAGCTGCACTTTAATCAGAGAGACAGAAATTTAAGGAGATAGAATCAACAATTCCAAAATTTGACCTTTCCTTCATCTCTAGCTGATCAACTTTATTCTTTCCCTCTGCTCAGATTGTTAGCTTCTTGTCAGAGTTGCCTTTCATATAGCTAGTGCTTTTCTCCTAATTATCTTCTACATCTTTCCTTTATTATAACCCTTGCTATGCAGCTGCATTTTCATATTCCCAGGGCTACTTAGCCTTGAATTCCTCCCAAGGTGCCATGTCATTGAAAGATTAACTCAGAAAAAAACAATCTTTAGCAATTTTTTGTGCTCAGTGATTCACACTGTGCCAGTGCAGATACTGCTTTACAACATGCAGTATGAATTTCTCCTGTGCTACAAAATACAAAATCTCCCCATTCCTGACCATCCTGCCCCCCCTGTCACTATCTCTGTAGTATGTTAACTTGGATTGCTTCTGGTATATAGCCAGGAATGGTATGCCTGGGTCATACAATAGTTCTATACTTAGTTTATTGTGTAATCTTCATACTGATTTGCACAGAGTTGCATATATTTACAACTTACCATCAGTGAATCTTAAGTATTTGTTGCCATTTTTTTCTTAAGGTAATTATTATGACCAGAAGAGATAGAATCTCATAGCAATTTCACTTTGCATTTTTCATATGGCTATATGCATTGAACTCTTTCTAGAGGATTTGTGAAACTCTGTAGGAGCAGCATGAAACACAGCCTGGTAATGTTTTCAGCAAAACTCTTATTCACATGTGAGTGCCCTGCTGGACTGGAGCTTAGTTGGTGTTAGCTACTGCCAAAGACTCTGTTTCTAAGGTAGAAGTCTGTTTTTCTGGGTTGATTTTATCCTCTTACTCAGTTAACACCCATACTCTAATATTAACAAGTTTTATTAATCTAATGGTGTGTACCATATAAGATTCTTCCTGTATTCCTACTGCTGAATTGGTGAGATTCCTCAGTGGGTACAGACTCTTGTCTTCACTGTCCTTTTGGCTGAATCCTAAATTAGCTATCACTGAGATTATTGTTCTGATTTCCTAGACCATAGTACGCCTGTGTCTCTGCTACATCTGTACACTGATATTGCTCTTCATGACTATATGGATCTGGCCAGTGGATGCCATGATTAATAACTGACCAAGACTACAAAGTCTCTGGGACATTACATAAACAGTTCATGATTTATATTCTGTCCTGCCTTTCCTCTTTACAAACCTGTAATTGGCAGCAAGCCTAGCTAATCTTAGCTTCTTGAATGTACCGTGTTGCTTTATACCTCTGAACATTTGATAATGGACTAATAATCACCACACTTTTCCTACTTAATTCTCTGACATTTTAGAACATGTTTTCAAAGGATCTGTTGATAAAAAGAATATAATTGATTCGTGCATTCCTAATATCCTAAGACTACCTCTGGAACTCTAAATCCCCAAACAAGCAAAGATCATCCTCCAATCTTATCAGTTTGCATTTTCTATAATCTGTTTCCCGGGCAGCTGGACACTTAAGAAAGCAAATGGCCCTCTGCTATGAGGTTGGGCCATCATTGCTCATTTATATGCTAATTCAAATGGAAAGTAATATGATGTAATGATGATGATTATTCTGAAAAATTGTGTTCCTAATACCTTTTGAATATATAATTTAATATTGTAATTCAGGGACCAGCAGTAAAACTTGATGCCTTCTGTTGTTTTGTAAATGTGTTGATGACATCCTTGAAGAACTGATGTCAGACATTAGTGTCTCAACTGAAGGGATACTGAAGTCTTAAAATCTTATTTGGCTCATTGTTCTTATTAGTTATACACATAAATGATAGAAAAAGCAAAAAGTAAAATGTATGTAACAGTAAAACAAAAATGAACAATTAGATTAGTGTGTAATTCTGCCCATTCATACAAACCATGGCGGGTCAGTCAGAAATGAAAGAATCACTGATTACAAGTCTCCCTGCGAGGGGTCATTGGAAGAATGCTTTAATAAAAATCCATAATCGAAGCTTTTAACTAGTAATTATCTACAACATTCATGGGCTAATTTTTTATTCAGTTATATTTTGTTGATTCAATATTCTTCACTATGCAGATAGTGATTTTTATTTATATGATTTAGCAAACAAAAGTGTCTTAGAGTTTGTATTTCTGCAATGAAACAACATGATCAAAAGGGCTTATTTCTCTTACATTTTGAAATCACAGAGTGAAACAGCAGCAGGCACTTGCCACAATAGTGACATAGCACTAGCCACAATAGGTTGTACCTTTCCATATCAATCACTAATTAAGAAAATGCCCTACAAGCTTGCCTATAGCCTGATCTTATGGAGGCATTTTCTCAGTTGAGGTTCCCACTTCCAGATGACCCTAGCTTGTGACATATAAACTAAGCCAGTACAAGATACACATTAATTATTACATGTTCCTGGAAATACTTGTTGCTTCTGTATTGATGACAGACCATATTCTCTTATTTTTTATTAACTCAGTCTTCATTTTATACAGTAAAATTATAGACGCAAATATACTGATTAATTTAGAATTTCTTCACTTTGCTGTTTGCCTAAATTTCAGCATTCTTTAACTCACAAAATTCTAAATATAATAATTCCTTGACTTCTGATATGTATTCAATATTAGAACTACTAGGGAAAAATTATCTGAAAGTAACTGAAGCATAACCTTTGTTAAATAGCTAAAAATCAATGGTCAGAGCATGAAGAATTCCCATCACTTGATACCATCCAATTCTGCCTTATTTTGCAACCATTCAGCCATCCCATTCATGGGTTCCATCTTATGCTACTTTATCCAACAGTTCTCTGCCTCTGAATTATAAGCTCTTAAAATACATTCACTCACTATGTCACATATCTTCAAAGTCTGAAATGCAGCTATTAGCAAGTCATGTGCACAGTAGACACAGTCTAAATGCTTAATAACTTATTGTGTGTGAAATACAAAAATAATAGAAGAATATAACTATTTTCTACAAACTAAGCTATCATATAATTAAGGAGATGTTAAAATGATTGATGGGTAGGAAGAGAAAAATTTAAGATCTGGAATGGAATGTGTAAGGCAAATGACATGAGTGCTTTGAGAAAAGGAAATGAAATCTGGGCTTATAATTTATAAGACTAAGTCACAGGCTATAAGAAACCTGAGAGCAATGCTTAGCCATCTTTTGAAAATTCCTACAATGGTTTTAAGATTTACCACAAAAGAAGATTCATCAGTTGTGGTGGTTTGAATAAGGATGGCACTTTAAACACCTAGGGAGTGGCACTATTTGAAAGGATTAGGTATGGCCTTGTTGGAGGGGGTATGGCCTTGTTGGAGAAAACATGTCACCTGAGGTGGGATTTTAGGTTTCAAAAGCCCAAGCCAGCCCCAGTGTCTCTCTCTTCCTGCTGTCTGTGGATTTGGATATAATATTATCAGCTCCTTCTCCATGACAATGTCTGCCTGCCCACTGCCATGCTTCTTGCCATGACAATAATAGACTATACCTCTGAAGCTGTAAGAAAGCCCCAATTAAAAGTTTTTCTTTATAAAAGTTGCCATGGTCATGGTGTATCTTTACAGCAATAGAACATTGACTAATACATCAGTGATTCATGTTTCCAGAAATAGAATAAAGTAGAAAGGACTCAAAAATAGAGTCTAAGAGGCTAAAATTCTGGACCCATGAGGTACTGGACAGCCAAGAGTGTTCACATCCAGTACTGGTGGTGTGGCTTTCTGTCGGGGATGTTGATTAAGTAATAGAAATCTTACAGACATTAGGAAGACTAAATACTCTTCCCACATTTGAGAGTCCCGGTGTATAAATCAGTCAGTCACATAACAGTTAGCAAAGAATACCAGGACCATGCAACAGGGTGCAGTTCTTTCTCTCTCACATAGGTGTGGACCATAAGTGGCTCAGTTTCATATTGCAGGCTTGTTGGCTAGTTCCTTGACTTTATGGAGAGCTGTGGGTGAGTTTGTGGTGATGGTCCTACTGTATGTCTTACTCTGGATCTCAGAACTGTCTCTCCTTTGACAAAGAGGAATAGGTAGGCAAGGCAAATAAAAGTGTAATTCCAACTTCTAATTAATATAATTTATTGGTTCAAGCAAGTCATACAACCAAAACCAGTATCAGATGTGGAAAATACACATTACTCAATGAGAAGTTATATTTACAGTTTGGATAGGTAGTATTGCAATGTTTTTGAGCATTTTTAAACTACACAAGTATAGTGGTTTCTATAAATTCATTGGAAGGTATTAAATTCAAAATATTAGTCTCTTTAAATCAGGTTTAAATAGGCTTCAATGTCTAAGTTATCCTAACAAATACATTAATTTTGAAATATTATAATAACTTGTTAGCATGATATTGTTAAAACAAAGATTTAGAATGCAATCTTATTTTTAAAATTGTTATTTTGCACCAATATAAATTTATCTTATATATGATGATCCTTGTCTTAATGTGCACCCAATGTATTAATGTGTTTGCTGATGATATCATCAATAGAGAAGTCAAGAAGAATTATAAAAAAATTAGTGTAAAATTGAGGACTCCTAGAGTACAACAACTATACTTTCATTTTCACTTAGTGTGTTCACATAGAAACTGGCTCAACATAAAGAATGATCTAAAAGCCAATGTTGGTATCAGAAGAAGTGAATGAATAAAAGCAATTTAGCTTTGACAAAAGCAACTTGGATAAGGAAAGATTAAATATTTCATGTTGCTTCATGTTACTTGCTGGCCTTTCTCAGTTCCTAGCATTCTGTAATTAAGTTTTTTTCACAGTGTTTTAGGGTTTTTAGAAGAGGATGATATAAGTATTTAAACATTTAAAACTACATTTCACTTATTCGTTAAGTATGGATGTCAAAGGACAACTTACAGAAGTTATTTCTCTCTTCCTACCATGTGAATCTGAGCAATTAAATTTAGGTGATCAGGTTTGGCAGCAAGCACCATTACCCACTGAGCCATCTTATCAGCCTATAAAGATTTACTTATATGTATTTTAAGGCCTCATGAACTAGTTAATTTATTCAATAACTATTTTCAGTTCATCATCTAGACAAGATATAATTAAGGCATTTGGATATTCTATAGGAGAAAAGGTTAGAAAGAATTTTTCCTGTAGGAGTCTCACATTTTGGAAAAAGGGGAAACACACAAAATTTAAGTTTAAAAGGGTAAAGAATAAATCAGTAAATAATTTAGGGTATGAATATCATATATAGTGAAATTTACCTTGAACTGTTGGAGTGTGCATGTGTACTTACTTTTGATTTTGTGATTGCTGAGACATCTTAAGAAACTGATATTTAAGTTGATAGAAGCATTTCAGACAATCAAACTATTTATTGTAGAAGTCCTGGATATGCAAATAAGCTTACTATCACTAAAGACTAGACTGGAGGTCTAGCTGATAGGAGCCCAGTGAGAGAAGGAAAAGCAGAGGAAGGTCTGATTCTAAAGGTCCCTGGAATGCTTTGCTGTGGATGAGGAGTTTATATTTGTTAATAGCAAGAAGACTTTGGAACGCAGTGACTATTTCATTTAAAGCCCTGATCCAGGAAATACATTTTAAAATGAGAAGAACTGTTTAAATGAATGTAGTCATCAGTTTTCTACTTGAGTTGTTAGAACATCGAGTAGAGTAAAATATGTAGATTCTGGATAAAGGTTGCAGATTGCAGTCACAGGATTTGTGGTTAAACCTGGTACAGGAGGCCTAGGGTTATTGTTCAGTGATACAATACTTACTGAGCATACAGGAGGTGCTAGGCACAATCCTCAGCACTGTAAATAAATAAGTAAATATGACATGATAGGTAAGTAGAAAAATCTAGATGGACTCAAAGACATTTGTATCCAGCAATAGGGCAGGTGGTGGCAATATTTATTGAAACAAAGACAATTGTAAAATAGCAAGATTAAGAGAAGGTTTGGCTGTTTGTTTTGAGAAGTGTAGAATTCTCTATGGAGAAATTATATTGTGGATAGTTTAATATTCAAGATCTACAATTTATTAAGAGTAGAAACAAAGTGATATTAACATTCATGAATGTTATTAGAAAGTCATAGGATTGAAGTAGATCACAAAGATAGATGTTTTACTGAGAAAACAGAAATATCTCAAGAGTAAGGCATTTCAGTATTCTTCAATATTCAGAAGTTGGACAGAAGAGAGAGACTTAATCAGAAAAACTGAGAAGAGACCAGTTAGCAAAGATAAAAGGAGGTCTGTAGTCACATTAGCCACGAGAAGCATATATTTCAGTAAATGGCAAATCTGTCAATACTGCAATAAAGAAGGAACAGAAATATGACTGTTATTTTGCACACTGCAATATCTTCCAGGAATTGGTAACCTGTGGAAATTAGTGTAAGCCAAGAAGAGTTCATGAAGTTATTTTCAGGTATAAGACCCATGAGAAACAGTAACCACCCTTCACTGTCTTTGGATCCAAAGTCATCAGATGGTGAAGAAATCATCAGAAGGTAAAAGAAACTTCCTACAGAGAGCACTGTTGGAATAATGTTTTCAGCAATACGAGCACACAGACAATGCATATCCTTATGAGAGAGAGAGGGAGAGAGAGAAACTAAAGGATTAAAAGCTCTCAGCTACCTATAGTCCATCTTGGCTTCTAGTTAGCTGATACTTCTTACTAGCTGAAGCCAACTGGAAACCAGGAGATGATTAATCCAATTACTGTCCACACAGATCAGTCTTCCCAATCACCTAACTGATTTGATTCACAGAGGAACCCCAGAAGACGGTGTTTCTGTGGCCATTGAATTTACCTATTAGCACAATTGTGGCTGACTTTCACTAGAAAAATGGCACTAGATCAATTGAAATATAATTAAGTTGAAATAAATTTACAAGAAAATTTGAAACGAGGATATGAAGGAAAAGATCTTGCAGTTATTTAAATGTGGTTGTAAATGAATCCAGAGATATGGCAAGAGTGAGACATTAGTAGGGAGGCCTTGTCATCCACAAAGAATTAATTTTTGTTGATATTTTTAAGTAGGCTATCATAGAAAATGTGTGCTACAAAGAATGATCTAGCAGTCCAGGAGAAATAATTGGGAAGTTGATGCACAGGACATGATAACAAAAGGAAAGAACTTGAGATGAACAGATAAAGCAATGAGGACTAAAGTTATGTTCAGACAAGACAACTTTTGTCATCTATGTTCAAAGGAGAGATAAGCAAAGGAAACACAGATTTTGTGGAAAGAATTAAGCACATCATAATTTGTAAGGAGAGATATAATCTGTGTTACTGAGAATAAAAAGTGGGTCAATACAGCACATTAGAGGTATCTGTAAGAAGATATTCTATAAATGGTATATCTAAGTATGCATCAGAGAAGATTATAAGGTGGCAAGAGAGAAGCACAGGTGAAGAATCTGTATTTTGTAATATTGATGAAGTTATTCATGTGATAGTGTGAGTGAAGGGATGTGGAGGAAGAAAGATAAAGGTCATCTGTGTTGTTGGAGATATTGTTTACAAATATTAAATCAAAATAAATTCTTCCTAACTAAGTTGTTTTTGTTGGGATATTTAATTACAGCAACAGAAATGGAACAAGGGCCATGAGAATCAGACATCAAAAGAGACACTTAGGAAAGGAAGAAGAGATGTTCACATGAAAGATAGGCGGAGTAGAATAGAACTGGACAAAGACGTTTGGGTAGGGCTTTGGTATTAAGTGAAGAAAATAAGAAAGTGAGACGAGACAACCCACACAAATCTCTTAGGTACAACTGAGCTATTACTGGCTTTTAGGCCTATACTATATATTATATAAAATGTATTATTTTGCAGGAGGATGGTAGTCCTCTGAATCAATACACAGACCCCACAGTAACTTCACGTGGATCCAGAAGCAATCAGGATGTCTGGTAGAGAGTGACACTTGAGCTCCTCTGCTTCACCCTTGTAGTTCAACCTGATGTTTTAAAACAGTTGAAGGCATTTGCTCCAGACTTACCCTCTGATGACCTTCATTGCTGATGACACCCAACAGTATCCAGGTTTCAGCTTTCTGGCCAGCCTCCATCTTCTTTGTACTGCAGGTCCATAGTTTTGCCTGAGTTCTAGGAAAGAATTGGGAGACTAATGCTGCCTTTGCTCCCTGCTTTCCAATAGCTCTGCTTTCCAGGGTGTGACAAGTGATTTCTTCAGTCTACAGGAGGTAACATGGCTCTGTGTTTGTGAACAAGGGGAAAATAGACATGGTGCTCTCTGCCATTTCCTCCTCCCTTCCCCTATTCCTTTGATCTTTTTCTCTCTGTTCTTTCTCTGTATGTTCTTGTCTTTCTTTCTGTGTATGCTTTCTCTAGAACCATGTCTGTCACAAACACCAAACCATGCACATGTGTTTTAGAAGTGTCCTATGACCATAACACCAGTTTCCTGACATGAGGTTTACTATTTGGTCAAGATACTTTCAAAAAGTGTCTTCTGTATCTGTCTAACATTTTTCCTGATTTACTGTAAACATGGTGGTGCACACAAATAAGTTATTATTTTGTGTTATTTCTTAAATGTGTAACCAGAATAATTTAAAATTTGGAATTATCTACTTATTTTGACAACATATCATTATTATTCTCTATGTAGTGCGGCCTCTTAGGGAGAATTTGGGGGGAGGAGAGGACTGTAAATGACTACCTAATTCATCTCATTTTCAGATCAAGATAATTCTGTTTTAATGTGAATTTTTTACTGATTGATAATTTATTTCAACTCATGGGATATTCACTCATGGTCACACAAATTTATTATTTAATTAAAATAAAAGAAATTGATAAAATCTGATTCCCAAAAGAAATTTACGTTATATAGTCGTACTTTAAAAAATAACACTTATGCTAAAATGCTATGCTTCAGAATAGAAGACTTTCTATTTTTTACTGGTGTACTAATCATTATTGTAGTCATACATAATGCTTCACAATGAACAAAGAGTGCAGGAAAAAGCATTACATTTCAATCTACTAAAGATGGTCTATGAGGACTATGGCATCTCACTTATCCAGTGAGGTCATTTAACTTACTAGGTCATTTTTCCTGTTAATATTTTAGTTAATACGATTGACATATTCACAGATTGTAGAAAAATTTGAGTCATAAAACTGCAAAGAAGTTTGCATTCTGTAGGAATGCAATGATTTCTATTTATTCCACCAATCTTAACTCAGACTTTCCCATATTCCTTGAGTGTTATTGAAAAGAAATACAATCCAAATTCTCTACATAATGAAAACATGCTTGATTTCAAATGAATGATGACTTGAGATTTACATATTTCAGCTTTTACCTGACCTTTTCATATTATCTAGAATCTTTGCTTACAATAAATAGCTACTTAGTCATCTAGAAAATTAAATTTAGTTGGGCCAAATACTTTGTAATAAAACTGTTTCATAAACTAAACTGGCCTCTGAAGAGACTATTCATGAAACGAACTATCAATCAGTTAAGTATCAGTTGAGACATTCCCATGGGAATCAATGAAACTTAGAGAGACATTTTATTGATTTTTGCAAAAACCCCTTAGTCACCAAACCCAGTGTATACCCACCCTGGTCTGATAGTTCTGGGTTCTATAGCAAGTCAGGTTGAGCAAGCCATGTGAAGCAAGCCAGTAAGCAGTACTCCTCCATAGCCTCTTCATCAGCTCCTGCCTCCATGTTCCTACCCTTCTTGAGTTCTAGCCCTGACTTCTGATGATGAGAAGAAATATGGAACTTTGCTCCCCAACTTACTTTTGGGTCATGGTGTTTTGTTGAAATAATAGAAATCCTAACTAAGACACCTGGTCAGTGACATTCACTGAGTTCTTTAATGGTGAGCCTATGATCTCATAATCACAACAAGGAAGATATTGTTACCCACCTCAGCCTCACAAAATAACGGTAACACTTGGGGATCTTTGTTTGTTAGGCATATCTTGCATATTTCCATGTAAGGGATTACAGGCACTGAAAATAATCAATCATACTGCCTTTTAAATATTATTGACTTTGCCTCTCTATGAACAAACAAATTATCTACTTGTGAATTTACTTTACGAGCTCCTACTATCCAGGGGCAAATGTGTAATGATATCAACGTTTAGTAAAGGAACAGTAAATTGTCCTTCAGTTTTTGAGAAAATAAGTATTTGGCTTCTAGACATGTTTTCATATGATAAAACATTCTAAGAAGGAAAGGCTATCATGGTTCCCTTGAAGTAATGTTGCAAGCTGCATAAATAATAGACATTGATTTTAAATAGCTGTCTACCTTGAAGTTTATTCACATAAATTGCCTTGCCTATATTTTTATTCTCTCACTCTTAGCCACGTATGTAAGTGTCAACATGGATTATTAATTACTGACCAAGGTAAGCAGACATTTTCAATACATAATCTTGGCAGCCAATTTAAATAATATATGTATTCTGAATCCTATTTAGAAGATTTAACTTACTGCATCAAACAATACCAAGAGGATATAGAACAAAAGTAAGAGTCCTGAGATTGTGGGTGCAGAAGCTACCAATGGGGCTCTCATATATGAATATGCAAATGCCAATGTAGTATATGCACATACATATTAATAAATAAAATATGTATCAGTTTATGCAAATTGTATTAAAATTATTAAATTCATTTTTAAATGTTCCTTTACCACTTGTTATTTTCATTTAACCGTTCACAATAATCTGCACAATAATAGTCTATATATCACTGTAACATCTGATGTCATCTTTAATGATCATCTTTCACAATGTTTTTGTATTCAAAATTTACAGTGTGGTGTAATAAGAAATAACAGATCAGTAAATCTAGAAATGCTGATCCTCAAAGCTCAGAACAAATCACAGGCATTAGAATATTTGTCAAGGCTGGAGAGACTGCTCAGCTGTTAAAGGCTCAGCTCACAACCAAAAGTAGAATGTCTGTCAATACACTTTAAGACCCTAATCAGCAAGCTTATTGAGGAATAGTGCAGTTCATGGAAGAATATGAAGTAATAGTAAGTGCAACCTGGTAGCAGAAGATCTGGTATTTCTGTTTGCTAAAGTAGAGCTTCAAAGACTCAAGTCTGAGTTGTTAAAGGGAAAAATATGAAAGATTCTGGGATTCTAGAGCAGGGAATAATCCTAACAAAGATAATTTGCATTTGCCCTCTCCCTCTACCAGAATATACTTCTCTTGTTTATTTGATTGACTCTTTTGTTTATCCTTTAGAAATTTTCCTTAGAAGAGGCTTCTGTGACTCTGCAAGCTAAATTAGGTTTCTCTTATAGGCTTTATTAGCTTCCAATGCGTAACAAAATATCCGAAACTGTGTGCTTTAAATAAGAACTATTAGTTGTACAGTTGTACTCATTATTCTGTGAGTTCCTGTTTTGTGTGTGGCTCAGCTGTGTTATTCTTCTCCTTGTTTCTTCCTATCTTGTCTCTACAATCACTAATCATTCTATGATCAGCTTGTTCTTTATCTTGATCTAGATTGTTCCTGAATGATCTCATTTATGTATCTTTGAGTTGACTGTGAAATGAGTACTTTCAAGTCCCTTGCATAGTCTCTCATTCCCCCGGTGTTGGGGGCCGATGATACACAGGCTGTGGACGTAACCAGCTTGACAAAGATCCTGGTTTTTCCCTTAGCTAGGAGTCTGAAGCCCACCAACTGCTTGCCCCTTTCTCATCTTTAATGTATGATGACAAAAGCCTCTCATCAATAATATTGTCTATTTTGGCCTTATAGTAAAACTCAAATCTATTCCTGGGCTGGCTGGGAGAGGAACACTGCCATCTTAACTCTAAGCAATTGTAACAGTCTTACTGGCCTTCAGGTTTTTTGGCATGTATGAATACTATTCATGCTTTCTATAGAGATATAAAAAATTATTCTTGGTAACTGACCTTCCCATAGAGACAAAGCCTAGTCAAGAACAGAAACAGAGTTTTGATAGTATGTCAGCAAGCTTGAAATAGCAAATAGATAATTCACTCCTGAATGCCTGCCCCCCTTTATTTGTAGCAAGCATACAGACCTAAAATTCAGCTATTCATTAATAGACTATTGTGTTAAGGCTACCCACTAGAATTAACCTTGAAGATTAGAAGCTTGCAGCTAGGAGGGGATGAATACTCTTGTATTGTTGTATGCCTGTACATCTGCATTCCTGTTAGATAAGAAATTAGCAGTTTTGCTATTTCAGGCAGGACAAGTTTCTGTCTGAAGGGAAGTCTTGTAATTTTTCCCCAATGTGCACATTGTTAATTTTTCTCTCTTACTTTTCTTACTTTTATTTTCTTTATTTTTATTATTAAAGAAAACGCTCTTGCGTGTCATAATCATCTTAAGTGTATTCTATCTGTCTCATTAAGCACATAAGCGTATCAACTAAAGGGTCCCATAAAAGAGTGAGGTACTGCGCTCACTTGTCATAACTTCAGTGTTTATCCCCCTTCATAGAGGGCAAGGACCCCCAAGTGGACTAGAATTGGACTCGACTTCCACACCCAGGAAGTAATCTAGGGTTCTCCAGTATTTTATGGTGGTTTTAATTTCAAGTAAACCTCATTGTGAAAATAATTTTCAAGTTTTATATCACATTTTTTGGAAAGTCTATTGACTAACTTTAATCTATTGACTAAATTAGGTGCTTCATCCACCTAACTTAAATTCTATCTCTCAGTAGGATAATTTGCAGTATCATATTTCAAGATTATGAATAGAATCAGAGTACTTGTGGATATTTTTGCAATATACTAGAGATCTCATAGTTCTAGAACTTTTCTTAATTACATATAATATTTATATTATCTGTTTTTTTTCCAAGTTTCCCCATTATGGCCGCATATAAGACCATAACAATTCTATAAATAGAGACTTCATCTATTAATCTTGCATTCCACTTTAATTGCTAAGATCAGGGTCTGCCTGACAACTAACCCTGTATTACTAGTTATTGATACACTAATGGATGACAAGAACTAGAACATAAAATTGTGGTTTGAACTGTCGCTATGGTAACTCATAATATCAGAATGGAATTCACAAATGCTTGAAATTTTTCTTTTTGATTGATTCATAGCTTACATAAGAGAAATTTATTTAATACTTGTTGAATCTGCTTACAGTTTTGGTTATAATTGGAAGTCAGTAACATCTGAGACAGTAAATGAAATTCAGAACACTAATGACAAACAGCTCTTATACAACCTCCACAAATAACATCATTTTGTGTTATAAGCACTCTATTGCAAAATTGTATGGGCTGAAAATATAAATTATTATAATTTATATGTTATATTTATATTATATAACATGTTTATATTATATAATATATTGTTTATATTATATAATATAAATATAAATAAAACATAAAATTAGCTTCTTTTAGTTAAAGATTTTTGTTGGAGGCAAATATTTTGTAAATTTTTATTATGATTTTGCTTTCACATACACATGCCTTACATATTGACCTCTCTTATCTCTCACCCCTGTACATCCTTCCCTCTCACTATAAATTTCTCTATCAAGTTTATGCTTATTGTTTTGTGTTTGTGTGTGTGTGTGTGTGTGTGTGTGTGTGTGTGTGTGTGAATTACCAGAATATTTATGGCCATCTATTAACTGGAGCTGGTGGGTTCAGCCATGGATACACAACTAAAAAGAGTAACTATCCTTCTCTCAGAATGTCTTGATAACCAATAACTCTGAAGTATAGGGCAGGACCACATAGGCCCCACCTCCTTCCTTGGCTTCCTGGTAATAGGGCTGTTCTTATGTGGGCCCTGTGCCGATAACTACAAT
This sequence comes from Cricetomys ansorgei, assembly GCA_026225945.1. Taxonomy (NCBI): domain Eukaryota; kingdom Metazoa; phylum Chordata; class Mammalia; order Rodentia; family Nesomyidae; genus Cricetomys; species Cricetomys ansorgei. The sequence continues at coordinate 2,759,827 of JAMJFZ010001121.1, read as the reverse complement.
GATGCAAATTCGTGATTACAGTAGTTGGATAGAGTCTAAAGCCTTTAATGTATGTCTTTAAAATATAAAATTAATTAAATCCTTTTTATTTCAAAATTAGACTGAGATTATATATATATATATATATATATATATATATATATATATATATATATATCTTTGTTAGTGGTTCTTATCCTGTGGGTTAAAACCCCTTTCACGGGGATCACATAAGACAATATTCATATCCAATACGTATTTTGCATTTTATAACAGTAGCAAATTTTCAGTTATGAAGTAGCAACACAATAATTTTATGGTTGGGGATCACCACAACATGAAGAACTCTATTATGGAGTCACAGCATTAGGAAGGTTAAGAAACAGTGCTCTATGTAGTCCTGGCTGTCCTAAAGCTCATTATGTAGATCAGACTGGCCTTGAACTCACACATCTGCCTCTGCTTCCAGAGTTCTGGGATTAAAGGCATGCATTACCATGCCCTGCTGTATTTTAATCTTAAGATATAAAACTTAAGTTATCAATAATTTCATCAGAGATCTACTGGCTATAATAGAGTCAAATTTTTAGCCTTAAAAAGATATGCATTTAAAATATTTTCAGCCATTGAAATCTTGACTTCTCCTTTTCAGTTTTACTCTGTGAAATATTTCCTGTTTATAGACTAACCTGTCCTACTAGCACATTTTTAATTACCTCATTCTTATACCTCTGTTTGTATGTAAATATGACATCTTATTTTCCAAATATGAACGATACTTTGTAAAGGTCAAACAGAATTTTAAGATCTCCAAAATGAAACAGCCTAAAAATACAAATCATTATATTATTCATTTAACATGTATCATTGTCACATTTTAAGATGCAATGTTATTATTAAATACTGTATTGAATTATTTTTGAAGACAGAAATTAGAACATTCAATGGGCCACAAGCTATGAATGCTCAAATATGCTTTACCATGGATTTCAGTTAACCAGACAATGTGATTGTGTAGTTTAAAAGGGATATACACTCAACATTAAATCCCTATAACACTTAATAATTCCAATGCTATAAAAGTCCAGACTCCACATCTTATCTGAGACTTAATTGCAATCTCTTCCTGTGAGCTTCTATGAATAAAAAACAAGTTAGCTACTTTAAACTTACAGTTGAACAGAATAAGCAGTGCTATTCCAGCAGGGAAGAATCAGGCATAGCAAAGAGTGATCAGACTAAATTTAGCAAGGCAAGTACCAAATCTTGTTTTTTATTTATTTTATTTTATTATTATTTTTTTTTCTGATACAGGATTTCTCTGTTGTAACTCTGGCTATCCTGGAATTCATTCTGTAGACCAGGCCTGCCTCAAACTCACAGAGATCCGTCAGCCTTTGAGTTCTGGAATTAAAGGCGTGTGCAACCACCACCCAGCTTAATTGCCAGATCTTATGGTTTCATGTCTAATATCTGGAGCTAGTAATGAAATTGATGAAGCTCTAAAGATCTAAGATATTTTCATTTCTTTAGCCCTATGACTTGTACCACACAGAGTTCTCCCTTGGACTAGCTAGACTCAATGCATACTAAGCTCTACTTTGCAGATGTCCCAACATCTCAACATCTCCAACATCCCTGGGTTTCCACTACAAGTTTCACTTTCCCAGCTTCACACGGTAACATCTCAAGGCCTCTCTGCAGGACTTCTGACCCTGTAATACAATGACCTCAGCCATTTCAAAAACCTGTGTAGCAAACCATTACTTACTCTATTTATATCTTTCATACCTCCATACCAGCTGTTGTCAAATTCTTCTACTGAGTCTAGATGAGCATAGTTTACTTGGACCACAGTTGTACAACAAACAAATAAACAATACAAAACAAACAAAACAAAAAACAAAAAACTTGTATGCTTCCCTCGGGAAGCACTGTTCTAGGCACTAGTTCAGGAGGATGAAATTGCTCCTCTAAATTCTTAATTCATGCTCTCTCCTTTCATATAAATTTGTGTCATTGCAAGTTTGTGCCGGTGTGGGTGGGATCTTTCCCTCAAGGCACTTTTCCTATTATTACAGTGTCAAATGTACAAGTTTCTCTTTTGTTCCCTGTTTATTATTATTTCTATTTTTCTTCTCTCATACAACTTATAAAATACATCCTGAACCCCTCTCCTCTACTCTCATGACCCCTCTCCCCTGTCTCCCCTCTCCTCCAGATTTACCCCTATTCTCACCCACAAACATCACTTCCCTCCTCCAGCCCTTTTCCCAGAAAAGAACCGCCCACTCAGGGTTACTGCACAATCAGGGCATGGTATAGCAGGATGGACCAAGGCCAGGCAACAATTCACCAATCCCTACGTCAAGGATGGGTCAGGTAGCAGGCAGTAGCAAAAGGGTCTCAAGGCCAGGAAAAAGTGTCAGAGACACCTCATTCAGCCTGTAGAAGTTTTTAAAGAAAGCCAATCCAGACAGTCATAAGATGTATTTAAGGAGTCCTGCAGGTTCTGTGTCTATCCCTTCGGTCTCTGTGGGCCCCAAAGAGTGCTAGTCAGTTGACAATGAGGGGCTTGTTCTCCCAGTGCCTTTGATCCCTCTGGTATCCACCATCCTTCCTCTCCCTCTTCCAAGGGGTTCCCTGATCTCTGCAGGATGTTTGACTCTGGGCCTCTCCATATGCTCCTCTCACCTGCTGGAGGGAACACTCTTGTGAGGACTGTGCTAGATACCAATCAATGACGAGACATGGTCATGACATCTTTAGAAATTGTCTCCGAGTTATCCAGTCTCTTATTCCTGTCCTGTTTTTGCAATTTCTCTTTATCAGTGTCAATTTCTTCAACAATTACAGCTGCTGTCATCTCTCCTTTCTGTCACAAATCATTATCTCATACCATTTCTCAGGGAACAGGTAGAATAACGCTAGATTCTTCAGAAAATATCATATCATTGGCCCTTAGGATAATTTTTTCAAGAGTTCTTCTGCCCTTCTGATACCTCATAAGCAGACCTCTGCTCTTTACAATTCTTTCATAATCTTCCTCTTCAAAGCTCCCACCACAATGTCCCTTTAAGTTCTGATTACAGATTCAAGAGCTTTTAAAAACAAAGTTCTGGCCAGGAGATGTTGGCACATGCCTTTAATCCCAGCACTGGGGAGGCAGAGGCAGGCAGATCTCTGTGTTCAAGGACAGCCTTGTGTACAGAGTGAATTCCAGGACAGCCAGAGTTACAACAGAGAAGCCTCTTCTTGAAAAACCAAAAACCAAACCAAACCAAACAAACAAACAAATAAACAACAAAGTTCTGAACACCTCCCATATTCCTTCAGAAGAATAATTTCAAAACCATACTGGCAAGTTTGTGATAGAAATGGCCCCACTTCTAACTACCATATTTGACTTATTCTCTTTTTGTTCTTGTGATAAAATTCTGTGACAAAAGCAACTTAAAAAAGGAAAAGGTTTATTGTGTCTCACAGTCCTAGAGTACAATCTATCATATTGAGGAAGTCAAGGTAGCAGAACATGAAAGTAGCTGGTCATACCACATCTTAAATCAAGAAGTAAAAACGATAAATGTTTGTTGCTCCTCAGCTCTTTTACACAACTTATGTAGTCCAGGATCCTAGCCAGGGAATGATACCACTCCACAGTTTAAGTTTTCCCACCTCAATTAATGCAATTGACAAGATCCCCCAGAGGCATGTCTAGAGGCCCATCTCCCCAGTGATTCTGGCTAGATTCTGCCAAGTTGATAATGACCACTATCCATCACAACTGGAGATGAAGCTGAAACTCAGTTTGGAACAAAAGGAAAAGAGGAAAAATAATATGCCCACTATGCCTGACAAAAAACAGGAAATTTTTTTTTTATTTCAGATAAATGAGCTAGGATACCTTACTGTTTTTGCTGAGCTTCTCAAAAGAGGATTAGCTCCTTTGCAGACAGGCCATAAAAATATGGAGGAAAGCACTTTATTGATTTTTATTCACTGATAATGAATAAAAGCAAGGCTGGCACGGTTGTGCTTCTGTGGTTGTGTTAAATGATTAAGACCTTGAACAAGAACAAGAGGTCAAGTTGAGTTTGGACAGGGAAAAGGGCATACAATTTTGCAGAGCTTCTAAGTGAGCTAAGAGTTAGGGTTATAAGAAGCTATTATTATAGTTTCCCTATGGTAAGATTTGCTTATATTTTCAAGGAAAAAAATCACTTCTGCTGTGAAATTATAGCTCCTAAAGATAAAATTGGAGGAACATGACTCAATATAGAACAGGATTTGACATGTACAGTTATGGTTCAACTCAATAATCATTTTAATATTTAGAACAAAGTTTGACTTAATATAGTTAGCAAGTCTTTTTTATTCTTATTGCTATGAAGGATAACACATCTCTGCAAAATAAAGTAACCAAAAGGAACCAAAGTGGGACCATATAGATCACATAACAAGGGTATCACAAGTCCAAAAGAGTATCAGAGGACAATAAAATATCTATTCTTCGCTATTATGATGACTGCAATTAGATCATATCTTCTTAGCTTCCAACTCAGTAGGTACATAAAAATTTACATATGAAACTTTGTCTTTATTTATTTTATAGCCACAGACTAGGGCTTCTGAAATATGCCGTCTTTTCCTAGTGGAAAATAAAGAAAAATATGTTCTTAACCTTTCCAATCTTGGAATAGAGGATTATTAACTATAAAGTTTTGTGTCTTTAAAAAAATAGTTAAAAATTCAAATTCCTTTTTTTTTTGTCATCCTTGTGGCTTTTTTAAATTATTTAAGCCCACTAATTCTGTTTTTTATTCATCTGTGGAATTGAAACAATGATGATCATTTACACTTCATAGGATTACTGAAGACACTAAAAAGGACTGTTGTTTTTAAAGTGCTGGAGCAATGTAATAAGTGGTGCTTCCAAGTTTTGTTTAATATAAATATTCAAAGAGCAAGTATCAAACCTGCAACCGAAAATTTATACACCTTTGGTTTTCTAAAGTGTTCTTTAGGTTTATGTAAATGTCAGAGCAGTTTTAAATTTTCAGACTCAAAGATGATTTTCTACAAAATTCCATGCCCTTTTCACAAAAAAACAAAACCCAACATATTTTGAAAAGCAATGAGTTAGTATTATGATAGAATGAAAAGATTTCTGTTTATACTGAAATGAGGGCAGGAATTGTCTACAGCATTCTGTACTAAAATGTGATTTATCTGGGCTTGTTTTACTTAAAAATATAATTGAAAGTGTAAAATGGCAATAAACACTTAAGCAGCAACTGTTTCTGTTTATGATTCTCAATACATTAAAGCCAGAAACATTACAGCCTGAACACAGGCACCATGGTACCCCTTCCTTGTGCTTCTATTTCTTATTCCATAATGGGTCATAATCCAATGTCACAGTTCATTTCGAAGCTAAATTTGCCTTGCATTTGGCTAGTATGACATTCTTTATGTTAGCCTGCATCAATGCTCATGACAGACTTCATTCATTGAGAAGTTCTTCATTTCAGTCACAAGTTTGTTCAGATTTATCCTTTCTCTACTCCAGTCCTAGGATGAGCCATTTATCAAAAGAAATGAATAGTTTGTTGGTTCTATATAGGAGAACACCCATAGAAACTAAGACCTGGGCTGACTTAGCACTCAGGACAACATATTTATTCTTCCGTAAACGTTTTGTCAATGTTAATTTTATAATTTTGTCACTGTTAATCATTATATTACATATGTGTGTGCATACACCTGTGCATGCACATGTATAAATATGCATGCTAAGGTCAGACATCAATATTGGATTCCTTATTTTTTTATTGTTCTTTTCTTTTATAGAAAATATATTCTTTTCTCATACAACACATCCTGATTATAGTTTCACAGGCCTCTGTTCTTCCCAGTTCCTCTCAACCCCCCACCCCCACTTCCAGATCCACTCCTTTTCTGTCTCTGGTTAGAAAAGAACAGGCTTCTAAGAGATATCAACCAAATATGACAAAATTAAATATAAGAAGATGAAGTAAAAAACATCACATCAAGGCTGCACAAGGCAACCCAATGAAAAGAAAAGAGCCCTTAGAGCACACACAAGAACCAGAGAAACATTTGTTCACACACTATAGGAATCCCAAAACAATACTAAGCTAATTGTGATAATATATAAAGAGGGAACCTGGTGCAGACCCATGCGGGCCCTGTGCTTGCTGATTCACTCTCTGTGAGATTATATGATCCTTGATCATGTTGGTTTATTGGGCCTTGTTCTCCATGTGTCCTCCATCCCCTCTGGTTTACACTCTTTCCACCTCTTCTCCCATAGAATTCCCTAAGCTCTGAGAGTAGTGATTTGATAAAATACCCCATTTAGACCTCTTTCTGCCTAATGTCTGACTGTGGGCCTCTGCATCTGTTCCCATCTGCTCCAGAGGAAACTGCTCTGACAATGACTGGATAAGGCACTGATCTAGGAGTACAGGAGTCATTTTATTGTTACATTTTCTTAGACCAGTAATAATTAGTTTTGTCCTAGGTCTCTGGGCTATCTAGACTCTGGTTCTTGGTAACACAAGGATTGTCTAATATTGGTTACATTGTAGAGTGAGCTTTAAATAAAGGCAGACATTGTTTGGTTATTCCCACTAGCTTTTTTGCCAACATTGAATATTTTGTAGGTAGTGCATATTGTGAACCAAAGGTTTTGTGCCTTGTTTGGTGTTTATGTTTCTCTTTTGTTTGCCTGCAGATTACTTTCCCACACCAAAGGCACTAAAACATAGAAGCAAAGGCTTCATGTAGGCACCAGCTTACCTTCCCCATGTTCAGTGAGTTGTGTGTATGTGTGTTGCATTCAGCAATAGGGGCCTTGTTGTAAGTTCAAAGAGAACAAGCCATTGTCTTAACAACAACATGGGTTGTTTGAGTATTTCCATGGAACCCCTTTGACTAACAACTCATCTGCATGCAAACCAGTCCCACTACTAGAAGCCTCATTTGGAGATTGCCATTTGAGCCTACATTTCCCCCTTATCAGGAGACCTGATTAGGTTTAGTTTCCACTGCACTAGGTTTCCACATCATCTCTCAAATGCACCTCAATTCCAGTTGTGTCTCCCTGCATTCTCTACGTCAATGTTATCTCCTCTCCCACTCCTCGTCTAATCCTCCTGTTCCAATCCCCATCTGCCCCAAGTCCACCTGTAAAATTTGTTATATTTCTACTTCTCAGGGATATCCATGAGTCTCTTCTAGACCCTTCCTCTATACAGAAATTCTCTGGGTCTACGAATTTTGGCTTGGTTATCATTTACTTAATGCACAATATGCACATATGAGCAAATGCATGAGATAATTATATTCCTGGGTCTGGGTTATCTCACCAAGGGTGATTTCTTTTTTTAGTTCCATTCATTTGCTTGCAAATTTCATGATGTCATTTTTTTAACAGATGAGTAATACTCCATTGTGTTTATGTACCATATTTAATCCATTCTTCTGCTGAGGCATGTCTAGGTTTTCTTTTTTCCAGTTTCTGGCTATTATGAAAAGATCAATGAGCATGGTAGAGTAAGTTTCCTGAGTATTGAGGTATATTGATTCTCATCTTTCTGAGGAACTGCCACACTGATTTCCATAATGGCTGAACAAGTTTGCACTCCCACTAGCAATGAATGAGTGTTCCCTTTATTCCATTGTAGGGTATTCCCAAGGCACCAGCTTCTATTCCTGGGAAGTAGCTCTCCATGGCCATCAGCATAGCTCCAGGGAGGGAAGTCATACAGCTACAGTGTGGGTCTATGGGTACATGAGGTCCTTGACCTGAGGACAGAGTCTGAGGGAAGGTACAGAATTCCCAAGAGCAGAGGTTGTAACTCTATTTATTGCAGGAATAGGGTCACATTTATAGTGAAAGGAAGGGTCTCTGGTGTCCAGGAACATCAGGGGAAACTTACTGGTTATGATAGGGCCATTTGAATGTTGAGGCTTTCAGCCTGACCTAGGTATGTTCCCGGGGACCAGAGCGTGAGACTTTATATGGTTATATAGGGAGATATAAGTTATATCTCCAGGTAAACTATTTGAGTGTGTGGTGCTTTGCTGTGAAAATAGGCAGCATAGCTTGTGGTTTGTCAGAGCAGTGGGTAGAGGAATGCCTTCTGCTCTCAGAAAAGAGAATTCTGGGTTACAAACAGCTTCTACTCCACCTCAGCTCTAGGACAGCCCCACATCCATATCCTCCCCAACATGAGTTGTCACTTGCTTTATACATCTTAGTTATTCTGACATGTGTAAGATGGAATTTCAAAGTAATTTTAATTTCCCTGATGGCTAAGACTGTTGAACATTTCCCAGCCATTTGAGTTTCCTCTATTGAGAATTCTCTGTTTAGATTTGTACCTCATTTTTATTGGATTATTTCTTTATTTTAATATATATAGCTTCATAACTTCTTTGTATGTTTTAGATAGTAGCCTTCTATAGGATGTGGAGTTGGTAAAAGTCTTTCCCAATTCTGCAGCTGCCACATTGTCTGAATGATGGTGTTCTTTTCAGTTTCATGATTGCCTGAGCTAACAGTTTTCTGTTCAGAAAGTCTTCTCCTGTGCCAATGGGTTCAGGATTATTTCCCACTTTCTTTTCTGTCAGGATCAGTGTATCTTGTTTTTTTGTTGAGTTCTTTCATCTATTTGGAGTATAGTTTTGTGGAAGGTGATAAGTGTGGGTCTATTCGCATTCTTCTACATGCAAACATCCAGTTTGAACAACAACATTTGTTTAAGATGCTCTCTTTTTTTCAGTCTGTATTTCTGCTATATTTATCAAAAATTAGGTGTCTGTAGTTGTGTGGATTTATGTTTCTCTCTTTAATTCAATTACATTAATTAATATGTCTGTTTTATGCTAATACCATGAGCTTTTGATTACTATAGCTTTGTAGTAGAACTTTAAATAAGGAATAGTGATACCTCCAAAATTTCTTTTATTATGAAGGATTGTTTTAACTATCATAGTTTATGTGTATGTGTGTGTGTGTGTCCACATGAAGTTGAGGATTGTTCTTTCCATATCTGTGAATAATTGTGTTGGGATTTTGATAGAGATTGTATTAAATCTATAGATTGTTTTTGGTAGAATATTTACTATGTCAATCCTCCCAATCCATGAACATGGGAGATATTTTTTCGTCTTCTGATATCTTCTTCAAAGACTTGAAGTTTTCTCATACAAATTTTTATTTGCTTGATTAGAGTAACCCCAAGATATTTTACATTAGAGGCTATGTAAAAGGTGCTGTTTCTTTGATATTTTCCCCAGTCTGTACTTTCTTTATGTATAGACGGCCTACTAAAGTTTGTGAGTTGGTATTGCATCCAGATACTATAGTGAAAATGTTTATCAGCTGCATAATTTCCCCAGTGCAATTTTTCATATTATTTATGTATACTCTCATATCATCTGTAAATAAAGATACTCTGACTTCTTTCTTTCCAATTGTATCCACTTGATCTCCTTCAGCTGTTTTATTGTTCTAGATGAGATTTCAAGTACTATACTGAATAGGTTTGGAAACAGTGAGCAATCTTTTTGTTCCCAATGTTAGTGCAATTGCTTTGAGTTTCTCATCTTTTCAGTTGATTTTGACTCTGAGCTTGCTCTAAACTGCCATCCTTATGTTAAACTATATCTCTTGTACCCCTAATCTCTTCAGAAAATTTATCATGAAACGCTGTTATATTTTTGTAAAAGGCCTTTTCTACATTTAATGAGATGATTATGTGTTTTTTGTCTTTCAGTTTGTTGTTATTATGGATTACATTTATCAAGTTTTGTATATTGTACCATCCCTGCATCTCTAGAATGAGCTCTATTTGATGATGGCTGATGGTCTTTTTGATGTGTTCTTGAATTCAATTTGCAAGTATTTTATTGAGTATTTTTACATCTATGTTTATAATGGAAATTGCAGGGAATCTTACAGTTGTAGTGATCTAGCTGTCTTGAGAGGAGTTCACCACAGAATTTTCAGGTTAAGAATCCCTGGCTCCTGGGGTACTAAATGCCTTTCAGTTCCTGAGAAACTGAGGCAATCTCCGAGGCAATGAAGCATTTAGGCTGCCTGTGGTTCTCTGTGTTTCTTTAAACTTGACTGACCAATTGGTCTTAGACATTTCCTTGTGTACTCTTTATAAGTTGCAATCATCAATTTATCCTGGCAACTACTATAGTATTGATCCTGACCATCACCATTATATCCTGTTTCTGATAAATGAATAAAAAGTCTGATTGCTTGAAATAAACTTGTTATAGCCTCTGTCTTGCTGTGGTCCTCTATCCCAGCCTGGTTTTCATTTCTAACAGATTGTATCAGGTAACCTTGGCCCAGTGAGTAAGCACAGCTACTTAAAGGATATTGGTTTGGAATTCTTTCTTCATTGGGACTTTATGTGGTTGTGTTATCAAGGTGACTGTGGCCTGATAAAATGAACTGTCGATGTTTCTTTTGTTTCTTTTTTTGAATAATTTTAGGAAGGATACATTAACTCTTCCTTCAAAATTCTGGTAGTATTCTTTGCTAAAACCATTTCATCCTGGGGTTTGATTGTTGGAAGACTTTTAATGACTACTTACATTTTATTAGAAGTTATAGGTTTGTTTAATTTGCTTTTTGTTCTTGATTTAACTTTAGTAACTTATATCTATTGAGAAAATTATTCATTTCTTTTAGGTGTTCTGATTTAGGATTTTTAAAATACGTCCTTATGATTTCTGGATTTCTTTGGTGTCCGTTATGCTGTCCCATTTTTCATTTCTGGTATTGTTACATTGGATATTCCCACTCAGCATTTTAGTTAATTTAGATAAGGGTGTATAAATTATACTGATTTTCTCAAAGAATCAACTCTTTGTTTCATTAATTCTTTGTATTCTTTGGTTTCATTTTATTGATTTCAGCCCTGAGTTTGATTATTTCTTTCCGTCTACTCCTTTCATATGTTATTTATTTATTTATCTATTTATTTATCTATTTATTTATCTATCTATTTATTTATTTATTTATTTCGTTCTACAGCTTTCAAGTGTGCTGTTAAGCTGCTATTATAAGATCTCCCCAGTTTTTATATGTAAGCTTTTAGTGTTATGAACTTATCTCTTAGGACAGTGTTCATTGTGTCCCATAAGTGTGGCTATGTTGTGTATTCATTTTCTTTGAATTCTAGCAAGTCTTTCATTTCTTTCTGTCTGTCTTGACCCATTTTTTTCATTCAGTAGAGCGTTGTTCAGCTTCCATGAGATGGTATGCTTTCTGTTGTTTCTCTTTTTTACATGTAGCCTTAATCTGATAGAATGCAGGGAGTAATTGCTTTGTGTTTGAGTATATGGTCAATTTTGAAGAATGTTCCATGAGGTACAAAGAAGAAGGTATATTCTTTTGTGTTTACGTGAAATATTATTTAAATATCTGTTAGGTATATCTGGATTATAAAGTCTGCTAGCTCCTATATTTCTCTGTATACTTTTTTTCTGGATGGATCTCTATTGGTAAAAGTAGGGTAGTGAAGTCTCTCACTATCCATGTGTGAGGGTCAATATGTGATTTAAGTTTAGTAATGTTTCTTTTACTAACTTGGGTGCCCTTGTTTTTGAGACACAGATGTTAAGACTTCAGATGACATCTTGATGAATTTTTTATTTGATGAGTATGTAGTGTCCTTCCATATCTTTTCTGATTAGTTTTTGTTTGAAACCTTTTGTTTTAGATATTAAAATAGCTAGAGCAGCTTGCTTATAGGTCCATTTGTTTGGAATGTCTTTTTCCAACCACTTACCCAGAGGTAATGACTGACCTTGATGTCCAGATGTGTTTCTTGCATGTTGTAGAAGAATGTCTTCTATTTTCAAAACAGAAAGTTTAGTTAGATGGGTGCTTTTATTGAGGAATTGATACTGTTGATGTTGAGAGATATCATTGAGCAATGATTGCTGATTCCTGTTATTTTTGTTGTTTGTTGGTGTTGTTGTTGATGATGGTGGTGGTGGTGGTTATATATATATACCTGCTTCACTTATTTTGGTTTTGCTTTGCTGAGATTATTCATTCCCTACGTTTTTGTGGCTTTTAAATAATCTCTTCTGATTAGTTTTCCATGTAGCATTTTCTTAGGGGGTATATTTTTACATAAATATTGCTTAAGTTTAGCTTTATCATAGAATATCTTATTTTCACCATCTATGGTAATTGAAACTTTTGATGAGTATAGTAGACTGGGCTGGCATATGTGGTCTCATTGAGTCTGTAGAACAACTATCTAGGCCCTTTTGCCTTTTAGAGTATCCATTGAGATTTGTTTGTTCTGTACATTTCGTGGTTTATTGTGTACCAAGGGGAATTTCCTTTCTGTTTTAATCTATTTGGTGTTCTGTATGTTTTTATACCATTACAGGGATTTCCTTCTTTAGATTAGTTTTTTTTTTCTTTTATATTGCTAAATTTTTTTAAAAATTCATTTCTGGGTATTGAGAGCCAACACTTAAGGAAGGGACAGCTTAAGTGTCTGATGGTGTTCAGAGAAGGGAGGAAAGCAGAGAGTTCCACGAGAATCTGTTCAGTTAGTGTCCTTGAATAGGGTCAGAGAGTAAAGAAATGTTACTCAAGAAGATCTGCTCTAGTGCCTGCTGAAAGAGAAGACCTATGGGATTCATAGGAGATGGGGGCAGAGTGGCATAGAAGGCTGCAGCAAATGTTCTGTTGCAGTGATAGGGGGAATTGGGTCTGTTAAAACAGGGTGAGGCGAAGATCTGCAGTCAGCGTACCTGGTTCACTGGCAGCAGTGAACTATGGGTGAGCAGCGAGTGCCTGCTAGAGTTGGGGGCTGGAAAAAGCATTGAGTGGCAGGGATAGAGGTTAGGAGGTGAAGGTCTGTGGGGCCTACAGGAGATATGGGAAGGGGCTACAGAAGGAAGGCTACAGCAAAAGTTCTGTGGCAGAACTAGGGTTGGACTGACTGTAGGGAAACTGAAGTGCAGATAGACTCTTCCATTTTCACATTCTACACAACCTCAATACCCTCACCCATGTATGCATAGCCTCATTTCAGTGGAGACCATTGCTTTTCAGTTGTTGTAATTAAAAAACGATTCTGTTTCTGGAGACGAGTTTCTACTTTCTTTTATTTTCACTTTGCTTTCATCAATCCTGATCTAACATGGATGTTGTACTCATTTCAGTTATGTTCTGAAATATTCCATTTTTCAGTGTATTGACTGTATTTGTTATTCAGCTAGTCACGCAAAATATTCAACTTGGTTGATTTTAAATATATAATCTGTGCAACATAGCCAAGACTAAGCCAATTCTTTCCCATTGTTAAATACTCAGTTAAATAGATTTCTGACATATACAGGTATACTTTTTACTTTGAGGCCATTTACTTTAATAAAATATTTCAGAAATTCAAGCATCTCAACCACTCAACTAAATTACAGTTCTGGAAAAGCTATAAGATTCTTTTTTTTTTTCTTTCATTCATAAGGACTCACTGTTTCTATCAATGAATTCACCATTTATCTATCTAATGGTGGTAAAATTTTGCAGACTAAAAGCTTTTAGTAAACAGCAGAGGAAAGCTCACTGTAGCTTGTGGTCAATGAAGCAGGACCCAAACAGACTAATCTTAAAGGTTCCTTTCGAGAGCCACAATTACTGCCTCCGTTTATTATCTGCTTTTTCTCATTACCTTGACAAAATACCTGACAAGAGCAATTTAAGGAAGAAAAGGTTTAATTTAGATTTCAGTTCCACGAGATACTATCCATCAGTGGTAAAATGTGGTAGCCAGAGAGAGCAGATGGCCACATTGTGTTCCCAGTCAGGAAGCAAAGAGAGATAAATATTGGGGCTCAGATTGCTTTATTCCTTTTAGTCAATATAAGACTATGGGACTATGGAATATATATTATATACAACTATGTAGTATTATTCCAGCACATAGAATAATACTACACACATTGAGGGTAAATCTTCATATCTTAACTGCATCTGGATAATCCTATAATGCAATCCAGAGACTTGTCCTTTTGGTGATTCTAAATCATATGCATAAAGGGGACAAATGAAATGAACAGTCATTCCATAGATGAACTTTTGTACTTCAGTACTCACCTTTAAATGCAAATTATACACCTCAAGATGCTCGTGCTGTATGTAGACAGTACGAGGCCCTTGATTGTAATGCCTTTTTCATTTTAGCTAACCACTTACAAAGCTGTGTGGACATATCTTTAAGAATGTTGTAATATAATCATGAAGCTATTATGAATAAAATTTCAATTCTGAATATGATTATTTTTTCCATTTATCATCATGTCAAGCATCTTCACTTTATCACATGGCTAGCATCTGCTTGGTATGTCTGGGTTGTGGGCATCATGATTCATGCATTTGAGGACAGTTTTAGTAACATAAAGATGAACCTGAACATATACCCTTGTTACTAACTAAACACGATTTGATCACCAAGAGAGTTGCTAAGTGATGAGTGACTAGTGTATCTAGGCAGATATGTTGAAGGAAGGGCTGATTTCAACCTGAACAGAGTGGACTAGTACCAAGTTTTATTCAGAGTGGGGCACAATTCCAATTTATTATTTATTTATTTATTAATGTATTTATTATTCATTCATTTGTTTGTTTATTATAGGGAAAGATCCCATTTAATCTATATTTTTATTAGATTTTTTTCTCTTTTTGAATAATACATCCCGATCCCATTCTCCTCTCCCTCCACTCCTCTCAGCTCCCCCTACACCTCCCCTCGCCCCCAGATCCATCTTCCACTCTGAAAAGATCAGGCCTACCAGGGTTACCTCTTGAACAGGGCATATCAAAATGGAACAAGGCTGGGTTCGACCCCCTACATCAAGGCTGAATAGGTAGCCCAGCAGGAGGAAAAGGGTTCCAAGTGCAGGTAAAAGGGTTATAGACTGCCTCCATCCAACTTTTAGGTGTTCTACAAGAACAAGTCAGATAGCAAGATAAATGTAGGGGATCCTGCACATTCATTGTTTGCTGTTTGACTCTCTGTGAGCCCATAAAAGTCCTGACTCTATGAGGTGTGTTTTCCTTGAGTCCTCAACCCCTCTGGTTCTCATAATTCCTCCTCTAGCTCTTCATCAGCGTTCCTCAAGCTCCACCAAATGTTTAATCCTGGGCCATTCCATCTGCTCCTCTTAGCAGCAAGCAGAAGCCTCTCTGGTGATGACTGGAGTAACCATCTACCTATGAGCATAGCAGAATACCAATAGGAAACTTCTCTAACCTATTCTGTCTCTGATTTCTGGCCAGCTCTGCAGTGTTAGGCATGGACTTCCTCTCCTGGAGTGGGATTCTGCTCTTCCATTGCCAAAGCAGATCATGCAGACAGGTTAGGTTGTAATTCGAAGGTTTTGTAGCAGGGTTGTTATCCCAGTCCCAACACTGGAAGGCTTGTCTGGTTATAGAAGTTGGACTGTTTAGGTTCCTTATTCCTCATTACTAGGGGTCCTTCCTAGCGTCACTGTCATAAATTCCAGGGAATTTCCACTGCATAGATTTCCAGATCATCACTAAATATCCCACAGTTCTAGCCATCTCTCCCTATGTTCTTATCCTCTGTCCCTTTCCTCCTGGCTGATCCCCCCTGTTTCCATTCCCATCCTCCCCCAGGCCACCTGTAATGTCTGTTCAACTATGCCTTCTCTGGAAGATCTGTGTATCTCCACCGGGTTGCTCTTTGCTGCATAGCTTCTCTGGATGTGGGGAATGTAGTACATTTGTCCTCTACTTGAGAGTTCTTATTCAATTGTAAGTGAGTACATACTGGTTTCAGTTTAAAATTGTTTTCATTGCATGCCCTCAAGGTCTTCAATGATCAGATGTTTTATCAACATCACAAGTTTTAGCTTTTATTAACTTTGTCAGAGTTCCTCTTCTACCCTTATATTTTTTTTCACAATGCAGTAACAATAATAATATATTTGCTGTTCTTGATAAATTTTAAGCTAATCGACACTTTCTCTTTTTGATTACAATGATTATTCTTAGTGTGAATAACTGCTTAATCTGAAATCTACAATGTAACAAGCCTCCAAAGAAGACAAAATCGCACTTCAGAATGAGGGTGTTTTAGTCCATTTGGGGTACTATCAGAGAATGCCATATACAGTATGACTTATAACAATAGATTAAATGGTTGTGATTTTAGAAGCTATAAAGTCTAAAATAATTGGATGGCATGTTTGGTGTTTGGGACACCTATATTTTGGGACATTCTCCTGAATTTTCACATGGCTGAAGGGTGAAAGGATTCTTAGCAGACTGTTTCATATGAGCATTTCTATAGTTTGAATGTGAAATGAGATTGAATGCTTGTCCTAGGTGATGGTGTGGCTTTGGGAGGTTGTTGAGCTCTATATCTGGTAGAAGCTGGTCATTGAGATCTGTTTTGAAAGTGATATCCACTTTTGGTTCTAGTCCAAATATTGCTTCATTCTTTCTATGACATGAGGATCCTTTACCACACAATTCTGACATTACAGACACACAGCACCACAGCTGCTATGCCTTGCCCACCAAATTAGGTAGAACATTCTATTGAGTGAAGCAGAACAAGTCCTTTCCAGGTTAAATTCTCAATTATTTTAACAATATTTAAAATGTTGTATAGTAAGCAGTTAATGCACAGTTATTTAAACATATAAATGAATATAAGCTAACATTAGATGAGTTGATAAGGCATAAAGTCTAAGGTTAGACAGAAGTAGCTTTGCTTCTGTTTTTTTTCTTTCTTTATTTTTTTTTTCGTTTTACTAAAACAATAAGTGAGACTCACCAAGAGACCAAAATTGCTTACAGGTGTGTACAACAACTGCAGGGTGCAGAAGTGGCTTGATGATAACAGAAGTATTAACAGCGACATAAAAATCTATATATTTATATAGAAATAAAATGTCCTTCAATATGTTCATCCTCCACTCTCCCATCCATCATCTCTCAGAATCCCCCTTAAAATCTTTCCCAACTTTCTTCTTCTAATTTTTCTTTTTAAATAATCTGAGTGCAATTTTCATGCCCAGATATGCATGCATGTAAGGCACCATTCCCTAGGGGATGGGCCACACCAATAAGAAAAAACAATGACTCTCCTTTACCTAGCAGCCATTACTTTTAATATATGCTCAACTAGAAGTGGAACCTCCTGATTTCTTGTTACTCCATTCTGAAGGTTTGTCTGTTTTTAATAGGGTAAGAATTTTGTAGTTCTTATCATGGTAACAATAGCTTATATGAGTTTATAAGTACAGTGACCCTGTCATGTTTAGCAGGCATTATTCTCAGCGATATGCACCAACCTTTGGCTCTAACAATATTTCTAACCTCTCTTCTACAAAATTTCCCAAGCCTTCAAAAGGGGAAATATGATATAGATATCACATTTAAGGCTGAGTTATATACAGGCTTTTATCTTCTCTGCAATTTGACCAGTTATCTCTATATTAACTGTTATCTTCTGCAAAGAAGTTTCTCTGATTAGAGGCAAGAGTTGTACTAGTTTATGGTTCTAAATATTTGGAAAACAGTTTGAGTGTGTCTTTTTATCAAAATAATATTAGTAGGTCCTGTGCCATTGCTAGCCATGGATTCTTGGCCAGGTTTATGTACCAGGTATGGGTTCCCTCCTGCAGATATTATATGAGGAGGGGTGAGAACAGAGGCAGACGAGGGATAAGGCGACGGACAAATAACACTAAGGTTGTTTGAAGAAACAGTATGGTGAACTGCTAGTCCATAAACTTCCTCAACCCAGTGTCAAGTATAGATGACTCCCTTTTGAGTTGTTGATCAGGAGAAGCCCCAGAAGCCCAAACAATATAGATTATTCACATTGCTCTTGTTTACCTGCCAGAACATAATGGTAAAATCCTATGGATGAAGATAAAACACAATGTGATCACAGACCATGAAGGAATAAAGGTTATAATGTAATTATTATGAATACAAGAAAGATGAATGGATGATCGGGTAGAAGGAAAGAGTCATAAATAAGAAATAATATGAATAAATAAGGGGGAAAGATTAAAAAAGGAGGGTCTACTACAGAAAAGAAAAAAGAAAACAGAAATGGCCTTATGCTTTATCTTTTAAGTATTCATTAAACTCTTATTTGCTTATAAAACACAGTAAAACAAACTATAAAGAGAACCCAAAAAAGGATAGAACTGAAAATGATGATGTAGTCAATAGATAAATGGTGCTGGAGGTATTGGTGCTCAATATATAAAATTAAAATTTGACTGCTTTTTCACACCTCACACAAAAAAATAAATTCTAGATGTATTAAAGATCTTAGTGACTGAAAATAACTTTCAAACATTTAGAAGAATTAACCTCTTTACAGCAATGGGATAGGAAACTGTCCCTCCTCCTCCTACTCACTCTCCTCTTCTCTTACTCTCCCTCCTCTTCTTTCACCTCCTCTTGTTTTGAGATAGAGCCTGGCTAATCCCAAACTGGAAACTACAATCTTCTCTCAGCCTCTCATATAGACTGACATAACAGTTTTAAAAAATGAACATAAAATTCATAGGAAAAATTAAAATTATTTTATCAACAGGACTCAGATAAAATTTTATGTGACAAATATCATAAGAAAAATTATAATGAAAACTGATAAACTTTGCTTGTAACATTGTAAGATACTATAAATTTGCTTCATAATAAATCTGAATAATAATATGAGAAAGACAATTGGAGCAACAATTGTTGTTCTTGGAGCAACAAGAAGAAACAGAAAATGACTATTGAGTAAACACAATAATATAGCATTACAGGTATTTGAGATAACTCCAATTGAAAGAAAAATGAAGTACTATTTGCAGCCCCCTAATTTATATAAAATATATCATATCAAAATAAATTACATAATAACTATGACTCTCATCCACTGTGCAACTTTGGGTGTAATAACTAGAAAACAATCTATCAATAAATATTTAGTGAACTGTGACCCCAGTGTGACGATTCCACTTTGAGAAATGCGCCCCCATGAAACTATTGTAGAGGCATCTATGAGGGTATATGTGCAAATGGACAAGATATTTAATTAAGCACTTATAAAATAAAAATATGCCATTTCCTCATCCATCAATAAAGGAAGGAATAAATGCAGTGAGCTAGCTTATGTGCAACACCAGGAGAAATCTCAAGACACAATGTCATATTGGTGAAAAGAAGCAACTGCAAAGCATATTATGCAGATATGTGTATGTTATTCTATGTATGTATGCATGGAGCATCACATAAAAGATCATGCATTAGTACAGACTACAAATAATAGTTGTATTGTGGGTAGAAGGAAGATACAAAATAAATTTCAACTTTATTTGCAATTCTACATTTTTATTTAAGAGACCTATAAGATCAGTTTAAACAAGATAAGCATACTTATGCATTGCTATAAAATTTTAACCAAATTAATGTTACCTTTATAAGAAAAAATCATTTGTGCACTAAAAACAAGAAAGTATTCCAAGCAAGACTGCCTTCATTTTAAAGCTAATGGTTATTATATATAATTCAGTCTCAGACTAGAACTTTCTGCCTTTTTATAACCCAAAATACTCCAGGTCTTTAGGGGAGATATTTCTTCTTTTTTTCCCATTTTCTTTATTTTAACAGTATATTGTGGCTTCATTAAATTTGAAGCAAGCTTTCCCCTACAGATTTACCTTGAACTTGTTTTAGAATATAGAAACAAATACAGGCTATAGTTTACCTTAAATTTCATTGAAGAAACAACAATCTTCTTTATTGCTTCTAAATTCTAATGACAAACCAAAGTCTGTATTATACCATAGTTTACCCAGAGGAACCATGGAGACCTGGTTCCAGACAGGAATGTGGGTGTCTCCTAAGCAACCTCATGGAAAAGTCTTCACCCTGCATGGATGATAGATAGCTCCCCATAAACACTTTTCCAGTCTTCCAAGAGCTACATACTCTAGCCCTGCCCTAAGCTCCTGAGGCTATGTGCAATTATGGCAGAAATACAAACAACTTGATGGAAGGAGAGACAGTAATCAGATGAGGTTCCAGTGACCTTCTCCACCCTCTCATTCTAGTAGGGAAGGAAAGCCCATAGTCCACAAGACCCAGCTGTGATGTTTTTAGAAAGCAGATACAGCTAATCTCATGAAGATGAAAGATGTTCTACTAGGATGGTGTCTTACAACTCTCTTTTTTTCTTCTTTCACCTTCTATTTCATAGTAACAATGAATGCCACCCTTTCTTCTAGAGATGGTAGACAAATCCTGAAAATCAGAAAGCTATCTTCTCTGCCCTGCACTCTTCAACTCTACACAATTTTCACAGGTGGCAATTTCTTGCTTGCTTTAGTGTCTATGTTCTTTTGAGTTTCTGTGACAAGAGATTCAAGTTCATCTTGAGTTCATAAGTCAAGTTCATCTCGCAATACAGTTTTAATAATCAATAACAATACTTTTGTGTCACAGAAGGATATCTGATACTCAGCATATAGACTGTACACATGATCAATAGGAGCCACATAATGAAATGTAGAGTGAGACTTCTTTCACTAAAGTCTGACGCTTTGCATATCCAGCATAGGCAGAGAAAATCTGACCCAAGGAACTAAATTATCTATGCAAATGGTAACATCCTTGTGACTGCTAATGAAAGCTAGGACATATAGAAACATTGCTCTAGAAGGCACTCTACTGGCATGTCTGGTGATTTTTTTTTTCCTGTGAGGTGATTTTTCTTACAAGTGTAAATTATAAATATGCTTCTGTATCAAAACTCGTGCCTACCACAGTGAAAGTATAACATATTATTACCCTAGTGAGAATAATTCTTAGAAGATAAAATTGTATCTCAGGTTTCAGAGCCAGAAACATGCAAAAAATTGCCAGTGTGTTGGAAAAGACAGTGTCAGACATGAGGGCATCGGAAAAGTTCACTTACTAATGTCCCAAACAATATTGTTTGTAAAACATTTCCATTCAGAGGAAGCAACATATAATTCATGTAAGCAAGGAGAGCTGTTTTGTTACCAAGCACTGATTCAGAAGCAAGGCAACAATTCTCTGTCTGAAAAGCATTTTCATCTTGCGTTGAGTCAATTAAAACAAATAACGTGAAGCATTAAATTCTATTTTCCTTGCTGCCAAGAGTTGAAGGAAGACACTTAGCACAAATAGTGCTTCAGTTGTAGACAATGACATGATCTATTATAGATGTGTCCAGGGAAAATCAAACCATAAAGAAGGTTAGAGTGGCACAGGAACTTGCATCAGAAGATTTTCTTGCACTCAGAACTGGTATCAGCAAACAAAACACACACACACACACACACACACACACACACACACACACACACACACAATATTTGATAGGAACCTACTAAGAAGGAAAACTAATACTTCTGTTTGCCAAGAAATGTGTTTACAAATTTTCTGAGCAAAATGCCAACTAATCATAGTTCTAAGTCTTTTGTGAAAATGACTTCTGTGCATCAACCACATTTAGAAAACTGGAATTAATTAAGAATATGGGAACTCTATATAAGTGAATGAATTCAGTGTGTTTATTGTATTTGTACCCTTTTAAAGTACTTTAATGAGATTATCATTTTGACGTTAAGAAGTATTATAGGAAATAGTCTAGCAGCTCTGCTTAATAGCTTAATTGAAGTATAACTTATGTGTTGCCTATCTCTTTTAATTATTTTTTTTCTACTTATACACTAATTGTAACTATAGATAATGTTTCCTCCTTGAACTCAGGTTAAATCCACCATGGCTGAATGGACTTCGTTTTAGACCTACACTTAGATTCTATAAAACAATGGAGTCTTTATTATGTTTAACTCTTAAAAAGCTACCAAGAGATATTAAAAAATAGCTGTTTAATTTTCCATTATCATAATTTTGAAAGTGAACTATGAAAATTGCCTCATCACAATATTTGCTACTAGTAAGATTCATTTTGAGGAGGAATGTTTTATGTTTGTGTGGTTGGTTTTTACTTATGTGCATGTGTATATTTGTGCTTGTGTGTATGTGGACTTGAATGCAATGCTCATGGATGCCAAAAGAAGGTGTCAGATCTTCTGAAGCTGGAGTTAACAAGTGACTGTGAGCTGTCTAATGTGGGCACTGGTATTATACACAAATCCTCTGCAAGAACTACAAATACTCTTAGCTGCTGAACCATTTCTCCAGGTACTGGAGAAACATTCTAATTTTAATACACATTTGATGATATGTCATTGTGATTTTTTTAAATGTCATTGTCATTTATTTTGCATTTCTGTGATGCACAACAAAGTCGGGCAATTTTTCTTAGTGTTCATTTCTTTTTCCACCTGTCATCTTGATGTAATGCCTTTCAAGGATTTTGTTCATTTTTATTGGGCTGTATGTTTTATTAATTCTGATAGTACTTTTTATATTGTGTACAAAAATATTATATGAAAAAATATTTCTTCAAATCTGGAACTTTTCAACTTCTTACAGAATCTTTTAAAGCACAGAAATTCATAGTTTTACTATTAACACTAATTTGTGATGTGGTTATTTTTCCTTTATTTTTCCTCCTTCCTGTCTTTCCTCCTGTTGTGGAAGTTTATTTTTAGTGTTGTTTAAAATAGTTGTTTTTGTGCACTGTTGGAAAAAGGGATGCATAGGCATTTAGTATTGTCTGCAGGTGTTGGATTTCTGTGGGGGAAATTTATTGCTTGTGATCTGTACCTGAGGAATTCTGAACCAATAAAAACACCTGAGCTCAGATGCTTGTGGTTCTACTGTGATTATGGCACTGGCCAAGATAGTGGTTCCCTCTGCTGAGGTCTGGCAGAGTTTGCAGTTACGAAAGCGCCTCCTTGTCTCTCTTAGTGAGGCCCCACACAGCATACAACTAGTCCACCTCCCTCCCTTCCTTTCATACTTCCTTCTCCCTTTCTTATTTTCATTCTTGCTCTTCCCCTCTAACTTCTGTGTCTCTTTTTCTATTCCCCCTCCCTGCTTCTCTCTTTCTTCAGTCCTTCCTTTTTTCCTTCCTATGGCTCTTTGGAGGTACCAGTTCAACTTCTCCGTGTTCAATGAGCTGTGCAGGTACGGTCTTCAGCAATAGGGACATGTGGTCAGCTTATGGAGAGAAACACATAGTCTTGATAACAACCTAGGTTTTTGGGGGATTTTCATGAGACCTCTTTGTCAAAAGTCCAATTAAATGTAACCCTATCCCACTACTGGAAGCCTCATTTGGTGACAAGTAATTTGGGGCTCTGTCTCCCCTATTATTTCCAGAATTTGTTTAGACATCAATGCCGTCTTGATGGCTTTTCCATTTAATGAGTATGAAATGTCTTCCCTATGTATCCTGATTAATTTTGGTTTGAAGTCTATTTTGTCAGATGTTAAAATGGCTATATACTATACATCTTGCCTCTTAGGTCCATTTGCTTGAATATCTTTTTTCATCCTTTGAGCCTGGGGTGATGTTTTGGTGTTCAAGTGTGTTTCTTGGGATGCAGTAGAAGAATATTTTCACACCCATTCTGTTAACTTGTGTCAATTTATTGAGACCATTGATATTGAGAGTTATCAATAAAAATTATTTGTTGATTCCTACTATCTTGTTGTCTTGGTGTGTGTGTGTGTGTGTGTGTGTGTGTGTGTGTGTGTGTCCATGCAAATGTGCATTTCTCCTCTTGATTTGCTAGTCTGGAATTGGAATCATTAATTCCTTATGTTTTCTTGGGTGTCATTACCCCTTTAGGTGGAGTTTTCCTTCTAATGCCTTCTGTAGAGCTGGATTTAAAGATACATTTTGCTTAAATTTGGTTTTATCATGGAATGTCTTAGTTTTTCCATCTGTTATAATTGATTTTGGCTGGATACAATAATATGGGCTGGCATCTCTGTTATCTTAGAGTCTGTAGCATATCTGTTAAGGCCCATCTGACTTTTAGAGTTTCGACTGAGAAGTCTTGTGTTATTTTAATATGCCTGCTTTGTATGTTACTTTTCCCCTTTCACATTTATTATTCTTTCTTTGTTTTGTA
Source organism: Cricetomys ansorgei (assembly GCA_026225945.1). Classification (NCBI taxonomy): domain Eukaryota; kingdom Metazoa; phylum Chordata; class Mammalia; order Rodentia; family Nesomyidae; genus Cricetomys; species Cricetomys ansorgei. The sequence continues at coordinate 2,735,713 of JAMJFZ010001121.1, read as the reverse complement.
CATTCAGAATTTTGATTATGATGTGCCAAGGGACTTTCTTTTCTGTTCCACTCTATTTAATGTTCTGTATATTTCTTTTACCTATGTAGGCATCTTCTTTTAAAGTTAGGAAAATTTTCTTTTGTGATTTTGTTGAAAAATTTTCTTTGTCTTTTATCTGGGTTTCTTCTCCTCCCTGTATTCCTATTATCCCTAGATTTTTTTCTTTTGATAGTGTCCCAGATTTACCCTGTAGTTTGTGCCAGAAGTTTTTAAATTTAATATTTTTAACAAGATATCCATTTCTTCTATTGTGTCTTCTTCAATGCTTGAGATTCTCTCTTCCATTTCTTGTATTTTGTTGTTGAAGATTGCCTCTAAAGTTCTTATTCAAATTCCTAAATTGTTTATTTCCAGATTTCTCTTAGTTTGGGTTTTCTTTGTTGATTCTATTTCTGTGTTCAGGTCTTGAATAGTTTTATTCTTTTCCTTTCACTGTTTTTTATGTATATCTTTCAGGAATTAATTCATTTCCTTTTTAAGGATCTCTATTCTATTATCCATAAATGCTATCTTAAGATATTTTTCTTGGACTTCAGCTATGTTGTAATACACAAGTCCTGTTATGATAGGTTGTTGGGTTCTAATGGAGACACATTGTCTTCACTGTTATTGATTGTGTTTTTATACTGGCATCTAGGCATCTGGTTTGGGGAAGTTTGTAATTATAGGTGCTCATGTCTGGTATTGTCTTTGCTGGGTGGGTGTTTTTTTCCTTGGTTTCTGTTGCCCTGGTTTCTAGTTCTTAGGAGACTGTGATCAACGGTGTGAGGTTCTTCTGGAATCCTGATAAGTATGGTCATTGGAAGTCTAGGTAAAATGTGTTTCTAGATATTGGGAGCTGGCACTTATGAATAGGACTGGGCTAGAGGAGATGCTGAGGTAGTCTACTGGAAGAAAGTGATCTTCTTAGTCCCCTGGGAGTACATGGAGTGAGGAGAAGCCACGGCAGGTGGTCTTCTGCTATAGAGCTGGAGATGGTACTAGAGGATTGGATTTCGAGGAATAAAGTAAGAAGTGAGAATCTTCAGTGTTAGCTTATCTGCTCCTTGCCTGGAATGGCCTACAGATTCCCAGGGAATTCCTGTTGGAGTTGGGAACTAGGATAAAACAATGAGTTATAGAAAGATAGTTTGGAGGTGATGTCTCAATGATCCACTGGAGAAGGGGATGAGGAGGAGGCTGCAGCCGATGGTCTGCTACAGAGCTGGGAATATGACTAGTGATTGGTTTTGGATCTACAGTTAGCCTACCTGCTTCTCTGGCTAGAGTATCCACTGGGTTCCCTGCTTTAGTGATTCTTTACATGCGTCTTAATCTTTAATTTGACAGGTGGCATATTGTTACATTATTTGGATACAATTTGATGCTCTGGACCTTGTTTATGTTTTTGTTTGGCATCTTAGAAGGAGTGTTAAATATGGGGTAATTTCCATAAAGAATTGAGACAAGACATTTCAGAATGTTCTATTCAAGTCTCGAGGAGATATGAGAGTTTTGTTTGCTTCTTGTTTGTTTGTTTTCTGTTATCTGACAGATTGAAACAGGAGCTGTTCTTATCATCATAAACCTAGGCACTAATCTCATCTTTTCAATTGCTCTTTCTCTGGTCTTCAGACATTTTTTTCACATATAGGGAGCTAATATAATTAGATTTAATATATAAAGAAAATCCTTGTAAATTCCTAGCATTGTAGGGCCCATTAATGCCAGTCTAAGAGTTGAAAGAATAAATTATTTAATAGAATGTTTGCCTGTGATGCTGAATGTCTTTTGCTTCTTCCAGAAAATATCCTTTCTTTCACATTTTAGACACAATCTCATGTTACTCATGCTGGCCTTGAAAATGCTATGTCTTTTTTTTTTTTTTTTTGGCAACATACTTAAACTTTGCAAGTTTTTGTTGTTTGTTTCTTTCATTCATTTAGCCTTTATCCAATAACTTAATATAATCCACAGCAGGGCAAACTGATACAAATTAAATTACCAATTACAACAAACAGACCAGATTTATTTAGTCTCTATTACTATAAATGCATTGTGACTATTAGCATCAATCATTATTTAGCTGATTATTTGAATGCCTAACCAATTTTAAGTTAGTTTTCACTTATGAAAAATGGGTTTCTTTCATGGTTTTCAGGAGTGGTTCCTCTTTGATACATAAAAGAAAAACATTCTTTCTTGTCCTTGCAACATGTATGAGATTCACATTAAGTGCCAAAATATTTTCTGAAAGGTTTCTACAGAAACAGTGCATTGGCTGTAATTTCTTTGAGATGACAGAAACAGCTCTGTCTATTGAACTTTATATTAAAATCTAACAACAAGCATCTTGCTACCCAGAAGAATGAAAAATTGGTTTCAATCTTGCTAAAGGTAGGCTCATGTGAGACCAATCTTCAGTTCTGTTCAGGAAAACCGAAAATTCATATTGAATAATTTGGGAGTACCTTAGTACATCTGTGGCATAAGTTATTCAATAAAAGAACTGCACGGAGCATGAGGAGAATATGCTCTGGGAGACTTTCCTTGAGTTAATGCTGCAACCCAATTATGCCCTGTGTCATTGAGACACTCTTTCTAAGAGAAGTTATGCTGGGATAGGAAAGAAGCACAAACAACCATTCAAAATTTGTATCTTTGGAAAAAAGTTAAAGGAACATTCATAAAATATCTAGCAAAGATCAGTCTTAAGAAGCTTAAGGAAAATATAGACGTTACAAAATGTGCATTCATTGTATAGCAATTGAACTTCCACTCGACTTCTATATTGTTCATTAAAATACTATTCATTGAAAGGAGTGAGTAAAATGAATATATATGTCCTTTTTCTTGTGACTGAAAAGTGGAGCACTACATGATTCATCAAGAGAGCTACTTTTATAATCCTCATAAATGAGTTTTATGATGATAGCAGATCAGAGATATGTGAGAATTATTATAATCTGAGTCAAAATTATTAAAATCTGAGTCCATTAATGTCTAGTTTAGTTTACTGATAACTCAAATTTACTGTTCTGTAGACTGATAGAAATTGAGAACATATGTTAGTCAATAAACACTAAGAAGAGTAAAAGAAAAGCTTAGAAATCATTGGAGAATAGTTCTTCACACATATTCTTAGAATGGCTTAAAGCTTGCTGTGACACATAGAAGGGTAGCAAAAGAGCATAAATGCCAAGGCTTTGTATTCTGTCAAATGGCACCTTTAGGAGGTCAACACAAGTTTATTTTGACTTGGAAAGCTTATGGTTTAGAATAGGCAAAAAATATTGACTTTTAAGAACAAAACTAATGAGAAACAGCCCAGGAAATCAGAAGAGTGGTAACAGTAATTGGAATGTTCTTATTGGCTATAAAATCAAAAGAAACTTCGAATGGATAATAAACAATTGAATTAGGTTTTGAGATATTCAGGCTAGAAGTAATAGCACAGAATCAGAAGTAAAAAAGAATCTTGAGGTTGAAATTAATCAAAATTGATCATGATTCTTTGGCACATATTTCTGTCTGTTATAAATGTATTTTCATTTACATCTTATTATTAAAATAATATTATTTTAATATTAAAATTCATGCCAGATCTTTAATTCATACAATTGGCACTCCTATTAGTTCCTTAAACAGAAAATCAAAGTAAAAAGTAGATTGATCACAGGCCCTGATTTCTTTTAAATATTTTAATCCTGATTATTATTATTAAGTTTAGAAAACCAAAGCAATGTTATTGTTAATTATTTGATCAGATAATAGCTTATGCCAACCCGTCTCAACTTGTCTAATTGTCAAATAAAGCATTTCTGTAATTACCATGTTCTTTACTTTGTCCATTCCTGGAAATGGGCTTAAATTCACATATCCTACATCTCAATTATTTTTTTTTTCTGAGTAGGTAAGCCTAACTCCTCTTAATACTTCTTTTTCTGTTGAGAGTGGACAACTTCTTTTGTGGCACTGCCTTCTGAAAGTCTAAGTGTGTCATATACACTTTTAGATTAGCATCACAAATGCAGCTATTTGATTGTTCTAAAAATCTCCACCTAAACAGTTGTTACTGGGCATCATTACAGTAAACAATCAGATTTAGTAATATTTTTAAAGCATAAATTTTAGGGTATTATCCTCAAAGGAACTCAAAACGTTGTATTTTTTATACTTATATATTACTCACATTTCTCAATGAAGTGTGAGGAGATGAAAGAAGATTCATGACATTATCTTTTTATAGCAACAGAATTCTATCCAAATTCTTACCTTGTCAGTGACAGGTAAACCTATGGGAGAGTATTTAACAAGATTGTATGTGGGACCCAGAGAAACATAGATAAAATATTACACAATAAATATGGTATAAAAATAGCATTGTTAAGTGCAAGATACATAACTCAGAGTTAAAGTGCTTGTCTGGCATGCGAGGATCTGTGGATCCCATCCCCAGAAGCACAAAAACAAAAGGTAAACAGAACAAACAAGGAGCCCATCATTGATGCAACGTAAAATGATTTTAAAAAATGTAAGTCCTTGTGATTGCTAAGTAAGACTGATCAATAATGAAAATCAATGAGAATTTTGTATATGGTTTAATATCCATTGGGGGTGGTTCTACCCTTAAATATCTGTAAATTATTCAACCATTCTTCATGCCTTACGTGGCCCAATGACCTACAGACATTTACCCCTTTTGGAAGAATGTTATCCTATACATTTGATTTGCCGTGATTGATAATCTTAGTAAGCTGTCCATCATATTAATTGTTATTGTTCTAGAACCTACAATATCACCTCATATTTTGCAGTAACCCAAAACATAACACCCAGAAAAGAAAAGAGATAGATGATAGATATAGATATTAGTAGATAAAGAGAGGATAAAATTTAAACTATTACATATGTCAGAAACGTGGTTAACATTTAGATTTTGAATCAATGGTACGGCCCATCATTGACAGTAAATAATATGATGCAGTGAAGAAATGGCTGTCCCGGTCAATTGTGGTTTGTGGAAATATAAATCATACATAATAAAAAGAATTGATGTCATTCTTCATTCAACACAATTCCTTAAATTGCAAGCAATTACTTATGCAGATGGAAAATAACATTACTCGCTTATTGGGCAATGCATGTTAACTGCTAACTGCATTTCTTATATTCATAAGCAGATGCTTTGTAACATGTGGGTAACTTTACCACTTTTCTAGGGAAAGAGGATAAATACAAGTGAAACAGCTTCCTAACAGAATCATGCATGATCAGCTTCCATCACTTGAAAGTAGATATCAAGCACTTGATTAAATTATTCAGCATTATTCATATTCTTTTGGCAATGGGAATTTGGCAATAATAATAAATGTAGGCCCTGCTCTGATGGCTCCTACTTCTGATTTTTAGAGACATATATTTGAAAATGTGAAAAATAAAATACTCAAAAATTCTGATAATGATAAATACTAAAGAACAAAACCAAAACAAAGTTGGGAAGAAAAACAGAAATTGTTGATGTAGCTATGAAAGCTGATATTTACATAAGGTTTTCAGGGAAAGTTCTACTAAAAATGTGAATATATATATATATATATATATATATATATATATATATATATATATATATATCCTGAAATGCAGATACAAAGGATGAATATTCCAGAAAGAATATAAGAAAAAAAAATAAAACTCTGAAGCAAGGGTTTGCCTGTTATGCTTTGGGAGAAGAAATGAGGACACTAAGATTAAGTAGAATAAAAATTAGAGGAGTGGTATGTTCAGTCCAGACATAGTATAGTAGGTGCAAAATTATCTACTATATAGTCACAGGCCACCACATACTTCCACTTTCATTGTGAAAAACATAGGAGCCAGAGGTGGGATTTAAAGATATGTATAACATGCACTGACTCTTTTTTAACTAAACTAACTTGAAATTAATTGAAGAAGCCTTCTAGAAATTACAGTAGATCGAGAGATGACAGTTAGGAAGCTGCAGTCCAACCTTAAACAAGAGACAGTTCAACTCATCAAACAACATAGAAAGTGATATGAAAATGACTGGATCTTATATGACCTTCAAAGATAGAGTCAACACAATTGACAGCTGGATTGAGCATAGAGTATGTGGAACATAAAAGATAACTGCCTTCTCAATAGTCCTGTCTGTCCTTAGATTAGTGCTGCTCTCAGCACTCCTCAGTTTCCCAGTGCAGTGGCTGGAGGAACATTTGTATAACTCACTAAGATTCAGCAATTATCAGGGAAGAGGAAGTAGAAAGGCTGTTAGATCCAGAAGATGGAAAGTTATGCCTCAAAAAGTTATCTTCTTTATGTGACATGACCATTGTAATCATAAAGGCACTCACTGTAACTTTGGTTACCTTCTAAAGACCTACAAAAGACTGGAGAAATCAGTATTTTATCATGGATAGGACTGGGGCTCAGGAGGCCATAATTCTCTATGAAAGGCTATTGGCAGCTAGTGGTTGCTGGGGAAATAAAGACCATTTTCTTCAGTTGTATAGTCAATTGATAAGTCACCCATGCTCTAGTAAATAACCTCCCAACCATGTTCACATGCACATATACATACATATGACATGATATACTAGAAGATCTTGTTGGGAAGAAAGATATCGGTGCAATGGGAAGAAAGATGAGGAGTAAAGAGTTGTAAAAATGACTAAAACTTATTACCTAGTGGTATATGAAAATATCAATGACTATTATATATATGTATGAAAATATCAAGGAGTAATAAGTGGGACTGGAGATGTGGCTCAGTAGTTAAGATTGATGAGTGCTCTTCCAGAGGGTTCAAGTTTAATTTCTAGCACCCACGTGAAGTACCACATACCCTTATATAACTCCAGCTACAGGGGATCCAGTACTTTCTTCTGATTTCCACAGGCATCTGCAAAAATACTCATGAATAAAAGTTCTACAGATCTTTAAATAATAATAAAGGATGGCATGAAATGGTAGAGCCTCCGCATCAAGGAAACCAAGTGGTTGTTACCAACTGACAGTAGAAAAGCTGAGAACAGACAAAGTCAACCTAACGACCTTGCAGCATTGAACAAATTCAAAACACAAAGGAGACAGTAGACGACTGCCTCATGAAGAGAATATTGACCAATACAGAGTTATACAACATACAGGTCATGAATGAGAAAGATTGGGACAGCATGTCCTAGACAAGTAGTCCTCAATTTTCTTAATGCTGCGATCCTTTAATACAATTCCTCATGTTGTGGTGACCCTCCAATCATAAAACTATTTTCATTGCTACTTCATGACTGTAATTTTGCTACTGTTATGAATACAAATGAAAGTATCTGATATGCAAATGGTCTGAGGTAATCCCTGTGAAAAGGTCATTTGACCCAAGATTGAGAACTTCTGTTCCCCTGCAGCAATGCCTTGTCTGTGATAATAAAATTGCAATGATGTGTATTTAACATAATAGCTGTATATGCAACATTTTATAATTTTATAGTGCACTATATTTTAGTGTTTATCATAATTACAGTTTATCCAAATTTCAACCAAATGTGAGTAACATTAATACTCATTCAGTAGACAGGTGGCAAAATAAAATTAACTTAAAATTAATGTAGAAGGGATAAAAGTTTCACACAATTCAGTGCCCTGCTAGGTTTGAAAAAGCAATTGTTGATTAAACAACTTTGAAAAACCAATTAGCTGTTGTTGTTGTTGTTGTTTACCTTCTGAGTTAAAAACGAAAAACAAACAAACAAAATTATGTGTTTTGGATATAGGGCTTTCATCATTGGACTCTCAGGACCTACTAAGTGTAACCTATTAGTCTGTCAACCGAAACCTCAAGTTGTTGCAGTGAAAGCACAAAATGTCAGTTTTTAATTCCAAGTCATTTTATGTTAGACCCTCACATATATTCATTGCTAGTTGAGGACACCATCCACTTCAGTACCTCAAACAGGGAGGATATTGGAGACTAAGACTGTAATGAGTCCCTGCAGTCAGGTTAAGAAATTGGAAATAATGTTTCCTACAGTAAGTTGAGAACCCTCTTCCAGGAATCATTAACAGCTAATTAGTTACATTGGAAGTAACAGTTCTGTCATGAATCCCAGTAGGAGAAAAAAATGAAGTACATAACAGCCTTAGATGATTTCAAAAGTTGATACATTCCCCTGCCAAATATGACAATTTTAGTTTTGTAACTTTTAAGAATGAGCAGGTACTATAATGTACAACAGTGTTCATGTTTATTTTTATCAAATAAAACAATACACACATATAATGGGGAGATGACTCAGGTCATAAATATCTCACAGGAGAATATGAAGATGCAAGGGCAGATATCAAGCGCCCACATAAAGCAAAAACAGTAGCATCTGTGCTATAATCCCAGCACTCCTACAATGAGTTGACTTGTAGGCAGGAGGAAGCAATAATAGTTTTATGGTGGGAAGGACATATAAGTTTGAGTAGGATCACAGGATATAATGTAACAGTGTGGGAATATTCTGCTTTGCAAGTCAGAGGTCCTAGAAAATTTTCATCTCCAAAGATAATATAATACATCATGTTTAAATGAGAAAAGCAATATAATTTTATATCTATTCTGTAAGCTCTTTTACACATACCATTAGATATATGATTTCATGCTAAAATCAGACAATCATGAATGTATGTGGTGTGGCTTTTAATAAAGAATTGTAATGAAGTAAAGATGAAATCCTGGTCAACAGATACATGATTTGTATAATATGTAGCTTGGGAGAAACAATATTCCTGAAGTGTTTAGTTCTAAGTACAAATCAATAAATATTGACAAAATGTTTTACTAATTAGATGATTATAGAAATTAATAGTTCAAGCACTTCTGTACCTTGGAAAAGGAAGGGTGGATATACTTCCCTGAGGGAAACCATCGCTGTTGTTTTTCAAAAGAAGGCTGAAAATCTACAGTCTAAACCACAAATTGACTTCCATGTGACTTTGGAGTTCTTTACTTCTCACAGTGAAGAACAAGAGAGATAATCACACACGCATAGAAGGCATTCAATATGGATAGACACAGCTGTTAACAGTGTAGACCCTGGAAAGGAGTTCTTAGAGCAAAAGAGATTTCTCTCAGGAAGATACCCTGAGTTAGATTTGGAAGTTCTTTGGTCAGATGTGTTGAAGCTTCCTGCTCCTGCATCAGTCTTGTCCAAGGCAGAGAAGATAGGAGGAGAAAAATGCAGTACCAGTACATGGTCAGGACTATAGGGAGTAGGGGAAAGTTAGGGAGCATGTCTCAAAATATACTGTCTCCCCTCTTTTCTTTCTCTCTGCCTCCAGTTTTCATTTTTTTTATTATTGAATATTATAGTAATTGTTTTCTTTGTTTAATTTATTTTTTTCTTCAATCATGTAGATCCAAAATTTTTTAAAATTTTTAAAAAATTGGGTATGAGTGTTTTGTCTGCATATATGTCTGGAAAAATGTGTAACAAGACTGACCCCATGGACAGGGTCAGTGTTAAATGTTGACCAAAAATTTTTGTACTGAAAGTAAGTGATAAGTTTCTCAGGTACCAGTAGATGCTATTGCTGCAATTGGAAGAAATTAACGATGCTCAAATTCTAGCTGTAGAAAAGGGTAATATTGTTACTGAAAGCAAGGACTGTGGTACTCCACAGGTGTTTGTAAACCTTCTCTTGTGTTTGAGTAAAATCTTAGAAGGACTTTGTACATTTCTGCGGTAGTCCCTTTGGGATTCTGGGGTGCTTCCAGCGCTCATGTCTACTCTGGACAATGGTTTAAATGTACAGTCTTCCTCTCAGCTTCTACTTTTCTTTCTTAATTCTCGCTGCCAAGATACTTCCATTCTTGCTGTCACAGTGAGAAGAGGTCTTTTTCTGCATCATGTCATACATTTCTGCATCCTGTCTCCTACCTAATTCTGATAAAGTCACGTGAAGTCACTTTGGTATTGAAATAGTCATCAGAGTATATAATACCAAAGCAATGTTCATAAACAATAGGCGGTGAGGTTTGAGGAGATGTTAGGGAGATGACTCATCCCATAAAGTGCTTGCTGCACAAGCATGAGGTCCTTCGTTTGAATCCCTAGTGCTCATGTTAATATCTGGGTGTGGTGACATACACCCTGCAATTCCAGAACTGGGGAGAGAGATGAAGAGGGTTCATGGGGTTCATTGGACAGCCAGCCAAGTCTAAGTGAAGATATACAGGTTGACAGAGAGACTCTGTCTCAAAAAAATAAAGTAGAAAATGTTTGAAGGTGACACTTGCATAAATGTCTGACCCCCCCTCCCCACACACACACACATACAAATCTATGCTTTTTAAAAGTCCTATCATGAGTCTTCTGCAAACAAATCTTTTAACAAATGTAAATACTAAAATTTTTCTTCCATAATTAACTATCTTAAGAACCATAATTTGTATATTTCATAAAGGACTGAATGATCCAATAAAAATAAATGTTAATTAATTTTAACCCTATATTAACAAAGTATTACATTACTTTATTTTATACTTAAGTTCTACATCCCTTTTCAGAAGAATAATTTGGCAAACAGTACTAATGTTGAAACAATAGTAGAAAAACAATGAATTTCTTAAAGGTAAAATGGCATGGTTTATGAGCCCAAAGAGGAGCACAAACACATTATGTTTCTTAAAAGACTCATCCACACAGTGAATTCTTTTAACTTTATTTCACAGTTTACAACTGAAGGGATATGATGAGATTCTTCTCCACTATAATCTTTGAGTGTGTGTTTCAGCAACAAGTTATAATTTTCAAGCATAAGTGCAAAATCAATTTACATTTTGAAAATGACTGAACACTCTGGAAGCAGAGATGCTGCTTTTCAGCGTGGCTGGACCCTTGTCAACCAGTGTTTGGGAGTTCAGGATGATAGGTCTTTGCAAGCAGCTCACGGAAAATCAGCATGTAAAGCAGGATTGCATTTCTGTGTAGGGTTTAGCTATGTAAATGATCAGAACAGATTGAGATATGACAATAGATTATAATGTAAATTTTTAAAGAAAGAAGTAAGTTTAAAAGAAATGTTTTTTGCTCATTTGCCTTGTCAGAGGGTGTTTACTGTCATTTCGCCACATCACAGTGTGAGGCATAATAATTACTCAAATTTAACTAACAGTTAAATGAAGAAATCTCTTTGCTGATGAGAAGTTTAAATGGTGTTGCATTCTCAAGAATAAAACATATCCTACTCTTTAGGTCACTCAATAAGTCTTCTTCCTTAGACATGATTTAGGAATGACAATTTCCTTTTAAAATAAAAATGATATTTTGTGGGGATGGGGAGATGCCTGATTTGACCAAGTGCTTGACATGTAAGCATGAGGACCTGAATTTGAATTTCAAACACCCACAGAAAAGAGAGACATGTGATATGTATATATAACTTCAGCTTAGTGGAGCAGAGACTGACAGATTCTGGAGGTTCATTGAGAGATCTTGTCTCAAAAAAATAAAGTGGAGAACAGTAGAAGAGGCTGCCCTGCATCAATTTCTGGTCTCCAAACACCATGTATTGTGCTCACACTTGCATATAACACACAAGAACACACATGCCACACATGCAGATATATGTATAAAAAGGAAAAGAAAAATGTTACATTTTATGATTAACATACTATAGAGGGTAATAAATATAAATAACAATGCATGGTTATTTATAAAATATAACTAATAAATTTCACAACTATATATTTTGCAAAGGCAAATTCAAAACTGTGCTTAGAGAAAGGAAACTTTGTAGAACATGTACTTGCCTTCTAGATACAAAATAAATTGGATAATGTTAAAATTAAAGTCATAGGTTTATTAAAGTCCATCTTTAACATCGGAAGGAGCCATAGAATGAAGGGAAAATATGCCCTGTGGATACAAAATCAAATTCTTCTATTCGAGCAAATGAAGACTGCAAGTAAAAATGTGACAGAGTAAAACAATAGAGAGATTTGTAAAGGAGATGCTATAGTAGATTATATATACATGTCAACAAACCTAAGAAAACTAACTCATTTCCTAATGGTAAAATGAAGAAATAAAGCAGAGTAGAATATGCAGCCAGCAGAAAGATAATTGTGAATAAATGGAACGTTCATGATAGTGGTGTGACATAAAACCTTGGTGATGTGATTTTCCATACTGAAACATGCCAAATGGATTGACCTTTGTACTCCTAGGAGTACATGACTAAAAGAAGTGCATTCCACAAAAGTAACAAGAAACTAATTCTGTTCAAGAACATACACTGTTGTATCACTCATGAGAATTCAGTAACTTAAATACCCGCTAAGTATAAAACGAGTAAACTGTAATTTGTTCCTATAGTGAAATATTGTACAACTACGAGTTAAGCTACTGCAACAGAAAAATCTGACAGAGTAGGATTGAGGAAGAGTGGCAGAAAAAATGGGGTATTGTGTATACATACAGCAAGCTAAAAGGGCTTCTTTGCCATACAGTCACCACAGAGTGAACAGATAGTCTGTAGAATGGGAGAGCAACTCTTTGCCTTCTCATGTGGAGGATCTTAACACTTAGAATGTATAAAGAACTTGGGAAATTAGACACCAGAATCTATAATCCAACTGATCAACTGAAAATCAACTGACCAGATGCTTTCAAAATAAATGAACAAATAACACATTAAAACTGGTCAACACTCTCAAACAACAAAAAATGTAAAACAATACTGTGTTATGATCTCATCTCACCTCAGCCAGACCTGCTGTCATCAACTAAACAATATCAGTAAAAACAATAGGCAATGCTGAGTTTGTCAGGAAAGCAGGAGCCCCTGAGGCTTCTGCTGGGATACTAACTATTAGGAAAAGCAGATGGAGGTCCTTCCCCAAACAAAAATAGGTCCAGCTTTTACCATAAGATTTTAACTGAAATAGTAAATGGAAGCTATTGGTGTCATTTCTGATACTCTAGTTGTGGATCAACCAAGTCTTGTACAAACACACACACACACACACACACATACACCACACGAGAATATTATTCTTCATCAAAGATCAATGAAATTGTTTCAATTATTCATCATTAAAGATCAATTAAATCATTTCATTCCCAGGAAAATGGATAATCTTGGAAATTATTATGTAAACTGAAACAATCTGGTCTGAAACGGATAAGAATTAAATGTTTCTTCCACATGTGTGAAAGAAAAGGACACAAAAGAGAAGAGGGAGGACTGTGAAGCCTACTAGGGAATAAAAAGTAGAACAGCAAGAGGACACGAAGTGTAGGTGTGGGAACTGGGTAGAGAAACATAATCAGAGTATTTATATTTATGGACAAAAGTATCATAATAAAACCCATTATTATGCATAGTTGATATACACTAATAGCAAAGGAAAGTAAGAATGAAGAAATAAGGATGACTACTGAGATGCTTCAAGAGATAAACATGTTTGCCACATAAGCCGAATGGGTTAAGTTCAGCCCCTAAGTCCTAAGTAAAGGTGGTTTATGAAGTTGTGTAAGACCTCCAAAACACCAATAATAAGTTTTTAAAAAATAATAATGAAAAAAAGAAATATTTATTACAGCAAAATTAAATATTGATGATGCTTCAAGGAGAATAATAGACACAGTAAAAAAAAAAAAAAAAAGCATCATTTAATGTTGATGTTCTGATATGCTTGAAATCATTCAAGATTATGCAATAAACCCAAGCAGGAAAGACCCTACATGGTTTTGAAATATAATCTCCAATGTTTGATCATCATCAAAGAGACAGAATAACTTTATGTGAGGTCACATCTTGTGAATTTAGCAGGTCTAGGAATACTAACTCCAGAGTGCTTTGTCACAGTGTGGTTTTAAACAAGGAATTATTTAGACACGAATGAAATGAGGAAAAGTAAATATGTAAGTCAAAGGAGAGTGGTGATTATGGGAGATTTCCTACGATCCATGAACATGGATCTTTTGTTACAGACTTCATACAATACCAACACACACAACACAATTAACTGCAAAATAATTGAGTCAATTGCATTGACTCAGGTTCCTTGCTTCATGGGGTGTTCATCATTTTTCCTAAGTGTAAATGGGTGTTTGAAAGCAATCCCTGTAATCTAATGATTTGCTGACAATTAAGGTAAGGTAAGGAATGGTGTGTATGTAAGTGCTTCCTATATAAATGCATGTTTTACTCGAAACTGCTGTGTAACGCTTATCTATTTCAAAAGCAGTGCAAGGTGTTTAAGAAGAAGGTACATGAAAGTGTTGAAAGGGTGTCACCTCAACCAGTGGGAGAACTGATAGCATCGTATAGTCAACATTGATGGGACTAATTATGGATTTTAAGAAAATGTTTAAAGAAGTGACTTAGAAAACATAATTTTCATCTTAGGAAATTAAAGAGTAAGATCTACATCTGCACTGCTTGTGTCCATGATGACAGTTCTGCTATTTCAGTACAAAAGCAGCTGTGAGCATATATAAACAAGGAGATGACCACTGTCCCAGAAAAAAAAAAAAATCAATCACAAAAAAACAAGAGATGAAATAGAGTGGACTTGCGGGCTTTTGATTTTCACCCATAGGGTCACAGAGTAGAAGTGTTCTGCTGTGGATAGACCGTTTGGAAGGAGAAAAGTCAGAAACCACCCAGTGACATAAGAAATTTTAATAAGAGTAGCATATTGTGCCTCTGTTCACACTCTGTTGCACTGTAGTAATATTAAAAGTAAAAGTAAAAACTAGGAGATAAAACGTTCATGGGCAGGCCTAGATCTGCTATAATTATTTTGATGGAAATAAAATACTCTTCTCCAGAAGAGGACACCCTGATTTTCTACATTATGTCTAGGTTTGGAAACCAGGTTCATTCTGAACTTAATAAATATTGCATTCATTGATAAATTGAAGATAGTAAAGGAACCTACCTTACAGATTTATTACATTTATTAAATATCAAATTTAAAGTACCTTAAGCTGTTTGCGATAATGCTGTAAAGCTGTGTTATACCCTTAGGGATAATATTTAAATTTTCATTTTCAGCTTGAGAATCTCTTATCTGTAGAGCCTGAGACCAGAAGTGTTTCAAATTTTGGTTGCTTTCTGAGTTTAAGAATATTTCTATCTATTCAATAATATGTCTTATGGAGAAGACCCAAGTCCAATGTGAACTTCATCATTTTATATTCACCTCATACAAAGTCTGAAAGTAATTTCTATATAACATTTTAATGCATTGAATTTTGCTTATCACATGAGGGCAAATATGAATTTTTCCACATCAGCATACAAACAGTTTTGAATTTGGACTTTCATATCAGGGCTACATAGTCTGTAATAGATTCAGAATAAAGGTTTAGAAATGTGAGTGCTTTCGTTAAGATCAGACAGTGAGCAGGAAGAAAAGATAAGAAAGTGTAATAGGCAACTCTCCCTGAGAAGCCTGCACCCATATACAGGTGTGTTCTACTTTCTGTAGCTCTTTGAGCAGCTTCCACCTATGTCCCCTGGCATGTTTTACTTTGTTCTGAGTGTCTATCTTTTTCTGAACTCTCATGATTAACCCCCAATTAAAATATCTTTACTAAAGTACATCTCTGTTTCAATAAAATAGAAAAATATAACAGAGGGATTAAATCTGATCCAATGTATGTGTGTCAGTGTCACCATGAAGCTCCTTATGTCAAAAATTAATATATCATAATGAAAAGGAAAAGGAATACATATGTATTGTTGAATCAGATGACTGAAACAGATAATGAAATAAGCAAGAATTAGAGCAACATGAGTACTGAAGAAAGAAAAATAGACAGCACCAAAGTGTTTCCAAAATTTGAAGCTGTGATAGGGTATTTGTAGATGACAGTGGGTAGGACTGTGCTCTGACTGAGATGCTCTAAGTTGTAATTGTTGGTATTTAGTTAATTCCATAGCTTAGCTTCCTGTGGTTCATCAAAAATCAAAATAAAAGCAATTAAATCTACACACAGAAAGAAGACATATTTAAAATTAGTCAAAACAGTTGACTTTTCTTTATGAAGGATATTGTTATCTTGATGATAATTCTTAAATTCCTTAAAATTATACTGTTCTTAACTAAAGTCCAAAATTGTGCAATAAGTATATAATTCTTCCAAAAACATGTAAAAACAGAAACACCAGCCTATTTCAAAAGAAGACTTGTTAGTGAACATATGGCCATTTGGACTCTGCCTCCTCAAACACCAGTTCTTTGTCCTCACATTAAACATGTCTTGCTAACAAAAATAGCACACAATCAAAGCAACATTGTGCAATGTGCATGGGTGAGAACAAAATCACACAGGGGTCAGAGAATGTTTGTCATTTGAAGGAAAATGAATTTTGATTTGTAAGATCTCTGAGGTATTTAGGTTCTGTGGATATATTGTTAAAAGATTAGAACATTTTAATTGACCAAGCAGCTGTTGTGACTACATTTCAAATGAATTAACTGAGTTTCTAACTTGACTTAGTCATAAGTTTTACAAATGGAAAAAGGATTATCATTTCCATACCCGTACCTAAGCAACAGGAGACTTTAGGAGGTCATACTGATAACACTAGTAGAAGAAGTAAATTTTGTGGCTCCATGACATATTCAATGCCACCCAGCAACAGAAGAATGAGGAGTGCTGACTTTGAGCTTCAATTCAGAAATCAAGTACAATCTGGTAGAACTAAGAAAAGGAGTACGAATAAGTTCAGCCATGTGAAATGGCTCATATCGAGTTCCATGACTCACACTGGATCTTGTGAGTCTGGAAATAATGAGGTTCTAGCTTTGCTGTTCTATTGTGCAAATGAAATTAGTGTGGGATATGTTATTAAATGTTAACACTAGGCAAGAGGAAGAACGGTTGTCAGAAGATCTACTTTCCAGATGTTCTGGTTATTCTGAGGTTCCATGACACCATGCTTCTGAGGAACTCAGCACAAGACGTAAAGCAAGTTCCATGGGAGAGACCCAGACAGTGAGCTACAGTTGTATATCAGGAAATAGGAAGCAAACAAGGAAGGTGGCAGGAGCAGAGAGGTCTCCAGGCAAGGCAGTACAAACAGGACAGAAAACAGGAACAAAGAAAACTGACCTAGGAAAATGAAGGTTCAATTTATGCGGACAGAATGGAGAAACTAAAAACAAGGAAAGTATGGTGTCAAAAGAGGCCAAGAATTAAGTAGGATTAATAATCAGACACCAGCTTTCCCTGCTTGCATGGAAAAGTTATGTCAACTACCTTGAAAATACAAACTCTAGATACATGATGAAGAAGGACAAAACACCATCCTGTCTTTTTATTTTTTTCAAGTGTAAAGGAGTAGGTGAAAGTCCTTGTAGTTTATTTTGGTGCCACTAGAAATTGTGGAATGTGAATATGCCAGCATGGACAGGGAAGGGATCATAATGTCTCAACAGTAGATGAAAAGCTATTGGTAATTGATAGCAGCAACAGGCAAGAAACATGTTTTCTTCAGGGATGAAGTCTCTGAATGACAACCCTTGCTCCAAAACCCATGAATACATGGCAGCAGCAAGTGAATTCAGTGGCTTTTGCTTTGCTTTGCTTTGCTTTGCTTTGCTTTGCTTTGCTTTGCTTTGCTTTGCTTTGCTTTGCTTTGCTTTGCTTTGCTTTGCTTTGCTTTGCTTTGCTTTGCTTTGCTTTGCTTTGCTTTGCTTTGCTTTGCTTTGCTTTGCTTTGCTTTGCTTTGCTTTGCTTTGCTTTGCTTTGCTTTGCTTTGCTTTGCTTTGCTTTGCTTTGCTTTGCTTTGCTTTGCTTTGCTTTGCTTTGTTTTAAGAGAGAACATGAAGCTGGGGAGAAAAATGGTGGATTTGGGTTTGGAAGAATTGAGAGGGGAAATACTTGAGCAATTATTTGACCAAAATATATCACATTATGTGTATGAAATACTCACATAATAACTAAAGTAATTTAAATCATCCCTAACACAACAGCTCATTGGGGTTTATGAGTTCTGTTCCATTAATCTCTACCACAACCCTTATACCAGTGTCACAACGTCTTCATTAACCTTGTCTTTATATTAGGCCTTTGTGCATATATGTAGGAGTCCTTTGATTTGTTTCTTTGGAAACTTTTTTGGGTGTTTAGAAACTCTTGCGTTTCAATTTGAGCTTCAGAATCAGTTGATTAAATTTGCTATATCAGTCACATGATTTGACAATAATTATAATAAATATATACTCCATATATATACATTTGTGAACAGTATTCATTTTAACAGAATTAAATCTTCCGATCTACAAACATGGGATAGGTTTTACATCTTTCTGTGTTTTCTGGGTCTTATGGTGTCAGCCTTTCAAATCTTTGTTGAGTTTGTTTATAAGAAGACTAGTATTTGAATACTATTCAAACAAAATTGCTTCAGATATATTTTTACACCACTCAGTGCCAGTCTACAGAAATATAATTGTTTTTGAAATATGCTCTGTTCTTGTTAGATTTTTTTATTGACTTGACACAAAACTGTGTCATCTGGGAAGAGGAATAGTTAACTGGGAAAATGTTTCCACCAGATTGGTCTCTAGGTAAGCCTGCTGTGCATTTTGTTTTTTTATCAATAATTGATGTATAATGACTCCAGCTGGGGGCAATGCCACTCCTGGGAAAGTGTACAAGACAGCAAACCAGGAGGAGCAAGCCAGTGGGTAGCTTTCTTCTTTGATTTATACTTCAGTTCCTGCCTCCAGATTCCTGCCTTGAGTCCCAGGCCTGACATCTCCCAAAGGACTGTGATTGAGATTTTAGCCAAAAAAAATCTTTCCTTCTCAGTTTGCTTTTTGTCATGGTGTTCTATAACAGCAATAGAAACCTAAGTAGGATATATTTTGCATGGATTCATTACAAATTATAACAATTTTTTAATGAGTTGCTAGAGATTTTCACATGTCATACCATTTCATCTGTTAAGAGGTTATTTTACTTCTTTATTAATTTGGATGGACCTATTAACATTACCCTCATGATTAATGAAGCTAAAACTCAAATTCAGTGTTGACTAGATTTGAAAGAGCTAAAATTGTATCCATAAGCAGCCTTGGGTGTAAGCATACAAACCATTAAACAATGATGATATTTCCTTGTTCTGCATATGCGCAACATTAAATTTGAAACATCCTCTTACTTTTGTCTTTTAGTCATAAGAAGTGTAGACGTCTACCTCACCTCATTTGTGTCAATACTGAAGTTATTATATTGTTCTGTCACATGTAATATTAATTTACATCATGTTATAATGATTAATGTTTAGATACGTGTGATTCTTTTCTAGGAGACAATGCACTTATCACCCAAAAATGTGGAACTTTAGCTGACTATTTTGAGTGAGAAGCTTCAAAAATAGTAAGAACAAGAAGTTTTCTTAGCTTTCTGTTTCTTATAAGTGAGATATGATTGCATGTAAGAACAGCTTACTGGGAGCAAAGTGATAATCTGACCTCCAAGGACAGAAAGTTTAGGTATAAAATTGTGTAGTTACCATGCTAAATATAACAAATGTCTTTCACCCTAAATACAAAGTTGATTTATTGTTTTTACAACATATTATTATTTGTTAAATGTATTATGTGAACTTAACACTAACTGTACCTTTGAGACTTTAGAAGATGTGAAAGGTGATTGTTGCTCTCAATGCACTTCTTCTATTGATCTCATTCTCACACTGAATCAAGAAATCCATAAAAGAGTGGAAATAAAATGCCTGTTCTTCTAATTCTATTGGCGTACCATTTTAATGCAAATGTACCCCTGATATGTGGAGCTTCTAACACAAATGAGAAAATCAAGGAAATGTTATGGGAAGAGAAGTGATTTATACAAATATGAAACAAGGGTAGGAAATTAACATCAAACTCAAATACTACATGAGAAAAATACCAAAGCACATTGATTGATAGGAGAAACCAGATAGATTTAGCTCAATTACACACATCTTATGATGTTGCTAACATTACACTTTATATGAACAACGAACCATTGACTTCATTTAATTAAATATATATACACTTGTAACCAAATTTTTAAAATGACCAAATATTTTTATAACTGGCAAATAGATGAAAGCAATAGGATTTATCTTTGGCGTCTCAGCCATTATATATTGTGATAATCCCTTTATTTAAATCTGAGAATACAATTATGAACATAATTGGATGTATCAGTGGTTAGGAGCACTGACTGATTCTAAAGAGAACCTGAGTTCAGTTCCCAGCACCCACTGAGGGGGCTCACTGAGCCTGTAACTGTAACTCCAAGGATCTGAATTTTTCCCCCTAGACTCAGAGAGCACTGCACTCAAGTGAGCACTGGCCAAACCCACACAGAAACATAGACACTAATTAAAAATAATAAAAGTCCAAAAGATTTCTTTCAAGTGGCATTTTAACACCTTTTAGAAAAGAGGTTTTTTTTTTGTTTTTTGTTTTTTTTGTTTTTGTTTTTTTTTAATAAGATTTCTTCTCTCATACAATACATCCTGATTGTAGTTTCCTCTTCCTCTACCCTCCCCAGTTCCTCCCCACCTCCTCTCCCATGTGGATCCACCCCATTCCTGTCTTCATTAGAAAAGAATAGGCTTCTAAGAGATAAGTAACAAACATGACAAAATAAAAATAATACAATGAAGCATAAACTACCATATTGATATTGGGTATGGCAACCTAACAGGAGGGAAAGAGTTCCAATTTAATACGGAACACCCTTCTCTTCCAACTGTGGCTTTCCTTCTGATTGCTATTTCTAACAGATCATTATCAACAGCAATATGCTTCTTGATCACCAGGTTCTCATTGCTCTCAGGTCCTCACTCTCCTAAAGGTATTTTCACTCCTGCCAGAAAGGGCATGAGACAGATAGGTGAATAAAGCAGAGTACAAGTCTCATATTGACCTTATTGCTAAGTCAATAACTTCATTTCCCATTCTCCTTTAACTCTCCCTTTCCTGAGTTTCCTTATCAGAAAAGTGATTTGCACCATGATTGGAAGATGACAAGAAAAGTTTATTCTTGCAGCTTTTAAAGTCACTTTTGTAGGTGGCTCACAGAAATAAGTAATGTTGTCAGCTACTTAATATCTTCTGTGCCTGTGCTAAATATCACTTTAGAATCTGATTAAAAGACATAATATTTTTTCTTTAGCTGTCAATTATTCTCTTATTGAATAAATGAATTGAATACTGCAGTCAGCATCTACTTTAAAATTCCACACAATTTAGCCTCTTTTCACTGACTATTCCAATTTTATTTGTTTTTTAAAAAAATGCATTTTTAGTGTTTATGGACCGCAAAACACTGAATAAAATTACATAAAAGTAAATACTTCCAGCATTAGATTGATGAAGCAATTGGATGATTACTGTGAGCTTAAAATATCTTCTGATGAGCACAGAATTATGTTCATCACAGAAACAAGTGTTGAAAAAAGACTGAAAGATGAACCTCAAATTAAATGTGGAAGAAAAAGTAAGAAAGAAAATGTACTAACCTTCTCTAGTCTGCACTAGAATGGGAAGAGCACTTTTTTTTTCTGCTTGGGGAACATAAAGAAACTTTTAAAATGTTTAACTGTATTATCTTGTATAACATGTTCTCTTTTTAAACTTGTGTCTTTGAAGATTCTGGAGAGTTTGATGAAGCAGTTGTGAATCTTCTTAGGAATTGAACGAAATCATAAAGTTGTTCATATCAGTGTTCATCCTAGAAGGACACAGATCTGCAGCTGTTTAGAAAAGTTACGGCCTACTAATATGATTAAATGCAAGTTTGAAAAGCCAAAATATCCTAGAAGAATCTAAAGTTCCTTACAAAATATCTTTGTAAGTTTATGTTCAAAACTTATTATAGTATATGAATTTCCATAGAGAGATAAGACCAGGGCAAGCGAGCACCTGACAGGCACTCAGCAACATGGTGTCTTGCTGATGGAAACAATCATCATGCACGTTCTTTATGCAAACATGCCACATGAAACACCAGAAGCTTCCAATTGCTTCACTCAACTCAGAGTTATCTAAGAAATCAGAGATGGGAAACCATGTAGAAAATATGAAGACATAACAAAGACATACAAAGTTCATCATGAAAGAGCAATGAAAACCTAGATCCCAGCAAAGGGAAAAGAAAAGTGAAGTTCAGGGATTGAAATGCAACCAAGAGGACTGCTTCAGTCTTCTTATTCTGTTCTGAGCATTGCTCCCAAATCAAAGGAAAGCATCTCAGTTTACCCACTGGTGGTATCACTTAGAAATATGGGAAGAGATGTAAACAACATTATTGTAGATGACAAATAGACTTAGGAAATAGAAAGCTGCTCAACTTAAGGAACAATCTGAAAGGATGAGCAGCAATCTACCTTCAGAGAAAAGGAGCAGCAAGTGGTCTGACCCAGGTCTTCTGCGTATACGTTATGGCTATTATCTTAGTGTTTTTGTTGGACTCCTAATATTGGAAGTGGGTGTGTCTCTAACTCTCTTGCCTTCTCTTGGGACTCTTTTCCACTTATTGGGTTGCATTGTCCAGCCTCAATATGAGGGCTTTTGCCTTGCTTTATTTTATCATGTTTTGTTGTGTTTGGTTGTTGTTTCTTGGAGGCATGCTCCAAAGGAGTGGATCTGGGAGAGAGGAAAGATATTGTAGGGGATGGGAGGAGTGGAAGCAGAGGGAACTACAGTCAGGATGTGTTGTATGAGGAAAAAAATCTATTTTTGATTAAAAAATAAAGGCCACACAGGGTTTTTCAAGACTGGAAAAAGCAAGAAAAAGAAGAGAAAGAAACTGAAAAAAAAAATAGGTGGAGGGGTGATGATAATGATGATTATAATAACAAAGAGTAAGTTGGTTCAAGAGAATTTTTCTCTTCTCTATAAAGCACTTGAGGAATAAGAAATTTTCCAGATGGGTTATGAAGTAAAATACTGGTGGAAAAACATAATGAAGGACTTCACATGTGTGGTTGTGCTATGGGTGCCATTGTGATATCATTCACAAAGGAAAGGCAAGGATTTATATGGATTATTTTGTCTCCTATGTTTGTTTCTTGTTTTGTTATTCTAACAATTTCATACACCTATTCTATGAGTTTGGGACATTTTCACCCCATTATCTTCTCTGAATTTTCCCTCTTGCTGAACTCCTTCTCAGAATCCTCCCTCCTACTTTGGGATCATTTTTAAACAGCAAAATTTAGTGTTGACTGCCTGCATGAGGGTGGGTGTGGTGCTGTTTACTGGAATATGGGAAATTTATTAGTGGCTACACTACTTAAGCAGAGGGAAAATAATTTTACTTCAATGGGATGTCACTAGGTATGTCAATCATACTGTGAGGCAGGCTTCATGTGCAGGAGTAGTTGACAAACAAAAACAAAGTCCATGTTTGTTTGGGAAGGGAGTACAGTTTTGTTTTGACATTATTTGTTGATATTGGATTCTTTGTTTTGATTTTTTAAAAAATAGAAAGATAGAAGATAGAACATGAAGTTGGGTAAGTAGGGAGGTGGAGAGGATGCAGAAGGCGTTGGGGAATGGAAAACAAAATATATTGTTTGAAACAAACAAATAGAAAATAGAACATCCAAACCATCATTTATTAACTGTACATAGTCTTTCACTGCAGGGTAGGGCCTCATGAGCCCCTAATGTCTACTGCTGTAGATGACTGTACTCTCATACATGTAATATGCATGAAGTGCATTTCATACATGCTGAAGTCTCAGAAATATAATGGAGTTAAGATGAAAACTGCACTTGCATAACTTTCAATTCTACATGCATTAACTATTAATGACATTTCTGAAGTATATGGTGAGAGGAGGTGATTTATCTTACAAATAATTTTTTGTTTGGGTTTGGTAACACTGTTTGTAATCTCCATATTTTGGAGGCTTAGGCAGGAGGAGCTATCATGGACTATATAATATGACTGTCCAAAAAATAAACAAGCAAACCAAAAAGAGGAGGAATGGAAGTCATTAGTAAAACTGCTTGACTTAAAATGTGTGATTATTTTAGTACAATATTAAGCATCAAATCACTATCACTACCATCACCATAAGATTTTTATCATAAAATCCAGGATGAAATAAAAGAAATTCACAATGATCTAGCAGTGAAAATATATGCTCAGAGAGTTTACTGCCATATGTCTATCATAGTCATGGGTGTTAAGGAATTAGATAGCATAAAAGGCAATACTTGCCAAGATTTTCAAGGTTTCCAATAAATACTGAGTGAACAAGCATATACATGTTAAACTACAAGAATCTGACATAAATCTTGCTTTCTAACTAAATGGTTGTGACACAGTAGCTACTGGAGGAGTTGAAGGTCAACGCCTTGAAGCTAAAATGTTGGTTTTTAAATGGAAGAGCATCATACTCAAATATGCTAATACAGACTGGAACAAACACAGTGAAATGGAAAATGGTTTAGATAAAGTGAAGTTCAGATAATTTTCTATTTAGTACACATTACACTCACATTTTAAAAGCCACTTTGCTGTCCTTTAACATGTATTAACACAGCTGACTTAGGAAAAAAAACTGTTCTAATTTTTCATGTCGATTTCAGTATGTTCTTTGTTCTTTAGTCTTTTGCAACTTTACCTTTGAAATAGGCATAATTCTGAAAATTTCTAAAATACATATCAGACTTTAGATTATCTAAGATGAAAAAGTAAAATGGTTATGCAAAATACAGAAGATATATTTTAACAGAACACCAGGCTTTTGATCTATGAGAAAAAAATGAAATTTCTATTTACATATGTATGAAAAATATATTAGAATGAGTATGACTTTTTTTTCTTTTTACCCTCTTTTCACTAGTCAAGTTTAACAGGGTTTTACTAACTAGAAAGAGAAGAGATGATGAGCATTTGAGACAACTCTTCAGTACAAGGATGCCTACTACCACTATTACCATAAAAGTTAATGAGGATGTCAAGTTACTTTGAGGTTTAACCCCCAAAGGACATCTTCAGTTCTGCCAACAGCAAAAGCTATGCATGATAATAAGCATCTCACAGGGAGATGAGCACTGATGATGTATAAGATGCAAGGCTCATCTGCATGCAATTATATGCAGAATAATGATGAGGTATGCATCCTTTACACATTCCTAATTGGATAACAACGTACTGCAAACAGTGTAGAGTACTTGTTAGGGCAGAGAGAAAACCAAAAAAGTCTTGTCACAGTTTTAACTTCAATACTATGAATTAGAAGAAAGAAAAGCCACATTGAACATAAATTTATGTGTTTTTCTTTTTCATAACATTTTTATTCTCATCTTGACAAAACACAGGAACTGAGGTGATTTTAATTAAGTCAGTGTATTATGATAACTTGTAAAAACAGAATAAACTTAGTTTAAAGGGGAACAAATATATTCTTAATTATTTAACAATATAAGTGTACATGTAAAATACTGTATTGAAATGCAGTAATAATGGGAATCCTTCCTGTCTGCATATGAAATTGCTAACTATGGACCACCCTAGTTTTCTTTCTGCATGTCTTTCTGTCTCATTTAGTTTACTGTCAACAAGTCTTTTGACAACAATAGCTTTTCCAATAATCTAAATGTCTGCTAATGGGGAAGAGGGATTGCATGCTCATGTATTTTGAAATTGAGAAAGAACAATGAACACAGGAGAACAACAGCAAAATAATAGACTATCATTTTTTATACACCTTATATCTGAAAATGAATAACAAACTAAGAACAGAGGAAAAGAAAGAGAATAGGACAGGAGCAGGAAAGAGAAGAAGAAAAGATGTCTCTGGGTGAGATAAAAGAGCGTCAAAGGATGCTCCACCCTACCAGAAATTAGAAACAACCTAGATGTCCTTCAACTGAAGAATGGATGAAGAAATTGTGGTACATTTACACAATGGAGTATTACTCAACTATTAAAAATGAGTTCATGAATTTTGTAGGCAAATGAATAGAACTAGAAAATATTATCCTGAGTGAGGTAACCCAGTACCAGAAAGACAAACATGGGATATACTAAGTTATATATGGATATTGACTGATAAGCAAAGGGCAAAGGTGCTGCAATCCACAGACCCAGAGAGATTGTGTAACATGAAGGGCACCAGTGGAATCTCAGTAAAGGGAAACTAAAACAAACAGTTCAGGTGGGCTAGGGAAGAATGGGAATGGGAAGAGAAGCGACAAGGTAGTGAGAGAGGGAAAGAATATATGGAGAGATGCCTGGAATTTGAAGACATTTGGTGGGATCTGGAGAACTAGGGCAGTGAAAACTCACTGAAATCTACAAGGGAGACTCAGGTGAGGAGCTCTAGCAATGAAGGGTTGAACATGCCATCTACTGTAACTGGGCAGGGCTTCCAGTGGTGAGACTGGGACACCATCCTAGTCAAACTTCGACTTATAACCTATCCTCACTACAGGAGCTAGCTGCTGGGACAATGGAAGGGCAGAACCCATTCCAAAGGAAGAAACCCATGCCTGCTACTGCAGAGCAAGCCAGAGATTGGATAGACACTAGATGATTTATAATGATAATTTGCTCTACTCATAGATTGGTGCCTAGTCCACTCTTCATCAGAGAGGCTTTGTTAGGCTGCTGATGGGAGCAGATACAGAGACACGGGGCCAGACATCACACAGAGCCTAGGGAGCCCTGCAGAAGAGGGGGATGAGGAATTCCAAGTACCAGAGCAGTTGAGGACAACAGGAGATCAAGCCCCAAGGAGTCAACTGACCAGCACTATCGGGGGCTCACAGAGCCTGAAGCAACAGACCTGGAACCTGCAGGGGCTCCTTGTAGTTGTCTGGCCTGGTTTTCTTGTGGAGCTCCCACATACTGATAAGCGGGGAGTCACTGACCTCTTAGTCTATTTTTGTGACCCTCTTCCTCCTGCTGGGTTGACTAGTGCACCCTTCATGCAGGAATTAATGCCCAGCTTTTTTCCATGTTGTTTGAGTGGTAACCCTGGGAGAACTGCTTTTATCTGGGGAGAAGGGAGGAAATAGATCTGGGGGAGATGGGGCAGCTGGGGAGAGCAGAAGGAAGGGAGATGAGATAAATATTCCTGATTAGAATTTTAAAAATGACATCATGAAATTGGTAAACAAATGGATGGAACTAGAAAAAATACCCTGAGCAAGGTAACTCAAACAGAGAAAGATAATCATGGAATGCATTCATATATAAGTGAATATTAGCTCTTAAAATAAAGGACAATTTTACTACAATCTGTAGATCCAGAGAGACCATGCAACACATAGATCTCTCTGGGAAGGGGAAATGGAGCAGACATTTCAGGTGAGCTGGGGGAGGACAGAAATGGGAACAGGAAGGGTCAGGTGCAGGGAGAAGGATACAGGGAATTAATATAGGGAGAGATGACTGGAACTGGGGGACATTTAGAGGTGATCTGGAGACCTAGTGCAGTGGAAACTCCCTGGAATTTCTGAGGGTGACCCTAACAGAGAACCCTAGTAATGAGGGAGAGGAAGCCTGAAAAGGACCAGACTTAAGCATTTGTTTCATTGGTCATCTTTACAGAATCTTCACACTTCAAAAATGGTCATTTCTATGGTTACTTTATCTAATCTCATAAGTTATGTTTTAAGACATTCAGTTACAATGTAGGTCAATAAAACTGTCAGGTTTTTTTGTTTTGTTTTGTTTTAGATTACTGTAAAAGTGTTAAGTATTTTTTTTGAAAATTTCTGAGCATAAAATGTAGAGAATTGTAAAAAAAAAAAATCAACATATGTTCTTTTCATACACCTCTTTCCTCACCTCTGAGCAAATACAATTATTGGAGCAAGAGTCCTCCATGCTCCAGTCAGCATTACCTTGAATTAAAATGGGGAAGAATGCCTTTCTTAAAAGCATTAGTGAAAGATGAAGAATTTTGGCCTGCCTGGCTATTTTAATACACATTAAATTGTGTTAGTACTGTATCATGTAAAATAGCAATCTGTTCTTCCTTGTATTCCTCCAGTTAAAGGCCATCAACTGTTTATTTTGACAATATTACATTATGATAATTTTATACTGTATAATTTCCTTTTGCTAATGATGGAAGCAAAACAGAGAGGAATGAACCAAAGATAATAACAGACAAACATTTTTTTAGTTTGAATATCTTCTGCTAGAGACATGCTTATCACTACTGTTACTCTATCATATTTTAAGATAAAAGAATCTTATGCTTATCAAAGAATAATGAACTTCTTATACTGGAATTTTTTGTAAAAGAAGGAACACATAATTTCTAAGTGAATCAGGCTAGCCAAATTTCTCAACTATAAATGAGATACTTCTCCCAGAGACTTCAAACAGAGAGCACTCTGCTACCTGTAATATGATGTAAGTATGATGCATGGTCAGAAACAGGACAACAGAGAAGTTACTACATATATATATATATATATATATATATGTATATATATATATATATATACATATATATATATATATTCATACATAGTTGAAAAATAAGGTGGTAACTTTTTTATATTTCCCCTTCATTGACTCAACAATGTTAATGCTACATATATATATATATATATATATATATATATATATATATACACACACACACACACACACACACACACACACACACACACAACAATGAAAAATGACCATAGGTTATTTATCATTTCTATCTCCTTTAACTGCTAAAATGTATTTTTGATTAATAGTGATTACTAGTGTCTGGGCAGGATGGAAAGTAGGAGAAAATAGTGAGGCTGAATCTCATAAACCAAGACACTTTGGATGAATGGGAAAACACTAGGGCTGTATAGCACGCAGGAGGTGTGCAGCTCAAGTGATACATGTGTATTCTATGAACAAATTGAGATAGGTGCTAAAGTCTCTATACAGGAAAGAAGTACTAGACAATGGAACTGTTTATTCTAATTTCATCAGGACACACTGCTTACATCTATTGAAACGTACCAGAATATTCTATATTCATCTTCTCTAACCATTCCTCACTGGTAAAATTATCTAAATCTAAAATTATATTTTAAGAGCAAGTCCATTATTTCAAATTATGTACTATCTTTTCTCTCAAAAGCACGAATGTAACAAAAATCAAAAGTACATTTCAAACATTATTTCTATTAATTTATTTATTGTTTATCTCTCTTTCTTTCTGTCTGTTTGTCTGTCTGCATATCTCTCTTTCTTTCTCTCTCTCTCTCTCTCTCTCTCTCTCTCTCTCTCTCTCTCTCTCTCTCTGTACACATAGGTCACAGAACATGTATAGCAGTCAGAAGACAACTTTAAGTTTTCTGCATATAACATGTGTTTCCTTGGGAACAAACTCAGTTTTAGCCACTGAGACATCTCACCATCCTTCTGGAAACTAAATTTATTACATAAAAATGTGAACTCTCAACATTAAAAAAAAAATCTGTAAGCCAGCATTTACAGAACTTACTAAATATTAGAATGCTTGATTTAGTTGGCCATTTCCTTGAAGAGAATAAGCATATAAAAAACTAAACGTTAATTATACTTTGGCTCTAAATTTCTCTCAATATAAAACTCAAAGCACTTAATTTGAACACAAAGCATTTTTTCTTAATTGCCATGGACTCCCTGTATTCAATTTTAGTTCCTTGAAAATAGCTATCATGTGTTAACAATCTCTTCCATAACTTACCGTTTAGTTCACTACTTTTGACTTCCATGATCACCTTGTTTCTATACTTAACAAATGACTACACTGCTAAAGCTGTAGTATTAGTAATAACATTCAATTATCACTCACACTGTGAGCTACAATTATTACTCACTAACACCTATTTTCCCCCTTCTGCTCTGTTGCTAAATAGCCGTTAATGTAACAGCTTCACATCTGCTTACACTGTAAAATATTGGGAAATAATTTCCAATTAAAAATTGGAAAAATTGTATCTGTAGAAAATGCAAAATATTTTAGGACAGTTATAATATATATAGCATATTGGTATATAATTAATTAATATTTATTGATCATCAATACTAGCACGAAGTTACATAAGGTAGGCCACAGAAAATGAGTAAGACACACAGCGAGATTTTTTTATTCCTGGGAAACTCAAAGAATAACATTATAGTTCTTGACAAACACATTAACAGATCAAAGTAGGGAAAGAATGCGGAAAGAAGACTTGGAAAATTTATGTATTATAAAAATACTAAGGCTTACATTCTTAATTTTACATTTTTATTGTAATTTTTAATTTTAGGTTACATTTTTAATCTTAGGTTAAAGACCCATTTTACATGAGTATTGATATAAGGTGCATATATGGTATTTGGGTGCACATTGTTTATATCTCATTAACATCTTTATCAGCATTGTAAAATTTTCACAAGCATTTGGGTTTTTCATTACTTTGGAAGTGTGACTTCAATGTTTGAATCTGAAAACATTATTACTAGTACATGAAAAAAAGTGTCCTTTTTGACATTTTATCTTATTAATGTGTCAAATTAAGATCAGAAGAGTGTATAATGCCTTTGGATTGTCTAAGAGAAAATAATGTTTCCTTTAAGAATAGATTTTTCCCCTTTCTTTTCATAAGCCATTTTTCCTTTTTTTCTTATCTTGCTACAGGTAAAGAGGTCATATATGAGTTTTAATACGACTGTTGAAAGGAAATACTCATCTTATTCCTGATCTTGGCTATAAAGCAATTACTTGCTAACCCTTAAATATTGTATTCATTGTAGAATCTGTGTTTATTAAAATTGCCTGTGAAATAGTTTATCTTGTATTCCTAGTGGTGATTTCCCCCCCCCCCCCCAGTTATTGTACTGAAGTTTATAGATTACTTTTCAGAAACTGACCTAGCCTTGCCATCTTAGAAAGAACCACTCTTGATGGTAAGATATTGTACTTTCTAACGGCTAAGTGTACTAATGTTTTGTTATGGGTTGTGATTCTTCATCTATGTTTATTAGAAATTATTATTTTTATTTTCTTTCCCTACATCATCTTTGTCTAAGTTTTATTGTGAAAGTAATATTACCTTCATATAAGCATTGGGAATACACCTCCATTTTCTTCAATGTTTGTGCAGAAATACCACCATTTTTTTTTTGGAATCCTGGTAGAAATCATACTAGAAATAAAACAAATATGGAGGTTTTATTGGAAAAATAGTTCTTGCTTTGAACTAAATTTCTTAAATACTACTTTCTAGGGTGTTTTTCTTGTGCTGTTGCTGTTTATTTTGTTTTGTTTTGTTTTTCTAGACAGGGTTTCTCTGTTGCAACTCTGGCTGTCCTGGAACTCGCTCCATAGACCAGGCTGGCCTCGAACTCACAGAGATCCATCTGCCTTTGCTTCCTGAGTGCTGGAATTAAAATCAGTCACCACTTAGGACATCTATCAGTTTCAATCATAATTGTCCTTGCATTTTCCTCTTGGAAGATTTATTTATGATAGTCATATTCTTACAATACTTGTTAATACATAATACTTATGAAGTAATAATACTTTCTATTAGAAGTCTTCTGTTATGATTGTGATTCCTCCACTGAATTATGTTTCTCAGAGTCTATCTTGAAGCTCTGTTATTCCTGCCAACATTTACACTCACGGATGATTGGGGTCCCTCTTATGAAGTCACACTCTTTTTTCACTATTATGTTTTGCTTTGAAGTTGTCTTTATCTGACTAGTTGACATGCCATATCCAGCTTATTCTTGGCTAATTTTGATAGTTTATCCTTTTTTTATTTCAGCACTTTGGCTGTCATCTTTAGTTATCACTTTTATTATCAACATTCTTGGTTATTTTAAAACTCTTCGGAGAACCCAAATAACTGTGTAGAATTCACGTCTATATTGTTTATCATGTTTTCTTTAATTTTCTTCAGTTTCCCCATAAGTTCCTTTTTTCAAATATATTATTTCTCACTTTTGTTTTACAAATAACTTTATTGAAGTAGAATTTACATAAAACTAACTTAACTAATTTGAATATTAAAGTTTTATAAAGTTGTTTCCAAGTAATCACAGGAAATATATGTTTTTTTTTTATACTCTCAACCATCAAAGTTGATACAAATTTATAGCCAATAAAATCCCTTCGTTCATGACCCAAAGTGATACTAGTTTGCTCTGTCATTCTCTAGTGGATTCATCTCCTTTGAGATTTTACATTAATAAAATAGAAATTGTTCACCATTCTTTTGCCTGGAACTTTTAACAAAATATGAACTCTGTTGTATTTAGTCATTAGATTTATGTACTTCTCAGTATCTGGCCTTGGTTTATATGCTGGATTGTGTTTAATTGAATCATTATGTTATGATTTCATTATGTAACAATTTGTTGATAAATATTTAAATTGTTCTCATTTGTGACACTTGAAAATGTAGCTGTTACAACATTCATTCACAAGCATTATGTGATGCGTGCTTTTTGTTGTTGTTTAAGAATGTGAAAAAATAATTAAAGGATCAAAAACTGCCAAGAACTGGGTGTGGTGGCATATGCCTTTAGTTTCAGCATCAAGGAGGCATAGGCAGATTGATCTAGGTGAGTGTGAAGTCACCTTGATCTACACAGCAAATTCTAGAACAGCCAGGGCTACATAGAGTAACCCTAAATGGGGAGAAGAAGAAAAAGGAAGAGGAGGAGGAGGAGGAGGAGGAAGAGGAGAAAGAGGAGGAACTACCAAGATGTTTTTCAAGGCACTTTTACCAGTTTTCAACTTTTTCTGTGTTATATGAGATACCACATCCTTACCAACTGTCAATCACTAGATTTCATCCATTATGATACTTGTGCTCTTTTATTTAATCTTAATTGTTTTAATTTTCCCATTTGGGGTTTAAAGAAAAGATTCTAAGCATGGTTTGTGTGGGTCTTGGATATTTGATTTCTTAACATAGTATCTGAAAAGTTTTTTTATATCTCTCTATGTTTCAATTGTTTTTTTCTAAAATTGTGTATATCTGTGTGCAGATATGTGGAGTGCAGATATGATCAGGGATCATAGGTGCCAGATCATATGGAGCTAGAGTTACAGCAAATTTTAAGAAACCTGGCATAAGAGTGCTAAAACTGAACTTAGGTCCTCTGCAAGAACTATAAACATTCTTAACCATCTTAGACAGTGAGTCTAAACCTTTCTCATGCTGTGACCCTTTAATACAGTCCCCCATGTTGTGATGACTCCCAACAAAAAAAGTATTTTATTGCTACTTCATTACTGTAATTTTGCTATTGTTATGAATTATAATATAAATATCTGATATGATGATTGTCTTAGGAGACCCCTATGAAAGAGTCATTTGACCTCCAAAGGGGTTATGCCTTCTACACCTTGAAAATGACTGCAGTCTAAGCCATCTCTCCAGGCTCTTTCCTCTCTCTTATTGTGTAAATTTCTGTTTTTCATATATTTCAGATATTCGATCTTTGCTTTATATATCTATCTCAAACATTTCTATAATTCCAGTTTGCCTTTCATCTTGTTGAAAAGCATTTTAAGGAGCAGAATATTAAAATTTTCACAATATTCAAATAATATAATTTTTATGTTTTGTATGGACAACTATTAAATTAAGTAGAGGTAATCATCTACATTTTATCTACAACTTTTATAGTTTCTGCTTTCATGTATCAAATTATGCTGTGATTTGGGTAAATTTTTGAAGATATTGTGAGGCTTTTAAAAATGGTTATTATTCCAAAAATGATATTATTCCAAAAATAAATTAAAAAGTCAATACAGTTTCTCACAATTTTAGTTATCCTAACAACTGTATTAAGCATAGATTATCTACTTTACCTCACTTCTAGCTAACGTACTAATCCATGAACCAAACTCAGACTTTTCTTACTCCTTCAGCAGGTAATAAGTTCTTTCTGTGGTCACAAAAAGTAATACTAATATGCAAAAGAATAGGAAACAGTGATATGGGGTTTAGGATATACAAAAGTAAGTAAATGTTTGCACACTGATCTTTTATGTGCATATTTTCATATATAACTCAATTCAATGTGGATAGGTCAAAGTCTATCTGATAAAAGAACTTTAATTGAAGGATGACTTGATGTTTTATGGTTTTATCTGTTACTTTCTGAGGATCTGTAACTTTTCAGAACCTGTTTTATAGTGGTGCATATGTCACTGCTGTATTTGACATATCTTTGGCCAAATTTAGCAGATCTGTTATGATTTGATTCCAAAGGAAGTCTTAAACATATATATTGTAAAGAAATTTTCCTTAATCTCACTAGAAGGCAATAGAGCATGCCTAAGGTCATGTGTGGTTCTTGGGACTAAAGAGATGGTTCTGCTGCTCAAATCTAATGTTCAGAGATCAAGATCACTGCTAATCACACAACAGAACAAGAAACAAAGGACACACCACACCATTCTTGGTCTTAAATGCCAATGATGCTGAGGCTGAGAAACATCTTCCTAAACAACAACACAGGATACCAGTCATTTTTGCTACATGAATAATTTTCCATTCATCCTCGATCAGCTGTACAATCCTCTCTTTTCTCAGTTCAACTTAACCTTGGATGTCCTTCATGTTAGCTGCCAGCAGATCAGAGTGGGATTTTCATACTGTCAACTGCAGAGCATGATAAAAAAGCCTTGTAAATTTCTTCCTTCTATCTCTGTGTTAGGAAGAGAAGGTTCAGTGATTTGTCCTTTATTTTGGACATTTATTTCTGGCTTATTCTAAACCATTATGTCCCTAAAAACTTTTAGTCCTCTTGAACTTTACAAGTGTTCTCCCTCAGTTGGGGGTTTGTGTATATTACAGAGGCCCTCAGTATACTTCAAAAGTCATCCAGTTTAATTAACTTGGTGTCATCAAAATAGTGGACTGGTTTCATCTTCTGAGAAATGTCCAGATGGCCCAGGACCCTTCAGAGTTCACTAAGACAGAAGGCAGAAGAATTATCATTTCCTTGGGGCATAATGTTTATTTATACTTACTTGAATCTTACTCAGATGTGAACTGGACATTAGTGTTTATCTTGAAAGGGATGAAAATCAAAGTTGCATTCCCCTGATTATGTCTGTGTAGAGGAGAGAGAGGGAGGGGGGAGAAAAGGAGAGAGAGAAAGAGAGAGAGAGAGAGAGAAAGAGAGAGAGAGAGGGAGAGAGAGAGGGAGAGGGAGAGGGAGAGAGAGAGAGAAACAGTGAGAGAAACAGAGAGAAGTGAGCAACATAATTCCTAGGTCTGTTTCAGGTGATCTAATCAAATTTTTACTGTGGTAATACAGGCTTTTCTCAGTGAAACTCTGATTCACAGCATTTAAGGTCAAGAAACTGGAGCAAGTGCTTTGGATCAAGGAGAATCTATCCTCAGAACTACGATTGGCCAATTATCTTTCTGGTGGTCTATCTACCTTTTAAGCACAGTGTATTCAATCAATCACTGCCTTCTCTCTCTTCAAGCCAGACTTCCCCCATGTCACTGTCATCCACTGCAGTAATTGTTACTGCTTTGTTTCTGTTGAGTGATATGGCAAAACTTCCATGTTTATATTCAGCCCTCTATGCTGAAGCCATCCTGGAGATTGTTTTTTACAACAACAAATCTACTACAAACTCATTTGTTTACTATATTTCCAAATCTTACTTCATGTTATTGTTCTGAATACTGTGAGGCACAGACTTTCAGCTCCTAAACCCCAGAATCTCTGTTCTTCTTAAATAGTTCCTTCTTTATTTTACCTGGAACAAGAGATGCATATTTCAGTTTGCCAGGTAAATAAAATTCATAGAAATTGAATATAATTAGAAATATTATTAGTCAGCTTTCAAAAAATGAACATTTTGTTCTTCACTCATTAGATGTAATGACTAGACTTTTACCCTAGGACACACGTTCATATGATGCCTGAAAAAGCTCTAACAGTTTGTCATGATCTTATAGCTACGGCCTTATCCCAGACTGTCTTTTTCGGTCATGTGTGATTAAAACAATGTGAGCAAGAATGACATTCATTTCAATACCTGTATTTTAGGTCTCTGTGATATTCAACATTTTTATTCCTAACTAGTGTAGTTACTTGTGATCATGTTTAGAAATTATTTGGTAAGAAAGTAATAAAGGCCTTCATCATATAATATCATGAGAAATGCCTCAGCAATTCAGGGGCAGACTGTGAGGGCACACTGATTACGGAAATAAAATTCCAAAGGGGAAATATATACTTGCATTCTAGAGATTTGACAAGGCCTATGTCTCTGATTTAGAAAGGAAATAGAATCACCTTACAAAAACATTTAGACCTAAGGGTAGTTTTAATTTGCATTTCCATGATGGCTAAGAATGGTAAAGATTTTTTTAAAAGTATTTCTTTGTTATTTTTATTTCTCAATCTGAGAACTCTGTGTTGGGTTCTGTAGCCCACTTTTCAATTGAGTTGTTTTATTGGTGCTTAGTTTTAGGGTTATTTCTTTCTTTCTCTTTCTCCTTTTTTCTTTCCCTCCCTCCCTTTCTCCCTCTCTCTGATTTTCTTTTCCTTTCTTTCTTTCTTTCTTTCTTTCTTTCTTTCTTTCTTTCTTTCTTTCTTTCTTCCTTCTTTCTTTCTTTCTTTCTTTCTTTCTTTCTCTCTCTTTGTTTCTCAGTTCTTTGAATATCCTAGACTAGTAATAGTCCTCTTTTTCTTAGTACAAGAAAGTGCTACATAGGCTGCTAACCAGAGAGTTAGCATGAATTCGTGGAAGGAGTCATCATTCTTGGAATTCTCAGCCACAAATGTGATTTCTATATCACCCTCTTCCCCCAAGGCTCAGAGACCATGCTGACAGAGATGTGTAGAGTTTATAAGAGGTAGATGTTAGAGAGGACTGGAGCAAAACAGTACTTTTGGGCATGACAGAACCACTGCACTCATGAATTCAGAGCATATGCGTTTGCCTGAACAAGATCAAGCCAGCCGACTTTCTAGAATGTGGGGAGATTCATAATCCTCAACTCTTAACTGAGCAACTATGGACAGCTAATGGCTCCTGGATGGGGGTGGGTTGGAGCAACAGCTTTAATTTAGAGGGTATGTCCCCTGGCAGGCTCACTATATGCCAGTGGATGATCCCACATCCACGAGTATATGGGAAGTAGGAATCAGACACAGTAGGTTATATATTTAAAAGAAAAGAGGACAAGGAAGTTGAGAGAAGTTAGAGTGGAGTGGAATGCACCTGAGAGGAGTTAGGGGTGAACATGCCGAAACTACATTGTCTGCATGTATAAAATGCTTAGAATTAACAAAATAATGTATTAAAAATAACATAAAGTACAAATTAAATAGTCTGCCTTAGCTGGTCTTCCTTTTGTTCCAGACACTGGCGTTTCTATACATCACCACATTTTTGATGTGCAGTTTGGATTGAGAATCACTTTTAATTTACTTGAAGTGTCTTTCATGATAACCCTTCCACCAGAACATTCAAAGATTCCTTTGTGAACACGCTCCTGTGAGTTTACCCT
Source organism: Cricetomys ansorgei (assembly GCA_026225945.1). Classification (NCBI taxonomy): domain Eukaryota; kingdom Metazoa; phylum Chordata; class Mammalia; order Rodentia; family Nesomyidae; genus Cricetomys; species Cricetomys ansorgei. Next base: position 2,698,167 of record JAMJFZ010001121.1, on the reverse strand, counting down.
CAATGACTTAAGGATCTGCCACTGGGTCCCACCTACTTGTGGTTGGTTCTACCACAAGTCATGGAACCTGGGAGCAGAGTCTTAACATATGACCCTCAAAAATATGCAAATGAAACTCAAAACACAGCATATAGAAAGACCATTATTCCAAATAGTTCTGCATGTTGTGCAGCATTACAACCTCTTTCTGTACAACCCTGAAAGAACTGGTAAAGGGAAATCTTCACAGTGGGCACAACATTGGTCAGTACACATGCTCATACGTTTTGTTTGAAAGGAGAAACGGCCAGAAGAGTGATTATTCACTGATTCATACGCTGTTGCCAATGACCTAGCTGCATGATCAGGGACTTGGAAAGAGCATTATTGGAAAATTGGTTTAAAAAAAATCTTCTGGGGAAGAAGTATGTAGAGAGATCTCTCCAAATGTGCAAAAGATGAGAAGATACTTCTCATGTTAAGGAGATAGGATGACCCGTTCTATGAACAGTCAACTTCTTTCCCTAGTCATCATTTTCCTTGCCCAATGAGCCCAAGAAAAAAGTGCCCATGGCAGCAGATATGGAAGTTATGCATGGGCTTAATATAGACTGCCATTCACCAAGGCTGACCTGTTTACAGTCACTACTGAATGCCAGATCTACCAACTACAGAGATCAACACTGAGCCCAAGTATGGCAACATTCACTGGGGTGACCAATAAGTGACCTGGTGGCAGGTTGAGCACATGGAACCAGTTCCTCTGATGCTTTATCCTTACTGGAATAGATACTTATTCTGTTTATGGATTTGCCCTTTCTGCATGTAAAGCTTCTGCCAAAACCACCATCCAGGGACTTAACAGAATGCCTTATCCACTGTCATTATATTCCACATAGTATTTTTTTCTGACCAAGGAATTCTCTACATAGCCAGAAAAGTTTGTTAGTGGGCCCATGACCATGGAATCCACTAGCCTTATCTAGTTCTGCACCATCCTGAAGCAGCTGGCCTGGTTGAAAAAATGTAATGGCGTTTTTTAAAGATGCAGTTACACTGCCAATTAGGTGACAACATGGAAGGCTGGAGCAGTGTTATCCAGAAGGTGGTATATGCTTTGAATTGATGTAGAATATGTGACACAGTTTCTTCCATGGCCAGGACCCATGGGTCCAGGAATCAAGGAGTGGAAAAGGGAACACTGCCTCTCTCTATGGTGACTAGATAGAAATGGATGGAAATAAAAATTTAAACCAGGCTTGCTCCAAACATCCTACTTGAATAATTTTCATTTTAATTGTTTTAGTCAGGGTTCTCTAGAGTAACAGAACTGCTAGGATGGCTTTTTCACATTATGCCAGCCAAACTAGGTAAGATTAAGAAAACAAAAGATAACAAATGCTGATGAAGATGTAGGAATTCTATTTCTGGGAATTCAAATTGGTGAGGCCACTATGCAGGGCAGTGTGGCAGTTCCTCAAAAGTCTGGGTATGGTTCACACTCTGAGCATATATTTAAAGGATTCTGTTCGCTACCATGGAGCTATTCATGCTCATAGCTGTTCTATTTCTAATGGCTAGGACATGGAAAAAGCCTATCATTATGGAATATGAATGGCAGAAAAAAAATACAGTACTTATATGAAATGGAATTTTATTTCCACTGTAAAGAAAGATAAAATTTTCAGGTAAATGTTGAGTGGTGGTGGTATACTCCTTTAATCCCAGCATTTGGGAGGTAGAGGCAGGCGGATCTCTGTGAGTTCAAGGCCAGCCTGGTCTACAGAGTAAGTTACAACAGAGAAACCCTGTTTTGAAAATATCAAAAGAAAAAAAAATTTTCAGAAGGAAGGTAACTCAGACCCCAAAGACAAATGCCACAAGTTCTCACTCATATGTGCATCTTAGCATTTGGTCTTTGGATTTATGTATTTAAGCTGGGGTTCCTGTTGAATCAAGAAAACTAGAAAGAGATCATGGGTGGGAGAACACAGGGAAAAAGGGGATAGAAGAGATGGAGGTTTAAGTGAGTTTAAAGTTTAAGAGCACAGGACAGGTAGGTGAGGATCACATAACACTGTGGATGTTTGAAAAAGCCATATGGAAATGTACTATTTATATAATTCATATTTGTAAATGTATGCATGTATATATGTACATATCTGAATTTCTTTGTAGTTACCCTCCCCAGGGGATTATCCCTCTCTCAAAAGCCACAGGTTACTAAGTAAGAAACTCAGAACCATAGATGGGATACTGCCCCTCAAGTTAGTTGATGATCACAAATTTCCCTAGTTGTCTGTCAGAACTCCATGGTAAGACTGTATCCTTTTGGTCTTGGAAATGTCAGGTTGGTACTGATCCTTTTATTTTTGTGTGCACGCATAATTTTTTTCAGTTGCTTGTGTTTTGTTTTTAGGTTCCAGGTTAAATCTCAGAAGAAGTCAAAGGGAAGAATTGTTGCAATTCAGGAGGATAACACTGGAAGGGTGTTTTGAAGGGATCTGGAATAGGAAAGGGGAAAGAACCACATATTTAGAGGAGTGTAGCTTTCAAATATGTATGATTTTAAGACCATGGTCAGAAACTTGACCATCATTTTCTGTTTTACTAAGAAATTAAAAGATACAGTTAAACATTATCACAGTCTAGACTAAGACCTAAAAGCTATGGTTACTTGAAATTCTCTGTGCATTTATTTAAGCCACAATCTGGAGCCAACATCATGGGCTTCGGTACATTCTGTGGTAGACTATCACGTTCAAACACACAGCCTACACTGCCAGTCTGGCATACATTCAGTTTTCCCTCTCCATGTCAGTTTTGCTTTGCCTGGTCTCATTTTCAGTGTCTGGGGTTGAGGACAGAGTCCCTTATTGTTTGTTTGTCTTCCATCAGCTCATATCTAAGACAATTACAGCACAGCTGAGCAAACAGGCTGGCATACAAGTGCCTTTCCATTTCAAAGCTCCCATTGTTTGGAAGAAGCCCAGAGAATCAACAGAAAAATTAATTACTATTGAAGAGAGTAACCGACATCACATTCACACACTATTTACAAACCTTGACAAGAGTAAGACATTGGTGGTTAATTATTCATCATTGTTAGGGTTATTTTAGACATTGTGTTTCTATAAAAACAATCCTGTCCCTTCAGGTCCATTTCTTCAAGCTAATCCCTTTCAGTTCTGGGGCTAGTAAAACCTGGATTAAGGAAAATTGAAGGTCAGCCAAACCAAGGGAGAAATGTTATAATTCTATGTGTGTTTAATCATATCAATTTGCTTTGCACTTCTGAACAGTTCTGTAGGGAACTGTTCCGGGTGAGAAATTTGGTAATGCCTTTGCCAATACATGTAAAGAGATAGCATTCATTGAAACAAGAAATACTGTCTAGTGGCAGTTTTCATGACACTTGCCTCCAGGCTTCCTCTGTTCATAAAGCAGAGGCATGATCACTCCTAAACTGTAGAAAAGGTCAGAAGATGTAGATGTCAATACTGCACCCTAAGTTCAGGCTGATGTCCTCATTTTTTACTACTGCTTATTATGTGTGGCTTCCAAAGCATCACCTGACAATGACAGGTGCTTATGACGTCAGCACCGGCTCTGTGTGGAAATGAGTGAATGATAGGTGAGTGTGAAGGAAAGTCATAAGCAGAGACACAAAGACAAATAATTTTGTGACACATTCACCAACATCTATCCTTATGTTAAGGTATTTCTTCACATGTCCTTTGACACACTATTAAATACACTGCTAAGTCATATTAGACTTCTGACTGGGAATAGGAGTAGTAAGGCTTTACACATAGTAGCCAAGTGCTGTACCTGTGTTTAGACCATTAATTACTGTGTCAATAGAAAACTTATAACTGTCAAATACAAAGTCAGAAAACTGAACTCAACATTATAAGACACTTATTTTTTGCTTATTTAAGAGCATCAAAAAAGACATTGACCTCAATCTATTAGCATATATTAATTTATCCCAGGTAATTTAGATATAGAATGAAGATTTCTTGAAGAAGAATTGATTTAAAACAGTAGATAAGCAGAAAGAACCACGTAGTTGTAATTTTGTGGTGTGGAAGAGTGTGGCATGGTGCAGTATGAAAGGCACAGGAAAAGTACGCACACCCACAGCAGGCAGCTATCCTGGCAAAGCATTCAGATTTCTTTCTCAGTGCAAAGGAAAAGATTACATCATCAAAGGAAAAGTGGAAAAACAATGGTGAAAATAAAATATGAAACCTTAAAAGATTAATGAAATTCTCTGACAGAATGATAAGGCCCCTAACATATTAAGTAAATTAAAGATAATATCAATTAATTAAATAGAAGAATATATATACTAATATTTCCAGTGTAGAAACATCATAGGAAAGATATACACTGTATATGTCTTTCTATACTGATTTTTCATAGTAGGAAGGAAAATAGGAATGAGAGAAAGGGTAGAGCAGATACCTTGAAGCTTACTTCATTTCTACTTTCAAATTTTAGAAATATCTATGTATATACATATATATGGTGTGTGTGTGTCTGTAGGTGTGTGTCTCTGTGTGTGTGTGTGTGTGTGTGTGTGTGTGTGTGTGTATTAGGGACTACAAAGGGCTCAGTGGTAAAGAGCATTTATTGCTCTTTCAAAGGACCAACAACCTATTTGCAGCACCTATTTGCAGTTTGGTGGTTCACAACCTTTTGTAACTCCAGCTCCAAGGGACCTATTCTATAAAAATAAATCTCTTAAAATAATTTTATTTATTATTAATGTGGTCAGAAAGCAAGGATGTGCCAAGGTATGCATGTAGAGGTCAGAGGAAAATTTTAGTTAATCAGTCTCTCCTTCTACCTTTATGTGAGTTCAAAGGGATCTAAGTCAGATCATGAAGATTGTAACATAAACATTTCCCTGCCAAGCCTTCTTTTTGGCCTACTATTTGTTTTAAAATCATCCCCAAACTAATCTAATATAAATAAATAATATTTTAAGATAGCAGGAATATGTTGTCTAGTAGATATTGGTGACTATAACTTTTAAAGATAACTTGTAAATGACATGTTACAGCTTCATGATTTATTAATTAAAGGTGATATTTATATTCTGGATTTGTTTTAAAGAGTAGCTTGTTATTGGCTTAGCTCATCAAACAAACACATTTCCTATTTGACAATAATTGCAATAAATGATTTCCAATGGTGATAATACAGGTGCAGTGATTGCCTATAGTTGACTTAATTACCCCTTGGAAAGGAGCACACCTTTTACACACAAACTCTTCATACGTGATCACAATTATATTAATGAAATTATTTACTAATTATTTATTCTCTTCACAGTGTATTTATAAACAATTGATTAATGTTCTCCTAGTGCTCTAGAGGAAAATCAAAGGAGATGTATTACTTGTATTTCTTAATGTTCTGGGAAGTCATATTTTAATGTGTTCCAGCACAATGATGAGAACAATGTTTCAAGCATGTAGTTATCATAAATTTATTCTTTATTTCTAAATTTTTGGTGAAATAAGGCAGGTTAAAACTTTATCTGTGGAAGATTAATATTTAAGTGCAGAGACAATTTTCCAAAAGAAAACGAGCTTCTTCAAAACCTAAAATCATCTTTTTATAGATATTCTTTTTGAAATGTTCTTATAATTTGTTTTTTCATGTCTTCTCTAAATATCTCCATATGACTTTATATTTTGTGAGACATGTGTGGATAATTTTCAGCTATTTTTACAGTTTTCTGCCCTACTTTAAACTTCCTTTGGAGCATTGTAATTCACACTTGAAATTAGAGTAATTTAATAGCTGTGAAAAAAATAAATAAAAAAGAAGTTTGATGGTAGACTCAGAAGCCACCAGTGGTCAAACATTCCAAGTGTTTAATCAGTTAATACTAATGTTCACATATGGTATTTGCAATTTGTTCACTTCTTTTCTGACGTGTCCACTATTAAGACATTTCCATCTCCATTATACCCTCCTTTAATACTTTGATTTTTGTTTATTGTTCAAGCATAGTATCTCTGACTATTCAAACTTTATAGCTCACAGTTCTGTCCAATGGTGGCAACAATGCATTTTCTCCATTTTGTGTTTATGTTGTTAAAAAATGTCCCTACTATTATTACTTAGAAATGTATAAAATCAATCATCTGATATTAAAATTCATTTATTTATTGAAGTTTTATTGTGGGCAGTAGTGAAATCAGAGGAAAACTTTCCATAGTTGGCTCTGTCCTATTTGCCACTTCTTGGGATCTGGGAATTGAACTCAGGACTTTAAGACTGTTTGCAAATTGCTCTGTGCCATGAGCTGTCTCACGGCCACACCTCTTTCATTTTTCTTTTGACAATATAGACAGAAGTACATGAATCCTCAAGTATCTCTGAAAGTCTGTTTTCTGAATGATTAAAATGCATCATTATTGTTTTCAATCAATCTGCTTGAGTTGTTTGAGTTTTGTAAAGTGAGTTACCAACTAATTGATCAAAACGAATGGCTGAGTAAGAAGTGTTAACTGCTGAGCCATCACTTCAGCTCCTCGATCTGTTTTCTGAAGAAAAGCAAGTTATCCCTTTTCCTTCCATTTTCTTTATTTTTAGACACAGTGAAACCATAGCTCTGGGGAGTCCTTTGTCCTACAAACACACAGGATAGCATTACTAAACATATTACTACACACCTAACAAATTAAAAAAAAACAAATGGAAGCCATGATGAGCTACAGGTTCTGAAGCCTCCACCGAAATTGCTCCCGATGCTAGTTTCCCTAGCATCTGGCTCTCACTGCTCTATTCTTAACTTTTGTGAAGCAAATTATTTCAATTTCATCTCTGACTGAGATCATGCAGCACTTTATTTTTCTTCCCTGGCTTCTCTCACTTTTGAAACAATATCCAGTTCCATCCTTATTGTTACAAATAACAGTGTTTCATTTAGTTTTATGGTTGAATAATATTCCATCATGCACCTGCACATGGCACATTTTTCTAATCTACTCTTCAGTTGATGGACACTTGGGTTATTTTCATTTCTTGGCTGTTGAGAGTAGTACTGCAGTAGACATGGGAGTGTGTCTGTTTTTTCAATATATTGATGTCAAAAATCCTACATTTAACAAATAATGAGGTTGCTGGATCATGTGGTAATCATATTTTGAATATTGGAACTGACACACTGTCACACAATGAATGTATCAACTTATATTCTTACCAAATAGTTTCTCTGCTTACTCTTCTCTACATTCATACCAATCTTTGTTAGAGTTTCTCATTTTTGAAAGAAACCATTGTCATTTGGGTGAGAGAAAGTCTCCTTGTGGTTCCCTGATGATTAGTGGTGCAGAAAACTTGTTGATACATCTGCTGACCACTTTTGTGTGTTCCTTTCAGAGATTTCTGTTACGAATATTGTCTATTTTGACTGGGTTGTGGTTTTAGGTATTAAATTTGAGATAATCAGTCACTTTAACACCAGTAAGAACTATCTTCACAAAGAGAATTATCTGTGACACTGGAAAACTTTCTCGTCATCCTGACACTTCAAGTTTTGAAATTTTCAAGTTTTTTCCTACTTTCATAGTTTATATGAATTCATTGAGCTACATAATGGTGATTTATCCAGTGACAGTTTTTACATGGCCTTTCAGTCAAGTTTGTAACACAGACATGAAGTTAAGAGAAACAAATTCATTTCATTGCTAATAAAGACTTTAAGTTATTCATAGGTATGTAAACAACTCTTGATTAAAGCTCTTTTGTTTTGATATAGTAATGTACCTCTTTTGCTTCGTGACTTGTTTCTAAGTATAGCTTTGAAAATTTCCTGACTTAAAATTTTCCTAATCAACCCACCAAAAACTATTCTGTTAGAGTTCCCAAAGTACCTTGATTATGAAGGTGAGGCAGGATCAGATTTCTTATCTTTAATTAATAGTTAAATTGCCACCCTCTGAAGAGGAAGTCAGAGAGATGATACAATAGTATTGAACTTATTAACCAGAACTTAATAAAACAAGAAAGGGTGGCAGGTTAGTATTTGGATTACACAAACAAAGCAAGGCTAAAAATACAAACCATTCTCTCCAATTAAATGAACAAACAAATAAGATGCCTGTATTAAACCTACTCATTAAAATAACTACATATAAATTCAGGAATAGAAGCTAAAAGAAAAGATATCCACTCTATGCAGAACACTAATTTCTAGTGAAATGTCCATCCTGGCTTTTTAGAGAAGTGAATTTCTCCAAAAGATTTACTTAAGTGGACCCTGCCGCAGTATTTTTCAGAGCTCATTCTACTCCTTCTTGTTGTTTCTAAAGTCTTGGGGGGCAAAGTCATTGTTACTTCTACAGCAGCGTATAAATCTTTAAATGCAATTTTCTCATAGTCTAAGACTCCTTACAAAAAATATGCACAAAGACCTTTAGGTGTAGTTTATAAGTCATTCTCCTTCCTGTATTCCATGGCTACAGCAGCAGTATCTGACCAGGCAGGCCCTGTGTGTTTAGTGCCGAGAGCATCCACACTGTAGCTGCCTTCTGTTCCTTATTAACATGCCCTTTCCTTTTCTCCTTTCTTGAGGTTCTTCATCTCTCCACTCACATGATTGCACCCATAACTGATTTTTTAAAGTCTGAAAAAGCATCAGAATATTAGGTCTCACATTGCACAGGAGACCCAACTTAACAAGGAGAAAGATGAAAGGAACATAGAAAATACTGGAAGTAAGATACCAAGCTCAACACGGGAACAGGCTGGGCCTCTGACACAGAAAATTAATGCAACTCATATGAAGTTGGGAAAAAAAAAACTACATTCAAACTTTAAAAAATAAAATTTTCTTTGAAAAAAATCTACAAAAGTTTGTCTGCTTCTTTTATCTGTCAGTTCTTCAGTGAGTCTGAAATATTCCCTCAAGAGTGATGGGGGAAAGTGAATGTTTTATTCCATATTAGAAATTAAGTTGAGACTTATGATTCTTTTTATGCCCCCAATTGTGATGTTCCTGAGAGTGATGCTCATACTAAATCTCATGAGTACTGCAGTTTAATTGCCCGTTTCTAAAGGTTTGTAAGCAAAAGTTAGACAGCAAAGCTGAAGAAGAGATGGTTGCTTAAGTGATACTTCAGAGCATTAAAATGAAAAGATCTTGTACTTTTACAGAGACAAAGCTTTTGGACCAGGCACAAATCTGTTCAAGTCAGTTCCTTTAATTGAGACATTTTAATAACCCTGTGCACAAGGCTTTTCCCTCTTGTGTGTGTGTGTGTGTGTGTGTGTGTATGTGTGTGTGTGTGTTGTGTGTCTGTATCTGGAGAGGGGCAGTGTTTGAGTGTGGATGGGTTGCATATGTGGAGAAGGTTTAGGTCTATCACTTTAGCTTGAGACAGTCTTTCACCAAACCTGCAACCACCATTTTCATCTAAGCTGGATGGTCAGTCAGCCCCTGCATTCTTCCTGTCTCCAATCCTCTCATTGCTGGGGCTATAGGCACATGTGGCAACACACACACTATTATATAGTTGCTGATGCTCAAGCTCAGTTCCTCATGGTTGAGAGGTACATTTGCTTGCACACTGACATGCGTCCTCAGTCTCTGTTATTTTATTTTCCTTTCTACTTTCCAACACAATCCTCTCTACAGCTTGGGTCATATAGACATGTGTCCCTTGATGTGAATTTGATGCCTTTATATGTTCCATTTAATTGTTTGTACCATTAATAAGTTACTCCTGTGTGATGTTATGGGATATTTGGCTTTTATGCTCAACTTGTTACATACTTGAGTCACCTGGTAGGAGAAAAACTCAGTTGGGGAATTGTCTCTATTAGATTAGACTCAGCATAGCTTTGTGGGGAATTTGCTGGTTGATGATTGATATGGGAGTACCAAGTCCTCTCTGAATGTGCCAGCCTGGGACAAGTGGTCCTGGATTGTATAAGAAAGCAAGTTGAACAAGCTAGGAGAGCAAGCCAGTAAGTCATATAGCTCTGTAATCTCTACTTGACTTCCTGCCTTGAATTCCCTCCAGGATGGACTATTAAAGGGATGGTCCTGTAAAAGCAAGCCTCCTCTCCCAAGCCACTTTGGGCATGGTGTTTATGGCAGCTGCTCGGATACTTGCTCAGTGTACTTCTACATTTACATTTACCTCTTGTGACAAATCTTTTGATATTGCCCTTAAAGATCAGGTTTTAAAGATCTCCCTTTCTGGCATTATTAAATTAATGAAAGCATACTATAATAAATTGCATATGTATCTACTATAGTGTCTGTGTATGTATACCATTTATATGTGAGAAAATTAGAAAGATAATTGCAAGAATTTAAGCTGATTCAAAGGTCATACACCTAGCAGTGTGAACCCTAGGTATTTCAAATTACTCAGAGTAAATTATCGGATATTTTTAGAGCCTCTGAGGTGACCTTGACTCCTTTGCATTTCTTTTCAAAAGCAAGATTTCCAATTTGTAGGAAGCAATATCTTTCTGAAAAATTAAATAAGCACAAAACAGGATTTAACAAACTACAATGTTGCAAATCCAAGCTGCTTCTGTGGTAAAGGTCAGACTGAAGGGTAATATAAATTCAAATATCAACTAGTCATTAGAATCTTGAAAATAGTGTGCCATATACCCAGAGTGGACTTTGAAATGTATGCCATTAAAAAGTTTGGACTACTGATAGCTACATTTTAAAAAATAATATAAAGTTCAGATTTTTGAAAATCATAGCAATAGTATATACTAAAAATATGATGATATATTAGGGGCATACAAACTAATTTTTACTGTAATTCAAATTTCCTTGGCGAGAATGAGCGGGATCTATGTTAAGCATGCCACAAAAGTGCTTTTCTTTCTTCATACTCTGTCTCTTCTACGCACTTACTACTAGTCTAATCACCCCAACTACAAATAAGAATAGCAGCAACAGCAGCAGTCAACCAAATTTGAAAAGCTGGGCTGTTACACTGATGTGCAGTGAAACTGCCCCAATAATTGTACAGTATAACAAACTAATCTTGGTGATTTAATCTTCTAGCTTACTTTCCACTCTGAATACAGTAACATAGAAGATACATAATATACTCTGGTTAAAAATTTAGGTAATTCCAAAAGTAATAGTGTCACAACTTTCCCTTACATTTTATCCTTGCTTTCTAAACTGCAACATTTACCAAACATAGTTTATTAATCTGAAAATAGATTGTTGTATTTAGCGTTCCTAGTCCAGCTCTTGGCTGAAGAAAGCCAACCTGGATCCTCCGCTTATGTAAGAGGGAACACTAGGGCTACAGAAGAGTTAACCTTTGGTTTACCTGCAAATTTCCATAGACACATATGGGTACCTGTGGGACCCCGGGGCTGGAGAGTAGTAGAAGTTGAGGCTGGAAAGGTGCCTGCGCTCCCTGGAAAGGTGAAGCAGGACGAGACGCTTGGCAAACTACTTCTCTCCTAGTCCAGGAAGGTCCCTAGCCAAAATATTACTTATAACTTGCTTGCTTCACAAGAAGCTAAAGGAACATGTCTATCTGCATTAGGACGGGTCCCTTGCTTAGGTGCACACCGCCCTGCCATGCTAATTAAGGCTTCCCCGCCCCAGGGAGAAATCCCGCATTCCTGGAAAGATATTTAATAAGGAAAAAGCTTTTGAATAAATGAGTTCGAGTCCACCAGATTTCTGAGTCCCGGGACTTCTTCTCGAGTCTCTTTCATTCTCGGCAGTAAGCGGGGATCACAGTCCACGCCCAGTCCAAGGAACCCACATCCCCTCGGCTTCCAGGCGCTTTCACTTGGCTCTTCCAGCTTTAGTTCCTCACCCTGGCCAGGGAGGGAAACTGGGCAGCTTCCCAGCTAACTGCAGGCTGGAACAGAGCTATGGTGAAGGTGCCGGAGGACCGAGCAGACAGGTACCTCTCATAAGTATTTGGTATGGAAAGGAGCATATTGATAAAAGATTAGGAGAAATGAGCTTTCCTTTAAGGTCCTCACAGACCGATGGCATGAAACAGGAGGCTGTCAAAAGAAGCCTAATGTAGATGCCAAATATAGTAAAAGCACTGATGTTTCAGTATCAACAAGAAATAGGTAAGTCTCCTAGTCCAGGAACATCTAGTATTAAGAATAGAAATGATGGTTACAACAACAGTGGTTAAGAGTATGTGTGAGAAAATTTTTGCACGTATAAAATCAAACATCAAAAGGTATCCACATCCTTCACAAATTCTTTACAAACTCTCCACACTGGTCCCTAATGGAGAACTCACTGAGCAAAGGAGGCACAATACAGAAGAATGCACCGACTAGTAGAGAAAACTCTCATACTGACAACATAAACTGTGATGTAACCATGATCTCTTTTTAAAAAGCACAGTTTTCTTGATTTATTAAAAAGTATACAATTGCAAGAATAAACTGAGTAAAAGAGTAAATTGCAGTGAAACAGATAAGCCATTAGGAAAAGACAACCCAAGTTCTCTTAGGCTACAGTTCTAAGAAAAACTTTATTTATAGTTACAGAACTAAAAGGAATTGCATGATTACATAAAGTACATAACTGTTAAATATGTTTGATTCATATTCATCAGTATTACTAGTTTTAAGGTGGTGATGCCTAATTTCCCTTTTCCTAGGTTGTCATAAGTCTTACATGTATAAATAAAAAGGAAAACATAAAGACATAAAATGAGTAGAATCAATTTGTTATTTCTGGCAATATTAGGGATAAATTTTCAGTGGTCCTTAAATGACTAGACTGTAGGATAACTAAAAGCTGGCACATAAAAAATGTCCCACATTTTATATTGCACAATTTTAAGCTCTGTCTTAAAGTGAAGATGGGGAAAATATAATAATATCAATTATTTTGTGCATATTTGGTGGATTAAGCTGGCAGTTCATTCTATCATCATGGTTTATTCATTTTATGTAATTGAAAATTTTTCTTCAGGGTATCATGTATTTAATTTTTATTCAACCGTAAACTGAAGCCATCAGAAATAGCAGCTGTTTTACTAAGTAAGGAGAAGTGTTATGGGCTTTCAAAAGATCTCTGCCCCCCTCTCTCTCAACTTGTAAGAAGTCTTAAACTCAGAGTTTTTGAAACCTTGACTTCCCTGACAGGATTGAAATAAGGAATCGTAATAATATTTCTAATTTGTATAAATATAGCTGTGTTACTGGATTAAACATATTAGTTATGATTAACTCAAAGCTACTAGTAATGTTTCTGTATCTCATTAAGGAAAGAAATAGAAGAACTTCCCCTGGGAACCAGTCCAGATTTGAATTCTTTACTTCATGCTCCCTGCATCTTCTATCCTATATGTTATGCATGTGTCTGAAGCTGTGCCTGCATGCCTGAAGTCTGCCTTGTTACTTGGTTCTTGTGCCTATATCTGTCTGCAATTGTCTGTGTGTCTCATGTGTCTGTCTCCAATGAAAGGTTCTCAATTGTCTTTATTGAACAGCATAGGAAGCATCTCAGGGAAAATGAATGAGTGATACTTCAGATATCTTTAACAGGGTTTACAAGGGATTACTCTCTGATTCAATTGACCCTAACTGGCCCAGATGACACTGGGCCACTACAAAAATCACTGTTTATCCACCAATATCCAAATGTGTTCAATATTTAAGATGCATATTCTTTTCAGAGAATTGTTTCTTAATCTCTATTTTTGCTGATTTCAATAAATGATTACTAAGCCACAGTATTCTGGGACAGGGGCATGGGAACGTACATAATTTAAGGTTACAATGATGTGTTAGCTTAGGTTGTAAAGTTGTATGTAAAAATTATATGAGAATTTCAAGGTAAGTAAGTTTGATTGCTACATTTTTCTCTTAAACTCGGTGTAAAGAAACAGGCTATGTGTATTGTAGGACAGTACTCTTAAGTCTAAATTGAGCTTAAGGTGTATTATTAAATCGGGCTGTGAGGCCCAGCAAAAAGTTCCAGTCTCTTAGAATGTAATGAATATTTTTATAATATAGCATTTTTTAGCCTTTGTCTAGACTTTCTGAGAGTCTCTCCTCCCACTCCCTGTCCACAGTATATTTTGCATGGTTCACACACACACTTAGTTTTGATAACAAGTCATTAAGTATAAAGAGTCAGCATCAAAAGTGAAAGACTGATTTAATGGGAAGACACACTATATTTTTATATTATGTATTCTGTTCAGTATTTTATATGTTCTAAGTAGTGACACTACAAATAGAAGACATTCACTTTCTTGATGTTTTTTTGCCCTAGATTCCTAGAAATCATTCACAGCTTCAAAGCCACTGTGTCTCTGAATTGTTATTACTTGGTCTCTTGTAGTTGTCCTTTATCTTGATGACCTGGTGAGGCAGAGTTTTAGATGGAGTGATAGTTTATGACTAAGGCCATCTTTCTTGATGGTGATAGGAGCTATTTATCTCTGACTTTCTCTCCTGATACAGTCTCTTGAAAAGTACCTTTCAATCAAACTCTACAGTAATGTTCCTATTAGTCTCTCCTGCGTATTCTCAGTAACACTTCCCTAGTTCAAATGCTGTCCCTTTCACCTAATGCAAAAGAACTTTACTGCTATCTCTGTACCTGCATTTTCATAAATAATCAAAATATCTCTATCCATTGTGGATGAAGTATTCCCAGGAAAGGCTATCACTTTATTCTACCCCCAAAGCAAAAACTGCACAATCTCATGACATTTCCAGAACCAAGTGATCCTCAACTTGACAATTCAGATATAACGTGATTTCTTTTCAACCAACCTGTGAATGATTTTAGTTTCTGTAATCTCACAATTTTGCTAGAGATCATCCACACCAAGTCTAGGAAAATTTCTCCTCCTGAAATTCACCATACTTGATAGATTAAACACTCACATTTTGTGAAGCTGAAATCTACTCTACAGCCTAGGTTGTCTTTGAGGTTCTGCCACATCTTCTTGAGTATGGGATATATAGGTCTGAGATACTACGCCTGCCTAATTATAAATATTACTGCAACAGTTGATGAGAATACCTAACTAAGTCAATCAGCTACATCTCCAAGCATATGTCTCTTTGATTATCATTGTTAGAGATACTGCTTACCTCTGTGATTTCTTTTTTAAACTATTATTATAATTATTTATTTTATGTGTATGGATGTGTTGCCTACATGTATGTCTGTGAACTACATGCTTTTAGTGCCTTTCGAGGACAGAAGAGGTCATCAGATAGCCTAATACAGGAGTTAGATCTCTGTGAGATGCTTGTGTGGGTAATGGGAATCAAATGTACGTCCTCTAGAATAAGAGCCAGTACTCTTAACTGCTGAGCCATCTCTCCAGCCACATTCCTCCGTATAGTTTCTATGTAGTATTCTTAATTCATGTTAAACTTCTTTATTATGAGAGACTATTTCTCATTTCTCTTAAAGAGTAGCTTGTAAGAATCCAACAAAAACATTTAACATTTTGCCAAACCATATGCTTTCAAGAAAATTCAACTCATATATATATATATATATATATACATATATATATATATACACACACACATACATATATATACATATAAATAATTTTCTTTAAAAAAAAGCAAAAAGCAAGGAAAAAAATATATCCTTTAGATTCTGTTTTTATTTACCACGTTTGCCAAAGGCAATGATAGACCAATGAAATGATTACATTCAAATAAAACTTGATAAAGCAGTGTATTTAGCAGGCTATTTACAGATGCATGGGTGACAGATTACCCACAGGACCATGGGCAATTCATCTCCCAAGCAATCTGTAGCTGATTATGTCGATTCCAGGAGGGAAGAGGTCTCCTGAAGCTTCATTGTGTCACCAGTGGGTCATAGGCCTAGTCTTCTAAGGGTCTTCTGTGGGGACCATAGCTATTTTAATTAAATTAAGCAATAAACCACTCAAACTCAGGGGACAAAATAACAGAATAAACATTGTACATTTAATGGCTCTTTCTAAAACTTTTTTCCTATATAACTAGACACCTAAAATAGAGTTTTTAAGTAATAAAATATTTGTGCACTTGTACATTAAAGAATCATGGAAGAGAAAGAGAAAAAGGAAATTTAATTACTGATCATTTTCTGCCTTTCTAAATACAGTATGTCTGATTTTGTCTGCTATAATACAGTCAGACTCTTGATAGAACTATACATGCAAATGTTTCTTTCATGTGCCTAATAAAGTTATGCAACATTTATATCTGGATGTTTTATGTTGGTATTTAGGCATCACTACCTTGAATTGAAGTATTTCAAAGTATTTCCTATTTTAAATCAGTCCATTATCATCATAGTAAGAAGCATGTTGGCATACAGGCAGGCATGATGCTGGAGATGTGACTAAGAGTTTACATTTGGATCGACAGGTAGCAGGAAGAGAGAGAGACACTGGGCCTGACTTGACCATTTGAAACCTCAAAACTCACCCCACTAATATACTTCTTCCAACAAGGCCACACCTACTCTAAAATGCCACATGTCCCAATTTTTTTCAAATAATCCTACTCTGTATGAGTCAGGGGTAGAGGGGGCAATTTCATTCAAACCACCAAATCATTATTGACTTAATAAGTAAATGGTATAAAAGCTAATTAAGAGCTAAGGAGATGGTTCATCAGATAAGAATGCTTGCTGTGAAATCAAAAGTATCTAAGTTCCAACTCCCAGAATCCATCTACAATCCAGGCATAGCTGTGAATATTTGTAAATAAAACATGCGATGTCATAAAATGTCAAGTCCTGGAGATTCTTGGCCTAGATTGTTTCAGCCTAGCTGAAACAATGGGTTTCTGGCTGTGTGAGAAATGTTTCTAAAAAATAAAGTGAACGATGATACAGAAAGACACTCAAAATTCTCTTCTGGTATTGATATGTGTCACACACACACACACACACACACACACACACACACACACACTGTATATGCATGTATACATGTACTTCACATACCTCCAAATGGTAACTAAAGAGGAGAGGAAAAGAAGCCAGTGAAATGCTGATTTCAAGTCATGTAAAATGTCATATAGTTTTAAAATTCACAATTTTTACTGATGGCCAAAAGATAAGAAATGTAACTTCTGGGGCAGTGGAGATGACTTGCTGTGAAATCATGAGAACTGGAGTTCATATTGATAGTACCCACTTAAAATGGTGCACATGGTCATGTTCATAAATGTAACTCCAAAGGGATTATGAGAAGAGACAAGAAGAGCACAAAGATAGTTTACACTGTGTGCATTATGGGTTTTATGAGATATCCTGTCTCAAGACTCTGGTGTTCTCCTATAGACCCTTTGTGTATGCATGAATGTGTGCCCCTGAAAACACACATACACATGTGTGTGTGGGTGTGTGCACATGCACACACATACACACACACACTCAAATGTTACTTCCAAATGAAGCCCCTGTATCTACTGATACATGAGTGAGGTAACTCAGATCTATAATGATAAATATCACATGTTTTCACTCATTTGTAGATATTAGCTTTGACTAACATCAGTTATGTATGTTTATTTTGGAATACTTATGGAGGTCAGAAAATTAATAAGAGAACATAGGGGATAGATTTCTAGGGAGAGAAGATAGCACAATGTATTATAAGGGATTAAAGGGGAATAATGGGACAAGAAGTGTTAAATTGAGTTATGGGATGGGAAAACAAAACAAAGGAGGCAATATGGGTGAGATAACTAATACCAAAGACCTTTTGAAAAATTTATATGCATGCCTATTACTGTAGGAGCTTCATATGTATTCATATGTATGTGTGTGTGTGTATATATATATATATACCTAAAAGAGATAAAATTGAGTTGTCCTATAATGGGTGACAATGCTCCTACTAGATAACTAATAAATATATAATCTAACAAATAAAAAGCCCAGTATTAGAAATGTGTTATTTCTTTTGGAGTTATTGTCCACGGAGCTCTTGTAGATCCTCACATAGTAGAGGCTCTTGCTAATGCTCTTGGTAACCTCTTAAAACAGTGGTTCTCAGTCCTTCCTAATGCTGCAAGCTTTTAATACAGTTTCTCATATTGAGGTGATGTCAACTATAAAATTATGGTTGATACTTCATAACTGTAATTTTACTACTGTTATGATTCAAAATTAAAGTATCTCATATGAAGATGGCCTTAGGTGAAAGGAGTTGTAATTCAATGGTTGAAAACCACTGCTCTAGAACTTCAGGGTAAGAAAAGACTGCAGAAGGCACCACTTAGAATCACAACATGAAGAAATCAAGCTGGTACTAACAATAGAAGCTTCAGCCTCACTAGCTAACATTGATAGTGTATGTCACTGGAGAAGAAAAGGAATCATTAGTCTTACTCAGCTGGGAACTCTAAAAGCTAAGATAACCTAGACGAGCAAAGCATGCCTACTACTCTATAGTGGTATAAATGTCATAGGAGTGACTATCTTCTTATTGGACTTAAGAGTATTCCAAAAGATGATACATATACCTAGTACCCTTATTGGGACCAAGAATCTGTGACTATATTAGTTATAAGCAATAAGAGAGAAATTAATATTATTATTCTGCTAAATTAGCATAGTATTAAACCAATACCAAAAGACTTACCTTTATTCTCAGAGATCATAGCATTTCACAGCCCTCATTAGAGAGGTTTCTTTATTCACTAGACAGTTATTTACATGCAGTCCCAGAACTGATCAAGGTTCAGAGAATACGAGAGTGTAGAATTCTCAGTCATAATTGGGACATCTGTACCACCACACCATCTTCAAAAGCTAAGGAATCTTTGTGGATGAGGTGGTACAAATATTATAAGACCCAGAAACAATGGTTGACTACAAGATAACACTGTCTTTCGGAAACAGCAGGGCTGTTGACCAACTAAAGTCACAGTGCTTGTGACAGCATGCCCAAGACCTTCATAAGATAGAACAAGAATCCCTCCATGCACAGGGGAGGGAAGCATGAGTTTGTAAGGACAAGAACAAAGCAGCCAAACTTTAGTCAGGCTTCTAAGAGCACCAAAACTCTGTAGGCCCAAGTCAGGGGCAAGGTGACTCAGAACAGTTTCCAGAACTAAGATAAAAAAGACAGTTTCTGGGATGAACAAGATATGGACCACTCACTGATGGCCTTGGGCTAAGAGTTTCTCCTACCTGGCCTAAAATTGGACCTGTAGAAAAGAGGGAGCATGTCTTTGAGGAGTAAGGGTAGGAGAATATGATCAAAATACACTGTGAGAAATTCTCAAAGAACTATGTTAAATAGCAGTAGTAAAACATTCCTCACAAAAAATTAGTTTTTGGACTAAATTTTGAATAAATCCCCAAGTTGATTTTGGTTGTTATGTTTTATCACAACAACATAAGCCTTAACTAATGCAAAAATTGGTACAAGGAGTGAGGTATTTCTGTGAAAGACCTGACTGTATATGTTTATGAAGATTGCAATGCCTTTGAATTTCTGGTTTGAAAAGCCATTGAGTATTCACAGCTTAATGAGCTATTAGAAAATAATTCTGAGAGCAATGCCGATGATAGAGTTTTGGCTTTTGAACTTTCAGAGGTAAGATTTGAGAGTCTCTTAAAGACACTCTCAGAGCTGTTTGATATTTTGATCTTTCAAAGAAATCTGTGGTTCTGACCAGCTGGAGTTTTAGAGTTGGTTGTGATTAACAAGCTAGAGTCATTTGGGCAGAGGGAACTTCAGTTAAGAAAATGACCTCACCAGATTGGTCTGTGAACAAAACTGTAATCCATTTTCTTGATTGATGATTGATTTGAGAGGGTCCAGCTATATTTGAACAGTGACACCCCAGGGCTAGTGATCTTGAGAGCTATAAAAAAGCAGGCTGAGCAATCCACAAAGAGCAAGGCAGTAAGCAGAATTCCTCCATGACCTCTGCATTAGTTCCTGCTTCCACGTTCCTATATTGAGTTCCTGTCCTAATTAATGTCTTCAGATAACGGACTCCAAGCTGTAAGATTAATTAAATCCTTTCTTCTTTGAGTTGATTTTGGTGGCCATGGTGTTTTTTTAGTGGAATGTTTTGGGTTTTTTTTTTTTTTTTTTTTTTTTGTAAACAGGGTTTCTCTGTTATAACTCTGGCTGCCCTGGATCTCACTCTATAGACCAGGCTGTCTCCTGAATGCTGGGATTAAAGGTATGTGGCACCACAGCCCGGCTTGGTCACAGTGTTTTGTCACAACCATAGAAGTCACAATTAAGACAATTAGCCATTGCAACTTTTTAAAACATATGCAAGTCAAAGAACACAGTTTTCATCATTGTTCATATGACTTAACTTATTTAACAAAAGCCCTTCACTTTCATCCTTTACATAGTTGAACATTATTTTATTGCATGCATATACATCACTATGTTTTCTTTACTAAATCTTAAGTCAATGAGAATACAGGTTTATTCTAACTGTGTTGCTTATCAATAATTTCTTATACATATCAACAAACAAGTCTGTAACTTTATTTTGCTAAGTAAAGCAAGAAGGAGCTCCTCATTTTGATTCTTTAATCATGGATGTGCCAAAATTTTAACCTGTTAGACTGTTCAGTTCTCATTAGTCATCATTAATTAGATTTGAAATTGGAATTTAATGAAATACCATAGAAAATGAAAGAGAAACAATAATTGCAGAGTGCGGTGGAACACACCTCTAATCCTAGCATCAGGAAAGACAATACAGAGGAGAGTTATCCTAAGTTCAAGACTGCATAATGAGTTCTAGGCCATTCTGGGCTGCAGTATAAGACATTGTCTTAAGAGGAAAAAAATAAAAGAAAATTGTCTGAACATAATGGAATAATAGTAAGGTGAAATTTTTACAAATAATTCTACATCTCAACCCCATCAGTTTACCAATGTCAACGTTAATGATATAAACATTTTTAGTATGTGTGGGGGGGTTATCCTGATATATTCCTTTTCTTGTTTAAGAATAACTATCTAGATCAATAACCCAACCCATGTGTCTATGACATTTTTTAAAATAAGAACTAGAATTAAACAGACAGTTGTATTCTATATTTCCTTTTCCTTGAAGAATAAAAAAAAAATGCAGAAGAATTGACATCATTATTGCTATTTTGTTGTGTTTGATGTTAACGAAAGGATTCCTGGCATACCAGAATTGCCATGACTTGATCTCTAGCTCAAATAAGAATCATATTCCTCTGTCAAATTGTGCTTCATTCAGAAGCTCTTTGTTGTTTCTTGTGCTGTATACATTTTACAAAATATCACATGTTCATTGAAAAGATACAGACCTGATGAAGGATAAGACCTGAGACTTTCATTCTTTTACAAAAGCCATTAAATTGATAGCATTAAACCTCAGTTTAGATTTTTACAGATACTCTCAAGTCACTCATGGAAAAAAAGTCTAAATAAAAGCATTTTTCAGTCCCAAAATACAAATATAAGTGGAGGGAATAGAAGATAGCTCAGCCACTAAGATTCCTGGAAATTGCATGATAGGATCACCAGGCCACTGTTTTCAGTTTAGTTACACTCAGAATGGGATACATAGAGAAGAAAGATAGAATTAATATCTCTAAAGTACCTCCCATAGATGAGTATCAGGTTAATTGATATTTAAAATATTATTGGTTATCTATTAAAAGCTATAGAGCAAATTGCCTTTTCCTTCCTTTCTTTCCTGTCCTCTTTCTTTCTGTTCATTTGAGGCAGGGTTTCATGTAGGCTAGTCTACCTCAAAGTCATTATGCATCACAGGATGACATTGAACTTCTGGTCCACCTGCATCTATGTTTCTAGACATATGTTTACAAACATATGCCTTTATACCCAGTATAAGCACTGCTGGTGAACAAACCCAGAACATTGAGCTTGCAAGGTGAACACTCTTCCAACTTCACTATATGAGTAAATCATACTTGGAGTTGTAAAACTTTCCATAATCTTCATGTGAACATTTTTGCATAATTTCTGTGTGATTTAATTTTTGTATAGGACTACTTTGATTTGACCATCATGCAAAAGTTTCACATGAAGACTCTGAAGTTAAGAAAGTCTTACAATGTCCCAAAATGATAAAATCTTACTGGGATGAGAATGTGTGGTTAGGCTCTCAGAATTTGTGTATTTGGTTAGTTGTTTATTTGTTTCATTTCATTAGTTAGATTGTTTGCTGGCCAGTTAGTTGATTGTCTGGGTTCTTGGCTAGGCAGTGTTATGCTTCCAATCCTAAGCTAAAATTTATGCTCTAATTAAGTCCCACCCCTAAATCACTGAACTACACTTTCAATTTTGTAAGGTCAAAATAAGGGGGCATCCTTCTGAAAAATGCAACAAATATTTTCATATTTTTCAATTCTGCCAAAGTATGTACTGTTATATTGTAAAGACTGAACTTCCCAAGATTTCTGAAAAAAATGCTTGACTAAAACTTCAGAGAATGAAGAATATCAATGTTTAGGGGAAAGTCCCTGTTTTCCCCTCATTTTATTTGTTAAAAATATTTTAGATCCTTGAGTTATGATTAGCTTAAATACTCACAATGAGTATCAATGAGGTCATTCTTTTCTTCTACTATCAATGAAAGACTTCTTGAGCTTGGAATAGTCAACATCAATGGTTCAAGTCCTTTAGCTTTTGATTTTTATATGACATTAAATATTATACCTAACATTTCAATACACAGCTATGATTGGAAACTTGTCCTTAGATTTTACTTTTACTCTTTCATTATACCACACTATTATACTGTCAGACATTCTAAGGGTTCTCTATTACTAACTCCAAGGTATTTAGTTAATATTTTGCAGCCCCCTGAGTTGTGTGAATAATTTGAAATGAGCTTGTTTTTTCTTAGATTTGATTTTTGAAACACTTACTTCTTTTAAGAAATATAATTATGTACAGTCCCTTTTCCAGATTCTTAGTCAGCTCTTTTCCCCTATATTCTAATGTTATGATTATATAAATTTATTCAAGTATTCTGTAAGGATCATGTAATTATGAAATGGAAATGCTAGCCTTTAGTATTATCAGAAAAATCCATTAGGTAATTTTTTGTAGCCTGAATCGCCTATGTCTCATTAAAGTAGCCTCATGTTTATGGTGATTCCTTGCCCACTGAGGTACTGTTGTTAAAAATGCAAATTATCATATGCAGAATAGTTTTTTGAAAAATTGATTGTGTCTGTCATGTGGCCAACTCTAAAACACTGTACCATTGGTATATCATTGGTACATATATTTTTGTATCATGGTATATATATTTTTATTCAATTTCAAAAACATTTATTGGACACCTAATGTATTTCAAAGAACTATTCCAGATTTTAGAGATTTAAGACCAATGGTGCCTAGTGCCCATTGTTAAGACAGGACACAAACAAGAGGAAACAAAACTCACCAAAATTAACTCTGATGTGACATGGTCATAACTACAGATTCTATGCAGGAAAAGAAATGATTTGAGAACAAGAACATGAAAGAAGTTATCTCATTGATCTAGGGAGAGCAATGCAGGGCATATGCTTTCAGGGGTAGAATTGGCAGTGTTCTCTCTATTTGGCTTTCAGGTGTACATGGTTGCTTACCAGGAAAAGGCAAAAATGTAGGTCATTCCACATAGAATATGTGACAGGAGGAAGGAAACTGAAGTATGAATATACATAGAGATTTTTGTCAATGAAAAGGTAAATTCAACAGCAGTACAAGGAGAGAGATAGCAAGACTGATTGATGGTTTTCAGGCATGTAGATGCCACACAACAATATTGGATAGTTATTCGTAAGTTGAATTGTTGATGTTCTGCGCTACATGACAATTTTCTATCAGTTCAGCAGCTAACGGCAGCATCTGTTCATCATGTCACAGGACAGAAATCGAGGGGTGGCTCAACCAAGTTATCAAAAATATTGAAATCAGTAAGCCAGGTAGAGCTGTGTCCTCACCCAAAGGCTAGAGTCAAAAACATTAATGCCCCAGTTAGCAGTCTCTTGGTGACATTCCATTTCCTTCTTCTTCACAGACTTCAAAAAGAGAAAGGCTAAAGAAAGTCTGAAAGCAACAGTTCTTATGTGATACTCTAATGACAGGTCAATTTTTGGCATTCTCTATTAGAAGGCAGGCTCAGATCCCATTCAAATGGATGGGATTATACAGGGTATTAAACATGAATGTGGGGATCAGGAAGGCAATGGAAAGTTTGTCCAGAAGGAAAAGATTGTTTAAAAGTGGTGACATACAGCAAAGATGAGTAAAAAGAAGTAGTGTAGCAAGGTGACAGGTATTTGGCATTGAAGAGAGGCAGAAAACCATAAATTTGTTTCTTTCATATCTCCCATCTCACAAAGTCACTTTCCTTATAGAGTAGTATGTGTTATTTTTCTTCCAAATGGGGGACAAAAAAAAGATCATAGAGGTTTCTGGGACTCATTGAAAACATTTTCCCCTTAGAAAAGAAGAAAAGGGAAGTCTTTGGAATGGTTCAAGGAAGATTTCCCAAGAAAAGATAGGAACAGGCTAGGTAACTATTGTCCTGAGGAATGGAACAAAATTAGATTTTTTTTTAATGTTTCAAGGGTTTAAAATAGATTCTGTGGGGGAAAAGGCAAAGAAAAGGGCCAGTAACAAGTCTTTGATGAAACAGGCACCAAAACCAATTCTGACCTGGTTGCCCTTCCTTAGTCTACAGCCTTGGGAGGTGACAGTGGGCAGTAATGGAACAAAGAACTGCTGTACATGGGTATTATTCCCAGATAAAGAAGAAGGTGATGGGACAACAAGAGCAAAAACTTAGTTTTGCCACTGTTGTTCAAGCATGACCTCTGGGGCAGTTTCTGAACCACCTACTGACTGTAAGACTCAAAATATGCCCCAGCAAGTGATGACACTCTAGCAATACCCACACTACCTGGAAGTAACTGCAGTTTCTTAGCCTTTGTTGAACAGCTACGATCATCTTGGAAACGCATGTGTTATTAAAATTATAAAAGACCATTTCTCATTGGCAGATGATCTGATTCAAATTATCAGCCGTGAACTGTCTTTGAAGAAAAAGAGATAAAACCTGATTTTGAGAATGCCAAACATCGCTTATGTCAGGAAGATGTGAAGGAGAGTAATAGCAATGCCTTTCAGAGGTGAGAGGTCCTAAGGCTAGACCTAAGCAAATCACAGATGAGTACACAGGAGACACATGAGAGAAGACCTGTGAGGAAGAATTCAGAGTACTTCAGACACTGCAGAACCAAACACCAAAAAGCATTATCACAACAAAGTGGTTGGACTACAAAGCCTTGAAATGGTGGTTTTGAGAAAGAAATCAGCAGTAATAATGAGTTTAGAGTGGGTCATACCCTGCTGTTTAATGCATCTGCAGATACTTATTCTTGTACCCACTGTTTATATTTTGTCTAGATTTCATCTGATGAACTTCTTGAAAGAACATTTGTTCATTATCAATATTTTATTTTCAAATACCTATTATAATCTGGAGGAGATTTTTAAAGATTTCCCACCATATTGTCTATCCTGTTATAAATATTGTAGCATTCATTTTCACCAGTCCATTTTTGTCAGTTGTGTTTTATTTTAATTGGATGCATAAATTTCTAAAGTTCTTGTTTCTCTTTGGTCAGAGAAATATATAAACTTTACTTTCAACATTAATAAAGGTAAATGATATAAAATCAAACAAAAATTTAAAGTTCCTTAGCTGATTACAGTGCATCAACAAGACTGTAAATCATGATGCCAGTAATTAAGAAATTAATGGTGTCTTGGTTTTGTTTCCTTTTCCTGGGATAAATACCCCAACAAATACAGCTATGAGGGATTATGGGTTGATGAGCCATATAATTCCAGGGTACAATCTATTATTGTGGGGAATTCTAGCAGGAATGTGAAACAGACTAGTCATATCTGTGGTCAGTTTCAGAGAGAGAATGCATGCTTACATTTGGCTCAATTTTTCCTTATTTACTTACTCCAGGTACCAAAACTAGGGAATGGTATCACTCATATTTTAGTTAGGGCTTCCAATATAAATTAATATAATCAAGATAATTCCCACAAACTTGCCCAGAGGCCAAACTAATTTATGCAATTCCTCATGGAGACTTCTTTCCCTGGTGATTTTACATTTCGTCAAGTTGACTAATAAAAGTAACCATTACATGTGGTAAGGCTATGTGGATGGTAGGTAGACTCTAGATTTGTAGTTGTCCTTAGCAGAGGCATAGATGGAAAGTTTGGGTCTTTATGAAGTTGCATTGCTGTTATGCATTTATTGGGGCTAGGAAGAGAACATAATGATGCACTGTGCTTTGCCATTAATAAATGAGCAGCTGTGTACTGGTAAGGAATGAACATCCATAACTTTATGAGTAAACTCTTAATGCACAGATTTTCTATTATTTTTATAATTGTGTTCCAACTATAGTCACTTTTACAGAGCTGGAGACATGGCTTAGTTGTTAAGAGTTGTAGAGGATCAGTGCAGCTTTCATGTGGGGACTGGTACCTGGCCCTGGCCCATTTGTTGTGCCCTGTTTGAGCAGTGACCCTAAGAGAACTGCTCTCTTCTATGGGGAGAAGTGAGCAGATGAGTGGGTGGAGATGGGGAGGATTTATAATAGGAGGAGAAAGAGGATGGGGAAGCTAGGAGGAATGGAGGAAAGGTAAGAGGGATGTTGATATGTATTACACAAAAGAAGAAAAATAAATTTAAAAAAACAGAATTACATCACTTCCATCTCCCATTTCTTTGCTCCAGCCCCTTCTGGCTACCTTGTTTTTCAGCCTTGCCATGCTCCCTGTCAAGTTTATAGTCTCTTTATCTTTGATTATATCTGTCACATATATACATACATATGCACATGTGTGTTTTGTTGTTTGTGTGTATGTGGTTTCAATACTGACCATTCAGCATTAGACAACAAAGATCTTATCCTTGGCAGAGGCTAATTCTCCTCACATCAGTTATAATTGTCTTTGTCTAACTGTGAGAACCCATGAAAACTTTTCTCTTCTACATTAGCATGTTTATTTACATTGCAATTTTGTTTATGCTGCCATTTCTATGAAATAATGCTTTACTGGAGACTTCTTGGTGTTCTGGCTTTTAGCAATCTTTCTGCTCCCTTTTCCTTTATGTTTGCTGAGGCATAAATGCAGGAACTGTGATATAGATACAGGTATTGGGATCAGGTTCCCCATAATCTACATGCAGGCAAATGGATGAAACCAAAAAAAAAAAAAAAAAAAACTAGACCCAGAAAGATAAATGTGATATGTTTTATGCTTATATATGGATATTAGCTGTTAAATAAATAATAAACAAGTTACAATCCATAGACTCATAGAGGTTAGGTGTAGAGGAAGAAGCAGGGGGGACATATGGATCTCCCTCTGATAGGGATGTAGAATGTGTTTTATGGGTAGACTTGTGGTTAGGGGAGGATAAGTTGGGAAGGAAGAGGGCAGAAATGAGACTGAAGGAGGAAATGCAGGGAGAGACAGCTAGAATTGAGTGGCATTTGAGAGGTGGTATAGAAACCTTATTCGGTGGAAACTATGAAGGTGATCCTAAGAAGTCTCCAAATAATAGGGGAGGGAGAATCCTAACTGACTATGTTTGGTCACAAAAAAAAATCTCCTGCTGCCAACTTTGGTTATATCTAATTGATTTGATGGTCAAAGGGGTCGCATTGAAATCCCCCAAAAGCCCAAGCTGTAGTCAGGACAGTAAATATGTTGCTCTTTACAAACAGACTGCAAAGCTTCCTTTCTGAAAACAACATTCACACAAGTTACTGAACATTGAGCTGGTGCCTACATAGAAGCTTCACCTTGTGTGTGGAAGAATTTCCTTTTGTGAAAGCTAGGGTTTATATTCCAGGAGTCTACATTCAGAGGCCTGTGTGGTCTGAATGGAATGTAGACACACCATTAATTCCAATACTCAGAAAGCAGTGATAGTATATACCTTTAATCCCTAAAACAGAATGTGGAAGCAGTTATAGGACATGCCCCAGCCTGCAGGGTCGCCAACCGGGACCCTAGGAGAGGTCGTAGGAATGGGGGTGTGGGTCAGGGACACAAGAAATGGAGGCAAGACAAGATTCTGATCAAGCCTCAGTTTATTGAATACAAACTCATGGTATATAAACGGTCTGTAGGTGGGAAGGAAAGAGGGGGAGTGAGTAAGCAAGTTGCTATGGCAACCTAGTTAAGGAATGCACACTTTGTTTATTCTAGATAAGCCAGAGCCTGGGCCAAACTGCAGTGTGTTCTGCTTAATGATAAGAGGAAGAGTTAGGGAGGGGAGTAATAAAGCTAGATGCACAGGAAAAATAGTATCTATCTTGCAACAGAAAGAGGTCAGGTTAGTCAAGCAAACATTTCTGAGAAATAGCCAGGAATGGAAATTTTCCAAACTTTATGTGACTCAGAGAAGCTTTTTGACTAAAAGGCAAAATGGAGTAGACCTGGCTACACTCTCAGTAAGGCTTCAGCCCTCAACGAGGCAGCAGAATTCAGGAGGAGTTAGTGTCACACAGGAAGTGATGTCTGAGATGAGTCAGGGTGAATATCAGGCAAAGTAACTAATCAGAGGAAGAATTAACAAAGTCAGAGTAAGGATATGCCCATTATTAAGATACATAAGGGAGTCTCTCAGCTCAAAGAAAGTTACAGAGTCAGTTACAGAAGAGTCGGTTATAACAGAGTCAGTTACTGAGAAGACATTCAAGCAGTCAGTTGCAGCAGAGTCAGTTACAAAGGCAGTATGAGGCAAGCAGTCTGATCAGGCAGACAAACAGAAAATGGAATGGTCTCACTGAGGGTAAGGAAGAGACTAACTGAGACAGCTTGAGACTGAACCAGAAAAGTCAAAGTTCAGGAGTTATTCAGAGTCGTTCAGTAAGCAATAATACTCAGAGGCTAAGGCTGAAAACTTCTAGATCTGGGCTAACAGTTTAAATGTTATAGATTGTACAAAGGCTGAAGGCTTCCAGTTCAAGATTAAGACTAAATTGTAAAGAGGACAAAATGCTCTAGGGCTTCAGGTCTCCAAGTAAGAAATGATCTAATTAGACAAAGAATAAAAATTCTTTTGCCCTGAACCTACATCTACATCTTGTGAATCTACAACTACATCTGAATATTTCATGATGTTATTTTTAATAGCTGAATAATTCTCTGTTTTGTAAAGATACACCCTATTCTTTATCCATTCTTCTGTTGAGAGACAACTAGGTTATTTCCAATTTCTTGATATTATGAATAGACCACCAATGAAGGTAGCTGAGAAAGTGTCCTTGAAGTAGGATGAAGTATCCTCTGGGTATATTCCCAAGAGTGGCATAGCTGGATCTTGAGGTAGATTGACTCTTATCATTGAGATTCTTCTATGAAGAATTCTGTTTAGATCTATACTCCATTTTTAATTGGATTATTTGTTTTATTGATATCTAGTTACTTGAGTTCTTTATATATATTTGAATGTTAGCCCTCTATTGAATGTGGAGTTGGTAAAAATATTTTGCCATTCTGCAGGCTGCCACAATGTCTGAATGATGGTGTCCTCTGTCTTATATAAGCTTTTAATCTCCATGAGATACTATTTATTAATTGTTGATCTTAGTGCCTGTGCTAATGGTGTTATGTTCAGAAAGTCTTCTACTGTGACAATGAGTTCAAGGCTATTTCTCACTTTCTCGTCTATCAGGTTCACTGTATCTGGTTTTAGACTAAGGTCTTTCATCCATTTCTAGTTGAGTTGTACAACATGTATTCTTACACATGTAGACGACCAGTTTGACCAGCACAATTTGTTGAAGATACTATCTGTTTTCTCAGTGTTCACATCTGACTATTGTATGAAAAATCATATGTATATGGTGTGTGAATTTATATCTGTGTCTACAACCAATTCTATTGATCAACCTACCTGCTTTTTATGCCAATATAATTCTGGAATTATTTCTATAGCTTTGTAGTACAACTTAGAATCAGAAATAGCGATACCTCCATAAATTCTTTTATTTTTTTAGGACCATTTTAGCTATCTTGGTTGTTTGTAGTTACATGTGAAATTAAAGTCTCTGAAGAACTGTGTTGAATTTCAAAGTAGATTGCACTGAATCTTTAAATTGCTTTTGGTAGAATGGCCATTTTTACTATGTTAATCTTACTGATGCATGAGCTTAGGAGATCTTTCCATCTTCTGATATCTTTTTATTTTTTCTTCAATGACTTCAAGTTTTTATCATACAAGTCTTTCACTTGCTCGGCTAGAGATACTCCAAAATATTTTATACTATTTGAGGGTACTGGAAAACATGTTGCTTCCTTGATTTCTTTCTTAGCCCCTTTTTCTTTTTTATATAGGAGGGCTACTGATTTTTGTGATTTAATTTAGTACCCATCTAATTTGCTTATAAGTGTTGATCAGCTGTAGGAGTTTCCTAGCAGATTTTCTCAGGTCACATATGTATATTATAATATATTTGAATAAATATACATTGGCTTCTTCCTTTCCAATATTTATCCCCTTGGTCTTCTTCAATTATCTTATTGCTCTAACTAAGATTTCATGCACTATATTGATTAGATATGATGAGAGTTGACAGCCTTGTCTTGTTCCTGATTTTGGTCAAATAAATTTGAGTTTATCTTCATTTAAATTGATGCTGGCTGTGGGCTAGATATAAACTATCTTTATTATGCTGTGTGAATAATCCCTTTTGGACTTTTATCATGAAGAAGTGTTGAATTTTACTAAAGGCTATTCTTCACCTAATGAGATTATGTAGTTTTTGTCTTTCAGTTTGCTTATATGATGGATTACATCTATTGATGTTTATATATTGAGCCATCCCTGCATCTCTTGGATGAAGCTTACTTGATCATGGTGGTGGAAAGCATTTGGATTCATCTTGCAAGTATTTTACTGAGTTGTTTGTTTTTGTTTTTGGTTTGCATCTATATTCATATGAGAAACTGGCCTATAATTCTTTCTTTGTTAAGTCTTTATGTGGTTTGGGCACTAGGATAACTGTGTCCTCATTAAATATTGGGTAAGGTTTCTTCTGTTTCTGTTTTTTGAATGGAGTACTGACATAAACTAATTTTTGGAAGTCTGATGTAATTCTGCTCCTGGGCTTTTCTTGGTTGGGAGAGTTTAATGACTGCTTCTATTGCACTAGGGATTATAGGTCTGACTAAATTGTTTAGCTGATCTTGATTTAACTTTGGTAATTTGTACATATTAGGAAAGTTATCCATTTCTTTCATGCTTTCCAATTTGGTGGAATACAATATTTAAAGTTTGTTCTTATGATTCTCTGAATTTCCTTTGTGTATGTTGTTATGTCTCCAATTTCTTTTCTGAATTTTCTAATTTTGATATTCTGTCCCTGTCTTTTAGCTAATTTGGAGAATTATTTGTCAATCATACTGATTTTTTTTTCAATCTCTGTATGTTTCTCTTTGTTTGTACTTTATGAATTTCAAACCTGAATTTGAGTTTTTTCTTACTGTCCACTACTTTATGTTTGATTTCTACTTTATTTTTCTATAACAGTGATTCTCCAACTTCCTAAAGATGCCTACCCTTTAGTAGATTTCTTCATGTTGTGATGACTCCCAATTATGAAATTATTTTTGTTGCTATTTCATAACTGTAATTTTGTTACTGCTGTGAATTGTAATGTAAACATCTAATACGCTGATAGTCTTAGACAACTCCTGTGAAAGGGTTGTTTGACCCTCAAAGAGGTTGCTAACTACAGGTTGAGAACCTATGAGTTCTCTCCAGGTTTTTCATATTTTTGTTTTTTATTTTTATTTTTAATGTAGGCACTTGGAGCTTATGACACTTACAATGCTTAGACACTTGCTTCTTAGAAACATTTTCATTGTGTCCAATCTGTTTGGATATGATATATATATATATACACATATATATATATATATATATATATATATATATGTGTGTATATATATATATATTTCCCTTTTCAGTCAATTCTAGAAAGTCTTTGATTTCTTTCTTAATTTCTGTATTGCCCAATTTTATTTTAGTAGAGTTTAGTTTCCATGAGTTTCTAAGCTTACTGTTGTTTCTGTTGTTGTTGATATCCAGCTTTAATTTGTGGTGATCTAGTAGAATGCAGGGAATTATGTCAATTTTCTTGTATTTGTTGAGGCTTGTTTTGTGTCTGTATGTGATACATTTTGGAGAAACTTCTATGAGACTCTGAGAAGGTACATTCTTTTGTGTTTGGATAAAAAGTGATTTAAATATCTGTTAGGTATATTTGGTTTATAATGTCTGCTAGCTCTAGCATTTCTCAGTTTAGTTTTTGTCTGGATGACTTGTTATTGGTGAGAGTGGAACATTTAAGGCTCGCACACCCTTGTGATTTGAAATGTCATCTTGGTGGACTTTTCCTTTGAAGAGTATGTATGTAGTGCTGTTCCAATCTCTTCTGGTTAATTTTGGTTTGGTCTTTTTAAGCAGATTTTAAATTGCTACAAAAGGTTTCTAAACCTTTACCCTGAGGTAATGTCTATACTTGATGTTGAGATGTAATTCTTGGATGCTGAATAACAGTTCTTTATTTATTTAATCTATTCTGTTAGTCTGGGTCTTCCCCACTTCTCCAGAATTTTATTTATTTATGCATTTATTTATTTTTATTTTTCATCTCTCATACAACTTACACAATACATCCCAACCACCCTCCTCTCCTCCCTCTACCGTCCCAACACCCCTATCACCCCTTTCCCCCACATCACCACCCACAAACATCTCCCCACTTCTCCTCAGAACAAAACAGTCCTCAAGAGTTATGGTTCAAACAGAGCATGGCATAGCAAGATGGAACAAGCCAGGCACTGATCCCTACATCAAGGGTGGGCCAGGCAACCCAGCAGTAGCAAAAGGGTCCTAAGGGCAGGTAAAAGGGTCAGAGACTCATCCACTTCATCCTGTAGATATCTTTCAAGAGCACTAATCCAGACAGCCATAAGATGTATTTAGGGGATCCTGTAGGTTCCGTGTTTATCCCTTCAGTCTGTGAGCCCCTAAGAGTGCTAGTCAGTTATCATTGTGAAGCTTGTCTTCAACCCCTCTGGTATTCGACATCCCTCCTTTCCCTCTTCTGCTGGGATCCCTAGTCTCTGCACAATGCTTGGCCCTGGGCCTCTCCATATGCTCCATATCAGCTTCTAGAGGGAATTATCCAGTCTCTAGTTCCTGGCCTGCCCTGCAGTTTCAGGCAACGGTTTCCTGCTTTGGCATGAGGTTATGCACTTCCATTGTCAAAGAGGATCTTGTAGGGAGGATAGGCCACAGAGGTTTTATGTCTGGATAGTGACCTGGTCACCCTACTGGAAAACTTGCTTGGCCACAAGAGATGTCCTGTTCAGCCTCCCTATCCCTGATTATTAGAGATCCTTGCTAGGGTCTCACCAATAGATTCCAGTGAGTTTCCACTGCACTAGGTCACCCAATTATCTCCTAATGGTCTGCCAATTCTGGTTGTCTCTCCATATATTTTTCCCTCCATCCTTCTCCCCACATTAGTCCCTTCCACTCCCATTCCCATCTTTCCCCAGCCTATCTGTATCCTCTGTTTATTTCCACTTTACCAAGGTGATCCCTGTGTTCAGACTGGGGCTCTGCTTGTTACATAGTTTTTCTATGTCTGTGGATACTCATACCTTTCTCCTTTGTTTAACAGTTACTATACACATATAAGTGAATACATACTATGTTTGGCTTTCTGGGACTGCACTACCTCCTCACACAGGGTGAATTTTTTTCAGTTCCATGCATTTACCTGCAAAGTTTGTAATGCTATTTTTTAATAAGTGGGGAATACTCTATTGTGTAATGTACCACAATTTTTTTTATCCATTCTTCATTTGAGGGGCATCTAGGGCGTTTCCAATGCATGGGTAGTATGAGTAAAGCAGCTATGAAAACAGTTGAGCAAGTTTCCTTTTGGTAGGATGGAGCATACTTTGGGTATATGCCCAGGAGTAGTATAGCTGAGTCCTAAAGTCAATTTCCAATTTCTTAAGGAATTGCCGTATTGATTTCCATAGTTTCTGTACAAGTTTGCATTCCTACCAACAATGAATGTGTGTTCCCATTGCTCCACATCCTTGCCAGCATAAGCTGTACTTTGTACTATTGATCTTTGTCATTCAGACAGGTATAAGATGGAATCTCAAAGTGATTTTGATT
This sequence comes from Cricetomys ansorgei, assembly GCA_026225945.1. Taxonomy (NCBI): domain Eukaryota; kingdom Metazoa; phylum Chordata; class Mammalia; order Rodentia; family Nesomyidae; genus Cricetomys; species Cricetomys ansorgei. The sequence goes on along the minus strand of JAMJFZ010001121.1, from coordinate 2,663,919 downwards.
TGCATTTCCTGAATGGCAAAGGATGTCAAACATTTCTTTAGGGGTATCTCATTCATTTGACATTCTTCTTTTGAGAATTCTTTGGATCATTTGGGTTTTTTTTTATGTCTAGTTTCTTGAGTTCTTTTTATATTTTGGATATTAGCCCTATGTTGGAAGTTGAGTTGGTGAAGAACTTTTCCCATTCTGTAAGCTGCCGTTTCATCTTATTGACAGTGTCCTTTCATTACAGAAGCTTTTTAGTTTCATGAGGTCCCATGTGTTAATAAATTATCTTAATGCCTGAGATATTTGTTTTCTGTTCAGAAAGTTGTCTCTTGTGCCAATGCATTCAAGACTATTCAGCACTTTCTCTTGTATCTGGCTGAATGCACCTAGTTTTATGCTGAGGTATTTGATCTACTTGGACTTGAGTTTTGTATGTGATGATAAATATGGATCAATATACATTCTTCTACATGTAGATATCTAATTAGACAAACAACATTTGTTAAAGATGCTTTCTTTGTTCCATTGTATATTTCTGGCTTTATTGAAGACCAGGGTGTCCATTAGATTGTGGATTTATGTCTTTTTCTTCAGTTCAGGTCCATTGATTGACATATTTGTTTTTATGCATGTACCATGTGGGTTTTATTACTATAGGTCTGTAGTAGAGTTTGAAATAAGGAATAGTGGTACCTCCAGAATATTTTATTTTTCAGGATTATTTTAGCTATCCTGGGGTTTGTTTTTCCATGTGAAGTTGAGGATTGTTCTGTCAAGTTCTGTAAATAATTGTGTTGGGATGTTGCTAGGCATTGAGTTGAATCTGTAGATTGCTTTCTGTGAGATGGCTATTTTTACTATGTTGATCCTACCACTCCAGGAGCATAGATCTACCCATCTTCTGATATAGTCTTTAATATCTCTCTTCAAAGACTGGAAAGTCATACAAGTCTTTCAGCAGCTTGGTTTGAGTCACCACCAGGTATTTTATGTAATTTGTTGCTATTGTGAAGGGATTTGTTTCCCTGATTTCTTTCTCCGTAGATTTGTCATTTTTATATAGGAGGACTACTGAATACTTTAGGTGATCTTGTAACCTGTCACTTCACTAAAGTTGTTTATCAGTTATAGAAGTTCCCTGGTAGAATTTTTTAAGGTCACTTATATAAATTATTATATCATCTGCAAATAAGTATACTTTGACTTCTTCCTTTCCAATTTGTATCCTCATGATTTCCTTTGTCTTATTGCTCTAACTAGGACTTCAAGGTCTATGTTGAGGAGAGTGGATGTCCTTGTCTTGTTCTGATTTTAGTGGAATTGCTTTAAGTTTCTTTCCAATTAATTTTATGTTGTCTATGGATTTGCTGTAAATTGCTTTATTATGTTTAGATATGCTCCTCGTACCCCTAAACTTTCAAAGACTTTTATCATGAAGGGGTGTTATATTTTGTCAAGGGCTTTTTTGGCATCCCATGAAATAATCATGGTTTTTTTTTTTCAGTTTGTTTATATGCTGGATTAAATTGACTGATTTTTGTATGTTGAACCATCCCTGAATCTCTGGGATGAAGCCTACTTGATAGTCATAGATGATTTTTTTGATGTGTTCTTGTATTTGGTTTGTAAGTATTTTATTGAGTATTTTTTCATCGATGTTCATGAGGGAAATTGGTCTATAATTCTCTTTCATTGTTGAATCTTTTGTGTAGTTTGGGTAACAGGTTGACTGTGGCCTTGTAGAATGAGTTTGGCAGCATTTTGTGGAATATTTTGAGGAGTATTGGTGTTATCTCTTCTTTGAATGCCTGACAGAATTCCATCAGGCCCTAGGCATTTTTGTTGGGGAGACTTTTAATGACTGCTTCTGTTTCCTTATGGTTTATAGGTCTGTTTAAATGGTTTATCTGCTCTTGATTTAATTTTGATAGTTGCTGTCTATCAAGAAAATTGTCCATTTCTTTTGAATTTTCCAATTTTTGAGGTATAGGCTTTTAAAGTATAACCTAATGATTCTTTGGATTTCTTCATTGTCTAGAGTTATAATACAACTTTTCATTTCTGATTTTATTGATTTGGATATTCTTTCTCTGTCTTTTTTTTGGATTCAGGTTTGTCTATCTTGTTGATTTTCTCAAAGAACTGACTCTTTGCTTAATTTTCTTTGTATTGTTCTCTTTGTGCCTATTTTATTGATTTTAGCTCTCAGCTTGATTATTTCTTGCTGTTTACTCCTCTTGGGTGAGCTTTTTTCTTTTTGTTCTTGGGCTTTCAGATGTGCTCTTAATTTGATTTGCTGGTATGTGATCTATCCATTCATTTTTGATAGGCACTTTGTGCTGTGAGTTTTCCTCTTAGCACTTAGCATTTTGTAGTTGTTGGTTGTCTTCATTTGTTTGTGTGTGTGTGTGTGTGTGTGTGCCTGTGTGAGTGTTTGTGTCTCCATTCTTTTGATTCTGATTGGGTAAGACTATTTATGTCTGGTATTTTCATGGGTAGTTAATCTCCTTATGTTGGAGTTTTCTTTCTAATAACTTCTGTAGGGCTTGATTTGTAGATAGGTATTGTTTGAATTTGGATTTGTCATTGAATATTGTGTTTTGTCCATCTATGGTAATTAAGAATCTGATAGTGGTTAATTGAGAAGTGCTAATCTGACCTTTCTTAGATTTGACCAGTCCAGGAGATATGTGTGACCTAAGCCAGGCAGAAAAAGCTGGTGGATGAGCTGTTTAATTGGACCTGGCTCCCAAACCACAAATCTAGAGATAGAACTGGAAAGAGTTTACAGGCACAAGCCTGGAACTCTGTGTGTGGGTGTACAGATGGTGAAGTGTTGGGGCAAGGACAGGGAAAGCGAAAGAGTGACTTACACAGGTAAGGGGGCTAGTACACAAAATATTCATGGTCTGCAGGTCTGGAACTAGCTTTGTGGATTTGTAGATTACCTTGTTTTGTTTTGTTTGTTTTTTAAATAGGAGGAGGAAAGATTGTAACATCTGGATGAAGATGGAGGAGAGAAGCTTGACATGGCTATTCCAACATAAAAAACTTTTTTATTTTAAGTAAGAGTTGTGTATCAAACACAAAAGACTCATTATCTTTGAAAACAAAAAATGGGCTACTAATATCATTAAATAAAATTTCCCACCTAATTATTTGTTTTCTCAAAGGAAATAATATGAATGTGAATATTTTAAGCAAGCTTTAACAAAGTACATACATACACAGAGAAAGAGAGAGAGAGAAAGAGAGAGAGAAGAGAGAAAGAGAAAGAGAGAGAGAGAGAGAGAGGGAGAGATTGGACAAAGCCAAGGCTTTGACTTCTGAATTGTGGAGTTTTAGGAAATGTATATGAATACTTATAAAGTGGGTAACATATTCAGAGACTTAAGGGAAGCTCTTGTTTCTTCCTAAATAAATCTCTCTCTAATGTTTTTCTTATCATGATTCCCTTGAAAACCTCACAAAGATTTTCAAATTCATTTGTAAATGACATTATAAGAAGCTGTGTTCTTTTGAGGTGTCAGATTAGGAAAATTTCTTGGTACCAAGGTTCTTCAGAGAGCAGGACAGGCCTAACTGTAGATTCAAGGACATTCGATTGTCAAAGGGTTTCTTGACACTCCATAGACACAACACCCAATTGAAATATTTAGTTTTCCTTAGGCTTTTTACTGCATGTCCCTGAGTAAGTCAAATTATCTAGGATGAAAATTCATGTTCTTGATATCTAACAACCAGTTTTCCATGGGTACAAATAAAACAGAATGGATGCTGACCAATATGTTATTGCTTTGCCTCTAAGCCATAAATTGACTAGAAGACAGATAACATTCAATCTTCACCAATATGGCCATTAAGATTTCTAGCATGACGTCTTAAACAGAATTGGATGACCAATATAGATGTAAAAGCACTTTTCAATGACAGATTAAATGGCTTAGTAGGAGGTGTATTGCAGAAATCAACCCCTTTAACAAATATGAAGACATATTGTCATTGCTAAGGATGTAAGTCTATAGATTTTTTCCTTAACCTGATAACTTTAATCAAGAATAGCATTTGATTTGCCTTTTTCTTTGCATGATCTTCCTTTTCTAGAGTTGAAGTTCTATTCTAAATAAACAATCACTCAGTTGTCTGTGCTTTACAAAAATCAGTCCTACTACTCTCAGACATACAAGGCTGTTTCTTCTTTGATTATACTTTTGTGTATTTTTCTGTGTTCAATTTTATTGCCCTTGCCCTATCTGATTTGCCTTTGACTTCTCAGTCACCTAGGGGATCCCACCTCCAAGGCCAGAAATCCATGCTTTGTTTATTATGTACCTGCTATGACATAGTCACATGCTGCTATGTGCTTTGAGTATAACTGCTACACAATGCTAGCAAGCTAACGTTTTATTGAGCTTAATGACTTTCATGTCAGAGGTTGTTTGCATATCTTTACCACTACTGGGAAGAATGTATGTCCTTGGATGTTAATTTCATCTCAGACACTTCTCAGTTAGGCTCTACTTCTCCCTGGAGTCATTTGCCCTGTTTCTTTAGCACAACTTCTTTGAATGTAGAACAAATATATGATCTATCACTGCTCTGAAAACAAATGGAGTGGTCAGATGCAGACTTCATGGATTAGGTCTGATACTTCAATAGGCATCACTTGGAATTTACAATGCATTATCTTCCTTCTGTTACAATTTTTTATCTGAATTTAAAGGTATTAAGATTTATTTGTCTCATAAGTAAAGAGGACCAAGTGAGACAACATTTAGAAGGCTGCCTGAACACAAATAAGCACATAGCAAATTTACCTATTCATTTTTCTAACAATAAATCCTGGCCAAATGACTAGAAAATAAAATACATGGTAGCATACCAACAAGAGCTTACTTCCTTAACATTATATTTCTTCTAATATTTTATTCAATAATTTCTAACAAGAAAAAGTAAATTGAAATGTATACTTACTGTTTTGATGTTATACAATAACAGAAACTATTATCCTATCTTGTTAAAGATGTCAATTCTACAAACTTATTTTTGCCTCCTGTGTGAAGATTAAATGCAGGGTCTTTTCTATCTTATATATTATTAGCATCCTCTAAATAAGAAATTGCTTTATACTGCATGCTGATGATGTCCCTTTTTCTTCTGCCATATGCTTGCCTTGTGAGATAAATCTCACCTCACTATGGGTTGGGGGGGGGGTTCCCTTTAAAGAGATGAACTGAAATGTGAAATGTAGTAAGAAATAAAGCCCAGACTTCATTTCTTAGTGCAAGCAAAATTTTGGTTACTGTGATTATAGGAAACAGATCATTTAGCCAGGGCCTGGGAAAATGGAGTTACAGCATTCCAAAACATAGTGCAATCTGGGGGCTCAGAATATATACCTTTATTTTCCTCTGAAAATATGATTCATATAGTTGAATTTAGAATAGTCAAGTCTTTAGTTTGAATTACCATTATATGTGTGTGTGAGAGAGACACAGAGACAGGGAGACACACAGAAAAAAAATCCTTTTTGAAATCTATCATTTTTTTTTCTGGAATTAGAGCTTTCCTTTAAAATTAATTACTTTAATTGTTTTTTTGAAGATTTCGTTTTCAGTCAAAACCACATATTTATTTCTACTGGCATGTATGGGAAAGGATTGCTCCTGGGGATATGATTTGCCTGTAACTCACCAGTTAGAAAAAATAAATCACCCTACAAAATACCATTAGGCTCAAGTGATAAGTATTCATTTTTTAAAATTAAAAGTACAATCTAAATACAGTAAGATACCAAGTTATTAAGTTATGAAGCACTGTAGTCAAAATGTTTACTTCATACCTCAAAACAATGTCTAAGTATGTTAGGTCTTCTTTGACCTAATTTTTGTTACATCTTTTGTTATTATAATTTTTCTTTATGAAAATTTTCATAATTTGTAAAGCATTTCTTATTTTTATCAATTACTGTGACTACTAGGAAAATCATATAAAATTTATACCATACACAAAAATGATATATATGAAACTAATTATTGAAGTTGAAAATTTAATATTCTCATACTAAAATAATGCTTTTATTAAGAAATCAATAATTCAGAAGTGTATTTTCCTTTTGAAACTGTTTTGACATGACTATAGAGGTAATAACAACAAAAATTGCTAGCTAGGTCCTGAGATAGATTGGGTGAATTAGCCCAATCCAAGAAATTAAACCAGGCCTAAATGCTTTTTCATTCTTCATCTGAATGTTCTTCCTATTGTCATTACCATTATTATCATCATCATCACCATTTGTGTATGTGTGCATGTAAGTGTGGCATGTACACATTCCAAGGCTCTCATATGGATGTCAGAGGACAGCATTCAGGAATCAATTTTCTCCTTTTTTCCCTGTGGGTTCTGAGGTTGAACTCATGGTCTTTGGGTTTATATCACAAGTTTTCCTGGTCCTTTACTTAATGTTTTTTGTTTGTTTGTTTGTTTTGTTTTTGAGACAGGCTTTCATATAACACATGCCATCCTTGCATTCCTTATGTAGTAATGGTGATCTTTAATTTCTAATTCTTCTGCATCAAGCTTGAAAGTGCTGTGGCGATTGGCATGTCATAACATCCAGATGAGTGTTCATTGAGAAAACTTCAAATTTGTGCAGAATTAATGTTACTTATGACAAATATTACTTATAGACATATTGGATTTTGTTTCGATCCAGATAAAATGAAAAGTGTTTAGGAAGACTTTCAAAATTAGAAAAATAAGTGCAAAAATTTGCCTTTGAAGTATGCATCATCAAAGTTACAATTGAGGAGTGAATTTTTTACTTTGCTTTTTCCTCTTAGCAACATATTTCCTGTGTAAAGTATAGTGTGGAAGCATGAAGATAAAGCTAACTTTCATATGAATTTAAGTCATTTAGTTTCCTTGTTTTGACTTTTAAAAAACTATTCACCTGGATTCCCTCATAATTTCTTTGTGTTTTCTTATAATTTATTTTTGTGTTATGGTCTTTAATCTTGAAAGGGGAAATATAAACGTTCAATTTATTTATTTTGGCAATATTATTTCATATGTTCCATCCTAAGAGTTTCACTTTTGTCTTCCTATGAAAAAAGTTATTCCAAATTACATAATCTGTATATGGTAAATATTTAAGATTTATCCTTAAATTAAACTACCTCTGAAAAGCCCTTATTAGTTAAGTTTAAAGAGATTTTTTTAAGTCTTGCAGTGAAGCCTAGGAAACATTAGGGCTGTGGAAAATATTTTTAATAGCATACTTGGCTTCATAGCACACTGCATCATTAAAAAGTAAGCATACCACTTTAAATGCGTAGGTGTAGGAGACATGTTAGAAAACATATAATTTCTCAAATACATCAGAAATACTCACACATACACAGAGACACCTGAAATTAATTGCCATTCTCTTAACAGATTAATGGGACACAGGTCAAAGGGTTGGAATATTTGGCACAGTCATGAAGGTAGAGGACTTTCATGTTGGCAAAAGTAGTGCCTCCTACACAGATCTTTTAATTGCCTAAATATTAGGAGCAAGCTGTTACTCTGTTGATGAAAGCTGTTTATGAGGTGTCTGGTACTTGGCATTCCGCTCTCCCATGGACTTAAAATTAAGGTTTAAAAGTGTGAGAAAGAAAACTTAACTTCATCTAAATTCCCCAGATCAAAGTTTTCCTGTGTAAAAACAGCAAATCTAACCAAATTTTCCTTCCTTCTTAGTCAATCTCCTGTATGTTTGTTCATTTTTTCTTCTTTTTTCACACTGTTATTTCTTTTCTTTCTCTACTTTCTCTTGTGTAAAAACAGCAAATCTAACCAAATTTTCCTTCCTTCTTAGTCAATCTCCTGTATGTTTGTTCATTTTTTCTTCTTTTGTCACACTGTTAATTCTTTTCTTTCTCTACTTTTTCTTGGACTCTGAACGGAATTGTCTAAGCAAAATAAATATCATTTATGATAACAATAACTTTAGGAAGACTTAACATAGAAATACTTGTTAGTTACTACTAACAGCCTATGAATCCTAAATTGTAAGTACATTATTAATTATCCATGAGAAGATAGAAAAGAAATTTCAGTCCCCTTTCCGTTGTGGAATCTGTTGACTAGAGTGAGATAGAAGATAATAGGAGCATAAATAGCTATAACACACACCCTGATATAACAACACATCACAGTCTGGAAAAGCACAAAAGAATTACCATTTGAGTTTAGAGAAGAAAGAGGTTGCCAGCATCAGACAGTGGTTAAGCTAAGGCTCAAGTAATTAATGTTGGCAGATGTTATTTTAAACATCTCTCCCTCCCTTGCTTGAAGAAAATTGTTGTTATATTGCAAACATTTTTAGGAGTTTCTTAGGAAGTAGTTACTGAATAAACAAGCCGAATGAAAGTCATCTTTAGCTATTAGTCTATTTCCCATTTGAGCTCTTCTATTATTTGAATGTTTTATTTGTAAGGAATGAAATGATTTAACATAAGACACATAATCAAGGCAACTCCTATAATCTGTTCTTCTGTATGAGTCACAGTGTTTCTTTCCAATCCCTCCCTGCATAAAATCCACCATGAAAGCTGTTATGCCACACATGGGCATGGTGGAGGCTGCCAGAGTATTGGGAGTTTAAAATCAGCATGAACTACAAAGAGGAAGCACTATTTGTCAAAAGAAAAAAAAAATCATGTCTGTAAATGTGATTGCTGGTGCTGGGCCTTGAGGAACATAATTATAAATACAGAGAAATGTTTATAGAGTCATGGATCAGCACAGTTTGTCTTTATCTATTCATTCATTCAACAAAATCTAAAGTAGTGGTACTCCAAACACTCTTTTAGGCCTTTGGTAATGTGGAAGACAAATACCCTTGGCATTTAAAGTGTCTTTGATGTTGTGAACACTATAGTATTTTATACTCCAATAATACATTCAAGTGAACAAATTGGTAACCCTGTAGCATGAAATAAAATAAGCAGAGGTGAGATTTGTGCTATGAGACAAATTTGAACTAAAGAGTGCTACTACATGCTGTTCCAATTCCAGAGAGCATCAGTTGTCAAATTAGGGAGGCAAAAGGAAATTTGGTTGAAGAAATCCCTCCCCAAATTATGTGGCTACACACATAATAAGTGGAACAAATAAGCCAGAGGCAAATCATGTGGGGCAGCCAGGTCAGCACAGGTTGTCTCAATTTGTATTGTTCTTAAAATGGGAAAGAAACCAGGCATTATTAATCTATGAAATCCAGCCATTTGACAGAGTAAGAAGCAGGCCATTAGAAAGAATGGGTGTGTGGGGAGATATTCATGTCCACACTAGTCAGAGATGAAAATCCAAAGGGGGTCATCACTGCATGCTTGGATTGTGCTGTAACCCTGGGGGTATAGTTCTTTTCTGGAGATAAGGGAAGACATTAGTTGGTTGTAATGGGGGTAGACCTGGGGAGATCGGAGAAGATGGGGGTGTAGGGAAGGGAGGGGTGCAGGATGTAGTATATAAGTATATAAGAGAAGAAAAATTAAAATAAAAATAAAAAACCCACACTAAAGCTTGAGTCCATCATGAAGGAATTATGGGGGTAGGTATTGGAGCGAGATGAGGGACCATGGTCCTGGTCAACTTCCAGCATTACTGGCTAGTACTAAAAGATCATTTAAAAGTCAAAAGAAAGAAGAAAGAAAGAAATAAAGAAAGAAACAAAGAAAAAAAGAAACAAAGAAACAAAGAAAGAGAAAGAAAGAAGAATTTTGGTAGTAAACAAGCAAGACATCATGTGTGCAAAGTTGTAGGTGAAAGGAAGGCATTATCAAAGTCCTCAGAAGTTTTTCCTTAAACAAGTAATTGAACAGAATTTACTGAGATCACCAAACACTAGAATAAGTTCTGGACATTTAAGTGTAGCTTTGCATTGAATGTATTATTTCTTGACATATCGATTAAATATTTAAGTGGAATATAATGTAGGTTGTATAATGCAAGTATCTGGGATATAGAGACTGTAACCAGAGGTTTTAAACACTCAAGGAAGCAGAGTCCTGAAGAGGAGGAAAACACACTGGATTTTGCTATGTGCAAACCCACCAACATCACTGTGGTAGGGATTTAATGACATAACATGTTCAGTAGCACCCACATACATGGAATAGTCATAGATCATCTTGACAATCATCATCCCTGTGATAGAAGCAGGAAGAAATAATAAAAAGTGTTAAATTAAAAAGTACCTATCTTGTATTGGCACTAAATAAGATTAAATAGGAGGCCCAAGTATTCACAGGGATAATATGAGAACCCCATTTTACATACCAGTAAAGAGAGATTTCTTTTTGATAGTAACCAAGAAAATTAAAACTCAAAACCAATACTTTAAGTTTCACTGTTTTAGATCCCCAGCTCCCTCTCATTGAGGATCTAATGCCCACTTGAGAGCCAGATGTGTATCTGAAAGTTAAATGAGATTTTGAGAATGTTTAATTAAGTGCTTTTTGAGTTAAATGGTGCAAGTTAAACATTCTTTATGCACCTCACATATACATTTTTATGTATGAAAGGAGATGTAGTATCTAAAGTGTGGAGATTAAAAAACAGGTGTGAGCACTTAGGTTACTGGCACACAGATATATCACTTTGCCTATTCTACTCTGTAATCTACGCTGTTAGAGAAAAGTAAATCCTTGAATGTGTTCTGTGTGCTGCGAACAGTGCAGCATGAAACTATGCTCTAGAATGCTTCATTAGACCTTCTGCATGAGTCAGGTTTAGCCAGTAGTTGGCTTTGTGTAAAGTGAAATATTAAAATTCCAAGTAAAGAATCACATCCTACTCTACTTTTATGACTGAAAGGAAGCAAGAATAATAGAGAGAATGGATGCAATCAAAATACATTAGAAACATGCATGGAAATATAATGAAACTCTTACAGTGTGCAATTAATATATGCTAATAAAGATCCATAGTTAAAAAAAAAAAGATGGCAAGTCTGGTACTTTTTCCTTAATTCTTGTACAGAGTTTAGAGACACTTTCAATGTTACATTCCATAAGGGCCTTTAAGTTTCATTTTAATTACCATCCTTCAGTCATTTTAATATTCATTAACTTCAAATGTCCCTTAAGAAGCAAATTTTGAATTAGATATTTTCTATTCAAATAATTAGATTGTATATGACCATTAAAATCCACATTATTATTAAAATTATTAAAATTAATATTTAATGGACTTATTATTAAATAAAATTAATAATTTATCTTTGCATAAAATTCTGAAATATTGCATATAGTCACAGAATGTACATGATATATATTTTATGAAGATACAAAATTAACCATGCTGTCTGTGACTATAAAATGGAAAAAATATGGGTTAAAAGTCTGCATTGATTTTAAAACTTCTTTGTTTATTATTTAATTAGCTTTTTGTTAATTTGTCTCAAAACAACTAATTATTTTCTGGTGTCATTTTTTACTGAAGTATTGTTTTTATGTTTTAAAATTTGGCTGTATGTGCAATTCATTTTTCTTAAAAACACCGATGCTATGCTGTTTTTGATAGGCTAAGAGGAATCATGAAATAGTAACCATGATATTTAATAGAGATGCAAAGAAGAATAAACCAAGCAGCCTTCCTCACCCTCAAGAAACTGTCAAGCTTAGGGATATGTTATGAATGAGAGTAAGCCTCACATTTTCTCCTTCAATGTGTATAGAACAATTTTAATACGCTATATATAGTCAGTGTGGACAAGAGCAAGGAATCTCTTGGAGCTGAAGAACAACATTCATACAAGTAAACATGCTACTTGTATCCTCAGGAAGTCCTAGGGAGTATGCAAGGGGAGAATTTTATTATGATGATACATTACAAGGTATTCATGAAAACCAGAGTTTCTCAAATGGATAATCAAGTGACAGTCCACAATCTGCCATGTCAAAGTATATGTGACTTATGATTATCATTTCTGTCTAAATAACAACTATAATATTCAGTTTTGATACGAGAGAAAGAGTGTACTTCAAGTTTATGTACTGTTTTTCATGCCAAAAAAATTATTGTATTGCATTTCTGAAAATTACAAATATATTTCATTCCATATAGCTTTTCTCTTCCTTCTGAGATTTTGGAATGTAATATACTTTGTGGGTGGATGCTACATAATGTGGAGAACTAGTGCCCTTTATTTTATTTCCATCTACTTTTGAGTAGGGCAGAAATAAAAGAGAATTCAAAAAGTTGAATCTTACATTTAGTCACTGAAGTCTAGAACACAGTAGATGCTTTCCCAGGGAGAAAGAAAGACTTGTATTTGGAACTTGGAAGTAAAATCAGCAATTTCAGTGAATTTGGAAACTATATCCACAACGGAAGTGAAGCATTGAACACCCTGTCATTCAACCACCAACAGTTTTCAAAAATAATGCAATTCAAATCACACATGTACACACAAATATAGAGTTATATATGTGAGACTATACATACATATATAGGTATAATCACTGGAAAATGAAACAAATCAGTGAGAACTGAGTTCTTTTAGATTTTCAGCTTATTACCAAAGCCCATCAACAAATACAAATGAGTCAGCAGAATGAAAAAGTATAGGACAGTGAAGCTTGGCAGTATTCTTCAGCCTCTGAAGCTCTGAATAAATCTATAAGCTCTTAAATGAATGGCCCTGCCTCTAGTAGTGTATTATATAAATAACATTATTTATATATATATATATATTTATAAATATAAATAACATTATTGCAAAAAGTTGTTAGGGTGTATATATAGAGAAAAGACAATTAAAGAATTATTGTCTCTAATTTTCAGAAACTTGTATCTTTCTTCATGAATATGATTTGGGAAAGGGGAAGTGTCCATTTTGTTGCCTCCTTGAATCTTAAACAATATTGATGAAAATGTGTAATTTTATATTGCTAGTAGTGTTGGTTATTTAACCATGTAGTTAGATCTTCAAAATCAGCAACTTATGTTTGAGGAAACTGAGGAAGTTACCTTTTGATAGTAAAACTCATTGGCAAATTACAACAGGTGTGTGCATTATCTTTCCACTTCATTATTTAGCCTGTCCTTATATTCTAGACTGTTACTTTGGGGAAAATTAGTGAAGTTGCTTCCTACCCAAACGGGCATGCTCCTATGTCACTTTTTCACTTATTTCAGAGTTACCACAAATTAAAAATATATTTTCCAAAGAAAAGCTCTATTATAGTGCTACGTGGCAGATTTATTACCAATTAAATAAACCAAAACCTACAGTAACTTTACTTAAGAACATTGACAATAAATAAATATTTCCAAATATTCTAAGAAAACAAAATTTAACAAATAAAAGCATCTTAATTGAATTACTTACCAAATAATTTATATTTGTGTGTGTGTGTGTGTGTGTGTGTGTGTGTGTGTGTGTATGTGTGAGCACACATGCACACATACACATGTACATAGTTAATGCTTTTGTACAAACACTTTTGAAATTTCATTTTTTGTAATCAATTTTTGGATCATAGAGGTAATACATTTTAGCATATATAACTCCATATTACCTATATAATTACCTGACTAACTTCAGCTATGGCATTATCTGAATATTGAAAATGGACTCATTTGTATTCTTTTCCTTAAAGTCTTCTAAAAATGTTAAGGATTTTGTAAATTTCAATGAATACTTTCTTGGTTTCAGGTTTTCTGACTAGGCTTTTCAATGTACAGTTAGAAAAAGGTCTTTGGAGGCTTCTTCCTCCACAGACTTCATAGTCACAGCAGGACATCAGTGAAAATGGACTATATCCAATCAAGAGCCATTTAAGAAAGGAAGAATGGTCACCTGTGCCAATTGTCCAGATGTCCTGAACATGGGGAAACACCAGTAGTTGAGATGACTCTAGAATTACATTTAATACAGACCCAAAGAATTGGAACCTAGAAATTATCAGAGACTAGTAGACAACTTCAGCATCTCAATCTAATTTTGTCTTGAGTTTGAAACTGCCAAGCACTAGAAAGAGTAAATGCTTTTGCCTGTCTTTTAATAAATAGAGAGAGAAATTAATGTGTATACTACCTATGTGATAAATTTAGACATCATCAGTTATTTTTACTCCTCCCCTGCAAAATGCAGATATTCACAGTATCATTTATAATATCAAAATACATATATGTACAATAATAGATGTTATGTCATAATTCATCTTTTTTCTTAAACATGATGATGATTATATTCTTCTTGAAAGTATAACAGGCTATGTTTTTTCTCAGTTATGTACCAGCATCCCTTTTGATACTCAGTGTTATAAATAAAGGGATGGCCACAGCCTGTTCATGAATACGATTTTCTAATCAGTAATGCTCAGACTTAACTATTGTATTCATAATTATCACTACTGAATATGCCAAACTTTCCATATTTTTGCATAAATACACAAAATAAATGCATATTTGTATATACGTGTGAGTACATAAGCATGCAGTGTATTTGTCTTGAAAATTTGAAACTCTTCTTTGAAGACCCTCTGAAGACAGCATGATTTTACCTGCCCAACTGTATTCCTCATTTGCCATATAATCAGCCCCCTCATAGGCCAGTATCCTCAGAATACTATATTTTCAGCATAAAGTTTTCTGCTTCTGTGTACTAATTATTCTTCTTCCTATTTAGCACTATATCCCTTGTTTCCTATTACAACCACCTTATCATGAAAACAAGTTTTTTTTTTTTACTTTCTTTATAAAGACACTTATATATAAGCATGTTTACATGTGCAGCTTTTCTGTATGGAGGTGTTTATAAACATGTTTTCAAATATTTAGATATTTGAATTTTCCAGAAAACACTCCCAAAATGTAAAGTATATAAAGTTAGTACTTAATATTTCTACTTTATGGGAAATCCAATCAGAAGGTTATTGTCTCAAAAAACATTGTATAATGTGGAGAGCATGATACTGCCCACATAATCATGTCTTTTGAGCGATTCTTTAGCTTTTATAATCTTCTTGTGCGTGACATCTTGTCTCTTTATCTCTCTTGGGAGCTGCTTGTGCATCACTGATTCTCTAAAACGACAAGATCACTATCAAGCAAAAGTGAGGTATGAATTTCAAAAGATAAATGCCTCTAGGCTGAACTGCACATTCTAGAGTAGAAGCCAGCTTCGCCAGATATTCTTGAGAACACTTTATGCTTTAAAAATATTAGACATTATATACCTTAATCAGTTTATTCATAAACACATAACTGTACATTTCTTTTATTATCAAATCACATTATGTGATGGTTATATTTCTTTCTGGTAACTTTCAAAAGTAAATTTAAGAACAAATTTAATCAGATTATCACGCAGTGCTTAGTTTATCTGGATACACTTGACTTTAGATTCTCCCGGGAACTGCCCTGGAGCTGACTGTGGAAGCAGGTCCATCTATCAACTTAGACAAGATTCTCTCTTGAGACTGTCAGGTAGCAGTGTGCCCTAGTCACTGATGAGCAGTTTATATAGGTTTCCTCATAGAAATAGAAATATGATATGATTTAGTAGTACCTGCAATGTATTTAGAGAATCATGCGTATGGGACTGGCACACAGCAAGAGACATGTTGACTGTTAGAACTATTGCACATCACAGTGTAGTAAAGTCTGGGGAAAGAAATAACTTGCCTAATGAACGTTCTAGAAGAATTCTAACCTTTGCAGAAAGCCAGGATTAAACAAAAGCCTGAAATTTGTCAAGACACCTGGGGTAAAATATTGAGGGCTCATGGCTAAACTGTGAGTTGCCAATAGTCACATGTATCATATAGAGCAGGAAGATAAAAAACAAAACTCTTAACTGTGGAAATCATTATGAAATTAAAGATTTTCTTTCTTATTTACAATTTGATCCATAGAACATGCTAAAATATTCTCATAAAAGTACTGATATTAAATAACAGGAAACAAGGAACGGAATTATTGGAATACATCATATTTCCTATTAAAAGGAAATAAAGCAAAGTTTTGCTATTTTCTAAGACATTAAGAAAGATGGAAGTTTTATCATCAGAATTGTTATAATAAATGAACTAGAAGACAGCTTTGTGGACCGATTCTCAGAGGTTCAGGAAGTTGTAACCAAGGCAAAGAGAGCATTTTAGTAACCTACAAAGTTTACAATGTAAAATTAATAATAAATCTCCCCGATAGTTTCATTTTGTCCATTTTGTCCAACATTTCAGATATGTTTGTTAGCTTAATGGAAGACTCAAATCCTTAGAATGTAAGAAACTAGGAAAAGTTTAGAGATAATTCTATCTAACCCCCAGGTTGCTAAGTATTAGATTCAAAAATTTTACCTAAGGTAAATTAGACATTAGGACCCATAAATTGGACCATCAAGATGGATCATCAGGCCAGGGTGCTTGCTGCTAAGACTATAGACCCAATTTCAATCCCTGAGACAATCACAATGGAAGGAAGAGAACTGACTCTCACTTTTGCAAATTGTCCTCTGATGACCTCTTGTGACCATTTGTATACCATGCTATATAAATGTGAACACACACACACAGACACAAATTAGAATGTGATCTTTAAAATGTGATTGGTATTCCACAATTTATACTTTACTTGTCTAAGGCCATAGAGATAAAGGAGGAAAGCTGAGTGGAGGAAAGTTGATGGCAGTCCAGGTCTTGTGGGAACCAATGAGGACACAGAGATCACTGAGGAAAAAGGATAGTAGTCCACATATCATGGGTACTAATGAGAATATAAATGTGACTAAGCAAGGATGATCACATGGCATCACATGGCAATGAACGTGGCTGTTTCCATTACAGCTTGCCACATTCATATCATTGCAATCTAGAAAATTGCAGCCCAGCCCTGCAGAACCTTTCTGACATTCATAGAAAAGGTTTGGTTATCTTCTGTTGGACACAAGCAATTGCTTAACCACACCCTTGTTGGATATATACACTTATAGATGATTCAACTCTTGAATGAAAATTGCACATTTAAAAAGCTTGATTACATTTCATCAACACCAATATCAAAGTTTTTTGACACTTACTTTAACCTAGTGAAACTTACTGACACAGAAACATCACCTTGTTTCACCAAATTATTATGTGCTTATCTGAGACTATCATGACCATTTGAAGAAAAAAATAATAATAAGTAAACTTTTTACAGACAAAATTTAGAAAGGAGAATAAATATCTCTCACTTGAAACTACTAAATATATGTTTTAAAAAGGCAAAGGACAATAGTTCCAAGATGTTGAAAATGATGAGGTAAGACCTGTCTGGAGAAAAATGTTTGAGCCACAGTGCTGAGTAAGGAAAAGAAAACATGTGGTCTTGAAGAAATGGAACTAATAGTACAGAGGTACAAGATGCAAGTATTTTTATGACAAAGTTCCATATGAGAGAGATATGTACAGAAAACTCTTAAGAGTAGCAAAGTCCCTTCCTGTATCTGGACATTTACCTGACATTCATGAAGTAACTACCTTATGCCAGAGAAAGAGGCCAGAAGTCAGAGGCCAGGTAAAGCTAATTTTCAAAAGACAAATGAAACTGATCCACTTACTAATTGCTAAGAAAGCAATTGGCCCTCAAAGACAAATTTTCTCAAGGACAAGATTTCATGGACAGAGGATCTTTGTTTACAACTATCTTCCTCTGTTGTTATAATACAAACATGGTCAGAAAATAAGAATGACTAAAGTTTGCTGTGTACCAAAACATTATGTCTATCCTATCTTCCAAGCTGCATTGTGGGGCTCTAAGATCAGCTAAGTGTTTTGCTATGGTACTGAGAAAACACAAGCCTGAACTAGTTGCAGGTTTGATCTCACTTAGAAATGACAAAATCTGCTTGGACTATAGTAACATGTAGGCTGACTGCAGATCTTCATAACTTCCTTTATTCCTCTGAGTCCAATCCCTCAGTCTCATCCCTAGCTCTTTAGCAGACATGCTGTGGCTTCTTCATGCTCTCTAACCCCATACCTAGGGAGTAAGTAGGGAGATCCTAGTGCAACACCCTATTTTCTTCCCTGTTGTAAATCCTCTCCACCACATTTAGCCCTTCACCATTAGTAATCTCAGTTCCCACTATCCAAAGAGTATTTACCTGGAACCTCAGTATCCACATCTGTAAGGACCCCAGAAGATTTACTTACAGGAAACACAGATATCACACTCTCAGGAGAACCATAGAGGAAATGAAAAACAAGGAACAAAACACCTACAGAACAAGGAGAAGTCCAAATATTAACACCTAAAAATACAAGCTTCTCGATCCCAGATGCCTAGAGGCCAGAATAAAAGCACAACCAATATAACCAGGACAGTATGTCTCTACTAGAGCACAGAAACATCACCACAGAGGCCCTGTAGAAGTAAAATACCTTAAATCCTTAACAAAATCTATGAAAACACAAACAGTGAAAAGAAATTAATAAAATGATTTGAGAGCTGAAAGAAATAGAATCAATAAAGAACAGCCAAACAGAAAGAAAACAGAGAATAAAAAATTTAGGAACAGGAATAGGAACCACAGAAGAAAGCTTCACAGATACAAGAGATGGAAGAGAATCTCAGGCATTGAAGATAAGAAATGAATACTTTGGTTAAAAAGATGTTAAAAAGAATAGAAACCTGACATAAAACATCCATGAAATCTTGAACACTATGAAAAGATCAAAATTAAGAATAAGAATAGAGGAATGAGAAGGAACCAACATCAAAGGCATAGAAGATGTTGTCAACAAAATCATAGCAGAAAATTTTCCTAACCTAAAGAAGGAGATGCCTGTCAAAAAAAACCAAAACAACAACAACAAAAAAAACCAAGTAACATAAAGGCAGATCTATTAGATTTAAAACTGGCTTCTCAATAGAGAATCTAAAAGCAAGAAGGACCTAGACGGTGTGCTGCAGACTCTAAGAGACCACAAATAGCAACCAAGAATACTATATCCAACCATAGATAGACAAAATAAAGACATTCTATGATAAAATTTCAGCAATATCTATCTACGAATCCAGGAAGGTATTAAAAGAAAATCCCCACCCTAAGGAGGTTAAGTACATCAAAGAAAACACAGGGGCTAAATAATCCCAGACCATCAAAGTCAAAAATAGGGAAACACAAACTCACACACACATGCACACACACACACAACCACAACCAACAAAAAAGTAACAAGAATCAACAGTCATTTGTTATTGATATCTAGCAAAACTAGTCTTGATTTCCCAAAAAAAAGACACAGACTAACAGAATGGATAGAAAAACAAGAGTCATCCTTCTGCTTCATACAAGAAACAAATCTTAACATTAAATATCCGTATTACTTCAGAGTGAAGGATTGGAAAAAGATATTCCAAACAAATGGATATAAGAAACAAACTGCTATTGTCATTTTAATATCTTAGGAAATAGACTTTAGCCCAAAACTAATCAAAAGAATAGGGAAGGAAACTGCATACTTATCAAAGGAAAAATCTACCAGGATGACATTTCAATTCTTGACATCTAGGCTCCTTACACAAGGATACCTAAGTTGTACAAGAAGCACTAAACATCTTAAATGACATATTGACCCTCACGCTTTATAGTGGGAGATCACAGTGCACCACTCTCACCAACAAAGGGTCTTCCAGAGAAAAACAAACAGAAAAATACTGGAGTTAACTGATGTTATAAGCCAAATGGCCCTAACAGATATTTACAGACCTTTTTACCCAAACACAAAATAATATACTTTCTTCTCAACAACTTATGGAACATTCTCCAAAGTTGATATACTTAAAAGCAAAGTAAGTCTCAATGAATGCAAGAAATTTGAAATAAATAACTCCCTGCATCCCATCAGACCACCACAGATTGAAGCTGAGTATCAACAACAGAAAATATACAAATTCATGAAAATTTAACAACTCTCTACTGAATTAAAAATGAGTCAAGACAGAAATAAAGAAAGAAATCAAAGACTTTCTAGAGTTGAATAAAAATAAACACTCATGCCTAAACTTATGGGCCACATAATGAAGACCAGTCTAAGAGTCAAGTTCATATCATCAAGTGCCCACATAAAAAATTGGACACATCTCATACTAGCAAATTAAAAGCACATATAAAATTTTTAGAACAAATAAATCACACCTAAACTCAATACTGAAATAAACTCAATAAAATAAAAAAATTGAAAAAGAACTCAAAGAATCAATGTAACAAAGATTTGATTTTTTGAGAAAATCAATAAGAAGATCCAGGTTTAAAAAATTAGAAATGAAAAGGGGGACAAAAGGGACACCAAGAAATTCCAGAGAACCACAAGAATAGACTTTAAAGACCTGTACTCCATGAAATTGGAACATCTGAAAGAACTGAATAAAAAGGAAGAGTCCAAAGTATGTTTGTTTGGCGATGATGATAATATACATAAGTGACCTGAGAAAATCTGCTAAGAAACTCATAGAGCTGGTCAACACTTTTAGCAAAGTAGATGGGTACTAAATTAAATTTAAGAAATTCAGTAGCCCCCCTAACATAAAAAAAGGCAATGGGCTAAGAAAGAAGTCAAGGAAACATCTTTCACAATAGTCTCAAATAGTACAACATATCTTGGGTTATTTCTTACTAAACAAGTGAGAGACTTCTATAATGAAAACTTCAAATCACCGAAGAAGGAAACTGACGACAATATCAGAAGATGTAAGCTCTCCTTGCTCGTGATTGGTAAGATTAACAGAATAAAAATGGACATACTACCGAAAATAATCACAGATTCAATGTGGTTCACATCAAAATTCTAACATAATATTTTACATATTTTAAAAGCTTCATATGACAACACAAAAATTCTCAATAGCTAAAATGATCCTGAATGATAAAAGAACACCTGAGGTCGACCATTCCCTTTTCAAGATGTACTAAATAGCTAGTAATAAAATCTGCATGATATTGGCACAAAAGGAGACAAGAAGATAAATGGAATGGAATTGAAGATACACACATAAATCCACACACCTATGAATACCTAATTTTTGATAAAGAGGCCAGAAATACAGACTGAAAAAAGAGAGTATCTTCAACAAAATAGTGCTGGACAAACTGATGTCTAGATGTGGAAGAATGCAAACAGATCCATACTATCAATGCGCACAAATCTCAACTCCAAATGGATGAAAGATGTCAACATAAAGCCAGATACATCGAACGTTGTAGAAGAGAAATTTGGGAATAGTCTTGAACTCATTGACACAGAATCACATTTAGCACAGGAACAAATATCAATAATAAATAATGGAAAAATAAAAAATAAAGGAAAAAATATCAATAATGGGACCTCATGAAACTGAGAAGCTTCTGCACAGAAATAGACACATTTATTCAGACAAAGCAGCAGCCTACAGAATGGGAAAAGGTTTTTAACAACTACTACACACCCAATACAGGGCTAAAATCCAAAATATATAAAGAACTAAATAAACTAGACATTGGAAAATAAATAACCCCATTTAAAAATAGTGTCCAGATCTAAACAGAGAGTTCTCAATAGAGAAAACTCAGATTGCTGAGTAACACTTAAATGTACAACATTCTTAGCCATCAGGGAAATGTAAATCAAAACTACTTTGAGATTTCATCTTATGCCTGTCAGAATGGCTAAGATCAATAACTCAAGAGACAGTTCATGATGGAAAGGATGTGGAGCAAGAACAGTCCTCCATTGCTGGTAGAGTTGCAAACTTGCATAACCACTATGGAAATAAGTGTGGTGGTTCCTGAGAAAGCTGGGAATTGATCTACCTCAATATTCAGTTATATCACTTTTTAACATATTCCCAAAGAATGCTTTATCCTACCACAGAGACACTTGCTCAAACATTTTCATTGCTGCTTTATTAATAGTAGCTAGAAATTGGTAAGAACTTAGGTGTCCCTTAACAGAAGAATGGGTAAGAAAATATGCTACATTTGCACAATGGAATATTATTCAGCTGTAAAAAAACAATAACACTAAGAAATTTACACACAATGGATGGAAATAGGAAAAATCATCCTGAGTGAGGTATCCAAGATCCAGAAAGACAAATATAGCAGGCATTCACTTACATATGGGTTTTATCTGTGAAGTAAATGATAAACAAACTACAGTCAATAATAGAGACTATATCTAGAATGAAGGACTAGAGGGAAAAGATCTCTTTCGGAAAGCGAAACAGAGTAGATAAATATTAGATGGAAGGAGGGGGCTGGAATTGGAAGATCAAGTGGATGGGGTGAGAGGACAGGGGATGTGGGAAGGAATAAAGGAAAGGTGGCTAACATTAAGGTACATTTGAGAGTATTATGGAAACCTAATACAGTAGAAATATATATTTATCCTAAAATGTATCCATTTATGAAGACAACCTAAATGAAATTTCCAAATAATGGGAAAGACAAAGTACCACTTGCTGTATCTTGTCACCCAAAGTACTGGGATTGGGTTGCATTACTGTTGGTCAAGAGGGCCCCATGGGATACCCAAAAAACCCAGGATGTTGTCAGGACTATAGGTTGGTCTCCATAAACTAATAGCAAGACCTCATTGCTGAAGACAGCGCCTATATTGAACATGGAGATGTCAAACTGGCACCTACATAGAGTCTTCACCACTATGTTTCAACATTTTTGAAGCTGGAAGTTATTCTACATACTATCAAAAAAGAAACATAAACACCAACCCAATCACCAATGGTAAAGGAATAGTTCTGTGTGGAAGCTAGGAAGGGTCTATACTCCAGGGGTCTATGTGAAGGAATGGCATTTAGAGAGGCCTGTGCAATCCAGATGGAACGTAGAAAGAATATTAGGAATGTTGGCACACACCTTTAATCCCAGTATTCAGAACTCAGTGGTGTTACAGGCTTTTAATTCCTAAGACAGAAACAGACTGCGGAAGTAGACAAAGGAAGCAGAACTCAGGAGTCAGTGTCACACAATAAGTAACATTTGAGATGAATCACAGGGAAAGTGACTAATCAGAGGAAGAGTTAGCAGAGTCAGTCAGAGTAAGGACATGCCCAACTCTGATAGAAAGGCAAACACTCAGCTCAGAGCAGACTCAGTGACAGCAGAGTCAGTTACACAGACAGTAGGATGTGAGCAGTCTGAAACAGGCAGACAGGACACAAGACGCAGAGACAATGAAGCAGTTTGACTGAGGAGCAGAGAGACTGACTGAGGCATTAAGGAGCAATGACACTCAGAGACACAAAGATAGCTCGGCAGAAGAAGTAAGTGTCATGTGGGAAAAGTGAGTCAGTTTGAAGCAGTGCAGAGTAGGTCAGTTTAAGTCAATCAGAGAGTTAGCCAGAGTCTGCCAAAGTCGGAAGACTTCAGTCAGAATCAGGGAGCTACCAGTGCAGAAGGTCAGTTTGAACCAGTCAGCTTGTAGAAGAGTTTAAGCCAGAGCAGCGAGTGAGTTGAACCAGAAGAGTCAGAGTTTAGAAGGAGCTAGTCAGTGGCTCAATCAGTAGTAAATCATAGAGGTTAATTAGATCGTAAGGTGGTTCAGAAGTTCTAGATTGTGCAGATTCCGAAGCCTTCTAGTTCTAGGCCTAAAATGAGATTGTATGGAGGCCAAAATATTCCACAGCTCCAACGCTAGAACCAGTGATTTATTTAGACAAAGAATATACAACTTTTGAATCTGAATCAACATCTACAACTACAATGAAACCTTTAAATACAATAATGTACTACCTGGAAGGTATTCTAAGTACAATAATGTCACAAGCTTGTGAAAGTATCTAACCAGCAACTGATTTAAGTTGGATCCCATACTTGACACTGCCTGCGTGAACAAAAATCTGAGACAAAATAGCCATGGACCTAGAGTAAAACCAAATAATATCAGTCCTAAAAAAATAAAAGAGAGAGGGAGAGAAATATATTCATAAAATGACTCTTAGTAGTATTATGCTATACTTTTAGATTAGTACATTGTTCAGGCATCATCAAAGAAGCTTCTTCCTGCTGCAGATGCAAACACAGCCAGTCATTACACAGAGTGAGAGATCTTGAAACACTCAACCTTAATTGGGATGTGTCCATCCAATCCCTCCCCTCAGGGAACCCTGTGGTAGAGGATAATGAATGCATTTAAGAGCCAGAGGGGATGGAGGACATCAGGTAAACAAGGTCTTCCAAGTCAACAAGAGAAAAGCTTAAATGAACTCACAGAGACAGAAAAAGCATGCACCGGGACTGTACAGGTCTGCATCAGGTCCTCTGTTTACGTATTATGGCTTCCAGTTTAGTGTTTTTATGGGATTCCTGAGTGTGAATATGAGTGGGCCCCTGATTCCTATGTCTTCTCTTGGGCTCTTTTCCTTTTTTGGTTTGTTTTATACAACGTCAGTACGATAGTTTTTGTTTTATATCATTATATTTTACTTTGTTTATTTTTTAAATGAATGAATGAATAAAAACCTAGACATTAGAGTAAAGATTAACAGCTGAACTGTCATTTATACCTGCTGGGGAGAGGAAAATGGAATGACACTTGGTTAATAATGCCAGGGTAGGCCTCATGTTCAGGAGTAATTGACCAACACTTAATGGACACCACAGATTGTGTGTATGTGTGCTTTTATTTGGTTACAGTTGGTGTTTTGATTTGAGATGGTGTTGGCTTTTGTTTCCCTTATATTGGGAGGATTTTGTTGTATTGGATTTTTTTTTTTTAGAAAGAACTTAAAGTTGGGTGGGCAGATAAGGGAAGAGGATCTTGAAGGACTTGGGGCTGAGGAAGAATATGTTAAAAATATATTTAATTTTAAAAATTGTTTTAAGTAATAAAAAAGATGGAAAAATGGCAAAATTAAGACTTAAAAGTAGAAAGTCTAAAATCTGATCTGGACATGAACTATTTAATATTAACTACATCCCAGAGCAAATTTCAAATATATTTACATGAATACATCATAACATATCCTAAAATTTTATTTCAATTTAGTTTAATTAGATCAATATTTGCTATATATGAGGGCTGAGGGAGAGGTTCAGGTGAGCATAGGCAGCACAAGCATGAGGCCCTGAGTTCACATACACACCACACATGTAAAACCTGGGTCTAGAGCATATATCTACAACCTGTATGCTGAGAAGAGGAGATAAACTTCCCATGAGCTTGGTGAACAGCCAATCTAGCCAAGCTAGCAATCTCCATTTTCAGTAAGTGACCCTGTATCAAGAGTGAGAGGGAAGAAAAGTTAGCCTCTGCTTACAAGCACATGTGTGTGCCACACAAAAGTATTTACTGACATGCACTAACCACATAAACACACACACATAGTACACATGAATTCATAAAAGAGAGAAGAGGGAAAACTTATCAAACATGTAAAATGTAGAAAAATATATTTCATAATAATAAAAATTGGGTGAATGTAAATTGAATTTGCAAAGAAAATGTGAAGATGACAAAAATAGAAAGCTGTCATAAAGTGCTAAGAGTACACTAAGTATATATTTAATAAGATGGACAAAAAGTTTAGCACTAAGGAAACAAAGATTCAAGTGCAGGCAACATTTATTCAACTGTTGGTCTAAACGCCTGCAATACCATGGTCCTGTTCAGAAAATTCTTTCCTGTGCTAATATGTTCAATCTTATGCTCTATTTTCTCCTCTTACACATACAGGTTATCAGGTATTATGTTGAGGTCTTTAGTCCATTTAGAGTTGAGTTTCATTCAGAATGAGAGATAAGAATTTGGTTTCATACAACTTCATGTGGCTACTCAGTTTTATCAGCATTATTTGTTGAAAATTTGTGTTCTAATGTTATCAATGAATACTCAAAAAAGTACATACATCATAATAAAAAATAAGTTACAAATACATTTAACATTTCCAATATGTTGAACTGCAAGACTTACTGTAAACTTACAGTATCATTAAGGTATGATATTGAATTTTAAATGTTGAAAAAGTGATTTCAAACACCCATATGTGGTCAATTGAAAATGTAAATATAAATCGAGAAGTTATGAGCTATGTAATACACCCAATAGTGTTTCTCAGGTAAGTTAGAATTGCTGTCACTATTGTAATTGTAGTAACAATGTTTCTCGGAAGTGTTTATTTATAGCTGATGCTATGGAGCTTGCAACTTGTGTTTAGTCCTGGATCCACTGTTCAGTGGTCAAGTGAAAAACCTGTTTTCTTACCTGTTTAATGGAAAAAATATTAAAAGTAACCATTGCATGCTGCTGTTTCTAAAATCAAATGACTCACTGCAGCCACAGAATAGAAAAAAAAAAAACAGACACAAAGTCCCTCCATAGTAAACACTGAATAAATGTTAGGTATTTACTAAGATAAGTTACTTCTTGATAAATATATAAGCCTAATAGCACCATTTTATATGTTGGGTAAAGGAATAGAAAGCATATTTGTAATACATTAGCAAAATACATGCACATAAAGTAAATTTAATTACTTTAAAACTGTATATCACTTTGACAAAATTAATAACTTTAACAAGAAAACCCTTCTGAACTTTGACATAATAGCAATATGTTTTCCAAAATCCTAAATTTAAAATGAATACTAATTATAGAATGCCTTTTGGATTCTTTTTATTTTTTTCCTTTAACATGTACCTAGACTTGAACGTCCTAATTAAAGTGTATCTCCTTTTTTTTCCTGTAACTAAGCTATTCAGAATTCATTTGTAACCTAGAGTAATTGAGACAGAATATTTAAATAAATGAAATTTTGCCTCTCAACTTTACAAGCCACCAATTAATTAGTGCTAGAGGCAAGATTACTGCTCATGTTGATCTGAGGATCTGAGCATTACTTATTCCTGTTTAAGAAATCATATTTTGAAGAAAAGGTGAAGTAGACAGAGAGTAACATATTAATTCTCAACTACAACAAATATGAAAGGGTCACACATTCTTATTAAACTTTTATTTTTACTTAATACAAAGCTAATGGATTTACTGTACAACCCAGGATGATATTGATGGTCTTAAATGATACAATTATACTCCGTCTTCTGATGTGCCAATATATGTATTTTCTTCTTTACACTATTAATATATAACAATCTCTTTATTCATTGTTTCCTCCTACTGGTGATTTTTTAAATGTGAATTTGACAATGCACTTTTTAATTCCTCAAGTCATTTCTTCTTGATACAATGTTATGATTTATGATCTTATGAGTTAAAAGGCAGATTCCTACATGGAGTTCTGGTTTCATGCTACTCAAATATAATAATTTGTCCATAGCAAAGACCCTGGAACCAGTAAGCATCAAATAAAGATATTTGCTGGATATTTATACATTTGTTTATTCACTTATAAATGTTAACTGATCGCTTACTTTTCTGGGGAACTTCCTATGTTTAAGGTGGGTGTGTGGGGGAGCATGAGGAATATAATTAGAATTCTTCCTCATAACATTTTTCTAATTGAGTTAATATATGCATAGTTTTATAATTTTAAATATAAAAGAAGGCTTGGGAGTATATATCCATTGTAGAACATTTGCTTAGCAGGGATGTGACTCTAGTGGTCTATTTCTAGTGCCACAAAATATGAAAATTTACATTAGAAATAAATTTTAAAAAGAAAATAATAAGGTCTGTTAATCAGCAAAGCTTATGAAGATGAAATACTCTAAGAGTCAGGATATAAAATTTCAGAGAGCATTGGACTTTTTAATTAATGTTATTCATATAAATACATTGGATCCTTAAAATTCCTAGTCCAAAACAAACCTAAAGTAAACATAATAAGTTTTAAAACAGAACCATTGTTAGTACATAGCCCTCAATATAGGACTGATACATTAAAACTGAAGTTATTTTTTGCCAGTATGGTAGTTTCTAACTTATTCCACTTTCAACATGATTACTTTCATATTTATAAGACATCTCAAATCTCATATATATATATATGTGTGTGTGTGTGTGTGTGTGTGTGTGTGTATATATATATATATATATATATATATACACATATATACATATATACACATATATATTCATTTTGAAAGGATTTAATGTTTATATAATGTGAGTGGCCAAAACTCACAAAATTGTGACCCATTCCTGCTACTGAAGTTTTTATTTTCTAGAATGTGGTGCCTAGATGAATAATCGTCCCCATTGTACTGCACCTCCATTAAAACTCTTTTTGTATGGATATGTGTACAGCTTAGAAAGTTCCCATAGTATCAGGTTTCCAGATCACTGTCTAAAAGGCATTTAGTGTTAAGTATTCCTCCCCATATTACCTTCTCTAGCCTTCACCACCATTTCACTCCTCAGGGAAAGGGAATGATGAAGCAGGAAGTATTAAGCTGGGGAAGTCAGCAGAAATTAATTGCAGTAAATGTGATACTATTTATTCTTAAGTTATAAAAATTAACAATATTGCAGTACCCCACAGAAAATCATTCTTTGAGGTACCATATATCAGCATTTCATATTAGCCTAAAAACAGCATCTATTCTATCCTGCTCTTTTCTCACTCACATGTCTGCCCCCTCTGGGCATTCTTCTAACCATCTCATTTCTCCCATTACTTTCCCTCAGTCACCCAGAGAGGGTCTGTGACCTAAGTAGAGCTGATGACCAAGGTTTCCTGTGGTTTAGTGTTCATTTGCCTTGCTTGCCCAAGATTTTCAGTCTTCACTCTTGTCAGTCTTCATTCTGAAGTGTCAGATCATTTAAAATTCAAAGTCTAAACACATATTACTATATTTGGTTTATTCTTGATAACTTCTTCTTGTGACCTGTTCCCCACACTATCCATGTATACCTTTTCTTTGCTTCATTTTGTATTTTGTGTTCACAATTTTCCCTCTGATTTTAGGCTTGAAACTTTAACATACATGTCTAAAAATGAAATGAAATCGAGTTCTTTAGCCTTCATTGAAAGCTCAGCTGTTTTAACCTGTCCTAGTTTGTACTCTATTACATCTCTTCAACTATATCTCTTTAAAACACTTATAATTTACATGTTATTCACAGCATCACTTTCCTATCTGGTCAACACTTTATTAGATTTATCTATACCTTCTTTCTCCTTCCTTTTCTGTTTGTTGAATCTTTATGAGAATTTCACTTTTATTTCAGGAGGAACCCACAATTACCCTCAGAATTATGTTTTGAAAATGCTCAATGTAATTGAGACTCAAACATATAAGAACATTTTATTTATTAGATTTTATTCCACAAATTAAACCCAAACTCATATCAACATAATTCCCTTGTGGTAGGCTCCCATAGACTGAGCTAATTCATGTTTTGCTCGCTGTCATAGATGAGTTACTCTAACAGAACTGTACAGACCAAGACTGATTATAAATTCTCCTTTCCTTTAGTTACTAGAATACTTCTAGAGTATGTGAAGTATACAAGGTGCTCTAACTTTTCCCTTAGTCATCCAAAAATATACTCTGGCCAGAGCACCCACTATCAGTAGTTTAATCATTTTCTCTACAATACTCTTTTGTTGTAACAGAACCTGAGAATCTAGAAACAGAATTTAGAAAAACCTGTGAAATGCCTTCCTGTCCCTTTATTGGTACACTAATTTCTTGATTATTATACAAGTCTTATCACTGAGACTAAGATGGTAGTTTTTCTGTTTGTTTGGTTGGTTGGTTTGGTTTGGTTTGGTTTGGTTTTTTGTTGTAACTCTGACTGTCCTGGAACTTACTCTGTAGACCAGGCTAGCCTTGAACTCTCAGAGATACTCCTGCCTCTGTCTCCTGATTATTGACATTAAAGGCATGCACCACCACCACCTTGCAAGATGGTATTTTTAAAACAATATCACCATAGAAGATTTGTCATAAAATTCCCTGTTGTCAAAGCATAAGTTTAGTAAAAAAAAAAAAAAAAAAAAAAAAAAAAAAAAAAAAAAAAAAAGGTGCCAAGGAATTTTTCCCAGTTCACTTGTGACTAAATTTCTCAGGCCATGAGAGGTAATTATAACAGGAGAATACTGTTTTCCAATCTTATAAGATCTAATAGAATACATAACCAACCTTGTACTTTTATAAAATCAGAAGTAACATGTCCTTTCCACACGAATCTCCTCTATGAAATTCCTTTCACACCCTGGCAGATGAATGTTAAAAGTGAATCAATGTTTCCAAGCCAAAAGAGAACCAGTTAGTTGTTAAGGACAAACTTATACCCCAATAGAACAATTAATCCTGATAATATAATAAAATACCATGGTCTGTGAATGAGCTCTATCTTTGACATGGACCCTTGCCAGATGAAGACTTTCCATCATATGATCAGAGAGAGACAAGAGGTGCCATGAAAGAGAGAAATTTGCCAGCCAATTTAAACATCTTGGTTGATGCCAACTCAGAAAAACTATGAACCTTAAGCTTTTGTCTAACTCATTCAGAGTTTTGTTACTGCACAACTCACCTTACCCACTATGAACATGCCCATACCCATTTCACAATACAGAAAGAAATGACAAAGAAAGTCTGTATGAGTGCATTCAGTACAGAATGGATTAAACTTAAGACATAAACTATTGTCCATCTAGAATTATCTAATTCTGTTCTCTGTAAATACAACCCTGCTATATAATTTTTATGAGAAAGCCATGTTGGTGCTTCTCTTCTGTAAATTATTGGAAGGTTTCAGGCTTCTTATGCCATTCAGTGCTCTTCTCAGTTTCCACTTTCTTTCCATAAAGCAACAATCTTGTCAGTACCTATCAATCCTCTGCTTACTTTTCTCTCCACAGAACTTATGGCTGCAGGATATTATAGATTTATTTGCTCATACAATGCCAGTCTTTGAAGAAACACACTGTAGGAACTTAGGGGCTTTACTATATTTACTGTAGTATTTCTATAGGTTAGGAAACTCTCTGGTACAGAAAAGGCCTCCAGTAGGTACACTTACAGAAATGACATTAAGATACATTCACTATAATTTTAGATTTCTTAAAATACTAAATATCTATTTATTTAATGTGTTTATGTGTCAAACCAAGTATATAATATTCATTTGTTCAGCATAATAATAGGTTTTGGGTATGTGATTTATTTTCTCTTTTCATAGTCTCCCACGTCCTTTTTTTATTGTGAGCCTAGCCTTTGACAGTTGGGCCATCTTTCCAGCCCTCATATTTCTTTTTAAGTGCTTCATTGAGAAGCTGCAGATACTGTCTTCATGATGCTGAATTGAGAAATCCCCAGCATCTGCCAGAAGAGGCAGACTTATGATTTGGCTTCCAAAGCCAAGGAAATATCAAAATGCTTAAGGAGGTTGTCTTAGGAAAAATGTCTCCTCATTTTATAATTTTACCACATTATGACCTCCATATGAGACTAACTTGAGGTTATTTCTTTATTGGTTAATACATTATTTTCAGACACTAGAAAGAACTTAAACCTCTAAGGTCCTGAGGTTCAATCCACACTGGAATGATGTACTTTGGGGGAAATGTCGCAGATAGTTATGCCTGTTCACATGTTCACATACTCCATTAAAACTCTAGGATTTATCATCTATGTGTCATCTCTACATTGATCAATCATCTTTCTTCTATCATTTATCAATCTATCTTCTATCAATCATCTATTCTCTATCATCTATCCATATATATCAATATCATTTTTCTATCATACATTCATTTATCATCTATCATTTTATCATTTATTATTACTCTTATTCTAATTGTCATCCATCAATCAGTATTTCTTCTATTTATTATCTAAATATCCATCTATTTCATCTGTCTGTCATCCACTTGTATTTCAACTCTATGTAATCTATTTGTATTTCATTTGTCTATTGTCCACCTGTCTTTCTGTTCCTTATTATCCTTGTGTTCTATCATTCTATTTTTAATTTGGGTAGTGTTTAGTGAGTACAAATGTGATTTATGACTCCTTAAAACTGGTGCATTGATACTACAAAAATTTTTAAACTTAAATATTTTGTCTTACATGTGAAGTTTTATGTTTTCTCATGTAGCCATGGGATATTACAGAGAATGTTGCCATATATAGGTCTGTGATATCGTTAATCTCTACATATTACACAATTAATTTCTTTATATTTTTACTCCTCCATCCTTTATGTCTACTTTCTGAAACTAGTAATTTGTACGTTGAAAGCAAATCAAAAAGTATAAAAGTCCTATTTAAACGCCTGATATATCTTCATGTAAGACACCATTTCAGAAAGTTTCAGATATTGTTTTTATTGTAAGTTCCTTCTCTAACTGAATCTACTTCATAATCAGTATGAATCCATTCAAACATTGAGCTTCATAAGTAAGAAAGGTTGGTAAGCATTTTCTATAGGAACAGTAAAAGTTCAGACACTCATGTGTCTATATATATACACATATGCGCCAATATCTTTTCAAAAGGACAAAGGGACCCAGAGAGGCTTCCTCCTGCCGTGAAGGACAAAAACTCAAGATAGTGTACTCTGACATAAAGTGCATTGCTTTGCCAATCTCTGAAATGTCACTCCGTGGGCAGTCTGCTGCTCTCGGCTCAGAGCCATGGTGCCAAGACTGTTAATAAAAAAGAATAAAGGTTAATGAAGTCATTGGATTATTTATTATCTTGAATAAAATAGCTGAGGTCTTACCTGGTAATTTGTTCAAGGCATAAAGTCTTGTATTATTTGGAAAATTATTTCATTCTTTATGCAGATTCTTAATTTCAATGAAATAGTCTTCCCACATGTATTATATATGCAATTATATTTAAAATCAGTGGAAATTTCATATATGTAGATGTATGGTGCCTGATGTACACAGAAAATAAATCAATATATCATCAGAAAACTCACTTTCTTCATCAGCTGAGAGAGTTGTGCCTATTAACTCACAAGAAAAGTGAACTCAAAGAAAATCCCAACATTGTACTTTGACAGAGAGATATACAAGAAAACTAACGTTTTTTTGAAGATATATTTATTTTCAGATTTAGATTTGGTCTTAGGCAATGTGGTTTTATTTAGAGAAATCAAAATGTTCAATAAACTAGTAATTCTATCAAATAGCAAAATATAAAACGCCCAAAGTCAGTCATATCACCAAGCATGAATCTCATATTGAAATTTTCATGTACATTGAAACACACATTTCTACAGCCCTTTCTGGTAATGCCAGGAGAATCATATAGAATGCACATAAAATGTTCCAAAAAGTGGGTTCGTTTTGTTTTCAAATTCAGGATGAAAATTATTTTAATTTGAAACACACAGTATTTGACACTTTATCTTTCCATTTATGACTCCTTAGGTTTATTCTCAACTCAGTATTCAATTGACAACTACCCATAGCTATATTTCTCATCATATACTGCTCCATTCCAATCAAAACAAATCCTACAGAAGAAAATCTGAACTCTATTTTTATTACTTTACAAATTCACAATGTTTTAGATCCTGGCTGTGGAAATGCTTAATTTCTGTGCTTCAGATTCTTTTCTGATTTCCTTCATCAATTTATAATGTTGATGGGAGTCAGATTGCTAGTACCATCCTTTCTTGACTAAAATAACATTTGCTAATCATCTTCCTAAAAGTATTCTAATACTTGAGCTGTTCAGATCATTCTGCAGTAAATATTGTTAAGTGGTAAATATGACCAGTAAGTCTCCAATATTCAAGGAGTATCCAGAACAATCTTCCCAAAGCCTTTTTCAGGTATTAAATCAGAAATATTAATAATCATTTAGAAAATGAATTTCTTTATAAAATTTTATAAATAATTTACAAAAGATATATTTACTATAAGGTATATTCCTGTGATTAAATGTGCTTTCAGGTTAAATAAACATAACTACTACTGATGCAATATTATTAGTATTCCATGGGGTGGGGGGGTGCATCAAGGAATAAGGTGGGTATGAGAAATTTTCATGTCTATTCTCACTCTCCTAAGAAGGGCAGAGATTTCCAATCTCTTGGGGCTTTCTGAGTAACCCATATGTTTCATGAAAAATTTTATTTCCTGAGTGTGAGATGTTTCCTGGCTGTCCAGTAGTTAGGACTTGATGCTCTCTCTCCTATGGCCAATGTATATGTGTTATTTGTAGAAAAAACTAGAAATTTCATTGGTCTGATTTTTTTCTTTGAGTATGTGAGATCATTGATTCCCATCCAGTCTTTCTCATAGCAAAGATTACATGGGATACATATTACAGCTAGCCCATGAGAGCTGGTCAGCTGCAGTGAAAAGTAATTACTTTATGCCCCATATGTCATGCTGTTGAGCTTTGTTAATATACAGCAGCATTCTTCTTTATAGATGCTCATTTGGATGGATGCCAAAAAATGTTGTAGTGACAATTGAGACAAAGAACATTCCTGTCACTCTAACTAGTGAAGCAACAACAACAAAAATGCTAAGCACAAAAAACAGGATTTTTATTGAAACTGTAGAATTTTCCTTTTCAAAGGACCACTGTCAACAAAGGCAGAAGCAAGCGTCACTGTGTCACTTATAGACAGCCATAACATTTCTGGAGAAAGTTTAATAATTCTACTTCAAAAACCTCAAACATTTACAACTCCCATGCAGTTAAAAATCCAGTATTTTTGCATATGTAATCACATAGCACAGAAAAAATAATCACAAGCAACCATATCAATCAAATCATTCTCTTTCATTATTAGTACAGCTGCGATGGCTACTAATACTATATAGCAATATAAAAAATGTTCTAAGTTGTTTTTATGTGTGGGGAAAATAAGATAAGAGTAAATAAAGTAGAACTTAGTTGTGTAAAAGGATACTACATAGAATCTTACGTGTCAAACTCGTTAAATAACGATTTGAAACAATGGGGAACCTAATATTACAGCGTGTGCGATAAAAATAGATTTCAAGTATATGTCTAGACCCAGTCTGTTAGTGTTCAAAGAAAAAAAGTCTTTAATCTTCATACCATCCATGCTTTTCTACATCTAGTCAAGTGATCTTGGTCAGCATATTTAATTCTTCAAAGATTTAGCTGGCTCTTTTGCAGAAATACTATTTACAAAATACTAATTGAAACTGTAATGATAATATTTCCCATAGTAGTAAAGGTAACATCTATCTTGTAGAGTTACTATGGTCATGAAAATATCCAAAAAATACCATAGTTTTGCACATCATAAATGCGAAATAAAAAGTATTTACCAGCATTTCTGGGTAGTTATTAGCCCATGGTCACACATATGATCCAAGTTGAACCAAGTGGGTCTCAAAACAAAATTTAAAACAAACCAAACAAATGAAACTAGACAAATAGAAATGAAAGATACATGAATAAAAGAAAATTTTAGAGAGGAGAGAAGCTTAAAGGTAGAAAGGGAAAGTTTACAGTAACTAAAATGATTTGTGTGTGTGTGTGTGTGTGTGTGTGTGTGTGTGTGTAAAATTGTTAAACAAATTCAATAAAAGATAAAATTAACAGTATTTATAACATGTAGGGAATTAAATTTTCATAGCATTGCATTATTTGGATTGAAATTTTTGATTGACAATCTCTAAGAAGAGTAAAATTGTTTTTCTATAGAGTGAACATTCATTAACTGGCATAAAAGTAGAGTTTTGAAGAGTAGATTAAATGAACAACTGGGAAAAGAGGAAACTGGGTTTTCTGTAAAGCTGGATCTTCAACAAAAAACCTTAAAGAATTATCCTAGATAAAAGGTTGAGCTTAGAGTTCAATTTAATTTAATTTTTCTTTTGTTTTTTCTTTGTGGTTTTAGTGGGTTTTTAATAATTAAATTTGTTCCTATATCTTTTTATAATTATATAAAATACATGTTAATCATTTCTCCCCTCTCAAGTCCAATTCCCTATGAATCCCTTCCCACATTCATCGCATTCTGCTTGTTTTTATGACTCCATGTGTTTCACAACAGCCTTTTGTATAACTACAAATTGATTTGAAGTAGTCTCATGTAGCCCACGCTGGGTTTTAACTTGATACAAAGCTGAAACTGGCCTTAAACTCCTTGTCCTCTCACCTCTGTCTCTAAAGTACTGGAACAGTAGACATATGACATTATTCTTATTTGGGCCTTTATTTTTCTGTTTCGTTTTACAAAAAAAAAATTCCAACCCACCTTGAAAGGTAATTATCTCACATTCTCCTTAGTGTTTAAAAGACATAATCCAAGTGATGAATTCAGATGCTAATTCTGTTTAAATCATGTCATGAATTACAGAATGTCTCCAGAGTTTCTTCTACTAGTGCCTAGAAGTCAGTATTGTGTGCAGAGGAGCCTACTACAATGGTTAAGTTAGTTTAATTCTGAATAACTATATGAATAATCACTTTCATTTCATTTACCAGGTAGGATAAGTTCCAGGAACAGTGTTTAATAGTTTATAGACTTTGTATTTTTTCAAAGTTTAAAGTATTTGAGGTAGATGAGGACATAAGAATATCCAAATATTGTGAGCACTGCAATGGTAATTAGACAACAGCACAATATAGAGTATTTTGGATGCTAGCTGAGCAGAAATTTTAGATGTCTATTTCAGAACTCTTTTTCAAGCCTTTTGTACAGCAAGCAGCATGGAAGATGGAGATAATGTCTTCCTCCACATGAAAGGAAGCTGTGCTCCCCAAGTGTGAAAGCAGAAACATTCTCTCCAGAGCCAAAGGCAAGTTTGCTTTCCATTTACTGAAAATTAAATTAAATCGAAAGTATATATCACATTTGCTTAATTTAGAAAAAAAAGAAAACATTTTCTTATCAGGATTTGAATGTAATATTAATTTCCATGGATACCAACATAGGAAAAAGATTCTCTGTTTTGAAATATCCAAAAGACAAGCAGTTTGTGTTAGAAAAAAAAATTAAAATTTGCATATAGAAGCTATAACTACCTACAGGTATAAGATGGAAGTACTCTTGATTCCCAGTAGGTTTAGAATTTCCAGTTACTGGATTGGTTACAATATGGACTCTGATGGTTATCTTATGTGGTGATTGGTCAAGATTCCTGTATCTATATCCTGTGAAGGGTAAAGGCCCCATGTGAAAACACAGAAAGTGAGACTAGGGCTTAAGAGCATGTCACAATGATAACAACTAATTTATTGGTTAAGTGACAATTCCCTGACTGCTCACTTGAATGGACAGTGAAGTATTTTCCCTTCATTATTTTCAAAAGGTATATGCTGTCTCAACTCAACTTTCATCCAGATTTAATTAGTCACACCAAATGGAAACATTTGAAAATTGTTCAAACCAGTTTTATTTTATGTATTAATTAAATATGAGGATAAATGTTATTTCAAAAAAAGAAAAAAATTAAAGATTAATATTCTAAAAAATAAATGATTAATTTGTGATATAAACAGGATTCTTTGAATCATAATTGGGACTGGATAAACTGTACATTTTTAGCATATGATATATAATTAGATGCCTGGCATGTGTATACAAATGAAAAATGAACAACAAAGCAAGACATTGAAAATAATCACAAAGTTTCCCCATGTGAAACCACAATTTCACATCCCTTTTCTACCCTCAGATCTACCATGAATTACTTTTTTCTATCATTGTAGAAAAATTTGTATCTACTTGAATTTTGTATGAATTAAACCACATAACATAACAGGACTTAAAAAATTCATTAATGTTGTTGCATTTATCATTAGTTAATTCTTACTAATTAATTGCTAAGTAATGTTTCATTATGTGGACTGGGAATAATTTGCTCTTTTGTTTATCTTTTAAGAAATTAAATTCGTTCATAATTTGAGGGAATAACAAACCTCTGTGAACACCACCATTTCCTTTACGTATATGCTTGGCTACTCATTGATGAGAGTCTAGAAGTTAATGACACAGTTTTGAAATGCACATAGCTCCTTTTCTTCTCTTTTCTTTTTTTACAAAAACAAACAAGAAAAAACTTGTCAAACTACCTTCCAAAGACAGCTGTCCTGTCTCCCAACAGTATACTAGAGTCCCCAGTGCTCCATGCTATAGTTGGGCCCTAAATATCCAAAAAGATCCATGTGTCAATGAGTGAGTTCCTTATGTTCATATTGAGAGGTGGTAGAAATGGGAGATTTTCTGGTTATTGAAGAGATCCAGGTATCTCTTCTCTTTTACCTCCTGGCTCCATTTTCTCACCAACACATGTAACAGGCCAGCTGGAATATGCCATGCTATAATCAGTGCATTGAATTTCTTCAAGCTTTTAATTTGCATCATTGCAAATGTTAGCATAATGGTTGTTTTATTACCAACTTTCCATAAAATTAGAATCACCTGAAAAAGAGTCTCACCTGACGAAACGGTACATACAGATTGCCTTTAGTGATATGAAAGACCCACAGATCACTGGAGCCACCTTCTAGAAGCAGTCCTGATAAAAGGTGTGTGGCAGAAGCAAGATGATCTTGATTTTTGTTCACTTGGCCTATTTCCCTTTTCCCTATTTCCCAATAACTGCTGAGCTCATTTTGTCCTGTTGTTGCTGCTTCTGGTTCCTTCTCTGATATCACCACCCTGGTGGACTAGGTACCAGCTCTTTTCCAGGAAATTTTAGGACTCCCAGCAGTTTTGGAATGCTGAGACACCCAGTCTTGTGAATTGAGTCACTGCTGGAAGTCAGCCTGTTCTGGACCTCTGTGCCCCGCCCCCACCACCAGTGAGAGATAGCCATTGTGGTATTATCCTGAATATTGAGGAACCTCAAGGAATGAATAACATCAAGGTCTCAGGTCTCAGATGTGATTATATTATTGATTCTATGTCAAAACTAACTGAATATTTCAGTTGAATATGCACTAATAATTAAGATCAAATTAGTATACTCTATTTGTGATTTCTTGAGAGCTAGCCTGTGAAAAACAGTATGTATAGTATTTATTGATTGTAGTCACCTGTGTACATCTAATACTGCCTGTACAATATATGAAATCCTAGATAGCCTAAGGAGTAATGTTCGAGTTTGCTCACCATTAATCACTGTTAGGGAGCTAAGAGATGGGAAGGAAATTTTGGACACTGGTGAAATCAGGTTTCAGTAGAGAATTTACTATCCCAGTTAACAAACTCACCAGAAAGAGATCTGAATTTGAATGGAAAGATGTGTGGTTGAAACTAGATTTTGTGTATATGTTAGAGCATGAAAGATCACAAATTCAAAGTTAGGCATGGCTACATAGTGAGTTCCAGGCTATAGTGGGCTACATGGAAAAGAAGGAGCAAAGTAAAAGAAAAGTGAATGAAAAAGAAATGAACAAGACAAGGGAGCTTTAAAATATCCCTATGGGTCAGAGCACTGATGGTCCTCTCTTGTCATTATTATCTTTTTTGGGGTCAGGTAATATTACATAAGTTAGAAAATAAAATATGTTCAGCCTGGAGCCTTTGGCTGAAACTGAAGAATGCTACTCAGCAGAAAATATCTCTAGGATTTTAGTCTACAAATGTGCCTGACACAACTTCTCATTAAAGTCTATTTAAAATAAAATGACTAGTTTATTATGGGGCACTGACTTAATGTATCCTTGCTATGGAAGGGCATAGGGTTATTCTGAGGCCAGGACATTAATCACATTCAGATGTCTGAGCAGAATCGAAAGAGAAAGCTCTAGGAAGTTTGCACATAAAATGGAAGTACTTTACTCAAAAGTCACATGATGAGTGTAGGGCAGCGATAAGAGAACTGAGTGCATGCATGAGCAAGTTGCTCACTGACTACAAGGTCACCACACAGCCCCTTAGAGCTATCAATCTTCTTCAGTGTATGTTTCAGATCTTAAGACTTCCCCCTAGTTAAGGCAAAGAAATTTGCCTCATGTGTAAAAATGTAAAGCCATAGCCATAGGAAAAGTCAATTCACTGGTAATATTCAGTTAAATGCTAGTTTAAGAACCGAGAAAAAAAATGTAATATGACAAGATCAAACACAAGTAAAGATATATAGGTAATAACTTCTATACATGCTAACGAAAGGACAGACATTTGGATAATAATATCGCATTGTCTAATCATTTTAAAAAATTTATCCTCATAGGCATAATTTTAATTCCTAGGTATACTGAATACAGAAACTCTAATATGCCCATAAGAACATTCTATAACAGCATTATTAAAATATATATGTTATTGGGAAAATATTTTAGGTGAAGGCTATTTGTGAAAACAGCACGGAACATGTGGACTGCATACGATACAAACCAGCTCTAGCTTTATTGGTAGTTTCCTGTTTCCTAATTGATATAGTTGAGTACATTAAAAATTACAGTGGTTGGAGACATGGATTGGAAATTAAGGACATGTGTGCAAGATTGAGGACTGGAGTTCAGCTCTCAGTACCCATGAAAAGCTAATCATTGTCCCACAGAGATCTGTAACCTGGGTATGGACAGAGAGGGAGATAGGAGTATCACTGGGGCCAGCAGACTGCAAAGCTAGATGAAAACTGTGAGCACTGGGTTCACCTAGAGAGCGTGTCTCAAAGGAAGAAAATGGAAAGTAATAAAGGAGGCTCTAAGCACCCTCTTCTGGTCTTTCCATGCATACACAAGCATGTGCACTTTTCACACACAAGAGCATGCACCACTAACGCTTTACATACAAACATGTACCTGAAAAAGCTCTACTAAAATCTATAAAACACGCATATACATACTGCATGTGTATATGTAAAACACACATGAGAAAATATGCTTAAGATACTTCAAGGGCTAGTGAGATGGCTCAGATGATCAGAGAGCGCATTGCCCATCTGGATGTCCCACATGGCAGAAAGATGGAACTGACTAATTCAAGTTGTCCCCTGACCTCCATGCAAGATTTACCACTGGAATGGTACATGTAAAGGCAGAAGCCGAACACTCATTTCAGGGAATTCTCACCTACTGTAAAATT
The DNA here is from genome assembly GCA_026225945.1 of Cricetomys ansorgei. Lineage (NCBI taxonomy): Eukaryota > Metazoa > Chordata > Mammalia > Rodentia > Nesomyidae > Cricetomys > Cricetomys ansorgei. The sequence continues at coordinate 2,622,997 of JAMJFZ010001121.1, read as the reverse complement.
ATAAACAGTGTTACTGATAGGTAACTGTTCTAAAATATTGATATAAATCATTTCATAAAACTTTTGCCTTACTACAAGAAGCCAATACAAAATGTGACCTAATTACCAAAAGCCAGAAATATATGATAGAAGAAATCATTCCTGACTCTAGCCACCAATGGTGTGCCAGATTAGCAGTAATTCATGTTAGTGATCATTAAACATGGGAGAATTTGAAGATATTTTAAGCACAGTAAATTTCTGTTTAAAAGAGGAGAAAAAATGGAGCAAAATGTTCTCAATCTCTAGTTTCTCATAATAAAAATAGAATTGTTCTAAAAGTGAACTGAACTGTTACTTAGCATTTTAGATGCTCATGTCATCCAAGTAATAATTCTGTGTTTTCTGACACAATAAACAGGGCACTGAAATTAACAGACAAGAAAACACCAATTACCTTCTATTTCATGTTAAGGTTCAGAGACAATACAGTTTTAGAAATCCTTCCAACTCTTCATTAAAAATGGGTGTAGTAACCACACAGTATACCAGAACAATCTAGAAATAATGCTTCCTTGAGACTAAATAATTGTTCACCCTTATGAGTCTAGATATATAAGGCTTAAATAAACTACATTAGTTGTGATTATATTTTAGCAAATTGAGGAAGGAGAGTAGAGATAAGTGTATTCATTACTCCTTGGTTTGTTTGTGTGTGTGTGTGTGTGTGTGTGTGTGTGTGTGACAAATACATAATAAAAATAGCTTTAAAAATGAAGGGTTTATTTTAGTTCACAGTTCAAGATTATACTCCATTACAGTGAGGAAGGCATGGTGCAGGAGCATGAGGAAAAGTTGATAGTCCAAGCATCACCAATAAGCATGCTCAAAGTCCCTGAAGATTTCTTACTAGTTCCTGTCCATTAAAGGTCCAGCAGCATCATGAATCACGAATGTGGGACTATTCCTTTAGCACATGGGTCTTTCAATGATATTTTAGATCAAACTATAGTACCATACAAAGTTGTTAAAAATAATCAAGCCAAGAGAATTTGCATTTGTAAAATAAAAGGTACAATATAAATAGAAGCTAAATAGTAAACGGAAAATATACAAAAGTTATTCAGTATGTTGAAATATTAATTACTTTCTAAAATTGATAACAAAAGACGTATGTAAATTATTTTTTGAAACAGGTAGACATAAAAGCATGAATAGCCTATAAGAGTAATGCAAATGTAGACTTTCAATAAAATCCATAATCTATTCAAAGATAGGTTTTGGTGCTGGAAAGATGGTTTATCTGCTGAAGCCCCTCTGCTCCTGCAGAAGACCCACTTTCTGTTCCCAACAGCCATGTCAGACTGCTCACAATTGTCTGTAACTCCATCTCCAGGATAGGAGATACCTTTGTCCTCTGTAGGTATCTGCAAGGCATAGAGCATATACATAAACTCAGATATGCAATCAAATTCACAAAATAAATTAAAACAAAAGAAAAAATCTTTTAAAACAAAAGATTGACTATTATACTTTTAAACTTGAAGTGTTCAATGAATGAAGTATGTGTGTTTATGAAAACATGATATTACAATATAACCTTTAAAAAGGACCAGTAACACTGGATAGCCTGTCATGTATTACATAAATTAAACTCATAATTTAAAAATCATTCTAATTAAGAGATCTACAGGCTCATGGTAAATATTTATAGAATATGAGGAGAAAACAGACCATAGAAATATCTAGATTCAGATGAAAACTCCAATAAATAGGGAAGAAATAATGTGAACTTTATGCAAACTTTCAGTGGGAAAGAAAGTCAGACTATATTTCTAAGCCTGCTTAGAAAACCAAATTTATATCAAAACTTGACATCAACAGTAAAAGAAAATAAAAAACCTTGAAGCTAATCTTAAACAAAATGCTAATAAAACCCATCAGAGTATAGCAAATTCAATACTATAAACAAAATTGAGTTTATTCCATAGAAGCTATGTCAAAATTAGTAAGTAATTATTTTCATTTATTACATATACAGAAGACAAATCAAGTGATTAGTGTGATCATGAGGTTGGCTCTGAACAATCTGTAGACAGTTATACTCTTACACAAATAGAAGATATCAATCAAAATCTATGGGAAATATCATATTTACTGGCAAAATACTGAAAACTTTCCTTTGATGTAGTTTACAAGATGATAAGTAGTTGCCTTGACTACTGTTCAACAATTTACTAACAGGCTGGCCAATATATGAAGTATACTAAACATAAAGAAAAATATATAAAGACTAAATGTTAATAAGAAAAAACTTTTTATAAATTATACAATTTTATGTAAAAATAGAAAATAAATTATTCATTTATTAAAAATCATTAAATGAATTAAATCATTAAATAAATTAATCATTAAAATGAATTAATAAATTTGCTTAATCTGTTGTCAGTGGTTTTGCTATATAAAAAAGCAGAAAAGCTTCTTTTAAGGGGAACTATTTAGATATAGTATAAGACATTAATTGCCAGCAAAATGTTTGCATGATTTCTCAACACAACAAAGAACATTTATGGGAGAATAATTTTAACAAAACAACTATGTAAACTATGTCTATAGTTTATAAGAAATTATAGTTAGGATGTGTCATATTTTCATAACTGTCTTTTAAAGACATTGTAATCTCATTTTTAAGCTCTTAGAGTTTGAGTGTGTATGTGCAGATATCTTTTGAAATATTTTGTTAGTTCTTTAAGAATTTTCTGCATTATATTTTGATGACTCCCTTGTCCTACAACTCCTCCCAGATTCACCTTTCTTTCCCCATTCACCAAACTCTGTGAACTTTTTTTTCTCACCAATTAAGTTCAACTTGTGCTGCCCAAAATTTTGTATATGTGGCCATCCAATGGAGTGTGGTCAACTTACAGGGTCCACACACTTAAACAAACAAAAACAAAAAAGCTTAATGGCTAAGGGGTGGTTTTGTGCCCAACTCTTCATGTTGGGGCTTGATCTATCTTGTGCATACAAGGTCTTGTGCATGCTATACAACCCCTGTAAGTTTATATTTACACTGCTCTGCTGGCCCTTATTTCTTAATTGTCACCTCTGACTTTTAAACTCTTTCTTCCACAGTTATCTCTGAGTCTTGGAAGGAGAAGCTTCAGTATATACTTCCATTTAGGACTAAACATTTTCAGATCTCTCCCTCCCCCACCATACCCCTCGCTTTCCTTTTTCCTTGTTCTCTTTTTTGAGACAGAGTTTCTCTGTCTGTCCTAGCTCTGGCTGTTCTGGAACTCACTCTGTAGACCAGGCTGGCCTTGAACTCACAGAGATTCACCTGCCTCTTCCTCCTGAGTGCTGGGATTAAAGGTGTGCACCACCACTGCTGGGCTTCAAGTCTTTGATTTTCTGTCACTTGGCCAGTTGTAGTCTCCCTGTTAATCATCATGAACTACAAATGAAAGCTTCTCTGAGGAAGGTTGAGAGCTGCATTCATTATGGATATAGTGATAAGTCATTAGGAGTCTGTTTAATACTATTTACATTTATCAGAACAGTGGTAGGAGTTTCTTCTATCCAGCCACAGTTCTTGATTTTATAATGGTGCTCAGTGTGGGTTTCATCTTGCAGAATGGGGGTGGGATGTAAATCTAATGTGAAAACGATGGCCCCATGATGTTGGTGCCTCTGGTACACTAGTGGACATGTCTTTTCAGGAGAGTCATTAGAGTAAGGCTCAGAGTTCACAGCTGGGCTTACCAAGCTTACTGATTATTACTTTTCTTTTCTGGTAACACTCATAGCCTCTTCCAGCACCGTGAAAGCTATGAAGTTCCCAGGTCAGTAACGACTTATTTCTCCACGTTGAGTAACATCTCAAGTAACTTCAAGTCAAGTGTCGTGTCTTTAACAATAGGGTCTTACTCCCAATTCCTGGGGTATAACCAGGATTATTAGTTTTGTCAAAGCTTCTATATGTGGTGTCTATGGGACCTTGTGGGGAACAACTCCAGAAGAAGTTGTCCATTTTGTTGTTGTTGTTGTTGTTTTGGCACAAGGATTTTCATTTGTTAACTTCCAATGTTCAGTAGGAGTATTGTTGCCCTGTTATACAGTTAAATCTTTTTAAGTATAATGAATGTGTAATAGACATATTTTAAGAAGCTTCTACAGTAATAGATTTACACATGATTTTTTAAACTTCCAAGGAACTTACCCAGGAGTAACTGGGTCATGAAAACTTACTTTATGAAGTTGGGCTTCTCAAGTACTAGATAATGTACATGACTTGTGTACTTTATTATTTTCTCATTTTCATTGAGGACAAAAGAATATGTTGATCCTTTTGCTCAAAAAGAGAAGAGAAATAGTGGAGTATAAATGTGTATTTTGATAATTCTGAGTTTCAAACTCCTATTGGCTCCATGTTTTCACTGAACTGTGCAACTTTGTCTATTTTTAAGCCCTGATCCTGGTAAACCTGCATAGACATTTTAGAATCTACAATATCTACTGTGATTGGGCAGAAATAATTCTTGTCTTCATACTTATAAATAGAAAAAAATTAAATGACAACAATACTGTTGGTGACTTCTGATTGAGAAACAGTTTTTAGGAATAAAATTAGCACAGCAAACTAATCACTTAAAGTAGATTCTAAAAGACATAACCCATGTATTTTAAATTATTTTTTGAAATTATAATTTAATTACAACATTTTCCCTTCTGTTTCCTCACTCCAAACCTTTCCATATGCCCTTCCCACATATATCAAATGATATTATATGGAGCATAACATTATATTTAGCATTCTATTTGTATATACATATATGCACATATATATGCATGTAATAATAATAAGCCATAAGCCATATTTTTAAAATTTCTACCACTAAACTAGGAAATTCACAATGGTGTGTTGAAAATTATGTTTTGACTGTAGCTAATTTTGTCTACTAATAAGTATGGTGTGAGTTCACTTACAGGTACTTTTCTCTCATGTACATCTTCAGATCACGTTTTGCTACTCTAAAATTTTCAGAGAAAATTGAATTTTTCAATAAACTCCCATTACATATTTCATTTTAAGTTCCTGTGTTACTCTGAGTTTGTTTTTCTCATGAAATCAAATTTTATACAAATCAATTTTCCAGGTTTCTGTTATGCCAATAAAATATATTTCTTCACTTAGCTTTTCATCCATAATAAATTATACGCATGCCTAGTCAAAAGGTCATCCATTAAAATGGTTGCTGAAAACCTCATGGCTTAAATGTTTCCATTTCAGGTTTTTTTCAGATAGTGATATTGAGGCTCACACATTAGCTGCTTCAGCAGAAATTTGAATAAAGTTCTGTTTGCAAATGAGGCTCATGCCACCCTACCCTCAAGGTGATCTGGGATCAATTACCCCAAATTTCACTCTAATTTCTGGGTAAATTTGCCTTGCTTTGATTACAGCAATTTGTCTAGAAGGAATGAGATTACCTTGGTATGACAACCCAATAGAGATATTATGTACCTATGTAAGTATCCTGAGTTGTCTTTATGGTCTGAAATTGTGCATGCCCTTATATTACACAGGTTGAAATCTAATGGCTCCCATGATGTTGTTGGAAGGTATAGGCTGTGAGATGACAACACACATATGAAAGTGTTCAAAAGTGTTGCCTGTGGCTTGCTCCCATGATGACTTATACCACGAGATGATACCTATGAGCCAGAAAGTGGGTTTTCTGCAGGCACTGAACTATATAGAACCTTAAACTTAGACTTCCCAGCTTAGTTATACTGCCTTGCTAATGGAGCTACATCCAGAGGAACTATGCTCATAATTATCATGTATTCAGTTTAATGAATATGCTCAACCATAGAGGAGTAAACATCTCCATATTCTTCTTTTTATATTTGAGTTTCACAAATACATCATACTGAGAAATTTGACATCTTTAGAAGCTTCAGATATTTTAAAGGAAATAAATATTTTACTTGTAAAACTAAGTATTTGAATCTATATTTTCTCCATAGTATATGTTTCTGTTTTAGTGTATTTATAGTTTTGATATATAAAAATATGCAAGTAGAAGATTCACATTATATCCATGGTAATTACTCATAATATCATCACAAAAATTAATTTGCTGATGAAGCAATTTATTATAAAAATTAACCAATTCAAGATTGTGGAGTGATAGGGTGGCTCTTTCCTTTAATTGCTTAAAAACTAGGGAGATAAGATCTACCAATAGCTGTTTCTCCTAAAAAACGTTCATTTCATATAGCAAACATAGAAGGCATAAAAAAGCTAACCAGCACAGCAAGACTGGCCTATTTCAGTAGCCAGGATGCAATAGGAATGGAAGCAGATTGTAGTTTGAGAAGTGCTTTGGCAATCTTAGGGAACTGATGAGCAACAAATGGTTGGACAGAGATTCCTAGCCCTCAGAGTATTTCATAATAACATGGGAATTACTGAAAATGCATGCACCAAGACTCTAGATAAAGGAGACACAACAACAATTCTGTCCTAGGAAGTGGTGTGGCTACCAGTTTTTTTTTTTTTTTAAGCCATTCTGTAATTATTTCTCCGGTGAGAACTAAAATGTCACTCACATGCAATTCTGTCCCATAAAATTTCATCCTGGTGTTCTGTCATTTTTAAGCTAGTAAGTAAAGATCTTGCCTAATCTGCTTCATAGGAAAAATTTGACAGCAATCTCTACTTAATCAAGTCTCATATAATACAAGAAGTTAATTGAAAATAAAAGCAAATGTTAGAATACAAATATTCAAAAGTAAATTACTTTCCAAAAGGATCAAATTCTTCTTGAGTTTATGTAATGAAATATAACCTAATGAACATAGCCAATGAACAAATAACACACTGTACAGCTTGAGCTTAGAGGAGGAATAGCAGAGCCAAAGAGATGAAAACCAGTGAGAGCTTGCTCTTCTGCAGTTATCCCACTGCAATGTTTCTTGACCCAGACTCCTTTTACATTCAGTTCATTCTCAGCTTTAACACAATTCCTTTGTGATCTTGGTACCCTGATGACAGTTTTTTCTGAATTTTTAATAAGCTATTGTGGTTTCATTTTTGGACAGCTATTCTAAGATTTGGTACACTACTTTAAACATTTGAGTTTCCTCAAGTGAAAACAGTTCTAAACTAATGATCCTTTCTTTCTTGAATTGAAAGTAAATTCAAATGATGAACCAGTGCACACATAACACCATAAACTGGAAAGGCATATTCATTCACCTCAAATCACTCACAAATTCACTTAAAATGAAACCAACTAGAATATCTCAGTGAGAATCTATGACTATTCAGCTAATATGAATTATCTACATGAAGAGCTCAATTTCTAGGCTGGAGAGATTTGTTAGCAGGTAAATGTGCTTGCTGTGCATGTCTGACAACCTGAATTTGATTCTGGACACCACATAGAAATGCTAAATACAGAGATATGTGTCTATAATCCCAGAACTCCTATGTTGAGATTGAAAGTAGAACAAAAGAATAACCTACGAGTTCTTGGGCAAGTGCCACTGAAACACACAAGTCAACCAAAGGAAGATAAATTCTGCCTTAAAGCAAGGTGTCTGTAAAGAACCCATTCCTTTGAGTTTTCCTTTGATGTCCACATGTGTTCCATGGTATACATGCCTACACACACCCTTAAACTCAGGCACACACTCACACATGGACTACACATGCACAGACAACACATGTGCACACAGAGAGACAAGCACACAAACTAAAAGAAGAATTAATATTGTTTCCAATATATTTTATTTATTTTTACATTTATTTATTTATTTGGTGGGGAACTTCTGCAGAAGTCATAGGAAAGCTTGATGAAGTCAGTTCTCTTCTTCCACAGTTTTGATTTGTGAACCAAACTTATTATCAAGCTTGGTGGCAAGGGATTTTGTTCCCTGGGACATTTCTAGCCCCTAATCATCAATTTCCATGGGGAATGGTATTGACATTTCTGAGTGAAAATAAATATCTGAAAATGAGTATTTTCTATTAAGAACAATAAAGAAGATTCAACCCAAACAGAAAGGTAGAAATCATTGAAAATCTTTTGACATCAACTCACTAGTAATCTTCAAAACAATCAAATAAACCTTTTATTCTTGAGGCATTGCTGAAATTGCAACTACATGTCCACTCCCCTGGCTGCCTGCTTCTCTGGCTGAAAAGTAAAACTCTCTTGCTACTGTCTTGACTCTGTATTTCTAATTTCATGATTCTGCTCTTATGTATGAATCCATATCCTGATTTTATTCAAATTTTCTTAGTTTAATTGCAAATCAAACTGAATTTACATCTGAAATATAAAAATTTTAAACATAAAATATTCAGATTTATAAGATACTAATAAACAACCCATTCTTGATATCATTTTATTAGATATGTTCATAGTTTGTTGAATATGCTTAACACTCCCATGTCTTTCTTAATGCAAGATTCTCTTTAAAAATACAGAGATTGAATAAAATGAATAATATATTTTTGTGTTCAAAATTACAGATTGACTTTTCAGTGAGGCTTGACACTGACAGAAAGGTTTTTTTTTTGAGGGGTGTGTGAGGGGGAATAGATAATACATCAGAGTGACAGCCTGATAGACATCATGATTAATAAATCCTACAGTTGATGGCACGTTACAAAATATCATCTAAAATCTTCTTCATGTTTCATTTCTTTTCAAAACTTTTGTGAATGTAAATGGTAGCAAAAATTTATTTTATTTAAAACAACTACTTACTTAGACATATGGTATAATTTAGACAACTGTTACAGAGTATGAAGATTTTATTGCTAAATGATAGACAGTTGTTCGTGTTCAGCTGTTATAAAGGCCACATATTTTGATGCTTACTTCAAGATTAAAAACTCCTGAAACTTTGATCATACTTTACAGTACATAGGTACTCCTAAGTATGAATTCTAATTACTCTTTAGACAGTGTATTTTTTTCTACAAGTTCCTTCACTCCTGTCCCTACTGTTGCCTTTTGTGTATAGTCTCTGACACAGGATGTTTGTTACCTATTGACTTACCAATATAATCACAAGGGAAATAAATCCAAAACTGTGGAGTTCTGTCACATTAGCTGAACTGTGGCAGTTTGAAAAGTTGATAAGATTTTACTAAAAATAAGTGGGGAAAACATTTTAATAAACTGTGATTCCCATTGAAGCCCATGGAATTCAGTTTCAGTGCAGGGTTCCATGACTTGTTCCTCAAAGGCTTTGTTAATAGTGACTACAGAAGCAAAGCACCTCTGCTTGCTTTGAAAGACATGGTCACTACATAATGTGGTTAACTAATTCTCCTGTCTCTGGTCAAGGATTTGCTTGCCTCATTCTCTACTTAAATCCCAACTTAAAAAATAATGAATAAAGAGAGGAAATTAAAATTTCATATTACATTTTCATAATTAACCGTAATAATTTTTGTTCATGAAAGTGAATTGAACTCATCTTGGAGGAAGACAATTTTCCTTCGATTAATATCAATCTCTGTGGTTTTGATTTCACTTCTGCTATTTTAGTGGTACAAACTTAAAATAACCCAAAAGACAAAATTCTGGGTTGTGACAAAGCCCTTTGCATTGTTATTTGAGTTACATATTTTAAAGGGCAAGCACATCTGGCCTTTTTGCTTCGTTTGATATGGTATTTCTTAATCCCACATGAATTTAGCAAAGTACCACAGGTTGCTGAAAGATGTCTTTTCTTAGATTTTAGTGCTCAGATTAGAGACCCGAAAAACAAGTGCTGGTGCAGAGTTTGGTGGTAAAGACACATGGTAAATAACAAGGAATGCCTTTGGGGTTAGCATGATAGAGGGAGAGACCAAGGAGAAGCATGAGAACAGGAGATCAGTGGTTGCCACTGACTCAGCCTCACCCCCTGTACTGTATAAGACATAAATCATGCCATTTATAATCAGTCCAATTTCAGAACTGCCTCAAGATAAACAAAATGGCATAACCCCTTTCGACAATGCTGTTCTTAGATCAAGCTGGTAGTAACACTTGTCCAGTAAGCATCAAAAGTGGCCAAGAGAGTTTACAAGTTTCCTGGAAAGTAAAACCCTAAGCATCATTTTTATTTTCACTAATTTATTCAATATTGATGGTCATTATCTTAAGTATAAAACTAATGGAAGTCTAAATGTGCATTTAAATTAGATTTTCATAATTTGAATTCTGTTATCATTATTTGCTTTCTAGCTTTCTGGACAACTAAAGCCTCATACCTTAGTAAATAATCTGTAAAATGTTGATAATATGTATTTTTCAGCGTTATAAAATGATTAACAACAATATAAAATGTTTTTGTAAGGTGCCTTTAACAGGTAATGGTACAAAAACTGCTCATTTTCCATATAGATTACCATGAGTGTTTATCTAATAGTTCAGAAAAATAGGGTCAAATACAGAAAGTTAAAAACTCAATCACAATAGCAGTTTATAATAAAACAAAAACAAATAAAAAATAGTTATTCAAATGGCTATCTCATTTCCTGTTTATTCAACTTGCTGTTCCCTATGAGCCCAGGAGAACTCTCTCCAGCTGCACAATTACAGATATTGTGGTCAGATTGATGGACTCATTTAGTGTCATTTTGCAGATATGCTTCCATGTTGAGTCTGTTCTAATGGCTAAAAAGTGGAAATAATTTCTGTCACCTGCATTCATCACACCTTCAGCTCAAAGAGATCTCTGCAGGTTAAGTCTTATGTTGAAATGAGAAATTTAAATAGAATTATTGGTTAACACATTGTTATTTTCAAAATCACAAATGCTATGAGAGATTGTGGTCCTGATGCTGGCTCATAACCACTCTGTGAACAGACACAATTCATCAGGTAACATTGCTTTGGCATTTGCTTCTGTATCTGAATTCTTGGATTGGAAATACATTTCTACTATTACTGAATTTTCATCACAAACACTGCAAAGAGAGGTTTTAAAAGTGCCTGCATCATTAATACCATGTGGTCATGCCCCTGCCCAAGTTTTGACTCACATGAAGGAACATATCAAAAAAGATCAGCTGACTTTTAGCTGCTGCAAGATTTGTGAGTGAACTGAGATAAAGTCAGTGATGCTCCAAGGGAAACCAGTCTGGAGTCGCTGATCATCATGTGTGTGAAGGTAAAAGTGGCTTTTACTTTAATTCAATGAATTTTTTACATCAAATGTATCCAAATTCATTATTATTCAAGGGGGGAAAAAAGTCCAATTTTCTTAAGATGTGCCTTCCATTCACAAAATTCGGTTTAGCATTTGACAGACATTTAAGGAATAGCCAAGAAACAAATATGTGAATGGAAAGAATAAAAATAATTCATTTTAACTGAGAAAAAATATGATAATATTAGGAAAGTAAAAGTCAAATTAGGTATGAAATAATATTTATTCAGCTAGATTTAGAAATATATATTAAAGATAACATTAGAACTCCATGTGCAGAAGACACTGGTATTCTGGAGTCCCCATCAGTCAATGCCTGTTGACATTGTGGCAATATTTAAGCAAAATTCTATTTTCTTTATCTCCCATACTCTTAATTTCATAAATGTATCATTTCCTATATCTGATCTTTTGCATTACTTGATAATTTTACATAACTATTTTGCCAAAAACAAAATAGAAAAATAAACCTCAGAACCTTGGGGAAATTGTGGTCTCATTAAAAATAATGATCATGAAAGAATAATTGATCATGAAAATGTATATTTGTAGTGTGTAGTGTGTACCTCATTTTCCCAAAAGATTGAAAATTGAGAGTTCTTGAGAGTGGGAATTAAATATTGTTGCAATCCTTAAGGAGAATAATCAGAACATTCACAAGGGACTGATATTAATAAGTTCAACTCAAACAAGCAAGATAGATATGCTAACTGGTTTTATGGTTACATCTGGAAATAATAAGACACCTAAAACTTAACACAAAACCTTCAGCCTGTTATCAAAGAGGAAACAGTATTCAGAAGTTACTTTGTTTTCAGGAACTCGCAATGAAAATATCAAAGCTAAATTAAGATAGGCACTTAAATGCTTGTCAAAATTCTGTACATGTTAATGAACTTCCAAACAGAATGACTATTCTGAAGACATGATCTTCCCTTAGGGTTTTACACTTTTACTATATATTTTTAGGCACTAACACCAAAAATAATTTAAACTATGACAGAGTTGAAATTAGAAATACAGTTAGCTTTGTATCCTCCTTAATGACTTATGTGTCTATTTGCCTGCATTCCATCTTTCCTTAACACCTAATATTACCATTTCCTGGCCTCCTTGCTACATCTATACCCACATGATAATTGTTTGCATGTGTACATTATACACTAGGATCTGCATGTAAGGGAGAGGCCTTTTACTTTCTGTGTTCTAGTGACCTTGCTCCATTGTACAGTTTAAGTCCATCCACCTCAAGTTTAAATTAAACAAAAAAAGTGCAAAAATTCAACTAGGAAAATAGAGGAAACAATCAAGAAGATAAGATTTTGAGAGTACATGGATAGCATCCCCTCAGTGCCCTGGAGCATTGTAGAGGCAAAGAGTCCACCTGCCTGTGCACCCACAAATGTTAAAGACAGAAAGGCATAACCCAAAATACTGTAACCTGCTAAATAAACCAAAAGGGAATATAGAAAGAAACGTAGCCACATTTGTAAATCATTGAGAAGGATAAAGGGGTCATGTATTTACTATAAAATGGAGACTTGAAATATTTACAAAAGAACACCTTTCTTCCTTCTCCCTGACACAATGGCTCCATCCTGCATGGCCATGGTTATTAATGCAGCACACATACCAGGAGCTGAAGACATTAATACACACCCAAGAGGAATCATGTGAGTTGTTCTGTTTTTCCATACACTTGCAAACCCTGAAGCAGCTTTTTGCAATGCATGTTAATGGATTTTCTGACATTCTTCAGGAAGTTATCAGAAAAGGGCTGGCAATGAGCTCTGATTATTGTAATCTCGGAGTCTCCAGTGAAAAGTAAAACAATATAAACTTAGGAAAGTTAATGAATCTCTTAAGACCAAGGGAAACTTGATAGTATAACACATGAAAATTATAACAATGTTGCATGATTTATTTTCCTTGCGTTATGCTTTTGGAGGTCAGATATTTCAGAGGGGACTTTTTAATGCCAAAAAATTAAAAGCAGTGTTCTTTAAATATTTCTTATAATAAAAATATACTGTTAAGTAGATAGCATGCATATATTACTGTATATAAAATGAGTTACATGTTGTCACAATTGAATAAGTCAAATATTGGGATAAATTAAGACCATAATTACATATAGATCAACTTTAACAATTTCAAGTTTTACACTTCCTGCTGTAGTCGTGAAGTTAAACTGTAAGTACAGTTGTGTTAACTAATGTCTGTCATGTGCTATCTAAGATCTAGATATTATTCTTATTCTAGAAAAATCAGTAGAAAACAAGTTCCTGACTCCCACTGGTAAAGCCAGAGAGTCCATCTTTTTCCACACCTGAGGCAGGAAAATGTTTTGAAATTTTGCCTTCAAATTTCAATGCTTCCTAGAACTTAAAATCTAGTAGGAGTTATGGAGAACAGAAAGATAAGAATACATAGATATGGTGATAGCAGTCTAACTAGATGGCTCCTGAGCTGTCTCAGCAGCTAAGCATGCTTCCTGAACAAGTATGAGGACCTAAGTTCAAATCCTCAGAACGCATTCACATAAAATGCTAGGAATTGCCCTACATGCCTATAATCCTAGTGCTGGAGGAATGATTTCTGAGGTATATTAGCTACAAGTCTAACTCTAGGCTCCAGTTTCAGTGAGACATATTTTTGTCTCAAATGAATAAAGTGGAAAATGATAGATGTTCCCTGACTATGCATACTCATGGTGTGTGCATGCACACACACATACATATGCACTCTCTGGCACACATGTTAAGAAGAGCCGAATTATAGTAACACTGACAAAAATCCATCATCTAGATCACTGGCAGATGTCTTCCCACCCAAGCTGTTCTTGTTTAAAGTTTTTGCGTCTCTGCTATCTCGCTATGCTTGGTTACCATACTTGCTTAGAGCTGATTCGCTTTTCAGTCCAGTTTTTCATTTACTTGAATTGATTTTGTTAGGTTCACTTGAGAGAGGGTCTCACTATGTAGTTAAGCCTGGTTTTAAATTCTCAGTGATACCCAAGCCTCAGTTTCCCATAGCAAGAGAAGATAGCAACGAGTCACCTAGATTTTATTAGATACAAAATATCTTTACTAATTTTAGTCTTTGAAAAAAAGGGGTTTTTTTTAGTGAAATGTACCTCATTGTTCTGTTTATGGTGGCTACCACATCCCCCTACTTGTTCTTCAAAGATTATATATATATATATATATATATATATATATATATATATATATATATATATGCAGTTATTCAGCTCTATCATGAAATATAACATCTTTGTTATGCTTTACTCTCATTTCTATAGCTCTACTTCCAGTCTGCAAATGACATGAGGGTAGAGGCCTTAATGCCATTTGTTGCTGTATTTTAATGCCATGAAACAAGTAACAATAACAGTCAATGATATTTATGGAACGGAATCATAAATGAATGGATATGCTCTTCTTTCTAGAGGAGTGTTCATTAAATCTTCCCTCTGTTTGAAATGATTTTATTGCATGGATATAAAATGTCTCAATAAAGGTTCACAGGTTGGGGCTTTTGTCCCCTGTCTGGTGTCACAGTTTTGAGAAAGTTCTAAAAACAAAATTAAGTTTGGAAAAAGTAGGTCTTAGAATATGTTTTCTCTTTAAATGGTACATTTTGTCCTCAGTCACTCTGTGTTTTCTGCTTCTTGTCTGTCATGAGATGGACACCATTGCTATATACCACCACTACCACCATAATGTTGTGTCAAAACATATGGGCCCATATAACCAGGGACTGAACTCTCTGAGACTGAGTCAAATGATTTGCTTATTACATAAATTATTTAGGCCAGGTATTTGGGCAAATAGATATGGAAGTCTGTTCAAAAGACTGAAAAAAAATATCACCGCCATTGTTCAGGACGATCATATCCTCACGATATTCTCATGTTGAAATGCTTCAGTGTGCTAAAAAGAGGAGGAGACACCTGAGGAGAAAATCAGATGACAAAGACCTGTGTCCCCTAGAAGGACCTCAGAGATCCCTTACCTTCCTTCTATTTGTTGATTACACAAAAGTTGACAGCCTACACAAAGAATTGGGAAGAATAAATTTTTGTTATCTACTAGCTATTTGGCATAAAATATTTTGTTATAGCAATTTGTACTAACATAAAATATTATGGTGTTGCTCTATATGTTAATTCAATTTTCAAAACCTCTGAAATGACCGGGCCAAAGCCACAATCTACACATACTACCAATTCCTTTTCATCTCATCCCCATTTTTGTAGTTTCTTTTACCATCCAGCATTTTGTACTTATCTCCTTATATATCTATATGTCCTGTTCTTCCATCACTCAGTTTTTATTATGAGTCACTAAGATTGAAAGCAAAGCCTGACGTATAAAATACATACTTAACATGACAAAGGGTCATAAAGACAGTGAATACTAGGATTCAGAATCCTAGTAGGTCAAAATGGTACTCTGTCAGTTTGGCAACTAGGCAATAATTTCATGTCACTTCTTTTAGATTTAAGCCATCAGGGCACTATAACTTAATCGCATCCTAGATTGCAGACATTGAGCTCAAATGTATGTTTCTTGCAAGTCATCAAATATATTGACTTCCCATTTTAAGGTGCTTAGCGTTGTGATCAGAGAGAAAAGTCAATGCCAGCCATAGTAAAAACATACTTGTAGGCATGAGAAGCAGGGGAGAAGATTGCAGCCTCAACAGAGTGGACTAAGCCAGGATGAGAATATTCAGATGGGTAAGGAACCTACTTTGTACTGTACTCTTCTCAAAATTGCTTGATTTTTCACAAGATCAGAAATGTAACCTAGAGTTAGAGTTTCCCAGACAGTTTTCACATACAACTTGAGTAGAAATTCAGTACCTCTTTAATAATTACAGTGTGGGAGTAGGGTGCCGGGGTAGGAGTCATAAATAGGATACCGGAATTGGATGCAAGGGTAAGATGGAGAAGTAGGACGGAGGAGTCATATAAAGGAGTAAGATGCAGGAGTTTGATGCAGAAATAGAATACAAGAATAGGATACATGAGTGATCTGTAAGAGCAAGACATGTGAATAGGAGGGGGCAAAGGGTAAAGAAGTGGATGGAAGAATGCAAGTGTAGGATGAAGGTCCAGAATGCAGGAATAGGATGTAAGATCTGAATGCAACATAGAGACACAGGACCAATATTGCAGGAGTAGGATGTGTGTCCAAGACACAGAAGGAGCATAAGGAAGTGAGATGCAGGCATCACAGTTAATCATGTAATCACATCTGACTTGTGGAAGGGATCCTGAGAAACAAGAGGCAATTGGATAGTATAAATTACAAGAAGACAGAGAGAGAGACACTTGAAGCAAACAACATGGCCCTTTTTCTAGAAATGTTTTGATCCTCAGTTTAGTGCCATAAATCCTGCTGTTAGAGTTGTTTAAACTGATAAATTACCCTTTAAGCCTTTAAGTTGAAGGAAAGTTCTGCATTTCATACCAAAGACCTTGTCATTCCTGTTTAGAGAGAAGAAAATACAGCAGCTCTGCTCTCTTGGTACTACTATGACCTGCCCAAATTTTTAAGGTTCCTGCTGACGCTGCTAATATTTCCACTGAAAACTACTTCACAGCTTTACCCTGTCCAGCAGAAAGGCAGAAGCAGGTAAAGATCGTCCGCATAATTCCTCAGTATCTACCTGTACTTGCTCTCTTTGCATTTCCATTTCCTCATCTTTCCTCCCTCCAATTTATTTTCATTTTCTTTTTTCCCAGATAAAATGCCTCTAGTGAATTTCAACTCGTTTACTTCACCATCTTCTCCATTAAGCCCTGGCACCAACAACTAGAGGAATTCCCTCCTTTGGACTATCTGGCATATGTCCAATACTTTCTTTATCCTGATCAATCCTGGCCAGGCTGTTCCTAGTTAAACGATGTCTAGATTAACTCATGAATATTTCAACTAAGGCAATGCCCAAATAAATTGTACCCAGTGACCACAGCATGTCATGTCTAATATTTATTCCATAAACATTTGACTGATTGGAGAACTATTTATCAAGGATTGTCTAAAGGATGTGAATTAAGTCATTTAAGCTGTTTATCTTTGGGTAAAGGAAGACTGTATCAGCTGCATATTTAGTCAAGATTCACAACATTCTTTTGACTACAAAACTGGGGAAAATATCAAATTGTTCAAATAAGACAAACATGCTTGTGGGAAGGTGCTTCTTATACTCTAAGTGGAGAAAGTCTGTAAAGAATGAGAATTTTGGAAGAAGGAAAAGTGAGAAAGGAAGAAGGAAATTTCCCTTTTCCATTTACTTCTGTATGGCTTCATTTTTATTTTTTAAGTTTTCATGGCTCTTCTTTCCTTCACCTTCCTGATTAAACCTACATTAAAGTATTTTTATTATACAATCTAGTTCTATATTACTTTCTGTGCCAAAGACACAAATCTAAATTTGGCCTGAGTTGGTATCCATAGAAGCTTAGGGGAAGTTCTCGAGCTGCTGAGGATGACAACCCTAACCCTAACCCTTCCTTCACTGCTAACATTTTGTGAACTCATACTGAAATCCACCTTAAAACACTGCTTGTAAGCATGACAGATGGTTTCCTGGGTTCCTTTGCTTCTGTTTTTTGTGTTTGTTTGCTTGTTTTTTGTTTTGTTTTGCTTTTTTCTTCTGGTAGGTGGGGGTAACAAACCTCACTTACCCTTTGATAAATGCCATTAACATTGAAGATAAAACGTCACTAGACTCAATCAGGCCCTGTTCCTAGGTAAGATAAAAACAACACATCGTTCCTCCAGAACACATCATCTTAATGGCTGATCCCCAAGATGTTCTAAGATGCTTACTCTTGCTTATCAGAGAAGAGCCCAAAACACAGAAGAGAGCCATTCCCCTACAGCTATCCATAATAAGTCAAAACATTAATAATGGTGCAATGGTCAAGACATAAAGATGTGTTATTATTACATATAGGTTACCAGAAGACCACTATGATAATTATCAATAAGAAGCATATATACCAAACATAAGAGAATATTAGTCATTTTTAGAAATACATGATGCCAATCAAAAAAGATATTCTGGGATAAATATGAAATCATTAAAACAAAAGTTATATATATATATTAAACTTTAGTGTTATAAAACTAATATTATCAGATGTAGGACTCACATTATGATAATTTTGCTAATAAGACTGGAGATATTCAAAGTCCATTTGCTAACTCTCTCTCTCTCTCTTTTCTCTCTCCTCAACTCTCTCTTTCTCTGTCTCATTTGTATGTTGACAATATTAGCTTTACAATTTTATTTTATTCCATGAAACCTTGTATTATGAGCAACATATTGATTTGGAACACAGCCTCTTCAGATTTCCTACTGCATTCACTTGAGACACATTTGAACCACAAAGGTCTGTGAAGCCAAGTATTCCTTTAAAGTGGATTTAATTTTTTAAGCTCCGGTACATTATCTTGAGGCTGTAATTTAATTTTTAGGGGAAAATATGATTTTCTAACTTCTAAGGCTTTTACTGAGCCTTATTTATTTTAAAATAGCACCCAAGAAAATTCATGAGTGCCTATAGACAAATATGTTCTCTCACTCTATATATTAAATACATTGGGAAAGACAGGAAAATCATTACTTTTTCATTTTATATATAGAGCTTCAGGAAATTTTAAGGCAACTGGACTTAAGCATCTGCACTAAGATGAGAAGAAAGTAATTCACATATGTGATTATAAGGAAGTATATGGATTTGGTGAGATTTCAAGACATGAATTTGCAAAAAAAAAAAAGTGCTTTACTGTTATGGAAGTTTATTTTTAGTTAATGTCTAAAATAATTATTTTTGTGCACTGTTAGAAAAAGGGATGCATAGGCCTTGTCATTTTTGTTTTGTCTGCAGGTGTTGGATTTCTGTGGGGGAGGTTTGATTGCTTATGATCTGCAGATGAAGAGTTCTGAATGAATAAAAACACCTGAGCTCAAAGCTCAGGGTTCCACTGTCCAATTAGGTGCTGGCCAAGATGGTGGCTCCGTCTGCTGAGGTCTGGCAGAATTTCCACATGTGAAAATTCCTTCTTGTCATCTTTTGTTACCTGCCATAGTAGGTGTGCTACTACAAATGGCACCCAGTGTGGTAGGCAGAAAGTAAAGAAGCACAGGACATCATGCCAGCTCATCAGACATGGAGACAAGGAAGAAGAAAAACTGACCTCACAATGTCCAGTAAAGTATGCTCAGAGCAGTTCCCAGAGGACAGAGATTAAGGTTTCAATAAAAGGAAAGTACTGTAAGAGAGAGTTGTAAATGAGGAAGAAGCTCTTAGGTGAGAACCATGTTTCCTACAAATGTTCTGGATGAATTTTCATGGTGAAAACAGAGTTCAGCTGGGAGCAGGGAAAAAGATTATAACTCCTTTTCCTGATCATGGAGCTGTCTTTCCCTCCTGCCACTGGTGGCAATCAGGACATGGGAAACAGAAACAGTGGCAATCAGGACATGGGAAACAGAAACAAGAGCATACAGTTCTATAAACTGAATTTGTTGATGATTGTTTGTGTGTGCAAAGCCCAAGCGGGTCTTGTGTTAAAGCTCTATGAAGAAGGGTGTATGTATGTTTGCCTGTAGCAATGGTGAAAAAGAACACCAAACTTCCAGAATGTTTCAACTGGAGATTCTTCCCACAAGCCCAGGTCCCTCTGCTGTGGAAGCCATGGCTTAGAGCCAAAAAACTAATTAGTTGACTGAACAGGTTTTTTTTTTCTTCTGCAAACCTGACTACCAGCAGTCCAGGCACTGGTGATGGTGATGAGAACTCCTTCCATGAGGGAACACTTCCTGCAGACAAGGTGACCTATTATTTTCCCTGCAAACCAGACTCTATCTTAAAATCTGGAGAGTGTTTCCTCGAGGTCAGCATATATAAACTGCCTCCCAGAACTGGCCAAGGTTGTATCTTATGCCGGAAGCTGAAATTGGTACTGTAAGAGTCACTCAGTTGGTGCTGGTTTTGAAGGCATGAAGGGATCTTTGGATAGCAGCTAAGGCTTGGGGCACTGTGAGAGGCCCATTGGTGAAGGTGTATCATCAGTAGTAGTTGAAGGCACAGATTGACGGGGTCATGTAAAGAAGTTGAAGCTTGACGCCATGAAGAAACCCAGGAGAGGCTATTGAAAATGCAAACCCCAGTGTTCTGAAGATGGCAATACTATGAGATGACCACCAAAAACAGCAGCAGCAGTGGAGTGGAGTCAGCCAGAGCCTGGAGGATAAACTGTGTTTCTGCAGAGGGTAGAGCAAGAGAAATGATCTAAGTCCTTTGGAGGAGCCCAGATGATCATAAGTGAATGCCAGATTGATAATTGATATATTGATAATGTTTTTCTGCTGTCCAAAGACATTGTGAAAATCTTGATAGATGTTTGGTTTCATTTGTTCCTGTGCATTAGCACCGCTCCTGATTGCTCTTCTTGTAAATAATTTTGCTGCTGTAGTATTAAATGGGGTTGTAGAGATAAAGCAATTTTTATTGGCTTATACAGAAAAGGAGAATTGTGGAAATTTATTTTTAGATAATGTATAGAATAATTGTTTTGTGCACTGTTAGGAAAAGTGTCTTGGCATTTTGAATTGTTTGCAGGTGTTAGACTTCTGTAGGGGAGGTTTGATTGCTTATGATCTGCAACTGAGGAGTTCTGAATGAATAAAAACACCTGAGCTCAGAGCTTGGGGTTCCACTCTCTAGAATGGCGCAGGCCAGGATTGTGGTTCCCTCTGCTGAGATCTGGCAGGGTATGCACCTATGAAAATGCTTCCTTGTCTTCTTTTCTGAGTGTCACACTACGTATTCAGCTACACCCTACCTTTGGCCTATAAATTCTAAGTAAAATGAGGTTGCAATTCAGAAAATAATGTTTACAAAAGGAAGTAGTAGGTACTTATGTAGATGTGAGGAAAGGTCATACTGCTGGGATCTTGTTGTGCATAGGTCTTGATATGCCCTATTTTGCCAAGTGGTTAGCCTGACTAATAGTATTAAGATTCCTTTTCAAATGAAGTTGCCCCAGTGGTAACAGGCTCCAAATGGGTCCAGTTGTTTCTCATTTGCTATAAATGACCAAACACAGGACAACTTAGTAATTTTTGTTCATAGAAGACTCAGTTTAATTCTATCGCTTTGGTAATTTGCAAAGCAAAATACACACATCAAGAGAAGTAGAATTGACTTAGAAATTAATCAAAACCTTTCACTCACAAAGATTTATGAAAACATATATTTCAACAAGTGTGAAAATGCACATTTCATGGACAAGATTTTGACAACCTCAGGTAGACCAACATACCTATATTCCATATATCAGAAGGTCATGTGAATAAATCAATTTTATTATGATGTGTCAGAAGATGATTTTTCTGTCATTAAATATAGGGTATTTCTTTTTCCTTTTTTTTTGTCCTCTTCCATATTTTCCCTCCTCTACTTATACATACAAGAAAGACCAATGAGTTTCTCCTGCTATTTTTCTATATTTCCTTTAAAGATTGAATGTGTTAGTCAAAGGTACTGTCACTTATCTGCTGCTCCATTCTCCTTTGGATATGTGCAGAGGATGGTTCCAGAACTATGTACCACTTATCAGTCTTCTGTGTGAAGATGCTTTCCTGGATTGTCTTTGTCTGTTTTCCTGTTGACTTGAAAGTGACCAGAAGGATCAATCTAGGGTCTATAACAGCTTTTCAGTCATCTCTACTCTCCAAATTCATTATTTCTCCCTTTTCCATTAACATAGAGATAAATACCCATCCTTCTAAAGAACAACACTATCATGATGACTATAAAAGAGAGAGTCCCAGTAATAAATCCACTCCTGTGTGTTCATTATACTAACTGCAAGTAGAATTGTGTTTAAATTTATCTTCTTGATGTATTTACTTTAATTACCCATACACCTACTTGCCAAAAACTGCAATAATTTGTTGTTTCTATAAGGCCCTTTCCTTCTCCTAGGAATATATAAGTTTCTTTAGGATTCATTTATTCTAGAGGAGACATTGTATTTCCAAATGCCAAATCAGAATACATTTATATATTTTTAAAGAAGCATAAAATATTTGGGATAGTACAGGAGTGCCTTTTAAGCATTGCTCAGGATAGCATAAGGATAATGGCATGCATGAAAGGAATCTGTAAAGTTTACACTCTTAAAACAAATTGTTTAATGCTTTTGTGTGTGCTTTAATTAAGCAAAAACATAAAATGGAAAAATAGAGCCTTAGAAAAACTATTTTCAAAGCAAGTGGGAAAAAAACTGTATTCCCTTGATCACTGGTAGCCTCAGAAAGAAAAGTGAAGTTGAACATTAAACCATTTGATCTAAGTACCAAGTTATAGGATCTGTGGAAAATAGAGAAGTTATGAGTATAGAGAATTGATGAGTAGCTGCGTCAACTCGATATTTTACAGTGGAAGTGACTAGGCTATACTAACAATAATAAATAGATAAAGTGAGAACAGACTACATAACAAAGAATTCTGAGAGACATAACACCTATTACTACACATCCATTGTGCTTAAATTCTTACCTGAACCACAGACTGAAATCAAATATGCTCCAGAAAAAAACTTATTAAAGAGAAAACCTTTCTGGGATGATGGAGAGGAGGGGACAGCCTGTGATTGAAAGAAACTAAATAGATTTATCAGCTAATTTAATGCTGAATTATTTTTTATTTTATTCACTATTAATTTATTTACTTATTTATTTAATTTTTTTTGAGACCCTGTCAGAGCCATGTAGCTCTGGCTGTCCAGAAACTCACTATGTAGACCAAGTGGCCCAGCCTCCCAAGTGCTGGAAGTAAGGCTTATACCACCTTGCCTGACTAATGCTGAGACCTGTCTAAAGGAGAAGGAAAGCTACAGCTGCCATACTTGTTTCCTTAGGCCAGCCTGAGAAAATGTGAGATTGGACATTGTTAAAAAATTACTGTTACTTTTTTCAGGAGTGATCCTAATATGATGGAAGTTCTTTCCTCATCTGTTGTCCGTAATGCTTGCTACTTACTTAGAATATATATTACACAATTTCATCACAGTTAGAAAAACAATTCTAACCATAGACCTGGTATTAGAGGATATTAAGAAAATATTTTCAATTTAGTTATATATGACAACCTAGGCAGAATCCCTTTTCTAACTTTATAAAAGTTTTGGAAAAATGAATCATAGACAATCACATACTTCTCATTATTTCACTTATTAATATTCTAGTGTTTGTATATAACACACGAAACACGCCATAGTCAAATTATTCATTGTAATGATTTCTATCACACATTGTATTCAGTTTGATATACAGAAGTGTCCTTTATGATTAGTTCTTTTTTATTTATAGTAAAAACAAGTTCTAGATACAATGTCTCTCTACCCTCACCCTTCTCTCATCTTTATCTTATTGCTTCCCTTGTGGCTCTATGGAGCAACTCAGATTCCCATGTGTATTATACAAGTGTTCTACCACTTAGCTATCCCACAGTCCTGTACACTGCTGTATCTCTTATTCTGAACTGATTCCTCATCTTTTGTGACTGTCACAATATCACTAGGATTTTTAATCTCCGGGGTTTCCAACATTTTCCTTTGACTGACATCAGTGGCACTTCTGTTGACTTAGCTGCATCTTTAACTTCCTCTTATCATTCTAATATTTGGAGACACTATAAAGCTGTGACAATGTGCCTTCTATTGCTATGTGCCTTGAGGTTTATTATGGCTGTCTTTCCTACCGTATACCATGGATTTATCAACTGGATCAAATGTATTCCTTCGGCTTTTCTCAAGTTGTTTATTGTCAAAGTCATACAGTGGTTGCTTAGAGT
Organism: Cricetomys ansorgei; assembly: GCA_026225945.1. NCBI lineage: Eukaryota > Metazoa > Chordata > Mammalia > Rodentia > Nesomyidae > Cricetomys > Cricetomys ansorgei. The sequence continues at coordinate 2,598,906 of JAMJFZ010001121.1, read as the reverse complement.
GATGGAACATTTTGCAGCTCAAATGTGCAGATCCATGGACCTAACATACTGGATTCTCACAGGGATCAACGTGACTTGTGACAGTGGCTCCAATTTCCTTGTTACATGGCAATAAAATTTAAAGGCATAGACTCGACTCTTATGGAAGTAAGCAAAGTAAAGGCAGGTTTTACTAAGAATTCTTACAGAGGAGTGAGAAATTAAATAAAAATGCACATTAAGAAAAAGAGAGCAAAGAAGAGGTTTTCAAGAGAGGAGGAGGCCACTGAATTTCCTTTCTGTGGGGATGTAATAGGCAACCACAGAAATGTAACAAAGGGTAAGGTGACTATTTAGTTTGGTTGAATCTGTACTTTATCCTAGGCTGAACTGATGAAAGGCCTATGCGCTAAAGCTTGTTGTGTCTTATTTTCACCAGAAGAATACACTGACAATCCTTTGGATTTTTGACAACAGAGTAGTGAGAAATAATTATCTAAATATAAGAGTTTCAACTTGTATATCAAATATTTTAACTGATGAGTGTCTTTTTATATGCTTTGAATCACTAGAGTCACTTTTCTCCATTCCTAGCAGGTTAGTTCCTTTTTTTTGAAAATTAAATTTGTCTTCTTTCATATACTACATCCCAGCTCTGTCCCTCCACTCCTCCCATCTCCCCTATCCTCCAGATCTACACTGCCCCCCCCCCTGCCTTGGTCCTCCCACTCCCACCCCTGCCTCTTCCTAAGAAAGAGCAGTCTTCCTAGGATTATTGCTAAAACATGGCACAAGATGGAACAGGGTCAAGCACAGTTCCTAGGTTGGACTAGTTAACCCAGTAGCGGGAGAAGCTATGCATGGGCAGACAAGAGGTTCATGGACACAATCCCCTATGCTAGTCTGTATGAGTTCTGCACTCCAGGGCAGGCCAGGAAATAGAGACTGGACAGTCAGGAAAGAACATCTAAAGTTATCCTGCTCTCCTCACAGATTGGTGCCTATCCCAATCCTCAACAGAGAGGCTCCCTGTGGCAGCTGAAGTGAGCAGATGCAGAAGCCCAGAGCCAAACAAAAATGTAGAGCTTGGGAAACCCCATGGAAGAAGTGGAGGGGGAATTGCTGAGACCAGAGGGGTCAAGGACATCAGGAGAACAAACCCCACAGAGTCAACTCACCAGCAGTCTTAGAGGCTAACCAAGTCTGAAGCAGCAGACACAGAGACATCGAAACTGCTGAGTCCCCCAAATATGTCTTGAGGTTGCCTGGTTCTTTTTACTTTTAGAGATAATTCTTTGAGATATAAATGAGAAATAATGATTACTGACTTTTCACATCTATTTTAAACTTTTTCTCATTCAGAAATATATTGGTCAGACTTTGTTTTCATGGCCTTGACATTTGGAGCTGCTGTTTATTTCATTTTCAGCTCTCAGATGTTCCTTTCAAGTGATTTTACTTAGATTTTTATATCCGTATCTATTTCTTACATATAAATATCGGATTTGTTGCCATTTTATTCTGGAGAATAGTATAAACAATAAATGCAATTTAATGGGTTTTTTAATGACTAATTTGTTGTGGAAAACCTTTTGTTTAAAATTCTCTCATTTCATTAATTTTAAACATTCTTTATACCATATGTTCTGGATTAGTGTCTGGACCTTAACTGTTCCAACCCTTCACACACAGCTATTCAGTGTAATAATTTGTCAGCATGATGTTTTTTTAATATAAAACTCTATAAAATACTTTAATATCTAGCAATCACAGAGCTATCCACTTAAGAACTGCTTTAGTGTTTCAGGAATACTATTCTGTCATAATTTTTGCAATCAGCTGATCAAATTCCAAGAAACAAATAATTAATATTTATTTGTGCTTAAGTTAAATTAATAAGCTCATGAGATTTAGTACTTTATTACATTTTGCCTTCTTATCCAATAGCATGATATCTTTTCTTTGTTTCAAAGACACTTTTCCTTTGATCCATGAGGCTTTCAGTGACACATGTTATGATGTTCACAAGTGATGCCAATGGTTGAGACATTAAAGAAAGAGAGCATTATTAAGTTTGAGAACAACCTAGGCTAGCAAGTGAGTACCAAGCCAATATTCAGGCTAAATATTTAGTAAGACACTGTCTCATATATAGATATATAGATAAATTGTAGATAGAGAGAGATAGAGAAAGAGATAGAGATAGACAGATTTAAATTGCTATTGTGTTGCGTTCAGGCCAGTGTAAGATGTGTTGTAGAGTAAGGTGGCATTTGCAGGAGTTTTGCAATGTGAGACCCAGGGATAGAATTCAGACTATCAAGTACAGTTGCTAGTACCTTTGCCCACTGATCCACCTTGCTAGTCTAATGCTTTATCTCACATTTATTATTCATACATTTTTATTCCTAATTTTCCTACCACTGTTTTATTTCTGATATTGTATATGGGATATTATATTTCACCTAGTTTGTATTTCTATACAATGAAACTATTGGTTTATCTGTGATAATTTTATGTCTGTTACTTCCCTAAGCAGTCTCTGGTTTGTTATTAAAGCTCATGTGTCTTCAATTATATAATATTTCTTTTGCAGTTGTATTCACATTTCTTTCTTCAAGTCAACATGCCTTGTGGTTCTCCCCAATATCTCAGTATCAGCATCACATGTCTGGAGAAATACCTTCTGTCCTTATGTTTATGACTTTGTAATAGTAATATTAAGTTAAGATACTAATTTCAATATTTGAACCAATTTAAAATCAATCAGGAGCAGGAATTGTGTATTTGCAAATCCCCTCATATGTGAAGAAAACTGCAAGATTATCTCTCAGTGTAATAAAAATGTTTTCTTATACTGATCCATCCTTGAATTTTTATTCCAATATTTTCCACATTAGATTATTTCTTAGTGCTCAGTTACACAGTGATAGCTAGTATCAAGACAGAGAAAAATGAGACAGTAATATTCTTATGTTCCTGTTGGTAGCCTTTCTTGCTTATTTTATGTTTAGTTATGATAAGAATTAGGAAAGCTACTTTGGATGCTCTGCATCATTTCCATATTATTGGAAATTTTAGATGTACACATTTTACATTAGTCATATAAACTTATATAAAACAATGCATACTCAGAATATACAATTTGTTAATTTAAACATAGAAAGTATTTTGTTAAGTGGTTCTTCCCCAAATTTCTGTATAATTTAAAATATATTTTAATTTTAATTTTTTAAATAATTAAAAAAAATTTAAATAATTTTCATTTTAATTTTCTTTCTCTGGTTACCTTTGTAAATTGTATTTTGATAATGCTTTCAATCCAACAACATTTTCAAGTACATCAACAACGTATCAATCCAAAAACTTGACTTATCTTTGCAAATTTCTGTATTCTAGCAATATTTACTTCTATCTCTTATTATAGTATGTGTTTTCTTCTACAATATAACCATTTATCATGTAGCTACAATCACCACCAAAAGAACCAATTAGAATTTTAAAATATTTTTATAGGCTCTGTTCATGGCCTATCACACACCCCTGGCCTCTATTCTCCTTTATTCAGGAATGGTGAACACTCTTTGGAGAAGCTATTAGGAGAAATACGGCTTCCTCTCAGTACTTTCCCTTCTTAGTGGGACCCTGTTTCCTGAAGTCCTGAAAGTTCAGTTGCTTCCTGAGGCTCTAATGTTCTGAATCTTCCAATAATAGATATTCTTTATATCTATAATATATATATATATATATATTAATACCTATCATATAGATATTTTGGTTGATCTTGTGTTGTTCTTCAACAAAGAACACACCTGATCCTGACAGAAAGTTTAATTTAGTGCAAACCCAGGTAAGTTCCCTGTCTATTTTGCAATACATTATATACAGACAAACAAATCTTTACTGACAATGGAAAGCAGAGCATTTTAGTTTCCTAACATGATATTTTTAGTAGCTTCCTTTGCACAGGTAATCAAGCCCAAGCTCCTCGTGACTCCTATAGAGCTTCCCATAAGCTGGCCTTGATTCCTGCTCTATGTTTTCTCCATCCCTTGTGTTTCTAGTGAGTCTGATATTCTTCTAAACTTCTGTTTTTCCTACTCTGTGTGCTGAAACCCTTCAGAGTCTACCTTTTCAATGGAAGTGTGCCATTATTAGAGTCTATGCCTTAGCTCAAAGGCCAGAGCCAAGCACTGACCACTAACCACAATCCACACTAATGTAACTTTTTTCTCTAGTCACTTCATTGTGTTTTATTTAATTTTTAGCAATGGTAACATGAAAATTCCTTTTTTATTCATTTCAGAAGCATGGGAAGTATGACTGGTCTTTTCTCTGATGTCTTTTCAGTACTGGTACCCTACCAGGACAAACATAAATTCCCAAGAAGAAAACAAAAAGGAACAATGAATGAATGGACCATGACAAATGATAAATTTAAACATTTGAGTTAATTAACATAATTTAGTAACATGTGGAGTTTCAGGAAAGTAAATTTAAGCCTATCATTCAGGATCAGATTAACTTTCTACATCAACTTGATCAAATTCATTTTTAATGAGCTTCTTATTATTTTCAGCTTTAAAATAGAAGCCAGAAAGAATACCTAAAATTTGAACTATGAAAAAAATCTGTTTTACTTTATTCTATAGCTATACTTTAGAATTTCGATCTGAACATACATATCAAAATCCTACTCACTTTTTTAAAACTGGGAATACTTATTCACTTACAGATTTTAAACACATTAATATTTAAAAGAAATTTACATTCTTTTTCATCCCATTTATCTTCCCTCTTCACTTTAACACTATTAAGACAGTTTAATACATACATACACACACACACACACACACACACACACACACACACACATATATATGTACATATATTGCTGTGTATAATAACGTCTTTGATGATGTTCACAATCAAAATATAATAAACAATATGAATGGCATAGAAGAGTTATACACAATATGAAACTATGCTAGGTAGTTTCATTTCTGTACCTTGAACTGGTTGTTTTTTCATGAATAATGGAATGTACTAAAATTGATGGCCCAATCCTCTTTTTAGAGAAGAAATGTAATGAATAGAGAAAATCTACAAGGAAAAGATACTTTAGAAAGCCTACATCCCCAGTGATCAGAAGATGAAGCATCTATATCTCCTTCACATCTGACTCTAATGTTAAGCATATTCAATCATATTTCTGAACCCAATGATAGTTTCATACGACAGACTACTTTTGATTAGTTCTGGCATTGCTGTTATAAATGTAAAAAGATTTATAAATTCATTTTCATATTTAAATTACAAAACCCTATGGTCTCTGAAATTTCAGCCTTGCAGTTAAACAGAGTATTCAGCTATAGACATCTACCATGTTTTAGAACATAGATTACTGTGTGGTGTCTTAATTTGTGGGGAAGTACATAAAACTATCTTGACAATTAGACACCTGGGTATATTATGAAAGAAGAAACTAATCTCCCTTTGCAGCCATTACAAAAATGACAAAATTCCAGATTGTTTCTTCAAATCTTACAATCTATGCACATGATACACATATGCATGATTAATAAGATTTTGTTAAATTTAAAATATTATACATAGAGTACATTTAACCCACTAAATTCCATTCAAAGGTCATAGATCTACAGTAGAATTTTAACTAATGCATATAAGTTTCTAGTGATGGTATTACAATCAGAACCTTGCTGAAGACAGCTACAAATAATGCATTAATGACTTAGTAGGAAATCATCATTTTGCCATAATTATCTCAAACACATTAGGAACGTATTGTCATATTTTACATTCAGGAGAACTTATTTTTAATGATAAAATCATTATTGTTTCCTATGATTATGGAAATGAGCATTAAAATTAAATTATTAAAACATCAGGCATAAATCAGCAAGAAAGCTTTCTTTTGCAATCCTGATCTCCAATAGAAGAAAAAGGTATTTCAAACATTTTGAGCATGTTCTTTCCAAACTTGCTTTTGTAAACCACAAACAGCATTCTTCAGCTGACCTGGGACAGCCTTTTGTCATTGCTGCTTCACAGTGAAATTTCACACTGATAAAGAATTTCCTGAAAGTGTCCCTCTCTTAGTTGTACCAGGGAGGAGTAGCAAGTATCAGAACCAGTGCTCATGGGTAGGTCAGTCATGATAGTACTGCTATAACTCCAAAGATCTGAAAGGTAGGAAATGAGCTCACACTTTTTGTGCATTCAAATATAAATCTGACAAAACATTTGTGTGATGTTTGTGTGTGTGTGTGTGTGTGTGTGTGTGTGTGTGTGTGTGTAGGTGTAGGTGTAGGGGTTGTATATGTGCTGCATATACGGGAGTGTAGAATTGTGCTGTTGTGTAAAAGAGGAGGCTAACAGCAAAATCACTTCTGGTGTCTTCCTCTATTCTGTCATATTACCTAGAGATATGGTCTCTCACTGAATAGAAAGAAGCTCCTCTGTAGCTGCACACCTACTAGGTGGGTCGCAAAGGAAGACAAGGAGGCATTTTTATATCTGCAAACTCTGCCAGATCTTGGCAGAGGCAAAAACCATAATAGCAAGTGCCATCCTGGACAGTGGAACCATTAGAATCTGAGCTCAGGTGTTTTTCTTGATCCAGAACTTCTCAGATCATAATCAATCACCCACAGAAATTGAGCACCTGCAGACAATACAGAACGCTAAGAATCACCCAACTCTGTATAAAACAATTGTTTTATAACTAAAAATAAACTTCCACAATGTTTCCCCTCTTCTGTATTAAAAAATAAATTGTTTTACTTTTACAGCACAATTTAATATTACACCAGCAAAACCGTTTACAACAGGAACAATTATGAGGTTTCTAATGCACATGACTGAATAATACCAAATATCTATCAAACTTTTCACAATGTCTTTGGACAGCAGAAAAACATTATCAATGTCCAGTTATCTGGAATTCACTCACAATCTTCTGGGTTCCTCCAAAGGGCTTGAATAATTTCTCTGCCTTTGCCCTCTGCAGCACACACAGCTTGTCCTCTGGGCTTTGGCTGGCTCTACTCCATTGCTGCTGCTGTTCTTGGTGGTCATTTCATGTTACTGGGATCTCCAAAACTGGGATCCCTTGATGCAACTGGGCTGCACTTTTACCAATGGCCTCTCCTCCTGGACTCTCTACATGGTGTCAAGCCTCAGCTTCTTTACACGACCCCTTTATTTGGGCCTTCAGCTACTACCAAGGCTGCACCTTCACTAATGGTCCCTTCTGGCCTCTCACAGTATCAAGCCTTACCTGCTCTCCAAAGACCTCTTCAAGCCTTCAAAACCAGTCCACTTCAGTGACTCTTACAATACCAAGTTTGAATACCAACATTACACACAACATTGTCCTGTTCTAGAAAACAGTTTCTGTGTGCTGACTCTGAGAAAGCACTTTCAAGATTTTAAAATAGAGTCTGGTTTGCAGGAAAAAAAAAACAAAAAAACAAAAAAACAAAACTGATCACCTTGTCTAAAGGAAGTGTTCCCTCATGGGATGGAGTTCTCATCACCATAGCAGATGTGTCTTGTCAGGACCACCTCATTGTTGTCTGGACCACTTGTTAGTCAAGTTTGCAGAAAACTGTTCAGTTCAATGAAGCAGCTTTTTAGCTCTAAACCAAGGCTTCTAAGACAGCAGGGGGTCCTGCTGGTTGAAACATATTGGCAGTCTGGCATTCTTTCTCACCACTGCTATGGAAAAAAAAAAAGATACTGTTCTTCATAGACCTCAAACACAAGACCCACTTAGACTTCCCACACACAAAAATCCATCAACAAACTCACTTTGTGGAATGGTATGCTGCCACCAGCAGCAGAAGGGAGCGGTAAGCAGTAAAAACCTTGTTTTTCCTGCTCCCAGCTGAATTCTTTATCTCTAAGTGCCTCCATTCTCTGGCTCTCAGCTTGGAGCTTTTCCTCATTTATTAATTTCACAGCCTTTTCTCTTCATAAAGGTTTATTTCATTTCTTTCTCTCCTCTTCCTTCAGGAGCTTTCAATTAATACTTCAATTTCTATCTTCTGGTAGCTTCCCTGAGTGTTTTTTATCAGTCTCTGTGAGGTCTAGAGTTTCTTTCTTATCATCCTTGTCTCCATGTTTGATGAGCTAAGGTGATATCCTGCCCCATGTTGGTGCACTGTTTTTAGCTGTATATCTACAGTGTCACTCAGAAAAGAAGACACAGAGGCATTTTTTATAGGTGCAAACCCTGCTAGACCTCAGCAGAGGGAACCACTATCATCCTGGACAGTAGAACCTTTAGCGTCTGAGCTCAGGTGTTTCTATTGATTCAGAACTCCTCAGGTGCAGATCATAAGCAATCAAACACCCCCTAGAAATCCAACACCTGCCGACAATACCAAACCTAAGACCTAGAGAGCCCCTCACCCAACATTGCATAAAACAATTATTTTATATATGTCTAAAAATAAACTTCCACAACACTCCTCTTTAGGCTCAGGTGTCTGAATAACAAGCTCTCATGATCTTCCTGCCTCTCTGTCCTTAATACTAATATTGCAAGTGCATTTGTAGCTATTTTGGGCTTCTTAACTGACTACTAGGGTTCAAATTTGTGTTTCCTGAGCAAGTACTCTTACCCATTGAGCCACCCCTCAGCCCATACAAAGCATTTTGAAATCTTGCTACTGTACCACTAAATGTCTAGACAACAAGATTATCAAATATAAACATAGATATATGTATGTGGGGGGTGCGACTATGTTTCTGTTATTTTGTATACCTCAGTATTTTTTCTAGATAAAATGAAGAATTCACTTATCCACCTGATTACTTTTGCTTGGAGGTGCCTTAAATAAATGTTTTTAAGTGAAGCGTTCAACTGGGCTTTTAGATAAATCTTCTGGACTCTTAAGAGCTGGTGCTGCATGTTTTTGGAGATGCTGAATGGAGACAGTTGTCATGAAATCAGAGTTTTCATCTCATTATCTACTCTGTAAATCTGATTGTATTTTCCCATCTGAGGCAGAATAGAGGAAATAATGATTAGTATTTCATAATATATTAGGTGGAAACTGGTAAGAAACAAAGACACAATTAAACCACTATTTACCATGCCTCGTTACTATTGTAAATGTTGAAATTCTATCAGGGGACACATTAGATGAAAGAAAAGGGAGAGATGGCATTGAAGGCAGGTTTAGTAAACTTTCCTTTTATATTTACAGGCTTTTAACTTTTCTTTCTAACTTCCTGTGTTTGTATATGTACACTTCAGTAACATGAAGGGATTTTTGCCTTTGAACTCGATTTACTTTTATTAAACCACATATGTGTGCATGCAGGTAAAATCCATGCATTTCTTGCATATTTTCATTTTAAAAATACAATATTAGTAATATTTATTCAGAAGATCTTGATTAATTCAGATTTATTGGTTAATGTATGCTCTTAGAGTTGTATCTTGATTCATCTGGCTTTACCTCACAATAGACTCATCATCCTAAATTGAAATCCAACAATGTTTTTAGCGCCACAAGGACATTCTTGTTTTTTAGTGCACTATGGTCAGTAACTGACCCTCATGAATTCTCTGATGAAGTGACATCTATTGTTCAGTGTTTTACAAAAGAATGTCATCCTTCATGGAGCTCACTTGACAAACGATCAAAATATAAAATTGAAGTATAATTTGTATTTGTTGCTGTGGTTTCACCCCATCATAAAGTTGGAAGATAGGCAAGTTGAACCATCCCAACTTGTGTCAACCTATAGTTCATTTTTGTTCTGGTGCTCCTCCTCACTTCATGGCCATGTTTGACTTCCAGAAGCACAAGGGTTACACTGATAAATTGTGTTATGGCTCATTCATGTTCACCTTGAAGACTCTTGGCTTGTAGTGTGTAGGTTTTTCTGCTTCATCTCTGCATATGAATTATTTCAAATTAGAGAGATGATCAAATTCCCCTGTGGATCTTGTGGATCTAGATCCCACAAATGACCCTCAGAAGCCAACTTTCCTAGGATGTTGTTCAGGAAATTGTGCACAAAAAAAAAATCAAATAAAAATGTACAGATACCTTTTAGTGTAGATATTTGAAAATATAGGAACTATGAAAGGTACATTTAATGATTTTTATTAAATAAAAATACAGAAATATTTATCATAGTTATAAAATTCAATAATCAAGAATAAATTATAATATTGGTGTGGTTTCAAACACCAATCAAAATTTTTTCCAGCCATAAATTTTAAAGACCTCTTAAGAAATAAAAAGCAAAACCACCTAAAATATGAGAAAAATACAATTAAACTGACAAAGTGATAATAAATAATTAACAACTTGCTTGGGTTTTGTGCCAAATGTTTACTGCTACTGAATTCATACCAATAAAATGTCCCCATCCTTTCAATAGCATGGCATTATGCAGTTATTAATAACTTTAGCTCCAAACACAGTAACAAAGTAAAAGAATCTGTAATACTGTAGAATCATATTTTATAAAAAGAATCAGTCACTGACAGACACAGACAATGAACTGTAATTAAATGCTCATGTTAGATGAATGAAAGTCACTCAATGTTTAAATTGCCATAGCGTGTTAATCATAACATATCAACTCTGGATGGGATCTTGGAATGCCTTCCTCTGCATAATAATACAGCTGCATTAGCTGTGCTGACATCACTGGAAAAATAAGGACGGTCAATCCTATGTGAATTTGCATTTAGAATTTTTTTTCAATGTTGTCATCTACCTTACAAAAAAGCTAGTTTAAATATTCAGCGTACAACAGCATTCACCATAATCAGAGCAAGCATAAAATGAACAAAGAATTCTCAGTAGTGTGACCATAGCAGCTGTTATCCACATTTTGTTGTATAGTCTCACAGCTCCTTTAATATCATTTCATCATGTCATTTTTTACACTACTATCATTTTAGATAACATTTCTACTCCTGTTAAAAGTTGAACAACTTTAGTGTTGAAAAATAAGATATGTTTGAGTATATCTAACTTTAAGTCCTTACAAATAACAGCAATTTGTTACCATATTTAAGAAAATGTCATTTTTAATTTGATATGCAACATGAAGTCATTTCATATCATCACAATTATATTGCTCACAGTTCTTAATAAGTGACACTAGGAAGAAAATCAAAAAATATAAATAAATGATTATATAAATATACATGCACCTTATAAATAATAACAACCAAGTGTATGTCCAAATAGTCTATATTCTGAACTTAATTTTCTTACTAAATTTGCCCATCCAAATGCAGATCTATGGGTTTTGTAGAGTTCCCAATGAGAAATTAATGTTTAAAGCAACAGAAGCTTCACAAAGTACATGAGGTTCAGAATAAAATTTTAATTATCTGAAGTTGCTCAGAACAAGATATGTGTTCATTAGCCAATGACATACACAAACATGCCCTCCCCATAGTGTGTTACCATGGGAGAGTCCCAGGACAGAAACTGAAAACAGTATGGAAGCAACTCAGAAAGAGAAAACACATTTTCATTCACCCCTGCAGGTGCTTTATGGAGAATGTAATATTATTTGCTGTATCTGTGAATAGAACCTGTGTTAACTTCATTTTATTGTTTCTATAGTTTTTGTGTGTTTGCTTCTTACTGATTTGTGTCAGAACACAAAACATCTTCTCATTCTGTTTCCACCTCAGTGTATGAAATATTTGAGCAGGAAAAAAATCCCTAATGATGTCTCAGTATATTATGTACATTTTAATATGGTGATTTAAATACAGTGGAGTAAGGATCAGAATGGAAAGTACAAGGATATTAACAGTTTTTCTTTATATTTGAAAAATACATATGTGTATATAATGGAATATGATATCTACCCCTGTAATTCCCCCTTCTAACTTATCACCTGTTCCTCTCAAAATGGCTTCCTCCCAATCATGTCATATTTTTTCTGATAACTCACTAATTCCATTAGTGGTACTCCATATGACTATTGTGTGGGCATATCCACTGGAGCATAGGCATTAAACCAGTGGCCATATCTTCAAGAAGAGAAGGATCCTCTCTCCCCTGGCTGACAAGAACTCATCAATAAGGAATGAGACCCATAAATCATCTATCCTGTCTAGGCAGGGATTTACTTCTGCCTTGATTATGTACAGGTCTTTTGTAGGTACCCATAGATACTGTAACTTAATGACTGCAATAGCTATGTATAGCCAATAGCAGCATTTCACAGTTCTTTTCTTCCTCATCTTCCAAACCTTACATTTTTTCTGTCTTGTTGTGGTAGGGTCAATGTATTTGTCCCACCTAGGGCTGAGATCCTGTCTTAGTCTCAGCACTGTGACCAGTTCTGAATCTCTCCTTTGACTATTGTGCATTGAAAAAAAGAAGCTTCTCAAGGTTAAGAGCAGCTCAAGTCTATGCATATAAACATAAGTATTTAGACTATAATTTGAAAGCACTCCAGGGTATTACACTAGTAGATTCATCTTGTCTATCAGGTCACTATTGGTACATGCAGGGCCCAGCTCTGGGAAAAACCACTGACATTTTTTCTTTCCTATAAACTTACATAGTGTATGTCTATTTGTGTCCTAAAACTAAAATTATACTATCTTCAACAATAGCATTTTACCATGCGTCTATGGCAGTGACTAAGGGCAATGGCTATAGCTTGTGTTTATTTGAAAACATCTAGAACCTCCCTGACCAAGAAGCTTGTATTGTAATTTTCACTTAATAAACCATGTCATCTGGTTGCAGCCTTATTCTCCCATGCAGATTAATTACATTTAAATTTTTTGAAAGTTATATTTTAAAATTAGCTTAGTAACTAACTGTATTTCCATACATCTTTTTCATAGATCCTTACTTTTGTTTAACCAACCCACTTCCTTCCCTTCTCCCTTTCTCCCTTACTCAACCTTGCTTACCTATTTAAAACTCAGAATTCTCCTCTCCTTTCATTTCTCAAATGTATTTATACCCCTCTACTTACATTTTCAGACAGGGTTGTTATTAATAGGCATCTATATGAATTTTCACACCTAGCATAGGTACATACTTTCAAAGTCAGAGCAACCACAGCTCTCACCAGCTTTGGGGAAAAGTTGGATTCCTTTGTAATTTTCATTGCACATGAACTACTGGTGCATTAGACATTTATTATATTTCTGTTACATGTCACAGGTTCTTAGAAGAGCTCTGATCACCCTTGTCATTTATGCATGTAGGCTCCTATAGCAAGTGACATCCTATGAAACAAACATCTTACTGTGAAGCCTCAGGCTTTCATGGGTAAAGAAGGAGGAAGGTGGACAGTTGAGAAATTTCAACCAAATGCACTGCCTGAGAAATGACATGCAGAAACTTTATGGACAAACAAGAAAAATTCTATTCTAAGGAGAAAAGTAATTCTGAAGATAATTGGAAGCAGAAAAGAATAAAAATTGTTGCTGTTAGTTACGCCCTAACATTTGAACACAGTCAAGAAAAAAATGACTGGAAGTCATCTAACATTTTACTTGCTATCACGTGCTAACCATGATTCTTGATTGGAGTATTTCCTTCTGAGTAATAATTAGATTTATCAATTATGTTAACAGCATTTGAAGATGTGGATACAGTAGACTATAAATGAACTTGTATCTACATAGTTTGGGACAGATACATTTATTATTATAATGGTTATTTCATACCCATTATGCTTTAATTCCTCTGTGTTGTACCATGTGAATGTATATGTTGAGACTGAGCCAGGAATATGTTGTATTTACAGAATATATTTAAATAGTTACTCTGCTGGCTTCTGTTGGAAGTAGGGATTGAAATTTAGGCAGAAGTCAAATTATTTTTGAGTCAAGTGAAGTTCCAGAGCAATTCAAAGATGCTTCATAGTAAAATAGAAACCAGTGTCTATTATACCCATCCTGGCCTCTTTATCAGATAAAATAACTTTCTATTCCATGGTCCATTTCCACAACTGAAGCAAGCATATTGGTATGCCCCACAACTGGCAAAGCTTCATTTATCTCATGATAAGGTACAGTACTGAAGAAAGTGTAAACAGCAAAGTAATTCTTTCCAACTTAAAAATCAGAAACCAATTGGGAGTTAAATTATTCATACTACTGTATTGCTTTTATAGGAACAGTCCTAAGAGAGAGGATTGGGAAAATAAATCTCTTACTAGGTGAGATTATTGTAAAAGCTTGAGGACCTAAATTCAGATCCTCAGCACCCATGTAAATAGCTGTAAGTGGTTTCACTCAACTGTTATTTGGTATCAGGAACGGAACAGGAGGCTCTTTGGAGCTTATAGCAGGCCAATTCAGCTGAAAGCTGGCAAAGTCCACATCCAATCAGACACTCTTCTCCACAGGAATAAAGTGGAGAGCAATAATGATTCTCTTTATGTTCCTCCCCACTTTTACATGTGCATACAGATGTGTATATGTTTAGGTTTTTTACATGAATAAATAAACGTGCTATTAAAGAGAAATCTACTGGCCAGCTACTCCTGACTTCAGTATAACAAGATTAAAATATAAAATACACATTAATAAGTCTTAGACTTTGGAAAACGTATATCTCGGCTCTTTCACAGCATCCTTCTATCCTTTCATTGTTGTCCCCAGGCTGCAGTTTACGATGCATTTATCTTCTTTTGGTAGGTTAAATAACTCCTTTAGACCATATTGAGCATTATTAATTTTAAGAATAAACATTATAACACATAGATTTTATGAGCTATAATTAAACCCTAAGCTACATTTGTAGAAAACACATATTAACTGATAAATTTTTGCTACCTAGGACTAATTACATTGCTTCACTCTGATTCAGAACTATCTACAGACAGTCTAATGCTTATATCTGTTTGGTAGGCAAGAATCCTTTTCTTCTATACTTGCACTAGTTACTTTCCAGGCTTGATTAAATTATTTATGAAATATGGAAATAATATATAAAATAGGAACTAGTTCTAAGACTGAGTGAATACACATACTCCTCAGGAATCTGTCATGTTGTGTGAGGTGATGCCTCTCTTCTGTGTGTCTGATGCATCCTAATTTTTCATTTGAAGTATAACTGCTATCTCAGCAGCACTTAAACAGCAAACCACTGTTCTGGAAACTGTGGTTGAATGTTAAGAATGCTGTTGTTCATGGTTACTAAAGACTGGAGAATCACAGAGTTGTATATAAACACTGGGGAAGTAATTGGTATTTTTAGTCTTAAAAAGGACTTGGAGTTTCATAGAAAGAAGAACATTTAGAGACGTGCTATTTAGGTAGTTGAGTCATAAAAAGTAAGCAAGGAGAGTCTCAAAACATTCAGTGCTTTCTCAAGGTAAAAGATCGGAATGGCAGAGCTTGAATTAGAATCAGAGCTTTAGACTGCCAGAGTAGTTTCTTGTCTAAGTTCTCCATAATTCTTCACAGAATGCATGTAGCTGATAATGTTAAAGAACAGCAACAGGTTAATTCTTTCTCCCTTGATATCCATTAATTGCCTATAGCTCTTCTTCTAGGGCAAGGCCCTGTCTGATTTACCTCATCTAAATCATATGACTACTGATTGAGATGACTACTAATATTATCATTGTGCGAGTCTTATAGAGATGATCATATTGTTGAGATTCCAAGATGCAGTTTCCTTGCCACAAATAGAAGACATCATCTCACAGCAGATGTCCTGGTCCTCTGACCACTTCCACTCCACAGCCTTGAGTTTAGGAGTTTTGTGCTGGCTAGTTTTATGTCAACCTGAAACAAGCTGAAGTCATATAAGAGAAGGAAACTTAATTACAAAAATGCTTCCATAAGACTGAGCTGTAGGCAAGCCTGTAGGGCATTTTCTTTATTAGTAATCAGTGGTAGAAGGATCAGCCCATTGTGAGTGGTGCTATATCCCTAAGCTGGTTGTCCTGGGTTCTATAAGAAAGCAGATAGAGTAAGTCATGAAGAACAAGCTAGTAAGCAGCACCCCTCCATGGTCTCCATCAATTCCTGCTACCCGATTCCTGCCTTGCTTTAGTTCCTGTCCTCATTGCTTTTGATAGTAACTGTTACATGTAACTGTGACTAAAATAAACTCCTCTTCAAGTTGCTTTTGGTCATGGTATTTCATTACAGCAATAGTAAAGATAACTAGGACAGGTTTCATTATAGATGTGTCAATTAGGGCTGGGCACTCCGCTGTTGTTCTTTCTCAGCATTTTGACCAACTGTGGATTTCTGTAATAGTCTCCATTTGATAAAGAAGCTTTCTTGATTAGAGACAAGAACTACATTCCTCAGAAATACTTTCTCTAGGGACAAACTCCCTGATAAGTAACCCAACTCCAAGTGATCTGCCATGAACACATACACATAAAGAACAGCACTAAATGGTCTCCACAATTTGTATACATGCTGTGTGTCTGTTAATAAAAGAAGTGGTCATACATTTGTGAGGAAGTGAGAATAAGGGGAATGGAGGCAAAGTTACAAAAACTGATGTGAATACAGGACACATTTAGAAAACTCTCAAAACATACTTTTAATAAAATTTGAAAAATTAGATAATTTTAGCTGTCTCCCCTCTTAGTCTCTCCTGTTCTCCTAATTCCTTCCCCTCCTCATATGACTCTCCCATTCCAGCCCACCAACCCTCTTACCCACTCAGAACTATCTATTCTACAATTGTGGGTTGGAACACTCCTGGGCAAATGGTCTCTGTAAGAAATCAGGCTGAGCAAGCCATGGAAAGCAACACAGTTCGCAGCACTTCGCCATGGCCTCTTCATGAGCCCCCTTTTCCAGGTACCTGCTAAGCTTGAATTCCTGTCCTGCCTTCCTTTGATGATGAGTTGGCATGTGGAAGCCTAAACCAAATAAACCCTTTCCTTTCCAATAACAACAACATTTTCAAAACTTACACATTGAACCCTTTTAAATATTGCTAAAATAAGTTAAAAGTTTAAATAAATAGGTAAGTGCATAATTTATAGCTATCAAGGGAGCAAGGGAGTTACTTCTAAACTTCATATGATCATAGGAGTACCTACAATGTGAAGAAATGTCTTGAAAAAGAATGAATTGTAAGGCTTAACTTATAAAGTTAAGATTTCTATATTAGTTATGAACTTCATGAAGCAGGGTTCTATGGAAGGGTATCAAGACAACGAATTCTTTTACCTGAAAAAAGACTGAGGCCAGAAACTGCCCCAGATATGTACTTAAAGTGCATCAGTTTTCAACAGAAATCTCCAGGAAACACAACAACGAAGATGGCGTTTTACAAAAGGATGCTGAAAAATGGATCTTGATCAGCTAAAATTAGCTTTTTATGATGCCCCAAAATTAATACAAAATTGGAATAAATGTAAAATATGAAATTACAAACTCAAGATGAAAATAATATGGTCAGGAATTTTTAAATATTTTATTAAACTAAGGCAAAAGTGTAGTAGTCATGGAAGTGTATTATAAATTGTAATTTAACCAAATTAAGACATTCTGATGTTTGAAACTCGTTTTAAGAATGGAGTAAGAAATAACTTATTGTGAAGAAACATTTCCAAAGCATACATCTGGTAGGACTTTTTAAATAATGCAAGTGGCTCTCAAGAGAATTTAAATTAAAAAAAAAAAAAAAGGCATGGTGGTACATACCTTTACCCCGGCACTCAGGAGATAGAGGCAGGCAGATCTCTATATAGTAACACCCTATCTCAAACAAAACAAAAACAAACAAGAAAAAGAAGCTAAATGAATAAGCATGAATAAACATTTTGAATAATTGCTTCATCTAGCACATGAAAAGACAATCTTTCTCAGTAGCGTTTAAGGAAATGAAGGTTAAAATCACCACGGAATGCTGTTGCCCAAGTTCACAATTATTTAAAGATGCCTGAAAGTATTAAAAAGTATGAAGACAGCAAGTGTTACCAGCATGTGACACAAAGGGAACTGAGTCTTCTGACTCTGGGAGTGACAGTTCTTCAACATGTTGAGCTATCATTAATATCATTAATATCAAAGACAAATAATATCATTCATTTTAATAGCTAAAAGATCATAACAATTCAAATGTTCATCTATAGTTGATGGGTGCAGCAATATTAAATGAAAACAACACAACAGAATATTACTCTGTAATCAAAAAAGAAGAGCTCCTGATAAGTACAATGATTTGAATGAATGCTAAAATAATTTAGCTCAGTGAGAACTTTAAGAAAATAATACTCTGTGAAAGAACATAGTAAAAAAATGTAACAGGGCAAGCTAATGTGTGTTGGAAAGTTAATCTGTAGTCACTGTCTTTAGCACAGAGTTTGAGGGTAGAATTAAAAAGTGTATAAAAGAAATACTGAAAGCAACGTACATTATCTTATTGTTTTCATGATCTGATTTTATGGATATATGTTAAAAGTTTTTAAACTCTAATTTAACATAAAAAGTAGAGAAAAGAGCCAGGTGGTGGTGACACACGCCTTTAGTCCCAGAGCTCAGGAGGCAGAGACAGGTGGATCTCTGTGAGTTCGAGGCCAGCCTGCTCTACAGAGTGAGTTCCAGGATAGCCAGAGTTACAACAGAGAAAGCCTGACTTGAAAAACAAAAACAAAAAAAAAAAGTGAAAAAGGACATCAACAGCATGTAGATACCATTTTCCAAGATATTGGGAGTATTACTGAAGCACCAGTTTTGACAATTTTGAGCCCCAGTGGAAGCAGGCAAAAGCTTCAGTATCACCTTGGAGTCCCCACTTGTGACCAGTAGGCAACAGAAAAGCACACAATGCTACATGTGCAAAGTCTACGTGATCACAGAAAGAAGAAAGACTTACACAGTTGTAAGGGTGCAGCCAAGGCCGTCCCTCACTTATTCTCTCTTTTCTCCCAGGTTAGACAACGCCAAGCAATCGGATGCTCCTTAGAATACTCTGCCTGAGGAAGCAAAAGTTAGGTTTGAAGAGAAAGTAACTGGACATACAAAGAAAAATATATCCTCAAGAAACCTACAAATTTAAAAAATAATATTGGATAAACTGAAATAAACAATATAAGTTTGAAATGGGGATTTTTTTTTTCTGTTTCTCTGTTCCTTTTTGGTTTTATTTTTACAATCGCTCCTCCAATGGTCCTTCTACTTAATGTTTGGTGTTTTTGAGAAGCCATTGAGAATATTACACTGCTCTTATGGAAGGAGAATAAAGAAAACTAAAAAGAGATATTCTGTAGAAAAAAAATATTTCTAATTAAAAGATAGAGAAAAACAGCTGTCCCCAAATATCTTTTTTTTCTTAATATCTATTGTCCAAGAAATGTCATGAAATGTTTAGTTTTCAGTTGTAAGTAATTCAGTGTAGAAATAAATGCCAATGATATAACTGTCTGAGAAAACCTGCTGCATTGAAGAGATGAGATTAATTTTCACTAAATCATTATCTTTCCTGTGACAGGCAGATGTTAGGGTTGTGGTTTTAATGAACTTTGAGTTCTTTCAATTTACAGATCAGAATCTGCCTCTTAATAAATTCAGAAGCTAAGGTCTAACCCTTCTGCAGCAGATCCGTTTTCTAATTATCCTAGTAATAGCTCTCAATTACTATTCAATGTAGGTCTACGTCCCACTGTTACTGGATCAGGAGATCCCTCAGGATCCATACATTTTTCCTGATTTAGTAAATGACTTGCCATCTGCAGATATTTCAAATTCATTGTGTAGCTTTTAAAGATAATATCGACATGTTACAAATCCAGTGTGACATTTGAAAGGAAGGTCTAAAAGTGAATTAAGACACAGATCCATAAATTCCTTTCTAAGGTGCACTGTCTTGGGGAAAATAAATGAGAACTGCTTTTTAAAAAAAATGTATTTTATTTTAAGTGTGTGTGTGTGTATGTGTGTGTCAGAGAGAGAGAGAGAGAGAGAGAGAGAGAGATAGGTGTCCAGGTATGGGATCCCTCTGGAGTTGGAGTTACAAGCTGTTGTGATCCACACAACTTGTGTGCTAGGAAACTAATTCAAGTCCTTTGCAAGAGCAATATATGCTCTTAAGCACTAGCCTGTCTCTAGGCCAGCCTGAGTACTGGTAATTTCATGACATATGTTTTCCACTATGATTTTACTTCCATTCTAATGTGTATGATATTTCTATGAGATGAATTTGCATATTTTATAATAAGGAAATTACAGAAAAGCAATAGCTATCATACACTTATCTCTTCTGAATTGGAACTGTGTGTCACAAGAAGAGAAGAGACGCACACAAAATTCAGTAAGTAGACGAAACAAGCCTCAGAAGCTCCTGAAATCTGCAAGCTCCACAATGATCTTTTCCAAGATAATACATCAATAGGCAGTGCTGGAGAGAGGAAACTTCTACACAACTGCCTGAAAAGTATGCTGGGAGATCCAGGGGTGACTCTCTTATAAGTTGTCACCCATGCTGGGGTAGACTTTTAGCAATATAGTTGCCTTTGAGTGACCCGTATGCCTGGAAGTAACCCCATTAAACTGTATGTTCTCTTACATGGAAGTGGGTACCAGCGTTTCTTTGGTCTGACCCTAGCACCCTCTCTGTGACAGTCAGACATTTGTTCACAACTAAACAAGAGGGTAACTTATTAGAAATCTGGATCAAAGAACCGTGTCTCTGAAACAACCTGGCAGAAGGTAGTTTTACACAGTCATTGTTACTTGCACTCTGTGTACCTCAGTTTATCTGGTTTCAAAGAGAAACAAAACCATTAATCCCTGAAGCATTCAGAAGCAATAAGAAGTCTTGCATTTTTGCCTGCCTGTTCTGACATGCTGAATTATGAAAATAGTTCATGATTTTTAAAAAGAACCACAAAGATGCCAAGTGGAGGAAAATTAGAATAATGAAAAGTGAGAGACTCAAAATTTCCATGAATACAGGAAATGTTGGATGTTGGGTAGGTATGGTAATAATGTAAAGTGGAATAATATGAAAAATAAGATCATATTTTAACACATTTAATTAGATAAGGAACACTATAACACAAAGCATAATACATTTTAATACAGAAAGTAGCATAGTATGTAAATATGTTTATGCATACATCTGTAACACTATAATATAAATTTCTGATAATTAATACATCATATTTTTGCTTAATAAAGTTTTTTATTTGTCCTTTGACTTTCCATAAGCTTAGTTACAAAATCTAAAAATCTGAACAGCAAATTCTATAAGCAAAAAATTTCTCACTTTTATTCCCAAATCATCCTGAGAAGTCTAATGATTTGTATGACATCCAGCTCTGTGACACTCCATTTTGTTAAGACATGAACCACCCCTTTGTCCCACAAAGTGCTGTTCAGTCACTTGGAGTTAGACCCATAACTATCAGAACAACTATCATATATTATAGAGCTGTGTGCGAGCAACTTCTATTTCACTTAATAATGGTCCCATTGCCCCAAAAAAGAGAGGTGTAGGTGTAGAATCACCAGATGAAGACGTTGATTTACAGCAGAGAACAATTCATTTTTTGTCTAACTAAATCACTGGTTCTTAGCCTGGATCCCTGGAGCCTTTTAGCCTCTGTACAATCTAGTCTTCAGTCTAGAACTGGAAGCCTTGAGCCTCCATACAATCTAGAACATTTAAGCCTCCACTGCTGACTAAACCACCAGACTAGCTCAATCTGAACTCAACACTCTTCAAACTGCTTGTCTTTCTCTGTGAGCTCTCATTGCTTCATTCTGCTGGTTGAAATTGACTCAATCCTCTGAGCTGAGACCCTACCTTTTTCTCTTGAAAGTTGGACATGGACTCACTCTGACTCACTCTGCTTATTCCTGTGATTAGTCACTTTGTCTGCTATTCACTCTGACTCATCTCAGACATCACTTCCCAAGTGACAATGACTCCTTCAACATGATAATGGAGGTACTAATGAGATAATGTTAGGGGTAAAAAGACAATAATTATAACAAATAAGGATATAACTCATATTATTTTTTCACATAATGTTTACAGAATTGACTATATAGAAAATAATGAGGAATAGTGACTATTAAAATTAATATCAAGTGTGTATAAGCCATTGGGTATAAGATCAATAAAAATAATTTTTACATAAACACATGAAAATAAATAGAAGATAAAAACTTTAAAATAACTTTATGACAGTACAAAAAGATAAGAATAATTCTCATAAATAATAAGTAATGCATTTATAATGAAATAATATAAATTACAAAATTTCAGAAGATAGAAATACAGAGATCTTTATCATGTTCTTAAATTGAAAGAGTTACTATTATAGAAATCAGTTTTTTTTTCAGATTTGATACAGAGATAAAAAGGAGTATTATTTAAATTCCAGCAAATTAATGGAATAGGCAAGCAAGCCAATTTCAAAATAGATATTAATATAGAAATACCCATGTAAATGTTTTTAAAAAGACAAAGTTGGACATCCAACATAAGACAGTCAGACTTCATTGAAGAGCTAGATAAGCCAAGTATCATATTCCTGGGAAAATGGTAGCAGCCAAAAAGAGTGTGCAGTTCAGAGACAAACCTGAATATTTTAGATTATTTGAGTTATGACAGCTTCCAGTGTAGTGTATTAAAAAAAATTCAGTGGTTCAGTAAGTAATACAAATCAATTTAACTTCCAAATAATATAATATAATATATATATATATATATATATATATATATATATATATACATGATAACTGTAACCTTACACCACAAATAAAAAGTGATTTCAATGTGGCTACTGATCTGAATTTGACAGCAAATTAAAACACCTAGATGAATATCATGAAATATTAATACCCTTGAAAAAGGAAATGTCTCTTAAAGTCATTGACTAAACTAAACAATATGACAATCAGTTATAAGTAAAATTGTATTTAAAATATGTCATTAAGAGAATAAAATTAGATATTATAGATCATATGGATATCAAACAACAACAGACTTGACACACAGAATTTCCATAATTCAGTTATAAAAACCCATAGAGTAGTTAATATGTATTACCATAAGTGAAAGACTACACAAAGTACTGCACAAAAGAAGGTATCAAAATGGCTAACAAGCATCTAAATATTTGCACGCCTCATTAATCACCAGAGAAAGTTGAACTCAAAGCAAATGCTGGCAGCACTGTAAAGCCACCAACATGAATACAGTAAAACACTGACAAGTGTCAGTGTGAATCTGTAATGACTAGAACACTGACAGACTACTAGTGTTTATAAACATATTGACAAACTCACTGTCAACCTGAATGGAACTTAAGGATCTATTAAGTCTGATCATATTTGGATTATGGACTGGGCAAGTCTAAATAAATAAGTGAAAGAAAGGAAGAAAGGAAGAAAGGAAGAAAGGAAGAAAGAAAGAAAGAAAGAAAGAAAGAAAGAAAGAAAGAAAGAAAGAAAGAAAGAAAGAAAGAAAGAAAGAAAGAAAGAAAGAAAAAGAAAGAAAGGAAGAAAGGAAGGAAGAAGGAAAGAAGGAAAGAAGCACATAAAAGAGCAATATATATGTATATATACATATACATACATATATATGTATATGCGTATATGCGTGTGTTTGTGTGTGTGTGTTTGTGTGTGTTTGTGTGTGTGTGTGTGTGTGTGTGTGTGTGTGTGTGTGTATGAAAAAAAATTTTCCCCAATTGTTCATAACAGGAAAATCTAGAGACAGTCTTAATGTCCATCAAAAGATACATGGGGAAAAAAAAAAACACAATTCATTCAAATGATTGCTATGTAGCAGTAAAAGTAGACTAACTATATGACTACATGCAAGAAAACAAATACATTTTGAGTGGGGAAAATTAAAACACAAAAATGCTACAAATTTCAGTCATTTCTATAAATTAAACTCATATAGAGCTACTCTGTAGTGACGAACATCAGAACAGTTACATTTAGGGAACAAGGAATGCCTTGAGAAGGCATGATGCTGAATTCTATTGTGTTGTTAATGTTCATTTTTCTCCACCTCATAGTTAGTCATATGGTTCATCTATGTTGTTAAAATCCATAGAGAAGCCTAGAGAAATAGCTCAATCAGAAAGGTGCTTGTTTTGCAAACAGGATGACATGAGTCAAATCCCTAGCACACATGCAAAAGGTCAAACGTGATGTTGCATCCTTGTATTCTCAGAATGGAGGAGGTGTGGACAAATAGATCTCTACAGTTCAAGTAGCCAAACAGCTTAGCCTACTTGGTGAGTTTTAGGCCAATGAGAGACTTTGTCTCAAAAAAGGTGGATAGCATCTATAAAATGACACCTGTGCATGTCCTCTGATTTTACCACACACATGCATACGCATACAGTCACATGCGCCTATACATGTCCATTTGCACATACATTAATTCTTAGAGTTCTATACCTCCAGTATATGCTTTACTGATTTATATATAATCAGTAAATCATCAATCTATCAAATGATAGGAAAACATGCTTGTCTTGCAGTTTTATTAGATAATGAAATGGAACCACTTGCAAGAATGCATTTCATAGTCGGCAAAGTTGTTAACTACACAGTCTCTGACACATAGGAAATGTGAATGTGAGAGTTATGTGTTATAACATAAATTATGATCCAGGAATATATGGTCTCATAACTTCCTGACACCTTTTCAAATTTAATTTCTGTGTCGTAACTAGAAAACAGCTCAATTCCTATGAAGATTCTGTCTCTTTGTGATTGCCAAAAAATCTATTTTATTTTTAAAATTTATTTATTGGTATTTGGCCTGTACGTGATGGAGTTGGATCCCTGGAACTTGAGTTAAAGTCAATTGTGAGCTACCATGTAAGTGTGGGGAATTGATCCCAGGTCCTCAGGAAGAACAGCCAATGCTCTTAACCACTGAGTCATCTCCTCAGCCCCTAAGAAACATATTTTAATGAGTTGTGCACAAGTTCATTTTCAGAAGAAAGTAACTTTCACAATGTTGGTTTAGGAGGGAAATGAGCTGTGAATGTCTATGGTGTGGGACTATCAGAGCTAAGAGTGAGTCGAAGCTGGCTTGGAACCCCGAGTCATCCCAGGAGATGAGAACGGTGGGCATTCAGCTGCTCCACACTTTAGCTCTGGCCAGAACCCAGCTAAATATTAAATATTACCTGCTTCACAGAAGCAAAGGAATGTGGCTTGGTTGGTGCTTATCTGTGCTGTAGCTGGAAACCTAGGGACGGGTCCATTTACTGATAAGGTGTCTTTCTCTTTTTCCCTGTGAGACCACACCTCGTGCAGAAGGTGCCCTTGCAAGACCTTGACCCTTAGTTGAGCTCTACATGCAAATAAGGCTCCTCCAATATCCTTGTCTCAACCTGGATCCCAAGCCTGGGTAACAAAGACCCTCCCCTGCTTGTGGCCCTATAGACATACCCTACACCGTGCACTAAAGTAGAGATGCTCCCTGAAGCGTGTTCCCAAGTGTCTATTCCCAAGTGTCTGTCCATTCATAGACTCACTGGAGGTCAGCCAAAGACAAGGCAGGATGCTGTAAACCCACAGCCACCTTGACACACTGTGTCCTCCCTGCCTTGTCCCTCAGCCCGGAGCCAGCCCCACTGCTGGCAGCCACCCACTCCAGGCAGGGAATGGGAAATGTTTCCAGGTGGGAAGTACATGTGGTGGGAAAATTCCAACCCCCAGGAATACAGATGGCATTCAGTCTCACCACCTATCCTCAGTGCCTCTACTCCTACACTGAAACCTTCATGTTTCATTTCAAAACTATGTACAAATGTGAAGAAGCATTTTCAGTCTACAAGATGAGAAGATGTACGCTGAAAACATTTCTGTAGTAATATCTGTAATACTTTCAGTAATGATTAAAGTCTTTACCTTAAAAGTGGAATACAAAAGCAAATTCCAGCTTCCCCAGTTACCAGATATACATAATAATCTTATTTCTGTCTTGTATCTGTATGTGTGTTTATGACGTGAATTGTGTGTATGTATGGTTTTGGCACAAGTGTTGGTGCACATGTGTACAGGTATGTGTGAGAATGTACATATGAAAGACCAGTGTTGTCAGGAGTCTTCTTGATGGGTCTCCTCATTATTCTTTGAGGCAGAGTTGAATATCAGTTGAATTCAGAGCTTTGGACAAAGCTAGTCTAAATAGGGATCCTCTGCTTCTACCTTCTGAGCCCTGGAATTACAGATAGGCAACCACATGCATCCAACATAAAAATTTCCATAATCAGTATGATCAACTCAGTGCTCACTAAGAGTTATAGTAACAGGTGCCATAGTAGCATGTTAACCTAAACATGCCATGTAACTAAACAAATTGTGTTTAAAAACAGCGCAAATCAGGTTTAGACCATCACTTTACATACTCAAAATTAAAAATGTTTATAACTCAGTCCTGATGTCTTCAAGGACATTTGAGGCCTTCACACAGTACATGCCATTAGTTAGCATATTGTACCTCTGTCTCATATAAGAACCAACTTGAAGGCTTCAGACAGCCTTTACTGTGAGCATGTAAGAATCACAGATGATTTACATGTACACAATTCTGAAGCTACAATTCAAGTGTGTTTGTATGCATTGTTGTTCTATGCTGTTTAATTTTCCTCTATGAGCATGTATCCCTTGAGGGTGAGCTCCTTATCATCAACTGTGATTCTCTGTAATGGTCTCGTCTCCATTACTGCCAAAAGAAGCTTCTTTGATGTGAAGTGAGAGCTAAACTTACCTCTACTGGGTTTTTCTTTTAAAAAGGGGTATGAGTGTATTGTTTTCTGCTGTTTGGATCTGGACTCTGTATCTAAGTTTTTAAGCCTTTGTAACTGTTACTTTTTCACTAGCAACTTGACTCCACTCCTCTGTTTCTGGCTAAAGGATTTCAAACTGACTTTTTTAAAACCTCAGCTCAAAGGGTTAAGAAGGAAAAGAAAACAAAACAAAACAAAGCAGAAAGCTTTACAGTCCTTTGATCTGTCTTAATCTGTCTAAGCATGGGGAACTGAACTAACTCTAACGCCTTTATCCCAATAACATTATAAAGACCCTTTATCTCAGTAATTTCTGCTTTCCCATCATCAGCTTCTAGAGTTTACTTTTCCTCTTACACCACCCCAAATTGGGGCTCACTCCACCTGTCTCCACTGTAACTGTCATTCCAAACCCTCCTCTCTTTATCTCTCTCTCTATCTCTTACACACCTCCCTCATATATGAAGATTTGGAGGTAGGATCCATAGATGAGAAAGAAATGACCTGAAAGCATATATACAAGTAATACGCAGATGAACAAATTATATATTAGAAATACATGTATATATCCATATACATATGTGCCTCTAACAATAATTAATGCAAAAAAAGCAAGGAGGGGTATATAGGAAGACATGGAGGGAGAAAGGAGAAGGGAGAAATAATTTAATTATACTCTCAAAAATAAATAAAAGAAATAATTAAAAATAACACATACAATCCAGGAAAAATAAAACATTTGCATTTATATGAGTTATGTAACACAACTCCAGAACCTAAGGCTCAGAGAACATTGCATAAGAGGGAACAGAAAGATTGTAAGAACCACAAGACTAGAAAATCTGCTGTGAGAATGTGTCTTCTAGAAATGACAAGGATGCTACACTGAGGATACTTCAACAATACTGCTATCTAAATAAGACCTGAACAATAACAAACCACTAGACATGCTAACTTACAAAGGTCATGGGACCTCACCCCTAGAAAAAAACTACAGATAGCTAATGACATCTGAGGCAGGGAGAATTAATCCCTCCTGGGATTAAGTCCCCTAATTTGTTATACACCACACTAGCCAACCTCAAAATCATATACATACAAGCAACAATAAATGTACTTAGCAGGATTTTGCTGCTTGTTGCCCATCCACTGGACCCTGGGAGTGGGGGTAGAGTGCAGAACCAAGACACAGGCTCTGGGAGTCACGTAAATGGCAAGAAACAGACTCACTTTATTACAGGGGAGGGAAGCCTCTTATACACTCCACCCAGCCCAGAGTCCCATTGACTCTCAGACTGCAGGCTGCTGCTCTCTGGGTATGTCCAGGCAGGTCTGTGTCTGGGAAGTTCCATGCAGGTCTCAGGCCTTGTACTGCTCAGTGGCAAGTCCTGTTTTCTCCTACAGGTTTTATTTATATTATATATTTGTGTATGTGTGTGTGTAAAGTGTAAATTCATATGTATTTATGTATATATATGTACATATATATGTAACAATAATAATAAATAACGCCATTGATTTAAGAAGGTAGGAGATATTGGAGGGGTAAGATGAAGAAAGGAAAAGGGAAAGCAATGTAATTGGATTTTAATTAAAATTAAAATTCAAAAATTAAAAATTTATAAAACTATAAATGCCAATGCTTACTTACCAAGACAGATTTATATGACTATGTCAGTAAGAAATGTCATCTCAATCAGGCATAGATTGGAGGGTCACAGAAAGACTGAGCCTGTAATAAGTTCATTGAAAGTAATCAAACTTTTTATATCTTTATCAGAAACAGAATATAATGGTCATTACCAGAATCAATGCTATGGTAGTTGTCAGAATACAATGACATTTGCAAGCTATTCAGGTTATACAAAGTTGATGTCTAAGACCAGTTGATCTGTCAAGTCCTAAGGAACGCAAGGCAACACAGGCAGCCTGAATGCTTCCTGCCTGAGGGAGTTGCTTGGTTTCTCAGGAACTGAAAGACACAGAATGCCCCAGGAGCTATGAACTCTAACCTAAAAAAAAAATCTATGATGCATGCCTGTCAAGGCAACTAGACCAGGCCAACTCCATGATTCCTTCTATAAAACAAAGTTCCTCTATGAATATAGAATTTCAAAATAATATTTAAACATAGGACATTGTGGTTTAAAAAAAATGGTTCAGCAGTAAAGAGTGCTAACAGCTCTAACAGAGGTTCTAAGCACATAATCAAGTGTTCACAACCACCAGCCACTTTAGTTTCAGGGCATCTGAAGCCCTTTTCTGATCTCCATAGTCATATACATAGGTACACATGACTACACACACACACACACACACACACACACACACACACACACACACAAAGAATAAAAATAAATGAATATTTCATAATAAAAATGTTGGGGAAACACAGGCAAAGATTACACAGGGTACGCAAGTGATCATGGGCAACCTGCAGAAAAGTTTGCCTTACCTTAGAGAGAATACTCTATATCTGATTTTAAATGTCTTTCCAAGGCCTATACATGGGCAAGAAAATCTTAAATAGCTGGAGGTGTGGTTCTGATATAGAGCTGTTGACTATCATGAATAAGGTGGTGAATTCTATCCCTAGAACCATTAAGAAAAGCATTTAAAAGAAGCAGCCATAAAATAATTGTTAAGAGCAAAACAAGAGTCTTTATCCTGGAGTGAAGCAACAGTAATTCAAAGATGCCTTCATTAAAAGGGGAGTTGGCCAAACAATTTTCAAATATTTTTAGCTGTGGCTAAAAATCTAAAGAACAGTACTTACAAATCCAGAGGTGAGATGGCTCAGCAGATATGAGTACTAGCTGCTATTCCAGAGGCCCTTAGTTCAATTCCCAGCATCAACGTGTTGGCTCACACTCAACTATAATGGAATCTGATGACCTCTTCTGGTACACAGGTGTACATTCAGATAGAGCACTCATAGAGGAAGAGGAGGAAGAGGAGGGGGAATGGGAGGAAGATGGGGAGAGGGAGGGAGAGGAGGAGTAAAACATAAATAAGAATCTGAGGACAGACTAATTATGATGATGTCCTCCTGAGGAGTTTCACATAAGAAATTTGAAGTGAACTGGGTAGTGGTAGCACACACCTTTAATCCCAGCACTCAGGAGGCAGAGGCAGACATATCTCTGTGAGTTTGAGCCACCCTTGTCTACAGAGTGAGTTCCAGGACAGCCACAGAGAAACAACAATAGAGAAACAGAAATCTGTGTCAAAACAAACAAACAAACAAATTGTAGTGAATATTCATTCAATAATTAGAAAGGTAAAATACTGAATGATACTAACAAAAGCCTTCAACTAGTTTGAAAATTTAAATGAATGCAACAGTGTGAAGATATGGCTGGAAGTTGACAATTTCAAAATAAAGTGAGAAGTCTAAAGTACATACCATGAAGCTGTGGCCATATTTATTCTTAGACTTGGAAAAGCAGGTGTTTCCTTGTGTACCCTGGTTTTAGGGTCTGCCTACATTTGCCTAACCCTTTACTCTTCACCTCTAACATCATTTTCAAAAGTCAACAACACCAGACTGAGTTCTTCTCTCCTCATCTCACTCCTGCCTCCTTTCTTCCTCCCTTATCAACTTCTAATATTTTGGGTGATTTCTTTACTTTTTTAAAATAGGAATAGATAATTTACAGACGTCTACAGTGAGTGGGAAGCCCACCTCTCTTTGGCACTTAGTACATAAAAATACAAACTGTCTTGCTGGAATTGTTTATTTTTCCTTTTTGTTAGCTGTTTGAGACTCACATGAAATGCAGTTTGATCATATTCATCCCTCTATCCCAACTCCCAGATCCACCCACAATGCTTCTCTTCTCATCCAATTTCAAATCTTTTTGGTTATTATTTTTTTAATCTATCACAGCCAGTTTGTGCTTCCTATGTACTCTTGGATGTGTGACTTACAATCATCTTTTCAGCCATTTTATCCCCATCCAACTTAATTTCCCATCTTCTTATCTTGTAATGTAAATTATTTATAATTTTTTTTCTCACTCAAGCAAATACCTAGTCCTTAAAAAGGCATAAACTGGATACCTTTGTGGTCCATTGCTCTACTTTCTGAAGAATCTAAAATATTGCTATTTAAAAGTCTACATGCATTTAAAACATATTTATTTTATTTGTGTCCATAATTTGTACTCTTCTCCATGTCAACACAAGGAAACAGGAAGGAAAGGGATGACATGAAATAATTCATCATATATATTAGCTATTATTAAGCAAAACTTGCAGAGAGTACAGGAGATTTCAGTAGTAATCTTAAAATATATGAATGTCCCTCAAAGTTTATATACAGAAAGAAAGGAATAATAACAGCGTAAATAGAATACACACTTTGCAAAATATGTTGTAAAAGGGGTCAGGGAAGTGTTGTGTGTGTGTGCTTGTATACATGTGATGGAGTGATGTAGTATCAGGAGGAGTGCTTAAGTCTGAGTTTCAGGACCACTGGCTACTGACAAAGCATCTAGTTGATAGGTGGCTATATAGATTTCACTGTACTCAATGTGACAAATGACTACAATAACATTAAATTGGACTCCTCGTTAGGTGCACTGAATGCAAACAAAAGATAGAATTCTAAGAGAAGCAACACAAGATGAAGCAGGATCAGGGTCAGAAGGTCATCCTTCACATAAAACCTAGTCAATATGCCCAGATTGGCCAGCAATCAGAGGCACTTAGAAAAATTGCTCCTCTCAGTGCATGCTCTGCCTCTGTACTGAACTATTTTTCATATATGAAGATGTGGAAAACTTCCAATCAGCAATTGACTTGAGTTTCTTTTAAAATGGAGAGGCCAATGAGAAGTTGACATTTGAGTTTAAAAAGTAATGAAGAGAAAGATTATGTTAATCAACCAGAAGAAAATATTATATTGATTGATTTAGCAACGACTTGATAAGAAAGGCTATAAGGGTCTCCCAAGCTTATCTCTCACAGTTTCTTAGATAACAGAGAGCAGAAGCCTTGATGAGACACGTGACTTCAGTCATCCCAATAACAAGCCTTCATGGTAGTGGAATCTTTTGTGGAAATAGCATGTGTCTTGTCATATGCACTAGAGTGCTAGAGTGGTTGTGTAAGCAGACTCCTAGATTCTTCCAAAAATAATCATTTTATGATTCTTCTGCAAGTATGTAAAGTGACTTGTTTTAGTATTTCAGCAAAAATAAAAAATAAATTATGTATGCCCACTCTGCCCTGCTTCCTGGGGTAAACACGAGTGGGTGCAGCATGTGAAATGTGATTTCCAGAGAAAAGTCAGATTTTGAGTTGTTTTATGTGAAATTTGCCAAATGTTAAATTAAACCATTAAAATTTTAACAAACTTCCTATTTAAACTCAAAATAAAACAGCTGTATACTGAACTGACCATCTGCTGCTACTGCAGTGACTCTTATCCTACATCTAAACTAAAGCAACAGTGTTCAGTTACTGCTTACACAGCAGTGGTGTCTAAGTTGCTCATAAGTTAGAAGTATTTTTTGGCTTCTTCTCATTAGGTTAAAAATAAAAGAGAGAGAGAAAAGGGATTTGTAGTCTTTTTCTTTTAAAAAAAAATACTTATTTTGGTTAGATAATAGGCCAATTAAATCTATGATGTTGATACTGTTTGTATCAAATGTAAATTGTAGGAAAGCCATATTAAACCTGGGAATAGGAAATTGTGCGTCTGTGAATTCACCACTCTAAACTAACCCATCTAAATGAAAAATAGTAGCTGGAGGTAGATATTTATGTCCTTGGGGATTTGTTTTTCATATTTATGTTCATAGAACATTTCATTATATCAAAACTATGAAAAATGCAGTGACTATATATTTGCAAACATGCTTCCTCCTTAAGTTATTCATTTCTAGTGCATTATTGTCTAATAAAATTGAATTAATGAAGTGAAACTCTCACTATCCTTTGTCTGTGAATTCTTGCAGTAATTTCTCAATAGTCTTTGCTAATATAACATTATCATATAAAATTACACCATATAAACCTGAGAAAAGGCTAAGCAGTAAATAATTCTTAATTATTAAAACACCAATAAACATCTCATTACCATCCATTAATAGGAATAGGTTCTCTATATTCAGACACAGTTTTTTTTTCTTATAATTAAACCAGACAAGCACTGTGGTGCCCATGGCCCTGTAAATGTGTAGAAATTAATGGCCACATGCACCAAATAAAGCAAAAGATGTCTACCCAGGAAGCTGAAAATTTAGTATTGATTCTGAGGAATATGTATTCTCTTGAATTTATTATTCTTTCATTCAAACAAAACTCTCAAAGTAGGTAACAAAAGCATAGGTGGAAACTAAACATAGAAAAATCCAAATAAATGGAGAAAGACTGTGTCATTTACACAATGTTAAAAGGAAAATAAAAGTTCTGTTTTTCTTATTTTGTAATTATGAGAAAAATCCATAGTGATTTAAGAGATAAGTATTTCTCTAATGGTCACATTAAATTTACTGACACCTGATCCATGTTGTAATGTCATAGCTATACCTTTGGAAAAGCTCTTATTTCCTCCTTCCTAGGACTTCTGGTCTTAGTAAAGAATACAAAAATTTCTAGCTTGCTGGATTGTGTTTCCTAGTAATGTCAGAAGATATATTCAAAAAGTCTCACCAACATGACTTCCTAAAACATGAGTTAAGTAAGGACAAGTACAATAGACATGTTGACATCCTTGAGACAAAGTCTAGGAGGGCAAGCAACTAAGAACGTTGAGAGCTGGAGAAAAGTTGCCCTCAGGGAAGAGCACACTAATTGGTTATTCCATACCAAAAGGCTAGCCCTGAAAATAGACACAAATAACTTGGTACAGATGGAGCCATTTGTTCTTATATATTAAGAAATATATATGTGTATATGAAAAAGAAGACCATAAATTTAAAAAAGAGCAAGGAGGGTTATATGTGATGGCTTAAAGGGGGGAAAGAAAAGAGGTAAATTACATCATAATATAATAATATCAAAAATAAAAGAAATGATTTTTAAAAAGAGTAAAAAGACTGGGCTAGATAAGAATACTGTAGTATATATTTCCAAAAAGCTCCAATCAAGACTTTGAATATTTTCCTCATGAAGAAATGGCAAATGCCTAGTGATACAGCCATGTCTAAGCTGATGTGTGTGTGTATATTTTATATATATATTTATGTTAAAACAATACATGGGTCCTTATGCATATGGACAACCTTATGTTCAGTCAGCTTTAAAAATACTTTTAAAATTCAAAAAGACATACAAATTGGAAGCATAAAAAGCAAGCCTCATCTCCAGAATGTAGAAGGTTTAATGGAAAAGCATAAAGAGACAGATCTACAGTGATGCTTCTGAGTACGTACCTATCTGCATCTTCTTACTACAGCATTCTGATATTCTGAGGTTAGAATTAGGATGCAGATGTTGGAGATAAAGATCAAGTATGTAAGACTCAATATTTAGTTTACATTAGTGCTTGGCAAGCTTCAATCAAGTTTTAACTAATTATATAAGCATTGCTGCAGTGGAGTTTTGCAATCAGTCATTTTTTTTCATCAGTCACCCAAGTGAAACCGGACACGAAGCCAAGAGAAAGATTCTCTAATCTCTGGACTGAACTGGATCCAAACAAGCAAGCTCAACATGTCAAATACTACATTACCGCATAGAAGTTCAAAGCTATTGTAGACAATAGCAAGCTCTGACTTCCTAGAACTCTGTGGACAAGAAAAAGAGGACAGGACTTCCAGAGAATGACTATTCAAACATAATTAATCAGAACAATATGCAATACTGTAAACATAGATGTATGCATTGATTTTATTATTTGTACTTATGGGTTGCAAGGCAGAGGACAGTTTATTCTTTCACTATTTCAACCTCTGGCCCTTGAGGGTTTCAGCCTCTGTACTTTCTAATCTTCAAGACACAAGCCCAGACCTAGAAGACTTCAGCCTCTGTACAATCTAGTCTGCTAACCTAGACCTAGAACATTTCAGCCTCCTAGACTTACTAGTGACTGGGTTTACTCTGAGCTACCACTTTTTACTCTTAGCTGTACTGTGAACTCCAAACTGTAAGTTGTAAACCATCTGCCTCTGATTCTCTGCTTTCTCAATGCTTATTCTGGACTGGCTATGCTCTTCTTGACCTCTCTTTCTAAACTGTCTGTGACTGACTGCACTTAAATTGCCTGACTGAACTAACTCTCCGATTTTCTCTGAATTCTTCCTCTTAACTGTTTCCCGTCTGCTTCCACCTTGCTTCTTTTTCTGTTTTCAGTTCTCTAAACTGCACTTCTACCTTCCTGCTTCCTCTCTGAGCTCTGCTTCCATACTCTGCTTCTACTCTCTGGATTCTTCCTTCTTAATTGAAATTAAAAACATGTGCCACCTCTTCTTTCTGAGTTGAGAGTAAAGACATGTACGATGTTGCCTTAACTACAGAAATCCCTTTCACCCAGCATTAGCACAGCGACAGAATTAGTCTTACTAACATTCTTTCTGCGTTCCATCTGAATCACACAGGCTTCTGAATGTAATCCCTTCATACAGGCCTTTGGATGTGGATGTGATCACTTCTTAGCTATCACATAGGCCTTTCAACAGAATCCTTTTATAGAACAGCCATGCTAGTGGATTAAATGTTCCTATACACAATGGTCTCAAAGAAATTATAGAAATATAAATTTACAAACAGATGATGAGATGAAATTAAGAGCTCCAGGTTAACTGGGACCAGGCAATGACTGTTAGACATGGAAGGAAAAGGGTTAGAGGCTATCCTTAGACCTTAATGCAGAACTGACACCTGTGAAAGAGCAGTGTGTGTTCTGCCCTAGCAACAAAAGGGAAAGGAAACTTCTCAATTATTTCCCATTTTTCAAATTATGCATACACTTTCTATAAATTATCACAGGGAAGACTTTGTGTTTATGAATCTTCCCTTACTTAGTTTAGTATCAGTGACCAAGATTGGCGCTTATGTGCCTCATTTATAAGAAACCACATACACTTTGTAAAGTGGCTGTACTAACTGGTAGATTCTTATTAATAGTGTATGAGGATTTTAGATATTCTGTGGTTTTGCCACCACTTGCTATTGTCTTTCTAATTTTAGCCATTGTCATGCTGATATTTCATTGTGCATTTCCTTTCCCATTCTCTGACAACTAAAAATGTTGAGTAGATTATAGGATTACATATCCTTGTTGGCTGGTTTCTTTTCTTTTTTTTTCTTTGTAGTGTCTTCAGTATCTTGAAGTGTCTGAGCATTTTTAATATATAGAAGATTCTATTCTGAATACTGTCTGTATTGAAGTATACGCATAAATAAATAATAAATGTTATTAAAAATTTAGAAAGAGTGAAAAGATTTAATCTTCTTTTCCTACTGTCTTGAGCTTTGCTCTGTAGTTTCCCTTCATGGCAGGCCTCACCTGTAGGGACTTTGCACTGGCCTGAGAATAAGAGGTTGGTGGCCTCAGGTCCTTCACTAAGCTTTCAAAACCAGAGACCTATGACTTTATTCTGAGAGTTATATGCATTCAGGCTTTCAGACCAGAGACTTATGACCCTCAGTGCTGAAGTCAGAAGCTAATTACACTTTGAATGCCAACACCCAGCACCCAGCAACCAGAGTTGTAATACTAAGCTACAATATCTGATCCTCCTTGTCTTAGTCTTCATTGGCTCTCTTTGACTCTTTCAGAAGTCAGGGTCTGAAGTTCTTTCACTCGGCTCTGTAGCTTTTTGTCAGCTATAGTCTTAGCTTGCTGCCTATTGACTTCTTATCATTTCTAAAATGCTTTATAATAGTCCTCAATCATTGCTGCTGTTAACTCTCTGGAGCTCTTCCACTAAGATATAGCTAGTGCCAGGAGTTCTCTAATTGTCTTTTACCTGCTGCTGCTGAGTGACTAGGTATGGAAGTCCAGTCTCATCTGATAGTGGTGTTACCAAGTCAGTCATTCCTACCTATGATAAAATCCACAAGTAAAAAACTGTTCAAAAGAGAAAGCTGTATATGCAGTGGAGGCTAGTAATGAAATACAAGGGGAGAGAAGCCTCCCAATCTAGCCACAACAGTGAAAAACAGCAACTTATTCAATTAGAACAGTGTTCTAATTGCGGGTCATGATCCCTTTTGGATTGAATTATAGGAGTCACCTAAGACTACTTGTATATGGATATTTATTTTATGATTCATTACATTAGCAAAATTACAGTTATGAAGTAGCAATGCAAATAATTTTATGGTTGAGGGTCACCACAACATGAGGAACTATATTAAAGGGTTACATACTTAAGAACGTTGAGAACCACTGAACTAGAAGATAATGTGGTTCATAAGATATTCTGCTTTAGCTTCTATCTATACTGCTCACAGGCCTCACTTGTTGCTGAATTCCTAAAGAGGTATTCATCGTCTTCTCCTTTAACAATAGCTACAGGATGGGTAGGATCACCCAGAATTTACGGAGGCTTGAGAGGGCTAAAGTGATGCCAGTAGGAGCTAGTATCATCTGTCTGAAGTAGTCATGACTGAACCCAGGCCTATTGAAGCACCAGTTACAGTTTTAGGGTTTCTTACATGTTCAAAGCTGTAAGGATGTAATGATGACAGTCCAGCTATTTGTCAAAGAAAGGGCTATTTGGCCCACATTTGCCTCCTAAAGGCAATAACAGATAAGGGTCTGTCAGCTATTGGTCAAGTAGCAGGATAGCCTGCTCCAGATGGCTTTCCTTATTCAAACCATCAAAATATGCTGAAGATAGGGATCTGGCAAAAAACTAACTTACTGAACAGTACTAAACAGTATTCAACACAGAATAAAATAGCCTTGATTACAGTAGTACCCCTCTGGCTGTCTTTGAAAAAATTCTGACCTGTGACTCGAAACTTTTCACACTATCCACAAGACACAAAATGTTTTGTCTAGCAATTTGCCTTTGTATAGATGAATCTAATTCTGAGACAAGACAGTAGTCTAAAAATAAATTTAGCCAAGGAAGGAAGTAGTATTTCCACGCATTAAATCTCTATTTTCACAATTTTCTAACACATTTAAAAAACAGTTGATTTACTTCTATGTTTTCCTGGTGGAGAAATGGTCAGCCATTTCACACATACAAAATAAAGGATCTATTTTCATAGCTGGAGAAATGGCTCAGTAGTGAAAAGCATGCCCTGCTCTAGCAGCGAATGTTCATTTCCCATTACATACATAGGCTGGCTCACAACAACCTAGAAAATTGAATGCTTCTGGCCTCAGAAGGCACCTGAACACCCCCACCAATCCCCCACACACAAACACACAAATACATATATACATAGAACTAGAAATAAAAACTATCAACTGACTAAATGGTTTTAAGGCCCACACAATATGAGGAAATCCATGCTTGATAATGAAAACCTAGCCAGCGTCCCAGTGCTAATGAGTCATGGACCTTAGGAAAGAATTTACTACCACCACTTTGCTTGACCAGAACAATTCTTTACTTCATTCTAAATTGTATCCTTATGTCCACAGATATGTATAGCTACCACTTCTTTTCATAGAACCCTCTCTTGATAGCAAATAGAAATCATCACAGAAAACAGCCACTGGACATATGCTAAGATCAACAGATTCTGGGGAGCCAAACCCCTAAGGATACATCAGAGTTAATGAACTTATGGCTCAGGGAACATAACTGAAGAGGGTCTACAAAAATCATAAGAACCAGAATACCAGGAAGATTGTTGTAAAATAGCCTCTACTAGAATATCAACAGACATGTCAACATGGAAGGAGAAATTTCATGGAGTCCCACGCTTAAACAAAGAACTCTGGGAAACTTTTGACTCCTGGGAGAAGAAGAATTAGCCTATCCCTGGGATGAACCCATTTATTTATTGTCCAATTCATAGTGGTCAGTCTTTAAATCATGCACATACCAATGTCAAAACGGTTGTATTTATATATAATATAGTTTTGTATGCATGTGTGTGTGTGTGTGTGTGTGTGTGTGTGTGTGTGTGTGTAACACTAAAATCCAAAGAAAAAGAGGCAATCAGATTGATTGGGAACATTGAGGGTTTTGATGGCTGAGGGAAGAAAAAGAGATGTAATTCTATTTCACTTAAAAAAATATTTAAAAATAAGAATACATACAAAAAATATTTTAAAACCTACCTATCATCCTTTGAAGCTAAAACGCGCAGACATTGTAGCTGTTAACAAATGTTAAATTCGTGACTTGAGAAATATTCCTACATTCTAAAAATAAATATCTGAAGCATTTCAAGTGAAATCAATCTTATTTTTCTAGTCCTTATTTGTCCTTTTGAAATTTACTGTTGGCTTTTTTTTTTTCCTTAATACTTACACAAATGGAAACTCGATAATATTCCTAAAACACAGGTTGAATCAAGAATTCTGTTTGAAAGAATAAACTTCCAACTCCTTTCATGGTTCTCAGTCTTCATCATGGTCTTCTTAATTATATTTCTGGTGGCTGCTTCTCTTGTGCCATCACACTGGTTGTAATCAGTTACCATTCAATTTAATTTAATTCACTAAATATTTTAATCTTCATATCTTTGCAAATTTATCTGAGTTGATTTTGAGTAGAACCCTGAGCCAACAACCCTAGCCGTAGAAATCATACTTTCCTTCTTAACTTTATTGAAGTTTACATACTGACTAGTTCACTCATCTTCCTTTAAATTCACATCATTCCTGTATCTCTTATTAGTACTTAATTTTTCAGAACTTAAAAAAAACTACTTATGTTTATGGTGTGTGTGTGTGTGTTCATACGCGCATGCATCAATGTAATCTATGTGTGTGAATATATCTGCAGAGTCGCAAAAAGGGCATGGGATCCCCTGGAGCTAAAGTTACAGGTGGTTGTGAGTTGCCCAAATTCGATGCTGTGAAGTAAACTCTAGTCCCCTGCATAGGCAGGAATTGTGCTTAAAAGCTGAGCTATTTGTCTATTGCCAATATGTCTTTTCATACTCGGTAACTTTTGATGGTCCTATGTCAGTAGGAAATCAACTGAAGTGGAAGCATATTTCAGCCATATTTGCATTTCTCATAGTTCATGAAGTAAATGTGTAGTAAATTATTTCCTAAAGAAATAGCACACTGGTTTTTGCTACATAATAGCTTGTTGCCATAGATTAAAAGATCTAATGTATTATAATTAAGATCCATTATCTATTTTGTCTTTTTATCAATTGTACATCTTAACAGAAGTAGTATGTTACTTCCAGACATGTATTGTTGTTGCATCTGTGTGATTGTCTAAATTACCTACTTAACAATTACTTTACATTTTGTCTCTAATTTTTTTGAGAATTTCATACATATGCACCATGAAACATGATCTTCTCTAGCTGCTATCTGCCCCTCTAACTCACTCTAAACTCCCTAAACACATGCTATTCTAACTTCATGTTGTTTTTTTTAATAGCTCAGTAAGTGCAGATAGTTTTTCCCATTGTGTTTCATGGGTGTGAGTCTATCCACTAGAGCATAGGAAAACTACCAATGTCCACACCCTCACAAGAACAGTGATTCTGCCTCCCCCCAGAAATTATTTGCTTCCTATAATTCCTCAGCAAAGCATGACCTGGAGGTCATCTACTCTGTCTTGTTGGCTTGATTGTGTGCAAGTCTTCTTCAAGGAGTCACAGCTGATGTGAGGTCATGCAAGTGACTGCCATGTCATGTCTAGATGACAACATTTCACAACAGACAAAGAATTTTCCAAATCTGTTGCCTCTAACATTCTTTCCACTTGCTCCTCTGTGTTATTCTTGTTCCCTTGGTGTGATGGATCAATGTAGATGTTCTGTGTAGGGCTGAGAACTCAGTCTTTTCTCAGCACTCTGACCAACTCTGCATCTCTCCAGTGACTGTTGCCCATTGCGAAAGTGTTCCCTGACCAAGGTTGAGAGCAACCCAGATCTGTACTTTAAAGTATAACAAGCTTTTTCTGATCACTAAAACTTGCTCATTTTTTCTTTTATAAGGAAACTTCTGTCATAATTTCTAAGACCATTTCTTACTTTACCTTGGAAATCACATTTGAGACAAAGACAGGTTCAGCCTATTAATAATTCTGAATAATTGCTGTTCTGAATAATTGCCACTATATACTAAGATCATAAGAGTACAGAATAAAAATTCATTAAGTAAATGTAAACCTTCCTCAATTTGCAAAATGATTCTATGAATACCTTAATTTTATAAATGGTGGGTTACAAATTTTATTCAGACTCCTTAGTCATAGGACATAAATTGCACCATTTGGACATCAATATTGTTCTCTAAGGGGGAAATAGATGCAGTTTAGATTACAAGAGAATCATAGTCTATTCTATATTACAAATATCAAAGACATCATAAGGCATGCAGAGAGTTATAAAAATGCCTGTTTTTTTTTTAGGAGCTGGACAATAAGAGAAAAAAATGAGTATTATCGAGGCATTAATGTGCACAGAAAGCAAAATGTTCAATAAAAATTATTAATTATGCCTTGTTTTTCATTTTCTTATTTATGTAGGTAATATATTTCAACTGGTTTTTCTATTCCTTTAAGGACGAAAGTATTTAAAAGTATTATGAGGCTCAGCTAAAGTGACTGAGCTTGGTTCAACTTGGTGATTCACATCAGGTAGATTAAAGTAATCCTTAGTTTCCTGATTTTTGATGGTTAAAATGCTCATATTCTTTATGGCTAAATGTTAATGTAAATGGATAATCTCATTGACTGAAGTATTTAAAGAAATGTACTAAGCTTCATTTGGTATATAAAATCGAGAATGTCAGTAAAATAAATGTCTCTATTTTTAAAGAACATGTGGCTCTTCATACAATAGAATGAAAAATCTGTGCCCTTACAGAAGCTCTGCAGGCAGCCTGATGTCACACTAACTTATATTTGAAGCCTGTGTGAGCTAAGGTCAAGGGAGGGACATTACTTGCCCAGAGCTGTAAAATCTATTATTAGAATAAGGATTAAACCCTGCTTTTGAGCAGGATTAAGAACCAAATCTCTCAAATTTTCTGCATAAAAATTTGCTTTGTTTAAAACATTAACCTGATTGCAGCAATTGGATTATCTTAGTCCATAAAACATTTCCAAAATTAACAGGCACCAAAAGAATATTTTAAGTTTGTTTAAAATTTCCAAGTAGCATTATTTATTAATTTTCTTACTCCGAATCTTTCACCTTGAAAAATTGAGTATCTCCACACATAACCCAGACATCTGATTTTACATTCTCACTCACTATTTCTATTTTATTCTGTTAAATTTAGTTGTTTGGAAGTAAAGCAAGTCTGATTTTGTCTGCAGTCATTTGAAAGGATTCTTGGTCCTAGTGGCTGCTGGATCAGGAGTAGTTTCTGAAATGTTCCTTGGAGGCTGAGTTCAGTCTCAGTCCCTCAGCGGTCTCTTTTCTACTTGTGTGCAGCCCATACTATCCCACTGTATATTTACAGAGTCAAAACTCTTGTCTCAAGATTTGTCTGGCCCCCATAACCATTATGCCCTCCCATCTGGGGTGTGTTCCAGGATGAGCTTGTGTCACTTCAGATCTCCACCTTTCAAAAGTTCATATAACCAGAACATAAAAATGAGTTTCTCTCGGTTAATGGCCACATAAGTTTAAAAAAATACACTCTAGAGATAATCCACTTTTAACTGATAAGGTCTGTTGAAGGATCTACAGCCCCCATCAGCATGAACATTATTGTATACATACAAAAGAATGATTAATGGGGAATTCTGTTGTTGCTGTCACTGAGTGTTGTGTTTGTTATGATATATTTTGCAAACCTTTAATTAAGATACACAGTATTAGGTTTCATTCTGACATTTTCAAACAAAATTTGTTTTTGTTAGTTTTCCTTCCTATCTTTTATCCCACCTGAGCTGCTTGTTCACTCTCTCCTACCTCCCACAGCCATAGCCTCCTTTCCTTTCAATTGTGTCTGTAGCCATCTCCCATTCTCCTAAACACTTCTCTCTACCCCACTGTTATCTTCTTTCTAGTTTCACAACCTATAATCACACTTAATGCAGAAAATTTAACACATTATGATCTTGCAATAAACTCAGTAAAGACACTTCTGGCAAAACACACTAGGACAGCAGAATTACTTAAACAGTTTATTTAACGCTTGATAAGCCTCTTTATGTAATTGTGTGTCCCAGTATATTCACTCAGTGTGGAATATTTTATGGTAGTTTACTACTAAGTTTTTCTTGACCTCTGAGAGTTTGCAATAGGAAACAAAATTGGAATATTTTTCCAGGGAATAAAGTTGGTAGAATAATAATAAATTAAGTTTCACTGACCCAACTTAGGTAGGACATATTTAACTGGTCCTAATAAATTTAGTCAGTATTAATAGAAGTATAATTGCAAGACCAATTTTAAAAAATGTTCCTCAATGCTCTACAATGGGAAGTATGCACTTCTAGGCAGCTTGAATGGGAAGTATATTAAATTTACCATAATTCCACTTGTAGATATTGGGTTTATATTTAAGTCCCAAAGAAAATGGATGCTCTCATAACATCATACAGTTTTTATCCAATGCCTTGTGATTATATGCATTTACATGATTGCTAAAATGATTTAGACTACTTTATTCCTGAAGATTTTCTAAAATCTATTGTCTATGCAGGAGTTAAAAAGCTGAGATTTTGGACAAATGACACATACAATCTTGGTAACCTAAAGAATGGCTTTAGATTTTGATTTTGGTGTTGGGCTATTGGCTATATCCAGAGACATTATATGTAAGTTCTCGGAAATTATTTTTCTATATTTTTTAAAATATACAAGTCCTCATATAACTCTGAATCCCTTTTCATATGATACTTAGCAGGAATTCTTTATCCTTAGTAACAACTTTACCTGTTGCTATGGTTTGCATGGTGATGTCTCACATAAGCTCATAAGTTTTAAAAATCTTACTGGGTTTCAAATTCTGATAGGTGTCAACAGTTTCATTTCTAGGATGACAGCCCACACCATATCTGATGGCATCTATTATAAGTGCTTTTCTTTTATTCTTCTATTTTTGCTCATCTAGTGCCTGACTTCATTCTGTTCTCAATCATGAGTATTTCATTTTCCTACCTGTTTTTCACATTTAAGTTGTATCTGTATAGCCTACAAAATTATGAATCAAGTTGAGAAATAAATAAGAGAAAGATTTATAGTTTTATAATTGCCAGTCTATAAGTGATTTTGAATAATTTCATTTTTCTTCCTATACATAGTTATATATAAAACTGAAATGCTACCTCATATTGTTTGAAAATTAAAATCCCATAGATTTTTTAGTGCTGTGTTTAAAAAAAAAATTAATTTCATGTAGGTGCCAGTAGGATGTCCAGGTGCCTGTGGGATGTTCAGTTGCTTGTGGGGTGGTTGGGTGCCTGTGGGATTGCCAGGTGCTGTCATTGTGTCCAGGTGCTTGTAGGATATCCAGATGCCTGCAAGATGTCTGGATGACTACTCGATGGCCAGGTGTTTGTACTATGTCTGGGTACCTGGATAACGTCTGGGTGCCTGCAGGATGTC
This sequence comes from Cricetomys ansorgei, assembly GCA_026225945.1. Lineage (NCBI taxonomy): Eukaryota > Metazoa > Chordata > Mammalia > Rodentia > Nesomyidae > Cricetomys > Cricetomys ansorgei. The sequence continues at coordinate 2,554,572 of JAMJFZ010001121.1, read as the reverse complement.
TGAGTGTCTGTGGGATATCTGGGTGCCTGAGGGATGCCCATGTGTATACTCACTATCCAAGTGCTTGTGTTATGTCCAGGTGCCTGTGGAATGTCCAGGTGCCCATGGGATGCCCAGGTGCCTGCATGTTTGAGAAGTTAAGCCCAACTTTAGGTTAAACTTTTTCATTTTTAATCTTAAGCTAATATAGGTCAGGCAGATGCCCATGATCAGAATTGCCTGCTGCCTCCAAAATCCATGATGATGCCTGTGATCTATACTCCCACCACAAAGACTTGACTTAATATTTTTGTTTTTTGTCTTTTTCAGAGTACATGATGGGAAGGTGAACCAGAGAAGAATGGGCAGAGGGTGTGATCAAGATACATTGTACGAAATGCTCAAATAATTAAAAAAAGTCTTGTGTTAAAAAATATTAATTTTACTTATGAATATTGTGAATACTGTGACAATAACTATAAAAAAGTTCTATTACTAAAAAGTTAATTATATCTGAATTTATATTTTATTCTTAGAATAAAATTTCAAACTTGAGTACAACCAAAACAGCGAGACTAACAATATTTTATTGAGAAATAAAGCATCAAAGAATGTTATAGCAAGATCTCTTTTGTCTTTAAAATTAAATAAACCTTTAAAATGATAACCTAGTGTGTGTGTGCATGTGTGTACTTGTTTATGACTAAGTAAGCAAAAATAATACTATGAAAAAATCCAACTCAAATATAAAAAGATGTTAGTTGAGAGTGGAAAGAACATAAGATTTTACATTTTAATTTGTATGTGATTTAAATACAAAATAGAGAAATGTAAGAGGATCATTGAATTATTGTCTAGTATTGTCCATTTATCATGTTAATAAGATACTTGATGAATTAGGATGAGTTAGTTTCTGAAGAAAGAATATTGACAAGGAGAGAGTGTAACACATCATCTTTTGTATGGAAAATACTGCTGAAATATAGCCCAAAACTAAGCTACAGGGGGAAATATGGCTGTCTCCAAATATTTTGAGAGCTCACATGTAAATGATATTTTACACTCACTTTATAATGCTTCAAAGGATGGAAATGAGCTTTTTGAGAGGCATAAAAATTTAACAAGAGTAAAGTAAATCTCAACTGAGCTGCCACTTGGTGTAGCTTGAAGTAGATGTCAGCTGTTCATCTTTCAAGGATGTCACAAACATGTGAAAATTGCTATGGTAGATCTAATTAGATTCAGAAATAATACCTACAGTACTATTTTTTACAGCATAAAAATATCTATGTTCTTTTATTTTAAAAAGTCAGTGAGGAGCAAAACAATGAGTAATCAGTACTTCAGGTGATATACCACACATTACCATTACATTAAGAATAAGCAAAAAAAAAAAAAAAAAAAAAAAGCAAGCAGTGGTGGTGGTGGCACATACCTTTAATCCCAGCACTTGGGAGGCAGAGGCAGGTAGATTTCTGTGAGTTCAAGGTCAGCCTGCTTACAGAGTGAGTTCCAGACAGCCAGAGTTACAACAGAGAAATCCTGTCTGGAAAAACAAACAAACAAAAAAAAATAAACAAATAAGTCAAAACAAAACAGAAAAAGAATAGGCAGATAATGAAAATGCTTCCATTCCTTCAAGGACCTTGTGGTAAAGTTAGAAGAACAGTCACAAACAGGTAATTTTCATAATATAATCATTGTTAAGGTAGAGTTATATAAAAAATGCAATACAGTGACAAACTCATGGCCAAGTATAGATTTTTATACTATATACAATTATTTATTTTGAAATATCCAGTTTTTAAGAGAAAAATCAGTATATAAAAATAAAATCTGTAACAATTTGACTTTGTGTATATTAATATCTTCCCAAACTATTATATATAAAAATAAAGCACTGTATTATCCTGAGGTATTCAAATGAACACATTATATGTTAAAAAATGCTTAAGAATCAGAAAACATTAAAAGTCTTTGAGTAAGGTGAAAAGCTTGAGTGCAGGGTAATTGCAAAGGAGGCAATGATGCAACTCCAACTTTGAATGAGATAAATTATGCAAGCAATTTCAACAGCAGGGGGGTTATTTGTCCTGATGGGAAGCTGTTGCAAAACTCATGAATTTCAAATCAATAAATTAAGAACAAAGGATTTGCGGCTTAGTTAGAAGCATGTGAAAGACAAGTTCTGCAGATGGAAGTCAATATCATGGCTCACTCTTACTATTAGGGACTGTTCAGTGCTGCCATCTTCTCAAGCTCCATTCTATAAGAAAATGGACTGTGGGTCACATCTAAAAACAAAGGTCACTGGGGTGTCAATATCTGAGTAATTGAAGATAATACTCAGACCAAAGTCAAGGCTGTTGCAAAGTCTACTGTGGATGGGGAGATGTGCATAGGGTCTGTTCTACACATCCCTTTCTTTCTAGCTTATTCTCATCTGTCTTCTCATGTAGCTACATGAAAACAGAGAAATGTCTGTGCCAGGCGCAGCACCAGTAACTTAGCCCAGTTTCTCATTTTAGCACATCACATGATAGCTCACATAGGAACCCATATCTTTCCCATGATACTATTACTATTTATTTTGCATTGTATTCACTTAAAACACACCAGAAATTGAAACAATTAATTTTTATTAGTTATTTTGCTATTATTTCCAGTAATTATTTTTAAAAGATTTTATATATATATATATATATATATATATATATATATATATATATATATATATATATATCCCTATGGGATCCCCTAGAACTGTATTGTGAACCACTATTCCTGAAGGAATATGAACAAACATCACCCCTGATAAAGAACTGGCAACAGAATAAAGTCTGGATACCATCAAAATTCAGTTTAGTGAATCAAATGAGTTTTATTGTGGTTGCTTACAGAAATATGGGTGGTTCATCTCTGCTGCATAAAAAGCCAGATGTCTGAAATCCTGAAATTTCATGCAGATGAATGTCTTATCCACAGGTTTTTAAATCACAGAAAATGTGGGATATAGCAGGTGAAACTGAAGTGTTTCTAGGTTTGAATTAGGTTTCTCTATCATTCTGTATTTTTCCTTAGTTGAAATATTTTGATGATCACAGCAGAGATTTTTCTGCTGATAAAAATTTCAAATAAGTACCCTTTGTTTTTCATACCTATATGAAGTTTGACTAAAAGATTGTTTTTCATATGTATTGTTCTGTATCCTGTGTTGCTTTCTTAGTGTGGCTTAAGTGATATCTCTTAAAAACATGATATGCTGGAAAGTGGAAATAGAATAGATTTTATGGTTAGTCTTGGGGTTGGTGGGGACAAGAGGGAGAGGGATTAAGTTGGGGCAGATGCAATGGAGGGAAAGAGTATGGAGAGATCCAGAAGGAATTGATGAAATATTTAGGGAGTAGCATGGAAACCTAGGAAATCAGAAACTTCCTGGAATCTGTGAAGGTGAACCTAATGAGGACTCCTAATAATGGAGATATGGAGTCTTAGTTGGCCATCTCTTATTGCCAAGCAAGGCTTCCAGTGAGTGGATTGGGTTGCTTTCAACTGAGTTTTGGCAAAGAGAGCCGCATGAAAATCCACAAGTATCCCAAGCTGATGATAAGACTAAAGGTTGCTCTCTGCAAACTGACAGTAGGGCCCTATTGCCAAGTACAATATCCATACAACTCATTGAACATGAAGAAGTTGAGCTGGTATCTACATAGAGCCTTTATCTCTATGTTCTAGTCTTTGTGCTGCAGGAATGTACTCTGTAGGCTACCAAAAGAGAGACATGAACATCAACCCAGCCACAAAACTTTGACCTACAATGTCCTAACTGCAAGATATGGTAAGGCAATGATATAGAACTTGCGAGAGAAGCCAACCAATGTCTGATTTGATATAAAGCCCATTTTACAAGAAGGAACCCAGGTCTGACACTGCTTTGGTGACCAAGAACTAGACAATAGATAGTTCAAAGGCCTGAGGTAAAACCAAAGACAACAGGGGGTCAAAAAAAGCAATAAAATGACTTCTAATGATAGTCTGCTATGCTCATAGATTGGTGTCATAGCCAGTCATCATCAGAAAGGCTTTCTGTATCAGCAATGGGAACAGATAAACAGGCCCACAGCCAGACATTAAGAGTCTAAATTGGATATCCCCATCAAATCCCTTCTTTCAGAGCTCATGGAGTCCTGTGAAAGAGGTGTAGAGAGATTCTTAGAGTCAGAAGGGATGGAAGAAACCAGGTGAACATAACCTGGTTTTTGTGCAAGGCACATATGAGTGTACAGAGACAGAAGCAGCAAGTACAGGGCCTATATGAGTCTATACTAGGACCTCTGCATATATGTTATAGTTATTAGCTTAGTATATTAATGGACTTCTAACTATGAGAACAAGTAGGTCCTTTACTTTTTTGCCTGCTCTTGGCACTCTTCTCCTCCTATTGAGTTGCCATGTCCAAATTGGACATGAAAGTTTTGGCATCATCTTATTATATTTTATTTTGTCATGTTTAGTTTTTATCTCTTAGAAGCCTGTTCTTTCTTCATAAGAGACAAAAAGGGAGTGGATGCAGAGGGGAGGGCAAGTGGGAAGAACTGGAAGCAGTGGAAGAGAAAACTATAATTATTATGTATAGCATGAAAAAAGAATCTATTTTCAATGAAAAAAAAAAAATATATCATTTCTGTATATTACACACATCATTATTGAACCATGCATCACAGTTAGTAGTGTGGATAATGATAGAATTATACGTTTGAATTGATTGGACCCCCTCATGGAATATTATTTCTTATACACATTTTTAAAATCTCTACTATAACATATTTTACTCAGACACTGCATTTAACCAGTATGACCTTGATTTTGTTATCTTGTTGGTATATATTAGAACACTTATATGCAACCCCCTACACACACAATGATCCCAAAGAATCGAACACATTTAGCAATAAATAATTCATCACTGTTAATAAAGTTTATGCTTATAAGTTTCCTCATAAAATTTTAAAATCAAAGTAATCTTTAAAATCTCATGATTTCAATAAAATCACTTACTTAAGTTTTCAGTAGTTTTTTTTAAGAGTCTGATAAAATGAATATACTACAAAATTATTATTTTAACTATTATAAAATGTTATATTCAGTGATGTTCAGTACATTCATAATGTCATACTGTCATTGTCTCATTCCATCTCCCAAACTCTCATCTGAAACTTGCAAACTGACACACAGATGGAATATTACACAACATTTATTTTTCTCTTTGCAATTGAGATATCTCACTGAATTGAAAGCCCTTATCAGTATTTGAGCTTATGCTAAGTCCTGATCAATAATCAAGCTTAAAGGGATTTCTTCCCTTTAAAGCTGAATAAAATTCTGTTACATGTGTGTAATACATTTTTTTGTTTATTGATTTAATGGTCTATGGATATGTGAGTTGGGTTATTTGTTTACTTTTATAAATAAAGTTGCTACAAACAAGGGTTTGCAAAGACCTTTTGAACAACATTGACCTTACTTTCAAATCTTTGGGCATAATTTTAGAAGTGAAACTGCTGTATCATGTAAGTCTATTTTTACTTTTTTATTTCTGTTTTTGTTAATCTCATCATTTTTGACATATTGACTTTTGTCAATATCTGACAATATCTGACATATTGACTTTTCTCATTTATTTCTGTGTAATACATATTCTATGGAATATCTATTCTGGCTTCTTATCTGCTTTGTTGTTTTTCCTTTTTTGTTGTTGTTGTTCCTTTTTTATTTATACTTTGTGAGATCAAATTTGAAAAAAATCCAATTAGCTCTCAGTCATATGTAAATGCTGACAATGACGATGCTGTATCTGAAGTCATTATGGTCTAACTTCTTAGACAGTAGTATCTGACTCTTCAAACATTGTTAGTATACTTTATGTATGATGTAGCCAAAATAAAAGAATATTTTTCTCTTTGCTTGTGAGACATGGATGATTTTCCTGAAAGCAATTAGTCACAGATGTTAGAACACCAAGGGAAGAGAACACTTGAAACTTTTCTTTGGCGACAAGAGGACTGCAAATGGACACTAGCCTGTGCTACATTGTGAATTTAAGTGGAGGCTGGATGTAGAACTCTGTCTCCTTACACATGCTCACAAAAGGACAATGAGAAGGTTTGCTGTTCTATTTACTCTCTGTTTAGTGACAAAAGTAAACAACAAGTAGTGGCAATAATACTTAAGGTTTCCCTAGAATTTAGAATATATTAAACTGAAGAAACAAATCAAGAGCTAAAACTATTGAGTTGTTGTAATGAAATTAAGCCCATCCAGCCACAGCTTCCCGGTTCTGCTAGGTAGCTTACCCCGACACCCACCCAGAGTATCAGAGGCTCCCAGGCAGGAAGCTGAAGGGGATCCTGCTCTCAAGGTGAGAAATCCTGGGATCAAGGCATGCTTTGACCCACACTTAGCTCTAAGACAGTCCCATATTGAATCAACATGAATCCAAATCAAAGAGGCAAAGCAGAGTTGTCACATAAAAAGAAAATGATTCAGTTTGTAGTTTTCCTGATTTCAAAAATAGGAATGATAGTAATGACAGTCAATCTTTCCATTTCATTGGAATTACTATTACATATGACAGCAATTTTCTAATCTTCACATTACTTTTCACACTCAACACTAAATATATTTGATAAGAAATCCGAATTTTCTATGCAGTTTGAAGAAGTAATGCATTTAAACCAGAAGTGATAACCTCAAGAAGGGTCTTAACAGATCTAAACTCTGACTTACTATACAATGCTGAAGGGAAGGTAAACTGGTACAGCCACTATGAAAATTCAAACCTAAAAACTAAAATCAAACAAAACTACAATGTGGCACAGCTGTGTACCACAAAGATAAAACACACCAGTGGTTTTGTAGAAAAATAAATGGAATTTGAGAGAATAATATTTGCAGGAAAAAATAAGTGGAGATCTTCATATAAAGTAAAATGAGCCAGGCTCCAAAACATGAATTTCTGTTCTTGTTTGATTTCCGTTGCTGTGATAAGATACTGACCAAGGGTCTGGAATGATCATCCAGTGGTTAAGAGCACTGGCCATTTTTCCAGAGGTCTTGAGTTCAATTCCCAGAAGCCTTATCCAGTCTCGTAATTATCTATAATGGGATCTGATGCCTTCTTCTGGCATGCAATCATACAGACATGCATACATGCACACAGAGCACTCATATACATAAACAAACAAACAAATAATAAATCTTTAAAAAATATACTAAATGAAAATAACTTAGGGGAGGAAAAGATTTATTTCAGCTTATAGTTTGCAATCCATCACAAAGGGAAGCCAAGATATAAACTCAAGGCAGGAACTGAAGGTGAAAACTGAAGCAGAGACTATGGAGGAATAATGCTTACTGGCTTGCATTTCGCAGCTTGCACAGCTGTCTATCTTATGCAGCCCAGGCCCACCTGCCTAGGAATACACTACACTCACCGGGCTGGGCTCTTCAAATCAGCAATCCAGAAAAATATCCTGTAGACTTGCCCACAGGCCAGTCTTGTAGAAGAATTTCTCACTTGTGGTAACCCTTCTCCATGTCTGTCAAGTGATCACAATCTCTCATGTTTTTATTGCTACATAGAACCCCCATATTTAAACAAAAATATATATGACATGGCAAGAGGAATGGGAGGGGAACGTTGGATATATGTGATCAATGTATATGATATATTTGAATAAAGATGTCATTTGAATCTTGCCACTTTGTACTGTTAATGCAATGCATTCTGTTTTTTTTTTTTTTTTAGTTTAAGAAAGTGGAAAGAAAAGAGGTTTCTAATTTACAAATTCACCAACATGTTTTCACGCATTATGGATGTCATCTAAAGTTTTATTTTTGTTCTTCAGTCAGACTGAGCAACATTGTCAGGTTGTGGAAATAACTTAACATACACCAAAAAAAGAAAAAGAAAAGAAAAAAGGCAAACAAGCAGGTGGGAAGGAATTCTATATTAGAAATGTAAGCAATTATAAGCAATAAGTATATTGCAGAATATCGTTGTTTTACAATTAAAATTGTACTAAGGTTTGAGACCTTTAGAACTGCTTTTTCTTCATCACAGAAAATTCCAATTATCAGATCAACCAATGATCAGCAGCACAAGAGAAGGCAAATCAAATATTATTTCTTAACCCATTTCTACAACTGTGATAATGGCACCATTACACAGTTTTAAATGGAGCCATTGACAATAAAGTTGAATTAATGAGTGCTACATATTTTACTAATATTCATTCAACATGTAAGTGAACCAGTAGCTGAAAGGAGTGTGTGGACTGAAGTCTATATCCCACTGAGAAATGTAATGTGTGAAACCTGTATATAGAGACCTTATCTGCCTTGCATTGTTAAAGACCATCTTAAGCAAGTGGCTTTTTGTAAGCTTTGGCTGAGTGGAAAGAATTCACACTGGAATAAATATATATGGCAGTGTAGAGACATGGAGGAACAGGTAACAAAGAATATTCAATGCAAAAGTGATAGAGAAATTTTTGAGAGGTATAGAAGAAGACCAGACTGGGGACTAGTTGATAATTCATTGTGGAGGATACTAAGATACAACATTCAGTGAAAGAAATGCTTAAAATCACAGTCTAGTTTCCTCTCTGTATTATAAAGACTAGTTTGTTGTTCTCAACATTGGTCTTAGCTATCATGAGAAGAACCAATGTAGAAACTCAGGTGTGTGGTGATGAGACTACAAATTAAGGGCGGAGGCTGGCAATTAGAACTAATTAATATGTTTTAGTTAGAACCTTGGTTAAATTCAGTAGTTTCTACTGGGTATGCTGGAGAAATATCTTCATTCTATTGAAACTAATTTTGTAGTAAACATTTCAACCTTAATTTTAAACATTTAAATTAGTTATAGAATAAGTAAGTGAATAAATAATAGATGAAACAGTATAGTGGAGTGATTTTACATAATAATGACTGTCTTGTAGTAGACATTTGTTCAATCTTTCTCCAAGTTAGTGAGAATGACTGCAGAATGTAGTCACTACTCACATACACTGTAGATCTTTCCTCTCAAACATGATGTCCAGAGGACAACTCAATCTTCATAAATATAAACCTACTTGAAATTTAACATTACAATGCCTTCTGGTTTACATATTCTTTTATAAGCTATCTAACTCACATTCTTACATTATCAGACACACATTCTTTATCAAATGTGAAAATGAAGCCTGATCTCTGTTCTGACAATGAAAAGGAAGATGCTGGGTGAATCTTTTCTTGGCATCTGCCCTCATCATCTTCACCACTGTACACAAGAGAACACCATCTGATCATGACCATGAAAATGAGATCCAGAGATAGAAAAGTTAATGCCATGACTGTATATTAAAAGATTACCTCACCATCAAATGATTTTTTTTGTTCTCTTTCTGACCACCTCGATGAATAAAGCAGGATAATGACATTCTCATTATTTTAGGAGCACATTTGCATCCATAATGAAAGAGTCCCTAAAGGGCATAGACACCATAGAGGCAAGCATCTGAATTAATTAAAATTGTTTTCCTGATTAGCTAGAAATTGCAAGCATCAATGGCACATCAGAGAAAGTTTCTCTCTTTTCATCAAAGCACAAGAATCAACTGGCTTTATTTTATTTTTTTACCAAAAGTCTTACAAGTTTAAATTTAAAAAAAAAATAGAAATTTTCACATATTTCTGTACTTTCAAAAAAATCCTCAGTGTCTTATTGTCCACAAAACTAAGGTTTCCTTTGGAAGAAATAAGACTTCCTTTGGAAGTCTTAGTGGTTGATTAATTGAGCCAAAATTAATAAGATTCTGAAAGATAGATGTACATACATACATATGTAAATATGTATATATCAAAAAGAAAACATTTTAATATTCTTTTCTATATTATTTTATTTTATGTGTATGAATGTTTTACCTGTGTGTATATATTGCCACTTGTATTCTTGGTGCCCATGGAAGCCAGAATTGAGGAATGTGTTTTACACTCCTCAGTGTCAGTAGTCAATCAAGTAATTCTCAGTCTAAAAATATGCTTTCCTGTGTTCAAATCAATATAAATGAGCTACTAATGTGGTATTTAGTAAAGTCATTAACATGTGAATTACCATAAAATAATTCTATCTTTCTAACAATTTCCTAATATGGTTTTCTCACAAGGACAAGACCTGTTTGTGACAGGAACTTTGGTTGAACATTAAAATAAGATAAAAATGTGCCATTGTCCTTCTAATGTAACAGGCTTACCTTACTTCAATCTACTGTTACTGTGAGAACTTTCATCCCAGTAAGCAAGATGCAGATTCAGACCAAATGTACCACTGTCAATGAAAACTTGCAAAGGCATCATTTAATAATATTGGGAAATAGAGTATGGGAGGGTTGTGAAAGGGGCAAAGATGTAGTCTGTGCGCTGGATTCTCCTTATACATACATTACTTTTTCTCCCACTCTTACCTTTTTCTGTGGTCAGACAGTGGTCATAAAAAAAGATCTGGTCACATGATAAACTATACTTTATTTCATTATTTTAATCTTTCTTTACAACAAAAATATAAGGAGCAGCAGAGTAGGAGTGTGTTTGTGTGTGTGTGTGTGTGTGTGTGTGTGTGTGTATGTGTGTGTGTGTATAGGTTTTTCCTTATGCTAAATTACACTTTTTTTTCTATACACACATATTTATTTACAAGTCATGCCCTTGTGATTTATAAACTCTGATACAGCCACAGACTACCTACTCTCTTCTTTTCTCCTACACTACTTTCTGTCCATTACATTGTTTTTATTGCTATCAGTGGACTATTTTACAAGTACAACTTAAAAAGAATTCTGCAACTAAATATCTAATGTTTTTATCCAGCAGATATGTTAGGAAGTATTCTAAGAGCAGGTGTTCAGATGTACTGTGAAGGAGATAATTATCTAGCGTAGAAAGGATTTGCACAAATCTAAAACAAAAAGAGCTATTGACTTCCAGGGAAAATGAAATATATTCCCTAACAGGAAATTCTACTTTGGACAGGCAGCCAGGGTGACTTGAAGAGGGATATCAATGCTTGAAGGAGATCATACTGGACGTGTATCATGGGTGTTAATTGGAAGAAACCTCATTGGACAACTGCATGGACTTGTCAAGTTTGGAGAGAAACATTAGTACATCTATTTCTTGCCTCGAGTACAGAAATGAAAATGAAAGGAAAGTCATTAAGAAGGAAATGTGTAAAGAGTAGTAGGTGGCCCTCAAAATTTTACATGTATTCTAAAAGAAGTCAAAGGTGGTTAAATTATGTAATATTAACTGTAGAGTTATGCTAAAGGGACTATAATGTATCTATAAATTATTATATCAGTTGGAAGGTAAGGCATAAGGGAATGACTTAACACTATCAGGTTATTTTGAAAGTCTTTGGAAGCTAATATGAAGTACTAAGGAGGATAAGAAGAAGACAGACATCTTGAAAATCATAATATTATGCTGACACTAATATTAACAGAGTAACTTGCATTTAGTGAGCCCTTATTATGCATCAGGTCCTGGGCTAAGCACTTTGCCTGGATTATATTACTTAATCATCACTAAACTGTAATCACAGATAACAATGCTGTCTACATGTTAGAGATAAGTTAAGTAGAGGTTCCTAGAGGTAATGGATTTGCCCAAGTTCTCACACCCAGTAATAAAAGAAGGCATGATTTTATTCTAAACTTTTTAATTCTAAACCCATGTTACTAACTACTTAAACATGACAATGTGTTGTTCTAGAAGAAAGGAAAGAATAGTCAAGAATGGCTGAGCATCTGAGGTGGGATGACAGAAAAGAGAGCTGTACTTTTCCTAGAAATTGGGGTGTTGATAAGAGTGGTCGTTTTCAGTGACCCTTGCTTTTACAAGTAATGTACTCCAGCTGTGAGTCTGCTCACAACCACATGCCAGCACATGAAACATAATAACACCCATCCTTCTAACTTCTACAGTCATAAAACTTACAGATGGACGAAAGGACTTAAATTTGAGAAAATTTTAGATATGAAATTACTGGGCTAATAGATATTTAAAAAACAAAAACAAATCAAACAACAACAGAAACAACAAAATACTTGTTTACCAGCTCCAGTTCCTCAAAATACGCATGCTAAGATAATTTTTTAAATGTCAAATTTACAGTTCAATCATATCTCTCTTCTTGAAAGTTACTCCTGTAAAAATAGAAGCCAAATGGTTCAACTGTGAAACTACAGTTCCCTGACAGTGGCACTACATGAGAAATCAAGCATATCTACAAGGGCCTTTTGCACTGAACATTGATTTCCAAACTCTTTCCCATTCAAACAAGCATGTCTTTTCATGTCTGCTTTTCACTGTGTTTTAGATGTCTGTAAAATCCTGCTGAAATCTAGGCCCCACAGTTTTCTCATAGTGGTTGCTCCTTGACATCTCCATTTCCCTTTCCTCCTTCCATCACAAGACATGCTCCTGTCTTCCACATTGTTATCCTGCTGTTCAGTCTCTCTTAGTGTCCTCTACTTTACATTTCCTCTTACTGACTTCAGTAAATGCGTCTCATGAAATCCTATTCTAAAATATATTATCCTTTTTCGTGATGTAATGCTTCAACACTTCTTTTAAGCAAGAAGCTCCCAAATTTCATCTAATGTTCAAATGCCTATTCTGGATTATCAAGATATAGCTTTTGTGGATGCCTTCTCTGATATATAATGATTATATATTAATCATTTCTTCCCAGCTAGTTTGAAGAAAACGTCTATAATCCCTTAGTCCTAGATCTTCTACTGCTATTAAATTACAATATACTTTCAGTTTCAACTCTCCAGCATCTTCCATATTGTAAATAAAAGACCAATGACAAGGAAAGTAATACCTGTCCATCTCCAGTCCACCACTGGATTCTCAATTTGTATTGAGAGGCAGTTTGCACTGCCTGCATACTATCGCATTTAGTTTCATGAACACATGAGAATGGAAGTATCTGAAGGGAGGAAACTGGGAACACCCTAGAAAAGAAAGGCCCACATATCAGCTGTAGACGTTGCAAACTCCAGTCACAAAAGAGACATCTGTTGCTTCATCATCCCGTTCTCTTTCAGAGCAGGTGGAGGTGATCTCAATTTGTCCTGCGTCACTAGTGAACATCTTTCTTCCTATAACTGTAGGGTCTCTTTTCCAGATATTCCCTGTGATACATTTTTATTGTAAAGGCAAGTTTAATCAGAATGTATGTGTGTGTGTGTGTGTGTGTGTGTGTGTGTGTGTTTGTGTATAGAGGAAAAAAATATTATAGGCTTTGTAACTACATAAATCTTGTTTAGGATACTCTATCAGAAAAGCATCCATGAAGACCATACAAATGATGCCAGGTACCTGCCTTTAATCCCATCACTCAGATGGCAGAGGCAAGCAAATCTCTAAGAGTTTGAAGCCAGCCTACACTACATGACGAGTTCTAGGTCAGCCAAGGCTACACAGTGAGACCCTCTCTCAAAAACTAAACCAAAGCAAACTAGTACTAAAAACATAAATTAATACATAAATAAAAGAAAACGTAAAAATGAATGTGTTTCTTTCTATTTCTATTTTGTTTGAGAATATCATAACTTTAGTTTCCCATCAACGTACATATCAAAATACTCTTTTGCCTTTGCAACCACTTAAAAGTCTAAAGTCATACTATCAGGTCACACAAAAGGAAACAGTGTAGTGGAATTGACCACAGGCTGTAGTTTGTTTACATTTGTCTTGGTTGGAAAGAATGACTTTACTGTTTTCATGGAGATGAAGGAGTTAGTCCCAGTGTACAGGAAAACTTGAAGACTAAAGGTGTAGTTCAGCACTACAGCACCTATCTAGAATCATAGCACACTAAATCAATAAATTTGTTTTAAAATATAAAGACTTGAGATTTATAGGATGAAAATAAAGGCAAGGAATGAAATGTATCAGAAATAATATTTGATATATACTATGCCTTAATATACTCCAACTTCAAAAAATTCACTGAAATTTCTTTTGTTTTATAAGATTTTAGAGAGTTCAAATGCTCAAAATTTTTAAATAAAACAAACCATTTTCATTAATACTCATTCCAGTTCATTAGGAGAATCACTAATTTAATTGGAAATATATCTCATTACAATAGACTTATTCATTCATTTGCCTTTCCATTTATATGTGTGGTGTGCATGTGCAGGTGCATGCACATGAGTACATGTGTGTGAAGGTGGTCATATGTTAATGAGTATTTGCATGTGTATGTGCATGCACATGAGTACATGTGTGTGAAGGTGGTCATATGTTAATGAATATTTGCAGAAGGGAAGAGGAAAACAGCAGGATCCTGCTCTACCATTCTTCATTTCCTTGAGACAGGGATTCTTACTGCTCTGAAGCTCACCTTTTTCTAGGTTGATTGGAGAAGAGTCCTAGTGATCCTCTTCTCTCCACCCTGCCACACATTTCCCAAACACTGGGGTTACAAGCCCATATGGACATGCCTGGCATTCATATGGGTGTTGGGGGTCACAATCTTGTACAACAAGTGATCTTATCCACTGAGCAATTATGGTAAGTCCTATGCTTGCTTTTTATATTCAACTTATTTCTTCTGAAACTACATAGAACAGCTAGCTGATACCGCTTTTATAAGAAGATATAGAAAATTGTCTAAAGGTACCCATTTCTTTCTCTTTCATTTTTTATTATAAATATGTCCAGCCTTAAGACCTTCATTTAACATATATTTTGTAATTATTGACCAAATAAGCCACAATATTTTTTCTGTACTACCTTTTATATTAATATAAAGCACCAAATTTTTTCTTAAATTAAATGTAAACAGGACTATATAACTTCTTATTCACTTTTGAGGACAATGGTAATGAGAAGTTTCAAATAAGATAAAACTCTATCAATTTTGTGTCTGTCTGTGTAAAATTAGCTTAATCCAAATGAACAAATAGAGGCAGCAGGCATTAAAGGGTTCATTATCATTCATTCTGGCAAAAGTTCTTTACTTTGGTAAGTCACCTCCATACCATCCTTCCCATTCAGCTGGAATGACTTAGAGGAAAGGCCAAATTACTGTGACCACAAGCTGCAAGTCAAAATACTACCAGTGACATCCATTGAGTTGGCTTGATGAATAAATCTCATCTCTGCCTGGAGAAGAGTCAGGGCTTATTTCTCCCCTTGGATAAAGCATTACTTCATCCAAATGAATCAAACACAAGGGACATAAAACTCCTTCTATCTCCTTCATGCCTTTCATTTTTATTGCATACTTTATGGCTAGGACTCTGCGTTCTATTTTTCTTTTTGTTGCTTTGGATATAAAAATATGCTCTGACGATGATCAGAAAATATAGGCAAGCTGCTCCTCACAGCTTTATTCTGGAAACTGCAATTGAAAATGAAAACTGAAAAGTAAACAAGTAGAGGCAACTTTCTGAATGAATGATTTGTACAGAAAGCTGCCTAATGAGTGGTGTAGAATTAAAGTCCCTAAGAGGAAGGAGCACTTAGGAAGCAGTTGTATCTTGCTCCCTTTGATACCACTGTTGGTGTAACCATCATCAATGATGATTATGGTTTGATTTCCCCTAAAAATACCTTCCTGATTCCCTTCATAAAACTAGCAGAAAGTCAGTTCTGTGTAGCCCACCAAGGAAGAGTATGGTGATGCCACTGATACCTTCATGGATTTGTTCTTGGTCAATATCATAAAGGATTTCTATCTGAGATTCTTGATTTATTGTCACAGAAATATTTAAAAAATGGTTATTCTTAACCAGGCAGTGGTGTCACATGCCTTTAATCCCAGCATCAGGAGGCAGAAGCAGTTAGATCTCTGTGACTTTGAGGCCAGCCTGGTCTACTGAGTGAGTTCCAGGTCAACCAGAGTTACAACAGAGAAACACTGTCCCCAAAACATAAATAAATAAATAAATAAACAAACAAACAAATAAATAAACAAATAAAATAAAAAATGTTTATTCTCAGAAACAACTATATTTCTCAAAGTTCTTAGGCTAAAAATAGAAGAGCATGGTCTTTTTTCTTTGTTTCTTACAGGGCTTCTCACTTGACATTGGAAGGAGCCACCTCCTCAGAGTGTTGACATGGCTTTTCTCCTGTGCTTGCTCACTCATGGTATCTCTTTTCTTAGAAGTTCTTAAATACGACCACCAGTAATGTTGCATTAGGGCCCCATACTCCTGACATCCTTCCTAAAGGTCCTGTCCCAAATAAAGCCAACTGAGAGTTAGGACATCAACATGCTAATTCTAGAGGTACATAAAATTCTCCAATCATAAACAGTGTCCAGTGACATAGAAGTTACAAACATGCACACAAAAATACAGTTTTGAGTTGGAACAAAAAGTAGAACACACATTTTTAATTATAGAAAATCTAAGGCAGGCATAATCTATTTAGAAAAACAGAAAACATTCTAGGTATTTCAGCAATGTAGGACCTAGATCAGTTTCATACAGAATAGAGAGAATGAGATGATATAAGAATTATAAATAGCCAAATGAGCCAGGTGGTTGTGACTCAGGCCTTTAATCTCAGCACTCAGGAGGCAGAGGCAGGTGGATCTCTGTGAGTTCAAGGCCATCCTGCTCTACATAATGAGTTCCAGGACAGCCAGAGTTACAACAGAGAAACCCTGTCTTGGAAGTAAAGAAAGAGAGAGATAGAGAGAGAGAAGTAGCCAAGTGCAGCTGTAGTATCTGTAACTGGAAAGAAGCAGAGACTGTGGTTACTGTAGTCATATCCGCATTGCAGGATTTAGAATCCTATCTGTGGAGAAACTGCCTGATAGGGGTTAGAGTCATCAGAGGAAGGGAATGTCTGACAGGGGAGTTGTTGGTTTGGTTTATGTACTTTAAAGGCAGAAGGAAAAATCCACCTGCTTGAAGGAATGTGGCCTTACTCTTGTTGATCTTCTCAAGGTGCTCACTCTTACTGATCTTCTCAAGGTCTCTCTCTCTCTGTCTCTCTCTGTCTCTCTCTGTCTCTCTCTCTCTCTCGCTCAGCTTGGTGTGATTCTTGGGATGTTGCTCAAATCAAAAGCAAGAAGATTGTATTTTTACCTGTCATTATTCATCAGGAAAGATAAGAGCTTTCTTCTCCTTTGTTTTTCTAGTCATTGAAATGATTTTAAAAGGAAAATTTAAAAAAAAAAAAAAAAAACCAACACATGCCAGTCTTCACTAATTCGTGTTGCAAATGGTAAGTGATTGCTAGAAGTGTCTTGGGCCAGCCATTCAAAACACATGTTTACTATTCAACAGAATATGAGTGAGATGGAACTGGCCACAGTTATAAGTAGTGTCTGTCTTATAACTTCCTTTGTGAGTTCATCACTAAAAGTCTAGGTAAAAATAATTTTCTCCTGTAATTTCTTTTACATTTTTCACAATGAGAATAAATGAGTATAACTGGGTAGAACTATTAATAAAATAAGTAAATGATGTAATAAATCAGCTAATCATTAAATATATACATATATATGTATAGCTGTTTTCTACTACATTAAGCATATATATATTTATATTTATATATATATATATTATATATGTGTGTGTATGTGTATGTGTGTGTGTGTATGTGTGTGTGTGTATAATGTAGTAGAAACTGGAAATTGGTAGGTCTTTCAAAAGGTAACCATCTATAAAGCACTGTTTTGAGGTTTCTGTGTCATTATGTATGTTAATACTTGCTACAACAACACTTGATACCAGCTTTGCTAATTAAGGACTAAATAATGAGTAGCTACTTACTGTGCATGTAGACATGTAGGTCTCTATCTATTTCTGTATTTGTGTAATATCACTGTTTTGCTGCCTGTATCATCTATCTTTATTGTCTCCACACAAAGAGGATCATGACTACCCAGCCAAACAGTAAAAAGGCTGGCTTTCTAGTTCAGTCCTAGCATCACAAGAATATTCTGCATATCTCTGTGAAAATATCTACTATGAAAACTAGAGGGAAAAGTACATAAAAATTGGAATTAGAACCTGAAAAGATGGCTCAGTGGTTAAGACAACCATTGCTCCTCCAGAGAACCCAGGTTTCGTTCTCAGCATTCTTATGGCAGCTAAAAACCATCTGCCACTCCAGTACCAGAGAATCTGGTATCCTTTTCTGACCTCTGTGGGTGTTGGATGCAGGTAGTGCACACATACACATGCAGGCAAAACACTCATATAAACAAAATAAAGATAAATTCATCTTTTAAATATTGGAATTATATTTATTCTTAATAAAAAAATCATTATATAGGCTGATATTTTACCCTATGAACATGTATCTTACCTCACAATTGTATGTATTGACCAAATATTTCTTCCCACCTCAATCAAATATTTGAGACAAAACCCTTTTTGTATGATTGAGACTGTCCCCATATTTGTTATAATTGTGGCTCCTCTTCTTGAAGCTGTATATGAGGAGCCAGTATTCTCTTTTTGCCTACAAGATGAAGGGCAAATTCACTCATGCAGTATCTAAAATCCCATCTATCCCTAAGCCACCTTTTCAATTTTAATTTCCATCATTCTCATGTTCCATAGCCTATATTTATCCTCACCTTCCACTGAATGCATTGTTTTCATGATATTTTATAGCCTTTAATTAAATTCTAATTCCCTTCAATCTTTAATTTCATAGTATGAATATAGTACATTTTAAATTTTGAAAACATTTACTCATAATTCTTTCAATACTTTTCTGTGATTTTAATTGCATCATTTTTCTTTCTTTTCCTCCCTCCATGCCTTCCCATATACTCTTCCTTGCTATCCTCCAAATTCATGCCCGCTTTTTAAATTAATTGTTATTACATGTATACATGTGTATGCATACATATTCCTAAGTGTAACTTGCTCAGTCTGTATGACATTACTTGTGTATGTTTACAGGCTGACCATTTGGTATTGGTATTGGATCCAATCAGTTTGCTTCCATTCTCAGCACTGCTTAGTTACTTAGTTACTTGTAGTTCTTTGTGTAGGGTTGAATTGTTGTATTCATTTGGAATCTTGCCTGGTACTTTCTTTTACCATGAAAGCTAGCTCTTAGAGAAGAGGCATTAAGGTCAGTTCTGTCTTAGGCACTTCTGAGTCCTGCCTGGTACCTTCAGATACACCATGATACAATAGGGACTTCCCTTTCACCTCTTGGGGACAACCAAGGACAATAGCACGTAATGTCTTGGAAGTCTCTGGACAACCCTAACCAACAACTCAAAAAAGGACTTGTCATGGCTAGTGTTGGTTTTTTTCTTAAAATTGGATTTATTATTTAAAGGAAGCATTAGCATTCCATATATAAAATTTATATTTAAACTATAAATGTATATTTATACACAGAATTATGTGTATTATACATTTCTTAGGTAGTTAATAATATGATTCCTTATGACTTTTCAGACATCCTTACTGTTATTGTATCCTCCTCTCTTCTTCTGTATTTACCTCTACCTTTTCCATAATTGTAGCTCGCCTTTCCTTTTTCCATGATACTTTGTACTCTGCTTTAATAAAATGATTCACACATAATGGATAAAAGAAAATCCAGAGTAAATGATGCTTAATAAAGAGTTGTGTGTTTCAGTGTTTGCATATTCAGTTATCATGATCTGCACTTTAAAACATTGACTTGTATCCATATTGCTTCTTATTTCCTCAGACCCAGAAACACAGTGTTTTTATATTATCCCATTAATCATGAATTATTCAGACTCCTGCAATTTGTGTATATAAGTGGGTAGAAATTAACTTGTGTTATATGAGAGTCTTATATTGCTTATAGGAAATTTTCTACAATAAAACTTAACTAATCAGAATTACTATCAAACTCTCATGCACCAGTATGGTGCCAATGTACTTTGGGAAGTTTCATAATAAATCTTTTATATGATCAGTACTTTGGAAAACACAAGCCTTGCCTTAAATAAAATGTAAAGTAGAGAAACAATATATTAATGCGTGTATTGATACACAGAATTTGAACTGCAGACAGAAAGATAAGGACAATTTTGGTCAGTGCTTTTCAGTGATAAATGGGAATGACAGACGCAGTGACTGAATCAGTAAAATACTATTATTGTTGATGAGAAGTCAGTGTTTTGCATGTGCGTGCATGTCCAATTGCAAGCTCACATAAGTGTATACTTGTGTTTATGTATATGTGAAGGACAGGGGTTGACATCTGGTGCCTTCCTTGATCAATCTCTTCTTTATTTACTGAGGCAGAGCCTCTCACTAAATCTGGAGCTTATGATTTCAGTTACTATAGCTAGTCAGCATCTCCCAGAAATCCCTTGTCTTTGCCTAATGAGTGTTGGGATTATAAGTAGACTGTCAGGCCCAACACTTATTTCTTTGTAGATTCTAGGGTGTTGTGGAAGTTTGATTTTTAGTTATGCATAAAATAATTTTTTATGCACTTTTGGGTGCAGGACTCCCTAGGTCATCATGTTTTGTATTGTTGGCAGGTGTTAGACTTATGCGTGGGGTATATGATGGCTAATGATCTGTATGTGCTATCAGGAAAACACCTGAAGAGGCCTGAATCAGTAAAAACACATGAGCTTAGATGCTTGGGGTTCCACTTTCCAGTACAGTGCTGGTCAGGATAGTTGTTCCCTCTGCTGAGGTCTGACAGAGTTTGCATATATGAGACTGTCTCCTCATCTTCTTTGGTGAGCCCACATAGAAGCATACAGCTACACTGGGGATATGAACTCTGTGCTCATGTTTGGTCAATATGATTGAACTTACTGAGTTATCTTCCCAGATCCTCATGTAAATACTAGTGGTAATTAATTTAAATATAAATGACCACTAATGACAAGTGGCTCCCAGTGACATGTCCAGAAGAGGTCCCAGTGAGGACATGGGACTAAAAGAGGCTCTGTAACCCTATGGCAACTCTGACCACTAGGCATCATAAGTTCCTGTGGTAGAACTGATGCTTAAACAGGGAACAGATGTCAAACACAAGTCTTAAAAAAATTATAATTGTGTCTCGGTCTTGCCTTTATCGTCTCCAGACATTATCTTAGTATGGACTAACAAGACCAGAAGAGTTGCCTTAGTATTTATTATTTTTTCCCAATACTTATTTTATCCTTGGTCAATGCTTACTAAATATGACTGATGATATGTACATCTAAAAGAATGTATCTGTAGGGGAAAATATCATTATAAGTGAGAGTGAAAGAATTACACAATGCCCACATCAGTCTATACAGTAATGGGAAGAAACATCATGGTAACATATAAAGAGAGTGCTGGAATAACAGTGCTTTTTTGTGTAGCTGGCAGCCATCATTATATAGGGGTACATTCCTCAGTCAAAATAAGTCAATGCTGTACTTTGATTTTTCTTTTATTTTGTAGCTATAGATGTATCTGTTAATAACGATTTGTGTGCATATTAATGGAACATATCAATCTTTTCATTGACCAAGAATTTCAATATCAGGGATAAATGATACCTTTGTGTATTCTGTAATGCTGTTCTATTAAAACAAGCATCCTAGGACAAGATAGATGTCAATTACTCATTATGTTAGTATTCCCACCACTTCAGTGGTACAATAAGAGTGCCACCAACTACCATTTGTTGATACCCATCATAATTAGAATCTGTTAAGTTAATGATGAGACAGGTGTTCATCATTTAAAGGACTCCTGAGAAGACTGCTCATTTAGCCATTAATAACATATCTGAGACACTTCCTATTTATGGATTCAATACAGACTTGACTGTACTAGCATCTGGATCATTAATGAAAAGAATAAACAAAAAGATTAGTTGAATTAATACTGGGATTTTACAAAATAAAATTTAAAAGAAATCCAACTGGGTCAGGATGGTAAGATTAGTTCATAGTTATTTTGCAATTTAAAATAGTCTAAGAACAAAATAATAATTAAGTGTAATTTTGATGTAGAGATGTATATTACATTTCTTTTAGCAATTATCAGTATAATTAAAATAAATTTTGCTGTCCTCCTATTGCCTATAGAATACTATCTAGGTGGAATACAGACAAACAAAGTAATTGCTGAGACAAGATAGCACAGGCAGAATGGCTTCAGCAATAGAAGTTAGTATGTTTCCATTTTGGAGACTAGAAATCTGAGATAGAGATATCAACAGGATTGATTTTTCTTTTATGCTCTCTCCTTGGCTTGTGCATGGCCATCTTCCATAGTCTCTTCCATATGGATCATTAAGTATTAGTATCCTCTTTTCATAAGAACACTTCTTATATTGAGGTCATTTTCCAAAAAAAGAGACAGAGAACAATGCAATGAATAAACATCATATGGATTTGTTTAGTCCAATATGCAGAGTCCAAACATAGCAGAAAAACTGAGAAGCTGTAGGAATGTACTATCATGAAGCACCAAGGAAAAGAGATAACAAAGTCAGCCAACAGTGTGGTTCTCCTACTTTACTCCATTGAAAAAGCCCATCTTAGATCCGCTGTATAAGAACAGTGTTCAAAGAAAGAGTTGTAAGGCAATAGTCTGATCCTGACACTACGCAAAAAGTAACTGTGTCTGAATGTGCCCATCTCAATGGGGGAGGACCCTTCTCATTGCCTTAACCAATCTCAAGGTCATTGAATTTTCCTCACTGGGTCTGATTGTGTCTTTCTTAAATTGGAGTTTCCTCCCATTGTCTTAACCAATACCAAGGGCATTGGTTTCTGCTCACTGGATCTATCTGATTGCGTCTTTTTTGAAATATAGAACTCTCACATTGTCTTAGCCAAACTCAAGGACATTGGGTGTGTCTTACTAAAGAGGGCAGACATTCTCATTGTCTCACCAGTCTTCAAAAATGTTATTTTCCACTCACTGGGTCTAAGAGCACCTATTTCATAAGGGATTTCTCCTATTGTTTAAACCACTCTCAAAGACCTCAGTTTATGGAATAAATAAATGTCCCTATTAGTTTTATTATAGATTCAAGAATAGAGAAAAAACCTTTCCCAGAGAGGAAAAGCCCAGCCTATTTAGAGATCTAGAGTTTTTGTCTCTGTCTTCCCATCCTATTATACAAAACTTCTATCCTCTGAAGGGTAACTGTGAGTTGTAATAGGTAGGAAATCAATAAAATTCTCAAGGCCATAAGATTTGCAGAATTCAAGGTTTTGTAGATTTGGTCATTCTTTTAGGGAGACATGTCCTATTTTAGATCATTGGAAACATGAAAACTGAAGAAGGGTTAAAAAGGAAAAGAGAGAGAAAAAGAAAGTAAAATAGTAAATAAGAAAGTTATAAAGATGAGACATTAGGCAATGTTGGGAGGACTTGGGTGATTTTCTTTGAGAAATGACAATAACAATATTCCTCCTTATGCAGAAAGGAGTAGTACAGTGGTCAGATGAGCAGCACATGCTCAAGTTGTAGTCTTACCTCTGAACTTTCCATACAGTATTTATTCTTTTCAAAAACAAAAACAAAAAAGCTGATTAATCAGTTCATCACATGACTCCTCATGAACAGTGACATCGAGAAGATGTAGAAAAAAAAAAAAAAGAGAAAGAAAAAAGTTTTTTTAAAAAATGCCATATCCTTCCTTCTCTTTAAGGCAAAAAAAAAAAAAAAAAAACAAACCAAAAAACTGTGGCTAGCTGGAAAGGAAGAGACATATACCAACAAATGACATGTCATCTTTGGAATGCCACAGATTGCCACCTGCTCCTTACCTGTAATTACACCAGATACCCTCATAGGAACCAAATAAATTAGTGACATCAATTACACAAGGTTATAGCGTGATTTATTATTTAAATACAAAAAGAAAATGTGCATGTTTTCTACCTCGGTTACTTGTCTATTACAATGATAAAACACCATAAACAAGGCAACTTATAAAATAAAATAGAATATTTAATTTGGGGCTCACAGCTCCAGATGGTTAGTCTATGACAGCCATGACAGGGAGCATAGCAACAAAGGGCAGATATGGAGCTGGAGTAGTAGCTGAGAGTTTTGTCCTCAAGCACAGGGCAGAGAGAGTTAACTGGGAATGGTATGAGCCTTTAAAACCTCAAAACCCACAACTAGTGACACACATCCTCTAACACAACACTCACTTTCTAATTTGTCCCAAAAAGTTCCACCAACTGCAGAACAAATATAACATATTAATAATGGCCAATTTTTAATAATTATAAAATTATTTATTAAAGCATTGTCGATATATTAATAGCAAGCTGTTACAAATCTCAGGGATTGAATACCCCAGTAGCTTAGGCAGAAAGCTCCCTTGGTGCCTCCTCACACCGCTCTCCTCATCCTTCTCCTCCTTGATCCTTCCTCCTCCTCCTCCTTCCTGCCTCCACACAGACCTTCACTAAACAAATGAATGGAACCTAAGGTGGGAGGAGGGCCAAACTGGGGGTGAGTCAGAGTCTTCTCTGATCACTAGCTGTTTGTGTGGAGATCTGGGTGGCTACTTAGCACAGAGGTGTAAACAGGTAGGAATCAAATTCTTTACATGCTGCCAGGCATCAGAAAGCACCCTTCCCTTTTAACAGCATTCAGGAATATGATCCATAACTATAAAATATCCCACAACACCTATGAGAGGATCATTCTCATTCAAACTGTGATGTTGTTTCTTACATTTTAGAGATGGAATAGCCTATATAAGGATGGAACTACGAGCAGACAGAATTAAACAATAACGGGTAGAGTTGAAAATTTCACTCTGAAAGCATTTGTAAGTAAAATATATCCAAAAAATGGAAAGGTGTCTGGTGAACTAGTGATTGTCTATGATAAAAACAAGTCAAATGAGAAGAAAATGTATAAAAAGTCACAATCACAAACATTTTGAACAATAGAAGAGAAATACAGACAGCCAGTAGCCATAATCTCAATAAATAAAAAAGCTCAAATAAGTTTAGGTTAAAATAACAAAGATGTAATAGTTCTTGGCCTTCAGTTGAGTGAAATATTGGCTAAAGCAAAAGCAAAATAAAGTGAAGCTAAGTCAAACTACTTTTTAAGGGCTAAAATAATACCAAAAGGTGAGGTGTTTCTTATTTCAGGCCAGGACAAGTCTTACGACGGCACAACCTCTTCATTTTACAAATAAGGAGCTTTACTTTAAAGATCATTAAATTCTACGGTATGAAGCAACCTAGAACTCAGTGAAGACTGGAACACAGTGCCTCACGTTCTTGCTGCAGTGTTGCACGGCAACCCTCTAGTACAAGAGAATTATTAGAGATGCTTAATTTAGAAGGAATGTGATGAGGTAAAAAAGAGGAACCACATATAGTGGAGCACGCTGTTGATCCCAGCATTTAGGAGGCAGAGTTAGGCAATATTCTGAGTCTGATGCCAGGCAGGTCTACAGAGTTCCAGAATAGCCAGGCCTACACAGAGAAACCCTGCTCAAACAAAGAAACAGACAAACAAAAAACAAAACAAAAGGAAGACGATGAAATCATTAATTTAAAAAACATCATTAGGCAGTAGTAATCAGTAAGTGTTTTTTACTGTATTTTTTTAAAGGAACATTGGCATTTGTTTTTTTAGGAACATCAATAGATGGAAAGGCACTGCACTCTCATCTATGTTGGCACACACATTCGTAATCTCTGCATAAATGCTACACTCAGTTTAGGGCTGACTGTATTTATGCCTTGAGTTTGCATGCCTGAATTTTTCAAAAGCTATCCTATCCTACAATGACCACCATTCCTTTCCATTCCACTGTGCATCATGTAAACAAGAGACTCAGAGTGACAGTATCTACGCATTCAGGTTGAGCCAAATGCAGTTTAAATTTAAATTGCCAACCTCATGACAGCAAGATTATCCATTCTCATAGTGCCCTAAGCAAGGAATTGAGTTGTTCATCAGAGACTAGACAGAGGTGAAACCTCAACAAGCAGAAAACTGCTAAAAGCTGCATTAAACAAGCCGCAGGAATACTAGGAGACTGTCCCAGGCAGTGTCAGCTGCCTGATCATAGTTTAAACAATAAAAACATCTCACTCCACGCTACAACACCAGCTGTTTTTCTTTATTGTTTTTGTTTTTGCTTTCAATTAGGAGAATAATTCCAGACTGACACCACAAAAAAGCTGCTGAATACTCCTAGCCCCAGAAATACATCCTTGCAATATACTCTTTTCATGGTTCTGATACCATTTAACAATACTTGAAAACCTATGTTTTGTGTTTAGTCCCTAAATTCTGTTTTCCTCCTTTCAAAAGTATGGCATGGAATGCTAATTGCTGAGCAACTTTAAAAGCAAATCAATGTATTTTTTTCATTCATGATGCAACAAGGGATTTTTTTAAAGATTTTCTATGACTTTTGATCATTAATCTTATTCATCATATCACATAAGCTTCATTCCAAATGACTAATAAGGAGATTCTGAAATTACATAGTGTTGCTTGTTACCCATCCCATGGACCCTGGGGGCAGAGGTAGAGCTGGTGCAGAAGGAAAACACAATCTCCGGGAGTCAGATAATTGGCAAAAGCAGACTCAGTTTATTATGGAAGGGGAAGGTCTTTATACCCTCCACCCAGCCCAGTATCCCATTGGCTCTCAGACTGCAGATGCTTTCCCTTGGGTATGTCTGGGCTGGTCCGTCTCTGGGTAGGTCCACATGGGTCTTAGGCCTTGTTCTGTCCAGTGGCAGGTCCAGTTTTCTCCTACATATTCACCCTTTTTGTTTAATTTTATTTTTTCTGCAACTCCGTGGGAACCAAGGTAGGTGGGTGTGAAGCCACACTGAAATTTTAACCTATACAGGCAAGCTCCTTTAGAAACTGTAAGGTCATTGCTAAAGCAATATGGCTGTGGTCTAGCTAAACTGCTATCCACATATCCCCCTTCTATTAATATTAAAGGAACTAGATGACTGTGCCTGTCTTAGGCTACCCCTACTAGGCATGAATATCACCCATCATTGGTACATGAATATCTCACATTCCTGCCCTGCCTTATGCTGAGTCTGCTCTCGAGAATTCTTACCCAAATTTGGCTACCAAGCCTCTGGTGGGGGGAATTTAAACATTATGTTTGAAGTTTAATGCCATGAATCAACATCAGCATCAGGAGCAGTCTTTGTTGTAGAGGAGGTTCCCGCAAACCAGACCAATCTCTCTGGGAGCCACCTAGCATTTTTAGCATCAACTGGCTCAAAGCTGAACCTAGAGCCTGAGGCCATGTGATTTACTCAGATCTGCAAAAAGGAACTGAAATATTTCCATAAAGAAGGAAGTAGACATATGCCTTTCATAACACAAAAACCCAGGACGAGTATTGAGATAGCTAAATGTGTTCAAAATAAGTACATATCCATAATCAATTACTGTCAAACAAGCATTATAAACTGTATGTATCTATAGAACAAAAGCATCAATAATGGCAAACAAACAATTGAAATGGTAAATTTCCAAGAAAATGTTGTAACAAACTATTGACTGAAAGAGGGCATTGTAACTTGTATCAATGTATACATCAGGGTCCTCATACTGAGATTAAGACAAATTGTTGACAATAAAACATAAGGAAGTTATTTAAAAATAAATGTATTTGGAGACATAGAAAAATTAATAACCATTACGCATATGAGTTTTGCTGGTTTTATACCCATATCCATAGAACAACACATTCACTTAGCACATTCAATTACACAAACCAAGCATTTGGTAGATACCATTACATTCATACATTGTCATCCACACACACATATAAAACTTTAGAGGCATAGAAAACCAAATCTGGAAGAACAACAGACTTCTTTTTACAGTTTGCCTGCTTTTCTGAAAAAATACAAGCAAAAAATGGGACAGTTTGGCGCTGTACCCTCCAAAAGGCCACTTTTACAGCCATGCAAACACATAGCATGGGGCAGCAGAGGCTGCTGGGGCAGGCAGCTGGGGTAGGCAGATGGAACCATTTTAGAACCCTGCCTCAGATCTAGCCAGTTAGCATCTAGGACAGTGATATTTAAATGAACACAGAACATACATACATTCTCACACATGTAAACACCATCCATACACATGAATCAGACAGAACAACAAAATTAAGACATTGGTGTTCACCAAGACAAAAATAATCAAGCCTGAGAGGAAAAAAAAAAAAGGCACTAGGAGCTCTCCAGAGATTGGAGTGAACCCACTTACAATTTAGAGAAAAAGGCAGAGCTCTCCACATGGTTCTATCAGAGGATCTGGAGCTCATGGTGGCATGCCAGTGTCCTGTGAATTGAAAAGAAACATTCTCTCTCCTGGGGACCAGCATTAATAAAGTCAAACAAGTGTATTAGTCCTCATGACTTTTTGATTAGAGATATGAGTTTTTAGTTTGATTAACTGTCTTGGAAGCAAAACTAAAACTACAACCTCTTGGGTTGTAGTTCAGCAAGGAAAAATTTTGTGAACCCAGTGTGACCACAGGCAATTGTTATTACAAACAGAGGCCTAGTGGATTTCTGAGAGCCAGGCTCAAATCCCTTCTTTGGGCAGACTGTGGTTTGGGCATTTTAGAGCCATGAGCACCTGCAGGGTTCTCTGAATGCTCTCTAGCATCTTTATCTAAGTCTGTTTCCAGTGAGGAGTAAGGAGAGTTGCAGGGCCTTGGGCAGGCCCTTTTCCCACACCAGGAACTTCACAGGAGGGTCACATATGCTTTCCTGCCTAGCTCCCACAAGTTCCTTACAGGCCTCTACTAGGCCTAATGGTAGGTGCTGGAGTCTGCTGGGCAGAGACCCTGCAGCCACAGAGGCTTGCACACACTTTTCTGTCCAGCTCCCAAAGTCCCTGCGGGCCCCCACCAGGCCCAACTGAGCCACAGGTGCCAGAACCCCACTGGGCAGAGGCCCTGCAGCCACTGAGGCACCTCCCATGTTCTGCAGTTTTTGCCGGTAGAACCCGGCAATACTTCTCGACCTCCAGGATCAGGCCTTGTTCTGTCCAGTGGCAGGTCTAGTTTTCTCCTACAAACATGGAACCCCTGACAGGGCAGTTTTTAAAACACATGAGCAACTTTAATTTAGCCTTATGGTCTCTTAATAAGAAAAAAGTATAAGTTAAATAAATAAGAGCTACATCTAAAGCTGAAGAGTCCTGTCATTTTATACTTATGTGATTTCAAACAACAAACTTCGATTTAGCTGCTCCTTTGTAGGTAAAAGCAAATTGTTAACCTTACTTGAATTTAATTTTTAAATATCATTTCATCAAAATATATCCCTTGGCTATCAGGTGAAGCGGAATACTGTGGTGTAACCAATCTGTATTTCAGTGAGATAGGTAGTTCTCAATGGTGACTTATTCTTTCTGTGTACAGATGCAGATTTAAGTGAGATATTCACCCACGTGTGTGTATTTGCTAACACTTCATGAGTTCCACAAAGTATGCAAAGAATGTCATATAACCTTCTAGTCTGACAAGCCTAAATCACTTCATTTCTTATATATTAGAAGCACATGTCAAATTTTTGGAAGTTTCTTTACACTTATCATGTTATACTATAAGAATCTCTTCACACTTCTGAGATGATGGCAAATCTTTTCACCTTGCTTAGTAATTTGCTTGTCAGAATCAATTTTGCTCAGTATATTGGATACAACACATAGACTGTCATAGGTACATTCTCTAAACCAGGAAATGCAAGCAAGCAGTTGAGGTTTTAGTAGCCTTGCTGACTGCATATGAAAGAAATCCCTCAGTTACATGTTAGCTCCAGGCAGCACTATCTCTTCAATGATAAGGATGATATCTATATCTTCTCTGAAACACCAATGTAATTTTTTATATCAATTTTTCTATAGATTTGAGCAGTTTGATTTCCTCTTTTGGAATGTCATTTCTTGACTCATAAAAACAGTATCTATTACAATAAGTTATTTTGATGCAATGAACTGTGAGTTACTTCAGTTCATGATACTTTGTCAAAGCTAGATGTGACCATTTTCACTGAAAAACTAACAGACAATGGGTGGGAATTCTCACTGGGGACAAATGTTTGAGCTCTTAGAAGAGTATGAAGAAGTCTGTATCTGACTCCTTGTACTGGATGATAGGAAATTCAATGACAATTAGACAATTAAGTAAATTCTATTTCAAATTAGATGAAAGCTACACTTCCACACTCAATATGCTTGTTTTAAAACACAGAGAAGGGATTATAGTGAAAATGCATGTGTTTCAAGAGATAAGCATCAAGAAAATAAAATACTTGTCAGGAAATTGTGACATCAGACTCTGTGATGGCTAATCACTCTAAATCACTGTCTTAAGAAGCACAAGAAAAGCTACATTTCTAAATAATTTCCTTAAAGTATAATTAGAACTTTTGATGCAAAGCCATTTTTTTTTTCTAATTTTGTAAGGATTTGAGGGTAAACACAAGGAAAAACTTGTACTTAAAATCTGTCTTATTACAATAATGGAAATTTTCAGATTTTTTTTTCTCTTTTACAATATTTAACTAGACAGCAAAATGGAAATAGCCTATCTAATTCAAATATAGGCTTAACTAAATCAATATGTAAATTTACAGAGCAATGATGCATGCCAAGGCTATCAGGACATTTATAATGCACAAAGTCTTATTCATTAACATTATAGTCTTAGAGAAGGTCACTAAATAGCATGGCAATATTCATGACCTTCAAGAAAGAAATAGAATCAGTACCACCCTCATAGAAATTAATGTAACTTTAAAAGTCAAAATTAAAAGACGAAAACACTTAGAGAGTATGGGGTTGAAAGTAGTAAAGATAGGTTTACATGTCTTTATTGTATTCAGAGTATGAATCATGTTCTTTAATATCTCAGTGCTTGTATAATAGCACCCACTCTTTAGGTTGCTTCATTTAATATTCACAAGTCATCTTACAACAGAAATGCATATTCTGAGCATTTAAACTCGGTGTTACAATAGCTGACATTACTGTCTGCATCCAAATCCTCTAATAATTTCACTTTTTCATAAACTTATCTTCTCCCTTTAGTAGAAGTGATCCCTAGTGTAGCTCTCTTCAGCAATAAACTTAACAGCAGAGAAATCTTATTCTTCGAAAGAATGAAGAACATTTACTATAGTGCAGCATATATTTTTCAGCATACCAGATTTTTCTAGTTCCTTAAAACACAAACAGAAAATCTCTTGATCCTTAGCTCTTGAACTATATAGAAAATGTCTCTCTGAATGCCACATTAAATACCCTGTACAGTTATATAAGATTACAAGCTAGCTTGTGTTGGCACCCTTACCACTGTTATTATCATCATTTATTAACAAATAGGTTGAGAGGCAGGACAATGGAGGAAGGTGAAAGGATGGTACCAGCATCTATTCTCAGCATTTCTGCAGCATCCTCTTCTCAACCTCTTTTTTTTTTTTTTAATCGCTTCCACTGCATCTAAATTACAACTGCACAAAAGAGGCTTCATTCTGGCAGTTATCAACAATTTTGACTCACATCAATAGTTTTGGCTTTCACAAAAACTGTGCAGGAGGCAGTTTGAGGATGAATAGCCAAAACAAAGCTTTATGGATTTGACAATCAAAAAAAAAAAAAAAAACAAACCCTGAAATGCATGTTCATTCCAGCAATTAAGGAAACATCATCAAAAGCCACACCTGTACCCTCCAATGGTGTGGTCACCTGTGCAATTAATTTTCTCTGATCAACTTCTCAATCAACTATGTATCATTCTTTTGAGATTGCTATGTGGTAAACAGATTTTCACATAAAGGCAATTGGACGGTTGGACGATAGTTCTTAAATACAGCCATTATATTCATACAAATGTGGGGGCAGCACTGAAGGAACTTGTCATTTACTTCCAAATTGTCAATATGAAACAAGGAAAAGTAAAGGAGCCTGTCAATACTGAAATTTAGCATTTCAAAGGGCTTTCCTCTCACAAGTGAGAGCCAGTCAACTGAGAATGGCAGTTCAGCAGGAGTCAAGGAGAATTGTAACAACTGCGGATATTCAGCTAATAAAATATTCTTTTTTCTTTTTACTTTATTTCTGACATCCCAAAGAGAAGATCTAATCTCAGCACAAGGTTTCTGTTGAAGAAATTTTCTATCAAATCTGTGATTTATTCCTGCCAATCTCAGGGGCAAGAGGACAAATTCAACCAGTTCTTTTGAACATATTAACATCTAAAGACAAAATAGTTAAGTACCAAAACAAAATCAACCCCAAAATCTTATTTTGGATGTATTAGGATGTTCATGTCTACCAAACACTATTTTGTACACAATAGTATTTTCCAACAGAAAAGTACATTTAATCACGGGATATCATTTCTTACTGCTAAAGGAGATTGGTTCCTATAATATAAGCTTATAAAAATAGTGTCCACCCACTTTCAAAGCACTAGCAGTGAATAAAAAGTCCCACATTAGCAACTGAGTTCATACCCTCAGGAATACATTCATTGGTTTTTCACATGCCTAGATTCAAGGAATCCCAAAAGCTCAGTAAAAAAACAGTAATGAAGGCCACCATCAAATAGAGTCCACAGGATTGATCAGTTTCACCAGTAAATTCACCAGAAGGTAGGAAATCCAAAATAAGTCACTCTATAAGCCAAACATAAGTTGCTGCATACAACTGTAGCTTACTCTAATCTTGTTCTCAACTCAACTCCCTGTGTGCCCCTCCCTGACTGCCTTCTCTTCTGGAGCAGGAATAAAGAGCGGGATGTAACAGAAGGAGAGGGGTAATACATAAAAATGTAGTAATAAAACTTGTTGTCTACATTCTCAACAAAAAAAGCAAAATGGTAGGAAAGAAAGAAAGGAGAAGGAGGAGTGAAAGAGAGACAGACAAAAATGATGATGGAAGAAGGAAGGAAAGGAACGAAGGAAAGGAGGGGGGAAAAAGTCAGACAGAGAGAAAGGCAGGCAGGAACATTCAAATCTACATCATTGTTTATCATTGCCAGAAAAACTTTAAGTCTTTAAAAATAGTCTCTGGGCATTAAAGTCCTCATAAGTAATTGCCATTAGCGAAAGAAACTCACTCTTAGAAAATCTGTCTGTTCAATTTTCATGGTTATGTCCAGATTAATATATGCCTATGTATAAAATGCATATTTTATTAATATTTTCAATACTTTGCAAAAATAACCATTGCTATAAAATAGTCTTGGAATGAATTTTGATGCTCTCAGTTCATATGTCTCTCTTTTTCTTTTTCTATTTATAGAAATAAAAGTTTTAAGAAGAGACAAAAATAAAAACCTTGACAACTTTGAAAAATTATCTTTCCTATTTGAGGGAGTGGCATGCTGCAGTACACACGTGGTGGTCAGAGGACAACTGGAAGGATTTGGTTCTCCCCATTCATCATATGTGTTCTGAGGGTCAAACTCAGGCTAACAGGCTCGGCAGCCAGTGCTTATACTGTTGAGCCATCTCACCAGCCAAGGACAATATTTTAGTATTATCAAACTCCATTGTCTTCACACAAAGCATAGTCATTATCATATAGATAGAATTTTATCCTTTTAAATCTTGTTTTCTTTCTATTCCACTGTAGTTATTATCTGTATATGGAATGAAGAAGTGTATTTAATTTCTAGGATTTAATCAACACTAAACCAAACATTTTATGTTAGGAAGAAGGCAATTAGGAAGAGACTTAAGATATACTATATATTAAGCTTGTACGAGAAGGCACTACAAGAGAATAAAAATCCTGTGGCCCAGCCACATTCAAAACAGCAAAACCGAGGAAGAGCTTAGATCTTCCTTTTACCAAGGTTCATAAGGTACTCCACTGCCTTCATCTATATGTAGTAAAACTTTCAAGTAGTTTGACACTATTCACAACTAACAGCAATTCTGAAAATCTGCATTGCCTTAAAAATCCATAAATAGCATGTGTTGTTTCTTCCACCAACTGCCTCATGGGAGATGGAAGTCAATGGAGGTCACACAGCACGTAGTAACGGGGAACACCTCCCCATCCTTCATTCATCAGTGGAGACTAAGTAGAACCTAGGTTTGTAGATCTCTTTCAGTAGCTGCAATGGCAAAAAAAAAAAAAAAAAAAATCACTTCTCTTCTGAGATTTGTGCCCAAAGAATCGAAGGAAATATATATAAATGATATTCAAAGTTTATGGTAATAATCTAACTAACTATAGTTAGTTTATAGTAATATATATATATATACATATATATAGTATTATATAAATATATATAATTATAGTTATTTATAGTAACAAATAAACCACTTATAATGAGAATCATTAGCACACTAAGTTGAGTGAAAAATGACAGTATTGAGGCAACAAATATGTTAGAAGTCCAAAGCAACTGTTTTAAAGCAGCCAAAAAGAATATTTTAAAAAAATACTATGAAAGGTTTTGAAATAAAACGTCTTTGTAAAACATTCAGTTTTTTAAATGGAAATTCTGTAAATGAAATAAAACATAATAACAAAAGAAAGTATTCAATAGATGGATTAACAGTAATACAGAAGAACAAAGAAAATACTAAGTTAACTCAACCATTGGAAAAGAATGCACATATTCCAAACAACTCAATGGAAAGATCAAATAGAACAAAAAAAGGCAAGACTGTGAGGCCAGAGAATGAAGAGAATATGTATAAAATATCTCACATTTGTGGTATCATCACTCTGAACAGGTAGATTACAGAGGAAAACCTGAAAGTCAAAAATAAATAAATAAATAAAATAAACAACAAATATCCCTTAGGACATTCAACAAATCCCAAATATAAAGCCACAGAAATAAGTAATAGTAACATAACACTCAAAGTCCTGAAAACTAAAGACAAAGAAAAACAATCTTGCTATCAGCTAGAAGAAATTACAGTGGAAACATGCACACAGACACACACATACACAATTAATGTGATAGCAGAGTTCTAAAACAAAATCATAGTGCCAGAAAAGAAAAGAATAGGATACAGTATGTTAAGTGCCAAAGGAAGTTACAGTGAAAATATTGTTCAGCAATGATAAAGGAAATCAAAATATTTTCAGCTGAAAGAAAACTAATAAAGCCACCCTGATAAGCATCATAGTAACTACATAAGAGAAACCTTGAAGTCTCGAAAAAGAAAAAGAGCAAAACTCACAAGTAATTATAATAGAAGATCCAGTTCTTCTTGAATGTTCTTTGTTGGGAGAATCATTTAAAACTCTCAACAAATGGGGTTGTTGAGGTTTCAGATTCTGACAACCTCACTCCAATTGGGAAAAGTGACAAGAAATATATGGAAGCAGTTTCTATATTTCTTTCAACTGAAAAAAACATAACAACAGGCTGTAAAGATAAATATAGATATATAGAGAGAGCTATAGCTACAAATATAGATAGATATATACATATATCTAAATCTTCCTACAACAAACAAATAAATAAATGAAGGGCTGTAAATGAAAATGTCATTCTAGAAGAACCTTGCTTTTTCCTGCTCCCTGCTGAATTCTTTATCTCTAAGCACTTCCATTCTGTGGCTCTTAACTCAGAGCTGTTTTCTGCACTTATGAGTCTCTTTTCTAGAGCTTTCCTTTTATTAATTCCTTAATCTCTGTCCTCTGAGAAATGTTCCTACTGTACTTTACTGGACTCTGCGAGGTCTGGAGTTTCTTTCTCTTCTTCCTTGTTGGATTAGCTGGCATGATATTCTGCTCCATGTTGATGCACCATTTGTAGGAGTTTGCTGCTGTGGTGGTTCAGCCAAGAAGACAAGGATGCATTTTCATAGGTGGAAGCCTTGCCAGACCTCTTTTATATTATAATATTATCATAACATTTCTAACTTCCCTTTCCTCACTCCAAACCCTCATGCATAACCCTCCTCACTCTCCTTCAAATTCATGGCCTCTTTTTTTTCAGTAATCAAACTTTTATAATTGGACTCTGAGGGGAACAGAATTAAAACTGTAAGATTTGGATGAAGCATCATGTTAAAGAGTAGGGAAAATGTCAATTTTTAAGTACTATTCACATTTCTGAAATTCAGACCACCTTACCGTTCCTGTGTCATGATTTGGTACGAGAAATTAAGCATCATGGTTTCCTTGCAGCAAAAAGCACTTTAGTCATATTTAAAGCTCAGCAAAGAATTACAGATAAATAGGAAGCTTGGGCCTGTGTCTTCCTCAGAACCTAGGGTCCACTTTTGCAGATTCCTTTTAAAAAGGTTATCTTAGAACTGATGGCTGTGGGTAGCTGACTATGGGGCTGAAAGCACAGACTGAAAGGAGAAAATTATACTGGAAGGTTAGTGTAAATAGCTAACTGTGGGCCTAAGAGAAAGCATAAAAAGCAGAAAATTAAACTGGGGGTTTAGGACAATTGTGTTCAGGGAGGGAAGAGGAGGGGACTTCCACACTGGCTGGCACATACACTTAAACATCTGCCAAAGCTAGCACAAAATGGAACTAGCAGGGGGAAAATATATGCCATTAAGTAATAAAGAAAACTCAGGGGCAGAATTAGACTAGACGGCCAGCAAGATTGTGGCTTCCCTTAATATCCAGCAATGAGGAAGAGGAGGTAAAGATTTTAATTCAGTATATATATAATTGTTTCAGCAGTGGGGTGGGGGACAGAAAGATGGCTCTGCTGTTCAGAGTCTTTGCTGCTATTGAAGAAGATTCATGTTCAGTTCCCAAAACCAGTGATCAACAGCTCACCACAACCAGCTCCAAGGGATCTGTTGCTCTTTTCTGGATCCCAAGTGAAATTACTCACACATGTGCATAATCACCCCACTCAGGCACACACATATACTACACACACACACACACACACACACACACACACACTCCTGGTGATCAGACATCACATAGGCAATTGGCAATTTTGTTTAGGCTGACCCTAATCCTTCAGAAACAGAAATGAAACTGCCAGGCATTCTATATTTGAAGTCTCTTGGTTTGAAATTAAGAGTAGAGACTGATGTTCTATGTTTTCATGTTTCTTCACACAGTACCTAAAACACTGAGAAAACAGAGAGACTAATAGATGGGAATTCTTTTGAATTTGGTTTCTCTGTCCGTCTTATACACAGTTCTCACAAAAGCAAGTCAAACGAGAGATGACAGCCGAGATTTGCCAATGTAAATAATAATTCCAAATCCTCTAATGCATTCTGACTGACATAATCATTGTATTTCTGAGAGGGGGAAAAAAAGGATTAGTGGACTGAAAGCAACATGTGTAATTTAAAAAAGGAAAAAAGAAGCATTTATTTGTCATGAGTACAGTAGGATGGTCAATAATCTCAGAATGTGTTTCTCCTTCTTCATTTACTTTCTTTGGCTAAAAATTGCAACTTTCTCTCAGCAAGGCCCACTCCAATTTTTGGGGTGTGAGTCTTCACTGTCTGAGTACATCTTTGTTCTATATAAACTTATTTTGTTACAGTGTGTGTGTGTGTGTGTGTGTGTGTGTGTTTTGAGTGTGCGTTTTGAGTCTCTCATTCCATAGTGTGGACCCTGATGACAGAACTCAGGTTGGCAGGCTTAGCATCAAGCACCTTATGCACTGAGCTACCTCATCAGCCCATCCCTCCCTTTGGTCTCTTGCTCAAGTTTACATATAAACCAACAAAAAAAATGTCTTAATAAAACTGATGAGAATCCATCCATTTTGGAAACAATTTCCTACACCTACATTTT
Organism: Cricetomys ansorgei; assembly: GCA_026225945.1. Taxonomy (NCBI): domain Eukaryota; kingdom Metazoa; phylum Chordata; class Mammalia; order Rodentia; family Nesomyidae; genus Cricetomys; species Cricetomys ansorgei. Next base: position 2,516,815 of record JAMJFZ010001121.1, on the reverse strand, counting down.
TATTTAATCACTTTTAATACTGTTAAAAAATATTATGTATCAAATAGTTAAACAGGGAGTGATAAAGCAAAAACTTGGGAGATTCAGTACTTGAGAGCAATAGCTAACAAGTGCTGTGAGTTAGTGGTACTATCTTCATGCCAAGTACATATACATTAATATTCATGTATTCCTTTAATTACTTTCATGAGAAATCATTATGGGAAAGCTACTAATAGCCACACTTTCCAAATGAGAAATTCAAAGAAAAAGAAATGTAAGAATTGTATAAAACATAAAGATTTTTCAAAGTGTAGCCATGTTTTTCTTCTTCTAGAAACCATTATGTAAGCCCCGTGCCACTGTGTAGAGTAGAGATCCAGGGGCATTTGCTATGGGAGACTTGTCTGAAGCACCACAGTACCTTTTCTTTTTCTTTTTTTCACTCTTTCTTTTCTCTTGAGATACTAGATTCTTTCAGTAAAAGTTTCTCTACCCAAACACATGCTTACTACAGGGTTCCTGGGGATCTAGTGGAGTCTTGGTGCCATTTATTTTTATTTTACTTAAGGGGCAGAAGATATCATAGTATATAAACTTGTAAGAGGATGATAATGATGAAAGGAATTCATGGTATACTTAGTAAATTTAACCTAGTGAGACACTGTAAAGTAAATGAGGCCTTAAAAATCTTATTCAGAAATATTAGATGGTAGGTGAGCTGAAGACATTTTTGGAGAAGGAAAGGGAAAAGAGAGACAAAGACAGGGACAGAGAGATACAGAGACAGAGAGACAGAAAGAAAAAGAGAGACAGAGACAGTGCTAGAGAGCACATGAGCCTGATACAGAACTTCCTGATAGTCTTCTAATGACAGGCTCAAGGCCTCAAAGTAGGCTGCAGATAACTATTAATGCTTAGCATAAACAAAATAAATAAACAAATAAAACCTTGCTGATAGAGGCATGAAAGTGGAAGTTTGTTTGCAGAGACCATGCAAAAGGTCTAAGATATTTTAGCAAGTGTCTGCAGAGACATCTCCACCACCATCTCCACAACCATCACATTAACATAAGCAAAATAGTAACTGCTATATTTGATTAGAAGTTTTAAAAATTCAATGTTACTTTGTGGAGTTTTGAAAAAACATCTTTAGGAAACTAGGATTAGAAGAAGTTTGCCATAATTCTGTAGAAAATATAGACCCAGGCTCAGTACCAAGGAAAGGTGCTTAGTCTGTCACCTGAGTTCTCACTGTGGTAGAACAATCTGCCAAGTCAGGGTGGTACAGAAGGGATCAGTGAAATGATTTCCAGCAAATATGTACATGGAGAGGTGGAAGCAGGAATTTGAAGTCAACATGGGCCACATGAGACCCCATCTAAAATGGGGAGCAGCAAGAGAAGGGACCAGAGATGACTCAATGAAAAATAGTTAATGCTCTTTCTCAGTCAAGGTTATAATCAAGGCTGAGGACATGAACTCAATAGCTAGAACCCAACAAATCATTTCTGAAAGTTGTCCCCTGATTGACACATGTCATGGTGCAGGCCAACCCAACCACCCATATACCAGGTAACGAACAGACCAGGAGATGGTAGCACACACCTTTGATCCCAGCACTCAGAAGGCAGAGGCAGGAGGATCTCTGAGAGTTCAAGGCCACCCGGGTCTACATAGTGAGTTCCAGGGCAACCAGAGTTACAACAGAGAAACCCTGTATCAAAAACAAAAAACAAAACAAAACAAAAAGACTAAATGAACAGGTAAATTACAAGACTAGATGAAATATTTTAAAAGAATAATTAAATTAAAAAACTTACACTACATGATATAAAGATATACGAATGCAAATTCAAAAATAAACCATGAATATTATTTTCACTTTGACTAAGACTTATAGGACTATATGCTGTATTTCAATGAAAAAAATAAAAATTTGAAGAGTCGTTATTTTCATGTGCTTAAAATTTCTCTATCCTAAAGCAGTCATGTGTTGCTAGCCATGAGGGCAGAACAAACAGTTCTGGCTCCTCCTGCCCTCGTGGCTAGTAACACATGCCTACTTTTCATTCTGTTTTCTCAAAACCAAATGTACTTTCTAAAAGAGCAGCTACCATAAATCTAAGCTATAATGTTACCTGTTCATGTGTCACAGTGTGATTGCCTTTCCCTGGGGAATAAGTGCACTTCCCACAAATGTGGTCTTGGAACAAGGCATTAACTTCAAAGTTCAGTATTAAAGGTAAGCATACTAGCAAGAGATTCCTTCTGTCCTCATATCAAGGTCTGGCTCTGGGCAGCCCTTACATAGGACACACTTGGATAACAATATTTCCAATTTTACCTTTTGTTTGTAAAGTCAAAGAGATCACAAAATAGACAAGGTTAAAGTATTTTTTCAAGTAAATGAAATACATTTGAATGACAATTGTCCTGGAAAAGCTAGAAATGAAATACTAGCCACATTGGCTTAACTTCCCACAGTCCCCTCAAAATTGACCTATATTCTTACAAAAATGCCACAGAATATTGCATTTATTAAGTAGATCAGGTGAAAATTTATTTCACAGAATTCTAATTTTTATGTTTTATTTTTGTTGTATGACAGTAAAAACTGTCACCTTAATTAATGTCCCACACTTAACATTACACACACACACACACTCACACAAGCACACACACACTCATCCACTATCATATGTCCTATGTCCTTCTGAAGTCTACATCCATGAAGGAACCACAGTGGTTCTGCTAGGGAACAAACAGTCCTGACTCCTTCTAAGCCTACTGAAACACTTGTGATCTTTTATATTAATATTTTGGTTTTAAATAATTTATCAGACTGGTTTAATATATAAAAGTACATTTGTATTCAGAATGTTAGCATAAAAAGGCATCATTTTACTTTTTCTTACTTAATAACATGATCAAAACTATAGAAAAAGTCAATTTTAACATATTCCTGTGGAAAAAGAAGTCTGTCAATCAAGCAACAACAATAAAAAGCACTCTTCCTCTTATTGTGGCATTTTTCACAGAACACAAGTGAATTCTATACATACGGAGACTAGCTGCTTTGAAAACTTCATCTATTTCATAATACTACTTAAGAACTTTGTGTGAGAATTTTCATTTGTGATATAGACACAGTGGCTCAGTGGCTGTTTAAGGCATAGATACTCTGAAGGTCTTATGGTTTATCTCCTTAGAAGAATATTTACTTTCTCATCTGTTATTTATAGTAGTGGAGAAGGCATACTGTAAAACCTATAAAACATTTTGTATCATTGAGGGAAATTACAGAAGAGGCCAGCCAGTGGAGTAACATGGCAGGATGTAATTTAGGAATTCATGTAATTATAGGAACCATAGCTATGGTCATGATGAGGTCCAGATAGGAACAGAAAAGAAAATCTCAGAGAGTTACAGAAATCAGAGACTGGAGACAAGGCATGGAGAATCCAGACATCATGGAACAATAAAGCTATGCATGAAAGAATTATAGTACAATCACAGAGTGGAAATCAAAAGCTGTCCCAAATATGACAGATCAACATCCAGTGGAAAATGCTCATGACTATTACTGCGTATGAGGTTATTTGTTTTATGCATTTCTCCTTTTTTAATTTTTTAAAAATTGATTTTGTTTCTCTTGTACAATACATTTGAATCCCCCTCCTCCCCTCCTTCCACTCCTCTTAGCTCCCCCATCTCCACTCTCCCCTAGATCTAATTCCCCATCTGCACCTCTGCCCAAATAAGAGTAGGCCTCCCAGGGTTACTGCTCAAAGAAGGCAGGACTAGACAGAACAAGTCTGGGCACTAATTCCTGCATCAAGGGTTGACTAGGCAACAAAGCAGGAGGTCAAAGGTCCCAAGAACAGGTAAAATAACTCCCCCACACACACACACACATATACAATCCAGTCTGTAGGAGCTCTGAAAAAACACTAAGCCAGAGAACCACAAGACATATCTAGGGGACCCTGCAGGTTCCATATCTGTGTCACATTAGAAAGGCTTTCTCTGGCAGCTGATGGGAGCAGATGCAGAGGTCCAGGGCCAAACATCCTGCAGAGCTCAGGGAACCCCACAGAAGAGGGGGAGGAGAGATTGCAGGGACCAGAGGGGTCGAGGACACTAGGAGAACACACTTTTCTCCTTTTTTGAGTTTCCTCCATCAACACCTAAACAAATATTTTTACACTGTATAAAAGTTTCCATCTGAAGTAAATAATACCATCATAGTTATCTATAGAATTCTAGAGAAACAATAAATAATTTTCAGGGAAAGGGGGAGAGGTGTTGAAAGACTACTTTATAAACTTATTATTATTCCATTTATAAGGACTTATTTATGTATTAGTTTTATAATTTTAATTTGGAAATACCAATAAAATAAGTCACAAATTTAACCATTAAATCAGAAGTAGTAAGCCCCAGACTTTACATACATTAAGAATTAACAGAAAAGGAAGGATAATGATATTTAGAAAGAATCTTAGTCTCTAGACCTCACCTTGTTGCCCAACATCCTTGTCCAGTTAATCACTCAATAAATGCTCATTTGCCAACAATGCACCAGGGGCCACACAGCTATTGCTTCCTTGCTGGCTACTAAACTTTGGAGGAAACAGGCAATTACAAGTCATCATAGGAGGAGATTCTTAACAACATGTGTTCTAGTAGTCTGCATAGAAAAATATGATTTCACCTTTGCACTAGAAGGTGAGAAAACAGTTTATAGTGGGGGAGGAATTTGAAGGACTTAGTAAAGATGGAATTGATGATTGAGCTTCCTCAGATTGGCTACTAGCCATGTTGACTTGAACCAGATCCCTTTCATGGAATAGAAAAAAAAATTCTAGAAAGTACTTAAAGTACCTTTAGGTTCATTGAAATAGAATTTGATAAAGATGGACCCTCATACCCAGCTTTTGATGTGAGGACTGCTGATCAATCTGTGTTTGTACAACACATTACTTACTAATTCTCTATCCCATTACTAAACATAACATTATTCTGCTAATGTGTTCCCTGATTTTCCAACTGGATGAAATGCAGGATAGTTTTCCCTACATGAGAAACCAATATCAACTCACAGAAAATCTTGACCAAAGCAAAGAAAATACTTGGAAATTAATTTGGAACAGCAACTAAGACCAAGAATTAGTGTGCAGGATTGACAATGTGCTCACCAAATTGTAATATGTGGAACTTGGCTTCTGGTTCAGTTTCCAGTTTAATATTTTGTCAGAATGTGCCAACACTGGAAATGCCTTCCTTCCCTTGGCTGTCTACAACTCGTTTACTTTAACTAGGAACAGATGATAATTTTATGCACTTAGGATCAGATGGTAATATTAAGTAACCAAGAGGTAGACTCTGGTTATATTATTGTCTCTAGCAAATTTTTCCAATCAAATGTAATATGTCATCCAAGGCATTTCTTGTTTTCCTGAAGGAATTTCCAACTCTTCAAATGTTTGTCACATGGCAACAAATGAAAACTGAGATAAGAAGTATCATCAGAAAGACTATTCAAGGCTACAGTCTTCTCATTCTGCAAAAGTCAAAAAATCAAACATACGAACAATTGTTTCTGTCAATGGGTATGTCTTACAAATAATGGTAAAATATCACATCTAGAATACTGGGATGGATACAAGACTGAAGACATTTTCACAACACAGAAGCATACTGAAGTCTTCCTCCCACAGTGACACTCTTTTCCCGTTTCCTTTATCTACTTAACTTAGACATCCCTTGCATATTCACCATCTCTAGAATTTCAGCATTTCCATAATATTCTGTAATATGGATATGGGGTGAGGCTTAACTGGGAAAGTGCTGGCACAAGAAGCTTGGGCAGGGCAGTGGTGGTGCATACCTTTAATCCCAGCACATGGGAGGCAGAGACAGACAGATCTCTGTTTGTTCAAGGCCAGCCTGGTCTACAGAGTGAATTCAAGGACAGCAAGAGTTACAACAGGGAAACCTTGTCTCAAGAAAAAAAAAATCAAAAGCCAAAAAACAAGAATAAAAACAAAACAAAAAACAGATTTGATACTCACCATAACAGAATAGTAGGCATGATAGCATTCTTGTAATCCCAGAATTTGTGAGGTAAAGACAGAAGGAACAGGATTTTAAGGTCCTTTTGACTATTCAGTGATTCAGTGAGTTTGAAACCAGTCTGGATTACATGAGTGATACACACATATATACACACACATATATATGTGTATGTGTGTGTGTGCGTGTGTGTGTATCTCAACAGAATCATAAAATGTATTAGTTTTTGAGATAGACTCTTTTCTTGACCCAGAATAATTTATTAGAAGTTCATTCAAGATGTTTACATCATTTAACTCAATTTGCTTATTTTTTGTTAAGAGAATTGTTGAGTTCCCCCTAATGAAGAATGCTGATTGTTTGTCAGTGTTGCTATCTGTAAGTCGTTTTCTTTGATGCAAGTGCTTCTTGGCAGTGAGGAGCCAAGGTGTAAATGTTATAGCTCTAAGGGGAGAAATATAATCCAGGTAAACTGAAGTGTTACAGCTCTGGAGAAGAAGGTATTCTGGTACCTAGGAGCCAAGGAGAAACACACAGTCACACCTGCAACAAATCTGCTCTGGTGAAAAACAACAGGGACATGAAAATGAGGCAGACTATATATAGCGTTTTGGGGAAGACGTTTTCCAGGGTGAAAATTTTCAGGATAGGGAATGGGGAATTTCAATCCCTGAGTTTGGACTAGCTCAGGGATTTTGAACTCAGGGATTGGTGGGTTTCTGGCTCAGTGATTGGTGGGATTTTGAGTTCAGTCATTGGTGGATTTCTGAGTTCAGCGACTGCCCAGTAATTGGTGAGTTTTTCAAAACAGGGAAGTGAGATCGATTTTTTAAATGAGATCGGACTTTTCACCCTACAATGTCTGAGTAGTGTTGGCTTCATAAAATGAACTGATCGTAGTTCACACTTCTGCTTTTCAAAGACCCTTTGTAAAACTGGTGTTATTCCTTAAAACAGGCAAAATATCCAAATAAGACTATGCAGATATTTAAAAGGTTTTTATTTTATTTTAAAGTTGTAAATCTAATTTATTATATAGTTTAAGGTCAATTTATATCATCTGAATACTATACTACCTAGTCATGCTATCACACCATATTTATCATGCCACTGCACATGTAGTCTATGGGTATATGTGCATGTGTTCATCTATTGCTTTCCAGTTTAATTTTGAGACAGGGTCTTTCACTGAACCTGTAGTTCACTGCCTAGATTAGCTTGCTGGAGTGCCCATCATCCTCCTGTGTCTGCTTCCTCCATGCTTGAATTACAATCTCTCATCACCATGCCCAGCCTTTTTCATGGATTCGGGAGTTCTAAACTCAGCTGTTCTTGCTTGTCCAGAAAATACTCGACCCACTGAGTCATGTCCTTGGACCCCTTCTTCTACATTTTGAATACAATTGTCTAAAATATTTCCTCTAGATACATCTGGAACCACAAGAGAAACTGTTGCAAATATTCCTCCATCGTTAAACACGATGCTGGACACTCCAGATAAGAAGGGCGCCTTATTGCACTAGCTCAGATTATTGATGAATGTTTCCTGTCTTCCATCTTCAAGGCCCAGATCTCATTGTTTTATAGTTCTTTTAAGTTTATAAATTTCATTTCAGCTTCTTGTTACTGTATTATACTAGGAACAAAATTAACTTGCCAAGGATTTTGATTTCCCTTTCATTGTAGTTAATCTTGATTGCCTACCTGATGGTATTTAAAACTGCCCAGAATGTGTATTTGGGCATTGCTCTGAGGGTTTAGCTAGAGTCAGTTAATTGAGATACTAATACACAACCTTTGTGAGCAATCCCATTCCAGGAGCTGGGATTCTGGTCTCAATAGAAAGAAGTATAATGAGATCAGTTTTCTGTCTAAAGTACAATCAGACCAGCTCCCTCATACTCCTGCTGCCTTCCACATCACAATAGACTGTACCCTCAAACTGTGAGCCAAAATAAAATTTTCCTTCCTAAAGTTGAATTTTTCTCCTCACATGCTTCCTTACAACAAGGAAAATAACTGATACACAACAGCAGGTTTTCTCTAACTGAAGGATAATAGATTAGCAGTTCTTTAAACATCACTGTCTGCTTCTTTCCCGCAATGGCAGTTTTAAAAGAGAAGTTAACTATCAATTGTATTGTTTTCTTCTGTAAGTAAGCTGTTGTTTTCGTATTATTGCTGTTTAGATTGTTACTTTGTATTTCATTTCCAACATTTGATTATGTTTGTTTTGATATGATCTTATTTTGTTTGTAATTTTCTCGACTTTCTAAAGCTAGACTTTTGTTCCTTTTTGAAATTGGGGGCTTTTTCAGCCACTGTTTTCTTTGATTGCTTTCCCATCCCTGTTCACTTTATCTTCCTCTTTGAAACCTTCCTTATAGAAATGTCATTCCTCTGTAGTAGCTTATCAGTCCCCGAATCTCTTCCTCCTACCTGACACATGTACCTCATCTTGCACACTGACTTAATTCATATTGTGTCATTTTAGAATTTACTGACTCTTTCCTCTATTTTCTACATCCTTCATGGTGGACACTTACTGAACCCTTTAGTTGAAAAATTTTGCCTTTTCCGCTCCTATCCTTTTCCATTATTCTTTATATTTTCTATTTCTTTGCTCAGGTTTCGTACTATTTTAATCTCTTTCAAGTATCCTTATAATTGCTTACTGACTTTTTTATCATAGCTGTCTTAAAATCCCTGTTAAATTTTCTAACATCCCCCCATGTCTTGATTGTAACAATTACTAATATTTTACCTCTTTTGCTTTTAAATCTGTTTATTTATGATATAACTCTTAATTGAATCCTGATTCTTTATATTATGTTGTCAAATGCTGAATCTTATTTAAAGTTTTCTTAGTTGAATTTACGTGACACAATTGAAACACAGGAGGAGAAGCATTGATCCTGGCAGCAGTTTAGATTTCCTCCACTTAGTATTAGGATAAAAACTGATTGAAAGGAAATTTGATAAAAAAATAATTTTATTATTACATGTGTTTTCAAATACAATATCAATGGATAAATTTACATATTGATGGAATAAATGGACAAGAGAATGAAGCTCAAAGCTGTAGCTATCTACATATTATATTAAGTTATAGTTACTACATATTCTAATTTAAGACATATACTATGATATATAAATGTCATTTACACTATATACAATAAAATCAACATACTGAAGTCCCCACTGGTGATTGGTCTTTCCGGTATTAAACATATGATGTGACTTATGTAGGTTGTCCTAGAGGGTTAAAGCATGCTTTGAACCCTGGAATTCTCATCCAGAGAGCTGCAGGCGTTTGGTTGCTCTCTACTTTTTTAGCCCTGGCAAAACTTAGCTAAATTCTAAATACTTCCTGCTTCACAGAAGGTCATTCATTGACAAAGGAATGTGGCCTAGTTGGTGCTTAATTTTCTGATAAAGTGTCTTCCTCTTTTCTCTGTGAGACCACACCTTATGCAACAGAGTCATTTCCAGAACTTTTACCCTTAGACATGAGCTCCACATGCAAAAAGGGCTACTCCAGTATCCCTGTCTTAACCAAAGGCCCCTGTCCTTGTATACCAAGGACCCTCCCCTGCTTTTTTGCTGTAAGTGGAACCACCCTTGCTTCAATAAACTGAGATGTTCCACTCACAACACTCTCCCAAGAATCCTGTTCATTCTTGTCAGCTCACAGATCTCCAATCTAAGACCAATGGGTGCATGGTCTGGCAGGACTAGGAAGCAGCCACAGGATAATTTACAGCAGACTTAGTTCTTCTAGTTGATTTAACTTTGATACTCTAACCAGGTAGACTATAGCTAACTTCTCTCAAAGATCAGTTTAATTTTTCAATAAACACATATTTTAAAATATTTAATTCTTTCTCATCTGGTACTAAATTCAAGTTAATGTCATGCAATTTGACCCAGTACATCCTTATAGTTGTTTTTCTTACTTTTTAAATTTTAATTAGAGTTGATGAATTACCCATAACATTTTTCCTGTGACATATTTCCTAACTAGCACTTTCTCATCATAGAGACTGTTCAGGGTGTGCTGACTCATTCCTCCCACTGTGTGTAAGCCTATTCCTGTGAGATCATTCACAGCATGATTATAGAAAACTGTGTTACTCTATACCATCACCCTGAGACCAAAATTTAGCTTTGCCTAGGAAGATAGATTTCCTCCCTTCCAATTGGGTTGACTGAATCCCACTTGTGAATTAAAAAGATATAGATTAGCATCAGGTCCTCATCATGGCAATTTCTCATCACTCAGATCTAACTTACCTTCCTTTGTAATGGGAAATGTTAAACATCTGCCATGGCTTAGTCACTTATTAATTACTACGAACAGTGGAAGTTTCCAATAATGATGCTTTAATTACCCCATACTCCAAATGAGTGCATTCCACACTTAGACAAAAGCTCACTGAAACCCAGTCCTGCAAAAAATGGATTAAGGAAGGTGTGAGCATATGACTTAAGTCCTTCCAATTAGTCTTTTGTCTGAAATTTTTCAGTTTTGCTGAGGACAAGACCCTTCCCCATCAGTAATGAAGCTGCTATAAACTGAAGTTAAAGCTTTTCCTGTCTCATCTATGATCATATAATGAAAAGTGATCAGTTCTCTGAGTGAATGTGAGATGAAGGAAGAACAGGGAATGAAACAAAGAAAAAATGAAGCACTGGTTGCCTGATAGTTCTGCCTCCAGCTGTTCCCATTTATATTTCTGCACCTTGTGGTTTCAGTAGCTCTCAGCTTATTTAGAAGTTCTCTATGCTGAGCTTGTGTCAGAAAGAACAGGCACAGACATGATTATCATCACTACAGAGCTTCTCCTTCATCTGACATGCAAGCTAGCTTTCCACTTTCCACACATATATTTTCTACTTATCATTGTATGTACTTCATTTGTAAATATAGGATATTCATCTTATATGTTATACCAAGGTTTTAGATATTATAATCTCAACAAATTCTGAGTCAAAGTCACCAATGAGATATGACATTCTATACAAATTGAAAACAGTTGGCACGTATATGGAAATATTATGTGAGAAGGTTGTGGTTATTTTCTTTGTTGTGGGTCCCCATAGCATTATAATGATGGTAATGAATATGATTTTATTTCCCTAAAGGGTATCATCTATGTTATTCATTCATTCTGAACCAGAAAAAGTCAGAAAGGAGTGTAATTTGTCACTGTGACTTTCTAGAATTTGCTTAGCATCCTAAATTCTTACATTAGCTTTTTTTCTCTTCAGTTCCATTTATAGTATTTCAAAACTGCTGAGAAATTATCTCCTCAAAGAAAATAAGTTCATATTCTTAATAGCTATGCTAAGATAAGGATACTAATCTATGCCTTACAGAATAATTCTAAAGATAAAATGAGCTGCCTTGTCTCCCCAATTACCCTGGCAATTCCTTGAGAATAAAAACCCTGTCTTTTGCTTTCTTTCCCTTTACACTGTGCCAGCAAAACATTTTCTGCTCATAAAAAAAACAAAAAACAAAAACTGCAATGTTGTTGGAAGCCTATGAAAATCATTATAGGCATCTTCCATCTCTGAGCATTTAATTCTTGGATTTTCAAGTGGATAAAACTAGGTAGATGCCATAATGAATTGGCAAGGGATTGCTTCACTGCTGTATGGCAGGGTATTGGTACCTAAACAGTGAAAACCTTGTCACTAAAGAAAGAAAAAAAATAATAACAACCTGGGACTGAGATTTCAAATCATGTGGACACATATGTCAGAGTCCAAAAGGTGTAAGGAAGGACCAGCCTTATGCTGTTTAGAAGGAAAATACTTCATGGAAGGAAAGAAACCTACAGAGCATGGAAAATATAGTAGCATTATAGGGAGCAAAGAGAAGCAGAGATGTGATGATAGCCACACACAAAATACTTGAATGAATTAAGGAAGTAGAGCTCCTTGGGAAATGGCATCAGTCCCAGATTTAAGTCAGTGAGAGTACAAGACAACCCTGGTACATACTTTAGCATCAGAAAGCTGGGAGGTACATAAAGAACGATGGGAATATGTCAAAAAAAAATCCAGCAGAGTGGGAAGAGTCAGTATAACTAACTCAACACTCAACAGAGTAAAGACAATCCCCAAAGAAATGGAGATAACAACAGACTAGCACACACTAAACAAGAAATGAAAAGAGAAAAAGAAGCCAGAAGTGCAGGTAAATAAAAATATATGAATAAGTTGAAAGTCTGAAGAAAGAAAGTATATTTCTATAATATCAGAGTAATTCCATGATGCTTATTCATTTTGAAAGGAAGAAATATGTTTTTTAATTCACAGTATCATGTGAATTTAATTATGTGAAACTTAAACTTGGAGAAATCTTACAACGTAAGTATTATCCTAAAGGTTACTAATGTTAAGGCAAAGTTAACGTAAATCCAGGGAAACTAGAAAACTTGGAATGGACATATGGATTGGGTGTGGCATGTATCAAGGCAACTTCTGGTTTTATCACCTTATCACAAAGGCTATACTTATGCTTAATGTTATGGAGAGCTATAACATCTACTTGTGTGTATTGTAAAGTACTGGCTACTAGCTTGGTGACTACCATATGAAGATTATTAACTTTGTATGATGTGTATCTACATCACCAACATTCTTCTAGATGAATTCAGAAAAGTTATCTTGGGATGCAAAACAAATTAACCACTAAATTTACTTCAGGGAAGCAATTGTTAAACTGCTTCTATAAGAAGTGTAATATGGTTTGAATCTTTTTTCTCTTTGAACTTGGAGGAAAGAACAAAGCTAAATCAATTCTTTTCATGGGTACTTGGAATTAAGCTTCCTTCCTAATCTACCACATTTGTAAGCACTCAGGAAAAGTATCCTTGTGTGATGGAGTCTTTGCCTGACCTGTTGAAGTCTTCTTACAAACTATATCCTGTATTAAACTGTCTTTAAAAAGCAGGATAGGAGGCTGGAGGGACAGCTCAGCGTTTAAGAGTTGCTGGTCTATTCTGAGGATCAGACAGCCAGGCATCAGAGTTCAGTTCCCAGCATCAATGTCAAAAACTCACAAATTCTTATAATCCCAGCACTTCTAGCCTCCTGGGGCTACAACACATAAAGATAAGCATAACATGAGCACATAAACATGAGCACACCCTCAAACAGACACATACATGTAATGGTGAACTAAAAATAGATATTGAAAGGAAAAGGCACAGGAGCTTCTTTCATGGGTTGTTTGGCAGCCTAATGGTCATAGGAACAATGCTCAGTAGAAATGAAAGAGCTGTTCCAGGGAGTATCAGCATTCCCCAAGGGAGTGCGAGTCAACAGTGGATATGTTCTATCTGTCTATGTTCGATAGGTCAAAAGAGCAAACATCAACTACCATGGACATCATGCTGAAACTTATGTGTTGTACACAGTTGTCTTTCCTACTCAGCTTCTTCCATGACACTGCCTCTTCCACAGAGGTGGCAATGTGAAGTCTTCACATTGTAAGGCTTTCTATGGCTAGAGTTTAGGGGACAGAACACTAGAAAAAGAGACTGTGGTCTCTCAAGGCTCATCTAGTTCAATTAAATTCTATGTTCAGAATGCAAAATTAGAGAAAGTGGAGTGTTGCCATCTTATGAGTAAAGCTGGGTAGAGGAGGGTGGAAAACTTTCCTGAAGAAAAAGGAAAGAGAAGGAGCAAATAGATGAAGTCCAGGCAGGCATAAAGAAAGTCAATCTGAGGTCTCCATATTCTCTAGAGACAGTTCTTCTCCCAACTCACTCCCTATCTCTGGATTTTGTGGAATCTCCTTGTACCATTTTAAAGCAGTATTTGCCTTTGTGTGTGTGTGTATGTGTGTGTGTGTGTGTGTGTGTGTGTGTGTGTGTGTTATAGATATTTTAAGTGAGTTGTGTTCCTTGTAGTCAAAGTATTATTTATAAATAAGTGAGTGAAGTGCATAGTCAACACCCACAAATTTTAAAGAGAATCATTAACAAAGAAGTAATATATAAAACTATAGAGTATTTTAAGAAAACAAAGTGGAGGTAATATAGAAGACTTGTCTCTGGGAAGTTGACTGGGTCAGTCTTTTTAAACATTTTTTTAATTTGTTTTTTAAACAATGTTTAATGAACAAGAACAAGTATTAAGGAAGAAGATAAAATATGACAACATGTTCACCCAGAATACAGTAGGGCAGGGTGTTTGAAGGGCCAAAGGACCCATCAACTATGATGAATGTCAGGGGTGATTCTGTTAAATGAAGACAAAAATATGATCATTAGATTTAACTATCCGTAAGTCATTTGGCAAGAAGTACTGAAATCAGCTCCATAGATCTCTGTCCTACCAAATATCATTTCTACTTAATGAAAATAGTCCTTTATTAAAAAATTATTATACAACTTATCATTAGTATATCCATGTCCTCATGACAATTTGTCATGCCAATAGATTTCTTTAGGTTAGGAAAAAATTATGGGACTAAATTAGTTTCAAAATGGTAATTATATTTTCTTTCTTCATTGTTATCTTTAAGTTTGAGCCAACATTGTCTTCATTCTCCAATCTTACCTTTTTACATTCCCTCCATTTTAAGTGATCTATAAATCAATAGCTTCCCCTTGATGATACAAATGGGTGTCATTATGCCTACTCACATTGAATTTTAAGGAATGTATGGATGCTTCCTTCCAAAGGCATTTACAGTTTGAAATACGGTCACAGATTAAAAGTTTTAATACATACTATTTCCTGAGAATGTTGAAACTTTATTCATTCTGATTTTGAAAGTCTTTGTTTGCTACTTGGAAACTATCATTTGAAATGTGTAAATACTTGAGTCACAAAATATCAGTGCGCTAATACTATACTATATCATTTACAATTAATTGTGGAATAGTTCTTTGGAAAGCCATCAAGCTAGTCTTAACCTGAGAGCTAGTCCCTACAATAAAGAAAAATCAATCCTGAAATGCATTACCAGATTACCAGATGATGGTTATGATGAATATAACAATGATACTCAGTGATGGTTTTGAAATAGAATATCATGGAACAGACTGGTCTGAAATTTTCTATAGCCAAAATAACCTTGAACTTATGCTTCTGCTTCTACTTCCAAAGTACTAATATTACAGGTAGAACCATACCCAGTTTATGTGATGTTGATGATTGAACCATGCTTACCAGGAACATGGTGACCAATTTGGGTCAGTTTTTATAGATCATTGGTACATTAACATCAAAGCTTCTCTTTAACGAAATTTGCTAGGTAAAAGTGAAATTTAGCGCAGTTCAGTTCAATGAATCTCTTCCTTCTTTGGCAAAATATTCCATTTAACTCACTGTCAAAGGGTGATACAGCTCATCTTCATACAAATAATCTAATTCAACCAAAGTGACACTTAAAGTTTAATCAAAAAAGAAGTTCTGGTTATATGTTAGGAAGTACTGACCATAAACATCTGATGATCAAATTGGCTTGCTTACAGTTCTATCAATCTCAATGACTATCTCAAGATGACCTCAGGATTGAGAATTATTCATAGTGATGCTCCACAAGGCACTATGTGTCTGTGTCTGTCTGTCTATCTGGCTCTCTCTTCTCTCTCCCTCCCCCCCCTGTGCATTTTCTGTTTATTCCACTATAACTCTGAGTCAGATTTGAGAGATAGGCTACTTGTAGGATCCATTTGAAAGTCTAAAAAATTCCCCAGATTTTCAAAAGGCCCAGTATGTATATTGCCTATTACTCGGGATGCTAGTGTTTATGTTAATTTCAAGAATAATAAAATTCATTAAGAATTACAATGAGCACTTCAGAGCTGAATGAGTACTGACACTCAAGGCTCTATAATTAAACACTTCCTGATTGGCACCCATTAAAGTTTATAATTGAATTCTGAAACTTGTTCTCTTGCTCCAACTGCTACTGAGATATATTTCTAATTTGTAACTGATTCCTGACTTGTAACAAATTCCTACTGTGCCCTTTTTTTACCCTCTAGTTCTAAAAAAAAGGCAGATAAGAGAGAAATCTTCACTACTCTTGCAGGTGGCCTTTAAAGATAGAAAGAAAGAACTAATTACTGCCCTTTTTGGCTGTCATCTATCTGAAGCTTGGAGAACAGGAGCTTGTAGGGAACTGAACTATCAACTCTTAAACCATCCCACCAACAGTACCATCCCGCAAACTGCCAACTGCCATCTGGTCACTGCCTTCTTTATATCCTAAGCTGTTCCCAGAAGTCCAAGTGGCATCCAATAATAAGGAAGGCTTCACAGGACGGAAAAGTTCTTGGCAAAGCATCCTGTTATAAAAGTTTATTTTCATTAATTAAAAAGGTCACACAATAAATAAATTTGCTGTTTTTTCTTTTCTTTTTTAGATTATAGTATCAGTACATCATTTTCCCTTCTATTTCCTCCTTTCAAACCCTCCCATATATCCCTCCTTGTTCTTCTTAAAATTTATTCTTTTATTACTTGCTGTTACACTCATATATGCAGTGGTAGGTATATACATATATATTCCTAAACAACTTACTTTATCTGTGTAATATTACTTGTATGTGTATTTGAAGGGCTGACCATTTGGTATTGAAAAACCAATTGGTGTGCTCTTTCCTGGTGGAAGACTGTATTTCTCCCATTCTCATTGTCTGTAGTTCTTTGAGAAAGGTTAAGACCCCATGTACTTTCCCCTGTCTATGCCAGCTTGTTGATTGCTACTGTCATTGTTCGTCTCAGATTTAGGCAGTCATGCTGATGAGACATTATAGGTGTAGCTTCTGACATTAGTAGAAGACATAATCTCACATCAAACTCCCATATCTCTGGCTTTTATAATCTTTCCTTACCCTCTTCTACAATACTCCTGAGCATAGATGCAAAAATATATTGTAGATGCTTCCTTTGGGGCTGGGTTCCACAACTCTGCACTTTGATGTTTTCTGTAGTGGTCTCCCACTATTTCAAAGAGATGTTTCCTCAGTGGAGGGTAGGACTACACTTATCTGTTAGTGTAAGGGCAATATTTATAGTTAGGGATTATGTTGCAATAATAACGGGATGGATGTAAGTTATCCTCTAAGATCCATGACTTCACTAGCATTGAGTAGTTAACTAGGTTTCCAGTACCAGACATGGTTTCTCTCTTGTTGAGTGGGTCTTAAGTCCAATTGGAGAGCTGTTTGTTATCATCAAGGTATGTGTGCCACTAATGTATCCTTAGGATTATTGTCTCATGCAGGTCATTGTTGTGGTTCATAGCTATCATAGATGAGTAGGACTGTTGGTTGCTTCCCTCCTTTGGAAACTTGCATGGGAACTGACCTGAATGCCATGCTCAAAGGACTAATTTTCTAGTTAGATTTCTGGCACCAGAAATATGCTTTTAAAATTCAGAGATGTTCTGATTTGTTGCAAATATAGACATTTTTAAAAAGATCTCTTTTTACTAAAAAATTAAATTAGCAAATAAAAATTATTCTAAAAATATAAAAGATATTTAATTTATTTGTGACTCAAAATAAGTTGTTGTTGTGGTGGTGGTGTTTTTAAGTTACCCACATTCAGAGATTATTCTCTTGAAATATTGCCTATGTCTTTTGTAAAGACATTTGAAAATATGAGCTCTAGGGGTTTCAGAAACTAAGCATACTTGACAAGCATTAATTGACTTTCAGAAGAAAGGAAACAGTTAAGCTTTATTCAGAAAGTCAATTGTAATCTATTCTCAAATTCCTTTGGAATAGCAACTTCTAAGAAATTTTTGTTATAAGCCAACTCAGAAGTTTCGATCATCATATTATACTCAAATGGTTTCATAATTAGGAAAAGTAAAACTACATAGTTATTTATTTTAAATAGCTTAACGATTGCAATTGAAAAAACAACCCAATGAATATTCTGTACCTTATAAAGTAATTTATGATTTGTATCAACTAAATCAAAAATTAAGAATGATAATTGGTTATATAACTGGAAGTGATAAGAGTATAAATGCTTCACTATTTCTGGAAATGAGGCAAAAAGAAGTTTAAGGCATATTCAAATGAAAGGAAAGATTATTTAAAGTGGTAGTCAATAATCTTACATCTTGACAAAAATCTAGCCTCTGCACACTCCTGCTTTTTTTTTTGTCTTGACTGAGGAAAGAAGGAATGAAGAGCTTATCTCCCTCCAGAATTCATAGCTACAAACTAGCCTTCGTTTAACCTTCAGCCTTCATTCTGCCTGCCCAAGTGGTACACAAAACAGCAATGCATTTCATGTAGAAAAGTCCCTGACTGGTAGTAGTGCTAAGCATATGGCTTGAAGCAAAATTAGAATCTCTTTGTAGACACACACTTTTAAAACAGGTCTCTCAAACACCCACAGTATATGGTTCCCAAACCTATGATCTCATGGCTATAAAATCCACTACAAGATGAGCTGAGGGATTAAGTATATCTGCACAAATGGCTAAGTCAGGCATGCAAAATCAGAGTTGTATGAAAATGTGAAGAATTTTAACTATCAGCATAGGTTTTGTTTATGTAAGCACATCTAAAATGAAATTCAAAATACATTGCAATGGGATAAAATAAGACTATATTAACTGAACAGAAATCAAAACAGATCTTTATTTAGATGAGAATTCTTTATTTCATTTAGGATCTCCTGAAATCTGTGGGGAAGTGGTCCTCTAGCAGGTATCATGACTGGCAGAGAAACAAACTGCAAAGAGATGAGAATGAAAACTCAGTACAGCCAGATTTGGTCTGTCACACTGGACCAAAACTTCTAGAGAGCCTGATCCTGTGATATGATCTTCTTACACATTTAAACACAGTAAAATTGGGGGTTGGGGGAGTCTCCACGTGACAATTTCCAGAACAAAGCTTCAGAGATGGCTATGTTGAAATTCTTTTGCAGAATATTCTACTATAGCAAAGAGCCTGAGAGTTGATCATAAGAATGAGTTCTGTTGACTCAGAAACAGTGTTCAGGGCTCGGACCTAGAGGAAGGTTTGTAACAAGCAAAAGGCTGGATTCTATTGACGGGGGATGCAAAGTACATGAGACCTCGTTGATAAGAATGAATTCAACTAATTGAGAGACAAAGCTTAGGGTTAGGGCCTAAACAATTCTCAGTTTTGAGGAGAATTCAGGTGGAGGCTGGCTCCTAATAGAATACCAAAGGATAACCAGGTTGTTTGACCACTTTTATTTCAGCATGAGTGGTGTCCAGGTGTTATTCTTCCTTCCTTTTAAGAAACTAGGCCTGCGTGCTTAATAAGCCTGGTTGCTCCAATGCTTTCTTTAAGCTGTGCTTCCTACACTAGTGGCTGGCCACACATTTATGAACACACCCATCACCAACTGGATTTAGTGAGTCGTCAAAGCAAAAGACATGAAGTGGTCTGGAAAACATAGTGGGAAAAAAATTAGAGGGGAAATGAGGGGTAAAATATTATATTTTCTTGTAACATATATAAAATAAACAAGAATAAAGAAAATTTAGACATAAAATTTAAGATAAGAAAAGAGGAAATAGGTTGATTTTAACAGACTTGGAGAAAAAAATAAAGAAGGTCAAACTTTTAGTAAGTGTCTAAAGGAACGAAAGATGGACACTAAAGTGAGATAAAGATAAAACTTCCATTATTGCTGAAACCTCCAGTTGGCTTGTAATACAGAAATTCTTAAACACTAAAACAAAAATATAAAG
Organism: Cricetomys ansorgei; assembly: GCA_026225945.1. Taxonomy (NCBI): domain Eukaryota; kingdom Metazoa; phylum Chordata; class Mammalia; order Rodentia; family Nesomyidae; genus Cricetomys; species Cricetomys ansorgei. The sequence continues at coordinate 2,497,038 of JAMJFZ010001121.1, read as the reverse complement.
ACAGCCAGAGAGAAAACAGACCCAGACAGAAGAGATTCACAAATACTTGCTGGTCTCCATGGAAACAGCAGACATCCTTGCTTTGTTGATACTAGGATTCTGTGTGGTCTTCTGTTCTCACTATGGGAAGAATTTAATTTACTAACCTTTAGTTTTGGCTCAACTATTATTTTGGCCAATAAGTTTCAGCAAAAGAGTGCCCCAAAACTGACAAAATATAACTGCAAAACTGGATATGACTTCTTGAGTATCTAGATATTAACATGAAAAGTGCTCATTTTGAATAGTGTAGCTTTAAAAAAAGAGTAAAAGAAGCTGGGCGGTTGGTGATGGTGCATGCTTTTTTTCCCAGCACTCAAAGGCAAAGGCAAGTGGATCTCTGGGAGTTCCAGGCCATCCTGGTCTACAGAGTTCCAGGACAGCCAAAGTTACAATGGAGAAACCCTGTCTTGAAAAAACAAACAAAATAGAAAACCAAGCAAAAACACCATCACCAACAACAGCAACAACAACAAAGAGTAAAAGAGGGACTAAAGATATAGCTTAGTTGGTAAAACGCTTGATGTGCAAGCATGGGAGCCTGACTTAAAGCCCCAGAACCCACATAAAAATGTTGGGTGTAGTGATGCATGTTGTAATCCCAGTGCTAGGGAGGCAGACAAGAAGGAAGCACTAGGGCTCACTGGCCATCATGCCTCCACTAATTAGTAACAACATAGTCAATAAGAGACCCTATTTCGATACTCCTGGGAGCCTGAACACGTGATCACCTTTCATACATACTAGGAGAACATTTGATAAATATTTTGAAATTATGCAAAAGAGATGGAGTATGTTGTTAATAGAGGCCCAAGCTGATAATACAGCATAGCATTGGTTTTAGTAATTAGGTTGTTTTTATCGTTCATCATCTTTTTTTTTTTTCAGATACTAGCAAAAATTCTATGGTTATATGCAGAAAAGAGGCTCATGAATTTTGAAGCTTTTATTTTGATCATTGGGCAGCCCAGCTCAATAAATACATCTACAAACTCATGGAACATTTCTGAAAATGGAGCAGAAAAATTGTAAGCCAGAGGATCAAGGAGTTTGTTGTGAAATTGTATGTCCTAGTAATATTAGAAGCTACATCCATGAAATCTCACAAGTGAAAAACCCACAAAGCCCTAATTCTACACAAAGAACTACAGGAAACCGAGGAAAGCTAGAAATGATAAGAGTAGGCTTTCTTAGAGAAGAGAATAGCAATTGGTTTGTCCAGAGCCAAATGTCAGCCCTGGAAATATATAATGCATGTAACATTACACAAACTGAACAGGTTATGTTTAGAAATATATATATATATGCACATATGCATATGAAAATAATTAGTAAAATAAAGAGGCTGTGAATTTGAAGGAGAGTGGGGAGGGATATATGGGAGAGTTTTGAGGGAGGAAAGGAAAGAGAGAAATGTTATAATTATAACATCAAAAATAAAATAAGCTGACAATGGTAGAGCATGCCTTTAATCCCAGCATTCAGGAGGCAGAGACAGGCATATCTCTGAGTTAGAGGCCAACCTGGTCTAGAGAGCAAGTTCAAGGACTTCCTCGAACTACATAGAGAATCCCTGTCTTTAAAAATCCATAAATAAGTAAATAGTAGGTAAATATATAAATAAATAAATAAATAAATAAATAAATAAATAAATAAATAAATAGGTTACAAGTGATATAGATGAAATAAGACTGGTAAGAGTTGATAAATGATCAAATTGTATGTTGAATGTATTTCTTTTAATCTTATCTATACTGTATATGTTTAAAATTTAGAATAATGTGAGTTTCATTGTCTTTTATCAGCTGTCATGTATGCACTATCATAAGAAAGCAAGGAAACAAGTCCACTTACAAGCAAAATTTAGTAAATTGAAAGATGAAATAATTTTCTTCTACATCAATTATGATTGCAAATGAAATAATGCTTCATGATAAAGGCTCCTCATTCTTCATCTCTTATCAGTCTGTCCCAGTTCTTAGCTTGTGAGGTTTCTAGGGACTTGGTGTGTTTTCTGTCATTTGAGGTGCTGACACTTTGAGAATTCTCAAGTTTGTCATTCATCTTCCTGTGGTAATTGGAATGACAAATGTCCCCCATAGTCGCTGACATGTGAATATCTGTTCCCCAGTTCATGCTCTTTGGGGAGGCCTAGGATACATGGCCTTGCTAAAGCAAGCTTGTCACTTGGGATGGTCAGTGAGAGTTCAAAGAATCACAACATTCCAAATTCACTCTTTGCTTCCTGCTTCCAGTCCAAAATGTAAACTTTCATAAACTCCTCTTTGCCATAACAAATTTTGTGGGCTAAAGAAGCAGTAGAAGCCACTGGGATGTGCCTCCACTCCCTGCACAGGTGAGAGGAAAGAGTGCACAGTGGGCTCCTCTTCTCATGCCCTGGACAGAATATTGTGAGTTGCCTGCTTCTCGAAAGCAGAAGGAACATGCTTGTCTCCACTGCACCTGGATCCATTTTTCACTCCAGCCTCAGGTGCCCCTACCCTGCCCTGTGCTAATTAGGCTTCCCCACCTGGAATACCAGAACCCCACCTTCTCTGGGAAAGTTACTTAAACGGAAAAGCCCGTGAATGAAGTTTGAGTTTCGTGTCCACCAGTCTCGGCTCCGGGGGCTTTCTTTGTGCCTTGCTATTCTCAGGGCCGGAAGTGGATGGCTTCATGAGAAGCCATCAGACCCCTGCCCCAGGTTTCTTGCCCTCCCTCCGCTTAAGTCTGAGCCAGCTCTCCTGGTCAGAGAGTGAAGTCAGACCGGCAAGCAGGACATCCAGCTGCGGTCCAGGGGTGAGAGCGGGAATCCTGAGAAAGAAACCAACAAAATTTCCAAAAGCTACTATCATAAAAAAAAAAAAGTTTACTCTTACATTTTCATATCCCAAAAGTGAAAAATCAAACTGTTGGTCAGAATTTGTTCCTCAGAAGAATACAAAGGAGAATATTCCTTTGCCTTTCCTTGGTCTGTAGCAGTACCACACCTCTCCAGACACTGGGTTGGTGAACAGTCTGGTACGTAAAGAATATCATTTCTGCGGCATAACTGCTCTATACTAAAATTGATATAGAGCAGTTAGGCAGCAACTAGAAATGTGACAGCCCTTAAGTGCCTAAATGTCAATGAACATTTTGTCTTTAAGCAACATAAAATTTAAAAACAATGTTGAATAGAAGGATATACATTCACTGATATCTCTAACAAGAATATATGCATATATTTGCTTACAAACATGATCTTCCACATTGCTTATTGCCTTTTAACTCTGAAATTCCCCCAGAATCATATAATCAAGCCACACTCTCAATTTTATTGATCATTATATCAAATAGGATAGTTTTATAGGTCTACTCAAAGAAGTATAATATGCTATTCTAACCTGTAGAACCAGAAAAATGCATGATAATACAAATATGAATACACAATTTCATATATAGTTTTCTAGAATCAAAGTCATGATCCTTTGTGTATCAGTCTTTTCCTTCTAGCTGCATGCACACTCAATCATTCTTTGTTGTGTCATTAGTGGTCCAAATATTCAATGTCAAACTTTCATATCAGTGAGTTTTCATTATCAAACTAGAGAAAAGCCCTTTGATTATGCTTTTTAAAATTGTCTTGTATTTTGCAAGTAAAACAATCATATGTATAAGGCTACACACTGCAAAGTGACAGTGTCACATTTTTTCCTCCTTTGGAAAAAAAGATGAGTCACAGATGAAAATAGAGTTGTTAAAATATTCCTTTTTCTATTTCCATGGAGCTCAATGCAGGTGCAATTAATAATCTATTGTGTTCTCAGAAGAAGAGTAGAAGGAGGAAGAGGAGGAGGAGCAAGAGGAGGAGGAGGAAGAAGAAGAGGAGGCAGAGGAAGCAATAGCAGCAGCAGCACATGGTCAGTGAACCTGGAATGAGCCTATTCAACAGCCAATTTTTGGCAGGGCTTATGTTACATATGTTAAAAAAAGTGGCTCTCTAAAAGCATGGCTTAGACAAAGGAAACCAGTGGGTGATACATGGATCCCACTTAGTCTCTGATAACCAACAAGAGAAGAAAGAAAACAAGCAGACTTCTTGCTTGGAGATTTTTGATTACAGAAGACATTTATTTTCTATTTTAGAAAAGATTAAAGATTTTTATTAATATTTATTTTTTATTTATGTGTGTCTATGTATGTCCAAGTTACGTGTACATTAATGCAAGTGTCTTCGAAGACCAGAAATTTGGTGTTGGATCCCCTAGAGCTAGAGTTACAGGCAACAATGAGCTATTTGATATAGATGCCAGGAACCTAACTCGGGTTCTTCGCAAAGGGCTCTTAACCACTGAGCCATCTCTCTAGCCCACAAAAATTCTTTCTTTTATGTTAATAAGTGTGTCTATCCTTTCACCCATATATATGTAGATATTGCCAACAAAGTCACACAATAAGGAGAACCTAACTCGACCCTTTGCAAGCAGCTCTTAACCACTGAGCCATCTCTTCAGCTTTTAAGAATTTTCTTTAATGTTAATAAGTGTATCCACCTTTTGACCCACGTGTGTGTGTATATGTATATATATATATATATATATGTGTGTGTGTGTGTGTGTGTGTATGTATATATGTATATACATATATATACACATGTATATATGTGTATACATACATACATATACATATTTACATGTATGTATACATGTATATGCACATACATATGTATATGTATGTGTATACACATATATACATATTTACATATAATATATATGCATATATATTTTATAGATATATACACACACACACATACATCCAACAAAATCACACAATAAGGAGAAGACAAAGATGTAAATTAATAGTATGTCTCCTCAGCAGCAAAAGTATGCTTCAATGAACGGATTGAATTTTTGATGTCTCATAGTATACTTGTAGATATTGTGTGGTAGGACACATCTTAGCTGTTTATTCATCTGTTTTGCTTTTATTTTGGCTAATAGGAATGGAAACCCAAGGCCTCTCACCTGCCAGATGAGCATGCTACCACTAAGCTAATGAGCTGCACAGTAAAATTGGAAAGAATACAACTTGATTCTTACTTAGTGGTAATAACCATCAAACATCTCTCTTAGTATTAAACAAGTGTTGCATATTTATGATGGTAAAAGGGTATAGAAGCTTATGTGTGTGTGTGTGTGTGTGTGTGTGTGTGTGTGTGTGTGTGTGTGAATATGTTTGCTCACACACTGTTCTGTATGTGCTTGGGGGAATTAAATTCCCAGAGAGTCATGTCACTTTGATATCTGTATTATGATTGAAAACAAAAACCAACATCCTGACATATTTTAAAATATTCTCTGAGTTTTAACAGGAAAGGTGTAGAATTCAATGTGTAATTCAATGCTGTATCTTTACATGACATAAATCTATATTTGAAATTTCCAAAATACAAATCTACCAAACATAAAGAAGCAAAGACTTGAGCACTTGTCACAGGAATTAGGAAAAACAACAAATCAAACAAACAGGGAAATTAATAACTTAAGCTCTTCTACCTCACACAACCATGCAACTAATTCAGGAGAACCTTTCTTTAGTATACTTTAGAGCTTGCCAGTTGCCCATGGCATTCCAGAATAGAGCACAAATCATTTTCAACCCATATGTTAAAATCTAGAACTCTTTTTTATGAGTCCCAGACTTAATAGTAATGACTGAAAACATGTGGAAGTCAAAAACAAGAACGAGAAAGAAAAGAAAGAAAAGGAAACCACAACAACAAAAAAGTTTTTTCTTTCACCTATATACTTTAAGGATTGAATTCAATTCAATGATTTTAAATTTTCCACCCACCTGTTACAGTCAATAGCTCTACATTTAGCATAAAAAAGCAGATGGCCTGCTTTATTCCCACACTGCACATCTGTTTTGATTTCTTTTACTGCACATAGACTAAAGTATTCATGAAATTAACAGGATAGTGTTATTTAAAAGAAACCTTACTTCAAAAATTCATGGTGTTCACTGTGCAGCCATTCAGTTTGCTAATGGAATCACATTGTGGAATCATAACTTTATTTTATGTTATAGCATCAGATACAAGTGACTATAGATAGAATTTATAGGTGCCAAGGATATCTGAATACATAGAGTCAGCCTAACACTAATGAAAACGTAAAAACAATCCTTAGCACCCCATACATTTGGTGTTGGTAGTAACATACCTGTAATCCAATACTCAGGAGGTTCAGGAAGGAGGTGCAGAAGTTCAAGATCATTTTTAACTGTATATTGGATTCATGGTCATCAGAGATACAAGAGCCCCTGTCTCAAAGATAATATGTAAATTAAAATAGTATTTATTCATTTCCATTCATCCAGGGTGTAATTCCCTCTCTAGATGGAATGTCCCTTCCTCAGAACAATTGTGGTCATTTTTTTATGGAGCTGAAGCTTAGCTCCCTATGGATGAGATTCTAGATGTTGCATATAATTTTCTTCTATGATCCTGAACTTAGATAAATCATTGGGTCTTTCCAAATATATTTAATCAAAAATGTTAAATTATATTTATCTTAAGAAAGTTTGCACAGCATTTAGAAAAACATAGGGAAGTTTTCTAACTTATATTTGAATCATTTAGTATTTTACATACATGTAAGTCATTAGAGAATAGTGAGTGAACTTCATTTCTTACAACATGTTGTGATGGCAAGAAAAAAAGGTCCTTGTTATATGTGTTCACTGCTTTGCTTCAATCACACAAATTTCTTCAATCAAAACAAAGATGAGTATGTGCACAACTGCTCTCTCCAAACGCACCATTCCCCTACAACTGACTTGGATGATTCCCCTAAACTCTATTCAGTGGCAATAAGAATCTCCTATTACCTTGTTCAAGAAGAAAGACTGCTAATCTTTGCTCTTCAGAGGTAGTGAAATCTAGTAGGGATTGCATGTTATCCCTCTACACGTGGAGAAGGAGGGGACTTCTTAAAACATAATGAGTAATTCCTCGAATCATAGCTGAGTAGTCTCAACTCTAAAAATCTGTGTAGAGTGGAATGTAGAGAGTGACCAGCCTAGAAAACAAAGGCCAGCATTCAGTGATTTCCCCCATTTATTTCCCTTTCATTTTATTTTCTAGGGTATAACAGAGACAGAAAGTGTATGGGACATTCTCAATTAAAAAGGCAATTCTCTCCTGCCTGAAATTCTTCAGTGGAAGACATCTTAGCTTCCAGGATTCTCACTTTTATGAGCACATGCACATGTCACCAGAGGTTTATGTTCCAATAACTCCCAGGTGTTTCATTTAGCTACAAATGGCATGACAGCTAACAACAAATCAATTGCATAGAGGTTCAGATAACATCGGAATTACCAGTAAAACTTCAAGACAAACACCCATGAAAACCACTGATGTCTACCACTACCAGCAGCCTCATTCTCAAGCTTTGTAACTGTCATTTACAATGTGGCTTGGGTTGGATGTTCCTTAAGTGCTCCAAGGAAAACTATGTTACTAGCTCATCTTCAGTGATACATAATCTCAAGTCCTGCTGCAAACCTTAATTGAGGAAAGCTTAATTGAAAAAAATCCTTTCCACTGCATTGGCCTGTGGGCAAGTCTGTGCTGCATTTCCTTGGTTGATGACAGATGGGAGAGGATCCAGCTCTCCATGGAGAGTGCCACCCCAGTGTTGATTGCTACAAGAAAGAAGGCAGAGAAAGCCATGAGGAGAAAGCCAAAAAGCAGTTCCTCTACAACCCCTGCTTTGATTCCTTCCCCCAAGTTCTCCTTACCTGAGTTTCTGCTTCCAGGTTCCTGCCATGTGTTCCTGCCTCCAGGATCTGATTTGAGTCTCAGTTCAAGACATTTAACTCTGAGGTGACAGCACATTTGCTGAATGAAATTTAATTATGCAGTAGCTTAGAAATAAGTTTGCATTTAACATCTTATCAAAATGTTTTGTATAATATAGAACTTAATTCTTAAAGGATGGGTAAAGCAGATTTGCTACATTTTTTAAGAGTTCTAGTCTTTCTCATAAGGAAGCATTGAGGTAAAAATAGAGAAGAGAATTGTTAAGCCCAACTTAAATGCTTGAATGTGTCAATCATTTACAGAAAGGGCTAGATATAATGGCTGTCAAAAGTATTAACTATATGAGATGTTTACTTTCAAGATTATACAGTGGTATTTTAAAAAAAGTATTTTCAACTAATTGAGCAAGCTTTAAAAAATGCAGATATTTGAAAAGTCACACTATGCATAATCTATTAAAAAACATATTTTATTAGAAGGTCTTTATCTGCTACCAAAGTTTTAAAATCCTTTTTACCTCAACATTTTTGAAGATAGTATTTGTTTAATATTGAAAAAGGATTATGCCACAACCACTTAGTCAAAGTCTTGTTCAGTGTCGGAATCTATTCAATTTTGCATGTCCCAGCTTGATGGAAACTAACTACTTCACAGCACTCCATAAATATTTATATTGTAATCTATTATTGATAGCCCACAAACATTTTACTATAGCATGCTAATGGTTATAATACAACAGTTCTAGGTGGAGCTAAACTTTAGGGTGGAATCCTCCTGCCACATATGTGTCCCAGCCATAGGTCCCCTGCTTGTCTGGAGTCCCAGGCCACCTACAGAACTGGCTCCAAGCTGAGGGATGTGCTAGGGAAGACACAGTGTGGAAGGGTGGGCCGTGAGTTTACAGCATCCTGGCTGTCTTTGGCGGACATCCAGTGAGTTGGACTAGTACACAGACAGTCAGAACATGCTTCAGGGGGCGTCTCAGGGTGTAGGGTACATATATAGGGCAACAAGCAGGGGAGGAGCTGGTGACACTGAGAATGCCCATTGGTTAGGACATCCTATGTTGGGAATGGCCTTGCCTGTGTGTGGAGTTTGAGTCTGTGTATTCCAGTACACAGGACAGAAAAGCATGTTTGCTTTAGTGAAGATTCAAATCTAAATTTAGCTGGGTTGAGGCCAGAGCTAAAAGGTGAGGAGGACCCAAACTCCTTTTGTCCACATCCTCTTAGCCCTTGAACATCCCCACACTAAATCACTATTTCAATTTCGTTTTCATAAAGCATGCTTTGCACGTATAGAAAAAAATAATAATACTAGCAATTGATGCAATCATGGCAAACACAAAACAAAAGCCTATGAACTAAGGCTTGAAGTGAGAGGAAAGATTGACTGTAAGAATAATCTAAACTGGTGATTCAGTTTTCCTTTTACACTGAAACATATTAGCATTTATGGATAGTGACCACTTATGCTACAATGACTATATTTGAACCTCATAATATCATTATATTATAAGGTAATATTCCCATGTTTCTGCCTTACAGATGAAAGGAGTGAGCAGTTCTGAGGTTAAATGGTATAAGCAGAAGCACAGAGCTAACTGGGATTCAAAATCAGGGCTTTTAACTTTGATGCTTATAATGTTGACAACTCAGCATCTTCCCTTTGGCATGTCTTCTGTTACTGATATCCTGTCTTTTAGTCAGACACTAAAAGCTCCACTCCCCACATGCATAAACATCCTACCAGCGACCATAAAGCCAACCTCCATGTAGCCAATGATTGTGTTTGTTTCTGTCTTTACTTCATTTGGTTTTGATTTTAGGCTGTTGAGTCACTGAACAAGGGTTAATGCCTTTCAAAAGCTGCCTAAGTGGCTTTCAGTATCAAGATAGAAACAAATGGATAAAGACAGGGTCAAGCCGGGAAGCAGAATGCTGCAGGATGTGAAAACAGCAACAGAGGGAGCCAAACATATAGATGTTTCAATTCTAAACCCATCTGTGCTAGTTGTGTGACTTTAAATGAATTAGCCTTTCTAAGCATCAATATTAACAAAGAGAATATAATAAAAACTTGGCATAAAAACAGCCCAGAGTAACTCTCTGATCAATTAAAGAACGTCCAATCCTTATAAATGAAAAATATTCACCTGATCATATTTTAACATTTGTAGCAAAGATGATTATTTATTATCTGTTCTCACAGAGGGGTGGGGAGGGTGGTTTATTGCTGTCATCATTACCAAATATTAGTAAAGTATCTATGCACACAGGCTGACAATGGTGATAGCCAACACATGTGTGCAGTACTTTATGAAATACAATGACCTCTGTTTCTCCATAACCCACTCAAAAGTTCTGAAAATTTAGTCCATAATTTATCATTCATCACCATCATCATGATTTGTGTTTAAAATAAGCTGAGTTTGGATTGGGCAAAGGAATGGGCATAAAAATCTCAAACTCAATTTAAAAATTGGTCCAAGAATTACTTTCTTTCTTCCCGATGAATCTATTCTCATGTTTATACCTCTACAATTTTAAGAGGTATTGGGTCTTAAAAGTAATGAGTTATACAAAGAGCAGAGAAAAATCATCAACTTTTATTTGCATGTGTCTCTGTGTATAGTGTGCATATTTCTATGTATGTTCATATATGTATGGATACATGAGAGTCTGTTTGCATAGATATATGTGTGGCAGCTTGAAGTTGACAGTCAGCATCCTCCTTCATCAGTTGTCACTTTTAAATGGATTCTGGGGATCTGATCTCCAACCTTTGGGCTTGCAAGTCAAGTGTTTAGCCATTGAACCATCTTCCCAACCACATTAAGCAACTTAGAGAGAGAGAGAGAGAGAGAGAGAGAGAGAGAGAGAGAGAGAGAGAGAGAGAGAAGACAGACAGATAGAAAGCAAGAGACAGTCAGACAGATACAGAGACAGATTTTATAGTTTCATCATAATAATTTATCCCAATAGAGTTCACCTCCAAAATTTGTAATGGGCAAAAGAAAAGTGGGAAAGCAGATGCAAATAAATATTCTGCTAGCTTATGGCATGGAGCTTATTTTGATACCTAAACCAGTCAATCTGCCTCTCTGTCAACCTCAGTATCACATTTTCAGTTTAATTTTTAAGATTCTGTAATGGAGTTTCAGACATCTATTTGGAGAACAGGATTTTCTATTCACAATAGCATAATTAAGAGGTGATTGTATTGAAAAGAAATCAGAACTATTCCCTTTGGCCCATCATCAAGATGCAATGCAGAAATATGATTATGCAGAATCATAAACACTCTCAGCACCATCTATCCTCCTTTAGTTGATATCTGTTCAGTCAGACATCCTCACACTATTTAAAACTTTAATGGAGTGTGCTTTTATATGTGACTTCTTTATGGATTCTTAATCTGCAGCAATCATTTAGTAACAACTTGAAATCCCCACATGCCTAGTTGTTGTATTCCCTTAGTACAGAGCCAGAGTCATGCAGTTTTAAAGCCCATAAACCACCCTTATTCTTTGTTTTGTTGATGTTTGTTGTGTTGATTTGATTTTTTGAAAAGTATGACGTGTGAGTAACTTTTTTCTCCTTTTTCGCTATCTCACATCCAGGACATTTTAGAAATGTGATGTGCTCAAATGACGTAGAAGAAAGAGTGTGAATACCAACCAAATACACCGGTGCATGCCAGAGGCAGAACTTCAGTTCCAATATGTTCTCTGCAACCAAATTTATCAAATCAAAGGAAGAGGCTGAAGAAGTCTTCCAAGTGGCATCAGTGAAGCCTACACTACTGCTAAGTAGTGATCTTGAGCATGATTGAAGTATCTTACTACTCCATGTTTGATAAGTTCTGTCTTTTGTTTTCATCAAACAAAGATGAAGAAGGATGGAAAGAGAGCTTTCAATCAAAGAGGAAGAAAAGCAAGAGTAAAATAAAATGCACTTGCACTTGTTTCTTGCCAAGGAGGGATAAACATTTCAGCAAAGCTGAATGGAATAATGGTTCTGAAATAGATGTAAAGATGCTGTCTTCCAGACACACAGCAACTGTGAATCCCTGTACAAGACTTCACTGACTTTCCATCATAGATAGAGGAGGTCCCCATGAAGACCAATCCCTTTCTGAGGAACTGAGGACTTCTAAAAGTTGATAGAGGAAGGGATTTCATTTTCTCTAATGGTGTAGCCAATAAGGTACTAGGTAGGAAGAAGGGGTTCCAAGGGAAAGGAAGGGGCACACTATGGCATTATGAGGAGTCTGAATATAATCACAATACATTGTATGTATGAATGAAACTGTCAAAAATAAAGAAAAAAGTTTATCCATGCTTTCGAGAAACTTTTTCTGACAATATGCAAATTGTTAAAGCAATAAGCATAATTTTGCCAATCTAGTGTGTGACCCGTAGTTAAGTAGAACTTTAAGTGAATCATACCTCTCACTTGTTTTACTCATTAGTGACAACTGTTCACACAATCTAAAATCAACTAGACAAAGTGTCTCAGCAAAGGGTTATCTATATCACGGTGGCCTGGGTGCATGCCTTGGGAGTAAGGAATTGTCTCTATTGCCTTACTGATGTGGGAAAAAGCCAGCCAGAAAGTGGGCAGCCCCAGACTGCCCCAGAGTAAAGAATGCCAGGTGGTCCCTGGGCATGTGTTCATTCATCCTTTCTCTACCTTTGACTGTGTTTGTGACTAGTCAACTCAAGTCCTGTGTAAAATTTTAGCAAAAATGGAATGCAATACAGAACTGTAAACAGAATGAACAATTTCTCCCCTGTTTCTTTTTTTCAGAGTATTTTTATCACTGCTACAAGTGATGTAACTAGACCCATTGTATATCTGAAATTTAAACTTATCTTGGTGCCCCATATTCTGACAATTCTAGCCCTAAAATTCTAGAATTCTAGAATTAATTTGCCCCTCAAGTGGAAGCTGCATTAATGATTTTATTTTCCTCCTCAGCCTTATTCTCAACAGTATAACATGATATCTTCTATTCCTGTTAGCAGAAACACTCATATATCTATGTTTTACCCCGAAAGCTAAACTCTTCTTTCCAGATTTATCTTAGGACCCATGTCAGTATGTCAATATGTCAATCTAGTAGACATTACAACATTAAACTATTACTGTCGTAATATTAATAAGGGCAAAAAAGAGCTTCTTTTCATGTTCTTTCATTTTATATGAGCATCTATATTGGCCTATATATTTGCCTTGGTACGATATCCTCAATCTCAGCAGAAAGCCATGTAAATATGGAGTCAGACTATGAAGTTATGAAAGGTAGAAGGAAGAAGTCTGTGCACTCGTACAACTTTCTACTTTGTAGTTAACTTCCCTCCCAAATACATTTATCAAATTTGAACCAATTTACCTGACTTGAGTTATAACATGTTGTTCATTTATGCTACTCGTAACTGTAAATTAAGATGATGGCACAATGACTTGGGAATTCAGTTTTTATATTTAAATTCCATTGTTATTTTCTAGTAATCTCTAGCCTTAATCCTATTGTCATTTCCCCTTATCACCTGCCAGAGATACTATTTCCTCAGAGGGATGCTCTAGTTGGTCTCTATTTAGAAAATTATTCACTTTGTTCATTTGATGTTAATCTGATTATTTTCTGTCCCATTCCAGGAAACGAAGTAGAACAAAACAGTACAGCTTTAAAACTGCATTATCCTGAGCATGATGAAAAAAAAAAGCTGTAATCCAGTCGTTTGAGAGGTAGAGGCAGCAGGTTTTTGAATTCCAGGTATTTCTTGGATATATAGTGAGCTTTACATCAACTGCAACTATGTGAGACCCTGTTTAAAAAAAAAAAAAAACAGTATGGGTGTGTGTGTTTGAAACAAATATCTATGTAGTTGTAATAGTTTAATGAACTTGTGAAAGAGTTTGTAAACCTTCCAGTGTCAAACTCACTAAGCCAGCAACAACCTGGGCATAGGGTGTGGATTATATAAAATAGCCTTCCCGTGCATAAAACTATGCATCCAAAGTCCAAGGCCTTATATAATCTTGATATTACTCAATTAATAAATGCATGTTTCCTTCAGCTATTGACATTCATGAACATAAATTAAAACAACTAAGTAGCTAGATAACAGAAATGACAAATCTGAAATCACATAAAGGAGAAGAAGGAGTGGTGGGAAGTGTTGGTAGAGTTGTTTACATCGACAACCAAGGTTTTCTACATTTAGCTCTTACTGGACCTAGACAATTGTAGCCACATGAGAACATCTGCCCAAAAATGTCAGTCTTCTGATTTTTAAACAGATGCAAAAACCTCAGAATCTGTGCATAAAACTCTTAAAGTACCAGACAACAATCAAAATAATTTGAATTATCTGTACAGAAGCATCATAACATTTACCAGTGAAAGCATGAATTATTTTACTCATGAAAGATATAACAATGACATAATGAATATATGTATCAGTATCAGTATATACTGATAAAGAAACCTATTATTAATTCTTTTCTGAAAAATATAAATGAAGCACAAAAAATACAGAAGTCACATTAATTTACCTATGTTGGAAGCCTTCACTTAATTCATTCTTTATAGTTCATTCTGCAGTTTCCAAAATTCATAGGTTTGGAGAAGAAGCTGAGTGACACATAGCGGCCACAGCTGTGACCTCTTCTCCCTGAACATGGTTATTTTAAGGAAGTTGTCCCAGTTATTATCTCTCATTTGAGAAGACAGAGGACACCAGAGATCTATGAAGAACCTCTGCCACAGGACCCTTCTGAGGACTAGAATGAAGGTCCTAGATTAGCAGTTAGCCACCATAAACTCATCTTCCCAAACAATAAACAAACAAGTGCATACATACCTAAATAGAAAAATAAGTAGATAGATTCTTAGAAACAGATAGATTTTTATACACCAGGCTTTTCCTTTAAAAGAAGAATCACACTTGTAGAAAATTAATTTTGAGCTGACCTCACTAACACTGGAACTGAGACTGCTGCAGCTGAGAAAATCTGTCCAAACTATATGCTTTGGTTAATTTCATCCAATTGTCTCTGGAGTACCTATGTGACTGGAATGTTTCCTGAGTAATTTTTTTCCTATTTACTATGTGCTTATAAACATCAAGCAGATTAAATTACCAGTAGATTAGAATAAGAACTTTGAAGAGGAGAAGAAAAATAAATATAGGTACTATCAACTGTTCTTAGGTATAACAGAAAAAAAAAGAAAATCTTCATATGCCTACAAGTGGTATCTTTGCAACTGGTAAGTTCCTCACCAGCCCAAGAGATGTTTTATCAATAAAATTCAACAGATGGCAAAAAGGTTTCAGGATTCAGCACACTATTGAAATGAAAGCTCATCAAGTTAACATTGTCCCAATTCTGAGACAGGATTAGCAGAGGACAAAATGTGTGAGGTTTTCACATGGTGAGTTTTTTGTAATATTTATTTCTTTTCTACTTACATTAAGAATAAATAACAGAGAATCACAGTATGTGTAGATGTGCAAGGATGTGTGGGTATACATGTGCATACGTGGGTACATATGTGTGTAGAGACAAGAAGCAACCTGAGGTGCCATTCCTTAGTAGACATCTACCTAGCTTTTGAACACTGGGTCTCTCACTGGCATGTGTTTATCAAGAATGCTATACTTTCAGGCCAGGGAGCCCTAGGAATTCTCTTGTCTCTGCCTTCCCAGCACTGAGATTGGAGACACATGCTAAGATGCCTCGTTAATTTCCCGAGTTTCTCAGGATCAAACTTAGAATCACATGCTTGCACACAAAGGACTGCAGCAGCTGATCTATTTCTTCAGCCCTTGACAATCTGAGTTTTAAGAAATTATGTCAAGCTGGCAGCATTTTTGAAAAGAAAAAAGAGTCACATATGTATGCACTAAAATAGTTAATAGGCAATGTGTTAAGAATTTCAAATTGTGCATAGAGTTTTCTCAAGGAAAGCATTAAGATACATGAACACTAGGGAAAACTCATTATAATTAATAAATGACGTAGATTAATCACTTTACTTGCAAATTAATAATTTAATGACGTGTACCCCAGAAACAGCACCATAAAGATCTATTGATGAAGCAGCATTGAGTTTGTTAGTCTTATTTCAGGGACCGTCACCTTAGCGGTCCCTTGACTGTGTCTCAAAATGTGAAAATAAGTGAAGCAGTCCAGTGGGCCTATAAATGAAGGCGTTTAAAGCAGATCATGCAAGGCAGAGAAAGTGGGAATTAAGCAAAATGTATGCCATAACAAGCTTTGGATTCACAGGCACAACAAAGCTTGGGGTGTAAAGTTTTGATGAAGAAGTGGAGTGTTATCTAAGTGGTTCACAGTTTTTACCTTCTAAGAAAATGTGTCTTTTGGAGTTAGGACCTAAGTTATTTGTTTTTCAGGTCCCAGAACTATTTTGTATACAAACTGTAAAGTGTATCTGGTCCCAGAAATTTTAAAACATAGAGACAGCATCACATTGGTTCTCATTTTAACTCTGCAAAGTATATGGGCTTTATTTCTACAAAAGCCTCTAGCAGGAATCTGAACTACCTTGACCTCAAATACTCTTGAATCTGACTGCCTTGAGGAAATGTCTTTGACACCCATAAAAAACAGCGTATCTCTTAACTCAGTATTCTTCTTATTGTGCACCTAACATAGTAAAGGGGCTTTTGTTATTGAGACTAAAGCCTTTGAAAATTAAGCAAACCTCTTAATTCTTAGGACAGAATTTCTTTATGAATTGGACACATTATATTATCTCTTAAACACAATGCCAGAAAATAAAACTGGTTTCTTGAAATAGAAATCTTTTTTCTTAATATAAATTACATGAAAGATTTATGCCACTGAATTTGTTTCTCTACCAGTTCTAATATATTAATTTTATTTCTTTTCTAGGATTTCAAACTTGTACGTGAAAGGAAACTTGGAAAAGCAACTAATACAAACTCCTAGGCTATATGTATGTATATATGTGTATACATATGTATAGACAGATAGATACATATAGATAGATGGATAGATAGATAGATATAGATACAAAATATGAAAATGTGACCAGCAAAATCTAGTTACCACAAGTTTTTAGATGACATATGACAGGGAATTTTAATACACAAGCCCTGTCTTCTTTCCACATATTCTGTATCTGAAATTGTTCTGCTTTCACTTTATATACACCATAGTCTCTGAGAGAAGAGTGTCTCTGCTTACTGGCATTACGTCCTGGCACAGCTCATCTTCTATCAGTCATTAATGACCCGAAGGTCTATATCCTCTTCTAATGTCTCATCCCCTAAACTCTCATGATAGACCCTCCCTCCTGAACTCCTTCAGATAAGCATCCTCTAATTTTAAATGGGCAATTCAATCCCAGTTTGATGTTTGTATCTTGAAATTCAGGTACATTATAGGGTGATAATAAATACTGCCAAGTGTCTCTTTGGTTAGGCAAGGAAAATTCTAGGGAAAAAAAAAGTTCTATAAAATAACAACAACAATGCCAAAAGTATGGCTCACCAAGCTTGTAATCATCAAAGAAAAGAGAAACGTATGATGGTACAGCTGCAGTTTCCGTAGACACATTTGAAACATAAAGGGGGGAAAATGCTACAGCTACTACTCTTCACCAATAAATAATGTTCTGACACCATGAAACTAAGACAAAGAAGGAGATAGAAATATAAAAGACCTTTGCACTTCAGCACTGCAGCTGGAGTGCTACTGACAAGAAGGCACAATTTGATGGCTCTGAGGGGGTGGGCACCAGGGGGTGGGAAGGCTAGTCAGTTCACATCACTACGGTGAACATGCATGTTGTACATCAACATTGCAAGCAAAATTCTCATAAACAGGCATCATCAGCAGAATCTATAAGAACTGAGGATTACACTGCACAGTAACCAAGGAAACTTGGCTTACAGGCAAACAGCAAAAACTTACCATGTTAGATGCCAGAGCCCTGAAGATTACAGAGGAGCAGGTCAGAATGATGTCTGCAACACTGCTATTGACTGGTTTTTCCTACAGTTGTAGGCCTGAAGAAATAAAAGCAAAAGTCTAGTTTCTTGCATAGTGTTCTAGCCTAAAACTTAACCAATGTATTTTAAACATTTGTTACTCCTCTTTTTAAACAGTTTGCTTTGGTGGTTTCTTATTCCCATTCCATTTATTTCTGAACAATCACAAAGTTAGCATTTGTAAAATTTTTAAAAGTGAATAAATTTAAGATGCTTCTTCAATGATGAGAAGAAATAAAGGAGGGTATTTAATTCTTCTGAATATGAATTATGAGTAGTGGCCTTCCATGAACTATGCATAATTGTTCATGTCCTCTGCTTCTTCTCAAAGACCTGTTCAATTTCACAGATATTGGACACATCACTTTATTCAATACTCAAACTCCTGCTTGTGTGGATTAGTTGAGAAATAAAAAAGAAATTAGCTTTGCTTTTTGCTTCCAGAACTTCCAAAAAAACAATTTGTCTTGGCAAAGGTTTGTTCACCTGAGCAAAATCTCTCCTATCAGATCTGTGATTATTTAGCTGGACAGAGAGATCACTCAGTACATACAAAGTATTCAGCAAGTCTTAACTTAATAACCTCTTCTCATTTTATTGAGAAATCATGAACTATGGCACAAACTGTCCAGTCTCAATACCATTCTCCTTGGGAATATCCATCACAACCCTCTGAACATAGACTAGAAAATCACACTAATGTTACTGCTTCCCCCTCTGAACACAGACTAGAAAATCACACTAATATTACTGCTTCCCAAATCCCTTTTGAGCACCTACTGAGATTCTGTTGAGGTTATTACCCCTGCTTATTGCATTGTGACTAAATAAATTCACTGGGCTCAGATGGTAGCTCAATTTTAGTTAGTGCTTACTTGCAAGCAGAAGGACTTGAGTTCAACACCCCAAACCTGCATGCTCTAGTTACTTTTTTGTTGCTGTGATAAAACATTCAGAACCAAAACAACTTTGGGGATGGAAGGGTTTATTTAGTTTACAAGTCCATGTCACAGTATATCACTGAGGGATGTCAGGGCAGGACCTTGAAGCATAAACCATGGAGAACATTATTTATTGGCTTACTTGAAGACCCATGCTTAAGTAGTTTTCTTATACATCAAAGGACCACCTTCCCAGGAAATGCTACCATTCACAGTGGGCTGAGTCCTCTTATAACAATTGACAGTTCCCCATAGGCATGCCCATAGGAAAATCATATCTGGGCAATCTTTCAATTGGGATTCCCTTCTCAGGTGACTTTAGGCTATATAAAGTTGATAGTTAAAGCTAACTAGGACACCAAATAAAAAAGAGCCAGGCGTGGTGATCCAACACTTGAGAGTCAGAGAGAGGCAGATTTCTGGGGCTCAATGTCCACTCATCTTGTACTATTGTATGAACTTCAGGCTGTTAAGACAACTTTCTCAAAACACACAAACCAACCACAAGGTAGAAAGCTCCTGTGGAACAACACTCAAAGTTATTAATTCTGGCATCTGCAGACATGTGCACTTGTACTCACAGAAACTCCAAAGAAGACACTAATAAAAATAAGTATAATTAGCTTTGTTTTATAGAAATGTTTCAGTGATCTTCTGGGAGTCAGCAGCTGACACAGCAGATGTGTCATTGGATATGATCCAATGGAGGTACCACCACCACCTGTGCCATCACTGCAATTCAGACCAGTAGTATACTTCTCTCAGGGCCCGGGGCTAACCACTAATTACATTGACTCTATGCTCCTCTTTCTTTCTTTTTTTTTTTTTGAGCCCCCAAACTCAGAGGACGTTTTATCTCTTATAAATAAAGAGTATTTTGGGGAAACCCTTTAACATTCCAATTTTTAAAACACTTTTTTTGCTTATTTGTTTTTTTTTTTCCTGGAAGTCTGCTTATGGATAGCACTGTGCATCACTTCTACCTGGTACTGTTATCTTCTGTGTTAAATGTATGGAGAGAATTTCACAAGGAGGAAAACAAAGGGTATGGGTATCTTTTCTTGGATAACTTGGGTAACTGTAGAAGCTTTTCTAAACTTCCCTTGTAGCTCTAAAACACATATCTCTTAAAACAGGCCATCAACAAAAATGTGGCTGTCCGAGACCCCTGCAGGCCATGATGGGGAGCAATCCACAGAATAGGAGGAATGAAACTTGGGTCAGTGCCATCTTTGCAAGCACTGAGTCTACTCCCTTAGGGACTGACGTGGTTCATTTTCCTCACATATTTAAACATAGTAGAACTTATAACCTGTGACATTTACAGTAAGAAGGAATTCAATTGGCTGATAAACAGAGATCAAGGCTAAGACCTAGAGTAGAATATTTGATAAGCATAAGGATACATTCTATTGGTGGAGGATGCAAAATTCATAAGGCCTCTTTCATAGGAATGTATTCTTTTCATTTGACAGATAAAACTCAGGATATTGGGGGATTCAGGAAGGCTGGCTTATAGAATAGTAAAAATGTCACCAGGTTGGTTGATCAGGTCTCATTCTGGCATTTCAGGTGACTGTCATTCACTTCCTTCCATTGAAGAAAATAGGCTCAGGTGATTGACAATTCTGGTTTCTCCAATGTCTATTCTAAGTTGTGCTTTTGACATGTTCCCATTACTGTTTTTTGTTAAAGAAAGAATAGCAGCTATAATAGAGGCCATGGTTGAATAAATTATCTCCATAGATAGTCTAATTAATATAGGCAAATATAAAAGAAATATAAGAATAGCTAGCAGGACCAGAGAAAGGGAAAATGTAGTGTAGCCAAGAAGGCCATTCACAGGTCACTTGAGAGATTTTTTTTCTATCTCTGTATGTAGATCAATAGTTTCACCATCAATAGTGTTGGAAAAAATCTGAAACAATGTGATAAAAAACACCATTGACAGGAATATCAAGGGAAGCCCTATAATATAGGTATGCATGGATTTTATATCATCCCTTGTTGTTTGTGTATAGTACTTATGAGTGACTTCTATCCCAAATAAGCTTCTTTTTAAGAGTCTAGGATTAGATGGATCTCCTCTGATGCAAAAAACATTGTTTCTGTTGACTTCCATGTACCAAAGGAAGTCATAGGATATTTTCTAAACCATTGGAAATAAATAGCATCATTCTAGGTACAATAATATCAAATTTGGTAAGCAATATATCAGATATTCCCTTTTTTATCTTTATATACCTATAGTTTTCACTACTAGAACTTTCTAAAGAGTACTTATACTGAAATCCAAATTACTACATTTGGATGGATCAGTTAGATTAATTCAACCAAAATATCCTCCATTCATGTGATTAAATACTTTTACATCTTTTTTTTCTTTTTGGCCAAACAACTGATCCTAAAGGATATAATTTTTATTTAACATGACAAAAAATATACTGTCTTCTATTACAGGTCTTCCTTTATTGTCCCTGTCAAAAATCATTTGAATTCTGCATTGATAAGCTGAGAGTTTAGTAACCCAGTTAGTAAACTTAACAGTATCACCTTGGTGGTCAGTACTATATTGTCTGTTTCCCCAAAGTCTCAAGTTAAAGTCTTGATATCTCTCCAAACCATCAACTTACTCTTCCTATTGGGACATCTCCTCTTAATGGATTGGTTTGTTGTCTGCCTTTAGATGTTTTATTGGTCTTGTGTTCTCTGGGATGCTGTCCATCAGGAGTCATGAAAGCCTGTCTCAAAAACACAAAAAACAAAACAACAACAAAAAATTTTGGGGCAGCAGAAGCAGCATTGTCTTTTAAAGTAAGAAAAATTTTAGAATTTAGAGTTAGAATACCTAAGTATAGCATAGCATATGGTAATATAACCAGGGATAGATCCTTACCCCTTTTTTTAGTATTTAAACATTTGTCAATGAAGTATTTGATGCTGTTATATTATAGCTTTATCCTATCCTGTGTACAGTAAGGAATTTTAGTAACATTGTTAATATTAAAATTTCCTATATTATGTGTTAGCTTAAGCACAATCATTGTCCACATTTGATTGTAATTATACATGTATAGAGCTATTTGACAAAGTCAAGTTTTAGATAAGATATAAGTATATTTCACTGGAGCTCCCAGGTCCTCATGCCATGCCTGGGGCTGTGCTCGGTAACTGATTCGTTAGGGAGGGGCACTGTGTAGTCAATTTTAGCACAGATGTTTACACTCCTGACAGCAGAAAAAGGTCCCATGCACAGACAGCTGTAGTTTTCAGTGTCCAGCTGATGTTGATTTAATACTAATTATGCATTAGAAGTTCGGAATAAAGTAATAACTTTATACTGTATAAAACAAAGCCCTTAATAGAAGATAGGCTTTTGTGATACTCCTTTAATTACCTCCCTTGTCAAAGTCTGATCATGTATCAGACCACGGGCCAGTATAAAAACTAAAAAGCAAACAAAATATATTTAATTGACAATGGTTATTAACTTTCAAAGATTTTAAAACTAAGGCTTTATTAACTTAAGATTCGGGATCTTTAAAATTCAGGACAATTTCAATTGTGAACTCAGGAAGACTCTCCTATTAGGTAACAGAATATTTAAAAGTGCTTGAGAAATAATAATAGAAAATCTTGAAGGAGAAAACAATTTTTTCCATGTAAGTGTGAAAGTTTATATTCAGCTAATACTGCAAATGAAACAAAAATGTGAACAATATCAAAGAATAAAAGTTTCATAGAGGAAAAAAATGTACTGGGAGGCTCTAATTTTAATTAAATTCTATAAATGAGACTGCTTGATGTAACAAATTTTTAGGCTGTTTCAAATATAATTTTAGGTGAAATTCTTAAATATTTTAAATTTTATTGAATGTTTTTTGGTTTTAACCATTTTTTGTCATCCAAAGATATTTCAGAATCATACACTTATATTTGTATTTCTTAGAAAAAAATAATAAAATAAAAATAAAAAATAAAACTTTAATTTTAATGTATTCCTAGTTAATTGTTTTTTTTAAAAAATCTATCAAGTCTATTTATGTAGGGCTTCCAGGCTAAAGAGTGAAGTTGTAGCACAAGCGGTCCTCGCCCCCAGGGGCTAGCAGGACACTTGAGTCTCCTTTACTCTTGAAGCCCTGGAAGCTGCTAACTCAGTAAACAGATTGGCAAAATGTCTGCCTGCCTCGTGGTGAATCATACACCTTTGTGGATATTGTGGGGGTTGGCCAGGTACGCCCCTCCCCCTGCCATGCTAATTAAGGCTTCCTCGCTTGAGGGGAGAAGCCACGCCCTTATGGGAAGAGGTTATTTATCGGGGTGATCGCTTGGAATAAACGAGTTTGGGTCCACCAGATGCCGTCTCCGTCTCTTGTTCATTCTCAACAAGCGGGGTCAGGCGACACCATGCGTCCTAGGAACCCACGTCCCAAGCCTTCCCGGTGCTTCCCCATGGCTCTCGGCTTGCCCCTGGCCAGAGCAGAGAACCAAGCGGCTTCCCAGCCAGCTCCGGGCTGGGATAGGGTGGTGGCGGAACGTGCCGGGGAGACTCAAAACTAAAAACAACATATTTACATTGCTATTTTAAATTTTTTTTTACACTGTATAAAAGCATAAAAGTATAAACTTAAGCCAGGTAGGGATGGCACACGCCTTTAATCCCAGCACTCAGAAGGCAGAGGCAGGTGGATCACTGTGAGTTTGGAGCCAGCCTGGTCTACAGAGTGAGTTCCAGGACAGCCAGAGTTACAATAAAGAAAACCCGTCTTGAAAAACCAAAAAATAAATTAAAAATGATAAATTAAAAGATGATGCTTTAGAGCAGAAAGTATATGGTAAATATACAAAAAGGGAAGCCTTTTATTAAACATTTTAAATTCTGTATTTAGCAGATCTCTGAGGCATTAGAGGACTATTTATTAAATATACCTGATTTTAAATAGGCTTTACTTGTTTTTAGTTACTTGCTTTAAGCTTAACTTTGAAAACATACAAGCCTAGTTTTGGACAAATTAAAGAATGTGATCATTTATAAGGTTAGTAACCATTAATTTGCACAACTTAATTATGTTTGACAGTTTACAAGTTAGTATTTTATAAGATTAGAATTTTACAGTTTTATCCCTGTTAAGTTTGAGCCTTAAATTTTTAATTGAAGATTCCTTAGCATTAAATAATTCTTGAAACCATCTTTAAGTCAGTTTTTACTGGCCTGAACAGACCTTAGGAATTTATAGACCTTATTTATTAAATATACCTTACTTATCAAGTATATGCTGTTTCTATTTAAAAAATTTTAGAAGCCCAGTTTTAACAAAGGCATAAGTGGTTAGACAGACATCTCTAATTTTGCTTTTGTTAACCTGAGTATATCTTTATAACCATAAGAATTGATCATTATACAAAAAATCCATCCTAATTTAAAATTCCTCAGAGATTGTTGCTTCCCTTGTCTAAAAGGGAGATATAACAATAAACAGAGCTCAGTAGGACTAAGTTTTAAGAGTATTTCTTTAGTTGGTCTGTACCACATGGTCATTCCACCCAAGATGGTGGTGAAGCCACATGCCATGTATTTTTATCCTTAAAAAAATGACTGCTACCACATGATCATTTTTATCCTGATGAAGCATCAGCCAAGATGAAGGCAAGCCACATGAATGCCATTTACAACATCTGTTTTCTAAAATATGATGTATTAGGCCTGCTTTTTGTAAAAAACAAGAGTCAAATCATCTATGTAGTATGCTATAGCAAATTAAAATGACCTATGTATAGATTTAACTATTAGCCTTTTGTTACAAGTTTTAAGCTAAATTTTTGTTACATATTTCACAGATTATTTTTTTTACCATACCCAAAGAACTTATAAATCCTGAGATACTGAGTTTACATAGAACAAAGATATCTATATCATCCATGTACTAATTTATACATGAGATCAGCTAAAACATTCAATGGCTGAGAAATATCTATTAAAAGCCAATTGATTACAACAAGTTGAGACTTTGAATTGTATAACCCAGAGTAAATATAATCTTGTTTTTGTGGAGAATGTGGAATTTGTGGATAAAATATATGCTCCTTTTCCTTTAGAAGAGCCATCTATGAAAGCATTAAAAGCAACCTCTTTAGGATATTAAGATGTAATTTTAGGCAATATCCATGAAGTATTTTTTTTTCTTAAAGGAAGGATCATATCTATAGAACCTGAGTAACATGTCAAGGTAATCTGCCAATTATTAGCAGTTTAGAACAAATAATTACTTATTTATTTATTTATTAAATAAAATTCCATTTTATTTAATGGAACAATAATTTTCTGTGGACCCTTTATCATTAAGAGATTATTCCTATGAGCAACTACTAGCAGTAACGTTATTTAATAAGCTCATATTTATTATCAGCTTCAGGTGTTACATTTTAACCAAGAGCTTATAGAAAGCAACTTAAAGAACAGAGCTAAATCCCTAGTTGTGATAAACAAATAACTACATACCCAATAATATGACCCAAAATTATAAATTTTGCTCTTATCATCAAAAGTAAGCATTCATTTAAGAATTGGTTAAATGGGCGGGTGAACATCGTCCATATAATGAATGACTAATACTTCATGAAATTTAAACAGTCTTGGCTTATTGCTTGCTGTCCTGTTTGTAATTGTCCCCATATTAGACTGTTTAACTATTTTTTCCCATAAAGGGATTATTGATATTGAGATATTTCTGCTATTAGGTAAAAATAAAATACATTTTCCATGAAGGGATTTTTTAATATTAAATTATTCCCCTTATGAGGGGTAAAAAACATTTAAAGAAAAATCAGCAAGCAAACCAGAAAAATCTAAGTTCTGGACCAGCTGAGCTGGCTCATGCTGCAAGGAGAAAAGTCCCACCATTTCTTGAAAATTGGGTGTAGCTGAGGTATCTCTTTGCATCCCAGTGGAAAAGGACCACGGGGCCAGAAGGCTTTGAGTTCCATATGACAGCTAAGGAAAGGCCAAAGAACATGGCTGGCTTGGAATTCAAACCACTATGGAATATATTTGTCCAGCCAAACAAGCCTAACATATCCAGCAGAAAATCTATAGCCCTACCCCTTCTCTCTTTCTCCTATTTAAAAAAAAAAAAAAAAAAAAAAACAACTAATTGGCAGGATATTTATCTTCCCATTGATAGACTCTTCAAGAACACCTATTAATCCACTCTTTCACGTATGTTTATGAACCCTTGGGTGAGAGGATCAAGTTTTCTAGAACCCCTAAAATTTCTATTTAAGAAAAACTTTTCTTACCTTCTCCAGGGCTTATGTGCCCCATGTTGGGCACCAGCTGTCTGGGATGTCCTCCCTCCAAAGCCTCACTGCTTGTATGGAGGATGTTTAAGAGATAAAAGTTATGTTTTCTTTTTTGTTGTTGTTATTGTTTTGTTTTGTTTTTAGAACTCAGCAAAACAAAATTCTAGTTTATTGTTGGACATTGATTTAAACATACATCAAACAGGCATAGATAGATTAGATAGAAGATAGATGGATAGAAGGATAGATAGACAGTAACAGTATAGTGCTGTGGCAGCTCACCAACATGGAAACAATATTCATAGGTATGAATCCTGCCAGACCTCACCAGAGAGAACCACCATCATGCCAAGTGCCATCCTTGACCGTGGAACCCCAAGTGTCTCATCTCAGGGTTTTTTATTGATACCCAAGCTCATTGGGTGTTCTAGTGGTAGCACATGCAAACTATGAGCAAACAAATATCTTTTACACGAAGCCAACACCTGCTGACAATAAAAATCCAAGGCCCAGGCAGCCCTTATCTCAACAGTGCACAAAACAACCATTTTAAACATAACTAAAAGTAAACTTCTGTATCATTTCCCCCTTTATGTACAAGACAATAGAAAAAAATTGCTTTAGCTCTACAACACAATCTAATACTACACCAGCAAAATTATTTACCAGAGCAATAAATACGAAGACAGGAGCAAATGAAACCAAACACTTTTTACAATGTCTTTGAACAGTAGAAAAACATAATCAATGTCCAATTATCTGGAATTCACTCACAATCTTCTAGGCTCCTCCAAAGGGCTGGAGTCACTTCTCTGGCTCTGACCCTTGCAGCACACACAGTTTGTCCTCAAGGCACTGGCTGGCTCCACTCCACTGCTGTTGTCCTCGGTGGTCAAACCATGGCACTGGCATCTCCAACACTGCTGGAGTTCCTTGCTGCAGTTGGGCTGCACTTTCTCCAAGAGTCTCTCATAGGCTTTCTTCATGCTGCCAAGTCTCAACTTCTTTGCATGACTCCTTCAATCTGGGCCTTCAACTGCCACTGAGACTACACCTTCACCGATGGCCTCTCTTAGCATCAAACCTCAGTTACTCCTATGCCCCTTCTTGAATTTAAAACCAGTACCACCTGAGTGACTCTTACAGAAACAAACTGGGCTGCCAGCATGAGATATAACCTGTTTGAGTTCAAAGTTCAGCAGAAAATTCCAAAGACTTCTTTGGAACTCTTAGTCCTGATTCTTTTAGCAAGTGTTTTCCTCAGCATCATTGCAGGTAAGGCTTGCCTGCAGGAAGGGTTCCCTCTTGGAATAGAGTTCTCATCACCATAGCAGGTTTGCAGAAAAAAAAAAAAAAAAAAAAAAAAAAACTTCTGTTCAAATAAAGGACTTCTCCATTCCAAGTCCCCCTCCCTCTACACAAACCCAGCTTCCACAGCAGTGGGTCTTGGGCTGGTGGGAGGAATCTCTAGCCCAAACATCTTGGTAGACAGTTTGACATTCTTTTTCACCACAACTATGAGAAAACACAACCTTCTTCATAGATCTCAAACACAAGACCCTCTTTAGCTTCTCTCTCTCTCTCTCTCTCTCTCTCTCTCTCTCTCTCTCTCTCTCTCACACACACACACACACACACACACACACACACACAAACACACACAAGCTATCAGAAAACTTAGTTTGTACAACACTATGCTCAGGCTTCTGTTTCCATGTCCTGGTTACTACCAGCAGTGGGAAGAAGTTTCAGCTCTATTATTAGGAAAAGTGGAGAAAATTGGACCTGGCACTGGATAGAACAAGACCTGAGACCCATGTGGACCTACCCAGAAACAGACCTGCCTGGGGAAGGCCCAGAGGTAGACCAGCCCAAACACTGCCAGGGGGCAGCAGCTGCAGTCTGAGAGCCAATAGGACCCTGGGCTGGGTGGAGGGTATAAAGGGCTTCCCCTCCTGCAATAAACTGAGTCTGCCTTTTGCTGTTTACCTGACTCCCAGAGCCTATGTGTAATGGGTCTATGCCAGCTCAACACCTGCCCCCAGGGTTAAGCAGATAGGCAACAAGCAACAAATGGTGCCACAATGTGGTCTCTACCTACCCATGTGGGCAAAGGCATTGAGTATGTTTGGCTCAGGGTCCCATTTTTCATCGTAACCATTGCTTTTTTTTTTCTTTCTTTCTTTCTTCGAGCCCTCATTTTTGCCTTCTGCTGTCAGCATTGCAAGAAACAGCTCATCTTCTGGTCCCTTTCTGGTTCTCAGCACTGGTATGTGCCCCCTCAGCATTTCTTCATGCCCTCCTTCCGGTATCTCTGTGGTGAGTTACCCCTTTCGGCAGTGTTTCGGGGAGCTGGCCCCTATATGTTATGTGTTCTTTGCCCTTACAAGTGGTAAGTGTAGGGTGTCGCCTCTTTCTTCTATTTGTTGATTGGTTTGTTAGTCCTGCTAGATATACACACATTTCTTTTCTCTTTGTTCATCTTTTCTCGTGTGTGTGTGTGTGTGTGTGTGTGTTGTCAAAAGCAAGGGCCCAATTCTCCCTCCAAGGAATGCCCTGGAGGTTGAGAAGTATTGCCAAACTAAACCCCCCACCCCACCTGCTCCCCTATTCTTACACCAGTCATGCTTGCACGGGCCAAAATCAGTGGCACACACTTGTGGTCCCAGAAACCAGGGAGGCGGCGGAGCTTGCTTGCCCCGCAGGGTTCGGTGGCAAACCCTTTCAGTCTTAGATACTGGGGAGACTGATAGTGACCTCCCGGGAGCAGGAGACCTCCAGGTTGTCTAAAAAGGGTGAACCGCCACAGGTCCTAACGGAGCAGGTCAATCAGTAGTGGGAATACACCAGCCAGGCAGGTGTGAGGCTTCTGTTTGTTGGGTTCTACTGGCAGAAACTGCAGAACAACATGGAAGGTGCCTCAGTGGCTGCAGGGCCTCTGCCCAGCGGATTCTGGTGCCTGTGGCTCAGTTAGGCCTGGTGGGGGCCCGCAGGGACCTGGTGAGAGCTGGGCAGAAAAGCCTATGCAACCCTCCAGTGAGGTTCCTGGTGTGGGAAAAGTGCCTGCCCCAGGCCCTGCAATTCTCCTCACTCCTTACCAGAAACAGACTTAGATGAAGAAAAGGATGAGAATCAGGCAACAGAAAACAAACTCTGATTAACAGTAATTGCTTGTGCTCACACAGGTTTCACAAAGTATTTCCTTGCTGAACTAATTGGCAAACTGTTTAAAAATGTTTTGAGGTTTAAAGTTGTGATAAGCTGATACTACTATCAACTGGAACAAGCTCAATATTTTAAATTTCATTTGGTTATTGTCTGAATATAGATTTTACGTACTTCAGTAAGAGCTTTTAAAAATATTTAAATTTGTAACACTTTGGGACATTTTAAGTTTACAAAATGTTTTATATTATCAACATATGACCTTAAAATTAACTAAAAGGCTAAAGAGTTAGGGCCATAGCTATGAGCACCAAACATTAAACACAGAAACTGGGATATTCCTGTTTTATGAAAAAGCAATACAATGATCGAAGCAATCTGTCAAAGAGCTTAGGGCAGTGGTCTCAACCTATGGGTTGTGACCCTTTGGGAAGTCAAGCAACCCTTTCCCAGGGGTAGCCTAGGACCATTTGCATGTTGGATGCTTACAGTATTATGATTCATAACAGTGACTAAATTGCAGTTGTGAAAAGCACGAAGAATAATTTTGTAGTTGGGGTCACCACAACATGAGGAACTGTGTCAAAAGGTCACAGTATTAGGAAGGTTGAGAAACACTGTCTTAGAGAATGTCTCTCCTTACCTAAGGTCTATTCAGCCTTAAGAACATATGGCTAGTTTCTTGTCTTTGCTAAGTTTGTTAAACTTTAGATACTTTGTTAAACTGAGTCATAAAAGCAACTGTTGTAGTCTGTAATGCTGTACTATAAAAGGAAAATAAAATTGCTAGTCTTCTTATGGACTATATCTATGATGAAAAATTTTACTTTGATACTAAAAGAGCTTCAACTCATAAATTGTTATTTTTTGAGGCTAAACATAACAGATAAAGCTATAAAATCCTAATCTTATAAAAGCTACTAACTTATTGTAAACTTTTAATAATAAATAATTAAGATATGCAAGTTAATGGTCAATCACCTTATAAATGATCAAATTCTTTAATGACTTCAGAACCATATTTGTAGTCATGCTAATTTCTAATGTAATTAATTACATAAATAATCTTTGTTTAGCCTCCTGTTTATGTTTTCGATGTTAAGCCTAAAGCTAGTAACCAAAAAAAACTAAAGTTTGTTTAGTTAGAATATAAGTAAAAAATAATGGTTTTCAAAACTTTTCAGATCTGCTGAATATGGCATTTAAAATGTTTAATGGAAAAGGCTTATTAAGACAGCAGAGACACAGCTCCTAGCAGTGACCTCAAGGTCCCCAAAGAAGACCACTCCAGACTAGATTGTGGTAATTCTAATTACTAGACAACACTGTACCATGCCTGGCCACCAGGACTCTGCTCAATCTGTGAATGCTTTTTTTATTGACTGCTGTACTCTGCCTTATCAAAATAAGATCAGTTTCCTAAGTTCCTCCTCTATAGGAGAATCTCTCAGACCTTGGCCGCCAAAGGCCTAGGCTGCTCTGTATGACAGCATACAAATGCTATCTTGTATGACAAGTGAAGTCTACTTCTGCTCTTAATGAACCACAGGAGTCTAGGGTTACCTGTCTAGGTCATAAGTCTCTGTCATTTTAATTGATACATAGGCCACTTGGATTATCATTCCTGATGTAATTTATACTTCTTAGATCTCTGATGGTGTTGATGGATAATTGCAACTTCATCAGTTTAACAGCAGTAGGCAAGCAGCTCTTCCCCACAAGGCTGCAGCTACTTTATTAGTTCATTTCATATGTAAAAATCAGGCCTTGCTTTTTCTAGAACTATTAGTTCTCCTGCTGAGAAAGGCAAACTGATTTGCCTTGCTAACGGGATTGATATTAAAGAATAAGCAGGTATTAGATGTAACTTTCTACTGTTCCTTTATTTGAAAAAACAAACAAACAAACAAAATGACAACCTTGTTTTGCAATGACTTCTCTAAGAAATAATTACTCATGTCTTTGGTAAATGATTAGATGGAAAGAAAAGGGGTTTATGTTTATGTAGTTTTGAGTGTCTAAGAAAGTTATTTAAGGTATATATAAAATGAGAAATGTTTCAGATTTCTTTCCTCTTCTATGATATTATTATACTAAGATTTCAAAAATTTAGAGGTTTAACACTGATCAATGGAGTTCTGATAAGCTGATACTACTATCAGTCACAAAGTCAATATTTCAAATTTCCTTTGGTTGTCTTCTAAGTATAAACTTAAAGTTAATTTTCATCAGACTAAAACATCTCTGTCTAATCTATATCTGGCTCTCTGAACAAAGGAAAAATGTTTATGATTTTTAACCCAAAGTCATACCTTTTGCTATGACTCAAAGGCATGAATCTATCCCCTCTGTTTTACAGATACTTGTTAGCTGCTTTTTCTACAAAGTGGATTTCAATACAGATTATAAACAGTGGTAATGTCAGTATATCTAAAACTTTTATTTCTTTTTGTAAACTAAAACAATTCATGTAAATTTCAGGGAGTCGGGGGAGTTATGAGACTTAAATCCACCTCTCACAGGTCAAATGGATTCTAAGTGCACCCTAAGTTTTCCCATCTGCCTATTCTTGAGGATGTGATCTTTCTCTCTCTCTCTCTCTCTTTCTCTCTCTCTATCTCTATCTCTCTCTCTGACAGACACTACCCAGGAATCAGCTGTAGACTACAAACTAATCCAAACAGCTGTGAGCCCTGGACTTGCTGAAAGCAAATGTGAACCCAGTCCAACCAACATCATTGCTTCCTGTCTCTTCAACTGAATCAGATGCTTCTACTGAATGCCTCATTGCCTGAATCCCCTTTCAGTTTTTGATTAGCATTCCAACCTTCCTGGGCCCTGACAAAAGCATCCTAATTTCAGCAGAAAGTAGCTACAGGAGTGAATATGCTGCCCCATATCCTCCTTCAGAGGTTAGAATATTGGGTCAAAAGGAAACTCCCTTGCATAGGAGACAAAATGGCTATCTATAGTGCCTATTGGCATACCAAGAGGGTACTTATTAAAAATCAAATAGACCCAGATCTATCAATAGGTAGATCCATTAGCTGAAATAGCTCTAAAATAAGATAGGGTACTTAATAACAAAGCTTTACGAGAAAATTTTTGTTTCCATGAAAATCACTCAGATTATCTGTAGATAATCTGGGTGTACAAAACAATTGCAAAAAAAAAAGGGACCCAAGATGAAATAAATGACTGGTTGTTCCCCATTCTCACTTTTTGACTCCTTCTATATATTAACTCTCATACTTGGATGTCAGCCATCACAGGGCCTTTGACCCTTCTGTTTCTTCTAATTACCGTTGGCCCTTTGATCAATACTGTTTTAATTTAGATACATAAATTCCTTCCTGGGTGCTATTAAGTTGTTGTTTAGTAGATCATAATATGAACAGGCATTCACCAAAGAGAGTCAAGGATTTGACTCAGGATACAACTCAACAGGGGGGAGGGGGGTATGTGAGACCTAATGTTATGATTTAGGTTTTAATTACAGTGCCTATGAGATCTATAAAACAAAGACTGATAATTCTGTAATCACCACTTGTCCCCAAGAGGATAATCTGGAATGCTGGGGCAGTTCATGTAAGATAACAAGCCACATGTTTTCAATTCCCTAAGCAAGTTTGTTTGCCCTAACTGTACCAGATGTGCTTGTTCATACATAGATAGGATATTCGTAGGCAGGACATCAGGATATATGCTTGCCCTGATTGGACCTGGTGGGAAATACATAGCCTTATGGGTTCTGCCTTTATAAGCCTCTGCAAAATGTGACTCATTACCATCTTCTGGAAACCCTGGAATGTTCCTTGCCAGAGTTCATCATATTGGTCACTATTTAATTAAAGATTACTTCAAATTTGGCTTAAAATGAAAATTGTAGTAGTGGTCTTATTTTAGACCAGTGGGATTAACAAATGATCTGCAGAATAGGAAGAATGAAAGCCCCGGGTCAGGGCCATCTTTCCAAACACTGGGACTGACCTTGTGGTTTATTTTTCTTACACATTTAAATGCAGTGGAATGTGTGTCCTGTGGCCATTACAATAAGAATGAATTCTATTGACTGATAAACAGAGCTCAGGGATAGGACCTAGAGTAGGATTAGGATACATTCTATTGGTGGAGGATGCAAAGTACATGGGGCGTCTTTCATGGGGATGTGTTCTTTTCACTTGTGAGACAAAGATCAGGATATTGGGGGATTCAGAAAGGCTGGTTCATGAAATAACAAAAAGGTAACCAAGTTGATTGATCACTTTTTACCTTGGCATTTCAGGTGACTAGGTATCATCCATTTCCTCCTATTGAAGAAACTAGGCCCACATGATTGATAATTCTGATTTCTCCAATGGTTGTTTTAAGCTGTGCTTCCTACAAGTGGCCACTTGCCAGTTGGTCTCCAGAAGCTCTCCTAAGTTGGTAGTCAGTAGTACCCTAAGTGCAGCAGCCACTTCCTCTAAGCCAAATCTGGGTTCACTGAGAAGTGCTGTCAGGTGGATTTTATCTCCATGTAAGTTAGTATTGAATCTGAGTAAGACTTTTGTACTTTACATCATTTTGCTATATAAACAAACATATAATGTTTTTTATTCTAAATGTCATAATTGTACCAGCCTCAGTTAAGGTTTCTATTGTTGTGACAAAATAACATTATCAAAAGTTATTTGGTATACCGGCTGGTTTTATGTAAACTTGACACAAAATATAGTCATCAGAGAGGTAGGATACTCAATTGAGAAAATGTATCCATAAGATCCAGCTATAAGGCATTTTCTTAATTAGTGATCAATACAGAAGAGCCATTTTAGGTGGTACCATACCTGGGCTGATGTTCCTAGGTTCTATAAAAAAGCAGAATGAGCAAACCACCTGAGGCAAGACAGTAAGCAGACCTCCATGGCCTCTGCATCAGCTCCTGCCTCCAGGTTCCTGCCTTGCTTGAGATTCTTTGGCTATAATAGCAATATGGAAGTTTGAGCCAAGTAAACCCTGTCCTCTGCAACTTGCCTTTGGTCATGGTGTTTTGTTGCATCAATAGAAACCCTAACTAAAACACTTGGGTAGGCAGATTTGTATTTAAGCTTACATTTCCACATCACAGTCCATCACTAAGAAAAGTTAAGGAATCAAATGTGACATGAATCTAGAATCAGGAACTGAAGCAGAGACCATGGAGAAAAGCTTCTTATTGGCTTTCTTCCCATAACTTGCTCAGCCTGTTTTCTTATAGAGTCCAGGACCACTAGCCCAACGAGCACCACACAGAGTCTATTGGTCCCTCTCACATCAATCATCAACCAAGAAAATGGGCCACAGTCTTGCCCACAAGCTCTGGTGGGAATATCTTTTAAATTCAAATTCCTTCTTCCTAAATAACTCTAGCTTGTGTTGAGTGCCCATAAAAATAGTCACAACAGTATTAAAGATAATTAAAAATACATCTGACATTTGGAACATCTTTGGATTTTAGCAGGTTACTTATTATAAGAGGTAACCTGAGAATAAAAAAGCATTCATTGAATGAATTTATTTTTGGTATAGAAGCACATAAAAATCAACTTAGCTTCCAAAATTGCTTCTTGGAAGTTCTTAGCCAAAACACATGCAGAAGTTTTCCTTTCTTGTTTCTTTTTTTCATATCTGTGTGTGTATGTGTGTGTGTGTGTTTGTGTATGTGTGTGTATGTCTTACATTTGTGTGGTGTATGTGCATATACAAGTACAGGTGTGTGCTCTTGCACATGTGGGCAGAAGCCAGAACAGAACATCAGATGTCCACCTCTACCACTCATTGCCTTATGCCCTTGAGACAGAGACTCTCAGTAAACCAGGAGGTAGGCTAGTGATCTCACTCTACCCTCCACAGTGTTTGTGTCACAAGCCCATGTGACCAGAAATGTGTTCGGACTTGAACTCAGATTTCACGTTTGCAAAACAACTGTTCATACCATCTGAGCCATCTTTATAGACTGTATCAAATATTTAAAAATAAAAATAAAACAACAAAAAAAGTAAAACTTACCTATTTTAGATCACTAAATCGGAACGTGAACCTGACAAGCTTCATCTGCTTATTGCACTCCTTTACACTTGTCTGTCCTTATGACTTAATTCCTTTGTATTGTGGACAGCTATTAAGCCCAAATACCAATTGCTCTTTCCAAGTAAATTCACCTTCCAAAAGAGTATTGTCACAACAGCACTATGACTAGATCTCAACATAGTTTTTATTGCATTGCAGCTTTTGAGGTTTAGATGTGAAAGTTCTCGAAAGCCTCACCAATTTAAATGCTTGATCTCTAGTTGGTAAGATTCTTTGGGAAGGCTGGAGAACCATCAGTGGATGGAGTCTTGATGGAGGGCTGTGTGACTGGGGATGGACCTTGAGGATAATAATGCAGTGTCACTTCTGTCTGATTCCTGCTTCCTGCTTGGTGGGTGCAATGTGAATGGTTGCCATATGTTCCTGCCACGTTGACCATATGAAACTATAGGCCAAGAGAATCCCTTTTCTCCTTATGCCAATTCTTGCCAGATATTTGCTCACAACAAGGAGAAAGTAACTAAAATACTAGTAATTTAATTACATCTTAGGAGCAAAATTTTTTTTTTTTTACATTTACCAGCGTGTGTGTGTGTGTGTGTGTGTGTGTGCATAGACTAGACACACCAAAGAATTTGCAAATGACTGTTTTGGGGGAATTGATTCTCTTCTTCTACCTTATTGATCCTAAAGATCGAACTTAGGTCATGAAGCTTGGAAGCAAGTGCCTTTATTCACTGAGCCATCTTTCTGGCTCGCAACAAAATACTTCCAAAGGGAAAAAAAAAACTTTATACTTTAGTATCTTTAACTTTATCTGACAAAGATTTTTGTGAAGAAGACTCAAATTTTCATATTACACTGGATCTCACCAAATCATGCAGTCTAATAAAGTCTATAATTCAACATGCAGCAGGAAAGTAAGATGGCATGGAAGGATCCATACAGTTGATGATGTAAATCAGTCTATGCAGTTTACGAGACATTAACTTTCTGAACAGGAACAAGTGCTGTCATAGAAGAATGTTATATGTCTGTCCTTATAAACCTTTTTATCTTACCTATTTTGAAAAGATCGCAGAAAAAAAATGAGCAGAGATAATTTTATTTTTTCTTATAGTGATGGTTAATTGTAGATGACAAGTTTTCTGAGATGCAGGGTGCACAGTTATCAATAGATATTTATCTGGTGTGTTTCTTAGAAGGTATAAGGTGTTTTTGGATGCGTATATTAACATTTAAATCTGGTGAATATAAAAACTCAGACTGCCTGTCCCAGTATGGATGAACCTCATCTATTCAGTAGAAGTCTTGGGTAGAACAAAGGCTGACCCTCTCAGAGTGAAAGAGAGTTTCTTTTGTATAATTCTCTTGTTGCATTCTGAGTGTCGAGTCAGCTGGTCTTTGGGCTGGAAGGAACCATACCCAGAACTGTTCCGATGCCCATGCCCTTGCTCCTATTGTAGCATACTTCAGTTCTACTTGGTCACTAGCCTGCTGAGGGTGCTCTCTTGGCTCTGTTGGCCACATGAGTCAATAGCTGTGGTAATACATGTGATCCATCCCTCCTTTTCTCCCCTTTCACAAATAGAAATGCTATTTCTAAATGTAAACTGTTTAGATCAGTAATTTTTTGCCTCTTGCCTAATTTTGACATGCTAGGCTTCCCGATTAGAAGTACATACTGGAGTCGTAACCCTTGCCTCTCTAGGCACATTGTCTTCAACAGTAATCTTTAGAGGCTAAATATCATCACACCACTACTGACTCAATTCTAAACATAATTACCTGATAAAAATGGGAAAATACACTGCTTATTTTACAAGCTACAGCCTCCCTGGGAAAGTGGGCATACCTACAATGCCTTATTGCTTCCTGAGTCAAGGCTACAGAGTGATCCTTGGAGGATAGGAATTGAGGCCAGGCTGACTCACTCAGCTTATCAATTGGAAGAGGAAGCTGAAGGTATTTTCCCACCTATGGCATAACAATATTTTCTGGAAAGTGCCTGCAGTAATATAAGCGCATTGATCATAGCATAACCGCCTCAGAAAATGTCTTCAACCCATTTGTTTAAGAAAAATAGTTTGCTCATCTGGGCAAACAACGCACATTTCCAGACAACATATTTCTCACCTGGACAGTGACTTGCAGATCAAATAGAGCTTATTTACTGAGATTCATTTTAACATTCACACAGTGTCCACCAACTCAAAATTGCTATAATATAAAATTTGCTTACTCATATTAAGTATTCTGCCTGGAAGATGCTAAGCCATTTGAAGTACATCTCATGCTGTTGTAAGAATTTTTCTCTTTTTCTCTCTTTGGAACATCATTGAGTTTGTTAAGAAAATACTTTTACCTTTTCTTGTTATTGTAGAAGTAATAAGCTTAGCTCTACTTAACAAGACAGTTTGTTAGTACTCTTGGCATACTTATCTCTGATGAACTGGTTCATTTCCCCATACAGCAAGACAAACAAAAGCAGCAAAAAAGAGCAATAACCAGCCATGATTAATAGAAATTTCTCTGCATAATGACAAAATAAAAGCATTGCTAGTATCCTAAATCTGAATCACTGTTGTGTGAAGATAACTCAATATCATTGAGTTATTATTATCAACTAACACAAACCAGTATCTCTCCTCTCATTCAGTGTTTGAAGACTCACTGCATTCACCAAGATAAGGTGTTAAGTCAATGACCAAACACAAAATGTCTTCCAAATTCGTCTGGGAGGTCCTTGAAATTGAAATTATAGCAATTCCTTGATTTTGTGTCAGAAAATCAGAACTGATGAAGTTCAGGTTTCACTACGTAACATTGGAAGAATTCTAATTATCTCTTGACTTCTTTATATCCAGATTAAGTGAAAAGTATCTACTAGTCAGTATCAATCCCTTCTCTGTATCAGATACTGCTCTAGGAAATGGGGCTATGCTTTCAGGATATACACAATCATTATAGCAAATAATGTGAATACGATAAACTTACAAAACTAATAATACAATTATGTGATGGTATTACCATCATTATCTTGATTTTTGTTTGTTTCTTTGTTTTGAGACAGAGTCTCTCTATTATAGTGGCTGTCCTAGAACTCATTCTGTAGTCTAGCCTGGCCTCAAAATCAAAGAGAACCACCTGCCTCTGCCTCCTGAATGCTGGGACTAAAGGTGTGCACCACTGCTGCCCAGCCATTATCTCAATTTTTAATGTGGAAATTCAAAAGTGTTGAAGATGAAGCTGGTAAGATGGTTGAGGGGTTTACGGGCACATATTACTCTTTCAAAAGAACAGAATTCAGTTCCCAGCACCAATTTTGAGTGACATAATGACAAGGCCCATAATTCCAGCTCCTAGGACTCCAATATCCTCTTCTGGCCTCCATGACAACTGCACACACAGGTGCTTAACCCTAAACATACACACACACACACACACACACACACACACACACACACACACAGTTTTTGTGTTGTAATAGTGAAATTCTAAAGCATCTCAGATCTAGAACATCCTTGAGAAAAGAATCCAAACTAAGAATTTTTTAACAAAATTATTTTACCAGATTGTTTTCAAATTAAATTTATCAAATGCTTTGCAGAAACGGTAAAAATTATGAGGAACATACCATCTACCTTTTCCAAGCCCTCTTCTTAAATAAAAGTAAATTGTGAAGATTTGCTTTATGAAGTCAGAATTTTAGATGAGCTGTATTTACTTTTATTTGTGGCAAAATGTGTATAATATTTAATTTACCATTATAACTATTTTTACGTACTATTTTTAAGTTTGCACAATTACTCAAGCATTACTACCAGAACATTTTCATTCCTCTGTGACTGAAACTATGAGCCCATCTAAAAACAACTCACACCCAGCAACCATCAGTCATCTATTGTCTATATGTTCGAGTACCCCAGCTGCCTTATCCACTGAAGACTGGATCGCTTTATGACTATAGAATTCGTCCTTGTTACAACATGTGTCAGAGTTTTCTTCCTTGATAATGCTAAGTAATATTCTACTTTATAGATACAGCACAGTTTGTTTGTCTGTGTGTCTCTTAGTGGACATTCATACAGTGTCTGCTGCTGTCTGGGTAGCAGTAGGCATCCTAAGCACTGAGTTATCACTCCAGTCCCAGACAGGTATTTTTAAGAGAGACCATATTGAAGCAGTTGTAGGAGACATCTCTTGTCTCCATTGGGCTCTTGTCTTACTCTTCTCTAAGGACAGAAAGAGCAGCCTTTTACTCTCCCAGTATAATAGGGCTACTCATCTTACATGGAGATATCATTTGTTTGCATAAGAATAAAAGGCTTTCAGCACAGTGCAGCAGGAGGCACAACATACTTGTGGACAAAGCAAGACCAGCACAGTGAGGTGTCTTGTTTCTGCTTGTGATTATGTCACAGTTCCAACCTGCAAAGATTTGTCTGCTTTATATTTTTAGTTGTATTTCCCAGTAAACATAAAATACTGGAGTATTATATTTTTCTCTTTATCTTCAAATGAAGAGTGTAGTGGATCATTATGAATATGCTTTCTTTTTTAAAAAAACAGACTTATCCAAATCTATTTTTCATTCACAGACGTTTGAATAAATTCTGGCTTTCAGAACAAGTACAAGTACAACATGACTTTAACTATAAATTTTGAGGAAATTGGAGTCACTCTGTTTGCACAGGTAAGAATCAGCAAATTAATTTTCATTTTTAAAATAGATGCATAAAAATAAAAATTGGAACTGGAGAGATGGTTTAGTGGTTAAGAACATTTGCTCATTTTGCAGAGAACCCTACTTGGATTCCCAGCACCCAGCATGGTGGTTCACAAACACCTGTAACTCCAGCTCCAGTGTATCTGGCGTCCTCTTCTGACCTCAGGCACCAGGCACACACTTGGTATACAGACATCCAGAAACTCTCATAGACATAAAATAAAAATAAATAAGCCTTTTTTAAAATAAAAAAAAATTAACTTGTGCATTGAAGTCAATAACTCATGCGTAAATGCCAACTGATAGAGTGAGAGAAAATACCACACACCATAGAGCATATCTGTTATGGTATTGCTGTACAGAATATACAAAATATTCACCCAGTACAAATGAAAAACTGATTGCAAATTGTGCAAAGTGCTATAATATACATTTTCCTCCAAAAGATACTCAAATTCACAATAAGTAAACAAAACATATATTTAAGTAGCACAAATCAAAACTATATGAATTAATATTTCACAACCCATAGGATGACTGTTTTTTAAAAAAAGTAATAGAAATTATAAGGATGTAGAAAATCATGAAACTTTGTGTACTATAGATGGGGATATAAAATGCTATAGTTCCTGTAGGAAACAGGAGGAAAATCTTTAAAATATCACCATATCATCAAGCAAATATATCTTTAAAAAACTGAAAGGAGGGGCTTGAACTAGTATTTCCACACTCATATTCATAGCAGAAGGACAGCAGCATGGTTAAAGTCGTGTTATAGTTGTTCTGAAAGGCAGAATTTATTCAAGCAGAGCCTGTCCATTTACTGCTGTGAATGGAAAATAGATTTGGATAAGTCTGTTTAAAAAAAATAGCATATTCATAATGATCCACTACATTCTTCATTTGAAAATAAAGAGGAAAACATAATACTTTAGTATTTTATGTTTACTAGGAAATACAACTAAAAATATAAAGCAGACAAATCTTTGCAGGTTGGAACTGTGACATAATCACAAGCAGAAACAAGACACCTCACTGTGCTGGTCTTGTATGTTGTGCCTGCTGCTGC
Source organism: Cricetomys ansorgei (assembly GCA_026225945.1). Taxonomy (NCBI): domain Eukaryota; kingdom Metazoa; phylum Chordata; class Mammalia; order Rodentia; family Nesomyidae; genus Cricetomys; species Cricetomys ansorgei. The sequence goes on along the minus strand of JAMJFZ010001121.1, from coordinate 2,455,887 downwards.
ACTGTGCTGAAAGCCTTTTATTCTTATGCAAACAAATGATATCTCTATGTAAGATGAGTAGCCCTATTATACTGGGAGAGTAAAAGGCTGCTCTTTCTGTCCTTAGAGAAGAGTAAGACAAGAGCCCAATGGAGACAAGAGATGTCTCCTACAACTGCTTCAATATGGTCTCTCTTAAAAATACCTGTCTGGGACTGGAGTGATGGCTCAGTGTTTAAGAGTGTCTACTGCTATGCAGAGCACCCACATTTAGTTCCCAAAGCCCACATAGGGAGGCTCACAAGCACCAGAGACTCCAGTTTCATGGACTCTGATACCCATGTCTATGATCACTTTACTCATGTACATATACACAATTAAAAATAAGATAAACTCTAAGTATGGTGACACACACTTTACATAATATATATATATATATATATATATATATATACATATATATATATGTGTGTATATATATATATATATACACACACACATATATATTATATATTATACTTTTATTAATAACTTGAGTTTCATATAATGTATCATGATAACACCCTCTTCCTGTTCCCCCCTGGTCAACCCTCCCATCCCTGTGCCCTCAAAAATAAAAAAGAAAAAAAGCAAATAAAAGAAAATTGCATGAGCATGGACCACCACCAACATCACTATGTTTTGTGGGAGACAGCATGCTGCTCTGATCATGGATATTCAGTTGGGCTATATTAGCCTGAGATTAAGTACGACAAAGTTCAACATAAAATTGGGCTTCATTGTCCAAACCTGCAGGCACATGGAGATTATGATGGCACCTGGCATCATTTAGGTGCCCTGGAATCCTGTAAGAATCCTGACATCCTGCAGGTATCAGGGCCTCCTGTAGTCATCAGGGTATACCACAGGTACCACGGCATCCTTAAGATACCCAGGCATCATACAGGCATTCAACCATCCCTCAGAAACTTGTACATCACACAGGCATTAGTACACCACACAGGCATCAGGACATCCCACAGGCATTCAGACATCTCAAAGGTACAGTGGCATCCCACAGACGCCCAGGCATCACACAGCCTGAGGACACATAGACATCATGCCGGCACCCTGTCTTCCACAGGTACCTGGACATCATGCAAGCACCCAGTCATACTTTAGGCACCCAGACATCACAGGGGCACTCAGTAGCCCCTCAAGCACCAGGGACTACTGCAGGTACCTGTCCAACTCAGTTACTCAGACATCATGTAGGCACCTATACTTCATGCAGGCCCCCAGATTTCATACAGGTGCAAAACAGCCTGCCAGAATGAGTTTCTCATGAAGCCACACTCAAGCACCCAGTGAACTCTGATGATGTCAGCAATGCAGACAGATCTCTAATTGTCCTGATCCACATGAGCATTTTGAGGTTTCTAAGATCCCCTCCCAAAAAGAGAAGATGCAACCCCAAACATGGAGTACTCTTCAACTGGGGCATCTTGCTGTTGCTCAGGATCAGGGTGGTCCAGAGGTTTGGTAGTGCTTTGTGGGGCAGGACTTACCTGAACTCCAGATTGTTACACACATCCCCTACCCTCCTCTCTGTCTGTCCTGATCCCTCAGCCTTTGTGCTTCCAGTCAGTGGGTAGCACATGTTCTCCACCACCAAATCAGGGAGAGCAAGACAAGTAGTGGCCATGGCTAACAGAGAGGCAGTATTGCCCTGGCTGGTGGTGAAGAGGGAAAGAGGGTCTGTTGGCAACCAGAAGACAGGTCTCTTGTATGGATGCTCGGTCCAGAAACTGAGACATCTTCATCTGGGATGTTGTTGCTCAAGATCAAGGTAATCCTGTGGTTGACTATGAGTTTGGGGACAGGACCTGGTAGAGCTCCAGACTGCTGCATCCCTCCCTACCCTTATCATTGTCTGTCTGGCTACCTGAACTTTATGTTTGCATCTGGCAGGTAGTGCTACAGTGTATGCTCTCCCCCACCGCAGTGACTGAGCAGTGACTGAGGCCATAAGAGCATCGGTACTGGCCTGGAAATAATGAAGAGACCAATAGCATCTGGTGACAGCCTGAGGATCAATCCTTTGTTTTCCCTGGGCATGCATGCATACATACCTGTTCCTGCTTCCAGTTATGTGTCTCTTAACAGTACTGGCTGAAGTTCCCTAGTCTGCTGAGTCCCTAGCTCAGCTTCTCTTTGCAATGAGTGTGCTCCATTCTCTGAGTGGCAGCACTGACCTGGTAGGTCACAATAGGGTGGCTAGATTGTGATCTCAGTCTCTTGGCATCTTAAGAGCACCTGACCCTCTCAGCAATGCTTAGCTCCCTTTTTGTTCACCCTGTTTGTGATATCATCTCAACTGTCTCCAGTTCTGTGCCCTCCACAGGTAGAGCCTCTGGGCTTATTCTGCTATTCCTCTTCTCCACTCACAGCCAGCTGACCTTGCAGGTATGTCAATGCCACTGTGTCTTTTCAACCACTTTTAATTCACAAAGTTCTTAGCACTGGACTAGGCATCAGTATAGTTCTCCTCGTCCACATATACATGAGGAGTTGTGACGACCTGAATAAAGGTGGCAGGGCAGTGGCTGGAGCCCTGTTGTATTCTACCTACTTCCATCTATTCTCCCTGCTGCCATCCTGAATCCTGTCCACGGCCACACTGTTAATACCAGCACTACAGCTTCAGAAACTAAGGAGGCCTCCCTAAGTTTGAGACCAGCTTGCTCTACCTAGGGAATCCCGGCTACCGAGGGCTATATGGCCTCAAAAATGTTCTCAAAAATCACACACACACACAGACACACACACACACACACACACACACACACACACACACACAAAATGAAAAGCTTTAAAAGTTGCTATTATAAAAAAGTAATACAAATATCAGTGACCTAAATGGTCAAGAGTTTCAAGTTGTCTACAGTCTGAAGTTTGTCACAGGAAGCAGGCGACTTTGTGTGTAAGCAAGTGAAAGTCAGATTAGAAGGATAGAGAAGAAGCGTGAGATGTTTAAAAAAAAAAAAAGTCTGAGCTTGTAAACAAGAATAAAATCAAGAGGAATGCAGAAAAAGAGTATAAGGGGAAAGCACACCAAAATGCAAAGATGGAGTATTTGTTTAGAAAGCAATTTTTAAAAAAACGAGTGGAGAAAATTGAAATAGTTATGACTCACAGACATTGTGGCAAGCTGTCATCCCATGAACTGCTAAAGGAATTGACTAGCCTTACAAGGTTCCTCCAAACATATAATGTAGTTGCAGAAGAACACTTGATTTTTTTATGTCCTTTGTGGCTTTGTTTGGTTCTTTTAATTTCAAGCAGGATTTTAACATGGATGAGTAAATTGATGTGTGAATTTCCGTATAGCAATCACCTGCAAGAATGGTTACAGGACAAACAGATGGG